>OX439344.1:25590024-30390024 GCA_949319445.1 Mythimna lalbum
CACCTCTGTATTTTTCGCACAGCTGGCGTATAGCAAAAATGGCATCCGCTGTACCCCGACCTGGCATAAAACCGAATTGGTTCTGCGAAATTTCACTCTCTTCTCTCAGTCGCCTTTCAATAACTTTCTCCCAGGCTTTCATAGTATGTGACATTAGCTTTATTCCTCTATAATTGTTGCACTCAAGCACATCACCTTTGTTTTTAAAAATGGGCACCAGGGAACTGTTACACCACTCATCAGGTATGGCTTCTTCCTGCAACAACTTATTGAAGAATAAAGCTAACCACGTCCATCCATCCACTCGCAATAACTTCCAAACTTCAACTGGTATTCCGTCTGGACCAATGGCTTTACCATTCTTCATTCCACTTACTGCTATCCTAACTTCATCCATACTAACCATTCTCACTAATCCTACATTCACTGGTTTATTCTCTAACATGTTACTCCAATTATTTTCCTCATTCATCAGTCTTTCAAAATAGTCCTTCCACCTCTTTTTGGTTTTCTCATCGTCTGATATAACCATTCCAGTTTCATCTCTTATACATCTTACCTGGCAAACATCTCTCGTCTTTCTCTCTATTCTAGTAAGCCGGTATAGTTCTTTTTGGCCTGCAGGACTGTCCAGTGTGTCATATAATTTATCCTGGGCTTTTGACTTTGCTATTGCCACGGCTTTCTTTGCTTTCTTCTTAAAAATGTCATACTCACTCTTTTTTTCAGCTTTTAAACTAGCGTTTTCAGGCTCTACACGCTGCCATTCCTTGAATTTCATCTTCTTTTCTTTCAATACATTCTGAACTTCTGTCGACCACCACCATGTATCCCTATCTATTATGCCCTTTCCTCTCGTCTCTCCCAAAATATCTTTCGCTGCATGCCTGATACACCCAGCCATCTCATTCCAGCTTTCATTTATACTTCGATCATTCATGTCACCCATCTCTATCATTCTGTCCACCACTCGCTCCCTAAACTTATTCGCACAATCATTCCTCTCTAACATATGCCATTTTATTTTTGGGGGAGGACGCTCTTTGTTTTTGTGAGACAGTATTTTGACGACTGATGTCATAACCAGGAGTCTGTGCTGTGAGACTAGGTCTTCTCCTGGCAGTATTTTGCAGTCTTTGACATGCTTTAAGTTGTTGCGCCGAACTAGAAAGTAGTCGATTTGGGTCTTATATTTCACTTTTGTACGTTATAATGTGTTCGTCTCGTTTCTGGAATCACGTATTGCCTACTGTCAGGTCAAATGCAGTAGCGGATTGCAGCAGCGTCTCTCCTTCACTGTTCGGACTACCGAAACCCCATCCCCCATGCACTCTTTCATAAACACCTTTCATTCTTCCCACATGTCCATTAAAATCACCTCCAACTATCAATTCTTCATGAACAGGAATGTTCATTAAAGGTCTATCAAAATCCTCCCAAAACTTCTCTTTCACCGTTTCATCACATCCTACTTGTGGAGCATACACACTAACTACATTCAACATCACATTCTCTAACATAACTTTCACAACTATAAATCTATCACTAATCCTTTGTACTTCCATCACGCTTTCTTTCAACTTACTGTCTAACACTATTCCAACACCATTTCTTTTTCCATCGCTTCCACAGTAGTAGAACTTGTATCCCTCACCAATTTCTCTCGCTTTTGTTCCTCTCCATTTAGTCTCCTGCAAGCATGCTATATTTATCCGACTTCTTTTTAATACATCCGCTAACTCTCTCGCCCTCCCAGTCATAGTCCCTACATTCCAACTTGCATACCTCAATCTCATTTCCCGAGCTTGCTTCTTACGTTGCACCCGCCCGGGATGGTGCAACAATCCTGGTCCACTTCCCACAGGAGCCGGGTGCTGCCCCTGCGCGTCGCCTGTCGGGTACGCCCTAGCCCTATCGCACAATCTATTAAAACCCAACATGTTGCATAGAGATTTGGCTAGTTTTTTAAAGTCGGCCGCCAGCCTGACACCAACCCTCCTTGGGAATGCTTTCGTTGGTGGTTAACCCGCCACCACGGGGTGACCTAAGGTGCTATGGTATGCACAGTCTCTAAATATCCCTTAGTCGCCTCTTACGACACCCACGGGAAGATATGGGATGGTGCTATTCTTTACGTCCGACACCATACAGTACAAAAAAAAGCTGAAAGTGTTGGTAAAAAAATGACTGCTTATTTTTTCGGAAAATCAGGACATTAGACTACACTATCGCTTGAAGTCGCTGAGACTTAAAAAATGTTTACGAAAAGCGTCCACGAGGCAATGTAAGTACTTCTCCACCACGATAGCGCATCCTCACATTCCGCTAAGGTAACAGAAGCCCTCGCACCGTGCCTTCTATTAGTTTACAAAAATTAAATACGAACTTAAGAGCTCTGAATCGGTGGTGAATGCTTTCCATAAAACCATTGCTGAGGTCCCTAAAGAAGACTGGTCCAACTGCTTTGTACAGTGGTTTCAGCGAATGCAAAATTCCATTAATTGCGATGGAAAATACTTTGAAAAACAATAAATGTATCGTAAGTCTTATTTATTAGAATTCAGAAACTTTCAGTATCTCCTTAGTGGTTGAGAAAAAAAGAGAATTTGAAAGATGTTTAACACCTGCGCGAAGCTGGGGCGGGTCGCTAGTATAGTATAAACTTACTTTTCTTTAGTAACTAGGACAGAAATATTATCTAGCGATCAATAAAATTGATGTCTATTAGTCAGCCTTTGACTGGATACTTTTGAGCGGAGCAAAGCCAACAAGATTTAAAAGTAAGTATAGGTACTATATCTACTTATAAAAACGACCAAAGAAATAATTGTTCCGTGTATAAACCGCACTACTTGTTGACCTTGTAAAGCAGGTAGAGAGAATGAAAAGTTGAGGTATATAGGACACAATGGTACCAAGTACAGGGAAATTAAAAAGTAAACCAGACAAGCGGAAGTCGTTCTGCGGTGAGTTGCATGCCGGTGCACAAAATTTAAAAGAAATATTTGTCTCTTGCAAACGGATTAGCAATGGTGTGATTAATATCTGTATCGGTGTGATTTAGCTGTAATGTAACTAAACTCCGACCCGAAAATGGGAACATGAATTTGACTCATATCAGTTTTAATAGCCCGCAATAGCAGAAGACACGAGAGTGGAAAAGCAGAAGCAGGCCTTCGCCTAGCATTGTTACATAACGGGCTAACAATACTCGTATAGATAGATGATAAACACTGAGGTGTTGTTATGTGTAAGGATTAATGTAACGTTAAATTAAAACTAAATTACAAATATTTTAATTGGCATCGTGCGAGTATAAACGGCATCGGCGCTCTATTTTCCTCTTCAATAAACCACTTCCCTCTATTTTCGTACAGTACCACAATCAGATCGAAGTATACTAAAAGCTTATTTTACTGTAGAATACTTTTTTTTTTGTTGACGAGGAAAATCATCTTATGACAAAACCCGCTCTTGGGTGGAGCGGGAGATAGTGTCAGACTCTTACTGACTAAAAACCCCGCGCCGCTCTTTCTAGCCTTCTTACCGGGGCTCTAGTTTCCTTTCGGATAACCCCGACTCCGGTATGCTTCGACCCAGCTGGGGTACTGTTGCTGACAACTCCTTGAGCAGTGCGCGCCGTCGACGTCTTGGCTCGGTCCGGACAGTTACCGGACGATCGGACAGCGAGCTACCCATGGCTCGCTGTCCACGAGTCCGCGTCTACGGTGGCTGGAAATCGGTATTAGAATCCCGGCGGCGGCGGCGGCGAGGGCGCCGTTGCCTGAAGCGGTCGGCCTCCTCCTTTGCTATCATTACTGCTTCGCAGAAGGAGGCGACCGCCTGCCACTCCTCCTCGCTCCGTACCATGGCCTGAACTAAGGCCCGGCGCGAGAGGTCTCCGCCGCCGATCGCCCCCACGAGGGCACGGCGGTGCTCCACCCAAGCAGGGCACACCTCGACTGCGTGCTCCACCGTGTCCTTCGGGCGTTCCGCACAGTGGCGGCACCCGGGCGTCTCTTCCGCTTGAATCCGATGCAGGAACCACCCGAACTTGCAATGTCCGGTGAGGACCTGCGTCATGCTGTACGTAAGGACGCCGTGAGGTCTTTCCAGCCACGCCTCAAAGGGGGGACTTACCGCCATAATCGTGGCGTGCCCATACTGTAGAATACTTGGTTGTCGGAGTCTGTTCAAACCATAATTACCCAATCAGTTATCTATTTTTGGAAATGAAAAAAACTACTACCACGCCTGATATTTTGCATTGCTGTGTGCCGATTTGGAAGTTCCGGTTTATTTAGCTTAATTTTATACTGCTGATAGCTGATACCGACCGACGTCTTAGGAATGAAATGTCAAGCACCCAAAAGTTTTCAGTCATTTCTAAATTTTCTGTTCAATTTTCTTAATTTTGTATTTACGTAAGAACCTTCTGATAATAATAACAAATAAGTACAACTAAAAATTGTTTAGTGTATGTTTACTCTGTTAATCCAAGTTTTTACAATATTTGGACGGTACCTACTTACCTAAATGTTAAGTACAAAAGTGAATAGAAATGTCGCCACCAATAAAATGCAGTAACGGACTCATATTAAACAAAAATTATCCGGCGAAATCCGAGGGTAATTTGTAATAAAAACAACGCGCGGAAACAACGTCCAGCTACTTCTTTGCAAAATCATCTGTAATCAATGCATCCAGAGGAGTTTGTTCGATAAAAATGCAAGTAAAAGGGCATTGCTTAAAACCGTCCCCATCCACCAAACGATTTGAAACAGGTGTCATTCGAAGCGTTTAGTTGAAAATATATTTTTTTATTTCGACATACCTCAAAAGTAATGTAGTAGTATTTAAGGCTTAGTAGGGTAGAGTACCTATTTAGTTATAGTAAGGTTTAGGTTTTATAAAATATTTTTATTTTAACTATATTTAACCGCACATAATATCCATTATGGTGTTACGGAGACTCATTGATTTGAATGCACCGGCACAAACGCTTGATCATATTTGTAATATATGACTATTACTATTAGAAAAAAAACACACTATTTTCTACAAGTTTTTAACAACTTGTCTTTTGTGCATAGGAATGAACAAACTGACATGTCTCCTTCCCTCAAACAATTTTCTACTGCGTGTTAAACGCAGAGTTCTATTTCGATTCAACAAAGACATTTTGTGATAACTTGATGCGCTGTCCATCGTACTTAAAATTGAAATATTTAAAAATATTCCTCTACTCCGCATCCACAGATGTGTGATGTCGAAATTGCATCTATAAGAACCCTAGTCTCTCTAAGTATTGCATATGACGCCATTCGGTGACCTCTTCCCTTAAGGTGGCCACAGTCAACGTGGTTAAATTGAGGAGCAATCAATAATCCAAAAAAAAAACACAACTGTTACATGAAACATCGTTAATTGTGGCTATGATAATGTGAAAAAGGTTCATAAGAGGGCTATCCCGAGTCGTCTGTCACCAAAGCTTGTTGTTCCAAAAGGAGGCAACATGAAGGCTCTCTTGGCATTCAGTCATTCTGTTACTTCTCGAATATTTCACAAAACTTGTTCCAGGAAACGTCTTTTTTTTTAAACCTTACGAGTTTTTGGAAAAAAATCTTCATTTAGAATCTAGATTAAATGCGCAAGGTGCAAATAGATAAGGTAAGTATATTGGCTACATTATGAAGGGTCAAAGTTAAAGCATAGGTAATAGCAGATTTTCAGAGTTTGTAAATTATTTTTACACAATTGTATGTTATGATTTCAATAATAAATGCATGTTTTGAACCAAAATAATATCCACAAGATATCTATGTTTTGTATCTGGGTTGTACGGAAATGTATCTCGGGTTGGTCACTCTTAAGCTACCTACTTTTCCCATAAATAGATTTTCCTGGTACCTTATTATTGCAAAACGAAATGTACTAGCAAATAGGTCTTCAGCATTACAAACAGTAATTTTAAAGTCCAAATGATCGTTACCTGTTTACGTTTTGTCCTATATATTAGCAATTCATAAAGCATCATACGACGCACGTAGGTAAAAATGCGCACCTAAATAGAAATCCCGTTTTCGTCTTAATACAGTTATTCATATCTAACGGTTTCATCGAATATTCCTTACGGTTGTCCTATATTCTGCATGCAGTATGAAGACTGTATTTATTTGTATACTAAACACAGTTTGCATGTAAGATAAAATAGAACGTAATAGGTACAGATAAGGAATTGAAAAGTATGTATCTAATAGGCTAGTTTATTTATTACAAAGTAATAATAATAATAATATTCCACAACTATCACACAACGCCGTCTAGTCCCAAGCTAAGCAGAGCTTGTGTTATGGGTACTAGACAACTGATAAACATACCTATATATTTCTAAATACATACATAATATAGATAAATTACACCCAGACACAGAACAAAATGATTATGCTCATCACACAAACATTTGTCCTGGGTGGGAATCGAACCCACGACCTCCGGCATAGCAGTCAGGGTCACTAACCACTAGACCAACTGGTCAGTCAAAAGTTTATCGGTCCTGAACGATGTGGCGAGATGATTTGGCCTCTTTTTGTAATTTTTTTATTTTAAATATTGTCATATCATTATTTTCATTAGGACTGACAATTTTGTTTTCACTGCTTCAGTTGGTACTGACGAGGTATATTTTGTGTAGCTTTTGCGCGGGACACGATATATTGTCATAATAGGCTAGTTGCCGTAAAAAATGTAATTAGTCCGTCTTTTAGATTATTCAAAAATAAGGGACATGTATTTTTTTTATTAATTAGGGATACTGTAAATTAAGGCAAAAATTACAAAGAAGACACGCCGTGATTTTACACGTAACTTTAATGGGCTATCATTAAAGTTACGTGTAAAATCACGGCGTGCTGCATTTTTTCGCACGGGGTGACGTCATGTCACACGTAACTTTAATGGGCCATATCTTTGTTATTTTTTGTTTTGTGACCTTTTCTAATAAGCCCTTTTAGTATTTGTACTAGGTAATTAAAGACGCACTAAGCAATTTTTCGATTTGCTGGTGGATGTATCTACTAGTCATTTATTTTTAGATTCTTGAATGTAGATAGATGTTCGTGAATCATTCATCATTCAAAGAAACAAAAATAATCCAAAAACAACAAATTAAAACGAATAAACAAACAACGGTGACAATGTACTATTTCATTACTCCTACTCTGAAAGTAGGTCTGAATTTGCCTGAGGAGCGGATTGAAAGTGATAATTTTTATCCCTAGAGAGTTTTACTTTCAACTTTCAAATTATTTAAATAATAAATGATTTTTATTTTTGCAAATAGGTGTAAAAGTTTACACGTCAATTTTTCTCTGTCTGTTTATGTTTCCTAGCTGTCTACCCTGAGAAGAAACACCGAAACAAACTTAGGGGTCAAAGTCTCTTTTAAAGCCCATACAGTAAATATGTTATGGTCAAATCACATGAGAACCATGCCGATTAGTCTGAGATGGTCTCTTGAAGAAGGAACCATACAGATCATAGGCAAAAAAAAATCTAGTTGGATCTTCTCATTTCTATTGAACCTTGTTCCAACTTTCTATACAGCCAGTCAATTACAGCCCGGTATAAAAATGAAATAACTTAAAGATAAGTATTAATTAAATAATATTATATTATAAGAGTTTTGTTTACATTTCCGTACAGCAGAAATTTGTAATTAACAGGATAAGTTCATCAGAGAAGAAACTAAAGCAATAGTCGAAAACCTTTTACCGCCTAAATCAGATAAAAGGTACCTACCTAAAATCATATGTTTTTAACTCAGGTTTTACAAACTTTTTATTTTATTTTTACTTTTGCGTAATGAAAAGCACAGTGTTTACCTCGGGGTGAATAACTTATTTAGTCCCTCGAATCAGTCAACTCCTCGGGACTAATTTAGTTGCTTTCACCCCTAGACTAACTAAGTACTATCATTGACGAGTGCTGCTTCTGCATCTTCACATTGAAGTCGGAAATTTTTCAGACCACCCTCTTACATATTAGTTTAAATAATATATCTATTTTCAAAATCTGTGAAAGAAAATCAAAAGATGGTACACTACTCACGTCGTTAATTCACGAATTTGTTTTGCAAATATACCTACGTTGTGCGAGCTTTTGTCACGTGGCATCTTATTTTATAATTTCAGTTGGTTCAATCGTGGCTTCTTCTGTCAAATGTTGATAAAAGTATACTGATTCTTCGGGTCTAGTCTTCGGGTGAATATTCTTCCATTAAACTTGATTGATGACTCGAGTGATGTGAATGTAAATATTTTCATATACGCAGAGGTCTGCCTAAAGGAATAATAGGCTAGACCACCACGTAGATGTAAAATTCACACTCATTTTTCTGCCGTGGAAGTTGGATCATCTTCATTACTGTGATAAGTCTACTGATTCTTAAAGTCTTCAGGTGAATGTTCTTCCATTAAAATTGATTGATGACTCGAGTGATGTGAATGTGAATATTTTTATACACGCAGAGGTCTGCCTAAAGGAATAACATAGGTGAGACCAACACGTCTATATAAAATTCACACTCATTTTCCTGCCGTAGAAATTGGATCATCTTCATTACTGTGATAAGTCTACTGATTCTTAAAGTTTTCAGGTGAATATTCTTCCATTAAACTTGATTTATGACTCGAGTGATGTGAATGTGAATGTTTTCATACACGCAGAGGTCTGCCTAAAGGAATAACATAGGTGAGACCAACACGTCTATGTAAAATTCACACTCATTTTCCTGCCGTGGAAGTTGGATCATCTTCATTACTGTGATAAGTCTACTGATTCTTAAAGTCTTCAGGTGAATATTCTTCCATTAAACTTGATTGATGACTCGAGTGATGTGAATGTAAATATTTTCATATACGCAGAGGTCTGCCTAAAGGAATAATAGGCTAGACCACCACGTAGATGTAAAATTCACACTCATTTTTCTGCCGTGGAAGTTGGATCATCTTCATTACTGTGATAAGTCTACTGATTCTTAAAGTCTTCAGGTGAATGTTCTTCCATTAAAATTGATTGATGACTCGAGTGATGTGAATGTGAATATTTTTATACACGCAGAGGTCTGCCTAAAGGAATAACATAGGTGAGACCAACACGTCTATATAAAATTCACACTCATTTTCCTGCCGTAGAAGTTGGATCATCTTCATTACTGTGATAAGTCTACTGATTCTTAAAGTTTTCAGGTGAATATTCTTCCATTAAACTTGATTTATGACTCGAGTGATGTGAATGTGAATGTTTTCATACACGCAGAGGTCTGCCTAAAGGAATAACATAGGTGAGACCAACACGTCTATGTAAAATTCACACTCATTTTCCTGCCGTGGAAGTTGGATCATCTTCATTACTGTGATAAGTCTACTGATTCTTAAAGTCTTCAGGTGAATATTCTTCCATTAAACTTGATTGATGACTCGAGTGATGTGAATGTAAATATTTTCATATACGCAGAGGTCTGCCTAAAGGAATAATAGGCTAGACCACCACGTAGATGTAAAATTCACACTCATTTTTCTGCCGTGGAAGTTGGATCATCTTCATTACTGTGATAAGTCTACTGATTCTTAAAGTCTTCAGGTGAATGTTCTTCCATTAAAATTGATTGATGACTCGAGTGATGTGAATGTGAATATTTTTATACACGCAGAGGTCTGCCTAAAGGAATAACATAGGTGAGACCAACACGTCTATATAAAATTCACACTCATTTTCCTGCCGTAGAAGTTGGATCATCTTCATTACTGTGATAAGTCTACTGATTCTTAAAGTTTTCAGGTGAATATTCTTCCATTAAACTTGATTTATGACTCGAGTGATGTGAATGTGAATGTTTTCATACACGCAGAGGTCTGCCTAAAGGAATAACATAGGTGAGACCAACACGTCTATGTAAAATTCACACTCATTTTCCTGCCGTGGAAGTTGGATCATCTTCATTACTGTGATAAGTCTACTGATTCTTAAAGTCTTCAGGTGAATATTCTTCCATTAAACTTGATTGATGACTCGAGTGATGTGAATGTGAATATTTCCATGTACGTAGGACGTCTGCCTATAGGAATAACAAGGCTTAGACGACTACGTATATGTAAAATTCACACTCATTTTCCTGCTGATCTTCATTTCTGTTGATTCTTATAGTCTTCGGGCGAATATTCTTCCATTAAACTTGATTGATGACTCGAGTGCAGTGAATGTGAATATTTCCACATACGCAGGACGGTCTGCCTATAGGAATAACTAGGCTTAGACGACCATGTATGCGTAAAATTCACACTCATTTTCCTGCCGTGGAAGATGGATCATCTTCATTTCTGTTGATTCTTCAGATTCAGATTCAGATTTATTTATTGTTTGCTACAGGTGGAAATACAGCTCTTAAAATTATTGTTTTATCAAGTATCACTTTAACATACCCATGGGGTGTACAATCTTTGGGATATTATTTACACGTCAAAAGAAAAGAAAAAAATGGCAACCCTTTGTTATTTTGTGTACTGTGAAGGTTTTCTTTATATAATACAAATATCAATTACCACTACCGAAAATAAATTAATTAGGTATACATATCATTTGTTATTTGTCATAATTATTGCATCATTAAAATATTAAATAAATTTTAGTCAAAACATTCGTCATTTAAGAACTCATTGAAGTACACAATTATATTATAATGTCAATTAGTATACAATTACATATCAAAGGAAAAGAAAACCGTCATAATGTTCAAATTAATCAAAAACACATAATATTAAATAACACTACATTACAAATAAACAAATTAAACCGGTCCAATTGTTATGAATTGATCATAATTAGAAAATTTCAAAAAATAAAATTTAAAAAAAATTGTCAAAACATTTGTAATTTAAAAATTCGTTGATTGTGTAATACACTTTCTGTATGAGTAGTTCTTTGAGTTTGTGTTTAAAAGTAGTAAATTGTGCAAGTTTTAATAGAATCTGGTAATTTATTATAAATTTTGACACCCATACCTAATATGCTAGATTTAAACTTAACTGTTTTACTTTTAGCTGCCCTAAGTTCATTTTATGCCTTGTACTTCTCATTGTTTCGTAATTGCTGATATCGCGCTTTGTGATTGAGGCTGCTTCCAAAATATACATTGATGCTAGGGTTAAGATTTTTAATCTTCTGAATTCCGCTCTGCATGAATCGGTCTGTTTAAGCCCACATACAAGGCTCGGATACCGGTTAAATTTTCAAACCGTTATTATGTACTAGACGCAAAACCTTTTACATTAGGTTTCGTTCGCATATACCGGTTTTTTTAAACCGGTATTTGGAAGAGTATTTATATAAAGGTTTTTTCGGATTAAACGGTTTAGAGCACTAAAAACCGGTTAATGCGGACGCACAATAAAGAAACGACCTGCGCAGTTCAGATTTTATTCAGCGCGGCATCCATACAAATTGCAACGCGTTTACCGACTTGCCGTTCGCCGAATAAACCGGTTAATTTAGGTTAAAATAAAGTTCTTAAAACGTTCACGTTCTTCAGAAAAGTTCGGAGGAAAACCGAAATAAACCGGTGCTAACCGGTATTTTTTAAACCGGTTCCGAGCCTTGCCCACATATACTTCGGATACATTTCTTTTAGGCTTTAAATGCAAATTCTCTGTTGGTAGAGAGAGTAACCCCAACACAATATACCATATTTTAGCGTAGAACTTACATATGCATGATAAACATTAAGTAGTACGTTTTCATTCACTACTTTTTGGAGTACATGAAGAGCATATGAAAATTGGTTTAGTTTTTTGCAGACACTGTCCACTTGCATTTTCCAATTAAGCTCTGAGTCAATATGGACTCTTAGGAACTTTGTGCTATTGACCTGATTTTTTTTTGTCTTTTTTTTTTGTCGACGGGAAAAATCATCTTTGACAAAACCCGCTCTTGGGTGGAGCGGGAGATAGTGTCAGACTTTTTTGTCTTTATAATTTATATTGATTTTATACGACTTTGTATTTTTATTTGTGAAGGACATATAGTTAGTTTTATCTATATTTATTTTTAAATTATTCAGCCAGCTTATAATGTCTTCGAAAGATTTATTCACCTGTATTTCAAAATTTTCTTGACCACTATCAGCAAAAATGGCCGTACTGTCGTCAGCAAACAATATAATATCCTGGTTTATAGACCTTCGCAGGTCATTAATGTATATAATAAATAGAAGAGGCCCACGGATACTTCCCTGGGGGACGCCAAATTTAACAATTTTAGGGTCCGACGTATATATACATTCAGTCAAAAAAGTATCGGGAATGGATGATTTGTTTATGGTTCCAAATTCAAATTTTTGTTTTTTTTTTGTAGTTGTTAGATTGGCACAACTGTTTTCCATTTTGGCGCGGAGTTTGAGTTGCATCTGTTATTTATATTAAATACAGTGCTGGTTTTATTAATATCATATATAGAGTGTATTGCGAATTTCATAATGGACAAAAATATCGAACAAAGAGTTTGTCTTAAATTTTGCATCGCCAATGGAATTTCGTGTTCGGAGTCACTGAAAATGTTACAGAAGGCTTACGGTGAATCGACTTTATCAAAAACTCATGCTTATGAGTGGTTCAAAGCGTTCAAAAGCGGTCGAGATGTGATGGAAGATTTGCCTCGCTCTGGTAGGCCGTCAACGTCTGCAACTGAAGGAAATAGTGACTGAAAATCCCCATTTAACTCTGAGAGAGATAGCCGCCGAACTTTCTGTATCTCACGAGTCGATCCGTACCATTTTAACTAATCATTTGGGTATGAAACATGTTGCTGCTCGGCTAGTCCCAAAAGATCTGAATTTTCTCCAAAAACTCAATCGCATGAAAGTAGCTGAGGACATGCTAGAACGAGTCAGTTCGGACCCAACATTCATGAAACGCATTGTTACTGGTGACGAGACGTGGGTTTACGAGTTTGACATGCAAACTAGTCAACAAGCTTCGGAGTGGCGCCTTCCAACTGATCCGAAACCGAAAAAACCACGCCAAAGTCGATCAAAAGTCAAAGTCATGTTGACTGTTTTCTTTGACTATCGCGGTGTTGTGCACTCTGAATTCTTACCCGAAGGTCTAACGGTAAATAAAGAATATTATTTGAGCGTTATGCGGCGTTTAAGAGAGCAAATTCGACGAAAAAGGCCAGATTTGTGGAAAGAAAATTCTTGGATTTTGCACCACGACAAAGCGCCTTCGCACAAAGCTATCATTGTGAACGAATTTTTGACCAAACACTCAACAAATACCATCCAGCAACCACCATATTCACCAGATATGGCTCCTGCTGACTTTTTTCTTTTTCCTAAACTCAAATTACCACTTCGTGGCATCCGTTTTCAATCGATAGAAGACATAAAGGAGAATTCGTGGTGAGAACTGAACTCAATTCAGGAAGCAGCGTTTAAAAAATGTTTTGTTGAATGGATTATTCGTTGGCGCAATCGTTTCTAAAGGAGCATACTTTGAAGGTGATAAAATAAATTTGGATAAATAACAGACATTTTGTGTATTATTGATCTTTTCCCGGTACTTTCTTGACAGAGTAGTATGTTAAAATTTTGTGTCTTTATCTACTTTTGTTATACGTGTGATTTGAAATCTGTTTGTTAAATAAGATTTAATCAAATTTAGGGCATTTCCTCTTATTCCATACCTTTCCAATTTGTCAAGTAGGATGTTATGGTCAACATGGCCAAAAGCCTTAGTCATATCCATAAAAATAGCGGTAATTTGTTTTTTGCTATCCAATCCGGTCATTACTTTCTTAAGAAAATTAAAAAGAGCATCGCTGGTGGATCTTCCTTTACGAAAGCCGAATTGTTCATTAGTAAATAAGTTATTGACTTCAAAGTAATTATATAAATTATTATATATAACCTTTTCGAAAATTTTTGCCATCACTGGTATTAATGCTGTCGGTCTGTAAAAACGCATATCCTCTCTATCTTCTTTTTTAAATAAAGGATTTATAATTGTAATTTTCAATTTTGAAGGGAAAACTCCACGTTCGCGACATAGATTGATAATGTTACTAATTACTGGAGCTATGAGACTAGACACCCGTTTTATTATTTTCGTACTTATATTATCATACCCTGTGCTATTTGTGTTCTTTAGTTCTTTTATAATTCGTTCAATTTCATGTGGATTGGTTGGTTTTAAAAAGATAGAATTTGAATTTTTATTATAGATTTTTGCAACTGTAACGGCCTTTAGAAGTAGACTGTATTTCATCGATGAAGTAGTTGTTGAATGATTCTGCTATTTGCTTAGGCATTCTAACTAGTTGGTCTTTTACTTTTATTTGTGTAATATTTTATTTTGGAGTTACTGTTTTATAATTATTCACTATATTCCAAATTGCCTTTCCCTTGTTAGCAGCTGAATTAATATAGTAACTGTTTTGGGCTTTTTGGTTTTTTTTTAATTATAATTCTGAATCTTTTCGAATAGTCTTTAAATTTTTTTTGTCATTTGGATTTGACGTCATTCTGTACTTCCACAATAATTGGCGTTTGCGTTTCGAACATATCCGTATACCCTTACTTAACCATGCAGGCTTTTTGGCAATTGGTATTTTTACACGTATGTCAGGAAAACATTAGTCATAGAAAAGTCTAAATAAATAATAAAATGTGTCAAAGTTTTTTTCAGGGTCATCGTTAGTGTAGCATTCGGTAAAGCTGAGATTCTTAACACAATCTATGAATTTTAATATATTTTCTTCGGAATAGTCACGTTTAGTTTTATACCAGTGTGTAATGTAGTAACTTTTCTTTACTGGGCAAGTCAATAATTGTGCTGTATGGTCAGAGAGAGAAAGTTCCATTACTTTTGTTTTTGAACCTCTGATATTATGTGCTATATTATCTATACACGTCATGCTATTCAGTCTAGTTGGTTGATTAATTGTCAATGTTAGGTTAAAGCTTGATAGTAATTGTTCATATTGTCTGGATATATTTGTTTTCTCAAATCTGTTAATATTAAAGTCACCACAATTTATATTTTTTTTGTTTTTGTACGATATTTTAGTTAATAATTCTATTAGCCTAGAAAAAAATAGATCTATAATGTTGCGTTTATTTTTAGGTGGTCTATAAATATTATTATTTTGTGGTCCGTAAGTTCGAAACCACTACATTCGAAAACATTTGTGACACTTAAGCTCTAGCTTCTGAAGTAATTTTAAATTTGTGGGTTGTTCTTATCATTATGCACGACCCTCCATTCCGGGTTTTATGTGAGAAGAAACCTCCTAATATAAAATTTTGCAATTTAAGTATTTTAGTATCTTCCGGGGTCATATTGTGTTCGGTAATGCATAAAATGTCAACGGGATTCTCATTATTATTTTTACTCAATGAATACAAGTGTACACTTAGCTCATCTTATTTAGAAATCAGACCATTAATGTTTTGATGCAGGATATTTAAATGTTTATAGTCGAAAAAAAAACAGTTATTAGTAAGAGTACTTTGAGTTTGTTGATCTGAATTATCATTATTTTCGGTTTGAGTACATCTGTCAGTACATGTTGGAGCAGTATCAATGCCGAGCTTTTTTAACGAAATTTCCCCTAGTGTCAACTGAGATATATGTAATGCTAGAGAACTATAATCGGGAATAAACATTGAGTAATTCATGCCTATGTATGTCGCGTGAATGTATTGAGAACAAATAAGTCTTATAGTCTTCGGGTGAATATTCTTCCATTAAACTTGATTGATGACTCGAGTGCTGTGAATGTGAATATTTCCGCATACGCAGGACGGTCTGCCTATAGCTATGAATAACTAGGCTTAGACGACCACGTATGCGTAAAATTCACACTCATTTTCCTGCCGTGGAAGATGGATCATCTTCATTGCTGTGATAAAAGTCTACTAATTCTTATAGTCTTCGGGTGAATATTCTTCCATCAAACTTGATTGATGACTCGAGTGCTGTGAATGTGAATATTTCCGCATACGCAGGACGGTCTGCCTATAGCTATGAATAACTAGGCTTAGACGACCACGTATGCGTAAAATTCACACTCATTTTCCTGCCGTGGAAGATGGATCATCTTCATTGCTGTGATAAAAGTTTACTAATTCTTATAGTCTTCGGGTGAATATTCTTCCATTAAACTTGATTGATGACTCGAGTGCTGTGAATGTGAATATTTTCATATACGCAGAGGTCTGCCTAAAGGAATAACATAGGTTAGACCACCACGTATGTATATGTAAAATTCACACTCATTTTCCTGCCGTGGAAGATGGATCATCTTAATTTCTGTTGATTCTTATAGTCTTCGGCTGAATATTCTTCCATTAAACTTGATTGATGACTCGAGTGTTGTGAATGTGAATATTTCCGCATACGCAGGACGGTCTGCCTATAGGAATAACTAGGCTTAGACGACCACGTAAGCGTAAAATTCACACTCATTTTCCTGCCGTGGAAGATGGATCATCTTCATTGCTGTGATAAAAGTTTACTGATTCTTATAGTCTTCGGGTGAATATTCTTCCATTAAACTTGGTTGATGTCTCGAGTGCTGTGAATGTGAATATTTCCGCATACGCAGGACGGTCTGCCTATAGGAATAACCAGGCTTAGACGACCACGTATGCGTAAAATTCACACTCATTTTCCTGCCGTGGAAGATGGATCATCTTCATTGCTGTGATAAAAGTTTACTAATTCTTATAGTCTTCGGGTGAATATTCTTCCATTAAACTTGATTGATGACTCGAGTGCTGTGAATGTGAATATTTTCATATACGCAGAGGTCTGCCTAAAGGAATAACATAGGTTAGACCACCACGTATGTATATCGCACACCCAGAACAACACTGCACTAAGTCTAAATAGCTCATGTTTTCAGAATCGACGAAAAACCGTTATCTCATGTTATGTGACAGTTATTGCGAGTGTCCTGCACATTGCATGTAAAGATGAAGATGTGCTTCTTTACATGCAATGTGTAGGACACTCGCAATAACTGTCACATAACATGAGATAACGGTTTTTCGTCGATTCTGAAAAATGAGCTATTTAGACTTAGTGCAGTGTTGTTCTGGGTGTGCGATATGTAAAATTCACACTCATTTTCCTGCCGTGGAAGATGAATCATCTTCATTACTGTGATAAAAGTTTACTGATTCTTATAGTCTTCAGGTAAATATTCTTCCATTAAACTTGAATGATGACTCGAGTGATATGAATGTGAATATTCTCATATACGCAGAGGTCAGCCTAAAACAATAACATAGGTTAGACCACTACGCAAATGTAAACTTCACACTCATTTTCCTGCCGTGGAAGATCATCTTCGTTATTGGTTGCATTTTAACTCGGTTAAATCTATTATTTCAGGTTCGTTTCGTGTGAGAATTTATTCGTAAACGAGTGTCAATTACCGATATACATTTAATATGAGTTTAGACGAAGGTTAACTTTTTTTGTTCTTACGTCTTCATTCGGGGTTGGTTTTTCCTGACTTCACAATTTTTATTTTATAGATCTATAAATACTATAAAATATGTATAGTATGCTAGTTAATGAAATCCCGTATTATAAGAACAAAATACGTTAATGTACGTGTTCCTTGTTCAAGCATCTCGCACTTATCACCATTTATTTCTCAATCTTTTCTGCATGAGTCCACAACTTGATTCCTTATATCATAGATTAAGTTAAAAAATGTAGATAGGTAAAAGTGCTAAAGCTCGCTTAGGTCACTCTTGCTTTTATCTTTTCTTCAACCTTTGCCTGCTACTGGTTAATCTTTAAAGCTTTAATATGTATAGAGAATAATTAAAAAACGGGTAGGTACAATTATTTTTCTGAATTTTCCGAAAGTAGGTACCATAATGTTTTTAACAAATACTTTAACAAATACTTTATTTAACCCAAAAAAGCTGGCAAGAGCTATGAAGTTAACATTGATTGTAAATCGCTGAAGGAACTGATCCGATTACGAAAGTTTATTCACTGCTCTGATAGAAAGTTAGAGTTACGGCTTGGCTATTTTTTACCCTGATCATACATGATTATTGATCCTGTGCAACGCAATGGGGTTGGAGACATCATTTTTGTACATCACTCAAGGTAAATAATTGCAAAACAACAGATATTTGTGTCTTATTTCAAAGATAATTAGAAATATAAAATGTTGCACAAGGCTTCATTTTATGACGTAGTAGTCGAGGGCTAAGAAGACGTTTCTGGAAATTCAACTTTAAAGAACGGAGAAGATTTTGCGTACAAATAAAATGTTATTTGGAAGTAAAATCTTATCCCGTGTACTTGAAAGTTTGCATAAATAATAATCAAAGTTCATAAGATAACATTATTTGTTTTCATAAATACCCTACAATACAATGTTTAAATTCAATTTAAAGATTGTAAGGAGTTTACTTAATTTCTTGGGTTATTTTTATTTTTTTCATAATTGCTTACTACTATGATTACAGGTGCAGGTAGTACAACAGTTACAGTTATCAGTGCCATTTCTCTTAATTATAAACAATAATATGTGCCATTAAAGTGTGTGTTTTATACAAGGTGTTAAATGCGCAAAACCTGAAATTAGTTTGATCAGAATAACGAGCAGAATCAATTAAACCACTTTTTAATATAGGTAAAATTAAAAAAAATCTTTATTACCGGTGTTGCCGGTTTTCAGTAAGGTCTTTGAAAAAGTTATGCTCAATCAAATGCTTATTCATTTTAACAGTAATAAAATCTTACACGAACAGCAGTATGGTTTCACCAAAGGACGTTGTACGACTGATGCTGGTGTCTCCTTATTAAAACACATATTTGCAGCGTGGGAGGAAGCCCAAGATGCTATTGGAATCTTCTGTGACCTCTCAAAGGCTTTTGATTGTGTTAATCATGAAACCTTGCTTTTAAAGCTAGAACATTACGGATTAGGTAAACTTGCACTAAGCCTAGTGAAATCTTATTTAAATGACAGGCAACATCAGATAAATGGTGTAAATTCACGGGGCTTAAAAATAAAAATGGGGGTACCACAGGGCTCTATATTGGGTCCTTTCCTCTTTCTGGTGTACATAAATGATCTACCGCATTTATTGAAAAAACAACCACATATAGTATTGTTTGCTGACGATACATCCTTAATATTTAAAATCAATAGACGTTCCACACGTATTGATGACGTAAACAACGCTCTATAGCAGGTCCAAAACTGGTTTACTGTTAATAAATTTAGTACTAAATGGAAAAAAAACGAAGTGCATAAGATTTGCGTTGCCGAATGTTAAAAGTAATGACTTGGAAATAATATTGAACAAGGAGAAACTAGAAATCGTCGACAACACGGTTTTCCTGGGAATCACGCTCGACTCGAGGCTACAATGGGGCCCTCATTTAACATCTCTGGCAGGACGGCTTAGTTCAGCAGCATATGCTGTCAGAAAAATCCGTCAATTTACTGATGTACATACCGCGAGGCTGGTCTATTTTAGTTACTTTCATAGTATCATGTCTTACGGTATTTTGCTATGGGGACGGGCTGCAGACATAGAGTCTATTTTTATTCTGCAGAAAAGAGCTATCAGAGCCATATACAATCTTCGCAGGCGCGATTCTCTTAGGGAATTATTTAAAGATATAAACATCATGACGGTACCTTGTCAATACATTTATGAAAATATAATGTATGTCCGGAAAAATATTCATCTTTTTACTAAAATAAGTGATAGGCACAATTTTAATACTAGAAATAAGGACAAGTTAGATCAACCTCGATTCAGGTTAGCTAAAGTAGCTAGTTCTTTTATGGGGTACTGTGTAAAATTTTATAATAAAATTCCACTAGAAATTCTCCAATTAAACGAGTCAAAATTTAAAACCTGCATTAACCCTTCAGATACCGTCAATTAGAGACACAATAGTAAGACAATAGATGCGCGGCCACCGGTGGTCGCTTGGGGATTCATGAATTAAACGCACACTATGTAGACAAGCATATTATAAATTGGAAGATTATCTCCTTGATAATAATGCTTGGCTAAATGCCGGTCCTGCTCCACAGCCACATACTTTTGTAGCTACAAATTAGTCTTTATATATATATTCGAAGAGATGCTGCTGCCCTTTTCGTATTGTTGTTTTCAGTATTTTATTTTTATTTGATTAGTTTATTTCAATAGGACTTAGGATTCTTTACATGTTATATCTAAAAATAATAGCATTGTATAATGTAGAAGCACTTTTTTTCCAAATTTGTGAATGTGAAGTACCATGGAGCATTTTTGTTAGATTACAACTTTTTATTATTTTATTTTTTTGACATTGCGAGCATGGCAGTTGAGAGTTTGATATGCTCACTCAAATGTCTCGCTGTTGGTGGCGCGTGTTATTGGGTCATTCGGTTCCCTTCAAAGTGGTTGAGCTGAGTGGGGCTGATGCACGCGTCATGCTCGTGAACGGGTGCCGTCAGATGAGACTGGTCATCTCTTAGCTGCCAGTGGCTTAATTCAGTTTTTATCTTTTAATATTTTTTTAATTTTATCTACATTGTGCTCACATAATAGAAGCAACAAGAAATATGTAACCAAACACTATATGTAACACATATGATTTAAAAGAGTGTCCATGGAGTTTCTTGCACGTTCTTCTCCATAGAGATCTACTCTTTGGAACGTGCAATTTAGCTTCACTTGTTTGTTTGACTGACCGACATTTTGACAATTCAAAAGTGCCTGTAATTGGTCTATTTGAAATAAACGTTTTTGATTTTGATTTTGATTTTATTAAAAACTTCGACCTGCCTATTTATGAATAGGTCAAACCATCACGTGCGCAAACCCGCTGAAATAGGTAAACGAACACAAATAGTTGTAATCTAATTAAATTTTCTCATACACGGGATAATAAAAGTTCTTATTTCAATGCAGATATGAATTTTAAACAAACTAAAACTGTACATAAAACCTTTAATATTTTTTAATGCTTTGCTCACATATTAGGTTAATCGAATTAAAAATAATTTGCGGTGCCTGAGGTTTTGCGCATTTGACGTTACACGTTGTATTGTACAATTTATCAATTTATGTAGGTAATAAATTATTAGGTACATTATTTTCTGACAAATATTTATCGTAAAACGGGGTGAATAGAAACAAAACTTTGGTTTTGTTCTTCACTTTGAAACCATATTATCGGCTTCTAACAAAGCATCAACTTTTAAAAATATCAATTCAATAAATTGATATAGTTAAATGCTGCAAAAAATATTTAAATACCTATCGTGAAAACTTTGAAGTTTTGTTTCTATTCACCCCATTTCACCGTACAAGGGAAGTGAGTAATGTCCTCTTTTTTGTGTTTAGCGATATGTGCGTGTGTGATAAAACATGAAACTTTGCACAAATTGCAATCAAAATTAATAATAAACACTTTCATCACAGATTTTTCTAAACTACTCTCAATAACGGTTTAAGAAGCTCCTTTTCCACTCGCTTATCGTCAACACCGACCATGGTTTAAAAGCTTGTTGCCTCATTTAACGCAATCCAACGCGATGTTTGATGAAAAGGCAACGCAAAAAAAGAGAGAACGCCTAAAAACTCTGTTAGTATTCGGTAATTCCGTGATTTACTCAAATATTTTACATAATTTGTTCCAGGAAATAGCTGTTTTTTTTAAACCTTTAAAAGTTTTTTCTTTTGTAAATTATGAAGTGTCAAAGTTCATACAAAATGGCAGATTTTCAGAGGTTTTTACTGGATTAGTCTTACACAAATTCAGAAATTGATTTCAACAGAAGCCTAGATAATATCCACAAGATACTGTGTTTCCAAATTATGTAATGAAAAATGTGTAACAACGGCATAATCGGGTAAGAGCCGTTGTATGAAAAACCAGTGAAAATGTGTGTCGTGGTTTTTAATTTTTATGAAAACTATTCTTGCAAAAAAAATCGCTGGCAATGTGCTAATGTAATAAATATGTATTGAATGACTGAATAGTCGTTTGTTTGTAACCCCTCTACTCACCATTTAACTTCAACCGTAAAGCTATTATAACTTATTGCACGTTTTAAAGCCGTGCAATAAAGTTTTTTTTTAAAACGAAAGAAAGTTTTCTAAGACCGTACGTCTGTTTACCATCGAGACATATTGTAACTATAAAACGCTTTTGTGATAATTGTAGAAGCTCTAACGGTATCTCCGGTACAATAGATGACGGCTTATTGTGGGATCTTTTGTTTTCCTCTGTTTTAAAATTGCCGACTAATTTAGTAGGTAGAAGACATAGAGAAGATTATTTTACCCTTACTTTAATTTTTTTTTTAAATAAGCATTGGAGTATGAGGCACGCAGGCACTTTCCCATATTAGTTGTAGGGGATATTATTTCAATGTTGATAGAGCCAGGGATTTAGAATCAGGTTCTGTCTGGCAATGCACTTGAAGAAATCAAACTGTCGGCACGTCTTTTTAATAATAACTTACATGTAATTTTTTTAATCTGATCATAGTGCTATTAAGAAAATTTAAAACAATTTTCCTTTGTCTATCAATATCAAACCAATAATTTGCATAATCTTTAAAAAGTACACTTCTAAAATTATATTCCATGTCTAGGTTTAATCTTTAAAAGTGTATGCTATACCAGCAACACTTTTAGAAGCATATTCTGGACCTATTATCACATCATGCCAGTAGCTTGGTGGTCTTGCGGACGGCGAGCAATGGGTTGCTCGCTGTCCGACCGTCCGGGCCGAGCCCAAATCGTCAACGGCGCACGCTGTTCCCGTGCGCCTCAAGGAGTTGTCAGCAACCATTGGCTCGGCCCGGGTATGATAGGCAACGAAGGAACGGGGTAGTTTTTTAGTCAGTAAAAGTCTGATACTATCTTCCGCTCCGCCCAAGGGCAGGGGATGTCATCTGGGGGATTTTTATCCACCAAAAAAAAGTAGCGTTGTTGTGGGTGGCATTTCATATACATGTTAATTTTCGCGAGTGTTTCAGTTCTTCGTATCGCTGGGTACATTAGTGATTTAATTTTTTATCTCAAAACTTCGCCTCTCATGCGACATTGAAGAGAAAAAGAAATGGTATTATTTTTGGTGTACAATAAAGTTTATGCTAGTCTATCGTCGGTGGCAGACATGTCATCAATCCCGGCTATTTATAAAATAGGTCCTCGCGAGTCTCTCAGAAATAAATTCAAAGAAACTGACTCTGCCTTCTCTTTATATCTTAGAAAGCATTTTGTAAAAACAAAGTTAGAAGCGATTTTTACAACAAAAATACGCGTAGTAAACACAAAATGATATTACCAAAATGGAGATAAGCAAAGATTAGCTAGACTAGCAAGTCATTCTTAGTAAACAGCATACGTTTTTAAAACAAGCTGTAAAAGGCTGTAACTGAACTAAGTGAGGGAAAATTCAAAACTCATATTAATATTAAGCGTGTCCTAACCAAACAAGCATATTACAAGCTTAAAGACTATGTCGAAGACACGCTCGTTTGGCAATGACTAGATAGTCATTGCCAAATTAGTGAGTTACCGGGAGGCCAAATGTGCAGGACTCTGCACATGTGGCTCCCTGGTAAATCTCTAATATTATGTCTATTAATGCTCGGTCTTTGTTTTAATATACTAGTATACATTTTTTTTCTAACACTATGTTTGCAATATTTTTTAAATTATTTAGACTTCAACTACCTTAAATTCGTTAGTAATTTATTTTGTTAACATTTTATTGATAGTTGGAATTATTTATATTTTTATCTATTAAATAATAAAATATTGTTATCAATATGGGCAACCACCCTTTTTAAAAAAAAAATCTTAAAACTATATAATTTCCGGGAATTTGTAGGCTCGTGTCCTGGAACTCCAACATTTTAAGAATTCGCAAACCCTAACTAAAACTAAATGATAATGATAATGTTTATTTTGCGACTAGGTTTTTAAAAATATTTTTACACGTCAAATTTTTTCGTCAGTTTAAACTAAATGATGCAAGTGTTTCCTAGCTGATTATCCTGACAAGAAACACAGAAACAAACTCAGGGGAAGAATATGTGAAGTCGGTTGCATGGCTTACAAATGTAAGAATTATCGTGATGTATATAGTAGGCTAGCTCATAATCCTAACCTTAATTCAATTGAGCAAGTCTGGTATGAAATAAATAGATTTTAATGTGTTATCATCGAGAAATGAAACACTATAATGTATCACAAGATTTCATGGAAATGTGTACGTACATGGAATATCGATTCTTCTTTGCCCTTGTCCCTAATGACTTGGAGTGGGCGCAATACGGCACAAGAAATAGCGATTAAAAGCTATAAATTAGAAGCATGTGATACAAATTTTATTGTTTGATTTTCGTGCTTTCCTAAGTGAAATTTGGTAATTTTACCCGTAGGTATATTTAATTGGCTTACAAATAACAAAAAGGTCCAAATTCTGTATCCGTGGACACGCGGACTGCCTTCTAACTAACCTAACCTGTTTGTGTCGGGGTGCCCTACAATTACATCGCCTGCTTCCTAGCTCCCGTCTTTTACACACATTACCGGCTGCTCATTCGGTATTATTATTGAGTCTAGGCAAAGTATAAATTAAAACATATTTTATATTCATACATTACCTAGCCGTTTTAGGCATTCTATACATTGCTCTAGGTATTGTATAGAATACCAGATTATACAGATTGCCGGTAACATATATTTATCTATATGTGTGTGTCAGTGTCAGACACTCGAAATAATTAGAAAAGAACATTAAAATCATAAATTCACGAAGCTGCATTGTATTTGGGCTCGGGTCGAATTAGGTCAACCTCGTTTTCCTGTAGAAACGAATTAAATTCAATATGTTATTCACTGTATACTAACCAAAATTAAAGCACGATTTGATAATATCATTATCACATTTCATATAATAAATAAAAACAAAATGATTCAGTTATGTTTAAAAATACGGGCAATATGTAGATAATATCAATTTCCGAATCGAGTCTCGGAAGTTTTTCCATATCGCAAATAAGTTAATTTTAGTGACGTAAATCACTTACTTCTTCAATTACATACCTACTTGAATGAGAATTCATCGTGTTGATAAATATAACTGTTTTTTTTTCTTAACTTCCATCACAAATAAATACAATCAGTTCTAGCATTATCAGAATATGGAGTTAATTATGAAGCATATCAGCCATGATTTATAAAACTAAATATTGAATAGTGCCAAACACTATATGATCGGTGTAGTAGCAATAACGACATTTTAACATGTTATCATTAGTATTATCAAGTTCCAAATATCTAAACCGATAAAATATATTTCTGTCAATCAACATTCAACCTTTCTGCCTATCTTAAAGTTGAATTATTGCGAAATGTTTCTGAAATGAAGTGAAATCGTCTCATCTCAAAATCAGGTCGCCCGTTTCTTTGCAACTATCGGGTTGGGTAACCTAATTTGTTATTCCAAGTATCTGTATAATGGAGCACATTATATATATACTTCACTTTGTGTTTACGGGATAACTTAACATTATACCTTAACATGCTACCCGCTTTACCCGCGACTTCGTTTATGATATTTTTTTATAAAAACCTTTAATCATCCCCTAAACTAGCTTTTGAGAATAGTTTGAAAAACTAATAATGATAGTCTTTAATATTCACTAAGTTAGATTTTGTGCAAACTTCCGAGTTAAAAATATCCAGAAATAAGATAATTCTAAATAATCTTGTGGGGTAGTTTTGAAAACCATATTACAATGACAACCTTTGTTATTTATTTAGGTTAGTATTACCACGGAATAAAGTTTTGCAAATTTAGGAACTTTCCCCCTTAAAGGTTAAATTTCCTAAAACCCCTTCTAGATGCTCGCTTGCATTACAAATGCAAAATTTCACGTTCCTAGGACCAATAGTTTCTCCTTTTATTTATGTCGTGTCCAGATCTTAGAATTGATAATTTCGAGATATGACCGACCATTTCATGAAATACTGGCATTTCATGATATATAAACCCGATCGCCATATTATGATATGGCCTAGCCAAATCAATTACAACTGCGTTTAACGATTTATTTTTTTAAGTTAGGAAATCATCCAATGACTTCTCCCGCTTTTTTTTACGGTGGGCAAAAATCATCTTATGACAACCCCCGCTCTTGGGTGGAGCGGAAGATAGTGTCACTGGATTATTAATCCAATGTACCTATTTGGATTTCGTCGCTGCGGCCAGCGCTACGCTCAAGGCTGTTTTCTTAAAGAATAGCACGCCTGGTAAGATTCGGTCGTACCCCTACGACTGCGTTATAGCTAAACGCACGATTAATCCATGATATGATCAAACATGGTTTATCATATCGAAAAGTAGTTATGTTGTCCCTTGGTAGAGATGCTGTTTTCGTGACGTACGACAGTAGCAGACATTTTATTCTAAAAACGGGTAATAATTTTTAAATGGAAGATAAAAGTGCATCTGGACAAAGAAATAATATGACTACGACACAAAACTGCATTATTTATTAGGAGCCTGCAGTCAATCAGCAGTTACTAAGATACAGATAACGACATTATCTATATATGACTTTAATAAAATTGACGTAAACTTTCCTCAATATATTCTTATTTTCTACTACAAAGTAGGTCTTTCTTTGATCTGAAATTAGGAGCACAAGTTCCTTAATAATTGTAAAAATAAATTAATATATTTCATATGGGTACAATTAGTATTTTAAGTTAAGAATAAGATTTTTTGCACAATTAAAAATAACGCATAATTTAACATTAACGTTTAAACAATTTGGCCATATCAAGAAATGCAACTTTTCAAGAAATGGCCGGTCACATCGTGCAGTTCTCAATCAGGCCACGATATATGTTTATTTGAAAGGTAATTAAATGTACATGATTATTTTATTTACGTCATTCGAAATGCCCTCCATCATGAATAGGGGGGAGAGCATTTCGAATATTCGAATTTTAAGGGCTTAATCAACGCGGCCAGTTATCGATCGCACCATGCACAAACATTCATATCAATTTCTGCCACTGTTTTAAGGTAGAACTTCACTGCTCACACGTGTGCCACATCCGCCGATCTGGGCGCGTCAGTCTCCATACATTTTATATGAAAACTAGACTTGTAGAGCTACACTAAATCCACGCCACGCGAGGTCGCTCTACGTTAATCAGGCATGTTAACACGTGTGCATCGGTCTAACGTAGTTCTAGCTGTAACATTTAAGAGAGACTCGAAATTCTGATGAGGTTTAGCGCAGATTTTTTGCTTCAAATGTTGCAAAATCGAAGTGGATTTAAAACTGGACTGCCCATGGAGTTGACTTTATCAAGCATAAAGGCTGGCCCTCCTCAGTCTTCGTACTCGATAAAGTCAACTCCACGGGCGGTCAACCAGTTTTGCGTGTTTCATGCCTTATGAGCTGGTGCGAGTCCAGTTGGAATCTGTTTTTGAATATTGTTTCAGAAAGAGGTTCTATCTTCGTTATGACGACATTTAAGTACACCACGGCACTGGTTTTTATTAGGGTTCTGTTGCCAAATGGCAAAAAAATTAACCCTTATGGATTCGTCATGTCTGTCAGTCTGTCTGTCTGTCCGTATATTACAGCCACTTTTTCCGAAACTATAAGAACTATACTGTTGAAACTTGGCAAGTAGATGTATTCTGTGAACTGCATTAAGATTTTCACACAAAAATAGAAAAAAAAAACATTAAATTTTTGGGGTAAAAAGTATCATTATTAAGCTAAATTTCTCAGAAAAAGCCAAAGAACTCGAAAATTCTTTTTCATAATCATTATCTATATACAATTTTGATTTTTTAAATAAAATTTACATTTTAATTACTCGAAAAACATTAATTTGCATGTTACGTTCATAAAAAAAAAAAAATCTGAACCCAAATATACTACTAAAATCAACAATCAAATCAGTTAATCATAAAATGTATATAGGTAATGATTATGAAAAAGAATTTTTGGATTCGAGATTTTTGGCTTTTTCTGAGAAATTTAGCATAATAATGATACTTTTTTTTACACCATCAGAAACTAGAGATTTTAACGAACAAAAACCTAACAAAATTATTAAAAAAGGAGATATTTTGACGTGAGAATTTTCGATTGAAAATTAGGGTGTTTTTCGATATTAGGTCAAAATAAAGATAAAAAAACCAAAATTTTAAATCAAAAGAATTACAGTGTGTTTGGGACATAAAAAGGTAAGTTTCCATTTAATTTCGTGGAAAAAGAATAATTTTTGTAAAAGATAAAAATAAAAAACCAAAAACTTAGTGTAAATACAAAAGTTGTAGATCTTTCTATTATCTACAACTTTGCAATTTAACTTTTTTACATAGAACTTGTAGTTTTGTCGGAAATCGAGATATACTGTTTTTACCCTTAAAAACGCACACCCATCCTTTTCCCGACCTCAGATCGCCCGTAATTTATTTTTCCTTTCTTTTTTGTTATATTCTCTTTCGTTTCCAGTGGGTTTCATACTACTATGATTTTATTTCGTTTCAAAAATTATCGAGCCTGGTCTAGAGTGTTGTCCTAACTGTACAAGATCGACCGCTCCTCTTATGATTTTTTAATCTTCAGTGTAGATATCATTTGATACTGCGATAAACAAAACTGTCATCATTTACCACTTTTTTTTCATTATTTTAAAAAACATGTGGTAAGTTGGCACGTGACACACTAACCGGGAATGTATCTTCTTTCTTCGACCACTCCATATTTGAAAGTCGGCAAGTGCGAATGTTCTGTTTTTAAAATTAGTCGAAATATATATGACCAGTATTTTAAAATTAAAAATATAGGTAAAGTTTTGGCAAAACGTATGACCCTACTTAGATACCTACATAAATGTTTAATTTAAGGGTACCTTTATTTACAAAAAAATGCTATGAATGGTAGGTTTGATCCCTGTAACATCCAGTGCAACGCAACCATGCGACTATAAATATAAATTTCCATTTTAAAGAGTTCTTAGAGATGTTTGTTCGACAACCGAAGAAACATCTTGATGAACCCAAACAAAAAATTGAAAAGCGTTGCTCCTGTTCCGTGTCTCATTTGTTGGATCACAAGTGTTCGTTTACCTGCATCCTAATTGAGTAGAGACCTTAGTGCGAGTTCTTATTACGTTAACGCGATCGAAACGTTTCCCGTGTTGGGCTCTCTGATTCATTAAGCGGTTAGAGTGAGCCAATCGTAATGCTGTCACAAACGTGTCAATCGCGTTAACGTAAACTCGCACTAGGCACTCTGAGCAACGCCTCAGACACGGTAATAGTATCATACAGTATTGTAACTCGGCCGTATCTTTGAAATAAATGCCTACAGCCGCGCGGTACGTAAACATGCGAGAGGGCTGCCCGCCTCCAGCATTCTAATTACATTTGCTTACTTTGTGTTTCCATTTAGTTTTGTGATTGTAAATATACTTACTTTTTTTATATACGAGTAAACAAAACACTTTGTGGATTGAATAGGAGTGGAGGAAGTGTTCAATAAAAATGCGTGTTGTTTTTTGATTGGTAGATTTAAATAAAATGCTTTTTCTAGTATTATTTATACAAATAGTACAGTAAACCACTATTATTATTAATAGCGTCTTTACTTTGAATTATACCAACTAACAATAATCGCGCGATTATCGTTAAAAAAAACCGTCGTGTCCGCTCGTCACTGCGGCACAGTTGCGACGGCCGCGACTGTCTACATGCCGAGCCCATGCTATTACCGAGGCGCGTAGGTATAGCTCGCGTTTCGTCCGTTTGTATGAAGTTGGAATACTGTATGATATTATTACCGTGCCTCAGACGATACAATAAACATGGCCACTACGGCCGTGCCCTAGCCCAGCCGTAGTGGCTATGTTATGTTCTGTGTGCGTATGGTATGTGCGTGCGTAGAAGTGAGTACCACTGAACTAGCGTCACGTATATTTATCATTATTGAAATGTTGATAATATGTATATTTAAACTGGCATCTGTTAGCGACTTTGCCCGCGTAAAATTAGGTTTCTTCATACAAACTTTGGACGCCACGTCATAAAAAGAAACCTTGTGAAACTCAGCAGATTCAGCTGTCCGTGGATATGTCAGTCAGTCAGTTTCTCCTTTCATATAGACGAATAAACAATAAAACACAAAAGGTTTAATTAGCACAAAAACCCGAAAAATAAATACATTTATTAGGTATACACTTATAGAGCGGAACGTTGTTGTTCTTTATTACATTTAGAACTCTATATATAAAAAATAAGTACTAATTATGTAATGTAAAAGTTTTGGGTGAGGATGAGGAGTAGTTTTTTAACCGACTTCGAAAAGGAGGAGGTTCTATGTTCGTCTGAATGTATGTTTTTTTTTTGTATGTATGTTCACCGATACTTCGGTCAATTGCGGACCGATTTTGAAAATTTTTTTTTTGATTGGAATGTTATGCTTCCAAGTTGGTCCCATAGAAATATTGTTATGATCTGATCATGAACTTCGAAGATATGGAACAGAACTCCTCATAGAATCATAGTAGAATTGTCGTAACAAGTAAAATTACTTTGTTTGTACGTGTAGTCGATGACTGACTGAAAGAAAAGGGGGAGGGGGTAAATTCATGTAATATAACCGTATTTGGGATTATAAGAATCGTTATGAGATGCACTCTGGCTATAAGGTAATTTATGTTTAGGTGAAGGGTAGGTACTTTTTAGTGGTGCTACCATAACTAAAAAGTGAAAAATAAAAAACTTTTTACAAAAAAATTAAACCGACTTCAAAAAGTACAAAATAACTTTAATTTCGGAAGTCGGTGTTAAATAACGAAGAGACAAGATTAGGTATATCTATTATAGAAGCACCGACTTCCGAAATTAAAGTTATTTTGTACTTTTTGAAGTCGGTTTAATTTTTTTGTAAAAAGTTTTTTATTTCTAGAATCATAGACAATATTGTTCTATGCCTGGTTGGTTCCTTTGTTTCTTATAGTCAATACAGAATATTCTAGAACCTAATCTGAGGATAAAGAAACACATAGGGTATTCGAATCGTTAATATCTTGCAGTTGTAATATAAATCCGTCGTCGTTGGATATTGCCTAAAAGTGTTTTTTAAACCTATTTGCTAAAATAAATATCATTTATCATTTATTTAGCGTTGGACACAGATGTGAGGCAGAGCATGTGTGAGTTGTTGAAGAGAACGTACTGGGCTAAAAGGCAAATGATATAAATTGTTTTCTAAACGTTCAGCTTTAGCACATTTGCATAAAGCCAAGCTGTAACTTTAGTAAGCATCGATTTAGCATTAGACTTTGATGATAGATGTCCCAGATACGTCCATAGACAAGAATCACAGTATCATCCGCATACGACCAAATCTGACTATTGGGAAGATATATATAGCAGAGATCATTTATATGGACATGTAAGGAATAATAATAGGGGCGCAAGACACTCCTGAGGCACACTAGATGTAAAGTCTTTCACAGCTCAGGTAAGTGTCAATTTTCATTTGCTGTGTCCAATTCCTTATATAATCTTTGAAAATTTCGATTGCAATAAATACCAAGCTGTTCTAACTTTGAAGGAAATAAAGGACAGATACTATTAAACGCCTTAGGAAGGTTCAAATACTTAGATATATTTAATTTTTCCGTCAAGATTATTATGATCTAAGATCCGTGAAAGAAATCTCTTCCCTCATCTTTTATTCGATTATTATAAATATTATGTGCTAGATAATGCGTTCATTAAGGCATTGCGAATATGTTGCCTAGCTTAATCTGGTGCCAATGATGTTAAACAATAGTTGTTACATTTTCGACATCAATTAACCCTCATTTGTTATTTGGGAAAGTCGAGCATCAGCTGAAAGAATGTGCCCCATGGAACTGAAAAACTATAGGTTACCTCTATAAATCTATAAACTTTTTATGGTGCAAATAGGAGGGTTGCCTCGCATAAAGATGTGAGTAAATGGCCATAATTTACCCTTATCTGTTATTTAATCTTTTTTTTCCATGTTATTTAATCTTTTTTTACGATAAAACTCAATTAAAATTTGCCATTTTTTTTAACGTTTGGTCGACTTTTCGCTTTACCAGAGGGCTGGACTTTTCTTCGGCCAACTAATCAGCATTGCCATCCAATATGCTACCAGCGTTCTGGCACGGTAATAGTGTCATACAGTATTGTAACTCGGCCGTATCTTTGAAATAAATGCCTACAACCGCGCGGTACGTAAACATGCGATAGGGCTGCCCGCCTCCAGCAATCTAATTACATTTGCCTAGTTTGTTTCTATTTATTGTTGTGATTGTAAATATACTTACTTTTTTTATATAAACAAAATACTTTGTGCATTGAATAGGAAATGTTCAATAAAAATTCGTGTAGTTTTTTGATTGGTAGATTTAAATAAAATGCTTTTTCTAGTGTTATTCATACACATAGAAAAATAAACCACTATTATTAATAATAAAATACGACGTCTTTACTTTGAATTATACAAACTAACAATAATCGCGCGATAATTGTAAAAAAAACCGTCGTGTCCGTTCGACACTGTGGCACCGTTGCGACGGCCGCGACTGTCTACATGCCGAGACCATGCTACAACCGAGGCGCGTAGGTATAGCTCGCGTTTCGTCCGTTTGTATGAAGTTGGAATACTGTACGATATTATTACTGTGGTTCTGAGCACTTTTCCCATTGACATCGAAGTGGACGAATTTTTTTTGCTGACTTTTGAGTTTTCCCCGTTTTTCAGACTTTTTTACTTGTTTGTACATATTATTATTTTAAGTTTCTATATAACTATTGTTAATAGTTAAGATGTATGTATTAACAAAATTAATTAAATATACATGATCAAAAAAAACATTCTGATTCAAATTAAATTTTTTAAGTATTTGCATAAAGTCGAAATATAAAATGTTCGCGATCTCAGACAAATTTTATTGTTTAAAATCAGTGGCACCACATTTAGCTAGGCAACCTATTCGGAATGTCTCAATAAACGCATTATCTACAACTTAATATTTATCATAATCGAATAACAGATGAGGGAAGAGATTTCTTCTACGGACCTCATACTATTAGTAATAACTTCGTGCGCCCGAGTACGGCATCCTCTGTCGATACAAATCCTCAGAAGCCATACAACTGAATAAGTATAAAAATAAAGCTGTATGATAAACTTTAATTTGTATCTGGGATCGAGCCAGTATTTAGCAAAATATTTACTATACGAAATACGTCAATAACAAATCATAGATACCAGTTACGAGTAGGAATTTCATGAATGAAACTCACGTGCATTAATCTACGTACATAATATACCTACTACACGTATTTATGTAGGGCACACATTGCTACTCCATACTATAGTCTGCAGCCCGCACGTAATTCCAGGAACGAATGTTATCATTGACCCAGTGACCCAATGCACTTGGCTCAGAAACCTAAATGTTGGCCCCGTTTGCGTAGCGACCCGACTCAACCCCACGAAGCTCCAACCCCCCACTAACGCCCACTTTAAATTCCAGTACCCCCTCTAGAAATAGTACGTAAAAAATAGTAACGTAACGATATTTTTAACTATTGACAACAACGAAACTGATACAAGGTAAAAGGGGAAAGGTAGATATTATTTTTAAATACTTTATTTAACTGCCAACCCTATATTTGTCCTATTAGCGGTTTGTGGTTAACAGGAAAATTAAAAGACTGGGTAAGTGCAAGTCGTGTTTTTGCGACCATTGTTCTCTCCCTCGTGAACATTAAGGTCTTTAAACCGCAAAACAAGGTTTAATTAACAGCTTTATCAAATTAATCTGTTTTTATCAGGAATTGGAATATAAAATCATAGCAATTTTCAGTTTTATTTACCTAATTGATGACCCATTTGCTGTGTCACTTCTAGATTATGTTTTATTTAAAAGTGCCTTTAAAGTTTAAAAATTAAAGTATTGTAAATTGTAATATTTGTTATTTACTACCTTTTACCCGCGGCTTCGCCCGCGTTTATTAATATACTTTAATTTAATAATAATATTTGTATTTGACTTGCCTCTTTCTCCGACTTTTCTCACTTTAAAAAATTTGCCTATGTCCGTCTCCAGGGTCCCAACTATCTCTCAAAATCGGTTTTGCCATTTAGGTGTGAAGACGTAACAAATAAACAAACAAACTCTCTTTCGCTTTTATGATATTAGTAAGGATTATCAAATGACGTTAAAATGCTTAAAGTGTTATATTAAACTTCAGATCCAGCTCCATAACGTCTATCCAACTCTGTAAAGTACACGTCACTTTCTGTCTACTGACGCAATTCCTGTCAATACCATTGGAGATTCAGCTGAGTATTGAAGGAAAAAACGTGCATTGAGGTTACAGAGCGTACATAATTTATAGAAATCTCGTAATAATGTTACAACCCTTGAACGGCTAAGATGTAAAATAGAACAGAGAACAATGCTACGGGGGAAAACTAAATGCCTAACTGCGTGATTCTTCATAATTTTACGCTTTTAAGCGTAACTTCTTCTCTCCAAAGCTGTCATCTTCAAAGTGACACAGAACCCTAGCTTTCTTTTGTGAATAATTTTCTTGTCTAGATCATGTTATTGTGAGTATTGTACTAATATATTCTAGAGTAGAGCACTCTTGTGATATGTTCGTCCATTAAGAAAATAATAAGCTTGTTTCTACATGTAAAACTGCTGCGTTCAGAGGACCCTTAACCCTTCAGATACCGTCAATTAGAGACACAATAGTAAGACAATAGATGCGCGGCCACCGGTGGTCGCTTGGGGATTCATGAATTAATGGCCTTATAAAAAAGTTCCACGTGACTATTTACTAGATAGTATGTGAATATATACAGGTATAATCAATCGGTACTTTTCAACTTAAATCACAGAAATAAAACAAAACCTGTTCTATTAATCATTAACCTAGATAAAAAAACAAGAACAAATATTTCAATAGATCCGAAATAAATCAATATCTATAATCGTCTAAGCGTTTAGATCAATAAATACCTCGTCGTGACATACTAATATGCTTTGTGAAGCAGTGTTATTACCGCAGTATTACGATGCGTTACATCAACATGCGTCATGGGACGGAGAAAGTGTGACGTCAGTTGCGCTCATGAAGAAAGCATTGCGCGTGCGACTCTGTGAGCACTCTTGCTTTCGTCGGAGGCCGTGGCGTCTGTCTGTGCGATAGCGAAAACGGCATACTTCGGGTATACCTACCTTGCCGACGCTTTTCATCCGGTATTCAGGTCTTGATTATGAAATCGAAACTATTGAGTCATTGTGGCTTATTATGCACGATATGTAGTTTCATTTTGTTTTGTGTTTGTAAAGACGTAATTGTTTCGTTGTTTATTTAAATTGGATCATTTTGATTAGTTTTTGTCATGTTTGACGATGTCAGGAAACAACAATACAGTCCTGTAAAACTGATTAAAGCAGGTTCGAGATCAGACACTTTATATCTTGCATATTTTCTTTTTGATTACAGTCTAAGAAATCATTGCATGTGAGTTTTTGTCATGTAGCGCTTGAGCAAAGGAGACCGCAAATGGTAAATTGGATCGGTATACTTGGTATGGTACTCATCATAGTTCGTAGTGAAGTCAAGCCTCGTCCGATGGCGACGTGTTTAGTACTGTAGAACACGTCGAATCAAATTACATTGCGAATACAAGGCTGTCACAGACAGTCACTCGTTCGTGACCTGTTGACTGATTTTAACAAAATCCAGGTCAAGATCTTTATTTCGCTTTTGATATTGAATGGCTCTCGTTATGACTCGAAAATTACCTACGTAAATTTCGAATACGTAATTGCTTATTCACAGAATATTCTTGCCATACGACGTGGGTGTGTGTCATTAATCATACATAGAACACACAAATTAATGCAGTTAAATCATTTGATAAGTTGCTATACATAAAGATTTTATACTGTCGTGAATTCTAAGAATTTGACAGAACTAGAATTTTGATAGGCTGTTGTCACGATCGTCTTTTTTCATTAAACCTATCATGCGACATTAGACAAAGCTGGATTCCCATTTGTTTTTAAGCTATCTCTTCAAATAAAACTCTTTCATAAGTTTGATAGTTCTTAATTATATTTTTTTAAGAATTATACTATGCATTCTGTGTTGACTGTCCGTTTCCTCGAAAAAGCAAACACGTTGCTGATATCTACATTGCCCTGTTAAAATGCAACTTAGCTCTCTGTTGTAACCTGAACGATAATCATCTAACGATTTTCTTTTAGGGGCAGTAAGGAAAAAGGCAAATCCGCATGCTATCCTTGAAGAGAGTCAACCTAGCTTTCATTAATCTCTCAATATTGTCGATCGACGTTTGGTGTGGGTTTTTTTTTTCAATTTATATCTATATTATTTTATTTATTTATATTTAATTTTTTTTTTTCTAATTATGATGTTAACCATGTTCATCATCATTACTACTTCATTTGTATCTAAAATACGAACGTCTTTCGGCAGAAATGATGATGATGATAATGGTGACCTAAAATACCTATAAAGTTGAAAAAGTTTGAACTTCGTTTCTAGGCGGGATTAATGAAAAATGAAGCTCATCGATTCCGGTGGAATACTGTGGTATCATTTACATCTTCTGAGACATGACATGCATGACTGAAAGACACGGTTTAAAAATATCAACTTTTATGTTTAGAATACTACAGAAAAACATGAAATAACTTCTCTGTTTTTATTATGTAGGTGCTTATGTAAAAAGTTAATTTATAATGAGCGGATAATGAAAATAGTAAAAATAAACTACTTAAAACGTTCTAGTAAATATGTAAAAAATCGTAAGTACCAAAAAAATATATTTAATAAAAAATTTAATTTTTGAGTACTATTATAAATCTAAAAAATAAGTCTATTTGACCATAGATAAATTTTTTATACGTTCCTATCATGCTTGGTCTTGAAGTCGGACAAGAGTTGTCGATGTTAGACTTGTACGTATTGTTGCAGTTACGTATGCGTACAGCGAACACAACTCATAATCGAATGCAGTGCGAACGTAAACATTAGCTCGGTGTTCGCGGCAACCCTGCCCTGCTGCGGCACTGCGCGCAACTGGGTCAGTGGGCCGCCCCCCGCGCCGTCCTCCGCCCGCTCGGTGGCGCAACCGCGCGAACGCGCACTAACATAGACCTGGATCGCGGGAAAGTGGGTCACCGACTCACTTTCACTTATTACATGGGCTCCTAATCGTTTTCCATTGTGCGAGCGGGCAGGGGCCTGCGGGTGACGGCGGGGCGCGCATGCGGGAGGCGCCGGCACGCGCGCCGTTGTCGCCGGCCGGCTACCCGCCAGTCGATCGCGGTACCTCTACCGAGCGGCACGCGTGCCGCTTGATGTTAAAATACTCATTACGATCGTAACATACCACGCGCTGTCAACACTTGTACGAACAGTAGTAATAGTTACTTTGGTGACTGACACAGACGCTAAACGCCTGTTATCTTCTTACTCCGCTCGTATTGAACAAAATGTGTTGGATTTATGTGCTTCCTACTATAGTGCTTGAACAGGTGCAGCCCGCGAGCGGTAGCTAGTGTTGCGGCCAGACCGCTAGTGAACTCGGTGACTGTGTGAACGTTGTTGCGGTTGAACGCCGCCGTAGGGATTTGTTAATAAACAGCCGCACTGAGCGGCCGAGCATGACGATGGACCAGCAGACAGGCCTCATGTCCCTCAATATGTCCCCGTTTGACCTGAGCCCAGGTCCTGAAGGATCTGGCTCAGGTGGGGGTCCCTCGGGTGCTTCGCAACAATACGTGCCGCAAGGCGCCGCGTATCAATGCGCTCCCGAGCAACAATCTTTCGGATATGCCAATCTGGATGCTTCATATCTGTTTCCAACAGGCGCCGGTGGAGAACCAGGCGCTTACTTGCCAACAGCCGGCACAGTGTGTGACCAGACTGACACCAAGGATGTAATCGAAGAACTTTGTCCCGTCTGCGGAGACAAAGTTAGCGGTTACCACTATGGACTACTAACGTGTGAATCCTGCAAGGGTTTCTTCAAGAGGACCGTTCAAAATAAGAAGGTTTACACGTGCGTCGCTGAACGAGCCTGCCACATAGACAAAACACAACGGAAGCGCTGTCCATTTTGCCGCTTCCAGAAGTGCCTCGACGTTGGCATGAAACTCGAAGGTGAGTAACTACTTTTTATGACTTCTCATCTATTACTACATTATCGAAATCTTTCTTTAATGGATATGTCGCCTATTCACATCGTTATTTCAGGGTGCGTCTACAACAATTCATGTCGGACCATCGCAACTATTGGCCTAAATAGGATTGCATCATTGAACCTAATTTAATTCAATAAGATCTGGAAATAGTGTTTCGTCTATGCTATAATATCGAAGTAACAAATACGGCGATTCTCCCGTCGACCTTCACCCACTTAGTTGTAGAGGTCGACCCTGAGACGCTGCTGGGCGTCTGAAACTGACATTGGTAAAAGATGAAACATCGTCAATAAGGATAAACTCAATCAGATATTCATCAATTACGGTTAAAATGTATAGTTAAATTTATTATTCTACCTAAACTACTCCGTATGATTTAAAAAATCAACAAATATCTAGACATTTTTATAATTATTATCAATGTAACTGAAGTGCCAGACCTAATTTTGATATTTAAAATACATATTCTTTTAATAATAATTTCTATTGATGATATTTCGTTAAATCAATTCTACTAATGTAATTCAGATTAAGATAATATCTCCATAATTAGCGAAGTACCCATCAATCACAAACAGAAAATTAATGACATCGAACAAGTGATCTTTTCAGAATAAAGATTGGGTCATTTCCGGAAAGTACTTTATGCCAATATTGCAAATATAATTGCATAAGTTATCTACTTACTAATTACTATACCGCTGCTTGACAAAAAAATAATTGCTTAACACAATTAATTAACGTTATCGATTACCAGTCTATTTAGTGACACCAATTTGTCAAGGCTTATTTTAAAACAAATTAGAGACAAAATTAATAATGTTTGATGTGTACTAATTTGCTTAAAATATTTAAGATATACTACACACTCGTTAAAAGTTTGAATAATTTATTAAGCCAAGTCGAAATTCGGGAACATAGGCTGCTTCATTATTTTAATATTGACAGATCATCAGTTGAGTAGTTCCTAGGTTATCATTAAAGCATATAATTATAGATCCAATGCATAAAAAATGTAATGGACTACCAAAGTTGGCTCTCTACATTCGATAGTGTTGTAGTAATTGACCGTGATACAAGGGTGCGGACAGGTGGATGTTTTGAAGGTAAATTATACATTAACTTGTAGTTAGGCGATCGCGTGGGGCGGAGCTTGAAGTGCGGATCGTTCTAAATTTAAAACGCGCGCGGCCGCAGAGCGCCCTGACCTACTTGCGAGCGGGGCCGCGATGCGGCGCGCGCGCTCACTGTGGTAGTGCGTACTGCTACGTTAATGCGCCGCTGTGTGCGTGAGACATTCGCCATTGCGCGTTTCGCCAGATGCTGTGATGTTTGCAACATCTAATAGTCTAAAATGTAAAGAAATCTAGCCGCATGGTAAATTGATCCATACTTTCAGTAGATAACAATTCTTCAGGATGCCATCCTATTCTTCTGAGTAATAACTAAACAGGTTTGTTTCAAATTCTATTCGACACAAAATTTGAAAAGTGTTGCAATATATTGCAATTTTAATTACTACCAAATTAACGAATCGACGAATCCTGAATAACATTCTTAGCAACGAAGACATTAGAAGCCAATTTACGAAGTAGGATATTTCAGGACTGTATAAGAATGAAAAATAAAAAATACTCCAGACATTTAAACATAACTGCTACAAATAATTTAAGAGCATTAATTGAAATTACAAAAACTTCAATCTTAGATTACAAAAGTAAACAAAGAATATTTATCGCAAGAGTTATATGTCAGATGACACAATTCACACAAATAGTTGCCTGACCCGAATAATGGGTGTTGCGAGAGCCTCGCACCGCCTGCCCGACCTGCAGCAAGCCTTGTGCAATGCCACCGCTACAGCACCAAACCGATGGACTCGGCTTTTTATTTAGCGCATAGTGTTCTTTCAATTCGCTTTGTTTCCATATATGACACAATTATGAATCAGTTCAAACAAAAATGGCTACCGAAAATGTACCAATAAAATAAGTTTTCGAATCTCATTTGTCCTTACATTAGTTTACAGATAAAGAGAATGCATACTGTTATTTCAAAACGAGGCACAAGCCGTGTTAGGCAAATCAACAATACGTTACAGATAGATATATGTGCGTAGCCACGAATTTCTGTTAGCTTTGCCTGAGTAAGAGAAACGGCGTAGTTTGGGTTGTTTTCCATAAATTAACAATAACAATATCGAATCTTGTCTCGGCTAGTGTCTGAAGCCCTTCCCCTTTATTAATAGGTATGTAGGTATTAATGGTTCCTTTCTGTATAGTTGCTGCGCGAAATTACTCGTGGCTTACGTAAGCGCCTTCAACATTGGTATAAGTAGAGTTGCGACGTGTTGCTTCACTGTAAAGTCAGCAAAAAACTAACATAAACATCGAAACGCTACAAAGATTTCTATAACATATTTAATATTTTATCATAAAGTTGCATTATATCCGATTTGTGTGGTTCATAGTCTAGTGGGGGTTGGATCGGGCGTCGGGCGTGCGCCGGCGACTGTATCGTGCGTTTCGACACAGTCGACCGTCGTCGGTGGGGTACGCTGCGCAAGCGCCGTTTCACAAGACGCTCGTTCGACCTGTCGCAATGGGCTACCCAAATGTGACCTGGACACGTATCACGTTACTTATCCGTGCATACATATGCCGAATTTAATCAATTATTGCAAATTGGATGTAAATATGTGTAAGTTTTGTAGAAATACTTTAGAAGTAATGTACTTTCTAAGACTAGGAACGAATGAGACTGTAAAATCAAATATATTTACTAATTTTGCAATCTGAAACTGAAAATGTCGATTGAAAGTAAATATGTATAATTATTCAATCTACAGAAGACATTTGATATTATTAGTAGACTATGTAGGTAGGTATGTGAAATTGGACTACAGAATCAGCGAACTTAATAAGCTTGCATCACGATATTTACGTACGAGTTACGTTCACGTTTATGACATGACATGACGTTTCGCATCACAAATGTTAATTTAAAAGCGTGCAATTTTTACTTTAAAGGTGTCGAAATATACGCGATTATACTTTTCAGCTGCTAACTAGCTGTATTAGCGAAAAGACAATTTATTTAACTTAGCTGCATTAGTTAGGGATAAGGCTACTATTACTAATGTGTAGTGATCGAGTTCAGGCTTGCAATTTGGCCTCGAACTCTACGTAATAATTCTGAAAACGTAGAGGTTTGCCAAGGGACTCCCTTCTGTTTCCTTAGTTTTTAATTAACTGATTGACTACGTTTAAAATGATTTAACACTGTAGGCAACCTACAGTTAGGTAGACCAGGCCATTGGCATTCTTTTACTGCAAAACAGTGCGACTGAACGATACAGAAATAGACTAAATTATTTTATTTTAACAGACAGCCAGCCTGAATGAATAGTTTCGTAGTTGTAAATTAATGACAAACGCCGTCTTTATAGAGAAATAAATAATAATAATTTCACTCAACAAAATTAACCTTCTTCAAATGTCAGTATACATACGGACTAATTAGTTCCCCCCATTCGTGTGGTGTTCGACCGCGGCCGGTAGTGCGGTGCAACGGACCACGCTCCACGAATAATGATGGTTGTTACACGGCCTACTGCTTTCAGTATTCACACTACTTTACGTAATAAAACCATCGAAAGATACAATTTTTTCGATTAATTACGTAGTCTTTATGCAAATATATGCAATAATTATAATAAACTGCATTAACAATGTAAGAGAGCCATAGTCGTTTTGAAAAGTTTAATCTCTACAAATATACGGTGAATTACTAACGGGATGATATGTTTATCCCAATTACTACATCTAATTTTGTCACAACGATGTCACACTGTCTAGCTAGGTGAACATTTAATAAAGTAGTTACATCAGTTATAGCGGATAGGGAAGTCGGTTGCCAACTTTTGCCACTAGAGATTACCATCGCTAAATTTCTTACCTGCAATGGTAGTTCAGAGGGTTACATTTTATTAAATAATAAAGAAGGAAACCTCTAGCGGTGTCCCTAAACTATACAGCGGAATGACTCACAATCAGGCATTGTTATTGAATACTACCTTTCGTGTTCGAAGCAACTTAGCACAGTTAATCCAATTTGATTCAAACAGATGGCATCTATTCCAATTGGAATTATATCATGAATTCCAATTATTATCCAATAATATCTGTTAATGATAATAAGAAATCTCAAGATCAGACGGTGAACATATAAGACGCATGTAATAGTTGCGGAACGCTATAATGCAGGGGGTTGGAAGGCCGCGGGCAGCGACAGATGTTAGATCACAATAAAAACTCGCGCGCCAGCCGACTATTTCGGCGCGCTGCCTTGACCCGAATCGAGTGTTTCGACAGAGCGGCCTCGTACACCGGGCCTTTCTATTTTTTAGGCATTACCTGTCGTATTATTACGACAGTTCTACCAGCGCCGCCATCTTGGAAGGATTTTGGTGCGCAGGCGCTTCAAGCACGCCTCCGTGGCGCAAAAACCGGTTTCGGTGCGTAAAATCATGTTACAAAAGTATGCGCATAATAGCTTCCATCATGGTGATGTTCATAAATGCAATTCTGTTGTTGATTTTACTCAAAAAAGCAAATCCACTTAAAAAGATGCACCTCCTGGGCATGCTGCAGCTGCCCAGCGAGGTGCTTTTTTCATGAACAATAAAATCAGATCTTATTCTTACTGGTGCTAAATTCTACTATGTATTGATGAGATCTTGACACAGTTCGGTGGATCATCGCGGGTGATTTATCTAGGTTGTGTAACGATCGCCGCTGCCGCTATCTGGGCGCGCGATCGAGTGCGTGCGGGCGTTCGGATGCGATCGGCCAGTTCCGCCGGTACTCGGACGGGAGGGGACCGACAGAGGAGAGGAGGGGCACTGCCAGCCTTGACCAAGTTTCACCGAGTCGTCGGTACAAGGAGCGATCCCCACCTCTTCCCGTCCTTTCGGTACATACTATTTTTTATCTCGTTGACACGATTACTTCATTTGACGGCCCTGACGCGTATGCCAAGGTCGAAACTTTGGTAGTGACAGGTATGAAGTTAGATTTTTGTATAGGGGTAAAGGTGTCTTCTTTTCTGTCTAAAACGTTCCCGCATCCAGATGGTATTCTCGAGACATGATGCGTTTTCTTGACCTCTTTCCCAAGGTCGACCTTGACCCATCTACAACTGGGGCAGTTCTACAAATAACTTCAGAATCCGAGGTGAAGTCAGACGTATGTATCTATTTCTGCACACCGGCTGTTTGTCACAGCGACGTATGTTTTTGATTTGTAAAAATGACCTTGACCTTGATCTAGTTTAGTCGTGTTATAAACGACTGACCTCGTTTACCGCATTATCGGCTGCTATACGCTATGTGCTCATTATATTTAAACATTAGATGTTTAAATCAAAGCATTGAAGTTTGTTCATGCATTTGCTCTTTTTTATATACTCTTATGTCCGGTCAAACACGTCACAAACACGCAACGCTATCATCTGAACAGTTTTCAATGGACCCGTTTATTATGTTAATTTTCGTAAAGATTTTGCAACACAACAGAAACAAATAGAAGCAAATCTTGATACAAAAGATCATTGAAATCTCAAATAAATTCCTTATTTTTTTTAAATAGAACCTAATCGACGAACCTTGAAGATGAAATATTTGACACTTGAAAAGCTTTTACTGAACTGCTAAAGCCTCTGAGTCAGGAGTGGACTTGATGATAACCTCATTTAGTTAAAGATATTGGTTGATAACATAAAACGTTTTTTTAAGAAAGAATTTTGTTATCAAGCTAATCTGGGTTTGATTTGTTATCATGCTTTGTCCTTTTTATGATAGGCAGAGTTCGTGATGACACACAAGCTCCCTAACAGAAATCTTAGTAACTGCTTAGTCGAAGGTAAGTCAGAATATAAAACGCTATTATACATGGAACTATCACCTGACCAGCGGTTTTGCCCGCGTGAATTTAGGTTTCTCTATACAAATTTTGAACCCCCGTGTCGTCCCATTAGCGGGTGACGTTTTAACCCCAAAAGGGTGTTGATTTCTAGGTTAATTATTAGTACACCTCTAAAGCATCTAAGGAGCATATATTTTAAATTTCAAGTCTCTTACTTGAAAAACATAGGACTTTCATACAAACTTCCAACCCCCGTTTTACCCCCTTAGTTTCGTAAAATCCGTTATTAGAGGATGTCTACACCGCATAAGGAACCTAGCTGCCAAATTTAAAGTTTGTAGGTGTCATAGTTTCTGAAATTTCATGATTAATCAGTGAATGGTATTTCGCTTTTATAGGGCAACTCCCGTATTACCCCCTTAGGGATAGAGTTTCGTAAAATCCGTTCTTAGCTGATGTCTAAACCCTGTAAGCAAACTACCTGCCAAATTTTAAGTTGGTAGGTGTCACAGTTTCTGAGATTTTGTAACTAATCAGTGAGTGGTATCTTGCTTTTATATAGATTTATAAAGCATTAGAACTATTTTTTTTTATCTGGGTTGCTTACAAATCCTATAGGACCGATTAGTGAATTTACTTTGATTAGTGCTTAAAAACAAGTATTATGTTACCGTCATTCTGTATAATTCAGGTATCCTACACAATACCTAGGCAATGTACATGTCGCAGCCATCTGGTTAAATTAGCCATCCAATTGGACGCCTAGGGCGTTCGCTAACCTAACCTAAGCCGATAGTTGTTTGAACTAAAATCATTCAACGTTTAACAGCTTGGCGTATTGAAAGTTAGCTCTCGAAATGACTGATCAAGACTCAGCCAAGTGATTCAAATTTAGTTCCGCTATTTATGGATTTAATAATATTTTACTATTACTTGGTGGACAATATTACTAAAAAGTAGTTTTATATAAGTTTGATTCTAAGATCGCCCTACTAAACTAAATGACTACACAACGTTCAGCCATCTGGTTAAACGTCGCTGTCAACGACATGGTTCGTTGTTCGTCAGTCATTTCATTGGATTAACGAACGCCCTAGGCTTCCAATTGGATGGCTAATTCAACCAGATGGCTGCGACATATATAATACCTAGGGCAACAAGGCAATGTATAAAATATTTTGAATATCATTGTCCATTACATACTACCTAATATATGTTACCGGCAATCTGTACAATTCAGGTATTCTATAGAAATAATATGAATATCATTTTTAATTACATATCTACTTTACCTAGGCAATGTATACAATTCGTAAGGACAGTATAGTGTGCTAGTCTACTGGCAAAATGAAGTAGAGAACGAATTGATGTAATTTTGGACCCCGACGCGAAAAGGTTAGGTTAGAAGACTAGCCTTTGTGGTTATTTTTTTATAAGCACGCGGAAATAAGAGCTATACTTTAAACCCCGCAGACAGAAATTGGACCTTTTTTTTTTTTGTCGACGGGGAAAGTCATCTTTGACGAAACCCGCTCTTGGGTGGAGCGGGAGACAGTGTCAGACTCTTACTGACTAAAAACCCCGCGCCGTTCCTTCTAGCCTTCATACCAGGGCACGAGCTCCCTTTCGGACAACCCTGTCCCCAGTAGGCTTCGACCCAGCTGGGCCCAAATTGGACCTTAGTACATATACATAATAAAATTAAAAGTTCTTCTGGCTATCAGTAATTTAATGATATTTGCTTACAAGTACTTAGCCTTCTAAATTAACCTGTCCGTGTCGGGGTGCCCTTAAATTACGTCAGGTCCTTCTCTGCTCTGGTCTTTTACACACATTACCGGCTGCGCATTTAGTATTGTATAGAATACCTAGGCAAAGTATAAAATACATAGATTTTTGTCTATATTTACCAATTTGAAACGACTTGCCTGTAAAATGACGGGCAAATGAAACATGATCTATTACTTAAAATCAATGTGTACAAGACGAAAGCAGGGAAGGAATTGACGTAATTTTAAAGCACCTCACAGGTTAGGTTAGAAGGTTAACCTTCGTGGTTATTTTTTTTTTATAAGCACCTGGAAATAGGAGCCTTTGAATCCCGCGGACAGAAATAGAATTCTATAGGTACATTGCCAAGATAGACTATACAGACTACCGGATTAAACAGATTGCCGGTAACATATAGCTTACTAAAAATAAATCTATATTTCATTGCTATTCATATTATAAATTCTATTGTTTAAAAACAAATAATATTATCTAAAAACCTAACAACATAACAACAGTATATAATACTCGTAATAATTTTACTGCGATTAATACGCACAGCATACTCGTATACACAAACAGAAAACTGTTTGTATCCAATTTGTATTGTTTTGAAGCATGGCCTTTCAGATTAGTCTTTAAAAGAAGCACTAAACTGTTTTTTAAGTCGTTCGTCACGATTGCCGCAGTTACTCCGAAAATTAGGATAGGTAGGTTCGCAGTCAAGCACTAGTTTATGAGATAAAAAAAAATTGTAGCTATTCGCACTTCTCAGCATATCGAGCCTCCTCGTGAAGAACATGAGAAACTGCTACGATTAATTATGAGAAGGAAACTGGTACCTATCTTAGAACATCAATATGTCTCAGGGATGTAATATGTGTTAGAGATGCGCTATCTCACCAACTACACGAGCAACTTTTGCTTCTGCAATAGTGATCGATGTTTTACAACTAACTTGCGTTACGGATTTCTGTAAAAATTCAAATACAAGTTGCTGGGCAACTAAGCTGCTCGTTGTGGTAAATGTCCGAACTATATTGTTGTGAAAATCGCTAGTTTCAAAGACATTAGTTTTTCTTGTAATCCTTGTCATTAAAGATACTTAAACCAAATTATTTTACTCAATGAAAGGTAACTAAATTATAGAATTTTACAAAAGTGCTAACTTTTGTAAAATTCTTCACATTTTTCTTAGAAAAACTTGAACGTTGAAAAAAGTCAACTGTCCTACCTAACTGTACTTTAATGACGACTTTTTAAATTTGTATCTGTTCGTCGAGGTTTGGTAGGAGGAGGTAGGAATGTTCCTGAGGTAACTCTATAATTAATTTACCTGTGAGTACTTATAAAATACCGTTAGTAGTTACAGAACAGTACAGAATTTTACTAGTAAGTAAGCCCATGTAACACTATATTTTAGGTTTTACTGGCAAATCTGCCGAATCTTTTACAGTAACATACAGGCTTGTACTTTTTATAAAGCACAAATATTCTTTAACAAACGAAAATTACTAGATATTTAGGTACTTTATTCTGTATTCTACTGTCAAAGTAACAAATATTCTGCTTTTAGTACTCAAAATTGAAATTTAGGATCAGTTGAAACTAGTAAGTTTGGTATAATCTACACTAATATTATAAAGAGAAAAAAAAAATATTTTTGTGTGTATGTTCGTTATGAATAAACTCAAAAATTACTATGCCGATTTCAAAAAATATTTCACCATTGGAAAGCTACATTCACCCTGAGTAACATAAGCTACGTTTATTGCCGAGACGGGGACGAGATGCTAGTATATGATAAAAAAAAAATGAAGAAAATTTTGTCATTTCTTAATTCACTTTGGAACTTTAAAATGCAATAACTGAAATTAATACAATGGTTATGGCCTTAAAAAGAATCCAAAACGAAATTAAAACTCAAAAAAAAGAATTCTAATCAAAATGGCGGAAAAAATATTATTACATCGGATTTAGCCGTTTTAAACAGCTACATCTGAGATAAGAAACCAAACAAGACCCAGTTGAGAAGTCTAGGCGGAAAATGGTTTTTAATTACGTTGGAACGTTGTCTAATACACTGTAATTATATCGACTAAAGTCTGGGTGCCCCTCGTAAGCAACGAGCTGAAGGAAACTAAAGTGAATATCTCAATGGCTCAGAATTAGACACACATGTCTGCCGAAGAATTACTAGAAAAAACGATCCCAAATAAGAAGGCTGTCGACTAAGATATCCGTAAAAGAGATTCACATAAAATTATCAATTTCTATCCAAATACAACACTATGTCGAATAAATTTATTGATTGATGACTCGTATATGCAGGTATATATTGAAAACCTTTCTCAAAATAAATATAACAGGAATCGTGAAAACTCATAACACATAGTATTGAATTTTCATGAAAAGTACTCAATATATTAAAAAGCTTCTGTTTTTTTGTCATTACGTTATAGAAAATGCTACATTATGTAAGGCAAATTAGACTAACTTTACTGGTTCATGTGACGTGTTCGTTATTAAACTAGAGCTCCTACTTTGATATCACACATGCCATCACGCCTACTTAGTATATTGTTATAATAATATAAAAACTGTGGTGGTTGAATCATTTTATTTTAAATTTATACACCTACTTACGGGGTACTTCACTAAACAGATAATATGGGTAAGGAAAATACAGATTTCGTTTGTAACGAGAATACTAGGAACTTTTCAAGGCAACTTCCCGAACTGTAACGGTACAAAAAACTTAACTAATTTAACATATCAACCTTTAAGATAGATATCATTTCATAAAGAGCAAATGACATGAATAAAAAATTAAAAAACAAAAACATTACAACTACAACGCTTCAGTTGCAGTCATTAAAATAAATAAAAAACCCAAACAGTTGGCGTCGGTGGTATATCTTAAAATGAAATGCAACATTTTTAACATAGTTTGACCTTTCATTTTTTACCAACTTTTAAATAGTCTACGAACTTTACGCATTTGGCATTCTGACGATTTTAACCAAAATAAAATGTTTCAAAGGAAATTGGGAGAGGAGAGAATAATTAATAACTTAATTGTTGAATGATAATGAGGCAAACAAACATATGTTTCTGATATCATATAAAAACCGTTGTTTGTATTTTATTACCACATCCACACCGGCCACATCTAATATAAAATGACGAAAAAAAATTACGTGTAAGTGTTTTTTAAACCTATTTGCAAAATAAATATCATTTATTAATTATGTATTACATATTTGTAAATACACTATAAATATCCGCGTATCTTTCCTCCTGCTCTGTTCAAATCCATCCAAAGGTTGTCTGTACAAAACATCGCTTTTAGCGGTAAAAATGCTTGTTGTTACACCCTGTTAATTACTCCTACTGTAATTTTTTATGCTGTATAATAAAGAGCATAATTATGTGTATCTATCTAAACAGCTTTCTTCTAAACATTGCTTCAAAATAAATACCTAAATATTTATCCACAAGGAACTCAAAAAACCCGTATGGGAGATGAGATTCAGACATATTCACTAAAAATGTATTGACTAATAATAGACTTTAGCTTAACTCGTTATAAACGAACGCATACAATCCTTTCGTGAAACGACCCGGTCTGCAATATGAAACTGATGGAATTGCACACAGCAATGCTTAAATCCGTTACGCTCGCCGTCTCTTTTGAACCCTTTACAAAACCCTGTACGTCTGTCTTTATCGCTCAGTGGCGCGTTGGCTACAATAAAAACTGGTTGTTATTTTTAACTCGTGAGTTGGGCAGACCGGCGACTTACTGAAAGCCCCTTTCCGTTCCAGGTTTAGTGTTAAGTATATATTTGCACATTTCAATGTTTTGTTACTTGAAGACGAATAAAAAATGAGTGCCACTATACATACAAATAAAACCAAATCTTAATTTCTTAATTAGAAATATCTATCTGCCTTAAAAAGACTTAATAGATATATGATAATAGTAAACTCTGATGTAATCTGGTGTTTTAAAATTGACACGTTTAATTAGTTTTCATTGTTATTCGTTGCATTTTGGCTCAGCACTTGATCACTGAAACTAAACGTAACGCATAATAAAACGTTTATGATAGTCGTGATTGTTTGATGTATACAAATAATTAAAGAGATTTTTTTTTGCAATGAAGTATTAATTATTATTAAACGTAGATGCTTTAATCTTACAAACAAATCTGACTGTGAATGACCGTTGTCATTCCGGCTGTTTTTAATTACGTCAATAAGTATTTGTTTAAGTAGGTTTTTGTTTTTTTCTACATTTTTATCTTAATAAGCGTAAACGTTTCTTTTACCTTGTTCTACTTAGATTGTACTGGTTGGAAAAGCTCCTTTTTCACAAGCTGGTAATCGGAAGAAATATGTGACTAGAAGATAAGATTACAAGGAAAAGAAAATTGGCCAAAGCTTAGTTGAAACTTTGTCTGTGTTGATACTTTTTAAAAGAAATATCTTAAATATACTGACAGACAACTCACGAACGACTCTCAGTCTATAGAGATGTGAATTTTCTGATAAGAAAATCCTTTCAATTATTTGCTTTACGAAATGTAAAGCAAATAATTGAAAGGATTTTCTAAATTGCCGTATAGAATTTTAATAGAGGAATGAAATTCGTCATATTTGCCGATAGGAAATCCTACAAAGCATCGGTCGTCGACGAACCAATCATTGAAGCTAAAGAATAAATTATTACTGTCGATTTTTTTTTTCAATAATGACACAGAAGAAATTTTCCGATTTTTTTCCCAAAAATATGTTTGGTAAGTAAGGCGTTGAATGTACGAAAGGTTGCTGATCTCATAATATACAAAACGTTAGTAACTTAGTGTTGAACAACAATACCCTAAACCAGCTCATTTTATGTAAATGCTATAAACTTTTAGAAATTGTTTTATTATTTAAATTAATAATTTAGTTGCTTTTAAATTAACATTGATTACAGAGATGTCAGTCAGTTTCGTGTACAAAGATTCGGAACAAACATAAATTGCTGGTATCGCGATTCGCGAGGAGCGCCGCTCGGAATTTGGAATTCAGCCAGAATCATAAAGAACGGTCGACTCCGCGTGTGTCATGAGGCCACCGTCCTAAATTTCAGGCCCAAGTTATTAAATATTTATTGAATGCCAAACAATTACTTGCTGCAGTAAACTATGATGTAAGAATATCACGCGGTTAAACATAAACATAAAGTCTATTAACTTTTGATAACTAGCAGGCTATTATTTTATAATGTCAAGTGTAAAGTAGAATATTTTTCGGTTAATTTAAAAATGTTTGAAGTTAACACAGCAATGGCAACCTCGATCTGAAATAAGGTTTTTAAGATAGGACTATGTGTAGGGCAGTAGGTACTCGTAGGATATTGAAAATACCACATGGCGTTGTGGTAGAAAGCTGGTCTATCTGAAGAATTCTACAAGATAACATTGTGAATTCGACCACTTGTAATAATATAGAAGTATTTTTCGTATTTCCCAGCATGAGAATTACAAAAAGACAGACATGCAATTCGATCAAATCTGTTGGTTACATTATGCGTAATCCAAAAACATTTATTTCAATATTATTATTTTGTTACAGCCGTGCGGGCTGACCGCATGCGAGGCGGTCGAAACAAGTTTGGTCCCATGTACAAACGAGATCGCGCCCGTAAACTGCAGATGATGAGACAACGACAAATCGCAGTGCAGACCTTGCGTGGCTCTCTGGGTGACAGCGGCCTAGTACTTGGCTTCGGATCTCCTTACGCCGCAGTACCAGTCAAGCAAGAGATACAGATCCCACAAGTGTCGTCGCTCACGTCATCGCCCGAGTCCTCACCCGGGCCAGCCCTGCTGGCTGCGCAGCCGCAGCCGCCCCAGCCGCCGCCGCCGCCCGCCCACGACAAGTGGGAAGCACATTCGCCGCATTCAGCATCGCCGGACGCATTCGCGTTTGACGCACCAGCCACAGCAGCCGCCACGCCATCCAGCACCGCCGAACCTCCAACAAGCACTGAAACCCTACGAGTCTCACCCATGATACGCGAATTCGTACAAACTATTGATGATCGCGAGTGGCAGAATTCGCTATTTGGGCTCTTGCAGAGTCAGACTTACAATCAGTGTGAGGTCGATCTCTTTGAGTTAATGTGCAAAGTTTTGGACCAAAACTTATTTTCACAAGTGGATTGGGCGAGAAACACCGTGTTCTTTAAGTATTTAAAGGTGAATTTATAGCTAAGTATGAAAATCCTATCCCGAATCCTTCTACCCCGTCCTGGTGTACACCAAATTTTGTTTGCGAATGCGACGCTATTGCGCTGCTGCATTGTCTATTATTAATTACATTCGATTGTAACGCATTGCGAATGGTTATAGTAATTTGCGTACTATCAGATAGTGAGCAGTTACGATGTGGTTGTGTGCGTGTAAGGGGCGCGTGTGACGCAGCGGGCGACGCGGTGCCTCTCGCAATCGATACGCCGCGCCGCCCGCGCCGCGCCGCACCAACTGGGTCAAGTTCCCACGACAAGCGTGCCGCCTGCTACTGCGGTCGCAACTACACACGAAAATAATAATGAACAACAAAAATAATAGAGTAGCCCTGCCAAAGAGAACAAGAATTTAAAAACAAAATCGCAAAATGAAAAAAAAAATTGTAAAAGTACCTAGTCAGAACCTATTATTAAATAAAATACCGAAAAGTACTAGTTGTGGTTGTTCCGATAAAAGTCAAAAAGGAATGTAACATCGTGCAATGTCCAATAACGCGTGTCGAGCGGGAGTTCAATCAATCAGTAGGAGTCAATAGGCGAGGAGCGGGAGCATGCCGGTGGTGGCGGCGGCGGTGGCCGCACCGTGGTCGTCGTACGCTTACGCAAGAGCCGCAGTCGGTCATGTGGGCGAGCGACGTTGCCACTCTGAGCTCATCGCTTCGTCTCACTCCCACAGACAGCCTCCACTTCACAACTAGCAATTTTTGTTTGTGCTTAAATGACGCGACATATTTACGACCCATTCTCGGAATTAGGACGATGGTGAACGAAGATATATTTCACTGCATATAGACTGTTTACGGAAATCAAATAATTTAATACAAACTTTTTATATGATACAACTATTGAAATATAGGTCAATATAAGTTAGTTTCTATTTTTTGGCACTGTACGATGACCGTAAAACAAGCGCATTATCTACGAACGCGCGAAGGTGTAAGAGCGCTAAGGGCGCATGTACATGGCGGGGCGTTCGGGCGGGCGGGAGAGATGTTGATGACCTAAACTTTCCCCAGACGGATGTGATGTAACGGTGCGGGCGCGCGGGGCGGCAACGTTGCACTTTCGCCGCCGCACTTGACACACTGCCCGTGGCCGAGTTGCCGCGAGAAAGCACTTTTTACCGCGACGCGTAACCGCCGGTAACGGAGACGTAACAAGTTCTGTGGCCTTTCTTCGCTTTCTCTTACGTAATACTAATTGCGATTAGTCACATAACGGCGCGATGAACTTGAGCCGCCGCGTATTTTCATAGTGATTTCGAACTTGTAGACATTTTTAGGTTATCGGTTTAATGTCATAGCTATTTGAATATTAAAAATATTATGCACGAATTACCACTTCGTTAATACGGTCACAGAGCTACAATAAAAACAATTAGATCAATAATCATTTGTATTTTTAAATAGTTCATTTTATATATAGAATGCTCATTTCGATTTTTTTTTGTATAGAGTATAGACATTGACTTTGTAAAAACACGATTAGCCTTTCACTTTCATTACGATTCGATCTTCTGCGGTCTAGACATTAGCCAAGTCCTAGTTTCGAAACTGTCAATAACGATAACTAGTATGTCTCAGCATACTTACAGCATTTTATTTACTTGTGAAACAATTAATTTAGTACGTATCTCTTAAAAAAATATTTTTTAGATAACTGGTTTAACAAATACATTTATATGTTTAAAAACCGGATTTTAAAAATACAACAATGTTGACTGGAATAATTTCGTACTTTATTTCAGTCAGCATTGTAATTATAATTAAATAATTGGTCGTGGCAAATGTATCTCGCCACTGACAACCAAACTCTGCTGTAATTAACCGCTGTCGAGTATTGCTAGTACGTATACGAATGAAATCTTACAAGTGGTCTGCTCACCATAAAATAAAGTAGATCTACATAACGGGAAATTAGTTTACAGTCCAGTATTCATGTAACTACTATGAGTTACGTTACGAATTTATATGTAACTATATAATCCGTAGATCCAATAAGACTCCCGACATTGGTATCTAAACTTTTGGGCACGCGGCAATTCAAGACGACTTTGACCCACTTCGCGCACTACCGATTACCAACAACTCGGTTCAAGATGGCCGCCCAAAGGGAGTGTTTGCTGGACTAGATTTGAAACGGCAAATGACTCACTACCACTCTACGCAATTTTCTGCTCTAGTGTAATGAAAATAGAAACGTGTATTTAATACTCAAGCGTCCACTGAGATTGTTGGCGCATTATGTCGTATTTCTAGGATTTGTTGAATTATAAAACTAGTTTTTGAACAAATGACTTTTTCCTATTGAAATAAATACAAAAAACGACATCAAATTAATCAAGTATATACCTTCAACTCATTAAAACTGTACATTTCATAATTATATTATAAGTAATGCCAGTGCTATTAATTTGACCGTACTTAATATATAATGTTTTATTCAGTTCTAGTTGAATTTGATCGTTTCGATCGCGATCCATCGTGTTGAGCAAGCAGCATGCGGTGTGGCAATGCCTTCGAGCTCTAAAATTCAGTTGTAACATTTCGTAAACGGCAAATTTAACGCGCTCGAGCTCCGCCCCGTGTTTTCTAATGCAACTCAATAAAATGTAGGTCACAGAACGACGTCGTCTGTTGCGACTGTCAGATAATATTTTGATTACCCGCGACACCTGAATTAGTATGATACTGAGTATGACGCGATGACAAATTTAAAGCAAAATCTTTATCATTACAATATGGTATAAAAATGGAGTATAAAAAGGTAGTGAGAAGTTTTAGAAGACGTTTCTACTACTAAATAATATACCACCAACACATCGTAACTGCTATTTGTGTCCAATGTTTGTCGTCACTAATATTTTATACTACAAATTACTTTTCGAATAGATACTTGTAGTGTAATATAGCAGCAGTTGCTAATATATTTTTCTATAAACTATGCCTAGCGAAAACTAACCTAAATAAAATGTTTTATTAGAACTGCTCCTATATTGTACTCTTTGTAATCATTTAATATTCTGTTTTTGTATCATTAGTGACGACAAATCCCATCTCGAGGCCTACATCGCAAACAATTGCGAAGAGTTGGTTATTTCGCCCTGCATGTGTAGCAATGCCGTTTTGATTTGTTGCAGGTTGATGATCAAATGAAGCTGTTGCAGCATTCTTGGTCCGACATGTTGGTGTTAGATCACCTTCATCAGAGGATGCACAACGGCTTGCCTGACGAGACCACTCTTCACAACGGCCAAAAGTTCGACCTTCTCTGCCTGGGTCTTCTAGGCGTCCCCTCTTTGGCTGATCACTTCAATGAGCTCCAGAACAAACTAGCAGAGCTCAAATTCGATGTCCCAGACTACATATGCGTCAAATTTTTGCTTCTATTAAACCCTGGTTAGTATTTACGTATTGTTTTATATATATGTTTTTTATTTTTTATTGTGTCACTTTTACGGATGCTTCTAATGCGAATGATTTTATTTAATGTTTTTGTTTTATTCTTTATGTAATTCTGAATCCGTAATTTTGTGTAATGACACGATTTTTTAATCAATCACTACACACTGTTGTTTTTTTTCTTGAAGGATTTTCTTGACGTTTCAGAAGTAAGAGGCATCGTAAATGTGAAGTGCGTCCGAGATGGTTATCAGACTGTTCAAGCTGCACTTCTTGACTACACGCTGTCCTGTTATCCTACGATACAGGTTAGTAGACCAGTATCCTGGATTACAGGAGACTAGTCCGACTGCAATAGGTACTGAGTGTGATGTCTTCGTATTGAGACATCTATGCAAACTAGGCTTGCTCAAGGGTCATTAGTGGTGAGAATTTTTATCTCGCCTTCTATTATTTGAATTTTTACCAACCCGCACTGGGCCCGCATGGTGGATTACGGCCCATTCTCTCTCCTAGGAAAGAGGCCCCAGTCCCAACAGTGGAAAGATTATAAGGCCGACTATGCTATGCTTCTATTATCAGTTTTTTAATTCGTAAAACAAAACAGACTAAATTCGAAAAATCTATTCTTGGTTCCTGCATCGAAATTCATCATCAAGCCAATACATTTGGATTATAAATGGAAAAAATTACTTTTTACGTATAATACAGTCTTCTATTAAGCAATAAAATTATAATATTTCAGGATAAATTCGGCAAACTAGTAATGGTTGTACCTGAGATCCACGCTCTGGCAGCTCGAGGGGAAGAGCATCTATACCAGCGGCACTGCGCCGGCCAAGCGCCCACGCAGACCCTTCTCATGGAGATGCTGCACGCAAAGCGCAAGTGAGTCTCTTTTTGGATCACTCAGATGCATTGTATTCGTCCAAATTCATTGCACAGTGACGTGAACTTCATTCATTTACAATTTCCATTTTTGAAACAAATATTTTCTAACTTGCTGTATCGTTAAAAAATCAAGTTATTTCGGTTACATTTAAAATACATTTTCCGAACGGGAACCATATCTTAAAGGACTTCAAATTAGCCGTTCAGAACTGCAACATATATCTCGTTCTAGGCCGAACGGAGGTGAAATGGTTAACCGGAATGCCGAGCACACGTCGACACTTGACCGATTGTATGTTATTCTATATCATATCATACTTTAATATATTTATATTCCATATATTTATGCAATAAACTAGTGCCTCATAGTAGGATCAGCTAATAATGTTGGTAACTGCTTTATCACAAAAATATCGAGTCTATATATTATGTGCTCTACTTAAATATATACAACGATAAGCTTTAACATACTACCAAAGGTCCTAAAAGTTAATAACGAATATATTACGTAAACACTGCACGATTAGTTGAATAATTTATGTTATTCTAAATAATAACTCTTTCCAAATAAGAACCTTTTTTACGTTGAAAGACTGAAATCGTTCCGGAGAAAAGAGATGACAACGCATGATGACTTCTTTCAAACACTGCGAATTTCCCGTCGTGGCTCTGATTAAAAAATCGGCAATATCACGTTGTGGCAATGATTAAAAGCCATGACACGCTTTGACCCCGAACGCAAACATCACATTATTAATTTGGTGCATGGATCATTTGTACGTGTCCTGGACGTTTCGAAGGCATGTGAGGGGTCCAAGTCAACTCTCAGAAGCCAGTTAGACACTCTTATTGGAATGTGGCACTTGCCGACTACTGACCCTGTGCGAACTATGAAAATGCACTCAAGGACAACATCCAACTGGTGTGAATCTATTGCATAGGTACTATGAAATCTGAAGATATTGTGCTATACGGTTAGGTGATTATTGTACTAGTCTCAAAACTACGTCTACGGGCCTCTAAGCCTGCTAAAATAAATCCATAAAACAGAATTATTTTGCAATGTGTTTGCTTCAGCTAGGGCCCAATATGAGCTACAGCTCTCTTCATTGCCAGGACGTGATGAAGTCTTTTGTTTCAAAGCCACGACGCGAAATTCGCGATGTGGCTGTTTGAAGCCGCCACGTGTTGTGAGCTATTTTTCCACTTATTGAGCAATTTCGGTCTTTGAACGTAACGTAACGGTAAATAACCACAAAACTCTATTGTTTACCTTATGGGCAGATGACTTAAATTATTTTTAGAATAAAACTTAGCTATTTTACTGAATTGAGACTCTATATTTTACTATTTATTTTATATTTGAATCGTTTATATTCGTGTTCGTATACACACTGGCAGTAATACTTTAATTTTAAATAGTTCGTAAAGACTTTTCCCAGTTCCAACAATATTAGCTATGGTAATCGATATCTATTGTATATATCAATTATTGGATTAGAGTTGCCTATTTTGCAAATATTTTTTTATGATAGTCTCCATATTAAAATAATAATTGTAAGTATCTACATGGCAACTCTGCTCCATTATATCTATTTGCACCACGCTTTTGTAGTTTATCACAATATAATATTATTTATACTCATGGTAAATAGTCATCAGTCAGACTATATAATGACCTATATAAGCAAATTACTTTTTTTTAAGATATTCTATATTTATATTTTATTTTACTGAAAAATATGATCTTACTTATTTATTAACGCTTATTTTGGTAAAATTTTAGATTCCATTTAGGATTTACTACGGTAAATAAAAATATAGAAAGTTGATCAATTATAATGTAGGTACATTATGGAAACAGACTGGTAGAGACTACGTATGTAGTAGCTAACCTCACTAATTTAATAAAGCGTCAGGTACATAATGGTTTTATTAAATTAGTAGGATATAAATAATAACATACTTGTTTTGTTAGTCGTAGTGAATTTGGTTGTCTCATTTATATTTAGTATAATATAGTCTAGTCTTGTATATATAGATAAACAAGAGCTAATTTTAGCCAGTGATAACCCCGGAAGAGCGTTATTTTGGGAAGCTATTTTGATTATTTGAAGTCGTAATTATTTTTTATTGATAATAATCCTTCGTTGTGGCAAACCGTATTTGGAAGGCAAATTGCTAGATAAATATTTTTCAGTTCACTTAATAAGTGCAAACAAGTCTACAAAATTTGCAGTTTCATAATGCTTAACAAATCCATATTACTAGTAATAATTGAAATATTTTCAATACACGTCAAAAGTTGGAGGAAAGCTACTATTTTTGGAAGAGACAGCAACTCGATGGACTGAATAACCAAGCCTATTTAAATGAACAAATTAGATATTTCAATTCAGTGTTACGGCTCTATCTGCCACTTATAGCATATAAAACCAATCAGCAACCACTTAAGGAATACAGTTTATATGCCCGAATTCGTAGACACCCAATTATTATGGCCAAAGACGGGTATAACAAACCATTCTTTCACTGTTATTTTTAACTGATGTCTCATTCATGTTACAATAATACGAACATAGAAAAAAAAAACGTATATACTGCCAATAAAAGGCACCTCCAATTTGACTCTACGAATCAATGATTCAACTTGGAAAAATGCTGTTAATAGACTAAAAATATATGTTTTATATATTTTTAGTCTATTAACATTCTAGTTAATATTTCTCTCTCATCTAATTTAGTTTGCCATCTCGTGAAAATTACAAATTAGTGCAAGGCAAATATTTTTGTTATGTCCATATTTACACTAAGTACGTAGTCGTCAACGGGTTATGGCAAATATCTTCAACGATTCAAATCCACCTGTTAAAGATGGAAATAAAATAAAAACCTGAAATATTTACCTTGGCCATATTTTAATTTCGCAAATAGTAATAAATAGAGTTATCGAAAGGGCAGTTTAGGTGGGACCGCTTTTAGCAAATTGGAGAACATTCTGAAAACAGTCAGTAAAATTCCAAGTTTCTGCAGCAGTCCCGCCTCTATAACCAGTATGTTCTGCCCACCATGAGCCGGTGCCGAAACGTGGACGCTCCTGCTTGAAGCGGGGTACAAGCTTAGAGTTGCACATAGAGTCATGGAGCGGGAGCGTTCCATCATTGCTACACGTCTCGTAGAGTTCCAAAGATCGAGATCCTTAGACATAGGAAGATTTTCGACATCGAAAAACGAATAATGGAACTCAAATAGAGCTGCCAAGGCGCGGTGATGATAGGTGACAATCCGGTAACCAAGTAGCATCCAAGTACCGGAAAAAGAAATGTTAGTCGTCTGGTGGTGAGAAAGGCAGACGACATTGATGCCGACGTGGATAGAACCTGGTCGAGACTGCTACAGGAAAGTAGTGATTGTAGCAAAAAAATAGAATAGCCTATGCTTTGCAGTGGGCGAACTCGGGCTACGAATGATAGTAATGAATCGTCAATATATTATTGTAAGAAAAATCAAAAATATTAAATTTAAGACATCTTCAATTTATTTATTAGTTAGTGTCGTTAGAAAGCCTGTTTAAAATTATTGATTTAAATGTGTACATATTGTTAATTACAATACAGTGCTCATAAACATAGGAGTATAACGAGGAGGATGGTCTCTTATCAGACAATCTGTTATAAAAGACCATGCAGGCTAAAAATAATTAATTTATAAAAACATAGTCTTCAATAACGCAATGTGGTGAACACCGGAAGATATCTTATAGTTTCAAAAAAGGTTTTACGCCAGGCATTATAAAGCGGCGTTTAGCTTTATAGTAAAGATATGTGTACACTATAAGAAATTGCTCTGTGTGTATCAGGTGCGGATTCCTGCCTAGCGACGCGATTGAGCAACAATCGCCAATATAGAGTAAGCATTCTCGTAATAAACGTATACACCGAGACCATCCTCGCACTTCCTACTTGCACATTTTAAAATATATTCTACTTTATAATTTGGCACTTTTTTCACTGCAAGTTATAATTTTACTCTTAGTATATTGTATGGCTACAGGCACTGCCACTTTATTTCCACGGATAAAACAAATATATGTTTTATATTTATGTTTATTACGCGAATTGGCATACTTATAATATAATTTATTATAATATGAACGTTAGCGTAAATAATAAAATTATCTCGGGATAACATGGTAAATTCCTGTACATTTTTGTCAGGTTTTAAATTAACTGGCGAAGATTAAAAAAGTACATAATAGTGTTCAATGCGCGCGCGATTATGTTTGGGCCTCCAATACCAAAAAAGGTTTACTTTACTTCACTATTCGGAGTGCGTGCCGATTAACGTGTTTATGTCATACATAAAGAATGACGTCGCCACCCTCGATGACCGACCTGCTTACGTAACCAACTTGTGGGTTGCTAAGATAGATTAACAAATCATTGGCGAGTCTTGAAATCATGCTGAGTACCACCGTGGGCACTGTTGCATTCGTATTGTTACGATATTCAACAGCCGTGTAACTAAAAGAAAAGTGTATCATTCTTAGGAATATTTCAATTGAGAACAGTTGACATACTGTTACCATACAGTAATCTATCTTACTAAAATTCAATCTAAAATTTGTAAATTATAGTGGATTTGGAAAATTATTATGTGGAAGGGTTAACAGTAAATAGCAATTTAACTAATTTATTGTTAAGTTTAAATTTAAAGTCACGTGACGAGAATACTAATCGCACGCGCATTTCATAATAATTAATACTACGAAGTTTCTTCACACATCGACTATACAGATGAGTTTTTCAAAATTAAATTCACAGCATATGGTGCAAGTAGTCATATTCCGACTTCGGCCGAAACTAAATAACCGGGAATAGAAACAAATTTTGTATTATATTTAATTATATGACAAAATCAATACGATTTGACGCCAAGTGAGACATATCTCGCTATTTAATTTTGCGGCAAATCGAAGGTAGTGGACTTAATTTGTTCCAATATCTTTTAATTTGACTTGCACATCAGAAATCCTTTTAGTTTTAACCTATAGTTGTTCTTCTGTCTTCTTTATTAACTGTATTAATGCCTTTAAAATTTTCATGTATTGAAGTTTATTTTTGTTCCGATTTTAGCCCTCAAGTTCTATACCTAAAAACTCACCTGTGTAATTAGGTGTACTGTTTGGTCAAAATTAAAAAAAAAAAAACATTTTTCACTGTAATTACCTTACCACTTTTTATTTTTTATTTTAGTTTGGGTTTCAGTTGTTTGGCTTTAAAAACTTACTAAAAATACCGAACCGTGACGTACGCACCCCCTTTTCAGGACACATGGCATAATGCATTGTTGAATTTTAAAGTGTGTACGGAAATCACGAGTCGGTCGATCAGTTTCCTTTGGGTCGGGATATGTTAAATATTCTTATGTGATACAATGGTAACACATAACATTTTCTGTTTCCAGATCTTGAAGTCTCAGTGAAGAGCAACAGACCACAAAAGCGCCAAGCGCTCCTGACACCACATCAGATAAAATATGCAACAAACTTTACTTATTAGTTAGTTTTAGTTTATAACTTGGTGTGTGATTATCAAATTTAAGTTATTGCGCCGAGCGCCGGCCGGCGGTGCCGCGCGTGCCTAGTCCGATACAGATAAAACAAATATTTATCTACCTATTGTCTGTAAAATAATATACAAATATTATACACCAGTCTTGTGTAGCTATGGTTAATTTATTTAGCAGTCTATATCGTGTTACTTCAAAATTGAGTAAGTACATTATATAACTAGGTTCTCTTTAACTCCGGTGCGTAAGTAAAGGGAAATATTACAATACATATTTTAGGAAAGTGTCTGTGATTATAAACGAAGAAATTTGATGAAAACCGTTTTAATGTTAGTTGAAATGATCATTATGTGTAATATAATTAATTAGAATTGTTAGTTGTATTCAGTACCATACGTACATACAATATGTTGTGGTCGCGCATCGCAACTCGCGATGCACGATTTTTATTATTTCTTTGACGTTACTTATTAAATTTACGGATTATCTTCTTTTTAAGACTATTAAGCACTTTACAATATTGAATGTATATTAAATTGTCTTCACTGATATCTTGTAAACATTGTGTTCTATAGCTTGCATGTGTCACGGCGAGTGATTGTTGAAGGAGCGAGAATGTTGCAGCGAGCGACTACTTTATTAAGTATAGGTTATTGGGCTTGATTGAGATATGAAAGAAATTTTATCGAATGTTGATATTGGTCTATGTGTATTATATAATGTAAAAATGAAATAATTAATCGCAAATACCATTTTAAAAATTTACAGTTGTTCCTTAAAAAAATGTTTATCTGAATGTTGTATAAAATTAATCATATATTGTTTTTATCGGCCATACCAGTACAAAATCATGTTATAATCCTTGTAAATAACATCGGCACATTTACAGTGATTTGTTCTACTTATGATTGTGTAACTATGTAAAATATTTCTCAACATACGTGCAAGAAGCCTTAAAAATCATAGATTTTTAAAATATATAGGTACTAGCGTCTATCGGCTAATGGCCGAAGAGGGCGATGTATTTTTATATAAAACATATTGTTCTTTATTAACATATATAATATGTTAACTGAAAGTGCATGATTTCGTATTTTTCTAACAAATAATATAGTAGCGTACGTAATCAAGAGAAAAGATCTACTTTTAAAGTGGAAGTGATTATACATAATATTGAATATAAAGTGTTATCTATCATATACATGTATGTAAAACTGTCTTAACGACGTTACAAATTTAATTTGAGAACGTTTTCTTTTTACAACGGTGTCAATTTGATCAAGGATACTGCCCAGTAGACAACGGTTTGTTTGGTTCGCCACCCGAGCATGAAAAGGGAGATGACAGCAAGTGTAGCCGCAAGCTTGGGAAACTGAGCGGTAGACGCTAAGCAGTACACTACACTTGCACCTCTACGTAATGTAACGAATCATTTAAGTAATTATAAATTGTGATTAGACGGTTTGTGTTTAAAGTAAATGTGTATATTCAAAAAATTTTGTTAACTTAATATCGTTGCACTAAGTGCGAATGTTTAGGTAGTAGGTTGCGTCAACGAGTAGATTATGATTATAAATAACGATGGTTTATTCATTTTGGCTTAGACTATTTTTTTTCTAAGCTCTGATTTGTACAAACTGTGGCACCGTGTTTTATCTACAATACCGTCCAGTAAACACTCAGGATAACACTAATTTTATTATCATGATATGGTTTTACAATTTCACGAATGAAACTTTCTATAGACGTGATACTAGTTGGGGTACAGCAGAGGTATGTTAGAAACAGTGTGGTACCTGTATAGATGAATAAACAAACAACTTTAAAAAAAGTTCCTTGAAATGTTGTTGTGGTACAATTTTTAAAATATACACCATATTGAATTTCTTTTAATAGCACTGTTGAAAATTTTATAAACATTTATTTACGACTGTAACAGTTTTAAGTTATTTGCCGTAACTAATAACAGCATATTTAATACATTCATTATAACATTTCGTCTACAATTTTATAATCGATGACCACATATTTCTGTGTAAATAGTTAGATCCATTAAATCAAATCTTCAAGTATGTGTATGTCTTGTTATAACTTTAATGCTAACATAGATACATAAAGAAGCTCCGATGTAGGAAGAAACTGTTTGGAATAAGCACGTGCTGTTTGTAACATTAATTTCATTCATAATCTAAATAAATGTTTTATTGATTTAATGATTTTAGATACTTTTATAAGCACCTTTTCCTGTAATCGTTCTTGAAATCGTGCTTAATCCAAAGTATTCTTCGCTAACGTCTCTTCGATTCTACATCGCAAACGATGAACCGAATAGGATTGAAGTACCTAACTCGCAGCTTCTCAAGTTTAGGCGCTTTATCGATGGCAAAGCTGATCTGTGATGGTATGACATAGTTAAGTACATTAGACGGCGTGGGTCATTATTTCGCTCGCTTTCAGTGGGCACAGCGATTAATTGTGACCAATTTTAAACAAAACAGCCGTTTGTCCAGTGCAGCTTTAAAATAGACCTCGTTCATTGACAGGGTACATGGTTGAAGTCGATGAACTAAGAATTCTTACTACTGTGTTAGACAAAACATTAGCACCGCTAGGTCGGATGCCGTTTATACCTCAAATTCCGATTCCTTTGATTAGATTTGTGAATTTTTTACCAAACATGTTACCATTTTAAATATTACTATTTTATCATCAGTCACATGGATATTTTTGCTTAAATATACAGTATTATTTTGATAGATTATTATTCAAGCAACATTCACGTTTCTAATTTAAGGAATTGCATAATATTGCCCCGGGGCAAATGACTACATGCATACATTTAATTACAGATTTAATAATAGTATAGTATTTTATATGTATTCAAATATTTCTTGAGGCTTACAAACTTTAGAGTTAGACAATATTTGTGTGTAGTTTCAATTAATCTAAAGTACTGCAGTGTTATTATTATTTTCAGCATTAGAAATATTCGGGTATACCAAAACAAAGGAGAATTAACATATATTCATTGCACTAAAGTAGCGAAGTATTTCCCACACCGAAAAACTTCTATGTTACTACAGTTGATTGTTATGGAGTTGCTGAAGCAAAGCAACTCATAATGATTTATCAATAATAAATTACTAAAGTATAGCCCGAGGTAGTAAATAATATTAGTTTATCGTTCAATCAAATGTTAATTAATCAAATGCAGTATACAATCTTATATTTATTAAATATTATACTATGTATTATTTTAATAAGTTATCAAGTGTATGCATAGTGCCGTAGGTAGTCACCCACCCGCCAGTTGGTGGCTTAGCGCAGTTACATAGCCGCGTGCCATTCATTCATTTGATCGCGGGGGCGACGTGTTCAGGATATGGATCGTCTGACAGAAGACCAACCAGTTCCTCGCTGCACCCTGAACACTTCTGGCCCCTACGCGATCAAATTTTAAGTACAACTCTTCAGTACGAATAAAGGCTACATTCTCTTGACAATAAACGGTTCAACATTAAGGTGCCAGTGTTCATAATTATTAGTCGATTCATTTGCTATCACATCTTTTGTCATTCGCTTCACATTTTGTTTAAATCAACTATAATTTTATCCTTTAAATATTTAATTGATTTGAATATATAAAATCTAAACCTACTATTTACGTCTAAGATTAGGTTGTAATGTACAACGTAAAGTTGTATCTTAGCGTACGTTATGTAAGTAATATCTATATTTATGACTTAAAATTATAAGTATTTTAACGTTAAGGTACACGATGAGTGTTCTATGTAAATGTAAATTTTGAGTTCAACTAGATTGTAAGCGTTAGATAGAAAACTACGCAGCGGGATCATCGCGTCCCCGTGAGCCTCGCGCGCACCGTGCAGGGGCGCGGGGCGCGATGCTCGTCCGAGTCGGGCACTGTTACTTCGCTCAGATTCGCTCGCGCAGCGTAACGTATCCGAACCGGTCTCACAGACACCCAGCGCCTCGCGGACGCCAGCGTCGTCCGCATCTCTCGCATGATCGTTTCATCATCACGTGCTTTGCTCGATAATAACTATGTTAAGTGATCGGTTGCTGATAACTATGTACGCGTCGCACACATTCCAAAATATCGCTAACGTAACGCTAAATGACGCGCATAGACAAAGCGTTGCAAATTGTAAGTTTACCACTTTGTTGTTCATTAACGATAAGTTAGGATTAATCTCAGTCGATGTTGTTTAACTTTAGTCTGTGTATAGTATTCTCGTGGTTAAGTTTATGTGAGGATGTGAATTTGAGCGAATCGACAGGCCTCAGCCTGAAGGGTTCATACTAGCTATAAATCTTAAGTACCTAAGCGATCATTTCTGTTGCACCTAACTTTGTTTCGCGCGCCGTGTTAGTTCTACTTTATCAATTGTACATATAGATAGGGAGAGGTATAGTTTTCATTCGTCTTAAACGGTTATTGTTGTATCTGAAACATGGGGCTGGCAAATACCAATGCAATACCGCATTTGCTGTTGATAAATTAAAATAAATCTTAAACTGATACCATCTTAGATGTATGGCTATTTATATGTTACTGTTATAGAAAGTGGTGAGGTCACGAGTCGAGGGCGGGGTTTATGATGCGGCTGAGCTGTTAGCTTAAGTTTGTAGTAGTATACGAATACCTTGTTTCGGATCGCACAAGGAGCCCGGGCCCGACAGTGCCGCGCCGCGCCACGAGTGGAACACGACCCTCGCAACTCGGAATAGTTATTAATGTTATTATAATATAATAACATAAGTACATCCAATAATGTTCAGCCACGAAGGCTTATTGTGAGGCTGCTCCTATTTTAACTGAACGAGTGTTCACATCTTAACTTAGCTCTATTTAAACGACACACGTTTAAACACCACATCACTGCTAACATCACTTATAGTTAGAAATAATATTTTCATATAATAGATGTAACTATAAAATGTGAACTTGTCACGGCACGACTAATTATCACACATTTCCTGCTAAGGACCTAAAATTGATACTTAAAATCGATGACTACTGAAAATGTAACGACAACGCAACTTCGTAGAAGTTCAGTTAGAGTGGAGCAACCGGCAGTAGCTACCACAGCCACAATTATGTACCGTGTCATTACCTCACATTTGCGTCTTTTATACAATATAAAATAATAGTTATTGTTGTCGCTAAATCTTTAAACTTATTTTTATTGTCATTATTGTTTAGAGGTGTCATTAAGTTTTAAAACACAATGATCTATTTTTAGATGGCAACATAGATGATTATGTAAGGCGGTGTGAGATGTCGCCCGCGCATCTTCAATGTATTTATTTTCATGGTGATTAATAAATATTGTGAGACGCACGTACGCCGGCGGCGAGGGCGCGCCGCCGCCCGTTATTGTAGAAATAAATGATATTTTCGTTTAAATGATTCTCATTTTATTTATTCCTTCTACTAATGTGTACGTGTACCTAGCATTTTTTTTTTAGATTTGATTAGTTCCGCAAGGCGCCCTGGCTTCGCAATGAGGAGCAGTTTCCCCGTCTTCTAGCAAAGTGGGAACTGCCCCGTCTCCATATAAGCGCTGAAGAGCCCTCTTAGTCGAGGCCCGAGAGCCTCCATGGCCAGGACCCATGCTTTCCCCGGCAAGCCATCGGGTCCTGGGGCGGTTTTTGTGGCACTCAGCCTTCGTACCGCCACTCTCATCTCTACCTTAAATTTATCTAATGATCACTATTCTAGGGTTCTTTCAATGATCTAGTTTCTTGACAGTTACCATTGTTGAAAATCGTCCAAACTTAGCTTTTCTTGTCCAACCACCGGGACCACAGCTTACGCCACTTCTCTGTCGCAGGGTTGCACCAGTAAAAATCGCAGAATAGTGTTATACAACTGCTTTTACCACGATAAATTAAAGAAAGAGCGTTAGCTCAAACTGGCCATAGGAGGTAAAGTGGCCACGCTTCTTATTTCGGTTATTTGTAATGGCAGACCTATGTTACCACTCTGGCGCATAGTAAGCATCCCGCCCCGCACCACGCTGTGGGTGTGCGATGCAATGGCGGTCGGTGAAGGAGCATAATATTGTTATTGCAACTTTTGTTAAAAAAAAAACCGGCCAAGAGCGTGTCGGGCCACGCTCAGTGTAGGGTTCTGTAGTTTCCCATCCGTCAAAATAAGTGTCCCCACTTAGAGTTAAAAAAACAGCACGATGTAGCCCCTAAGTACAGCGCCATCTGTTGAGGAATTGGGTTACTAATTTATAAAAACTAGACCGGTTATGTATGTTGGGTTTTAGGTGGTAATTTTGAACCGATTTTAATAATTATTTTTTTATTTGAAAGAAGATACGTTCATGATAATAAAATAAGTAAACTAAGTTAAAAAAATGCTTTCATATACGGTTAAATTACAAACTTAGTTCAGAAATTATTATATAAAATTTTTCAAAAACTATTTAAATTAAATTAAAATCCATTTGTGATCCATATTATGTTAGTATTACACACAACTTATATTCTAGTGTTAGTAACAGTAAAAATACAATATTAGGCAATAATTTCAAAACCTTACCAGGCTTGTATGTCCAGGCAGGAAAACATGTTCCCCACCTAATCACCCTTTGCACAAAATGGCTAATATTTGGCGTATAGCTCTCCGCTACCGCGCTCGGGATATAGTTGTTTAACCCATCAAGTTCAAAATAATTTTCCTAGATAATCTTTATAAAGTTGTACTTACTTTTGAGATTTTTTTTTCATATTTTCTAAAGTTATGGTTCAAAAGTTACCCCTCTAACTTTGCCTTTGCACTCGGACTTTGACAATCACATCTATATATATAAAAATCAATGCCACTTTTCGTTTTTATTTTATAACTCAAGAAGGGGCTCACCTATACAAACCAAATTTTTAGGCTTTGTTCGGACTATTTAGTAGATGGTTTATGTGAAGTTTGGTAGGGTAGTGTAGGGTAGAGTAGTATAGGGTAGAGTAGAGTAGTCTAGGGTAGAGTAGGGAAGAGCGGGAGCGAAGCCATGCGGACAAAAGCTAGTATTTTAATAAAAATTGGTTGCCCAAAGGCAAAGCGACCTACTGACTGTTGTACCCTTACTTGAAATACATTATTTATTAATAAAGTACCTAGTTGATATTATTGTTGACTAACGTTTGTCTGTGAATTTGTCCGCGTGGCCTAGGTACTTATTCCTGAATCATGCGTTCTATTCATTTTGCTGAAATAATTATTTAATATCTAAAGATTTTTTTCGATCTATTGACTATCTCAAAGTATCACGTGAATTCATTTCTGTGTGTAAAACTACAAATAAATGTACCAACAAACGTCAAAAACTCATTTAGTTACACAAACACAATTTAGTTATTTTTCTTTTTTTTAGTTGGTCAACAATATTATAAAGAACTATTAACATTAACCAGGAGTCATGGGAAGAGACTACGATGGAGTGAGCTAATAAAGGTGCTCAGGAAAATCGTTAGTCAGCCAAATTTGTGGTCATGAAATATCCTTTTGAAGTTTGATGACTGCATACTTAGTTAGTAGATCTATGATTAGATTATGTTTAAAGCGAACATGAACACCAAAGTATAAATATTTTTGACTGATGCTATCTAGTTTGAGGGTATTTTTAACCGATTTCCAAAAAAAGGAGGAGGTTCGGATGTATTTTTGTTAAATATTATAGGCAACCATATAGTTATTTTGGTATTTTCATCGAGGACTTAAGCATTACAGTCAAAAAGAGATTGTTGGCGCGCCTGGTATGTTTTTTGAGAATGGAGTCTAGAGCTTCCTGACTACACCAGAGGGCGCTAGTCTTCCACGGCGTCTGGCAACACTACGCACCGGCTGTCAAAGAAAAAAAAAAACGCTCTGCTACGCTTCCCCAGTGATATTTGATGATGTGAAACTGGGGAAGAAAACCAGAAATGGCCAGCGAAACTTCGTACTCACACAGATATCAATGGACATAGTTTAGCGACTATGAATGTACAAATAAATGAATGGTTCTGAATAGTTATGATGAAAATGGTATCATCAAAGTGACCTGATGATGATGAGTATGGAGCCGGAAGATAGGCACCGAAACTCAGTAATTAATCAATGTATTTTAGCCGTATTCGGGCTAATAAGAATTGTCATGTGATGCTCTTTGGCTATAAGGTAATATAGAACTGATCTGATGAAATGGGTGGAAGGTGGACACAGGAACTTAAAACAATGTATCCTAGCAGGGTTTGGGTTAATTGAAATTTTCATGATAAAAAGGTACTCTGGCTAAAAGTGTATCGCAACTAAAAAGTTTGAAATAATAGTAGATTATGTGAATAGGGGATAAAGCAATAAGTAGGTACTTTTAAGTCGCGGGCGGCCTATTAAGTTCCAAATGAAATGAAGGTTGCTAAAATTAATTCCGAACGACAGCGAGGGATTCGGAACTCCCGAGTATCGCGAGGGAGTTAATAAAGAAATCTGAGTGGAGTGAGGAATTCAAGCCGTCCAAGACAAAGCCAGCTTTATCCCCGTGTGGACACTCTACTTTTTACACCATCTGTGAGATAATTAAAAGACAGTGACAATCTCTGTAATTATTCTTCAATTTTAATAAAACATTTAGGCGTACTAATTTTATTCACGAGGTTTACAAATACATATTTATATGTTCAGCTGTTTGAGTACTGCGATTATCAACAGCCCTAGCGCCCCGTGTCGCAGAAAAAACAGTTTTGTCCAGCAGTCGTTCGTCTTAGACAAAACAGTTTTGTCTAAGACGTCTCAGACAGTTCTGTCTAAGACGTCTTGTCTCAAGTTTGCGCAGGCCCTAAAAGATGCCACCAAACGCTACCGCGGCGCACGTGCTTACCTATCCGTTTACCCCACCTCCCGCCGCGACCGCCCCCGCTACCTTTTTGAATCGCTTCCTTACTTCCTTAGTCTCCCGCGCAACTTACTTTCGAACGGATGTAATTATTGACCTACGTGATTGACGTTTGTTTTGTTTACGTAAACGTTTACCATGTCTTATTCTAACGTAGAAAATTTTTAATATGTTGATGTGTCTTGGGAAATGTGACTGCAATTATGCAGAAGCACGCAGTGTCAGCGTTGGCATTCCAACGTTTGCACATACGTACGAACAATACTGGCAACGTGCACAGACGAGACCAACATCGAGCTGACGCAGGCAGACCACGGACTCAGAGGACTCAAGACAGTGACATCGAGGAGCAAGTCTTGGACCTGTTTGAGCACGATCCAACGCGAAGTACGCGCTCAGTGGGACACGAACTCGGAGTAAACCATATGCGCATTTGGAGAGTACTCAAAGAAGATGGCCAAAACCCCTTTCACTACCCTCTGACTATGAGCCAAGGTTAGAATACTGTAGACGGATGCTCGACAAAATCGAACAAGACTGATTTCTTGAATTGGATACAGCTCACCGATAAGTGCTCATTCGTTAGAACAGGTATTTAATTCGCACAATGAGCACGTGTGGTCAATCACGAACCCACATGCTACTAAACCAAGTCACTTTCAGCATCAGTGGAGGATTAATGTTTGGGCTGGAATTATTGGAGACAAAATTATTGGACCTTGTTTTTTAGACCAAACAATGAGCGGCGACAACTATCTTCGTTTCCTTCAAGAACAGCTGAGTGATGAACTTGATGAATTAGGCCTCCATATTGTGCGACACATGTGGTTCTAACATGAAGGTATACCACAACACTTCGCCCGCCATGTGTGAAGCTATTTAGATGCTGAATACGGAGACTGATGGATAGGTCGCAGTGGACCCATCAATTGGCCAGCAAGATTACCTGATCTGACACCTTTAGATTTTTTCCTCTGGGGTACTGTTAAGCAGCATGTGTTTAAAAAATCGTGCGATACGGAGGGCGAAATGCGTTAATGCATAGTAGCAGCATTTGACCACATCACCTCCGCGTCCGTTTTGCGTGGAGTACGTGAAAATATATAAGCGTTGCAGCTAATGTGTAGTAGAGGTACAAGGTGGTCATATCAAACAGCATCTCAGTTGTCTGTGTACCCATAACACAAGCTTTGCTTAGCTTGGGACTAGATGGCGTTGTGTGATAGTAGTGGAATATATTATTATTATTATATATCTCCGTGGCCGTCAAGTAGACATCATAATAAATGAGTGCAACATGTGAATAATTCGGTGACTTTATTTTGTTGTAAAGTGTTAAATGTTAGCTGCGCGGCGGTACGACGGCGGCGCGCGGCACCGATCGGAGATTGGCGGGAACGTTCTACTTATTTCTACTTTTACGTCATCGCTTCATGCAGAGGTAATAATTAAATATTTATTCTAATTATTTTTGATGAACCTTTTTGTATAAATGACTTGCTTTATTACGTACTTATGCCGATTCTTAAAACGTAGGTAGAAAGAACAACAGGGTTTTTGTTACATATTGTATATTACTTGGTCCACTCTCGGAACTGCTTCGATCGGCATCATAAAAATAAAACGAGGTATATTGGTTTGAATTACTGGAGCTGTTTCGGTAATATAAATATTCATTAGTAATTATTTAAAACTAGGTCATGCTTCATGCTTATCGAAAAATGCGTGGTATGTGTTTATCAAGCCAATAAGGAGGCGTCACGGTAATTTACCCAATCGGGGACTTCCGCCTGGTTTAAACAATTTAATATTTGAACTGTTTGGAATATTTTGTAAAAACTAGTTGTTGCTGTTCGGTGCGAGATCTATGTGACAATATTGTTTATTCATCTTTTTGTAAATTGGATATCATTTCCTACTTTAGACATGATCGAACGGTGAGTAGATTTGCATCCACGGGGGTAGTTTCCTTATTCCTTAAATGAAGAAACATATCAACCATAACTGCCCGTGACCCAGTGAAGAATTACCTACGATTTTATGAAGATTTTTTTTTGAATATTCTCAAAACAGTTCATACCAATGCAGTAATATATTGAATTAAGTATTCAGAAAAACCGCTTTGTTAGCAGTAGCTGGAAATTTACATATTTTTGATGAGCGTCATCTAGCTTCGTTAAGTATATTTGGAACCAATTTGTTAGCAGTGGCTGAAATTTGAAATATTTTCGATGAGCGCCATCTAGATCCGTTAAGAATTAAACTATTTGAAACCAATTTGTTAGCAGTGGATGAAACTTACTCCGTGGGATGAAATTTGAAATATTTTCGATGAGCGCCATCTAGATTCGTTAAGAATTAAACTACTTGTAACCAATTTTTTAGCAGTGGCTAAAATTTGAAACATTTTCGATGAACGCCATCTAGCTTCGTTAAGTATTAAACTGTTTGGAACCAATTTTCTAGCAGTCGCTGATGTTTGAAATATTTTAGATGAGCGCCATCTAGCTTCCTTGCTCCAAAACCGCAAGGCCGAAAGATTCTATGCTAAAGCACCTTTGCGGTTTTCATACCTGCTTCAGATAAACGAATACTTTTTTATTATGATCTTAGTAGTCATCGAATGTAGGTACAGTTTCCTGAGCACAACAGTTACTAATTTCCATATTAACTTTTATTCCCTTATACCCCTTTCTTAGTAAATCGTTTCATTACATAAGGAATTAAGGAACACTACCATGTTTCAAGGTTCAACATAACCTAAATATCGATATTTATGTATTATGTATGTCACACGGTAATTTGATAATTCAGATATTGCGAAAACCTGGATAATTAGAAAATGGTGAAATAAAATCTGCGAGCAACTTGGTCGTAGCTATAGAATGTTTTAGAATATTCTCGTAATTGGAGAACTTACGAGAACTTAAAACTTGTATATGCTCCTTCCAATTTTTGAAACAGATAATTATAATGATTTTAAATATTATTATAATCGTTTGAGTGTCTAGGAAGCTCCTTGGAGAATACAACAATGGGTTCGTGGAAACTGTTCATACGATCGGGTCTAACTTCTTTAAGACTCGCACAAATAAGAGCAAGAGGTTCACGGAGCGCACTCTACAGCTTATGAATGAGTGGCGTGAGATGATTCTGCAGTCTTCAGACGGTGCGGGCACATATCGGCAGCTCAATAAACGGATATTTAAGTCCTTGAAACGCGATCTCCGTCACTGTAACACCTTAAAAATTAAAGACACGACTGAGCGAAATAAGGGCCCCAAGGTGTTTGCAAGAGATCTGTCTATTGGGCAGAGCTAGCTCACGAAACTGAAGACCGACGATGGCAGAGTCAAATCCGCCAAATTGGAGCTGCTGGGAGAGATCAAGGCATTTTATGGACAGCTATAACCGTCACTTTCCAAACCTGCAGCAAATCTAACAAACGACCCCAGAGCTAGATTGACTCGACACTATACCGAAGATATCCCGGCTGTCAGCCTGTACGACTTTAGGATGGCTCTTAAGCAGTTGAAGAAAAACAAGGCATCGGGTGATGATGAAATTAAGGCAAGGCTCCTGAAGACGAGTGGAAAACCGGTCCTACAGGCCCTTCAGAAGTCGTTTGATTCCGTCTCGAGGGGAAAACGCCACAGGTATGGAGCAGAGATGTTGTGGTAGTCTTCTTTAAAAAGGGTACAATATTTTACACATATTTCATTTATCATTCAAATTTAAAAAAAGGATCAAATGAAGTTTAAGTTTGTTACTCAGTTTTTAAGTTCTCGTAAATTCTCTGCTCGAAGAACTTTCTCGAGAACATTTACGCAAAGTTCTCGCTAAGAGAATGCTCTCGAGAATTTCCCATCATTAGTCATAGCGTTCGCCGGACGCTGCCACGGCAGCTTACGTGTGGTAGGTCAAGTTCTAACTTAACCTATTTCACCCAGCTCAAAATGATGAATCTACCGGCGACTAGATAATTAGACAATGGTGAAAACATTTGTTAAGTTGAAGTTAAATTTTTAGTATTTCGTAATGTCACTCACTTACTAATTTAGTCACCCACTTATTAATTTAGTCGCACACTTATTAATTTAGTCGCCAACTTATTAATTTAGTCGCCCACTTATTAATTTAGTCGCTCACTTACTAATTTAGTCGTTTAATTAGGGTTTCAATAACCCACTTTTAGTAAGTTCGTTCTGGATTTTATTGTTAATCAAAATTTATCGTTAGTTTAGTGAATGTGTCGCTTAAGCTACCGGTGGTTAGGAGACTGGCCGCACGTAATTCTTATATTGTGCAGTACAAGACTGCAGCCTTAAGCACCGTTCAATAACTATTTCTCTTTCCTAAACTTTCGGCATGTGTATAACTGAGTAAATCTTTATTTTTAATTAATAGCCAAAATTTTATTTGAAGCTGTAGGAAAAATCATCATTTTAAAACATAAGTGGTCTAATGCAGTCATTATTAAATAGCCGTCGCTTCAACCATAAACGCGTTTTCATTTCAATTGCAGCTGTGACCCCATGTCAAAATTGCATTCTGCTTACCAAAAAAAAAAAACAAAAAAATACAACAAAAAACAATCAAAACACAATTGAAACAAAACTACAGTCCGCGCATAAAAAACGCAGTTATGAGTGCGAGGGCTCATTAAATGACGGCCTTAAAAATTATGAATGAAACGAAAACCTTTGTAAACAATCAAAAATATTTTAATCAAAATAAAAAAAGCCAACAGAACCAGTTTATATAAAAAGAACTTACACATGCAGAATATATACATAAATAAATGTTTAGAAACAAAGCGCTCAGAACTAAAAAATAATCAAACATAAGTCTAAAACACATTCTTTGGTAGTGAAGGTTAAATGTTACATATAATCTGTGTCATTTTGTACATAAATTATATTTTCCTTACAGCTACCTACTAATATTAAATCTACCACAAAATGCAATAGTTGATGGGTCACTACACCGCGCTGCCGATATCATAATATGACACGAGCAGAATAGACAGTAAAAAAACACAAAATAAATTTTAAATTAAACATGTTTCTGTTACCAGAACTTAGTGTTTTTAATAAGTTTCGGGAGAATGTAGTGTCGTAGCACAGATCATTCTTGCCAACGGGGCAAAGAAAACGAATGTATATAATGTATATAAGTACTCATAAAATATGTAGAAAACACAATAAATGTATATTTAATAGAAATATACTACAATATCACTAGTGTCGGAAGTACATATCTACATACAGTTTTATAAAAAGTACAGTACCTAGGGCTGCATCCTGATTGAGCCATCGAGACGTATGGTCTCACCGTTCAGCATAGGGTTCTGAATAATGCTTTGGACGAGCAGGGCAAACTCCTGAGGATGACCCAGACGAGGCGGGAACGGCACGGAGGCTTCCAGACTCTTGATTGCTGGTTCAGGGAGCATCTCCATCATCGGCGTCCGGAATAAACCTGGAAGTGAAAATAAACTAATTTGTAAATATTGTTAAAATTGTAGATTTTCTGCAGCTGCAACTTTCATTGGTCTTTTGTTAATCAATAGTGCCTTTTATCTACTCATTCCTCTAAAACGCCATCTTAATTCATGAAGTTAAGTGTGGTGTTTGACTAACATCTACAACAGAACATTTGAAAACAGGCGATGTATGTAGCACAGCATACCTTATGTTACTTCTAGTGCTTACATCATCGCAGTGGTCATTTGCTAAATCAATTGCTGTTCGTTAGTCTCGCTAAAACTCGAGAACGGCTGGTCCGATTTTAATCATTCCTTTTTTCTTTTGTTCACCAACTTATAGGAAAGATTTAAAAGCAAAAATAAATGAGTACAGTAGGGTAGGGTAGGGCAGGTAGGGTAGGGTAGGGTAGGTAGGGTAGGGCATGTAGGGTAGTGTAGGTAGGGTAGATAGGGTAGGGTAGGGTAGGGTAGGTAGGGTAGGGCATGTAGGGTAGTGTAGGTAGGGTAGATAGGGCAGGGTAGGGTAGGTAGAGTAGGGTAGGTAGGGTAGGGTAGGTAGGGTAGGGTAGGTAAGGTAGTATAGATAGGGTAGAGTAGGTAGGGTAGGGTAGGTAGGGTAGGTTAGGGTAGGGTAGGTTAGGGCAGGTAGGGTAGGGTAGGGTAGGTAGGGTAGGGTAGGGTAAGTAGGGTAGGGTAGGGTAAGTAGGGTAGGTAGGGTAGGGTAAGTAGGTTAGGTAGGGTAGGGTAGGTAGGGTAGGGTAGGGTAGGTATGGTAGGGTAGGGTAGGTAGGGTAGGGTAGGGTAGGTAGGGTAGGGTAGGTAGGGTAGGGTAGGTAGGGTAGGGTAGGTAGGATAGGGTGGGTAGGGTAGGGAGGGTAGGGTAGGTAGGATAGGGTAGGGTAGGTAGGGTAGGGTAGGTAGGGTAGGTAGGGTAGGGTAGGTAGGGTAGGGTAGGTAGGGTAGGTAGGGTAGGGTAGGTAGGGTAGGGTAGGTAGGGTAGGGTAGGTAGGATAGGGTGGGTAGGGTAGGGTAGGTAAGGTAGTATAGATAGGGTAGAGTAGGTAGGGTAGGGTAGGGAGGGTAGGGTAGGTTAGGGTAGTTTAGGGCAGGTAGGGTAGGGTAGGGTAGGGTAGGTAGGGTAGGGTAGGTAGGGTAGGGTAAGTAGGGTAGGTAGGGTAGGGTAGGGTAAGTAGGGTAGGTAGGGTAGGGTAGGTACTCAGTTGACGGGAGCGAAGCCGCGGGTAAAAGCTAGTCCATAATAAAAATATCTTGTACCTATAGGCTCGTATATCGCAAGTCCGTAGCTAAACTGAGTCGCAGTAGACCGAGAGTATATGGTAGACAGACTCAGATGTCTTCCACGAGAACAACGCGTCGTGGAGAAGCACAAGACAGAGAGAAATGAAAGGAATAATACACGATATAATATTTACTAACCTGGAGCAATAGTGACTACTCTGATGCCCTGTTTGGCAAGGTCTCTGGCTATGGGTAATGTCATGCCCACTACTCCGGCTTTCGAGGCTGAATAAGCAGCTTGGCCAATCTGAAAAAAAAAATTCAACAATTGAAGAAAAATAGAATTTAGAGGGTGTTAACGGTTGTTTGTCAGTCCGACTTCAAGACAGACCTCGAAACATATCTTCCTGAAGCAGGGTGTGAGGCACGAAGACGTCATTTATCAAAAACTGTTCAAGACCGCAATGGAGGGCGTCTTTAAGGTTCTGGAGAGGACCAGGAGTTAATGTCAATGGCAAGTACATCACACACCTTCGGTTTGCCGATGACATAGTAGTCATGGCTGAGACTACGGAGGAGCTTGGCACAATGCGCGATGACCTCGGTAGAGCTTCCGAAAGAGTGGGTCTCAAAATGAACATGGACAAAATCAAAGGCATGATGACAGACGGCCCAGTTGGTTAGATCTTATTTCGAGAAAGAGATCAACCGTCGACTTCGACTCGGCCGGGCAGTGTTCGGGATGCTGCGCGGTTCAACATATCACAGTGTCTCAAGACGAATGTTAATGACCAGTGCATTTTGGCAGTGATGACACATGGCTCCGAAACGTGGTCACTCACATTTGGCCTCATATCAGAAGGCCAGCCCGTATAAGCTATGCCCGTAGTTTTCATGTTAACCTTGGTTAGGTTAACAACATAGCCCAAAGAATTGCCAAACTGAAGTGATTGTGGACAATTGTACGTAGAACACATGGCCGTTGTGGCCAAAAGTTTCTGGAGTGGCGCTCACGTAGCGGAAGGTGTGAAGTGGTGAGGATTGCGGGAATCCGATGGATGCAAGACTCACATTACCGTTTATTTATTTATTTAACGTTCAGTTTCGTCTACCGAGCAAGCCCTTAAAGTTTGCGGAGACCTGTCCCTTACATCCTGTATTCGTCGTGGCCTAATCTTAAAATTGATCACTTCGTAATATGGCCAACCATTTAATAAAATAGTGGCATTTCATGATATGAACCATTTGATGATATGTCAATCCACGTTTGGCCTATAACGTGGTTTTATAATTGGTATCGGGAAAAGTATCCGGGATGATGGTTACTGCAGGCACGAAGCAATCTGCCATGCGCGCTCCTGAGCCAGAACTCGAGTCATGTGCTGAAGATTCGTCAGCGCTGGCTAGTATCACAGTGTCATCGCGCATACCAGACGTTTGGAGGGACCAACCGTGACTCTTGCCCGTTCAATTTTAGGCGGTAGTGACAAACCAAAAACTCAGTGAGGCAAAATTTAGTTGTCATGAAACTGAATAAAATTGGAATCCAGCAGGTCAGTGACCTACGAGGGTGATGCTGAAAGTTCTTAGAAAATCAAAAACTGAGCAAACTAGCAAGTTTTTATTTTTATTATATCTTTTCAAAATTCCAATCGAATGGAAACTCCATTTACATCAGTGTTTCCCAAACTTGTCGGGACCGCGACCCATCTACAAGAAAGCTTAAAGGTCGCGGCCCACCTTGTGGCATGAAGACAAAAAAGCAGCGGTATGTTGCTGCCGCAGCATTTACCTGTTAATTCTTATCGTAGTTCACCACCATATCATCATCGTCAGCCTACTGACGTTCACTGCTAAATTTAGGCCTTTCCTAAAACTCGTCGCCACACCCATTTCAATTAAGAAAAAAGAAAAACTTCCAGATGTAATATATATTTTTTAATTAATGAAATTATTTGATATGATATTTCAATGAGAATGAGAGGGATGCATTTGTTTCCTATTTTTTTCCATTACAGCTTTAGCACGATATCGATTTTAGTCACTTTTAATCGCATGAGTTCGATACGTCCAATCTATTTCGGTATTTAGTTTTTATATTAACCAAGGCTGAAAAACCCACTTCACATTTTGTTTATATGAGATATTAAACGAAACAGATTTAAGAATATAGTGAATGTTATAGTTAGTAAAATGACAGATATCACTCGCCGCTCGCGCCTGCGCAGACCGCAATTTTACTTGAGCTGCCGCCCAAACGACACGGCCTAGTCGACGTGTTGTGTACGACAATCGTCCTATAGTTTCAGGGCCCACCCAAAATCTGCCCGCGACCCACACTTTGGGAAATACTGATTTACATCAATACATCGCTGCATTCGATAGAACCTTCGAGAAATGCACTTTGCCTACTCGTCTTTAGAGGTCTCTTCGATGGCCTTCTGGAACGCTGCCACTGCTTCCTTGGAGTCCATAAAATGTTTTCCTCAAAGTTTTTCTTTCATTTTCGGAAATAAATAAAAATCGCAATGGTGCCTAAACTTGTCCGAATCTGCTGATAGGTTACTCTTGGATCAGTCTCTATCATACACCGCACAACACTGATGTTATCTTCAGTCGTCGCCGTAAAAGGCCGTCCCTCACGCAGAGCATCGTTGAGATTGGTGCGACCACGTTTAAACTCATTAAACCAGTTATAAACAATGGCCCGAGAATGGGCTTCAGTGTGAAAGGTCAATCGAAATCCACCATAACATTCTTTTTGACTTAAATGACTCCGAAAGTCATAATAAATCATAGTAAGAAAGTTTTCTCGCGTTAAATTCATACTGGCGTGACACAAAAATTTGCCGCCAAATCGTAATACGAATGACAAATGAATGAATTACCTTGTACTTAATAATATTAGCAGAGTTCTATATACAAAATTTAAACTTTTTTTTATTATATTCTTTAAAAGTTGCCAGTTCTAAAAAACTATCAGTGTCGCCCTCGTATAGGTGTGTAGAGGCGGCTGTACCCGCCATGTAAGCACTGAACACGTGATTACTCTTTATTTGTATCTCTGATACAGTAGGTGAACTTCAATCTAATCGTAGATCGAATTCGCTTAGTCTGACGACATATCGTAAGTAGTAACAGAAGAAGAAAAACATTGGCAAAAATTACCTGTCCATCAAAAGCGGCGACACTAGCTGTGTTGACAATGACTCCGCGTTGACCATCAGCGTCAGGAGCATTCTTGCCAATCAAGCCAGCCGCTAACCGGATCACATTGAAGGTTCCGATTAGGTTAACCTGCAATGTGACATTCAGATATACTTTTTATTAACCCTTCAGATACCGTCAATTAGAGACACAATAGTAAGACAATAGATGCGCGGCCACCGGTGGTCGCTTGGGGATTCATGAATTAATGACTAGCTTCTGCCAGTGTCTTCGCCAACGTGAAAGTAGGTTTTTCCCATACAAAATTTGGTCCCCCGTTTCATCCCTTTAGGAAGTGAATTTTGGAAAATCTCTTAGTGCTCAGTACTACTTCATAAAAGGAAAACCTTGAGCAAAATTTTGCCCTTCCAGTTCCAGTGTTAATTAATTTAATTTAAAGTTAGCAATAAAGTATATTTATAATAAAATCAAAAACAGTTCAGTAGTTTAACAATGACAGAGTAAAAAATAGAGTTACAAAAACATTTTATTTTTATTATTATTGATAGGCTCGCGTTTGACCACCATCTCACCTAATGGTGAGCTACGATGTGGTCGACGATGGAGCACGCTTACCTAGAAGTAACCTATTCACTCTTGACTTCAAGACCCCTAAGTTGTAGCTATCAGCTACATTAAATATTGTATTTCTTTAAATCTATTAAAGTTTAAGGAAAAAAAACAATTGCAATTTTAAAAAGTGAAATTTCAGGATAATCAGACTTAGAACATAATTATGTAATGTTACAAAAACGACTATCTATGTGAAAAGTATTAATAATTGTTATCTGGACCCACCCATTATTAAACAATACTGATAATATATTATTTCAGTATTGTATGAGGCTTATATAACTTTTTTAGATTTTGATAATATTACAAAAGAACTTTAGAGAAAAGAAACATTTATGTATTTTTATATTAAACACCCCTTTTTAAAATACGCTGTCCTTACCTAGGGACAGCTGTTCAGCTGTATTTTAGCACCAGAAAAAAAAAAGACTTAAAAATATACCTACCTCAATGGTCTTTTGGAAAGATTTCAAATCAAAGGGCTGATCCTTCTTGAAATTATAGACCCTTGAAGCTGTAGCCACTCCAGCACAATTCACAACCACATCCAAACGGCCAAATTTATCTACGGTGGTCTGCAGTGCATTCTTAACGTCTTTTTCTGATGTGACCTGTTAAAAGATTTTCATAGCTGGTTAAACATTTTCTAAGGAGTATTGTGAGATGGATGCGAGACGCATAGGATCGTTCGTTGTAGCGACGCTTGGGGGAGGCCTATGTTCAAAAGTGGACGTATATCGGCCGTAATAATGATGATTATGAGATGAGTGTTATTTGCAACTGAGACATTTCTCACAATCAATAACTCTTCTACAAAACCGACCCTCTACTGGTTCACCATTGTTACATGACAATGTACCAATATATATATATATATGAGCTATGTTACAGCTATGTTACAGCTATGTTACACCTATAGTCAAAGTCAAAATCATTTATTTTAAGACCATTTGCAGGCACTTTTGGATAGTCAAATGTCGGTCAGTCCAAGAAAAGTGAAGCTAAATTGCATTTTCCAAAGCATAGATCACTATGGAGAAGAACGTGCAAGTAACTCCATGGACATAAATCATATAAATATATAAAATAATATAAATCGTGTAAATCATATTATTTGTTACATCACTTTTTTTTAATCTATTATTTAGAGGCTTCAGTGCACTCTGGGTGACTATGCCAGTCTCATGGGATCACTCCTATTGTAGCATAATGCGCATCCAGCAAGCTATGATAACAGACTGCAAGTCACCCATTACTCTACTCTATCCCCTACTCACATCTGCAAATATAGTTCCTCACTCTATCCTCATATTCTCTTCCCCTCTTTATCTATCGTTTTAGGAACTTGTAGATACTATATGCTTCTTCAGACATTGGCCGGCTCAGAATCATATTGATTCCACCATTGTGGAGATCAATATTTGGTAATAGGCTCCTCCTCAGTTCGCGATACTGGTCACATTCCACCATCACATGAATGATGTCTTCGGGCACCCGACATGTTTCGCACAGTGGCGATGATTTAACCCCCATCATTTAAATGATAAAATTTGTTCAGTGGAACATGACCAGCCCGCAACCTGAGAGCAGCAACCAATGTCTCCCTGGATAGGCTGGCACATTCAAACCAAGGCACTGACCCTAGTGTGTCTTGCATGGTATAGTAACAAGCACCCTTAGTTTGTGAGCACTCTCTAAACGACTTCTTCCATTTCTCTCCACATACTCTTCTAGCCTCTGGGATAATCTCCCAACCGTTGGGCTGATTCAGTACATCCACGCCATCACCCACTCATTCCCCGCCAGCTGTTCCACAATCTCATTCTCAAGCAAGCCAACATGGGAACCCTCCCATGTTGGCTTGCTTGAGAATGAGATTTGATTCACTAAAATTCGACACAAATATTTTCTTGCTGCAATCTATGAACTAGACCCAAGGCTTCATAGGCTGTCGGAATACCTCAGATACCCGAGACTCACCGAGCCAAGTGCTGTAGAGCGCTTCTGGAATCTGATAATATAACTATCTTTCGTTCCCCTACTAGCATAAGATAATGCCTCTGTGATCGCCGTAAGCTCGGCTCTCGTCACAGAGACATACTCATGCAACCATAGTTGCATATGCATATTCCTTTGTGGTTCTAGGAATGCTGCACCTACCCCCCTTGTCCCCCTTGATCCATCTGTGTTACATCATAGAAAGCTTTATTGGTGTAACGGAAAGTGTATGTATCCTAAATCTGAAATTTGACAATATATCACTCTCTATTGTCCAGGATATGCCCCAACCAGCAATGCTAGTGACCAGGATATTGATAGCTTTTGTGATAAGTTACTAGAAATACACAATAAAAATCTCATACTAATGGGCGATTTTAATGCACGCACCAGTCAACGTCTGCAAAGTGAAAATCACATAGTTGGTCCATACTGCTACGGTAGAAGAGATAAGCGCGGCAGGAGACTACTCCAGTTTGCTCAAGAAGACCATCTTACAATTATTAACAGCATATTTAAAAAGAAAACAGATTACTTGTGGACCTGGCTTCCTCCGAAAAAGAAAAAAGAGTCAAATAGATTACATTTTAACAAACATGAGAAAATATTTTACATATAATTATAGATATTATCAAACGGATCATCTACTCCAGCGACCACAGGCTTATTAAGAGCACTGTACATCTCACAAAAAAAAAGCAGAGCCACATTTAACAACTCTACAACAAAAATCGATGATGATCAAAACCGAACCACTTATCTGGAAGCTCTAAAAGTTAACTTAGGAAAATACAATATAATATATTGTATTTTCCTAAATCATCATCGAAATCGTCATCACATATTATGTGAAGAAGATGACAATGATACCAACTACTCAAAATTTTTAACAGCAATCATAAAAATCTTGAGCTTTATAAAACCTATAAAAAACAGAAAAAAGTACTCTATCTCAGAAACTACTAGGATCATGATGATAAGAAGAAATAAACTACAACATAAGAAAACCCCTCGCCTTAGAAGAAAAACAAGAATTATCAAAACTATATAAAAATACTCATAGGCAAATCAAAAAGGAATATGAAGAGCATAGATTACAAGTAATAAAAAAGCACCAAAATACTGCAAAAAGTCTGAATAAAGGCTTCAAGGAACTTAACACTGCGATGGAATGGATTCCATGTCTCAAAAACTCTACCAAAACATTTGCAAGATCAGAAATTATAAATGTAGCAACAGACTTCTATCGGTCCCTATTCATGCAAAAAACACATCTACTAAATAACAAACACTTCCATTTCCACTACTCACGACCTACAAAAGCCTGCATCACTGGAGAGATTTACACACCAAAAAGTACTCTCAAAAATCCAAAACCTGAAGACACAAAAATGCAACGGACCAGACAGCATATCAAATGAAGCATTAAAAACAGCTAGCTATCAACTAGTTAGTTATATAACTAATCTCTTCAACAAAATACTGGACAATAGAAAAATACCAAGCGAATGGGCACAGTCTGATATCATACTACTATACAAAAAAGATGACCCAGCGGACATTGAGAATTACCGCCCTATAAGCCTACAACCAAACATATATAAACTATTTGAATCATGTCTTAGAAACCGTCTTGAACTGTACACTGAAAAATACCAACCAGTGGAACAAGCTGGTTTTAGAAAAGGATTTTCAACAGTAGACCATATCCACACCCTATAACAAGTAATCGAAAAATATGAAGAACAATCTCCACTATATTTGCTCTTTATTGACTACTAGCGACCCGCCCTGGCTTCGCTCGGGTGCAATATTATACATATAAACCTTCCTCTTGAATCACTCTATTTATTAAAAAAAACCGCATCAAAATCCGTTGCGTAGTTTTAAAGATTTAAGCGCACTCAGGGATATAGGGACAGAAAAAGCGACTTTGTTTTATACTATGTAGTGATGCCAAAGCATTTGATTCAATCTTGCATGAAAGCATATGGGAGGCTTTACGGGACTGTAATGTACCAAATAAAACAATAGAATTGATAAAAGATATCTATAATAACAGCATAAGTAGAGTCCGACTCGACAGAAAAAGTCCTGAAATAAAAATATGCAGAGGTAAGAGACAGTAAAAAAAATTCAACATTCAATTGACAGAGGAAGCACATGACTTCTCAGGCACAGCAAAACTGAGTCTACACAGATGGATCAAAGACAGATAATGGCACGAGAGTTGGAGTCTTCTCCAATGACCTCAATATTAGAACGCTAGAAAAATACAACACTGTCTACCAGGCGGAATGTGTTGGTATAACCCTAGCGGCCCACGCCATAGAAACTAAGAATGTAATGGACATGCACATTCGGATACTCTCTGATAGTGCCTCAATCCTATAATCTCTAGACAAAGACTACCACCTCGAGAATTAAACAAGAATGCCACTCTGCACTGGAAAGAGTCACAGTACCGAAACGGAACACATAATCTTGGCACAACGATGGTGGTCCTCGACCCCAGGTTGCAGGCAAGTCAAGGAGGCCATGCCACACCCTAATAAAGCCCTCACAAAAAAACTCCTAAGACTAAACAGAGGTGACCTGTGCCTGGTGACGGGGTCCTTCACTGGACACTGAATAAGCACCTCCACACAATAGGCATCACAGACCGTCCCCTGTGCAGAGCATGCTTAGAGGCGGAGGAGACAATTGCGCATGTGCTTACAAACTGCACAGGTGTCACTAAAATACGCACACAAACCTTAGGATCCCCGAATTCCCTTATGAGAGATGCTCTGAAAAACCTGAGAGGCCTAATCTGTTTTTGGAGAGGTGGGCTGGTAGGAATAAGCCCACCTAAGGTTATGGCCGCTATGGCCCATGTACGATGGTCCGCATAGGACTAAATGCAGACACCATACTCAGCCATAGACAAGTGCTTTCAGTGCGGCAATTATTTATTTTAAACATAGTACTTCACCAACATACTAAAATTCCTTTTTTTTTTTTTATAATCTGTAACGGCTCACGTTTGACCACTATCTCACCTGATGGTAAGCGATGATGTGGCCGACGATGGAACACGCTTGCCTAGAAGCAATCTATTCACTCTTGACTTAAAGACCCCTAGGTTGTAGCTATCAGAAAACACAGACTCCGGCAGGGAATTCCACTCCTTAGCTGTACGCATAATGAATGTATTCCCAAAACGCTTTGTACGTATGGGTGGGATGTCCACCATGTACCGGTGGCGCAACGCCGTACGTCTTGTGGTCTGATGATGGAACGCCTTTTCATCCCCTACCATCCGACATAATCTAATATCCAATAGAACAAATCTCTTTCCTCATCTGTTATTTGATTATGATAAATATTATATGCTAGATAATGAGTTCATTAAGGCGCTTAGGTTGCCTAGCTAAAATTGGTGCCAATGATGTTAAAACAGTAAAATTTATTATTACATTTTTGACATCAATTATCATCATTTGTTATTGCCCCAAGGAACTGAAAAACTATAGGTTGCCTCCTGTTTTTTGGTGCAAATAGGAGGTTTGCCTTGCTTAAAGATGTGATTTAATGGCCATAATTTACCGCCATCTGTTATTTAATCGTTTTTTTTTTCATGTTAATTAGTGTTTTTTAGTCTAATAGAAGCTATTAGTAATGATAGAACTCAATTTGAAAGTATTTGATTAAAGTCGAAAATATCAAAATGTTCGCAATCTCAGACATATTGTTTAATATCATTGGCACCAGACTAAGCTAGGCAACCTATTTGGAATGTTTTAATAAACGCATTATAATCTATAAATTGAAACCATAAAGAAGGAAATAGAATGTACAGCAAAGTCAAACAAAGATTGACCACACCCTAGCCACAGCTCTGAGTAAACCAGCAACACACAAAGGCTAAAATGCCATCAAATTTGGGACTTTGTTGAATAGAGCAGATTAATAATTATAATGGGAAGGCAGATTCTTCACTGAAAGAATGACCTTTGCATCAATTCTCAGAAACAATCTGTTATTAGTTATCCAACCGATTGCAAGATAAGGTTATAAAAAAAATGTAGAGAGATTACTTTTATATATCTCGTACTAACATGAGAAGGAAGGACTTTGCATAAAGCCTAAGACCAGACATGCCTTTGCTAAACATTTTTACGTGTTTTTAGGACCATTTCTAATATAATAGACTTAAAAAAGTACTAAGCTTCTATAGTGTAAGGTATAACAAATGTAGTAAGATGTGGTCAGAATATTTAGTGATACTCAATACACAGACACAGAACAACTTCTAGAAATTTCGGCATAATGTTATTTAATCCCCTAGTTAATGTTTATTTTTGTATGTATACCTTCATAGACATAGTTCTTACTACAAACATTGCAATTCCAAATTTGCACCTAATGATATTTTAGTTTTATTATATTTTTAGGCACTGAACTGTATGGAAAACCCTATTACTGTATGTTGGCTTAATGTTCATTTATAGTAAACATTATTTGAATAAATTTATTTTTAATTTAATTTTATTATTACTCGCTTTTGCTAGTTTTTTTCTTTTTATTTTCGGTGGGTAGTTTCTGAGATAGTGTCAGACTCTTACTGACTAAAAACCCCATCCCGTTCCTTCTAGCCTTCATACCGGGGCACGAGCTCCCTTTCGGACAACCTGGCCCCAGTAGGCTTCGACCCAGCTGGGCCCCTCCTGCTGCTGACAACTCCTTGAGGCGCGCGGGAACAGTGCGCGCCGTCGATCTTGGGCTCGGTCCATTACCGGACGATCGGATAGCGACCCACCCATGGCTCGCCGTCCGCGAGCCCGCGTCTACGGTGGCCGGAAATCGGGATCGGAATCCCGGCGGCGGCGACGAGGGCGCCGTAGTCGGATGCGGTCGGCCTCCTCTTTTACTAGCATTATTGCTTCACAGGAGGCCATTCCTCCTCGCTCCGGACCATGGCCTCGACCAGGGCCCGGCGCGAGAGGTCTCCGCCGCCGATCACCCCCACGAGGGCACGGCGATGCTCCACCCAGGCAGGGCACACCTCGACTGTGTGCTCCACCGTGACCTCCGGGCGTTGCGCACAGTGGCAACACCCAGGCGTCTCTTCCGACTTAATCTGAAACAGGTACCTCCCGAACATGCCATTTCCGGTGAGGACCTGCGTCATGCGGAAGGTAAGGACGCCATGAGGTTTTTCCAGCCACGCCTCAAAGAGGGGACAATCGCGGCGTGCCCAGCACTGGGTTGCGATAGTCGTTGACGCCATTTCACCATGAGATCCCGGTGGCTCCGGAGATCCGGGGCTCTATCCGCAATGCCTTGACATGTTGCAGCAGTAGACTTTCACCCCGGCATTGCATCTCCACGCGCATGTCGTGCATGTGTGCAAGGACTGTTGCCTCCAGATCCCACGGTGGTAGGTAGGCTCATCGCTTGGCGGGAGATCGTGCGGTAACCCCAAGGTTTCTTCATACAAAGTTTGGACCGATGTTTCATGCCTTAACCCTTCAGATACCGTCAATTAGAGACACAATAGTAAGACAATAGATGCGCGGCCACCGGGTGTCGCTTGGGGATTCATGAATTAAGAAGATGAATTTTGATAAATTCTCTCTTAGAAATTGTGTGGAATTTCACACTTCTATTCTCAATAGTTTTGGCTGTGCAATAATATAACCATCAGTCAGTTTTTCCTTTTATAGAATAGTATCACTGGGGTATAAAAATAATGTACAATCTACAGAATGTACACACATTTCACAAAAATTGGTCAAGTAATCACAGTGTTTTATTGCAAATAAAACTCTTATTGCAAATGCTGTGACACCAGTTAAAAGAATAATACAAAATAATGTACTAATATAAGAATCTAGCCCATACTTTCTTTTCATTGAAGACCAATAATCATCAACCAGCCCCGCCCTAATCTTGCTGAGTCAGTGTTTGAATGAAGATGAATCAAAGTGCAGGGAATATTTTAAATAAATGATGTTTGTACAGTGCAAAGGAACATAATATAATCACATTAATCATTTGTAGATACATGATTTCAATTGTAGATACATGATTTCAGACAATGTTAAGTCTGAGTCTTTTTTTATATAGACATAAAACCAGGTAAATTATTAATTAATTTTAAGTTGTACTTACATCAATTGGAACAAATGCAACATTTTCTTTTAACTGCTTTGCTGTCTCCTGTCCAGTACTGGTAGGCAGGTCACATATCACTACTCTTCCACCCTGCTTCAATAATTGCTCGACGGTCGCTCGGCCAAGCCCCGACGCACCCCCGGTCACTAAGCCAACTAGACCCTAGCAAGGGAACAGCCAATTTTTTTTGTAAGAACTAGTTACCGACATGGTAAATATGAATAATAATTGTAAATATACTTTTAAACAACACAATCAACGATAAAATGTAAAATACTACGGACGGACTATGCAAGGCAATGTAGATTTTAATGGAAGCAAGTCACGTTTATTGATTTTTCCGTCTATATTTTTAATCGTTCAAGAACTGAATAGGTACAAGGTTCATTCGGAAACAGGAAATCATGCAAAGGTGATTTATGTCCGTTAGTGTCAAATGTAAAATTCTCTTTTTAGGATTAAATTGGATAATCTGCAGCACTTAACTTACTTTAAACATTTTAAAATGCAAGAAATACTTTTAACGAATGAATAAATGACTTATCACTTAGGTTATATTTTTATCAACTACTTAATCTCCAGTTCTCTACAAACACGCGCGCGACTCAACACGTCAGTCAGAAGCAAAGAGCTATCTATTAAAATTATTGTGAATCAAAGCACTCAGTCTAAATTGCAAACTCACGAAATATCACAGAGTAGGTACTTTGTATTAATGAACAAAACATTCTACAAAATTCTTCGTTCTTCCCTTCGATCAGGAATATATTATAGAACTTTCGTTCTGTATTCATAATCGATGGTTCTTCGGCGAACATTACACCACACGGTCATGCAAGCGTCAATCAATTTTATCAATCATGAATGATGGTGAATAATGGTTTTCGTCAATCAGTTTAATACTAAAAACCGTCATGCAACGCATTAGACGGTAGGTTTTTCGTCAACTAAGGTTTTGACTGTGGCAAAACTGACAGCAAAACCTACGTAATGTGTAAAACATTAAATTAATGTTGAGTGAAAAGTACGGTGTGCAAAGATAATTTATTTGCTTATCAATAAAGGTTTTTTCTGCTATGCTTACTAAGTCTATTAAATCTACATGAAGTAAAAACATTTTTGTATAAATTATTATAAATTAGCTAAATTATATTGTTTTAACTTCAAAGCGTAGATAGATCAATTTTATGGCGAACATACACGGCAGATTTTGCTGTCAGTTTTGCCACAGTCAGTTTTGATTGACAAAAAACCTACCGTCTGAGTCTGACGTGATGATTGACGTTTTTTAGTACTGATTGACGAAAACCATCATTCATGATTGATGGAATTGATTGACGCTTGCATGACCGTGTAATGTTCGCCTAAGTTGCTCTTTTTCTTGTGTGACTGCGACAAAAAATGTCACGGGTTCTATAGGATTCTCTTTCTAGGGTTATAAGTCATAATTAGTTTAAAAACAAACTATTTTCTTTCTTATTTTTATTGATATAGGAACAATTCGTCTTTTTCTTCCATTCGCCACTTAAACATAAACACTTCACGTACTCTGTGCACTTCACACAGTGACGCAGAAATGAGTAAAATTTAAAAACTGAATTCTGATAAAAATAAATTCTTTCACGATAGTGATGTAAAGAATGTTTGATCTTTCGCAGAATGTCATACAAGTTTCACATTTCGTGTCAGCCAAGTTTAAACTGAACATAACAGAGGCGTCACAGACTGATTGGACGAAGCTTAAGAGGGTCCTTCTCCATTCGCTTATCGTAAACATCGAAAATGGTTTAATTCATGAATCCCCAAGCGACCACCGGTGGCCGCGCATCTGTTGTCTTACTATTGTGTCTCTAATTGACGGTATCTGAAGGGTTAAAAGCTTGTTACTTCATTTAATGCAATCCAACGCGATGTTTGACGAAAAGGCTAAGCAAAAAAAGAGAGATAACGCCTGGAAACTCTGTTAGTATTCGGTAATTCCGAGATTTACTCAAAAATTTCACAAAACTTGCTCCAGGAAATAGCTGTTTTTTTTAAACCCTCTAAAGTTTTTGGAAATAGTTGTCATCATTTAGAATCTTAATTAAATTTGCAAGGTCTCTAGAGTATTACTTTTTGACTTTTTTAATTTTTAGGCAAATTATGAAGTGTCAAAGTTCATACAAAATAGGACATTTTCAGAGGTTTTTACTGGATTAGTTTTACACAAATTTAGAAAATGGTTTCTTTAGAAACCTAGATAATATCCAAAAGATACTGTGTTTCCAAAATATCTAATGAAAAGTGTGTAATAACGTCATAATCAGTTATGAGCGGTTGTATGAAAAACAGTGAAAATGTGAGTCGTGATGCACCGCCTTAACACATTTTTTTTTATTATGGATGTGCTCGCGTTTGACCTCTATCTCACCTGATGGAGAACGATGATGTGGTCGACGATGGAGCACACTTGCCTAGAAGCAATGTATTCACTCTTGACTTTAAGACCCCTAGGTCATAGCTATCAGGAAACAGACTCCGGCAGGAAATTCCACTCCTTAGCTGTACGCATAATGAGAGTGTTCCCAAAATGCTTAGTGCGTATGGGAGGGATGTCCACCATGTACCAGTGTGGCACAACGCCGTACGTTTTGTGGTCCGATGATTGAACGGACTTGGTGAAATTAAATTTTGCAATTCCAACGCACACTCCCCGAAATGTAAACAATAAAAATCTGACAGGCTAGCAACTCAGCGCAATGCTTAAGGTTGGAGTTTTGACTTGACAAGTGGATCATAGCCGATGATCTTCTTAGCTCGCTTATTATACATTTTGGCAGATACACGATTGAACTTGCGCTTGATCGATGTTGAGCAGCTGTTCTGGCGTGAAATACCATCTCATCTTCGCTAAGATCCCCAATTTTTTTGTCAGCCAGTAGAGCTTTTGCCTCGATGTAGAAGCCGAAATCGAGGATAGATGACAGCGTCACTAAAAGTAGCTCAAGGTGGTCGGTTATCGGCACGGTCACACTCCGGAAAGATGGAATCGGGTAGTAATAGAATTTGCTTCCTATAGCGGGAAAAAGACACGCGTGGGTTTTAGTACCATTGAAATTGACCAGATTGGCATCGCCCTATTCTGAGACTGCCTCCAAGGGCAAGTTCAAGCGTACAGTAGCTTCTCGATCCAGAAGCTTTCTGTTAAGCAACCGTTTCATACTCTTACAGATGATGGACGTAACGGAGATAGGTCGGTAGCATGCCAGGTCAGCTCGACTGCCTTCATAGGCTCAGGCTAAAGGTAAGCTTGCTTCCCAGCTATCAGCACTTTTCCAGTCTCATATGAGAAGCATAATAGGCGGGTCAAGAAGGAGACACCTCAGGTGCACAAGTTATAAGAACAATTTTTGACAACCCGTCGGGGCCACTGGCTTTATTGACGTCAAGGTTACGTAGAACCCTATGAACGCCCTTCTGATGTATACAAATATGCCACATACTCGTCACGCACCCATCCCATTTGAGTGGAGATTCGCAAGAGTAAACGCGCTCGGGAGAAGAATGTATAATCCAGTAAGGTGCTGGTAGGGATCTTGACTCAAATGGGATCTTGCTCAGGCAGGGGCCATAGTCTTAACATAGTTTTCCTGGTAACCAGTTCACTTAAGACCCCAAAAACCATAGCCTTATATTAGTTTTCCACAAGTTGCAATAGTTTCCCTTCAACCGGGGATTGTCCTTAGATGCACTAGCATAGCACGTATAGGGATAATCGCCGGTTGGTACCATATTCCATTAAAAGCGTCCAAAAGGGCCTCTGTGAGTTGGTTTTGGCTCCTCGTACGCGTTTAAAGGTCCAGTACCTCAGGGTCCTGAGATAAATAAATACAAATAATAATAAAAAATAACAATTAAAAATAGATACTGTAATAAGCTACTGGCAGCTAAGATGACCAGTCTCAACCGATGGCACCCGTTCACGGGCATGACACGTGCATCAGCTTCTCGCAGCTCAACCATTTGAAGGGAACCGAATGACCCTTTAACACGTGCCACCATCAGAAAGACATTTGAGTGAGCATGGTTTAAGCGCCTTTCCCACCATCCATCTTGACGTACGTCCCGCCAAGGCCATACACGATGCACAATGCTAAAGTCCCGTGCGTAGGCTTGACGTACGTCAATAATTATTATTAATTGCTTGCTGGACGTGCACGATGAATTTTCGATCCAGCAAGCTCCTCTACCCCATCACTACGAACATCGTGCAGATTGAGTGTACTGGATCGTGCGTAGGCTTGCTGTCGGGACTAAGCCTCCATTGAACATTACTTTCCTCCGCACTCGTTACTAAAGCCTGTACAGAGGCCCGGCGCGAGGGATTAATTATTGCAGCCAATCACCCTTTACGAGGACACAACGCGCCAAACGGAGCGTATTCCTACCGTATGCTCCACCACACCAGTCCACACAGTGGTGACACCCGGGCTTTTCATCCGCACAAATCCAGTACAGAAACCTCCTGAACTTACCATATCCGTTTAGGACCTGCATCATGCGGAAGGTAAGGACCCCGTGACGTCTTTCAAGCCATTTCTCAAAGAGGGGACTTACCGAGTTTAAAATGTTTGAGACTATTTTTTCAAAATCGAATCGTGGATACGAATGAAACAGCTACGTTTTGTTTTTGCAACAGAATTTGCTTCGGCCCTTCGTTCGCAATGTTGGCTGCCAAAGTTAGAGTAATAACTATACGCAAGTAGCGACGAGTAGGAATCTCTGTTAGTAGTTTCGTTTCGTAATTTTCCTGTTCTAATTGAAAAAGAGGGCGTATTTCTATATTTGAATAATAAAAACCATTTAATTACGTAGGCCTGATGATATATACTTTCCGTTCAATTTGTTTATTTGAATTATATGTACAATTATTTTCTCCGTGTGAATTGTGTTAGCTCCAGCCGATAACTTGGGTTTTTGGTAGCAATTATGACATGACAGCACGTCAAATAATCTACGTCCAAGAATTTTCAATTGAAAAGGGCGTGATGATTTTACTAGTAGTTGATGATTTGAGGGCTGCCCTGTAGACGGGTTAGGAATAGTAATAAGTGAGCCAAGTATTTTGTAGGTCGGTGAAAAGATCTGACGTCGTGTAGGTGTTTCGGTATGTGGTACAAGCAGGCTGTGTTATGAATGAGGAGGCACTGTTGACACGGGCTTCCGAGGAGCGGGAGCGTATCTTCCAGCGATACGAGAGGGGTCGGGAGAACCTTGTCGGACAAATCGACCCTTGGGAGGATCCGGAGTTTGAGGAGTACCACAAAACAGATCGGTATGACACTATTTCATGTCTTGCGAATTTGCATATTGTTTAATAATTTATATACGCTTATTCAATTATTATTTGGGTCTTTGGCTTGTTAGTAGCATTGTTAATGAATAGCAAAATGGAACTACCTGAAATAGTTTTAGTCAAGTTTAATTGTAGACATTCTCTTTGTCCTATGTAAGTAAGGTTCAACTCTGCCATCAATGCCTCTTATGTTTGATTGATTTAATTGTAATAGATATTCTTTTAATCATCACTGAAATAATAATCAATCAAAACTCATTTTGTTGCCGAAGACATTTTATAAAGCAATGTTTCAGCAGATTGTAAAACAGTGATTTGATGCATTTGCATGTTGTAATTAGTAAACATGGCTGTCTCAGGAAGTATCTTTTCTAAATAGATCCATATAAACCTGGTTTTATCTAATATTTTTACATTAATTAATTAAACCCCAAGCGAATGCCGGTGTTTGCGCTGTCATTGTCATTCTATTGTCTCTAATTGGCAGTAATGAAAGGTTAATGTGCAGTATGATGGGATAATCAACCATCACTTATAATTTAAAATAGCCGATATAAGTATGTCCACTGTTGGACATGGCCTCCCCAATCTAAAATATATGTACTACTATCTATTTAACTGTACCAAGTTTGTTAAGTAAACATTTATTATTGAAATATTATGATTTTGCCTCATATGACTGCATATGGTAAATTTGCTGGTGGGGTTGCTGGTATTCTAGTGATTTATATAAACTCCATGTAAACATGTAATAAATATGTAGTATTTTGATATTATCTAGGTTGCAGTCTTGGTCCAGTGTACCCTATATCATTCAAATCACTTCAATTATTGAAGTGTGTTTGAGTAACAAACATCTAAAGTATCACATTCAGTTTTATGATATTAGTTTACCACAATGTGGATTAACTTAACTTCAGTCCGATTTGATACTCTGTTACATTGATGCAAGGTTTGACTTTATTTGACAGATGATGTGGATTTCCGATTGAGTCAGACTGCTTTAGCGTATTATTTGGTTTCCCTAAGCCTTTTCACGCTTAACTGCCTAATATAATATTTGATATTAAATATGTAGTAAGTATATAATATGAACTTCCTGCTGTGGTGTTAGTCATTTTGATAAACATTTAATATAACAATATTTAAATCCATTCATTATCATCTTCTTGTTTTCTATATAATATATTAGTTATCCTTACAAGATCCAAAGACATTCTCCAGGAGGACAATAATGACTGCATTTAAAAATGTTTAGGTTCACAAATTAGAGAAAGTTGTCAAGAGTCATTCATTCATACGAAAATGAATACTTTCATCAACAGTTTAGTGGTTAACTTGGTCTATACACAACTGGCGCGCCACAACACATGGTATTATTATTTTTAGTATAAAGCTGTGCTACTGCTGCTGCGCTGCCTCTGTAAACATCTACAACATAAGCATTATAATTGCATTGCTTTAATATCACTAAATAAAAGAAAGTATGTTATCACAATTAGTCATATTAATTTTATGAGTTTGTTGCAAAATCACTTTAATAAGAAAAACTGCAGTAGGCAAAAATAATGATGGTCCTTAATACACACATAACTTTGCTTTACAATAAAGGAATATCATCCACTCTTTGCAAAAAGCATTCTTGGGGTAATAATAATATATTCCACAACTATCACACAACGCCGTCTAGTCTCAAGCTAAGCAGAGCTTGTGTTATGAGTACTAGACAACTCACAACATATTTAGATATTTCTAAAAACATACATATCATAGATAAATGTGTGTTTATTATTTACATCTTGATATTATCAAAACAGTTTTTTGTGAGAAACATGAATGAACGAATACTATGACTTGTTATAAGAATTTATTATTGAAGTGAATAAGTACATTTCAAAAGTAAAGTATACATAACACACTACTGCTAGCCAACAGTCAGCAATTAAAAAAAGATTAAAATCCATTAAAACTTTGAGGGCATGTGGTGGTCAGCGATTTTAACCCCTATAATGATTGTTATTGTAGTGCTTAGTACCATTAGAACCTTTGATTATTTACGAGAATTTAATTTAGCACGTGTATGGAAATTACAAGTCCATTAGCTTAAAGAACTGAACTATATTGTGTTAATGTTTATGCCAAGTGATATTGGCTATTGCTAGCGGACCCATTCAAGCAACATAGCCCTGCATGTTTAGCTGATGAAACTGCATGGCGATTTCATTTTTATTTCCTGTATGTTTGACTGTATCTTTATGTAAAGCTTTATCTTTAAATCTAATTATAAAATAAGTGTGATTATGTTGCATTTATGTTTAAAGTTTGTGATACTTTCAGATATGGATTCATCCATGATGAGCGTTTGCCACAGAAAACAGCACCCCAAAAAGTCAACATTGAAGTGGAGAGAGAGAAAAAATGGGTCAAAATGCTTAGTAATTGGGACTCACCAACTACCAAAGAAAAACTCCATAGGCGAATATACAAAGGCATTCCAAATTCACTTCGAATAAAAGTTTGGTGCAAGTTGATGGATGTTAACAGAATTAAATCTGCTAATCCAGGAAAATTCCAAGAAATGTTGAAACTAGCTAAACTGTGGTCCACAGATGTGAGGCAAATAGATTCAGATGTGAACAGACAGTTTCGAGAACACCAATTTTATAGAGAAAGATATTCAGAAAAACAATGCTCATTATTCAATGTTCTTTGTGCGTATAGCATGTATAACTCTGAAGTAGGTTATTGTCAAGGTATGTCTGGCCTAGCCGGGGTACTGCTCATGTACATGGATGAAGAAGACGCTTTCTGGGCCTTAGTTGTACTACTGTCAGATAAGAAGTACGCTATGCACGGATTATACATAGAAGGATTTCCGAAATTAACAAGGTTCTTAGAGCACCATGACAAAATACTCACAAAATTTATGCCAAAATTAAAACACCATTTTGACAAGTTCGGTTTAGATGCCATTCTGTATTCTCTCAAATGGTTTTTTGTTTGTTTTGTGGAAAGGGTGCCATTTAGCCTGTGTCTAAGGGTCTGGGATATATATCTGCTAGATGGAGAAAGAGTGGTTACTGCAATGGCCTATACAATACTCAAACTGCACAAGAAAGCAATCATGAAGTTAAATGATATGGATCTTATTGTAAATTATATTCAGGTCTGCTGATTTTCTATGTAAAATTATATTTAGCATAAACAATCTTGTATTAATATCCGGCTTGGATATTAATACAAGATTGTATGTTGTTAGTGAATAAGATATTAAATTTTTAGGTTAAGCTACATAAAGACTTTGGGTTTGAGGATGACATAGTTATTTATCATTTGGAACGATCAATGGAAGAATTGAAGCGCGCCAAACTTGACTACCCCGGCCCGCCGCCGCCCAACGAGTTGCCGAAGCGACAGCTTGGTATGTTTGTGGAGCCTGACAAAAAATCGAAGATCGGACAGCGGGCAGAAAATTTTTCTGAGACTGAAAAACAGGCTAGAGCAACTGTGATATTGCGGTAAGGTTACAAACTATTATTGTATACGAGCGAACAACTTGCTTCCCAAGTTTCTATCTGCAGCCAAACTCAAATTAGTATTGCTGTGTTTTGGGGTAGAAAATAGCAGAGCTCTATTGTTTGCATTGCTTCGATATCTGATCGAAATATTTAGTAACAGCTACAGCCACATTCAAAAACACACCATCACACACATCTTTCTGAAAATATAAAAACATGGTAGATACATACAAACACAATTAGGTCTTTGTTTTATGTCACAATGCTTGTTTTTTACCTTTGTTTGTCCTTTAATAGCACTTATATTGTTTTAGACGTGAAAAGGCTGCAATGGAATTGCAGGAGCTGCGGGTTTCACAGAGTGACACAGTGTCAGGTAATTTGGAAGCATCTCTACCCACTTCGCGTACCACCTCCGACGAGAGCCTTGGCTCCGACCACTTCACGCATTTATAAGGCTTGCTCATTTACATTGGCACACTTTGTTAAAGCACACACATGAATACTTGAAAGCTTTAGATTCTTATCTGATAATGTAGCATTGAATGTAATCACAAACTATACCTACTTAATGTGCCAGTGTAAAGTCAGTAAGTTTTAGCATTTGGGCAAGTTTAATTAGGTATATTCGTTAGGTCATTCGCTTTTGTCATTTAGAAATTTCCGTCGATACGAACCAAATTGTTCTGAGCTACATTCTGTAGCTGTAAAGGTTCTCGTCATGCTTTTCGATGCCTCACATTTGCATGATGTTCACGTTGTATTAACGGATACTCATTGATGCATGTTCTTGACTGATTTTGCACAATCGTGAAGTGTCGTGGTCCATGAATGCCTGGAATCAAAATTATAGCAAAATACTTCTGTACAGTTGTAGGAATCAATGTATATTTTTGCTGTGGAGTTCAGTTGGTGGGAATGGCTCGAGAAACCAATAGTTTCCGTGTCTCACAAGTCACAAACCATTGTTTAGTGCCAATTTGAAGTGTTTCTCCGGAGACCATCTCACTGTGTTGCCCGTTTATAATTGAGCAGTATCTTGGCTTAGACAGGTGTCGGCCTAATGCGTTTAGTGTATTGGACATGGCTTTAGGTTGGACTTACTACTCTTAGGTTTTCTCGGTAAATCATGATGTAGTATTTTAAGTACAAATTTAAATAAAATGTTCTCTTTACATTAATAGTTACGCAGATTAGTTGATGAAGACTGACAAAGCAAGTGGTTACTATATCATCAAATAATGATAAAAATCACACGTTCTCCACGTAAGAGTTACTTATATTACGTTTGTCTTATAAATAAGACGGAAATCTTAACGATATTTTGAAAATCTGTAACACTATTGGAATTTAATACCTTGGTTCTAATTGTTGGATTTTAAACGACAAAAATTATAACACAAGTTATTGCCAAATGTTTAAATATAAATTACAGTTTTACTAATATTAAAACATTTGTGGCGATCTTCCTACATTTTAGCACGTATTTTTAGATAATAGTTTAATTTATTATGTCGAATGAAGGTTTAGATAGTTGTTTTTGAAAGTAGGATGAGTTCTAAGGGCAATGGATAAATGTTTTCATAATTTTGGTCGAAACCTTAATATTGAACTAAAAGTATAAATGGGTGATGTTTTTTAAATTTTGGTGGCGAAACCGTTACTTCAGCTTTTGTGAAAATTAGGGAAATTAGGGACTTGGCCCCTAATTTTTACATAATTGTATTAATTAGGTACTACACATTACATTTGAAAACTTTATTTGATTTGCCTCGTAACATTTCTAGTGTCCGACCGAAACTGGTTTTTGCAACCGAAACCGAATTTCAGCAACAGTCTCAGTTTCGCCCGAAACTTCCATACAAGGATCATGTATTGAGGGAAAATTATAAAAAACTTTATTATTACCAGTCAGACCTTTTTTGAAATGTATATTTAATTTAGGTTTTATATTCGTAGTATTTAAATTTATATTATCATGAATTTTACTACACTCGATTTTGGTTTGGGAGTATGTAAAACGATATAATAGAAGCAACAAGAAATATTTAACCAAGATTATATGTAACTCATGAGTTTCTTGCACGTTCTTCTCCACAGAGATCTACGCTTTGGAACGTGCAATTTAGCTTCACTTTTCTTTGACTTACCGACATTTGACTATTAAAAAGTGCCTGAACATAGTCTATTTGAAATAAGAGTTTTTGATTTTTACGAACTGCAAACACAAGCCAGTCACGACATGATTAAGCACGTGGACACGGCAAAAACTTTTAGTTGCTTACTCGCTAGTTTAACGCGCTGATCATGACCGATCACAGCGCGAGAACTCCCGAGTGCAGTTGCGGTTTCGGTCATAGTTTCGGCAGGTTAGCCACTAAATCCGAAAGTTGGTAAACCAAAACTCGTTTTTTTGCCGATTCTCGATCGAAACAGAACATTCGGTTGGACACTAAACATCTCTAAACATTTTTGCAAACATTTAAAACGTTATGTTCAAAAATTATAAGCTGAAGTCAAAACAAAGAGCTATTTAAAATTAGAAAAAGAGAAAATAAAACTGACATCATATTCCACTAATCGTACCTCTTGAAGCAAATCTTGTAACTGATAATGGGTTGTATTCAACTAAACTATAGTACAGCTACAGTTGTTATAACTAAAGACAGACTTTTAGCCGAAGTCAAAGTGATTCGACTGTCCTTACAACCATCGGCTCACGCCGAAACTGATGGTCGTTCAACCCATAGAAACTTTGATTAAGATTAGATTACGTTTTTATTTTTGGTCGCTTAAATCAAGGAAATGTTTGGAGAAATAAATTTTCTTATAGAAGTTCAGGTTTGATCCCATAGTAAAAATATTAGTAACAAGCTTTGCCCGCGTGAATGTGAAAATGTCTATGTCACTTAAAATCGTTCCAGTAGTTTCAGGGATAACCTCCTATATAGCCATAACCTTAAAAAAAATATCTCTTTATAATATTAGTATATACTCGTATTATGAGTGAGCCCTTTTCAGGTGTACCGTTAATAATATCGATATTTTATTTCATTCTTAGTCTGTAAACAGTTCAGATTAGTTGCCTTATTAATTTTGTCCATTGCCCTTTTTTGATAGAATGTGATATGTAGTTGTCAATGCAAGCGATGTTATGTCCTGTGTTTACGTTGGTACTTATGTTTTATCCAGTTTTTAGTTTTATTATTTGAGCAAATGTATGATACTGTACTTACTAAACAGCCAACCAACAAATTAGCGAACAGAATATATTACATTTCAACTGGCTATATCCCTGTTTAAAACCAGGAAAATATCATAATTTATTTCTCTTTTAAATTCATAGTTTCATTTTAATTACCTATCACAGATCATTGTAAAAGTAGCAGTACTCCGTTTAGCGAATCAGTATAATATAAAATAAAGATCCATGTTGCAATTCATAATTGTAGATCTTTTATTCAAAATCGATTTTATATTTAGATTCAAGATATTAAAAAAAAAAAATATTGTAGTTAGAATATCCTGTCGTATGTATCCTTAAAAATACATTTGTCTACATTCGTGCACTTTCATTTCGCATTGACTCGATAGTCAGTAGCATGCTTCAACTAGTTGCTGTTTGCTGAATGGCCTTATTCATTTGGAACTTTTATCAAAGGCATGCATTAAGTTACTTATTAATTAATTAATTTATTTATTGTAAGTAAGAAAGACGATGACGGCGCACGAATGTGGGCACACCTTATTGCATTCATTGCTGTGGTGAGTGTGGGACTCGGCGGTAGACAAGTGTACAATGTCCGTGGTCTAGTTCCATAAAACTGATTATTCAATTATTGTTTATGTTAGCTTCTTGTTATGCTTTTTGGTCCCTTGATCTCTCCACTAGATACGAGTACCACACTGCACTGCCTTTCAGATTTTTATGTTCTTCACTTACACGAATATCCAATAATGGCATTTTAGCCATTTATCATATTATTTTGTTTTAGACTTAGACATAGAGTATGTAATTGGAACCTGTGCACTAGCATGTTAATTGGTGGTATGGAGGTGGGTTTATGTCATGATTAACACGATTAAAACGACAAGCATTTAACATGGCATTTCTTAAGATTTGAGGAGCTTGAGTTACAAATCTCTGGATCGAGTCCTTTAATTGCTTTTGTATGCAGTCTGCTTACTCCTCAGATCTTAAGAGCGATCCCCGGCTTCCTGCATTGTTTGTGCTACTTCTCATACGATAATGCTACACCCATTATGTATTCTGTTTAATACTACTTACAAAATTATTAACATTAATTTATATTATAACACCAAAACACACTAAATGCAACATTTTGACATGCAAACGTATTTCCACAACTGCAATATCGTTAAATCGTCTGCTTCAAATGGATCTCTGCTCAGTAGTGTTTATCGACGATTTTGTTTCACCTCTATTTATGTTCTTGCATAAACCCACCCCTATCATCCGATATTTTCAATTGATTATTGGGTACTGTAGTTAAACTTATTTGATTATCTCTAGTTTTAAGCTAAGATCGAGACCTCCACAATATGACCTGAATTTAAACCATGGGAACAAAAAGTAAATTAATAAACTGATTCAAAACTACTCAGTATTTTAGTTTATATGATACGATATGCTGAATTTACTCCCCATTGAATGAACCAAACGTACTTCTAATCGGATTCTTTATTACGAATTACGTGGCAATGTGACGGGTCACTTTCCTCTAAGAACGAGGTGTATTTGTGATTGGAGTTTGGTCATAGTCGATGATGGGCAACATTGAATATCCCGAGGAAACATAACTATATCGTTTTATTTTTAGTTTTGCCGCCCGTGGTGGTATGAGGACCGCCAATAAATAAAAAACAATCAAAACACATAAAAAACTGTAATGAATGGTACGTTATAGTCGTATATGTAGACATCACATACTGTGCGTTACGTAGACAGAGCACACATTGTATATCTTATCAGTGTCGCTTTTAGTTATTTTTCAAATTATCACATTTTAAAATGATTTTGTTCTCAGTACGTTATTACAGTAGATAAACGACACCAAATAAAAATATCTCGACACACACTATGATGCTGATAATTAATTTTATTCAATGTTTCACGTTTGTTGTGTCCTATCTATTAGTACTCAATCAAAATGTTTTCTGTTGTAATTATTTCACAGTTAGGTAATTAAACCACGATTATGGATATACGGATTTGTGGTACGCTCGATTAATGTACGTAGACACTGTCAATGCTTTCGCCCTCAAACAGAGCTGTATAATGTTCCTTTATATTGTCTAAATTAGCTACTGCATACGAACACGCTAACACATTATATTTTATTAGTTTTCACCGTGTCCTTTATGTGTCTGGTCCTTTTATGTATAAATGTAACTGAGTTATTGATTTTATGAGCATTACTTCTTGGACTGTCAATTGACAAGATCGATAACTTATTGGCAACCCGGTCGCCAAGCCTCAACAATTAAACTACTAAGCCTCTAATGAGAGTCATGTGTAGTAAAACCTGAGGCTTTCCTTATTAGTACAATTATAACACCATTAAACGTTTTTCTTCAGATCCTAATTGTCAATTGGGCGTCCCACTCCGTACGTCCCAAGCGTCAATGGACATTCACCTAGGTTCCCCAGTCCACTCCACGATTAATATGAACCGAAGCGAACCCCGTTACTACAGCTACCTTGTACATAATAAGAAATGTAAGAAAATGAGAAGACGACGACGTTAACTCCTTCATGTCTTTCTTTTTTTATTAATTTCATGTAAATATGTATGTATTAAATAAATAAGGCAGATTCATAATGTATTTCTGATTTTACCGATAGAACTACGAGCAGAGATTTGATTTTGAGGCTCGAACTATTGCATGTGCGTTTTGTGTTACACTACATGACATTGGTATTGCTTGACGTTGTGTGCCCAATAAGGTAAGAACTAAAAATTATTTATATTTTGCATGAAAGTTTTGCTTTGTGTTGTGTGCGCTATGCGTATGAAGCTAGTGGCTATGAAAGTTTTCCTACATTTTATACAGTCATATTACTGAATTAGTTAACTACCCGGAAAGTTAGTGAACGTGTCTCATCGTCAAGTTAGGCAGTAGTCACGTAATTGCGGTGTATGACTGTATTATATTATGAACATGATGTGTTCGACCATCCGCTCATGAAGGCACTCATCGGCGGACGGTCCGCGTGCGAATATATTTCTAAAAACATCAAAGATTACCGTCTGTCTTTAGGTTAACGTTTTTATACAATTAGCATTGTTTGTTTAGAGCACAGCGGGGTGGCGGGGGGTATCCGGTGCGACGACTCTGTGTCCGCGCTCGGGTCGCGGCGTTCGCTCGCCGACACGAGCGTGACGAGCACTGCGGACCTGAGCGTGTTCTCGAGCGGGCGCTCGCATGCCATGGACAACTCGCTTGATACACACTCGAACGTCAGCGACGACGCCACTGGGTCAGATGGGTGAGATTTTTTGTAGATTAGATTGCACTTTACACGAATAACGCTCCAATGCTATAAAGATCTGGTTATCAGGACCATGGAGTTTCTTGCCGGTTCTTCTCCATAGGAAACGACCAATTTGGAACCGTGCACTAGCTTCTGACGTTTTATAAGTGCCCTTGTAGGCCTATATGAAATAAAATATTTTGACTTTGACTTTTGACTTTGACTTTGGTTAAACTGAGTAGAGTACCGTGCAGGCATGAGGGCTAAATTCGCTAGCACTGATTGTGTCTACTAACTTCAGACGCGAAAAATAGCGTGACTTCTTTTTGATTGAAATAATTTTAGAAAACTCGCTGTCGGAGCCCGTTATGGGGTGAGGCCTCTTGTTTATCCACAATTTTTACGCAATGTGTCGCTAAGATCACTACCTATATGCTAAAAGCCTGCTGACAGAAACAGTAGGTACATATGGCGTGACGCTCCGCAAATAAACGTGTTTGAAACAGTGGCCTTAGGGCGCAACTGCATCGGTCGGTCGATGATATCGTGACATGTTATAAGACTAATTTCACCTTGCGTCACGAATGCTTGTTGTCAATTAATCGTAATCTATTATTAGTTGCACCTTGAAACTATTTACTGGACAGTTGGCCCATGCAAACCTTGATCATACTTAGTGCCTCGTCATAGTTGAAAGACAAGTTTAAACTGATAACGTTAATAATTTATCTGCATTTTAGAAAAGACATGTATTTAATATACTGTAAAGTGTACTAGCTGCGTCAAGCCCTTTGCAATGGTTCACTTGTGAAGCTTACAACGATTGATTTGATTGTTGAGAAATACTGTCCTGTAAAGATACAAAAAGGAACGAATTACAGTAAACATGTATGTTATAGACGTAGTGCTAAATATACTTTTCAAAGATCACTTTGTTTGGTTTATAAGTAGCACCCCTGGACATCGGAGGCGTCCTGTCATTATTTCCACTAATGTTGAAGCAAGACATTTGTATGTACCGTGATCTTTTCTCTACTGATTCTGCTTAAGCCTGGTTTTGAGCTACGCTACCGCTATCCAAATTAATTTTCCTTCATTAACCTATCTATATACATTTTGGCAGAATCATAAACTTGATTTTCAATAATCTTGATAGCTAATACTCTTTTAAATGCGGGCTATGCTAATTTTCACTTAGTTTGCACATACACGGTATAATAATGTAGTTATTTACCTTGTAAAATGTTTTCCTCTTTGTAGAAATGCATCAATTTCCTTGATTGATACGGAGTGAATTGATTAGTTATGGTACGTGTGGTTTGATTTCAGTTCGGGGATATGCGGATTGAGTATACAGAGGGCGCCGTCGACAGCGCACTCGACGCCGCGGGCCACGCCCCACCCGCCCTCCGTGTCGCCTATGTCGGACGACGTGGTACGCATCCACGTCACGTACAACCCGCTGGCCGGCAGCCCACACCTCCACCCCATCAGCCCTTCCAAGTACAAAGCTTATAACAACGAGGAACACCACAAACCCGTCTCTCTCGGATTCTACACCAGCAACGGCTCCACCAACTTACCCTCAGATAATAGAATCCGTATCCAAGTGCCATCCGAGGAACTCCTCACGCCTGTCGTGGACTCCGGAAGAATCATAACGCCAAGGTTCATCGAATCTCATTCTGAAATGTACGATCTTAAATAGGAAATTTATTTTTTTAACTTTTATTTTTCTGTAATGGCCAGTTATTTTTAACTCTAATTTTAATTTATAACTACACTTTAAATTATTACTAAAGAGGGTGATTCTCACTATAATTTAACACAAACTTTTTGTACAAAATAGGGATCTGTATTAGGGATTATTTTTTATTTAAATATTAAAAGACATGGAAGCAATAACGTGCTTGCTGGTGTATTAACTTGCTTAACTCAGTATCTTCGCATTTTATTTCTGAACACTTATCTGTATTACTGTAGAATCTTCAGTCTTAAAGTTATAGGTTAGGGATTGTTAGTAGCAACAATATTTTTAATTTTCTCAAGCTTCAGTTTGGCTCAATATAGCTATATTAATATAAGACCATAATTAATACTAACCCCACTAATCCCACCAATCGGAGGTGAAGAGCAATAATATTATAAACAGGTTGTACTAGCATGATTTTACTCCATGCACATAACAGTTAGAAGGTATACATCGACAATACATAAGGAGTACCGTACAATAATTCACTTTTACGGAATATACAAAGGTTATTTATTGACAAGCCTTTAATTCGTATGTAAACGTTAAGTAGCGGCGCCATACCAAATAAGATTGAATGTCATGCTTGACTAATGTGTTGTGCACATATATTATGCTGCCTTTTATGTAATTGTTAATCCATGTTCCATTTTAAAACTATGTTGTGTAAATTATAACTAATTATACAAATAATTCGAGTATCTAAACTGCCATAACTGTTATATTATTACGTATGTACAAACATTTGAAATTGAAATCGCAATAGGCATGTATTTAGAATTCGTAGGAAATGTGGGTGTATTAAAAGTCTAGTTCAAATTTGTTGGTAACACGGCAATGGGTAGAATCTGCTAGGAATATTATAGTTAGTGATAATAAGAGAATCTCTACGAGTCGGCAAAGTTTAGGTAATAGAGTTGTTGCAAGAAACGGAACGTTCTTGCTAGACGAGATAATAAACATGTAATAAACTTACAAGCAAATATTAAATGAATAAATTACATTTAGAGTAGAACCCTTTTTTTAAGTTATCAGTTTCTACCGTAGCTTTGACTTCTAGATTGTCTAGTACCCTCTACCATTCAAATTATTTGATCTGTACTCACAAAGTTTTATGTATTTCATCTATTTAATAATTTTCTTTTAAACGCTCTTGTCTAAAACTTAAGATGTATAGACAGTTTTAATGATATGATAGGTATTAGATTCCTTTCAAACAACTAAGTGAGAAACGCAATAATGTCAGTAAATTGTTACTTGAGAATATTTGATATAAATAGTTTTAAGATAATAGTTGTGTATGTGTAAAGTAATACTATGTTTTTGGTCAATATACATATAAATTAGCATTAATGTACACGCTTTGAAGAGAACACTGTTGCTAACATTTTTAAATTGACAGTTAAATTAATTTAGTTTTTAATTTACTATATAAAATGAAAGATTAGAAATTTGTACTTTAGTTTAGCTAGGTATGTATTTTTTTGAAAGAATATTCTTTGAAGGCTTGCACAGAATACGTGGTCCTTGCGACAGTTTTTGAAATATTTTAAGTAAGCTGTCTACGCGTATTATAGAATAAGTGCTGAGCGGCTCGAAAAAAAAGAAGAAAATGACACTGAGACAAGTTAAATATAATTTACGTACATTACGTATATTTTTTTCTAATTATTTCATAGTTAATGAACTTAAAGTAACTCATACGCAATAATGGATATTAAGGATCTTCTATAATCCATTACAAAATTATATATACTTATTATATACAAACTGACAAAAAATTGTTATCTTGTAGCAATCCTACAACTCAGAGATGAATCTCACAAGTGGCCTCTTAGGGCTATGTAGCCTTAACTTATCTAGAAAAAATATAATTATTATTAATTTAATACACATATAAATAATTATCATTAGCGGGAGGCTAATAATAATTATTTGTATGTGTATGTAATTATTATTAGCCTACCCCCTCAGCTTTTTTTATCGATGTATATTAGTAACATTGTTCAGGTTGGGGCTAGTCTTTACATAGTTCTTGGTACAAAATATAGGACTATGGTTTGGGGAAATTTATGTGGACTCACTTAAGCTTCCCGAAACCATAGTCCTTTACTTTTCCGTATATCGCATTGTTTCCAACCAGCCAGGAGTTGTCTCTGGGCGCTCTAGCACATAGAGTGATAGCCTATGGCTGCCAGACTTCCGTCACTTTATATAAAGTTTCACTTATGGTGGCTTTTGCAGGTAATGGGTAATAAAGGTGTGTACGTGCCAGTCACCACAACTGAAACTTCATATTAGGGCATCGTTCTTACCTGTGTTGGTATGCACTGACAAGCTACCAGCTTTTTTATAAAGTGACGGAAGTCTGGCAGCCTCGAGCTCTTAGGCCAACAGCGCGTACAACAATAATCGTAGATTGGTACACTTGGTACCACGTTCCATGAAAAATGTCTGAGGGGCTTCTGTGGATTGGCTTCGGCTCTTTGTTTGCCTTCCAATCGAACCTGAGTTCCAATTGAACCAAAGGGGGTCCTGAGGTATATAACGACATAATAATAATTATAATTTTCGAGATAATAGTATCAATTATTACACACTAACTTCCAACGTTAACTCGATAAGATCTTAGGCATCCTGTGATAATATTGTCTCTGGCACTTTATAATATTACAAATTATTTACATAGTTAGATAATTTTAATAATTCTCATAAAAATCTGCGCAATTAGGAAACACAGGCGTCCAAATTTACGATCATCCGAACATGTGCCATTTTAAAATTTAGGATATTATTCCGTTTATTAGTCACTACGTTTTTTATATTTTCTTATTCTTGAAATTATTTTGTAAATGCTCGGTATTGTAGTATAGCATCGGCATCGTAAGCTTTATTTCTATATCTATATTCATTGTACATTATATTATTGATAGCTAGTAGATATACAAGGTGTAACTTTAAATGCGCAAAACCTGAAATTATTTTGATCAGATTAACGAGCAGAATCAATTAAACCACTTTTAGTTACATTAAAAAAAAAATCTTTATTAAAAACTTCGACCTGTCTATTTATGAATAGGTCAAGCCATCACGTGCGCAAACCCGCTGAAATAGGTAAACAAACACAAATAGTTGTAATCCAATTAAGTTTTCTCATACACGGGATAATAAAAGTTCTTATTTCAATGCAGATATGAATTTTAAACAAACTAAAACTGCTCATAAAACCTTAATTTAAAAAAAAGTTTTTTTTTTCTTACAGCATAAAAACCATTGCATTAAAAATCATTTGGGGTGTCTGAGGTTTTGCGCAATTAACGTTACACGTTGTATATATTTAAGACAATAGACAGCGAATAGAAATCTCTCCATTGCTTGGTGGGTTAGGATTACATACATTTTTTAATAACACACATACAGACACATCTCGAGCAAAACAATTTTGCGATTATTTGTGTTTTAAAACTAGATGATTAAAATGATGTCAGTTAAAATCGCAATAATTCTTTCTGTGCTGAGTTCTTAGGATGAAAGCTACGGGTTGAGCCATAAAAGTAGCCATAGTCTCGTTAGATGGGGCTAAACTAAATATTTTTAGTTTATTTTGTTTTTAATGTATGGGAGAATCATTAAGTCATAAAAATTGTATTTGCTAAAAACGGACATTCCACTTTACAGAACTGAGTTAAATTATTCACAAAATATTCGCCAAATATTCATAAACTAACATCTGACCCAAAGTACGGTACGCGAGTGTAGTCGCGTAGCTTTCACCCTGAGATCTTTACTTTTTTTTCCGGTGCATTGGAAACCTCAAATTAGATGTCCGTCCAATTATTTTCTAGACTGAAAGGAATTATTCGTTACATGAAAATTTAAAAAGCTTTGAATTTAATTTGAGATTTTAATAACTTAGCGTGTCGATTAGCAATTTCTAATTTATTTCCATAAGTTAATGAAAAGCTTTATTGTGAAAGAAATAAAGTCATTGTGTAGAATATATTTGAGGTGGATAGTTCAAATTGTGCACTTTTGCGCGTTATTTATTATAGTGGAAAGTCTGGGCCTTTTATTCGCTAAGTTGGATATTAGATAAAGCAATATGTTTTCTCCGCAACGTCTGTGTTCGCGTTATCCGGGGAGCTAACGGATATACACAGCTGTATCTGATATTAGGTATTTCAATTATAGTATGATGAATTATTTATATTATATTCCCTGCTTAGTACCATTTCGTTAATTTACATAATTAGGTGTATTTGTTTTTTTTTTTTTTTTAAATACAAGATATTCTTTAACTCCAGATGTTTTTCTGATAATATTTACATAACTAGAAGAACTTCTGTAGTCCTAAAGTTAAGATTATGACACACGTTCAATTATTATTAGAAAAATATAACTATACTATATCACTGCCATCAAGCGACAACATAACAATAAAGTAAACTACTATAGGTACAGTTTCTTTTAAAATTATTTGTTATGCCTATTCATGTCCAAGGCGCGTGAAACCTGAAGATCATTAACGGATTATAACAGTTACGTTATTTTCTAGGCCGAAGTAGGTAAACAACTGAGATTTCATTGTAGTACTTACTGAATCCCTTCAGAGCAGATTTTTCAATAGCTTGATAATATAACCTGAAGAATAAATTACGGCCGTATGTCATTATTTCCTATAATAAAACTTTAATACTGCCATTGGTCTGAGTCCCAACAGTGGGAACACTAAAAAGGCTGATTATGATGATGATGACTGCCATTTTGATTCCTCGGATAAAAGTTAAAGTCTATTAAAAAATTGGACCTAAATCTAGCGAAGCCTTGTTGCAGGATTCTTTTAACTTTTCTTGAATGATAAGGGGAAACTAGTGTTGTGTTTTAGATCAAATCTCGATAGTTTGCGAGCACTTGTTGAGTTATTTAGATGTTTAAACAAGGTCGTCAATCTAAGCTAGCCGTTTAGACCGAAGCAATCTGTATAAACTTACCCATCGAACGTAATCTATAATTTACTAAAAAGATAAAAACAGGAATTGTGTTTAATCTAAGAAATTAATATTAACTAGGCAAGTAGCACACTATGCGTACCTGTCACTCGCATAGCAGACGGTGTAACGTTTGGACGAAGTTGTGAGCTGAGACTCTCCCCTCGTGTATTTAAAGCAATACTTTGTAAATTGTCTGCCTTACCTTTAGATCGATATTTGTCTAAATATAATAAAGGAGTGAGTTCGAAGGTTGAATTTCAAACGTTGCGCCCTCTCCGACTTCGTATGTTATTAGAACTACAGTGAGAATAGTGCCTGCACGAAATTACGTTGTTACTTTACATACTTAGCTCATGGCTTATCGTGTTATTAATATAAAAAAAATATTGATAAAATTGTTAACATTTTACTTACCTGAAATATCGTACAAGACTTGATGTGGTCGGCATTTGCAATTTACTATCTATTGTTAAACACCAGGAATGCTTGTCATTTGTTATAATAATAAAAGATTGTATAAGTAAGTATTATTTTCGTATCATATTTATTATCGTATTTTTTGGCTTTAGCTTGTAAGTACATGTTTTAGTTTAATCACGTAGGTAGAGTTAGTTTATATTGATGGAAACGGCAGGCCTGTATAATTTTAATTCATAAGAGAGGTGCTGAAAGCTGTTGTTTGAAAGTGCACATAGAAATGGTGTTGAATGTAGAGCGTCGTGTAAGCAAGTACCAGACTTGCTTTCACGACGCTTTAGTTTTGCTAGTTTAGGTTTGAATTTGGGACTATACAATGGTCTTTAAAATGAGTGTTGTTCATGTATGTGCATTTATCGTATATCTGTTTCGCAATCTGAGAGTCAATAATAATGTAATGTTTGAGCAAGGTCACATAGCGTTTGTAATACAGTATAGCAATATAAAAATTGGCAACACGCTCAGCACGCTTAGTAAGCAATCTTCAAAACATTCGGGCTGTAAGAGAGTGCAACCACAATTTCTAGCACGGATAAGAATTTTATGTATTTCCATCTTTCTATAACAAGAAGGCCGCTCAACATCTATTTCGATTAGCATTGAAAACGCGCGATGGACGCGAGTTTTTGGACTTCTTGAAATAGAAAATTGTACTATTGAGTGACCATAAAGTGAAAGTTGTATATGTATGTAATTGCGCCCAGAATTAGTTCATTATCTTATGTAAACCTGCCTTGTAAACATTGCGTGCTCACAGCATTTTATTTTATTTTATATGAATATGATATTTTACTGTTTGTACTATTTTTGTAATTTCACATGCTATTTCGAATTCTGTTAATTTTAAATTTACAGTTGTTTATTATAGTCAAGTAGGATTTTGTATGTGGGATGTTCTTATTTCCTATCGACAATCGATCGGTACAATAAAGTGTGACGGAGGCATAATCAGTTTATTCTTGTCAAGCAAATTTTTCAAAAAGATCATTGAAAACTTGTCAATTTTAAGCCGTCCTACGATATTTACAAGTAGCACTTTGCCAGGAACTTCTTTCGCGGGAATGTTTTCATATAACACCCCTTAAATCGCATTTTGAGGGTAGTTTTACAAATAATGACGACCTTTATTATTTATTTAGGTTACTATTTGTACTAGTTTGACGTACAAAAGAATAAAATTATGCAAACAAACGAATTTCCCCCTTTTTACCCCTTTAAAAGTTGGTTATTAAAAACCTCTACTTGTGCTTGCTCGCTTACGTCACAAAAGGAAGCCTTTTGCAATATTTTACGTTTCCAGTCCCGGTAGAGCTTACTTATTTGATCTATTATTATTATCTATTATTCTCTCGTGTGTTGATTTATCAGTAATTCAGCCTCTCCTTTTGTGTATGTATAAAAGAAGAGGCTATATATATATGTATAGATTTCAATAAGATTTCCTTTTATATATCAAGTAACGAGCTATTGTCGATAGAAAAGAAAAACATCCTATGTGCATTAATGAAGAATTAGTTTCCTTTTGGTTAATTTTTTTGACTGTTTTGTAATATACTTACATTGTTCATTTCGAATTGTTACAATTAGATCCCTATTATTGGTAATATTAGTCCAGAAATGTAACAGCAGGGGCAAGATCCTTACTCGTGAAACCTTAACTCTGATATTTTATTAAACTGTGCTCCACTTTGGACAAAGAGATCGGTATACACAATATCACTCAGAATCTCCAGGCCATCGCGGCTTATAAGTGTTAGATATTATAACAATAATATATTTATTAAATTTATAAAATCGTAGATAGCTTTAGCCCATGATGGAATTCGTTATCTAGTTAGATAAATAAAACAGTCAATTTTAATTTGCTAAATCAAGTATTGCGAAGTAACAGAATTATAGCAGGTGAAATTATATTTATGATTTTAATTTGTAAAGTGTACCTTGATGAATGTTCATGTAAAATATCGAGCCCCAACGAAGAGGTAAATGATATATGATACATGTACCTTTGTATTAGTATGTGTTGGTATCTCCTTGTTGCAAAGATTTCATCCTTAGTGTAAACTCACAGGAGACGGGACGTGACCCACGACGATGTGTTTAATAAATAATACGGTGAGAATTTGGACATCTTTTGAACACAGAGTTCGAATTCTCTGATTGAAAAAGAAACTTTTCTGAGAGTTACTAAAGTTCAATATTGTATCTCTATTTCAAAAATAGCGGACATCGTCGTGTCTCCATTTATGTAGACGTTTAGTGACGTTAGTTGCTAGAGTGAGAAATCCTATCGCAAGCATTCGCGTCACCTTTTCTGCCTCACGCGCTGTAAGGCAGAACAGGGTAGAGATACTGGAAACTGCTGGTATATGTGTACCTATTCATTGAATTTTCCAATATTAAGACACAGTTAATCTTTTGTTTGTAGTGTCAGTATGTCTCGATAGGGGACCTCATCAATCTTGCGTGCATTTTTGATTATCTTGAAATTTGACTCTGTATCGTCAACATAAGGTTACCGCCTCCAAAACTTAGTAAGTCATTCATGTATTATATTATTTCATAGGAACTTGATGCATGTTCTTAGAATTCTTTAGTTCATTTCCGATATGTCGTTAAGCTGAGTTTGGCAGAAGACGTCTATAAAATTATAATGTAATTGTTAAGCTAGCAGTGAGCTCTCTTGAACATATTAGCGGGAATAGACACTGTTCATAATAAATATAATAATTTTCGACACAGTTGTTTAATTTTCATCATATTATGTCCTAATCCGTTAGCTAGGTAGGTGTATTAAAATAAAAAAAAAAAACAAATGTTTAGAGCTTATAAATGATTTATTCGCGTAATTTAATATTATAAACAAAATAATATCATATAACTGATAATATTTCAAATATATTGTTAGCAATGTTTGGTGCGCTGTGGTTATGAACAAAACAAAATTTAGTTTAAGTACCTAAAATTAAATTTCTACATATTTTAAGAACAAATAGGAACTTCATTTGGTGTGTGAAATTACGTCTATCAATTTTGTAAAAAGTGTATACATATTAGTTGTTTCATAAAATTTTATTGGATACCTTTATAAAATTCATAACAAAAGCAACTTTATTATTACATATATTAGATTAGATCTCATTTAAAAATAGATACATTATCAAATGATGGTCGTTGTATATAGTTCTCGAGACTGATTCGAGAAGAATTGTAAAAAGCCAAAACGACTTACATATTTTTAATTGATACATATTTCGATGACTGTTCTGATTATACTACGAAGGCCTCGTACCTGATATTTCTCGTTTATTTATCACAAGCGACTGTATGTACTTATTGTTATTTCAGTTCTTCGGTGTAAGTATATCTTTACAACTTATAATTAAGTGCAAGTTTTATTTTATCGAAATTCGTACAAAATACACACATATTCTATAAGTAATGTTACAGTAATTATGTATAAAACATTTAAGCTTACAAACACTAAATGCAAGATCCCAGTCACCAATATGAGATATAAATGTTCTGTTTTCATGAGAAAAGTTAGACTAATGAAAGCATTTGTTCAAATACACTGAAATTGATATCTATGAAAATGATATTAAGTACTGTCAACTCCTATGCTTATGCAAATATGTTCGATCGCTATTTGGTCTTTGTTTATCTAACAAAATACTTATCTAGCGTGTACATGGTAGCTCATTTTGTTTGGGACCAACAAATTATTGTTACAACATTACCGTGCCTACATCACACATTCGGAAAAATATGTTGTCTCAAATATCTATTTCTAAGTACACCATTCAACAGTATTCAGTTCTGATTTGGGAATGTAATAGCGATTTTATATAAATTTAATATGCCCAATTACAGTTTGTACCTATAAAATATATTTAATAAAATACGCATAATAAGAGGAAACATCAATAATACCTATAGTATAAGTAACAGTTTTGAATTAATGATGTGGAGCAAATATTGACAACATGCAATAAGTAGCACCATTTGTTTAGCAGCGTGACTCATAGTTACCAATACAACAGAATTTTTAGGTCCGTTTTACTAGAGACATTTGGTCGAATAGTTTTACAAGTAGATGCCTGGTTAACGAAAAAAAACCTCCACACTTGACTATTTCAAACGCCTCAAAGTACACATCACGCGCAAAATTGGTATAAAATAATCTATTCTAATTACTAAGCTGTACGCTAATATCTATCACACATTAACACAGAATCTTTGAATGAAAGGCTGTGCACAAGAGTGTGCCTTACTTACTGTACTCGTTTATGATAGCTTTAACAGCATCTTTAGTGCCGAATACGAGTGCGAAAAGACCAAAGATTAGTACTATAATGTTCTTCCAGATAATGAATTTGCCAGGTCCAAAGCCGATGTCCCAGTAGGTGATAACTTCGATGAAGGCAGGCGCAATCAATCCGAGGATTGAGAAGCAGAAAGCTCCAATGACGCCCATGAAGGGTGCGATGGTGGGTACGGCCACGGCCAGCGACACGGAGGCGGTCACCATGATGGTCCTCATGATGTAGTCGGCGAGGTCTGGGCGCTTGGTGAACTTGTCCTTGATGCTGTTCCACATAATTTCCACGCACACATAGAACTGCAGTCCATACGTGCAGTAAACGGCAACAGCGATAGAGATCTTGACGACTTGGGCAAGACTGTAAACAAAATACAGGATTGATTTAGTATCTGTGGTTCAGTGAGAAACAAGCTAAGCAGCTTAGGTATTTACTATTACTGGCTAACCGTATAATACAGTCATTTGGTAACTAGTTTTACTTGGAAAGTTTGCCGGGAGGAAAATTGATGATTTTATAGATTTTGATGTGCTCTCTCCGAATTGCAAATTTCGCCTCGTATTTTTACAAAAACTTTTGAAACAAGAGATGAATGCCTGCCATTTATGTAGTAACCTTTTTTCATAAGGTAGTACATCCATCGACTTTAAAACTATTGTGTTGGACCGACGCAAAGTGTACTACAACACGCGTTTTGGTCATTAGGTACTCATTATAGGAACATCCAACCCGTGACATTCGGAAAAAACATCAAAATCTATAAAATTACCAATTTTCAATTTTCTTTCCAGGTAACCACTATTTCTCGAACCAAATGACTGTAGGTACTATTAGTATAATTTTTGAATTACCTATCTTTCTTATTTTAATTTTATATAAAGCCCATGTGCTATACATTCAAAGTGACAAGTGTCTGATGGCTGCAAGGATCTAGAGCCAAAGTCATATATTTTTTGTAGTTAGGTATCATGTGCTTGAGTAGATGTTATCCCCTAGTCACATAATCTACTATTATATTGCTGCAGATTGTATTTCTTGCAATGTGGTCTTTAAATAAAAGAATTGATCTCTTTAAAATTATGATTTGTAGATAGGTCAGTTGAGCTGAAGTCTTTGTTACTTTAAATTGCTTCTAGGTTATGTTATCGATTCCTTTTGTAATAATAACAATAAATAATTTATTAAATTAATAGTTATTTGTTATACAAGAGTGCAAAGTTTTTAACCGCGTGCTCAATTTTGAGACCGAGCTAGCAAAGGATTCTAAATTCACTCGCTGCGCTCGTGATTCAAAATTCGAATCCTGAGCGTTAGCGAAACAATGAAAGAGAAATGAGGATGAAAGTTTACGTGCTGCACTCGAGTGCAAATATTTTTACCTCGTGCTCTTTTGAAATTCTAATTTTCTATTAAGTACTGTGTTTCTATTGGTTAAATAAAAAAAAGTATAAACAAAGTTATACCCCAGGGCTGGGCAGTTACCCTAATTTATCAGTTACGTAATAAGAATGTTAAATAGGTACTTACGGTTCAGAATTTTCTAAGTTCAGAGTGATAGAATCTTTGACTGACTCTCCATAGCGAAGGTATCCAAGGAAACCGAGGAGGATGTACACCAGGGTGACGCCGCTCATGCCTTTGTTTAAGACGCCACACGAACCCAGCATGGAGCGAGGTGTCTTCATAGCGTTCTCCAGGGGCATAACGACACCGATGGCTTCCATCGCGAAAATACTCAGTGAAAAGAACTCAGGCCACTCCATAGGTGATTTGAAAAGCATTGATTGAATCTTATCAGTCTGAAGTTCTCCAGTTCCGACCAGGTAGTAGAAGGTGATACCAAGACCGAGACCCATAAACACGTTGGCGATCATAGACACTGGTGCGAGGTACTTGAGATTGCGGATCCATGCCATGAAGATGAGAGGCAGTAATAGGGCGATGATAAATATTCTTATTTCTACGTTTTCTTCTTTTTCACCCATGTGGTACGCCACAACCTGAAACAATGAAATTGAAAATGTTATTAGTGCGACTCAGTTTTACTCAAATTTAATGCTACAACGAGCTCTTAACGCGATCTATTTGACGACCTAAACTGAACTGTTAAAGGGATGGAGCTATATATAATAACATTTTAACACGTCACGGTAAGTCTCCTGGATTAGTCCTTGGTCTTTAAGCAGCCTGTATGCAAATGGGAGACTGTTAAAAGATGTTCCTTCAGTTTAGTAGTCTAGTTCGTTCTAGCATGAATAAAAGCTCGTACACGAGCGGCATGTTGCCAACGGCAGAGGTAACCACAGCAGTCGACACGGGGCGGCGCGCGGTGGCAGCCCTCGATACGTCGGGGGCAAATGTTAACGTGTCGTACGTGCCGTCGAAATTCCAACTTTGAAGATCAGCGGCAGCCGTCGTTTCAAATGTCACTATATAGGTCGATGGCTGCAGTTACCCATCTCTGCCGTTAGGAACATGCCATTCGTGTGTAGGTATGAGCTCTTACTCGGTCTGGTCCGGAGAGCACTTCATACAAAACCGCGCTATAGAAGTTTCGGCTGCATCCTGTGTTTATGCTTCCCGGTGAAGTATGAATCCAACAAAATAGAGTTATTAGAGATCTCACCTGCAGTATATTCTTAGCGACGATGACTGTGTACACTGAGCAGGTCCCGAAGTAGGTGAGGAAAAGGCTGACTAATATGAAGATCCTGAAAGCAAAAAGGAAATTGATTAGGGGTGTCAGCTAGTAGGTATATCCCAATTGAATTTTAAGTCGGATGTCACAAACAGTTTAGCTTTGCTCCTGTTTTAGTGTGCCTCCGGTAGTGCCTGACCGAATGTTCGGTTTCGGTGGCAAACCTGCCGAAACTAGACCGAAACCGAAACTGCACTCGGGAGTTCTCGCGCTGTGATCGTCATGTTCAGCACGTTAAATTCCTTCCAAGCGAGTGAGCAACGAAGATATTTTGCCGTGTCCACGTGCCTAATCATGTCGTGACTGGCTTGTGTTTCCAGTTCGTTTTACCTACTCTTAAACTAAAATAGAGTGCAGAAAAATTCATCATAAGTAGTCAACGAATATAAATACCTAAATTTAAATTGCATTAAAAAAGAAATAAGGAATGACTGATACACAACGTTTTCTTTATTTTTTACTCAAAATATGATTCTAGTGTCCGACCGAAACTGGTTTTTTAATCGAAACCAAATTTCGTCAATACGTTTTTTTAGTGTCGGAATCGAAACATACAAGGATCAAATTCGATCAGACACTATCCTCCAGCCACAAAAAATCCGGTAGGCCGAACCATCTACAATATTCAATCCAAAGAGCATCCCAACTTCCTTAACATATACTGTTATACTGTCAAGAAAGTACCGGGAAAAGATCAATAATACATAAAATGTCTGTTATTCATCCAAATTTATTTTATCACCTTCAAAGTATGCTCCTTTAGAAACGATACACTTGCGCCAACGAATAATCCATTCATCAAAACATTTTTTAAACGCTGCTTCCTGAATTGAGTTCAGTTCTCGCCGCGAATTCTCCTTTATGTCTTCTATCGATTGAAAACGGGCGCCACGAAGTGGTAATTTGAGTTTAGGAAAAAGAAAAAAGTCAGCAGGAGCCATATCTGGTGAAAATGGTGGTTGCTGGATGGTATTTGTTGAGTGTTTGGTCAAAAATTCGTTCACAATGATAGCCTTGTGCGAAGGCGCATTGTCGTGGTGCAAAATCCAAGAATTTTCTTTCCACAAATCTGGCGTTTTTCGACGAATTTGCTCTCTTAAACGCCGCATAACGCTCAAATAATATTCTTTATTTACCGTTAGACCTTCCGGTAAGAATTCAGAGTGCACAACACCGCGATAGTCAAAGAAAACAGTCAACATGACTTTGACTTTTGATCGACTTTAGCGTGGTTTTTTCAGTTTCGGATCAGTTGGAAGGCGCCACTCCGAAGCTTGTTGACTAGTTTGCATGTCAAACTCGTAAACCCACATCTCGTCACCAGTAACAATGCCTTTCATGAATGTTGGGTCCGAACTGACTCGTTCTAGCATGTCCTCAGCGACTTTCATGCGATTGAGTTTTTGGAGAAAATTCAGATCTTTTGGGACTAGCCGAGCAGCAACATGTTTCATACCCAAATGATTAGTTAAAATGGTACGGATCGACTCGTGAGATACAGAAAGTTCGGCGGCTATCTCTCTCAGAGTTGAATGGGGATTTTCAGTCACTATTTCCTTCACTTTTGCGATGTTAACTTCAGTTGCAGACGTTGACGGCCTACCAGAGCGAGGCAAATCTTCCATTACATCTCGACCGCTTTTGAACGCTTTGAACCACTCATAAGCACGAGTTTTTGATAAAGTCGATTCACCGTAAGCCTTCTGTAACATTTTCAGTGACTCCGAACTCGAAATTCCATTGGCGATGCAAAATTTAAGACAAACTCTTTGTTCGATATTTTTGTCCATTATGAAATTCGCAATACACACTATATATGATACTAGCTTTTGCCCGCACGGCTTCGCTCCCGCTCTTCCCTACTCTACCCTACTCTACCCTAGACTACTCTACACTACTCTACCCTACTCTACCCTACTATACCCTACCCTACCCTACCAAACTTCACATAAACCATCTACTAAATAGTCCGAACAAAGCCTAAAAATTTGGTTTGGATAGGTGGGTCCGTTCTTGAGTTATAAATTAACAACGAAAAGTGGCATTGATTTTTATATATATAGATTACTAAAACCAGCACTGTATTTAATATAAATAACAGATGCAACTCAAACTCCGCGCCAAAATGGAAAACAGTTGTGCCAATCTAACAACTACAAAAAAACAAAAATTTGAATTTGGAACCATAAACAAATCATCCATTCCCGATACTTATTTGACTGAATGTATATCTATATGTCTGTCCGATCTCCTTACTGCTATACTACACACAAGTCCATAGGCACCTCTAGTGTATTAAAGATGTATTGATTTGTATTACTTAATAGTTTCAATTTAGTTACCTGAAAGCATTGGCCCACTGTCGAAGCTTTTCTGGTCCATTCTCTAAAGCCGCCTGGCCCACCTCTGGGAAAGTCATGTTAGTTTTTCTAGTTTTCTTGTATAACACGTGCGCGCACTTGATCTGTTGATAAAAACCATTTGTATTTAGCAAAATTAAACAAACATAATGAACGCACAGCTTGAGTATCTAGTCTGGTTGGTGGACTGTGTGTGTGGTGTCCACCCCTAGAGGGTGACTGGTGGCATGGCGATCGCGGAAAACCACTGAAAGCGAGAAGGTTATTTGCTGTGTGCTTTGTTTACGGGAGCCTTTTTTATCCCACAGCAGATGGACGGTTTTCGACGTAGGTACCTAGTATATATGTTGTGGTTTTTTCGTCAACTTCGCTAAGCTTAATTCGTAACACATTACGGTACAATATCGCAAAGCAGAGCTGTTGCAAAAGTGGCAAGTAAACTAAAAAATTGCATTGCATTGACTTAACAGGGTAACTATACTTACGAGGATGTAAGCGCAGTGTGTGCAGATGAGCGCGACCAACATGGTGAAGAAGATTCCGGAGACCAGCCCAGCGCACTTGAACGCCTTGGGCATGGCCAGGATGCCCGTTCCGAGGGATGCCTTCAGCAGATGCGTCAGGGTGTCCATATTTCTGAAACACCACGAGTAAGCCTCGGTAACAACGAGACGATTGCTCCGATAGTCTATTTCTAATGTAGATGAATTAATATTTAAATTTAATATTATATTAAAGGTGACCAAATTGCAGTTTTCTAACTTAACGATTTTCAATATTATACAAAATATTAAAATTAGTATTAATCATTTCCATATTATGAAATATGAATAGGATGTCTTTTCAATCATGGCATATACCTACCTACTTACATTCACAGAAGCTGATTCGCTCTAAATACCTACAGGCAATTAATATGAGTCCCATAAGGAAACCCAACAGCAAAAAATAAAAAAAACGGCGTTAAAAAGCATTTTGGCAGCAAGATAGGTACCTACTAGAATTGGCCGCACTCTTTCTGAAAAATTTGCACACTCACAACTACTAAATAAATAGTTGTATCGTTTTGAGTGGTAGTAGATAGGCTCAAGTACCTAATTCATGTCGTAGGTAAAATAGGTAAGCTAACATTTGATGATTCATTATTGAAGACTGGCTGAATTATACTGGTCCAGACATAGGAACGCCATACAAGGAAGAAATATGTGGTTTTAAAATTTTAAAACAGCACCTACTTACCTAAAATTTTCAGTGTTGAAATGCCTTTAGTAAGATTATCTCCAGGTTAATAGAATTCAACAAAGCATGCTATTTTTATTCAATTTATTCAAGTTATTCATGTTACATTATGGAAGAGGCAAATATTTTATAAATCCCCCTTTTCGTCGTAATTCAATTCTACCATTGGAATTGTTGATTTCAGAGTGTCAAGGTTTTTGTGTCTAGGTAACTACTTGAAAATCGCTTTTTTTACTTATTTACACGTTTCTGATATAGTAAAACATAGAAAAAAATGGCTTATTCTATGTACCTAGTATGTACTTATTTCGTGTATATGTATATTTTGTAACACGAGGACAGTATTTTTTTGTGATTCAGTCGCATAAGTTACTGATAGACGTCGGTATACGTTTTTTTGAAATAACATCTAGAAACTGCTTGAAAAAGTAAGGTTTTTGGATTTAAGTAGATCTAAACAAAGATGTCATTTTTTTTACAATTAATATACCTACCTACTTATGTTGTTTTTATTGTTGACGCTTGCGAGACATATTTAGAAGTTACGCTTAGCAATAAATTAACTGAGCAAGATGCGATGGAAATGAGTCAATCACTTAACGTCTTAAAAAAATATCTAGGTACTAATTTATGCAAATGGATATTAGGAAGTTGTAATGTGTGATAGGTATGCAGGACCAAGTAACGTGATCATAAACCTAAATAAGTACATTAACTGTTTTACTGCAGGCTATTCTTTCGTAATCCACAATCATAGGCACAACAAAAAATTATTTGTGCTATGTCTGGCTTTTTATTGTTACGAAAGGTTTTAAAAGTCTCAATGAAAAGACCACTGAGGCTGAAAATAGCTGGAAAAGTGAAAACGCCATTTACCAAATATTTTCAGTTAGAAGATAAGAGGTATTTTTTTTTATTAGGTCCCTACTGGTGCCTAGTGTAGAAGGAAGAGTTATTTAAAAAATACTATTAACTACCCCAGACCCAAAAGAGTATTTTTATAGGAACTGGGTCCTAAGCTTGTCCTAAGCTAAGTTTAGCAATTCGCATTAGCACAAAAACGTACCTAAATATTTCGCGAGGCAGAAATAAAACTATTCTTTGATCATCTACGGTAATAGTGGACCCTACAATTTATGTGTTTCTAGGTCACCATGTAGGTGAAACTAACTGCAGACCTTATATAAATAAAGGTACTAACCTAGTGGAATAGTTTTATTTTTATTTTTAGATTACAATAGAAACGCCTGTCAGTGGTTAGGTTTTAGTCATTTTCCTACGTACCTATGTCATATAGGTATCTGCAAGTTCTGGACAGTGAAGCTCATAATAGAAAGACGTCGAAAAGAGTTATAAATGACGAGGATGAAAAGAACTTAAAAACTTAGGTATCTACAAAGTCACATAATCTGCGTTTCCTGTTATGGCTTTGGAAGTCAACGTTATAAAAAAACGGCAGAAAATTAAAAAAGGTTAAATGGAACTTGCTACACTTTCTGCTCTGTCGAATATTTTAAGCCAGAGAGTTGCTGAGGCGTAGTAATTAGTTAAGAAATACTTACGAAGTGGGGTTCTCCAACTTGCGCTCGGTAAACGGGTCGAATTCGGCCGCCTCTGGATCTTTCGCCATGTTGTATCTAAGCAGATTTTTTTTTTAATTATTATTTAATTAATAGATACTACTTATTTCATGAGGGTGCATCGTCATCCACACCTAGTAACCTATATATTGTCTCACTATACCAGCAATTATTTTCCGTTTTTACCTATTTTACCAAATAAAATTTGTGGTCTCCTGTAACTAAAGGAGCACTCGCTAACTCCTTTGTCGGTGATCCAAAATAAATAAATCTTCTAGAAAGTAATTTTATGTCGATCATAACACTTAAATATTATCCCCTCAGATATGGCTAAAAATATCAACTTGCAGAGCGTTTGGCTGAAAATTATTATTTGGATCCCCGAGGCTCAGTTGAAAGGGCAAAAAAGGAAAGAGTTTAATACTAACTTTTGGACGACTTTTTCTGACTTCTTGTCTTCGTGAGACAGGAACGTCTCCAGCTCCTGCGGTGCCGGCGCATTACCGTTTTGTTCCTAGAAAAGAAAAAAAAGATGACGCACATGCTATACTTGCGTGTGATTTGATTCACAGGAGAACGAAATATTCAAAAAAAAGTATAGCCTTCTTTCTAATAACAAGTCAATTAATGGTTGCCTAAGTATCTATTTATTTATTTATTCGCAACTAGCGACCCAACCTGCCTGCGCACGGTGCCATTTAATTCCCAATGGATTTTCCGATATTGTTTTACACATTGTGTACAACCTATAGACCTGACAAATTACGAATAGGTACAACAGAAAAAAAATCAGCCACATGGGTCTGGGCCTTCTCAAGTAAATATACACCGTCATATACATGTGGCAATACATTTTCATTTATAAAGGTTTTGTATCGGTAATGTAGAGAAAAATTATGCACTCGTCAGATTTCGTGCAAGTGGGCTACCTATTTTTTCAACTATTTTATAACTTTTTTTTTAAATGAATAATATTGACCAACATTCTTTTAACTACATAATTATCAACTACAAATGTTGTAAGAATAAAGTTGAACAGTAAAAAATATGTTATCAGTTGTTGGTTTTTACAGTTACTGCATTCATAATCTTCTAAAAATAAAAGATAGGCAGGATCTCAATGTCAATCAGAGATGATTTCGATTACAGATTATACTAAATAGAAAAAAAAAGCATATTTAAATAAATAACATAGGTACCTATTAATCTTCCATCAATTTCGTTGATCAGAAACTCGATTGGGTAAAATTATAAACGATCTAAGTAACAAATAAGATAAATAGATATAAATAGGAAATAGGCGTGGTGCGTTCATTAGGTGTTAGAGTTTGTAAAAATAAACCCACTCTTGATAGTGGTTATTGTATAATTGTGAAAGAGATAGTAACACAGCTATGTGTCTAAATACAACTCCTAACCGCTTTATGACATCTAATAATAAAGTAAATCCTTTCGATAAGTCCTCATCTTAACCTTTTCAAGTTTGTTTTGAATAGAGCTCTAAGTGAACCTTGAAAAAGATAATTATTTGTTTAGTTACTTATTTGATTTACTAAAGCGTATTGAGTGTCGAGTCGTGTGGAACACGATAATGTATGTTTCTACAAGTGCCTAACATGGACGTACTTCAAATGTAAAAAATATTCAATCAAAACTAATTTGGGTCGTTTTTCTTATTTGGGGGGTACTAATAGCAAACTAATGATACTAATTATACCTATTACTTGAATAAGTTAAACTTCCAAAGAATTCTGTTCATCTTTATCAATTTGTATTCTCTTTGAGACAAATATTGGTGTCAAAAGCCTGAAGTAACCTATTCATGGACAATATTCCCTAATTAGGGCAGTTGACACTGTGACTTATGGATTGATTGCTCACTTGACGATGCAATGTGTTACTAACATGTTAGTTACTTATGTGCAGTAGATGTTTACAGTCTGCACCAATTGACTATGTTAGTTACTTTCTTTTCCTTTTTTCGATTTTTGATGTAAGTAGTATTTGTTTACGTTCATAATTTTTTTTAAATATTATGAGGACTTGGTTATTAGATATTTTAGGGATAACTATGGCAATTCGCTGGTTAATCAAAATCAAAGTACCTATAGCTATTGACTAGGCCTTTTTCAAAATGGGCGTATTTTATGGATTTAGGTCGGAACGATGGGAAAGTTGAGAATATGTTTAGGACAGCGTATTAAGTCTTTTATTGCATCACCTTTTTATAAAAGATAATAAAGTAGGTATCTATAAAATGTATTAAAGATTATACTCACATTCACCATTTTGATGAGTTGTTAGTCGTCTGTTGATAAAGATTTCCTCGTCGGGGCCTGTCAACCAAACAAACAGCATTACTTATCACATTGTGCACACGCTGCTTAGCTAATTTACTCTTAAGTATATATTTATTTACTTATCATTCGATATCTGTACATGTACAATTATTATTACAAATGCATTCGGTAATAGTAATAAATTATTTCTAAGTACTGCAAAACAAATTAACATTATTATTATATTAGAAATATCTTCTTCGTAAACCCGTGCGAAGTTTGGGCTAGATGAACATAAAAAATTATCGTAGGAAAAGTGATCTGAAGACTTTTATTTACTTACCAGTGCAAAATTTGTGATTAGATAATTTTGCCGTAGATAAGGTTGCATATTGTCACAGTAAATCAGACAAAAAATAATAGTTATAGGTATGATACCTATTTCAAGTAGTGCCAAGTTGAATGGCAATGCTATTCGGGCGAAGAACGAGCCAGCCCTCGTTTTTTTTTATTTGATTAATTTGCATTTGTCATAATTAAATAAATGACTTTGACTGCAGAATTACTCATTGGAGTTATTTATCGTCATGTTATTTGAAACGGAAAGCGTCATAGTATCGTAACGTGATGGGTTTAGTATCCGTGACTAGTTAATAAATTATCCGCAGTACCTTCGTAATAGTAAGGTAGGTACTTTGAGTTATTTTTATTAAGTAGTAGTAAAGGCTTAAATTTCACCTATAATTTTGATTAAGACTTAGGGCGGGTCTCTGTATAATTCTTTTTTGATTTGATAATTTTGAGTTAAGCATTTCTCTTTGGCAAACTTTGAGAGCTTTTTAGGCAAAACTTAAGTTTATTTAGGTTCATAATATTATTTACGTACGAGTTTAATTCATGAATCCCCAAGCGACCACCGGTGGCCGCGCATCTATTGTCTTACTATTGTGTCTCTAATTGACGGTATCTGAAGGGTTAAACACTCGGTTAAACACTCGGTTAATTCATGAATCCCCAAGCGACCACCGGTGACCGCGCATCTATTGTCTTACTATTGTGTCTCTAATTGACGGTATCTGAAGGGTTAAACACTCGGTTAAACACTCGGTTAAACACTCGGTTAAACACTCGGTTAAACACTCGGTTAAACACTCGGTTAAACACTCGGTTAAACACTCGGTTAAACACTCGGTTAAACACTCGGTTAAACACTCGGTTAAACACTCGGTTAAACACTCGGTTAAACACTCGGTTAATTCATGAATCCCCAAGCGACCACCGATGGCCGCGCATCTATTGTCTTACTATTGTGTCTCTAATTGACGGTATCTGAAGGGTTAGCCACTTTATTTTCGTTTGACTTATCTACAAACAAATAAGTATGTAACTATTTTAATTTACCATCATAAATTAATTCAATCGTTTCATGCACATTTATCAAAGACTACGAAAAACAATAGACGGTCTTCATGCATTAAGTTGTATATGTTGTAGGTACCCATAAACTATTTTTTTTATTGGTAGATACTCATACGTACGCGTTCTGTTGCGTAACTAATTTATAATATTTTTTTTTTGGTTCCTGAATATAATAAAATAAATTATAAATAAACATGACAAGATTTTCCTAGTAAGCTTATTTATATTTGGTGATATATTGCGTAAGTTAGTTCAGAAGCGGATAAACGTGCGAGAAAATATCTCGAGTCATGCTTAAAACACAAATACTGTTCGAGTTTACGAAGATCAAGGTTGTCTACGAGCGCGTGGGTAAATCTGTACTTTATGAATAGTAGGGAATTAGTCAGACGGGCTCATAAATAAACTAGCATTGTGTTAATTTAGAACATCTGCCTAGTCGATTACGTTTTAATTTGACGGTTAGATTAAAACTCTTTTATTTTTACTTTGTTCTACAATATATTAAACAACTATTATTTTATTTTAGAATGTAATAAAAAGTAGCTTCAAACGCAGCTTTTAAAACTTACACTTCACTTAATATAAATATTGTTATCGATGGCTCTGTTATCACCCACGAGCTACACACTAACATCAACTATTCATTTTATCTTCATTTCCTACTTTATTTCGCGGTTGGTTTATCTATTTCATGAATAAAATATGCAATTGATTGGTATCTACTTTAATTAAGCCTTAGTGTTTTATGATTGTTTCGGAAAAAAAAACAAAAATACATGTACTATTTTCTAGTGTATCACCATGATATGAAAACCGTAAACTGCTATTAAAAATTGTAGATAGAAAAATAAATTGCTAGAAGATGACTGCAAATTATTTGCAATGTAAGAATTAAAAAATCTGCTAAAATCATCTAATCACTGTATGCATAAGAGTTAAAGCAAACAGAAAATATTGAGATAAATGTGATAAAAACAAATGAGATGAATTCTTAGATTGTATGACTTACTTGAGCTCAAGTTTAGGTTAGCTGTTCAACGTGCCTACGTGTTGCGTTGCCGATAGTTAGGACTCGACTGATAACACGCTCTGTGTAGCGTCCAATATCAACTGATATATCAGCGAGTCGATCGGCCATCGGGGACCTCGTGATAATAGCGACACCTCGTGTGCACTTTGGTGCCGACAGTCAAGTTTTCGTCAAGTACAAATACACAAAGCTGACGCACGGCACTACTGAGCTTTTGTTTTTCTACACAATGCTTCAATTCGGCGCCATTCTGCGGCTCTTTAGTGCAGTGCTATTTTCGTGTGCAGGAAAAGAATTAACGAGGTACAGACGTACTTCTTTCTTTGTTAATCTGATTCACTGAACAAACTGCTGTATAATGATGGTAAGTCGTATGATAAAAGATTTGCTCAAGCATAGACACAATAAGAACAAGATAAACTATATAATTGGTTGACTGTTAGCTTTGATGTATTGTTCTGAAGGTACTTATCTGAAGTTTATTTTCTTAAAAGTTTTATAATACATAATCCTTACTAATATTATAAAAGCGAAAGTGAGTTTGTTTGTTTATTTGTTACGTCTTCACGCCTAAATGGCAAAACCGATTTTGAGGAAACTTGGCACACGGATAGACCATGTCCTGGAATAGGACATAAGATACTTTTAATTCTGCTATCACGCGGGCGAAACCGCTGGGAGCAGCTAGTAATAAATAAAATTCCCGATGCCGGTGGGCTACTATTTTTTGTATTTCTAAATGTTTTTTTTTGAAATATTTAAAAATATAATTAATATGTATAAATAGGAAATAAATGGAATAAAATTAAGTCTTCTGTTGTCTTCATCTACTGTCACTTAAAGACACGAAATTTTATTGATTTCGAATGGTTTCGAAATGATTTTCCTCATCTGGATGAAGTGGAAACTTTTTGGAGAGGAAAACTGTTAACAAAAAACTGTAGGTGGGTTACAACAGTGATCCTAATCTACATGATCTATTTGCCAATGTCAATTCAGGGACACGATTTTAAAATACTCATCCATCACATCACCATAATTCCATACCGGTTTTGTATAATAGGTACATAGGTATACCTCAATTTCTTGTCTGTGATGGTTTTTTACACTTTTGCTCTTGCTTTCAATAGGTAGATAAATATTTTTACTTATCCTCGAAAATTAAAAAAAAAATTGAAAGAACTGGTAACATTGAACGTAGTCGTGTTAAACATGAGAAATGATTATTGTACATTGCAAAAAATCTAAACTTATCAATAATGTTACGAATATTTTTACAATTTTATATTCTTAATGGTATAGCTAAAGTCAAAAACCGGGCAAGTGCGAGTCGGACTCACGCACTCATTGGTCCGTACAAACTTACCTATGAAAACAGTTCGATTCCCGAATTGAGTTACAAAGATTTTTCCGAATCGCAAAATATTTTTTTTGTTACATCACTACAAAAGCCAATGTCGGAAAATGGCGTCTTTTTTTTCAGGCGACCAAACCTTGTTTTTTAATACAAAATAGTATAACAAACCAAACTTACTACGGCAGGTATGAACTCAGTCCGAAATGAGGTTACGGGAGCTTGAAGTTGGCTCATTTTATTTATTAGATTTATGGGATATTTTGCCTTTTAAGCGTATATGAGAAATTGATTCAATATTTTATTATTACTTATTTTTATTAAATAAATATATAGTACCAAACTCGTTTCACGCAAATAACAAGGTTTAATCGATGGCTGCTCGAAAAAAAAAGCTACTCCCCATGCTAAATCCAGCATTGTCTTTTACAGCTTTCAGATTTTATCCTACACTTGTACGATGAGACCTTGCTTCATGCTAAATTTCAGGTGTCCAGGTTAACAGGAAGTTTCCTATGAATTTTGATTTTAAATACACGTGTTTTGCGACATAATCATCTGTTATTTTCGTTTACTCAGAAGTATGATTTTTTCACAGCTTCCAGGGACCGCAGACGGGAGAGAAAATTGTCTTGACAGACAGACAGACAACAAAGTGATCCTATGAGGGTTCTGTTTTTTTTCCTTTTGAAGTACGTAACCCTATAAAAGAAAATAACGTGTGATTATGTTAATAATTACTGCATATAGAATGTGTTACGGGCTGGTCATTGACATTAGACGGAAAGCAATGCATGCTGCTTGTAAAATTACACTAGTTACCTAATTCCTTGTAAAATATTTGTTGCTGAAAATAGGTAAGTAATTCTCGAGACAGACTGAATGTTTATCGGCACTCAGACACGGTAATAATATTACCGTGACTCAGACGAATACGTTACCTGTCAAAATCACGCAGATGTTTATATTTTCAATATTTAAATCGAGTACATAGCCGCGATAGTTACATTATTTAAAATTTGGCGCAGCTAGGCCTTGGTGGTCGGCATTGATCTCTTCTGGTGATTCTATAACCATAATATCCTACATTTTCATGACTCAAAACATGTTAGTGAAAAATAAAGGAAAAAACAAATGGTACCGAAACGCTTGTAGGTAAAAAAATGCTGATATTTTTTTCAAATTAAAGATGTCATTATCATAAATCTAATACATCCATAAAAGCAACTACCTACGTCATAGCAAAAACTTTGGCATTAAGTGAAGTTGATCGATATCGCGAAATAAATTTTCACCTCGATTGAGCTGCGATGTTTTGTCATTCAAAACACACAGTCGCGATCGTCTGCCACGATACTAGTCTATTCAATCGATACACGTGCAATATTGTCTCTTTAGAATATGGCTAAATAGTTAATGAGCTAAGCGAGACTGACTCCTTTTCCAGACATTTTCTTGGACTTATTTTCGTCTCGGGTCAGTATTTGGAGCAAGGACTCTTCGCGCGTGTAACCATAAAGGTTACACGTGCGAAGAGGTTTGTGTGAGTCAGTGCATGTTACTTTTATTATTATCCACTTATTTTACCAAATATATTTTTTTAATATTTCTTTAACACACATAAAAGTAAAATATCTAGTAGTCCACCGGTGTCGGAATGACTATCATTGCGCAGCACATGAATGAGTCTATCACCATCAGCGTTGCCAGATTTTCTTTTTGCCAAGTCGGGATTTAGGAACTTTTTAATTGAAAAAATGCGTGATTCTGTCGTCGAAAGCGGGAATTATTCCGAAATCCGGGACTGAGCCTGTCCCGCGCGGGATATATAAATTTGATTTAAAAATTGCAACGTCTGGCAACGCTGATCACTAAGTATATCCGGCTTGTTGGCTACAAGAATCCTGTCAGTGATGATAGACCGACCGCAGTACAACACGAAAGAAGGAAGCTCAGTTATACTGTCTCTACTTTATTTTTATCATCATTACTTATTTCAGTCATTTGTTTTCAGGATAGAAATCCTTTTGTCAGTTATTATTTTTGATTATGCTCTTGGCATGCTCAAAGATTTTATATATCCTACTATAGGATATATAAAATCTTTGGGCATGCTTCAGTCAATTGAAAAATTCTATGTGGCTAACTAATCTACTGATGAGGAAATACTTATTATGTACCTTTATAATAAAACATAAGAAAGGCACGCAGTTCAAGTTCAAGCAAATCAATATTTCTATGACAATGTAGTATTGATTTCAAATGCTATCTATACCTACGAAGGAAATTCAAACAGCTGTTGCCGGTTGAAATTATATTTAAAAAAAAAAACATTGGCGAGACGGTCATTCCGAAATAGTGGTCAGTTTTTATGATGTTACACGAAGTTTAGACATTTATTTGCACAAAAGTTTTACGCTCTGATACCTACTTGATTTCGGACGCTTTGGCTTCTTGATGTGAAAACCGGCCTATTATGGGCACCTATAGGTCATGGAGTCGTGACGGAACGATCTCACGATTATACTAGTATAGCAATCTCGTTACTGTCATAATTTTCACACAATGGACCATGCAGATTGCCAAATACCTAAGTTAATTTAATGGGTGCTTGTAATCTTCAAGAGCTTTATAAAATGGACTCTATTACTCTAGGTTGCACAGCATGGTCTTTTGATGATGGTTACCTCCTATGGGCAAATGATAGCGATAAAAAAAACAACAATGACTCGACAGCTCTCTGACCTATTTGAAACGCACGTGTTAAAATCCCACACTGATACGAAAATCCATAACAATACCTACCTATTGCTAATGCGAAAGTAACTCTGTCTGTCTGTTACCTCTTCACGTTTTAATGAAATTGAATGAAACTAGGGACATGGGTAGACCCTGTCTTGAAATAGGACTTTTCCCTTTGGGAGAATATGCCCTTGCCCTAGAATGCATTGGAATAATTTTCAGCTTTATCTCTGGCGTAACCGCTGACAAAAGCTGGTAAGTACTATATACATTAGGGTAGAATTGATAACCTCCTTTTTAAGACGATTAAAAAGGCCCAGTAAATATAACATTAAGAATATTCGTTCTTCAGAGATCGTTATCATCATTTCAGTCGATATACGTCCACTGTTGGACATAGGCCTCCTTCAAGTGTCGACATAATGAACGATCCTGCGCGTCTCGCAACGATCGGCTTCCCGCAACCTTCACCAGGTCATCCGTCTACCTGAACCCGTGGTTAAGGTCAACCTTCGATTCCAACTCGGCTGGGCAGCGTTCGGGAAACTACTTACGCGGTATCTTGTACAACATACCACAGTGTCTCAAGACGAAAGTCTCTGACCCGTGCGTGTTGCCAGTGATGACATATGGCTTCGAAACGTCGCTCACAATGGGCCTCATCATAAAGTTTAAATTCGCCCAAAGGGCAATGGAAAGGGCTATGCTCGGGGTTTCCTTGCGTGATCGAATAAAAAATTAAGATATTCGCAGAACAACTAAAGTTGCCGACATAGCAATAAGAATGACCCTGAACCGTCACCTTCAGAGATACAGATATATAATACATGCATTTGGTACATATACGTGTTGGTAGTTAATTTCATACGATCGAAACCCGCTACGGGTAAATAGTGGATCGATTGAGTTAATGAATGAAAGTGACAATTGTACAACAAAGTTATGTCACCATAGTATTAGCTAGTATCACTGCGACGTCATCGAACAACTGGGCGTTGTTACACAATGCCGTCATAGGTACACGTCCTGATAAAAAGACCATCCCTATTTTCCTAAGAATTTCGTAAGTCAACTTGTGTGCTCACAAACCCTACGAACTAGGAGATACTACTACTACAGGACTACTAGTTACTACATTAATACTACTAAAAGGCTACCAGGTACTAAATTTAATACCAGTACAGGACTACTATGTAGGTACTGTTACTTCGTTGACTTCGAAAGGGTGCTGGGTCCTTTTTAATAGAGGCAAGTGCGACCATTTTTGGCGCCGTAATATTTAAGGAATTCTCTTCATATCCTAAATTCGTTTTTTTTTACAAATAACAATTTAATTAATATTTAATATACTTTTTCATTACTCATACTCTGAAAGTAGGACTGAAGTTGTCTGAAGAGTGGGCTGAAAAGTATCACACTTTTCATCCCTAGGGAGTTTTACTTTCAACTAACAGCTGTCAAATTATTTAAAAAAAAAACTAGGTATATCTTCTTGTATTCGTAATGAAAAGCACAGTGCTTACCTCGGGGTTAAAGTTACTTATTTAGTCCCTCGGAAGCGCCGGAAGGCCTCCTGCAAGGTGGACCGATGACCTGGTGAAGGTTGCGGGAAACCGATGGATGCGAGACGCGCAGGATCGATAATTGTGGCGACACTTAGGGGAGGCCTATGTCCAACAGTGGACGTCTGTCGGCTGAAATGATGATGGTGATGATGATGATTTAGTCCCTCGAATTAGCGACCTCGCTACGCTCGGCCGCCAACTTTTTCTCGGGACGAAATAAGTAACTTTCACCCCTAGTGTAACAATGTACTATTTCAGGTTGAAGGAGAAGCAAAGGTATCAAACTGTATACATCCTAATATTAAAAACATAGAAAAAAATGTTAATTTGTTGGTAATAACAAATTAGATATTCTGTTCAGTGTTCATAAATACAATTTAAATATTAAAACCTTAAAAAAAATTATCACCGTTGACCGTGACGAAATAGGAAAGAAAAAATCCCTTGTTGTGATAAATTAAAAACAAAAACAGGGCTAGTGCGATGTGCGATTCGGACTCGCGCCCTGAGGGTTCCGTACAAACTTACCTATGTAAATAGTTCAAGTCCAGAATGGAGTCTCGGAGGATTTTTCGAAAAAGTAAAAGAAATAATTGTGTCGTAACAACTAATTTACAGATTTTTGATTTATTCCTATACCTACTTGTGTCAACTTATATATAAGTCCTTGCTTTATGTCAAATTTCAGGTTTCTGGGCCAACGGGAGGTACCCTATGAATTTTGATCTCCTCGAGAATGATAATAAACTGAAGTATCATTTTTTTTTGTCGTAAACTAACAATTTTTTTTTTACAGCTGCATGTGTCCATAGATCTGAGTTTAATTTCAACTCGACGCGTTCCCGAGATAAAGGGTCTTGACAGACAGACAGACAGAAAGACCGACAGACATTGCAAGGATTTTTTTTTTTTTGCCTCAAGGCCTTTTTTAATGACACGCTGTTATTAGTTCTTATTGGTGGATTTATATTGACTGGTGTAATGGTGTTATGTATGACGTCGATAAAGAGACCTACTCGTGCTTAACTAAGTTCATAAATGAACACGTTTACTGCATGTTAACAAGGAGTGCTCAATTATTTATTTATATTAATTAATACGTTAAGCATAAACAAGCAGTTCAGCATAATATAAATATAATTAAACTGAGTTATAACGATTCGAGACAATGTTTAGCAAAATCCAAAAGAACGCATATCAATAAAGTATCTAACTTTCTTTTTTCTCTAAACAGTAAACTACTTAAGGCCCTTACTCTCGTTTAGTACTGTAAATCGCCTCATTATCGTGCGAGTTAACGCAATATTGTTGGTTTGTAAACAATAACTTTTGTAAATAGTTTTAACAAAATAGTCCGATTACTACCAAGCTCTTTATTATAAACTAGCGGCCTGTCCTAGCTTTGCACGGGCAAAAAATATAGCCTATGTTACTCAGGGTAAATGTAGATTTCCAATGGTGAAAGAATTTTTGAAATCGGCACAGTGGTTTTTGAGTTTATTCATTACAAACATATACACAAAAATACAAATTGTCCCTCTTTATAATATTAATATTAGTGTAGATAAATTTTGTATGTCGAGAGTAAGTAAATAAACAAAATTTAAACACTTATTAGCATTGCATATGCATGGTCTTCTACCTCTTCTAGGCGCTTCTCTGCGTCCCTACACTTCCTATTTATAATCTTTCGTTTTCGTAGCGCGCTATCGCCTGCGGTAAGGATACAAATAGAAGCGCGAGACTCGTAGGTATTATGTGCTCAGCTTCACCCAGATGGTTAAGGTCATTGGCAACTCCACACGCCTTAATTTCCTTCCAAATCTTTTCTATTTTTCTTCGCTACATAATAAAAAACAAAGTCGCTTTTTCTGTCCCTATATCCCTTTGTAGGTAAGCTTAAATCTTTAAAACTACGCATCGGATTTTGATGCGGTTTTTTTAATAGATAGAGTGATTCAAGAGGAACATTTATATGTATAACTAGCTTCTGCCAGCGACTTCGTACGCGGATCCTGTTGCTTATGCCAGTGACAACGGGGTCGTCAAAATCAAAGATCTGGAAAGTCTGATATCGAATTCTAAGAGCCGGGGGACTGGATTCAGTAATCACGTGCGATGGCTTATTAGCGTATTTCATGTATAACTTTGGTGTTTCTATACCGATTTCTATGATTCTTTTTTTATTGAATAGATAATAATCAGAGGCGGCTCGTGATATTTTTTTATGGGTGTTCACTAAAAACTCTACATTTTTAATTTGTAGCTGTATTTCAGATCTGCTAACTTCATAAATCATCATTAAAAACCGAAGCTGTTGGATAAGTGCTGTTTCATAGCCAAATCGATCTCCGACACAAAATAAACAAAACCTGTATAAATGCCGGGATTCATCATGTCCTCGTAAGGCAACTTGAAATGCGCCACAAAATACCACGCAATCTATTAAATGCCGTAAAATGTACTTTTCGATTTTCAACTCGTTTATTGAACTCTCTAATAGATTTCCGATACGCAGAATCGAGCGCTTTACGAATATCTTGTCGGCCGATAGATGCCAATTGCATTTCACATAACATTATGAAATCGAGATTGCGAATGTTTTTTCACTTTTATTGAAAGATGCGCTAAATCATCAACATTCGTTTCCCTCTACGCACCATCACCACCACCACCGCCGGCGCAAACCTCAAACACTAGAGACGGGAAACAAAATAATTTATTGTTGTCCTCACATCCACACAAATAAGGTGTTTTGAAATGTAGTTGAGATTTAAAAAAACATGTAAAGCTTATAATTTTCGTACTACATTTCTAAGTGCAATTTCTGACCGTGGCGGCCCTTTAGCTTTCAGTTCGAGACGCATTTCGAGAATATTTTCAATTTTTTTTTTATAAAACTTACATTTTGTTCTATTTTTAACTAATTTTTAAAATAATTTTAAGAAAAATTGCGAAATTATCGTAAAATAACCGGCGCGCGTGTCATTTTGTTTATTTACATAAGATCGGCAAGTCGGAGTGAAATATACGTTTATTTCACTCAGTCACCAAAACAAAGCGTCAACGTAGCGCAGGAGCGGCGCTCCAGGATCGGCTAATTTCTCATACAAAATCTTCTGTTTCACGCGCCGCACTGTGTCGATACTTCTCTTTCGCACTCATTGAATAGAGCGTTAGGAATTGTACTAAACTTTTTTTCTTAGGAGCGTAATCGCTGGCGCTCCACGCACTCGTAACAAATTGACTCCAAATAATATTATGTTACAGAACATTTAACGTTGTACTTCATATGTAGTAGGTTCTTAGTAAACTGTTATGAAGAGCGTATGTATAGGCACAGTGGAAAGTGTGTATATTTTAAAATACATGGAATTTGTTATGTTTTTATTTTATCATTTTTGTGGGAGTGCACTGCACCAGCGCTCTTTAGAACGAGCCGCCTCTGATAATAATGTTAACTTTTTTAAATTAGGGATGAGTGAGAGGGTTATAAACGTAAGAGTTGACAAAAATAAACAGAAAGCTCCGAACTGCTAAGCTATCGGGAGTTACACGTGTTATTGTGAGTCAACCATAAAATATAGACATATGCTGTCGTGGGATATTTTTTATATAATTTTAAGGAGAATATTTCCGTAATACATAATTTCTGTGTATCTTTAACCATTAAGGCTGCAAACGCGACGGAAGCTTAAAAAATTGAGTAATTTCTCCCGTTTCCCCAACATTTCCCTTCACTGCTCTGCTCCTATTGACCGTAGCGTGATGAAAAGTATACTATAACCTGCCCAGGAGTATGAAGAATGATTGTAACAAGTTTCGTTAAAATCCATCGAGTAGTTTTTGTTTCTATAAAGAACACACAGACAGACAGACAGACAGACAGACAAAAATTTTACTGTTTGCATTTTTAGCATCAGTATCGATCACTAATCACCCCCTGATAGTTATTTTGGAAATATATTTCATGTACAGAATTGACCTCTCTACAGATTTATTATAAGTATAGATAACATCCATTTAATAGTGGAGAAACACCCGAGCGAAGCCGGGGCGGGTCGCTAGTGATTTATAATTATGACATCTTTACTCCGTTTGGCAGTAAAGAATTTGTCCAATGAACTTTCATAAAATATTGACTCTGTTGATACCTGAATAAAGAGCTCTGTATCACAACAAGTTTTTTAATTGTATACAAGTGAGACATGTATTTTCTCCGATAACAGTGCCATATGAACCATCGCAAAGGAAATTGGCACACAGCGTATTGTCTGAACTTCAATGCTTCTTCTGACAAATGCACGTTATCATTGTTTTGGTGATAAGGTGCTCCAGTGATAATAGCGATCTGTTATCTCTGTGACCCAGAGAGCATCGGCTGTCTTCTCGTGTAGACAAAGGAAGCAATCAATTAACTCTTGGCAACAAACAGTTGATAGGTGTAGGGTCACCATGTTGTAATTTGAGGAAGCCTTATTCAGTGTGACATGACTGTTCTGACGTACCTAACGTTACAGAACTACATTCCGGCGTAGTAAACTGTCAATCCGTAGCTTCAGTCGGCCAAAAGTAAAGATATCCCGCCATGAAAACTTAGGTAAAATAAACATGAAGTGAAATGAATGCATTCAATGGGGAATGTCAGAGAATAAACATGACGTCGACGGCGCGCACTGTTCCCGCTCGCCTCAAGGAATTGTCAGCAACAGGAGGGGCCCAGCTGGGTCGAAGCCTACGGGGCCAGGGTTATCCGAAAGGAAACTCGAGTCCCGGTATGAAGAGGCTAGAAGGAACGGGGTGGGTTTTTAGTCAGTAAGAGTCTGACACTATCTCCCGCTCCACCCAAGAGCGGGGGTTGTCATAAGATGATTTTTGCCCACCGTAAAAAAAGGGAATAAACATGAAAACATTTATTTTTAAGTAATTACCAATAAAACAAAATAAAAATAAATAGAAAACTGATTTGTCTGTAAATTGCTTTTAGCGATAAGACCGCTCGCATATTGACAACCTGTAGTAATTTTATTTATGGTGTATATTAATGAGTATCTTTTTCTATCTAATTGTGAAAATAATATCAAAATGGTAGAAAATCATATGAGATATAACAATTATAAACAAATAGATATATATATCTGTCTGTCTATCATCAAGATACCTTTTTGTATGGCGGCCGTACGAGTGTCATGGTCTTCGACGTCAAGGTTCATGTCGGACTTCTTTTTCATAATAACAGCTTTGAAACTTTATAATTTCGTTTTTGATGAAGATATAATTATTTATTTTAATGTTTTTTTTCATATTTGTTTACTAGAGCTAAATTTAAAGTATTTAATCTCCTATTACTCCATAATAAAGTGGAATGATATTTCACTTTAAATTCACTTCACTTTGTTAATTGTGAGAGGTATATAGAAAAGCATAGTATATGGATATTCGTGGAGATTTTTATTTTTTATTGTATTTTATTTTAATAAGTACAGTGACAGACTACAGACTAAGACAATCTACACAGTTCATACAAAATACAGTACATAAATCTGAAATCCAATTATTACTGTGCATAGCATTCAATGCTTAATATATGCTTCATCAGTGACAGTAAAGGTGATATAATATGAAGAAGTTAATAAATGAAACTAATGGAATTACAATTTGTACAAACTATTTCTAAATTCGTTAAAACTGTTCAAGAACAAGTCTACCTTAGAGCATATTATATTATATTGATTACACATTCTGGATAACGGGTTATTCTCAGAAAGATTATTGTTACTAGAGGAAAGGCTAAATAATTGTGGAGTTCGAGTTGGTATTTTAAAGTTTAACTGGCCTAGTAATTTAATATCAAAGGAACCATTAGCAATTTTATGCAATGCACTTAAATCACTAACCCATCTCCTTCTCTCTAGACTCTTCATGTGAAAGTGTGTGAGTCGCTGATTGTAATTATTGAGTCTAACAAATCTTCTCTGTACAGACTCTATGCGATCTATATGAGTGTGTGAGTATGTTATATATTGGAGACCACACAGAGGAACAGTACTCCAATGTAGATCTTACCAGGGAATAGTACAGTATTAAGAATGTTTGCGGATCCTTAAATGGTTTGGCATTACGTAATATGAAAGACAGAAAACGGTTGGCCTTATTACAAATGTGATCGTAGTGAGGTCTAAATGACAAAACCGAATCAAACATAACACCCAAGTCACGTATCACTTTTACCCTATCTACTGCTATTCCCCTGATAGTGTAGTCATACTTAATTATGTTTTTACTATTTTTCGAAAATGTTATAACCTGACATTTTTTGGTGTTTAGTGACATCGAGTTCTCATCGCACCATTCAACAATTGTGTTAATATCTGACTGAAGGACTTCGCAGTCTTGATTATTTGATATACGCCTGAACATTTTAACCCTTTTTTCATTACTATTACTAACTATAATATATTATCATTTAGAGTTTCTTTGACGATTAATTGACATAAAATATTTAGTTTATACGGAAGTTCAGATTTTATAGCCCGTCCGATAAATCGGACGTTATGCATGGCGGACACAATTGATGTTAAAAAGGGTTAAAATAAAAGTACGGGTTTTTTTGAAGAAATTTACTATTAAAAACAACAGAAAAAAAATATGTTTTAGTTTACGACGTGGTATGCCATGTGGCATTTCGGGTGAAGGCCTACATCACATTTCTGACACTGAAATTTACTTTTCCCTCCACATTGGTTTGCACACCGACGTTCAGTATGTATTGGGATCAGCCAATGATCTTTACCGTCGTATCTCATTGTAGATAATGGCTTTGCTGGCTTGCGACCTTGATGTGGTGGTGTGCCATGGCTGAAAAGTAAGCTTCTTGCTATAAAGCGTCTAAAAACGAATAAGGACTCAGTGTCTCTTATGCAGCCATTCTTCCGAGCAAGTAACCAGGCGTTTACTACCGAAACGTCTACTAAATATGCAAATATGGGCCACCACCACTTCTTTATACGCATCCGAGTTCGTAAATTTGCCACAGCCTGGTCGCATTTGTCTACTCCACCCATATACTTATTGTAATTTGAAATAAGTGATGGCTGAGGAACTTGCACTTTGGCTTTTTTTTCGTTTGACCAGCGGGTTGCTGATGCAATTGAAAGATTTTCAAAATTAGTGGCTACTGTGACAACATTGTTATCATTCCACCGGCATACGAAGACATCATCAGCTAGTCGGTAATCGTAATGACCTCGGGCCTCCTTCTTGAATAGTTTTACGTCTTTGACCGTGCAGTTCTCAGTGCGATTAGCTCTCAAGGTCCCTGTAGCATAATAACCAAGCTCCTTCAGGTGTCTCATTAGGCTCAAAGAAGTAAAATAATTGTCAAAATACAATTTTATACCACTGTTAGGCGGACGTTTGCTCAATGTAATTAGGCTGAGAACGACATCGCCACCTACTCCAAAATCTTTTTTTTTGGGTACTCTTTCCTGTATATATACTAAAAGCTAGCATATATCCGGAACTTGCACACATGACCCAGTTTTTGAAACCAAACCTAATTGGCTTTCCACGAATGAACTGTTTGGCGTAGTGTTTTCCATAATATGGGATCATACTTTCGTCTACGCTATAGTGCTCATCCATTCCGTAATGTTTTTGAAACGATTCATTTAGGCTTTCAATAATAGGACGTAATTTATGCAATCTATCTGTAGACTCACTAAGCTCGCTATTGTCGTTCAAATGCACATGTTGCAGAATCAATTCAAACCGATTGCATCTAATGTTATCTTGTAGAATTGTAGGCACGTCATTATCTTTGCAAAAATACAATCGTTTCTTTGGCAACTTGACGTAGCCTGACAAAAGCATCGCTCCTAAAATAACGTAGATCTCATCTTCCGTTGTCATCAAAGGTTTATTTTTTTGCAAAGCGTACAGGTTTGTTTGTTTGACTATGTGCTTGATTAGATCATTGTGAAAAAATAATTTGAAGTATTCCAGAGGATTTTGACATGCTTTACTCTCATCTGATGGTGGCTGTACACGATATTCAGTACAGGTAAAAGCGGGTTCCTCTTTTTTCCAGTGTGTAGGCTTTTTCTTTTTAGCTGGGGGTGCAGACCTTGAAGACTTGTTATGGGAAATGAAAGTAGAAAGGGGCTGCTCGTCTTCACTGCCGCTACTTGATGAAGCATTTTCATACGACGATCGTTGAGCATTTGAAACGAGGGCTGTAGACGTTGATGTAGTAGAAAAATTGCTATCATCTTGAAAACGTCGCAATTCGCAGCTAGCTTGCAGTAGTCTTCGTCCTAAGTGATTTAGGTTTGCACCATGCTCTTCATCAGATTTGTCACTGTCTTCGTCAGTAATCTGATCGGCATTCTCTATTGGGGGCTCCACATAAATTATATTTTCCGAATTATCATACTCCTCACAGTCCAAAGCAGATAATATTTCATGAACTTGCAGCCTGTAACAAATCAACAAAACACCACATGCAGTAGCCGCCGTGCATAGCGTGCGATATATCGGACAGTACAAAATTCGCAAGCATATCATTCAAAATAACAGTGGCTACGTATAAATGATATTGAAAATAAATAGTAAAATAGTTTACCAATCAACACATAAATTTTTTACCCTTAACACTAAACAAAATTCAATAAAAACACAATATAATCTTACCTTCGCCGCGAAGAATTTTGACCGCGTGCCGCCATTTTGCGAATTGACAGCTGACGCGCATGCGCGTCAATACATTTTATAACACCAGTGTTGGCACGTTAGAAAATATATTATACTAATATTTTAAGAAGGTAAACCTACAGTAAAATAATTATCTATACTAAAATAACAATTTTATTTGCGTCCGATTTATCGTACGTTATGCTCTAATGGGTTAATTTTACTTAGCAGATCATTGACGAATACCAAAAATAACAACGGGCCCAAATTCGAACCTTGAGGCACTCCAGACGTTGCCTCAAAAGGTACAGAATCGTACCTGCTTAGCGCAACTAGTTGTGTACGATTTAACCGATAGGACGATAGCCATCTATAAAGATTCCCGTGAATCCCGACACGATGCATCTTTGCAAGTAATATAAATTGATCAACCCGATCGAAAGCTTTCGAAAAATCTGTGTATATTGTGTCTACCTGACGCTTACAATTGAATGAATCACATAGATATGTTGTGTAGCACAATAAATTAGAATTAGTTGATCTACCAGTGATAAACCCGTGTTGTCGAGTATCTAGTATGTGCCTAAGATGAGTATACATGTGTTCATACACAAAACCCTCAAATATTTTAGCAAATAAGTTTAATATACAGATTGGTCTATAGTTGGTGACGTCACTCCTATCTCCAGATTTATAGATAGGTGTGACTTTTGCTATCTTCCATAAACTTGGGAATGTACCTTCTTGTAGAGATTTATCAAATATAATGTGAAGGGGAGTCACCAAGGCACATAACCAAATAAAAATAGGTGGTATACCGTCAAAGCCTCCATTCTTTGAGAGATCAATATTTTGTAACTTTATCAAAAGTTCTCTTTTTGATATGCATAAATTGCCAACGGAGTAGTTGGATGGCTGAAAATTAGGAGTATATTTATCAGTTTTATTAGAGCTGTATACTGATGAGAAGTAACCCGCAAACAAATCAACTATGTCTTTACCTGTGTTGCCAACCCTATCATTATAATGCATACAGCTAGGGATGCTATTTGTTACACGTTTATTCTTAGTGTAACGCCAGAAGGCTTTTATATTGACCTTAAGGTCGTCTTCAATTCGCTTTATGTATTCATTAAAGCAGTGATTTGTGACAACTTTGGCCCTTGCAGAGAGAAGGTATCGTAGTCTCTGGGATTCCCAAAACGCTTATACTTAGAGTGAGCTTTGGATTTAGATGAAAGTAATCTGATTAAACTTTTTGAGAACCAAACCGGGTATTTACTACTTCCGACTCTAAATTTAGGAGTATACTTTTCAATGATCAAATATATGCTATCGTAAAAGAACTGCGTAAAGTCATCGCAACTCATAGTCATAGCATGTTGTGTCCAATTTATTTGTGATATATCTTTTCTACAACTGTCGTAGTCTGTTTTACGGAAACATAGTTTTTCGACATAGTTGTGCAATGTGGAAGATGCAGATTCGCTGCTGAGTACGAGTTCAAACGGGGGATGATGCAAGTCTAGGCGACTTATAGGTATGGAAGGTGTTAAAGTGAACAGGTCTGGGCAATTAGTGATAACTAAATCCAATATTCTACCATTTTGGTTTACTATATGATTGAGTTGACTTACAGTGGTTGACTGGAACAAGTTAAACAGTGATTTAGATTTTTCACAGTTATGATTTAGAGGACAGCCCGTCTCTACTGACCACTTGATGTCGCCCAGATTTATATCTCCCAGAATACAAGTCAGGTGATTTGATGAATTAGTGATTTTATCACCACATTTGTTGAAAAAGTCACAAACAACACTTACTGGAATATATTCCGGAAGGCTCTTTCCGTACCGGAAGCGGAACATAGCATCTCGATCTCTACGCACTACACAGTATCTGTCGTCAAAAATTTCAGATGACAATATATTATCATCAAGCCAGGTCTCACATAAACAAATTATGTCGTAGTTATTGCATAATACAGTGTTATAAATATCAATAGTTTTACTCTTCATACCTGTTATGTTTTGGTAATATATTGAAATATACATTTTATTGCAAATTTTTCCAAACAACTATTATACTAAAAAACTAAAAATAAAGAGAAGACAGAGGAAATAAACTTAACATATGAGATCGAGACTAGTTATTTTTAATGAAAATAAATTTAGATTCTACTGTTTTTCTGACATATATATGACCATTCTTAACCCAGACAAATGTATATCCCAACTCTTTAGCTTTTTTACGTGCGGCAGCATGTAACGACTTGTTGGCTGGTGACAAATACTCTGATACAAATACCGGCTTCCTATCCCCTGCAATGCCCAGCAACGAGGTGTTCAGCTTTTCATTGGGGTTGGACTCAGATGTCAGGAGTGTCACCTATCCTGTTAGGTGGTGAGTTCATTTTTTCAAATTGCGTAACAGGAATGTTATTGACAGGTGCTAGCAGGAGGTCAATCTTAAGGCGTGTAGTCCCTTGAACATCTGGCCGGAGTGAAATGCTCACATACTCGTACTTGACAAAATTCGATATATTGATAAAATTCAAAATAATGATTGATTTACATATGCTATGTGTTCTGAAGAACACTTAACAAGCATTATTTTGTGTAAATATATTTCTAAGGGCCAACGTTGCGTTAAGCGGGCGCAGGCGCGGTCACCCGTCGCGTGATGTCGTGCGTGTTTCGTGTGCTTGGATCCGCGTAGCAGAAACCAGAATATAATATTACCTGCGCAGTGTCTATATTTCAACTTTAACGGTGTGCATGTGGTCAAGTCGATGGAGAACATTAATGTATTATTACGTAGCAAATCGGGCGTGGGACTCGGCTCCACGCGCTCGTCTTCGCGACATAGCACTTTTGTATGGGCCCGCGCGGGTGCCCGCTTAGTGCAGCGTCGGCCCTAAAGATCAAAGTCGTTGGATTGGAAAGGAGTAGGGAAAACAAGCGATCCTTACTAATATTATAAAAGCGAAAGTGAGTTTGTTTGTTTGTTTGTTACGTCTTCACGCTTAAGAGGGTCCTTCTCCACTCACTTATCGTAAACATCGAAAATGGATTAAAAGCTTGTTACTTCATTTAATGCAATCCAACGTGATGTTTGACGAAAAGGCAACGCAAAAAAAGAGAAATAACGCCTGGAAACTCTGTTAGTATTCGGTAATTCCGAGATTTACTCGAAAATTTCACAAAACTTGCTTCAGGAAATAGCTGTTTTTTTTTAAACCCTTAAAAGTTTTTGGAAAAAGTTGTCGTCATTTAGAATCTTTATAAAATTTGCAAGGTCTCTAGAGGATTACTTTTTTGACTTTTTAATTTTTAGGCAAATTATGAAGTGTCAAAGTTCATGCAAAATAGGAGATTTTCAGAGGTTTTTACTGGATTAGTTTTACACAAATTTAGAAATTGGTTTCTATAGAAACCTAGACCATATCCACAAGATAATGTGTTTCCAAAATATCGTCAATATATGTAATAACGTCATAATCAGTTATGAGCGGTTGTATGAAAAACAGTGAAAATGTGAGTCATGATGCACCACCTTAATTCATGAATCCCCAAGCGACCACCGGTGGCCGCGCATCTATTGTCTTACTATTGTGTCTCTAATTGACGGTATCTGAAGGGTTAAATGGCAAAACCGATTTTTATGAAACTTGGTACACGGATAAACCATGTCCTGGAATAGGACATAGGATACTTTTTATCCCGGAAGTATGTTCCCTTGGGATAATTTACTGATATCACGCAGGCGAAGCCGCTGGGAGCAGCTAGTAAAATATAAAGAGGGTTTGTTTATGGCTTTATCCTATTCAATCGCGTTCGTGAATATGTCAAATCGCCTAGAAGAAAGAAAAAGTCTCACTAAGATTTACTGTCCACGGAGAGCTTCACTAGATCCGCGACACACGACGTCGTTCTACGTACAAATGAACCAATGTCCACGGAGAGCTTCACTAGATCCGCGACACACGACGTCGTTCTACGTACAAATGAACCAATGTCCACGGAGAGCTTCACTAGATCCGCGACAAACGACGTCGTTCTACGTACAAATGAACCAAAACCTTCGAACCAAGCGGGAAGCCACGAGGCAGCCCTAGTAAAAGTTTTGCTTGAACTGTTTATTTATTCATGTGTATCATTTTACAACTGTCTATTCGTCATTATCTACTGCTATTGACAGAACAATTCATAATTATTATCTACGCCATATTAACTTTGTAGTGATGTACCTACATGGAATCGATAAATTTATTCCCGCGCACTGGTAAGAAGATACTTTGTTATTGTTTACTTTTGTGTACAGAAAACCATAATACAGGTAATTAGCTAATTTAAGTTTGTTTATTGTTATTAGGAATTTGTGACCGTAATAAATAAAAGTTGTTTACGGTTTCCATTATCTACTTCTTTATGTTCTGAATTTGATATGTAGGTATATAATAAATGTAATAATAATAATATATTCCACAAATATCACACAACGCCGTCTAGTCCCAAGCTAAGCAGAGCTTGTGTTATGGGTGCCAACTGTGACCACTGATAAACATACTTATATATTTTAAATACGTATACATATTATAGATAAATTACATCCAGACACAGAACGGCGCGCAATGTTTACGCGCGCTTCAATGAGCTGTCAGCAGCAGTAGGAACCCAGCTGGGTCCAGGGTTAGTCCAAAAGGTGGCTCAAGCCCCGGTACGAAAGGCAATGAAGGAACAGGAGTGGGTTTTTAGTCAGTAAAAGTTTGACACTATCTCCCGCTCCGCCCAAGAGCGGGGATCTCATTGGATGATTTTACCACCGCTAAAAAAAAGCAAGACACAGAACAAATGATTATGCTCATCACATAAGCATTTGTCCTGGGTGGGAATAAAACCCACGACCTCCGGTATAGCAGTCAGGGCCACAAACCACTAGACTAACAGGCCAGTCAAATATACAAAATATAAATATATGATTTGATCAGTCATAATGTGTGTGCCTAGTTGCTTGTCCATTTTATGAATTTATCACTTCGTACTTACTAAACAAATAAAAGTCAGCAATTTATATAATTGCTACCCTAATAATTAAGCAGCTGTGCCCTTGGGAAGCTTTGTTCGAGGTTCCATTGAAAAAAACATGCTAACATTATTGCGGCTTCAATGGCTTAGAAAAGTTTTTGTTTTGTGTTGCCAATCAAGGGGTAGTGATGTAAACGTAACGAGGGGTAACTTCTTGAGGGTAACAATGTTTAAAGGTCGGGTTGCTTCACAAAGAGGAACTTTGTGGTCGGTCACGTTGCCGGGGTGGACACGTGTCACGTGTCCCACCGCTCTTGCGAAAGGTAAAAGCCCACTAAGGCTTCGTCGATTCAAAGTTAATGAGTTTTGTGAAATACGGTTTACCTACTCAACGCAGAAACTCCGACTCTCATATCCGGGGTTACATGTAGGTATAGGGTATTTAACTCGTTTTTTTTTTTAACAATCTTTAATTAGAAAATTACTGTTTTTTACAATAAATTAAAAAGAATATTTAGAATCCGTTCAATATTAAGTAAATTTGAAACTTTTCAAATCTAGTGGGATTGTAATTATCGATGAGTGATAGAAGCATAGTGTTGTATGAAAATTAAATAAGTAAATGATCATATCAGGCTATTCTTTCTACTGTTCTCGGAGAGTGAAAAAAGCTAGCTCAGTGTAAAAGAAGAATTTACATGTGTTTATTTTTTCGGTGGGAAAAATCTTCCAATGACAAAACCCACCCTTGGATGGAGCGGGAGATAGTGTCAGACCCTTATTGACTAAAAACCCAGCCCGTTCCTTATTTACATGTGTTAAATGTTACCGAAAAATATGACTGAATATAATTCAACTAACTAGAACTAACTTTCGAAACGCCTCGTGGACACTTCGCGTGACCCAAAGGCTGGCTTTTACTTCGGTCAAAGGATAAGCATTGCCATTCAGCGTGGCAATGCCGCCAGCCTTTTGGGTACATTACCAGTCGACAGCGATGCGGAGGAATTTTTCGACGCCTTACATTAAATTGCCAATTTTTTTTTTTTTTTTTTTTATTTCTCTAGGGTTTTATTTTAATTTTTTAAGTTAGTTTTAATTAATTTAAGTTTATATCTAGAATTAATTATTTTACTAACTAGATAGCCAATTATAACGACTATGAAGTCATTGGCAATCATTCAAACTTTCCTGAGGCTGAAAGTAAAAGTAGGTAATAATCCCAAATATAGCTTGTAAACGAAGTACCTACATACATAGGTACGGAATATTAGTTTGTATTATAGGTATAAAATTATTATATTGTTGTATAATCAGTTAGATAAGCACCTACTAGTAGGAAGCATAAGAACATCGACCTCTGACCTTATCACGATTAATTTACAATCATTAAGTGATTTCCTATTTGTACCTAATCTATAAAGTGATGGCAATGGGTATGTTTAATATTGTCTTATGAACTCCAAAATATGAGAAATACTGCCGAGTCTCTCTCTAACCTCTTCTACGATTACGGCTATTCTTTCTCACAGTATGCCCAACATCGAAGCAGTGTCAATATTATAGGATGAAAAGGTTTATGTACCTACTTACTTACAGTAAACGGTCAAATGTAAATATTTCCGCCTATGTGGCACTCAGCAATCAATTATTATTTATGTAATCGTATTAGGACGTCTTGGGTTTTGGTGTCCGAAAAATCCTTCGCCAATTTGTTGTCAGTAAATTCTGAATTTCCCTCCAATTCTACGCATAGCTTGGAAAACTATTTGAAATTTTCCACCCTCAATAAAAAATGGAATTTCAAGAGATCGGTACGGTTTTACATCTTTCAGTCATATCAGTTTACATAACACGCTGCCCTCCAGTTCTATACTTATTAACTCATCACGTTTTATCAAACAGCGCCATGCGCGTACACTTAATTGTATTTCCTTATTTCAGTGTCAATTTAACGTTTGTGTCATTGTTGTTTTATACTATTTTACGATTTTATGTCAGTTTCACTCATTACTGTTATTTTATCCCCCAGTAGGCCTTGTGCCATATACAAGTAAATAATTTTACTATCATGACCGGATACTACACTCGAAGTTATAGACGTTATAGACCTGGGACAAAACGTCTATTAGGTCTAATTTCGAGAAAGAGGTTAAATCGGGAGCTACATTAGATCAACGGACACGTGGGCCACGCCTGAGTGCTACGTAGCATTCAGGAGTCGCGTGGCGTGGATAGTATCCTTAATTAAAATCCCTACAGGAAAACGTTTAAAACGCGATTATAATCTGTATTATACAATAATTTTACATTTGTTTTTCTAGTGTAGTGTCCATTTATTGAGTCCTGAATGTGATTATTTATGACGATTGTCTTTATCGGGTTCGCACTTGAGAAAACCCCGCCTACATATGGAATTAAACGCTAAGGACGGTATTATTTTACCTAAGTAAGATAAAACTGAAAGTCTTGCTACATAATTCCCAAAATAAATCACTTTAATACGATTTTCTTGTTTGCTTTTTTATCATCATTAATCATTTTATTTATTGAAATAAGTCTAAAATATTTATGAAGATTCCTATCTCATATTCTGAATCCATCAAAATGTTGATACCTACGTTGTTGAATCATAATATTATTTTATCAGTGCCTAGATACTGTTTAAACAACATATTGCAGGTAGTTACAGATAATTAAGTTTCTCAATTTGTTCGGAAAATCAAATAAAATTGGGATTTCTACTCAAACCCCAAGCGAACGCCGGGTACGCATAGATTATTAAAATATTGAGTGTTTTATTTATAGGGTATGTACCCATGAACGTAAATAAATAAGTTTTTCATAAAATAGTCTGTCCACATCGAAAATAAGCAACTTCATTTATACCTACTTAATGCCCAAGCCCGAAAGAGTTAAGTGAAAAAGAATACCACTTTATTTTTTCGGGGTAGATGACCAAGACTGAAAGAGAGTGCGATATTTTGACCTCACTAAAACCACCCCGGTGATAAGGTACCATTTGCATAGAGAAGTGGTTCTTTGACCTCCTAAAGACCACCACGGAACCCATTCTGTGTAACGCTTATTCAGGCAAACCCCTGGAGAGACTGTACTATGCACTACCCTGAGCTCGAATTGCTGTCATTGACTATATTTACACTAATATTATAAACACTAGCTTCTGCCAGCGACTTCGTACGCGGATCCTGTTGCTTATGCCAGCTTGTCGCTGGCATAAGCATGGGGTCGTCAAAATCAAAGATCTGAAACGTCTGATATCGAATTCTAAGAGCCGGGGACTGGATTCAGTACTCACGCGCGATGGCTTATTAGCGTATTTCATGTATAACTTTGGTGTTTCTATACCGATTTCTATGATTCTTTTTTTATTGAATAGATAATAATGTTAACTTTTTTAAATTAGGGATGAGTGAGAGTGTTATAAACGTAAGAGTAGATAAAAATAAACAGAAAGCTCCAAACTGCTAAGCTATCGGGAGTTACACGTGTTATTGTGAGTCAACCATAAAAGATAGACATATGCTGTCGTGGGATATTTTTTATATAATTTTAAGGTGAATATTTTCGTGATACATGATTTCTATGTAGCTTTAACCATTAAGGCTGCAAACGCGTCGGAAGCTTAAAAAATGGAGTAATTTCTCCCGTTTCCCCAACATTTCCCTTCACTGCTCTGCTCCTATTGATCGTAGCGTGATGAAAAGTATACTATAACCTGCCCAGGAGTATGAAGAATGATTGTACCAAGTTTCGTTAAAATCCATCGCCTAGTTTTGGTTTCTATAAAGAACATACAGACAGACAGACAGACAGACAGACAGAAAGACAGACAGACAGACAGACAAAAAATTTACTGTTTGCATTTTTAGCATTAGTATCGATCACTAATCACCCCCTGATAGTTAATTTGGAAATATATTTCATGTACAGAATTGACCTCTCTACAGATTTATTATAAGTATAGATGGAATATTATATTTTTGTGTTTATGTTTGGAATTAATAAACTCAAAAACTACTGCGCCGATTTCAAAAATTCTTTCAACATTGGAAAGCTACATTAACCCTGAGTAACATAGGCTATATTTATTGCCCGTGCAAAGCTGGAACGGACCGCTAGTGAACTAGACGTAGATAGAAGCAGTGTTGCCAGTATGATTACCCAAAAAAGAACGGTTGGCTTTCTGAAAAGGTACGGTTTTTAACTTCAAGGTACGGTTGGGTTGGTTTTTTTGTTAGATCTAAGTAAATTGTAGCAAATTGTAGATCTCAGTTTATCTCAATAGATTGAGATTTATTTAAACAAATGGCGAATTTTCTAAAAAAAATAATCATTTGATTCAATAAAATCAATCATCATATCTAAAATGTTTTACCGATATTATAATTCAATTAAACAAAATTATTGTAATTTCGTTTCAAGTTTCTGACAGGTACGTAAACAACAGAACTTTGCACACTTGTTTAAAAACAATAAAATAAAACAATACTTTTTGTTCCTTTAAATATAGAAAATAATATCGCTTCATATCTGAACTTCCTCATCACGTTTAAAAAAAAAAAATTAATTCAATCCATCATTAACGAATTATAGGTTATAAATCAAGACAGAGTTAAGGAATGGAGTATTTACATTTCTATAAATTGATTTACAAATGAATTTCTTCGATATTGGAAATCGGAAATAATGTTTGGTCACTTTACCATATCCTTTTGAAGAAAAAAGTTTTTTAAACGTAAATTCAGAATGTTGAGAAAAACAGGAGAAGGCTGTTTTTTTGTTTTTTACCCTTTGTAGTTTGTCACTACAAAAATAAATCACTAATATATAAAAGGTACGAAAAAGGTACGGTCTACACTGAGGTACGGTTGTGTGATGAATAGTACGGAAAACCGTACTTTTTGGTACGGTCTGGCAACGCTGGATAGAAGTGACGAGTGTTAGTGAACTAGATGTGCCGAGAATATTATGAGGAGAAACGGATATCTCTAGCACATATCACAAAATGTCAGTCTCCAACGAAAAACCGGAGAAGAGAGAAAACAAAGTGGAAGTATTTCGTAAAACAATATCTGCCGTAATACGGCAGATATTGTTATAATTACATTTACAAAAGTGACATTGAAACTACAAACCACTAACAACCAGTTGTGAATCGAAGTAACGTTTTTTTGCACGAATTATTTAAATTGTCTGTAATAAATATTGAACACGAATCATCGATATATTCATTTCGTTTAATTATCTACTTATATTGTTTGGTTCGATAACGATGTTGTTGCTAACGCTACCTGTAGATAGTAAGGCACACAAGAGCACGTGTCTAAACACATCGCAGCTACAAATTTCGCACACTCGCCTTCGTGTGATAAAATATCGTAGCCTAGAAATGATCACTTTATGATATGGCCAACTAAAACTAGCCAGATTGTTTAATTGTTATATTTTCATGATATGTCGGTCTTCGTTTGGCCATATCATTGATGTAGGATTTCTATGATAATAAAAGAACGCTACCTGTAGATAGTTACGCACACAAGAGCACGTGTGTAAACACATCACAACTATAAATTGTTGTTTGATAGCAAATCGTAGCTAGATCTTAGAAATGATCACTTTATGATAATTATGGTCAACTAAAACTAGCCAGATTGTTTAAATGTTATCATTTGATGATACTTATGTCGATCCTCGTTTGGCCCCATTGATTTAGGATTTCTATGATAGATAATAAAAGGCCTAAACGAGGGTTGAATTAACATCAAAATTTAACGTTTAAAACTAATTTCCTGGCCACCTGGCTAGTTTTAGTTGCTCAATTTGTTAGATTTGGCCACATCTATACTTTCATCAACAGTCAGTTCGCTGTTCACTAGATACACTGACAAATAAATATCGTAATTCTAGCCAGTGACGTACGAACAAATGTGGTACGGTGTTACTGTTCACTTACCGATCTAGCGAAATCCGATACTGGGTGATGTGTACAGACCCAGCAGCGAAGGGAAGCCATACACACCGCGAGATCCCGCTACTTACAATACTATCGCATGACACGGCAGGAGGTGCGACCTGAACGAACTGTGCCACGAATATCAATCATTACTTAGCCTTAAAGTTTATTGAACCCAATAAAAAATACATTCGGAAAATCGTGAGTTCTGCACGTGTAAATAAATGTACCGCGGTACCGTTTTATAGAGCTAACCGTTAGTAGTTAAATTGTGTTTACAATTGGACGGGATTGTTAAGTAACTGGCTGTTTCTAGCAGCCTCATTCCTGTGGCATATCTCGTTTAGGGTTAGCATATAGCAGGATTGGTTCTGAGATTTTGTTCTGATTGCGGATGAATTTTCCAAATCTCATAAAATATCAGAATTTTTAGAATTATCAATAAAATACACCTTAGTTACACTTAAAAGTTAAACAAGCTTTAATAAAATCACTAAATAGTTAGCCATTCCACTGCCACCTGGAACACTTTGAGTGCGATGTGCAACGAATGGGGTAGATAAACAGTGTGAAATAAAAATTCAAACTGTACAAAAAAATCAGGATTTTTCAATGGAAATCGGGCCTTTTTCCAGATTTTTGATTTTTTTATTTGGTATCCCTAATCCCGTTGAGTCTCTGCAATAAACAGCAATTTTCGTTTTTATGGGAAATCATCAAATAAGTTTTCCCACACTGGATGGGAACTAAGAGGAAGAGTCAGACTTCTACTGACTAAACCCGAGCTGTGCTCCTTCAGTTGCTCATTGCACTTCAGGGTCACGATAACTCTTTCCAACATCTCGCAGAACCTGTAGCACTTCTTGATTAATCGAACAAACCTAGAATCACTTTTATTCATTCATAACATTAGGTAATTAATGAATGATAAATAGGTATGATTTATTTGGATTATAAACAATAATAATGATGTGTTTTGTGACTAGGGAAGTAGTATTTACTACAATGTTATCGCAATGGTAATGTCATTCACAATAATTTCAAGACAGCAGTTATTTACCTGGTGGCACTATTTCAGGCTTATGTACTTACTTAATGCTTAATACTACTTAATGAATTGAAACACTCAAACAAATTATTGTTTTGTTCTAAATACATACAATATTTACTATGCATTTTTAGTTTACCTCTACGCAATTTTATAGGTAAAGGGATCAGTCAATAGTGCAACTATTTAGCAACCAGTCGCGTTACTTCTGACACCGAGTAAAATCATATTTTTAGCTCTGACATCAAATTATATAAAATTTTGTTAAATATAAACCAATGGTAGTATTTAATACTAACTTCTGCCCGCGGCTACGCCTGCGTACCTACAAAAAATACAGCCTAGGTCACTCAAGTATAAAGCAGCTTTCTATCGGTGCCAAAATTTTAGCAATCGGACCAGTAATTTCAGACATTACCTCCTACAAACAAGAAAACTAACTTAAACTATTTATAATTTTGTATTGAAGAAAAACTTAAACTATTTATAATTTTTTTAGGTGGGAAAATCATCCTTAGGGCAATTCTTTAATTGACCGAGTTCCTTTGAACGTAAAACGTAGTCAGTAAAATTCTCAGTCTCCCTTCACTCAGCAAGATATTTGATGATTTCCAATCCATTAATCACAAAGAAAATAACCCTGAAGATAGTGCTGAAGTAGCTGCGAGTATTAATTTGTTCACACTACAAATTATCTAGAAAGGAGGAGTAACAGACGAACAGACGTGGAGTAGCAAAATAATGATGTCAAGGTAAAGGATAATTGCGAGATTGTTCTAAAGGTCACCGTGGCCCTGGAACGCAAAACGTAACTAAAGGAATACAGAAAGAAAGAAAGAAAACATGTTTACATAAAATAACAGGTGGGTTCTAGACAATTTTAGGAAAAATCTTACAGGCCAGATAGAGTAGGAGGAGTCATTCCATGATTTCACATAGAAAAATATAAAAAACAGGTAAAGGATATGAGCAGCTTGCCTACACGATTTTATAGCTACACCCACGTTGCAAATGGGTGGCCTGCGCCAAATAACGCAAGTTTACAATCCTTACTAATATTATAAAATCGAAAGTGAGTTTTTTTGTTTGTTTGTTACGTCTTCACGACTAAATAGCAAAACCGATTTTGATGAATTTTGGTACAGACATAGTTGGGACCTTGGAGGCGGCCGTAGGGGGAGAAAGATTAAAGTATATTAATAAATCTGAGCGAAGCCGCGGGTATAAGCTAGTTTTATAATATCATATACATAATAACAAACTGCGCTCTAACAGCAATGAATTTAGAAAACTTTACGGTATACATAGCAATTTCTTTGCGATAACATAGTCATTGAGCATATCAATAATATTATTATGTCACGTGGTACGCCATGAGGCTACCAAAAATATAAAAAGGTTCTCATTTATGCTGTACAACTGAGAACAATTTGTCCTTTACAACAACCCTGTCCCAAGGCTACCTTTTTATGGTGGGCAAAAATCATCCAACGACAACCCACGCTCTTGGGCGGAGCGGGAGATAGTGTCAGACTCTTACTGACTAAAAACCCACTGTTCTGGGCCAGGGTTGTCATATCGACAGTTCTTCAATTTGGACTGAAATTAGTGAGAAAATTGTGGGGGTCCAAACCGTATGAAATGAAAACGCGGTAGGCCCAGAAAGCGATGGTGAGTTGACGCAACTGTTTTCAAAATCTAAATAGAAAACTACCACAAATAGCATTACACAACCTTACTTTTAGTAATACGAAACATGAAACAGCTGTCTAGTATTTTTATGTTAAGAATCTATGTACAAAATTTAAAAACCTGTTTTATGAAAAACTAGCTTTCCGCCCGCGGCTTCGCCCGCGTGGACTACAGTTTATATCGCGCGGGCAGAGACCCGTGCTCAGCAGTGGAATTATAGGTAGCCTATGTGTTATTCCAATGTCTCTTCTACCTACCTACCAAATTTGATCTAAATCCGTTCAGTAGTTTTTGCGTAAAAGCGTAACAGACAGACAGACAGACAGACAGTTACTTTCGCATTTATAATATTAGTAGGGATTACAAAGTTATAAACCCGTTATGGTACCTAGTTGGAGACATAATTATATGGTCACCCGAGTGGTAAGCTGTGTGGTTGGTTTTGTTTCCGCATCCAGTTATGCGCTGGTGTATTATGTCCGCTATGACCTGCCGTGACCGGTTTTTTACTTAGTGTCGGTGGTGCAACTTGTGACCATTTTTAAATATTTTTGGACAAAAATGTAGCATGGTGTAAAAATTATTGGACTCGATTCAGTTATTGATTCTGTACAAACTATATTCAGGTTTCGCAAATACCTACTAAAAATAATGTTGTATAGAAATAAATAGAAGGACTGAAGAGAAGTCGCACAAGCACAGCAGAACAAGCATTTTTTATGCTCCTATTCATAACATGTTTTCATGAAAACAACCCAAGTTATGTATATATATTTGATTATACTGATAAAAATGTTAATTCCAAGGCTAATGAGTGAAGAAAACAGGGTCACTTGAAATATAACAAAAACAATGTTGATAAAAGATTTGGCAGACAAGTAACTGTTGATAAATACGATGACCATGAAATGTAAACAATTCATGATGAATGTGAAGTAACTAATGTCGATCTACTTCCAGCTAAGCTAACAGCAGATTGTATTCAGAATAGTCAAGTAAATAAGATAAGCAAATATTGCTATCCTTTCAACAAATAAATAAGCAACTTATTTACAGAGCTGGAAGGTTGTCTTATCCTCGTGTTGAGAGGCTTAAGGTAAAGTATGGGATCAGCCGCGCGGAGGCCAGGCAGATCTACTATGACGATTTCATGAGCTCACCAATGAACTTTGAGAGACTGCAGGAGTTCACAAAAACCACAACAAAACAAGCAGAAAGAAAATATGCCTCAGCCTATATACTTGAAGATCTTCAAGGTTTTGCCCTACATATCGCCTCGATCGATGTCGTACATAAATTTACTATTAAATTAAATATTTACTCTGAATTAAGGAATTTATTGTAAACCTAAGTACGGTAAAGTACCCTAAAGTATTAAAGTGATAGTGGTAGTACCCTATTACCGTCCCTTTAGTTTAACGAATTGTGAAAGGCTGGCTGGCCGATCGTGGAACATTCGCCATTGCTGTACTGTTAGTTGTCCGGTTTGGCCGACAGTGGACAGCGATGCGACAACGCGCTTTCACTAAATTTAATTGTTCCATCTGTAGAGGAATTTTACATCAATTCTTATGGAAATAAGTTGTTACAATGCACCTGACCGCGGGCACCTTCAACGTGGGACATACGTTGCATATACTATATTCTCTCTTTCCTATTTATAGTCATATCATAGCTATTGAAATCGCTTAGACGATCAGCCGAAGCCTAAAGTAAATATTATTCATTAGACGCGTGTTCGTTACCGTCTGGCGGCCGGAGGCCCTACCACGAGCTCTTAACGCGATCCATTTTATGACCTGAAGGCCCCAGGGGCCATGACGCGAACGTGTTAAAGCCAGAAAGAGGGATGGAGCTGTACAAGGTGTATATATATAGTTCCATCCCTTTAACATTTCAGTGTAGGTCGGCAAATAGATCGTGTTAAGGGTTCGTGGTAGGGAACGTGGTAGGGTATCTGTGAACACAATAAGTCAGTGACGACAACTACAGAACCTTAGTCGTTGTTTTTGAGACAACCTTCTCTTCTCTAGGTACTCGTAGCATTTAGTTTTGTAGTTTTTACTTTTATGGGGCATGCGGTGTTAACCTATAAGAAATTGTAACACTAACCTAGATTGTAAATACATATTTTGTTTTTTGTATATTTATTTATTTATTAAAAACACACTATCTTTACAAGATTGCTGGCCCCCTACAACAGTGGTTTTAGAAACCATAAAAATCTTAAACAACTTTAAAAAATACAAAAAATAATAATAATAAAAATATAACCTTAACCTACATATAAATAAATAAAATCAAACTTAATCATCATCATATCAGCCGAAAGACGTCCACTGCTGGACATAGCCCTCCCCCAAGCGTCGCCACAACGACCGGTCCTGTGCGTCACGCATCCATCGGATTCTAGACTCGGTTTCAGACTTAATACCTTACATTAATTAATATTTAATTATAACAAAGAAACTTTAATAAAACTCTTGCGAATTCTGTCTCATGGCTCGAAAATAGGTCAATCGTCTCATGCACTTCGTTTAGCACGCGTATTGTGCGGGTGAGGGGTGCTTTTGACAGCAGGTTGGTTCTGGCAGCTGGCACGGCCAGCAATGGCGGTCGCCGTCGCCTCCACACGTACCTGTCTGGCACGCACAATATGTTTGTGTATTGTTGGTTGGCCAATAAAATAGATAAATTTCCTAGATCTAAGTATCGGGCTATCCTACTTGCTTTGGACTGGTGAGCAATCTGTCAGGGGGTAAAAGTTGCGCAAATTTCGAAAAAAAAATTTGTATTGAGATTAATTTCGAAATATGAGAAAGTAACTCGTTACGAAGTGTTCGATAAACTTGACAAAATATTTAAATAATTATAGTGATATTTTACGCAACTTTGTATATCATTGAAGGATAACGTGACTTGTAAAAATTTGAAATAAAGAGGTACCTATATTTATCTGTTTATCTGAAAGCCAGATTTTTTCTGTCCATTGCATTTATAAGTTCAGTTACCCTTTTTTGTTGATGTTTATTGGACGTATAAAAAAATTATTGTGTTCCGAATAAAACAGCCTGTTGTTGCCAAATAAAACAGATAATTTCCTCGTGATAACTACGCAGTTGACATTCGTATGAAAAATTACAGAGATTTTATTTATGGTGGTGAAAGTCATCTACTGACAACCCCCGCTTTTGGGCGGAGCGGGTAATAGCGTCAGACTAACTGACTAAAAAACCAACCCCGTTCCTTCTAGCCTTCATACCGGGGCTCGAACTCCCTTTCAGACCCTGGTCCCAGAAGCTTCGACCCGGCAAATTATGGAGATAACGTACTCTGCGGATTCCTTAAAAAATGCTTATAAATTCACTTTAAGACATCGGTTGCCTCGTACCTTATTTAGTTCCGAGGGTATGAATGGGGCATAGACAATGTATATGTGCAAGGAAAGACAAAGAAAGTTTGTTTTTGAATTAATATCGTATCGGGCGCGATGCCAAAACAACCGAATGCATACACACGACATGCGCGACGGCGTCGGCATAACACGTAACTACGTGTGCCGTAACGTACTAAAACGTAGTAGTTTTTTTTTGGATCTTCATCTAAGTATGTATATAAATAAAAGAAGAAACTGAATGATTGACATATCATCGTACAGACAAAAATATTCGGACTAGGAGCATGAAATTTTGCCCGGTTTCTTGTGTAGGTATGTATTGTGATGCTCGTATCTTGATTATCATCATCATCATCATCAGCCCTTTTAATGTTCCCACTGCTGGGAGAGACTAGAACATAATCCAATACCCCTCAGTGCGTGTTGGTGGATGTCACATGTCTTCGAATTTTTGGTTCTAGGACATGCCGGTTTCCTCACGATGTTTTCTTTCACCGTTTTGAGAGCAGTGGTGATGAATTGAATTACACAAACGAATGCGCCTGGCTGGGTTCGAACCCGCGACCTACACTCGGCCACCACTGCTCTCGTATCTTATAAAGCAATAAAACTAAACATAACATTAAGTACATTATTGTTCTAGATGCATAAGGTAATAACAATCAAGAGTGTGAAGTTTCGCAAGTTACTATATCTGTTTAATGCCATTTAGAACTTTAAACTTGGTTGGCAGAAAGCAAATGACTTGAAAATTATTCTTGTTTTATCAGAAAAAGATAACAAAACCGCATGACGTGCATACCGAACATATGGAAATTCTTATCACTTATCAGTTTGCCCATACATATAACTGTGACATATTGTTTTTATATTACTATTTATATTGTTACGCCATTGTAATTTATCATAGTGGCCTAGTCATGCATTTTATGAAACAGTAGGTAGTCTACATTTGAAAGGATGAAGTAATTCATAATTTTATAGATGATGACAATGAAGACGTGTTATGTTCAAATTAAAAACAAAAAGTTTTGAAACGTAAAAGTATTTAAAATTTTATTAATTAATTTATTAATTTAACCAGAATGGCAAACTGCCTGTGAATGGCATTTATAATAATTTAGTACGCAATTTAAATAAAGCAGATTAAAGATAAAACAGCACAAATTTTATAAAAAAATAAGGCACTCATTTTTTATTAAATGCAGTACACATCTTATATACTCGTAGCACAGCGTTTTTAGGTAAAAATAAATAATTCGTCACTAGTCATAATAAATTCAGTAACTGATACAGATTTTCCTCCTGATATTAAATAGTTGCATCAACATTATCCCCGTTCGTTAGCCGGTATTAACAAAACATATTATTATAATGATTTAACTGAGCTAGGTACTAATTTATTCAAGAGAACGAGCAAATAGTTACACTATTAAGCATAAGTAAAGAAATACACGATTATCTACTAAACATTTTGCGGACAATAATGACTCAGGATTGTGTTTATGTTAATCAGGAACTAAATAAATTAACACCGAACAAAAGAAGGTGCATCATAATGTAATGAGCAGGCGTTACTCGTAATTTGTATAAGACAGCTGTTATAACCTGAGTAACAATATAATTATTGCAATCATTGTCAAACGAAACCAGCTTGAAAGCATTCATTCATAAATTAATAATTTTTCGTCGAATTTATTATTAGGTAAGTACAAAACAATTCCGTTATCTGAGTTTTCGTTGTCTTCTGAAACCGAATTGTATATTCGATTTTAGAAGTTATCCCGCGCGCCTCAAGGAGTTGTCAGCAACAGGAGGGGCCCAGCTGGGTCGAAGCCTACTGGGGCCAGGGTTATCCGAAAGGAAACTCGAGCCTCGGAATGAAGGCTAGAAGGAACGGGGTGAGTTTTTAGTCAGTAAGAGTCTGACGCTAAGTCATTGGATGATTTTTCCCACCGAAAACTAGATACATATTTCTTCACTTATTTATCCACTTTACATATTTTTATTGCAAAAAAATGAATACATAATATATCAAATTTTGTTTTTAGTTAAAAAAATTATGTTCCTGAAAACCAAAACGTGTTATGTGACAAATTCGAATTAACGCGATGTAATGCTTGGAAATCCACCTTCGTGAAGTCGCGTCATCGAGATTGTGTTCTTTCAAATTGGTGTGTCTATGCATGAATTGACGATTTCATGGACATAAAGTAAACGTGTTCTAGCATTTATTATTTAATCAAACTGCGTTCAACGTAACATGACATCACGCATTTGCTGTACACGTAGACAGGTGAACACATTGACACTTCGTCAGGTAATGTAATAGGGGGAGATCCGTCTATTAGGGGGAGAGATCGGGCGGACCGCTATCAAATATTGCAATTGGAATTGACGATTAATTGCACCTTTAACAATATTTTTGTTTTAGTATATTTTAGCAGGGCAAGGCTTAACGTATATTTTTTGTTAAAGTTAGATTAGTTGAATACAAATTTTAAAAAATTTTGAGTTATCGAGCACAAATAGCGGGCTGTTTTTGTTACCAATATAACAATAAATAAGAACACAAATGACTCCGATAGTTTCAAGGTTTTCAACCGTTTTCACAGTCAATCAGCTTATGTACCCATTTACCTACATTAATACCTACGATGTTTTCTCAGATATTATGGTGAACCAACTTACAAGAAGAGAATTTGTTTGTGGGTTGGTACAGGCAGCTGCATCAATTAGGTTTTCACCTATCTAAGTAAAGTAGGTAACCAGTTGATGATGCTGTAGGTAAGTACATGACATATTTATCCACTACCTACTGAAATTTTTAAACAAATATTAAGATTAAGATTTCGCATAGGTAATTGGACACAAATTAGTAATGAAAGAATAATTACCATCTACTAATTCTCGACAACATTTCTAAACTTCCTTATTATCCAAAAGTCGATAGTAATTGTACAACCTCACAAGATGTGACTTAATGTTCCGAACCGAGGATTGAATTGACGTTTCCTGACTTATATCCTAGTTAAACAGTTAAATTGACCAATCAATTAGACTATTTAACTAAAACGGTAATCACTTGCTCTAGTTATTAAATAGTTTAATTGATTGTCTAATAAAAATTGTATTAGTTATAAATCTATTATCTATCGGTAGTGACAATGATTGTATTAACGCCGTTTGTTAGTATTCTTGAGTAGAGGCAGAAATAATAAGGTGGAGACACCCCCAAGCAAGGCGGAGTGACTATTTTCGTAGTGTCTTTGAGGCCGTTGGTTGAAAGTTGTCGAGAATCAAAATGATTGGCGTGCGGTGGGAGAAATTTATACCCAGCAGTCTATATAGCATAGTCGGCTTTACAATTTTCCCACTGCTGGGACTCAGGCCTCTTCTCATGGAGAGGGAATGGACCGTAATGCACTACGCGGGCCCAATGCGTATTGGTGTCACATGTCTTTGAATTTTTGGTTCTAGGACATGCCGGTTTCCTCACGATGTTTTCCTGCACCGTTTTGAGAGCAGTGGTAATGATTTAAATTACACAAAGTAATGCGCCTCTAGTGTATTGCCGATGATGTTGATGAAGATTCTATTACAAGAGCTTCCTAGAAGAACTGCTATTTAAAATTTGAACACATTTTTTTTACAGCCTATATAGTGTTTTAAAGGCATTGAGTATTATCCCTACTTAAATGTCAAATTTTTACTGGTTAAAATAGTTAGAACCTGGAAAAATCTTAACTAGAAATACTTAATTCAAAGATCGAAGATAAACGCAGAATAATATTCTTACTATTTCTTTTACTTGTGTCAACAGAAATCCTATTTACCGACTTCCCAAAAAGGAGGAGGTACTACATACGTTCGGCTGTTTGTATGTTTTTTTTTTTTTTGTATGTTTGTTCGTCGAATACTCCCCCAAATGTGGACGGATTTTCAAAATTCTTTTTTTGTTCGAAAGTAGATAGTTCTGAGGTGGTTCCATTATCACCAAATTAGGATCTGATGATGGGATCTTGGAGAAATCGAGGGCAACCTTCAAATTTTATAGGCTCACTTATTGATTTTCGCATATTTTATGAAGTATCTTGTGTATTTGCGTATGGTCGTCACCATCTCAGGTAGCTGGGCTGATGATGGAAGGTACAACTCCTTAACAGTAAGAAGTTACTCGAACAGGCAAGGACTGTTTTAGTAAATTGTTTTGATGTTTGATAGGGCATTTGCCACATTTGGTCTCATGATCATCAAGTCATGACCTGATGCTGCAGTCAGGATAGTCTGCAGAGTACCTAAGTCCTCGACAACAAACAGCAGATATATCGAGTTTAGGCTCATTGAAAACGGCTCGATGTGTGGATAAACGTACTGCTAATAAAGAACACCGAAGTACATAGAGACCTGATGCTGAAGCCAGGAGCATCAGGAAAAGTACAAACCTTGAAATTACAGCATCGTAGTCGTGTTTGGGCTCATTTTAAACAGGACTAAATTTTAAGTTCATTGCAATGTTGACATAAATCTGGCCTGATGCTACAGCCGGGATTGTCAACATCTAGTCTAATGACTGATTGAAAGATTTACCTTTCGGCTTCATCATCAGATCAGTTCGATATATCCTTTCCCTCTCCAGCATCTAGTCTAATGACTGTTTGAAAGAAGAGGGGGAGAGGATATATCGAACTGATCTGATGAAGAAGCCGAAAGGTAAATTAATGTAATCTAACCGTGTTTGGGATTATTAGAACCGTTATGAGATGCGCTCTGACTATAAGGTATTTAAGTTTGACTGAGGGGTACTTTTTAGTGGTGGTACCATAACTAAAAAGTGTAAAATAAAAAAAACTTTTTATAAAAAAAATATAACCGACTTCAATGATAAAAAACACTGAAAAGTATCAAATTACTTTAATTTTGGAAGTCGGTGTTAAATAACGAAGAGACTAAACTATTATAGAAACACCGACTTCCAAAATTAAAGTTATTTGATACTTTTCAGTGTTTTTTATCATTGAAGTCGGTTATATTTTTTTTGTAAAAAGTTTTTTTTTTGATTACTTGTTCACTGCATTTCCATTCCGAAAATAGTATCAATCAATGATAAGATAATATCTTAATTATTATTATAATTATAATCAATCTACCCAGCGTTTTCACCACAATATTGAAATGGGGTTCCAGCACCCGCATACAGCATGAGTACCATTATCTCATATGGAGCAATTGTTTTCTGACCTCCACAACCCCCTAAATGGGCATCTTGGTAAGGCCGCGTTCCCACAATGTCGTCGTAACGGTTAAATTATCGTCGCAAGACTATCGACTGTAGCTGTTCCTATTATACCAACAGTTTTTTTATTATTATTGATAGGCTAGCGTTTGACCACCATTTCACCTGATGGTAAGCGACGATGTGTGCGTCGTAGCCACGAAAGATAGTCGCATTAACGACACAAAATTTACCTTCACGGTTTAGATTTGACATATTTTTTATCGTTTTATGACTGTCACCGCAAAAATCACGAAGACGACAGTTGATCGTGTCATCCTATGTGAAAACTTCCGTATAAATATATATAAGCCACGATACTTAAAATTACACGATTATCTGTCGTCACGACAAAGTGGAAACGCGGCCTATCGTGCTTATCGAGCCACTGAGGAATCTCTGTATGATACGATGGTCACCCATCCACAGATCAACTTCGGGATGCGTAGTTTATTTTTATTTTATTTTATTTTATTTGGGAAAATAAACGGTTACACATTACAATATGGTTAAGAACTTAAAACTAAAATGGTAATATAAATGTATAACCAACAACATTTTCCACATAATACAAAAAAAGTTAAACTAACATGAACATCGTGCGATGTAAAGTAGATAGACTACAAAGTATGAATAAATGTTAAAATAAAACTAAACTGAAAGTTATACATGCAAAAAGATAAAGAATTGAACCATGATTTTAAATTATTATGTACTTAAGTCTGCTATGGTTTTAAGAGCAATACTTCTAAATTTCCCAGCCGAGACAGCAAAGAACTCAATATCCTGGAAAATCCTATTGAACTGAGTGGTAAGACGTCGTAGGGGTGCTCGCGAGCCCGCGTTTGATCGACAAGAGGTTACAGCAAACAGCGGTCGCGCGCGCACACCCCGACGTGTAGTTGTTCTGGGTACTACATAACTTATTCTATTGCTTATATCTATACAATCAAATTTATTGTTACATAAATCAAACAGAAACATCGATTCCAACATTATACGTCTAGATTTAAGATCTTGAAGTTTAAATTTATTTAATAAGTCGCTATAAGATGCATACCTGCGAAAACAACGGTAGTGCATGGCCTTTAGAAATTTACGTTGTACTTTTTCTATCATGTTAGAATATTTTTCATAGAAGGGATTCCACACCGGGACCCCATACTCCAATTGAGACCTGACCAGAGTTTTATATAGGTATAAATAAGTACTAGGACGCCTAAATTCCTGAGCCGATCTCATTACAAACCCGTACATACGAAAAGCATTGTTTACAATTTTAGTAACGTGAGCATCTAGATGGAGTTTGTCATCTAGCAAAACACCGAGATCACGAACCACTGTTTCTCTTGCCAGATCTGTATTCTGCAAGGTATATGTATGTTTTATTAAGTTTTTATTTTTAGTAAAACTAATGCAATGGCATTTGGATATGCTCAATTTTAGTTTGTTTTTTACACAATATTCAGAGAATCTATTTAAGTCTTCCTGCAGCAATAAACAGTCGCGTAAATTAATAATTGGTCTAAAAATTTTTAAATCGTCTGCGTATAGTAATAATTTAGAATTCAGAAAACACGTACTTATATCATTAATAAACATAACAAACAAAAGAGGACCCAGTATAGAGCCCTGAGGAACACCGGAAGTAACATTTAGGGTCGCAGAATTAAAGCCATTTATCACAACTCTCTGAGATCTGTTAAAAACGTAAGAGGAGAACCATCTCAGTAGGTCGCCACGTATGCCATTAAAGGCAATTTTACTCAAAAGCAGTTGATGGTCCACTTTGTCAAACGCCTTTTGGAAGTCCGTGTATATAGTGTCAACTTGAATACGAGAGTCCATACTGTTAAATAAATAGTCAACAAAAGTTATCAGGTTAGTGGTAGTTGATCTTTTTTTGACAAATCCATGTTGTTGTGGAATTATGCTATTATGTAATATAGGATAAACCTTATCATGAACAAGTCTCTCAAATAATTTGGAAAATACCGATAATATCGAAATAGGTCGATAATTTTCGATATCCTGTTTAGGTCCCGACTTATGAACAGGAGTTATATTTGCGAGTTTCCAGGCTTGGGGAAAGACTCCTTTTGAAATGGATAGATTAAAAATAATTTGTAATGGCACACACAGATTAACAGCAGTCTTTTTAATGAACACGACTGGTAAGCCATCTGGTCCCGGGCCTTTTGACGGATCTAATGCTTTTAGCGCACTTAATATTTCATCGGCAGTAAACTGAATGCTACTAAGGAGAGAACAGGTTTCAGAGTAATTTCCGTACTGCGATGAAACACTGTGACTTGAAGTGGATGGCTCATATACCGAATTGAAAAAGCTTGAGAACAAATTACAGATGTCTTCAGGGGTGTTGGCTGAATTATTGCTATAGTGCATGATAGAAGGGAAGCTTGTAGAGGATTTGCGGGAAGAAATGAACGTCCAAAAGTGCTTAACATTAATTCGGATGCCGTCTTCTACTGAGGCAATGTACTTTCTGTAACAATTTTTGCTCTCAACTTGGAATCTGGAGCGGTAAATGGAAAACTGTTCGTAATCTGAGATATTTTGATACATCTTCCATTTTACCCAAGCTTTGGCTTTATTTTTGTAAATATGAATAAGCGATTTTGTGAACCAAACCGGTGTAGTTGAACCTCGGAGGTCGACCCATCATGTGGCTATTATTACTTTAGACACGAGCTCTCATGATTCTTTACATTCTCGTATTAAATAACTAAATCTCACACCTAGTCTGTCTGTATATTCGCAGTAAACTCAAAAACTACAGAACAGATTTTCACGTGATTTTTACTAACAGATAGACTGATTCATGAGGAAGGTTTCAGTGAAAGTGATAGTAGAGAAAAGTTGAGAAATTTTACGAATCTTTTTTTTATTCTTTTATAATTTAAGGGACTTTTGGCCATATCAGCCCCATCGTAACCTAATACCAGTAAAGCTACCTTGAATCTTATCAACTATAAGGACTCTAAAACCTTACTCATTAATTTACAAACAGCGACAGCTGCGTTAAAAAAGGGGTTCGCAAAGTAACACTAGTGTGAAGCTGGGGCGGGTCGCATGTGTTACATAAAAATGTAATTTAATTTGAAGACATTTGTTGTTAATAAAGTATAATAACAAAATTAAATATACTTGAGATAAGAAGTGAGTGCCTTCGCCGAGGCGTTGACCGCTAAAAGACCATTGTTTGAGTGAGGATCAAGTTTTGATTGACACACTTCAGTTGTCGATTGTCCAACTAATCAAATGGAGCACTCGTAGTCAACAACCAAAGTAATCGTTCATGTAAAAAGAACAGGTACACAGTAAGAAACAAACAAATGAGATATCTTGAAGCGCAATGCGAGGGTAGTTAAGCAGGATTCAGTTTATCCTTACAAAATATAAATCAAAGTCCCTCAACGCGTCTGTTTGTCTGTATTTACGCGATAAACTTAAAAACTACTGAAAAGATTTTCATGCAGTTTTCACCAATAGACACAGATTTCTGAAGACCCAAAACAGAAGACGTTTTTGAAAATTAACAAACAACTAAATAACCTACATAATTAAAATAGGTGTTATCATTAGGATCAACATTTCTCTTAATAATATACATATATCATATATTTAGAATGTTGAACCTGTACGGCAAATTGAAAATGATAATCTTTAACTACTTAAGTAGTTCTTTTAAAGGTAACTTCTATTATTTTCCTTGAAATTGGGTCTTACCACCCCCTAGTCCCGTTAATATTTATGGCAAGCCGGTCGGGGGCATGTTACTAGGTCAGCACTGCAGGTATGACTCACTAAACTAACTAGTGAAGTGACCATCGGCTCGTGTTTACTTGCACTGCAATTTGCGTATCGATCGAAAGAGTTCTTAAAACTCATTGCTCGGTGCCACGCAGAGTTTATGTGTTTTACCTTTTCAGTACCTGATAAGTTTGCAAACTAAAAGACCTGAATAGACTTGATAGTAAATCATGGACCACACGAACGTAACCCAGTGTCCAAACAGAGGTCGTCTTAATGCAAACTTGCGGATTGAAAACCAAGCCAACCGTTTGTGTTGATTGTCGGATCGTTGGATTACAACTGCTGTCTACACGGATTGCAACAAGCAAGGTCTGTTGGGACGCTGGATTTGATTTTTGTGTTTCGCTACGAGGAACGCTACGCAGACCACTACCACGCTACGGTGAATACTACGAGAAACGCTACACCGACCGCTACAACAAACGCTACGACGAACGCTTCGTCGAACGCTACGACGAGCGCTACGGCGAACGCTACATCAAAAAATTCAACGACTTTATTGAGTTCGAAGATTGAGAAAGAATTCTGAAGTACTTATGAATAAGTATTTTTCGCCCACTAGGTATATTTTAAATACGCAATGTCTGCCTACGATTTACGAAGTAGGCCAGCTATCTGGCTGTCTTGGTATCTCTGTGATCAATTAGCAAAAGGCATATATTAACCTTTTCGACGCCCTTCTATATAATACGCGATGTGTCCTCCAGCGCCACGCAACAAATTAAAAAAAATATTTTCTGGCGTTTTTTTTCTATTGAATATAAAACAAACAAGAACTTATTATGTGTGAAAAAGTTAAAAATATGGCTTATAACAGGGCAATTTTCCATAAAAACAAAATAAAAGGTCTTGTAAAAGTCGTAAATTTATTTTATACTATTATTACTTCTAATCAAGTAGTGGCGAACATCTCGAACTTGTATACAAGTGACTGGCGTTCAAAAGGTTAACATGGCTACTTAATAATTATTCCTTTGCAATCTTCTCTGATGTATGAACTCCAAAACATTTTTCTCAGTAACCAATATCTATTATAAAATAACTAATTGCGATTAACTACTTAATTCCAGGGCCGTGTTGATTGATTCCTCATTATTTTATCATAATCCACGCGCTTTCACCAATTTATTGAATCAGTTGGCCTTTGATTCGATATCATATCATTTACTATCTTTGTTGAAAGAAATGGTAATATATTATTATATACATACTCGTAGATAAGATTTTAATGTAAATTTACAAACTTTAGACGCCAGAGAGAGAGAGAGTCCATAAGGTATCGAAAAGTATTTGGAACTCTATGAACGGAAGTTTCAGTTGAAGTCGACCTGCATAGGTCATGGTAGATTTTAGATAAAGTAAATGTTAGTAGGTTTGCGCAAGTGCAGACGAGTCTGGCCATAAAAAGTGCATACTTCAGTACGGTCATAAATTTTGCGAAAACTGTTCATCGAACAAGTGTACGTCGCAATATTCTACATTTCTCGTAGTTAATGACGCAAGAAAATAATAATAATTATATTATAAGTCTATACTTATGTATGTGCGATTGGTCACGGATAACTTGGCTTTACTACACGGAATTATGCAATAATTACAGACTTTTTACATAAATCTAGGTTTGAACAATTTAAGGGATCAGTCAAAACGAATTACGAACATTATATACGTACTTTAAGTACATAACATAAATTAAACTTATCGTTCAATACTTTGCTAATGTACAAACAATTACCAAATATTAAATGTTTTGTGTTTGTAATTGTATGCACCTTCTTGGAACCCTGAATAAGTATACTGGTGATGTATAGAAAGTATAATGATAAATGCTTAACTTTTTTATTGCAAAGAATGCAGGTAGCCGTTTAAACAGCGATGCAGAAACGATTACAGGGCTGTTAAATGCTCTTAGCATTGAAATATTATAACCTTATGTTACATAGTTAAAAATCTTGGTTCTGAATCTGATCTAAAACTCGTGGATACACAAAAAAAAATATTTTGGAAACTAAGGAGTACTTTGCTCTTGCTTGGCCACGTCAGCATTTGGTCAACAACAATTAGATTACACATCAAAGATGAAATCCAAGGGTGGCAATATCTTATCTCTGCAAATTTTTGAGTGATTAGATGTAAATTCTTGATACGAGGTGGTAATGAATTGCGCGGCGCCGGCGGCGCGTCGCATGCAAACTGTTTAACTGTCCTTAAGTGGGACATATCAATCAATGTTTAACGTCTTTGCAATCAATCATATCAGTCGGAACATATCCATCACTAAACATGGAGTTGCAGAAGCTATATAAAACGTGCAAGGACAACTTAACGAATGTATTTGGAATCATATTCATAACATAACATCATTCTTGACTGGCCTGTTGGTCTAGTGGTTAGTGACCCTGACTGCTATGCCGGAGGTCGTGGGTTCGATTCCCACCCAGGACAAATGTTTATGTGATGAGCATGATCATTTGTTCTGTGTCTGGGTGTAATTTATCTATAATATGTATGTATTTAGAAATATATAAATATGTTTATCAGTTGTCTAGTACCACAAGGTCTGCTTAGCTTGGGACTAGACGACGTTGTGTGATAGTTGTGGAATATTATATTATATTATATTATTATTATTATACCTGACTCTATGAAGTGGAAGGCACAGATAACGGTTTAAGTGCCTAATACCAAATCATTGTGCAGACTTTAGTCTGGCTAGTGCGAAATTCCGGCTAAAAATACATATTGAAGTTCAATTATATGTCAAATCAACAAATATATCCTCCCATTTTAAGTGTCAGAGAAGGACTTTCAGATTTTTATTGAATAAAACCCTCCTGTATTCCTTCAGTTGCTCTTTGCGTTCCAGTTCCATGGTCACTCTTTCGAATGATCCTGCATTTCTGGACTTTGCCATGAAGATTCAAGAAAGGTGCGACACATGCACTCACGGGAACGAACTCTAGGAGGCAATCACTATAATATCATAATATGCTAAAGTGGATACTCATAGGCACTTAGTAACACACCTTGCTGCATATTGTATCGCTTTGATCTCATATTTCATCATACTACTAGACTAACAATTATTGGGTGGTCTCAGCTCCGGAGCCTAAAAAGGCTAGACTGCTACCTTACACTACAAAGCTACATATATGGTTCGGCAGTTGGTCATTAGATACCGTTAAGCCAAGAATTTGAATAAATGCAATTAAAGTGATGCATCACGACACACATTTTCACTGTTTTTCATACAACCGATTATGACATTATTACACATTTTTCGTTATATATTTTGGAAACACAGTATCTTGTGGATATTATCTAGGCTTCTATTGAAATCAATTTCTAAATTTGTGTAAAACTAATGAAGTAAAGACGTCTGAAAATCTCCTATTTATTACCTACACTTCATAATTTGCCTAAAAAGTCAAAAAAGTAAAACTATAGAAGCCTTGCAAATTTTATTAAGATTCTAAATGACGACAACTTTTTTCAAAAACTTTTAAGAGTTTAAAAAAAACAGCAATTTCCTGGAGCAAGTTTTGTGAAATATTCGAGTAAATCTCGGAATTACCGAATACTAACAGAGTTTTCAGGCGGTATCTCTTTCTCTTTTTTGCGTTGCCTTTCGTCAAACATCGCGTTGGATTGCATTAAATGAAGTAACAAGCTTTTAAACCATTTTCGATATTTACGATAAGCGAGTGGAGAAGGACCCTCTTAACACTTCTCTTAACAAATAATTTGAGCAATTTTTTTCAGGTGTGTTTCAATTGTGGACGTCTATCGGCTGAAATGATGTTGATGATGATGCCAGGTGTAGTATGATTAATCGTCAGCAACACACCGTTAAAATAATTTGTGAGTAGATTTTATTACAAAAACCTGAACAGCATTATCATCACCTTCCTGGCCTTGTCCCATTTTACATGGAGTCGTTCACACACGTCTTTCTTCCATTCTGACCTGTTAACCGTCACGCTATCACCGACTCCCTTCGTATCACTTCTCACACAGTCCATATATCTTATTTTTGACTTCCATCAGACTCCATCTATGCACAGGTATACTCATAACTCTTTTAGTAACATGCGTTTCATTCCTCCTCTTCACATGATCATACCAAGATGGACGACCTTTAGGAATGACAAGATATATCCGACAAACACTCACGAGTTTATTCCGCCAGGGTCGCACATCCACGACCATATACTAGATCTAGTCAGCTCTTCTGTCACCTATGGGTATTGAAGAGCTAAACTGAACTTGAGTATCCAGTCGCAAACACAACCCTGGCGAATAAGACACGAAAACACTCGTTGGACCAATCCGGCGCTTAAGAGGGTCCTTCTACACTCGCTTATCGTAAACATCGAAATTATTTTAAAAGCTTGTTACTTCATTTAATGTAATCCAACGTAATGTTTGACGAAAGGCAACGCAAAAAAGAGAAAGAGATACCGCCTGAAAACTCTGTTAGTATTCGGTAATTCCGAGATTTACTCGAATATTTCACAAAACTTGCTCCAGGAAATAGCTGTTTTTTTTAAACCCTTAAAAGTTTTTGGAAAAAGTTGTCGTCATTTAGAATCTTAATACAATTTGCAAGGTCTCTATAGTTTTACTTTTTTTGACTTTTTTAATTTTAAGGCAAATTATGAAGTGTCAAAGTTCATACAAAATAGGAGATTTTCAGAGGTTTTTACTGGATTAGTTTTACACAAATTTAGAAATTGGTTTCTATAGAAACCTAGACCATATCCACAAGATAATGTGTTTCCAAAATATCGTCAATATATGTAATAACGTCATAATCAGTTATGAGCGGTTGTATGAAAAACAGTGAAAATGTGAGTCATGATGCACAACCTTAAAGGGTTAATTACATTATATTATGCGACATTGTGAGGAAATCGGCATCTCCTAGAACTAAAAGTTATTGGAAGACATGTGAGATCTATCACCCGCCGCAAGCGCTTCTATTTATTTTATTTATTTTTTTTTATTTACGGCCCATTCAATCATAAAAAAATCACAGGTCTAAGTCCCAACAGCTGCAGTGGCAAATTACAAGACTGATTATCATAAGTTATGTGCTAATTACAATATTTTACATAGATGAAGAACTCAATAGAATTTTAAAAACTTCTGCAAGCGGCATCTTCCTCTTGAAAGTAGAAAATGATTCCAAGAAACATACTTCAGGGATAAAAGTATACATGGGTAGACCATGTAGAATTTCATACGTGTGCCAAACATCCAATTCCTTTCAATTTTTATTAGTTGTGTGATGGTACGAGTATACGTGACATAGCACAGATCTTTAGTGTCGCATTGTCCAGAATGACCGAAAGTAATCGATAATGTATAGATATACATAGTTAGAGGTCTCAAACTATTTACCTCCTACTTTAGTAGCAATTTTTTGTACTATGCAAAAAATGAGCCAAATAGCAATAACTTGTTTATTACTTTTTTTCTATCTAGGCACGAGAATTTATAACGGGAATGCTTAGTCAGATTGTAAAAAGTACCATACAGGGTGATGTTACAATTTTTTTTAGTCCTGTGAACTCGCCAGATTTTTTTTTTATGAAATCGATTTGAATAGGGCTGTTTGAAATGTAGTATAGTAAAAACATTTAATAAAAAAAGTAGTTCTTATTGCTTCGCATTTAATTTAAATTACTTTTTTTTGTGATGTCTCAACAAAATTTAGTTTAAGATTATTAAAATATGTAAACATAAATATTAAATACAGTCTGTATCTGTAAACAACTAACATTACAGCATGGATTAATTGCCGCTTATAAAAAGTTAACAAATGTATAACACCGTTACACGTACATACTATAATAGCGTTTATTTTTTGATAAGACTGCTTTAATCCGGTTCTAGCTGGTATGTTAGAACTGTTGAAAAGTAGACAAATGAAAGTATATACGCCATGACAGGTAATCAGTTGACCGAGTAGGTACTGAGCCAAGAAGCAACGACCTCGTTCTAGCCGTGAAGTGCGAAACTTTAGGTAAGTACGTACATAATACAACCATTCATTTTGTCGATCGGTTTTGTTTAGAAAGGTAAAGTTGTAAAAAGTAAGTAAATATTGCAGCACTGTGACAACCAATTTCGCCACATTTTGTGGTTATTTTCTTTGGTAATTGGTAAAGATACGCACAAAAAATATATAGGCTCCGTTATTGCAATTTGCTTTGACCAAGTAGAGCTAGCTTATCCAGATTTTTATCCTTACTAATATTATAAAAGCGAAAGTGAGTTTGTTTGTTTGTTACGTCTTCACGCCTAAATGGCAAAACCGATTTTAATTAAACTTGGTACTGTTGGAATATGACAAAAACAAATCCGTCCTGCTTCAATACTATGGTCTTACTCTTTCTAACCAATAAATATTATATTTAATGGACAGAGTCCCGTGAGACCACTTGACTGAAATCCCTCGTATGGTTATAGGTACTGTATTCCCTTAGCCTTGCTTAGGAGCACACGTCTCACCTAATATTACTGAAACACACCTTCCAATATAAAGAAAAGGATAATAAACAGTTATTATTTAAATCCTTAAAACGCTGTTTCTTTTTGGTGTCCCAATAATCCCAACAGGTTATGGGCCCAGAGCGCTAAATCAAAGTGCAAATAATATAAAGTGAAAATAAACGAACAATAAAATAATAAAAACGTTTTGTGTATCAAATTGTATAAAAGAGACATTAAACAATTTGATGGTGATAAATACAACGAGTGGACATTTCGAATTCGAAAAATATTAAGTATATTACCTATTGAACATTATCGACGTTGAAGTTCCGGTAGAAACAAGTACCGAGTGAGTGAAGAAAAATGCATGGCGATGCAGCTGTCTTTTAGTAAAAAGTTGCTGAATTTAAAACTGGTTAGAAACACCACACTAACCAAATATTTTCAAGAATATAATGACATCGTCATTGAACCTATGGCAGGTGCAAAATTAGAATCCGATAAAGCGATTCGCCTTTTTCGTGACTCTACCAAACGAAACGAGGACGGAGCAGCGTTAGCGGAGATACCGACCGAAGACAATATAATGTTAACTTTGAAAAACAAGAAAAGTACTTCAGGCTGAAACTTACGAGACCACAAGTCACACCTTCAAACAATTCAAGAGAGCATCGACAAAAACACAAGTGAATAAAGAACAATTTGGAACCCAAGAAATTCTTATCTCAAGCAAAAAGGGAGATTTGAAGAATTGCAAAAGCGCTATTGAAATCAAAGGAGCCAACAATAAAACGGTGTAATTGATTACTTCAAAACCAAACTACTCAAATACTTCTTTTTACGGATTTGCTATTATGGCGAGCCGTGATATGATGATGCGAAATGATGGGCAAAACGAATTTACTTTTGTTTGGAATTCTGGAGCAGATCATTTGGAAATCAAGAAAAATTGCAGTAAACTTCACTGAGCGTGAGAAGCCAAGAAATGATTCGGTTGCTGTATTGGTGCGTTTAAACAATCGGCGAAGAATTATCAAGTGACCAGTAAAATGGGCGTACCAGGTATACTACAGAGTGTGTATTTGTGATGAAGATGGTAAGCCGGCAAAACAGGGTAAGTCTTTGAACAATCTATCAAGCGGTAACTGGCTAGCTGTATTTAAAAATACTTTAAATAGCGAATATTCATTAGATAAAGTAATAGTAATTATGAATTATTATGGAATCAAATAATTGCAAATCAGAATAGATTAAATGATTGAAAGTATTGTCTGATAATTATACAGTTGATAATATTAAACCTAACGGTTTTGAATTTGGTGTGAAGTTTGTAAATGACAAAAACTTGTCTGTTATTTGATAAATTGAAAACAAAAAGTTCCAAACGAGAAGTCGTTTAATCTCAAGTGCACACAGATGTTTTACGGTCCTAACAGTTTTTTCGTCTATTGAAGTTAAAAACTATGTTGTGATTTTGAGGATAAATCAAAAGTTATTGTTAAGTTTCGGGTTTACGTTGCAAAATGTGAAGTTCATTTTGGTCTGAGAATTTTTAACTTAGTTTGTGATAATGAAAAGGAAATTATATCCAATTAAATGGAAGAGTTGAGCTCGGGAAGTATTGCCTGGTCATCCCTAAACAGTGCCGCATACACTGGCTGTAAATGGTACCTATGGCCGAACGTACTCGTACGATGTATGATGAACAATGCCGATGATAAAACGAGTCTAAATAAGACAAATCGTTCTGAAATTAGATTGTTCAGGGGAGCACTGAGGTTAGATAATATACCTGATGAGTTATGGCATAATAATTAGCCAAAGCCGTATATTTTAAACTGTTTGATTCAACTGTTTAAGTACTAAGTTAGTAAAAGTCAAAAAACGAAATTTGACAAAGAGGTTGTCAAAGGGAATTTCGTGATGATGAATCAAATTTAATTCTTATATAGTGTGGGATGTGTTAAACCAAAAATGTTTGTGGGAGTCAGAGATGTGAAATGGGTTTAATCTCACCCAGTTCTTATCAAATAGGCCAGTGAAACTTGAGCCTAAATGGGTTATGAGCTATAAATAGCATAACTTGGTAACTCTGACTTGGTACACCCGTTTGAAAAGAGGTGTGGATCTGATAAAAATTAATCAGTTTTTAAGCAAACAAACATGATACAATACCTGGCGTAATTGCAAATAAATCTGTTTGAGAAACAGTGGAGAGCTCGAGATTGTCATATCACAATGGAAATAAGTTATCTTTATTTTAAGACCGAGAAACATTACATAGTTAGAGACGAAGTGTCGGATGCAAAACTTATTTTCTGTTTCGCATAATGAATACGATGGCGACAGTATTTTTGATAATATGTTATTAGGTACTTATTGTGTGCTGGATCATAAAAATAAAATTAAATGCTGGTATGTTAAGCATTTAAATGAAGTATGTTTTCAATGAAGTAATTGATTTAATTTAGTTCTAAATCTAGTTCTAAAAAGAGATAAAAGAAATATTAATTCGATTAAATCAAATCGATTGTATACGAAAAGAAGTCATTTATTGAAAATAAGTGCAATTGAAAATAGGTTGTAAAGTGAGTTTAGTGGCTCGTGGTTATAATCAGATAAATGTTAATGAAACTTTTGTATCAGTTGAAAGAATAGCAAAGTTTTTAGCTAAGCCTTTATGTTTCAATGTAGTGTCTTGGTTGTCATGGTTATTATGTGGATATAAAAGCATAATTTGTAGGAACCTGGATGAAGAAATTTTAGTTTATGAATATAGCTAAAGGTATTTTGGCTAACAATTAATAATTTATACATTAATGAAATCGTTATATGAACGTATGTATTCTGTATATTATTGGGTCCTAATGTTTCGGTGAGCTTAGACAAAAAGGTGTTTGTAATACTCATCAGTAGACCAGTGCATTTAAATTTTAATGCGGGTCTTGAACGAAAACTGGTAGTTGCCTAGTTACTGGATTGTGGAGGTCTGATAGACAGTCGGTCCATGTAAAATACTGGTATTTGAACGCATCTTAGACTAGAAGCCGACCCCAAGACAGTTGGGAGATGATGATGCATGAAGTCTAGTACCTGGTTAATGGCAATAGGTATGCTCACTATTATAAGGTTTATTATTTATTATATTGGTGTACAATAAATAATATATAAAAAAAAATAAGTAAATAAACTTAAACATAATTGATGAAATATCGGTCTACTATAGGTATACCTCTGTCTGACCCTTTGGGTAATAAAGGCGTGATGTTTATGTTATGAGATAAAGGACAAAGTTTTTTTTTAGTTTTAAGTAAGTACTTTTAATTCTAAGACTATGTTATTGCATTTTAACAACTATGTTTTAATGTGTAACGTAGCTTTAATCGTTGACTTATAATTTATAATATGTTTTCTGTGAACCAAAAATAAATAGGTCAGAAAACAAAATTACTTTAAATCAGTAGATAAATAATAGTTCTTGAAATGTTTAACTTGAGGAATGCTTTGGGGGCAATAAATTTGCCCATACACTTCATTGAGTTCCTGTGTATTCTACAAATCATTGAGTTCGTGGGAAATTACAAGAGCCCCTTTGTCGAAATCCTATGACGTGCTTGATACTGAACTATGCAATTGAGCCTAATCTTAGATTACTGTTTACATCTCAATTCGATATGTAAACTAAAACGACTATTTGTAAGGGTTACACTTAGATACAAGACCCTTTGTCTTGAAATATTTAAAAGGAACTATAAATCTCAAGTATAATAATAATATAATAGAATAATATAATAGGTCTTTCTTGATTGTGACTGAAGCGGCAATGATGAATAAATACAAAATGTACTGTTGGTCACTAATTCAAATTATTTAAGCAATGTATAATTTGCTGGCAAACATAGTGTCAGCAGACAAAAGCAAGATAGTACAAACTAGTAATGGAGAATACGGTCTAATGTAAAACAGTTAAAGATACTGTGATTAAAGTCTTTGGTGACAAGTATTACATATTAATTATTCTTTATAGGCATTACTATAGCAAAATGCTGGTTTTATTTATGATAATTATAATACTAATGAATGCAAAAGCATTGTGAATTATCCTACCAGCCACAAACAAACACATAGACATTAAGTATCAGGTTGAGAAATATGTTACTAAAATATTTTTTTTGTTTCTACAACTTAACCAGACAGCTGGTATCCTGTGAAATTTCGAACGTGGTGTTACACCTAGATCAGATTGAAATTTGTTGTGACGTCGTAAATAGATGCAATGTGCATAAGGAAATGTTATTATATTATGTTAATAGTAAGAGCTTGGTTAAAATAAGTAGACGAACAAGATTCATAGTTTCAATAATCAATGAAATTATTGATTGGTCTGATTAGGTTTTACTGGGTTTTCCCTAATCCTGCGCAACGAATGTTGGACCATGATGATATTGTATTCCCAGAAAGAAGGAAGGTGTGTATTTTTATTATTGTATAAAATTGTTTGGTATAGTACTATGTAATCGATATTATACTGCGATTAAAGAAAAAGGGATTTATTTTTGAGGGGGGCGTGTTGGAATATGACAAAAACAAATCCGTCCTGCTTCAATACTATGGTCTTACTCTTTCTAACCAATAAATATTATATTTAATGGACAGAGTCCCGTGAGACCACTTGACTGAAATCCCTCGTATGGTTATAGGTACTGTATTCCCTTAGCCTTGCTTAGGAGCACACGTCTCACCTAATATTACTGAAACACACCTTCCAATATAAAGAAAAGGATAATAAACAGTTATTATTTAAATCCTTAAAACGCTGTTTCTTTTTGGTGTCCCAATAATCCCAACAGGTACACGGTTAGATCATGTCCTGGAATAGGACATAGGATACTTTTTATCCCGGAAGTATGTTCCCTTGGGATAATTTTCTGCTATCACGCGGGCGAAGCCACTGGGAGCAGCTAGTTGTTAATAAATTGAAGTTGGTTTGATAACTTAATGTTAAGATCTATTAAAAGTATGTATTTACAACACAAACAGGATTATCTACAACCGTTATTTGTATCAATGCTTGCATGCACGTGTATTAGTGAAAACGAATAAAAAAATGTCGTAAAGATATTGTAGATTTTGCAACAAACGGATCAAGTTAGCAGGTAGCTGTTAACAGCTGAATAAACGCCTTTCTCAGCAGTTGTAACTTTTATTGTACGGCATTGGACGACAATAATAACACGAGTCAGTTCTGACGTTGTTCGATACAGCACCATGTTGTTTTCAACGCATTTACTTAAAAATCCGCTCCTACCCTACCGTTTACAGGCTCTCAATGTAGTGTGTTTCGGGATCCCTATTTGACAGCGAAACTCGATGATTCGATTTTTACAGTTCGAACACGATGTGTCGATAATTCAGTTGTACGATGTTTTATTCCATCGATGTTTTATTGGTGCGATGTAACGTTAGTACGAAAAATCCTGTTGCTAAAAACCCTACAGCCAGCCAGCTCATTACTTTGACAGTACCTATGTCGGTTCAAAACGCCTAGTGGTCCATGACATTTAATATTAATAACCAGGCTCATAATCATTTATTACTAAATGTGTAGATATTATGTTTACATAGTTTTACTTATAAAGTTCGAAAGTAATAAGTGTACAACGTCAAGAGATACACCTGGGCAATTGTCAATATGCATGTATAGTATAATATGAATAGATTACTACTACGGGCTCCATCATCGCTTACAATCAGATGATAGTGGTCAAGCGCGAACCTATTATTAATAAACATTGGCAAAACGGCCGCGTTCAACATCACCATTGCAACTGCAATCGGAGCGGGATACACGGTGCACCTCGGCTGTAATGGCCAGGTTTGTTCTTGTAAACTGTACTATACGTCTGAATTTATACAATAAACTTAGTTTAATTAACTACTTATATGTATAAAATTCACAGGCACTTATTTCAGTTAAAAGTTAGTTTATTTCAGAAATAGTTGGTGTAAAGTGCGTGAAACAATCTCCAAGTCGTCTTTTTTAACGTCATAACAGTATCGTGAATGAAAACATACAGGTGGTGGGTTAAACTGTTATATAAAAGATTAAATAGGTTTATTGTATTAATGTCAAGGTAAAGCCAGCTGCAGGTAAGCTCGTAAACGTGCATATTTATGTAGCCGCGGAGCTGTCGACAGATGTGGGCTGGCATGCTGGAGAGCCGGCTGGAACGGCGCGCGGCTCGCGGCTCTAGTCCGACTCACTGCTACTCGTTCACAACTTCACAAGGCTGACAACCGGTTGGCTGCACTCACTTCGAATGTCAAGTTGAACTGAATGAAGTTTGTTTGATGCATATCAACAATGCTCTTTCGCGCCATTTGTAAGTGTTAAACTTGTCCCCGAATTTTTACAAAGTGATTTTACATAGATAAGAATTTAGTACAGATAACGCTCGAACATAATACGCTCTTATTTACATTTTTTGACACGCATTCAATTCTTTATATTTATGTTGATAAGTTTTGTTAACAATAATATCAGTATAATGAAATAGTATAAATTCAGTTACACCCAGATGCTACCGTCACAATCACTAGAATCGCGTAGAATAACCGGCTAAAAATTATGCACCATTAAAATTCCTAAGAAAAAAAATGTTCAGTTCAAAACCGTGTTATACACATCCATATGTGTCGGTAAAAAAGCTCTCGTAACTATATTTCACCCGAATACTTGGAATTCATAAAGGCGTCAACACAGTCAAAGCATCGCGTTACAGTTTATCGAATAATACAAGGTATCACCGCACTCACCTCTGTGTATCAGTCAGCGCCGGCTGCCGAGCAACGGGTTATAGGTTATAGCGAAACAACTGAAGCACTGGGCCACGTGCTTTATATAAAGCGAGCGGACCGCGACCGACTGGCTCGCGAGTTAAAATCAGAATGAACCGATGAACGATGCCAGAGCAAACGTACGCAATACGCATGGCAGTTCACCGTACAAGCAAGCGAGACCGATTGTTGCGTCATAGCGCACCGGGATCGTCGTCGGCGTCGGCGTCTTCGTGTTCGACTAGTGTCAACCGAGCGTGGCTACCTGGCCGAATGCCGGCGTCCCCAGCTTGCCAGCGTGGCGCCCTGCTATGCTTACTATACACCACCCTATCTCAACTTCGCCAGCTAGCGCCAACGTTTACGCATCGGGTGTGTATTCTACATGTAGTATGTAGGTACAAATTCTGTTTACAATTATACCTATCGTGACGTTTCACTTAAAGAATTTGGATTAGCTCTTAGCCACGTAAAACTCGTATGTGAGTTTTGTCGGCAATGATTATAACAATAGCTCCGTTTTTTACGGTTTGTTTGTTGACACCGAGTCGTTATAGAAACCATTCATTTTGGGCTATGATTCATAAGTGCTAATTTAGCTGGCACAGTTTTAACGCCTGAATAAAAAACGGTACTCGTAGTATACGGATCGAATCAATGTAACATTAGTAATAAAGAAGTCGACGACGCGATTTAGAAATATAAATTACAAAACATACATGTATAATTTAGTCACGGTAAAGTATAACTACATGGTATTCATTTTTTAATCATTTTGTATTGAAACAATTTGTACAATATTATATAGAATACAAGAAAAATATCTACGTATATATTTCCTTAAAATAAAATAAGAAAGTAAAGAACAGGCAAATGTGAAGTAAGCGTACAATTTATATAACCTATCGGTATTGTTTTACTATTGGTAGTAAAACTAAAGTAACGGCATTCTAGTTGCCTGGAAGGGGCCTTGAAATCTGTGAGCTGTGTTGCATCAGTTCATTCAAGGGACTGGGTTTAAAAATAATATAAACTCGTCCTTGTTTTAAAATCGCAGACGGGAGTATATGTATACAAGTACGTCTTCGCGAATGTGTGTGTAATTTCGGTTATGCGCCTCGATAATACTTAATTCATGAATCCCCAAGCGACACCCGGTGGCCGCGCATCTATTGTCTTACTATTGTGTCTCTAATTGACGGTATCTGAAGGGTTAATAAACAAATTGTAGTTGGTAGTACCTACATATTTTATTAAATTTAATGTAATAGTATTAAATTTAATTTAATAGTATTAAATTTAATTTACCGACTGAGCAGCACTTGAGAATTTGATTATGTTTTTTCATATTTACGGTATTTCCAGGACATGGTGGAAATAAAATATTTAGAAATCCTTTGAAAATTAAATAAAACCTACTATGCGAAAACGGGTCGAGTCGCTTAGTAAGTATATTTTATTAAATCCTTTAATTAGAATAATAATTAAAAAGAAGTACCTAGGTAGGTACCTAGTGATCAAATTATCATAAATTTAAAAACGTTTCTCTGACAGAAAGATAGCAACAGACTTGGGCTGAGCACTTGTAGGTACTATTTGTTATTCTGTGGCTGAGCAAAGTCGTTCACACGAGTGTAGATATCATGAGCTCCGCTACAAGTTATTTTTATAATAAACAAACTTCCCGTTTATTAATTGTTTAGACTACATTATCGACAAAAATAAACTCATTTGCCACATGTATGACGGAACATCAAGTGAAATGAATCGACTTTTTCAGGGACAAGTCTTTTTTTTTTTTTTTGTTCTCGACGGGGAAAATCATCTTTGACGAAACCCGCTCTTATGAATGATTTCTTTGAAAAATCCTTCGGAAATAAAATTGCACCCATGCGAAAGTGGAACAGTGTCTTAGTATTACGAATTTACATTCAAATTGATCGTAAAAATATTGTCAAAGGTTGATAGACAGTGTAATGTAAATAGGTAATATCAATTCAATTAATTCCAATGCACTCTAAAAGTTTAAATTAGAATGTACATATTAAATAAATAATAGGACCTTTTTACCTATGAAATTTTCGTTTTTAAATACGGGTTGCTTTGAAGTGTTATTACTTAAAATTAATATAAGTTGATGTAAAAAAAAACAAATATTCTATTATGCCAACTTTTAAAACTTAGACTTTTTTATTTCTTTTGAACCACTCGTATTCGTAATTTCTTTGGTTTTTTTTTAAATCATTAGTGTTACCGTTGCCACATATTTGCATCCTTAGAAAAATATTTAACTAACACAATTTAACTTTATTGCAAAAATGATGTCGATGAGACTATACCTAGACCAAATCATATTTACGGAAGTGGTTGTCGAAACGTTGAAAGTCGTCGGGTCTAAAGTGTAAAACAATATTATCCGCAGTTTTGCCATTTTCTGGTAATTGCAGTACCTTACTAAAAACAGCACATTTCATAACATATCAACTCTTACACGTGTTAAAATTGCTAAACATTTTTTTTCATTATTTGTTGAATATGATATTTTTAGTAAGTTACTGCAATTATCAGAAAATCGCAAAATTGCAGATAATTTTTTTCACGTTGCATCCATCGAAATACGTATGGGATTATCGTTGATTGAGCGTAACCAATAGATATCAGAAAGAAGAGTGTAACATTATCTAAAGCACCTTTTTAACCGACTTCGAAAAGGAGGAGGTTCTATGTTGGCTGAATGTATGTTTTTTTTGGATGTATGTTCACCGATATTTCGGTCAATTGTGGACCCATTTTTGAAATTTTTTTTTTTGATTGAATGGTTATGCTTCCAAGTTGGTCCCATAGAAATATTGTTATGATCTGATCATGAACTTCGAAGATATGGAACAGAACTCCTCATAGAATCATAGCAGAATTGTCGTAACAAGTAAAATTGCTTTGTTTATACGTGTAGTCGATGACTGACTGAAAGAAAAGGGGGAGGGGGTAAATTCTATTAAATATTTGGGATTATAAGAATCGTTATGAGATGCACTCTGCCTATAAGGTAATTTATGTTTAGCTGAAGGGTAAGTACTTTTTAGTGGTGCTACTACAACTAAAAAGTGAAAAATAAAAAACTTTTTACAAAAAGAAATAAACCGACTTCAAAAAGAACAAAATAACTTTAATTTCGGAAGTCGGTGTTAAATAACGAAGAGACAAGATTAGGTATCTATTATAGAAACATTTCAACAGTTATTTTGTTCTTTTTGAAGTCGGTTTAATTTTTTTTGTAAAAAGATTTTTATTTGACATCTTGTTATTATCACTTTTAAATTCTACGTTTAGCAGTTGTATGTTGTGTTAGGTACATCAGCCTAATCAGAGGTGGCATCTGTACTATCATTAACTTCAGCTAAAACGTCTGCAGCTGGCCTTGGTCAAGCTGCGGCCGCCACATCGACCGGTCAGGTCAGGTCAGGTTTGACTGACCTGTTGGTCTAGTGGTTAGTGGCCCTGACTGCTATGCCAGAGGTCGTGGGTTCGATTCCCACCCAGGACAAATGTTTATGTGGTGAGCATAATCATTTATTCTGTGTCTGGGCGTAATTTATCTATAATATGAATGTATTTAGAAATATATAAGTATGTTTATCAGTTGTCTAGTGCCCATAATACAAGCTCTGCTTAGCTTGGGACTAGACGGCGTTGTGTGTTAGTTGTGAAAAAATTATTATGATTATAATTATTATAGGTGCTGTGGTTCTCTCATCCTGCAGACTTCCGCCGTCCTTCCATGTCAGCTGTTCTGTGGGACCGCCCACACTGATGTAGCAGTAAAGTCTACTGCTACTTCAGTTTCACATTCGTCCGGTTATTTCAATTAATATTTTGGATGCGAACAAATTACTTTATCTTTGAAGTTTTCACGTTATGTTTCAGAGACATGATCAATTATTGCATTTTCTTTTATTAAAATCTACGAATGGTTTATTAATATCATATTCATATAATCTTTAATTTATGAAGAGTAAGTACCTGGAAAGACCTAGGGAGGCTTTTGTCCATCTGTGGGATAGCATTTCCTAAATTAATAAAAAATGGATTTCTCCATGAAGAAAATATCTACTACAATACTAATTAAAGAAAGCATAAATATTTCTCCTTCACGCTCGGTTTTGCTACGCACTTTATAGAAACCAAAGTACCAACGAATTTCACTCTCAAACGGCTTGACGCATGTTTCAGGATTATGACGTAGTTGCCACGAAATCGTAGAATGTGGTGAAAAGTCAGATTATGTAATAAATTGCTGAATGTTTGGGTACGTATCTAAAACGTGACTGAGTAGAGGGCGATAACGAATTATTATTTATATTAGTAGTTTACATGAATAAATGAACTAGGTTTTGCCGTGACTTCGCACCCGTGGTCAGTCTCATTTTTACTCGATATTAAGGCATGGCTGTAGCCTCTGTCAATGAAGAAAAATTTTCACACAATATAACAGGTCTAATTATATATAGGGGAAAAAATGTATATTTCTATGGCCGCAATCCACCAAACCACAGGCCCAGTGCGATTTGGTGGACGTCTCCTATATATTAATAAAGTATATTCTAAACTTCATACTTGCTATAGGCACAAACATTGCGGAGCTCAAAAATGTTTTATTAATTTTACTGTAACATCAATAAAACTTATAACTGATTTGTTTTAATACTTAAAACTGTTAATAGTGGTTTTTACACCACCTGCTCGATAATGTCGTTTTATACGTCATACAAACCTCACTTAAGAGGGTCCTTCTTCACTCGCTTATCGTAAACATCGAAAATGGTTTAAAAGCTTGTTACTTCATTTAATGCAATTCAATGCGATGTTTGACGAAAAGGCAACGCAAAAAAAGAGAGATAACGCCTGGAAACTTTGTTAGTATTCAGTAATTCCGAGATTTACTCGAAAATTTCACAAAACTTGCTCCAGGAAATAGCTGTTTTTTTTAAACCCTTAAAAGTTTTTGGAAAAAGTTGTCATCATTTAGAATTTTAATAAAATTTGCAAGGTCTCTAGAGGATTACTTTTTTGACTTTTTTAATTTTTAGGCAAATTATGAACTGTCAAAGTTCATACAAAATAGGACATTTTCAGAGGTTTTTTACTGGATTAGTTTTACACAAATTTAGAAATTGGTTTCTTTAGAAACCTAGATAATATCCACAAGATACTGTGTTTCCAAAATATCTAATGAAAAATGTGTAATAACGTCATAATCAGTTATGAGCGGTTGTATGAAAAACAGTGAAAATGTGAGTCATGATGCACCACCTTAAAGCAAGTCATTATTCTCTAGGGAAATAATGCAGTATGGCCGATCTCTAGGGAATAATGAGATTTGAATTTGGAACATCAAAAATCGTCAACATTGTGAATTAAAATGTATGTGCATCGAACAAGTTGACTCGAAATTCAAAACTGGCCACTAATAAAAAAAAGAACATAGAATAAAACCTGCTTACTGACTGCGAACTGGGAGCGTTTTTGAAAATTGAAATTTAATCTTGGAGTAGTGAATTTTGTTTGTTTGATGAACTTTTAAATATAATACTTATACATATATCTCTAATATATGATTTGATCGACCAAATTGTCTTTTAATTATCTCACAGATGGTGTAAAAAGTAGACTATGCAACACGGGGATAAAGCCGTCTTTGTCTTGAGCGGCTTGAATTCCTCACTTCACTCAGGTGTTTTTATTAACTCCCTCGCAATGCTCGGGAGTTAATTATATTGATCCCTCACTTGCGTTCGGGATTAAAATCAACAACCTTCGTTTCGTTCAGAATTCAACATGCCTTTAAGTCGCGGACGGCATGTTGAATTCCGAACGAAACGAAGGTTGTTGATTTTAATCAATAAAATTACTGATTACTGTAATTAACTCCCGAGCATTGCGAGGGAGTTAATAAAGAAACCTCAGTGAAGACAGCTATATCCCCGTGTTGCATACTCTACTTGTTACACCATCTGTGAGATAATTAAAACACAATTTGGTCAACCAAATCATATGTTAGAGATATTATATAGGTATTATATTTACAAATTAATCAAACAAACAAGATTCACTACTCCAAGATTCTATAGTTCCAATTTCCTATAACGTTCCTGTCAGTAAGCAAGTTTTAATTCTATTTTTTTTTGTTTGTATCCAGTTTGAATTTCGAGTCAACTTGTTCGATGCACGTACTTTTTGAAAATTAAAAAGTGCCTGTAATTGGTCTATTTGAAATAAACGATTTTGAATTTGAATTTACAATGTTGACGATTTTTGATGTTCCAAATTCAAATCTCATTATTCCCTAGGGATCGGCCATACTACATTATCTCCCTAGGGAATAATGACTTGCTTTAAGTGAGGTTTGTATGACGTATAACATTATCGAGCAGGTAGTGTAAAATAGCATTTTAAATGTATATGTTACTAAAACGTTAAACTTTTTTTTTATTATGGATATGCTCGGGTTTGAACACTATCTCAGAAATACAAGAAACGCAATCGACACGCTTATGGCGTTTGGCGCTCCGATTAGCCCGCTCCGAGATATTATTCAATCATAGAGACAAACGCGCTAACGCTTCGATCGCGTTTACGTAAAAACAACTCGCACTCAGCGCACAGTACAGTCGACGTCCGACGACGACGATAGTATACCAGTTTCATGAGAACTATTCAGAACCATTTATTTTTTCTTATTGTCATAGTTGCTTAACTTCATTGTGATATCTATGAGAGTTTAAGTTCCATTAACCATTTCTGGTCTTCTTCGTCAGCTTTTCTACCCAGTTCATCAAAATATACTTTCTGTCTGTGGATGCTTGAATTCTCATGGAAATACCAAAATCACTATACATATAGGTCCAGCTGAACGCACGCCAGAGCATCACGACAATACGGATGGTGCAGGGACATCGCACGGTTTCCGGCGAAGCGGCCAGCCTTCTTGCTGGTCTGCCACCATGGGATCTGGAGGCAATAGTCCTTGCATACATGCACGATTAGCGCGTGGAGATGCCACGCCGGGGTGAAAATCCGCTACCGCGACAGGTCACGGCTTGGCGGACAGAGCTCCACCGGGATCTCATGGTGAAATGGCGTCAACGACTATCGCAACCCAGTGCTGGGCACGCCACAATTATAGCTGTAAGTCCTCTTTGAGGCGTGGCTGGAAAGCAGGTTCTCACCGGACTTGGCAAGTCCGGTACAGGAACCTCCCTGTACCGGATTCATGCGGAAGTGACGCCCGGGTATCGCCACTATGCGGAACGCCCGGAGGTCACGCTGGAGCACACAGTAGAAGTGTGCCCTACTTGGGTGGAGCATCGTCGTGCCCTCGTGGGGGCGATCGGCGGCGGCGACAAATACTCGAACCTAGAGGAACAATTGGTGCAACAAATGATAAGAAACAAATTAGCGCTGTGATGAAACTACTGCCAACTTGTTATGAATATACTCGCGAACCTTCACTTTGAAGATTTACGTGGTTTATCATTATTTGTATTTCAAATAATAAAAAAATGCTCTTGTGTGAAGAAGAAGCCTTGCAGCTAGTATATATTTAAACACAATATATTTCCACGTTATCGTCCACGTTATTTCTAACAATAACGAGTTGGTGACGTAAATTCAGTTAACCAACCTAAAATAACCTTTTTAGGTTTTCATTCTTTCTCTTTGTTTAATTTATTTATAAGTATACAAACAACTTACTCTATGACGTCTTCAGGCTGAAAAGATTTCTTGCAATTCGACAACTTTCGAAGTACGTCATCAGTTCCAAAATAAGTTTTCTAAAGATGTCTGTATTTATGTTTGTGGTTACCTCCTTGCGCAGGATGATGAAACTAGGAGGGGTTCCTGCATTGTTTTATGAATTTATTTTTAAACAATGGTAAATATTTAAGCAATAGTTGAACGGTAGGTAATCATGTCCCACGACTTTTGAAAACACAGAACAGAAAATATAGGTAGAACTGCCCCTAACGTGGCTAAACACGGGAACCAGTGTCGCCAAACTCACACATTTGCGTATCAAATTGTACATTACACACATAAAAAACAATAATATGATTGGCTACGAAGCTACGAATTACAAACTTAACTTTTACAAATCATATTCTTATTGCTTTCATAAATTTGGTCTTATTACAACTTAAGAAAGTTGTTATTATTTGACATGACACAAACAATAAAGAAGTTTTAACCAATTCACAACGAGTTCGGCTACTCAACGCTAGATGGCGCTGTAACCAATTTGTTCTATTCAGAACGCTAGTGCCTTTGAAATAGATGCCATATTCACCTGCACATGTAATAGGCGAATCTCGCCTGCTGTTGACAAACGCGCGATATCTAAGAGGCACTTCCTCTACCTTTCTTTATTTCGTGTTTGAAAAGATTTTCCTCGGAATATTGGTAAACTTTGATTTCTTACCGCCAATCTACCTGCTTTTTATTAATTAGATTACAATCAATTTAGAATCATTTATAAATGGGAGTAGAAGCCTTTTGCCCATTAGGGGATGAAATGGTCTAATTAGCTTGTGGGTAGGCATATGTTGTTACCTAGCTTTAAAATATTAGTTCAGCAAACGTTGTTCTGCTATATAAATTGTTAAAGAAAAATATTGGGGCGGAGGCAGGAGGATAAAAAAAAACCGCCATATGATACTCGTACCAGCGTTTTTACATATTAGATATACAATGTACATGCTATTTATATTATTACTTTTGTCTGGTATTATTGGTCATTGGTATTTAATTTGCAATACTCAGCACAAATCTTTGTTGTGTGCTATAGGTATTTAGAATGCATACCTACATACCGTAAAGTATTATCCTTCCTCGTATTTGTGTGTATTTTTAGCAAGGCACATTAATGAAATATGTACCTACTATAATAATAAACAGCAAAGATTTATTTTTTGTTTGTAATGAATAAGTAAACATAAAAACCACAACACCGTTTTTAAAAATTCTATCAATGGCCAGTACCTACCTACCTAGATTGCTATTATATCATTGAATGACATATTTTCTACTTACACGCAGGCAAAGTCACTGGCAGAAGCTAGCAAGTTGTAAGTTCATTTTTATTAAGGGTTTTAAATATTTCTTTAAATAATAAAAAATTGGTTACCCGTGTCACGAGCAGGGACCAAGCTACCATTGCTTCAGGCTCCCACGGTAGAAACTTCTTCAAAATGCGTGCCGTATCAAGGAGCACTGCTTTCTGTTTCAGAACCTTGATCCAATCGTGCGCCGGTGACGACAGCTTCGACATATGATCGTCAAGATTTTTGGCCATCAGGCCGAAAAATCTGAAGAACTTAAATATGACAAATTTTTAAAATTCATAGAACAATTTTTTTTTTGTACAAAGTTTGTTGTTTAAAATATTAGTAACAAAGTCCTGAGAAGTTGCCAGTGTTTTTACAAATAACCCTGTATAAGTTAAGAAGATTTGGGAAAAAAATTACGTCCAGCTGCTTGAAGCAAGGAAAGAGAAAAATAAAAACTTCATTCCTGAAGAAAAACTAGGTAGATCAATGAAGACAGAGAAAAGATCGATGGATTGTGTGCGAAGTAACATGAAAGAAAAGGTAGTTAGCGATAGATAGAGTTAGTATGACGGGTGACAGGACAGAATGAATGAAAAAACGTAGCTATACAGTGCGTTTCACTTAATTCATGAATCCCCAAGCGACCACCGGTGGCCGCGCATCTATTGTCTTACTATTGTGTCTCTAATTGACGGTATCTGAAGGGTTAAGACGTTCCTTTGCCCTAATGTTGGCAATACAGTGAAAAACAGTGTTGCAATATTTTTAGTAATTAAATTACTTAATATTAGGGAGATTAACTGATACGTCGTCGTTACCTTTAACAATTGGCTTTTTTTTGTTTTTTTTTTTTTTTAAACTGTTTTTAATAAAGTATAGGACACTGGGCTCCATTCCGATTGTCCTGCAATTCTTTCAAATACCGAAAGCGCCACGCCACAATATCGTACCTCTCTATTAACAACTTTCTTTTAGACCACCTTTTTTTAAACAAAATCCTATTCTCCTCATGATTCTCCAAAAAGTGTTGCAACTATCGTTAAAATAGATTTCGTTTCGCATTTTAGGGAACTATTTTGGTAGAGTAGGCAACTCTTTCCTTTTTCCCTTCTTTTTTCTGTAGACAGACAGGGGAGCCAACATTACGCCGATGGAACTTCTTAAGTGAAACGCACTGTACATTGCACTGATCTCAAATAAAACAGAATTTTATTTGACACGTAAACAAACATGAAGACGTCACACTCACGTAAAAAGTTACTTTTTACTTTAGAATCTAGAAGTGACGTAACAAGCCTCTATTCCTGCGGGTCTACTCGCTTTCTCCCAAACGAAACTTTCGTAAACGAACGATATTCATTTGACGTTAAAATTGCAAATAATACTCAGTCATAATTATATATTTTTTTCAAAACATAACTATTTAGAGTAGGTTTAGAGATTCGGTACGTCAAACAATTTTCCTTCGTGAGAAATTTTGGGAAACGAAAGGAACCGTGGTAGGAAACACGCGAAATTTCAATCGAAACTTCGTTTTTCGGAGAAAGCGAGTAGACCCCCTGAATTTATCTGAGTTTTTTTAATACTTTTTTTATTAATACGAGAACATCAAAAATACATGTCCCATATTTTTTAATAAATCTAACTGATATAAATTTATAAACTAAATAATATTTTCACTCAGGAATGAATCGATACTATTAGCAGAATGTAGGTCAAAGTACATTGAACGATTTAAACACATTCACCTAATTCCTATTTAAATAAAAACAGTAGAAGCCAATATTAGTAGGACTCACATTCTTATGTAAAACACTACCCATAGTGAATGAAGCAAATAAAATTACGATCTAAATTCCGTTCATTCATTCAAAAATAAAGATTTGTAGAAAATGAATTGTTGCGTAGTTAATTGGTCCAAGCCGCCCAGATTGAAGATTCAACAGATTCTAGTTTAGTTTATCCCTGATCTGTAGAATTATCCTGTCTATAAAAAGGGTTTTCATTTCTACAAATATTGTGGCAATCATTTATTTCTGCGAGTTTTGTTTTTTTATTTATAAAAATGTAAACCTAAAACCCTTATTATTATTTAGTAGATCTGCAGCCTTGGTTTACTTCAGTTCACAAAATATGTTTATGTCGACAAAGAACCGAAGTTTATAATCTATGTGAGTTATAGTTTATTTAGATTTAGACGTAGCCAACAGTAACGAAGCTACCAGTTCAATGTAAATATCTTCCTTCTGTGGTATTCTAGTAATTTGTGTACTAATCAGCTGTATGAATAAAATATATAATCGATTCTGAGTATTTTGTACACTTAAATAGATGATTGCGACGGGTTTACAGTTTACCACTCATCACGAACTTTGGAACTCTAGATTTTAAACATCATCATCATCATTTCAGCTGATACACGTCCACTGTTGGACATAGACGATGATGATTTTAAACATATTTAAGAGTATATATTTATAGTCAATCTAGGTAAACTCAATTATTATTTTTTGGCACATTTTGCAAATTTAACCCAAGTTCTAGTAGTCTAGTAGTTGCAAGAAATTATGTAGGAATAAATAACTTTTTTCCTTCCAGCAGGATTCAATTGAACTTAATGACTTTTAATAAATATTACTTAAGTACATTGACGGCCAATCAAAGCTAGCGGTCAATCAGATTAAAAAAGTTACAAAACTAAGATAAAAGATTCATATCTACCGTCTGTGTAAGTAAAAAATCAATTTACCGAACTGGCAAGATCATTTAAGTAGGGGTAAACTTTGAAGGTTTAAACACCAGTTTTAATCCGACGTCAACTGGTCTAATATTAATAAGATCACGGCCAAAGCTTAGGATTTTCTCTTAGGAACTTTGTTCAGTGTAGTGAGTGTGTCTTAAAAGCTAAGGCCAAGTTTGAGCAAGTTCATTGCCATCCACATAGCAGGCTGGCCCCTCGCGAGCCGCCACCCGTCCGTCTGATGCAATATTGGCTGGCTGTTGACATGAGCCGCATTGCTCGTTTAATGATCATGATCAATTACTCCGATCACGTTACGCGTTAGAGATGCAAACGCACGAACGCACTGCACACACTTTTACTTGCCACGCTCTTTGTACTGAGATACTATTTCTATTTGCTGCGGGAACGGTTTCATTCAAATTACACACAAACGATTTAGTAGGCACTAAACTAGTAGTTCTATTTTGAGGTTTTTATCCAAGAACTTTTTTTTTTTTCTGTCGACGGGGAATATCATCATTGACGAAACCCGCTCTTGGGTGGAGCGGGAGACAGTGTCAGAGTCTTACTGACTAAAAACCCCGCGCCGTTCCTTCTAGCCTTCATACCGGGGCTCTAGTTTCCTTTCGGATAACCCCGACCCCGGTAGGCTTCGACCCAGATGGGCCCCTCCTGTTGCTGACAACTCCTTGAGGCGCGCGGGAACAGTGCGCGCCGTCGACGCCTTGGCTCGGTCCGGACAGTTACCGGACGATCGGACAGCGAGCTACCCATGGCTCGCCGTCCGCGAGCCCGCGTCTACGGTGGCCGGAAATCGGGATCGGAATCCCGGCGGCGGCGGCGGGGGCGCCGTTGCCTGATGCGGTCTGCCTCCTCCTTTGCTAGCATTACTGCTTCGCAGAAGGAAGCGACCGCCTGCCACTCCTCCTCGCTCCGGACCATGGCCTGAACCAAGGCCCGGCGCGAGAGGTCGAACTTGATGACTTCGGCTGACTCGACACTGTGAACTGTCAAAAATATGTAGATACTGACTTCAGAAAGCGTCTTCACCCATCCAGGTTTTTAGTACTCCTCCTCGATACAAATTAAAGCTTATATGTTATTCTGATGTATAAACGATTTAATGTTCAATTTCATCCAAATTCGTTCAACTATTTAAGCGTGGAGGTGTAACAAACATACACATAAAAACTTTCGCGTTTATAATATTAGTGTGATAAGGACGCTAACCTCTTTCGGGAACAGTCAGGTAGAGTAGTAATAATTCTCGTCTGTGCCCTGTCTTCTCTATGGATTAGAGCTGCTGCTCGGGCGTAAAAGCTCAGGAGACAATTATTATAGAAACGAAGCCGACCCGATAAAGGCAATCTATGTCCTAGATCACTTTAAAGAAACTAGGTCTGGCACTAATAAGTCCGCTCGTTTAACATTTATTAGCAAGATACCAGCAACTACAATTAATTAAAATAACTTAGAGTAGGCCGTGACAACGAAGTAGCAAATTTTAACCGAAATTGAGTAAAATGTGAATACGAATAGTGAATTCTACGTACAAGAATTTATTTTCCGATAGTGAAAGGCGGAATTTATTAAGGCTTGTAGTCCCTTGAACCATCTAGCCGAAATTAAATGGAAACAACTCTCGTACCCGCTTAGGCGGCAGTATGCTTATCTGTGCATTTAATTGCGGCTAGCTGTGCTTGGGTAGTGCGCGGCTGACGTTTAAATCCATTTTCTATGCGAAATATAGATTGATTTACATAAGCTATGTTCATTATGAAGAATATATAACCACCAACTTTTATTTGTAAAAATGTTTCGAAAGATCCAAGCCGTTTCGAAGGAGTAGGGAAAGTTGCGAAATTGCTAAATATTTTTTTAGACAAAAGTATTAAACGCGTAAAAAAAACAAATGTTAATAATGTTGTTCATGAATCTATAATAAACACATATTTTTTTTAAACTTATTACCTGACTGTTACCGAGGCTTCAGAAAGTCACTGTTTTATGGCACTTTTAGGGCGCTTGGGCCTTAAACACTACTTGCTTGAGGAACGGCAGAAGCGTCCATGAAATGAAAATGCTAACAAGAATATCTTATAAGTATATTTAGCTACCGACTATATCCTTCGCTTCTATCTTCTCTTAGGAGCAGTAATAAAACCCTTTTATTATATTCAATTTTTATTATCATATACCAGATAAATGTATGCTTATATTCTTTTCTGTGGCAATTATTTTGAAACTGCTTACATAAGTATTAAGACAAAAATGTTTTCGTCACAAAGCCGGGTTTAGCATCGGCATGATGAATACGGTTTTCAATTAACAAGGAAGGCAACACCTGGGGGGTCTTCTAAATTTCCGCTTCCTGGGCGGCATACTCTGGCAGCAGGCCCTGCAGGGGCCCTGGCAGGGGCAGGGTATGTCTCTCTCCTCGCATTGGATCTGGATGCAGGCATGCGACGCTGGTTGCGCCTTGGCCGGAGCGCGAGGTGTCACCAGTTCCACCTGTAACCAAATGCTGAGTTTTGATGGCGTAACTGGCGTCATCAAAGGTAACGGTAAAGAGGTAGACACTGTCATCTTTAGACGAACCGAGGTTGGTTTGCGTTAAACAACAAATAGTTACTTACAGATGCATCGCCTTGGATGGATCTGTAAGGGTGTTGTGAGATAATTGAATCCTATCACAAAACAAATACCCCCACCGCTGTCTGTTCGTGATAAACTCAAAAAATACTGAAACGATTTTAATGCAGTTTTTACTGATAGAGTGAAGTTATTACACATGTATATAATAGTAGAGAAAAGTCGAACATTTCAAAGATCTGGAGTTTTATATTAGGTGGGAAAATCATCCAATGACACGATGAGCGGGAGATAGTGTTAGACTTTTACTGACTAAACATCCTGTTCCTTCTTTGCCATTGTTCCAGGGCCCCGGGGAACTCATTCGCATCACCCGTGGCCCCAGTAGGCTTCGACCCTGGTGGGCCCTTACGGTTGCTGACAACTGAGGCGCGCGTGAAACACTACGCACCGTCGATGACTTGGGCTCGGACCGGACGGTTACCGGACGGTTGGACGGCGAGCCGGCCATTACTCACGTCTGCAAGCCCGCGCCTTCGGTGGCTGGAAATCGGGATAGGAATCCCGGTGTCTGGGGAGCGAGGGCTATTGCCTCGTGCGTACGTCAGCCTCTTTCGCTAGCATTACTGCTTAGCAGAAGGAAGCGACCGCCTGCCACTCCTCTTCGCTCCGGACCATGGCCTGTAACAAGGCCCGGCGCGAGAGAATACTGTCACCGAGCGCCTTCACGAGGACACAGTGGTGCTCTGCCCAGGCGGGGCCTCTATCGTGTGCTCCACCGTGTCCTCCGGGCGATCCACACAATGGTGACACCCGGGCATTTCTTCCGCACGAATCCGGTACAGGAATCTTTCAAACTGACCATGTCCGGTGAGGACCTGCGTTATGTAAGGACGCCGTGTTGTCTTTCCAGCCACGCGTCAAAGAGGGGACTTTCGGCCATAATTATGGCGTGCCCAGCACTGGGTAGCGAACTTGCGACAGTCGCTGTCACCATTCCACCATGAGATTTGGAGCTGGGGTGAGTCGCTAGTAAATAGGAGAAGATATTTTAAAATACTGATAATTTAGTTTTACGCTTTGTGTTTACAACTTTGTGCTTGTGGAACTTGATAATGCTCTGTACATGGCACATAGCTACTATGTTAAGCATCAATTACGCTTGTTACAATAATATCCGTTTAGCCATGACTCCATGGCATTTCTTTCTGTAACACAACTCGTAGGCTGTGTTCAGATCATTTTTCATTTACGTCAGTCACTATTCATTCCGATCCTTGAGGAACGGCTTTTTTACCACGTTTACACGTAATTTCAACTGCTAATATAGGATGACTGGTCGGACTGCATGTTTGCAACTTGTGGGAAATACAAAAAGTTGAGAAGGTAACTCTTGTAAATATAAATAATACATGACACATTTATACCCAAATAAATCATGTTATGTTTGAACTGTCTGCTTAGACGTGCTACCGCAACCACTTAACGCGATCAATTTGAAAGTCTAAATTGAAATGCAAAATTAATGGAGTTATTATTAAGGGGGTATATAGCCCCATCCCACCTCTTTCTTGCTCGCACAACTTCTTTTATTCATGTTAAGTCACCTGATCTGAAGCATTTTTAGATTCAACTTCAAAACGGAGGAGATTTCTAGTGTGTGTATATGTTATCTGGGATCGTCTACACGGTAGTGTTAACAATATAACATTTTGGATCTGGATATGGATAAAGGAGTCATCGGTTTAAGGTCCGGTTACGGGTACGAAATCATTTCGAATTATGGGACTCGTCACAAATGCCAATTGCAGAAACGCTTAATCGCGTTTAAGTTTGGACTTCGTCACTTACGCCTTTTACATTAATCTCTGCAGATATAAAGTAAGTCAAACTCAAAGACCCGCACATGTAAGCTTACATACTGTAAACTTGCCATCTTTGTGGCTTGAATCACAATATACAGGGTTATTTGTAAAACACTAACAACCTGGCAGGACTGTATTACTAGCATCATAAACAACATCATTTGTTCTATGAATTTTTAAAAAACTTAATTCATTTACCAAAAACAAACCTTCAGATTTCGTGGTTCTATCTAACGTATTTCAACTCTGTATTTTGCTATAACTTCCTACGTCTGTAAGATGCGACGCAAGCGCATAAAGCAACCGCTCCGCTCGATCCTTGCTCCGATCCCCTTCACGGTTGTACTATCACTTGCTTTGCATAGAACTCGTAACATTTAGGACGTTCAATTTTCATATTTTTATTATTATTAAAATCTGAAGATAAAAACGTGATAAATTTTTAAAAGTCATAGAACAAAAGTTGTTGTTTTTAGTATCATAGTCCTGAGAGAGAGGTTGCCAGCGTTTTACAAATAACCCCGTATTATTGCTAGGATTTGTTCAATGGTGCACGAAAAAGTCGTGCCCGTATCATCGACCAGATTGACGATAACGCAACCAGCTACCCCTGTTGCTGAAGGCAAGTACAGCGGTCGTATTATGACATCTTAAAACCATCATGTTTTCTGTGTGAGAAAAGGATAGTGCTATTCGTCCTGTATAGCTCCGTCTCTTTTTCACACCGAAAACATGATGGTTTTAAGAGGTCATAATACGGCCCCAGGGCCAATCAAAGCAAAAGGCGGTTCTGATGTTATGCGAGAACAGTTACGTGCAAATACTGTCATGTTGAAAACAATTTTTAGGCTCCATTTAACTATTTTTATAACTTAAGTTGTAAATATTTTAAATGTATAGGTATTACCTTTCAGGTTTTCTAATTACACAATAAAGTCGTCTAATAATATATTCATGTAAACCGATGAATAATAATGCCATTTTTAAAAAATAAGAATCGTGCTGCCATCAAATCATCCTGTTTTAGAAACCAGCTATGATCACCAAACCGCAGATCGTGCGCGTGACCCGTATTCCAAACTTTCTGTTCGTTTGCGTGAATCGCATCCAAGACTAGCTGATCGGTCGCGTAACTAGCATCCCGGACTTTTTGTTAGTTCGCATCCGAGACTTGCTGATAGTTCGTGTGACTTGTATCCCAGACTTGCTGATCATTCGGGTGACTTGCATCCCAGACTTTTTGTTTGTTCGCGTGACTCGCATTCCAGACTTGCTGATCGGTCGCGTAACTTGCATCCAAGACTTTCTGTTCGTTAGCGTGACTCGCATCCCAGACTTGCTGATCGTTCGTGTGACTTGCATCCCAGACTTGCTGATCGTTCGTGTGACTTGCATCCCAGACTTGCTGATCGTTCGCATGACTAGCATTCCAAACTTGCTGATCGTTCGCATGACATGCATTCCAGACTTGCTGATCGTTCGCGTGACTTGCATCCCAGACTTGGTGGTCGTTTGCGTGATTTTCATCCCAGACTTGTTGATCGTTCGCGTGACTAACATCCCAGACTTGCTGACCGTTTGCGTGGCACGCATTCCAGATTTGCTGATCGTAAGCATGACTCGTATCCCAGATTTGCTGTTCGCCCGATGTGAGAAACACACCAGATTTAATTTCCTAAAAAGTCTGTTTTTAATTAATAAACGTCTCTTACAGTTAGGTTGTACAATAAGGCAGGGCGCAATCGTCTCTTGAGTCAGATAACAGCTACCGATGAATTCCCTGCGCATACGTAAACATTTTTTGTGTTCAGTTTCTTCCACTTAACACAACTGAAAACTAAAAGTGCCTACATTTGCGCAGCGCCTATGTTGAACTGGTGTTGCAGTCTCCACGTCCAAAAGCGTATTTTTGCTATTATTAATTAACACAGGGTGCTCATTAATCACACTTTTTTTTAATAGCATTGTTCACCTTTTTGAGTTAGTGTAATTTTTAAAGTTAGTGTATAATAGTGATCAATGCTGTGCTATGCAAATAACACATGAACTAAGTGTTTTTTATCAATATCAGACTCTAAGTAAGTGCTAATTCTTAGTTTAAACTTTTGTTTATAAAAATAAGTTAGATTTAAATTACTTATTAGTCGGTTAGGCTAGATTGTAATCAATTATTAAGAAATTTATTCTTAATAACAAGGAAAAAAAAATTGTTCACCTCTTAAAATCTACAATGCCTCCTAAATTACTAAGCAACTAGTTATCTTCTAAGGTCTATTAAGCTACTCTCGGTGGTTTGGAAAAAAATAATTAAGACAGGAACTCTGCTTTCGTCTTACTCTCTCACCTAACCTGTCTGTGTCGGAGACTCGAAGTGCCCTACAATTCCGAGGTCGCTTCGCTCGCTCTTGGAGTAAGAATATTCAGTTACCGTTGTGAAAAAGACGACTATAATATTTCTCATTATGATGATGTAGGTATTAACCAATATTGTGGCATCTAGCTACTCGTACTTAGCCATGTATGTGACAACTACCAAATCTTTTCTTACGAGATTACCGGCTCAAAAAAAAAAAAACGGTTGTAAGGGCAATGTAAGTAAGTAGAGTAGGTTTTAACTATTAAAAAACCTCAATTTTTCTTACTATATCCCAAAAAATGCTGCGAAAACGATAAAAATAAATCGTACCTCTATGTTTCCTGTACGATTTGGTTCATCAGTTTGCTTGCCAATCTTGAGAATGAAAACGTCTTTGTCTGGATGTAGAACTTTCTGCGCTTGCACACCTTTAGGAGCGTCCTTAGGGGTAACATTGCATGTGTTGCAAAGGGTGTTGTGGTGGGGGGACTTCGAGTAGACCAACTCTGAGTTCAGCGCAGTTCTGTGAGTGAGGGACTCGCAAATGTCGTCGGGTATCTAAAAGTACAAATTATTATTGTTGTAAGAAGAAAAAACCAAGTGAAGGTTGCAAATTCTATGGTAAACATATGGTATTTTGTGGTTGAGTCTGAATTAGTGCGTGGTTTTTTTTTTACCGGAAAGACTGGCCTGAAAGAGCAGAAAACAGAAGTGTCTAGGAAGAGAAATGGGTTTTTGCGCGGCTGTGGGACTAAAAGCTTGGGCGTTAAATAGATTAGATTAGATCGGTATTTAGCATTTCTGCAAAACGTTTATTGGTCAGTATATTCTCTTGAATGTATGGAAGCCTACTTTCTTTAAATAGTTGGATTATCTATTAATTACGACTTCAGTTCCTTTCAAGCATATTCTTTGTGGAAGGCATTGAGCGGTAATCCGGGACTATCACAGAACAAGGAAACAAAGATTGGATAGATTTGAAAACAGTAGTTAAATCTCTCGGATTCATTTTAATTTTGGTCACAACAGTTTCATGTTTCTAATAAAAATTTCTCATGTAATCGATTAATGTCTGCATTAGGCATGCATGTGCACAGGGCAGTACAACAAGCCTTATCCCAGCATACAACATAGCAAATTGGAGATGCCACGATTATTAGAATATTTTCCATGGAGTTATGGCCTATCTGACCCCTTCAACTGGATACTATAACTCTGGGAAAGACTGGTGTCTTATTATCTGGCTTATATGATGACTAAAAACCAGAAGACCACATAATGATGACACAATTTTACCTGGAAGTCCAGCCTGTTACTGGGGCATGCGTCTTCTCCACACACCATGCCACATGTCTCCGAGCAGATGGAACCATCGTCATCACAAGTACAGCTCTGCTGCAACTTCAGCTGTGACGGAGTCAGCCTGGGTGGCTTTGAGGTGCTCTTCGGCACTCGTATTTTAACCTAAGATAGATCACCTTTATTAAATAATACGAATAGTAAAGCTTTAGTTTTCATGTGAGGAGTGGTATGATTGTCATATTTTTGTCTTAGTTGTGCTGAGAATCACGACCGCATATAGGTTTCCTACAGGCTATACGATCGTCAGCAGTGTAAACCGCCCGTTATATGCTGCCTTCAGGGCTGAAATACTAGAATGGAAAGGTAACTACTATAATATTTTTATTTATTACTTAGAATTTACTAAAGGCCCATTTAGACGGTGCGAGTTTCTCGTCTCGACCATACGATAATCGTAAGAATATAAAAAAGACTTCAGAACAATTTGCATGAGGATATATCCAGATATATAAAGATTATCGTGTCTTCAGCCTTCAGGTAACTACTATATTATATAGGTATAGTCAATCGTAACCTTCTCAATTTTGCTTCGAGTTCTGTGATCTTCTCTCGGTGTCAATAAATAAATGTCGGTCATCACCCAGATCAACCGGGGATTTTGCTACCCTTGCCTCACCGCTACCATGGTCAATTATAGGCAGGCTGCTTGTTTTTAATATTGGCCGGATTGTTAAAATACACACATAATGTTAGATATTAGACACTGTTCCCGTAAGCCCCTGAGTCGGTTCCTGCATTATGATTATTTACGTGCAACACCAATGGTGACACCTTATAAATTTTTTGAATGTCTTCATCAAACTATACGTGTATGCAAAAATTTCCAAGGAAACAGAAAACTTACTTCATTGCCATTAAAAATAGCACTTATTTCTTCAAAAGGCTTTTTAGCTTTAGGAGGTGGTGGTGGCGGTGTCTTGGGTTTCTCAGCTTTGGGGGCTGCCTTTGCGGCAGGTTTTGGCTTCGGTGCCATAGTATTTTTTACTTTCTATGCCTGTACAGCCTTTTCCCAACTATTGGGGTTGGCTTCCAGTTTAATCGGATGCAACTATTTACTTTTAATAACTAGAAATTTTACAATCGGTAATTACATGGGGAATTTTTGAAAGCCCGTTAGAAAGACTGCTTGTCAGTCTGATTTGATAGGTGTCACCAACGTGTCATCCAGGGTTATATATCTTTTTACTTTCTGTTTCTGTTTAAGGTTCTGTAGGCATATGGTAAATCAGAATTTATACAGCTATTTAGGTACTTGAAGACTAAATTGCACTATATTGATGAAATTTCTTAACTTATAACTTAGGCAGACTTAAGCTCTTTGACCGACGGTCGAACGGTTAACATTGTGTACAATTTTGCTCTTTGCATAAATATGAAGAAATAAATAGATATGGACTTAATCTCCTAATAAATCTACTTTATGTGATCTAAAATTAATGTCATAAGTGAAATTCGTGTGGAGAAGTACCAAAAGTGCGTAATTGGAACGATTTTTGATGTAAACTGTTTAAAATTAAAAAATCACGTTTTATCAAACGGTGGGTAAGTGACAAGACATTTTACGCCCCGTGCACGCTACTCTCGCGGTTACGCAGCGCGCATAAGTGACATATCGGTGTGCGCCTACGCTCGATGACGTATGCGAGGGCTCGCACCAAAGATTAACTAACGAAGACGGCGCATTATTTCCTACCTAATTTACACTGCTTCTGAGAGGACAAGTTTTTTTCGTGATTTGTTTTTTGGTATTTTATTTGTCTCTGATCTTTTTGATTTATAATGGCTAGTAAGGATGAGTCAACACCAAACAATAAGGTGTCTAAAAACAGAGGCAGTAAAAGACCTGCTAGTGGATCTCCTTCACCAACTTCACCACCTTCACCCTTGGCTTATAAAGAGGATATGCGCTCCATTATCCAAGAAATTGTTAAGGCAGAATTCAACGATATGTTGACACAATTTAATAAAAACTTGATCAGCACGATGAACAATGAATTGGAACCTGTTAATGCAGAAATAAAGGAAATGGTTAAATCAATGCAATTTATAAACAAGCAATTTGAGGACTTTGAGAGGAATCTGAAGGTATCTAACGAGACTATACACAGGCTGCAATTGGAAAATTCGCAACTAAAGACTACTATGGCAAATCTTAGTGAGCGAATCAATAACCTAGAACAGCGATCCCGATCAAATAACATTGAGGTGCAGTGTATGCCTGAAACAAAAAACGAAAATGTATACACTATCGTCAAGCAACTCGGGAAAGTGGTTGATTGCAATATTCAAGAAAAAGACATATTAAATTGTTCGCGAATTGCTAAAACCAATCCATCTAGCACCCGTCCTAAATCAATAGTCGTTCAACTGGCGTCACCGAGACTGCGCGACCAACTCTTAGCGTCGGTTATTAAGTACAACCAAAATAATCGAGCTAATAAACTGAACTGTGGACATCTTGGATTTGCCGGTCAGAGGTCTCCTGTTTACGTCGTGGAACATCTTTCTCCCACCAACAAAGCTCTGCATGCAGCGACTAGGATCAAGGCTAAGGAAACAAACTACAAATATGTTTGGGTCAGAAACAATAAAATATTTACAAGAAAGACCGACGGCGCAGAATATATATTAATCAAAAACATGGATAGTTTAAGTAAAATGGTTTAATTTTTTATTTTATATATTTTTTTTTTTTTTTTATATGTTCACTTTGAATGCATGCCTACTTATTTTTATTTAAAATTCAATAATTTAACTATCTATTACCAGAATTGTAGAGGTCTGCGAACTAAAACTAACACTTTCTATTGTAACCTTTGTTGTATGGATTATGATGTATTTATTTTAACTGAAACCTGGCTAAATAGTAGTGTGCTTAGCAGTGAACTATTTGATGATAGGTATGTTGTCTATAGAAGAGATAGGGAAACAACAGGCTTTCATCCTAATAAAGATGGAGGAGGGGTTCTCATTGCTGTGGCAACTAGAATCAATTCCAAACAGATTGAGTCATGGCAAAGTAAATGTGAGGATCTTTGGGTTACTATTGATTTGTCGACCTCACAGAAATCACGGCAACTAGCACTCTGCGCAGTTTATCTTCCTCCACCTGTATGTCTTCCCTCAATCGATCATTTTATCGAACACTGTAACAATGTGTTTGAGACAACTGATATTCCCATTTGCATAGTTGGAGATTTCAATTTAGGTAAAATAGTCTGGGACCCGGCAGCCTCTAATAACTCACTTCCCAGTACCTGCTTAAGATTGTTGGAATTTATGAGTGTATGTAGACTTACTCAGCACAATTTGGTTAAAAATTGTTCGGAGCGTATATTGGATCTAGTCTTGTCTACAATATCTTCGTGCACCGTAGCTGAGTCCAATTGTTCTCTGATCAATGTTGATAAACTACATCCTCCTCTCGATTTTACTCTATCATTATCAAAGGAATATAATCTGCCGTATAATACGCATAACTAGAGGAAAAACTACTATAAGGCTGACTACAATAGTATTAGAACCTATATAAACGAACATGACTGGTTCCAACAATTAACGAATAGTAATGATGTGGATAGTATGTTAAAAGAGTTTTATGAAGTATTAAACGCAGCAATCGACAAATTCGTTCCTAATTGTAAGTCAATGACTTGCCGTTACCCCCCTTGGTTCAATAAATCAATTATAAGGACGCTAAAAGAAAAAAATACGTTGAGGTTGCGCTATAAAAAATATAAAAATCCATTGGATAAATTACAGCTAAATTTAATTACAAAACGTTGCCAACACCTAGCCAAAAATGTGTACAATACCTATATGGGGAAACTAGAATCGGAAATTAAAGATAACCCCAAATTATTCTGGACTCATGTAAAGGCTAAACGTGGTGGATCTAGTGCCTATCCACTAATCATGACTGATGGGCAGACTTCTACATCAAATGGCGCCGCTATCTGCGATCTTTTTGGGAACTATTTTGCATCAGTTTACACCCCTGATCACGAGATGGAATTTAAGAGTGACTCAAATCTTCTTGACTCAATAGGAGTTAATAGCCAGTGTTTAACAATCCCTGAATTAGACAGTGATACCCTGGTTAGAAAACTGCACTCTGTTAACATCAGAAAAGGTGCTGGTCCTGACGGAATCCCACCTCTGTTTATTTCTGCTTGCGCAGAGGTCTTGGTTGCTCCACTTCTTAAAATATACAGGGTGTCATTAGCTACAGGAACCTTCCCTACTGAGTGGAAAAAGGCTAAAGTAGTTCCTGTATACAAGTCGGACAAGAAAGACACCATATCCAACTATCGGCCTATTGCGATTCTTTCCACTTTTGCTAAGATATTTGAGTCGATAATCTGCCCTCACATCCAACGTCACTTTAGACTTTATCTTAGTGATCACCAGCATGGCTTTGTTGCTGCTAGGTCTACGACCACAAATTTATTATCCTTCTCAGAGTCTTTAATGGAATCTGTTGACTCAAATAGACAATTTGATGTGCTGTACACTGATTTCAGCAAGGCCTTCGATAAAATTCCTCACTCTATACTACTTCATAAATTAGCAACCTACGGTATTACTGGACCCTTGCTAGAATGGCTAAAATCCTATCTATCAAAGCGTGAATTTTATGTTGTGGTCAACGGTTTTCGGTCTGCTGGCAATTTTTATATGACTTCTGGTGCTCCACAAGGATCACATCTGGCTCCCATACTATTTATCATCTTTATCAACGATCTCCCCAGCTGCTTTTACTTCTCTGAGTGCTTCTTGTATGCAGACGACCTGAAGTTTGCAAGAATAATCGAATCATCTCGTGATATCGCGCTTTTACAAGACGATCTGGACAGGCTTGTTGAATGGTGTAATAAAAACAGAATGGAACTAAACTTAAATAAATGTTACCACCTGTCGTTCTCAAGGAAGGCTCATCCTGTGCACTCAGAGTATCTGATAAACGATAAAAAAATACAACAAGTCGAGACTATCAGAGACCTGGGGGTATTGTTTGATCAAAAAATGACTTTTGTGCCTCACATTGAGAACATTGTAAAAAAAGCAGCTAAAATGTTAGGGTTTGTACAAAGAAACACAAAGAGTTTCAAATCGGTGGGCACTAAAATAATGCTCTACAACAGTTTGGTACGAAGCGTCTTGGAGTATTGTAGTGTAGTGTGGAGACCACACTACGCCACGCATAAGTTACTTTTAGAAAGAGTCCAAAAGCGGTTTCTATGGCACCTTGCTTTTTCGAAAGGGAAAAGTAAACAGATGCCTTCATACAATACTCGCTTGAAATACTTCAGGATGCACTCGTTGTCAACTCGAAGAGATATAATTGATGCCTTGTTTCTCTTTAAACTCATGAGAAATAAAATTGACTGCCCTAAACTACTGAGTCTACTAAAGTTTCGTGCTCCATCCCGATATCCACGGAATCCCATCACTCCACTACACCCACCCTTGCGCAGAACAGTGCTTGGTGCTAACTCTCCGATTCCGCGCCTGTGTAAAATGCTTAACAGTTGCAGTGACCTTATAGATATACACCATGACAGTTTAAAAAAATTCTGCAAAATAATTATTGAGCATTATTCTTGTAGTCAGTAATATCTGTTTCAATTTCATTTCATATGTTTTAATAATATCCTAATCAATTGTAATTTAATTTAATTTAATTGTTAATGTTGACTTTATCTTGGTTAATTTCAATTGTAAATGATTTTATATTATTGATGAGTTATTCTTTTTAATGGTAAATAATCTTAATTTAATTTATAATTTATCAATGTGATGTGAATTAAATAATCTAATGTATTAATGCTGTGCCAAATCTCAATTTATTTTAATGTTTTATCAACCTGATTGTGATATAATTTGTAATTCTATACTTTTAATTTAACTGCTGTGATGAATTTCCATTTTATTTATTAATGTCCTATTCTATTTTTTTTTTCAATTTGTGATTAGTTAAGTATAATTTAAATTATTATTATGTATAACCAAAAAAAAAAAAGTGCATGTGGTGTTAGCCTATAATGAATTGCTACACTAATCAATGAAGATCCAAAATTGAATGTCATATAAATGTATTGTGTAAGCAGTTGTTGGCTGACCAAATAAATAAATAAATAAATAAATAAATATAACTAAATATGCTATGCAGAAATATTTTGTAGAAAGGGTAAGTGGAAAAAGGTGTTAACTACTATATGATTCTCTGGTAATATTTCTGCTCTTGGCACATTTGAAAATCTGTAATATATCGTGTTTTACAGTTAAAACCTTTGCTAGCATCTGTAACAAATTAGAATTGGGGTGTTTTAAATCCGTGGATCGATTTACCATCAGTTAAAATCTATGTTCAAGCAAAAAAGTCGGATTTCTTTTATTTTGTCAGATAACTCCTTTGTCCAATTAACCCTTCTTGTTCAGCTATACGTCATCTTTGTCGCAAGTGAGTATTTTATAGCCTTAGGGACTAATTATTATAACAGTTAAATAATTAATTAATTAATTATGATCGCGTTAAGAGCTCGTGGTAGCAAAGTTAGACTACCGAGGCGCGCGCTCTGTATGCAACAGTTTGCACAGTAATAAAATTTTATTAATTTCCACCCGGCCGGGAATGTCTGGCGCATGTCCCATTAAACGCAAGACAAACCAAGACCAAGGTCGATAGATGAACTTGAATCTTAAACTAATCAACTATCTTCTTGGTGTTGGGTATACAATACCCAACACCAAGAAGATAGTTGCGATTAAGGCGATGGCGACCATGTAGCGTCGCGCTGGAGCTGTCAAGTTGTTCTTGTTTGCTCAGTGATTTGCTACAAGTTATCTCGTGTGTTTGTCATCTAACTCCTCCTAAACGGCTTGACCAATTCAGATGAAACTGTGTGTGTATATTTGCGTGGGTCCCTGGATTGTTAGAAAATACAATTGTACTGGGTACGTGGCGCTTCCATCGAGTTTTCAATTTTCTTTTTTGACGAATAGTAATTTTCGGGCAGGACAATGTCTAGCACTAGACTAGCGGTTTTGCTAGTCTTTATAGACATAATTTTTCTTTACGTGTGTATGTCACCTAATTCCTCCTTAACGGCTTAACCAATTTGGATGAAACTCTGTTTATTTTTGTATATTTGAGTAAACCCCTGGATGATTTAAAAATACAGTTCAACCCGGTAGGCGGCGCTGTAATCGGATTTCAATTGTTTACTGACGAAAACCCAGCTTTCGGCTAAGACAACGCATATCGGGACTGCTATAAGTTAGGTATATATTTATGTTTTCTTGTTTTTGTTTATGTTTTTAACTTTTTTTAACTATTTTCTGCCACTTGGCGCAAAGCAAGACTTAGCAGCAGGACTTTTAGACCGACTAGACTTGGTCCCTCCATTTTGACAGTCACGAACCCAAAGTGTTCCTTGGTTGCCATTTTGTGCGAGGGCTACGACGACTCCTTTGAAAGGTCCACAGCTCTTAACCTAGATCTCACAATGATTTGCAGCCTATAGGCACAAAATATACATAGGTACAGAAGTCAATCTACATACAAAGCGCGTTCGAGCAACGCACACATAGACTCGGCTTACGAACACGATATCTCGGAGCGTCTTGGCCCGCTCATTGAACAGTTCTGGCTCAAACGCTCATTAGTGTGCGTCCACCGAGCGTAGGTATAAAAAGAGAATACCATACATAAGATTGTCTTCTGTAGGTACCTATCTATTTTGTGCTCTAAGACTTCATATGCTATAAGGTAGAACTACACTGCGCACACGTGTGCCACGTTTTCCGATCAGGACGCGTCGGTCTCCATACATTTTATATGGAAACTAGACTTGTAGAGCTACATTAGATTCACGCCACGCGACGTCGTTCTACGTACAACCAGGCGTGGTCCATGTGTGCGTCGGTCCAATGTAGTTTTAGCTTTATTGTAAACAGAGGAACCAAGGTTACCGACATAGCACGAAGAATTGCCAAACTTAGTGGCAGTGGACAGGGCACATTGCTCGCAGAACAGATGGCCGTTGGGGCCGAAAGGTTCTGGAATGGCGACTACGTACCGGAAGACGTAGCGTTGTAGAAGGTGGGCCGATGACCTGGTAAGGGTTGCGGGAATCCGATGGATGCGATACGCACAGGACCGTTCATTCTGGTGGCACTTGAGGGAGGCCTATGTCCAACAGTGGACGTCTTTCGGCTGATATGATGATAATGATGTAAACAAGAAACAAAAATCTTCAAAGATAGTAAAAACTCCCAAAATTTCACTCTTGAGATCTTGTTGACATTTTTATTGGGTACATTGGTCTGGACCATTATCTTGACTAGATAAATGTATTGTAAAAAATGTCTTACATCATATTATGTAACTAATTGGCCGTGAACCACTTTTGGAGTCGTCGACTCATTCATGCGTGCGATCAGGAAGTTCGTAACCTAATAAAAATGTCTCGTTTTATGAGCCGTCTAGTTTTGGGAGTATGATTCACACAAAAGTATTTTAGGAGTAAGTATTCGGCACGTTGAACGCAGAACAGATAATTCCCATCGACTGTGTTCTGCGTGCAATGTGCCGAATACTCTTAAAACAATTAAAATTTTTCCTTTTAACAACGAATTTCATTTCAGACCTTCCCGCGCGCCTCAAGGAGTTGTCAGCAACAGCAGAGGCCCAGCTAGGTCGAAGCCTACTGGCGCCAGGGTGATCCGAAAGGAAGCTCGAGCCCCCCGGTTTAAAGGCTAGAAGGAACGGGGTGGGTTTTTTGTCAGTAAGAGTCTGACACTATCTCCCGCTCCGCCCAAGAGCGGGGATTGTCATTGGATGATTTTCCCCACCAAGAAAAAAGGTGCAGGGACAGAATCTTCCATTTTACAAAGTTTCTTCACTTTCTTCTTTGGCCAGTATATAATACGCCTTTTTTCCCACCCTGAAGGGCAGCTCTTCCTTGTCTTCGTTTACAGTTTTAACTATTTTAAAAGGCATTCTCTAATAAAATGGTAATACGTAGTTATTTAAAACATACTTCATAAGGTATATAGATATAACTACACTATAAATTAACTGGATCTTATTTCTACTGACAATAAAATATTGAGACTTTTGGTGATTATCTATTTAAAAAATAACCTGTACCTGAGATATCGGATGTAAAATCAAGTATCGCAGTTAAAAACTCCGTAACGATGGATTTGTATTTAAAGTTGAGTAGCGTACAAAAATCTATGTTAAGCGAACGTTTTTAAAGAAAGACCACGGATTTCCAAAACGTTAACCATTCGAATAAGTATCATAGATCTTATAGCTACAAAAAAAGAAATTAGGAGGTTTTTTGTGGCTGTGAGTTTGACTTGGGAAACAAAAACCACTGGAAGTGTTAGAAGGTTGAAAATTAGCGCTCTAATTCTCAAAAGGGAGTTACCTATTAGAGCTAAAACTACAGGATATGAGAACATTATAATGCCGCCATGTTTTTTTTAGAAAATCTGAGATAATATGGGTACGTTTGTTTTTCAGCTAAATGTGTACTAAATGTACGTATCGTTAGAATCGGCCACTTGGAAGTAGTAAGTTATTGATGCGTTTGAATTTAAAATATTACAATTCTTTTGCTATTTTGTAAAAAAACCTGAAAGCGCGTCAAAATTTTTACTCGAAAATGATCTTAAATATCTACAGTAAACTGAACTGCGGTTATATCTTGCGAAAACAGAACTCAAACTGTTACTTAGGTAGTTTTGTTCTCCACTTCACAAAACCATTACAAATCAAATAATTCAGAACCAGCGCCAGCGCCATAAGAGCTTTAGGGCGTTTAGCATTAATAAATTGATGTCAATCGACGAGCCAAAGCTCCTTATAGCTTGCATATAATTATCTTGCAGACTGTAAAAAGAATAGTAGTACTCCAGAACAATGCTGTCTTATTCAAGACAAAGACGGCATTGTTCTGGAACTTAGCACAAGGGCTAAGCTTCAATCCGTCACAGCATTTATTTCTTCTGATTCTTATATTAAGTTATTGGTTAAACTCTAAACTACCTCGCTCTGCTGAGGAGTTTAAAACATTGCAGCCCTTCATTACGGCCGGGATGTCGGGATTCAATATTTATGATACCCATGGCCTCCAACAAGGTGGTCTGATGACCTGGTAAAGATTGCGGGAAACCGATGGATGCAACACGCACAGGAACGTTCGTTGTGGCGACGCTTGGGGGAGGCCTATGTCCAACAGTGGACGTGTATCGGCTGAAATGATGATAATGATGATGATGACATAGGTAACTGATTTTTCTACACGCTGTTTATTCTTCTATGGTCATGTCCCTATCGACGTTCCCACCAGGGTTTACACTTACTCAAAAGAATTCATATTAGGATATTCCTGCCTTTAAAACTTCACCACAACTCGACATTCCCAAGGACATCAGTTCATTTTTGGAGAGCCTGCCTTAACTGTGCCTGAGCTCTGGACATATTCTAATTCAAGAGCACCTGTAAGACATAAGTAGTAAAGATCATAGGACAATCCTGAAATTTGGCACAAAGCATGTTCTTATAGCACAGGTATAGGAATAAATCTGAAAACAGTTTTGTTATTACCTACGTCGCAAAAAAAAAACTCTAGCGATTCGGAAAAATCTTCGAGACTCCTTACGGGAATTGTACTTCCTCAGTTTTGTAGATGAGAGACTTGTACTAACTTATTCTGTGATTAAATTTCCCTTATGTCCTTTTGACAACGTGTATGATATTAAAATTTAACCCTTCAGATACCGTCAATTAGAGACACAATAGTAAGACAATAGATGCCCGGCCACCGGTGGTCGCTTGGGGATTCATGAATTAATGATAACTTTATGATGATCGGTCTAGCAGTAAAGACGCGAAAGCGAAACAAATAAACTAACATTCGCATTTATAACAATAAGTAAGGATTACATCTCGGCCTTTGGAGATGATTCCCAGAAGACGTCAACAGATACTTGTTGTCCTGCTACAAGACGCAGGTACACACGCAGACACACATTCCATATCGGAGATCGAACTCAACGCCTTATAATATAGCTGAAGGATTTATTTACTAATTCTCGGTAGCAAGCCATGTTCATTGTGTAAGGATAATTTTTTATATGCACCTTGGTACTATCTGAGTGGGAACAATAAGTAGTGTAGGCCGTCCACACTCAAAGAGGGATCTCGTGTGCGAAACTAGGGTTTTGTTTTACCATTTATCTCGCGTTTGACCACTATTCCACATGATGATAGCCGACGTTATGGGCGAACACTGGGTGCAACAGTCGCAGTCTCGGTTTCGAATTTATGAATGAAAAAGATCTCGCTGATGTGCCTTCGCCCACGTCTAAATTTGTCCACGCTACGCCTCTGGTTGTGTAAATTATGATAAGTACGATGACCACTAAGGAGATTTTCGGTAATGTCTTGACGGTAGGTAATATATCGTAACTAACGATTTTGCATTTACTTTTTTACAAAAAACGAAATATAAAAATATCTACTAGCTGCTGTCAGCGGCTTCGCCCGCGATTAAGGGTTTCTCCATACAAACTTTGGGCATCCGTTTCATTCCCTTAGAGAATGGGACTTGTGGAAATATCTCTCTGTGCTGGCCTACGTGATAAAAGGAAGCCTGTGCATTACGTTCTTATGTACAGTAGTTTCAGCAGTGCGTTAATATGTCAGTCAGTCAGTCGGTTGCTTCTTTTATATACATATATATATATAGATATAGACTGTGCTCTGTCCTTTCACGAAGTCTTATTCGTATCAAGTTTCGGTCCAAGCTATACAAGATTAGCGACTTATGACGTACCAGGAAGATTATCGTAGCCACCAAGGTAAGAAGCAGGACGAACTTCCATAGCGCACCAAACATTAGAGGAAGTAAACAAATATAGAATACCATTTTGTTTTTTTGTTATAAGTAACGTAAAAGTTCTGTAAATGAAATCCTAAAACCTAATTTATTAACACTCTGGAATACAACAAATCTTTTTTTTAATTGATATAAACTAGTGCTTGACTGCGATCCCACCTGATGGTAAGCAGTGATTCAATCGTCAAATCTACTAATATAAATTTTGGCCAAATATAAAAAGGTCCTTCACTCTAGATGCAAAAATCACAACTTAAGGTATCGAACTCTGCATCAGCGCAATTACCATGTGCCTAAAGGTATGATTCCGAACCACGCTGCATGCAGCAGTGCTGCCGCGACAATACTGGTCCCCATACAATTTCTTTAAGCTTATATGAGATAACATTCCGAACTAGGCAGCAATGTCGCGGCACAATGTAGGCAGTGTGGCAAAGTGTGGCAGCACTGCGGCAACAACACTGCTGCTTGTTGCCGAGTTCGGAATCATACCTTTAAACCCACACAAAAGACAGATCCATGTCTCTTCCGAGCATCTTAAAACTACCCCAAAGAAATATTCTGATAGTGAAAAAACTACCAACTCTCACCATGGGCACAACTTTTGCTCAACTGCCAACTTGAAACTGGTACGCAAGTATTATGTTTTAAAGAGATAGAAGAACACTGTTTTGACACACTGTCTGAACACTCTCGGGAACCTAAGGCGCCCCGAGAGAACAGTCAGATTGAAAAGTAAGTAGTATTGGTTACATGTTAACATAACTTGAGATCCCTACTATTTTCAGCTGATGGAAGAATGGGATGGATTTGTTCTACCTAATAAAAACTTCTGCTGGAAGTTTCTGAACAAATTCCGGTCGGACCCAGGAATATTCACGAGAAAACTGGAGGTGCACCTGGAACCGTGCTCTGTGTGCCTAGCCTTACCCACCTGACGGCGACAAACACGTAGCTAAGTTCTGGCCAATGGCAAGTTTAAAGTCACATCTATCTTGAAATGTCAAGATACACGTGAATTTTAATTTACTTATTGGCAATTTGCCAAAAATGTGTAAGGTGTAAGCAAAACCATCTACTCGTAAGAAATAAAAAAAATCACTAGTAAGCAATTACTGACTGCACTGATGGCTGTATCACCAATATGCGCATTTTGAACCCTTTGAACTTTCTCTCTCAGTTGAACTCACTGTTATGTGAATCGGTGTCGCAGAAATACTTTTTAAGTGATTTGACCCAAGTCGTCGACGCGACGGCGCGTCGCTAGGCGCCGTCGTGTAGTGACGCGCGCGCCTCAAGGAGATGTCAGCAAATTGTGGGGACCTAGCAGGGTCTAAGCCTACTGGGGTCATGGGTTCATCTCTAAAAGAAAAGCCCAGCCCTGAGGCTGGGGCTAGAGATGAACACTCCTAGTTCCTTCGTTGCCTTTCATTCTGGAATGAAAGGCAAGGAACTAGGAGTGGGTTTAGTCCGTAAAAGTTCAAGTTCCGCCCAAGGGCGATGTCATTGAACATTCGACAAAAAAAGTTATTTGTCCGTATTTTTCAACTGGGTTTATTTTTATTGTAGCCAGTTGAACTTATGTATCAAGTGGCTTTGATGATAATCTAGAGGGCACTTGTTGACTGATAGGGGAAAAGCTTGCAACTGTCGATCAGTTATGAAGCTTCGCAAGAACTGCCAGTAAAAAACAATAAAATATGCTTTGTGACATCTGGTAATTACGAGTACCACACGTACCACACTCAAAGACGGAATAATAAGTAATAGCGGTGAAATTAATTGCTTATTTTATTAAAACGGTTTTATTTACTCGAGAAACGGTTGCTTGAATTTCGGACTAAATATTTTGCTGTAATTGAAGAATATTTAACCCTGGGTCACATGGTGGTAGTTCCAGAATTACGTAAAAATCTTTTTACAAAAAAAATTAAACCGACTTCAAAAAGTACAAAATAAAGTCTTTAATTTCGGAAGTCGGTGTTTCTATAATAGATACCTAATCTTGTCTCTTCGTTATTTAACACCGACTTCCGAAATTAAAGTTATTTTGTACTTTCTGAAGTCGGTTTAATTTTTTTTGTAAAAAGATTTTTATTTTTCACTTTTTAGTTATGGTAGCACCACTAAAAAGTACCTACCCTTCAGCTAAACATAAATTACCTTATAGCCAGAGTGCATCTCATAACGATTCTTATAATCCCAAATACGGTTATATTACATGAATTTACCCCCTCCCCCTTTCCCCTCCCCCTTTTCTTTCAGTCAGTCATCGACTACACGTATAAACAAAGCAATTTTACTTGTTACGACAATTCTATTGTTCTATGAGAAGTTCTGTTCCATATCTTCGAAGTTCATGATCAGATCATAACAATATTTCTATGGGACCAACTTGGAAGCATAACCTAACAATCAAAAAAAATTTTTTTCAAAATCGGTCCACAATTGACCGAAATATCGGTAAACAAACATACAAAAAAAAAAACACATTCAGCCGAACCTCCTCCTTTTCGAAGTCGGTTAAAAAATGAGAATCATAGTGCTGTCTATCTGCCATACCACGCAGTCGTCAAGAACGATAGAACTACGGCCAAGGTGAGGGTTGTATTCGATGCATCATGTGTTTTTAAATAATGGCTCATCATTAAATAGAGAAACGATAATTGGTCCAAGGCTACAACCTTAACTGAGGCACATCATCATTCTCATTGGCGCTGTTATCCAGTAATGTCTGATTGTAGACATAGTAAAAATGTACAGACAAGTAAAGGTATCAGAAAAAGATGGTGATTATTTACGCCTTATATGGCGTAAAGACATAAGTTCAGATAATCTTACGATTTGGCATAATGACTTGAGTAGTAGAAGTAATATGTAAAATTTCTAGATTACTATAATTTGGCCAACAAAGACTTAAAGATATATCTCTTTAAATCTCTTTGTTGGCCAAATATACATTAAATATTTCCTGTACGCTCATAAATAGTGTACAACAATGTAGGTATGCGAATCCATCAAACCAGCAGAAGTGCAGTTCAGAAGTTAACTAGGTGTCAATTGCCAATCATGAATCTCGTAATTGTAATGTTGCGGCCTATATAAATTATTGGGTGCTCTGGTGGATTGAATGGAGTGAGGGATGGGGGTTGAGTTCACCAACTTTCTCACACCGATATGATCTTAATGCTGGGCTCAGCGGCCGTCACGTTGAATGCTATGTTGATGATGTTTCTTGTCTATAGGAGGTACTCTCTAGGAAGGAGCTCAAAAACAATTGTAAAGTGTACAACCCTTACATGATGATCTAAAACTTATAAAATACTTACTAGTAGCCCCGGCAGACTGTTTTGGCAGAAAGCTGTCATTTTGTCAGACTACCGAGTCCAAATGTATTTTCAAATCATCCAGGAACCCACTCAAATACACACACTTCAAACTGGTCAAGCCATTTAGGAAAGTTAGGTGACAAATACACGAATCTATACTAGGTAAAACTTTTTTTTCTTTTTTTAAGGACTTTAAACTCATTGAGCAGGTAATATTATAAAAAGGAAAACATTTGGTTTTTTGTTTGTTTGTATGTTACAATTTTACTCAAAAACTACTGGACCAATTTTCAAAATTCTTTCACCAGTGGAAAGATACATCATTGAGAATTTAGGAACACTTGTCCAACACCATAATATGATGTTTTAAATAAGCCTGTATAGAATCCAAAAAAAATCATGAAAATCAATTGAGAATTTAACAAATTCAGCACAATTATTTCACCTAACACACACCAAGGAACACTTAATCCCCATTTTGGTTCACAGTGAAGTTTTTAAGTTCTCGTCTGGACCTACTACTTATTTGATGAATTTAGTTTAAGTTTTTTAGATGACGTTCCAGGTTTCGTTGCATGTGTCATATCTGCGTGGCCAAGTGCCCAACTATATGAAGTTTATTACACATAACATATACGCACGTAACCAGTCTTACAATATTCCTACTGCTGGGGGTGCTGGAAATCAGACCTCTTCTCTAAGAGAGCGGGGTCATAATCAACCATGCGGGCATAGTGCAAGATAATGAAGAGAATTATCTCAAAATAACAAATCCAGTAAAAAAACAAGCTGCTTATACTTGGTTTTATATTTCTATGTTATAAATACTAACTATGAACCTAAACTACAATCCCAAAAAAAATTATCAAACTTAGAAGAAGGGAATAAAATGAAGTTATTCTCTTGTATTTTCATTGTTTTTTAATAGGTTTTGCTCTTCTTGGCCGGCAGCAGGTGCACGGTGGGGGGATTGGATCACATTGCGTTTCTCTAGTATCTATACGACCTGGTGGTTTCTTCTCGGGGTGTTTCGGCGTGACCAGCTCAAGTTCCATCTTGCAACGGCGGTCCCCAGTTGCACCCACTTTAGCAACCTAAGAATTGTGTAGAAAATAAGTAATAGTACAGTAAAAAAAAACATCCGCATGTCGTTTTTTTGTACAGAACTTTTTGAAATATTCACCACTTGAGTACCTACTCGTATCTAAGTATTTGCACGTTATGTACCAAGTTATAAAAAAGAGCACATCGTACAAGATGAACTCAGTGGGCTTATTAGCCTCCAATCTTTAGCTAATGAGCCGTTACTGGGCTGCAGGAATGTTCGAAAAATTTTAGTAAGTAAAAGTCTGAATCGCGCTCCATCTAATGTCCGAAGAGCAAAGTTATGTGATTAATCGCTTCCACAAAAGTAAAAAGAAACCATTGCTGCGGGGTAGATTTTGCCCATTTTGTATATGGGCAAAATGTACCCGTAGGTTGTGTGCTAAGCTCCATATAAGCCCCAATTTAGTTATCTAAATTAAACGGTTTTATTTATCTTACCTTTAGAATAAAAACATCTTTTCTGGGATGCAAGACAGCCTGGGCAGGCCCCGGTGGTGGTACGTTTTTCGGTATTAAGTCACAAAGCCATGGGCAAGGATCTTTTTTTTTGTTTTTATTCATTTGTGTACTTTTTTCACTCATTTTTTCCTGATCTCAAGAATTTATTCAAAAATTTAGACTATATTATTATAAAATCACTTGGTAATTTATTTGTGACAATATTAATCTTATGACAGAATGCTATTGAGCTTATCAATGGTCAAGAGCTGTTTTTTTTTTCATAAAACTGTTAAACTTTTTGAGAATCTCTGAAGCATTAGACAACCTCTATGAGTGTGGAAACTGGTACCCTTACTGATCGAGGGAGAGATAAAAATTCGTATGTGTGGCCCGTTTCTTAAAACTCTTTGAAAATATGCTTTATATTTAGTGAACATTTTCAAAGAAATGTGGAAGTTGAAACGACACGGGCATGGAGCAGAGGTGTGGTGGTATTCTTCTTTAAGAAGGGCGACAATCCCCTGCTTAATAATTACAGACCCCACTCACTTCTGAGTCATGTCTATAAGCTATTTTCATATGTTCTAAACTTATGGTACCAAAGTATAGCTAAATGCAGCTATACTTAGGGCCTGAACTCACTTGAGACAAGACGTCTTAGGCAGACTTGTCTTGCTTGACGTCTTGTCTCAAGATTATCGTTGCGTTGATGTGTTTGTCTAAGACGTCTTGTCTCAAGTGAGCGCAGGCCTTTACTACAATATTATCATGTCATCAGTCAGTAGTGGGTGGATTTTAAGGAAATAAATTGACTAAACTTCAATAAAATGGAATGTTCGATTTCAGTAAAGGAATGATGATTTAACAATCATCCAATGACAATCCCCGCTCATGGGCGGAGCGGGAAATAGTGTCAGACTTTTACCGACTAAAAACCCACTCACCGTCCGCAAGCCCGCGCCTACGGTGGCTGGAAATCTAAATCGAAACCCTGGTAGCTGGGGCGCGAGGGCCTTTGCCTCGCGCGAGAGATCACTGCCGCTGAGCGCTCCCACGAGGACATGGCGGTGCTCGGTCCAGGCGGGGCATACGTGTGAAGCACACGGTAGTGGTGTGTCCGTGTCCTCCGGGCGAACCACACGATTTTTTAAAAATTATTATTGATAGGATCGCGTTTGACCACTATCTCACCTGATGGTAAGGGATGATGGAGCACACTTGCCTAGAGGTAACCTACTCACTCTTGACTTAAAGACTCCTAGGTAGCAATCAGGAAACACAGACTCAGGCAGGGAATTCCACTCCTTAGCTGTACGCATAATGAATGTGTTTCCAAAACGCTTTGTACGAATGGGTAGGATATCCACCATGTACCTACCAATGGCCCAACGCCGTAAGTCTAGTGGTCCGATGATGGAACGGACTACGTGGAATTAAAATGTAGGGAGTGTGCGTTGGAATTTCAATGCACACTCCCCGAAATCCAAAACTCCAGGGCATCAAGCTGATATTTGGCAGATGCATCCCAAAGATGAGAGCAGTATTCCATACACAATCGATAGCTTGAGCAGCACTGCAGTTCCGGCGTGAAGTACCGCCTCACCTCACCTTAGCTAAGATCCCCAGTTTTTTGGCAGCCTGTTGTCTTTTGCCTCAATGTTTTTTTTTAATCACAACTAAACTAGTGCTTGACTACGATCCCGCCTGAAGCAGTGATGTAATCGTTGATGGAGAGTCGCACTAGTGTATTAAGAGCCTATTCTCTATCTAAATCTAGCCTTGAAGACATCCAAATTCCTCGATGTAAGAGCGGAAAATTAGCGTAGACGATAACGTTACCCCAAGAAGCTCAAAGCTGTCGGTTATCAGCACGGTTACACCCCGGAATTATGAGACCGGGTAGGATTGGCTCAGTTTTGCAGAAAAAAAAACGCCTGGGTTTTAGCAGCATTGCAGTGGACCAGATTGGCATCGCCCCATTCTGATACTGCCTCCAAGGACAAGTTCAAGCGCTCAACCACAACCTCTCGGAAAGACTGGATTTGTGACTTACTAGTACGTGCATCGAACACGTATCTCTTAGCAACAGTGCTATCGTCTGCATTCCCAAAGGTAACGGGTTTAAATAGGTCGTTTATGTGCAGCAAGTACAGTGTTGCAGAGAGTACTGACCCTGAGGGACCCCGGCAATAATATCCATTTGACATATCATAGGAAAGGCAGGGGACCGCGCGTTACCAGAATCAAGACGTGAAAATTCCGCAAAAAGAGAGGCACATCGATTAGCGTTCTCCTCAGCGGTGTGGGCCAGCGACCCATCGGGTTTCAGCAGTGGTGATAGTGAGGGACGGCAGAAGTTCGATTCAACAGATTTAGCCAGGGACCAAAACGCTTTACTACCTGCTGGGTACTCGTATGAAGCAAGTTTGTTCCCAATATGGCTAATGTGATCAAACCGAGACCTCCGCGTTACCTTCTTGCAGGATTTGGCAGCCCTATTATTGGTTCTCTTCTTTTGACTCACGTCACTTGCCTTGCGCGCACGGTCATCGACCCATGCTTGGTATGCCGCATGTTTTAGCGCTTCAGCGCGATTACACTAAGCGCCAAACTAAGTTCCGAGCTTTGTCAGACATTGTTACATCTGAGAATGGAATGTAATATTCCACCCCCGTCGCAACACATCCGACACCGCGTCCACGCACAACGAAGGATCAGCATAACAGAAGCAAGTAGGCTGCCAAGGATAGCATGCGAAGAAAGATTGTATACCATCTCAATCTGCTGACTTGAATAGCCCAACCCGCCGGGTGCCTGTTGGGCTGAGATCGGGTGGGGAATAGACAGATACAGATTTCACCAGACAATGGTCGGAACTACCTATTGGTAAAGATACCGACACTGAGAACGGGTCCGGATCTGTAGTCAGCAGAAGATCCAAGCAATTGGCCATGTGTGAGTCAACATCCGGCACCCTCGTAGCCCCCTAGACCAGCTGGGTAAGATGCGTCTCTCGCCCAGCATTGTCTGTGCACTGGTATGGGAAGAGGCACTCCAGATACTGGGGGATTTCAGTATCACCAATTGGGCAGAACGGTACCGATGCTGAGCCACATCCACTGCCTCACTAAGATTCTATGTGAGCCTGGTTGTCTCCCGATCACCGCTGTACGAGCGGTAGACACAAGCGTAGAAAATTTGATCTATGCCAGTGTCCACCAAATCCCAAAGCGTGGAATACCAGGTGTCTTCAAGATTGCGGAGATAGCAGATGTACATACATACACCCGCGCGTGGTTTAAAATGGTACTCCAGGGTAAACCCTGGGTAAGATAAGTACGACACGTCTGACGGACTACTGATCTGCGTCTCCGAAAGAAAAAAAGAACAGATTTATCAGTCTCCAGATGGTGGTGGACTGCGACGATATCGGAGTGCAGTCCTCAGATATTACTGAGGTGCACTTTAAGAGAGAGGGAGTGCTGCCGCTGTTTGACTTTTCTTTTTTAATCTTTCCGCCGGGGACCACGTATAGGGACTTACAATGGGTATTCTCCTACTGTCCCCAAAAAATGGTGACACCCGGGCGTTTCTTCCGCACGAATTCAGGAACCAACTGAACTGACCATATCCGGTGAGGATCTGCGTCATGCGAAAGTTAAGGACGCCGAGTTGTCTTTCCAGCCACGCCTCAAAGATCCGCCATAATAATGGCGTACTCATTGTTAAAACCATTTGAATTGCTTAAGATTTAGGGAACATCCTGAAATCAGAATTTGTGAAAATCATTTAACGAGTTATAGACTTAAGTTTGGCCCTCAGTTCTTACATAGGGCTTGAGGGCTTTTGTAAAAAAAATGTGCATTTAATTTTCAAACAACGAGTTTCCTAACTACTAGATGGCTGAACTCTAAAAACTGATAAATTAACGCAAGATGAAGCACTAGTATCTGTTGATACAGACTCTCGATAGGAGATAACGGTTTACTAGGATAACTCTCACGCCTTCCCCCAGCACCACTCATTTACAATATTTACACCAATAACCAACGAACCGTCCAGAAAAATTCACGCTTTCTAAATGTAGACGACCTTGCCCTCATCCACCTTTCCCTCCACATTCCCTCCTTCTAGTTGACTCGTTCGAGCCAAATCCGAGATGAGCCTAGGCATGCCAAAGTCTTGCATATTTCATCTTCGCTAAATGTACACAGGCCGGCTGCCTCTAGCAACCATCGTGCAACTTGGTTTGCGAAGACTTTGGTATTTATTTGGACAGCTCTCTTAAATTAGTAAAAAAAAGCTAGATCATCAAGTAAAAACAGATCACTCGCATAGTTTTTTTAAGGGTAGCTCTTCGGTAGTGGTTTTCTGTTATGAATTAATTAAACTATTATAGTAAACTATTATACTAATAAAAAAAATAAAAAATAATTGTAGACTATTGATAATTTAAAGTACCTTATGGTAATCATATCTGAACTGGCGCTTTACTATCAGTGCCAAATGCAATTGCACACGAAAGCAGAGGTAAGTTGAGTGTTATGATCAATTTTATCTTTCATTGTAGAATGTGTGTGAATTAACAGTTAATTCATGAATCCCCAAGCGACCACCGGTGGCCGCGCATCTATTGTCTTACTATTGTGTCTCTAATTGACGGTATCTGAAGGGTTAAATACGGGAATAAGATAAAGACCATTTGCAATCGTTAGCTGTGTAAAACTTTAAATACATTTAAATTCAATTTTGACAACAACAGCAACATTGCCCACATAATTTTTTTGCGAACTTAAAACTCATCAATACGTAAAAAATACGAGTAGAATATAAGGCAATAATAAAAAAGTAAGTAGTAAAAAATATTTTCAAAATAATACGAGTGGACAATGCTACATAATTATGTCAGGGACAACTTTTAAATCCATTATTAAAGCAAACAACAGTTTGGCCAGAATTGAAAACCCCCTAAATTATTTTGTGGTGAGTTCTGAAAACAAATAATGACAACTTTTATTACTTTACTCAGTTAACTATTTGTGCAAATTTTCAAAAAAAAAGCACGTAATGAGACTTTTCATTTAAACGAAACTCCCCTTTTTTAACAATTTTAAGGTAGAATTTTCAAAAACCTCCCTCCTAGTATTCGCCAACATTATAAAAGGAAGCTTTGAGCAAAATTTTATAGACATGGTTTCAGTCAGTTAGTCAGTTTCTCCTTTTATATTATACGAGTATTTGTTATCGGCAATCTGTATACCTAATTCAAGAATTCTATACAATATCTAGGCAAAGTATATGATACCTGCGGGGCCTCCAAACAATGTAGGAAATATTATGATTGTTATTGTCCATTACATACTTTAACTACGGTAATAAACACAATTCCCAGGGATTATATGAAGTACCTACTGGTCCACCGGCAATGTGTAAAATAAATAGATTTGATCTATATTTATCAATGTTAACCGACCTACCTATAAAATTACGGGCCAATGAAACGTGTTCTATTACTTAAAATGAATGTGTGTAAAAGACGAGAGCAGGGAAAGAGATCATGAAATTATAGGGCATCCCGACACGGACAAATTAAGTTAGAAGGCAAAGTGTTTTTTTTATATCCACCCAGAAATTACTTTAAGCCCCGCAGACAGAAATAAGACCTTGAGTACGCAAGTCCTTGTATGCAAGTCACCTCGTACCCTGCTCTCGTGTTTGACACACATTGGGTATTGTGTAGAATACCTAGCAGTGGCGTAGCTAGGCCGTCAAGGTCCCCGTATCAAACACTTTTTTTTGTATCAATTAGGCGCTACTAGCACAGAATTAGTAGTACTCGAGACGACGCGACAGAGTTTCGATATGCATGAAAGAGATAATGATTAGAAAATGGGTCAACTCGCGAAAGATGGAAGAAGTGGTTTTGTCATCACGTAAGGCCGAACTAGAAAATTGGATTACTCTGACTGAGATAAGACAGGTCTTTATGAGCTCGTTTATTGGAAAATTCTGGACGAGGATAGGTTAAGTTTTTATTGTGATATTTTGTAGAAAATACTAGAACGAGTAGAAGTAGCTATACCTACACTATTAGAACATTATATCGTACTCGTATTTTCATTATTTAGTCACTAATATCTAATATCTTATTGGCCGCGGAAATCCGACGGATGCGTGACGCACAGGACCTGTCGTTGTGGCGACGCTTGGGGTAGGCCTATGACCAACAGTGGACGTCTTTCGGCTGATATGATGATGAAGATTATGAGTATCTTATCAATACGAGAAGATTGTGGATAACCTGTTACGAATGTTTGCGCATGTAGCGTTGGGGCGCCCCCATAGCGCGGGGGCCCCGTATATAATAAATATTTCTTACATAACCCACACGTTTTAGGTATTCTATAAATTGTGTAGGTATTGTATATATTACCAATAACATGTACATTTAAAGATGTAGAATACGGGTAATTCAACGCGATGACACTTGAAACAACACCATGCCTGGATGAAATGTGTTTATTATTAAAGTCATTATAAATAGTACTGATTGCATAAATTATCTTATATCTAGGTACTTCTGAACTTTCATACTTAAGTACAGCAATTTGAGCAGCCTTGTCCGCAACAATTTTTAATTTTATAACGAGATGCTGAGCAGCATTTTAGTGGCGGGCAGGGCATAATCTGACAGGGCAAAGGCGTACATGCCGAAGCTGGGCAGGGTGATAAGCCGCATTTTCGTGTTGCACATACATACACTGGACATTTTCGAGGCCGCCACGGAAAGACCGAGGAGCATTTCCTAGGTGTACAAGGAGGCGCACCGCAGCATCCAACACACGGACCAGGGACACTACGACAGCGCACCATAGGGCAAGCTTTTGAACGATTTAAGCAAGGAGATATTAATTTTCGATGAGCCCTTATTTTCGGTTGGCAGCGAATCCTACGGGGTTTTCTATATCCAATGGGGCAAGGCCGTAAACATGGTGAACTTTTGCAAGGTAAATCACAGCAAGGTGAGCCACAAGGTTGCGCGCAGGGAGCTTCGCATGGTTTTGGCGGACATGGCCTACATCGCGGTGTTGGTGGACAAGGCCGGCATCGAGGTGGCGGTGGACAGGGTCTGCATCGCGGTGGTAGACACGGCCTGCATCTAGGTAGTGGAGGGCATGGCCTGCATCGTGGTGGCGGAGGGCAAGGCCTACATCTTGGCAGCGGAGGGCATGGCCTGCAGCGTGATGACGGGCGGCATCTGGCTGGTGAGCAGCTTCTTCTACATCGTGATATCGGTGGGCATGGGGTGCACAGCGATGATGGTGGGCATGGACTGCATGGCCTGCATCCTGGGCGTGGCGGGCATGGCCTGTACCATGACCGCGGCGGGCAAGGCCTACATCGAGATGACGGTGGACATGGCCTGCATAGATAGGATGCTGGAACGCAAGGTCTACAAGGCTTGCAAGAACTACAGGGCTTACCACATGATGTCCGGGAGCACCTCATGCATGGCGACCTACATGGCTTTCTACAGCATTTGGCAGGTCTGCACGGAGTTGGACGACAAATTATCATCTTGCACTTCGATGGTCGACAGCTAGGGGTTAGCACACATGGTGTTGGACATGGCGATCCGCATGTAGGTGGGCGGCATGGCGGCGGTGTCCACTCGAGCATTAGTTCATTCCTTGCGAGTGGAGCTCCAGTCAACTTACGAATTACTAACTCAAATACACCCCTTCGGGGATTCGTCACTGTAGTAACCTTAACAGCTGGTTGATCATCTGCATTTGCCCCTGATGCAGCTATAATACATTTAGGCCCTTGACACGGTTCTTTTCCGTGCACAGGACATTGTTCTCTGGGTCCGATTTTAATATGCGATATAGTCGCAACTACATCTCCTTTGGTAACGCCAACTGTTCCTGGACAGGGTCCATTACAGGGCTTATCCTTAATTGAAACCGTCTTCGCCCTACATGTTGCATAACATTGTATACTTGCAGAGTTATTTGGTGGCTTAGCCTGCACTCCAGCCGCACTTGACTGAACTTTCATTGGCAGTTGAGGCTGAGTTGATGCTGATGTGTGTGAACTTGCTTGAGAAACTGAATTCGTTTTTACAGGTTTTGTAGATCCCACCCCCTTTTTTACTTCTTTTCGGGCCTTATCGTTTTTATTTTTTCCAAAAAAGTAAATGTCGGAGTATCTTATTCGGTTATCAGATGGGTCCGCGCTACCTAATGTCGATGTATTGACTGTACTATTACTGGTATCATTGTACACAAAATGATTGTTAATATTACCGTTGACGCTGACTTTACTTTGATGTGCTTGTAAGCATTTGTTTACGGAAGCTGTCGCCTGTGTCCCAGATGTGTGACGACGACAGAGATCATCGAACAGCGTCACATATACGGTGGTTACCTTTTTGCCAAATATACTCTTAGGCATTTCGTTTGCGTAATTTTTTCGATAGTTAGGGAAGTGGCTGTAAGATTTGGAAGCGTAATCTACTTTGTCAGAAAATGATACACTGCGCCTCTTTGACCCGATTGCACATAGTGAGGCTGAATGATCTAACTTAACTTGAACTGATTCAGTTGAGAATCCAGTGTCCGTAAGTGATTTTGAATACTCATCGACTATAGTCGCAGTTTCAGAACATGGTATCGATGATCCGGCTATAGAAGAACTGTTGAAATGGTCTTCTACATGAAGTAGTTTCAATTCCTTGTTTGTAGATTTTATTTCCAATATTTGCTCTTCTGTAAGATCTTGATATATCGGCAAGCTCGGCAGGATACCTAGGGCGAGTTGACTTAATTTTATATATGTTAGCAATGAATTTAAAAAACGCAGTTTGGGTACAGGCACCAACATCAATATTTTAACAAGTACTTTTATAGATTATTTCTAAACCGCAATAGAAAGAAAACCCTTTTCCGTTGAATAAATAAACATTTAATCAATAGATTGTTACACAAGATATGTTAAACTTTACGATTAGGAGGTTTAGATGAACAGCAATCTGGACAGGTTGGTAAACATTGCGCAGTCCGAGTGTCTTTCACGGGGATGACTTTTTCCTGAGTCATTGCTGGTGTGATAAATTGGTATTCAAATTTTGATTTTCGACCTGGCATCTCCACAACTTTTCCAATACGCAATTTAATCACTTGCTGCGGATAGTCATATACAACCCCGGAGTAATCCTCTGCCGTAGGCGGCACTAGCTGGCCGGGCTCGTCTCTGGCCACATCTCCCACTCCTTCAGATGTGAAGTTAAAGTGAGCTCGCTGCTTGTGGTTCATAGCGCAGGTGTCCGAAGGCATTTGGAATATGACCTTGTTCCCCGTCGGGCAGCAATCTGCACAATGTGTTGATTTATCAGGGGAATAATCGTTATAAAATTGCAGTAGAAAAGTATGAACATTAAAAGGTTAAAATAAATTTGGAAGTAATACCTAAACAAAAAACTGGTATAGTGTAACGATTTATGTGTAATAGAATTTATCGCTTTTTTTTTCCTTTTGGCAATCTTAAGCCTCCGCAACAACAATTACACTCTGCATCAGTTGCGCATTTCATATTTACTTTACGGATTGGTTGCATTTTGTCTGGACCCTTAGGTGTGACAAGTTCCAGTTCTAGTTTACACTTTCTATCCCCCTCCACAGCAGTTTTTGCCACCTTCAATACAAACACTTCGTTATTGGGTATATCGTTTTTCGTGTCGCCGCGCGCCAGCATGGCTTGCGTGCCGTGTTTTGGTGCCTGGACGCATCCTTCAGTGGTGCATGTGAACTGCGTGCCCTGTGGCCGCAAACCACCGCAGCATGTTTCCTCACTCGGTAATGCTAGACTGATTTTATTTTTTCCGCATGGTGGTATACAGGTGCCGTCAGTTTTCTTTTTCATATATGGACTTTGCATTGCACAGTGAGTCTGACTGATCTTCTTGATGATAGACAGGTTGGCTGGTATTTTTATCTTAAGTTCGTTGCCACCCAAATTCGATCCTATCTCTTCAAATGCTTTAGTGGGACCTGGCCATCAACAAATTGATTCTCATGCATACAGATTTTGTAAACTTTTATAATATACCTATATGTTTAAAACATCTTGTCCTGAGTATCCTAATAATACTAATAGGGGGCCTATATATACGGGGACCTACTAATACTGGGAATATACTATTATACTTCATTTACGAGCATATAATCATTATTGGATCAAACTTAGAGATAACTTACAAATATGACCAATAAAAGTTTGGTCCAATAATATATTATAAAGTGGCATAATTTCAGTTTGGATTCTCACCTTTAGGAACGTGTAAACAATACTGATCCATATTTCTGCAGACCATAGGTTGTTTTGAAGGCGGCTTTGGGCCAGAACAGTAGCAAATGTCGTCTGGATCTTGACAAGGCGTAGAGTTGTAAGGATCTTGAGCTGAAAGGTACAATTAGGTAAGACCATTGCCATAGAGGCATCAGATAACTTAAAAAAAAAACTAACTTAATAAAAATATGTTATTGGTTATAATGTCTTGGTTTTGTTGGTTATGTTGTCTGATTCCGCCAAGTCCGTTCCATCATCGGACCACAAGACGTACGGCGTTGCGTCACCGGTACATGGTTGACATCCCACCCATACGCACAAAGCGTTTTGGGAACACATTTATTGTGCGTACAGCCAAGGAGTGGAATTCCCTGCCGGAGTCTGTGTTTCCTGATAGCTACAACTTGGGGGTCTTTAAGTCAAGAGTGAATAGGTTACTTCTAGGCAAGCGTGCTCCATCGTCGGCCACATCATCGCTTACCATCAGGTGAGATGGTGGTCAAACGCGAGCCTATCAATAATAAAAATAAAATAAAAAATAAAAATGTCTTACTCATCGGACAAGGCCCTCCGCCGTGACCGCCTCCATGCTGGCAGGGAGGACCTGTGCCGGGCTTCCCTCTGCCAGCTCCTGCTACTTTTGCGGCACCGCACACACAGGGGTCTTGAGTTGTTTGATATTGTCTGTGAGGATTGCATGATCGATCTACGATAGAAGTATCTTGACTAGTTCCTAAATTGGGTGGTCCTGCACCTTGGAATCTTGTAATTATTAACTTTCCAAAGCAAGATATGCGTAAAAACATTAATATGTCACCAACGCGTTCGGCATTTTCACCGCCCACTATTTGAAATGAGTCTTTCAACGCTTGGCAGTTGACACTCGTGGGATCAGACATATACTTCTTTCGTGATTGAACGAATTCCTTGGTCATATCTATTATGGCTATGCCCATTACAATTTTGGTTGGTAGACAACCACACGGAAGGGACTTGTGTACAGTAACCCTTATGGGGAAGCTACTCATGGCCTTCTTAATTTCTGCCTCTGGAAGGGAAAACAGACACGACTTGCCACTGTTGAATGTTTTCACAAAGGGTCCACCACTTTTAGCCACACAAGCCCCAGGGTCATCGTCACATATCTCAAGCGGCTCTACTGCTGTCGCTTCTATAGTCACACAGGTCCTAAAGTCCTTATCCGAGAAACAGGGACTCTTCACAAACGATACTTTATCGATGAGTACTTCCAGGAGGAAGAGACCACCATCGTTCGTCTCCATTTTTGAGGGATTTTCCTTAAGTATCTCCATGTCAGGGGATGGGAGTTTTAAGATTTTTTTCTATTTTTTTTCAAAACTTGTTCATATCTGTAATTTTGACATTTTTACGTGTGTGCACAAACAAAAGAAGATGAAATATTAAATTTGACATCTAAATGAAAAGTTTTCTTCTGGATGACGTTTTTTCAACGAGTCTAGTTTCAGAAGGGAGGTGTTATTATAGATCAGAAAGTAAACTCGTAGTCTTCTCGTAGTATTTTAGAGGTTATTTAAAAAAAGTATGTACATGAACTTTTAAATGGTCCAGACGGAATACCAGTTGAAGTTTGGAAGTTATTGCGAGTGGATGGATGGACGTGGTTAGCTTTATTCTTCAATAAGTTGTTGCAGGAAGAAGCCATACCTGATGAGTGGTGTAACAGTTCCCTGGTGCCCATTTTTAAAAACAAAGGTGATGTGCTTGAGTGCAACAATTATAGAGGAATAAAGCTAATGTCACATACTATGAAAGCCTGGGAGAAAGTTATTGAAAGGCGACTGAGAGAAGAGAGTGAAATTTCACAGAACCAATTCGGTTTTATGCCAGGTCGGGGTACAACGGATGCCATTTTTGCTATACGCCAGCTGAGCGAAAAATACAGAGGTGCGCATAAAAACTTGCACATGGTATTCGTTGACCTCGAAAAGGCATACGACCGGGTACCTCGTGAGGTTCTGTGGTGGGCCCTTAAGGAGAAAGGTGTGCCTGGGAAGTATGTGCAGTTGATCCGAGCGATGTACAGTCGGTGCAGTACCCAAGTCCGGTCTACAGTGGGCACTACTGGCAGCTTCAATGTGGCTGTCGGCTTACACCAAGGGTCGGCTCTCAGCCCTTACCTCTTCCTGATGATAATGGACGCTCTGACGTCGGACATTCAGGAAGAGGCTCCCTGGTGTATGTTGTTTGCCGATGACATTGTGCTGGTTGCCGAGAGTGGCCTAGAGGTCCAGAACAGATTGGAGGTGTGGTGGCACAGACTGGAAAGTGTTGGCCTGAAATTGAGTAGAACCAAAACGGAGTACTTGTTCTGCAATTTCGGCGGTCTCTCCACTCCAGTGCCTTTAGCTCTCGCCGGAACGCCCATACCGATCTGTTCCGACTTTCGGTATCTCGGGTCGCTCGTCCAAGGGGATGGTGAGGTAGACCGGGACGTAACTCATCGGATCAACGCAGGATGGATGAAATGGCGACAGGTCACGGGAACAACTTGTGATCCACGGATGCCCCTCAAGTTGAAGGGTAAAATCTACAAATCCGTGATAAGGCCTGTCATACTGTATGGATCAGAATGTTGGGCTGTGAAAAAGACGGATGAAAAAAGATTGCATGTTGCGGAGATGAGAATGTTGAGATGGATGTGTGGTGTGACGAGAATGGATAAAGTGAGAAATGAGTATATTAGGGGAAGTTTGAAAGTGGCGCCAGTGACTGAAAAGTTGAAAGGAAATCGTTTGTCTTGGTATGGTCATGTAAAGAGGAGAGATGAAACGCATGTTGTTAAAAGAGTTATGAATTTACATGTGGATGGATGGAGAGGGAGAGGGAGGCCAAAGAAAAGATGGATGGATTGTGTGAGAAGTGATATGAATGAAAAAGGAGTTAGTGATAGCGTGACGCGTGACAGGACAGAATGGAAGAAAAAAACATGTTGCGCCGACCCCAAATAAAACGGGATAAGGGCAGGAAGATGATGATGACATGAACTTTTAAAAACGCAACACTCCTGTTTTTGCTGCAACCTGTCTAGTAATGTTCCCACTGATGGGACTCAAATCTTATTCTATGTTAGGGTATGGTCAAAGCATTAAATATATACTACTTGAACGTAAATAACATCTTAGCACATAATCAATATGGTTTCCGCTCAGGTGTTTCCAAGGGGCCATTTTGGTTACCCATTGAAAGGGTTTTTAATAGGGTTTTGACAAAGGGTTTTTTTAAAACCCATTCCGTATTGGTTACACTTTTTTACGAAAACCCTCATCAATGGATAACCTCTTCAAAACCCTTTCGATTTGCTTACCTGTTTATTCAAAAACCCATTCTGAAGGGGTTATATTTTTTAATGGCTACACGTTTTGAACGGGTTACCCCTTCAACGACTGAGGGTTACCCATTCAGACTACAAATATTATAAATATTATCGCTCGTACCTTAATTTAAAGCAGTGATGGGCAAAAAGTAATTAGATTAACAATTACAAATTACAGTTACATTGTAATTGGTAATTGAATTACTTTGTAACAGATTACTTAAGTAATTAATTACAATGAGTACTCACTGTAATTAAATACAAAGTAATTAAATTACAAGTTAATCTAATTACATTATAACAGATTACACAAGTAATCTGATAATATGTAATTACACATTTTTTTCCGTTTTTTATTTACATGTTGCATTGAAATTTTGCGGAAAAAATCACTTGGGAAAAAAAATAAGAATCTTTCGAATATTTCGGTTTTATTTGGTGATAAGTCTGCCCCTCGCTATATTGACCGATGTCCACTGTTGGACACAGGACTCCACCTCTTTGTAATGACCTGTGCCCACAGTTGGACATAAGCCTCCCCGAGTGTCACCATTTAGGCACTATAATGACTGATGCCCATTGTTGGACAAAAGTCTGCCCCTCGCCATAATAACCTGTGTCTACTGTTGGACATAAGCCTCCTCCAAAGTGTCACCATTTAGGCGCTTTAATGACTGATGCCCACTGCTGGGCATAAGTTTGCCCCTCGCTATAATGGCCGATGTTCACTGTTGGACATAGGCCTCCACCTCGCTATAATGACTGATGCCCACTGGTGGACAAAAGTCTGCTCCTCGCCATAATGACCTGTGTCCAACGTTGAACATAAAGCTCTCCCAGTGTCGCCATTTAGGCGCTATAATGACTGATGCCCACTGCTGGGCATAAGTTTACCCCTCGCTATAATGGCCGATGTCTATTGTTAGACATAAGTCTCCCCCAAGTATCGCCATTTAGGCGCTATAATTACTGCTGTCCACTGTTGGACATAGGCCTCCCTCTCGCTATAGTGTCCGACGTCTTCTGTTGGACATAGGCTCATAAACTAGTGGGCCTCACTATCAGATTGCATCACTACTTACCACCAGAGATTCTGTGATGTCCCAGCCTTATTTCTATGTCCTTACAGGTACCAATATCGTAACCAAGCGGTGCAAGTATGCGACCTTTCATATTCAAAGCAATAATTACAATATAATTAAATACTATGTAATTAGGTTACATTGTAATTAAATTACTTTGTATTTAAATACATTGTAATTAATTTCATAGCACATCCAAAGTAATCTAATTACAATGTAACTCAATTACTATGTAATTCAATTATTAATTGGATTACAAAAGCAATTAATTACGCCCATCACTGCTTTAAAGTACTAAACTGCATGCATTCGGTAAGTATGCGTCAAGTCGCAACACGCAGTCAAGGACCTAGCGACTCCACAGTCCATACACGGTACGGTGATCACGGAACACAGAAAAATAGTGGAAGTTGTGCTGGTTGCCGAGAGTGGCCTAGAGGTCCAGAACAGATCGGAGGTGTGGTGGCACAGACTGGAAAGTGTTGACCTGAAATTGAGTAGAACCAAAACGGAGTACTTGTGCTGCGATTTCGGCGGTCTCTCCACTCCAGTGCCTTTAGCTCTCGCCGGAACGCCCATACCGATCTGTTCCGACTTTCGGTACCTCGGGTCGCTTGTCCAAGGGGATGGTGAGGTAGACCGGGACGTAACTCATCGAATCAACGCAGGATGGATGAAATGGCGACAGGTCACGGGAACAACTTGTGACCCACGGATATCCATCAATAATCCAAGTTGAAGGGTAAAATCTACAAATCCGTGATAAGGCCTGTTGTACGTATATGTATGGATCAAAATGTTGGGCTGTGAAAAAGACGGATGAAAAAGATTGGATGTAAGAGATGAGAATCTTAAGATGGATGTGTGGTGCGACGAGAATGGATAAAGTGAGAAATGAGTAGATTAGGGAAAGTTTGTAAGTGGCGCTAGTGACTGAAAAGTTGAAAGGGAATCGTTTTCTTGGTATGGTCATGTAAGGAGGAGAGATGAATCTCATGTTGCCAAAAGAGTTATGAATTTACATGTGTGGACGGATGGAGAGGGAGAGAGAGGTCAAAGAAAAGATGGATGGATTGTGTGAGAAGTGATATTGTTACGCCGTTAAACTTCAACACGTCATATTTCCGACAAAATAAAGAGTGGCAACGAATAATTAAAACGCATTGCTGTTCGAAAGCTCTAGAACCAAAGTACCTACCTAGCCTGGCAAGATCTGGAACATTCCTTCATAAGTACTCGTTGTACCTACTATTTAGTAGGTATGTAATCTGTAGGTATCTATAGGTGGATAAGGGAAATGGTACTTTCCGCCATTAACAATAGAGTCGAAATTCGCGTGAAAGTGACTCGCGAAGGACAAAGTAATAAAATTGATTTATGGCCCCGCGACGCGACTCTATTGTTCTGGATCTATCCTAAGACGTCAGTATCTAGAATTTTCTTTGCTCCGCGTATAAATACGAGCCCCCGAACGGTAGTGAGTCTGTTTTGATTTCGACTGCGATCAAGAGCGATCTACCTAAGTGTGCAAAGTGATTTTATCTAACGACCGAGGCGATAGTGTAACGGAACTCTAGTGCTAATTGTGATTTTGGATTATTGTTGACTGGACTAATTACTTATTGTTTGTGGTAAATAAAGTTCTTTATTGGTAAATCGGCATTTTGTTAACCACGTACATAACAATATGAATGAAAAGGGAGTTAATGATAGCGTGACGAGCGACAGGACAGAATGGAAGAAAAAAACGTGTTGCGCCGTCCCCAAATAAAACGGGATAGTGGCAGGAAGATGATGATTGCAGAGACCTGAAATTTAGGAAAATAGCAGATAGAATTTATAAAACAAAATACAAAAATATATTTAAAATAATCCTGTATTTATATTTTAGGAGCACTAAGGCTAAAACACCAGGGTCGCGCCATAGAAACTGTGAAAAATTAGTTTTTCGCCAATATTTTGCTGAAAAAGCATTGCAGACGTCTAAAGTTTTTTGTAAAACACAGATTTAAAGATCATTGGGCACCTAAGTATGGAAACCATACCCACGGCAGACACAAACGAAATATAGCAGTATCCAAACTTAATATTATAAATGCGAATGTAACTCTGTCTGTCTGTCTGTCTGTCTTTGCTTCACGCCTAAACTACTGAACCGATTTGTGTGAAATTTGGTACAGACATATTTTGGAACTTGAGAAAGGACATAGGATAGTTTTTATTACAAAAAATAAAATTAAAATTAAAATAAAAAATGAAATTTATTCCGGACATACAGCGCCATCTATTGGTCAAGAGTCGGCATCAATTCAGTACTGAAAATTCATCGGAAAAATGTAAATAAATAGTAAAAAGGTATGAAAAATATAATATAATACAACTTTTAGTACAAAGAAAATGCTCTAACGGAGTATAGATAATTCTATTAGTACTATATGTCGAGTTGGTGATCGCGCAATGGTGTCGATCGTTACACGAGTTCGGTTCATGTTATTGTTTTAATTCATCGGTAAAAAGTAAATAAATAGTAAAAAGGTATGAAAAAAATAATATCAATATAATAAAACTTTTAGTACAAAGAAAATGCCCGTTTCCGTGTCCGTTGCCGGAAATGCGCGTTTCGTTACACGCATTTGGTTGGGTATCGGCCGAGCGCTTCGGTACTGTCGTGGAATTGAGGATTGATCGTTTCGTAAATTTAAAATTGTTTCCGTTGTATTTGTCGATAAAAGGTTTATTTGTTGGGTTATCTGGTTGTTGTATAATGTAAGTTTAGTTTGATCTCGATTATTAGTAGATACTAAAATTGTATGTCTAAATTCGTTTTAATTTTTAAATTAATTAGATCGTTCCTTTTAAATTATTTAGTTTAAAGCTTAGTTATTAAGAGAATAGGTTGCAATATAATTTCTTTTAAATTGTTATCAAGTTCGTAATTCGTAGATAATATTTGGTCTTTGAATGATTAAGATTAGACGTTTGGTTTTGAAGATATGGCGAAATTAAAATATTACGATACCTGCTGCACGGCCCGTTTCGAAATGAGCATCACCAAGGCCGTGCGCGTGCGGGAGGGGACTTTAGATCTATGAGTAAGGTATGAGGTTGGCTCTCTACGCTGTGGTCGTGCGCGAAAGACTAATAATTTTCGTGCGATTTTTTTTAGATGTCGTTCTTAAAACTACACCTACGCAAAAGTTCTTCTCAGAGCTAAACAACAGTTCAGAGCTAATCAACAGTTCTTTTCAGGGCTAACCAACAAACAGTTGTTTTCAGGGGTAGCCAACAATTATTTTCAGGGCTAACTAACAGTTCTTTTCAGGGGTAGCCAACAATTCTTTTCAGGGCTAACTAACAGTACTTTTCAGGGCTAAACAATAGTTCTTTGCAGAGCTGGAATATTACAAGGCTATTAACATTTTCTTAAACATTTGAAAATACCTAAGAGAGCCGCCTTGCTGAACAAAATCAGAGAAACTCTCAGGTACGCGCACGAGAGTCGAGTGCGAACGTTTGCAACGCCTTGCACGACCAAATCCGAGAACCTCTGAGTTACGTGCACGAGAGTCGAGGCTGGAGCGTTCCCAACGTCTTCATGAACAAAATGTAAGGACCTCTGACTTACGTGAACGAGAGTCAAGTTCCAGACGCCTCCTGCTGGAGGCTCTACGCGGGGATCGTTCAGTCTATGGCCCTTAACGGGGCGCCGGTGTGAGCGCCATCGCTGCAAAAGCGACCGGCGACCATTCTGAATGCCTGCCAGAGGGTCATAGCAATACGGATGGTGCGGGATTACCGCACGATCTCCCGCGAAGCGGCGAGCCTTCTGGCTGGCCTACCACCGTGGGATCTGGAGGCAACAGTCCTTGCAAACATGCACGACATGCGCGTGGAGATGCAACGCGACAGAGCTCCGGCGGGATCTCATGGTGAAATAGCGTCAGCGACTATCGCAACCCAGTGCTGGGCACGCCACGATTATGGCGGTAAGTCCCCTCTTTGAGGCGTAGCTGGAAAGACCTCACGGCGTCCTTACCTTCCGCATGACGCAGGTCCTCACCGGACTTGGCACGTTCGGGAGGAACCTGTTTCAGATTAAGTCGGGAGAGACGCCCGGGTGTCGCCACTGTGTGGAACGCCCGGAGGACACGGTGGAGCACACAGTCGAGGTGTGCCCTGCCTGGGCGGAGCATCGCCGTGCCCTCGAGGGGGCGATCGGCGGCGGAGACCTCTCGCGCTGGGCCTTGGTCGAAGCCATGGTCCGGAGCGAGGAGGAATGGCGGGCGGTTGCCTCCTTCTGCGAAGCAGTAATACTAGCAAAGGAGGAGGCAGACCGCATCAGGCAACGGCGCCCTCGCCGCGATTTCCGGCCACCGTAGATGCGGGCTCGCGCAAGGCGAGCCATGGGTAGCTCGCTGTCCGATTGTCCGGTAACTGTCCGGACCGAGCCCAAGACGTCGACGGCGCGCACTGTTCCCGCGCGCCTCAAGGAGTTGTCAGCAACAGGAGGGGCCCAGCTGGGTCAAAGCCTACTGGTGCCAGGATTATCTGAAGAGGCTAGAAGGAACGGGGTGGGTTTTTAATCAGTAAGAGTCTGACACTATCTATCGCTTCACCCAAGAAGGTTTTCAAAGGATGATTTTTGTCCACCGAGAAAAAAAAACAAAAGAGAGTCAAGTGTCGAGCGTTTGCAGCAACTTAGAGCTCAGGCAGAGACAGCAGTTGTCCACAAATAGAGTTCGCAATCGAATTTTAGCTAACAGCAACAGACTGTCATTCAGATATGATCCGCAGGTTGATTATGCACAACAAGCGTCCGTCCAAATCAGAGTCATGAATAAGATCTGCTCTAACTGCTCTGCCAAGAAATGGGCGGACGAACCTAATGGTCCGTGCTGTGCTTCAGGTAAAGTTTGTCTTCCTAACCTTCAGGAGCCGCCACAACCAATAAAAAATCTGGTAATTTTTTTACAAATATACGTAAATACAATAGTCAAAATAAATGACTTCTTTTGGCGCAAAAGAAATCAGGGAAGGTAATTTTATGCCCACTTTTAAAATTGAACGACGGGTGTATCATCCCATGGGCGATGTGTTCCTTCACCGCCTGTCAGTGGTGTCTAAATACTCTTAGAAAATAAATATACCTATCACCACGTACTTGCCAGGATAGAAATCTGCCACAGAAATTGTCTGACTAGCTTTTCTAAATCTGTAGGTATGTGTACTAATATTACAAAGAGAGACAATTTGATTTTTTAAATGTTTGTATACACATGTAATCGATAGAACATGGAAAAGGAGATAACTAAGTGAAAAACCCAAATTCTGCCGTAACTCATTATTCCACGCGGACGAAGTCGCGGGCAAAAGCTAGTATAATGATATAAGGCTCTGATTTCCTATGGCAGTAGCCACATTAATGTCAGCCACGGGGATCTAGATAAATTCAAGTGTCATAAACTGATTTGGGAAATATGAATAAAATGCTAATCCATTTATAATTTTTATTAAATTTGATCCAAATCAAGCATAAAATCGATAAAAAGGCAGCGGGCGCGTCTGTTGCTTCCTGATGTCTGGCCCAAGACAGATAGATATTATGCTAGCGATATGGGCGCAGCTCCCTACAGTGCGGCGGCCGAGTATACATGAGCAGTAGTACTCTTCTATACTTTGTCGTCCTTGTTGTGTTGGATTTAACAAAATATATGTATAGTACTGTCGTACAAGCGTACGTGAGTGGGCGATGGTTTGTGATGACCACGAAGTTTCGTGCCTCTACCATGTGACGAAAATACCTTAAAGCCTCGTACACTGCCAACAACTCACGGTCGTACGAACTATATTTTTTCTGTGCTGAGTTCAGCTTCTTGGAAAAGAAACCCAGTGATTCCCATTGCAGAAAACTGAGATGGAGGAGTCACCGTTGGAGGCACCAAGATCTCTAACCTCCAGTACGCAGACGGCACCACGCTTCCGGCCGCCAATGAAGCAGAAATAATAATAATAATAATAACATCGTCGTATCTCTACGTTGACGCCGTGATGGGGCTTGCGTGCTCTGAGCCCTAGGCCTATGACGACAGAGTTCACTTTGTCGAGACAGGTCTAAGGCAAAGAGCCAGACTAAGAGAGATACAATCCAAGCCAAGGTTGCACATGCCGAGGGCTGCATGGCTAGGGGAATGCGCTAGTCGCTAGTGTGCAAACTCTGGATAACAGGGGACCTCCAGTTTTATTTACCCTTGCCACAGTGAATGCAGGGCTCTGCTGTGGTTGACTTTCTAAATCCCTAGCTAATCGTGGGAATATCATGAATACTAGATCTAAAACTAAAAAACAACTTCTGGCAAGTATGCCTCAAACAGATAACGAGACTTCACTACCCGTTTCGTTATCTCCTTCAACTCTTTTTTCATCAATCCCATCATCATCACAATCTTTCCGCGTCACTTCGACGCCTTCTTCATCATCAATACAGTCAGCGGATGTTGTGCAGGAGACAAATTCTGTCGATGATACTGTACCCACTGCAAAGACTGCAACAAGTCGTAGGAAATGGAGTATTGAAATGAATAAATTTATCCTACGCACTTATCTTTATCTTACTAATATGGACACAGACAAAAATGCATATCTTCCTTCACTTCATACTAAATTCTTAGAAAAATACCCAGATATGCAAGTTAGCCAACAAAGGATAGGCGACCAGCGTAGAGCTATAGTTCAAAAAAAATTGCTACCACAAAACACTATTGATCAGATTTATGAAGAGGTCAGGGTTGAACTACAAATGTTTCACACTCAGATACAGCTACACTCCACACAATCCAGCCAGCGCATGAGATGGACCTATGAACATAATGAATCAATTATTAGAATATATTATACTGTTACGCAATTGGAAACAAATAAAACAGCTTATAGAAAACATTTACGTGAACAATTTATAAACATATACCCGGAACTAACACATTTAACAGAACAGAGATTATCGGATCAAGTGAGAGCGATTATAAATAATGCATACATAGACAACAAAAAGTTAGAAGAGATTAAAAATCAGGTAGCATTAGAACTAGAGGATTCCAACACCAACAACCAAAACACTGAACACACAAGTGGCGACCATTTAAATACACAATCGCAGACCGAATTAGACCTACTTGGAACAAATGCTAACTCCACTGACACACCTACAAACTCTCTCACAACCAACGTATTTTTGAATAACAGCGTTGGTTCAGACATCGTTCTTGAATCACAAGTAAACACGGAAGAAGATAATTGTTTCTTGAATAACATCAATTTTGTTCAATCAGAGCCTACGCAAGCCAATCTTGATCCTATTCCAGAAACTAATACAGAAATAGAAGCCACATTTCAGCAAGCTCAACTAAATTTTAATGATACACACCCCACTAATAGGCCATACATTCCCAAGCAGAAGACATCGAAAAAGTTTTCTGTAATAGTTTCGTACATAAATACCGTCATTCTTCCTAAACACATTAATGGCGATACTGAGTTTATCAAAATGCAGACAATAATTTACTGTGCAGCATGGACGGCAGCTATATGCAACGGAGCCAAAATAGCTGACTCAACACAAAGTGAACATCGTACATATAAATTAGATAGAAAACCAAAATGGCAAATTAGGTTAGAAAAAAGAATCCAAAATTTAAGAGCAAATATAGGTAGGCTAACACATTTCATTAATGGTAATAGAAGTCAAAAATTAGTAGCAGCAGTCGAACAAATAAAGCTAAAATATCAACTACACGCTCAATATGAAAATTCTAATACACAAATAGAACACTTTTTGGACACGTTAAAACAAAAATTAAGCGCAGCATCCAGTAGACTTAAAAGATATATAACATGCACTAATCGTAAAGTGCAAAACACTAAATTTAAAAGTAATGAAAAAATATTTTACAGAAACCTTACAGCTAATAGTAGAGATACCCCTAACCAAACTCTAGATACGCCTTCATCTGAATCACTACGAGAATTTTGGGCCAATATTTGGGAAAACCCAGTATACCATAATGATCGCGCGGACTGGGTCAGCGATGCAACTACAGAAATCCCGGATATGGAATTTGAGGTTATACCAATAAGCACATTTATAGAAGTCATCAAACGCACACACAACTGGAAAGCGCCAGGCACTGACAATATCCACAACTACTGGTATAAGAAATTCTCGAGCATACATCCTTTCTTATATAACCATTTAAATACATTCATAAAGTCACCACATCTACTTCCAATATACATCACGCACGGAGTAACTTATATGATACCTAAAGATACAAATGACACCATAAATCCCGCAAAGTATCGACCAATTACATGCCTACAAACCTTGTACAAAATATTAACAGCCTGCATTAGCGAAGTAGTATATGAACATTTAACAAAAAATAATATTCTAGCAGAACAGCAAAAGGGATGTCGTAAGCATAGCCAAGGATGTAAAGAACAACTAACCATTGACGCGATAGCTATGAACAGCGCCGTTAAAAGTAGAAAGGATATCCATACTATGTTTATCGACTATCAAAAGGCTTTCGATTCAGTCCCGCACAGTTGGCTATTATATGTCTTAGAATTATACAAAATTCACCCAACACTCAAACAATTCTTTGAAACGTCTATGCAAAACTGGCAAACTGTTCTTAAAATTAATTCACCCTCGGCGACAGTGGCTACAGAGCCGATACATATTAATCGTGGAATTTTTCAAGGCGATGCTCTAAGCCCTCTATGGTTTTGTATGGCACTCAATCCACTGTCACACTTGTTAGATAAAACCAACGTGGGATTCACTCTGGCACACAATAATACACAATACAAACTAACACACCTAATGTATATGGATGACATAAAGCTATATGCAGCTGACAGGGAAGCGCTTTTCCAACTAGTCGATACAACACAGAAATTTTCTGACGATATTTGCATGTCATTTGGAGTGGATAAGTGCAAAATCTTGTCAGTTGTAAAAGGTAGAATTCAAAATAATAGTTACTTACTTGGATCTGGTGAATCAATTGAACCAATGGACGAGCACAGTACTTACAAGTATTTAGGGTTTAAACAGTCCAGACAGATACAGCAAAAGCTGTCAAAACAAGAACTGCTAAAAAAATTCACACATCGCCTCAACCTTATCTTAAAAAGTAATTTGAACTCTCGAAACACTATTAAAGCCATCAACACATTTGCAATACCTATTCTCACATACTCTTTCGGAATTTTACACTGGTCAAAGACTGATATCAAAAAAATACAGCGCACTTTGCATACACTCCTTACCAAACATAGAAAACATCACCCAAAATCATGCATTCAACGACTTACACTGCCACGCCAGGAAGGAGGAAGAGGTCTGATAGATATTCACAATTTACACAATAAACAGATACATTCACTCAGAGTGTACTTCCACTGTAAATCAGAACACTCATTACTACACAAACATGTATCGGAAACAGATAAAAAATTAACACCACTAAATCTCCAAAATAGAAACACGCAAATAAATGAACACATTCTAAGTACACAACAAAAAATTGCAGCTTGGTCTGTTAAAGCCCTTCATGGAAGACACCGAGCCTCCTTGAGCCAGCCACACGTCGATAAAATAATGTCGAACGAATGGCTTAAACGAGGCGAATTGTTTCCCGAGACTGAGGGTTTTATGTTAGCTATACAAGATCAGATCATAGCTACCCGTAATTATAGAAAATACATCATGAAGGACCAGAATCAACCGACTGATTTGTGCAGACACTGCAACAGTGCTTCTGAAACCATCCAACATATAACAGGAGCATGTAAATCGCTGGCCCAAACCGATTATAAACACCGTCATGACCAAGTTGCTGCAATTATACACCAAAATTTTGCATATAAACATAAATTCGTAACTGATATGATACCGTATTATAAATATACCCCAGAAACAATTTTAGAAAGTCAGGATATCAAAATTTATTGGGACCGGACCATCATAACAGACAAAACGATTCATTACAATAGACCCGATATTACAGTTCATGACAAAATCAATAAAATAGTATACTTGATAGACATAGCAATACCTAACTCACACAATATTCAAACCACAATATCAGAAAAGCTCAGTAAGTATCAAGATCTCGCCATAGAAATTAAAACCCAATGGAAAGCTCGAACTGTCCATATTGTACCGATTATTCTCTCGACTACAGGCATAATACCAAAATCACTAACACAGAGCCTCAACACTCTACAGATGCCAGCTCAAACACTCTACATGCTTCAAAAAGCCACGATCCTCAACACTTGTCGCATCACAAGAAAATTCCTGACTTCTTCAACATTCACATCTACCTTTTCAATTTAAACTCCACCTTATATACTTGGTTCCGGCCCGTGTGTAAGGTCTATCTCTCTTCAATGAGAAGAAAAACACAAAAAAAATAACAAAAAATAATAATAATAATAATAATAACTGCTGCAACTCACGGGAACTCTTGGGCTTGAGGTGGTTGATAACTTTATCTATCTCGGTGCAAACATCAGCAATACAGGTTCTTGTGAAAAAGAAATCCGGAGGCGCATACAAATGGCCAAAAGTGCAATGTCGCAGTTGCAAGGCATATGGAGGGATCGTAACATTTCACGCAAAACCAAAACCATACTGGTCAAAAGTGTAGTCTTCTCCATATTTAGCTACGGGGCTGAGACTTGGACTTTAAAAAAGGCTGACCGCGACCGCATTGATGCCTTCGAAATGTGGTGCTGGAGGAAAATGCTTCAAATTCCCTGGACTGCCTCCCGTACAAACAGCTCTATCTTACGCGAACTGAACATCAAGATCAGACTGTCGACTACCTGCATGCGCAGTGTACTAGAGTTCTTTGGCCACATTGCCAGGAAAAATGGCCACAACCTTCAACTGCTCATCGTAACTGGCATGGTTGATGGCAAACGACCAAGGGGCCGCAGCCCAATAAGATGGGCAGATCAGGTCCGCTCCACACTGGACACCCAATTGCACGTCGCACTTCATGACGCTAAGAACCGTCACAGATGGCGAGATACCATTACTAAGAAGCTAATCCAGCGGTAACTTCACGACCCTCAGTAATGAGGAATACGACTCAAGGAGGAGGAGGATTCCCATTGCTTAACATCTTGTTGCTGCAGCAAGGCCCCTATTGACATGTCAGATGCATTTGTTATTTATTTATTTATTTGGATCTCCAACAAAGGTTACACAGACATAGTATAAATCACTAGGCATGGGGTCCTTTAACGTGTGCTCCTTCAGTTACAGGAGACCACAGCATGCACATATAACTAGGTGAATATAAAAAATAAAAAAGTTGAAATTCACATTAAATACCATACAGATTACACAAAATTTGAAATTCAGAAAGAAAAATCAAACAGATCTCAAAGAAAGAATTATCAAAAAAAGCTCAGCATTAGAACGCGGATGGACTAAAATCGTAGCGTTGGAAAGCGTATCGGGCCGTATGTGTTGATGGCTGACCCAATCGCAGCTGTTAAGCCGTGGGCACGCCAATTATAGCGGTAAGTCCCCTCTTTGAGGCGTGGCTGGAAAGACCTCACGGCGTGCTTACCTTCCGCATGACGCAGGTCCTTACCGGACATGGCACGTTCGGGAGGTCCCTGCACCGGATTCAGGCGGAAGAGACGCCCGGGTGTCACCACTGTGTGGAACGCCCGGAGGACACGGTGGAGCACACAGTCAAGGTTTGCCTTGCTTGGGCGGATTGCCGTGCCATCGGCGATCGGCGGAGGAGACCTCACGCGCTGGGCCTTAGTTCAGGCCATGGTCCAGAGCGAAGAGAAGTGACAGGCGGTCGGCTCCTTCTGCGAAGCAGTAATGCTAGCAAAGAAAGAGGCCGACCGCCGTAGACGCGGGCTTGCGAACAGTGAGCCATGGATAGCTCACTGACCGACCACCCGGTAACTGTCCGGACCGAGCCCAAGACGTCGAAATCGCGCACTGTTTCCCCACGCCTCAAGGAGTTGTCAGCAACAGCAGGCGCCCAGCTGGGTCAAAGCCTACTGGGTCCAGGGTTATCCGAAAGGGAGCTCAATCCCTGTATGAAGACCAGAAAGAACGGGGTGGCTTTTAGTCAGAGTCCGACACTATCTCCTGCTCCGCCCAAGAGCGCGGGTTGTCATTGGATGATTTTTGACCACCATAAAAAAAGCTGTTAAGCCGTGTTTTGTGCTCGTGAATGGTGTTCTAACGCGAAAACGCATAAATCGGAACCGGTGTCTATTAAAATAACATTTTCGAATGGTGGTCCGTTACAAAAATACGGCCTTCAGACATTTATATTTATTTTCCTTCATTGATATTTAATTAAATAATTATATACAATTAAAGGTTATAATTTTCCCCTTAGTTTAAAACTATTTTGATTAATATCTGCATGAAGAGTGCTTCACAAAGCGGGTCAGATATGCCCAATGATCTTTATCAAAACTAGTACAAATACAACAAAAATCCTAGCAAAAATATTCAGACGTTATTAAAATTTAAAAAGAAAGCACTGTCCTATCAAACCGAGTAAAAAACACTTATGGACAATTCTATACGATTCCAAACTTTCAAGGTCAAAATCTATTCCTGCTCTCCAAAACCCTTTAAAACCCTATGGTTATCAAAGGGTTTTAAAGGGTTTTGGACGACGAACCCTTTCAAAGGGTTATTGTTTCAATTAGATATCATACAAGAACCGGTAACCTCTTGAACGAGTTAACTTATTGAAAGGGTTACCCTAACGTTAGGGTTATGAAGGGGCTAGCACTATCAAGAGGTAACCCTTTCCGTTGCTATAGGCGTTCAACCTGTAACCCTTTCGAAAGAGTTAACTTATATTCGGGGTTGTACGGTCCCTTTCCACTGAGGATGCTGTGTCTGCTCTCTCTGATTGTTTTTTAGTTGGGAAAATCATCTAATGATGTCCCACGCTCTTGGGCGGAGCGGGAGATAGTGTCAGACTTTTACTGACTAAAAACACACTCCTGTTTCAGCTTTGCCATTGTGCCAGCCAGGGCCAGGATTTCTTTCGCATCACCCATGGCCCTGGACCCAGCAGCATTAAAGCCTACTGCTTTAATGCTGCTGGGTCCATAGGGTTGCTGACAAATCCTTGAGGCGCGCGTGGAAAACCAAACCAACCACACCGTCGATGATCTGAGTTCGGTCCGGATGTTTGCCGGACGGTCGGATGGTGGCCGGAAATCAGGATCGGAATCCCGGCGGCTAGGGCGCAAGGGCCTTTTTTTTTGGTGGGCAAAAATCATCCTATGACAACCCCCGCTCTTGGGTGGAGCGAGAGATAGTGTCAGACTCTTACTGACTAAAAACCCACCCCGTTCCTTCTAGCCTTCATACCGGGGCACGAGCTTTCTTTCGGATAACCCTGGCCCCAGTAGGCTTCGACCTAGCTGGGCCCCTCCTGCTGCTGACAACTCTTTGAGGCGCGCGGGAACAGTGCGCGTCGTCGACGTCCTGGGATCGGTCCGGACAGTTACCGGACGATCGGACAGCGAGCTACCCATGGCTCGCCGTCCGCGAGCCCGCATCTACGGTGGCCGGAAATCGGGATCGGAATCCCGGCGGCGGCGGCGACGGCACTGTTACCTGATGCGGTCGGCCTCCTCCTTTACTAGCATTACTGCTTCGCAGAAGGAGGCGACCGTCTGCCATTCCTCCTCGCTCCGGACCACGGCCTCGACCAGGGCCCGGCGCGAGCGTTCTCCGCCGCCGATCGCCCCCACGAGGGCACGGTGATGCTCCGCCCAGGCAGGGCACACCTCGACTATGTGCTCCACCGTGTCTTCCGGGCGTTCCGCACAGTAGCGACACCCGGGCATCTCTTCCGACTTAATCTGAAACAGGTACCTCCCGAACGTGCCATGTCCGGTGAGGACCTGCGTCATGCGGAAGGTAAGGACGCCGTGAGGTCTTTCCAGCCACGCCTCAAAGGGGGGGACTTACCGCCATAATTGTGGCAAGCCCAAGAGCGCGAGGGCCTAGCCGCATTACTGTTTCACAGAAGGAGGCGTCAGCATGAAAAGATAGACAATATGACTAGTAGAGAGGCCAAATTTGGATACGGGGTGCCTTTAGCATTCCCGGGCCAACATTATTTCTCATCTATATAAATGACCTCTGCCTCCTTTCCCTTAAAAATTACTCTGTCTTTGCATATGCTGATGACACGGATTTACTGGTGTGGTATTACAGGGTTCATGGAGATATTTGGAATGGAGTTGCACCGTTAACAGAGACAGATCTCATACATTGAGATCAGTCTCTGCTAACTGTGCAACTTATAGTTTTAGTTGGTGATTGGTTCTCAAAAAACCTACTTACATTGAAATCAGAGTAATCCAAAATTATATCCTTTGCAGTTTCCTAAGCTTTTCAACATAAACATTCTTACTATGTCAAATTTTACTCTTGCTTAAAAACCATTCATCTCATTGTTCCTGTCCACCTCTCTGTGTATGCATGCACCAGTATCCGTTATCTGGGTGTCTAGAATAGAATAGAATAAACTTTATTGTACACCAAAATAGTAACAATTTCACCGAAACTTATAATTGTGAGGAGAAATAAAGAACTTTATTATATTTTTTATTATTAATTTAGATAATTATGCCAGTTTAAAAAAAAATATGTATGTATTCTAAGCCCAGTCGCTAGGTTCCTTTAAAAACCTCGTCAAAGAACATAACCTTTCTCTCTAATATTACGTTGATTCTACCTGATTTAATTTCTTCCATTGCTAACTTTTATTCTCTTCTTTTCTTTTACGCTTCCATTTAATTGTGTAACACACAATATATATACTGTATATTTTATATATGTTTCTATGTACCCATATATTATTATTATTTTATTTCCCCTAATTCGGTTGATTTATATCATAAAACTATAAAGCTCCGACCAGACTATGGCTCATTAACTTCCAAGCGTGTCTTCCATATATCTATCCGCTGCAACGAACAACCTCTCTCCTAGCAAGACGATGCCCCGCTTACCTACACGCCTTCGTTTATAACAAGGTCAAGAGTAGTGTTACGTACGTGGGTAACCAAATGCCAATTTACCAATAAAGAATTTTATTTACCACAAACAATCAGTAATTAGCCCAGTCAACAATAATCCAAATCACAGTTAGCACTAGAGTTCCTTTATACTATCGCCTCGGTCGTTAGATAAAATCACTTTGCACACTTAGGTAGATCGCTCTTGATCGCAGTCGAAATCAGAACTGACTCACTTCCGTTCGGGGGCTCGTATTTATACGCGGAGCAAAGAAAATTCTAGATACTGACGTCTCAGGATAGATCCAGAACAATAGTCGCGTCGCGGGGCCATAAATCAATTTTATTACTTTGTCCTTCGCGAGTCACTCACGCGAATTTCGACTCTATTGTGAATGGCGGAAAGTACCATTTCCCTTATCCACCTACAGATACCTACAGATTACATACATACTAAATGGTAGTTACAACGAGTACTTATGACGGAATGTTCCAGATCTTGCCAGGCTAGGTAGGTACTTTGGTTCTAGAGCTTTCGAACAGTAATGCGTTTTAATTATTTGTTGCCACTCTTTAATTTGTCGGAGATATGACGTGTTGAAATTTAACGGCGTAACAGTAGTCTACCCTGTGTTACAAAACACTCAACCTCTCAATGTGTAAAAAAAACAGTAAAAAAATGGCTTTTAGGACTTACTTACGACGATTCAGAGAACCTTCTCATGTCATTTAACTCACACTCGGAATCAAAAATCTGGAGTCATCCAAGACCTAGAACTCCTCAATTCTTTATATAACTGTATTAGTTCTATGTAAAAAAGTAAAAACTAGACCTAGAACTCCGACACAAGTATCAGCAGAGCATGGTTGAAGATGGCGACCGGCAAAAATTACGAATATTTTCATCGTTCAAGTTAAAAAAATAATAAAAAAATCTGGAGTCACACAAGACCTAGAACTCCTCAGTTCCTTATACAACTGCATTAGTTCTATATAATAAGGTGAAAACTAGACCTAGAACTCCGACACAAGTATCAGCAGAGCATAGCTGAAGATAACGATTACCAAAAAATATAAATATTTTCATCGTTCAAGTTGAAAAAATCATAATAAAAATCTGGAGTCACTCAAGACCTAGAACTCCTCAGTTCCTTATACAACTGCATTAGGTCTACCTAACGTGTTAGAAACTAGACCTAGAACTCCGACACAAGTATCAGCAGAGCATGGTTGAAGATGGCGATCGGCAAAAATTACGAATATTTTCATCGTTCAAGTTAAAAAATCATAAAAACAAAACTGGAGTCACACAAGACCTAGAACTCCTCAGTTCCTTATACAACTGCATTAGGTCTACCTAACGTGTTAGAAACTAGACCTAGAACTCTCTTCTTACTTAATTTGAAAATTCACCTATACTTTATTTAATAAATCATTCCAAAAAGTGTTAAAGGCTTATTTATACCCATGGTTTTCACCCACCCTCAATCTCTACTTACTTAATGCGAAAATTCATCTATACTTTATTTAATAAATCATCCCAAAAAGTGTAAAAGGCTTATTTATATCCATGGTTTTCACCAAAGTGTTAAAGGCTTATACCCATGCTTTTCACCCACCGCTAATCTCTACTTACTTAATGCGAAAATTCACCTAAACTTTATGTAATAAATCTTCCCAAAAAGTGTTAAAGGCTTATACCCATGGTTTTCATCAAAAAGTGTAAAAGGCTTATTTATACCCATGGTTTTCACCAAAAAGTGTTAAAAGCTTATTACCCGCGGTTTTCACCAAAAACTGTTAAAGGCTTTTATACCCATGGTTTTCACCAAAAAGTATTAACCCATGGTTTTCACCCACCGCCAATCTCTACTTACTTAATGCGAAAATTCACATATACTTTATTTAATAAATCATCCCAAAAAGTGTTAAAGGCTTATACCCATGGTTTTCACCAAAAAGTGTTAAAGGCTTATACCCATGGTTTTCACCCACCGCTAATCTCTACTTACTTAATGCGAAAATTCACCTATACTTTATTTAATAAATCATCCCAAAAAGTGTAAAAGGCTTATTTATACCCATGGTTTTCACCAAAAAGTGTTAAAGGCTTATACCCATGGTTTTCACCCACCGCCCATCTCTACTTACTTAATGCGAAATTTCACCTAAACTTTATGTAATAAATCATCCCAAAAAGTGTTAAAGGCTTATTTATATCCATGGTTTTCACCAAAGTGTTAAAGGCTTATACCCATGCTTTTCACCCACCGCTTATCTCTACTTACTTAATGCGAAAATTCACCTATACTTTATGTAATAAATCATCCCAAAAAGTGTTAAAGGCTTATTTATACCCATGGTTTTCACCAAAAAGTGTTAAAGGCTTATACCCATGGTTTTCACCCACCGCCCATCTCTACTTACTTAATGCGAAATTTCACCTAAACTTTATGTAATAAATCATCCCAAAAAGTGTTAAAGGCTTATTTATATCCATGGTTTTCACCAAAGTGTTAAAGGCTTATACCCATGCTTTTCACCCACCGCTTATCTCTACTTACTTAATGCGAAAATTCACCTATACTTTATGTAATAAATCATCCCAAAAAGTGTTAAAGGCTTATTTATACCCATGGTTTTCACCCACCGCTAATCTCTACTTACTTAATGCGAAAATTCACCTATACTTTATTTAATAAATCATCCCAAAAAGTGTTAAAGGCTTATTTATACCCATGGTTTTCACCAAAAAGTGTTAAAGGCTTATACCCATGGTTTTCATCAAAAAGTGTTAAAGGCTTATTACCCATGGTTTTCACCAAAAAGTGTTAAAGGCTTATACCCATGGTTTTCATCAAAAAGTGTTAAAGGCTTATTACCCATGGTTTTCACCAAAAAGTGTTAAAGGCTTATACCCATGGTTTTCACCCACCGCTAATCTCTACTTACTTAATGCGAAAATTCACCTATACTTTATTTAATAAATCATCCCAAAAAGTGTAAAAGGCTTATTTATACCCATGGTTTTCACCAAAAAGTGTTAAAGGCTTATACCCATGGTTTTCACCCACCGCTTATCTCTACTTACTTAATGCGAAAATTCACCTATACTTTATGTAATAAATCATCCCAAAAAGTGTTAAAGGCTTATACCCATGGTTTTCACCAAAAAGTGTTAAAGGCTTATACCCATGGTTTTCATCAAAAAGTGTTAAAGGCTTATTACCCATGGTTTTCACCAAAAAGTGTTAAAAGCTTATACCCATGGTTTTTACCCAACGCCCATCTCTACTTACTTAATGCGAAAATTAACCTATACTTTATTTAATAAATCATCCCAAAAAGTGTTAAAGGCTTATTTATACCCATGGTTTTCACCCACCGCTAATCTCTACTTACTTAATGCGAAAATTCACCTATACTTTATTTAGTAAATCATCCCAAAAAGTGTTAAAGGCTTATTTATACCCATGGTTTTCACCAAAAAGTGTTAAAGGCTTAAACCCATGGTTTTCACCCACCGCTAATCTCTACTTACTTAATGCGAAAATTCACCTAAACTTTATGTAATAAATCATCCCAAAAAGTGTTAAAGGCTTATACCCATGGTTTTCACCCACCGCTTATCTCTACTTACTTAATGCGAAAATTCACCTATACTTTATGTAATAAATCATCCCAAAAAGTGTTAAAGGCTTATTATACCCATGATTTTCACCAAAAAGTGTTAAAGGCTTATACCCATGGTTTTCATCAAAAAGTGTTAAAGGCTTATTACCCATGGTTTTCACCAAAAAGTGTTAAAGGCTTATACCCATGGTTTTCACCCACCGCTAATCTCTACTTACTTAATGCGAAAATTCACCTATACTTTATTTAATAAATCATCCCAAAAAGTGTAAAAGGCTTATTTATACCCATGGTTTTCACCAAAAAGTGTTAAAGGCTTATACCCATGGTTTTCACCCACCACCCATCTCTACTTACTTAATGCGAAAATTCACCTAAACTTTATGTAATAAATCATCCCAAAAAGTGTTAAAGGCTTATACCCATGGTTTTCACCCACCGCTTATCTCTACTTACTTAATGCGAAAATTCACCTATACTTTATGTAATAAATCATCCCAAAAAATGTTAAAGGCTTATTTATACCCATGGTTTTCACCAAAAAGTGTTAAAGGCTTATACCCATGGTTTTACCCACCGCCCATCTCTACTTACTTAATGCGAAAATTCACCTAAACTTTATGTAATAAATCATCCCAAAAAGTGTTAAAGGCTTATACCCATGGTTTTCACCCGACGCTTATCTCTACTTACTTAATGCGAAAATTCACCTATACTTTATGTAATAAATCATCCCAAAAAGTGTTAAAGGCTTATACACATGGTTTTCACCAAAAAGTGTTAAAGGCTTATACCCATAGTTTTCACCAAAAAGTGTTAAAGGCTTATACCCATGGTTTTCACCCACCGCTAATCTCTACTTACTTAATGCGAAAATTCACCTATACTTTATTTAATAAATCATCCCAAAAAGTGTAAAAGGCTTATTTATACCCATGGTTTTCACCAAAAAGTGTTAAAAGCTTATACCCATGGTTTTCACCCACCGCCCATCTCTACTTACTTAATGCGAAAATTCACCTAAACTTTATGTAATAAATCATCCCAAAAAGTGTTAAAGGCTTATTTATATCCATGGTTTTCACCAAAGTGTTAAAGGCTTATACCCATGCTTTTCACCCACCGCTTATCTCTACTTACTTAATGCGAAAATTCACCTATACTTTATGTAATAAATCATCCCAAAAAGTGTTAAAGGCTAATTTATACCCATGGTTTTCACCAAAAAGTGTTAGTGAGAGCAGTGGTGGCCGAGTGGTAATGGCCCCGACTTACGAGTTGTAGGTCGCAGGTTCGAACCCAGCCAGGCGCATTACTTTGTATAATTTATTTCATCACCACTGCTCTCAAAACGGTGAAGGAAAACATCGTGAGGAAACCGGCATGTCCTAGAACCAAAAATTCGAAGACATGTGACATCCACCAACACGCACTGGGCCCGCGTGGTGGATTACGGCCCATTCCCTCTCCTAGAGAGGAGGCCTGAGTCCCAGCAGTGGGAACATTAAAAAAAGGCTGATGATGATGATGATGATGAAAAAGTGTTAAAGGCTTATACACATGGTTTTCACCAAAAAGTGTTAAAGGCTTATACCCATAGTTTTCACCAAAAAGTGTTAAAGGCTTATACCCATGGTTTTCACCCACCGCTAATCTCTACTTACTTAATGCGAAAATTCACCTATACTTTATGTAATAAATCATCCCAAAAAGTGTAAAAGGCTTATTTATACCCATGGTTTTCACCAAAGTGTTAAAGGCTTATACCCATGGTTTTCACCCACCACCCATCTCTACTTACTTAATGCGAAAATTCACCTAAACTTTATGTAATAAATCATCCCAAAAAGTGTTAAAGGCTTATACCCATGGTTTTCACCCACCGCTTATCTCTACTTACTTAATGCGAAAATTCACCTATACTTTATGTAATAAATCATCCCAAAAAGTGTTAAAGGCTTATACACATGGTTTTCACCAAAAAGTGTTAAAGGCTTATACCCATGGTTTTCACCAAAAAGTGTTAAAGGCTTATACCCATGGTTTTCACCAAAAAGTGTTAAAGGCTTATACCCATGGTTTTCACCCACCGCTAATCTCTACTTACTTAATGCGAAAATTCACCTATACTTTATGTAATAAATCATCCCAAAAAGTGTTAAAGGCTAATTTATACCCATGGTTTTCACCAAAAAGTGTTATACCCATGGTTTTCACCCACCGCCCATCTCTACTTACTTAATGCGAAAATTCACCTATACTTTATGTAATAAATCATCCCAAAAAGTGTTAAAGGCTTATACCCATGGTTTTCACCAAAAAGTGTTAAAGGCTTATACCCATGGTTTTCATCAAAAAGTGTTAAAGGCTTATACCCATGGTTTTCACCCACCGCTAATCTCTACTTACTTAATGCGAAAATTCACCTATACTTTATTTAATAAATCATCCCAAAAAGTGTAAAAGGCTTATTTATACCCATGGTTTTCACCAAAAAGTGTTAAAGGCTTATACCCATGGTTTTCACCCACCACCCATCTCTACTTACTTAATGCGAAAATTCACCTAAACTTTATGTAATAAATCATCCCAAAAAGTGTTAAAGGCTTATACCCATGGTTTTCACCCACCGCTTATCTCTACTTACTTAATGCGAAAATTCACCTATACTTTATGTAATAAATCATCCCAAAAAATGTTAAAGGCTTATTTATACCCATGGTTTTCACCAAAAAGTGTTAAAGGCTTATACCCATGGTTTTCACCCACCGCCCATCTCTACTTACTTAATGCGAAAATTCACCTAAACTTTATGTAATAAATCATCCCAAAAAGTGTTAAAGGCTTATACCCATGGTTTTCACCCACCGCTTATCTCTACTTACTTAATGCGAAAATTCACCTATACTTTATGTAATAAATCATCCCAAAAAGTGTTAAAGGCTTATACACATGGTTTTCACCAAAAAGTGTTAAAGGCTTATACCCATAGTTTTCACCAAAAAGTGTTAAAGGCTTATACCCATGGTTTTCACCCACCGCTAATCTCTACTTACTTAATGCGAAAATTCACCTATACTTTATTTAATAAATCATCCCAAAAAGTGTAAAAGGCTTATTTATACCCATGGTTTTCACCAAAAAGTGTTAAAAGCTTATACCCATGGTTTTCACCCACCACCCATCTCTACTTACTTAATGCGAAAATTCACCTAAACTTTATGTAATAAATCATCCCAAAAAGTGTTAAAGGCTTATACCCATGGTTTTCACCCACCGCTTATCTCTACTTACTTAATGCGAAAATTCACCTATACTTTATGTAATAAATCATTCCAAAAAATGTTATAGGCTTATTTATACCCATGGTTTTCACCAAAAAGTGTTAAAGGCTTATACCCATGGTTTTCACCCACCGCCCATCTCTACTTACTTAATGCGAAAATTCACCTAAACTTTATGTAATAAATCATCCCAAAAAGTGTTAAAGGCTTATACCCATGGTTTTCACCCACCGCTTATCTCTACTTACTTAATGCGAAAATTCACCTATACTTTATGTAATAAATCATCCCAAAAAGTGTTAAAGGCTTATACACATGGTTTTCACCAAAAAGTGTTAAAGGCTTATACCCATAGTTTTCACCAAAATGTGTTAAAGGCTTATATCCATGGTTTTCACCCACCGCTAATCTCTACTTACTTAATGCGAAAATTCACCTATACTTTATTTAATAAATCATCCCAAAAAGTGTAAAAGGCTTATTTATACCCATGGTTTTCACCAAAAAGTGTTAAAAGCTTATACCCATGGTTTTCACCCACCGCCCATCTCTACTTACTTAATGCGAAAATTCACCTAAACTTTATGTAATAAATCATCCCAAAAAGTGTTAAAGGCTTATTTATATCCATGGTTTTCACCAAAGTGTTAAAGGCTTATACCCATGCTTTTCACCCACCGCTTATCTCTACTTACTTAATGCGAAAATTCACCTATACTTTATGTAATAAATCATCCCAAAAAGTGTTAAAGGCTTATACCCATGGTTTTCACCAAAAAGTGTTAAAGGCTTATACCCATGGTTTTCATCAAAAAGTGTTAAAGGCTTATACCCATGGTTTTCACCAAAAAGTGTTAAAGGCTTATACCCATGGTTTTCACCCACCGCTAATCTCTACTTACTTAATGCGAAAATTCACCTATACTTTATGTAATAAATCATCCCAAAAAGTGTTAAAGGCTAATTTATACCCATGGTTTTCACCAAAAAGTGTTAGTGAGAGCAGTGGTGGCCGAGTGGTAATGGCCCCGACTTACGAGTTGTAGGTCGCAGGTTCGAACCCAGCCAGGCGCATTACTTTGTGTAATTTATTTCATCACCACTGCTCTCAAAACGGTGAAGGAAAACATCGTGAGGAAACCGGCATGTCCTAGAACCAAAAATTCGAAGACATGTGACATCCACCAACACGCACTGGGCCCGCGTGGTGGATTACGGCCCATTCCCTCTCCTAGAGAGGAGGCCTGAGTCCCAGCAGTGGGAACATTAAAAAAAGGCTGATGATGATGATGATGATGAAAAAGTGTTAAAGGCTTATACACATGGTTTTCACCAAAAAGGTTAAAGGCTTATACCCATAGTTTTCACCAAAAAGTGTTAAAGGCTTATACCCATGGTTTTCACCCACCGCTAATCTCTACTTACTTAATGCGAAAATTCACCTATACTTTATGTAATAAATCATCCCAAAAAGTGTAAAAGGCTTATTTATACCCATGGTTTTCACCAAAAAGTGTTAAAGGCTTATACCCATGGTTTTCACCCACCACCCATCTCTACTTACTTAATGCGAAAATTCACCTAAACTTTATGTAATAAATCATCCCAAAAAGTGTTAAAGGCTTATACCCATGGTTTTCACCCACCGCTTATCTCTACTTACTTAATGCGAAAATTCACCTATACTTTATGTAATAAATCATCCCAAAAAGTGTTAAAGGCTTATACACATGGTTTTCACCAAAAAGTGTTAAAGGCTTATACCCATGGTTTTCACCAAAAAGTGTTAAAGGCTTATACCCATGGTTTTCACCAAAAAGTGTTAAAGGCTTATACCCATGGTTTTCACCAAAAAGTGTTAAAGGCTTATACCCATGGTTTTCACCCACCGCTAATCTCTACTTACTTAATGCGAAAATTCACCTATACTTTATGTAACAAATCATCCCAAAAAGTGTTAAAGGCTAATTTATACCCATGGTTTTCACCAAAAAGTGTTATACCCATGGTTTTCACCCACCGCCCATCTCTACTTACTTAATGCGAAAATTGACCTATACTTTATGTAATAAATCATCCCAAAAAGTGTTAAAGGCTTATACCCATGGTTTTCACCAAAAAGTGTAAAAGGCTTATTTATACCCATGGTTTTCACCAAAGAGTGTTAAAGGCTTATACCCATGGTTTTCATCAAAAAGTGTTAAAGGCTTATACCCATGGTTTTCACCCACCGCTTATCTCTACTTACTTAATGCGAAAATTCACCTATACTTTATGTAATAAATCATCCCAAAAAGTGTTAAAGGCTTATTACCCATGGTTTTTAAAAAATTAGTTCCAAATTTTGCCGATAGATGGCACTCCTAAAATTAGTTCCAAGTTCGGCCGATAGATGGCGCTCCTAAAATTAGTTCCAAATTTTGCCGATAGATGGCGCTCCTAAAATTAGTTCCGAATTTTGCCGATAGATGGCGCTCCTAAAATTAGTTCCAAATTTTGCCGATAGATGGCGCTCCTAAAATTAGTTCCAAATTTTGCCGATAGATGGCGCTCCTAAAATTAGTTCCAAATTTTGCCGATAGATGGCGCTCCTAAAATTAGTTCCAAATTTTACCGCTAGATGGCGCTCCTTAAATTAGTTCCAAGTTCGGCCGATAGATGGCGCTCCTAAAATTAGTTCAAAATTTTACCGCTAGATGGCGCTCCTAAAATTTGTTCCAAATTTTGCCGATAGATGGCGCTCCTAAAATTTGTTCCAAATTTTGCCGATAGATGGAGCTCCTAAAATTAGTTCCAAATTTTGCCGATAGATGGCGCTCCTAAAATTAGTTCCAAATTTTGCCGATAGATGGCGCTCCTAAAATAAGTTCCAAATTTTGCCGATAGATGGCGCTCCTAAAATTAGTTCCAAATTTTGCCGATAGATGGCGCTCCTAAAATTAGTTCCAAATTTTGCCGATAGATGGCGCTCCTAAAATTAGTTCCAAATTTTGCCGATAGATGGCGCTCCTAAAATTAGTTCCAAATTTTGCCGATAGATGGCGCTCCTAAAATTAGTTCCAAATTTTGCCGATAGATGGCGCTCCTAAAATTAGTTCCAAATTTTGCCGATAGATGGCGCTCCTAAAATTAGTTCCAAATTTTGCCGATAGATGGCGCTCCTAAAACTAGTTCCAAATTTTGCCGATAGATGGCGCTCCTAAAATTAGTTCCAAGTTCGGCCGATAGATGGCGCTCCTAAAATTAGTTCCAAGTTCGGCCGATAGATGGCGCTCCTAAAATTAGTTCCAAATTTTGCCGATAGATGGCGCTCCTAAAATTAGTTCCAAATTTTGCCGATAGATGGCGCTCCTTAAATTAGTTCCAAGTTCGGCCAATAGATGGCGCTCCTAAAATTAGTTCCAAATTTTACCGCTAGATGGCGCTCCTAAAATTTGTTCCAAATTTTGCCGATAGATGGCGCTCCTAAAATTAGTTCCAAATTTTACCGCTAGATGGCGCTCCTTAAATTAGTTCCAAGTTCGGCCGATAGATGGCGCTCCTAAAATTAGTTCCAAATTTTACCGCTAGATGGCGCTCCTAAAATTAGTTCCAAATTTTACCGCTAGATGGCGCTCCTAAAATTTGTTCCAAATTTTGCCGATAGATGGCGCTCCTAAAATTTGTTCCAAATTTTGCCGATAGATGGCGCTCCTAAAATTAGTTCCAAATTTTACCGCTAGATGGCGCTCCTAAAATTAGTTCCAGTGCCATCTATCGACCGAACTTGGAACTAATTTTAGGAGCGCCATCTATCGGCAAAATTCGGAACAAATTTTAGGAGCGCCATCTATCGGCCAAACTTGGAACTAATTTTAGCAGCGCCCTCTATCGGCCAAACTTGGAACTAATTTTCGCAATGCCATCTAGTGGACAAGGCTAGAACTAATTTTAACACCGCCATCTGTCGGCCAAAGTCTCTGGGTATAAGCCTTTAACACTTGTTGGTGAAAACCATGGGTATAAGCCTTTAACACTCTTTGGTGAAAACCATGGGTATAAATAAGCCTTTTACACTTTTTGGTGAAAACCATGGGTATAAGCCTTTAACACTTGTTGGTGAAAACCATGGGTATAAGCCTTTAACACTTGTTGGTGAAAACCATGGGTATAAGCCTTTAACACTTTTTGGTGAAAACCATGGGTATAAATAAGCCTTTTACACTTTTTGGTGAAAACCATGGGTATAAGCCTTTAACACTTTTTGGTGAAAACCGTGGGTAATAAGCCTTTAACACTTTTTGGTTAAAACCATGGGTATAAATAAGCCTTTTACACTTTTTGGTGAAAACCATGGGTATAAGCCTTTAACACTTTTTGGTGAAAACCATGGGTATAAGCCTTTAACAGTTTTTGGTGAAAACCATGGGTATAAGCCTTTAACACTCTTTGGTGAAAACCATGGGTATAAATAAGCCTTTTACACTTTTTGGTGAAAACCATGGGTATAAGCCTTTAACACTCTTTGGTGAAAACCATGGGTATAAATAAGCCTTTTACACTTTTTGGTGAAAACCATGGGTATAAGCCTTTAACACTTGTTGGTGAAAACCATGGGTATAAGCCTTTAACACTTTTTGGTGAAAACCATGGGTATAAGCTTTTAACAGTTTTTGGTGAAAACCATTAAGTAGAGATTGGCGGTGGGTGAAAACCATGGGTATAAGCCTTTAATACTTTTTGCTGAAAACCGTGGGTAATAAGCCTTTAACACTTGTTGGTGAAAACCATGGGTATAAGCCTTTAACACTCTTTGGTGAAAACCATGGGTATAAATAAGCCTTTTACACTTTTTGGTGAAAACCATGGGTATAAGCCTTTAACACTTGTTGGTGAAAACCATGGGTATAAGCCTTTAACACTTTTTGGTGAAAACCATGGGTATAAATAAGCCTTTTACACTTTTTGGTGAAAACCATGGGTATAAGCCTTTAACACTTTTTGGTGAAAACCGTGGGTAATAAGCCTTTAACACTTTTTGGTTAAAACCATGGGTATAAATAAGCCTTTTACACTTTTTGGTGAAAACCATGGGTATAAGCCTTTAACACTTTTTGGTGAAAACCATGGGTATAAGCCTTTAACAGTTTTTGGTGAAAACCATGGGTATAAGCCTTTAACACTCTTTGGTGAAAACCATGGGTATAAATAAGCCTTTTACACTTTTTGGTGAAAACCATGGGTATAAGCCTTTAACACTCTTTGGTGAAAACCATGGGTATAAATAAGCCTTTTACACTTTTTGGTGAAAACCATGGGTATAAGCCTTTAACACTTGTTGGTGAAAACCATGGGTATAAGCCTTTAACACTTTTTGGTGAAAACCATGGGTATAAGCTTTTAACAGTTTTTGGTGAAAACCATTAAGTAGAGATTGGCGGTGGGTGAAAACCATGGGTATAAGCCTTTAATACTTTTTGCTGAAAACCGTGGGTAATAAGCCTTTAACACTTTTTGGTGAAAACCATGGGTATAAGCCTTTAACACTTTTTGGTGAAAACCATGGGTATAAATAAGCCTTTAACACTTTTTGGTGAAAACCATGGGTATAAGCCTTTAACACTTTTTGGTGAAAACCATTAAGTAGAGATTGGCGGTGGGTGAAAACCATGGGTATAAGCCTTTAATACTTTTTGCTGAAAACCGTGGGTAATAAGCCTTTAACACTTTTTGGTGAAAACCATGGGTATAAATAAGCCTTTAACACTTTTTGGTGAAAACCATGGGTAATTAGCCTTTAACACTTTTTGGTGAAAACCATGGGTATAAATAAGCCTTTAATACTTTTTGGTGAAAACCATGGGTATAAGCCTTTAACACTTTTTGGGATGATTTATTACATAAAGTATATGTGAATTTTCGCATTAAGTAAGTAGAGATTGGCGGTGGGTGAAAACCATGGGTATAATACTTTTTACCTTTTGCCTTTAATACTTTTTCGTGAAAACCATGGGTATAAGCCTTTAACACTTTTTGGGATGATTTATTAAATAAAGTATAGGTTAATTTTCGCATTAAGTAAGTAGAGATTGGCGGTGGGTGAAAACCATGGGTATAAGCCTTTAATACTGTTTGGTGAAAACCATGGGTATAAAAGCCGTTAACACTTTTTGGTGAAAACCGTGGGTAATAAGCCTTTAACACTTTTTGGTGAAAACCGTGGGTAATAAGCCTTTAACACTTTTTGGTGAAAACCATGGGTATAAATAAGCCTTTTACACTTTTTGGTGAAAACCATGGGTATAAGCCTTTAATACTTTTTGCTGAAAACCGTGGGTATAAATAAGCCTTTAACACTTTTTGGTGAAAACCATGGGTATAAGCCTTTAACAGTTTTTGGTGAAAACCATTAAGTAGAGATTGGCGGTGGGTGAAAACCATGGGTATAAGCCTTTAATACTTTTTGCTGAAAACCGTGGGTAATAAGCCTTTAACACTTTTTGGTGAAAACCATGGGTATAAGCCTTTAACACTTTTTGGTGAAAACCATGGGTATAAATAATCCTTTAATACTTTTTGGTGAAAACCATTAAGTAGAGATTGGCGGTGGGTGAAAACCATGGGTATAAGCCTTTAATACTTTTTGCTGAAAACCGTGGGTAATAAGCCTTTAACACTTTTTGGTGAAAACCATGGGTATAATAAGCCTTTAACACTTTTTGGTGAAAACCATGGGTATAAATAAGCCTTTAATACTTTTGGGTGAAAACCATTAAGTAGTGATTGGCGGTGGGTGAAAACCATGGGTATAAGCCTTTAACACTTTTTGGTGAAAACCGTGGGTAATAAGCCTTTAACTCTTTTTGGTGAAAACCGTGGGTAATAAGCCTTTAACACTTTTTGGTGAAAACCATGGGTATAAATAAGCCTTTTACACTTTTTGGTGAAAACCATGGGTATAAGCCTTTAACACTTGTTGGTGAAAACCATGGGTATAAGCCTTTAACACTTTTTGGTGAAAACCATGGGTATAAATAAGCCTTTTACACTTTTTGGTGAAAACCATGGGTATAAGCCTTTAACACTTGTTGGTGAAAACCATGGGTATAAATAAGCCTTTAACACTTTTTGGTGAAAACCATGGGTATAAGCCTTTAACACTTTTTGGTGAAAACCATTAAGTAGAGATTGGCGGTGGGTGAAAACCATGGGTATAAGCCTTTAATACTTTTTGCTGAAAACCGTGGGTAATAAGCCTTTAACACTTTTTGGTGAAAACCATGGGTATAAGCCTTTAACACTTTTTGGTGAAAACCATGGGTATAAATAAGCCTTTAACACTTTTTGGTGAAAACCATGGGTATAAATAAGCCTTTGGAAAAATTTGAAGCCTTTAATACTTTTTGGTGAAAACCATGGGTTTATAAGCCTTTAACACTTTTTGGGATGATTTATTAAATAAAGTATATGTGAATTTTCGCATTAAGTAAGTAGAGATTGGCGGTGGGTGAAAACCATGGGTATAAAAGCCTTTAACACTTTTTGGTGAAAACCGTGGGTAATAAGCCTTTAACTCTTTTTGGTGAAAACCGTGGGTAATAAGCCTTTAACACTTTTTGGTGAAAACCATGGGTATAAATAAGCCTTTTACACTTTTTGGTGAAAACCATGGGTATAAGCCTTTAACACTTTTTGGGATGATTTATTAAATAAAGTATAGGTGAATTTTCGCATTAAGTAAGTAGAGATTGGCAGTGGGTGAAAACCATGGGTATAAATAAGCCTTTTACACTTTTTGGTGAAAACCATTAAGTAGAGATTGGCGGTGGGTGAAAACCATGGGGATAAAAGCCTTTAACACTTTTTGGTGAAAACCGTGGGTAATAAGCCTTTAACCCTTTTTGGTGAAAACCATGGGTATAAATAAGCCTTTTACACTTTTTGGGATGATTTATTAAATAAAGTATAGGTGAATTTTCGCATTAAGTAAGTAGAGATTGGCGGTGGGTGAAAACCATGGGTTAATACTTTTTGGTGAAAACCATGGGTATAAGCCTTTAACACTTTTTGGTGAAAACCATGGGTATAATAAACCTTTAACAGTTTTTGGTGAAAACCATGGGTATAAGCCTTTAACACTCTTTGGTGAAAACCATGGGTATAAATAAGCCTTTTACACTTTTTGGTGAAAACCATGGGTATAAGCCTTTAACACTTGTTGGTGAAAACCGTGGGTAATAAGCCTTTAACACTTTTTGGTGAAAATCATGGGTATAAATAAGCCTTTAACACTTTTTGGTGAAAACCATGGGTATAAGCCTTTAACACTTTTTGGTGAAAACCATGGGTATAAATAAGCCTTTGGAAAAATTTGAAGCCTTTAATACTTTTTGGTGAAAACCATGGGTTTATAAGCCTTTAACACTTTTTGGGATGATTTATTAACAGTTTTTGGTGAAAACCATTAAGTAGAGATTGGCGGTGGGTGAAAACCATGGGTATAAGCCTTTAATACTTTTTGCTGAAAACCGTGGGTAATAAGCCTTTAACACTTTTTGGTGAAAACCATGGGTATAAATAAGCCTTTTACACTTTTTGGTGAAAACCATGGGTATAAGCCTTTAACACTTGTTGGTGAAAACCATGGGTATAAATAAGCCTTTAACACTTTTTGGTGAAAACCATGGGTATAAATAAGCCTTTAACACTTTTTGGTGAAAACCATTAAGTAGAGATTGGCGGTGGGTGAAAACCATGGGTTAATACTTTTTGGTGAAAACCATGGGTATTAGCCTTTAACACTTTTTGGTGAAAACCATGGGTATAAGCCTTTAACACTTTTTGGGATGATTTATTAAATAAAGTATATGTGAATTTTCGGATTAAGTAAGTAGAGATTGGCGGTGGGTGAAAACCATGGGTATAAGCCTTTAATACTGTTTGGTGAAAACCACTCAGTCACGTGGTCAGAACAAAAGAATTGGCGGCAAGGTCAACTCGAAACGTTCGACGCAAACGAAACGATTGTAACTTGGCTAGGGGGGCTTATTTTGTAAATGTGTATGTTTGGTTATTATAAATAAAAACCAATCTTCCGCGAATAAGCTGGAAGAGATATTTGTACCTAAGTAGTACCTAATAAGCCTCACCTTTGTACCTATTTTTATGTTATAGTTTCGCCTTGTCTATCTGTCCGTCCGTCCGCGGATAATCTCAGTAACCGTAAACACTATAAAGCTGAAAGAACCACGGGCAAAAATATATGGAGCATGGGCTCTTCCTCCAACAGAGATGGGATACCTACTTCAAATACACTTAAGTACAAATGTATACAATATATATGTATACAATATAAATACAATAAATATTATGATATAAACAAATTTTTGTGAAAAATCCATGGGGTTTTAGAGGTCGCTGGTAGGAGTTTCTTCGAAATGAAAGTCGAGTGGTATATGAACAAAATGGCATAATTTATTGGACAAACGTCGCTTTTATATTTTTGCAATAGATCGCGCAAATAGTGGTGGTAGTGAGGTATTGCCACCGATCATGCGCGATCCAAGTTCGGAGCCGTCCGAAGATGACGTAGCCCCGGCGCTCGCGCAGCTACACATTAATACAGGCGGCTCGACCTTTCACCGTCAGTGTCCGAGCGTCTCCGACGCGAAGATGTTGTCGCTTCATTTAGTTACGGTCGCCGCCGCGCCGCCAGTGCAGTCGCAGGTCGCTAGCGGTGGCGCGTATGCTTGAGAGCCGTGGCGCCGTGCGCCGCGCACCCCAGCGGCGCGTCAGTGCACTGCGCACTGTGGCGGCGGCCGGACACCTGATGTGCTGTGATGATTTTTGTAGGGTCACTACAGGGTTATTTTGCTATAAATATTTTCCTCCTACCATAAATAAACCATAATACTGCAAAGTAATGCTACTATAACGTTGTTAGAATTGTTGTTTGACATCTTATGTTCGTAAACCGACTTAAAAAAAGAGGAGGTTATATGTTCGGCTGTATGTTTTTATTTTTTATATGTACCTATATTCACCGATTTCTCGTTTAATTGGACCGATTTGTTTTTGAACCTTTGTGTTGAGAGAGTTCTGAGTATTACGTGTAGATGGATGGAGAAGGAGAGGAAGGCCGAAGAAAAGATGGATGGATTGTGTGAGGAGTGATATGAAAGAAAAGGGAGTTATTGATAGTTTAACGGGTGAAAAGACATAATAGAAGAAGAAAACGTGTTGCGCCGACCCCAAGTAATATGGGATAAGAGCAGGAAGAAGAAGAAGTGTTGATAGATCCGGAAAATGGAAGATAAGCAGGAAAACTAAACGGACACAAAACAATGTATCGTAATGTAGCTATTAAGAGAAAGAACAATTTTTATTAACATCAGCTAGTTTCAATACCAGATGTAAAAAATACATTATGAAATTATAAAATTGAAACAACTATTATTATAAGCTAAAATATTGTTAGGTAGGTAACTCCACGACGAGATTTGTTATGTCAGCCGGGACGGTAACGTTCATCGGAGGGAGATAACGTGTGGGGTTCCGCAGGGGTCGGTTTTAGGCCCTCTCTTGTGGGACCTTGCATACGATGTCGTTTTGCGTGTCGATCTCCCCATAGGCGTAAATATCATTTGTTATGCAGACGATACCCTGGTGTTGGCCGGTGGGAATACATTCGATGAGACCATCCAACTTTCCGAGCTTGGTCTGGCAAGATTCGTGGCTGCAATCCGCGAGGAGGGGCCCATCTGGGTCGAAGCCTACCGGGGTCGGGGTTATCCGAAAGGAAACTAGAGCCCCGGTATGAAGGCAAGAAGGAACGGCGCGGGGTTTTTAGTCAGTAAGACTCTGACACTGTCTCCCGCTCCACCCAAGAGCGGGTTTCGTCAATGATGATTTTCCCCGTCGGAAAAAAAAGTATATTTAAGGTCCAAAACACTTAGGTTAGGAAGGTCCAATTATAATGTTTTATAAAACCTAAACCCCCATGCTTTAGAGATGTGTCACCATAATAAAGTAATGAAAAATACTCTATTTAACTAGACGCTTCAAATGACACCTGTGTCACGTCTGTTGGGGGGTGGGGACGGTGCCCATACAAAATCCGGCATCCTCCTTTGGTACCATGGAGGAAGAAGTTTAATGATGTCTGAACATAGAACCTGCTCCTTTTCGAAGTCGGTAAATGAGTAGAGGTACTAAATTTTTTTTTTGATAATTTTATATTTTCGGAAATAATCATACCTAAAAGATCTCATTCTGGAGACTCGCCATGGGGTTGCTTATCTGGTACTCTCCCCAAATATACGCTTCATGTGTTACTCCACCAAATCAGTTTCGCATATCTGGAAAACAATTTCATTATATGTTACATAATTGTAGATATAAAAAGTAAATTAAGTAGATGCCAGTAGATGCTTGTACTACATCTTGGGTGTTAAACGAGTGAAAATGCTTTTGATTACAATATTGATCCGCCTGCTCAGAAGGTCCAACAATGGCAATCAATGCAATGCCCCCATCACATCAGGGAGCTTATATTTTTCATATAATCTGCAACAATCAGTCATCACTTTCACAGTCATTAAATTTACTTGAAACTGATATAAGCGCCTACATAACTAATATTTAGATACATACCGCCGCTTAATAAAATTCCTTTCATATCTCTTTTGCGGAAATTTAAGTGGGTTGCATTGACTAGTAGTAGTTGTGGCCTCATGCAAACAACGAAATACAGTCTGTTGTGCTATGGGCCTGTCCGTGTTTTGCCCCAAACCCTTGGTAACAACCTCGGGCATTACAATTCAATGCCGCGCTGCCGGCGCCGTAGGAATCTGAAAAAAAGACGATGATTGTAATAATAAATAATAACATTTTCATTACTCATACTCTGAAAGTAAGTCTGAAGTTGCCTAAGGAGCGGGTAGAAAGCAATAATTAAAAAAAGGGTAGCTACCCTTTCTTTAATCATTGGTAGAAAGTAATAATTTTCATCCCTAGGGCGAATCGCTTTCAGCTGACAGCTGTTAAATTATTTATAAAATAATTGTATTTTGAACCCAAAGATTTTATATATATCCTAATCTTTTTTTGAACCATGGTCCAACTTTACAAAGTGCGTACAAAGCGCAGTATTGTACACACTTGTATTGTATGTACTAAACTAGCACAGACCATTTTTAACCAAGTAATTAATGTATGCCAGCGAATAATGTACTTTTAAAATACAAAAATTAATTTCAAGCTTACCTGAAAGATCTCATTCTGGAGACTCGCCATGGGGTTGCTTATCTGGTACTCTCTCCAAATATACGCTTCATGTGTTACTTCACCAAATCACTTACGCATACCTGGAAAACAATGTCATTATATGTTACATAATTGAAGATATAAAAACTTTCTACAAAAAAAAATATGACCGACTTCAATGTTAAAAAAACACTGAAAAGTACCAAATAAATTTAATTTTGGAAGTCGGTGTTTCTATAATAGTTTAGTCTCTTCGTTATTTAACACCGACTTCAAAAAATTTCCAAAGTTATTTGGTACTTTTCAGTGTTTTTTAAAATTGTAGTAGTGTGTATTTTTTTTTGTAAAAAGTTTTTTATTTTACAATTTTTAGTTATGGTACCACCACTAAAAAGCACCTCTTGTCAAACTTAAATAGCTTATATTCAGAGCGCATCTCATAACGGTTCTAATAATCCCAAACACGGTTAGATTACACTAATTTACCCTTTGGCTTCATCATCAGATCAGTTCGATATATCCTCTCCCCCTCTTCTTTCAAGCAGTCATTAGACTAGACGCTGATAATCCCGGGTGTAGCATCAGGCCAGACTTATGTCAACATTGCATTGAACTTAAAATTTAGTCCTGTTTAAAATGAGCCCAAACACGACCACGGTGCTGTAATTTCAAAGTTTGTACTTTTTCTGGTGATGGCTCCAGCATCAGGTCTCTATGTACTTCGGTTATCTTTATTAGCAGTACGTTTATACACACATCGAGCCCTTTTCAATGACCCTAAACTCGACATATCTACTGTTAGTTGTTGAGGACTTAGGTACTTTGCAGACTATCCTGACTGCAGCATCAGGTCATGACTTGATGATCATGAGACTGAATGTGGCAAATGCCCTATCAAACATCAAATCAATTTACTAAAACAGTCCTTGCCTGTTCGAGTAACTTCTTACTGTTAAAGAGTTGTACCTTCCATCATCAGCCCAGCTACCAGCGCAAATACACAAGATACTTTATAAAACATGCGAAAAACAATAAGTGAGCTTATAAAATTTGAGGGTTGCCCTCGATTTCTCCAAGATCGCATCATCAGATCCTAATTTGGTGACAATGGGACCACCTCAGAACGAAAAAACAACAAAACTACTTACTTTACTTTCACTTTTGAACAAAAAAAGAATTTTGAAAATCCGTCCACATTTGGCGGATTATTCGATGAACAAAAAAACAAAAAAAAAAACATACAAACAGCCGAACATAGAACCTCCTCCTTTTCGAAGTCGGTTAATGAGTGGAGGTACTAAAATAATTTTTTGATAATGTTTATATTTTCGGAAATAATAATACCTGAAAGATCTCATTCTGGAGACTCGCCATGGGGTTGCTTATCTGGTACTCTCTCCAAATATACGCTTCATGTGTCACTCCACCAAATCAGTTTCGCATATCTGGAAAACAATGACATTATTGTTACATAATTGTAGATATAAAAAGTAAATTAAGTAGATGCCAGGATAAATACAATCATATTATTTAGTTCTTGTACTACATCTTGGGTGTTAAACGAGTGAAAATGCTTTTGATTACAATATTGATCCGCCTGCTCAGAAAGTCCAACAATGGCAATCAATGCAACAATCAGTCATCACTTTCACAGTCATTAAATTTACATGAAACTGATTTAAGCGCCTACATAACTAATATTTAGATACATACCGCCGCTTAATAAAATTTCTTTCATATCTCTTTTGGGGAAATTTAATTGGGTTGCATTGACTAGTAGTAGTTGTGGCTTCATGCAAACAACGAAATACAGTCTGTTGTGCTATGGTCCTGTCCATGTTTTGCCCCAGACCCTTGATAAAAACCTCGGGCAGAAAATTTAATGCTGCGCCGCTGGCGCCGTAGGAATCTGAAAAAAGACGATGATTGTAATAATAAATAATGACATTTTCATTACTCATACCTACTCTGAAAGTAGGTCTGAAATTGCCTGAGGAGCGGGTAGAAAGCAATGATTAAAGAAGAGTGACTACCCTTTCTTTAATCATTGGTAGAAAGTAATACTTTTCATCCCTAGGGAGAATTACTTTCAACAGACAGCTGCCAAATTGTTTAAAAAATAATTGTATTTTGAACCATGTTCCAAGTCAAATTCCCAAGTCGTTTGACTTTCTAGACAGACCATTAATTACTAGTTACCCCCGCGGCTTCGCTCCCGCTCGACCCTGCTCTACCCTACTCTACCCTACTCTACCCCACTATACCCTACTCTACCCTACTCTACTCTACCCTGCTCTACCCTACTCTATCCTACTCTACCCTACTCTACCCTACTCTATTCTACCCTACTCTACTCTACTCTACCCTACTCTACCCTACTCTACCCTACTCTTAGGAACGCTAGATTGCAACCTCCTGGTCCACCTCTTGATAGGTACTAGTGATGTAACGAATATTCGCACATTTTTTGAGGAGGTAAGAATTAAAACAAAACATCATTAAACTTCTTCCTCCATGGTACCAAAGGAGGATGCCGGATTTTGTATGGGCACCGTCCCCACCCCCCAACAGACATGACACAGGTGTCATTTGAAGCGTCTAGTTAAATAGAGTATTTTTCATTACTTTATTATGGTGACATAACTCTAAAGCATGGGGGTTTAGGTTTTATAAAACATTATAATTGGACCTTCCTAACCCAAGTGTTTTGGATATACTTTTTTTTCCGACGGGGTAAATCATCTTTGACAAAACCCACTCTTGGGTGGAGCGGGAGATAGTGTCAGACTCTTACTGACTAAAAACCCCGCGCCGTTCCTTCTAGCCTTCATAACGGGGCACGAGCTTCCTTTCGGACAACTCTGTCCCCAGTAGGCTTCGACCCAGCTGGGCCCCTCCTGCTGCTGACAACACCTTGAGGCGCGCGGAAAAACGGCGATGCTCCGCCAAGGCAGGGCACACCTCGACGGTGTGCTCCACCGTGTCTTCCGGGCGTTGAGCACAGTGGCGACACCCGGGCGTCTCTTCCGCTTGGATCTGATGCAGGAACCTCCCGAACTTGCCATGTCCGGTGAGGACCTGCGTCATGCGGAAGGTAATGACGCCGTGAGGTCTTTCCAGCCACGCCTCAAAGAGGAGACTTACCACCATAATCGTGACGTGCCCAACACTGGGTTGCGATAGCCGTTGACGCCATTTCACCATGAGACCTTAAAAATACTCGTAATATAGTACTGTCATATATTTTTGAATCTCTGTAAGCTCTATACGATATTATAAACCCCATACTTTAGAGATATATCGCTATAATAAAAAATACTCCATTTAACTAGACGCTTCGAATGACACTTGATACCCACCAACAGATTTGAAACAGCTGTAATTTTTGGGGACAGTTTTACGCAATGCTTTTTGTCAAATATTTTTGCAGAATTGTACAGAGCTCGCAAAGCCGCTTACAAAAATATATGACAGTACTATATAATGAGCATATTTAAGGACACAAAACACTTAGGTTAGGTTAGGTTAGGTCAAAATATAATGCTTTATAAAACCTAAACTCCATAGCCATAATAAAAAATACTCTATTTAACAAGGCGTTTTGAATGACACCAGTCTCAAGTCTGTTGGTGGGTGGGGACACTTTCATGCAATGCCCTTTGTCATACAACTTTTTTTTAATATGTTAAAAACTCAGACTCGGAACCTCCTTGGTGTACTTTTTTCATTTAGTAATTTCCTTGCTGAGGTAGAACGAAAAGTTACAGTGCGTTTTACTTAAGGTGGTGCATCATGACTCACATTTTCACTGTTTTATTTATTTATTTATTAAGAGGCTCCTTTTCCACTCGCTTATCGTCAATATCGAACATGGTTTAAAAGCTTGTTGCTTCATCTAACGCAATTCAACGCGATGTTTGACGAAAAGGCAACGCAAAAAAAGAGAGATAACGCCTGAAAACTAGGTCAGTATTCGGTTATTCCGTGATTTACTCGAATATTTTACAAAACTTGTTCCAAGAAAAAGCTGTTTTTTTAAAAGCTTGCAAGTTTTTGAAAAAAAAAATTGTCGTCATTTAGAATCATAATAAAAGCAAGGCTTCTATAGTTTTACTTTTTGACTTTTTTAATCTTTGAGTAAATTATGAAGTGATTTTCAGATATTTTTACGCCTAGATAACATCCACAAGATACTGTGTTTCCAAAATATCTAATGAAAAATGTGTAATAACGTTATAATCAGGTAAGAGCGGTTGTATGAAAAACAGTGAAAATATGAGTGCATGATGCACTCATATTTTGCTTTGCATCTTCTTTGCATCTTCTTAAGAGTGTTTCAGTATTTACTTTTAATGACAGTTGAAATAGAAGCTGATCTACCATTTGAAAAATTCTTCTAGGTGTGGTTTCCAGGTTTTACTGTTTATAGAAATACCCATGAATCTTGAAATGCTAGCCTCTCTGATTATAGGTGACATTAACTGGAGTATTTACTAGCCGTTGGTGAAAATGCTTAATATTAGTTTAATTTTGATTAAACTAATCCAATTAATTATTTATTAAGCCAATTAATTATTTTCGAGAGAGTGTCATTAATGTCAGTCAAGTTCATAATTATTAGGATTTTTGCATTTTATAACAACCGTGCTATCATCAACAAAGTGTACCATTTCGAGCCCTGTTATTTTCGGTAAGTCATTAGTATATATCAAAAATAACAGGGGTCCCAATAAGCTGCCCCGAGACACTCCATATTTGACCTTGCTGCTTCTGGGGTATGTGTTTTTTGCAACTTCGTTATTGGACAAACTCTTCTGATTTCTGTGTATTGCAATCTATCACTTAAGTAGGATACTATAAGTTTAAGAATATTCCCTCTAATGCCATAGCTATACAGTTTTTGTAGTAAAATTTTATGATCCACATAAAAAACTTTTTACAAAAAAATAATTAAACCAACTTCAATGTAAAAAACACTGAAAAATATAAAATAATTTTAATTTCGGAAGTCGGTGTTAGTTAAGGAAGAGACGAAATTCGGCTCGGCTCTAAATACCGCCTCAGTGGTGCCTAATCACCAACATTATACACTTGTATCATAATGTACTAGTATATGCATTAGCTGACCCGGCGAACTTCGTTCTGCCTAAAAGTTACGTTGCGAATTGTAATACCTATTAGCTAAGCTGTCAACTCTACCCTGCTCTACTAGTGGTGATTAATATAACGTATAGCGTCAAAATATAACAAGCTCTTTATTCATAGCGTATAGCGTTTGCTAAATCGACTCTGTCTTCGCGCTATAATATTATTATAAATTATAACGTCTTGCTCAACAAAACGCCAACAGCGGGGCCAAAACGGGACAGCAACATAGCGCTATAGCGCCGTCCATTGCGCGTCGGGTGAACTCGGACTGCAGTAGCTCGCGTCGTGAATGCGTGATTTCTGCTATTGCATACACGCTATTACATATAAAAAATAAATTGCACTATAATATAATATTACTAGACCGACATCGAACCCAAAAATGTGATTAATTTTTTTTTGTCCGTCTGTTTGTTCAGGCATCACGCAAAAACTACCGGTTCGATTACGATGAAACTTGGTATAATAATTTTTTAATATCCTAGGCACCACACTGGGTACTTTTTATCCCGGAAAAGTATATACAATAAAAACTAAAAAAACAAACTTAATTTTGCGGTTCGATCCCTAGACCCGATTACTGTACCAACCGTAATAATAAGTTGGCCGTAGGTTACGTCACCTGCTATGGAGTTCGCTAAGACAAATTATATTTGTTGAAGATGTCGGGAAAAAATAAGCTGAAAGGGGAACCGTGTTGCTCCAAATTTAACGCGAGCGAAGCCGCAGGCAAAAGATAGTACCTAATAATTTTGTTAACTTCTATGTTTAATAAAGAAAAATATTTGAAAATGAAATGAGTACCTAATATAATAAAATTTTCTATATTTTATTATAGACAGTATGAAAGTAATGTATGAAGGAATGTTCATTAATAATTTAAAACGCTTCACAACATTCTTTCGTGCAACAAAATAATATTTGTTGCCCGTTTAGCGCGTTGCCAAATTAAATGATAACATCTCCGCGTTCAGATTACTATCGAGTTTTGTTATAACGTGTTATAAGGATAGCGTATAAAACAGCGTGCTATAAAAATATATTCAATAGTCTATAGTGCGTCTATAATTTATAGCGAAATTGAACCCTACTCTACTCTACCTTACACACCCCAAATTAACATTTTTATTTTTTTAATTAATTTTCACTCCATAAGAACCTTCTCGTCACGATGACAAACAAACAAAAAAAAAACAGAGTCATCAGTTGTGAGTTATTGTCGTTAGCTAAAGAAACAGTAGGCAAGACGGTGCGAGGGGGGGGGGGTAGCGACCGCGTCATGCGAAGCGACTGAAGAGCGGAACTCGCGGGAACTATCGCGCGGATTTAAATTTGAGAATTATTAAACTTATGATAATTTTCAAATGGTACGTCCAATTTAACCCCTCGTTTTACGGGGGGATTATTATTACGTAATTGCGCGTTTTATACGTAAATCACCAAAAAATAAATAAAAAACCTTTTTTTAGGAAAAACCAAGATAGAGAAACTAAAATTTTCGGCAAAAATTTACAGATACTGATATAGCCTTTAACACGAAGTAATTTATTTTGATAAGAATTAATACTGTAATTATGTAAATCGCTTTCCAATAAACGCTTTATTAATGCCAATTTTTTAAATTATTAAAATGCATATAGTATGTTAGCCACCGCGGACTTTTCTGTAGACTTTTATAAGATACACAATTCCACCATACATTATTTTTTGTTAAATCTCAAAGGGTTTAGGCAGCGTTTTCGTTGAAAGCTCTCAGACGGCTTATTTTTTCCCGACATCTAGTAAAATACTATAGTAAAACCTTCCTCGAAAATCACGCTATCGAGTGGTGAAAACCACTTGAAAATCGGTGCAGGAGTTTTTGAGTTTATCGCAAACAGTCAGACGCGGCGGGGGACTTTGGTATCGAATGATATTATTTGTATTTATACTAGCTTCTGCCCGCGACTTCGTCCGCGGAAAATTTCTTGTTTTAAAATAAGATTACACTCGATTAGACGATGCGCACGTTCAGCGCTAGATTCCTGAGCACGGGCCTGTGATGTTATGGCATTTTGCCTAGCGAGCCGCTGCGAGCGCTCAGCGCTAGTCTCCCTATCCCTTGTCTCAGAGACATGCTGCCTTAAATGAGATAGACGATGCGCACGTTCAGCGCTAGATTCCCGAGCACGGGCCTGCGATGTTATGACATTTTGCCTACCAAGCCGCCGCGAGCGTTTAGCGCTAGTCTCCCTATCCCTTGTCTCAGAGACATGCTGCCTTAACTCAGATAGACGGTGCGCACGTTCAGCGCTAGTTCCTCGAGCACGGGCCCGCGATGTCCTCACATTTTGGCTAGTGAGGCGCTGTGAGCGCTCGGAGCTAGATTCTCTAGCGCGTGCTTGCGAAATATATTCTCTATTTCTCGAGAGGCGCTGCTCATTTTCAGGGGCAGATTCTTCCGTACGGCGTACTCAAGCGGCTCTTGTCTGTGATGTCTGCCGGGACAGTTGAGATTTCCTTTTAGACATGCTCTCAACAAACTACGCACAGACTTGAAAACAATTATGAACAAAAGGAGAGCGACTCGAACACCGTCCGCCTTTACAAAACAAAACAATCGTAATATCGAATAACTCGTATCGATTATTACGATAGAACGAAGTACGAAACTACGAACATACAAAAACGTACAACGAAATTACGATATTTTCGATTATGAGGTATCTATCAACAACAACAACCATACGAACGAAACAACCGAAACCAATAAGCAACTGACAGAAGAACTCCAACTAACGACAACGTGGGCATAATAATTCGAGAGGGTCATCAATCCACAGAAAGTCTTAACACCGCGATTCAGAAAACATGGCAAGTTCGGGAGGTTCCTGCACCGAATTAAAGCGGAAGAGACGCCCGAGTGTCGCCACTGTGCGGAACGCCCGGAGGACACGGTGGAGCACACAATCGAGGTGTGCCCTGCCTGGGCAGAGCATCGCCGTGCCCTCGTGGGGGCGATCGGCGGCGGACACCTCTCGCGGCGGGCTCTGGTTGAGGCCATGGTCCTTAGCGAGGAGGAATGGCAGGCGGTCGCCTCCTTCTGCGAATCAGTAATGCTAGCAAAGGCGGAGGCAGACCGCATCAGGCAACGGCGCCTTCGCCGCCGCCGCCGGGATTCCGATCCCGATTTCCGGCCACCGTAGACACGGGCTCGCGGACGGCGAGCCATGGGTAGCTTGCTGTCCGATCGTCCGGTAGTGGACCGAGCCCAAGACGTCAACGGCGCGCACTGTTCCCGCGCGCCTCAAGAAGTTGTCAGTAACAGCAGAGGCCCAGCTGGGTTGAAGCCTACCGGGTCCAGGGTTATCCGAAAGGGAACTCGTGCCCTGGTTTGAAGGCTAGAAGGAACGGGGTGGGTTTTTAGTCAGTAAGAGTCTGACACTATCTCTCGCTCCACCCAAGGGCGGGGGTTGTCATAAGATGATTTTTGCCCACCATAAAAAAAAAATAGGTAAAACGTCTGCACAATGAAAGTTACGCTAGGGGCATTTTGCGTTTTAGTAATTTTATATTATCTTCGAAACTGTATGACCAATTGCTATGCTGTAAATGGCAAATCTTATCTGTATAATGTTCTTGTGATACTGAAATAATTTATTGTCATAAGAATTAATATTTTGTTGCTCAAATAATCAACCAAACGTAAGTATGCCGAAAAAAAATATTTTTAATGCAATAAAAGAAGTATAAAAGATGAAATATAAAAGATAGAGATATGGTACCGCGGACTTTTTTGTAGAAATAATTAAGACGAACCAGGTAGCCATACATTGTTTTTAATTTTAAGCAACTGTTTAGGCAGCGCACGCAAATAATTCTATTTTATGAGGTATTTTTTTCCGATTTGCTAGACAAAAGTTGTGATAGCTCGGTTAATATACATGCTATAGAAACAATTTATAGCCTATAGCACTCAGGAATAATGTAGCTTTCTGCCAGTAAAAAAAAAAAAAAATTTTTAGAACTGGATTATTAGTTCCAGAGATTACCCCCTACATACAAACTTACAAACTTACAAACTTACAAATTTTACCTCTTTATAATATTAGTATAGATAATATATATTAAATTACTTTCGTGTATTGAGCCACGAAGACAGGCACATTGATGCCCTTATAGTTTTATTTCCCAATCGGTTTCGTCGTTTGGTAGGTAATTAAATTTCCTAATTTAGAAAAGGCTTGCTCGCTTTGAATATAACTTAATATTCGTGAAGATGGTCTTACTTTATCGTCTTGACTAGACGTGTTGATTATTTAATATTATTTTAGTACGGGATACAAGCTACAATTTGACAAAATATGTTCGTTTGTAATCCTACTATCCTACTAATCTTACTAATATTATAAATGCGAAAGTTTGTATGTATGGATGGATGTATGGACGGATGTATGGATGTTTGTTACTCTTTCACGCAAAACCTAATGAACGTATCTCGATGAAACTTGGTACACGAGTAGACCATATCCCAGAATAACACATAGGATACTTTTTATCCTGGGATTATGTACGCGGGTGAAGCCGCGGGCAAAAGCTAGTAAAAATATATTTGCCTACTCTCTTTCTGTCAAAACTGCCAGAAAAATAATCGCTCAAATCGCTTCGTCACACCAACTCAAGTTCATGATCTGTCTAGCTCAAAAAACTCGAAAGGACTCAGAGAACTCAAAGGACTCGGACTCATGTCACTAACGAGTCCTAGTCTTGAAATCTACTCAAGTCTCGAAATGAAGACTAAACGACTCAAGTTTCTTACAACACTAGCGCCATCTCTCGGAGAATGCGGTTACTAATTTACACAAACTAGAAGGGTTATGTATGCTGGGTTTTTGGTGGTAATTTTGGATTGCGTGAACCGATTTTAATAATTCTTTTTTATTTGAAAGAAGGTACGTTTAGGTTAATAAAATATGTAAATTAATTTAAAAATTAACCCATGAAGTTCAAAATATTTTTTCTAGAAAGTAAGTAGGTATAAAGCTTAACTTTTGAGATTTTTTTCATATTTTCTAAACTTGTGGTTCAAAAGCTCTAACTATAGGGGAAACTTTGGAAAAACAATACCTACATAAATTGTTTGAATATTCGCATTGGGATTCGCGTTCGCAAATGTGAGAAATTAAACATTTAAATTACACACACTTAAACGTTAAATCACTAGCAGGTAGGTACCTATTTCGCACTGGTGCGGTGGATAGTAGCCGATATGTAGGTAGGTACTGTATCAGGCTGGTCGTATGACAGCCCTCACCAAAATAAATATCTACTAATTCTTTCGCAAACAGGTAATGTGGGGCACCAAGGCACAGTAGCGTAGCTAGGCGAGGGCGAAGCGGCCCTTTGCCAACAGCGGCCTCGCACTCCAAATGGCCTCGAGCAAGCGACGGTTCTTTAAAAGTGAGGGTTACGTACATTTCATGTACCTATATTTTTTAAATTAATGAGAGTGAAATGCCTCGTTGATGTACCTTTGCCCACATCTAAATTATATGTCCACGCTACGTCTATGGGCACCACAGAACAGATGAAAGCCCAAATTATCGAGTTCGGTGCCCATAGGAGTATCGTGAACTAATTCTTAAATTAGCATCAACTTACCAACCAATTATTTGTAAAAAATTATGATAGTAAATACCTAATTAGTGTCAAACTTAATCACGCGAATAATAAAGCCTGATTAATTAGACCATTAGTCACTTTTACACTCTTAAACACGTTTAAACTATCATTAGCTCACGATAAGCACAAGACACAAATGGAGACAAACGTGAAAATGAAAACTTTCAGTATGTTACAAAGTACGTACTTTGTAATGAAAAGTTTTCATCACAGAGTAGGTACGTGCAAAGATTTTATATATCCTAGTACTAGATTGACTACGACAACCTCAAAAGCGTACCTGATAAGGAAAGTCAGAAAGAGTCCTGTCATCTCGTTCTACTAGTGTGTCCATACACCAGCTACATACTACGGGACAGTTGCTCAAAAGTTAGTTAAAGATATTTTTGATACATTAAAATAGACATGCAAGTTCAAAAACAATTAATATGTATAATAAGCTACCAAAAGGGAACTGTGAGTTGTCTCTGTAATGACTAGGAAATAGCTGATGTCCGTATAGTATATATAATAGCAATATCCTCTTATGCGAGTATGAAATACCTACACTGATAAAAAAAATGCCTAATGTGTGTGTACCTACGTAAGACGATCACTTCTGAACGGCTGCACCTATCAGAATAAGGTTTGTCTAAAAGAAAAAACTAGTTAGTTTATAATAAAACTAAATTAAAAATAGACTGATGCGTGACATTTTTTTATTACGTTAAATTGCACTTATTAACTAACAAATAAATAATACATTAAATAAATAATCCTCGACTGGTTTATAAATGTATTTATAATAACTACTACTACTACTAATTATTGCCGATGCCCGTTAGCGCCACAGGGAATTTCCGAAAGGGATACCACGGTCCTGGAACACAAAGGGCAACTGAAGGACACGGGTAGGTTTATTCAGTATAAACCTCAAATAACTTATCCCGCTCTAAGATGGAGCGTAAGGCGCTCTACCTTAGAGCAGGATAAGTTATTGGAAATTTTACCACATCAAAAAAAGTCTCCCACTATGTTTGTTTATCTATATCTGTTTGCAATCAACTCAAAAACTACTGAACGGATTTTTAACAACTAGATGGAATAGAATTAGGTTTTAGTGTTGATTTAACTTTATGAACTATTACATCTTCAGACTTTGAAATTATTGAGCCTCCTCAGATATTTAGAAATTTGCTTATAATAATATAAAACTTGAACAGTAGACAACAAAATTTTATAAAATTTAGCACCCAGTCCGTCTTCTGAATCGTTTATGATGCCCCTTCTCTATGTATTTTTACAGGCAGTTAATATGTTTTAATTCCCGCCTGAAATTCAAAACGATGTTTGTTGTCACCCTACATAAATATTTTGTAAACAAAACAGAAAACTTACCAAAAAAAAACTAAATTCCACAACCAGGATACTCATCACTATTGCGAAACTTTACACAGCAACGTTTTGAACATCTTGCACACTTTATACTTTACTAAATATTGAGATAAAAACTTGTAACAATTAAAAATACAACTTTGGCCCTATGAAGCATCAGCCATATTGGTTATTGATGTCAAATTCTGTCAAATTGAAACCTCCTAAATGTTGCCTTTCATAATTTTAAAATTACTACGGATAGCTACTATATCTAAATGAAATCATCATTAAATACAAGAAGAATGCGTATAAAATTTCAAGAAGCATTATTTGAAATAAAACATTTAGTTGCAATTCATTGTATGTTGCATAAACCTATCAAAATGCATGAACACGGACTATTTAACGATAACTGGAACAATCTAAAAACTACCATCTGTTTCTTATTTTTTTCTGGTAGTATGTGAGAAAGGGACAGAGAGGATTTATCTTAGTGTCTTGCTCCAGGCCATTTTTCCCTTTTGAGTGTCAATAACACACATGAACTTAATGCTAATGAGAATAAAGAACACTTTAAAGACTGTCATATTTCTTCGTAGTCAATCTAGTCTACTCTAGTAGAATATATAAAATCTTTGGGTACGTGTTTTCATTGAAAACTCGTCAAAATCAATTAGTTTGCGTGACGTCAATCAAATGGCGGCGCGTCGGTAGCAAAATGTTGCTAGAATATGAACCACAGACTACTATTAACTACACTACTTTTTTAAAAATGCTTTTGATGAAGTCAGACCCAAAAAAATACCCATAAAAATATAAACTACGCACGACTCTGTGAGATAACAAAATAAAATAATTCAATCGTAAACCATAAAAGAAAATAATAGATCTATATTCAGTTCATATCTTAGGTATGTTTAGGGTTGCCAGTTTTGTAACTTAAGATTCCCGAAATCAATGAAGCGAGGGATCGTACTGGCAAAATAATAGCGCGAGCGATTGTGATTTTCAGTTCCATGGGTGTTTATGCAAATAGAAGAAATTTGTCATCACATAGCAATAACTACGAAATTTTAATAATTGGCCTTCGAAGAAGCATGGCCTTCCATGGTCCACCTACCTTATCTCGTCTCTGAAGTACCCTAATAAGTGTCTAGTCGCCTTTCACATATTTACATCGCATATTTTTGTTCCGCGAGTACCCTGAATAGCGACAAATCGCCTACGTTGGCCACATTGATGTTTAGCATAAAGTCTGTTAATTCTTCTACTAGGCGATAGATGGCAGTAATACCACTAGTCCTTTCAGTAGGTAGTTGATAGATGGCAGAACTCCCGTTAGTTTCATTTTCTGTGTTAATAAATGGCGTTATAGCATCTGACCACAGATGGCGTGCAATCTAATTTTATTGTAAGCACGCATGGCAGTCTAATGAGTAGGTAAGTATCTACTTTCTTCTTTTAAAAACAGCTTTTATAAGCAAATAATGTATAAAAAGTGGACAAGTATAATAATAATAACTAGCTTGTGCCAGCGGCTTCGTTTGTGTGAAAGTAGAAAATCACCTCACGCGAACATAGTTCTGGGATAAATAGCATTCTGCGCCCTATTCCAGCAGTGTCCCTTTCATCGAAATTTGTTCAGCCGGCTGCTAACTTTCGTCTACTATCAAAATATTAGTGTGATTAAGTTATAGCAAAAAGTGGCAAAAAAAAAACAGAAAAGACAGACAGTCTTTTGAAAGGCCAAACATCCTCATCCAAAAATTATTATAGTCCTACGATTAAGTTTTCAACGTAAGTAATTAACCCTTCAGATACCGTCAATTAGAGACACAATAGTAAGACAATAGATGCGCGGCCACCGGTGGTCGCTTGGGGATTCATGAAAGTATAGTTATAATAAATCATGCGGGAGCGTAAATTCTCGATAAACTTATTAATCTTATGCACAGGTAATTGCAAAAACAATCTCATCCAAATTCGATATTCAAATATTAGCGCGTCAAAAAATGGTTCCAATTAACAGTGAGCACGAACACAGTTGGTTTGTTGACGCGCTTTTAGCCTATTTTGAAGTGATTCGGAACGCTTCTCATAAGAGCTTAGTGCTCTCTCTATTCCCGGTTGCATTATTTCATTGTGATCGTTTAGGCAGTCCACACGCTCCTGTAATACGGGACAACGCTTTTCGGATTAAATTCAGTGAAAATATTAACTCTATTAATTCTTTAATTAAATTAAGTTAATAATCGTAAATGTGTTATGTGTTTAATAGTTATGTGGAACATTTGCTTAAGTGCGGAACAGTAAATTCAAATTTGAAAGACGGTAAGTGTTTACTTAATAATTTTTAAATTATTGTAAGGGTTCGTACAGGGTACCTAAGTAGTTAGAGAGTCTGGTGGAGACTTGAAGACAGGAAACTTTACTAAGGTTTTCCAGTCTTTGTGGGTATTAACCCACATACTTAATAAAAACTTGAAATGTTTTATTGTCATCGTAAAAAAAATATACCGGTATTATGTAATAAAACATCCAACAAGGCATAAGTAAATGATAAATTATATTTATTTTGCAAATTGGTTTTAAAAAAATTACTTTTACACGTGTTTTTTTTTTAAATCAGTTTAAACTAGATGAAGCCGGTGTTTCCCAGCTGACTACCCTGAGAAGAAACACCGAAACAAACTCAGGGGTCAATGTTCCTTTTTAAAATCCGTACAGTAAACAATTAATGGCCAAATTAAAAAAAAACTCAAAATAGGTATTTTATTTCACATAGGCCTACAGGGATACTTATAAAACTTCAGAAGCTAGTGCACGGTTCCCAATAGGTCGTTTCCTATGGAGAAGAACCGGCAAGAAACTTCATGGTTATTCTTTTTACCGACTTCCTTCCCAAAAAGGAGCAGGTACCTACTACGTTCGGCTATTTGTATGTTTTTTTTTAAGTGTTTGATGTTACAATATACCCTTCAGATACCGTCAATTAGAGACACAATAGTAAGACAATAGATGCGCGGCCACCGGTGGTCGCTTGGGGATTCATGAATTAATAGATATTATGTAAGAACAGTGTAGACCAATATTGTACACTGCACAAAAAAATAGGTAAATCATCATAAAAAAAACATCTTGATAGGAAGTAATCTGAGTTGGGGGGGTATACAGTGTTCTCACATTCACATTAAAAAAAGAGGCTGTACAAAAAAAAAAACAATAAATAATTACAACCATCAATAAAATAAATTCTGACTGGCCTGTTGGTCTAGTGGTTAGTGGTTCTGACTGTTATGCCGGAGGTCGTGGGTTCGATTCTCACCCAGGACAAATGTTTATGTGATGAGTATGATCATTAGGTTCTGTGTCTGGGTGTAATTTATCTATAACTAGCTTTTACCCGCGGCTTCGCTTCCGTCAACTGAGTAACTTACCCAATTGCCCGAGAGATGGCGCTGTACGTTTTTAACTGACACTAATTGTGACGGATGGGAAAGTACGGACCCACCTTTTGGCCGGTTTTTTTTTCTATTGACAATGGTGACACCCGGGCGTTTCTTCCGCCTGAATCCGATGCAGGAACCTCCCGAACTTGCCATGTCCGGTGAGGACCTGCGTCATGCGGAAAGTGAGTACGCCGTGTTGTCGCTCCAGCCACTCCTGAAAGAGGGGACCTATCACCACGATCACAGCGTGCTCAGTCGGTTTTTAGATGATTTGCTCTTGCCATAGGTGGCCAAATTATTAGGGACAGTACTCATAGATATGTAATTTCTGATTGAAACACATTTTTTAAGCAAACCAATATATTTATATAAGGTTTTTTTATTTGTTATTGCTAGTGGTGTCATTATTTATTTTTATTTATTTATAGTACTGCCACATCACCTACATTTAACATTATTGAAAAACAATTGCATTACTATGGTCTGATGTACGTGACAATGAGGGCGTACATAGCATTTACAATTTAACAGCTCATATATATAAACAACACTAAATATAAAATAAAATTAAAATTTATGTCTAAATTAATTATAATATAAATGTCGCAATTTAATTAATACAATATAATTTAATATGAATTAATTTAATGTAATTATAATTGAACTTAATATTTAAAAAATAATAATTTAATTAAACAATTTACATTCAAATACCGAGTATGCTTTTGACTTTATTCTTAAAGTCATGTGGTTTATCGTGGACCACGTCTAGATCGGGCATTTTCAGAACAAGAGTTACTCGTTAATGATTCTACGAAGGGGTGCCTGACGTCTCAAATTCGATTTTATAGGTTTTTTTTTTGTCGACGGGGAAAATCATCTTTGACGAAACCCGCTCTCGCGGGAGACAGTGTCAGACTCTTACTGACTAAAAACCCCGCGCCGTTCCTTCTTGCCTTCATACCGGGGCACGAGCTCCCTTTCGGACAACCCTGTCCCCAGTAGGCTTCGACCCAGCTGGGCCCCTCCTGGTGCGGACAACTCCTTGAGGCGCGCGGGAACAGTGCGCGCCGTCGACGTCTTGGACTCGGTCCATTACCGGACGATCGAACAGCGAGCTATCCATAGCTCGCCGTCCGCGAGCCCGCGTCTACGGTGGCCGTAAATCGGGATCGGAATCTCGGCGTCGGCGGCTAGATTTTATAGGTGGAGTGTGAAAAAGATTTTCGAATTTTCCTCGAGGATAGGTGCGAGGAACCTTCAGTGACATTACTGTGAGATTGCGCAATTTTATTTTAAATGGCCTTACTTCTAACTTTGTTGATTTTTCTCAATGTTTGTTGAAAATCGGGTTCTTTTTGTTGATGAAAAAAAATATTTTATTTTGATGTTACTAGTTTCTCTTGTACAAAATAGTCAATACGTAAATAATGTTTCTTATTGCATTGCTTTTTTAAAGTTTTATACGTTATTTTTTAATTGTGGCAACGATAAATGGTAATATTCTTAAAATTGCTTCTTTTTAGTATGAGCAAGGCTTCAGATACGTCTCCAAGAAGACGTACACAAATTAAAATATTATTTTTACACTCCAAACATTCCCAGAGAGATATGGTAGCTATCAAAAGTGTTTTACAGTCTGTAGTTTACAGAATTAAAAGAAAAACTAATCAAAACAAACTATTGGAATCACACCGTTTTAAAAAATGTGGCAGAAAAAGGATCACCACTTTTCGTAAAAATCTTAAAATTAATCTTAATATGTCGTAAAAAGACTGTTGCCCACCTTACTATGTTTACAAACAACGAAAGCCTAGAAGTTTTTGATAGGAAAATTCATAGAGAATAGGCAAAAGAGGAGTTAATAGGTCGTCGGCCTACCAAAAAACTATGCCTCACCCAGGTCATGAAGAAGAGATTATTGCACAGGGCCAAACAAAACCAAAATATGACTGTTGCAGACTGAAATTGGGTAAAAGTAAAATTTTGATAGTACAGTAGGTACATTGTAAATAAACTATTGTCATTATGTGACGGAGTAATATAATTTTTCAGACATGCTTCTCTGATGAATCGACGTTTCGGATTTTGTTTGACAAAAACTGCTTTGCTCCTTCACAAAATGCTCCTTTCCGACGACTCTCTGGAGAATAGTTCCATGCAAACTGCTGTTTAGAGAGAGCTAATCACACAATTAGTATTATAGTGTGGTCTCTCAGCCTAGGATATGGCGTACTCAAATTTTGTCTATGCCTATATATCGTAGAAGGGACCGTGAGGCAAGACCAGTACAAGCGTGAACTAAAAACTGAACTGCTGCCGCAGCTCGAAGAATGGTTCCCTACTGACAAAGAGGCCATTTTTATGCACGAATCTGCATTGTACTACAAAACAAGGGGTGTTACTGTATACCTGGCTAAAACATTAATGTATTACCCTAGCCAAGTCATTAGCCAGATATGAAAACTATTGAAAACATGTCGGGGCTCACCAAACAGTAACTCGCTTAGCTTTTATAAGCTCTAGCTGATTACAACTCTCATTAAAAAGTGATATAATAACACAAACTTGCAACAGAATGCCAAAATTTGCATAGAGAGCATATCACGATGAATGGAAACTGATCACAAAATTCTGGTAATATTCGTCCAACTTACTACGTATCTTTTTTTTTAAATATAGGTAATGTAAATGATTTCGCATTTAATTTTGTTGTTTTTATTATTAGTCTAGTCAAATTAGCAAAAAGATTGGACTTAATTCGTGTAGTTGTAATTTTTTGTGGAATCATTAGAAGACATGAATATAAGTCATCTCTGAGTTTGCACCATTCCTGTAGGCCTACTCGCTTTCTCCGAAACGAAACTTTCGTAAAGGAACGATATTCAAACGAAGTTTCGTTAGTGCACCTACTCTATTTCATTTTCGGACACACATTAGAAGTTCGGATCCACAGACAATCTTCGTGACCGAATAGAGTGAACTATATTGTTTGGTTTTTTTATGTGTCATTTAAAATAAATTACGGTTTTTTATACTAATTTTTAATCTTGCTTTATTTTAAAATTTAGCACTTATTAGGCGGTTTATAAAAAAATTCTTGTAAAATATAAATATGTCGTAAAAATTTAATTTACGATAAAATACACCAAGACACTATAAAACACCCTTTTTTACGATCATTGTTAACCGACTTATTTAAAGAGCGCTACTTCACGTCAATCATTGGTACTAACGTATGACAACTAAAAATACCTGTATAATCACACGTATGTGTCAATCATAAAATGTCAACTTGAATTTGATTTTTAGTTTGAATTTTTTTTAAATATATCATGTTGCCAGTGCTTTTTTACACGACACATTCCGTAAGAAAGTCGGACAGTCAGTCTACCTTTTTGGACCACAACCACTTTTCTTTACTTTACTTGATTTGATTAAATATTTCTTGTAATATTTATGAATAAAATAGAAGTAAAACTCAAAAAAAAATTAGCATTTCTCTAAGTAATTTGGCATGCAAAAATTCAGTTTAGCATATTTTTTTGCATTTTGCTCGGACAGTTTGAAAATAATTTTTAAATGCAAAATAAAATCCTGATAAACGCGGTGATGTTTCTGAACGTAGTGGTCAGAGGAATTCCGCTTGGATTGAACTACATAAATGGTTTATTGCATCATTCGACGTAGTCATCAATGGTAATTTGGTTTTCTTTGATTCGTATGTGCGTTGAATAAGAGTTATTAATTAATAATGTCATTAACATATAACCAATTTTATCGTGCAGAGTGGGAATTGATGTCCAATTTGAAAAAGTGGCTTCAGCCGGTCTTCCGCTCCACTCCGGCATCAAAGGAAGAGGATTCAGACGAAGGTCTAGTTATAATTTTCCGGAAAATTTGGCGTATTTTTGGCATTTTTTTAATTCAGATTTAGCAGAAAATATTTTAGGAGTTAGCAGCACTGGTCAACTTAATAATTTTATTTGAAATTTCCAAAAGATTTTTTATTTGGATATTACCTATTTCTCAAGTTACCAAGTGCTTCTTTACATACATATTTTGTGATCGCGGTAGATACGCATTCTGTAAGAAAATTTCAAGTAGAACTGTGGAAGTCGCAGTCTAAAGATATACACTTTCGGCCTCCACAAGTTTTGTTGTGGATCTTTGATCTTTGTAAGTAATATTATCATAAATATGCAATCTAATACCCATTTGTTTTTAGTTGTAGGTAGTCATTTGTAGAATTCTTTTATCATAGTTGTGTCCAAATTTTGTTTTCAACAATAAAAATTGATTTTATTACCAAATAGTATTTTAAGATTCTTATTTATTTTCAATATTTTATGATTCTATTAGGTATTTAATCTGTTTTATTTTTAGATCAATGAACCAATACCATGCACCTCCAATCAATAAAGCTAGCCTCCAAACTTTTCACAACTTGAGGTAGCTGTGGACATGGCACCCAACCAGAAAATCGACCACCAGTGACATGAAAATCTCTGAATCCTACAGGGTTCAAGTTAATAAAAATTATAAATGTATATTTTAGTCTTTTATTAAAGTCTTAAAATCTCTTTGAATAACAATAACCTAAAACATGAAAACACCACAGTACTCCACTTCTTAGTGCTTTGCTAAGGAGAAACCTATGGAGGCTTTTTGGAGGTAATAAAAGCACTATTTCCTAGTACAACTCCTCAAATAATTGCCAATTGAGTCTCTCATTTCCCACACATTGTTAGTCAGGAATTTGTGCAATGTTGAGCTAAAAACACCACAGTAGTACCACTTCCTCGTGCTTTGCTGAGGAGAAGCCTATGGAGGCTCTTTGGAGGTAATGCTTGGCAAAACTCCTCAAATAATTTTATTGGTGATTGAGTCTCTCATTTCCCCTCAAACTGTAAATCAGTTTTTTGCGTGATGTTGAGCTGGTTGCGCAGGTGTTGGTGGGTCCTTTGTACGCTCTAAGCATTCTTAACGTAGAGCTGCTTCAATTATAAGCATTCTAGAGGCCATTTTAAGCACTTTTCTTACAAAATCCACACAAACGAAAATCAAAAGGTAAAGCTTTTGGTTTCGTCAACTTGACGTTAAAATTGCAAGACAATCCGCCGTCATAATTATATTTTTTTTCGAAACATAACTAATTAGAGTAGGTTTAGAGATTCGGTACGTCAAATAATTTTCGTTCGTGCGAAATTTCGGGAACGAAAGGAACCGTGGTAGCAAACACGCGAAAATTCAATCGAAACTTCGTTTTTCGGAGAAAGCGAGTAGACGGGTGTAATGTACGGAACATCGTTTAATATTAGGTATTAACATTAAAGTCCCAAAATTTTTAAATTTCATTAGTAAGTAGTTGTGGTAAGTTTAGATATCTGTAGATACACCTTTGGTGTATAATTACTTTTCGCGAAAAAAGTGTGAGGTGTATGAAACACTAATAAATCATTATTTTTAATTTGCGGCTCAAGGGAAATTTTGCCTGTTGGTGCAAACTCATAATAAGCTTTTTAAAGCATCATAAACACCCAGTTGTAATTGCACCCTTTTGCACCCCAGGGAAACCAGTATTTTAAAATATTTGTAAATTGTACTTCGGGGCAAATTAGTGTAGTCATGGATTTTTTATATATAATGTATTCTAAATATTCTACATTTGCACTTGAGAAAAATAAGAAATATATAACTGGAAGTTTATGTAGATTTAACGTGGATACATACTGCGCCACGTGACGTACGCAGGGCGAACGCGGGGTCGAAGCAGCGGCGCGGCGGGGCTCAGCAAGTTAGCGTGCAAATTGTATGCGCTTAGATTCGGACTGTTGATATTTTTTAAATTAACGGACTGTCGATATATCGATATTTTTAAATATATCAATATAATCTATATTCTTTTTCAGTGATAAATAATTTATTTCTTTGTGTCCAAAAAATACTCAATTGGTACTTAACGATTATTACAGAAAATGAAACAAAATTTGAGTGTTCAGAGCCAGGATATTCTTAATTATTTAACAAACTAAGCGACTATTTTCTACGTTATACTTTTTTTTTACGGTGGGCCAAAATCATCTTATGACAGCCACCGGTCTTGGGTGGAGCGGGAGATAGTGTCAGACTCTTACTGACTAAAAACGGGTTGGCCGTTCCTTCTAGCCTCTTCATACCGGGGCTCGAGTTTCCTTTCGGATAACCCTGGCCTCAATAGGCTTCGACCCAGCTGGGCCCCTCCTGTTGCTGACAACTCCTTGAGGCGCGCGGGAACAGTGCGCGCCGTCGACGTCTTAGGCTCGAACCGGACAGTTGCCGGACGGTCGGACAGCGAGTACGTTCTACTTCAGCGTCCATCATGTCGATGTGGGCTAAGTCTACTAATTGAGAGCTGGGCGAGCATTGGGATTCAAGGCTGTCGGCTACTCATTCCGCTTTTTCAGAGTCGTTGAAAGTGTTATTGGACACATTCTTAGTAAAGACAATTTATTAGTTTAGAATATTATTAAATTACTTACTAATTCTTTTTTTTATTATGGATAGGCTAGCGTTTGACCACTACCTCACCTGATGGAAAGCGAAGATGTGGCCGACAATGGAGCACGCTTGCCTAGAAGCAACCATTCACTCTTGGCTTAAAGACCCCTAATTTGTAGGTATCAGGGAACACAGACTCCGGCAGAGAATTCCAATCCTTAGATGTACGCATGTGTTACTAAAACGCTTTGTACGTATGGGTGGGATGGCCACCATGTACCGGATGTAAATTGTGCAATTGCAATACACAATACAGTCTCCAAAATGTAAACGATAGAAAACCGACAGGCTAGCAACTCGACATCGATGCTCTTGATGACGATGATGCCTTTGGAATTTTGACTTGACAAGTGTATCATTGCCTTGTGTGTGTTCTTGGATTGCTTCTCAATCGACTCTAGTGCATCAAGCTGGTATTTGGGAGACCCATTCCAAAGATGAGAGCAGTATTCCATACACTAATCTTTATTAAAAAATGACCTAATTTGACTATACTATATCTCAATCCACAGAACAGAAAATATAGGTAGAAATGCCCCTAACGTGGCTAAGCACGGGAACCAGTGTCGCCAAACTCACACATTTGCGTATCAAATTGTACATTACACACATAAAAAACAGTAATATGATTGGCTACGAAGCTACGAATTACAAACTTAACTTTTACAATTCATATTCTTATTGCTTTCATAAATTAGGTCTTATTACAACGTAAGAAAGTTGTTATTATTTGACATGACACGAACAATAAAGAAGTTTTAACCAATTTACAACGAGTTCGCCTACACAACGCTAGATGGCGCTGTAACCAATTTATTCTATTCAGAACGCTAGTGCCTTTGAAATAGATGCCATATTCACCTGCACTAGTATATAATATGTAATAGGCGAATTTAGTCTACTGTTGACACACGGGCGATATCTAAGAGGCACTTCCTCTAGTTTTCTTTATTCTGTGTCTCAATCAATAAAATCTATAAATAAAAAATACCAGCTGGACGTACAACCAACCATTTCCCTGCAATATTCAGTTAAAGTAGATAATATAAAAATTTTGGTCCTGTCCCTAATAATTTGGTCAACCACTGTAAATACAATCTATTTCATCATCATCATTTCAGCCGAAAGACGTCAACTGTAGGACATAGGCCTCCTCCAAGCGCCCCAATATCTTTTCTTATTAAAAAACACCATTTTGGTAAACATTTTATTTTAAAACCTGCATAAGTTTTACTGTAATATCTATAAGTCAGGAACTCAAGGCTAATAATATCGCTGACTTTCATCAGCTAGACTTTTTAAAACTGTAAGTACCATGCGATATTATTTATCAAATAGAACAATATGTCGCACAGTCACACTGAAGGTGCAGTTTCAAAAATTGTAATTTTTATAATCAAAATATACAAAAAAAAAGAAAACTAAAATTAAAAAACAAAATTACAATCTAGAAAAATAAAACAAAATAATAGGCTAGTTGCCGTAAAAAATATCATCAGCCCGTCTTTTAAATTACTCAAAAATAAGGGATACCTACGTATTTTTTTATTTGTAAATTAAACCAAAAATAACTAAGATACTTAATTATAACCCATTAAAATTACGTGTAATGACACGCCGTGCTGGATTTTTTCGCACGGTATGACGTCATATGTAACTTTAAAGGGCTATATCTTTGTTATTTTTTGTTCAAACGAAAAAAGAAAAAATACTATGTCCGTAAGGATTGAGGAGCCACATTTCGTATCTTAATGAAATTAATGAAAAAAAAATTTGGTTTAATTTACAAATAAAAAAATACGTGTCCCCTTATTTTTTAATAATCTAAAAGACGGAATAATTACATTTTTTTTACGGCAATTAGCCTATTCCAAAAAAAAAGAAAAACCAATGTGATAATCTGTTAGAATTAGAATTCAACCTCGTAAGCATTTTTTATTATCGCACCAAAACTGTGGGAAACATACCCTTGGTGCTAATTAAGTTTAAAAAAAAATCCATTCTGCGTACTTTTTTGGTAACATGAATTGTAAAAACAAAAGAGGGCTTGAATAGAAACTTCCATGTTCTGCCGTTTACCTCCCCACTATGTGGTGACCTCCCCCCCTCCCCTAGCCGCTGAACGCCCGCCCCACCTCGAACATCTTACCTATTACTTTAGTACCAAATGCAACACGTGTGATAGAGTATCACTCCCATTCCAATTGATCACCGACTGGAAGAAAGTGAGCAAAAGACCAACATCTACCATATTGCCTCATTTAGATTCCATCCCCGATTTTTTAAGGTGGTGCATCACGACACACATTTTCACTGTTTTTCATACAACCGTTCATAACTGATCATGACGTTATTACACATTTTTCATTAGATATTTTGGAAACACAGTATCTTGTGGATATTATGTAGGCTTCTATTGAAATCAATTTCTAAGTTTGTGTAAAACTAATCCAGTAAAGACCTCTGAAAATCTCCTTTTTTGTATGAACTTTGACACTTCACAATTTGCCTAAAAATTAAAAAAGTCAAAAAAGTAAAACTATAGAAGCCTTGCAAATTTTATTAAGATTCTAAATGACGACAACTTTTTTCAAAAACTTTTAAGGGTTTGAAAAAAACAGCTATTTTTTGGAGCAAGTTTTGTGAAATAATCGAGTAAATCTCGGAATTACCGAATACTAACCTAGTTTTCAGGCGTTGTCTCTCTTTTTTTGCGTTGCCTTTTCGTCAAACATCGCGTTGGATTGCGTTAGATGAAGTTACAAGCTTTTAAACGTTTCGATGTTGACGATAGGCGAGTGGAAAAGGCCCCTTTTAATACCAGTCGCTAACACGACAGCGGCGATCGGTTCGCTTACGGACCACGTAAGAACCGTCCTGAATGAATTTTCAAGGGAGATTCCAGATTCTGAAGACCATAGCTGAAAACTTGGGTAAATGGACGATGTATGGGTTCTGTAAACTGAAAAGAACGCAGCCTTCTGTCCTTGAAACACCAACATAGCTCACATGCGCATTCCACACACTATCTGGCCTTTTAGCAACTTCAGATGAAGTTACGATCCACTCAAGATGTCTCTATGTCTACTCTTATCCGCCTGAATAAAAGTATCGCTTTCGATAACTCTGACAAAGCGAAATGCCTACTAGAACAGACAGCCTACGATTCTAACGTTCCTCCAGCCCTATAGACAAAACCCATCTCGACATGAGAGATGTTAAAGTTGAACGTAGAGCTTCCCTCGTACCCATCGAAGATCCTAATGATCCTTTGCCCCCCGTCATCCCAAAGAAGATGGAGATACCGTCAAATTGCTAGAACCCCGAAAAGGCTTCGGTTCAGACGTTATCACCGACAAGATATTCAAACTCTTCCCATCCGAGCTCATCATGCTAATGAAAGTCATCTTCAATGGTGCATTAAGGAATAACATTTGGAGTTAGGCGGAACGGAGAGTAAAGTCCCGCAAACCTATTTTGAAAAGAAAGGATCTTCCGACCAGACAGGTGTTATAGTCTGGTCGATGGTTGATTTCGGTATGTCCTTTAAATTCAAAACGCGCGGAGAACTCGAGCCCTGGTATGAAGGCTAGAAGGAACGGGGTGGGGTTTTTAGACAGTAAGAGTCTGACACTATCTCCCGCTCCACCTTAGAGCGGGGGTTGTCATAAGATGATTTTTCCCACCGAAAAAAAAGGGTAAAAAACGTTTACTCAATTTCCGACCAAAGTACAACTCCTATGTAAAAAAGTTAAATTGCAAAGTTGTAGATAATAAAAAGATCTACAACTTTTGAAATAATAAAAAGATCTATAACCTCAAAAATTATGTGAAAAATTCAAATAACTAAGTTTTTGGTTTTTTATTTTTATCTTTTACAAAAACTATTCTTTTTCACGATATTTAATGAAAACTTACCTTTTTATGTCCCAAACACAGTTTTTTTTTTTATTTATAATATTTATTTTATTACCTTCATTTTGACTTAATATCGAAAAAGCACCCTAATTTTCGATCAAAAATTCTCACGTCAAAATATTTCTTTTTTTTTTAAATCGCTAGGTTTTTTGTTCGTTAAAATCTCTAGCTTCTGATGGTGTAAAAAAAGTATCGTTATCATGGTAAAATTTCTCAGAAAAAGCCAAATAACTCGAATCCAAAAATTCTTTTTCATAATCATTACCTAAATACAATTTTGAGTTATTTAATAAAATTTACACTTGAATTACTCGAAAAACATTAGATTACATGTTACGTTCATAAAAAAATCTGAACCGAAATATACTACTATAATAAAAAATCAAATCAGTTAATATTTGATGAGAAGCGACAATATTTTGAGAAAGGTGTAGTGGGGCTTTTTTCCGTATGTCACTCAGGTATACATTACTTATCTTAAAATAGCAATAAATAGGCATCTGCGCATATAATTTAAAGAAGATTCTACACCTTTCTCAAAATATTGACGGTGTCTCATTAAATATTAATTTAATCTAAGACATGTGACATTCACCAACCCGCACAACCCGCGTGGTGGATTACGGCCCATTCTCTCTCCAAGAGAGGAGGCCTGAGTCCCAGCTGTGGGAACATTAAAAAGGCTGGGAACATGATGATGATGAACTTATATCTACCAGATTATCTAGTATTCAGTATATCAAGACTTTTTATTGATTCGTAACTTTCACTATCGCATAGAGAAAGCGCTTTTATCTCCTCGCTGATACCAGCAGGAGTCTTTCGAGGTTCCCAATCTGATTACCATCTATTGCAAACTGATTCCTTGGGGGAAGCAAACTAAATAAATACCTCGGTGTGATCCTAGGCCAGCATTTGATCTGAGTGCATGAAGCAGACTTGTTCGCGTGCCGGTTTCGAACAAAGCAGGCTACAAATACATCTTGCCAGCCCGTAGCAATAGTCACTCAAGTACAAATTGCGCATTTTTACAGCGGTCATGCGGTCATCCGTCCGATCATGACGTACGCTTACCCTGTCTTCGCACACCCATGGCCTTGTCACCTCCATAAAAGGCAAATACTTTAAAATCGATTCCACATAGTGTGGTGACCTGTGCTGTACTGCAGTGTCTCCAACGGAGCCAGATTAACTATCGGTACATCAAGTGCTGAAGTGTTTGTACAAAAACGCCACCATGTCAGGACCAGACCTCGAAACCTCGGTGTGAGGCAGAGAGACGTAATTTCTCCGAAACTGTTCACAGCCGCGATGGGGGATGTCTTCAAGGTGCTGGAATGGAGTGGGCTAGGCATTAATGTCAACGACGAGTGTATCACTCACCTTCGGTTTGCCGACGACATAACAGTCATGGCTGAAACTACGGAGCAGCTAGTACAATGCTCGGTGACTTCAGTAAAGCTTCCAAAAGAGTGGGAATTAAAATGAACATGGACCAAACTAAAGTCACGGTTAACATCTATGTAGCACCCACTCCTATCAAGATCGGAGAATCTACACTCGAAGTTGTGGCTGACTACGTTTACCTGGGACAGACGGTTCACTTGGGTAGATCTAACTTCGAGAAAGAGGTCAATCGTCGAATTCGATTCGTTTGGGAAGCTTTCGGTAAGCTGCCCTATCTCGCGTCCAATATACTGATCACAAGACCGGTCGTTGTGGCGACGTTTTGGGCCTGTTGCCTATGTCCAAGAATGGATATGATGATGATGAGTATGGCGATAAACGGCAGCTACCTGGAAGTTTCTAGTCAAGCTCTAACTCTTTGTTTTTACAATTCATGTTACAGTATATTTTTCTTTGGTCGGTCTCACTTTCAAATTTTGACCAAAACTGTATGGGCCGTGGATGATCTCCGTTCAAATAAATCGGTCCAGTTGGTAGATTAAGAGAAAATTTAGTGTAACCACGGAAAAGTTATTAACGAAAACATTTTTTCATAACAAGCTTTTATTGCGTAGTAAAGTACTACTCATCAAGACTATTTCAAACACGATGGGGTTATCTTGTTACGCTTAGCATTTCCTATTGCCGCTGTCCGATTCTATGATCAGGCCAGCTCTGTGGTACCATAATAATTCATCGTCAACCAAGTTAAACAGGTATTAAAAATTTGAGTTGAATTCCAAGTTACACAGGTAGGTTAGTCTTCCGAAATCCATTTGCATGATTTGCTTTACACAAACAAACTTAAAAACATTGCAAATTCATGAAAAGCTTGTAAAAATATGATTCATTGAGAACCCTTTGCACGCGAGTCCATCTCGCACTTTTGTTTTTTTTTTTTATCATCACTGTGAAAATTTGCGAACTATGCTATCGTATTTAACAGGAGGGTAGTTTTGGTAGTACCAATTGCATGCTTCGTTATGAAATGGCCGCCCAACACTGAAACAACAGTAAGGTTTACATTATCAAGCATTCCAAACAATATACCCAGACTTACTTTTATAGATCACTAGCTGACCCGCCAGATCTACGGTGTTACCATGACTTATTCCAGAGTGGGTAAGAGACCGAGCTATACAGGTCGTCTAGCGCTATCTCTTAACCACACTAAAATAAGTTTAAAACAATCTTACTTTAAACGTCATAGTCTAGGAACAACTGTGAACTGTCAAATGCGCAAAATGTCAAACGCGCAGAATGTTAAAAGCAGGGAATGTCAAATGCGCGAATATCAAATAGCCGTCGTAGTTTTACAAAATTTACTGCTGTCTTAAAAACCTTCTCTTGAGAATGTCAAACATTACAAAAGAATAAGCAACATTAGGTAGGCACTTAGCCACTTAGTCTAACTGTACGTTATGAGAGATAACGTTGAGTCGATGACGTGACAAAGGGCAAAAAAAATACCTATTCTTTTACAACGTGTAACGTTAAATGAGCAAAACCTAAAAATACTCTGATCAGAATAAGGAGCACAGTCAATTAAACCACTTTCTAATATAGGTTACATTTTTCAAAAATCTTCATTAATTATGTCGCCCTGTCTATTTGTGAGTCACAGCCATCACGTGCGCAAGCCGCAAACCCGCCGAAATGGGGACAAAAACACAAATGTAGTACAATCAAATTTTTTCATACACGGGATAATAAAAGTTCTTATTTCAATGCAGATATGAATTTTAAACAAAATAAAACTGCACATGAAATCTTTAAAAAAAAAACGTTTTTTTTTTTCATTTGGGTGTCTGAGGTTTTGCGCATTTAACGTTACACGTTGTACGTTACAGTCAAAACTCATAACCAGTCAAAACCTTTTTTGACTGCAAAAATTAGGCAAAAGTACTTTTGACCGGCACCTACCCTTAGTTAAAACATTTTTGACTGATTTTCGCAGTCGAAACTGGCTACTTTCAACTGCAAAAAACAGTCAAAAGCGGTTTTGCCTGATTTAAAATTTAGATTGTCAGTCAAAACTCGTAAAAAGTTGAGGTGATTAGGGAAAATCATCAAAATAGTGTTATGAAACCATTTTAAAGTTTACGTGCTTTGAAACCCTATCATTAGCATTATACGTGACCTGTGAATTGCAAATACTTACTCAAAAATACGGGCTCGAAATTTCTTTCAGAGCCAGAAATTATAATATAGGGTTTAGTAACGGATGAGTCTAATCCAGACGTGCCTATGTTAACATACCTAATATTTGTGTGGGTGTTCACATGGTACATCTCGGCGAGATACACCAGTTACCAAACACCCTGTAGTATTAGTTTATGGGGGATAGAGCTGTTCGCGTCCGTGGGCTTTTAATTCCATATGTGTCCCCTAGAGGGAGAGAGCAGTGGTGGCTGAGTGGTAATGGCCCCGACTTACGAGTTGTAGGTCGCAGGTTTGAACTCGGCGCATTACTTTGTATAATTTATTTCATCACCACATCACATCGTGAGGAAACCGGCATGTCCTAGAACCAAAAATTCGAAGGCATGTGACATTCACCAACCCGCAGTGGGCCCGCGTGTTGGATTACGGCCCATTCCCTCTCCTAGATAGGAGGCCTGAGTCCCAACAGTGGGAACATTACAAAGGTTGATGATGATGTGTCCCCTAGTGAATGGAGCGCGATATTCATAATTTAAATAAAAAACCCGCTTCTCTTTGTCACATCAATAGAAATACAACCTATGCCATGCTATCGTATCACTGGCTTTTATACCTGTTCCAAAATTCATGGATCAATCTTAAGGAGCTTTGTTCTCTTTTTATTATTGATCTAAATCAAAATCTCAATCTAACGAAAATTATATTTGGAAATATCAATATTTCCAGCTAGTCCTTGAAAAAGTTCTTAAATACATAAAATACGACCCCTTAATGGTTGATGCATGAATTTAGCAACACGTGCAAAACTCACATAAACATTACATTGTAACCTAAAATATTGTACTTAACAGAAATCGGAATTAAAAAAAAATTAGTGGAAACGAAAAGTTTTGACTAACATTCTTAGTCAGAACCAGTTTTAATTTAAACAATTTGGTCACAAACACTATTACCGAATATTTTGCAGTTAAAAGTACTTTTGACCAACGTCAGTAGTTAAAAACACTTTTCACTGCGAAAAAAAAAAGTTTTTAACTAAGGGCAGCTGTCAAAAATACTTTTGTCTTTTGTCAAAAGTGGTTTTGACTAGTTATGAGTTTTGACTGTAACATATATATTATTCTTACTAAATATTAGTACAGGATGGTAAAATAAGGGGCCTAAATAGTGTTGCTTCCTTTTGCTATAAAAGTTCATTGATAAAAGAAGATTATTTTAAGTTCCACCCACGACAATATGTCATATTACAAAGCATTTCAGTTCTGTAAAAGAAAGGGCGTAATGGACATGTGCTTGAGTATTTATTAATAGGTAACATTTTCTAGAAAATGCTTGTTATTGTTACAGAAAAGGTCTCGCTTATTTGCGATGGAAGATTTCTTGATAACTTGATATCAATAACATCGGTAATTAACGTCAACAAGAAAAATAGACAGGCGGCAAGCAACGAGCGGAAAGTGCACGAGCCGGTCGTTACCCCTCAAAAGAATGGATTAAATGGAATCTTAGAAAAGTATTTCAGTTATAGAAAGACGGACTTGTCCAGGGGCATATCCGCTGGACTTCGACAAACATCCTGTGTGAAATAATTGCCTCTAAATAATATTTTCACACCTTATTACAGTCTATTTAATATATCAACGAGGGTCAATGCTCTACGTATTATTATATAGGTATATATACGTAGAATGTTATATGGAATAAAAAGAGAAACCTTCTAGGTGCCAGAAAGGCTCCTTCAAGAATTTACTTTATGTACCACATGGCCTGATGCCTACATGAACTTTTGTAACTAATCATACTCAGCCAATAATTGTTTCAACACTGGTACACAACGCACGCCTTCTCTCTGTGGGAGGCAGTAGGCTGTACCCGAACCTAATCAAGCTAATAATCCAGCCCGCGCCGCGTCCCGAGGGCGACTTGCTAAAAAGCTGACGATTACTTCGTCAACTAAAAAAGGAATAGTTTCGGACTTTTGATTTACAGGCAATAGTGAACTTACTCATCCATGGAAGCTTTTATTTCTTCTCGCGTCAGTGTGGCAGTCAGGTCAGGATAATACTTCCACCTTCTCTGTCCCGGGTCTTTGGCCCAGGCCAGTTGAAAGGGAGTCAACGCTGGTGTGTTCAGGTCCGAACAGTCGTGACAATGGGCACTTAGAGGTTTCTGTAGATATAGGGATACTTAATAAGAACCATTTTGCATTATAGTACATCATGTACCATCTACGTACCTACCTATATTGTATAACAAAATAGTACAGTCTATTTTGATGAGCTTCTACACTAATCATCATCATCGGGTCGGCGCAACACGTTTTATACTTAGAAGCTAGATTCTTTTACAGCTTGAAGGAACCGCAGACTTGAATATATCGTTTTAATTTCAAGTCGATACCTTTACGCGTTTCCGAGATAAAAGGTATTGACAGACAGACGGAAAACAAAGTGATCCCTTAAGGATTCTGTTTTTCCTTTTGAGGTACGGGATCCTAAAAATGACATACTATCGTTTTCCTTAATTTTACCAACTTAAACTCGATTTAAGTGCATACATAGATAGAAAGATGGAGGACTATTTTTCATTTAAAATGTTACCTAAATTAAGTAAAAACACGTTTATAATCAAATTGTGAAGTGGAAGAGAAAACCACCGAGCACATTTTGTAAAATTCTGACGTTAAATTACATTTCATAACTTTCTTATCTAAACTAAAAATTAGTCTTGCCGCGCGTGAAAAACTGTACCTACCTAGGAATAAAATTAACTTGAATAGTTTAATAATTAATTTAAAATAATCAGTTTGGGTAAAGTAACGATAGGTAGGCTAAATTATAGCAAAAGACGATATTTGTTAAATTAAAGTTGTGAAATCACATTACACAACATGTTGTGTAATAGTTTTTTTTTTTAGAAAGCTATATCGGTTGTATTGTCATTCTATATCCATTCAATCAATATTTTAATACCTTTTTGTTTGACAGCACCATTCGCCAAATATTCACATGTTTCTTGATGAGAATGTCAAAAATATGTGAATGCGAATATTCGTTACATCACAACTAAATACAACACAAATCACGAAAGGTCACAAGTACCAGCGGGTATTAGGCACCAGAAAACACATGGGTGCAAGTGCAAAACAACCACTCACGCCTAGATGGCCCGGTGACTATGTATTTTTGCAGACATAACAAGCTTTTATGTTAAAATGTGTCAGCAAAAATTAAATGTTAAATTAACATCGAGGGACTGGAACAGTTTGCCGGCTACGGTCTTCCCGTCCGATTATAATTTAGGTGTCTTCAAGGCAAGAGTGAATAGGCTCTTAATAAACTAGAGCGCCTCACCATCAACGATTGCATCACTGCTTACCATCAGGTGGGATCGCAGTCAAGCTCTAGTTTATATCAATAAAAAACTAAAAAAAAACTCGTGTGTTCATAATACAATTATGAATTTATGTACAAAGATTCTTTAGGTACATAAAAATTCTTTCCCATTTACTAAAATTAATGTTGCACACGGGTGGCCTCAAAAGTTTCTGATAACAAAGATACCAGAAATGTTTTATTATAATTTATTTTCCTCTTGTTACGTTGTCTCTTTGTAACTCTACATACTGCTCCCAGCGTGCCTTCCATCTATTTTACCTGTTCAAATCTATTTCCTGTTTTTCTCTGCAAAATAATTATTCACAAAATTCCTTCTTTCTCTCCTTTCCTTCGCATTTATCGAAAATCTTTGTCCCCCGAGCGTCGCCGTGTCCTCGTGGGGGCAATCGGCGGTAACGATCTCTCGCACCAGGTTATGGAATAGGTACAGGCCATGGTCCGAAGCGAGGAGTGGCAGGTGGTGACTGCGAAGCAGTAATGCTAGCAAAGGAGGCGGTTGCACTCTCGAAGGCCTCACGCCCCAGCCGCCGGGAACCCTATCCCGATTTCCAGCCATCGTAGGCGCGGTCTTGCGGACGACGAGCAATGGGTAGCTCGCCGTCCGACCGTCCGATAATCGTCCGGATCGAGCCCAAGTTGTCGACGGTGCGTAGTGTTCCACGTAGGCGCCCAGCAGAGTCGAAGTTTACTGGGGTCATGGGTTCGCTTCTGAAAGGAAAACCCGCCCTGGAATGCAGGTAACGAAGGAATACAGGAGTAGGTTTTAGTCAGTAAAAGTCTGACACGCCCTTCCGTTCCGCCCAAGGCCGGGAGACGTCATTGGATGATTTCGTTAGAGAATAGCACACCTGGTTACCTATACCTACGCCTGGTTTGTATTGATATAAAAAGATCGTTTTCTTAGAAAAAGGCCGATCATTCTTTTGTTTTATGTTGCGGGAGGTGAGGGAGGGTAACACAAATAGACAAAACTTTTCTTAGTAGTCGAGGAGCCGAGAATGGACTGAACCGTATTGTCGGGGGCGCCTATCCCAACTAATCTTATTTCTCTTTCTTACAATTTATCTTATTTGTGTGGCTGGATCTACAAAATACACTCCCTGTAGGTGACGCCCCATGCATCCGCCCGCCTACTAGCCCCTAGCTACAACTTAGATTATTGTTACTTAGATTAGGTAATACCTATGACTTGCTAGGTACTGTCGAATCGAAAGTTATACAACAAGTTATACTATGAACACAATTTAATTCCACCAAGTCCATTCCATCATCGGACCACAAGACGTACGGCGTTGCGCCACCGATACATGGTGGACATCCCACCCATACGTACAAAGCGTTTTGGGAATACATTCATTATGCGTACAGTTAAGGAGTGGAATTCCCTGCAGGAGTCTGTGTTTCCTGATAGCTATAGCCTAGGGGTCTTTAAGTCGAGAGTGAATAGATTGCTTCTAGGCAAGCGTATTCCATCTTCGGCCACATCATCGCTTACCATCAAGTGAGATAGTGGTCAAACGTGAGCCTATACCTACATTATAAAAAAAATAACAGTAAAGATATAACTACCTACTCTAGCCCTACTCAGCGTACCTACCCTAACTACTTGGGCCTTGGTCTACTCTGTCACTATATTAATCTAAAGGGATTTCTAACTTACCTTATTTTCTCCTTTTTGGAGTAATCCATCACAGGCATGAGTTCGCCTGTACCGAACACAGTCCAAGTCATATTGATATGAGCGAGGAAATGGTTCCTGGTGCACTGAAACACGTTAATAATTTAGAAAACCTAGGTAAATTCAATGAGAACACCTTACGCAGTAGATAAACACCACGAATCATATAGTACACCACGAACTACCTGCGTATCTTTTTCTCCTCCTCGGTCAAATCCTTCCAAGGTTGTCTGTAAAAAATCGCTTTTAGCGATAAGACCGCCCATTGTGACACCTTATTAATTTTAAGTTTCTTAAGTATTTTTTTTATTTTTGGTGTAGGTACAATAAAGATTTCATCTATCTATCTATCTATAAACCCAGTTATCGAGAATAAATCCCGGAAGAAAATTAATACTGTTACGAACGTAGGTAATTAAATGCCGTTTAATTAACAGAGAACTTTATTCACCACAAACAATAAGTAATTTGTCCAGTTAACAATAATCCAAATCACAGTTAGAACTAGAGTTCCGTTATACTATCGCCTCGGTCGTTAGATAAAATCACTTCGCACACTTAGGTAGATCGCTCTCGTTCGCAGTCGAAATCAAAACTGACTCACTTCCGTTCGGGGGCTCGTATTTATAAGCGGAGCAAAGAAAATTTTAGATACTGACGTCTCAGGATAAATCCAGAACAATAGAGTCGCGTCGCGAGGCCATAAATCAATTTTATTACTTTGTCCTTCGCGAGTCACTCACGCGAATTTCGACTCTATTGTCAAAAGCGGAAAGTACCATTTCCCTTATCCACCTACAGATACCTACAGATTACATACCTACAAAATAGTAGGTACAACGAGTACTTATGAGGGAATGTTCCAGATCTTGCCAGGCTAGGTAGGTACTTTGGTTCTAGAGCTTTCGAACAGCAATGCGTTTTAATTATTCGTTGCCACTCTTTATTTTGTCGGAGATATGACGTGTTGAAATTTAACGGCGTAACAATACTTTACCTGGTTTTACAACCTCTGTGCTTAGCCCGTAGTTATGATAGGCATCGTGGATCACGTAGTCATTGACGCCAGGTTTATCTACCCAGAAAGCCTTATCGCGTCGCACCATTTGCTCTATGACTGCATCGGGCAGCTCGTTTATTGTTGGCCTACACAAATAATAAATGTGTAATATTATGTAGATATTTAACAGGTCCAATAGAATATAGAGACGGTTAAGTTGATACTAGCCAAACTCTACTAGCTCTGAGCCAAAATGTCGGTAGTGTGCACGGATGGTAGTGTGTGTATTTCTGGGGTTCTAGACTTTCAGAAACCAAATATATGCCTACATTGGGCACGTCACGATTATGGCGGTAAGTCCCCTCTTTGAGTCGTGGCTGGAAAGACCTCACGGCGTCCTTACCTTCCGCATGACGCAGGTTCTCACCGGACATGGCACGTTCGGGAGGTACCTATTTCAGATAAAGTCGGAAGAGACGCCCGAGTGTCGGCACTGTGCAGAACACCCGGAGGACACGGTGGAGCACACAGTTGAGGTGTGCCCTGCCTGGGCGGAGCATCGCCCGGCCCTCGTGGGGGCGATCGGCGGCGGAGACATCTCGCGCCGGGCTTTAGTTGAGGCCATGGTCCGGAGCGAGGAGGAATGGCAGGCGGTCGCCTCCTTCTGCCAAGCAGTAATGCTAGCAAAGGAGGAGGCCGACCGCATTAGGCAACGGCACCCTCGCCGCCGCCGCCGGGATTCCGATCCCGATTTCCGGCCACCGTAGACGCGGGCTCACGGTCGGTGAGCTTGCTGTCCGACCGTCCGGTAGCTGTCCGGACCGAGCCCAAGACGTTGACGGCGCGCACTGTTCCCGCGTGCCGCAAGGAGTTGTCAGCAACAGCAGGGGCGCAGCTGGGTCGAAGCCTACTGGGGCCAGAGTTATCCAAAAGGAAACTCGAGTCCCGGTATGAAGAGGCTAGAAGGAACGGGGTGGGTTTTTATTCAGTAAGAGTCTGACTCTACCTCCCGCTCCACCCAAGAGCGGGGGTTGTCATTGGATGATTTTTGCCCACCGTAAAAAAAAAATATGCCTACATAATTCTACATATTATTGGTCCGCGTTAGGGTAGCTGTGTTGTACCTTATGTCAGTTTACATATTTGTTAACGCCCTACGATACAGAAGTAATAACTAGTTTGGGATAAAGGTTTTCTTGGGCGGCAGTTCACGTGAGCAACAAGTTGTTGGAAAACTTGTTTTTGTCTCTTTCATGTGTAAAACAAATTAGTTGCTATGACAAAAGTTACACGTGTGCCCAAAAATTGTTTATGGCGATATTTTTCCTTTATTATTTACTAGTAGATAATTCTTTTTAGTATGTAATAAAAATGTATTACGTAACTAATTAATATCTACGTGTACAGAATAAAGAGTAGGTAATAATAATGTTGTATAAAAATTATTCCATTATTCCCTTGGTAACGCGTGTCCATCGGGCCAGCCATCACGCGTGAATGGCTGGCCTGATTTCGCTAATTCTTTTTTGTTGTGTTTGTTATTGTGAGTAGAAGGTTCTTATGGAAAAAAATAAATAAAATAAGGGTAGTGTAGGGTAATGTAGGGTAGCCTGAGCGAAGCATATTACGTACATATTATTATTTATTTCCTTTCTGACACAATGCGTTTGCAATATTTTTTATATTACCTTTGACCCCGACCACCTTAAATTTATTAGTATTCTAATTCAATTTCAATTGTCAATAAATGAGATGTTAACAAACATCTCATTTATTGACAATTGTAATTATTTTTTATTTTTTTTATAATATAAATGGAAGAACACTGTAGATTTCGCGAATTCTTAGATTACATCCTTTTATGACTCACTTATTTAGTATGATTATTTAATTCATGAATCCCCAAGCGACCACCGGTGGCCGCGCATCTATTGTCTTACTATTGTGTCTCTAATTGACGGTATCTGAAGGGTTAAGTGCTTTGCGTACAGTATACACCGGTCTACACTGTTATTACATAATATCTATTACTACTGTAATATGGAAATATTGTTTATAGAATATTTTCATATTTCATTTATTTATTTATTATATTTAAAAGAGTAACCATGGAGTTTCTCGGGGGTTTTTCTCCATAGGAAACGACCAATTTGAAACCGTGCACTAGCTTCTGACGTTTCATAAGTGCCCATGTAAACTTATGTGAATTAAAAACTTTTGACTTTGACATTGAAGCCGTGCGGACAAAAGCTTGTTATTCATAAAATACAAGGGTATACAATAAGTCGATGTCGTGATAAGACCTGTTATACTGTATGGATCAGAATGATGGGCGGTGAAAAAGATGGATGAAAAAGATTGCACGTAGCGGAGATGAGAATGTTAAAATGGATGTGCGGTGTGTCGAGAAAGGATAAAGTGAGGAACGAGTCTATTAGAGAAAGTTTGAAAGTGGCGCCAGTGGCTGAAAAGTTAAAAGTAAATCGTTTAACTTAGGGCGTGTGAAGAGGAGGGATGAAACGCATGTCACTAAAAGAATTCTGAGTCTACATGTAAATGGATGGAGAGGGAAGCCAAAGAAAAGATGGATGCATTTTGTGAGGAGTGATATGAAAGAAAAGGGCGTTAGTGATAGCGTGACGGGTGACAGGACAGAATGGTAGAAAAAAACGTGTTGCATTGCACCTACCCCAAAGACAGGAAGAAGACAAGGATATAAAATAACTTGTAAATATGAGCTATGGACCTTGCTGGTACTTCAACGAGTTCCCTGGTGAGTGGTACGAGATATTTGGCAATGGTCTGCTGCGTCAGATGTGGAGGGCAGCCAGGTGTCAACGCTTCACTCGTGGTCACCGTTCGGGACACGTGGGTTATAGAATATCTGTAAACAACAACAAAGCAATTCGTGGATAGTCTGAATTCTGACAAAATTAAGGAATAAAATTTAATGTAGTCTATTTTCTATAATGTAAGTAATAAACAGCCACCATGCCAACTTCGGTTGCCAGGTGGACATTAGGACATTATACGAAATCAGCCCCGGCGACCACCGACGAACAGCTCTAATTATGTATGTTGGCCGTGTATCTAGCGTTGCTAGGCGTCGGGCTGAGGTCAAGTGCACAGGCAGGCTTTTTTGTTGTGGGTCAATTAGGCAGTGCCCAGGCTGACCGGTTTTTGTTTTGACCAGCTTTTTTACAAGCTTTTATTTAGTTTCACCTTTCCCAATGTTTGTCTGTAATCAAATCTTGTAAATTAAATTTGACCCACTTTCCGGTTACCAATTGAGCTGAAATTTTGCATGCATGTGTAAATCAGATGACAATGCAAAAATTATTATGACATGGAGCTAATCTGATGATGGAACCGGAAGGTGACTATAAGAACTTGGTAGTTAAACAACACAACCCCATCGAGTTTGGGCTCGTATGATTCGTCTTGACGAGTATTAATTATATAGGTATTCATAGCGAACTTTTATGGCTATAAAAGCTTTTATAGCATAGCAAGCTTAGCTTATGAAAAAAATATTTTCATTTAAAGCTTATTTTTATATGCGAATGCTATAATGCGAATGTTCGTTACATCACTAACCTGTATACTATGCTATTTATAACATAAACTGATAATTTATTACAAATGTTTCACAAAACTTATTAAAATAACATTATCTGTGAAATAATGAGTCTTCAAAAAAGATTTACCACTCTTAAAAAATAAAACTTGAACGTCTCGAGGTCTGGAAATTCCTGGGATTTTTTTTGTTGGCTGTCTCGTGTCCTTGAACTTTGAAATTGTCGAGAACTCCCGAGTCTGACACTATCTCTCGCTCCACCCAAGGGCGGGGGATAACATTTGGATGATATTTAGCCACCAAAAAAAACCCTAGTTAGCGCTTCCTGCTTCAAGTGGCGATTTTTGTAGCTTATGTGGGGTACCATAGAAATATAAAAAACTCCTTTGTTATATCTATTCAGAGTACCGTGTGAGGCTAGTAAAGTAATAGGTACTTTTATCATTGAATTTAAAAAAAAAACCTATGTTCTGAATTAAGGTTCAGTTGAAAACCAGCGTCAGGCAACTAGTAGTTGTCTGGCATTTTTGCTGAACTGGACCTATTTGGCGCCACCGCAAGACACACATTGTTAGTTGTCTCTTTCTTTTATAAAATATTAGTGTCTACATGTTGTTACTACATTGTGTGTATCTACGAGTGTGTATGCCAAATAAATAGTTTTCTTTCTTTCTTTCTTTTTCTCCGTACCTTAAAAGGAAAAAACGGAACCCTTATAGATTCACTTTGTTGTCCGTCCATCTGTCCTTCAAGACCCTTTATCTCGAGAACGCGAGGAGGTATCGAGTTAAAATTAAAACTAGGTACCTACTTAGGTCTGCGGTCCCTTCAAGCTGTGAAAAAATCAAACTTTTAACAAATAAAGAAGATACGGCCTTTTATGTCGCAAAAAAACGTATATTTTGATACTCTCAAAGACCGAAATTCACAGGGTATTTCATATAATGTATACTGATACCGTAACGTTCGGCTAGGATTATTTTCAACAAATTATTTTTGTATTTCATACGCATTTTGTCCCTTAAATCCTTAGTCTCTGTTGTGTTGGTGCGAAGTGCCTAGTGCTGGACTCGAGTGACACGTTACATTATGCCTTTTATCTGCCGTAAAATAAAAGACAAAAATAATATTTTAACGTAGAAAAAAGACACTAATGTAATTAGGCCTTCGTCTCGCAATATAGCCTTTCCATCAGTCACCATTAGGTACGGTTTTTTTCTATGTGCTAAATATAGAAAATTGAATCAGTAATTAGCATGACTTATTAAGTACAAACTCGTTGATGTTATGTTATTTGAACTTAATAAATACTACTACTACATTTTAATAAAACATGTTCCGCCAAAATGTGGCCGAGCGGCGCGGCGGCGGTGCTAACTCACTACTCGCAAAGAAGAGGACGCAATGGCGATTGTGGTTTTTTCTTCGTCTATAACGTAGTGCTTAAAATTGTGGCTTTTTAGAAAATCTAATTGATAACCTGTACAGATTTTAAATGTTTTGTTGAACTGGTTATAATAATATGTGGGTTACTGAGCAGGATTAATAGGTAATGCAATAAAATAAGGAATCCCATAAGTTCGTTAGGACAGTATTCATATTTATGCATATTCAGGAAGAATTCATTGTGCCATGATTATGCTTATTTGGATATCGTCACTGCGGCCAGCGCTGCGCTCAAGGCTGTTTTCTTAAAGAATAGCACTTTGTCGTGACAGTCCAGAACATTCGAGTAAACGAGCTCATTTTGATCTTCTCAATCTCAAGACTTGTGATCCCAATTAGTAGTCCCTACTTACAATGATGACAACAGTGCGTCTTCCATCTTTTGCACGCTTGTACGTTTTCTAGTTAGTATGGACGTAACCAATCCAGTTAGTATGTCTGGCCATCTCCTTGGTGGCTTATCGTGACTTCATCTCGAATGAACTCCAAAAAATCGACTAAGATACAGGGCTCCTCTGGGAATAGATATAACACCACTACCAGAAGATGTCTGTCGGCTGAAATGATGATGGTCTGCTGGCAACGATGTCGTATTCCACGGGGTTTCCATGCGGTGGTTCTTCTACTCAAAAGTATTGACGAACCTACCTACAGATTAATAACATCCAGGCTTATAGTTACTTACTTGCTTGGATCGTAATCTCCGAATTTGGCGACGTTACTTGGAGGATTGGTTGGATGCCTTGCTTTTTCCATACTCGCACACTGGTAGAATTTAGTTTAATTTAGAGTTACAAGAAACTTGTTTTCTGGGTTTTGATTATCTCGTGTCTTAATGACGGAATAGTTTTTTTTTTTAATAATTTTATGACATCATGTTTTTTTTATTAGCAATTAGCGATGATATTTCGTTTTAAGAGTTTTAAAATTCTACCTTTTTTGGTGTGAAATCATGAGTTAATAGTCCACCTACAGGTGGGTTAGTGAGACAGAGTGTCAAATTTTAATAAAACATTAATTGTTGATAAAAAAAAAACGTAATACTTAAAAGTTACTTTTCTGCCTGCCTGTCTGTCTGTCAAGACTCTTTATCTTGGGAACGAGTAAAGATATTAGGGTGAAATTAAAAGTATATTCTCAAGTCTATGGTCCCTTGAAGCTGAGGAAGAATCAAACTTCTGAGTTAACGAAAAAAAAAGATACGGCAGTTAATGCTGCAAAAAAAACGTGTATTTCGACAACGTCAAGGGAACCAAAATGCATAGGGACCTAGAATTCTGAAATTTTGCATGAAGCATGGTCTCATAGCACAAGTACCTATAGAAAAAAACTGAAAATTGTTTATTTGTAGTTGCGTCACAAAAAAACTTTCTTTGCGATTCGGAAAAATCTTAGTAAATCAATTCGGGAATTGATCGGTTTTCATAGGTTCTTTGAAATTAAAATTATATCCTCTAATCTGCGGTCCCTCGATACTGTAAAAAAATCAAGCTTCTAAGTTAACGAAAAAAAAGATACAGCTGTTTATGTCGCAAAAAAGCGTGTATTTTGGAAATTAATTCGACTGATAGCGGTCTAAATGGTATAATTTATTATCCGCACGGCCGCATCCCGCTATTGAAACCTCCGAATTCGCACTTCTCGGTCTGGTTTTCCAAATCGCTCATCCACATCTTTAAGTATGGGCACGCCACGATTATGGCGGTAAGTCCCCTCTTTGAGGAGTGGCTGGAAAGACCTCACGGCGTCCTTACCTACCGCATGACGCAGGTCCTCACCGGACAAGGCACGTTCGGGAGGTACCTGTTTCAGATAAAGTCGGAAGAGACGCCCGGGTGTCGCCACTGTGCGCAACGCCCGGAGGACACGGTGGAGCACACAGTCGAGGTGTGCGCGGCCTGGGCGGAGCATCGCCGTGCCCTCGTGGGGGCGATCGGCGGCAGAGACCTCTCACGCCGGGCCCTGGTCGAGGCCATGGTCCGGAGCGAGGAGGAATGGCAGGCGGTCGCCTCCTTCTGCCAAGCAGTAATGCTAGCAAAGGAGGAGGCCGACCTCATCAGGCTACGGCGCCCTCGCCGCCGCCGCCGGGATTCCGATCCCGATTTCCGGCCACCGTAGAAGCGGGCTCGCGGACGGCGAGCCATGGGTAGCTCGCTGTCCGATCGTCCGGTAATGGACCGAGCCCAAGACGTCGACGGCGCGCACTGTTCCCGCGCGCCTCAAGGAGTTGTCAGCAGCAGGAGGGGAAGCCTACTGGGGACAGGGTTGTCCGAAAGGGAGCTCGTGCTCCGGTATGAAGTCTAGAAGGAACGGGATGGGGTTTTTAGTCAGTAAGAGTCTGACACTCAAGAGCAGGTTTTGTCATAAGAAGATTTTCGCCATCGAAAAAAAAAACATCTTTAAGTATAAAAAGAAAGCCTGGTCTAAATGGAAAAGGTACCGTAACATAAATCACTGTGAAATATTTTCCCTGTAGGTATAGAGCACGTTTGAAAGATGAACGTCACAAATGTATTCATAAATACGTAAACAGTGTCGAGGAAGCTATTTTCAAAGATATTAAGCACTTTTAGGTTTACGTTGCTAATCGGCAAGGCAAATCGAGTATACCGACCTACATGTCCTATGGTAATGTAACCTCTGGCTCAAGCAACTTAGTTGATATTTGTAATCTATTCTCAGCATTGTTGTTTTCAATCAGCCCTCTAGTCTCTCTCCCGGATGATACCCGCCTTCTGATTTAAATATTGTCAACTAGCTTTTGCCCGCGCGGTTTCGCTCCCGCTCTTCCCTACTCCACCCTACTACTCTACCCTACCCTACCCTACCCAACTCTACCCTTCTCTACCCTACTCTACAGTACTCTACCCTACCATATAACAGCTCACTCTGTACTTTGAATTTTACTGGCCATGGAGTTCGCAGACAACTAAAACCGTCAGATATAAACAAGGGACTCTTTTATATTAGGTACTTGTTATTACCAATTTCTACGACTCTATATAATACCTGAGCAACACGGTTTTATTAAAAACTAGCTTTTGCCCGCTTTTTCGCTCGCGTTAAATTCGGGGTAACATGGTTCCCCTTTCGGCTTATTTTTTTCCCGAAATCTTCAACAAATATCGTAATGTACACAGAAATAAATACAAAAACTTAACAAATTATAATACTAAAACCGCTTGAAAATCGAGTAATTTTTGAGTTTATCGCGAACAGACAGACAGACACGCGGCGAGGGACTTTGTTTTATAATATGTATTGATAAAATATCGCTTGCTATACAAATTCATCTTAAGATACGAAAATATTATTTATTATTTACGTCGTGTGTGATAGTCCATTGAACTGTATGGCGAGCGGTATTGTATCTTAAGATAAGATAATATTATAGTATCTTAGCCGTGTGCAGCGCCCCTTAGTGAACTCCACTGCCGGTGACGTAACCTACAACAAACTTATTATTTTCGGTTGGTACAGTAATGGGTCGAGGGATCGAACCACAAAATTAAGTTTGTTTTTTATTGTACATAGGTATATACTTTTCCGGGATAAAAAGTACCCAGTGTGGTGCCCAGGATATTAAAAATAATTATACCAAGTTTCATCGTAATCGAACCCGGTGGTTTTTGCGTGATGTCTGAACAGACAGACAAACTTTTTTTTAATCACATTTTTGGATTCGGTGTCGGTCTAGTAACACCATTTTTTTTTTTTTATATTCAATGTACAGAATTTTCACTTCTACAGATTTATTATAAGTATAAAGACAATTTTTACGGAACGGACGCTGTCCTAGTAGGATATATATAAAATACTAGCTTTTGCCCGCGCGGCTTCGCTCCCGCTCTTCCCTACTCCACCCTATTATGCCCTACTCTGCCCTACTGTACCCTACTGTACCCTACTATACCCTACTCTACCCTACTCTACCCTACTCTACCCTACTCTACCCTACTCTACCCTACTCTACTCTACTCTACCCTACTCTACCCTACACTACCCTAATTTTTTTTCCATAAGAACCTTCTCCTCACAATAACAATCACAACAAAAAAAAAATCAGCCAAATCGGTCAAGCCGTTTTCATGCCAAGTCGTGACAACGGAAAACGGGGGTCATTTTTATATATATAGATTTGGTCTATACTAGGCTTGTTGAAAAAAATATCGTTATATTGATATATTTGCTTCCATATATCGATATTTTCAGCCGATATAAAATGTTGATCCAATATATCGATATCAAATATTCAATATCGAAAATTGTATAAAAAACGGTAATTTTTTTTTCAATATCAATTTATTAGTAAAATATTTATGTAACGAAATTTAAAATCGTCAAATAGGATCGAACGGAATAAATAACGGTATTACCTATGAGTCGACTAGTATGTTTTTACAACAGATTTATATATTAATATCCGATGGATGCATGACGCACAGGACCGGTCGTTGTGGCGCCGCTTGGGGGAGCCCTATGTCCAGCAATGGACGTCTTTCGGCTGACATGACGATGATGATGATGATGATATAATAAATATATGATTTTTACTTTTGTTACTGGACAAATAGGTTGCCTGTAATAGTACATTCTTTGAAATATTACAATAGTCATCATCATCTTTTCAACCGATGTACGTTCACTGTTGGACTGAGACATAAGCCTCCTCCAAGTATCGCCACAATGAACGATCCTATCCGTCTCGCATCCATCGGTTTCCCTCAACCTTCACCAGGTCATCGGTCCACCTTATAGGAGGCCTTCCAACGCTGCGTCTTCCGGTACGCGGTCACCACTCCTTTCCTCCAGAACCTGCAGCAATATGCTCTGCCCATTGGCACTTAAGTTTAGCAATATTTTTATTTATTTTTTTAAGATCCTCTTAACTAAAATAAAAATTTACCATTAAGTACCTATTATTGACCTAGACTGAACTAAATAAATATTTTAAAACCGAAAATCTCAAAAAGTTTGACCGATATATCCCGTGGGTGAAGCCGCTGGTAGAAGCTAGTTATAAGATAATTTTATTTTCTAGAAACAGTTTTTGTTAAAGATATTATAAACTTAATATGACAAAGTATCCATAGTTTTTTACTTGATTTTTTTATTAAGTTAAGTTGTGGATGAAAATTATAAGATAACAGGTTGTTTGGGGAAAAAAATTAGTAGGAGACAGGAAGAACTTTGGATGTGTTGGAGACCCATGTAATCCTTCAGCTCTGAAAAATTGTAAATAAACACATCATGTAGAAATATCACATTTTTATTGCATAACTAAAAAATGTAACAGTGCTTTTGAACATGCTAACTATTACAGCATTTCAAATACCAACTAAATTATCTTTGAAAATCACGGCTTTTAATAAAATCACAGTAATTAATCTAATAACTATAAAATATCTAGTTTCACACTTATACAATACACTGTAATAATACAAGCTTTGAGAAACTTAGAACTGGGGGCATAGAGTATCAACAACTCATCTTTTCTATAGAGAATTCAGGTATTTTGTACTTAAATCGAGAAATGTGGACAATCAATAAAACATTCCGTATTTACTACGGGATCTAAAGACACGAATACAGGAGCTGAGGACGGAGAGACGAGTGCTGATGTACTGGAGGATTGAGTGCTGCTTTTTCGGAATCAACAGGCTGCAATCTCATTTACTGATGATACCTGTAACATTAAAAATGATCCTGAATACCACACCACATACCAAAAGTAGTCTTGGTTAGATATTATACCTCCATGTGAAAGAATTTTGTCATGATAATTTAATCATTAATTACACATATTCCTGCTCATAAAATAATGCAATAATGAACAATTATCGAACTAACATTATTCATTCAGTAGGCGCAGTAACTTGTGGGACGTAATAGGGGTGAAGGTGAATAATATGACAAAAAATGCTTGAAAAATCGGCATTTTGAATGTATGTTACTTTAAGTAATTAAGTTAATAGAAATGCATTAGGCAGGAGATATTTAAAGTTGGTAGAAAGTAAGATATTATAAAATTACCCTTCGCTAATGGTCCAGGCAGTTCGTCCAATCTCTTGCACTGCTGGACCTAATATTTGTCTGCATTTTGTTCTCCAACTCATTCAGAGGAGAGCTTGGTAGGCGCTCCATCAGTTATGGCTGCATTTTTCCAGTGAGGCTGTAGCTTTGCCTTTTGTTTTGGCTTTAAAGTCCATGTACCTACAAGAAAGAAAATAAAAATAAATTGTAACTGAAAATATACTTTTATCCAATGCCCACTAACACCCAGATTACATATACATACCTAACCTAAACCATATAAAATTACTAAGAATATACTTTTCGAATACCGTAATTAAAGACAATGAGAGAAATGAATGCAACCTTTCGCTTGGGGTTTAATGAATTAACTACGAGTACATAATTCAATTAATATAATAATAATATTCCACAATAATAATAATAATATTCCACAACCATTCACACAACGCCGTCTAGTTTCAAGCTAAGCAGGGCTTGGGTTATGGGTAATATACAACTGATAAACATACTACATAAATTCATACATATTATAGATAAATTACACCCAGACACAGAACAAATGATTATGCTCATCACACAAACAATTGTCCTGGGTGGGAATCGAACCCACGACCTCCGGTATAGCAGTCAGGGTCACTAACCACTAGACCAACAGGCCAGTCAAATATGCATGCAATTTTTAAAGTGATGAATATTTTTAAGTTGTCTCACTATTGACGACTTTATGTGGGGAAAGGTATTTGTGGTGTGTGTGACTGTATAGTTCAAACAAAACAAACACTTCAGTTATGGGTCGCTGGGGGTTTACTTATTCATTACACTGTTCAGTCTTGATTTAATATTTACATAGTTTTTACGATAATCACACAATTTACTTTCACTTAAAAACAAACTATACGATACTTTTACTTCTACTACTCTGTCGAGAAAGCACCGGGAAATGATCAATAATACACAAAATGTCTGTTATTCATCCAAATTTATTTTATCACCTTCAAAGTATGCTCCTTTAGAAACGATACACTTGCGCCAACGAATAATGCATTCATCAAAACATTTTTTAAACGCTGCTTCCTGAATTGAGTTCAGTTCTCGCCGCGAATTCTCCTTTATGTCTTCTATCGATTGAAAACGGGTGCCACGAAGTGGTAATTTGAGTTTAGGAAAAAGAAAAAAGTCAGCAGGAGCCATATCTGGTGAATATGGTGGTTGCTGGATGGTATTTGTTGAGTGTTTGGTCAAAAATTCGTTCACAATGATAGCCTTGTGCGAAGGCGCATTGTCGTGATGCAAAATCCAAGAATTTTCTTTCCACAAATCTGGCCTTTTTCGTCGAATTTGCTCTCTTAAACTCCGCATAACGCTCAAATAATATTCTTTATTTACCGTTAGACCTTCCGGTAAGAATTCAGAGTGCACAACACCGCGATAGTCAAAGAAAACAGTCAACATGACTTTGACTTTTGATCGACTTTGGCGTGGTTTTTTCGGTTTCGGATCAGTTGGAAGGCGCCATTCCGAAGCTTGTTGACTAGTGTGCATGTCAAACTCGTAAACCCACGTCTCGTCACCAGTAACAATGCGTTTCATGAATGTTGGGTCCGAACTGACTCGTTCTAGCATGTCCTCAGCGACTTTCATGCGATTGAGTTTTTGGAGAAAATTCAGATCTTTTGGGACTAGCCGAGCAGCAACATGTTTCATACCCAAATGATTAGTTAAAATGGTACGGATCGACTCGTGAGATACAGAAAGTTCGGCGGCTATCTCTCTCAGAGTTGAATGGGGATTTTCAGTAACAATTTTCTTCACTTTTGCGATGTTAACTTCAGTTGCAGACGTTGACGGCCTACCAGAGCGAGGCAAATCTTCCATCACATCTCGACCGCTTTTGAACGCTTTGAACCACTCATAAGCACGAGTTTGTGATAAAGTCGATTCACCGTAAGCCTTCTGTAACATTTTCAGTGACTCCGAACACGAAATTCCATTGGCGATGCAAAATTTAAGACAAACTCTTTGTTCGATATTTTTGTCCATTATGAAAATCGCAATACACACCAGGGATATTACGGAGCTTCGACTCCGGTTCCGTTAAGTCGGAACTTCCGACTATTATTACACCTTCGGTTCCGACACTTTTAAATCGAAGGTTTTAATCGGAGGTCGAAGCATAACATAGCGGCGACGGTGGCCTGTGTCGACTGTTATGAACAGGTGCATAGATTTAATATAATGTGTGTTCTTGCTTAATAATATGCTAATTTTTTTTAATTGTTTGTGTTTTGATTAAAGAATGTTTTATTTGTCCGTAAATAAAAATTCTTTCTCATGCCACCACTTCTGACCCTGCCTCCGACTCCGATTCCGATTCCGATAAATCAAATTTAAAAACTCCGACTCCGACTTCGGTTCCGATAAAACTACCTCCGTTACATCCCTGATACACACTATATATGATATTACTAAAACCAGCACTGTATTTAATATAAATAACAGATGCAACTCAAACTCCGCGCCAAAATGGAAAACAGTTGTGCCAATCTAAAACTACAAAAAAAAAAAAAATTGAATTTGGAACCATAAACAAATCATCCATTCCCGATACTTTTTTGACTGAATGTATATGATAGGTGGATCCGACGAACTGTGTCGAATTGGGTTTTTCGGCCCATATTTATACTATAAATTCCTGGGTGCAAGTAGTGGTCTGGGCGATCCATTTATATAAATATACATAGTGAAGGAGTTTTGAGATGATTCTGCTATTTGTTTAGAAAGTAATTCCGTAACTTCTGCTTAAATGCATACTGACTCGTGGACGTCCTGATATCAAGAGGTAGCGAATTCCACAGAAGGATGGACTGTATATAAAAAGAAGAATGACCAAAATCAGAAGTATGAGAAGGACAAAGCAGTAGAAGATTATTAGAAGAACGCAAATTCTTGGCGTGTGAAGAATAGATATTGAAAGTGAGAAATAAGATAAGGAGGCGTAGGAGAGCTGAGCAAAGAGAAAAGGGTTGTCAAAGCTCGCAAACTTCTTCTCTGGCGAATAGGCAAGCATTTGAGCTCCGATCTGAAGCTTGATACGTGGTCATATTTCCTCAGGTTAAATATGAACCTGATGCAGTTGTTGAGGAGCCTATCAAGCTTATCCAGCAAGACTGCGTTCAGGTCATAGTAGCACACATCACCATAGTCGATAATAGGGAAAATTAAAGTCTGCACAAGCATTGTCTTCGTCTTTGCAGGCAGAAAGTTCCTCAGACGATACAGATACCGCAAAGTCCCGTTGACTTTTTGACAGACACTAGAGACCTGACTTTGCCAGTCAAGCGTCGAGTCAAGATGTAAACCGAGGTCCTTTACCGTAGGGCTGATGGGAATGACGGCACCTTTTTAATAATAGGAGGTAGAGAGTCAACCGTCACTCTACTCATAATGAGTGCACTACCAATACTAATGGCTTGACATTTTGAGGGGTTTACACACACCCCAAACCTATCAGACCAGTCACTAATAGTGTTCAGATCTCGATTCACATCCTCTATAGCGTCTGACAAACTTTCCACCCGCGCAACTGCATACAACAGTGATACAGTACTATTAGGTCATTACCTATGAAATTGCCGTTTTGTATGAAAAAATTTAAACGAATTTTTTTCATGTATTTTTTATTTGTATTAATCGAAGTAATCACCCATGCAATCAATGCATCTTTGCCAACGCAGTGGCAGTTTATTGATGCCCTTCTTAAAGAAATCAGCTGGACGGGAGGCAACAAATTCTTCAAAGGCATTTTGTACTGCCTCTCGGGTAGTAGTAGTAGTAGTCTGTAGGCGCAAGGTTTGGTGAGTAGGGCGGATGACGGAGAGCTTCCAACCCCAGTTCTTGCAACTTGGAGACCGTCTGCTGTGCAGTATGAGGTCGCGCGTTGTCGTGCAACAGCAGCGGAGACGAGCGATTGGCCAATGCTGGTTGGAGATGTGCCAGCTCCATCATTGTGTTCAGTTCTTCACAGAACACATCTGCAGTAATGCTCACCTCGTTTGGTAAGAAGCTATGATGAATCACACCGGCGCTAGACCACCAAACAGTGACCATCACTTTTTAACCGACTTCGAAAAGGAGGAGGTTCTATGTTCGGCTGAATGTATGTTTTTGTTTTTTTTTTTTTTTTGTATGTATGTTCACCGATATTTCGGTCAATTGTGGACCGATTTTGAAAAATTTTTTTTTTTTATTGAATGGTTATGCTTCCATGTTGGTCCCATATAAATATTGTTATAATCTGATCATGAACTTCGAAGATATGATACAGAACTCCTCATAAAATCATAGCAGAATTGTCGTAACAAGTAAAATATAATAGGTATCTATTATAGAAACACCGACTTCGAAATTAAAGTTATTTTGTACTTTTTGAAGTCGGTTTTCTAGGGGTAAGTTTTTGTCTAGGGCATTGTTTAGGTGCTGAACCAGGATCCAACCAACTTGCTGAGCGCTTGCGGTTATCAAACAGAATCCATTTTTCATCACAGGTAACAATGCGGTTCAAAATCCCTTCATTTTTGTGTCTGTTGAGCAGTGCAAGGCACATCTCGACGCGTACCTTCAAGCGCTGGCGAACATTAGAGTTTGTGGGGCACCCATTTGTCAAGTTGTTTTCCTTGCCAATTTGACGCAAATGGTCCAATATTGTTTTGACGCTAACGTCGAAAAAAAAAACCATGTTTTAAAATAAAATTAATTTGCAATTAGCATTCTTAGACAAACAAAAATTATTTTGATTTGAAATGGCCAGTACTGCAGAACGGCAATTTCATAGGTAAAACCTATTATTTAGTCAGCCTCCCGCCATGGCAATCCGACTTCATAGCCACTGTTCGTTCTTCGTATTGTTCTCGTGACTATGTCCATGGCGCGCTGGTTTGAGTCGTTCACTCGCGGTTCTCACGACACTCCTATCGCTTCGAGTTTGAAGTGTGCTTCTACCTGTTCATGAAGTTGATGATCTTGTTGACGGTCTTGCTGCTGACGTTCGGTCTCGTAGATGTGCAGCACGTTGTCTTCGTTCACGATGACTCTTCGTGGTGTGGTCCCGTGTATCAGCCAGCCCAGCTGCGTTAGGGATGCAGCGGGTTGGTTAGGGCCACCGACGCGTAGCTCTCTCGACACGATGCACTCCCAGTGGTCTGTCCCCACTAGAAGTCCCGGACGTGTTGCTCCGTAGCATACCTCTTCCTTGGGCAGGTCACGGAGATGTTCATACTCCAGCATTGTGTCTGGAATTGACTGCAACTTTAGGTCCTTCATGGTTCTGGCCCGAAGTTTACGTGGCGCGCTGTCCTTACTGACGGCCCTTAATTTTATGTTTACCACCCTACTATCCCGTTCTTGAGATGACATGTTGACCCCATGGATATGTAGTGGCTGCAGTGTCCCCTCTGCCCCGATGCTTGCTGCCAGGTCTTCGTCTATGAGGGTGATGGTGGCTCCCTCATCGAAGAGCGCGTGTGTTCTCACCTCCTCCCGTGGACCGGCGATGATGACTGGGCATATCTTGAGTAGGCCTGTTTTAGGGACGGTGGTTGGTTGGGTGGCCACTGACATGACTGTGCCTTCGTTCAGCTGTTGATCGGTTGTCGTTGGAGTCACAGTCTTGTCATGGGAAGTCTTCCTTTCCTGGTGCAGTGTGGCGTGGTGCGGTCGACGGCATTGGTTTACCCCGCACGGCTTCTCCTTGCACTCGATGCGCCTGTGTTTCCTGCGGGCGCACTTGAAGCATATTTTGTTTTCCTTCACGAACTCCCAACGTTGATCACGTTGACATCGCCTTATATTTAGGGCACTGCGTTAAGTCGTGCTTCTGTTTACAGCTCGGGCAGTTGACATCTGCTTCGTTGGCTTGATTGACTGTGTTGTATACTGTGGTGGCTTTCCTCTTTGTCGTGGTAGCAGGCCTGGTTTCCCTTTTCGTTGTGATAGATGCGCTGCTTATTGACGGGGCGTAAGTATAGCGTAACGCCCTGTCTGCTTCTCGCATAAGGAAACGTGATAGTAGCACTATCTCTGGCTCTGTTGTTCCTTCGTTGTCTGTAGCGAAGTCGCACCATCTTGATTTTATATGAGGACTCAACTTGTCCAGTGTCTCTCTTGTTAGTAGAGGATTGTATAGATAACCTATACGGTCGATCGTTTTCAATACGTAGATCGTGTTTTGCATCTTGATCGCGAAACTATTTAGGTCGTCGTGCTGACGTACCTGCTCTAGGCATTTTTCTAAGTTCTTTCAATGCCTTATCAATGATTACCTCAGGCCAGCCGAAGCATTGCTCCAGAGTTTTCATAATTGCTTCTGGATCGGTGGCAGTGTGTAATAACGCCGACACTGCATCTCTTGCTTCACCTTTCAAACTGCTCTGCAGGCGCTGTAGGTTCTCCGCTGATGACATGCTGTACATGTTTGTTGTGTCATGGTACGCTGCCTTGAACGGCAGCCACTCGCTCACGGCACCCTAGAAGTACGGTAGGTTGGTATGCCGGAGTCGTGGTCTGGCCATCTTCTCCAGGGTTGCAGCCAATTGTTCAATACTATTCTTGTCCACGGTTGGCGTCGGCGATCTTGCTCTCGGAGTTTCAAATCGCAGCTGTTTTTCATCTCTGCAGTCGATGAGTCCCCCACCCTCCCCCACTGTGTGGGTGGGTTGGTCACCACTGGTCGACCTTCTGGTGCTGTTGTTCAGTCTGGATGGGCTTTTCATTGATGCTCTCTTTGTCCTGTATTACTGAGACATCTACCGTTAAACTTTTCTTAATTAGTTCTACCTCCAGGTCCAGCTCTTTTCGTCGTATGTCGGCCAGCTTTTCAGCAGCTTCGAGTTTGGCTAGCCGTAGTCTCGTGGCGACGCTCGTCGTTGACTCTATACCGCTCCGATGGCCCTGCAGTTGTGAAGTCTGCAGTGGCGGTGGCAGGCCGGTCACGCTCTCCAGCTGTGGTGATGCTGGCGGATCGAGGGACAGTCGTCGGACTCTGTCTAAATGTATTATACTGTTCAGTCTTGATTTAATATTTACGTAGTCTTTACGATAATCACACAATTTACTTTCACTTAAAAGCTGGATCCGACAAATTGTGTCGAACTGGGTTTTTCAGCCCATATTTATACTATAAATTCCTGGGTGCAAGTAGTGGTCTGGGCGATCCATCATTTTCCCAGTTTTTCTCTTTCTGGCCAATCTCCTTTGTGGCGCCTGGTTGGGAAATTGATCTTGTCCCGAACCAGTCAAAACTTGTTGCGACCTGCTCCCGTGACCACTAGTTCCTGGTAAGCGGTGCCAGTTGGTGCATGCCTTTGATCTCACTTGATTAACGTTTTCTTAGTGTTTGTGTTGGGTCTCGGCGTCCGTTACAGTATTTTTGTCACATTATGTGAGAAGGATCCTTGAAAAATCATCATTTTGAATATATGGTAGGTCAATTTTATTAATGAACTGAATAAATATGCATTATTTACGGTAGGAAATAATTTAAAGTTGATAGTAAGTACGATATTAACTTGACTTACCCTTCGCCATTGGTCGGTTTTGGGTGTTCCTTCTGCAACTGAATATTGCTAAATTGCTACAGACTTCCACGCTTTCCGGGAAATCCGAACGGCCTTTGGCTGTACCGGAGGGCGTCCCAATTCTTTCGTGGGTATGGAGTTTACCACCTTGCGGAAACCCTTCCGCAGCCAGACATCTTGAAATGAAATATTCTACTTAAAGTATCTATTCAAATTAAGGTTTGGTACACGAAATTACATATTTTAAAAGTACCAATGTATTCCGTGTTGTTACTTACCTTTAATTTGAGATTTTTTTTTCACGAAACAAAACATTTTCGATACTATTTGCAGTTATAGGCTAAATAGGCTTTATTTACGTTTTACGGCGGTTTACGTAAAACGTCAAAAGCATTTTATAAGCCGCATAAAATAAAATGTTCTCTAAAGTGCAGGATTATAACGCGCAATATTCGATTTTTAACTTAGCTGTGTAATAGTCGATAAAAAAATAGAGCTGTGACTGTATGCACCTTATAAGCATTGTAGTTTCATAGTCATTTGATGTGATACGTAATACCAAAGTTACGAAATTCTTAGTTGACAACTGAGTTCGGTGTATAACTAATCGTTGACAGTTGTAGTTGCTAACTAAGTTAGCTAATAGCCCTACTGGAGTACGATCCGGAGGGAACTCAGGTACCACCAGGTGCCCGACTACTTCTGTCAAGTGGTCGAGGCCTACCTGTCGGACAGGTACACAGTCGGCCCCGGTCACCGGGAAGAGTGGAAACGTCGAGAGATGTCGTGCGGTGTTCCGCAGGGATCAGTACTAGGACCACCCTTGTGGAACGTCGGGTACGGCTACGTGCTGCGCTGCTACTTCCCTGAAGGGGTCAGCGTGGTCTGATATGATTGACGACAGGAGGAATTCACATCGGCGTCGGGTCAACGATGAAATACCTGGAATCTTTTGGAAGGCAACTTTCTAACAAATGCCTAGTCTTTAGGTCTGTGTTTTTATTTTTGCTCGATATGTTTTTAACGTAATCAAAAATTGTATATTTTATAAATCTTAGAACGTAATTGCCTTTGACAGCTGTAACACAGAACACAATAAATTAATGTTTAATGTGAACCAAAGATTTTATAAATCCTACTAAAGTAGGTAGACTATATAGTATATATAAATATATACTTATTACTAGGATATATAAAATCTTTGATATGAACTGGGATTCTCAGTTCCGTTTTACAGAGAGTGCGACGGTTTCATTAATTCCACATATATTATTGTGCAGACTCTAAAATACACAACCACGTCAATTTTACATCGCAATATCCATTAGGAATCAATTGTGATTTGCGAATAATGAAAAGAAAACAGCCATTGAACTTCATTCGATTCGAAAGAATCCCCCCAAAAAAAGAGGTCAAGCAAATAGTAAGAATTTAAATTGATCAGTTAAACGTAGCAATGCGCCATCCATGGTGAGATATTTTATGTGATAGTTCGATAGTTCTCGTTTGTTTCGACTTTGACTCAATTCAAGGTCGACTGAGACTGGTTCATGGCGCGTTCTTTGGTTTCTAGTTTTACGAATTATTGACTTGCATTATGATTGCGAATCCAAACTAATTCTTTCAACAAAAGCAATCGAAAATTCGAGTTAGTTAGAATAGACTCAAGTCTGGCACGCTCTCGCCTCTAACTAACATGCTCCTCGGCTCGATGCATGTAATCGATTGACTCTTCACCCCCTTAACCTAGCGAGAGTCGGTGAATGAGAGTGACTGATTCAAATAAACAAAAACTAGCGTTCGATTACGTAGAATTGAAACAATTGAAAAATATTTAACTATTTAGTAGAAAGGTAATTCGATGGTTGATTCGGTTTATTTCAAAGACTCCGATTCATTCGATGGCTTAAACGTTTCGGAATCGCCCATCCCTAGTCAAACGTCAATTGTATTGATTAAAAAAAGCAATGTTGCTAAAGTAATAAAAAACACGGTGCTTTTAGTCGATTTCAAGTTAGGTAACTTTAATCGAGTAAATGGACTAATTGGACAAGATAAATTATGGCATTTAATAAGGGTATAGTATCTTAGGAATCATAGAGAACTAATACATTGTAACCTGATTAAGTAAGATCTCAAGCCAAGGAACACAGGATTATTTTTACAACTTAGAGGCTTATAATTAATTTTATTTTCCAAAACAGGTTAGAAATAAGGCTGTCTTTACAAAAAGGGTGCAACATGGTATAGAAACCTAGGCACAAAGATCTATGGGTTTCTACGAAGGTAGCATTTCAAGTGCCAAATTTAAGAGCATTCAGTGGTAGAAAAAGAAGAAATGGCTTTTATTTTGAAGTTTTCAAAGTGATATTAACATCCAGACACTTCATTTTAAAAGTCTATGAATCCTACTATCTGTATTGTATATAGAATTATAGATTTTTTCTATATCTTAACACGACAATATTATCAAGGTGATCCGACGAGTACAGTATCAACGATAATCCGCGCATTCCCACAAGACAGTTCCAACCGCTACTCGGAACCGTTTACAGCAAGTTCACTCCAAAATACTGTTTTAACAAAACGTTTATTTTGTTGACAAAATTAACAATTAGTTCTTATGCGCGAATTTAGCAAAATTGGCAAACGTGCTCACAAAACGTGTAGTCGATGGGGCCGGAAGGTTCTGGAGTGATGACCGTGTACGGAAGCGATTGACCGTTGCGAAACGTTGTGGCGACGCTTAGGGGAGGCCTATGAACAGCAGTACACGATCATATCGTGGAAATAGCTGGGTGGTGCCAATATTTTTTTTATCAAATAAGCCGTGTTTCAAAAGAACCGCGCCTTAAATTTTTTAACTCGCTTTATTTCAAGTTAAGTATTACTATTTTAGAGGTAAGTGGGACAGAGTGTAAAGTCCCGCAAACCTCCTTTGAAAAGGGTGGATCCTCCGACCAGACAGGATGTTATAGTCTGGTGGGCGACTGCCCGATAGTTGATGTCGGGCTGTCGTATATGTTCAAATCGCGCGGAGAACTTTGATTGCGCGATGCAGGATTTCGTATTTTCTTCGTAGTTCTTATGTGGCGTCATAGATGTCGCTACATCACTCTCCTCCGAAGATCGGAGATCGATGGTTCTTGATGCTTCTTGATGTGTTCCAGGCCAGCGGCAGGTTGGTTCCAGTGAGTCGGAACCGATGCCGCATAGTTCTCGGTGAATCGGAACTGTCTGCAGTGATGCCCCAGTGAGTCGGGGTGTTGCTATCCCAGTGAGTCGGGGTGTTGCTATCCCAGTGAGTCGGGATAATGCCCCAGTGAGTCGGGGTGATGATGTCCCAGTGAGTCGGGATGATGCCCCAGTGAGTCGAGGTGGTGCTGTCCTAGTGAGTCGGGATGATGCCCCAGTGAGTCGGGGTGGTGCTGTTCCAGTGAGTCGGGACGATGCTGCAGTCTCCAGTGAGTCGGAGTAGTGCTGCTGGCTCCAGTGAGTCGGAGCGGTGCTTGTGCGACGTAGGGCTTGATTGCTGGTGTCGACCAGGAGAGGTTCTTCATGGCTCTTCATATGACTGGCCGAAGGTGCGGTGTGCCAAGGTCGCTGATGTGGCTGAGGTGGTGACCAGGTATGACCAGGTAGACATACTGGTGGTCAGGATACCCTTAGCCGAGGGTGCTGGCTGTTTGGCTCGTTGCTCGAAAGCTTGAGGAAGTGATAATGACGTCACGAAGTAGTAGCTGCACGAAGGCTGCGCTGACGTTCTTTATCGGGGTCACCAGTTTGGAGGTAGGTGGAACAGAGAGTAAAGTCCCACATACCTCCTTTGAAAAGGGAGGATCCTCCGGCCAGACAGGGTGTTATAGTCTGGTGGGCGACTGCCCGATAGTTGATGTCGGACTGTCGTATATGTTCAAATCGCGCGGAGAACTTTGATTGTGCGATGCAGGATTTCGTATTTTCTTTGTAGTTCTTATGTGGCGTCATAGATGTCGCTACACTATCAAGTCTACATTCTACAGCACCTCTGGTTTTTGAGAAGTGGACAAAAGAATTTCAACAGAAATAAATGGAGAAGATACCAAAATTTCCAGTCTCTGGATTCTGAATCTAAACTTAGTTTAGTAAATGTAATCGTTTAATCACTGCTTCTTCAAACAAAAAGGGGCGTGTTAAATTTCTAGATTTAATTTGTAGCTCAGGAACATCGAATATTTAGTCTGCGGTATCTTTCGTTATCGTTTTTTGACAATGACTTTTGTAATTTAAGTTTTCTTATCTTTATTATTGATATTTTTTGATAGGTTATTGCAAATTATTTTTATGTATTAAATAAATAAGTATAGAGATAAGTAAAACCCATTTAGTCGATTATGAAATTATATAGTATCTGTGGTATTATTGCTTGCAACATTCTTAATTTGGTTTTCCTTCGACAGTTTCGCGGGTTTGGCACGGTGTGATAACAGCCAACAGCTCATGAAAAACATTTGCAGAGCCAGTACCGCGGCTAAAATTAAAAAAAAAAAATTGTCGGTGAACTTAACTAAAAGTACTATTGTTTCAAATAATTTGTGTGTGACTTTTAAGTGAAATACTACTATTCTATATAAGTTGTGTGTGACTTTTAAGTGAAGAACTGATACATCCCTAAAATGAGGAGGAAGATCCTGTATCAAGGGTACCTGATCAAAAGAAAAAACCTTCATCAAGGTTTTTTAGTAACGGTGAGTTCGATTTCAGCTCATCTGCTTTCTTTTTAAATGGAAATATTTGTATTTAATTATTTATTTAATCATTTTTGGAAACTTCATAAAATATTAACATCGTGTTGATCCCGTAATCGCAAGGGCTATTGCTGATCGATCCTAGGTTCAATTCCCGATAAGCCAATTTTTTTTATTTTTTTACGATTCTTTTATTTGAGGCACCTGGTAGATAGAATATATACAACGTGTAACATTAAATGCGCACAACCTCAGACACCCCAAATGATTTTTAATTCAATTGACCGAATTTTTTGAGAAAACAAAAACATTTAAAAAATAAATTATGGTTTTATGTGCAGTTTTAGTTTGTTTAAAATTCGTATCTGCATCGAAATAAGATTTTTTATCATCCCGCATATGAAATTTTTTTATTAGACTACAACCATTTTTTTTAAGGGTGGAAATCATCCTATTACTTCTCCCGCTCTGGATGGAGCGAGAGGGCGTGTCAGAGTTTTACTGACTAAAACCACACCTGTGGCCTTCAGTTGCCCTTTGCGTACTAGGGCTGCGGGTTTCCTTTTCAGAAATTCCCCGTGGTCCTAGCTAGCGAGCATCGACCCTACAGTTTGCTGACATCTCTTGAAGAGCGCGTGGTTTACTACGTGCTGTTGACGACTGGGCTCAGTCCGTTTGACTACCGGACGGCCGGACGGCGGGCTACCCATTGCTCGACGTCCGCAAGCCCGCGCTTACTGTGGCTGGTAGTCGGGGTCGGAGTTTCGGTGGCTAGGGCGTGAGGACCTGCGCTCCCTCACGCGTGCCTCCTCCTTCTTTGCTAGCATAACTGCTTCGCAAAAGAAGGCGACCGCCTGCCATTCCTCCTCGCTCCGGACCATAGCCTGAACCAAGACTACAACCATTTGGGTTTGTTTACCTATTTGGGCGGGTTTGCGCACGTGATGGTTTGACCTATTAATGAATAGAAAGGGCAAAATTTTTAATAAAGAATTTTTTGAAAAATGTAACCTAAGTATATTAAAAAGTGGTTTAATTGATTCTGCTCGTGATTCCGATCAAATTATTTTCAGGTTTTGCGCATTTAACGTTACACGTTGTAGATATTATGAGGCCGTAATATGTTTCAGTCTTATCTACAGTCTTTTAAAATGGAGACTGTTGATCTAATAGGTTAGTATTTCCTGGAACCAACTTAATTAACATTTTGACTGCTTTATGGTCTTGGTGTGATTGTACGGTCGGGCGGAGTGTTATTGAGTTTTTGCATCTAAACACAGCAGGTTAAAACGGTCACAATCATGGCAGTTAATCCCCTCTTTGAAGAGTGGTTGGAGCAGCACCATGGCGCGTTCCGAATGATACAGGTGTTCCGGATTCAAGAGGAAGAAACACCCGGATGTCTATACTGAGCGGGCTTACCAGAGGACACGGTGGAGCATAAGGTGTGCCCCACTTGAATAAAGTACCTCTGTGTCCTTGTGGAAGCGATTAGTTGTAGCGACCCGTTGTACTGGGCCCTGCCTCATTGCCTGATTCAGACCTTGGTCCAGAGCGAGAGGGAATGAGATGCCGTTGCCTCATTCTGCGAAGCTGTAATGCGAGAGAAGAAGGTGGCCGTACGCAAGAAAGAACATACATCTTCAAGCTTCCTCCACCGTGACAGGAGACATTCCGGACTTTGGATGTCACAGATTAATCTCCGGTCACAGTAAGCGCGGGCTTGCGGACGATGACCAATGGGTCAATGGGGCCATGGTTTTTAGCTCTACACCCGGCCGTCAGGGCCGATATCCGCTAGGTTCACAACATTTTTTGGAAAAAAAAAAAATTACTCGGTCCTAGAAAGCAAATAACAATAGAAGAAACTTGGGTGGGTTTTAGTCAGGAAAAGTCTGGCACGCCCTACCACTCCACCCTAGAGCGTAAAAATCATTAGATGACTTCAATACTCCTAAAAAAAAACAGGCTATAATGTGAGTTTCTGCCATCATTTTTTATGCTCAACACACTGATTATATATTTACAGGAAAAGTCACCGATTCGATTTGCTAGTAAAACCAGAGAAACATTAAATGAAATCTTTACGTTCGCCCATCATCTTTCTTTTTTAAAGCCTACTTTGTGTCCTGCAGCTGGCCAAAGGTCTCTCCTTTTTTCTTCCAAACCTCTCTGTGTAGACATAACATGATCAGTAACATGATCAGAACCTTCATTGCAATCGACCTCGATGGTCTCGTCCTTCCTGAGGCGTCCAGTGAGTCACAATCGTTGCGCATTTGTCCGGGTGTATTCGTACGACGTTGCCAGTAGGTACACTCCCACATCAGCCTGGCTGCTTTTTCTTCGACATTTCCTATTTGACTTATGGAGCGCAGCATCGAGTTTCTGACGTTGCCAAACTAACTTTGTGCACTGTAGGTAAGAACGGACATAATGTACATATCAATGATTTCAGAGTAATCGGAACACTACATTAAATGCGATCGTTAAAGGCCCCGACGGAAGACCGTCTTTTTTTTTTTCGATGTGGAAAATCATCTTATGACAACCCCCGCTCTTGGGTGGAGCGGGAGATAGTGTCAGACTCTTACTGACTAAAAACCCCACCCCGTTCCTTCTAGCCTTCATACCGGGGCTCGAGTTTCCTTTCAGATAACCCTAGCCCCAATAGGCTTCGACCCAGGTGGGCCCTTCCTGTTGCTGACAACTCTTTGATGCGCGCGGGAACAGTGCGCGCTGTCGACGTCTTGGGCTCGGTTCGGACAGTTACCGGACGATCGGACAGCGAGCTACCCATGGCTCGCCGTCCGAGAGCCCGGGAAGACCGTCTGGTTTTTAGAAAGTTGAAACACGAATCCGTTATGTTAGGAAGACCTAACATTTTGGATTCATCTTCTAACTTTCTTGTCTTGCCTATTTTTAAACGACATAATATGGCCGTAAGTATGTATAATTATCGACGTATTGTAACACTTGCCTGTTTACCTCGACACTTCTTCTCGTGCCACTGGTTATGACCTTGCTCTTTGATCTGTTAATTGTAAGTCCCACCTCAAGGCATGCCGTGCTCAGATCTTTGAGCATTTCTTCAAGTTACGAAGGTGATGTGGAGCCATAACACATTGTTTCAGCAAAGCGAAGATTCGGAAGCTGGTGGCCGCCAATATTTACGCCTCGTTACTGCTTCCTACTTTTTATTTAAGCCAAAAGCGCCGTTCGTCATGCGTACTGAGTTATGTATTTTACTTGTATTTTATCTAAATTGTCATAATTCGTTACGGGTGCGTTACATAATTTAGAAAAGTGTGGTATCGAATAACACGTTCCTATAATTTTACTAGGTAATCCGAAACACTTAACAACGAATGCACGTTACAACGAAAAATTTAACACCGTAGCCATGCGATCTCAAAATACATGATTCAGAAAACTTGTAATATCGAATAGCAAGTCCCCATATGTTTACTAATTAGAAACACTTCACAGCAAATGCACGCTGCTACGAAAAATCTAACGCCATAGGTAGTCATGCAATCTCGAATAACCAAAACCCTAATTTACCAATTCGAGTCTCACATTTAAGTCATATTCTTAATTTAAGTATCAGCTCTGGTGTATTTCTAGATAGTTTAAAAACCGTTATAGTTAAACCACTTTAACCCTTCAGATACCGTCAATTAGAGACACAATAGTAAGACAATAGATGCGCGGCCACCGGTGGTCGCTTGGTGATTCATGAATTAAAAAATTATAATAATGAAGAACTAGCAAATGGAGTTGTTTAAGCAATGCTCAGCGCAGATGTCGCTGCGTACATTTGACTCAGAATAAAATACTCCCTGCGTTAAAAGCGATTATATCTTGAATCCGACCAAATTTAATAGTCACAAATTTTAAGAAGCTATTGAATAATATTCGTAACGTTTTGTGTTGGTTGGATTCGCGATATTATCGCTTTTGACGCAATTCGGAACGCAGGGACTAATCTCATACCTGTCAAATAATTTTTTAACGTTGTTTGTTGATTAACGAGTTATAATTCTCTATTTGCATTTATTTTTATTGTATCAGTTAAAACAAATATAGGTACATAACAACAGCTTTGATACCCATTTTTTCAAAAGTTATAGAAAAAGTTATTTATGATTCGATTGATAATTTTTTATCCAAATATGATATTTTAAGTCCGGACCAAAAGGGTTTCAGGAAAAACAAAGGTAAAAGTACAGCCGTTTACAATATATTAAATGTCATAATGCATAATAATGACTACTTTATTATTTTAATATATTTTTGTATTTTATTATTATAAATATATATTTTATATTTTTCCGTTTGAAGCATCTGTTATTTATTTATTGTGCAAACCTATCACAGTGTTGCCCTTTTTAACCCAAAGGTTGGCTGGTAGAGATTGCCTTGTTGCATTAAGTCCACCTATGTACCACTACGGTACATGAAGTTTAAACAAATAAATAATGCTGATAAAAAGTACCCACTTGCGCAGTATTTACGGACATGACGCGGGCATTTGGTTGTGTTGATCATGAAACTCTATTGCACAAGTTAAATGTCATAGGTATCAGAGGAAAGGTCCAGTACATTTCCTCTGATTAATAAAATCATACCTTAGCAATCGTAAACAGCACACAGAGATCACTAGAATATGTTTAAAAACTAAGCGTGAGAAAAAGTATCTATCTGAAGCTAGAATTATTAAGTATGGTGTACCACAGGGTTAGTATACTGGGCCCTTTATTATTTTCGCTACACATAAATGGCCTACCACGCCACATTTAACATCCTATGGTCCTATTTGCTGACGATAGCACCGCGTTGACAAAAAATTTACGAAGTATTAGTTGCTAAATTTTTAGGTATAATGATAGGTAGCCAACTAACTTGGAAGCCGCTGGCAGAAGAACTGTGCAAAATATAAGTACAGCTGCATAGTATGTATTCTTTAACCTTTCTAAGAAAGTTAAAATGGCCACAAGGTTAGTTGCATACCATGCTTTAGTTGCGTATGTTTTGTGGTATGGCGTAATTTTTTGGGGAAATTGTCGTCTGGGAGAACAGGTGTTCAAGGCTCAAAAACGCTGTATAAGGGCAATGTGCAATTTAATTGTGACAGATAGCTGCGTACCTATATTTAAGTCCCTAAAATTACAATTTTTGTGGAAATATGTATCTATTTAATTAAATGTCCGAAAATAGTAATAAACCAATTAGGACACAATATAAAAATAGGCTGCTTGCTAATGGTTTCGGCACCGCCTTACTAAAGAAAAGTGTAATATGTATGGGTCCGACCATATTTCACAAAATACCCGATGGGATAAAAAAATAAAAAACTTTTTACAAAAAAAATTAAACCGACTTCAAAAAGTACAAAATAACTTTAATTTCGGAAGTCGGTGTTTCTATAATAGATATCTAATCTTGTCTCTTCGTTATTTAACACCGACTTCCGAAATTAAAGTTATTTTGTACTTTTTGAAGTCGGTTTAATTTTTTTTGTAAAAAGTTTTTTATTTTTCACTTTTTAGTTATGGTAGCACCACTAAAAAGTACCTACCCTTCAGCTAAACATAAATTACCTTATAGCCAGAGTGCATCTCATAACGATTCTTATAATCCCAAATACGGTTATATTACATGAATTTACCCCCTCCCCCTTTCCCCTCCCCCTTTTCTTTCAGTCAGTCATCGACTACACGTATACAAAGCAATTTTACTTGTTACGACAATTCTGCTATGATTTTATGAGGAGTTCTGTCCCATATCTTCGAAGTTCATGATCAGATTATAACAATATTTCTATGGGACCAACTTGGAAGCATAACCTTTCAATAAAAAAAAATTCAAAATCGGTCCACAATTGACGAAATATCGGTGAAGATACATACAAATAAAAAAAAAAAAACATACATTCAGCCGAACATAGAACCTCCTCCTTTTCGAAGTCTGTTAAAAATGAGGCTCTTCCACTTTTTAATTGACTGAATTATTAATGAATAAATCATTGACATATATATTACTAGCGGAATAAATGCTATTACTCAATTAGCGAATTTTTGACGGATGATAATTTAAATAAATCTGACATTACATTACTTATTTATTTTTTTGTATTGTTGTCTTATAATTAATTTATTTCATTTTGACATTTTATATTGATTTGATATTATTTAAGTTTGACTGTGTCTTTTTTAGCCCTAAGTATATTATATCAACAGTGTTTTGCATGCCTTAGTTAAGCTAGTTGTATGTGTAGTATGGATATCTGTAACCTGTACCTCCTTTCTGTGCAAAGTAAAAATCTAGGTATTCTATTTTATTCTATAGTCACTTAACAAATGCGTGCTTCTACGTATAACTTATCACAGAAGTCAAGCTTAATTCATGAATTCCCAAGCGACCACCGGTGGCCGCGCATCTATTGTCTTACTATTGTGTCTCTAATTGACGGTATCTGAAGGGTTAACTAAACCTCTAACGAAAAGACATCTTCAAAACTTTAACCCTTCAGATACCGTCAATTAGAGACACAATAGTAAGACAATAGATGCGCGGCCACCGGTGGTCGCTTGGGGATTCATGAATTAATCTATCTATTAGGAGAGCTAACGTTTTCAAAGAAAATGCAAAAACTTCGGATTAGTAAACTTACGGAAACGTGTTATTCGATGTTACTCTTTTCTGAACTATTTACCACACTCATTCGTTACGTGTACATTGTATGCAATAAGTAAATCAGAAACGTTTATTTCAAATAGACCAATTACAGGCACTTTTGAATTGTTAAAATATAACTCAGTTAAAGTCAGTTAAAAAAAAGGAAAGCTAAATTGCACGTTCTGAAGCGTAAATTTCAGCAAGTTGGTACTAGATAGAATCTATAATTTGAAGCATCAAATTTTAAATGAACATAGCGATAATACTGAAGCGTTACATATAACAATAAAAACCTGGTAAGTGGAAGTCCAATTCCTATAACCTGTAGGGTCCAACAACACAAAGAGTACCTAGGTGTAGTAAGTAGGGTACCTGGTGACGTCATAAAATCATAAAATTTAGTTTAATCTTTGTGGTATCTCTCGAAATGTTACGGAACACTTCGGATAGAGTATGTCTAAAAAGTCAAACGACTTTGGTAAATAGGGCAAAATTAAATCTGATGTAGACAACATTGTTTACTAATAGAAGAACTTTATAAAAAGTATCGAATATAAGTATTTTTTAAATATTTAATTCATGAATCCCCAAGCGACCACCGGTGGCCGCGCATCTATTGTCTTACTATTGTGTCTCTAATTGACGGTATCTGAAGGGTTAAATTTTATACAACATTCCCAAATCGTTTGACTTTTTAAACAAACATACCAATCCATCTTGCACTTGAAGTTTTTAATATGTATTTAAAAACAAAGATCGACTTATATGTAGGGCCAACCATATGGCTTAAATAAAACCCACATACTAGTCCATACTGTGCTACCACCTTAATTTAAATACGTACCAATAAATAAATAACGTAAACTTTATCCCTTAATTTAAAAATAAACAAACACGCTTATAAATTTATAAACATAGCCTAAATGCTTATTATAATAGATTACGTTTAATTCGATTACTTAACAAAGTGATAATAAAAAAGTTAAATACAGTAACAAACAATTTATTTGCAATCCGATTTCCTCTAATGACCTAATAATAATATTCAAATTATAATTAATTTAAAAGCAAATGAAATAGATCCAAATCATGACCGCTTATTTTAGGCGATTAGAAGATTAAGAAGACGGATCTGTGGTAAGTAAAGGTATAATGCTTGCAACACTTTGTTACTATGTTCATAAACGAAAAAAAAAAAAATAGAAAAATATTAGTGGTGAGGTGAACGTTCAACGTTTGTGAATGTACTTCACAACCGCAAAACATTGCTAATATGTGACTCATTGTAGTTAGTTAATAAAGAAATTACTCTAAACAATGTCTCGAAATATAGTTTTCGAAGGGTGGTTGACAAAATCTCCACCAAACAGGCGTATTTGGCGAACGGTGAGCTCAACTTTAGCTTGGCATTTTACCTTTGTTGACAGAGTAAGTGGTTGGGTATAAAACAAATTTGGCTGTAAACATTTTCAGATTAGAAGCCGCTTTGATAGCTATTTGCTACAGATACTTGACGAATTTGTGTAGTGTGTCGTTTTTTTACTACAGAGATGGCGCAGGCGCTGGTTTGCCTTGCGGCAGTCGGGAGAGCTTCCTGGCCAGTATTTCTTAGATTATTATGCTGATCGCAACTGTCGTCGACTCAAGGGCACTATAAATCTGGACCTCTGTGAGCAAGTAAGTGCGTGAATGTTCAATACCACACCTTTTACACTAATTAAAAATACCTACTGCACAATATGTTCTAGTAGACATCAATAAACAAACTTATCAGTTAAAGTATAACTTGGACTCCTGATCTTGAACTTAAATTGTAACAAGAATTAGTAAATCATTTATCAAAAATAGTGCACTAAAATAAGTCTGCGAATAAAAATACAATGAGCTGTCATAATTGTTGTCACTCCCATGCCACACTGAATTAGTTTGTAGCATGTTGTTGTAAGCAGGTGGTATTGAATGCTGGAGCCCATCCTCTTGACACAATCCCAGAATATTGTGTGAACTTAGTAGACTGCCAGGAATAGCTTAATTTGTGGCATAATTTTGTAATATTATTTTATTTTTCATCTTAATAATTTATGTAACTGATAGCTTAGCCATTCTTTTTAGTAATAATTAAACATAATAATCGTTTTTTTTTAGTTGGTACTGTAAGCCTGTACATTCTTTTAGGGGCTCCAGCAGGGTCAAAGCTTACTGGGGCTAAAAGAATCTAAAATAGTCAACACAATATAGAAAGAATTTTTGTAACAAAACATGTAACTCTGAAGTTAAAAGTCTACAAGAGTTTTTGTTTGGTTTTAGCCTTGACTACTGAACTAAAGTTTCTTTCATACTATACTTCAACTTTTAATCATAAATATTCAATATTTTGGTCTGAGAATCTTAGTGTTATTACATAATCATAAGTATAGTTTATTATTAATAAAATTGTAATGTATACAAATGAATGGATTCTCTACTAATATAATACATGCAACATTTTTTCACATCTAAATATATTTTTACTAAAGTCATCAAATAACTAGTACTGAATTTAGGACATAGAATATTTTCACCCCAGTACTAAGTGGCCTTGGAATAATTTTATTTAGTGGACAGAAGACAGTTCCATTTAAAAAAAATATTAAACTACGAGGACAGACCTTTTTTCAGTTTCTTTTAAAGTAACTGAAAGAAATTTTATGCCTATTTATAGTAAAAAAAAATATTTTGTCAAGTGTTATTTTGTCTGGTCAAAACATTCACAATAAGAGGATTGTAATCACTTTTTAAATTTGGTTTTTACCATTCATTCTTTTCAAATGCTTGTTCAGTACCCTAACCATATGAAGAATAGAATCTGATACATTTTGCCTTCAACTAGAAAGTTACCTAATATGATTGAATTATATGTCTCATGTAGGCTACAGCAGTATCACTGGTATGCTTCAAACTGTTGATTCATTTTATGCAGGCCATACACCATCCAACCTGTTGTCCAATTGGTTTGACGCTACAGTTTTGATCAAACCTGTAGTTCTGTGTGTGGGACTGGATTGTTACGACGATTATGTTTGACGGCACAATCTAATTTCGATTCTTTTGATTTGATCATTGCGATTAGACCGCCATACACGGTTGATCAAACATTTCGCAAAATACAGCCCGGTACCATGAGTTACTGGAATTTTAAATTAAATAATTACAATAATCTTTTGGTGTAATTCTCAATTCTTTTAATAAATTTGTGTGAGTAAACTGTTTTCTTTTCATTTGTTTTTGTTTCATTTTCACGAGTAAAATGCCAAAAAGGAGAAATACGCTTGCTACTGATTGGACAACCTGTTTGATCATGTGTGGTGTATATAGACGAGTTCGTCTCACAGATTGGATCAAACCTGAAGAGTCAAACCGATTAGATGACAGGTTGGATGGTGTTTGGCGGGCATTCGATAATGACACTTGTTGGACAACTTAAGCTACTTAATCTATCCCAGCATAGGACAGATCCGTCATAGTCTGTGGTATAATATAGCGAGAAAGCAGTCTTGTATCGTGTATATAATGTGACGGTAGCATGCTTATGACTATCGTGCAACTGACCATCGGGAGGAATTTGGGAAAAGTGGACTTGGTTCCCACAATCAGATAGATTACGGTAAATTTATTCGAAATTTTTTTTTTTGTACATAAAATGAAGAAATGTATTGGAAAATACATAAATAATAGCAAAAAATCAATAGTTTCAAGTATCTCATTTACTTTTTAGGTCTTTTATAAAGATATTATGATGTTGCTATTGCCAAATGGAATGCTTGATCATGATTGTGCAGATATTGTGCAATACAACAATACCTACATCATACTGACTAGGTTGTAAGTACATGCAGTAGTGAAGAATATAGCAACATAGGGACTTATAATAATCAGGAGCATGGATATAATTTCAATAGTTGGTACATGATCATTTTATTTTCTAAACAGCCAGTTAAGCTTTGATTTAGCATCAGTGTAGACTGAACTTCTTTGTTAATCACAACAAACAAGGCTTTGAACTACCAATTTTGAATAGGACTTTAATAATCGTGTCTTTTCTCTTCTTCAGCCAGGTAAATATAAAACCCAACAATTTTTAATCAAGAATGCATTCAGAAATAATATGTATTGACCTCAGTGATTTTTCCCCTACAACCGCTCAGATGTGTTTGTGAGATATGCAATAGCATATCTTTTCTAGATACTTTGGAAAACTGATATCTTGTATTTATTACATAAATTTATATTGAAAACATGACATTTTGTGTAAAACTAGATCCAGTCATTACTAGGTTTAGTTTTACACTTTATCATGGTCCAGACGTCTTTACCTCTGGGCCCTGGATCTTACCTTTGCCTGACACTTAGACGGATCATCATCATCATGAGCCTTTTTAATGTTCCTACAGCTGGGACTCAGGCCTCCTCTACTGCTATTTTGCAATACGTAATTTTTGGCCCTTCATAACGTACTTGTAAATTAAATAAGGAACAAAATGATATCTAGCACGCAAAATCGAAATCCTGAATGATGATTTATTTTTAAAATTTAAGGTTTTCAAAACCTTTTTTACTGGAACTAGTTTTGTGAAATATTCGAGTGAGCGACGGAAGTTATCGAATGCGTACAAAGTGCTATCTCTCGTTTTTCGCGTAGTCTCTTTTTCAAACATGGCTTTGAATGAAACAACAAACTTTTTAACCATTGTACTCACATTGACGATAGACAAACCCGGGAGGGCTCCCCTTAACATATTATAGTTACTTACTAATGGGTATAATATTGTCCTCAATATAAATAAAATTTTGCTACTAACAGCATGTGCGCATTTTTTTTATTTTTTTTATTGAGGCTTGCGTTTGACCACCATCTCACCATTAATTACAAGAATATGGCAATACTTATTAATCTATAAACTAGCTATGAGATTTATTAATATGATATATCCTTACATAACTATTACTTATAGAAAAAGTCCCTAAAGGGGTCTGTCTGTAATTCTGTATATTCGAAATAATCTCAAAAATTACTGGACGAAATCCGTTACATACGATTTTCACCAGTAGACAGAGTGATTCATGAGATAAGATTAGGTGTAAAGTACCATTTAGGTGTAAGTAGGAGTATATTGTATTTTCGTTAAAGATTTTTAACACTTACTTCCCTACTTGTAACATAAGTTTTGTTTAATACTAACAAAATTTATGTTACAAGTAGGGAATCAAATCCCATAAGCTTTTCTGCTGGATCGGAAATGCGGACTTACTTATGCGGGATCTAGCGCGTCTGCGGGATTAAAGATTTTTATAAGAAAATTAAATTCCGACGACCTGACCTGACGCCGCGACGCGGCGTTTAGATTATGTTTTAGACCCAGCTTATCCTCATTAAATCATGAAACAACTGAACATGAAACTCGTGACATTTTTTATAGTATTTGCCTGGAAAATATTTCTTTTGTTTTCGATTTCACTTTGCACTTGTGTAAGTCCTGTATCGCAACTGAAAAGGAACGTAATCAATGTCAGTTTAGGTACTCTTATGACCGGGGATTCCCCATAGCAAGTGAATTTAATTTCCTAAAAGATGGATGTCCGTTACATATTTTATCGTTCCATAAAAGCACCTGATTTTATATGAGAATATTTTTATTTGCGATTTAGAAATACTTTGAAATTCGATTCAAAAATAAACTATTTACATAGGCAGGTTTCATTAGAAACTCTCAATGTACAAGTCCGTCTCGCACTTGACCGGTTTTTGTGTATATAAAACAAAAGAGTAATTAAAAATTCCAATTCAGCAATTCCCGCGGAATCAGTGGGATTGATGACATCAATCCCGCAGGCGTATGGGATATCGATTTTGTTGCGGGATTGGATTCCCTAGTTACAAGCAATGACCATACAGCCCATAGACGCCTTATGATTGATCTAGCGCACCAAAACAATTCTGTCAACTACGAGGGGGCGTTTTTAAGTTCGTGGAATTGGAGGGGAAGAAGTGAAAATAAAAATACTAAATTATTTTTCTTTTTCAAAAAGTATATTCATCTGCTACTCTAAATACATTTTTCTAATCTTTCAATTAGCCTATGTATACTAAACTAACCTAAAAATGTTTTTTTTTCGGCCCAAAAATACTTTGAAACCGCGTCCTTCACTTCTTCATCAGTTGAAAATTTCTTCCCGCCTTTCAGTTTAAAAAAGAGGTAATAATAATAATCACTGGGAGTCAGGTCTCGGCTGTAGGTCTAAAATATCAAAGTCCACCTTATACAGGGCAGCCAACGCGACACGGCTCTTGTGGACAGGCGCGTTGTCGTGAAGAAGAAGGACACCTTTGGTTATTTTTCCTCTCCTTTTTTCTTTAATGCCTTCTTTCAACCTGTCGAGAATAAAAATATCTTATTCTCCGATATAGAAACGCCTTTATCTTTATAATCGGTCAACAGGATCCCTTCCTAATCTCAAAACACTGTTGCTATGATTTTTCTACCCGATTTTAAACTTCTTGGGTGGCGGTGTGATTTTTTTATGCCACGAGTACTGGCTCAGGTTCATAATGATGAAGTCACGTGGCATCCCCAGTAACAATTAGACTTAATAGGCCATCCTTATGTTCCTTACAAAGCACTGTGTGTTAAATTACCTAAGTTGCGGACATGTCTGGTTTATGTGGCTATACGATAGATCTAGGTTTGATAAGTGTTCATCAAAAATACCTACAGTATAATTATCTATATTTATTGAGTTAATATTTTTTGAATGACCTTTAGAAAAAATTAAAATTATGTTTCCATAAATAGTAAACTTATCAACTTTATTTGTTACAAAAATAAAGTAACAGCTCATTATCTGCTTGTTAAAAAAAAGTAGCTCTAGAGCTCTCATTCATATTCTAAGAAATATGGGCTTTTGCCAATTATAACAAAAAAAAATTTAATAAGTGGTACTTTTGTAATAATATTGTTGAGTATCTCCTGAAATATCATACTCGATAATTGCCTTATGTAGGAGATAAAGCGTTTCTAAGAAATTGTGATTTTTCTATGGAAATAGGGTTGTCAACTAGACGTAACAAAAAAAATAAAATTCACTTTATTTAGTAATTAAAAAAAAAAAAGAATAATCTTGACATATCTTTTATATGAAATATGTCGTTTGTGGATTGGTAACTAACGACATTTTCCATTGATGTAGCTCAGAAAGCTGCCCAACTTAGATGGGACTGGGCAAGATATGTCTGCCATATGCCTGACGAGCTATGGGCCCGTAAAACTCAGGGTTGATGCCCAGACACAGCAACACGGGGCAATGGCAAAACCCGTCAACTGATGATTTATTGAGGATTTATATGTTGTTTTGGTGAATTTCTATCATACTACAAAACTTTAGTTTTTAAATTAAATTGAAAAAAAAGAAGAGAAGAATTTTTTTTTTGCTTTCTATGAACTATGTTCGATTTTCTTTATATCTAGCAAAATAGCACAAGAGTTTTAATAAGAGTTTTCTTTGAAATGTATCTTTTTGAAAAGCAAAATTTTTGTATTAAATTTGAAAACCTCTAAGTTGACAACCCTAAACTGAAACAACAATCAATATCTCAAGTATAAGGCGTCTGAATCATTTCGATTTTTAATGATGCTACTTATTAGTATTATATTATAATTAGGTACTTAAAAACTTATGCAACAACGTAGTAATTTGCCAGAAAGAAATGAAATCGAAAGCACTAAAAACATTTTTTTGTGGTCTGTAAAAGCTTGATCATCTACTCGTAGTACATATATATAAATTTATAGTTTCTTTTGGTGAATTCCTGTCATACTATAAAACATTTATGGTAAAAGAAACACCAGGAAAGGAGATACAAAGTTTTTTCGGTTTCTATAAACTTTTCTGGATTTTTTCAATATCTCGTAAACTTTCTTCGTTTTCTTTGAAATAGATCATTCCAAAAAGCGTATAAAATGGATTTGTCAGTAACTCGGTGAAATAACATACTGTGCAGAGGTCTGAAAACGTGCGAGATCACTCCACGCGGCGTGTGTTGCGTTGTTTCTTAGGCGGCAGCGTGAGCATTCTTGGCACCCATCTTGCGCTGACCTTTGTCATGCCAAGATGATCGTGCACAGTTTTGAAAATTGTCGTATCCGATACTCCACCCAAAAAATATTTCCTTAATCGACAACCGATTCGAAATTAAAATCCGTCCTCTTACGTAGTCTATATTGTAGTGTCCGACTAAAACTGGTGGTTACGACCGAAACCTAAACCGAATTTCGGCAAGTCTCAGTTTCGGTCGAAACCGAAACTTCCAAAGTAAAACCAAAAATCTTCGTATTTCATATAAATAGTATATAGGTTTTTAGCTGTACCTATAACAGAGGCGGCCTTGGTACTTACATCACTCATTATGTTTGAGGGAAAGAGAAAGTCCTTGCAGAAAAAAGAGACGCAAACAAGACATCACCTACGACCCTTTAGTTATGACCAGTATAAGATGAACTCTGACAAATTATCTCAGGATACGAATGGAATTATCTACCTATACGTAACTATTAATACCCATAATCAATATCGTAACATCCTTTCGGATAGTCGAAGTCAGACTGATGTTACCACCTACGTGTTGAACAAGGTAGGAGCCATTATTATATTTTCTTATTTTCTTACTGACTGAAACGGAAGTGATTACGACGAACGGAAGTGACGTATTTGGAAATTATTTTGGGGCGTCCTGTATCATATCTATAAGTTATATGTGTTGACAGACATGCGTCCCCTAATACGTCTATGGGATGTATGGTCGTTGGTTACAATCAATATTCAACAAAACGAGATAAATTCAAGTACACTGCACTCACGAAAAGCATATTGCTACCTGCTAACCTTGTAATAACAACGATATTGGCTTGATTTACTGAAGCGAAATACGAGTAGTCACTACTAGTAAATTCAATAACGAATCATCACTTTTCATAAATGACACACTTTAGTAACACACTGCTCATCTAAATTTCAAGAACTGATATGCATTTTGGTAAATCGTTTATCGTCATTCAAATAAAGATTATACCTAAAGATAACCGTAGTAATCAAGTTTTCATAAACAAATTATTGATAAAATACTCTATAATTATATGTCAGAAAACTAAACTCAATTTTGTGCAGCAATAAACAAGAAAGACACAGTTTGGCAAGAAAAAATATATTAAAGTGCCCTTCAAACTGAGTTTTAATACGACACAAGTATGAAAGTATCAAATAATAAAGATAAGACATAAAGCGTTTGTGATTTCTCCCGCCTGACTACTGTTAGCCTTAGTCAAAACTGGCAAACTAAAAATGGTTTAGAAGAAGTGCCTCAATGATTTTTCTTCTCAGGTCGATGCTGGTCTTCATATGGAACGCAACGGCCAGGCTCCACTCACCTCCAACCTCCGAGGATCTGTCTTCACAATCCAAACCCAGCGTAGGACGTATCATCTTGAAGCTGATTGCGAGGCGGAGATGGAGAAATGGGTAGACGCTATTTGCCGAGTTTGTGGTCTGCGCGCAACCCAAGATGTACCTCCCACTACAGTTACAAAACATAACGCTCTAGGTATGTGTTTAAATTAATTTTTAAATTATCCTAATATGTGTCGCTCTTGCGTGGATTTGTCTATAATAGAGCATAAGTTATATATCATTAAAATACACTATAATTATACTTGAAAATCATAGGGAATCTGCATTCATTGTTACTAGTTAAATTAACAACTTTAACAATATTATAGTCTAAGTTGATTTTTATAGATATTTTGTAAACCGAATTTTCTAGAAAATAATGTCTGTTAATATGGAATACAAGTTCTTAGTAAATTAGAAGTAATCAAGTAGCGAGTTTCTAGATTACTAGTTATTCATGTAAGATCACACGATAGGTGACACGAGATAAAACTCTTTGGTAGGCTGCAAAAAAACTTGTTAGTCAAAATTTCAAAATTATGTTGCTTGCGGTATCCAGAATCAATATAAAACCCCATGTATCCATAATGTAGACACCTGGTATATATAGTTTCACGTGGGAGTAACTAGATTGTTCCCTCTCTGGTGAGGCTCGCTGCACTTCAGTCGACTCTCAGTTCGCGCCGCGCGCGGTCCATTAAATTGAGACGCGAATTTCCAACAATTAACTCTACCTAAAGGTAACATTACATTTCAAATTAGAAGCATGAACAGTTTAGTTTTTCTTAATATTTATCGGGATTTTATTATTCTTTTTTTTTTCAAATTTGTAGGAGATAGTCCTAGATTACCGGTTTTTTGAGATCTTTCCAAATAGTGATAGCTAGATCTCCTTGCTGATTTTTTAATTTTTCTCTTTTAAAAATAATATTTTAAAAATGTTTTGTGATTGCATAAGACCTTAAAATATTTATTTAAAAATGTTTTTTCCTAGATTGCATTGAACTTAGACAACCTAACCCTGGACGTATCACGGAACCAGGTACTAAGTACATTGTTATATGAGGTGCAGCCAAGTTTGGAAAATATAACAATATACTTATACATATGATTTCTGATTTAGACATACTCGTAGATTAGTGAATGAAACATTTTTTTTCATTGCAATATTTATGAACTTTTTTTATATATTTTTTAATTTTTATTGAGTTTTTTTTAGTAACCTACACATCAACCACAAACTAAGAGCTAAAGTTACATAAAATAAGAAACCGTGTCTGAACTTTTGAACAGTTTTGAGCCAATTTTTCCAAAAAAAAAAAAAATCTAAATCAACGCCTTACCATATGAATTAAAGTATTTAACGTGGTTTTTGTATAGCTGTTGCGTTATGCTTTTGATGTGGAATGCTCAATGTTAGGAAACACGTATTAGCATTAGCGCGCACCTTAAGCTTTGTTCCCTTCTTATTTTCGGCTAAAACTCAGGCGAATTCCCTGATAAGCTCCGCTTCATGTGTAATTATGTTTTTATTTGCGGCCCAATATTTTATTGCTACGCATTTCAGCAATAGCGATTGAGCTGCTATTGTGTTTGTTAGTTAATATAATTTATTCGACCATCAGCGATGTCTGCTATGTATGTAATTAGTGAAAACGTCAAGAACTCACTACGGGGTGTTAGCAGCACTTTTACATTTTTTAAATAGCGAACGGCTTCAGCATTATTTTTATTTTGTATAAAACTTGAAAATGCCGTTGTTTTATTTTTAGCACTGTTACGGGGTTGCAGTTATTTTTTTTAAATTAATTTTTAGGGTTCCGTGCCTCAAAAGGAAAAATGCGGAACTCTTACAGGACCACTTTATTGTCCGTCTGTCTCTCTGTTTGTCTGTCAGTCAAGATCCTTTATCTCGAAAACGCGTGGAGGTATCGAGGCGAAATTAAAATGCGTTGAAAAAAAAAGTTAGGTCAGCGGTCCCTTGAAGCCGTGAAAAAATTAAACTACCAACCAAGCAGCACGCTAGTGTTTTATCAATCAACAAACTATCTGATTTACAGCTTAAAACTGTACAAGGGCTGTTCGCAGCGAAATTTTGCATGCATGTGTAAATCAGATGACAATGCAAAATTATTTTTTTCTGATTGTTGCAGTAGCTTAACAAATATTTAATATTCTAAGACATGAGAAACCTTTCAAGTGTCAAAAACGAAAAAATAATAGTTTTCTTTTTAATAATGTTTTTGAAAAAAAAAAATTACCTACTAAATAACTGCTTATTGTTACTAATTCAATAAAGAGGATAGAAAATCACAAAATTGCAGATAACTTTTTTTACTTTGCACCCGTCGATATATATATACACACAATATACGGCTTAAGTTGTAAAAATACTCTATTATACAGCTTAAGTCATAAAATTACACTTTTATAAAGCGGAAAAATAGCAAAATGCTGTACAAGATCACCCATATCCTACTTTATACAGTTACTAGTCTTATAACACTCTCTAAATACTATTTAAGCTGGTGAAGTAAACTGTCACCATTTTCTAATGTATAAAGATTTTATAAAAATTTACTTGGCATAAACTTAAAGTCCTATCATGATCATCATCTTGGATTATGATTGATATAGATTTAATATTTTCCTAAATGTTAGATTTGATAATTTCGCTGGCGCGTGAATTTTCACTGAAAATATTCACATTTTCACAATAAAATAAAGATTAACCATTGAAATAAGTATCGAACTTAGTTTAATGGTGAATTTACTTATACATTTATTATAGCGTTATACATTCAGTCAAAAAAGTATCGGGAATGGATGAATTGTTTATGGTCCCAAATTCAAATTTTTGTTTTGTGTAGTTGTTAGATTGGCACAACTGTTTTCCATTTTGGCGCGGAGTTTGAGTTGCATCTGTTATTTATATTAAATACAGTGCTGGTTTTAGTAATATCATATATAGTGTGTATTGCGAATTTCATAATGGACAAAAATATCGAACAAAGAGTTTGTCTTAAATTTTGCATCGCCAATGGAATTTCGTGTCACTGAAAATGTTACAGAAGGCTTACGGTGAATCGACTTTATCAAAAACTCGTGCTTATGAGTGGTTCAAAGCGTTCAAAAGCGGTCGAGATGTGATGGAAGATTTGCCTCGCTCTGGTAGTCCGTCCACGTCTGCAACTGAAGTTAACATCGCAAAAGTGAAGGAAATAGTGACTGAAAATCCCCATTCAACTCTGAGAGAGATAGCCGCCGAACTTTCTGTATCTCACGAGTCGATCCGTACCATTTTAACTAATCATTTGGGTATGAAACATGTTGCTGCTCGGCTAGTCCCAAAAGATCTGAATTTTCTCCAAAAACTCAATCGCATGAAAGTCGCTGAGGACATGCTAGAACGAGTCAGTTCGGACCCAACATTCATGAAACGCATTGTTACTGGTGACGAGACGTGGGTTTACGAGTTTGACATGCAAACTAGTCAACAAGCTTCGGAGTGGCGCCTTCCAACTGATCCGAAACCGAAAAAACCACGCCAAAGTCGATCAAAAGTCAAAGTCATGTTGACTGTTTTCTTTGACTATCGCGGTGTTGTGCACTCTGAATTCTTACCGGAAGGTCTAACGGTAAATAAAGAATATTATTTGAGCGTTATGCGGCGTTTAAGAGAGCAAATTCGACGAAAAAGGCCAGATTTGTGGAAAGAAAATTCTTGGATTTTGCACCACGACAATGCGCCTTCGCACAAGGCTATCATTGTGAACGAATTTTTGACCAAACACTCAACAAATACCATCCAGCAACCACCATATTCACCAGATATGGCTCCTGCTGACTTTTTTCTTTTTCCTAAACTCAAATTACCACTTCGTGGCACCCGTTTTCAATCGATAGAAGACATAAAGGAGAATTCGCGGAGAGAACTGAACTCAATTCAGGAAGCAGCGTTTAAAAAATGTTTTGATGAATGGATTATTCGTTGGCGCAAGTGTATCGTTTCTAAAGGAGCATACTTTGAAGGTGATAAAATAAATTTGGATGAATAACAGACATTTTGTGTTTTATTGATCTTTTCCCGGTACTTTCTTGACAGTGTAGTATTCGCTATTCAGTATATTTATTCTGTCGACTTTTGTAAAAATAAAGTTTTATTCTTACGTAATATTATCTTAAAACACAAATTTATAGCAATTTGCTGTATAAAACAGTTATAAGTGAGTACCTGTAGAGTTAATGCTCCATTATACACTGATATACAGCTTCTGTACTGTACAGCTTAAAGTGTATAAAAAGACCTGTAAGCAGCTGTTATGCAGCTACTATACAACATTTATTCTCAACTAACACTTATGCTGCATAATTTGGGGTCCTTTTTGCAATTATATCAGCTGTATAAGCGCTTATACAGACTTTCTACAGCTTACTGTACAGCTTAGAGTGTACACCTGAAGCCATCGATGTATATCTACTACGCACTAGATTAGGCGTGCCGAACACTCACTTCAGTCGACTCTGTTGTAGTGTCGACTGTACACCTTGAACATTACACTATGTTGAAAGAAACGCGTAAGTGCCACGAAATTCATGGCGCTTAAGACATTTTGGTCGCGAAAAAAGTATCCTCTAAAAGCTATCTTAGCGCTGCATTTTTTAGTAGTTCTGTTAGAGGACATGATTCTAATGTAGCGCTGTAGCGAAACTTTGTTTTAACTTTTCAGTATCTTGACCAGTAGTTTCCATGAAAGGGCTTGTCTATCACTAGAATATAAGTCGATGCCTAAAGCTTTATGCAGTTGACGTACAGCTTGTTGTGCTATTTGGGTACGGCCGTTAATGTCGCAAAAAACGTAAATATCGACACTCAAGGGAATTAAAATTCATAGGGTATTTCCCGTTGACCTAGAATCCTGGAATTTGGCATGAAGCAAGGTCTTAACAGCACAGGTATAGGAAAAATCTGAAAACTGAAACACATAAAATAAAATTATTTTGCGATTCGAAAAAATCTTCGTAACTCAATTTGGGAATTGAACTGTTTTTGTAGGTAAGTTTATACGAAACCCTCAGTGTGCCAGTACCTGACTCGCACTTGCCCAGTATTTTCTATATTGTATAAAACTTGAAAGCGGTTGTTTTATTAGCTCTGTTGCGGGTTTCAGCTGATATTTTTATTCATTTTTAAAACTTATAAATGGTCTCTTTTTTATAATTTTAGTTCGTTTTTCCTTTACAAAACAAAAGATTTCTTTTTATTTTTATAATGGTGTGCTCTTGGCGACTTTTACGCCCATTGGCGGTGACTTGAAGTCTTGCGATAGTTATGTAAACTTTTAGTTCTTAAGAGAAATTTGTGTCTTTATTTTTGCTGTAAATTAAATAATTAAATCAATTTACGAAGCCAGAAACAAACCACGTCGTGAGTTCTTAGCGTTTGCGTTGTACTTAAGGTGGACTGCATTTCGATTTCTACTCTTTAAAGGGTGCAGCCCCTCCTTCCATAGGCAAACTGCCCCCGATAGGAACCTATTTCGTAACCTATATTATATTGTAGAGGGTACTCTATAATATCTTAGTTAATTGAGGAGCTATTTGAAAAAATGTGTCCGTGACGACTTTTTTTGAAAGTGATATATCTCTGTTGATTTTAAAGTTAGACAAATAAAACAAAATCCAGTGTTTATAAGTACACTTTACAGTTTATTTTATATAAGTTTCCATGAGTCAAACCTAAAAATAAAATTAATAATAAAATGCAAGTAATTTTTTTTTAATTTCTATCAGATCGAATTGAATTACCACGTCGAAAAAAATATATAATACTAGCTGCTCCCAGCGGCTTCGCACCCGTGATAGCAGAAAATTATTCCAAAGGAACATACTTTCGGGATAAAAAGTATCCTATATCCTATTCCAGGACGTGGTCTATCCGTGTACCAAGTTTCATCAAATCACCAAGTTTTGCCATTTAGGCGTGAAGACGTAACAAACCAACAAACTCACTTTCGCTTTTATAATATTAGTAAGGATTTGTCTATACTTTGCCTAACAGCATGCCAAGTTTAATTAAAATCCATAAGGTTGCAACATGTTGAAAATAAATAATGAAAGTGGACCACCTTATGACCACCTTGTTGACGCTTTTAACTTTAAATTTTTCAATGATATAGTACTTAATTATATATACACATTTACATATTTTACATATTATTATTTTTTTACATATTTGATTCTTCAATATTAGGCATGAAAAGTAAAAAAAAAAAATGGAATGATCTTTTCTCAGTAATAGTTAATTCATGAATCCCCAAGCGACCACCGGTGGCCGCGCATCTATTGTCTTACTATTGTGTCTCTAATTGACGGTATCTGAAGGGTTAAATCCTCCACCAATAAAAAAATGGGGTTGTTTTCGTCGATCCCGGTTATGAAACAGCATCTCGTCAAGTGTATTTTCCATGGTTTGTAAAATTTATTCGACGTTATTGCTGTAACTGTGCAAATGGAAATCGTACAGTTGGGTGTTGCTGCCACGTGGCGGCAATTATATGTATACAGGGTGTCTCTGACATCGCCGCACAAACGAATACCATTAATCCAGTATTCTGGACCTTATTGTCAGTTTTTTCATATTTTTTTCTTATATTTTACGTTTTTTAATTTAAAAGTGTATAAAATCGTTATTTTAACATTTTAAGTAAAAAAAATAATGAATTACTTATGAAAATAAAAATTTCATTAAGATTGATTAGTATATGTAACGATTTTATCATTAATTTTTAAATCAAATTTAAAAATTAATGATTAATTTTTAAATCAAATTTTGATGGTATTTTTAGTAAAATTTTATTTTTTTTACTAAAAATATAATCGCGGTTGGTTAGGATAACGATTTTACACAGTTTAAATTAACAAAAGAACAGAATTTTTTTTAATTAGCAAAAAGGCGACGAAAAATTCCACCACAGAGGGGTCCACCATGTACTGGATCCGTGGTATTAGTTCGTGCGTCGATGTCAGAGACACCCCGTATTATTTATCAAATGCAAGATATAAATCTCATATAGTTCGCCCAGCAGAAATATTATCGAGTGTTTATTCTATAAATAACGATCACGTTGTAATTAATGACAATATAGTGACGATGACTAATAAAAGCTATTTTTAATTAATATGGATTTAACTATCACTGAGAAAAGACTATTCCATTTTGTTTTGAACCTTTCATGCCTAATATTAAAGAATCAAATATGTAATACAATTTAATTAAGTACTATATCATTGAAAAAATTAACGTTAAAAGCGCCAACAAGTTGGTCCACTTCATTATCATCATCATCATCAGTCTTTTAATATTCCCACTGCTGGGAATCAAGCCTCCTTTCTAGGAGAGGGAACGGGCCGTTTCGTTTTACCGTAGGAAACCGGCATGTTCTAGAACCAAAAATTCGAAGACATGTGACATTCACCACTTTTTTCAAATAGCTCCTCATTATAACTAAGATATTATAGAGCTAATATCTACTCTATGAACCTTACCTCTACAATATAATATAGGTTACGAAATAGGTTCCTATCGGGGCAGTTTGCGTATGGAAGGACGGCCTTAAAACCCTTTTTTCTAGGGTTGGGATTTAGACACTTTGGGTACGGTTTGTAGGTGGTAGGGTTTGCAGCATGCAGTCAAAATGCAGTCCATAATAAACACACACCAACCCACCATCTGACATGGTGTTTATTGACTTACAGATACTTACCAAAACAGCTTTACCGCCATCTCGGCGATGGAAGATCACTACGAGTGCCCTGACGGCACCGGCCCCTACATTCCCATATCGGAGTGCATCACTGGCGTTCGAGCTCCGGTAAGTCACAATTTAGGTATAATTATGTGTTCGAAGCATCTTGACTGGTTTATTTATTCTTGACGTTGTTAAAGTTTGTTTCCATTTAAGTTCCCCTTCGAGTCAACCGAGGAAAATGTGTCTAGAAATAGACCAAGGCACAGACTGCCAACGCGCTATTTGTGCTCCGGTGCAATTGTTAGACTCGTTAATCAGTTAGTTGCATCTTCCCCACTTGAATCTCAGAACCTTGAATATGATTGAAATACATACATTGAAAAACTCGTGGAAATATTTCATTTCATAATGATCTTGTTTTTCCAATACTGTTCCCAATGACATTTTAATATAACTGTTCCTTTATAAAATTAATTTTCGGGCCACTTCATTGCTTTGTATCAATCAACCAACGACAATGTTCAAGGATGCGTTAACGTATGAAACGTGCAATTAATTTTCACATTTAAAAGATGTAAATTTTGTTTCAATATTATTGTGTCCGGCGTTGAAATTCATTCCATTTTCCGAGTAAATAATCTGTCACGTTAAAAGTATCGGCGAACTGTCCCATATTTTGATGCATTGGGCGAAATGGCCCAATGCATCAAAATTTTTCGTGGAATAAACGAAATTGTATGTGGGATGAAGTATCTGGGAACGAAAAATGGCTTCTGATCTGATATCAAAATGGCAGTGCCTGCGTGGTGCTATCATTGATCATTTAAAAATCGATTGACATGATTTTAAAACGTAGTCGTCAAATGAAACTAAATATCTTGCAAGTAGAAGTTTGCGGACATACAATTTGAATTATACCTGAAAACATTTTTATGTTATTGAAAAAAGGTTTACATTTACCATTTTTCTGAAGGTGTCTTTTGGTTACCAACCCGCACTAGGCCCGCGTTATGGATTGCGGCCGTTCGCTCTCCAAGAGAGGAGAGCTGAATCCCAGTAGTGGGAACATTATTTATTTATTTATTTATTTAAACTTCATGGACAGTAGTGGTACATAAACGGACTTAATGCAACAAGCTCTCCCAGTCAGTCATTCTAAGGTTAATAAATTATTATATGCTTACGAAAGTGCCTGAATGGCGACCGTGAACGGTTACTTAGAAACAATGTGAATATTTAACTATTACGTTAAGTAAACGATGTGGCACCTTAGCGAACAGTTCTGATCAGAGGATCGATGGATTGGGCACTACCTACATTGTTTAAGAAAAGTAATGTAGGTACTTGTAATGGTTCATGCATCTAATAATGCACATTGCAAAGTGTTCGATATCGTTATCTTGCTGTCTTGAGAGTACGATTGCGTAGTCGTCCACTCTACGACTGTTTACATAACACTTCAGGATTGAACCTGGTTTTAAGATTTCAACGCTAGTGAACCAGTAGCGTGAAGCCGGTGGGTGTTTTGTTCTTTTCACGGCCTATAAATCATAGCTACGTGACTTCAGAGTCACATCTACGATAGGACTTACAGATCTGGTCCTGGAATCACCTTATTCGGCTAATATTATTACGTAGGTGACTACCGTAGAGTGAAACAAAGTAACAAATTGTCTTATCTTTTAAGTTTGCTATGCTGAAGTGGCATGTGACGAGCGTCCAAAGGCCGCTATGCGGGAGGGCCACTATGGACGGACTTTCCTGCATGTGTGGCTGCGGGTCTTATCTTGATTTTGTTATTATTGATTTGATGCTTTCACAGCTTTAGGGCATCAAAAGAACACATAAAGCAGATTGTGTTTTTGAGTCGCCACCGCGGATAGGCAAGCGCAGGCTTGTACGTATTCAAGTTATATGGAGTTATATGAAGCAGCAATTAGCATTTCTAAGTAGGTATGAGGAGATCGGGAGCATGGTGGGAACGTCTCGCCTCGCTATCTTTTGTATGCGTTTACCTGCGGTGACGTCACGTGTCAGTTTGCGTATCCTTTTACTGTTACTTGCCAGTTTCCCTTTCAACTTCTTTAATTTTAAACGGATTGGAAAAAGACATGGCCGGATCATGCTCAAATCAATTCACACGTACATGTATTATTATTATATAAAATTTACTTTTAAAATAAATAATAATCACAGCAATCACATTACTCTAGAACAAGCCAGAAAGAAATCCAAAAAAATATGTGCGTTAATTGGTTTTGTGTCGTTTTGTTTCGTTGCAATCATGGCATCTACGTTTGAATACACGTAAAAGACTGCCTCTGTACCTATCTGTAGTAAGCCTGAAGGTAAAACTAAAATATAAAACACCCGTGAATGCCAGAATTGTATTGCTAAGGTACATTGAAAAAGTTAACGGCTTCACGATTATCGCAGACACCACTTTTCGAGTTGCCGCGCGTCTTGAAGTACTCACGTTAAACATTATAAATCGACAATATTTTCCAAGAGTATACAAACGTCTTCTTTTGACATTTCTGTGCACTTTAAACTAAACTGTCAAAACTGCACGTATCAGTTTTGCGTCGTCGATCTTACAACATATTACTGTTTGGTGTTTTCGCAACTGTATTGGATTTATAAACTTGGCTCCACGCTATCTTTTATCGGACTTTCCTTTACGCTTCTAATATAATATTCAGCTGTGCCAAAGAGATTAAATAGATACAATAGAGCTGCTATCAGAAGAAATGTCTTAGAAAAACTGTCAACCTATGCTTCAGTGAAGACGAAAAATATTTACGAAAATAAACTGGAGTTAGGTCCAGTCGTTTTGTCATAATACGATTTACAATGGTGCAATGCGCAACTCGGCATATTTCTCCAAAAAATATTTTCTTTTGATGCGTATAGCGGACACAAACGCGACTTGACAGGTACAGGTGACAGCGACTTGTTACTACTTTAGTAACAAGTCTCGGATTAGAATTTTGTTCGCTATGTGGCTGTCGGCTTACATCAGGGGTCGGCTCTCAGCCCTTACCTCTTCCTGGTGATAATGGACGCTCTGACGTCGGACATCCAGGAAGAGGCTCCCTGGTGTATGTTGTTTGCCGATGACATTGTTCTGGTTGCCGAGAGTGGCCTAGAGGTCCAGAACAGATTGGAGGTGTGGGGGCACAGACTGGAGAGTGTTGGCCTGAAATTGAGCAGAACCAAAACAGAGTACTTGTTCTGCGATTTCGGCGGTCTCTCCAATCCTGTGCCTTTATCTCTCGCCGGAACGCCCATACCGATCTGTTCCGACTTTAGGTACCTAGGGTCGCTCGTCCAAGGGGATGGTGAGGTAGATCGGGACGTAACACATCGGATCAACGCAGGATGGATGAAATGGCGACAGGTCACGGGAACCACTTGTGACCCACGGATGCCCCTCAAGTTAAAGGGTAAAATCTACAAGTCCGTGATAAGGCCTGTCGTACTGTATGGATCAGAATGTTGGGCTGTGAAAAAGATGGATGAAAAAAGATTACATGTAGCAGAGATGAGAATGTTAAGATGGATGTGTGGTGTGACAAGAATGGATAAAGTGAGAAATGAGTATATTAGGGGAAGTTTGAAAGTGGCGCCAGTGACTGAAAAGTTGAAAGGAAGTCGTTTGTCTTGGTATGGTCATGTGAAAAGGAGGGACGAAACGCATGTTGCTAAAAAAGTTATGAGTTTACATGTGGATGGACGGCGGGGGAGAGGGAGGCCAAAGAAAAGATGGATGGATTGTGTGAGAAGTGATATGAAAGAAAAGGGAGTTAGTGATAGCGTGACGAGTGACAGGACAGAATGGAAGAAAAAAACGTGTTGCGCCGACCCCAAATAAAACGGGACAAGGGCAGGAAGATGATGATGTCCTGTCTATTGGTAGTATATGTTTATTGTCTTTGAGCTGTGCATATTGAATTGGTTTGGATTTTGACGCTCGCGAAATCAAGGTGCCTGAATTAAAGTGTGGCCTCTAATCGAATATGAAGGCATATTGTAAAAACTTTAACACCGTAATTACAAAATACAAGTACATTGGCTGGTATACATAGACAGGTTGAAGAACTAAGGAAATAATGAATCTGGATTGCCTGAACTACCTTCAATACCACCAGTTGCTAATCAAGCAAATACAACGGCACCAGCCTTTTTTTTTTTGTCGACGGGGAAAATCATCTTTGACGAAACCCGCTCTTGGGTGGAGCGGGAGACAGTGTCAGACTCATACTGACTAAAAACCCCGCGCCGTTCCTTCTAGCCTTCATACCGGGGCACGAGCTCCCTTTCGGACAACCCTGTCCCCAGTAGGCTTCGACCCAACTGGGCCCCTCCTGCTGCTGACAACTCCTTGAGGCGCGCGGGAACAGTGCGCGCCGTCGACGTCTTGGACTCGGTCCATTACCGGACGATCGGACAGCGAGCTACCCATGGCTCGCCGTCCGCGAGCCCGCGTCTACGGTGGCCGGAAATCGGGATCGGAATCCCGGCGACGGCGGCGAGGGTGCCGTTGCCTGATGCGGTCGGCCTCCTCCTTTGCAAGCATTACTGCTTCGCAGAAGGAGGCGACCGCCTGCCATTCCTCCTCGCTCCGGACCATGGCCTCGACCAGGGCCCGGCGCGAGAGGTCTCCGCCGCCGATCGCCCCCACGAGGGCACGGCGATGCTCCGCCCAGGCAGGGCTCACCTCGACGGTGTGCTCCACCGTGTCCTCCGGGCGTTGCGCACAGTGGCGACACCCGGGCGTCTCTTCCGCTTGAATCCGATGCAGGAACCTCCCGAACTTGCCATGTCCGGTGAGGACCTGCGTCATGCGGAAGGTAAGGACGCCCTGAGGTCTTTCCAGACACGCCTCAAAGAGGGGACTTACCGCCATAATCGTGGCGTGCCCAAACGGCACCAGCCTCATTCCTTGATAACATATATTCGAAGCCAGCTAGTTCTACTTTCCGAGATTTAAGAGTGGATGAAAACGTAGAATGTGTTTTTTGAGTGATTATTGTAGGGATAATAAGTTAAATCATTAAGCAATAAATATATTTAAGCAAACTGTGTGTACTTACTTATTTATATGAAAAAATAAAAATTCAAGTGTTATGTTTTTAGTCTTTTATTGCATGTCCAATTGTATTTTTTTTGCGAATTCGCCTAAATATCCAAAAATATCTGTTAGACGACGTGTTCTTCTTTGAAATCGCGGCTTGTTTATGTTGACGTTTGAAAGTGACTATTACAATAGGTATACATCAATGTGATTACGTTTTACTTGGTATTTTGATTTATTTTTCACTAGCCTCTATGAATATGTCTAGTAGTGTTTCGTACATTTTCATAGAATTATACCCGAAGTCTGAAGGGCGTTCTCAAACTAACTTAGGGTGTTACCACACCAGTCGATCGACCGTCGATCGATGGTAGAATGTATTAGTCGCCGTCGATCGACAGTTTCTACCAGACCAATCGATCGATGGTAGAATGCGTCCTCTTGTGAATACATTTCGAAAGGAACTGTCCAACAGTTTCTTCATATTGCCGGGGTTAGATTGCCGGGACTGATGCCATCGACCGGCAATCGATCGATTGGTTTGACCACCGGTATCTGTCGATCAATTAAAGCTACCACACCAAACGATTAACGTCGACCGATTGGTGTGGTATCACCCTTACTGTCATTGTCACTTCAACGTGTTATTGTAGATCATTGTTGTGTTGATGTCAAACATGTATTGCTTTTATTAGGCGTTTTTTGAAATATTATTTATAGTGTCTCTCTCTTGTTCTCTGATCATAAAACTTAAACTACTATAAAGCCGTACCTTTAAACTTCAATACGACGTACCGTTTGCCTCTGTATATTAATATTTTTAGTTTGGGCACAGCTCCTTACTAATTCCGGCCATGCCATTTCTTTCTAGTTTTTAATTTTGGACAGTGTTACTTTTTCCTACATTAAATTTTAAAAATATATATATATAGTAAACGTCAATTTAAATATTGACGTTTACTATATATCTAGTCTGAATTGATTTTTGATTCACATTTTGCATTTTTACATTGATAGATGATTGATTATTATATGATCAGGTATTTTTTGTTGCCAAGAAATTTGTTTTTTGAGACATAGGGATTCTTTTCTTTAGTTTATTTTACAGCAAAAATATCCAGAAAAATCTTGAAAACCTGACTTATGTTTCATCCTTACATAAAAGAGAAAAATAATTATGTGTTGCAATAATTGTTATTCTTGGAATGTAATACGCGAGAATTCTTGGAATTTCGGAGAACATTTCCACGCCTTGTGCACAAGCACCCTTTTAGACAGGGTAATAAGCACTTATAATTTTCCAAGGACTACTAATGAGAAATGGAATTCTGGTGAAGTGCAGCTTACGATGCACGTAGAGGCAGCTTTGTGAAGGAACCTAGCATTATGGTTTCTACGAAAATACATCTTTGCGTAGATAATGGTTTCTACGAATATAAACATTTGCATAGGAAAATATTGTTACATTTATAAGGGTTCGCAAGAAATTTCATTCAGTTGACTTTGCACGTTCCTCGTCAAATAAATAAAAGAAAATACTTGGCAAACATTTAAAAATGAACAGTACAAATACAGATAAAAGAGTACAAAGGTACTGCTTTTTCAAATGAAATTTCTTCCAGCGGACCAATTATCTGAACTATCTGACCTTGGCGAACACAATTTCCTTGAGTCATTTCAATTTAAATTTCTATTTGACACTAGAATGACTGCAAAGGCCGACTACAAATATAAAGAAGAAAAGAAGTAGACTGCAATCATCGTTGAATCAATTATGAGCTAATCAGTTCCTTTGAGCTTTAGAAAAACATTCTAGTTATCTGCATTTTGTAGCATTGAGCAAATGAAAAAATGTTATTTCCGATGTTCTAGAGATTTTCAAGAAGAGAGACTGACTTGCACTTTATTCAGGATAAAGAAAGAGATAAAAGAAATAGCCTTTAGTTAGTAGTTTGTTGAAGTACAGTAATAAAGTGTTTGAAGTTTATTATTCTGGTTTTTAAATAAATAAATATATTAAAAAAAAATCATTCAACAATTATAACATTCTGTAACCAAGTCAGTATTTAAGTAAAAGATTTCTAAAGTTGGAACTTCATTAAACAGCTTTAGGCGCAAAATAGCTAATTCTTAAAATGGCAACCGAGTTGCTTAAGGACTAATTATTAAGATGGCCAATTCTCAAAATGCCTAATTCTGAGAATGCTCAATTCTCAAAATGGTTAAATTAATGGCAAATCTGTCATTGGGAATTGTTTTTTGTAAATAAAAGATTTCTTAACACACTATTTGCTTAATCAGTGAGTTGAAAATAGTTATTTGTTATAGAAGAGTGCAAAGTTTATTTTTAACCGCGTGCTCAAATCTTTTGGAAACTGAAAAAAATATTTTTGAATAAAGTATAGGATGCTGTGCTCCATTTCGATTGTCCTGCAATTCTTTCAAATACCGAAAACGCCACGCCACAATATCGTAGATCTCCATTGACAACTTCTTTTTTAGACCTGTTTTTTTTTAAATTAAATCCCATTTCCTTCATAATGCTCCATAGTTTCCATTTGTCTGTAGACAGACAGGAGATCCAACATTACGCCGAAGGAACTTCATAAGTGAAACGCACTGTAGTGAATAAAAACGGCTTTTGCACGCAGATATCAAAGAGCAAAAATACTCTTTCCGAGATGGGGGGGTAAAAACACTTTTAATGATCCTCCGATGAAGGTTGCGCTAAGTTATTAAAATGCAGCGGCAATCATGTAAGCAAGTAGAATCGCTTTGATGCCCACAGTTTTTGTATATTTATAACAGCGTCTATCTTTTAACTTAGACTTTACAGATTTTACTTTACTAATTTCTACGCGAACAAGGTCGTGGCCAAGAGTTTTTAATCCATACTAATATTATAAGAGCAAAAATTAGTTTGTTTATTTGTTTGTTACGACAATTGAAACATTTTCCACTTTTACGCGGACAAAATTCTGCACAACTCTTCTGGCAATACAGTTGCTACATGTGTTACAATAAGACATGCTCCTTATATTGGTCATGGGTATTAATTAACATCACTTGAGAAATGTGGGTGTACAATTATACAAACAAAAGACTTAGTTAATAGTTATAATGTCAACATCGTAATTTTATCATGTTTTTCCCAAATATTAAATAAGTAGGAGGTACCTAATTATATCAGTGAAAATGTTTGCTTTCTCCTGGATCTTGGGTTCAGTATTGTCTAAGCATAACTTTTATATAACATTAGCGTTAGAACAATTTCAGTGAATAGTTTTAATTTTGTTCGAGTCGTTGAGATTAAATCCCGTTTTAATGAACTCGCGCTCGGACTTCGGATGTATACCTTCCAGTTTCCACCCACCTCTGTGTAAGTTTGAATTTTGAATTCACGTTATTATCCAAATTATGGAGCATCAGACTATTTAATATAATGTTTTCAACTTTCTATGAAACTTATACTTTTAATAGGGCAAGTTGTAATACAAATATGGATGGATAGTTTTTATTGTTTTTCCTTTAATTCATGAATCCCCAAGCGACCACCGGTGGCCGCGCATCTATTGTCTTACTATTGTGTCTCTAATTGACGGTATCTGAAGGGTTAATTATAAATTTAAGTGCAGGCACAAAATATATAGGTAGTATTATGTGTTGTAATCTATTCAGTTATCAATAGGTACTTGGATTCAGAAATTTTATCTCACTCAACTTTGTCACTTATTGACTCTCAACGTCAATAAGTGTCATTCCATAAAAACTTTCTCTCAATAACAAACACAACAAAAAAATTATTCTCAAAATCGGCTCAGCTCTTCTCGAGATTTGCGCCTAGCAACACATTTATCGATTCATTTTTATATTGTAGACTAACTGATCCGGCAAACTTCTAGTCTTTCTAGCTAAGCTGTCAAAGCATAATGCCATCTACAGGCATTGCCAGAACCTTTTTTTTATATAGATGAAGTTATAGGGGATCGAAAATGGCCTGAACTGTTTCGAGAAAAGGATGTTACGGCCGTGCCACTTTTTTTCTCGCCTTGGTGGGGCTCTGCCGTGCCCACTAATATATACTAAAAATATGGCATAGTTATGATGTCATATTATGATTTCGAATTTATGTTGACGCACGTTACGCACGAAACGCATTAAGATCCAGTGGTTCAGATGGCTCCATCTTTTCAGGATGAACAGAGACTCTTCACCTTTGAGCCAAAAACCATAGGAACACGAAATGTCGGTCAACAATACACAAGTCAGCCTCACATTCGGACCAACTCGGAACTCTCCGAGAACGATTCCAATCTGAGTGATGAGGACGACGGCTCATTTCACGCTAGTCACCAGAACTTACGTAAGTTTTATTTTTAATATATGCCCGGTTTTTGGAAGTCGCGTCATTTGTGTGTACGAACCACGCGCGCTTTCATTTTTTTTACTTTTACCTGTCTTGTGCCTCTGCGGCTATGCGCCACATATCACTTAATCTAGAAGCTGTAGTAAATATTGATGTTTAAAATATCGAGCATGCTTTCAGAAACCGGGATCATGTGAAATACTAAGTGTATGATCTCTTAAAAGATAATTGTGTAATTACATGTTATTTTCCTTTTAGCAGACTGGGCTGTGACAAAAACATTTACCAAATTGTCAGTAGCTCAAAATATGAATGATTCCGAAGATGGTATGTAACATTTTATCTTTTTTTTTATGTTTTTGTTTGCTATCTTTTGATCACTATCTTACCTAAATAATGGTAAGCAATGATGGTGGTTGGCTATGGATTACGTTACAATATTTATTTATTTGTTTAAAATGTTGGCAACGTTAAGAGTAGGTACACAAATGATTTTACCCAACTAGCAAAATATGTTGTAAAAAAGTCAGTAGCACGTTTCTATTTCAGTTATTGGTAGAGTATAAACTCGGAAGTGAAAAACGGAATTTATTGATATTAGTTTGAAAAAATTACATCGAAAATAAATGAGTACATTTTATGTTGCATAGTAGCAGCAAAGTGAACAACGGATATCTTATGTGAGCCTTGTACCCTATAAAACTTTCTTCTTAAGATATAATAATTAGCTTTATGTTACCTAAACAATAAAAGGATGTTAGAAGCTTTCTCCTGTGACCGGGCTTTTTAAAAGTCGAAGCATAATAGCAAGTGCTGCTTTTGTACGGGGGAGCTGTATTTTCTAGTCGTTGTTTTTTTATTGAGTTTGTCCTTTAGCTTTACTTGTAGGAGGCCTTCAAAGCTATGAAGCTTATATTATTCTATTGTGTATATTTAAGTGTTATTCCGTATATTGTAAGCGTGATCATATAAATAAATAAAACAATGTATTTCAGGACCACCTGTACCTCCGCGGCCACCGAAGACTTTTGCTGGCCGCAATAGGGAAATGCCCGTAAAGGACTCATTCCAAGGACCGAAGATTCAGGAACCGGTCGAAGTTCATGGCAACGTAAGTTGGTTTTGTAAGACTGTGTGTCATGGAATATTATTTTACGAAACTTGTGCGACAAAAAATTCTCGCTTCGCCTCCGTCCAGTTAAACATGTAAATGTAAAAATGTCTTTAATTTTTTAAAATAATTTTCCTCATTTTATGTCTGACTACAACAAATTGTTTGTTGAGTCAATCAATGCAATGGCGTTAGGATTCGTTCTCGATTGCATTAATTTCAGTTTTTGTTTGGACCACCAGTCAACATCTCTTTTGGTCAAGTTTTGCTAATGAAAGCCAATGAAAAAACATTCTCACCCGATAGGGACGTGATTTTGGTGACCTATTTAAATATTTACCTTATTATAACAATTGGGAAACCCAACGCTAAGGAAAAGTATAGACAATAATTCGTACAAATATACTTAAACGGTATATTCGTACAAAGTTAGAGCGATGAAGGAAAATGTCTAGAGGAAACATGTTAACAATAAAGTATTATGTATTGATTTCAGTAGGAATAAAAGATCTATTAATAAAAGCGAGGTAGAGAAATGTGATTAAGGAAAAATGTCATGGCGTTTCCTGTCCTTCATTTAGCTACTTAAAATGTATCAAAGAAATGATTTACCCGAAATGGTTTGTTTATAGATTCGTGAGTCATAAGAATATTAATAGACGATATTGAGAGGGTCCTTTTCCACTCGCCTATCGTCAACATCGAAAATGGTTTAAAAGCTTGTTACTTCATCTAACGCAATCCAACGCGATGTTTGGCAAAAGGCAACGCAAAAAAAAGAGAGATAACGCCTGAAAACTCTGTTAGTATTCGGTAATTCCGAGATTTACTCGAATATTTCACAAAACTTGCTCCAGGAAATAGCTTTTTTTTAACATTTAAAAGTTTTTGAAAAAAGTTGTCGTCATTTAGAATCTTAATAAAATTTGCAAGGCTTCTATAGTTTTACTTTCTTATTTTTTTTTTTTTTCTGGGCAAATTATGAAGTGTCAAAGTTCATACAAAATAAGAGATTTTCAGAGGTCTTTACTGGATTAGTTTTACACAAACTTAGAAATTGATTTCAATAGAAGCCTAGATAATATCCACAAGATACTGTTTACAAAATATCTAATGAAAAATGTGTAATAACGTTATAATCAGTTATGAGCGGTTGTTTTAAAAACAGAAAAAATGTGTGTAAGGGCTTTTAAGAAATTGCAGGAAAAATTATACCTATAACTTATTACGTTTAAACAAAAAACATCCTCTAAAAACGGTATACAAATATAATTTAATAAACTTCTCTGATGTTTTTTTGTACTGTTTCCAGTCGAACACACATCAGCGAAGCAGCAGGGCGCCGCGGCGCATGTCACAAGGTGCACCATCGTCACCTCGACAGCCATTGATCCCAGTCGCACGATGCCCTGAAGAAGAAGAGGAGTTCTCGCAGGGCCATTCCGTAAGTTCACAGCTATCCCGTTCCCTCGCTAGACAAAAAGACTACCACGATAAACCACAGGTAATGGAGTGTATGTAATATTCGACAACTTTCATACAATACCATCTAGTCCCAAACAAATGATAAACAATATGTTTCTAAATACAGACATGTTGTAGATAAATTACACCCAGACACAACAAATGGGTGGGTATCGAACCCACAGCTTCCGACATAGCAGTCAGGGCCACTAACCACACACAGGCCAGTAAAAAAAAATATGTGTGTGGTTTGTATTAAAATAACATCTGTACTATATAAAAGGAAAAACTCGGAGTCAGTGACTCATCAACGGCCAGCCCCAACCTTTTTCTTTTATGATGTGTACAAAGAAAGAGAAATAATGAAAGGGTCCAAAGTTTGATTGAAGAAGCCTACTTTTACCGGGCGAAGCCGTTGGCAGTTGCTTCAATAAAACTTTACGTAAACAACAGGAAAAAAATTTATAGGAGGGGGAATTTCTGAAAGTACTGGTCCGATAGCGAAAATTGTTTTCACCGATAGAAAGCTGCTTTATTCCTGAGTGGCATAGGCTACATCTTATGTATGCGGGTGAAAGTGCGGGCAAAAGCGTTTTTAATATTTCTAGAAGTATAAATACTATGTGAGTTGTGGTGGTTAGACAGGTAGTCGCACCACGCAATGATAACTACTAGTTTCAGCTGCAACTGGTTATTACAATACAACATAGTTGAGAGATAATAAATAAAGATTGATTATAATTTGCCTTAGTATAGTTGTAACCAGCTTAGCACCGCGTAGTTTGTCGTCTGCAAAGTTGCAGTTTTATTTGCATTAATTGTAAATCGACCGCACAGTCCTAATATTCTGCTACAAAAATGCTGATTCCTAGTCCTAGTATGCTTCGAATGAGAACAAAGATGGCGTGACATACGTAAATTGAACCTTAAAACTAAACAGCGTGATTGAAGACATTGCGCTGTTGATTAATTGCATAGTAAAGACGAGCAGGAGGTTGGTGATTATTCGAAGCCAAGCTTGAAGAGTAAAACTTACTGGCGATATTCTTATTTGAATGATTTTTTTTTACAGTCAATGCAGTATTGCAATCTGCCATCTTTGCCGCCAGCGGTGGACCGGAACTTGAAGCCTCGCCACTCAAGCCACAGCGTCGGCCAAATTAATGCTATACCGACACAGGTATAAACGTTGTCTTAATTAGTGGTTGGAAGAATGGGGGCAACAACACGCAGCGAATTGGCTTTGCGCAGATTGTTGGGTTTAGAAAATAAAACATCAGGAGTAGGTCTAAACAAAATGACGTCCTATCAGCGATAACAACATTCAATCCTATACATTTGACAAATGTTAACAATTGTTATTGAACCGAACTGTCAGGTGTCACCCAGAGCTGGGAACAATGGATAGAATGTTGAGAGACCTTTGCCCAGCGGTGGGACAGAACAGGCTAGATATAAGAATCATTATTATCGTCAATAAGGAATTTGTCTCGAGGCCAGGGTACAGTTTTTAAAAGCAGCAAAGGTTTTTTTGAAGTACCACACAGCAAATAACTACTGCTCTAGGTGGAGTGAAAAAGCGCGTCACTTTCACTGACTAAGCCCACCTGTGTTCCTTTAGTTCCGTTTGCGTTCCAAGGCTACGACAACTCCCAAAAATCCCGCACCAGAGACACTGCATAGAATTCGGAAAGAATGGTCACATCTACGGCTGCGCTACTGCTCTTCTTTTTTTCATTGCACCTCCATTCTATCCACGTATCTGTGTCGAGCTGCCAAGGAACAATTTCATTGAGGAAGTCTTCCCGCTGTCACAGGCTCTACCTGTTGCCATGTCGTTTTATATCATCGTAACCCAAAAATAACATTTTTTTTTTGTGGTCGCTCTATAAATAGCAGCACCGTGGCGAGCTAGGGCCAAGTGTGAGGTACCAACGTAGTCACAGTTGCCACTCCAGGGCGGCGGCATTAAGTGCTGTCCCATAGCGTCGCAGCGGTCTCTTATTCTGCTGTGAGGCGCTGTCGCTTTTGGAATTTGAACTTGGTACAGATTAGATTGAGAATCTAATAATATCACGATCTCTCGAACCGTGTATTCGGGTTAATTTTGCACAATTTGCTAATAATTAATTAATAATTGTGTTAATTTTTTGATCAAGTCAAAATTTATGAAAATTTTCACACATGGCTCGATGTATCGTTAAATATCGTCTGAAATTATAGATCGTACTTTGTCTCGTAGCCTGGTGTACCAAGACATTATGACGATGGTTTTTCATAGAAATCGTTCTGTAGATCAACTTTAGAGTAATTTTTATGATAACTTTTTAGTTTTCTAAATTTGTAGCATTGCAATCGTATTTTAATATCCTGCGAATTTTCAGGTGGTTACTTTATTCGTTTTCGACCAAAATCATCTTCACCACTTGCTAGTAATAAATTGCTGTAAGGTTTTTACTTCGGTATCCGGGTTCTCAGAATGTATTTTTGTAAAACCTTTGGGAATGGGTTTTAGACATCAGAAATCTGAATTACTTTTGAATTGTCAAAATGTCGGTCAGTCAAACAAACAAGTGAAGCTAAATTTCACGTTCCAAAGCATAGATCTCTATGGGGAAGAACGTGCAGGAAACTCCATGGACACTCTTTTAATAAATTATATTATGATATATATGAATTTTCGTTACATATTTCTTCTTGCTTCTATTATTTGAGCACAATGAAGATAAGTAATAACAATAATAAACCTAATAGACTTTTTCCTGCGCTTTACCTTTGAAGGTTGAAGTTCAAATATTTTTGAATTTAGAACACAGATAAATTATTGATTTGTTGAAAATAACGAATTATTGTGTAAAAACTTTTATTTATTTATGATATTCTGTTCATAAACACAATTTAAATTTTCATTAAATATTAATTATTTATTTATGATATTCTGTTCATAAACACAATTTAAATTTTCATAAAATATTAAAAGCTTAAAAATATGCACCTTTTTACCTAAAAAAAATAAATCATTATTGACCGTGACGAAATGGGAAAGAAAAAAGCGCTTGTGATAAATAAAATAAAACCCGAGGGTGATATAGATGGTATATCAAACCTAATCGTAGTGCGATTAGAGTCAGTTTACGAGGAAATTGAAAATATTATATTGAATCTTTAACAATGAAATTATCGCGTTTTTAAACGGGTTACTTTGGTTTGGTTTGGCATATTCCTCTTTTAAAATCAGTCATCCGGTACTTCCATATTTGTATGAAATATTTTTTTTATCAAATGATGCAATCGAAAAGGTTTAATAAAAATCTATTCTGTTTAATCGGAAGTCTCGAAATTATTTTTCACTGTTATGACACTCCATCATAACGTTTTTTTTAAGAGAAAATTTGATCTTGAATTTTTCTTTTTAAATGTGGTGAATCTTACATTCTGCTGCTGACTTTAAGCAGTTTTGATAATATTTTTTTTTATTTTTTACCAAAACCAATAATTTCAACTTCTGTGTAAATAAACTTGATATAATGTTTGCTTGCGAGGGAGCAATGGTGATCCAGTGATAACTATCCCTACTTACGAGTTTGAGTTCGTGAATTTGTGTTTTTTATTTCATCCACATCCATGAGACACCCAGCAACCCGCACTGAGCACGCATGGTGGATTACGGCCCAATTGCCGTCCCAGTGAGAAGACCTGAGTCCTAATGGAAACATTATAATGCTGATTATTTTATGTTTTATGTTGTGTAATATATGTTGCTTTTGTTTAAATAAATGTAAGTTCATAATAATAAAGACCTTATACTGAAATTATAACTTGTCATTTCTTATTAGGCTGGGTGAATTGGGTCAGATTTATACGATTCTACTAGATATTGTGTAAATAAAAAGTTAAATAAATTCACGCTCTAAAAGTAGAGGGTTACTTCTACAGCATACATTTATTTTTTTGTGAGTAATTTTACTTTTCAGGTTGACATTTGTTTTCCATAGAATTGTGACGCACTCCTAACTGAGACGATGTGCTAGTTAACTCCTGTCGCGGGAGGGGGGGGGGGGCTGGCTGAGCGAAGACTATAGGGGAATATGCAAGTAAATTTTTTATTAGAAAGAAAGAAAAATAAAATTTATACTAACAACAAAACAAAAAAAAACTACAAAAACACTACCAGTAAAATACTTGTTAGTTCAAGTAAAAAATATTTTTAAATCAATCGTTTAAACTGCTTCAAAATTGATAATTAAATATTTTAACTGGGCCTGTTTGGGAATCACTAAATAACTTCTCTCGCTCTGAATGGATTGAGCCTTTTACTGATCCTACTGACTGAATATAGAAAAATCCATAGAAAACAAAGCTTTTCTTTTAAAATCTATTTAATTAATTTTAATTATGTTTTCACTGTTAGCTGTTTTGTTTGTTTATCGAAAAACTGGATGTATAAAAACAAACATTATATTCACTTAATGCTGGCGGCGTCAACCCTCTCGCACTGCGTAGCTACCTCAGCAACGTCTCAGTATAGGACTGTAAAACTTCATTGTTGTTTCTTTATTTCTTTAAAGGAATTAACAGAAACATATGCTGTTGTCATGATACATTGCGAAACCTGCACATGTGTAGGCAAGCACTGCCACTGCTGCAAGTGCCGTGAGGAGGAGTTATCTAACAGACCCGTATCCCCGAACGCTTTAATAACGCTCGGTCTGAGGTCGGAAGCATATCCGCGTCGATTGACGTCACGGTCGCTGCCGCGTCGCTGTCGGCCAGCACGCTCGCCAACTCCGCCGAGACAGGCGCCGTCTCAAGCGACCAAATCGTCAAATCGGCGATCATCGCAATCGCATAGACGTGCATCTTCGACACCTGCACAGTCACAGGCACCGCGCACGATGACACGCCGCTCACGATCGTTACTTCCTCCAGCTCGGCCTCTGCCACTAATTCCCGAAGTAGCCAGCCGAGCTAATAATACCGCGGTACGCACAAACATGCAGATAATGGATTCAATGTTATTTCTTGGAAATTGTTGTCGTAGTTATACAGTGTTAAATTTACTGCTGATTTTTAGAACGTAATTGAGTACAGAAAATTTTATAGAGTTAGCTCATACTATTAGCTGGTTAACTGTTCCACTACGTATTCTTATCATAAACCAAAAGCAAGAAGATCACACTTGCTCAAGGTAGGGTCGCGATACCAAACATATTATATTATTTCTAATTCATCATTTTAAATCAGGATTTGTCTTTCTCGTACGTTAAATTAAAAATAATTGATCAACTTAATTTATTCAACACCTTAAAAGTTGGTTATTAACTGATAGACGGCTAAAGTCTGAAGGCCTTTGAGCCAAAAGTAACAAGTTTTTTTAAGGCAAGTGTGCTCTGGACACATCACTTATACTATCAGAAAGCATTAATATATTATATTTAAAAAAATGACACGACTAAAAATAATAAGTGGATATTTCTCCGCAAATTACGATGTGTTGTTTTCGAAATATAGCTGGAAAAAAAAACTACATATATTTCCTGTATTCAATTACTGTTATAAAGCAGGTAGTTTAATTTTAACACTTTGTATTCAGACAGGCAGCATGATTTTAGAACCGTGGCATATATATAGTTTTTATTTGAGTTAAAGGATCACCCACCATCTCATTTCAACGCCTATGTCTTGTGTATACGTCGTGTTTAGTTCAGCTGAATAGTCTATTGCTGGAGACTTCGTCGTCCTATGCTCATCTTGTTTCATTATTGTATTTTCGCATGACCATCATCGTATTACCTGAATGAAATGTTTATAAATGTTTTTTTAGTTTTTATTATTTTATTTTTGTTAAACTTAAGTAAGGTAGATTATATATATGTAATGAAATGACATTTCATTAATTCAAATTTGCCGCGCTTCGCGCGTTGAAGTTATCAATGGAATTTATGTTCTGTGGAACGGGGTGACGTGTGATTGAATGGCAGATGATGTTTAGATTATTTTGCATATTTTATTGTTAAAAAATACTATTGTAAAGAGATAAAATAAAGGGATATAATTGAGGAGGCGATATTAGTAAACTTTAAATGTCGTTTCTTTGATTTTCAGGTAAGTTATAGGTGTAATGGTCATAGTTAAACGTTGTAATATAGTAAAGACGTATTAAATAAACAAATCTTTGATTTTCAGAGAAACAATTTGTGGTTTATTTGGAAAATCCTCAATAACATATCGTATAAAACGACATTTAAAGTTTACTAATATCGCCTCCTCAATTATATCCCTTTATTTTATCTCTTTACAATAGTATTTTTTAACAATAAAATATGCAAAATAATCTAAACATCATCTGCCATTTAATCACACGTCACCCCGCTCCACAGAACATAAATTCCATTGATAACTTCAACGCGCGAAGCGCGGCAAATTTGAATTAATGAAATGTCATTTCATTACATATATATTATTCGTTTATATGCGAGTGTGTAGATTATAAATATGTATTTATTGACCATCAGAGAAAAAGTGCATCGAGACAAAAACAAAATAGTAAATAAGATACTTGTGAGTGTTTCACGGTGTGTAATTACAAACCGCCAACTAAGTATTAATTTTAGTAATTAGTCTTTTAGATAGAATATTAAGTGACGATTTTTATTAATTCATGAATCCCCAAGCGACCACCGGTGGCCGCGCATCTATTGTCTTACTATTGTGTCTCTAATTGACGGTATCTGAAGGGTTAAAAGGGATTCATATGGAAGTATGGGTTCCAAGTCCAATGAAATTTAAACTTTGCACATCAAGTTTGTTGTTTCAAATTTTGAAAAAAAATAATTCGTAATAGAAATATAAAATTTTCCTGTACAGTAATGTAAGTACATAGTTGACTTTAGCGCTCCTCTGGTCACTTTAACTCTGTCGGTCCAATGTTTTATGTTCCGGCGACGGGTACCCGGTCGCTAACATACCTACTATTAATCTGGGTAATTTATGCCGATTCTTGAGGAAGTTTACACGACTTTTCATAGCTTAACCTGCACCGGTTACTCGAAAGTCCGGACATTTCACAATAAGCTTTGCGTTTGGGTTAAGACTGGTCGTTACCAACGGGATAAAATCGCAGAGCTTTTTAGGCAGCGAATAATAATTATATCGTAATTCTACGATATGACAGTTCCAATTGCGAATACAATAATAGGTGATTAATTGTGATTACGTCTTTGAAATTGAACTATTTTATATATCATGGCGTTACAATAGATTATTATTCCTTGCCTTGCCACCGTCGATGAGCGACGGTTATATAATTCTGAACTATTATCTCAAAGATTATGTAAATTTTCAGAGTGGGTCTAAAATTGCCCAAGGAGATGAAAAACGTGACGTGCTGCAGTATTTAGATTTGGATCTGCATACCACAAAGCCACCTCAGTCAAAGGTAGGTTTGAAGAAAAAAAAAGTATAATAATTGCAGTTGATATATTGTTTTACTTGTTAATATCCAGACTCTGACTGTGTTTTACTTTAGATCGTGGTTCACGCCATTCCAATTTTGAATTACAGGTTTCTGCTCGAAGATTTTTTGAAGACTATAATAATGTATCTTTCTATAATTTCAGGGCCAGGAGGCAAACAAGAATGAGATCACTCACGGCAAATCCATGTCGGCCGTTGACACTGAAGCTTACAAAACGGTTGATTTCTTGAAGACTGAGGCTTTCAACATTACCCGTCAGGATGCTGAAGCGTCCAGGAGCTTCCAATACTAGCACGAACCACCAACAAGGAAACAAGGCTTCTTAGAGTCATGTTTTCCCTTGTTCAGGAAGTAAGCAGAACAGCTGAAGATATCCAGTCAAGTCGATGAGAACCTATCAGCTGTGTATAACGACGTTAATCTGTGACAGGATATCCAGTGATTAGCATTTAATGGAATGTAAGCAAAAGACTTTTCAAAAGCTTTAACAGACTTTATCAAAGCTTTAAAAATGATGAATGTGTTAGGGCTTGGTTTACGTCTTGTAAATCATGCCCGGCGTTGGATGACGAACATAGTATTATTTATAGCAATAAGAACAGTATTGTACACTCTGAAATAAATATGATTTAATGTCCTATAACCTAATAAAAGGTTTTTGTGGCCCCTGGCTCTCACAAACCTGACCTTTATTAAAAAAGATAAACAGTTTACCATAACTTGGATGTGTAGATTCATCTTTGTGGTTTAAATACATTTTAATTGAACATTCTAGCAATTAAGTGTAGTTGAAGTAGTTCGTGTGTAAATATAATTTCTTCCACTCATTTTAAAAATCAGATAATTCTAGGACAAACTGGATTTGTTTGCAGTTCATCTGATTCATCGATATTTATTATGAAAAAAATATTTAATTAAAGTAGTATATTACTGTACTTAATATTATTAAATGCGATACGTTTCGCTTTATAATGCATGACATAACAAATACTTCCTAGTATATATTATTTTAATGATGTTACCAATAAATAAGGAATTATTATTAATGTTATTAGAAAGCATACATGCTGAATTGATGTTGTAAATAGGTTTTAAGTATACGTACTTTTATCTAAGCACTTCTTGAAGGTACGATTGTGTACTCAACTCAAAGACAATTGAAAAATACAACAGTGAGATTCTTGTGCGTTTACCCTTTCTCAAAACTAGTCATAGTTCCTCTGGCACGCAACTCGCTTCACAAATTAATTAAGCATTGATATATGAATTAAACCCATTATTCACAGTAAAAAAAACTTAGCATTTAAGATTATATTAATTAAGTGATTTAAAAAAATATAGGTGTTTACATATTTATAAAAAAAAAATCGTAGTAAATTGTATTGAATATTCGTAGTGAAATTTTTTCTGTCTTAGTCTCAATATTGGGTCGTTTATAAAAAAAAAAAAATAATTAAAAAATCTGAAAAATGCATCAAAATTGGTTACCTATATTATTATCAAAGCAATTACTATTTTTACAATATGCTTATGAGAAAAAATGCTCGCTTTTTTTTTTGTGGTTTTACACATCAACTAATTGGCAGTGATTTCATATGAGATTATGGATAAAATTTTTGATACATTTTATTTTAGAAAATGACTTAGCTACCTAATATTTATTATGGTATCCAGTACTATCATTCTCATATAATTAGAAAATTAAGTAATTATATTATTATCACTAGGAAATTGCTTTAGTAATAAATGTCCTCTAGTAAAGTATTTTGGGACAAGCTCTTGCTAAAATGGGAAATCCAGTTCTTTTTTTTACCACCATCATGCACGTCTCGGTTTAAAACATGGAATTATTAATTTTTTCGGCTTTATATTTAATTTAGGGTTCCATTTTGAATCCTAAACGCACAAGAAGACAAATAGATATAACAGTATTAAATAGTTCTTAATATATGTCTACTCATAATCGCTAAAAGAAAATAAATTAATGAGTTATCTCTTTCTGAGGTGTTATTATAACGTATAAATGTTTGATGTATTAGATTCACGATTGATAAAAATATATTATTATAGTTATATACTTTAGGGTAACCTTTTTGAAATGACAGATATCATATAATCGTCACTAGTAATGTGGTTCATGTTTATCCACACATTGTTAGACCAAATAATTGAGTCTTTGTTCTTCAAAAACGTTTGCCATGACATTATAGCAATGTCATTTGTAGAGATTAAGCAAACCTTTAGTAGGCACCGGCTGGCTCATCCGTGAGAGGCTGACTTTGAAACTCACGTTTCTTATGTGTAAGACGCTCAGTCGTCTTTTGTTCTTATATTTATAATAATATCTTACAGATAAGTTAGTCAACAATTATCAAAATTGTAATTCTTAAGATTATGTGTCTATTTAATCTATTTTTAATATACTTAGGGAATTTCGTAAAATCTCTTGAAATAGCTGAAACAGAACAGTCCAAACATGACTTCTTACATATGTAATGTATTAACATTATTATATTTAATAATATTTATATACATGTTAAATACACATTAAAAAGATACCTATATATTTTTATATTTATAAGTATATATTGTTATATAAAGTGTAAGTAAGTATATCATATTATATTCTATTATCGAAATGAAAATGAATGGACTTCTGTGTGGCCTGGAGTTTTTGAAACGTATTGTAGTTGCAGCATTGATGTGATAATGATTGTCCTCTGTATCTATTGCCCTCCTACAAGTACAAAATTTAAGTACTGTCATAGTATATCACTTCAAAGTTGGTAAAAATGGCCAGTATTAGATCCTGTTCAGACATGCCTAATTAGAAAGGGTCCGGGAACATTGTAAGCATGTGGAGTTTTCCACACCGCCTATAATAGAAGTCACAGACTTTATAGTAGTGGCAGGTAGCAAGTCTATATTTTTATATCTATTATAAGTATGTATTATAATATATTATATATTTATAATATAACTCTTCTTCATAGTTAAAATTACTACTTTTATATAAAATAATTATGATATCCAGTTATTAAAAAAAAATATAAATGTTGTCCAGTAGTATCAGTGTTTAGAAGTAATAATCTTGATGTCTAATATAATATAAAAAAAAAAAAAACAGTAAAAACAGTTGAAACCGCTTGCTCCATGCCCAATAAAATCGAAATTCTTTTAATAAAACAGGACTATTTTCTAAACAATAATATAACATTTTGCTGTTATTCTGATATCATTCTTAGTAAAATCTCCAAAAATCAACAGTCCTATTAATCCGGTCTAATAAAACCAGTGATTTTCACTTAAATAATTCGTTTTTATCTAATAATACTTTATTAGTTGCAAAAAGAGCTATTTCAGTATATAAAGCACGCAGTGCACGCTTGATTTTATGAAATAATGTGTAGTAGATTCTTATAACATTCATACTGTTATGTTATATTTTTTGTCTATATTTTTCTTTATGTACAAATAATTAAATGGCTCACAATAACTCTGTAAATTGTTCTATTAGGTTTATGATTATTTTTAAGAAATATGTTTTACAATTATTAGCAAATGTATCTATGTGAATGATCACTATTAAATAAATACATACATGTAATAGCCAACTTCTGTTCTTTTATTTACCTGTGATGGGTACTAATTCTTCTTATATGAAGGTGAGTTTATCTTCTAGAGTCGTAATTTACAGTACATAGTTTGGTGTCTATTTAATCCTTGAAGCGCACTATTGAATTTTTAACTCTTATATCTAGACTGTCCCTAGGTAAACTCTCGAATGTGTAAATTTGCATTTTTTATAACTTTTAAACATAGCGTATAGCGTATATGTATCTTTAAATTCATGTAATAAAAAAAAAAACGATAATTATCAGTACTTATTGCATTTTTGATATTGGAACGTAACAGTTGATTTCAAAGGTTTCAATTTATTTCTTTTTCGATTTCTAAGGTGTGCAAACATGTACTAACTACGTTTTTTATTTTCGTTTTTAAAACCTGGGGTAATTAGTCTAATTAATGATATTTATTTGTAAATTTATTTATTTCTTTTAGTGTCACCGCAATTAACCAACTTTAATGAATCTGAATGAGATATTTTAAAGGAGTTAGTAGATAAAGATGTTATTAAATCTAATTCAAGAAAATGTATCCCTGAGGTAAATGGAACTGGTATCTTTAACACAGGTTACAATTTGTAACCTAGCTTTTTTTTACGGTGGGCAAAAATCATCTAATGACAATCCCCGCTCTTGGGTGGAGCGGGATATAATGTCAGACTCTTACTGACTAAAAACCCACCCCGTTCCTTCTAGCATCTTCATACCGGGGCTCGAGTTTCCTCCATAACCCTGGCCCCAGTAGTATTCGACCCAGCTGGGCCCCTCCTGTTGCTGAAAACTACTTGAGGCGCGCGGGAACAGTGCGCGTCGTAGACGCCTTTGGCTCAGTCCGGACAGTTACCGGACGGTCGGACAGCGAGCTACCCATGGCTCGCAGTCCTCGTGCACGCGTTTACGGTGGCCGGAAATCGGAATCGGAATCCCGGTGGAGGCTGCGAGGGCGCCTTTGCTAGCATTACTGCTTCGCAGAAAGAGGCGACCGCCTGCCACTCCTCCTCGCTCTGGATCATGGCATCAACGGGATCAAAGGCCGGCGCGAGAGGTGTCCGCCGCCAATCGCCCACACGAGGGCACGGTGATGCTCCGCCCAAGCAGGGCACACCTCGATTGTCTTCTTCTTTTCGTGTCGATGCTCTCAAACTATACTTTTTATGACCAATATTTGGCAACTTGTACGACTCTATTGTTGGCCACGTATAGATCCCGAAAACTGCAGGTGGTAATGCAGGATGGGCAGCATAGCAGGTGGCGCATGTCCTGTGGAGAGGCTCCACACTGACACTGTGTTAGAGATGGGTCGAGGAAGCCCCATTTGGCCAGATTGCTTTTACAGCTGCCAACCTGGGTTCGCGGTTAGCGGTTTAGAGATTTCCAAATTGGCCATTGTAGTTCGCGTCCAGGGGAAAGATGCACCGATGGGGTGATAAAAAGTGGAGGAGTTGGATGTTTCTGCCTCCACAGCGCGCATCCCTCGTCCTCTGCACTGTCTTTCAAGGAGGTCGTAAATCGCATAAAGCTTTTACGGGTCCTTAAACGTGCAGGTTTTGGTTGGTGTTTATGCAGGGGGTGACGGTCGTCCCGTTCCTGTTTACTGTTTTCGTTGCGGCTGGCTATCTCGCGGCGGACTTCTGGAGGAGCTATACCTGCTAGAGGGTACATCGCAAGAGGGGTAGGTTTTAAGCATCCCGTTACGATGCGACAAGTATCATTCAGCGCTTTGTCCACCTCTTTAGCGTGAGCGGATCGATGCCACACTGGGCATGCAAACTCTCCAGTCGAAAAAGAAAGGCATAGGCCCGAAGTACGAAGAACCTGTGGGGTTGCTCCCCAGGTGCTGGATGTAAAGCGGCGAAAGATATTATTTCTAGTACCGACTTTTTGTTTGGTTTTTAGGCAGTGAGACTTAAGGTGGTGCATCATTACTCACATTTTCACTGTTTTTCATACAACGGCTCATAACTGATTATGACGTTATTGCACACTTTTCATTAGATATTTTGGAAACACAGTGTCTTGTGGATATTATCTAGGTTTCTAAAGAAACCAATGTTTAAATTTGTGTAAAACTAATCCAGTAAAAACCTCTGAAAATGTCCTATTTTGTATGAACTTTGACACTTCATAATTTGCCTAAAAATTAAAAAGTCAAAAAAGTATTCCTCTAGAGTCTAGAGATCTTGCAAATTTTATTAAGATTCTAAATGACGATAACTTTTTCCAAAAACTTTTAAGGGTTTAAAAAATACAGCTATTTCCTGGAGCAAGTTTTGTGAAATTTTCGAGTAAATCTCGGAATTACTAAATACTAACAGAGTTTCCAGGCGTTATCTCTCTTTTTTACCGACTTCCCAAAAAGGAGGAGGTACTACGTTCGGCTGTTTGTATGTTTTTTTTTTTTTTTGTATGTTTGTTCGTCGAATACTCCCCCAAATGTGAACGGATTTTCAAAATTCTTTTTTTGTTCGAAAGTAGATAGTTCTGAGGTGGTCCCATTATCACCAAATTAGGATCTGATGATGGGATCTTGGAGAAATCGAGGGCAACCTTCAAATTTTATAGGCTCACTTATTGATTTTCGCATATTTTATGAAGTATCTTGTGTATTTGCGTATGGTCGTCACCATCTCAGGTAGCTGGGCTGATGATGGAAGGTACAACTCCTTAACAGTAAGAAGTTACTCGAACAGGCAAGGACTGTTTTAGTAAATTGTTTTGATGTTTGATAGGGCATTTGCCACATTTGGTCTCATGATCATCAAGTCATGACCTGATGCTGCAGTCAGGATAGTCTGCAGAGTACCTAAGTCCTCGACAACAAACAGCAGATATATCGAGTTTAGGCTCATTGAAAAAGGCTCGATGTGTGGATAAACGTACTGCTAATAAAGAACACCGAAGTACATAGAGACCTGATGCTGAAGCCAGGAGCATCAGGAAAAGTACAAACCTTGAAATTACAGCACCGTAGTCGTGTTTGGGCTCATTTTAAACAGGACTAAATTTTAAGTTCATTGCAATGTTGACATAAATCTGGCCTGATGCTACAGCCGGGATTATCAGCATCTAGTCTAATGACTGATTGAAAGATTTACCTTTCGGCTTCATCATCAGATCAGTTCGATATATCCTTTCCCTCTCCAGCATCTAGTCTAATGACTGTTTGAAAGAAGAGGGAGAGAGGATATATCGAACTGATCTGATGATGAAGCCGAAAGGTAAATTAATGTAATCTAACCGTGTTTGGGATTATTAGAACCGTTATGAGATGCGCTCTGACTATAAGGTATTTAAGTTTGACTGAGGGGTACTTTTTAGTGATGGTACCATAACTAAAAAGTGTAAAATAAAAAAAACTTTTTACAAAAAAAATATAACCGACTTCAATGATAAAAAACCACGAAGAGTAAAAAACACTGAAAAGTATCAAATAACTTTAATTTTGGAAGTCGGTGTTAAATAACGAAGAGACTAAACTATTATAGAAACACCGACTTCCAAAATTAAAGTTATTTGAAACTTTTCAGTGTTTTTTATCATTGAAGTCGGTTATAATTTTTTTGTAAAAAGTTTTTTTTTGCGTTGCCTTTTCGTCAAACATCGTGTTGGATTGCATTAAATGAAGTAACAAGCTTTTGAACCATTTTCGATGTTTACGATAAGCGAGTGGAGAAGGACCCTCTTAATGTCAGGGACCTATCCAAAGTAATGCCCAGATATTGAGGCTGAGAGCAGTGCTCTATGTCAACTCCTTGCCACCTTATACTTAAGCTCCTATTTGACTGACGGTTACGAAGATGGAAAACACAGGACTGGGTCTTGGAAGGACTTGGTCGAAGAGCATTTTCATCATAAAATTTGCCAAGTGCTTTCAGGGCTTCCGTCAGTTTTTCTTCGGCCGCTTCGAAAGTAGGTGTCTGAGCGGCTAAAGCAAGATCGTCTGCCTACAAGAATCGTTGCGTATGTGGTGAAACTCAAACTTAGACCTCGACTGTGTGCTCCACCGTGTCCTCCGGGCGCCTCGTATAGTGGCGACACCCGGGCGTCTCTTCTGCTTGAATCCGCAGGAACCTTTCGAACGAAACAGGAACAGGAACATGTCCGGTGAGGACCTGCGTCATGTGGAAGGTAAGGACGCCGTGAGGTCTTTCCAGTCACGCCTCAAAGAGGGGACTTACCACCATAACCCAGCTGGGCCCCTCCTGTTGCTGACAACTCCTTGAGGCGCGCGGGAACAGTGCGCGCCGTGGACAGTTACCGGACGGTCATACAGCAAGCTACCCATGGCTCGCTGTTCGCGAGCCCGCGTTTACGGTGGCCGGAAATCGGGATCGGAATCCCGGCGGCGGCGGCAAGAGCGCCGTTGCCTGATGCGGTCGGCCTCCTCCTTTGCTAGCATTACTGCTTCGCAGAAGGAGGCGACCGCCTGCCACTCCTCCTCGCTCCAGACCATGGCCTGAACCGAGGCCCGGCTCAAGAGGTCTCCGCCGCCGATCGCCCCCTATGTAACTATGTAACCTAACTAAGATATATGCCACTTGCGCCATATTTTTTTTGTCGAAAGCAATCTTATCTTATTGCACTTAACATATTTTTGTAATCTTCTAACTGATTTTTCTATGACTCATTAAATCATTATTATAAAAAGCAAACGAAAAAAGTAGGTAGCTATTTAATGCATTTTGAAAACAAAAATTGAAATGGGTGAAATTAAAAATGTGCTGAGCAGAATAGAAAGATGATAGCTGTACTTTTTTTTGATGACAATCTAAATTGCTTGTGTGCTTTCTCGCCTGATGGTAAGCAGTGATGAAATCATTGCTGGTAAAGCGCTTTATTACTTGTATTTTAAAAGCCCTCTAGCTTTGAAGACACCTAAATTAACAGGGAAGACCGCTGCAGACAAATGGTTCCAGTCCTTCAATGTACGAGGTATAAACGACCTAGGCACTGAGTTTTTTTTTTTACATATTATTTATTTGGACAAAGGCACTCAGATCGACATTCAAAAATATTTTTTAAGAAATAATTATTATTCAGGTCTGACATAAATCAATAAAAATAAAATTGAGTTTTTTATTTTCTGCTAATAATTACATTCCATTATTAGATAATTATTCATTTAATTTTGCTATTAATTTCATTGACATTAATTATGCGTACTTAAGACTTAAAAACTATAAATTAATTTGAATTTCTTAGAAACATTCATTTGTAATTATTAGCAAGATGCATGCCATATTTGTACGCCTTTTGGTATAACATAGCGCTCCGTTAATTAAATGTAAGATCTGCCTATCTGTACACCTATGTTAACAAACAAATAAAAGTGATTTTGATTTTGAAAGTGACGAAGCAAAATGCTTTGTGCGGACCGTAAAGGTATCAACAAGGTAAGGATGAACACTCGCCGTAGGTATGTCGGCATTTCCGTAGGTAGAAAGCCGACGGCAGAATCAAGTCATGTAGTTCCCGCGCACTTTACAAAATGCATACTTTAGAGTGCCGAAAGGCTGACTACTTTATGCCTGTCCTCTGGCGTGCCATTCTCTAAGAAAACAGCCTTAAGCACGAGAATAGAATTGTGCTCCAGGCTTTGTAGATCTAGATAGGTCTTGACCAAATCTGGATCGCCGATTAGCCTTTTCTTTCATACCTCTCCAGTAAATCCAAAGCCGCTATATGGCATTTTCCAGCACCAACCCATATGTGGCTGCAGTACTCAACACACGATCGGAACTGTGCTTTCATGCTTTGTTTACTTAACATTAGAAGCTGTCTCAATGTGACCTTGAATGAACGCTGATCTCAATGAAGCGCCCAAGGTTTGAGGTGGTTTGAGGCTATTTCCACTCCCTAAAGCAGTCGGTGCACTCCAATCCATCCCCTTAGGGTGTGACTTTTAGAAAATCTTATTTTAGTGCTTGCCTACTCCATAAAAGGAAGGTTTGTGCAAAATTCAACGATCCTAGACCCAGTAGTTTCGGCTGTGCGTTGATACTGCCATTCAGTTTTTCTTATTTAGGAATTTATTTATTTATTATATTACTTTATTGTGCGGAGATGAGAATGTTGAGATGGATGTGTGGTGTGACGAGAATGGATAAAGTGAGAAATGAGTACCTATAGGTATTAGGAGAAGATTAAAAGTGGCGCCAGTGACTGAAAATTTGAAAGTAAATCGTTTGTCTTGGTATGTAAAGAGGAGAGATGAAACGTATGTTGCTAAAAGAGTTATAAATTTACATGTGGATGGATGGAGAGGGAGAGGAAGGCCAAAGAAAAAATGGGTCGATTGTGTGAGAAGTGATATGAATGAAAAGGAAGTCAGTGATAACGTGACGAGCGACAGGACAGAATGGAAGAAAAAAACGTGTTGCGCCGACCTCAAATAAAACTGGACAAGGGCAGGAAGATGATGATTGTACACATACAAAAGCAAACTAAAACACATACAATGGGCGGCCTTATCGCATTCTGCGATCTCTTCTAGGCTTATATATTTATGTCGTGGCCAGATCTTAGAATCAATTTCTAAGATCTGGCCACTTCGTAATGTGGCCAAGTAAAACTGGCCAGCGGTGCTTTTCTCAAAAAAAAAGCCTTGAGCGCAGCGCTGGCTGCAGCGATGAGTCGAGCGCGCAGTCATCATCATCATCATCATCATATCAGCCGAAAGACGTCCACTGCTGGACATAGGCCTCCCCCAAGCGTCGCCACAACGACCGGTCCTGTGCGTCATGCATCCATCGGATTCCCGCGACCCTGACCAGGTCGTCGGTCCACCTTGTTGGAGGCCTTCCAACGCTGCATCTTCCGGTACGTGGTCGCCACTCCAGAACCTTTCGTCCCCATCGACCATCTGTTCTGCGTGCAATGTGCCCTGCCTATTGCCACTTAAGTTTGGCGACTCTTCGAGCTACGTCGGCAACCTACGCGCAGTACCTAGATTTAACAACCCAATTTATAGGATTGGATTGTTAATCCAATGTACCTACCTATTTGAATTTCGTAGTTGCGGCCAGAGCTGCGCTCAAGGCTGTTTTCTTTAGAGAATAGCACACCAGATCGTTGATAAGTCAATCCTCATTTGGCCATATATAGACCACTCTGGCGTGATAGTGTGCGGCGAACCCAAATAAATTGTATGAAAACTAAAGGAAATGTATGGTGGTAGCGCGGCGGCGTTTTGTGGATGTGGTCGGCCACTTGTGTGCCGCCAGGCTAATACCACAGTATAAATCCTTACTAATATTATAAAAGAAAGTGAGTTTGTTTGTTACGTCTTAACCCCTAAATAGCACAAACGATTTTGATGAAACGTTGGTACACGGATAGACAATGTCCTGGAATAGGACATAGGATACTTTTTATCCCGGAAGTATGTTCCCTTGGGATAATGTTCTGCTATCACGCGGGCGAAGCAGCTGGGATCAGCTAGAATTTCATATTTTATACTGTGCTAACATGTACCGAAGCACCTACATCTACGAATCATCTCTTGTTGAATTTATCAACAAAGTAGGTACGTCTTACCGGTCAGCCCCAACTCCCGGCACTAACATTTGAATGGACGTACGATTGTACGTTTACTATCGATATCAATTCGTAATCGGTCCGTAACGCGTTGTTGATTAGTCTCAAGTGATGCGGAGCGTTGGACGCCCGCACAGTGTTTCACGTTGAAGTTATTACTAAATCAAGGTCTACTTCATCCCGATGGTACGAGGGATTTAAGACTACGTGGACACGAAAACTGCCACTTCTAAAGCGTTATTAATTCAAGGTAAGTTTTTTTTTTGGTGAGAAAAACCTTTAAAGACATCTACCGCCTGTGGGCGGAGCGCCAGGGCGTGTCAGACTTTTACTGGCTAAAACGCACTCGTCTGTTCCTTCTTTGCCTCGGGTTCCAGAGCCCTGGGGATTCATTATTACTTAACCCATGGCTTTAGTAGGCTTCGACCTTGTTGGGCCCCTACGATATGCTGACATATCCTTGAGGTGCGCGTGGAACCCTACGCGCCGTCGACGTTACCGGACTACCGAACGGCGTGCTGCCTATTGCTCGTCGTCTACAAGCCTGCGTCTACGGTGAAGTCAAGGTAGGTGTAGTGCTAATCAGTGCCGTAACTAGCTTTTAAGGTGGTGCATTATGACTCACATTTTCACTGCTTTTCATACAACCGCTCGTAACTGATTATGATGTTATTACACATTTTTTATTAGATATTTTGGAAACACAGTATCTTGTGGATATTATCTAGGTTTCTAAAGAAACCAATGTTTAAATTTGTGTAAAACGAATCCAGAAAAAACCTTTGAAAATGTCCTATTTTGTATGAACTTTGACACTTCATAATTTGCCTAAAAATTTAAAAAGTCAAAAAAGTAATCCTCCAGAGACCTTGCAAATTTTATTAAGATATTAAATGACGACCACTTTTTCCAAAAACTTTTAAGGGTTTAAAAAAAAACAGCTATTTCCTGGAGCAAGTTTTGTGAAATTTTCGAGTAAATCTCGGAATTACCGAATACTACACCAGAGTTTTAAGGCGTTATCTCTCTTTTTTTGCGTTACCTTTTCGTTAAACATCGCGTTGGATTGCATTAAATGAAGTAACAAGCTTTTAAACCATTTTCGATGTTTACGATAGGCGAGTGGAAAAGGACCCTCTTAAACGCCCCGTGCTAGCTTCTACAATCGTCCCTCTTAAAAAGTTTTAATCTTATCAGGCTCAAACAATGAAAAAAAAATGATAAGTAGATATAAAAAAATACGCAAGACGAAATGGTCCAAATTCATCACTCACCACCACACACTATTTACCTCTTGTGGATGTTGGAGCTCTAAGTATAATCTACAGAATCTAAAACCGAGCTATGTACCCGATAAATAATAGATATTGTATATAAGCTACTCGTACTAACTACCAAGCATGATCCAAAACGGCCCTGGATTGATCATTTCTGTACCCCTCAAGGACTTGTGCACCGCTCAGGCTTAGTAAATAGGTAATCTAAAGTTTTTCTAGATTATCAACAGTGTCGTAGGAAATCTAGAAAGGCGTTATTTTCCTTTGTTTTCGTTATTAATTGAATGATAAGTCATATGTTACCTACAAACATATGAATATTGAGATTGGCAGAGAGAAAATGTAGCGAACAATGCTGTTCAAAATACCTGAAGGTTAAAGATATAGTTCCTATTATCAAGAATGCTGTAGAACGTTTTTTTTAGGTGGGAAATCATCCAATGGCTTTTCCTGCTTTAGGCCGGAGTGGGAGGGCGTGTCAGACTTTTACTGACTAAAACCCACTCCTAACTTCCTTCTTTGCCTTGCGTCCCAGGACCCTGGGTAACGAGCTTTTTAACCTTTCTAATTCCGTAATTAGAAAGACAAAGAGAAATCGAACGCCGGCGTTCGCTTGGGGTTTAATGAATTAATGGCCCCAGTAGGTATACTATATAGGCTTTGGACGTACTGGGCCCCTACGGATTTGCTGACATCTTTTAGAGGCACGTGTGGCACACTACTCACCGTCGGAGACTAGGGCCGGTTCGGACGGCTGGATTGCGAGTTAGCCATTGCTCGTTGTCTGTAAGCCCACGCCTACGGTGGATGCTGTGGAACGGTAAGAAAAACATTAGGTAATCTGAGCAGTACTTTATACCAAAGACCCGAAACCTTAAGGTGGTGCATCATGACTCACATTTTCACTGCTTTTCATACAACCGCTCGTAACTGATTATGACGTTATGACACATTTTTTATTAGATATTTTGGAAACACAGTATCTTGTGGATATTATCTAAGTTTCTAAAGAAACCAATTTCTAAATTTGTGTAAAACGAATCCAGTAAAAACCTCTGAAAATGTCCTATTTTGTATGAACTTTGACACTTCATAATTTGCCTAAAAATTTAAAAAGTCAAAAAAGTAATCCTCTAGAGACCTTGCAAATTTTATTAAGATTCTAAATGACGACCACTTATTCCAAAAACTTTTAAGAGTTTAAAAAAAAAACAGCTATTTCCTGAAGCAAGTTTTGTGAAATTTTCGAGTAAATCTCGGAATTACCGAATACTACACCAGTTTTAAGGCGTTATCTCTCTTTTTTTGCGTTACCTTTTCGTTAAACATCGCGTTGGATTGCATTAAATGAAGTAACAAGCTTTTAAACCATTTTATATGTTTACGATAGGCGAGTGGAAAAGGACTCTCTTAAACGCCCCGTGCTAGCTTCTACAATCGTCCCTCTTAAAAAGTTTTAATCTTATCAGGCTCAAACAATGAAAAAAAAATGATAGATATAAATAAATACGCAAGACGAGATGCTCCAAATTCATCACTCACCACCACACACTATTTACCTCTTGTGGATGTTGGAGCTCTAAGTATAATCTACAGAATCTAAAACCGAGCTATGTACCCGATAAATAATAGATATTGTATATAAGCTACTCGTACTAACTACCAAGCATGATCCAAAACGTCCCTGGATTGATCATTTCTGTACCCCTCAAGGACTTGTGCACCGCTCAGGCTTAGTAAATAGGTAATCTAAAGTTTTTCTAGATTATCAACAGTGTCGTAGGAAATCTAGAAAGGCGTTATTTTCCTTTGTTTTCGTTATTAATTGAATGATAAGTCATATATATTACACACAAACATATGAATATTGAGATTGTCAGAGAAAAAATGTAGCGAACAATGCTGTTCAAAATACCTGAAGGTTAAAGATATAGTTCCTATTATCAAGAATGCTGTAGAACGTTTTTTTTTGGTGGGAAATCATCCAATGACTTTTCCCGCTTTAGGCCGGAGTGGGAGGGCGTGTCAGACTTTTACTGACTAAAACCCACTCCTAACTTCCTTCTTTGCCTTGCGTCCCAGGACCCTGGGTAACGAGCTTTTTAACCTTTCTAATTCCGTAATTAGAAAGACAACGAGAAATCGAACGCCGGCGTTCGCTTGGGGTTTAATGAATTAATGGCCCCAGTAGGTATAATATATAGGCTTTGGACGTACTGGGCCCCTACGGTTTTGCTGACATCTTTTACACTACTCACCGTCGGAGACTAGGGCCGGTTCGGACGGCTGGATTGCGAGTTAGCCATTGCTCGTTGTCTGTAAGCCCACGCCTACGATGGATGCTGTGGAACGGTAAGAAAAACAGTAGGTAATCTTAGCAGTACTTTATACCTAAAGACCCGAAACCTTAACCTCGCCACTACATCACAATGGTTTTAATTAAACCGTCCCAATTATTCAGATTGAATCTGTACAAAAACAAATGAGAGTTTCCCTTGGCCCAGTTCGCTCCTAGCTTGTGAACGTAGCGATCCCGAGTCGTTCATTGTTCCACATTTCGAGGGGTAAATTATTAGTGGACACACAAATTACGATTCAGTACAAAAACCCATCGAATTGAGGAACCTATTGTTTGTTTTACTGGGTAAGCTTCTGCCTAGCTAGGTACTTACCTATATAATAATAAACATGTGGTAGGTACCTACGAATAGAAGGTTTTTTTATGTCAATTAGTTTGGTATAAGACTTATGGCTGTCTGCAATTAAAATAAACTAATTCGGGGGACTAAATAAGTTACTTTCACCCCGAGATAAGCACTGTGCTTTTCATTACGAATACAAGGAAAGTATAAATAAAATAATAAAAAGTTTGTAAAACCTCGTACCGAGTCGTCGTACCTATGATTTTAGGTAGGTACTTATCTTTCTTCTGAATTAGGCGGCAAAGGGTTTTCTATTAGGTACTGCTTTAGCCTCTTCTCTTAAGAAATTAGGCGTTAAATCACTAGGTATTTTAATCTTATAGACTTATCATTCTCTGCTGTACAGAAATGTAAACAAAACTCTACAACTCGAAAAAAACCAATGACGGATTCCCACTTTCCCGCCATTTTGTTTTTTATTCTGTGACCGGCAAGCTATTCAGCCTTTATATTTTTTTTATTGAAAAATTAGAGAATTATTTGTTATTCATTAAAAATAAAGTATTTTAAAAAAGCAATTGAAAAAATAAGCCACTTAAAATATAATATTATTTAATTAATACTTGTCTTTAAGTTATTTCAATTTTATATCCAGATGCAATTGATTGGCTGTGTAGAAAGTTGGAACATGGTTCAATAGAAATGCGAAGATAGACCTAGTTTTTTTTTAATCTTTTATTTACAGCTGTCAGTTGAAAGTAAAACTCCCTAGGTTTGAAAAGTATCACTTTTAGACTTTAATCTCAATGAGCATGCCAGCTCTCGAATTCGATGATCATAATGTATCTAGGTACATTATTGTCTTAAAACAAATTTTTAAGCATCATTGCAATGCGAAAATCTTTTAAAAGTTCATGTTGACGATGCGTCGTTAGTTAGGTACCTATCAGCTGATGAATGAAATGTTAGACCGGGGTCAATAAACCTTATGGTGCGATTACACTTGCAAGTTAGACGGAATATAGCTTAGCCAAAGTAATGTTTATTTATCTTGGCCTGAGTTCTGCTTTATTACTGAGACCGTGTCTGAGACGCACTAATGTTAGTATGCTCTGCCTACTTAGCCAAGAGGGCGACATGTAGGTAGGTAGGTACCTACCAGTGTTGCCAGTATGATTTCCCAAAAAGGACGGTTGGCTTTCTGAAAAGGTACGGTTTTTAACTTCAAGGTACGGTTGGGTAAGGATATTTGTGCAAGAACTAGATCAGTTGTTTTTTTTCTTCGAGTTGGCTGTCTGCGACTATAAGTTGGAGAAAAAGCGATATGGAATCGTACAAAAATATACCTCATTTCAGTATTCAAAGTTCTCGACAGGCGCTAGAGTTGTCTTTTGGAATCATTTTGAATTTGAAAATAATTTTAATATCAAAAGAGCACAAAAACATAACAAAACAGAGTATTTTTACAAAAACAGAGAAATTGTAAATGTATAAGAAGGTACAAATCGTTTTCATGTAACTCAAGTAAATACATAAATTAGCAACGAAAATTGTATGAATTTACTCAAATTATTTATGAAGATTGATAATCTGTTTGAATATGTTCTAATTAGTAATCATTAATAACATTATAATTTAAATTTTTGATCATTTCATTTACAAAGTCTTTTTAGATCTAAGAACATCAAGTTACATCTAAAAAGTTCCAGAAGAAGGCGATTTTTTGGTGTTTTTTACCCTTTGTAGTTTGTAGTGAAAAACAAATCACTATAGTATAAAAAAAAGGTACGAAAAAAGTACGGTCTACACTGAGGTACGGTTGTGTGAATTATAGTACGGAAAACCGTACTTTTTGGTACGGTCTGGCAACGCTGGTACCTACGCGTTGCGATGCGTTCCAAATGGGAATAATAGGTACGAAAAATTTAATTTATTTACGAACTGTGAACAAAAAAAGTTTAATCAGAATCCAGTTCTTCAATTTTATCTCTGAATTCCTCAATTTTGATAAAATTTCTTCGATTTGACAGTAAATCGTGGTGTCACAACATGCAATCTATAGATTTGGAACGCTTAAGAGGCTGCTTTTCCACTCGCTTATCGTCAACATAAGCAACTAGCTTTTAAACCATGCTCGTTATTGACTCAACATCGAGCATGGTTTATTGCGCAATTCGATATTTGACGAAAAGGCAACACAAAAAAAAGAAAAATAACGCCTGAAAACTCTGTAAGAGTTCGGTAATTCCGTGATTTACTCGAATATTATACTAAACTTGTTCCAGGAAATAACTGTGTTTTTTATACCATTCAAAGATTTTGAAAAAAATGCTCGACATTTAGAATCTTAATAAAATTTGCAAGGCTTCTATAGTTTTACTTTTTTGATTTTTTTAATTTTCGAGTAAATTATGAAGTGTCAAAGTTCATGCTAAATAGCAGAATTTCAGAGGTTTTTACTGGATTAGTGTTATAAAAATTTAGAAATTGGTTTCTATAGAAGCCTAGATAATAACCACAAGATACTGTGTTTCCAAAATATCTAATGAAAAATGTGTAATAACGTCATAATCGGGTAAGAGCGGCTGTATGAAAAATAGTGAAAATGTGTGTCGAGATGCATCCCCTTAAGTTGGTAATTCATCCCCAAGGTCAGATTTTCGTAATTATTTCGTTTTTATTTGTGGATTAAAAACGGTTTAATTGGTTGCTGTGAAATTTCCCTTTCTATTTTTTAACGGGTTGAGGACCAACTAAAATATCTCAAGATAATTTATGCTAGCTAAGTACATAGTCTAAGTGATTTAACTTACCTGAGAGGTTTTTGGCGTAGTTAAATACATATTTCAAATCAACTTATTTACACTAATCAAATTGATTCGGCTAACAACGTACCTTTAAAAATGATTTTTTATGTACCTACTTCCCTACAAATAAAATAAATAAATTACCTAAGTAACAACTTACGTTATCTGGAGGTATTGTTCAAAGTGTCCACTTTCACACACCAGGCGACGTTGCCGACCCTTTTAATTTGAGTAGCACAAACACTTTCGTTTTCAAAGTGTCGAAAGCACTGATCATCTTTTCATGTAGGTAATTGTTTAACACTGGTGATTTACTCTGCCTACCTACACTGTCTTTTCACATTTACCCACAAATAAAAGTCAAGGAGTGCGAGATATAGGGAACGCTCTCGAAAGCTCGAGATACGCCGTCTCCACTGATAGCATACAAACGGGCCGTTTCCACCAACTCTACATTGAAGTATTGGTTCGTCATCTTTAGCACTAGATACCGCATTAACCGAAGGCGCCGATATTGCAAACGTATGCACACGCCGGCTACAACAATTACACTAAACTAAACAGTGTTGCCAGTATGATTTCCCAAAAAAGGACGATTGGCTTTCTGAAAAGGTACGGTTTTTAACTTGTATGTATACCATATGTAGGTTGGGTTGGGATAATTCTACAAGAACTAGATCAGTTTATTTTTCCTTCCGTTTGGCTGTCTGCGACTATAGGTTGGAAAAAAGCGATAGGGAATCGAACATAAAGAAACCTCATTTCAGTATTAAAAGTTCTCGACAGGGCGTGTTGTGTTTTGGAATTATTTTGAATTTGAAAATATGTTTAATATCAGAAGAGAATTCAAAAATTTTTACATGAACAGAGAACCTTGCAGGACTGTATTACTCATATCATAAACAACAACTTTTGTTCTATGACTTTATAATAACTAGCTTTTGCCCGCACGGCTTCGCTCCCGCTCTTTCCTACTCTACCCTGCTCTACCCTACTCTACCCTACACTACTCTACACTACTGTACACTACTCTACACTACTCTACTCTACTCTATTCTACCCTACTCTAACCTACTATATACCCTACTCTACCCTACCAAACTTCATATAAACCATCTACTAAATAGTCCGAACAAAGCTCAAAAATTTGGTTTGGATAGGTGAGTCCGTTCTTGAGTTATAAAATAACAACGAAAAGTGGCATTGATTTTTATATATATAGATAGATACATTTACCAAAGACACACCTTCAAGATTTCGTTGTTTTATTTAACACATTTCTACTCTGTATTTTGCCGTACCTATCTACTTTCGCCTGCCACGAACTGTTCTCGTAGTAAAACTAAGGAGGTTTTCGAAACATTGTCATCACACCTAGCACGCATTCGCACCATTTCCGTGTACTCGACATTAGAATATTGACACACCATCATATAAAGATAATTACGTCCGCACTGCCGAATTTTACCAAACTTTGCTGACTGACTAGTGAGGGCTGCCCGTAAATAGATCAAGTTCCTGTTCAGCTACTCTCCATTATTGCATTATCGTGTACTGATGTACCAAAATGTGTAAAATTTTTAAAAGTCATAGAACAATACTTGTTGTTTATGATGTTAGTAATATAGTACCTGTATAAATAGGATCACAGCAGAAGTGTCGTAACAAGAAAAATTGCAATGTTTATACGTATAGTCGATGACTGACTGAAAGAAGAGGAGATGAGATATATTGAACAGATTTGATGATGAAGCCGGACGGTAGGCACCGGCACTCTGTAATAAATTAATGTAATCTAATCGTGTTTGGGATCATTAGAATTGTCATTAGATGCACTCTGGCTATAAGGTATTTAAGTTTGGCTGGGGGGGTACTTTTTAGTGATGATACCGTAACTAACAAACGCAGACAAAACTATTATAGAAACACCGACTTCCAAAATTAAAGTTATTTTGCATTTTTAGTGAATTATTATAATAATTAATTTTAGTTTTTTTTTACAATGTTTTCGGTTTTATTATTTTTTGTAAAAAGTTTGTATGTGGGTTTACATGTTTATGTTAACACCCATTAATTATTCCTAGTGTGGTTTGAAAAACACCCAATACTGCAATGAAAAAGAAAACTCAATTATACAATAAATACTAAAAATTTCAGTTCCTTTTTATCGAGTTTCAAAGATTCCGCAGTGTTACTTCCTTTGTAGTGTAAATCGCAAATTTTGTGTTTCCTGATAGCTACAACCTAGAGGTCTTAAGTCAAGAGTGAATAGCTTACTTCTAGGCGAGCGTGCTCCATCGTCGACCACATCATCGCTTACCATCAGGTGAGATAGTGGTCAAACGCTGTAAAAAATAAAATATTATTGATAAGGTAGCGTACCATAATACTTTTATTTTTTACCTAAATCTCTGCCTAGTTCTTTACAAAAATCAGGCAAGATGTTATCCGTGCCCTCGAGGGGGCGATCGGTGGCGGAGACATCTCGCGCCCGGCCTTGGTTCAGGCCATGATCCGGAGTGAGGAGTCGCAGGCGGTCGCCTCCTTCTGCGAAGCAGTAATGCTAGCAAAGGAGGAGGCTGACCGCATGAGGCAAAGACTACCTCGCCGCCGCCGCCGGGATTCCGATCCCGATTTCCGACCACCTGCATCGTAGACGCGGGCTTGCGGACGGCGAGCCATGGGTAGCTCGCGCTTCTCAAGGAGTTGTCAGCAACGGCAGGGGCCCAGCTGGGTCGAAGCCTACTGGGGCCAGGGTTAGTTTCGAAAGAGTTGCTCGAGGCCCGGTATGAAGCCTAGAAGGAACGGGGTGGGGTTTTAGTCAGTAAGAGTCTGACAATATCTCCCGCTTCGCCCAAGAGCGGGGGTTGTCATTGGATGATTTTCCCCACCATAAAAAAAGGCAAGATGCTATGTTATGTCATATTGCGATATTATAATCATCATCATTTCAACCGAAAGTTGTCTACTGTTAAGATATAAGCCTACTCCAAGTGTCGCCATAACGAACTGTCCTGTGGGTCTTGCATCCATTGAATACCCGAGACACTTATCAAGTCATCAGCTCGCCTTATGGGAGGCCTTCAAACGGTCGCCACTTCAAAACCTTTCGGCCCCAAATACCTTCTATTCTGGGAGCAATGTGCCCTGCCCACTGCCACTTAAGGCAGGGCGCACTGCAACACAACGTGTGTCTTGTGTCAGATACAAGCTACCGATGTATATTTGATTTCTATAGAACCAGTATGAAATCATCCACTCTCTGCGCATTCGTTAATATTTTTTGTGTCTAGTTGCTTCCACTCATGCCGATCAAAAAGTATTCAGTGTCGGTAACTGCATGGAAAGAAAAGTGTCTTAATTTGCGCAGCGCATAAGTTTGGTTATTCAGGCTATGTTGGTACCTTGGTTTTCCTGCGGAATTCCTACAGCTACGGCGCCTCCAAGTCGCCGCCTCCTCGGGAATTATCACCGTGTTTTTTTTTTTAATTTTCTTGATATCATGTCCAAACTGTTTTCTTGCTACACGTGACGAGATAGCGCCTGTTTCACTACTTACTTTATGTTTCAATAAGCGCCACCTTTCAGTTTATGATTTAGTTATAAGAAAGGTAAGGGCAAAAATTGTATACAACCTACGAGGTACCTACTGTTTGTGTTTATTGGCACTAGGTGGCAGTATTGTTTACTATCTGTGACACTAGGCGGCGCTAGACGTGTGTAGGAACATTTTCAGGGCGAAAAGAGAATTCGACGAACAATGCTAAAGTTGTGATTTCAATATTAAATACGTAAGTAGAAAACCATCCTGAATATCGGTTTAGTTTACAATCACTAAGTTTGCAACCCTTTTGATTCTGTTTCAACAGCTTTAAAATGTGTTCATTTAGTAAAGGGTTAGCTTCTGAAAGGAACATCATTGGCACAACACTTAGCTAGGCAACCGTTTCGCAATGTCTTAATGAACGCATTATCTAGCATATAATATTTATCATAATAAAATAACAGATGAGGAAAGAGATTTCTTCTATCGGATCTTTGATCAAAACAAAGTCGGGAAATTTACAGTTATTAAAGAAATTAATCAAAGTATTGCAAGTAAATAAAATGTTTATTATTCCACTATATTTATATAAAAGATAAAGAAAATAAAGGGTTATAGTCCAAAATTAATAGTACCCAAGGGGTGAAAGTTACTTATTCGTCCCGAGAAGGAGTTGGCGGGTGAGCGTAGCCAGGTCGCTAATTCAAACCTACACATTTTTATGCTGTGACGTAGGCAAACATTTTTTTAATGATACTTACACATATAGTAACTCCTGTTTCATTTCTTTGTTTCATAGAAATACAGTCAGATTGTGGTTTAATTCATGAATCCCCAAGCGACCACCGGTGGCCGCGCATCTATTGTCTTACTATTGTGTCTCTAATTGACGGTATCTGAAGGGTTAAAATTATAACAAACAATTCAAGTTAGCACGTAAAATTAAAATAACTGGTGGTCGGATTCGGTCGTCGCAGTCGGATCTACGGACTTGACGGATTCAAGTCCGTTTTGCCCAAGAATATCTGGAATTCTATCTGAAAAAAAAAGCATGTTATTATACTGCCGAGTAGAACCGGTGGATATAAGGCAGCGGGAATAACTCCGGGCTACTTGTGTTGAATGTCATCTGTGGAATCTGGTGAACTTGTAGGAATTTGTGGCAGATTCAGTAATAAATATTACGTGACGTAATGTCATCAGTGCGTGTATGCAATATGGATAAATTATTTACTTCGTGTAAGCAGCCACAATACTTTCTTGTCAGTGCAGTGTATTGGTTCAATAAATCGTAGTAATCTTATTTTCTTAGGAAGTGTTTTGATATAATAATATGTCTTATTTCTTTCTTAACCATATTTAAAACATAAAATTCTACTTAAAACCTGTAAAGTAGTTAAAATGTCAAAATATTTAGTGCTACTTTCACTTTAATTTTTTGAGCAGGTATAACAGTTATAAAATAGAAATATACAATCCCTACTAATATTATAAATGCGAAAGTAACTCTGTCTGTCTGTCTGTCTGTCTGTTACGCTTTCACGCAAAAACTACTAAACGGATTTAGATCAAATTTGGTAGGTAGGTAGAAGAGACACTGGAATAACACATAGGCTACCTATAATTCCACTGCTGAGTACGGGTCTCTGCCCGCGCGATATAAACTGTAGTCCACGCGGGCGAAGCCGCGGGCGGAAAGCTAGTATTTTATAAAAATAGCATGCCTACATTAAACTCTTCCTTAACTCTTCAATCGTGATAATTAGAGACACAATAGAAAGACAATGGGTGCGCGAACGGCTTTCGCTTGGGGTTTAATGAATTAAAAATAAAATTTGTACTTAATTGGAACGAAAGAAAGAAAGAAAAACATTTATTTGCCCGAAAAGGCGCAAACTTAAGACACAATATTATTGACACTATTGAAATAAAAAAACTGTTTTTGTCATGGTCAAAACTAAATTACTAATAATTTTACCCTATTATAAGCAGTTTAATATTGTAACTTATTTTATATGTTTTACATTTATATATAGTTGTTTCAATTATGTCTATTAGACGAGTAAATATTTTAGTTTGTTCATTGTAAAAATTACTTAACTATACTAATATTATAAAGAGGTAAAATTTGTAAGTTTGTAAGTTTGTATGTAGGGGGTAATCTCTGGAACTTATAATCCAATTCTAAAAATTTTTTAACTGGCTGAAAGCTACATTATTCCTGAGTGCTATAGGCTACAAATTGTTTCTATAGCATGTATATTAACCGAGCTATCACAACTTTTGTCAAGCAAGTCGGAAAAAAATACCTCATAAAACAGAATTATTTGCGTGCGCTGCCTAAACAGTTGCTTAAAATTAAAAACAATGTATGGCTACCTGGTTCGTCTTAATTATTTCTACAAAAAAGTCCGCAATACCATATCTCTATCTTTTATATTTTATCTTTTATACTTCTTTTATTGCATTAAAAATATTTTTTTTCGCCATACTTACGTTTGGTTGATTATTTGAGCAACAAAATATTAATTCTTATGACAATAAATTATTTCAGTATCACAAGAACATCTTACAGATAAGATTTGCCATTTACAGTATATCAATTGGTCATACAGTTTCGGAGATAATATAAAATTACTTAAACGCAAAATGCCCCCAGCATAACTTTCATTGTGCAGACGTTTTACCTAATTGCCCATAGATGGCATTCTGCAATTACGTATTTTTTCTGAATTGCGGTGTTAAGACTTTCTGTGGATTGATGATTCTCTCGAATTATTATGCCCACGTTGTCGTTAGTTGGACTTCTTCTGTCAGTTGCTTAATGGTTTCGGTTGTTTCGTTCGTATGGTTGTCGTTGTTGATAGATACCTCATAGTCGAAAATATCGTAATTTCGTTCTACGTTTGTTTTGTATGTTCGTAGTTTCGTACTTCGTTCTATCGTAATAATCGATACGAGTTATTCGATATTACGATTGTTTTGTTTTGTAAAGGCGGACGGTGTTCGAGTCGCTCTACCTTTGTTCATAATTGTTTTCAAGTCTGTGCGTAGTTTGTTGAGAGCAAGCCTAAAAGGAAATCTCAACTGTCCCGGCAGACATCACAGACAAGAGCCGCTCGAGTACGCCGTACGGAAGAATCTGCCCCTGAAAATGAACAGCGCCTCTCGAGAAATAGAGAATATATTTCGCAAGCACGTGCTAAAGAATCTAGCTCCGAGCGCTCACAGCGCCTCGCTAGCCAAAATGTGAGGACGTCGCGGGCCTGTGCTCGAGAAACTAGCGCTGAACGTGCGCACCGTCTATCTGAGTTAAGGCAGCATGTCTCTGAGACAAGGGATAGGGAGACTAGCGCTGAGCGCTCGCAGCGGCTTGGTAGGCAAAATGTCATAACATCGCAGGCCCGTGCTCAGGAATCTAGCGCTGAACGTGCGCAGCGTCTATCTCATTTAAGGCAGCATGTCTCTGAGACAAGGGATAGGGAGACTAGCGCTGAGAGCTCGCAGCCGCTTGGTAGGCAAAATGTCATAACATCGCAGGCCCGTGCTCGGGAATCTAGCGCTGAACGTGCGCAGTGTCTATCTAATTTAAGGCAGCAAGTCTCTGAGACAAGGGATAGGGAGACTAGCGCTGAGCGCTCGCAGCGGCTTGGTAGGCAAAATGTCATAACATCACAGGCCCGTGCTCGGGAATCTAGCGCTGAACGTGCGCAGTGTCTATCTCATTTAAGGCAGCATGTCTCTGAGACAAGGGATAGGGAGACTAGCGCTGAGCGCTCGCAGCGGCTTGGCAGGCAAAATGTCATAACATCGCAGGCCCGTGCTCGGGAATCTAGCGCTGAACGTGCGCAGCGTCTAATCGAGTGTAATCTTATTTTAAAACAAGAAATTTTCTGCGGACGAAGTCGCGGGCAGAAACTAGTATTGAATAAATCGTTATCTATCTTATTTATTTATTATTATGAGGAACACCAACGACATATATTATTAACAAATTCTTATACAGATAGGCGATTCTAATCATTATTGTTTTTCATTAATGTGGTTTTTTACGTTTGAATAGTTCATTTAAATTGATTAATTTAACTTTATATACATTTGTGATTAAAAAAAAAACATAATTTAATATTCTAATCACAAAACTACTGAAACTCGCATGATAGATTTGAACTTACGACCACGATATAAGTCTCCTGTTAACACCATTAGACCGATTCGACTTGTGAAATCATGTTGAAATTAACAAGTGCATTACGTGACAAAACTATTCATATGCTTACTTACTTTAACGTTACTTCTTAAAGGTCAAATTGCCATAACAGTATTCTATAATATTTCAGTACCTACCTCTCGTTATATTCGTTTAAATTATTATGCTCCGAATTGAATACCATTTTTCTTCTGCCAATTGCAGAAGGCTCAAATTCGTCTAACTTTTTTTATTTTATATTACCTCTTGCTGTCAGGTGGGTCAGGTCACTTGTTCTTCCGTTTCGCTCCGTTTTTTTTATTTATCGAGGAATCTGTAAGAAAAATAGAAAACATAACAAAAAACAACAGCACTGCTTGCACAATGACTTGTTGTTCTGATTTGTTTCAAGGAAAAATATCAACAGCAAACTGTTGGAGACCTACTTTAAAACTAAGTTTCAATGCATGACCTTTAATATGGCTTTCGCCAAGTTGTTGGAGCAAAGTCCTGAGAAAAACCTGACCAAGTGCTTAGAGAGTGTAACCACTGGCCTACTTGTGGAATTAATTCCAATATTTCTAAGAACCTACTTTTAAGCTGAAATAATATAGGACTTACTATGGATTCTCCCAAGATGTTAGGGCAAGAACTCAAGCAAATGCGAATGTACGTCACTACAGGCTGGAACAATTGGTTATTGTTTTAATTTCTAGAAGAGGAAAAACTCTTCAAGACCTTTTTTTTTATAATTTATATTACAAATAATATTGGCTGTTATATGGCTTGGGTGCCTGTACAAGGAACAAAGAAGTGCAGACTAAGGTTTCCAACTATACAGTATTATACTGTTTTTCACTACATTATACCTTTTACTGTTCAACAAAAATAAAGTATACAAAATACTGTTTGCAGCACCAAAATGTTTAACACTATAGGTACTGGTAAGTGTTAAGGAAAATCATCTAATAACATGCCTCGCTCTTGGGCGGAGTGGGAGATAGTGTCAGACTTTTACTGACTAAAAAAACCAGTATAGTTCCTTCGTTGCTTTTCGTACCGGGGCGGAGCTACCTTTCGGACCCTGGCCCCAGTAGGCTTCGACCCTGTTGGCCCCCTGCTGTTGCTGACAACTCCTTGAGGCGCGCGGGGGATAGTGCGCGCCGTCGATGACTTGGGCTTGGTCCGGACAGTTACTGGACGGTCGGATAGCGAGCTACCCATTACTCGCCGTCCGCAACCGCTACGGTGGCCGGAAATCGGGATCAGGATCCTGGCGGCGGCTGGGTTTTACAGAATGTACACCATAATTTATCCCAAAAATATCTAAAAGGGTTACAAGTTGAAAATCACCTACACTAAGTACCAAACAGGTCACGGTAGGCCATAGCGGGCATTAGCGCCAGCAAACTGCTGCGTGCAAGTCCAAAACAACCCCTCAGCCACCTGGATGGCCCGGCAACTACATATGTATTGCTGACATAACAAACTTTTAACTTTGTGATTTTTCATGATACAGTTATGAAATCTTGTACATAGATTCTTTATATTGAAATAATAGACACGTGTTTCGTGTTTCGCATATACTAAGACTAATGTTGTAGATATACGTTTTGGAAATAAGCGTGACATAATGCTGATCCAAACTAAGCCTTAGTAGAAACTAAAGCTAACAGCCAAAATTTATTGAGATCCTATGGACCTTTCAACTGATAACTTTATTTTTAATAAAAGAAAGCGTTGCCCTACAGTAGAAAGTACTCCTGTATCGTAGGTGCGTTCACAAACGTATATCCTTACTAATATTATAAAAACAAAAGTGAGTTTATTTGTTTGTTTCGTTGTTGTTGTAATAGGACTTAGAATACTTTTTATTCCGGAAGCATTGTTTCCTCGGGATAATTTTCTGGTCATATGTGGTCCTAGTTAATAAACCATATTAAACTCTAGATTTTTCGAATTTAGGCAAATAAGTTAAACAGTTTACAGTATAAATACCTACCTGTAAACCTTCCGCTTTAACCTGTTTTTTATCGACTTCGAAAAGGAAGAGGTTTTATGTTCATCTGTATGTATTTTGTTTGAGGCTCATTTATTTAGGACCTCCAACAAAGGATGTGCACAATACGGATCACGTAGTGAGTGTTTAAGTATTTATTGGCCCTTTCCCTTCAATTATACGAGACCACATTATACACAAATATGTACAACGTGTAACGTTAAATGCGCAAAATCTCAGACACTCCAAATGATTTTTAATTCAATTGACCTAATTATGTGAGAAAAAAAATCTTAAAAAAAAATTAAAGGTTTTATGAGCAGATTTAGTTTGTATTCATATCTGCATTGAAATAAGACCTTTTATTATCCCGTGTATGAGAAAATTTGATTGGATTACAAATATTTGTGTTTGTTTACCTATTTCAGCGGGTTTGCGCACGTGATAGCTTGACTATTCATAAATAGACAGGTCGAAGTTTTTAATGAAGTTTTTTTTGAAATATGAAATCTATATTAAAAAAGTGGTTTAATTGATTCTGCTCGTTATTCTGAACAAACTAATTTCAGGTTTTGCGCATTTAACGTTACACCTTGTATTAAACAATGTTTTTTTGGCTTAGAGGTTATCTTACTGCTAGGCGAAGGCGCTTTTCCTTCCAATTAAACCATTTATGTAATTAATATAAAATTACAATTAATTAAAAACAAGGAATAAACATTGGAACGTATTACTTAAAAATTAATAGAAAAATAATAAATCATAATGTCGTCCGGCCCGCCCCGGGGCCGCTTGGGGGTGTTACCTACGGCCTATTCCCGCTCCTAACAAAGATACCTGAGAACATTATAAGGCTGATGAAAATCAGAACAGGGTTCAAATTGAAACAACAATTATAAAGTAGAAAACCAGGGAAAGTTAACACAGAGGTGAGTTGACACAGTGCCTATAACTAGAAAAGTGTTACCGTTAGAAGCTTAGTTTCAGCACACTTTGAACCACACGAAGTTACTGACAAAATTGCCAGTACATGTCGGCACCGTCCGACGAGCGATTTTGCCGCTATAAACTCTGTTCCCAAAAATATAACAAAAGTTAGTTATCGTTAGTGTTTTTCATAGCATGTAATAATAATAATAATAATCTTTTTATTCCAGACTAAACTTCCATAATAAATCATACAAAGTTAGTATCATAATAACTTACAAAACTATGTTAGTAAACAAATAAAAATAGGTACCTTGATGTCAGCAATACAAAAACTAAACAACTATGTTAGTAGACAGTATTTACAGGAGCAGCACAATCTAGTTTATTGGAAATGACAATCAGGTGGCCGTTGGTGCTGACACATACCCTGCGCAACAAGGAGGCTGCTCGCTTGCGCCCTGTCACTCTGGGCTCCCGCGAACATCCCTGAGGCACTACAGAAGCGTGGCAGCCCCAATAGCATCCATTTCTGTACTGGACGCGAAGAGCATCTGCCTTTAGCACTCTAAAAGCCGTGGACGTGTAGCACTAAGTGTAGTTGTCCAAAGGACAACTACACTTAGTCCAAAGGCAACACGTGTAAAATACTTGACAGTGTGCTCTGAAAAGTGTGTTTTTAATCGAAGCGTGAGAGCCTCCGTATCAACAATAATAACGTAAGTAATATTAGGTAGTTGTGACTATTGTTTGGCAAATGTTGCTTCTTAATATAAGATATTTATCAAACTTAAACCCCATGAGGTCGTTTTGTGCTAAAACTAATATAAAAGCTTATTTTCTTGCTCGAGTGCAGAAAGTCGTAACTTTTTTCGCCGAGGTAAGTAGAATCAGCATGTGTCAACTTACCTCGTTTATTTCAACTCTACTCAAATCAAATAAATAATGTTATTATTATTTATTATTTTTTCAGTAGTCCTAACAATATACGAAAAAAGTAATAGATTAGAAGCTAGTACAGAAAATATGTAATACCCCATACGGATACCGTATAAATTCTACTCATTGTAAAAATAAATTTTCCTCACATCGTCGACGGTATGCTGTGGCAGAATTCGGTATTCCTGGGCTCGTCAGAGGTTTACAGATGGTATGAGCGCCGCGCGCCGGCCCCTTGTCATTATTCAAAATCCCTCAGCATCCCGCGGTATGCCAGGGGTTCATACAATGATTTTTCATTTCGTCCTGTTTGTGAACTTTGGCAAATAGCAGTTTCGAATTGAGGTAGGTCTGTTATCCATTGAATGAGAAGTTTTATGAAACTCAGATTTATTTACTGTTGTGGTTCATCATCATCAACATCATCTCCTCTGAAAATCATCTACTGTTGGACATAGGCCTCCCTCAAGCGTCACCACAACGACCGGTCCTGTGCGTCTCGCATCGCTTGGAGTCTCGCGACCTTCAGCAGGTCATCGGTTCATCTTGTGTGAGGCCTTCCAACGCTGCGTCTTCCGGTACGGATTCGCCACTCCAGAACTTTTCGTCCCCATCGATCATCAGTTTGTTCTGCGTGCAATGTGCCCGCCCCATTGCCACTTAAGTTAATGATAATAATAATATTGCACACTATCACACAACGCCGTCTAGTCCTAAGCTAAGCAGAGCTTGTGTTATGGGTACTAAACCGCTGATAAACATACTTATATATTTCTAAATACATACATAATATAGATAAATCACTCTCAGATACAGAACAAATGATTATGCTCATCACACAGACACTTGTCCTGGGTGGGAATCGAACCCACGACCTCCGGTATAGCAGTCGAGGTCACTAACCACTAAAACAACAGGCCAGTCATTTTAAACACTAGTGCTTGACTTGGATCCCAGCTGATGTCAAGTAGTGATGCAATCGTTGATGGTAAAGAGTAGTTTATTAAAAGCCTATTCACTCAAGCCATGAAGTCGTATATTATAATCGGAGGGGAAGTCTCCTGAAGGAGCACCTACAAAAGATATCAAGTAGGAACATACTAATAATATAAACTAGTTGCTGCCAGAGTTTCGGACCGCGTAAAGGAGGAAAATTGTCCCAAGTGATCATACTTCCGGAATAAAAAGTATCCTATATGCTATTCCAGGTCATAGGTTACCCATGTACCACATTTAATAGAATTCTGTTTAGCCGTTCGAGCGTAAAGAAGTAACAAACATGCACACACACAAACTTTCATCTTTATAACAGGGAGATTCATTCGTAACCTTTTCACGTCAAAATGGTTGAACGGATTTGGGATGAAACTCGGTACACGGGCCTTTATTCTAGTTTAGGACATTTTTATTCCAGGAGTAATTGGATGCCGATTGCTGGCACTGCTGAAAAATGCTTGTATGTACCAGTGGTACAAAAATAAAAGTATTTTTCATTACTCATACTCTGAAAGTAGGTCTGAAGTTGCCTGAGGAGCGAGCTGAAAAGTATCACACTTTTCATCCCTAGGGAGTTTTACTTTCAACTAACAGCTGTAAAATTATTTAAAAAATAAACTAGGTCTATCTTCTTTCACCCCTAGTGTATCAATGTACTATTACAGATTAACTTGTCCGCGTAGCACGTTTCGTAGCAGCGACATGCGCTACGATGTCGCGTAGACATCGTAGCGCATGTACTGCTTACGCATTCTGGGAATTAAGAGGGTCCTTCTCCACTCGCTTATCGTAAACTTCGAAAATGGTTTAAAAGCTTGTTACTTCATTTAATGCAATCCAACGCGATGTTTGACGAAAAGGCAACGCAAAAAAAGAGAGATAACGCCTGAAAACCCTGTTAGTATTCGGTAATTCCGAGATTTACTCGAAAATTTCGCAACACTTGCTCCAGGAAATAGCTGTTTTTTTTAAACCCTTAAAAGTTTTTTTGTGTAAAAGTTGTCGTCATTTAGAATCTTAATAAAATTTGCAAGGTCTCTAGAGGATTACTTTTTTGACTTTTTTAATTTTTAGGCAAATTATGAAGTGTCAAAGTTCATACAAAATAGGACATTTTCAGAGGTTTTTACTGGATTAGTTTATATTATAGAAACCAATTTCTAATTTGTGTAAAAATTTAGAAATTGGTTTCTTTAGAAACCTAGATAATATCCACAAGATACTGTGTTTCCAAAATATCTAATGTAAAATGTGTAGTAACTTCATAATCAGTTATGAGCGGTTGTATGAAAAACAGTGAAAATGTGAGTCATGATGCACCACCTTAAGTGCAGGGTACACCGCGAGTCCAGGCTAAAATAGCTCCGTAGCATCATCACGCTAATAATTATGTATTGTATTTACATGTATTTGTGTGTGTGTGTGGGCGTGTGTGTGTTGGTTATTGAGAAAAGAAATAACACTAATTTCAGTAATTTTAGTAATTCATGTAACAATTAATAATTTATTATTGTAAGCAACATTGATAATAATATATTTCATTTTCGATTTATTTTACCCTTGTGTTGTTATTTCTTTTTAAAAAGAACGAGTATATATTATACCAATACTGTACTTGAATGTTAATATTTTATTTGTCTAAAAGAAAAAGATAACTTAAAACTTAAACTTTAATTTAAATCTTGTAGGCCTAAAAGAAAAGGCTACTGGAGCCAGGGTTATCCGAAAGGGAAGGCAAGAAGGAACGGGGTAGGTTTTTTAGTCAGTAAGAGTCTGACACTATCTCCCGCTCCGCCCAAGGCCGAGGGATGTCATATCGATGACTTTTACCCACAAAAAAAAGGCCTATACAATAAGTCTAAGTATTCATTTTTTTAATAAAAAGAAAACACGGAGTTCTTATCGTTCCTTTACACCGATCGTAAACGACTAATTGGAATTGTACATTAGGTAGTATCTGACGTTTAAAAGTGCCTTTGATTAAGATTTTTTAGGGCTTTTTGTAGCATAAAACTGTAGGTACCTGCAGTCTAATTAATCAGGTAGACTGTAGCCTAAGAGGCCTTATTTATTTTACTTATTTATGTAAAAGGATATTTTTATCTGTGCATCAAAAATCTTCACTAAAATACAAATTAGTGTTCAAAGCGCGCCTCAAGGAGATGTCAGAAGAACTGAAGGGGTCCAGCAGGGTTGAAGCCTACTGGGGCCAGGGGTTGTATGAATGAGAACGCCTGGTCCTGAAACGAAGGCAAAGATGGAACATAGGACTGGGTTAAAGTCAGTAAAAGTCTGTCACGCCCTCCTGCTCCGCCTTTGAGCAGGATAAGCCATCCACCTAAAAAAGACTTCACATCCCGTTCTTAGTTTTTTTTTAAACAACTCAAAAGCCCTTTTTTTCTTAGTAAACTTTTATTTTGACTTATTTTTTATGCACCTGCCATGTTTTTCTCTTTACCACCCTAGGTAAACTGGTAGAGAATACCTAAGGCATCAAGTCCGCCTTTGTACTTTTATGTTGCATGAAGTTTTAATAAATAAATAAATAAACAACTCAAAAGAGCATAATTTTAGTGCACAATTAATATTTTTGTAGAAAGAAAGCATATTTATGAAGTATAAACCAGAAATAAATAGAGGAACAGTTAAATTCTACCCTTTATGTATTTATTAGTGTAATCGACGAACTGTTAGAGTTTCTTTAATATTTTAGTAATGAAAGCGCTGACACAAAGCGACATCTTATCAGCAACGACTGTCAAAAAATGAGGGATTGACTAGGATTGATGTGGGCCACCGCAATGTCACGTGGTCATTTGCTCAATTCCAGACATTTCAAAATTTTGAAAAACCTTTATCGTTGTCTCGAACTCGATCGAATCAATTTCTTTTTTTATTTTCTATAATGTAAGTATGATGTACCTTCAAGCAACTGTAGGTACAGTGCGTTTCACTTAAGAAGTTACATTGCTGTCATGTTGGTAGTATTGAAAATAATGTTGCCATATTTTTAGCAATTAAATTACTTGATATGAGGGAGATTAACTGATACTTCGTTACTTTAACAATTGCCTTTTTTTATTGTTACTATTTTTGTATAAAGTATAGGGCGCTGGGCTCCATTCCGATTGTCTTACAATTCTTTCAAATAACGAAAACGCCACGCCACAGTATCGTTCCTCTCTATTAACAACTTCCTTTGAGACCTACTTTTTTAAAATAAAATCCCATTCTTCTCATAATTTTCCAAAAAGTGTTGCAGCTACCGTAAAAATCGATTTCGTTTCACATTTCGGGGAACAATTTTGGTAGAGTAGGCAACTTTTTCCTTTTTTCCCTTCTTTTTGTGTAGACAGACAAGGGAGCCAACATTACGCCGATGTAACTTCTTAAGTGAAACGCACTGTACATTTTTATGCTCACGTAGGTACTTACTTTGTCTTACAATACAGTCTTTAATCTCTTTTCTTTTTAAAAAAATCGTTGCTCGTCGCTTTCAATTCCTCCCTGACACACATTCCAGGTCCTTGAGGTCATAGGGACATCTGAAACTAAGTATTCGTTAGCATTGCACTGCGATCTTTGACAAATCGTTCACAACTCAATCAGCTCGTTTGTGGAATGCAATAAGCCGCCGATCTGGGCGCGTCGTCTCTATTACATTTTAAATGGAAACTAGATTTGTAGAGCTACACTTAATCCCGCGCCCTCGCCACGCGACGTCGTTCTACGTACAAATTAGCCGTGTTACACGTGTGCGTCGGTCTAATGTAGTTCTAGCTTTACTCACAAACGTAAGCCGTGCTCAAACACTTCCAACATTAAAAAAAATCTGAAAAAAAAGCAAAGGATTTTTTTTACTTTTTGACCGTCTTACACCTACGCCTAGGTAATAATATCCGATAAACACACTGGCGTTTATTCCGCCACGGTCACGCATTCTCGACCATCGGAACACTCCATCTCTTCAGTCCTTCTGTAACCTATGGTGATTGAAGAGCTAAACAAGAGAGCACCCAGTCGCTAACCTCGCGTTTATTCCGCCACGGTCACGCATTCTCGACCATCGGAACACTCCATCTCTTCAGTCCTTCTGTAACCTATGGTGATTGAAGAGCTAAACAAGAGAGCACCCAGTCGCTAACCTCGCGTTTATTCCGCCACGGTCACGCATTCTCGACCATCGGAACACTCCATCTCTTCAGTCCTTCTGTAACCTATGGTAGCTAAACAAGAGAGCACCCAGTCGCTAACACATGACCCTGGTGAATTGGTGACGAAAACAGTCGGACCTATCCGACGACGCAAGAGGTTAACAGAAATGCACAGACCTCGGCGCCCCTGCACTAGGCCAGTGGCCCGCCAGCAAGCTAGCCCTTTTCAGATCACGAATAAATACAGGAAATTAAAATAATTTTCTTATTACAAGAAAATGGGTGAAAAATTCAATAAAACTGCGGTTAATCTTAGCTTTGTCGAAAAATTTGACGTCAATTAAAAATTATTTTTTTGCAATTCAGAAAAATCTTCGAGACTCCTTCGAGTATCGGGAATTGTAGTTTGCACGGAACTCTCAGTGCGCACTCGCGCACTCACCTGCACTTGCCCAGTTTTTTTTATATCTATATATAAATCAATGCCACTTTTCGTTGTTATTTTATAACTCAAGAACAGGCTCACCTATCCAAACCAAATTTTTAGGCTTTGTTTGGACTATTTAGTAGATGGTTTATGTGAAGTTTGGTAGGGTAGAGTAGGGTATAGTAGGGTAGAGTACTGTAGAGTAGAGTAGTGTAGAGTAGTGTAGAGTAGTGTAGGGTAGAGTAGGGTAGAGTAGGGTATAGTAGGGTATAGTAGGGTATAGTAGGGTAGAGTAGGGTAGAGTAGGGTAGAGTAGGGCAGAGTAGGGTAGAGTAGGGAAGAGCAGGAGCGAAGCCGTGCGGGCAAAAGCTAGTATAATATATTAATTTTATGATTGACAGGTTCGCGTTTGACCAAGCGATGATGTGGCCGATGTGTTGTTACATTGAATTTTTTATTATTAATTAGCTACTCATTGTTGACATTTTTATTTTATTCTGCTGTTTGTCCTGTGCGAATTTCAAATAAATGTATTTTCTTTTCATTCTTTCTTTTTTATCCCGGAATTATGTTCTCTTGGGATATTTATTTACTTTTACGAGAGCAAAGGCGCTGACAGAAGCTAATATGATATAGCTAATATAATAATAATATGGCTGAACTCAAGTTCAAAAGGAACTAACTACATTTACATTTTATAAACACGTTGACCGCAGTATATGCAACTCATTGTCCCATACCTTGGTAATCTTGTGCCGCAGTCACGAATTTCGATCGGAAGTATTCGTGAAGCTTCGGCTGGGAGCTTTATACCTATGGATGAATTGGTCCCTTGAGGTTACGCTATGCTATAAAAACTACGATTCTATGCGGGCGAAAAAGCGAAGTGTTACTTGACATATAACTTATTGTTGGGATAGATGCCTGTGGGCTTTTTGGAATGAGCTGATTACACAAACTCCTATTTTCAGAAAAAGTGTGTGAGTATTTTGGAATGAAATAGACAGGCAACAATCGTGACTTAACTACTGCGCTATATGTAACAGTAACAAACAATACCCTTACATATTATAAAACCACTTCTCCTATCGCATTTATCTGTATGAACGCAATAAACTCAACTTTTGAACGGATTGTCATGCGGTTTTCTCTAAGAAATAGGACAATTCATGAGGAGGGTTTAGGAGTACCTACCTATATATTTGCAATAAAGATTTGAGACTTGAGATATAACACTTGCATATTATAGTAGAGAAAAACTGAGAATTTCAAAGATGTCTAACACCTATGCGAAGCTAAGGCGAGTCTCTAGTTATATATGAAATTAAATTAATTAAATTAATAATTAATAAACATTGTTTCTTTTCTTAAATTAAGTTCTCTTTTAAGTAGGTTTTAAAGCACACCAAATATTTCCTAGTTTACCTTACTAGACACAAGTTACTATCAAGGACACAGCTCCTTATTTATCACGACGTATGTTGTGCACCTTCCACAAAAGGCTTCCATAATTATATATTCACAACCCTTCACTTCAAATACTCCCACGTGGCGTTTCTACAATACCTTTACACGGCGACATGAAAACACTCGTGTTCACCTCCCACACAATTTCTTAACGACCTCACAAATACGTGAAATGTGCTGCGCTCTTAAGACACTGCAGCCTAAAGGGCCCATTACACTACTCGATATTCAGACAGTCTTAGTCGATGTCGCGTCTTGTCACGTAGTGTAATAAGGGTCAGACTTAGTGGTGGCTACTATAACGTATAGCGCCAAAATAACGTCTCACGCTCAACAAAACGTCAACAGCAGGGCCAAAGCGGGATATTGATATAACGTTTATTGTGTACGTTTAGCGCGTTCTCGAATAAAATGATAACGTCTCCGTGTTCAGTTGATTGACGAATTTTATTATAACGTGTTGTAATGATAGCGTATAAAATAGCGCGCTATAAAAATATATTCAACAGTCTATAGCGCGTCTAGAGTTTATAGCTGATTTGAACATGGCTAGACAGACTGTCTTACTTGGAATGAAAAACAAGACGAGTCTGAATATCGTGTGCTGAATAACGCGTAGTGTGCCCTTTTTTATTTTAGCGGTGGGAAAACCATATAATGACATCCCCGCTCTTGAGCGGGAGGTAGTGTCAGACTCTTACTAACTAAAAACCTACTCCTGTTCCTTCGAAGTCTTTCGTAGGCCCTTTTGAATGGATAGGTAGAGTACCTATTACGTAACATCACGCTTAGGTACTTCTAGACCGCGTTGAGTGATAGTTGTGGAAAAAAAAAACAAAAACAAATCCCGAATGGAGTCGCGAAGATTTTTCCGAATTGCAAAAAGTTTTTTTAACGTGACGTAAAAACTTTATAGTTTTCAGATTTATCCTCTACCTGTGCTATAAGACCTTACTTTATGACAAATTTCAGGATTCAGGGTCAACAGGAAGGAAGTACCCTATGAATTTGGATTCCCTTGTGAGTGTCAAGATATGTTTTACGACATAAACAGCCTTATCTTTTTTTTTTCTTTACTTACAATTCGTTGTAAGATAAAGAAAAGTTAAAGTAAGTAAAAGTAAAGAAAAAGTCGTTCGTTTCGCGTCGATGACAGCATAAAATTAATACAATTGATATGTACGGGTTTATTCGTACACCATGAAATAATGCGTCTTAAACGGTACGCAAAATAGTTAAATGACGAATACGGAAAAACTGTCCCCGCACACGGGCGGCAAAAAAAACGCAAGAAACGGCCATAAAAAGCTAAAAGCAGCCATAAAAAAGCTAGAAGCGGCCACAAAAAGCTAGAAGCGGTCACAAAAAGCTAGAAGCGGCCATAAAAAGCTAGAAGCGGCTACAAAAAACCGCTGTAGCACGCGATAGCTTGTGGCCGGAGAAGCTTGAAGCGGCTTCAAGCGTTTTTTTTGTGGTGGCACCGCCGCACTCGAACCACAATAAAAGGCCGCCTCAAAAAGAAGCTTGAAGCGGCGTTTTTTTGAGGCTCCTGTGCGGGGAGGCACAGACCTGCTAATAAAATAATGAGCAGTATAAGTGTATATTTTGTTTCAATCGCTTTTGTTTGAAAAATTTTACCTCACAAATTACTCTTCTTCACCAGAAGGTTACAGGATGAAACTTCCAAAACGAAAGCTATTAAATGAACACACAATTTGTTCGTTATTAGATAGTGATAGCTATACGTAATTGATATTGCGTGCCTTTTGGAACGCTTTGTTTCCACATTAGAACTCATTTCATGAAAAAAAAAAACAAATTTGTTTCACTTAAACACAACACAACACGACACGTTTTACTGATACTAGCCTAGAACTTTAAACAATCCAGTATTAAAGCATTTCCGTAGACGCGGGATTGTGGACGGCGAGCTATGGTTAGCTCGCTGTCTGACCGTCCGGTAACTTTCCGGACCGAGCCCAAGACGTCGAGGGCGCGCACTGTTCCCGCGCGCTTCAAGGGTTGTCAGCAACAGTAGGGGCCCAGCCGGGTCAAAGCCTACTGGGGCCAGGGTTAGTCCGAAAGGTAGCTCGAGCTCTGGTATGAAGGCACGAAGGAATGGGGTGGGTTTTTAGTCAGTAAGAGTCTGACACTATCTCCCGCTCCGCCCAAAAGCGGTGGTTGTCATTGGATGATTTTCCATATCATACAAAAATGTTATGAAGCATTTTTTTGTAATAAGACTGAAATGACAAATGCATAAGTAATTTCGAAAAAGGAATAATATGCCCTAAATTTAAGTACAATTTATTTAAACTTACTATGACGCTCAAAGTGGCCCGTTATATAAAACATCAATTTCATTAAGAACCTATTACACAGTACTCTGGTACTTCTATCAATGTGTTGTAGTCTAAAATAATTAGCGAGCTTATAAAACCATCAACGAAAATAATTGGCTGATCCCGGACAGCTACGAATAAAATTTCGTCAAGTAAAAACTGGAGAGGTGAAAAGTTACTACAAGTACCCTCGGGGATTACTCACTCATTTTGTTATGTTGTAAATTCCAATAACACGACTTGGGGATCGTATCTCGTAATCCACGTTCTCAAGTCTCATTGGCAGGGGCGTAGCTACCACCGCATCTGCTGTATCAATTATACGGGGCCCCCAAGCTACAGGGGCCCCGACTTTCGCCAAAATTTGTAACATGTTGTCCATAATCTCAAATTCTCATGGACAGGAATGAATGAATATTGACCACTCATAATATGATACTCTGAAAATAGCTTTTAGCACGCTCCTTTCTTTTTAGCATTTTCTACATACAAGACGATAATAAAAACTCAACCAATTTTAGCAGGTCCTACTAAGTGATCTATAAAATGAGCTCATTTTCAATTTTAAGGCCTCTCAAGGCACTATTTCTATATTAATAGAAGCTATTTCGTACAAAAAAAAAAAACTTTCAAATATATCTAATACGGGGCCTCTGAGGACCTAGCTACGCCACTGCTCAATGTCGAACGCTAGATCTGTGACCGAGTATTTTATTTTCTCAATAAAATTACGAAAAACATTTTTCTGTGCAACAGTTTGAGTAACAAACACGTCAGTATACATTTTTATTCGATAACATGTCATAAACTCGGACGCTTTCTAAGTAATGTAAAGCAAGACATTTATTTCTTGTTTTTAAGTTGCTTGCATCAAGTTCAGCCTGTTTTGGTCATCATAGCGGGCAGCGGCGGCCTTACCCATTGCGAGGCTCCAGGTGGCAGGCCTTTGCGAGGCCCTTTGTCCTACGGAAAAGTACCTATGTGATGCGAAAGTAGGTCTCCTTCTTTGGTAGGTATTCGTTGTTTGACAAAAAATGCTAAAGTTATACAAATAAATAAAATTTGAGTTTTAAAATATTTTACTTACATTTACAAATACAGAGATGATAAATTTTTAAATTGATGTTTGCGGCTTTTAACAAGAATAAAATCTTTAATTAAAGCACAATAACTTACCGTGACGTTATAACCTTAATACCTAATTAAGAATCAAAATCAAACAGGTTTAAAAATAATAACAAATATAGTTAAAAAATCTGTACTTTTTTAAATTTGCTTGACGCGAGGCCCCTGCAAGAGCGAGGCTCTATTCGCCTCCCCCTAAGGCCGTCGCTGATAGCGGGCATACGAGTATAAACTAGAAACTGCTGCCATAAGTGCAGGTTGTACCAACAAAAAGTTTACTCGATCTAGTTAGTTATTTTGAATATTATTCTAAGTTCCGTCAAGTAGAATTTTAATAATAAAACAAAATGTTTGATGGAATACATTATTAATAGCTAAAAATAGCATTAATCCTTCGTGAAAGTAACGCTAGGTTTATCTATTAATGTGCCAGGGTCTAGCCCATTTGCATACTAAGTACCATAAAATATAAACCTATGGGATCCATATAAACTGTAATAAAGGTGGCTCCCGGTAAAAGGACATTAATTAATAACACTTTTATTATGACGCTCCGGGTAAAGGGTCCTCAGGATGGCTCCTAGCGGCCATAAAATATCGTTACGTACAAATTCGAATAAACTGTCATAGTTACGTTACCGTCGAGAAATATGACGGTACGTTTGTAGTACGTTATAAAAGTGTGCATGGAAGGTCGGGACGGATACGTGTATCCGGCGAGGGTAGGTAGGCGCGTGATGTATGCGTCGGCCATAAAACGTAGCATCAAGATCGGCAGAGCATCGGCGCGCGCGTTGTTGGCGCGAGCAGATGATGCGGCGCGCAGCAGCCGGCGCGCATGTGCGGAGCCTTTATGTAACCGCGGGCCGATCTGAAACCGAGCGCGATCCATGGACTAACGTCCGTTAGGAAACTTTACTCATTCATCTTTTCCCTAAAAGCGGGGTGAGCGGGGTCCGGGCCGCGCTGCGCTACGCCGCGCGTGTTACATAACCGTGGCGGAGGGCGACGCCGATTCCAAGTTGGGCCGCCCTGGAGAGCGGACCTGCCGTGGTACGCTCAGCGCTCACACGAGCTCGCACCCTCGTCGCACTCGCACCACTCACCCCGAGCGCGCGGCGTGTTCCGCGACGGTTACCCTCCCGCGCTACCGACCTCCGCCGACTTCGCTATCTTTGTTCTGAACACTTTCCAAGTCTACATCCTAAACTTTAATAGTCTGCTGTTGGCTCCAAACTTCCCAGCTAAGGCGGTAAGCCATTTGTTTACTTACAATCATTTGTTACGTTTTTGTTTTCTCACCAGCTCTGCATCATCTTATGTTATATAACATTTTGACAACGCTTTTGTTGCTCTCATCTCGTTTAGAATTTGCAGCTGGCAGCGAAAGGATAGTTCTAAATTGCTAAATTATTTTATTCCATTATTGAAAATATATTTTATGTTAAAGCGTGTACTTTTCAGTAATCTTATTTTAAAATTACGCGCGTTAGATTTCTTAGTAGTTTTTAAAAGATATATGAATTACGTCCAGTATTTCTTAAAAAAACAATTTGACGAGTTATATTTTTTTCGGAATTTATAAAAGTGAGAAAAAATATTTAAGAAGCCTGGCGAAAACCTTTTGGCGCCTTAAGTTTAAATGTGTTTTACGTTCAAAAATCTTTAAACAAACTGCGTTCCTACATTTCTATGAAAAACTTTGTGAATTAAAAATGATTTAGTAGCTTCGTTTTGGAAACGTAAAGAAAACTGGAAGATTAGGATCGTGTAAATATTTGAAAAAGTTGATGAAAGTCGCGCGGGCCTACGGTCGTAGCTCCGTCGGAAGTTCGTAGATGTCTAATATAGCGTGTATCGCTTCGCGCGGCGCGGCGAGGAGGCTGGAGGCGCCTCGTGGTCTACACTCCTTCGAGCCTGTCCACTGCTCACTGCTCCATCTTCGACATAATTATTATCTGTAAAGGCAACGTAAAAGTTATTGTTTGCAAGGTACACGCCGCTTTTTACAACCTAATAGGGCGATATGTGGGCGTCACGACCATTTTTATCCTAAAGTCCAAGTTAGCCTTGTATGTTATTAGAGAAAAAGAAGGTCGACCGATGATCTGGTGAAGGTTACGGGAATCCGATGGATGCGAGACGCATAGGATAATTCATTGTGGCGACACTTGGGGGAGGCCTATGTCCAACAGTGATAATTTTTTTTTTGTTTTGTAAATAGGTTTTATAAAACACTCTTACACGTAATTTTTTTTTTACATCAGTTTAAACTAGATGAGGCCGGTGTTTCAAGTCCATAAAGTAAATATGTATTGAAAAATCACATAAGAACAATGCAGATTTATCTGAGATAGTCTTTTGAAGAAAGAACGATACATAGTGGTCGCACATCGGCTGAGATGATGATGAATGATGATTATTAGATATCTCCTTTGAATACTAACAAAAAATATATAAAATCATAAATGATCGTCTATTTTACAAAAAAAAGTCATAGCTCTCGGGTTGAAATATTTTAGTAGCATAAAAAATGTATTTTCATGAAAGTCTTTTAAATTTACCCGGCCACCAAGGAATTCTTTAGGAAATAAAACGACACCAACAAAGTAAAAACCGAACTGAAAAATGCTTCATATTTCGTTAAGTCTGTGGATGAAAAGTGAACGAAAATAAATACTCACTAATGTCGCATTTTGCGTCCGTGATACTCGTATATAACTTAAATAATGTTATTCGGCGTGCGTATCCAGCAAGATCACCATTTTATAAAACTTGACTGTAAACTTTGGAACAATCCGATTGCGCCGTGTTTTATTTGCAATTGGCAAAGAATTTTAATTCTGAAGACAGATGTTCTCGTTTCGACAAGAAAGTCGCGAGGAGAATTGAAGCCCGCATAGCGTCTGCATACTCAATGCTTCAATCCGCGTTGCGTTTTATTTCAATTCTGTTCCTCTATTTTACGGTAACAATGGTACTTGCGCATTATTTCGGAGCTACCCATGGCAATGTAACTTTTAAACCGACAGTATTCAGAGCTAGTGGAAATTAACTAAAAGAAATCGTTAATCTAGGCTCCACTGAATACTTTTCCTCCGTTTATGGAAAATAGATTAGCCTTGCGCTTCGGCTTTTATATTCCTTTAACAGAACCATTCAAGAGAAGATTTTAAGCGTAGTTTCACTGCGGTACAAAACCCTTTTTAAAATAAAAGGATTTTATTCGAATAGTTAAAGCGCGTAGGTTTTTGGAACCACAGCTCGGTCACCAGAACAATTGCATACGGCGATATCCATATGTGGTTTTGTTTACGTATATGAAAATAACTTCGTGAAAATATTGTTGCTGCTCTGATAACCATGCTTTTAGTTATCGGATGATATCTGATCAGTAATCGTAAGTGCAACACATCGATGGTAGCTTATCACGAATATCAATCGCGTAGGTACTCACTTTTGTAGAATACAGTTTATTGAATTAACGGTTCTTTGTTCTTTTGTTTACGTCGGAATGAGAAACAGTGAGATAACACGCGACGCAGAGTGGCCGTTATGCGCTTCAGTCCCCCAGACACTGCACTTTATGTAAAGCATCTCAACTTTATTTACTTTAATATTTCCAACAGAGACAACTATAACATTTCTTGTACAAAAGCCACCTGAAAGTTCAACGTTTCATTTAACGACATAATCTAAAGAAAATTTAAATAAACGCAGAAAAATAAAATACCAAGTGAATTACCAGCAGTTTCGGGACATTTGTGAAACGCACGGAAACATTTACCGTCCTAAATAGGTTCCATTTCAAAGAAATATTTTTATATTTTATCTGCCTCCACAGTGCGCTATACCTACATTGTGGATATATTTCTCAAGAGCTTCCTGTTTCATTCCGTTTTGTCAAGCACCATTTCACATCAGGCTTGGCGCCGCGACCACAAATATACCACAATAAAGCACTTCGCTTATTGTCATACGGGTATTTTGTAGAACTAATCGCATCACTCTAAATGCTTTAAACCACAACAAGCTTCCAGAGATTTGAGGGCAGCCGATGGCTTCGTTCGGCTTTGGGCCGTTGGAAACCACAGGCAGACCACTGAAGCCTACGCTAAAGTTTATAAATATCATGTTCATTTTTAGGTGAACATGTTGTTTCTGGATTTTATTCAAGGAGATAACAATCTGATACTGGCTTCTAGGTCGTGTTTATCTGTTGCGGAACTTGCGTGCCGCAGTCAAGCCCTCACTTAGACGCTTTATTAAATAAACTGATTATTTCAACCGGTCCTGAATACAAGTTAAACGAATAAAACTCGGAAATTCAGCATCACAGCAGATTCGCCTAAAGTAATTACGCGCTACATGAATTTCTAAATTGGGAAAGTGCTCATAGGAAAAATACCTACGTATGAAAATTCTAAAAGGATAATACTTTTGAGTTATCATTTCATTGTTGAATAAATTTATTTGCTGCCTTTTTTATTCGGATTTCGTGTATTATTTGTAGCAATTGTGTAAGTAGATTATGTTTGGTGTCGTGCGTAAGAATATGGATGCCTCGTAATGTTTTAGACGCCTAGTGGCGGTCGTGTGCTTCGGGATACTGGTATGAATATACGCAGTTTACGACTCGGCAAACTGAGCTAGAAGTTTAGTGATAACCGAGAAACACGTGTGTGTGAATACCAACATACACAAAAGTTAGTAATGAATATTTGTAGTAAGAAGTTTGGTACGTCCACAGAGGGTAGTAAATTGCATTCCCGCTGGCGCCGTCCTTAAACCACACTTACGTATGAATATATTATTCAAACTAAAACCGAGTGTTGCGGTGTTAATACAATAACATAATATTGTGATTTGGGGTCGCGATAACCTTTGAGAACGTGGTTCAGATTGTGCAAATACATTACAATATGAGAGAAATTAAATTCTGCCGATTGGTTAATGCGGGTTGCCTGGAGAGGTCTGCGCTTGGGATCACTTCAAAGCTTATTCGCGTGGAAGTATCTCTCGCTCGCTGCGCCAGACTCTGTTAGTTTAGGTCTCTTCATGACTGTTTGCCCTTCGAGCGAAGTCCGGCGCTTTTTTATTTATAAATCGAATCCCGATGCAAGATTCCAATTAAAATTACGTGAACTTTTTTCGCAATTTTACAGCGGTTAAGCCTTTTACTCTCAGCTGCTTTTAATCTGATTAGCGGAGGCTTTTATAAGTAAATAGCGTTAAAATTAAATTTTTGGATAAATACCTACTGTAGGTAGTAATTACGAGTTGCATCCAATAAAAGCAGTGATGTATAAAGCACACATAGATGAACCATTTGCTTACCTTGGGGTCACGGTCGATGCATACATCGGAATAATAGACGCCTCAATACATTGGCTAATTGGAACAATATAGTGTTCCAATTAGCCTATATATTGCTGCGGTTTTGACCTTCAAAATAGGAGAAAGTTATCAAATAAGTTGTATTTTGGTATGTTGCTTCAGTATCCCTTAGTTATGAACCGATTTGGAAAATATTATATAGGTATCAGATTGGTCCTATTTTTCTTAATGAAAATTTTTTTGGATGAGGAATTAGGGAAACCTCTCAATTATCATAGGTACCGATATATAGGTATAATGACTTTATTTTCCTTACGAAGTCAAATATTTGGATTCAGTAATGATCAGTTGATGAAGTGGAACTGATGAAGTAGACAGATGGCCAATGGACCTACCTCAATTATTAAAAAAACAAAGAACGTTAACACACATTAGGAATACTTTTGAAGGTTAGTTACTACCGTATCGTGGGTGCGTTCACAAACGTAGTATAAAATTAACATACAGGACACCCAGACCCGAAACTGATATCTGTAGGCTATACCTACAAATATTTGTTTCGTCTGGGAATCGAACTCGCGACACGCAGCGCAGCAGTCAATCGCTTAACCACTGCGCCATCTGTATCGTCAATATATAATGGCACTATCGTACTGATCTGATAGGTACACCTTACTATAGAAATAACACTACTTTGGTTTCACTGTGTGTACCACAGCTAGAAAACGAACTTGTAAAAGTACGTAGTGTTTTGCTAAAGGAAGTCGATGTATTTTTTAATAAAAATATTTTTTTGTCTACAATTCTGTGGGTATGATCGTTGTTTTACGCTCATTCCATATTCGCACTTCCATCGAACAAACAACCACAAAAACTTGATCGCTTTAAACACCAGTTAAAATGAATTCAGAAATTGGACGCTATTGAATTTGGAATAAACTGAATTTTAAACGAATGAAGTTGTCGAGACTGAGTGAATATATAGGATAGCTAACGATGATCAAGAATGCATCGTTAATCGGTTGGATAAATTGTCTTCCCTTTCGATAAATTGGACAGGTGGCCTTGGGCGTTGAGTTGAAGACCGCCGCACTATTCAATTAGAGATATTAGTTTTATGTTCATTTCACAAATTAATATTGCATTTCCATAAAATAATACCGCATTCTGAAATATTCAGATATAAATTCAACGTAGTTCATATTCAGCTTCACGAAAATGTGATAGGGGAATGTAAAATTATATTCGGGATATGGAAGGAATGCTTTTTAACTAACAGGAATGTTAGCAAGCGCAACGCACCCACAGAGAATACCACATTCACCACAATACGGAACTTATATTAGCTATAATTTCACAAAGTCTCTACTTCAACATCGAGTGGATACAACCTAGAGTATATCTGTCTTTGCTTTCTCGGATATTGGTACTGAATTGGATTGCGGATGACAGCTTTAGATAGTTCTTGTAAATACGGATTTCACCGTTAATTTCAGTCTTGAGGCTGATCCTGATTTAATTATTCTCGTACCTAATGGGAAGCAGCTTTGTCCGTCGAATATTATATAATGGAATATATTTATCTATTGTTTCCATTGAGCATATTTGACTGCCGAATGTTTTTGATGGTTTTTCGTGAGAGCAGCCTTGGGATGCTTCTTCGTCTTTGAACCGTGACCTTTTTGTCCTATCCTATCATTTGCACAATTCATCAGGTATAAAATAGAACCGCTCCGTTTTAAAACTTTCTCGTGTGTCAAATTGGAATTTTTGTCTTGAATTTTAAACGAAATTTTAATTTGTATACCGTTTCATTAAAATTCTTTTTACAGATCATTTTGTGCTTTTTTATTTTTATTAAGTTAAGACATGTTTCTTAAGCAACTCGTAGCAGTGCCTATTGTAAACGACAAAGCTCTTCGGTATTTTTATGGGTTTTGTTGTCCGGTAGCCATCCATCGTCATAATGGCCGCTCGATATGAATAGCGTCTAATTTATAGCAGACAACACTGCTCAGGACGTCATAAATCTTTGGATAGCTTGTTTTTGCATATTGATTATGTAAATCAGAACAAACGGAAAGGGTGCGGGGTCAAACAAGGAGAGTCATTTAAAAGTCACTGTGCTTTGAAAATACATCGAGTGAAACGTCTAGCGGAACTTTCAAATAGATTTTAGAAAAAGAAACAAACATAACAGGCCGTGGTCGCTCCCCTGAGTTGACATCGGTTGGTTTCGATCAAGTTCGATTTATTTTTGCTTATTTTTGCAGGCGTTTGTTTTCCTTCGGCTGTCGATCACTGCTTGTCTGGTTTTAACAACTCTAGATATCGCGATTTGTTTTCCATTCACTTGACTTGTACCTTGAACTGTTACTAAGTAATTGTGTTTCTTTAAATTTGAGCTCGTTTTAATTCTTGAAACAGTAGATACCTATTCTGGCTTTCATCCAGAATGTGGTGACGCAGTCGAATTTTATTTAATGTATAAGTGAAAGGATTGATAAAAATACATTCAGTCTTTTCAGTAGGTACAATGGGTTTAACTTGAAATCTCTACATAGTTGTTTACTTTTCAATACTTTTGGCAATGAGCAAAAAACTAAAACATTTTTCAAAAAAGTGATTTGTAACTTTAAGGTTAGGTTAGGTTGTTAGGTAGTAAAAGCTATATTTTTCATCGTAGTGCTATTTTAGGTTTACAGATCGAAAGACCGTAAAAACTGAGTGAAAGTGCATCAAAAACATTTTTTTTTTTAGGTAGGAAAATCGGCCAATGACATCCCTCGCTCTTGAGAGGAGCGGAAGATAGCGTCTGACTAAAAACCTACTGCTATTGTTTCTTGCCTTTCATACCGAGGCCGAGCTCCCTTTTGAAAACAGACTTTTACCTACGGTTTGCTGACAACTACTTGAGGCGCGCGTGGACCGATACGCGCCGTCGACGTCTTGGGCTCAGTCCGGAAGATTACGGGACGGTCGGACGGCGAGCTACCCATTGCTCGCCGTCCACAAGCCCGCGCCTACGGTGGCCGGAAATCGGGATCGGAATCCCGGTGGCGGCTGGGGCGTTAGCGCGCCTTAGCCTTACGTGAGCAGCCTCCTCCATTGCTTTTCATTACTGCTTCGCATAAGGAGGTGACCGCCTGCCACTCCTCCTCGCTCCGGACCATGGCTTGAACCAAGGCTCGGCGCGAGAGGTCTTCGCCACCGATCGCCCCCACAAAGGCACGGTGATACTCTGCCCAAGCAGGGCACACCCTCCACTGTGTGCTCCATCGTGTCCTCTGGGCGTTCCACACAGTGGCGACACCTGGGCGTCACTTTCGCATGAATCCGGTACAGGAACCTTCCGAACTTACCATGTCCGGTGAGTACCTGCGTCATGTGGAAGGTGATGACGCCTTGATGTCTTTCCAGCCACGCCTCAAAGAGGGGACTTACCTCCATAATTATGGCGTGCCCAATGCTGCAAGGGGTGGTTGAGCAATTTAAAATTATAGGTACCGATTCGCATTCTAAAAGACTGAGCGTATAATATGCACGTGTTTTGCAGAATTTTCAAGGGAAAAGTGCATAATAAATAATGCAACAGTATTGAATTCCATAATTCTAAAACGAAATACTTTAGAGGTACTACGATATACATACATTTTTATTAAACTAAAGGAGCTTTCCCAAGCTTGTCACATGCCAAACATTGGCATGTAATTGATTTCGATGACGTTACTAATTGGTGGTGTTGAGCTGTTTAAAGTCATAAGTACTCGCATACTAAAAGAGTGACACGTGGTTTGCAGAATTTTCAAAGAATAGTGCATAGAGACTGTGTTGAATACCATAGCTAGCTACAACTTAAAAAACGAGATAATATGGTACTGCGAGATAATTATTTTTCTGCTAAAGAAGCTTGCCCAACTTGAACCACATGCAAATGGTTTCGTTGAAAGGCTGCATAGGGTTGTTGAGCCATTTAAAATCATAGGTACTCGCATTTTAAAAGAGTGATATCGTATAATATACACATAGTTCGCAGAATATTAAAAGGAAAGTGCATAATGGATTAGGCGTGGGTGCGGGTCGTATTGAAGGTATAATGAAGGGGAATGCTTAATAACTGGTTCGTCCTGATAAGTGAAGGTTGTCTGCAGGTGAGAAAATAACAGGTGTTCTGAAGGTAATGTCACCGAGGACCATTTAACTTTTCCACTAATTTCACCTTTGAATAAGTTATCCATCAGCAAAACTTACGTATTTCCATTTTAGGATTATTCTGGTTTAAGTTTTCATAACTCTTTTTGCTATGTATGAGTTTAAATCAACTGAAATATGTGGATCTAGGTACTATAACCACCTTAGCGAACCTTGCCGAAAAGGCTGACTCGATTTTGTTGCCAAATACTGCCAACTAAAACAATTTTAATATTTTTTTTAGGCGAAAATTATCTAATGACTTCTCCCTCTCCTGGACTGAGGGCGTATCGGACTTTTACTGACTAAATTCAACTCCTATAATTCTTCTTTGCCTTGTGTTCAAGGACCCTGGGTATTCCTTTCAGAAGCCAATTCATGGTCAGTAGGCTTTGACTTTGCTGGTCTCCTTCGGACATCTACTTGAGGCGCATGTGAAATACCACGCGCTGTCGAAGACTCGGTCTCGTTACCAAATCACCGGACGGCGGGCTACCCATTGCTCACCGTCCACTAGCCCTCAATTGGAATATGTTATATGCGAATTGTAACGGAACTGAAAAAAAGACTGTAAGTCCCAGATATTTTCTAAATTGACACTGGGGCGTATTATACGATAAGGGCTCTCTCATTGTCTTATGTTGTGTCTAATTACGGGTATTCTTTCGAATAATACAATTAAAGTTAATAAGAATTTGTTTTATTCAATAAAAAAAGAACAGAATTATTTAAACCCATTTTGTCGTCATTGTATGAGTAAAAAAATAGCAACGATGGCATGTCACCTTTTTTACTTCGAGAAGATTTTCTGTGAAAGTATCGGTTAACCTTTCCGTTTAGCGAGAAACAAGAGTATATTTTTAGATACGAGTCGATCTAATAATAAAAAAATAAAGATAGAAAAGATCTTGATGCAAGAAAGCGATAAAAATAAATAGTGTCGGTACAGGAAGACGTTATGCAAGATCTTCAGAGCCTACAAGTCAAGATAGTTAGACGCAAAACTTGTATTCTATTCTTTAAAAATAGGTATAGTTTCGTATTCAGGTGATTTCGTTTTATCCAAAATCTTTTAATCTGTAGTCAATTTACATAAAATTACACTACACTCGAAAGAATCAACCCTAAAACGTCTATTTTGTGTTAAAATGGTGAGCACAATGACGAAATATAATGATGATAATGATAATGTTGATAATGATTATGTGATTTATGTTAGTTTTGTTTGTTAAATTGTAAAATCGTCGTTGTGGCGACGCTTGGGGGAGGCCTATGTTCAGCAGTGGACGTCTTTCGGCTGATATGATGATGATGATTGTAAAATAATAATGACTCTGCACGTATTGGTTTCGACTGTAATAAATAAATAAATACAATATTACAAAACTGATTGCTATGTTCAGTTACAGTTCAATGTTCAGTTCATGTCAGTGTAACCAGATAAATATATTACAAATATGTTATGTGTTAGTTTGGACTCTAAGGGTGTTCGCTTATTATTCGTAACTGCAAATGAGTTGCTGATACACGAGATAATCCAATTAATATGTAATTGATTTGTGTCTGCGGAGCGCTTAGGCACTTAGGGCAATTATAGGCATAATTACAGTTACTTACTCATTCCAGTCATGAATTGCTTTGACGGTGAGGCTGACTTAGGGTAAGAACATACCTTCTCAAGATACGAAGTTACATAGTTATATGAGTACTGTGGCGTAGTGGTGGTCGAGTGGTAACGGCTCCGACGTATGGGTCGCGGGTTCAAACCGCGACACATTACTTTATGTAATTGATTTCATCACCACTATCCATCAAAACGGTGAAGAAAAATATCGTGAGGAAACCGGCATGTCCTAGAACCAAAAAATTCGAAGACGTGATATCCACCAATCCGCGTGGTGGATTACGGCCCTCCCTCTCCTAGAGAGGAGGCATTATAAGGCCGACAATGCAATACAACGTGCTGACTGACTGATATATCAACGCACAGCTGAAACTACCAGGGCTAGGAGCGAAAAATTTTGCCCAAGATTTCCTTTTATTTATTTATATTTATTTATTTAATCTTCATGCAACACAAAGTACATAGGCGGACTTAATGCCTTAGGCATTCTCTGCCAGTCAACCTAGGGTGGTGCGGAGACATTATGGTAGGCGCATATACAGAAACATTTATTTAAGAAAGAGCAAAAAAGAATACATATATTTAAAATAAACATACATATATATTTAATATAATATATATATTTATTTATTTATTTATTGGGTCTTTTTTTATAATTATGTACATCTTAACTATTAAATATTATAAGTTAATAGGTATATACAAACTTAAAATAATAATATGTACAAACGAGTAAAAAAGGCACAAAAACGGGGAAAAGTCAAAGGGCATCAAAAAATTCGTCCACATCGATGTCAATGGGAAAAGTGCCCAGAACGCTGGCAGCATTGCCACGCTGGATGGCAATGCTGATTCGTTGACCGAAGAAAAGGCCAGCCCTCTGGTCACGCGAAGAGTCGACCAAACGTTTGCTGATATCCTTAAAAACTCGATGAGCGCTCGGACCCCATGGCCCTAGTGTTTCAACCCCAAACGGCTCAAATATATAACTTCCAATGAGGTTATTATATTTACGCCGTTTGAGGTTTTCTGCACCTACAGCAGCCGCTCCAGCACAGCCCGCGGTACTCAGAAGATGGGATGGCGCAAGGGTGTCGACACATGTTGCATCCCACACCAAAGGCCTACCCAATTTCCAAGGCATTATAGTCATCCCATCTGGTCTCTTCCCATCGTCACGTGCCAAGCCATTGGGTTCTAAGACAGCTGGCACCCCGGCGGTGACAAGAGCTCGACGGATGATGTCATTAATACTGGCATGCCGTGCTATCCGACCAGCGCTTCTACTGCAAGATAGGCCATGGTGTCCGAGGCGATCGACTGCTTCGCCGCACTGACATCGATGTGGAGCTCCACTAGGAGCACCCAGACGCAGGCATGTAGCGATCCGGAAGGTGGTGTCACTCAGCATAGTACCTATGTTAGGTGACGGTAAAGCCTGTAGCCAAAGACCCGACTCCCATTCACCCACAGCCAGTAGGCGAGCGCGCTCAGCAGTATTGGTGGACGTGTTAATGAGATTATTCCGTACCAATCTGCAGAGCGGCTCATCCCACTGTCTCTGGGAAGATGGAATTTCGGGCAACGCGTTGTCCGGGCAAGCAATTTTCCAGGCGCTCACGGCATCGGCCAAGCACGGCACCTCACAGCTAACCAGTGATGGAGTCAAAATTCTTTTGGTCAACTGTTGTGTGCTGTGGACCGAAGACAATTTATTTATTTATTTATTTATTAGGAGAACCAACAGCTACAACAAAAGGATAACAATAGTATAATAAACATACAGCCAATTACAGGTTCTCACGGGTAGAAATAGTTAAAATAATAGAAAGCTTACGATCACTAAAGCACATAAAAAAAGAACATAGTTAAATATAATTAAACATCCCCTAAAGTACAATCAGCACTATGCATTTTTGAAAAATTTGGTATTCAGCTGAGTGCGTGCAGAATAAGTTTTTGTGTTAAACGGGTCAAAAGAGAACTCCTTACAAAGAACATTAAAGTCCTTACTCGCTCGCACCATGTACGAGTTTCGCCTGTAATTAGTAGAAGAAGAAGGAATAGAGATGGGCGGATTAAATCTAACCGATCTCTGAGGAACATTAAAGCGTAGTTTGTGTAAGAGATCAGGACAGTCAATCTCACTAGATATAATTTTTAGTAGGAAAGTACAATCTGCTAATCGACGGCGATTTATAAGTGGCTGTAAATGGAATTTTTTGCAAAGATTTAAGTAATTATCAGAATGGTATGGTATACGCAGCCGAAAACACAGAAAACGAATAAATCTTTTTTGTACATTTTCAATACGGTCGATGTATTTGCCATAAAAAGGGTTCCAAATCTGAGACGCATATTCAAGGTGACTTCTAACAAAAGAGCAGTAGAGGATCTTAAGAGTTTTGGCATTCTTGAAACACCCCGCGAGTCGCATAACAAAACCCAGAGATCTTGAAGCTTTGGCTACTATTTGCTCAATATGCACATTAAATAAAAGCTTAGAATCATGAAACACGCCTAAGTCGCGTACACCGTCACATCTCTGCAATAGCTGCCCTTTGAGTTTATAAGTTGTAGGGCGAAGGATTGGTTTTCTGCTGAAAGATACTATTGAGCATTTAACAGGGTTCAAATCTAATTTGTTAATTAAGCAATAATCATCTAAGCGGGCCAGGTCACTTTGTAGAGCGTCCATGTCTTCCTCTGATGATATTGCAGAGAATATCTTCATATCATCCGCAAAACAAAGTAAGTTTGAATGGTGGAAACACGAGTCAATGTCGCTGACGTAAATGATAAAAAGTAAAGGACCCATCAAGGACCCTTGGGGTACACCACTAGAAGGTGAAACCCAACTTGACATGTAATTACTGATTACGACCGCTTGGGACCTGTTTTCAAGGTACGAAGTAAACCAGCGGAGAAGATCTCCTCGAATACCATTGTTAAAAAGCTTTGTTTTCAGAATATTATGGTCGATTCTGTCAAACGCTTTACTGTAATCTGTGTAAACGACATCGACTTGTGCCCCATTGTCCATTTTGTCAGTTAGAAAGTCATTGAACAAAGCCAGGTTAGATACAGTTGAACGGCCCTTAAGAAATCCGTGCTGAGAAGGGCTAAAAGACTGACTCAGCGCTGCATAAACTTGGTTATAGACTATCCTCTCAAATATTTTAGCTAGTACACATAATTTCGAGATAGGTCTGTAATTAACAATCTCATTCATGTGCCCCTTCTTATGCACTGGAGTGATAAAGGCAGACTTCCAGATTTGGGGAACTGAACATGAAGCTAGTGATTTTTTAAATAGTAATGATACTGGCAGAGAAATAGTTTCAGCACACCCAATCAGAAATTTAGGTGATAAGTGGTCTGGACCAGCTGATTTATACGGATCAATTTCACTAATCAGTTTGACTATAACATTAACATCAATTTCGATTGAGTGGATATCCGGAATTATATTAGAGTTGAAAGCAGATTCGGAAGGACAAACATTAGTAGGCATATCATTGTTAGGATCTAGAAAAGTAGAATAGAAGTGGGAAGAAAATGCATTACAAATAGACTCGGGAGAAGAGATCGTCACATCACCATATTTAAGGAAGCTAGGCATTACATTGGACTTATATCGCTGTTTCACAAAGCTCCAAAAACATTTCGGATTCTTTTCAATAGAGGCCTCTGTTTCAGCTAAGTAGTTGGTGTAGCATTCCGCTTCAAGCTTATTAACCCGCTCACGTAGATGTTTAAAGGTCGTTTCATCTGAAAGTCTACCATAGGTCTTAAATTTACGTAGATACTTAAACTTCTCTTTGATTAAACGTTTGAGTCCCGGAGAGTACCAAACAGGGTATGAGCTGGGAAGGATGGTCTTAGTGGGAACAAACTTATCCTGAATATCTTTTATGGTGGTATAAAAGTAACTTACAGCATCATTAAGCGACATGTCAGACAATACGCTTATCCAGTCTATGGCTGCTATTTCTCTATTAATGGTCGCAAAGTCAGCTTTACCGTAGATGTAACGAATAAAGGGAGCGGGAGTTAGATATGTGTATTCGGCAAAGTTAACATCTATACAGAGGGCCGGATGGTATTTATCAACGGGTGTTAAAGGTACAAGACATTCACGTACTGACACAGTTTCATTACACAAGACTAAATCCAGAATCTTACCATAATTATTTAAAATTCCATTGCATTGTTTTAACCCTAAAACACGTAACTCATCTGTGAGCGTATACTCATCGCCACTAGAGATACTCACGGGTAAAAATGTGTTATTATTTATTTGCCACAAAATTCCACTCAGGTTAAAATCACCCACAATTAAATAATTGTCGGTTGGATTGTTAACCATAATGGTACCTAAATTATGTAGAAAATTAGATAATTGGTCGGAAAAAGAATAACCATGGTTTTGTTGACATAGGTAAATGACACAGATATTCAATTTAAGATAGTTTCTAGTGTTAGGCTGACGTAAACTCAGAGTTACCCACAAGTCTTCGGCCGACGAGTTAAATAATGGCTGCGGTACCGCAGAAATACACTTACGGACAGCCACCAAGACGCCACCTCCACGAGACTGACCTGTAAGACAACAATCCCGGTCGCGACGCCACACAATAAACTGGTCACCAAATAATTCCGAGTCTGATATGCCATCGACTAACCAAGTTTCCGTTAATACAATTACATCATACGTACACAGACATAACTGACGAAAGAAGGATTCAGTTTTAGTGCGGAGCCCACGAACATTCTGATAATATACGTGAAGTTGTTTACTATCGTTTAAAGCCATTGATATAATTCACACAAGTTTTAACACCAAAATCATTAGCATGATAACCACCACTTAATTTATAGCAGAACTCTAATAGAATAACGATTGCACAAAATAAATACTCATAATTATTGTGATATAACAAAATAACAACGACTAGTAAACTTATAAATCTGTTGAATAAAGTAATTATGCAAACATAATTGCCAAACGGCACAAAAAGATCAGCAATATTACAGGTAGTGTGAAAAAGCAGGCAGTAATAATACTTGGTCGTGAGTGCAAGCGAGATAGGCATAGATTGCGGTGTTGTAATGAATTGAACAGCGCGATAAGAAACACAAAAGACCCATTTGCAAGCACAAAAGCGAGGTGTCGAAGCATAAGGCACATCAGCGATTCCAAACCCTTTACATAAATTCAAATAACAAATAATTACGGTTACGGTTATAAGTACGTAATTAAAAAGGTTTTTACATTTAGACATATGTTTTAAACAATCTAAATAAAATAACGACAACAGAAGGAGGCGCCACCCTAATTCAGTTTGTTTAAATCAATTTCTTTAGATATTATAAAGACAGCAGATCCTTCCTGCCTGCGAACATGAATCTTTCCGTGTTTGACCCACACATGCTTATAATTCTTATATACTATATATACTACATATATATATACTACATATATATTAATTTAAAGTAAGAACAGAAGTTTTGAGACGATTCTGCTATTGGTGAAGAAAATGATTCCGCAACTTCCGCTTAAATGCATACCGACTTTTGGCCGTCCTGATAACGAGAGGAAGCGCATTCCACAGAAGGATGGACTGTATATAGAAGGAAGAATGAACCAAATCAGAAGTATGAGAAGGACAGAGCAGTAGGAGATTGTTAGAAGAACGCAGATTTCTTGCGTGTGAAGAACAAAGATATTGAAAATGAGATATGAGATAGGAAGGAGGCGTGGGAGAGTTAAGCAGAGAGAAAAGTGTAGTCAGGGCGCGCAAAGATCTTCTCTGGCGTATAGGCAACCAATTGAGCTCAGACCTGAAGTTCGAAAAATGATCATATTTCCTCAGGTTAAATATGAACCGGATGCAGTTGTTAAGGAGTCTATCAAGTTTATTCAGCAAGACCGCGTTCAGGTCAAAGTAACACACGTCACCATAGTCGACAATAGGAAAAATCAGAGTCTGCACAAGCATTGTCTTCGTCTTTGCAGGTAAAATGTTTCTCAGACGATACAGACACCGCAAAGTTCCGTTGACTTTTTGACAAACACTAGAAACTTGACTTTGCCAGCTAAGCGTCGAGTCAAGATGCAAACCGAGATCCTTTACACTAGAGCTGATAGGAATGACAGTACCATTGAAAACAATAGGAGGTAGAGAGCTTACCGCCACCCTACCCATCATGCGTGAGCTACCAATAACTATGTCCTGACATTTTGAGGGGTTTACAGACACCCGAAACCTATCAGACCAGCTGCTGATAGCATCCAGATCCCGGTTTATATCCTCTATAGCGTCTGACAAACCTTCCACCCGCGCAGACGTATACAACTGAAGATCATCGGCGTAAAGATGATACGAACACCGAAGACAGCACCTTTTGTAACATAGGCGAGCTCTTAGAGAAGATTTTCCAAAACTTCACCCTCTACAGGGTTGTAACGGGGGACGAAAGTTTATTTGGAAAAATCTACCTTCATGCGGGTGAAGACGCTGGACGTCGCGTATTTTGCCTCGAAAGTACTGGTTGGACCTTCAATCAAGAATGAAGGTTAGACGTGAAGACAAAGAACGAATAAGATTTATTCCTAAAAAACTACTATTGATTTAATGTAAATTATACAACGTTATTTCAAGTTTATGCGAAACTTGAATATAGTTTGTTCAGAATCAGTAACTGAATCGATTCCAATAATATTTACACTATGTTATATTTTTTCCTAAAAATATTTAAAAAAGGTCATAGGTTGGACACGACTGACAGGTCGCGCGGGTCTTAGCGGGCATTAGGCGAACAGGTACCCACCTGTTCGCTTAATGCCCGCACCTGTGCGGGAGCAAAACAACCTCTCAGCGACGCGGATGGTCTGGTAACCACGTATTTGTGCGGACCACTATTTTTCATGATACAGTTATACATTTTTGTACATACTCGTAGATTCTTTATATAAAAATACTAGAGTGTTTCAGGTTTCGCTTATACTAAAACTAATCCTTACTAATATTATAAAAGCGAAAGTGAGTTTGTTTGTTTGTTTCGTCTTCACGCCTAAATGGCAAAACCAATTTTGATGAAACTTGGTACACGGATAGACTATATCCTGGAATAGGACATAGGATACCTATTTTTTATCCCGGAAGTATGTTCCTTGGAATAGTTTTCTGCTATCACGCGGGTGAAGCTGCTGGGAGCAGCCAGTGTAGTATAAAAGGGTTCGCGCTTTATCTCATCTGACAAACATACATATTTCAAAACTCAAATTAGTGCTTACTTTCTTTATGTATCATAGACCAATTCTAAACTCTCTAAAGAGCAACTAATGTAAAAGTGTGAGACTCCTCCTCTCCTCCTTATTAGCAAACTTAAACAAAGACTGCTTTAAGTTATGGTTAACTTGAAGTTAAGATGAATTTAAAACAAACACGAATACTAATTAAACTTTATAATTTTGCAACGTTGCTTAACAAAATAGATTTTACTAGCTGCTGCCCGTTGCTTCACCCGCGTGAATGTAGAAAATTGCCCTACGGAAACATTCATCTAGGATAAAGAGTATCCTGTGTGCTATTCCAGGCACCAAATTTCTTTGAAATCTGTTCAGCCATTCGAGCGAGAAGAAGTAACAAATATTAATAATACAAAATTTTTAGTTTATGCAAAACCTGAAAATAGTTAGTTCAGAAACAGTAACTGAATAGATCCGAGTTATATTTTTTCCCAAAAATATTTAAAAAGATCACAAGTTGGATAACACCATAGACTTATATTAGCAGTCTGTGGATTCCACCGACATTAAGTACAACACAGATCATGGCAGGTCATAGCGGGCATTAGGTGCTAGCAAAGAGCTGGGTGCAAATACAGAACCCTCAGTCGCCTGGTTGGCGCTATTTTGCTGACACAACAAGATTGTAATTTTTTAGGTGATAAACGCACATACAGAAGAATTATGTGTATAAAAATATTAGTGTCGTTCTTGAATTTTCTGTGTAAGATATATAAGCTTGCACATAGACAAGTACTGCATTATAGGTAAGTACTTTTCTCAGATAGGCAGGGTAATATAATGCTACAGTAGGTACTTATTATCGATGCCTAATGACGATAAAATGAAAAGTCCAAACTTTTAACTTGAATCAATTACAGCTGCCAACGAGGTCAACACACCCTGGTAGGATAGTTTTCATGCTCCACGCCATCTGCGAGGACTTGCTAATTACTTTAATTGGGCACTGTATAATTTCGACGGCGAAAAGTCAATATTTCTCAGCGGACATTTATCGAAAAATTGCTTATCACTTCATTGTTTGTTTTTACATTGACATTTAGGAATTATTAAACACTGCCGTCAGTGACGATCTGGTGAAAACCACAACTATTTATTTTAAGATAATCGATCGCGAAATCGCAGCTCGAAGAATCGGCCGGATTTGACGCAGAACAGATGCTCGATGGGGATGAAAGGTTCTGGAGTGGCGACCATGGTGGACCAGTGACCTGTTTAGGATCGCAGGAACCCGATGACCGGTCGTTGTGTCGATGCTTGGGGGAGATCTATGTCCAACAGTGGACATCTTTTAAATGAATCGATCACCAACTTAAAAAAATTATGGGGCGTGCTTACATTTTGTATTATTCACGAATATGTCACTGTATTTGCGGAAAGCGAGTAAAATTAGGTGTTAGCTCACCATTATCAGCAGCTAAACTTAATTGACATTATGTCATGGCAGAATTTATCAACATAAGTATCCGCCTCAAAAAAAAGTTACCTCAAAAAAATGCTGCCTCAAAAAAACGCCGCCACTAAAAAAGCTAGAAGCGGACGTCAGCTTGTGGCCATGCGTGCAATCATAATGAACTCTAACGAAAAAGGATTAAATAGGCGAACAGCATGCGGCGGCGTCATTATTATAAAAAACGCCGCCACAAAACAAGGCCGTCACAAAAAAGCACCGCCACAAAAAAAGCTAGAAGCGGCTTCAAGCGTTTTTTGTGGCGGTACCACCGCGCACGAGCCACAAAAAAAGGCAGCCTCAAAAAGAAGCTAGAAGCAGCTTTTTTTGTGGCCCGCGTGCGTGGACACTGACATCACAGCAATAAGAAGGAATGTTCGAAAGAGTTTTCCCGGCCCAGGAACGCAGAGGGCAGAAGGAACACGGGCGGGTTATTGTCAGTAAATTTTTGACCCTCCCTCTCGCCACTCAGAGCACGAGTATTCATTAAATGATTCCCCACCCCATCTCCCTCAAAACAAAAACAGGGAGTTTCAGCTAAATTTCTAACAATGTATTTGATGATTTTTAACCACAAAAAAAAGGAAGGAGGTAATTAGGGCCGAGACCGGTTGTTGGCGCGTAGTGTGCCTTAAAGTGATGCAAAAGTATATAATTATATCTATATCGAAATCGGAACTTAACTCTGGAAATTATTAAGTATTATATTGCCGAAGCCCTGGGACACCAAGGCAAACCGAAGGACAGTCAGGGCAGAGAAGTCTGTCACGCGCTCTCGCTCGACTCTGGAGTGGGAGAGATCATTTATGATTTTCTCTTAAAGAAAACAATTGCAGCAGGGTTTGCGAATTCCTAATAATTTCAAAGTCCCGGGACACGAGACAGCCTACAATCAAAGTCCCAAAAATTCCCGGGCGTTAACAGATTTGCCCAACAATCTGTTTCTGTTTTTTCGTAGGCTCTTTCCACTAGGTTTCTTCAATTATTTGAACATAAAAATAATTATATAACAATTTCGACAATCTTGTGTAGTCTCGAGTCTCGACCCAAAAGTCCCAGGACATGAGAAAATTAAAATTACGAAAACACCCAAGACACGAGACTTCGAGACACCAGACTTTGAGACACGAGACGTCCACACCTGACTGCCTGTTAGGGTTTGGGTCCCGCCCGGTAACCCTAACTGGCATTCATCTAAAAAGACATTCCACTAAAAATAACGCTTGCTAAACTCCAAGTTAGTAAATGACAACGTAATACCTAAGTGCTAAAGTGCGGTAGACCATCAATAAATTACTTTTTGACAAATAACGCTGCTAGAATATTACTTTGTTTATTCCCTCTTGTCATTAAAAATGGAGCGTCAGCGAACCGCTCACTCAATAAACTGTGACAGATATCCAAAACCCGTTAAAATGTGTAAAAGAAAAAAACTTTGTAGCGGTGAAAGTGAGGGACGCCGTAGCTTCAAATAAAAGAAAACAAAAGATGGAAGGAAGAAACGGAAAAATACCTAGTCTTTTCTGAAACTTTGTTAAGAAAACCTGTGTTTTGTGCCACTGTTTTTTGTGCTCATCATGCAAATATTTCTGCCAAGTAGGCACGAGGCATTATACAGGGTTATTTGTAAAACACTAACAACCTTGCAGGACTATATTACTAACATCATAAATTACAACTTTTGTTCTATGACTTTTTTCAAAACATAATACATTTACCAAAAATAATACCTTCAAGATTTCGTTGTTCTATCTAACACATTTCAACTCAGTATTTTGCTGTAAGTATCTACTAGCCCCTTTTTAAAAAACATCGTAACCGGCAATTTCATGTTTTTAGCAGGAAAGGATTTTCTCTCCCCTAACAAAAACTTTATTGATGAAATTACCTTTTAAAAAATATATAATTTGTTATTTATACAATATTTGTGGCGACAATTAGTGGATGCGTCCAACAGTATATCGCTTAAAATAATGATGATACAACTACTTCCTGATCTATTAGACCATTAACAATATTATCATAAATTCCGTAGATCCCGATAAGGTACCCAGGGGCCTTACCATGACGTGTTAAAAAGTCATACATGTAACTGAGAAAGAGGGATGGATCCACCCTATATAGTTTCATCCCTTTAACAGTATGAATCGTAAAATGAATCGTGTAGCGCTTCTGCTCAAGCTATGGACATCGCCTTTTCCTGGATTTTTTAAAATATGTAACAAATTCCGGTAATTGTATCAATAAAGCTATCATTGGAAAACTGCAGTGTTTTTCTGTGAAATATTCGACATTGAAACCAGAATGTGGGCGGAATTCGACGAGCATTTTTTTTGTAAAGAGTAATTTTTTTTCGTAGAACGCGAAACAGTTTGTTCTGGGTACAGTTTGTTTGAACTTCTACCTACGCTGTTAGCATTAAAGCCATTGTAACAAATTTATTGTATCCCAAAAACACTAACAAAAGCGGATTATGTTTTATTTTTGCAAGCATATGAAACGAAGAGACAGAAAGGTTGCCATTCATAGTCACTTTAATATATACTTATATTAGGGGGCACGGCAGTTCACACCAATGCGAGAAAAAAATGACACGGCTGTACCTTCCTTTTCCCGAAACAGTTCAGGCCTATTGCTTTGTCCTGAATGACTGACTGACGGATCAACGCACTGCCTAAACCACTGATCTTGATACCTGAAACTTGAAGAAAGAAAGAATATACCCTTCTGTAGGCTTTTGAACAGAAAGGAATTACCGAGACTTACCCTAAAACGGAGAAAAAGTTTGTGTGTGACTACGTAATTGCTTGGTCCAATCTAATTCAAATTTTGAAATTCATGGGGTTAAAAAGGGGTAGCAAGCTATTTTGGGGCAATTTGCTTCGAAGTTGATATACTCCATAGTTTTGATTTAAATTACAGTTTTATTTTGACACATGTTTGAAAATTCAATCTGAAGAAGATAGAAGATTACAAAATTAATAACGTAAAAAAAAAAAAACAAATCCTATTAGAACCATTTTCAACTTCTATGCGAACGTAGTCGCTGGCAAAAGCTAGTGTTACTTAAAAGCAAAAGTTTATATGTAAGTATGAGCGTGTCATACAACCCTCACTTAAAGCAAGTCATTTTGTCTGTAAGGATCTAATATAAATTGTATATAGATAGGCGTTCCCGGATTAATGTAATTGGTATTTGGAACGCCAAAACTATTTGAAAAAAGAAATATTATTTGAACTAAAACAAATACACGCACCGATGCACCAAACGAGTTTATTCAAAAATCATACTGGCCACTAACAAAAAAAAGAGAACAAAACGTGGTAACTATTGTGTCTCTAAAAAACAAGAATAATGAAAGAGCGGGAGCGGTATAGAAATTTAAAACAATAGTTCAATTTCAATAGTTCAATTTTGTTTTGAATGTTGTGTGTTTCAAATATTGAAACTGTGTGTGTTTCAAAAATTGTCTAGTGATAGTGAAATTGTTAGTAACTTAACTCTGGAAAATATTAAGTCAACTGCTGTTCAGTACATTGTCTTTTAATTATCTAACAGAAGGTGTAAAAAATAGATTATAAAACACGGCTATAAAGCCGTCCTTGTCGGCTCGAATTCCTAATATCACTCAGATTTCTGTATTAACTCACTTGCAGTGCTCAGTAGTTAATTAAATAAATCCCTCACTTGCGTTCGGGATTAAAACTTACCATCCTTGCTTTCGTTCGGAATTCAGATTGCGCCCCGCGACTTACAGACGTTTTTTTTATCGCCTAGTCAATCTACTATTATATTAACCTGAATGGGCATTACGATCTAGTCACTGACAGCGTATTATTGTGCGTGTGCCTACTCAAGTTGTACCTATCAGACGGGTAGACATCTCTTCCTGATTATGGCATAATACATTTACGAAGCATTCAGCCATTGTACCCATTTATGGGGCAGGCTATGGCCACCAGTGACGTTTATTGCCAGCAATGAATTATTACCAACGTACTTGAGTATTAGAAACAGTAAATCAGCGGTAGGCTGGGGTGGAACTTTGTGCTTCTGTGTTGGATGCTTGTATGGTGGAACTTACCAAAAAGCTGTTATTAAAAATACAAAATAAGCCGTCAATTGTCAAAAACTTTATCAAAGTTTTATCGAGATATAAAATTAAATTGTTTAAATTTTGCCAGTATGTGGGATTGTATTGGGAAATAAAACAGAGCCTTCTAATCAACGTCTTATATTCTGTTTTAGCATACGTTCATCGTACCAAAGCCGTCGTCGTAATGTGTCATGTATTTTCACGTTATTCTTCCTCTCTTTCTCACACTTGCCATCTCATTTATATAGCTGCGTTCAAAATTCCCGCAGGTATATAGCTTTGCCCTTTACACTACTAATTACTCGTATATAAGGGTGCGTTCATGAACATGTAAATTCACATACGGCATACATAAGGCACCGACACTCGTAACAACTATCTGTAGGCCATACAAATGTTTGATCCGTGCGGGAATCGAACCGCGGCACGCAGCGCAGAAGTTGATCGCTCACCAACTCTGACATCGAATGAAAATATAATCTCTTTCACTCCCTAAAAATTGCCAATCAATTAAAAGTCATCTTGCATAGGCAAAGAAATTTATATTACTGAAATAATACTTATAAATTGCCTAGCAGAAAAAAAGAACTATTGGAAGGTGGAGTATTTTATAAATATATATAAATAAATAATAAACATAGATATTGTAAAGATAAGCAAAGACTGAGAAATTAAAAAGGATAGGGGAGACTCCTCTAATGACTCTGCCGCTCTAGGATGGAGAGACAAGGCGTGTTAGACTTTTTACTGACTAAAACTACACCTGTATTCCTTCAGTTGTCTTTTGCGTTCAAGGACCATATACGGTTTATACTCCTGGGGAACTAAATGGAAAATAAGCTATAATTAAAATATGTAATATATAAAAATATCAGCCACTTGAGGCGATGCTTCTGATCGGCGCATCCTGGCCAGTCAACCCCACTGTAACTTGTTGACTAGCAGATATTTTTACTTCGTCATATATTATATAATAACAGCTACATATTATGATATTATCGATTAGAGATGTAAAGGAAGTGGTTTTGACGAAACCAAATACAAAAAGGTATTTTTAAAGTTTTATCGGATCCTTTCAGTTCCGATAAAACCGGAATCGGGTGCGGAAAAGTCAAATGACGTTTCACTAACTACAAAAACTAATCAAAAACTCGGCTAGTAGGTAATTCACTCGGTCAACCCGGTTAAATGAAGCGCGAACTCACAACATGCCAAATACGAAACTAAATAACAAATGAAAGGGTACCTAATCGATAGAGGGGAGCTTTGCGCGCGAAAAGAATAAACTTGTTTGTTTGAATCTATATAAGGTGACTGGTAATTAGTGACCGATACTTATACCCGTGATTGTACTCATAATTACAGACAACTTTTCCGAAGAAACTTTTTTTTTTATACTCATTAGTATTATCACAGCAACAAAACAGCTGTTCGCACTAATTCGCGCGCGCGCGCCTGCAACCTTTCAGTTGTTAGCCGCATAACGCCATTGTCTCATGTACCTTACCTACAATAGTGATAGTGCACCCGCGCCGCTTGCAAACCCATCGGGCTATGTAATCAGTGTAGGTACCGACATGTTCCGGTTAAATAATATAAGTTAAATAATGAGTATAAAAAAAGGTTTCTTTGGGAAAGTTGTCTGTAATCATGAGTATAATCACGTGTATAATTATCGGTCACTAATTACTAGTCACCCTATATATCTAGCTCATACTATCCCACTGCTGGGCAAAGGCCTCCCTCCACTCCTTAAAATGTTTCCGGGTTTGAGTCATTTCTTTCTAACTTGTTTGTACCTTCGATAAAACTTTCGATTAAAATTTATCGGAACCGAAATCGGAATCGGAGCCAAATCAATCGGAAGTTGCGGACTTTCAGTATCGGGATCGAACCTTCGTTAATCTGTCGCAACCCTGATTATTTAGCATCCATATCTTTGTGCGGCCAATGAAACTCACGAATGGGAAAAATATGATGGAGAGGAAGTTTTTAAATATACTTTATTTAAGTATACTTACTTTGGAAATTGACTCCGTTACTTAAAGAACACCTGTGCACCTTCTGATGCTAAGAAACAAGAGTCGAACCGAATCTGTCTGTATCTCTACTTACATTAAACTCAATAGCTACTGATATGATATTCCACAACTATCACACAACGCCGTCTAGTCCCAAGCTAAGCAGAGCTTGTGTTATGAGTACTAGAACTAAACATATTTATATATTTATAAATACATACATATATAGTTAAATAACACCCAGACACTAAAATAGATAGAGCGATCGAAAATTCCACAGTTTTCTAACAACCGTTGGCCCATGGGGGGTCGCTAATCAGTTGTTAAATAATAATCATAGGAAATAATACTAGCTAGCAGACCGTTTTAATAGATACGTAATTGGTAAGGCAAACATGCATTTAGTAAACCATTCTCATCAATCCTTATGCTACGTAATGGATTGCCAAACTGTATGCATGAATAAATATGCATACCTCCACTAATTACAGTGAATATTAATTTTGATAATGTGTTGGTCGTGTGTATACAAAAACTAATTCGTAATATAAATACTTCAGGTATATTTATGGAGGTATTTTTATACTAACTTTGGTCTGAAAACTTTAGATGTGGATAGCTAAGTTTCCAGGTAAGATAGTACTTTAGTAAGTCTGCTAAAGGCTAGTCAAAGAGGAATTGGTAATGGCAAAAGAGAAGCTTGTATGTTCATAGTCTGAAGAGTAAACTGCCTTAGTACGGCAATCTTGAGGAGTAGTGCCAAAGCTCCTGCTGGCTGCCTAGTCTGGGGACTACAGTTCAATTTAATGTAAATTTAACCAGTTACTGTGAATAACTATAACTTTAGTACCTATTAAGTTACATTCTGTGACACTGGACTAATAAATATTATTATTATTAGATTTATTTATTTAGAAACAGAATTAATTTAAGAATGTCTGCTGAACTGTACTGGTCCATAATAATAAATTGCGGTACAGGGCTGTGTAACTCTATCGAACAATCTTGCAGCCCAGGCAAGCATCGACCGGCCCGATCCGAGCTTAGCCATTATTGGACGGTGAGCTACCCATTGCTCAACTTCTGTCTACTACGGTCGGGAATTGCCTGCAAGTACCTATTAATCCTAGAAAGGTATTATCCGAGGAGGTACCTACTCCAGAGTAAGTCACAGTAAGTAGGTATAATTTAGCGATAATTTTTCGCAATGACATTGAAAGTATATCTGAGTAGGTAGGTTACAACCATGTTACAACATATGTACCAAAAATAGTATCGAGAAAACGGTCGTTATGTAAGTTGACATTGAAAATCCATACTTTTATTGTGTGTTGGAATACTAAACAAAAGAAAGTTGTTTTTCGCGAATCCAGAATTAACCATAAATAATGTGAACGTCACGCACGCGGAACGGGCTTTATGTTATTTCTTAATCTTGTGATAATAGTTCGGCGGAGCGGAAAAAGTAGTGTCGGGACAATAATGAAAATGTATGCCGTTCGGAAAAACGTTCTTATCAATTTGAAATCAAATGGTAGTTTCAGCAAGGCAGTTAGTAATATTGTTTCTTGTACGCAATAGGGGGTGTATTCTGGAAACGGGGCGGCTCACAGGGAGGCTAGGCAAACAAACAGACTTGCATACAAATCACCGCATTAGGACGGCGTCGGCCGCGTTCCTCTCCGACACGTATTGAAGCCGACCTGTCGACTACACGCGCATTTTTTGTGGAAAAGCTACTGGCAACGTCTGAATGAGGTTTTTTGTTTGTCAATCTTGGGATTTGAGGCTTACTTTACTGGGACTATTTCAAATTGATGAAACACTGTTGCGCCTTCATTTGAGCGGAATCCGCACACACATGTGTGTGTGTGTGTAAATTCTCGTTCAAAAAGGTAAGGATCACAGCGGATTAATTTTTCAGCAGTAAGTAATTACTCACATTTAAATGAACACTGTTGCACCTCCATTGGAGTGTGAGTGAGTGTGAACATACTTTTGTTTCTGTGTGTTCAGTTTTTAAAAGGTTAAGGCCATTAGTAGAGGTTTAATATTCACATTTAATTTAACAAATGTATAAAATAATCTGCATGAAATTGGGCTCAAATAAAAAAAAGCAGAATTTCTGGAAACAATGGAAGTAGGCTTTTGTATTATTTCGTTGTTTATTGGAAATGTATTATTAATTAATGAAATGTAATTCGGTTTGAAGGCTATGTTTAATAACTAGTAGTCATCTCTTTATGCGGGAATAATATATTATGTACTCTCACGTAATTATTTATGTGAGAGTACATAATACAACCACCAACCAACCAACCAACCAACCAACCACCACAACCAAACGCAACCACAACCATTGTCACAATTGTCCCTTTACACTGTAGTGTAAAATGTGTTACACTATAGTGTCAACAATGGTGACAGTTCTCATGGGCTGAGTTGTTGAGTGACGCGACGGTTAAAGGCTCATTCTCTCGGATCGGTTTCGCAAACATAGTCGTTAAATCTTTTATAGCTTTGTAATATCTTGTCAGCGACAACCAGAAATCGTATTATAGTGCTTGATATATTGTATAACAGGAGTTACTTGAATATTATAAAAGCAAAAGTGAGTTTGTTTATTTGTTTGTTACGTCTTCACGCCTAAATGGCAAAACCGATTTTGATGAATTTTGGTACAGGGATAGATGGGACCCTGAAGACGGACATTGGCTATCAGTAAGAAAAGGGGAAGAAAGAGTCCTCCTCCTCCTTAGTCGTTCACTCTTGACAGAGTGGTCGTGGTTGACGATGTTGCATTTTCGTTGGCGAGTGAGGCTTCCGCGATGCGTCTTTACTTGTCCCGATTTACGGCGTCTCGAGAACCAAAGAAAGAAAGAGTTAAGTATATTAATAAATACGGACGAAGACGCGAGTAAAAGCTAGTATAAATGTAAAAGGAGAAACTGACTGATTAACTTATCAATCAGCACAGCCGAAACGCCGAAGTTTCTTTTTACGAGTAAGTATAGTGATATGGTGGTCAAACGCAAATCTATCGATGGATATTAATGACATTGTTCAGGCAGGGGCCATAGTCTTAACATAGCTCCATATTACCAGTCCACTTAAGACTCCAAAAATCATAGCCCTATTATTTTGTTTATCATATTATGTCGCAATAGTTAATAAGGGCCTCTGCGAGTTGGCTTCAGCCCCTTGTACGTCTTTCAAAGGCCCAGGACCTCAGGGTCCTGAGATTAATAAACAGATGAAAATAATAATAATAAAAAAATGACGCAGGTGAGGACTAACGGATTTTCCAACATTCACTTCGGAATAAAACGGGGGTAAAATATTTGCGAGGAGAAACTCAGTCTCACGCAGGCGAAGACGCTAGCAGAAGCTAGTTACTATCATAAAGTGAAAATCAAACATCTACTCCGTATCTCTATCTACCTTAACCCATCATCATAAAACTAAATGCTGCCTACATGCGGCTACAAAACCAAACAATCGTAGGGAAATTCAAACGTTTTTATCAAGACGTTCGACATTAATAACTACAAGTTGTTCGGTTGTTCTTTCTTCCATAATACACGTTAAATATGTAGTCGACATCGGTTGTTTCAACAAAACCGTAACTTTTCCGAAGTAGTCTCGTAGGTAGACACGTAAAACGCACGAATTTCAAATATGAAAGTACTCATTCAATTTTAACTTTTAGACCTAAAATACAAATGTTGACGCAAAGTTGTACAAGAAATGTCTGAAGCAGCGTTTTAAGCTTTAATCTCATCTTGAGCTGGTTGAATAAAAGGATAGAATAGAATAGAATAAATTTTATTGTACACCAAAAATAGTAACAATTTTACAGAAACTTAAATCTATGGGTACAATGGCGGATACTTTGTCGTCTATGGTTATAAATAATGTGGTGCAGGCTTATACATACGTAATATTGTGATCGTTCCGTGTACACGATAACCCCGCTATGGCCGAGACGTGCAGCCTCGCTCGATCATGAATTCCTAGTAAATCACAGACCGGTGGTGACACATGCCTGGAGCCATAAAATTGCAATGATTATCCCCTCCACTTTTTCATTTTTGCCAATACCAATTTTCATAAAAATGTATTTTTATATTCTATAATACAGGCTCACAATATTGAAACGTTAAGCTTTTTATTTTACTACTGGCTTAGGCCCGCGTCTTCGCTCGCGTGACTTTTTAATGTCAGCAGGAAAATGTTATATCTTTCGGCATTTGTAACGAACCTTAAGAGGGTCTTTCTCCACTCGCTTATCGTAAACATCGAAAATGGTTTAAAAGCTTGTTACTTCATTCAATGCAATCCAACGCGATGTTTGACGAAAAGGCAACGCAAAAAAAGAGAGATAACGCCTGGAAACTCTGTTAGTATTCGGTAATTCCGAGATTTACTCGAAATTTTCACAAAACTTGCTCCAGGAAATAGCTGTTTTTTTTAACCCTTAAAAGTTTTTGGAAAAAGTTGTCATCATTTAGAATCTTAATAAAATTTGCAAGGTCTCTAGAGGATTACTTTTTGACTTTTTTAATTTTTAGGCAAATTATGAAGTGTCAAAGTTCATTCAAAATAGGACATTTTCAGAGGTTTTTACTGGATTAGTTTTACACAAATTTAGAAATTGGTTTCTTTAGAAACCTAGATAATATCCACAAGATACTGTGTTTCCAAAATATCTAATGAAAAGTGTGTGATAACGTCATAATCAGTTATGAGCGGTTGTATGAAAAACAGTGAAAATGTGAGTCGTGATGATGAATATATTCATCACAGGAAAAAACAGTAATGCGATGTGTGTCAGTCAAATCTCTCATTATATAACATACCAGTGAGACAGTGATTTTTCGTGTAGTGTGTACGAGCCAAGTACGAGTGACACTACACGAATTTGAGCTCGGCTCTACCCACACAAGACGATAGTAAATCTACTTCTCATTAAAGGTATATTGTTCAAAGATCTTCCATAAGTACCCAGACCCACCTAACACGAAAGCAACAAGCCAGTCTGCGACTCATTACTGACCTACTTATAATTTTGTTACATAAAAAGAACAAATATAAACTTAACGAATCTATTAATTTCGAATCAATCCCAGTAGTTAATTATTATTGAATTGAGCACGTAACTTCAAAATGCCAAGTTATAATCAAGTCGCGTGCTGTTATGAAACTATAGATGTCAATGACGATGTCAGGTGTGCGCTGCAAGTGCCAAGGTTTAGTTCTAATTAGGACACCAGAATAATAAAACCTAAAGCCTTCATAGCTTTTTAAACTAAAACACAATAGCTTTAACATTTAATAAATCTGTAGAAGTTTCTAGTTGTGCGCGCATCTCGAAAAATTTACGAAATCAACGTAGATAACTTTTTTACATAAAATTGTGTGTAACTTGATAACTTAGGCCTTGTTTCATTGCAATCGGTTGATTATATAAAAAAGTTTACTACATTCATCTGCAAATCTAGCAAACAACCCAAAAAAACCCAAGAGCTAGATTTTAAAAAAATATCTCGGACGTCAGCTTGTACGAGATTAAGATGGTTCTGAAGCAGTTAAAGAACAACAAGGCGTCGTTGGGTGAGGACGGAATTACGGCTGGGCTCCTGAAGGCGGGTGGAAAACCGGTCCTAAAGGCCCTTCAGAAGTTGTTCAATTTCGTAATACTCGAGGGAAAAACGCCACAGACATATATAGAGCAGAGGTGTGGTGGTACTTTTTTCTAAGAAGGGTTTTTCAAGACGTCAACGGTGCGCACTGTTCCCACGCGACTCAAGGAGTTGTCAGCAACAGCCCCCTGCTGGTTCGAAGCCTACTGGGGCCTGGGTTATATTAAAAGGAGCTCGAGCCCCGGTATAAAGGCTAGAAGGAACGGGGTGGGTTTTTAGTCAGTAAGAGTCTGACACTATCTCCCGCTCCAGCCACGAGCGGGGTGTCATTGGATGATATTTGCCCACCAAAAAAAAAGGGCACATTGTTCGCAGAACAGATGGCCGTTGGGGAAGATAGGTTCTGGAGTGGTGACTGCGTACCAGAAGACGCAGCGTTGGAAGGTATCCGATGGATGCAAAATGCACAGAAGCGTTCGTTGTCTCGTTGACACTTGGGGAGCCCTATATCCAACAGTGGATGTATATCGGCTGAAATGATGATGATGACGACTACATTCATTGTTGTTAGGGGGGAAGAAGTTCACCGGATCATGTAGTTGTAGCATAAAATACATAACTGTCTTTTAAAAGGCTGATCGGATTTATAAACACTAGAGATGAGTTAAAGTGCTTTTTATAGTTTGCACTTAGCTGAAGAAACAAAGTTGCTACGAAACTTTTAAAAGCTAGCCGTTCTTATTTAAATACGGTTGAATGTAACCCATTCAATTTGGAAGTCATAAGGCTTGTGCAGGCAAAGGGTGAATGATGAAAAGAGATTGAAAGTTGAAATAAAAGTGGAATAAGGGCCCGGCTGCGCAGATGGGTGAAAGGTCGAGCGAGTCACGGCCTAATTACACGGACCATCACGCCTCCGATGTTGCCCTGCTCCCTCTGTAGATCCCCGAAGGCCTACCCTATCGTTATCTAAATCTTCCATGGTTTTATCATGCCTTTTGTACTAGATCTAAAACAAAATATACCTACATTTTTATTACGAATAACTGAAACTGCTTGTAAGATACGCGAAACGTTTCTCGTTTTTCAAATTAAAGGTATTCCTTAGAGCGTCCACAAAACAAAACAATCTACATCATAACTCAAATCTGTGTTTAATTAAAAAACATGGTTGAGAATTGTTCGCTCATTACTTGCGAGGCCTAAGATTTTTCATATTTAAAAATAACGAAGCATAACGAATAAAAACATCGTTTTAAAGCAACTTGACATTGAGCTACCACTGATATTTTCCGCGGGCTCTAGGGCAGAAAGGCTGACGGTTTCACTGCACCGCCGACAAATATACGTTTTAATTTAAATGTATCTCTTATTTTATCACTAGGAAAAACTGGCCACCTAACCCGTATGGTTATACAGCCAGTTTTTAGAGATATATGTTGAAAACTTTAGTTTTTAAAAGTTAATTGTTAGAAAATCATGACAATTATGTTAGTTGAACGTTACAGAATATGAATAAAAGCAAAGCGGTGAGTCGTATGTCTTGTGACATAAATCCTGAGTAGGTACAGTTGTGCTGTTATGGATTACGTATGTATTTCGGCTGGCATACTTTTATAGGGAAAGCAGTTTTATTAACACAATTATGTTGAGTGCCACGATTACTCGTCCATAGTTGGCAGACGCTAATAAATAAGGGCGTTTTTCGCCTTAATTTTGGTTATAAATCTCCATTACAAATATTTGTGCGACCATTTATCGCGAAGAGCTGTCAGTAATATTTCTAGGGTCAAAATGTTCGTTTGATCTGAATGCTTGATAATTTTGCAGAATGTTGGTTTGTCCCGGGTCCTGGCCTTGGCGACAAATCGTTGTTTTCACGCATTCCGATCGCGGCCCAATGTGAGGGCAGCTATTTCTCCGTGCGATTTGTCGCTCCAATTAATTGTTAATACGTGTTAAGACATAGTTGCGAAATCGCTGCGAACTTAACATTGTTGTAGCTCACTTGTGACAAGGGTTCTCGCCCGTGTTAACTACACGTCCGAAATAAATCTGGCATTGTATCAGTGAACCCAACAATAGCAACAGATTGTACATTTTTCCATCAATAATTTATTAAAGCATTAATCTAGCGTCCACGTTTACTATTTCAAGTAATTTAGGTCACGTTTAAGTGTTTTGGGACACAATTAATTTGCTTGTCTCTTCCCTTTATTCATTATAGTCGACTCATTCTATTATAAATGTGGAGAGGTAGTATTTGAATGCAAAAGATTCGTAATTAAAATTATTTTAGTCAGGAATTTATAAAATTAGCGTTCCAACGAAAATGTATAATGAAATTAAAGGGAACACAAAATAAAATAATGTAGCGAGTTTTAATCAAATTTTTGAGTTTTACAGTTGGAAAAAGACAAAAAACGATTTCGATGATGATGAAATAATATGTTTTCTTCTTTTAGAAGATTCTTTTCAGTACTAACTAGGGATGTAACAGAAGTAGTTATATTGGACCTAAATTCGGAAGTGGAGTTTTGGTTTATTGGGATCGAACTCGAAATTAAAAAGGAACCAGAACCGGAGTCGGAGGCAGAGGCAAAAATATCAGTTAAAATACTCGTACTACTAAAACCAATCAAAAGTTTAAATGAAAATCCGATGACCAATGGGGCCGAAAGGTTCTAGAGTGGATATGGAGGTGGAGTATGGTGGAGGATTATTAGAACCGAAATCAGAATCGGAGGTATAAAATTAATCGGGATAGAACCTCCATAACATCCCTGGTACAAACATAACACACACACATTTGTTTCTATTCTAAACCGTAAAAAATCTTGTAAGAATAATATCAAGAGAGTCGATGAGCTGTAGAAATATCGGCGAATTCTCCATCGCCACTTGATATAATTCTTAAGCTCCCACTTACAACCCTTAACGTTTTGGAGTGGCCAATTCAGAGTAGGAGAACTGGGGAAGTAGTAATTTGAATTGACAATATGGGCCGGTAAAGTGTGATCGTCACAGATATTTATAATAGTGACTCCGTTTCTATCATAGATATTAACTTCATTTAAATCGGTTTGTTAATTTAAAAATGGTTTACGTTTTAACACGTTCAAGGTCTAATACGCCCCGTATGTCTCTGTGCGCTGCGGTTATCATCATTATTATTATTTTTGAAGAAAAGGGGCTATGCATCTCCCATAGTGTAGGAGATGTAGTCACTGCGACCTAAAAGATCTATTGTGACTCGCCACCTTGTTAGAGTAACTCTTTTAGCCGGGAGGCTTCCAGGAAGTCTAGAATACTCCTAGCTTTGAGAGTTTTAATCTCCTCCGGGCGAATAATCTGTCGACCCAGATGGATACTCCGTTTGTGGATAAGGGGCCCACATTCACACAACAGGTGCTTAGGCGTCTCCCTCTCGCATACGCCCCGTATGTCTCTGTGCGCTGCGGTTAAGAAAAACATAGTCTTCTCTGCCGTGCGGAGGCCGTAACTTAAATTTGGTTTAGTTTAGGTAAGAGATGAATTTAAGATGCCTTATTAAAACAGAATGCAGTGGAGTATTTATTCTAATAGGGGTCACTTTGACCTCGAATCGCATTTAACTAAAAAAAAAGCTTTTAGTTTCTTAAACGATACAGGGTCTAAAAAGCCCCGTATCTGCTATTTATATATTTTTTACCCAAAGGTTGACTGGTAGAGGATGCAAATGATGAAATTTTCATCAAAACTATTTATTTTAAATGTGTTTAGGTATAATTGATTAACTAATATGCCTTTAATTTTTCTTTACAATGCTAAAACTTTATTAACTAACCGGAATTTAACTTAAAGACTGTAATGTAGCTTTCCAAATGTCCTCATTTACAGGTTACTATGATAATCAAGATAATATCGGTTTGTTTATGAAGTTCCGTTGTTCATTTGCGGTCATCTTTATCACTTCCACTTCATCAAGCGATACTATCTGAATGAAAATCGCTATACGTTATGCCTATAATATTTCAAGATTTTCCTCATTTATTCATACCCATTATTGTATACTGCAATATACAATAAAAAAAATCTTCTTCTCCTTCTTCTTTTCTTTTTTTTTCTCTATAAAGAAAACACAAATACGAATTGGTTTATACATAAAATAGTTTTACACAATAGTTTGAACACTTATAGCCGTAGTCCCTTAGTAGAGAGTAATTTTATTGAAAACCTCTGCTTTTTGGAGCTATATCCCACTGTAATGCCCAAATCCAAAAGTAAACAGCCTGTGTCTTGGGGCTCAGATAAATTATTTCCTGCCTTACATGGCCTACCCTCCATAATAATATCAACGTACTAAAACAACAGGATGCTGTTAATCCTCTTGACAAAGCTACTCTTACCCTGGTACTCACATCTACAAGCCCCATGTGACACGCCTGTATAATGAAAAACGACAATCATGAACTGGAAGGGTATTCCGGCAGACATTTCACTCATTTATCATAGAGCTCAAGGTGACACATTTACATAAATTGATTTGTATTTATGAAATCACGTTTGCGAACAGAACAGTGTATTAATTTGGTTGATTCTTGCTGAAATGATCGGTGGACCTACACACCGGTGGACCTACACACCGGTGGACCTACACACCGGTGGACCTACACGTCGGTGGCAGTGATTGACCAGAAATGACTGGAGTTAGTGTTTTGCGCGCACCGCCTTACACCGTTTTCATGGCCATAGCTTTTATTTTTTTTAACAAAGCATTGTTTGAGAATAGTTAATGCAACCCTTTTTGTTTTTCTTTTTCGAGAGAATACATTCTTTACGTTATATTCTGGAAAGTTTTTTTACTTAATTTCAAAGCTAGAGTGAATGAAGAGGCTCTTAATAAAGTATTGCACCTCACCATCAACGATTGCATCACTGCTTCCATCAGGTGAAATCGTAGTCAAGTACCTACTGGTTTGTACCGATAAAAAAAATGGCATTCATTGAATTTATTTAGGCTCATTCTAATGCAAAAAGTCGTAATTTTGGAGCCGAATAACAAAGAAACGTGATCTTTGATATTTAAGCTAACACTTTTCCTGTTCAAATCAAATTAATCAAATCAAAAACGTTTATTTCAAATAGACCAATTACAGGCACTTTTGAATTGTCAAAATGTCGGTCAGTCAAACAAACAAGTGAAGCTAAATTGCACGTTCCAAAGAGTAGATCTCTATGGAGAAGAACGTGCAAGAAACTCCATGGACACTCTTTTAAATCATATGTGTTACATGTAGTGTTTGGTTACATATTTCTTGTTGCTTCTATTATGTGAGCACAATGTAGATAATAATAAAAAAATATTAAAAGATAAAAACTGAATTAAGCCACTGGCAGCTAAGAGATGACCAGTCTCATCTGACGGCACCCGTTCACGAGCATGACGCGTGCATCAGCCCCACTCAGCTCAACCATTTTGAAGGGAACCGAATGACCCAATAACACGCGCCACCAACAGCGAGACATTTGAGTGAGCATGTCAAATTCTCAACTGCCATGCTCGCAATTTCTAAGCTGTTTCTAAGCAGGAAAGATTGTGGAATTAAGAATGACATTGTCACTGTGCGATTGTTTATAAAATGATTTATAAATGATTATCCTGGTCTCTCTCCTTTGTGTTGTATGAAAAGTTTCACGTGCCTTTTTCTACCATGTGTTGTGGAATGAGGGTCAAAAAGATTTGTATAAAAAGAGCAAACACTCCCTTTATGTGTATATTAAGTATTAGTTAAGTCTTCTGTATAGAAAGGCTTATGAAGCTTATTGATTACTTAACAGGGATAGATGTAGTGTCTAAGGCTGAAGTAAGTATCGCTACCACAGAGTACGAAAGACATCTAACCGTACCTAGAGATCGCACTGTCAACACTTTCCTTATCAAGTGTCGTCAACACGACATTTATTAACTATCGTTGTGCGACACAAATGAAACTGACGGGGAGTTTGATAAATATACATTTTAGCTCTATGGTTGACAGGTAGATTATTGCTTTTACTCTTGTACACCAACTAAACTTACTTTAAACTATCACTCTCTTTTACTAATCGTTAGAACTAGAAAGAGACAGCAATAACTTTAATCCTGTCCAATTTGTTTTCGTGATGCACTTCTTTGTATTCTTATCTAACTGGTTCTGAAATCACGTTTAAAATTGTTTGGTAAACGAAATTCCAATTTGATAGGAGTAAAATTCTATAATATAATCTTTTTTTAAACGTTACTATTGTAAGTGGGAGCGACTGTTTAAAATAAGTTCAGTCAGCGTACGACAGAATCAGCGCCAATGCTTTGTTAAATTAAGTCCGCCTTTGTACTACGACGGAGCGTAGATTGTGGTAGATAACAGGAGTGAAGCGGTCAAGGGCTGCGAGGTTGTTGTAAAGAGCTACCGTAGCCTGGAACCCAAAGGGCAGCTGAAAGAATACAGGTAGGTTTTAGTGAGTAAAAGCCTGGCTCCCGGCGGTGGCTCTGCTTACAACTGCAGAAGTTATTTCATGATTACCCCCTTAAAAGTTCTGATCGCCCAAAGTTGGGCAAAATTGAGCTCAAAGACAGTGGTTACAAGCAAACAAACAAACATACAGGTAAAGCTAATAAAAGCGTGGTAAAAAACCCAAAGTTGAAGTGGTAAATTAGTCCTTAACGCGGCGTTAAAATTGGTAAAGATCTTTGAAGTGGAAAGGAGAGTTTGTGCACATGAAGCTGGGGTTAATCGCTCCACCTTGGAGCAGGAGATTGATGAATTATAATACTCGTAATAATATAGCTTTAATTTCTTAACTTTGTAACATTATTTTGTAAAGACAAGTAAAAAAACAAGAAAAAATAGTAAAAACTGCGATTAATTGAAGCCCCTTTTAGGTATAGGCCTCCTCCAAAGTTTTCCAGTTGATAAAATATACCTATTCAAAAAACTAACTAAAGTGAATGCGGAAATAATCCCAGAAGCGACCAGCGAGGTAGTTCTGTGTTCTGTGATCGCTACTATAACAGCTAGATTAACTGGATTGTTCGTCAAAATGATACGAACACGACATTTGCAATGCTAAATAACATAACAAGCGGCTTGTTATACATCGCACCCTTACTAATTAAACCCGATAATCCGATATCAACGTTACAGTAGAGACCGACAGCATTTTGAACGTAGGTTTAGCAACAAAAATAAATGAAATTGTTTTTCACTTTCTGGATATTTTAAACTAGATTTTGTCTGCAGCTTCGTCCGCGTTCATAAAATATAACCAATGTCACTCAAAAATAAAACAGCTTTCTAACGGTGAAAAAAATTTAGCAGTCGGGCCAGTACTTCCAGAGATTATATCTCCTACAAATAAAATAAAAAAAAACTTCTACAAGCGGATTCATTCGCGTGATTCTAAAAAATAATCTAATATTAACAAGATAATTATTTAATATTCATACAAATAGAAATAACTAATATTATTTAGTATAATGAAAAATATTCCAGGTACTGACAACCCCTGCTTCTTTTGGGTTTTTGACATGGACACTAGTTTTATAAGTAAGAACTAAATTATTTTTTCAATTAAAAGCCTCTTAAATTCATTAGATGGATAGCCCTTGTCACTCAGTCATAAACTAGCAATTTATTGGTAAAACATTTTTTTAAATGAATCCATTACTTTTGAGTTTATTATTTACAAACTTTCCTGTCTGTAAAATATTGGTATATTTAATTAAGTATCTAATCATAAAAATGAGTTTTACCAGTGGATGCGGATCCTATGGACTGGTGTACATAGGTATAAATATTTTAATATTTACAAATGTTTCAGAAAAAACAGATAATCGACTTTATAAGTAAGAATGTGATATGTAAGATGTATGTAGGTAGAAGGTAAGAAGTATGTAGGTAACCATTTGTTTTTAGATGGGAAAATAATCTAATGACATCTCCCGCACTTAGGTTGAGCCCGGAGTAATAATAATAATAATAATAACAGTACTCCTCGATACGGCACGCATTGTGAGGAGGTTCTTGTCTCTGGAGCCCTAACCACCGGTAGCTTGGACCCTGCTCCCGACATCGGTGGACCACTATTTTTTGTATTTTTAAATGTTTTTTTTTTTAATATTTGTTTTAAGAAATATTTAAAAATATCAAAAATATGTATAATTGAGGAATAAAAGATAATAATAATAACCAGGGATAACCCACCTGCTTCATAAATCAGGTAGTACTGCGGAACCCAAAAATTATAGACCGATTACGTGTTTACCGACGGTCTATAAAGTTCTTACATCAATTCTGAGAGCTAAAATCAATAGTCATATTGAAACAAATTCTATCATGTCTGCCTCTCAGAATGGATGTAGGAACGGGTCCCGTGGTACTAAGGAGCTGCTCCTCATCGATATTGCCATTAGCCAACAGGTTCGACGTTCTCGAAAGAATCTGTCGGTATGTTGGATAGATTATAAGAAGGCCTATGACTCTGTTCCTCATACATGGCTCATGAGGGTGCTAGAACTGTATAAAGTTGATGCAACTCTGCGCACCTTCTTGACGTCATATATGGGGCAGTGGAGAACAGTCCTTCACTACCCAGGATGTCGACAGATTCGGGAGAACAGCGAACCAATAAGGATTGAGCGTGGCATATTCCAGGGTGACAGTCTGAGTCCACTGTGGTTTTGCCTAGCCTTGAACCCTCTCAGCACGCTGCTGGAGGGTTCTGGCTTAGGTTACCGGTTGAAAAGAGGCGGTCAGGTCATATCTCACCTTCTTTACATGGATGATCTGAAACTCTTTGCCCCTAACAACTTGCAACTTGTGGAGCTACTGAAGGTCACTGAAACCTTCAGTAGTGCCATCAGGATGGATTTTGGTGCGGACAAATGTGCAGTCATGCATGTAAAGCGAGGTGAGATTGTGAAATCCGAGGGAATTCAACTCTCGGATTCCATACACCTTAGATCCCTCAGTTCAACCGAAACTTACAAATATTTGGGTATGTCGGAAGCGTTAGGCATCAATACTGATGACGTGAAACAATCGTTGTAAGAGCGCTTCTTTGGCCGCCTGAATAAAATACTGAATAGTCTTTTATCAGGCGGAAACAAGGTGCGCGCTTTCAACGGTTGGGTCATGCCAGTATTCATGTATTCTTTCGGCATACTCAAATGGACTCAGACGGAACTCGATGCCCTGGACAGGAGGATCCGTACACTGCTTACCGCAAATCGGATGCATCACCCACGGTCATCGGTGATGAGACTGTATATCCCACGGAAATGCGGGGGTCGTGGCTTCTTAAATGCTAAGACCCTGCACAACCGTGAGGTATGCAGTCTCAGGGAATATTTCCTAGAAACCGACGTGGGGATGCACCGATATGTGGTGGCAGTGGACAAAGGCCTAACCCCGCTCTCCTTGGCTAACGAGAACTGGCGCAAACCTATAGTACTGGATACTAATGACCGCAAGGAAGTATGGAAGAGTAAGGAGCTTCACGGGCGCTTTTACCGGGCCTTTCATGGGCCCGATGTAGATCTATTGGCGTCCGTATCTTGCCTGCGTTTCGGTGACCTCTTTGGGGAAACCGAAGGTTTTGTCTTTGCGATTATGGACGAAGTTATGATGACGAACAACTACCGGAAATACATTGTGAAGGATGGTACGGTTGACATCTGTCAGGCATGCCACCGGCCTGGGGAATCATTCCGACACATTATTTCTGGGTGTTCTCATCTAGCTAACGGCGACTATTTGCATAGACACAACCTCGTAGCCAAGATTATCCACCAGCAACTTGCTCTTAAATACAATCTTGTGGAATCGGAAGTATCGTACTATAAGTATGTGCCCGACCCAGTTCTCGACAATGGCAATATAACGTTGTATTGGGATCGATCTATCATCACTGACAGGACTATTGTTGCCAATAAGCCTGACATAGTGGTGATAGATCGACTAGAGCGTCGCACAATGATTGTTGATATAGCGGTCCCTCATGACGAGAACCTCGTGAAGGCTGAGAAAGATAAACAAACTAAATATCTTGACTTGGCTCGCGAGGTTGTCGACATGTGGGAAGTGGACAGAGCAATCATTGTGCCGATAGTCGTGACGGCCAATGGTTTAATAGCCAAGAGCCTCGACCAACATCTGATGAGGCTCTCGTTAGGCAGTTGGATCAAGGGCTTGATCCAGAAAGCAGTACTCCTGGACACGGCGCGTATTGTCCGGAGGTTCCTTTCTCAGGAGCCCTGACCACCGGTAGCTTGGACCCTGTTCCCGATGCCGGTGGGCTACTATTTTTTATATTTTTAAATGTTTTTTTTTTTACAGGAATTTGTTAAAAAAATATTTAAAAATGTATTATAATATGTATATAAAATGAATAAAGAAAATAATAATTATAATTTTTATTTGGAACACAACCATAATCGGGTCTTAGTAAATAGAACAGGAACAATTTATATAACAAAACATAGCCTGCAGTCTCCCAAACTAGGCAAAAACCTGTATCTTGGAGTGAAAGCGTGTTAGAGTTTTACTGACTAATAACCAACTCCTGCCCCCCTAGCCAAGTTACAACCGTTTCGCTTGCGTCGAACGCTTCGAGTTGACCTTACCGGCAATTCTTTTGTTCTGACCACGTGACTGAGCGTTGAGACGAAGTCATGCCCGTACATTTTAAGCTTTTTACCAGCGTTTACTATTGCAGATTAGCATTTTGGCTAGGCAGTGCAGAGCAGTGGTGGCCGAGTGGTTTCAAACCCTACCAGGCGCATTACTTTGTGTAATTTATTTCATTACCAGTGCTCTCAAAACGGTGAAGGAAAACATCGTGAGGAAACCGGCATGTCCTAGAACCAAAAATTCGAAAGACATGTGACATTCACCAACCCGCACCGGGCCCGCGTGGTGGAGAACGGCCCATTCTGTCTCCTAGAGAGGAGGTCTGCGTCCTAGCAGTGGGAACATTAAAAAAGGCTGATGATGATTTTGGCTAGGGGTACTGTTCCTTCTTTGCTTTCGTTCCAAGGAGGGTCTCACTTTCACACTGCCCGTGCTCCCAGTAGGCATGTAAGTAGTCTACGTCTTGCATAGGTACGTGAATAAATTAAAAAGTAATAATGTAATCGCGCATCGTCGTCGTCAGTAGATACTTTTAGAGGGCCAAGTCTTGCGTCACGAGATGTGAACACAACCTTAACCCAGGTGACCTTAAGTTCAATTTTCTTCGCGTGTAAAATATTTCTTCGGTACACAATCTTCACAAAATAAATAAAATATATTAGACATGTAAGCAGAATGCGTGGGAGTTATATCCTCTTTGCTACCACTACAATACGTCTTTGTATTCAATACTTGTTAGAACCTATTCAGTATTTTACATACGAGTACCATTCGCTACTTTTAAGAAATGTAGATTGAGAATACGGTTTTGTATGATAGAAAGTATTAACAGTACTTTGCCTAAGAAAATTGGTGGATTTACCTAATCAGTGAATGGGCTTTTAATAGACTAGTGCGCCGCACCATCAGAGATTGCATCACTGCTTACCATCAGATGGGATCGCAATCAAGCACTTCAAAAATTAACAAATCTCTATAAAGTAATTAACCATTCGAATACCGTAATTAGAAACACAACAGAGAAACAATGAGAGAGCGAACCGCGTTCGTTTGGGGTTTAGTAAATTAATTTTGATAAAGTGCATGTTTTAAGTTATTTGATGCAAAAACTATACTTTAAATAAATCCCATTACTATTCTTGTTTACTATCCGAAACACCGAATGAAAGTGTCAAAAGCGAAATCGGTCAATCACATGAAAAGGCAAACAATTTCACTCAATTCCGTGCGTTTAGTATTCCATTATCATCATCATTATATCAGCCGAAAGACGTCCACTGCTGGACATAGGCCTCTCCCAAGCGTCGTCCGTCGTCGTCCGATGGATGCGTGACGCACAGGACCGGGCGTTGTTTAGTATTTAATCCAATGCAATTTAAATATATCCATCTTAACTAATTAATATTATAAATTAATAGGTGTATGCAAACTTAAAATAATAAAATGTACAAACGGGTAAAAAAGGAAACCCATAGGGCATCAAAAAATTTGTCCACATCGAATATATTGATACAAATATTGATCAATAATAAAATCCAGAATGAACTCCGTGCGAGTACAAATTGTTTCTCGCAAACTGGGCAGGAAATACACCAATACATATTCCAACATAATATCTTCACGTGGCCGTCAATTGTCGTGATAACTTCCGACATATGCAAATTGATAATATACAAGGGAGAATATCGGAGTCCGACGGGTCTTCACACTTCGTCACTTTACCAGAAATAGGAATACGAAAAGGGTTGTAGATTTGAATGGAATCCTGTCGAAGGTTCAAACTCGGTATCATCACATTTTTATATATTTCCATATATACAGGTGTTTTCCATATAGGTTTATTGATAACACCGATTGGGTTCTTTGCCATGAATTTGGAATTGATTTTTGGAATTATTTTCATTTTATTCTATTTAGCATGAAGATGAGCTAATAAATTGAAAATGAAAGACAATAATTTATTATTATTGATTCCTTCGTATATTTGCTTCGGAGAATCTAGCAAATATGTAATTAATTTGTCGATAAGGCATTTACGTGGAATACCAATACAGAGGAATGTCAAGTGCCGACATTTAAATGAGCTCGCATTCGACATTTGTCAATCAACATAAAGCCCTAAAAGACATGTTATTTCGCTGAAAGTATAAAATTCAATACGCGCAGTCCCCTTAATATTTTAGGAGGAGTTTTAGTACCTACGCGTATGATCTCTTGAATATAAAGCTACCCATCAAATGGCCTACTTGCATAAATAAAGATTTATAAGTCATGTTTATTTACAGGGCCTATACTTCATGGAATGATAAAATTTTTGATGTATTGGAAATTGGTAAACATTTTATATATAAAGCTACTGTAGAAAAAACGTTTTTATCCACGACTGCATTAAGTTACTAATTTAAAGTATTTTTTTTCCTTACTAATATTATAAAAGCGAAAGTAAGTTTCTTTGTTTGTTTGTTACATCTTCACGCGTAAATGGCAAAACCTATTTTGATGAATTTTGGGACAGAGATAGTTGGGATCCTGGAGACGGACATAGGCTATCTTTTTAAAAAGGGAGAAAAGGAGAAGAAAGGGAAGTCAAGTACACATATTATTATTAAATTAAAGTACGTGGGCGAAGCCGCGGATAAAATCTAGTAAACTATAACACTGCCCCTGATAGTTAAAAAAACGTATCTAACAAAAACGAAAACGAATAAAAAAATGTTTTAATGAATGAAACGGGAAATCGGGCCTTTTTTCCTTGTGTTGAAACCGCACTGGAGAAAGTTAGCAAAATATTAAAAATACAGGCAGATGCGCTTTTTTTCCTGATTTCGGCAATGTATAAAACTCAAATCTAGAAAAAATTTTAGATGCGTCTTTTTTACTTACAACAAGAAGCAATATTTTTATTCAGTCAGAGAACGCCGCGTCGTTTATTTATTTAAAGTCGGGCATGTCGTACCCATCGCCATAACAAACATTTGCAAGTATCCTCATAAAGCGTCATAAAAGAGGTCTCTGGGCATCCAGCCGAGCGTGACTTCGCACTAGTTTCCCATAACCCTTGTCCGTACGGTCGGCCTACTGGGTACAACGTTTAAAACGTTATATTTAGTGTGGACTTAAATCAAGCTTCTGAATTGTTGATATAGACACTTTATAGCTAATTGGTAGGTTTTAACACTCTCCTAAGATTAAATGACAAGCATTTAATCTCCCATAATTTAATCTATTTTGTTAATTATTTTTTCAAATTCTTATTCCAACTTGAAGAATATAATATTGTAACTGTACGAATTTATTAAATCTTTCCCAGTTAGAAAGGCATACCTGTCGTTACCCATAGATTACTGTAAAATACTTTATGTATTACGTATGTTAGTTATCTCAAAAAAATAAAGTACAGAATAAAAAATAAAATCTAATGTTTCAGTTATTTATTTTTTATGTAGGTAGTATAACATAGAAACGTTCTATTAGCAAATTTAAAATAATGTTTGTTTAATGATAATATAATAGTTTCTATTCTTATATCTGAACTAAACCCACACATTTAATTATTTTTTTATAGATAAATATAAAAAAGTGTGTGGATATAAAAAGACCTTAATATACGTAGTATCTAATTTTTGAAACCGTTCACCGTCACTTTTCACTAAAAAATCACTAGAAGACCAGCGTCAGACCGTATTTTTATGTCTGGCAACATTGCCGAAATGAACTTTTTTAGCGCAGCCGTGAGGCACAGAATGATATTGTTTTTCTTTACTTTTAAGTTACTGTTGTGTGATCCTGTTGAGTGTCGCCAAATAAATATTTGTTCTTTCTATCTTTTTCTTTATCTATAAAGTCGGTTTCCGCGTCTATAACTTTGTTTATCCTGTAACTCCTAGCCTTTAAACCACGGAACAGATTTTGAAACGGTTTTCATAAATGGAGCGAGCGATAACCGAAGAAGGTCTGTGTATATAATTTGAGCCCTTTCGGTGCCGGCCGGGTCGCTGGGAACTAATATCGGGTGTTTTGGATACATCGAACAAACTTTAACTTATTAAGAACGATAATGATTTAAGTTTATGTAAGATTGACTTCATTTGCTTTTGTTATAAAAGATGGTAACAGTTGTTATTATCTTTTATTCAGAGCTCGGGCAACTATGTAAATTTTCATAACAAATTTTTTCTTTAAATGCACGTGAAAGAAAGAAAGAAAACACGTTTATTCGGCACAAAGTCACACACAATGTGATAACAAATAATATACGAACTTAAAAATACATCATCATTGTGTGTCCAGGTCCAGTACAGCATAATGCCGGGTCACATCTTAATAATTAAAAAACGTTGACCGTCGCGTTTTGGCTTTTCGCCACTCTTAAAATAACGTCGTATTACGATTACGATCACGGTCAGCTAACTCCGATGTATTTGAGTCTCGACACCCTTCTCTACCCTTTGGAATACTTGCACCGTGTTAATTTTGTTCAAGTGCTCTTCCCATCCGTGTGCTATTCGTAGCTCGGGTATGGGACACCCTGGTATCTCGCTATGAATTAAATCTGCCGATTATGGAGATTAACATGTAGAGTGCCTTTTCAAACAATTGAATTGCTGATTCCTTTTATCAAGATGTTCATTTTTTGTGATTCTTTCATTTGTGAGTTTATTACTATTAAAATAATTCATTTGGGAATAAGAAGATATAAGTATACAAATGACTAAAATATGACATGAACTAATTACGAATATTTATAATCTACTACGTACATACAGGGGATGTGTATATTTAGAAACAAAACAGCATATGACGGTATTATAAAGCACTAAGAAAGGTTGTTAATTTGTAAGAAATTATCTTCGAAAGTGCTGATCCAATTATAAAAAGTTCTTTTTATAATTGGATCAGCCACATCCAATCAATCAATCATTGGATTGGTCATGGGATTGGATTGGATTTTTTTAATACTGTTTTTTTTTTTCTGGAAAAGCCACAGGTCCAATTGCAGACATAAGCCAGATATCTAGCAAATAAAGTGTACTTGTAACTAATGATCCATTTAGCGGAAGTTATATATTTAAGCCATTTGGGGTGAACACTTTTCCTATTGACATCGCTGAGGATGATTTTTTTGATATCCCATCTTTTTCAACCCGTTTGTTCATATTATGATTTTCATTTAATATATTATAAATCCACTTTCCATTTTCCACGTTTGCTAGAACATTTTGGGAAGAAGTGATTTCCAAAGCAGTCCCAAGTGATTTCCGCACCATTGAAGATATCCGCTCCTCAAAGGAACTGCGCTTAGAAATGAGTCTGTGGCTATCAAACCATTGAATCCCATTGAGGAGGACCTTGCAGATTTTGATACTAGAATAGGCACAAGGAGTGGGATTCTGATATAATTTACTGAATGCTTAAGATGGTATTCTAAGATGAATCTAAGGTTGTCAATGAACTAGGAATTTAATTGCAATTTCAATATTGAAATACAACCAAATAGCTTTAACATGGTCTAGTTAGGTAGCCGGAATGTCTTAGTTGTTTAAGACGTTTACAAATACGTCTTAGTGGTGATTGAATTGCAATACTGGGAAACTTGCACAAGTCTGATTTGCCAGAATTGGGCACTGGTTACAATTACTACTGTGGCTACTCAGCCACACAGCTGGATGTAATCTCCAAGACTAAACGCGCGTCAAAATCAAAACGACTAAATTGAATTCTAGGTAAACGTTTAGCAACTACGAATTGAAATTAAATAGTTTCCTTAGGTATTACAAACTATCTACTGCTTGGAAATCCAGCTTAGAAAATATTAGATTACAATTTCCGTTCCGCTTATTTCTTTGCTTAATATTAAAGCTCTCAAAGTAATATACTGCATATTATAAAATGCACTTTTCTCAGTTCACAATGTAAAAGTAATCCTTTTTGAAGAAGAAATACATATTTAATATCGGCTTAATCTTTTATCAGAAAATGGAAATATAAATTTAAAAACGGAGAAAGTAAAAGACTTATTGTCTGTACAGCTTTTAGCTGCAGCTTCATTTTTAATAGAAAGTTTTCTCTACCACTGTCCTTTTAACTGTAAGGACGACATAATTAAAAGCTTTAGCCTCTCATTACTTGCTATATCTCCTTTTTTATTTAAAAGTTGTCAGGTCGTTTTCATTATAATAGAATATAAATTGTCTCGTTTTAATGTGATGGTACAAAAGTTAATAGAAATTGGTTTCGTACAAGTAATTGATTAAAATATAAATTTTCTGGGTATATACTTTATAATAAATTGCCAGAAAATAATATTAAACATTTCGGAAGTTATCGTCTACGCCGTAGAGCTTTTCGTAGCGGAAGCCGAAATATTACTGCTACGCCGTAGGCATTCTCGTAGGCCTCTTGAAAACAGAATATTTTCCGGTAGAGTACAGTTATTAGTCTTAATAATAACTAAAGACTGTGGTCTAAGTAGACTAATAAAGAACTTTATTTCTTACAGTTCTTACAGTTTAAGGAATTAATTTAATGATAAATCCAATTACACCCAGTACTTTTATCTAAGAGTCTTGTTAAAGAAAACGTGATGATTTATAAGGAGTAGCATGTAGGTCACCGAAATTTCGTTTAACTTGGCAACACTTGGCTGATACCGATTTCTATTGTGGTTTGCGTGCGAACGGAAATTTAAAAGATTACCCATTGTTCCAATTTTGGCAGGGAGGATGTGATACTCTGGTGGCACTTGAGTCTACACGTGTAGCACCTTGGAGCACCTACTTGTTCAGTTGACAGAACGTGTTACTTTATTCGTTATAAGGAGACGTTCAAAGATGTTTTCTACAGCATCATTTTTGTCACCCGTAGTTGTCAATTACTCGTATTTTTTAATTTGTAGATATATAATTGCTCTTTTATGTCAAATTTTGTTTTTTTTTACGAGTTCCCAGCATTAACCACTAAGTCAGGGCTCGTATTGAAGGCTAGAAAGAACGGGATGGGGTTTTTAGTCAGTAAGAGTCTGACACTATCTCCCGCTCCGCCCAAGAGCGGGTTTTGTCATAAGATGATTTTTTTCATCGAAAAAAAAGGGCTCATATATATTTAACTGGCTAGGTATTACGCTTTGTACTTTATTCTGCAGCTTTTAACTTATCATCTTTCCGTGTATTGGAACAAATTATTCAATTATAGAACGTGCTACGTCAGAATCCTGCCAGCCTGTCCAGTACGGACGTACATTTCAGCCTGTCCAGTACGGACGTACGTTTCAGCCTGTCCAGTGCGGACGTTTCAGTTGAACTAATCGTGAAAGCCACTAATGCGCTGTCCGTGCACGAACGGTAAACACGGCCATACGTAGTCCGACGAAAGCCTTCAATGGGTTTAAAACTAAGTTCTGGAACGTGAGCAATACGATGAAACTGTCAAACCTATACTAGTTAAGCCCGTCAATATTACCTTCAGTTTTCATGAATAGGAAATAGGTAACAATCACACGAATAGGTAACATTCAGTCATTGATACTAAATATGCACCGTTATTTTTTTATTATTACAAATACTTAAAGGGTTTAATAGAAAACTTCTTGTTATTATTTAAGTAGGTAAAGTCTCATTAAATAATATTCAGAAACAGCAAAGTTATAAATATATACCTTATCGAATTTCAGAGATCTGACTCTGAAATTCAATAAGGTACATATTTTTTTTAAATATATTTTGCGTCACAAAATGCAAACGCCGTAACGAAATGTAAACTTTATTTAATTTATTGGCAGCTATTAATTAATATGATAATATGATTATAGGAGCCAATAAATTGATTAATTATTTCCTTGTTTTGAGGTAGTTTTGCGAACAGCCTCTGCCGTAAATAAAACCATGAATGAGGTCAAATTAGCCTTAATTATACATCCACTAATTATCTTCACATTAATTACATAAGATATAATGAATAGTAGCTTTTGCCCGCGGTTTCTTCCGCGTATATAAAATATAGCCTATGTCACTCATTAAAGCAGCTTTATTACATAGAAAAAAAATTCAGCAATCAGACCAATACTTTCAGAAATTACCTCCTACAAGCAAAAAAACATAAAAACAAACTTTATCTCTTTATAATAGTACACTAGTACCAGATGTAGAAGTGTAGATGATATAATCTAGTTTAAAGTTTACCTAAATGGTTTTATAAATATATTATAATCTAATTAAAAAAGACGTGTGACACTCGGAGATTGCCGCGGTTAAGCTATTGCATAGCATTTTTTATCAACTTAAGCAATTATAATTATACATTTATTTTAATTGAAGTTGACAAGTTGCCATGACAACCATTTAGTGGGGGGTGGTTAGGTTTTTTTCGTTACGAAATTTCTGGATTCAGTCTTCACGCTCAAGGCCCGCGATAGAAGCTATGCATTAGCTTAAAATTAAAAAAAAATATTTTTCACTAGCTGCCACCAGCGACTTCACTCGCGTTAGAAAATTATCACAAAGGATCATACTCAGAGAAAAAATAATCTTATGTGCTCTTTCAAGAGTCCTATGGTCAGACATACATATATAAACTTCCGCCTTCATAATATATATTTTATTGTTGATATGTGCGATACAAACCTTCAAACAAGTACTAACACAAAAGTTTAAAAAACAGTTACCTACGTATGTCAAGTCCTTATCAGGCCCTTATTATTCGTTAAATAGATATACTTGCTTTTGCCCACGGCTAGGCTCGCCTTGATACGTAGCTCTATTTAGCCTTTTGATACAACAAAATGAAGAAGAAGTTATTGGTCTTTCCCTCAAGAACAGTTGTTTTTACTAAATGAAATATACTCTATGTTCTTTTCCGTACTTCGATAATAATATAGATATAAATTTCATGATGATAGGTTCAGTAGTTTAGGCGTGAAAACGTAACAAACAAACCAATTTACTTTCGCATTTATAACATTTGTTAGGAAGTCAGGACCGAGAAGACCGAGAGAAACTTATACTATTATTATCTTTGTTCTTGTATTTTCTTTCAGTAAATAAATATGTAGTAAATAAATGAAGTAAGTTCTACCAAAGGACATATTACGAAACTGCTATACTAAAAAAAGTTACATTTACACGATAAAATCTGACATTACTGAGGCAGACAGTATTCATTCAAGGTCCACAATGTCAAATGAAAACCCATTTGTAGAAATATAAGTTATAGGGGAGTGGAGCGTGTGCTACAGATACAAACAAGCAGCTATTCACTAAAGGACGTATTCACTGAGGGGAATTAAAACTTTAATGACCTAACTCGCAACCACTTTAAAAAAAAACTGGCCAAGTGCGAGTCGGACTTGCACACTTAGGGTTCCGTGCAAACTACAATTCCCGAATGGAGAAAAAAAATTGCAATTCGGAAAAATCTTCGAGACTCCGAGACAAAGTTACTATTTTCAGATTTATTCTGATACCTGTGCTATAAGACCTTGCTTTGATCTAAATTTCTGTATTTTGGGTCAACGTGAAGTACCCTATGAATTTTGATTTCCTCGAAAGTGTCAACATGTACCTTTTTATGTCACATAAATACTCGCCACATGCGAGACGCACAGGACCGTTCATTGTGGCGGCATTTGGGGGAGGTCTATGTCCAACAGTGGACGTCTTTCGGCTGAAATGATGATGATGATGAAACACTCGCCCAGATTTTTGTAATATTTGGCAGCATTATTACCGAGTTTGCGCATGTTTCAATGATTCCATATATTGTTCAGATGCGTAGACACGTGACAATTTGTGATATGTGAATGTGAAACTACACTAATTTAACATCACAACATTCACTTGAAATCAATTGAAAATAATTAAAACAGCTATTAAAATACCGCCAAAAACTCTCTAGAAAGTACTATATGCTCTATTAGAAAGCAGATGTATCCCATATTCTAATGTTTTAGCAGTATTTGACAACAATCGTATCGAGGTAACCTTCTCAGCAAGCTCCGCTCCAATGTACAACAATAGAATTCTCAGCTCCATCTTACCGAAATCACACCTGTTTCAATAATTCCACATACCTACTCGTATTCCTATTATACAGCGTATGCATACACTTAAGTTATGAACCTATATACATTTTCCATCACAATATCTTTGAATACCGCCATTTGCGAATAACTAACCTTGCAAATACTGAGCTTCAATCGAAAAAATCCCGCCAAAACTCAAATTACGAGTTAGATTTGATGATAAAACAAATCAAGTTATCTTGTCATATTATCCTAATGACCCCTATTCCTCTACAAATAAAGGTTATTCTATTTTTGTACTTACTAATATAAAAAGAAGTAAATCTTATTTTAGGAACGAAAAGGTATTATTTTGAGAACCAAACTGATACTTAATATCTCACATTTTTTATTGAGCTCGTCTTGATCAAACTTTCAAAAGACATTTTCCTAAAGGAAAAGTATTTCTGTGTGTGTGTCTTAACAATGTAAAACCATAAATGTACTTTCTAAATAAATATCAGCACTATTGTTGCGATCTGTGCGTTGACATATGGAAATATTCACATGCATGTTCATGAGAACAAACATGAAACTGCTGCAAGCTTGCCAGTTAACGTTGTATTTATTCATCATTCATATTGCATTACACGCTGGATGAAAAAAATGCAAAAAACGGTGTACATTGACGGCATCGTTAGAGTGGAGGCAAAAAACGTATATTGGTTGCAGGTAGGTTAAAAGCAGCTTTCGCTGACAGCAAAAAGACATCTGAAGAGAGACCGTCTCGTTAGGCCCGCAGAGGTATAGTTAAGGACAGGCGCCAATTAGAGCAACAATGGCTTTTACTCGCGAGACAGCTTGCGCGGGCTTACACTCGTTGGGGACAAATAGCATAGAAACGTTCCCCTACTTTACACTCTGACTGTAGGCGACTCACTCACCTTACTTTTACCACAGCTGCGATTACTATGGAAACGGTTTGTTAGTTTTTAGGGTTAGCGCAGATACAACACTAAACTTGAGTGTGAGTGAATTTTTTTTGACGGAATCAATTAATGAATGATCACTGCAATTGTCAAATTAAATTGTCTTTTTTACTAAGAACTTTATTATTTAGTATATTTTATTTTTTAATCAATGAAAACAGCTCAACTAGCTATATCTTCACTGACCCTCACATTTATCAAAAATTCCATTCCCGATTCATAATGAGAAGATGCAGTCAGTCCCCGTGTGCCGAATGAGTTAACTTATCTCAAAGCTCTTCCACTCTACGATATTTTTGGCGTTATTACCTACATAATATTTTTTTACATGATATGTACCTACGTATAATAGGTATACGTACATACATTATTATAAAGCAAAGTCCCACACCGCAACCGTCTGTCTGTTCGCGAACTCAAAAATATCTGAACTGAATTTCTCCTATAGACAGAGTATTTAGTAAGATTAAAGTGTAATAATAAAAACCCGAAAACTTCAAAGATTTCTAACATCATTGCAAAGCTGGGGCGGGTCATTAGTAATGTAGGTAATAGTAAACCTGAATAGTTGGTTCGTTTAAACGCGCTAATCGCCAGAATTATTCGAAAGTCTCATTTTGAAAAAAACTTATTGACTACTAGCTTTTGCTCTCGGCTTCACCCGCGCACATAAAAAATAGCCTATGTCACTCAGAAATAAAGCAGCTTTATATCGGTGAAAAAATTTTTGCAATCGGAGCAGTACTGTCAGAGATGATCCTACGAACAAAAAAAGAAATTGTAAAATTATTTAAAAAGAGGTAACTCTTTAATTCTTTATAGTACACTATAACAACTTATAAAATAAGTGGATAACAAAGTTCATTTACATCTTTTATTAGTGTAGATTTAACATTTTGCTACAACTTTCAGAAGCCGAGCAAAGACAACATATAAAATCAGCAATAAGCAAACAAAATCGAAGTAATTGTGCTGGTGAAATCGCGGGGCACAACTTGTTACCTAAATAATAATAATTAGCAGCAAAATGTCTCTTTGACAGCGGCTGGTTTGTAGAAATGTTTTGATCTTGTACAGGTGCCGTCGTGATTGGAACACGGAATGCCGCACTCGTTCGCTGGAATACAAATCGAGTTCACAGGGTTTGTCTACGTCTCCCTGAACAATAATTTCTAGCCAATGAACAATGTAACGGTGCTTAACGTAAATAATTATACAGATTATTACAGTGCGATAGTTTCTGAATACATTTTAGAAAGGTCGTTTTTGTGTTTTGTTTTTGTTAGTATTCTTAGGATTGGTTACTTTATGATTTAAGTAACTGTTATCGTAATGTTTAATGTTAAATTTTGTTTGTCCAACATTTAAATTTCTGTTATTTTCAATTTGTTCTGTTTTGTTGTTTATTCTTTTTCTGTAGTTTAATTATACGAGTATTATTATTAGCAGATAAGGCGTATAAAATAGTGCAAGTAGTGCTCTTCTATAAGTGATGTAAGTAAGGACCGGACCGGTCGTTGTGGCGACGCTTAGGGGAGGCCTATGTCCAACAGTAGACGTCTTTCGGCTGATATGATGATGATGATGACATGTAATACTGTACTCATTGTTAAAGAGCCTAATAAAATAAAATAAATAAATGTTAGGATAGCAGAAGTTTCAACGTTATTGTTTACATTTTATTTGTTTCGTAATGTCTACAAACGTATGTACATAAAAAAAACTTAAATATTAACAAAACTATTTATAGTAAAACCTAACTAAAACTGTGTACATAAATATAATAACTGTATGTACGTAACACAATGTCAAAGTACAGTCAGGTGTCAACGGATGTTGTCAAAGATTGTAAAAGCAAACAATTTTAAGACAGCCATTTTTGTTCGCTTTCACAGTTACCGATTCGTTGTGATATAGAGGTGTCATACCTGTCCCTGCCCTTCGTTTCTGCGCATTACGTCCAGAGAAGATCAGCTCTTTTACTTTTCACAGCGTTTTATTTATTCCACTTTGTTCTCAACCTAGTCATCTGTCAGTTGCCAGTTACACGACAAGATAGTCTATTTTATTTATCTTTTTTACTTTTGTAGGAGTTTATTTATCTTTTATATTAACGGCCGCTACTAAAAGCAATCTTTACTTAAATACTTTATTCGCTTAAATATTATACGAGCTTTTGCCCGCGGCTTCACTAGTATACTTAAAACATAGCCTATGTCACTCAGGAATAAAGCAGCAATCGGATCAATACTTTGATAAAAAAAAACTTTACCTCTTCATGTAGAAAACCCATTGCTTCGGTCTATCTGTATGTTCGCAATAAACTTAAAAACTGCAAAACGGATTTTGATGCGGTTTTCACCAATAAAATACATGCATGTAGCAGGGGAAAACCGAGAATTTCAAAGATTTGTAACACCCGAGCGAAGCTGAGGCAGGTGGCTTATAAATATTAGTTTGTTTATTTGAACACACAAATCTCAGGAACTACTGGTACAAAAAAAATTGTAGTGTCGGATAGTCCATTTATCGAGAAAGGCTACCATCTAAAATGACATCACGCTACTATTTAATAGAAACAGAGCAGTAATCAAAGACGCGGGTAAAACAGCAGAGGCACAAAATAGGTACAGAAGACAATCTCATGTATGTACTTTACTTTTTATACCTGCGCTGGTGGACGCACACTAATGAGCGTTTGGGCTGAAACTGTTCGACGAGCGGGCCGAGACGCTCCGAGATATCGATATCGCGAGCGCGCTTTTATGTAGATTGACTTCTGTACCTATATATTTTGTGGCAGGGGTTTTTTTTTCGATGGGGAAAATCATCTTATGACAAAACCCGCTCTTGGGTGTAGCGGGAGATAGTGTCAGACTCTTACTGACTAAAAACCCCATTCCATTCCTTCTAGCCTTCATACCGGGGCACGAGCTCCCTTTCGGACAACCCTGTCCTCAGTAGGCTTCGACCCAGCTGGGCCTCTCCTTTGCGGCAGGGGTCAGCTTGTAACCTTATTCTATTGGGTTAGTCATTAGCTTATTTTACCGCACAAAACCTTCAAAGAACTTAAATTTGAAACGGCTATAATTAGCTGTCAAAGTCACACGGACTGTAATTTCTAAAAGAACTTAGCAACAGATTGTGCTGTTCTCTTTGTGAAAAGTCCTTATAAATGATGTAAATTTCCGACGTAGTTGCAAACTCACTCTCGAGCACATAATATCGTTATGTGCTCTGACTGGACTTCTTTGTGGACTACACATCTGCATTGCAAACCAACCGTTTATTAGGAGACATTCTCGCTACTCTCTGAAACACATTGTGAGGGTTTGAATCAAGTTACATGACATACATTATTTATTAGTTTTTTACTTACTAATAATATACAAGCGAAAGTGAGTTTGTTTGTTACGTCTTCACGCCGAAATGACAAAACCGATTTTGATGAAACTTGGTACACGGATAGACCATGTCCTGGAATAGTACATAAGATACTTTTTGTCTTGGAAGTATGTTCCCTTGAGATAATTTTCTACTATAACGTGGGCGAAGCCGCTGGGAGCAGCTAGTATCTAATAAATTGTATCAGTCAGAAATTTCGTCATCATCATTTCTGCCGAAAGACGTCCATTGTTGGACTTACGCCTCCCCCAAGTGTCGCCATAACAACCGGTTCTGTGCGCCTCGCATTCATCGGGTTCCCGCGACCCTTACTAGGCCATCGGTTCACCTTCCTACGTTGCGTCTTCCGGTACGTATTTGCCACTCCAGAACCAATCGTCCTAATCGTCAGAAATTTGGATTTTAACTCGTCAATAAACACCAGGCGAGAGCGGTAGGAGGTGCTATTTTCTTTAGGTGGAAAATAATCTAAGTACCTATTAATAACTTCTTCTTCGTTTTTTACTGAGTAAAACCCACCGTTTTTTCTTCAGTAGCTTTTTGCTTTCCAGGGCCGCGGTAAAAACTAATCCTGCAACCCTGAACCATTCCAATCCAATTTGAAACAATAAAAAAAAAACAATTGGCTGATTTATTAGTGTGCGGTGTTAGTTGCATTTAAATTGAATAGCTGGTCCAATGGCACCAGTTGTTCATTGTTATGACATAACATATTTATTTATGTCTCTTCCACAAACGTGTCCAACAAACTAACATTAAATAAGTAGATATAAGTGCCTATATTCCTCGGTGCGAGACTGGCATCTGCACTAGGAAATCCTGTCATACAAATAACCAGGCCGCAAACACTTTTTTTTTTCAAATTATTTCCTTAAAAAGAGTGCTAGGCTCTTTAAGTACCTGCATAGTAATACACTCCCTAAAATTAAGTATTTTTTATTTATTTTATAATTTATGAAGAGTATGTTAGGGTAAGAACGTATAAATATAAATTATACCACTTATTTAGCTTTATTTTTAGTGTTAGTCATATTGCGTGCCGCGTCATTATGACCACCTTGCCCAGCATTGCAATAAGTGGTGTAATTTATATTAATACGTTCTTACCCCTATGCCGATCTTACCCCAACCCACTTACACACAAAAATATAAAAGGAGATAACAAATTATAAAAAGTATGTCATTCTTCCTTTTTTCTTACCCAACAAATTGTAGATATTTCTACAAATAGATATATTTCTCGAACACTCTTGTACAAGACCATAATATCAAAATGCTGACATACAAGCAGTAACAAAGTTGCAAAGTAGAGATATTACGAATCGAACTGCAAAGTTTGGACGTAACATTTTTCATTTCCAGAATTTATAGACAAAATACTCATAACTGTATGAACTTGAAATGTAGGAAACATTATATGAAAGTAAATAAAAGAGCTCAAGAGATATGAGTCACTGGGCTCTCGAATTGGATTTTTGTTTAAAAATGTGGTCGTGTATTTGTCTGGACATAATGTTGCATTGCAGCATAATGCTTGTGTATGTATTTAAATGCAGAAACATAAATAAATGCTTGAAATATTCACCTGTATCTATATAACGATATTCAAAGTGTGCATTTCTTATGTTATTCGAATACAGCAGAGTCATTCCAGCAAATGACATAAAACTTGGCAAGCTCTAAAATGGGCTAATAGCGAAATATCTTATTCTGTATATAAAACGATGAAAATAAAATACCTTAACCGCGTTTTGTAACCTTGATAGCATTTTCTTCTTGATAATGTAGTTCTTAGCGTCCAACCTAACATGGCCGGGTGTTTAGCTGTTCCGTTTAAAAAGGAGTGGCGAGCACTATGGCAGGGCGTGGTCTGGGGCCAGGGTTATCCGTAAGGAAACTCGAGCCCCGGTATGAAGAGGCTAGAAGGAACGGGGTGGGTTTTTATTCAGTAAGAGTCTGACACTATCTCCTGTTCCACCAAAGAGCAGGGGTTGTTATAAGATGATTTTTGCCTATCGTAAAAAAAGGGCGCGCCGGGTGAAACTATAAGCGAATCACACAAGCTTAGATCCAAAAAGAAAATAGTTTACCGTAACGCAATCAATACTAAGTCAATAAACAGTTTGATACACTTTGTATAAATGCTGTAGATACTTATCTCCTTTTAACACAGTTGTACAACTACGGAACACGAATTAATTGTAAAAGCACTAATTACTTTTAAGTTCGTTAATAAAAACGTATGTTTGCTTCATAACTTGTAATAAACAATAGTGAATAATTTGAAATCGTCGACTTTGTTTATGGTCGCTCACTTCATTAAAATTATTAGTTAGTGACGTAACGTTTTTAATTATGGCGTGGTTTGTTAATGTCGGCATCAAAGCAAAGGTTTCTATTGTAGTTGTTTTAAATAGCTTTAGATCGGTCTGAGGTGGAGTGTAGGAGGTTGTAATCACGTCTAATTGCAATCTCGTTGCGGAGCTATTTTTGCCACAAGGCGGGTTTTTTTCATCTTTGTGAGACAAAAGCGGTTGTCAGCCATATTGACCCGTCTGGGTGCTTTATTAACTTTGGAAAAACAAACCATTGAATGGTTCTGTTGCTGTTTGTACATAAGGTACAACATCGTTCTCGGTTTTAAGTTTTTTTTAAGCTATCGCAAAGCTTTTATCGCGGGCCTTGAGCGTGGAGACCGAATCCAGAAATTCCGTAACGAAAAAAACCTAACACCCCCCACTAAATAGTTGTCATGGCAACTTGTCAACTTCAATCACAAATAATGATCACCTAATAAAGAATTAAAAATTAATATTCATAAAAATTTGTAACTTAAATTAATATCAAAGAAAAAAAATGCATAAATAAAATAAATATATATAGTTATAATTGCATAAGTTGATAAAAAATGCTATGCAATAGCTTTACCGCGGCAGTCTCCGAGTGCCACACGTCTTTTTTATCACTTTTTTCCTCTCTGTTCATCTCTGAAGTAAGACGACTAACGTGATTAAAACATTTCTGATTCATATATGCGTGCTGGGTTCTGCACCACTAATGAGCGTAATAATATTCAGGCTTATTTCGCGCTCTAAACTTTGTTGCGTTAAAGCGTGTTTTGTAAATAAAGTAGAACTTCGTACTACAAGCAACGCATAATTAATTGAAACATTAACTTAGTTTAAAAGTATTGCTGAGCAAGAGCTTTGTGACAGACCGACGGACAGGAGTGTAAACAGATCCTTACGGGCGTCGCGTCGGTATTATACTCGCAGTGAGATTCTTAATCACTGTAGGTGCGGGTTTATGGCGAGGAGTAGGCAGCTCGCCTTCCGGTAAGGATCAAGCCTCGGGTCGACACCGCGTTACATTCTTACTGACATCTGTAATAAGCCTGCTAACTGTGTGGATAATTCGAAAAAGCTATCGTGGACCTCGTGAAGGGCAACTGTAGAAACACTGGTTTTAGTTAGTACAGGACTGTTCCTCCCTCTCCTTCCAACCAGAGCAAGAGAAGTCATTTGATGATTTCTAACGTAAAAAAATGTATTAGGAGCCCTTATTGTTCCCTTAGGAGCGGCCTGCTCGACGTACATTTCCATACAACCACTCTTACGTGATAATAATGTTATTACACATCTTTCTTTAGATATTTTGGATACGCAGCTCTATCTTGCGAACATTATCTAGGTTTCTATAGAAATCAAAACATTATGAGTAAATCTAACCTAGTAAAGACCTCTGAAAATCTGCTATTTTACGTAACTTTGTCCCTCCATAATGTACCTACTCTTATATTAAAAATATAAAATAAATAGATATACAGAAGCCTTACATATTTAAGTGAGATTGACAATGATTTTTCTGTATTTCTGGAACAATTTTCGTGAAATATTCGAGTAAATCACGGAATTACCGAATTGCCAACAAAGTTTTCAGGCATTATCTCTCTTTTTTCGCATTGCCTCTTATTCAAACATTACGTTGGATTGCGATAGATAAAGCAACTAGCTTTTAAACCATACTCGACGTTGACGCTAGGTTAGTGGAGAAAGGCTCTCATAAAGCAGGATCGGCTGCAATTGATTGACAACATCATATTGGTTTATTTTGACTGCGATAGATGAAACAACAAGCTTTTAAATCATACTCGACGTTGACGATAGGCGAGTGGAAAACCCGCTCTCGATGCAGGTTTGCCGAAATCATTAAAGTTCGGCATGCAATTGATTGACAATTTCATATTGGTTTATTTGGATGTTACTCGTACCATTTCGAGTATTTTCGTTCCTGAATTGTACCACTCATAGAACAAGAGGGTTGTCTCTAATGAATCAAACAAAGGTAGAAACGTTACATATATATCCAGTTTTCAGTGAGCCATTCAGTTCCACCCACTCTAACTGTTCCGGCGGAACAATACTTATTTTGTTAGTCGATACACAACAAAAGTTCTCAACAACGTTCGCCTTTGTTATATTTCGTCAATTAAAAGACTAACGATGTGCAGGCCGAAGCTCACAGTTGCAGTTCAAGTACCTCTTGTGTAAGTTTTCCTGTAGTAAGCTCTTCCTTGGGCTATTGTGTGTCTCGCTTGCAATTGTGGTCTTCAAGTGAAGACTACTTCTTCTTCACTAGAAGTCACTTGTAATTCTAAGTTATTAACTAGATTCTTAACTGTTTCTTAGAACTTTTTGTTGATTATTATTGATCCTATCTCACAATACACCGAGTTCCACGAAATCTAACTATCTAAATTATTTTTATCCTTAATATAAGTGGATGGATATTTCATAAAAATTCAGATACAATGTCGATTGCTGGAAATGTTGTTGAACAGATTATTTTTTATTCAGCCCACAACATAAAATTGTATTTTCTGAAAACTGTAAAGTCCGTAGTTAGAATAATATAAAGACTACACGGAAGAAATAATGGAAGGCTTTTCCTGAGAAAAAGCTATCGTACATTTAAATATGTTTAGTTGCTTTAAAATAAGTGAGTAGGTACTATCTGAGAATATAACATGCATTAGGGAAAAGAAATACTGCAATGTCCATTATGGAGCCGGGTGTAAAAAAGAATAATTACAGTGCTTCAGAATGGCAACGGGATACGTCAATTTACTTTTTAGTAACACAAAAAATAAAACATATATGACCTGAAAAATCTCTTCCTGTTTTCTGTAACCCCTTTTGACATCATATGGAATTTTTCCGGTTTGAAAATAGTCGAGTCTACACTACATTTTGATAACATGTATCGCCGAATGAAAACCACATTTTTGGCTCACAGTAATTCCCAGTATAGCCTTTTTCTTTGCTTCGATATGTCAAAGGCGAGATGTTACATTATTTATTAACTAATTTTACCCGGCTTCAAAGTCCTACATAATGATACATTTTCAAAAGTCCTTCGCACCCTCAACCAAGACTAAGTTATACTGCAAGTCGTTTAAAGTGCCTTTCAATGAAAGTTTTAAGTTAAAACTGGACACTTGGAATACTTGGTTGTTGCGTTGCATTAATTTTAAAAGACCCTATTACATAAAACTGGAAGAAAATTGTAGCAATTTCATGAAACATCGCTTCAATAGTCAAGTCCGTGATTAAGTTATTATAGAATGGGGTCGTCCATCAGACATAATAGTATAATAAGTAGCAGTTGTGGTTCAATTTGTTGGCCGACAAACGAACAGCTCGTTCCGTGTCGCAATCCGAATCAATGCTACAAGATCAAAACAACTCTTGTGAAAATCAACAGCCGTGAACATTGGTAAATGTATAATTAAATTCCAGTTTTACTCGGTTTAAAATGTTTCTCTCTCTTTAGTCCCAGATTTATGCTAATATTAAATTAACAAGTGTTAATTCGCTTTGCCATAATTCTATAGTGTTTGTTCACCAGACGTCGATGTATCGCCGGGAATGTTGACATAATCCAATATTAAAGACTATGATGTGGTTCAATTAGCTTCTGTTAATTATCGCCACAAAAGCCGCATGTACAATAAATGTTTAACAACAGATACACACATTATTAACAGAGAATTATGTATATATAACAGTGCATGATCACGCAAAAATACACGCTGGGAAATGTTACGCGGTGAACAATCAACGCCAAGCGTTTCAGTTGTTATTTATAACTACAGTGCTCGAATCATTTTCATAGCAGGTTCGGATTATTGATGTATGGCAGACATTTCAATAGAAACTCGTGAAAGCACGCGTGTTCCTCGTATTTTTGCAACAACAGCCTTTAAAAATTTGCATGAGCTGATATTGGCAATAAAGATCGCAATCCTGCACGAGTGGAAATCTATTGTTTTCTCGATCGGTTGTACTTTTGTACAAGTATTGAAAAATATTATTAGATGGTTTGAGATGTTCATTGGAAATAAACATGACATGGAATATGGAATTCACGTAAGTACCTACCTGGGTAGAATCTGAATGCTTGTTCCATTCGAAGCAAAGTTTACACCACAAAAGGTGATGATTGATGATAGGGGCTGGGATACCAAATAACATTAATAGTATACTTAGGCGGGTGGACCATTTATTGTCATTGCTAGAAGAGAAACAAGACACCTACCTACATTAAACCAATAGTAGCCGTTCTCGCCTCAACGAGCTTAGCGAACCTTTCGTGAGAGCAGGTGTTGTGTATCCTTAAGTACAAAGCTAAATTTATGAAAAATGACAACTTAGCATCTAGACTAAGATCGTGAAAAGACGCGCTGTTAAGCATCCATATCTTTTAACGTCTGGAAAATCGATGCTGCTCGCGTAATGACCTGACTGCGAGCCAAGTAGACGAATGCACTTAAACGTGTAGTCGGGAACCGGGTACCTACATTTGCTATGTTTGAGCCCCTACAAGTGTCCTAGTTAGGCGGTGCCCTTACTGTGCCATTTATGTCTTGACACATTCAGCCCCACTGCGTCTGTTTACTGGCGCCAATTAAGGTTCCCTCAGACTGGTGCGACAACTATTGCGTAGGTGTATTGTAATTGTTCGATCTACAGATTTTTTTTTGTAGAAAAATTTATATAAAATAAAAAGACACTTGTTTTACGCCTTTCTACAAGTAGTTTACCATGTACATCCATTCCGTCTTAATATAGGTTGCGTTTTATTATATACAAGTACGTAGTATGCATCATAAATACATTTGGCCGGCGTGGACGTCGGTTTCATCGATACGTGTTTACGACAGTTTCATGGGAATTTAACCTGCATTTGTATTATTATACATAAATGGAATACATTTACTTTTATTAGGCTATATTCGCTTAACTATGCTGGTGAATATTCCCATCGGGAAAAATACATTTTATAATACCAACGATACCGTGCACATAATTCATACGTTTTATTTTTCTGAAAAAAATAGGCTTCGCAATATTGGAATATTTATTCATCGTTTCAGACTTACTGTCCTCTATTCAAACCTATTCAAACTTTGATAATATATTCATAATTGAATAGATTAATTTGAAAGTTTTATGCGTCTAGACTGGGCCTCAAATCGACGCCAACATGAAACATTTCGCTGTGAAATTCTCCTCGAAACTGGGCAGGAAATCATAAAGAGACAAGATTGTTAGACATTATCCTAAACTGTGACTTATTTCTGTGGGTTAATAACTTCATTAAATAAATAAATAATAATAAAAGCGTCGTCTCGTTTAAGTGTGGACATTACTCCGAATGGCTTCTTCATATCTGTCGTTTGTAGGTGCCTTCCAGAAATGAGTTTCTATTACGTCATAAAAATATTATTGGCTGTATCGACAAGTGAACAATCCGTAGACATGGAGATCGGTGGCTTTCCGTACTCGATTGCATTTAAGGATTGCGCCGGGATAAGCTAAAACTACGCGGTCTGGAGCGTGGAAGCGATAACAGAAATTCTTTTTATTTTATCCAATTTGACAGAAGCGAAGGCTTGCACCAGATACGTTGTAGCTATATCTATTACGTCAACTACGAAATCCTGCATCGCACAAGCATGTTTTTAACATCGTGCGGATTTCATCATGCATGCGGGATTAACTCGCATGCGAAAAAATTCATGCAGCGTGAGACACGTTAGCCTACGATATAATTAGCTGCAAGCTGCTGTGAATTGTGCTGGTGTACAAAGAACTACAAAAGCGTTTCTGGGATCACACTCGCGTGCGTGTTCCACGCATTACAATAAATACTTGTATGAAAAGGATATTTGCGGGGACCGCATGCGTTATCAAAATTGCACGATATTAAAAACGCCCTAAGAGTGAGGCCAAACGAGCGTAATTTTGTGAGTCGTGATACGCAGAATTTCGGTCGCGTAATTTCTACTACATTGCGTCGTCGTATGAATGAAACACGACTTTTATATGAAAACGTATGCAGTAGAAATTATTAAAATTTAGTGTGAGACATAGCAAGTGTGTTGTAAGTAGTCTTTTTCTAGAACTCTGATTAGTCTGCATTACCAAGCTATCAGTGTCACTTTCATCAATACCTATTACTAATGCTAGTACCTATTACTACGCCGACGTCTACATTGACTTAAAGAAAGAAACGGTTTAGGTAGATACCTATCACTTTATCTATTTGTATAATATAGATTAATCATTTTTTTACATTAATGCACAGGTATAGATATTCAGAATGTTACAATACAGCACTTAAAACATGCTGTACCTTATTACATTAATATTATACAGACAAAAGTTTATATATGATTGTTACTTTTTGAAGCTCAAACAGCTCAACGGATTTCTGAAATATTTAGTCCATTGTCTACATACAAATCTATACAGCATCATCCATCAGATTGGTATAGGCCACGTCCTAGAATAAGACATAACTAGGATATTTATTTATTTCTGGAGTATGTTACCTTTGGGCTATTTTTTGACATGCGGACGAAGCCGCTAGTGAGTAAATAATGCGGTTTGTATTCCAACATCGCGAGGTTGTGAGGCACTTTGGACCCGGATCGCGGTATCTTTAGAAAATTTAATAAACTACCCTATATATATATTTTGTAAGTATTTTGGACCTCAAGGAAATAGGCAACCAAAATTGTATTTGTTTTATTTGTTGTCTCAAAACACCACTCAAAATAATATTTTTTAAAGGGGAAAATTGGGACCGCGGTCCTTTCTATGTAACACGTTTTAAAAATGAAAACAGAACGTCATTAATTTATCTAGAGCATACAATTTTAATGACACCGCCGTTGATACTCGTACATGTCTTTATAGAAATGATAAAACTTAAGAGCACTTGTGCGGTAAAGTTGTTTTTATTTTTGTGATAGTCGTACAAACTATGCACCACTCGTCACTGGTTATTATTTTGCAGGCAAACCATTTAGTAATGAATTATATCTGCTCGACTGTAAGGTTCAGTTGAAAACCAGCGTCAGGCAACTACCGCTGACTAATTTGTTGTCTGGCATTTTTGCTGAACTGGATCTATTTGGCGCAGCCGTGAGACATACATTATGTCAGTGTTTTTATTTTTTTTGTCTAAAATTTTGCTTTTACATGCGTGCAGTAAATTATTTTTCTTTCTTTCTTTCTTTCTCAAACTAAGTCTAGTGTTACATATTTAGCTTCAAGATTTGCAGACAAAATGCTCTATTTAATAATAAATAAAGCCTGATTTTTATAGTTAGTTATTTACATTTCCCATAAAACCAAGTCAGACTTTTAGGAGAATAAAGTAGATATAAAAACCGCGCTCTTAATTTTGTAACAAAGTTGCGTCAACTCTAAGGAAATATATAGTTTTTCAACATTGATTATGTAAGGGGCCGGGTCAGTCAGCAGTCGGAAATGTCGTCAATCACTGAGCGTGACAGGTCAGCCCCGAGCACAATGGGCTAGCTGCCTGATCCCAGATTGATTCGCATCTGGAGTATGCTTGTATCTGCCACTATATTCCCACATGTGATCCACCACATTCACCCACTTACTTTATGCTGTTATCCCCCTTTTGCGGTCCCGGGCTTTTTCACAAAAAGCGATCCGAGCTTGCTTTCAGTATTGAAAAATGTGGAACGCTCAAGTGACACTCCAGCGTTCAAGTGTAAGTTGCATTCCAATCAATCAATATGACTCTATACAGAGGATAACTTATGTTCTAAATGGCTTTTCGAATCTTGATCCTTAAATCATTCAATATGGCTTTGATATGGAATAGAAAAACCATTACACCAAAAGCGATGTAATTAATAGCAAAGTTGTTTTGGGGTCTGAGTCGTATTGTGACCCTGGAATGGAAAAGGCAACTGAAAGAACTCTTGAAAACGGTTTACAGAGACAATATTTATTAATATCACCGCTTAGAAAATGGTCCAGAGAACGAGAGGACAAAACGGAACTAATAACAAGCTGCAGGCAAACAGTAGCTCAGTGCTGTTTTGTAAATTGTATCTCGAAGTGCACTTACTGAAGTATTGGAAATAATGTACTGACTTAACCGTGTTATCAGACGCGCTTCATATATACTAGTAGCTTTTGCCTGTGGTTTCGTCCGCATACATAAAATATAGCCTATGTCACTCAGGAATAAAGCAGCTTTCTATCGGTGATAAAAATTTGGCAATCCGACCAGTCCTATCAGAGATTACTTCCGACAAACAAAAAAACAAACTACCTCTTTATTATATTAGTGTAGATATGTAATGGAGAGAACAGATAAGTATGTCGACTCTTTTATTTAGCAAGCGACCGACGCTCCCAGTCTGAGCGGTGCCCGACATGTTTTTGCCGTAAAAGGGTAGTTGAAGAACAAAAGTTATTGACAATCGGGCTCCCAGACTATAACAGCGACGTATAGACCTTATCTGTTCGATCAAGCCGCATCTCATCGTCAGGTTATTCTTTTGCAAATATGAATGGCGTAAGTTTGGTTAGGTAACGTTTTTATATTTTATCGCGGTATAGAAATTGACTTAGCATTTATTATTTATTCATTTATTTATTTAATACTTTATGCACAAATGTACAAAGGCGAACTTAATGCCTTAGGCATTTTCTTCCAGTTGACCACTACTTTTCTCTGCATCACAGAAAGGTGCAATAAAAGAGTGCGAAAAAGGCAATTATAAAAATAATTATACTAATGGACCATAGAATAGATATACCAATAAACTAAAGAATAAATAGCATTATCAATTGTGTGACGATGTGATTAGGTTTTGCTTTTAATTGTGGTCTTATCGCGATAGAGAAATTTACTTAGCTTTATCAATTGTGTGATGATGGGATTAGGTGTAGCTTTTAATGGTGGTTCTAATTGAATAACATAGTCTTCTGTTTTATGTTAATACGATTGGGATTAGGTTTAGCTTTTAATGTTGGTTCTAATTGAAATAATAAAGTCTTATTAGTTTTATTCAATCACGATAAAGGGTTTAAATTCTTACAAAGGGCTGCTAGATAAGCTTTAATCTTTTCTAAAAGTAAAAATAGCAGTGCTTGTGGTGAGTAAACCGTATTCTTTTTGTTTGTCGAGGAAACACACGCGCCTTTTAGTAGCTGACTTGTAATGAACAGAGAAAAGTTTTTACAAGACCTATTTAGGGACACGTAACCCGAGAGAGGGTGAAGTTTTTTGCTGAAACGTGCCTTTCGCATATCTTAGTATGTATTCAATTTATTTTATGAACTTCGCACCGCTCGTTGCTAATAAATTCATGTGAATTTGTATAGTAATTGTCGCTGCTGTTTCTGGTAAATTCATTATACCAGCTAAAGGGATACATACGGGTATAGTCGTATATAAATTGGTAGCAGGCCGAGATTAGGCGTAGGCGCGGGCTTGCGGAAGGTGAGCGATGGGCAGCTCGCCGTCGCCGATTTTTACTGTTTTTCTTACGCAATTATGACGTTATTACACATTTTAAATTAGATATTTAGGAAACACAGTGTCATGTTGATATTATCTAGGCTTCTATTGAAATCAATTTAGAAATTTGTGTAAAACTAATCCAGTAAAGACTTCTGAAAATCTGCTATTTTACATGAACTTTGACACTTCATAATTTACACAAAAATTAAAAAAGTCAAAAAAGTATAACAATTTTATTAATCGCTTCGTTCAAGTCTTGGGATAATTGATGTACTCAAACTGTTTTTGATTTTTAAAAGCCACCAAAACGCAGCGTGTTTTGGTTGGGCCCTTGTCAATTTGCAAAAATATGCTTGAAGTTCTTTTTGATATGCCCTGAACTGCTCGATATAAGAAAGTTCTTAGGGCACGGCAATGCCCCCGCCAAAGACGAGCCAAGCGATGCAAGGGCACTACCTTTTCTCGAAGTGTTTCGTCGTTTTTTTGAACCCTCATAGAGTTGGTTTCCAAAGTACCAAATAGTTCATATTCTCAGGACATGATGTCATAAAAAGTCTCAATTGAATAGCTCTAATAATTTAGATTTTATTGATATCTAAAATACACCAATTTCGTCACTGACACTCACTGACATACTGATGATCATCAAAATGTTTGGCTACTTCCAGAAATGCTAGGAAGCTGAAATTTGGTATGTAATCTAAATTTAGTGTACAACCAACAAAAAAAATCATAAACTTACAAATGTCGCCCCCATCCCCTAAAAAAGGTGGGTTGAAGTTTATATGAGACTTCAAAATGTTAGGGTACTTCCTGAAGTGCTAGAAAGCCGAAGTAAAGATAAAACATAAAGACTGCCTAGCAACTTGAAAAAAGAACTGAAATTCCACTAAAAATATTTCATGTAAAATGTTGCCAAGACGACCACATAAGGTTTGCTCTGTGAAAAAAATATCAGATCTCATGTAGAGCCAAGCTTCTGAATCTACACGGCCTAACTCTACCGACCCTAACTTTATAAATTCTACATATCAGTAAAAATGTATGGCTTGGCTATTTCATTACTTGCTTCAGAAACTAAATATATGCATCAACTTCACGACGGTAGCGAAACGGCGAAACCATACATTTTTAATTAGTCTCGAAGTAACAACAATGTTGAAAACTACAAGAATGGAGTTTATTAGATCACTATCTTTCAAACTCATAATATCCCATATCTTGAAGAATAGTTTGATGGCTAACTTTAAATGGATTGATTACTTGATTATTGATAGATTGATACTTTACTTTACAGGAATTTTGCTTCAGAAGAGTACACAGATAAGTAGTTATATGCCAACCCACACACAGCTGAGATTTTGAGAAAAATGCGATTAAAAAAAAATAATTATAGTTTTATGATAAGACGAAAGGATAAGATTTGCTTATTATATATAATAATAAAAGTAACCTACCGCCATATCTCTACGTTGACGTCGTGGTGAGGCGTGCGCGCCCCTACGAACTAAAGGTATTTATTGGCAGGTTTTTGTCGCAACGAAGGTGAGGGGCCTCTGCGAGTAGTCTTCGGCCCCCGTACACCTTTCAAAGGTTCAAGACCCAAGGGTCCTGACATAAATAAATCTATAACATTTCGATGAATGAGCGCCCCTACTGTCGTCGCGCATTCGCCGCCACACTGGCATCTGATAAATAAATCTATATTGTTAGACTATGAAGTCGATGAATGAGCGCATACCTACTGTCGTCGCACATTATCGTTCCCACGCTGGCTGGCATCTTGGCAGTCGAACGGAGATATATACGCCCTTTTCACGATGTTTTTTGTACTTTGAATAGTTTTGAAGTTATAACTAAATGCAGTTTTTTTTTTCACTTTAGGAAAATCATCTAATGACAATCCCCGCTCTTGGGTCGAGCGGGAGATAGTGTTAGACTTTTACTGACTAAAAACCCACTCCTGTTCCTTCGATGCCTTTCGTACCGGGGGCTAAGCTACCTTTCGGACTAACTCTGGCCCCAGCAGGCTTCAACCCAGTGGGTCCCTGCCGTTGCTGACAATTCCTTGAGGCGTGCGGGAATAGAGCGCACCGTCGACGACTTAGGCTCGGCCCGGACCGGACGGTCGGACAGCGAGCTACCCACTGCTCGCCGTCCGCAAGCCCGCGCCTAGGACGGGAGCTGTACGTGTTAAAAAATAAGGAAAGAAAAATTAAGAAAATTACAGAAAACTTCAACTATTTGAGAATTAGACAGTTGCGTGTTTGGATATTGCTAAGACAGGCCAACGGGTAGCAGGCCTTCTAGCTGGTCATTCATAATAATTTATTTATTTTTATCCAACAATATAATTTTCCTATATTTCAAATCTCTACACTTTATTTAATATTACTGGCTTTAAAATAAAAAGCGCAGGTTAATAAGAAACGCGAATAAACTTTTTAATGAGAATTCTTTGGTGATTAAGTATAGCTATTAACGTGGTGGCTGCGTCATTGTTTTTATTATGGAATGTAATTTTAGCTTCGACCGAGTTTTTTTTCTTTTTTCTACTTTCACTTGGTTGAATAATATCAGCCGCATTGATCGATGTTTAACGTCCTTTAATTTCTTTATTGTACTAAAAAAATAGATAGTAGGTACAGGGTGATACAGATAGATAATGTACAAAGGCAAGCTTAACTCAGCAATGAATATCTCCCAGCAAACCTTTGTGTTACTGAGAGTGAACATATTCGATGGTAGGATCTAGTGCACAATATAAGCCTTCATAACTAAATCTATCTATTTATCTTCTACCTTTTCATCTTATCATTATTTAATATATAAAACAAAGTCGTTTCCCGCTCTCTGTCTCTATGTATGCTTAGATCTTTAAAACTACGCAACCGATCTTGATGCCGTTTTTTTATTGGATAAAGTGATTTTATTGGACGGTATGCATAATATAATAAAAAAAAAACACTGATAATTTAAGAGCTTTTTAATGTGATATCGTAAATAAACACATTTGCAGACTACGCTATAATATAAAGCATATAGTATATAGCTCATAGCACAACAATATCGCACACCATAAATTTATTTAATTTTGCCAATAATATATAGTATGGCAAAGTGTGAACGTGTTCTAAATAAATGTATGGTGAGCGATATTGTTGTGCTATGAACTAAGCTATATGCTATTACATTATAGCGTAGTTTGAAATGAGCGTAACATTGCAAACGCTGGCTGAAAGGGATCAGCCAGCGATTCGCGTTCGTCGTAGGGATCGGATAAATCAGACTAATGTACCTACTACAGCATTGAACATCCTAAAAGGTCTATAAAAAAGTCCATGCTGGTATATGTCTATCTCTTAGGAATAACCCACATTAATTTTTTTTTTTCCTTTTTACTTTTTCAGAGAAATAATGATGAAGCGATTTCAAGCAATACAGCATTAATCTTTATCCTAATAACTAACGTACATACGTGCATTTAGTTTAGTTCAATATGGCTTTTTACAGCATGTAATTTAAATGAATATATTCGAAGATATTTAGTATCAGCATTGCACCCGTGCGAAGATGGCGCGGGTCGCTAGCTATACATACCTAAGTCATCATCTCTCCGTGTCTCAAAAGTACGTAAAGCTGTAGGTTCACTGGCATTCAGAGAAAGACAGTCGCAACAGGTAGTCTGAGGCTCAAAACTCGAGCAATTTCGCCAAATGGTACAGTGCTATCTAGAAACTGGCCTGCTGAGATCAGTTAGGCAGGATTTCCAGGTGAAACAGGCATCTACTGATATTTATTCAGGTAGAAAGATTGCGACACCGACAGTTACTGAAAAGATACTTTGACCACTTCTTCTTTTCTTTATGGTTTATGATCTGACTAGCTGCTCCCAGCGGCTTCGCCCGCGTGATAGTAGAAAATTATCCCAAGGGAACATACTTACGGGATAAAACGTATCCTATGTCCTATTCCAGGACATGGTCTATCCGTGTACCAAGTTTCATCAAAATCGGTTTTATCATTGAAGCGTGAAGACGGAACAAACAAACAAATAAACTCACTTTCGCTTTTATAATATTAGTAAGGATTTTCGCAATCATTCCTCAAGATGAGTTCTCCCAGTATATTCAGCGCTTCTAGGAGGAAATTTCATGTGTTCAGGGTTTGCCTGCGAAATTCAGTGAAGACACCAGTACATATAAAGAGCACGTGTGCGAAAATTTCCTCCGAAACCAAGCACGTTCTGCTTAAGGAACTATGGTGTGGGTTTATTTGTTTAGTGAGAGTTATTGAGAGTCAGTGAGACTAAGTGAGAGTCATTTTACAGTACCCGGTGGTGTTCCCCGACGCCAGACATAAGCTACCTCTACCCATTTTTCAGTACCCGGTGATGATCCCCGACGCCAGACATAAGCTACCTCTACCCATTCTGTTCTAGTAAAGCTTTTTCAAACACCCCAAGTGAAAGTACACCTTTAGCACAGGTAGCGCAGTAAGTAACAACTACTACCTAGGGTGCTCGTCACTTGTTTGCAGACTCAACACATTCCCAGGTACTTGAGCCAAGAGGTGAATGAGTATTGAGTGGTACCTACCCGGTCAATGGCAGTTGTACACTTCAGTACTGCGCAGTACTCTCACGGAGACCGTGGTTTACTTAGTACAGAGGTGCTAAAGTTTTGTCTGCTTTGTATCCGGTGACGACGACCTAGGCTTATTTCCTATCTAGAGAATAATACGAAAGCACTTACCTATATGAATGTTACTTTCCGTTATCTCAATAACCGATCTGTCAACTGTCTATCGATTAGCTTCCAGTTTTTGACATAACATGGAACTCATGTCGAAACCCTATCTTTGTTATGTAAATCTAGTGATCGATTCGTTATTAGTTAGATCGTAAAGTACCATTTCTCTGATCCGAACGCAAAGCGGTGCTGTTTGCGTTTTGCGGATACGTAATTACGTTGTGCATTCGACGATGATTTTTCAGTGAGTTGATTAGTTTTCGTAGCCGGCGTAGCGCTACGCCGTAGGCGGGCTACGAATCACCACAGTCGGCCGCTCTTACGTGATTATAATGTCATTACACTTCTTTCCTTAGATATTTTGGATACACAGCTATGTTGTAGATATTATCTAGGCTTCTAGAAATCCAAATATGAATTTTGTAAAACTAATCTAGTAAAGACCTCGGGAAATCTGCTATTTTACTTGAACTTTGGCCCTCCATAATGTACTCTTATATTAAAAATATAAAAAAAATACATCCAGTAACCTTTTCAATATAATTGAGAATCTGAATGACAAGGATTTTCCAAACTTTTAAGTTTAAAAAATCAAGTATTTGCTGGACCAAGTTTTGTGAAATATTCGAATAAATCACAGAATTACCGAATGCCAACAGAGTTTCGTATTGCCTCTTTATAAAACATTACTTTAGAAGAAGCAACTAGTTTTTAAACCATACTCGACATTGACGATAGACGAGTGGAAAAGCGTTCTCTTAAACCATTTCTGTTTGATCCATCAGTTCTACTCGCGGCTTTATTTCTAACAAATGATCAGTAACTACTGAATGCGGATATGTTTAGCCATTTGAAAACAGTGGCATCATTGACGGGTTTAGAGGTGCCCTAGATTAAGTTAAACTAAGTTATTTTAGCCTGATTCGCCGCGAATGTATTTGCATAGCAGTTAAATTGCAACGTTCTCGGCAACATGTTCATCAAAATGACTGCGCTGTGAACTTCAAACGAGGTTAGCTTTGATAATATTGAATATGCTTTCAAAGCTAACAATCATAGAAATATACATTTACTCGTATGTTGAAATAGCAGTTGTGTTGGTTGTTTAATATTTACAGTTGAAAGCCAACTGCTTTCAGAGTTAGATACTCTGTGATGGACGTTTATTTATTTAACAATGTATCATACATACAGGACAATAATAAGGAAATTAAAATATAAAGGTGATGCTTATTTTTAAGCTCTCAGGCACCCGTGTACCGAATTCGGTACATCTCGGTACCAGCTTACTTAAATCTTATTTTTACTTATTAAGTCAGCCTATACCTGAGAACAACGCACAGGACCGTTCATTGTGGCGACGCTTGGGGAGGCCTATGTCCAACAGTGAACGTCTTTCGGCTGAAATGATGATGATGATGATGATACCTGTGAAAAGTGAGTCGGAAAAAGAGATGTAGCCGCCCTGTGAAGAGTAATAGGAAAATAAGTACAAAAGAAAAAAAACCAATAAAGTATTAAATGCAAAATGTATGGATTAATTAATGAATAGAATTGTTGTTGTCTGTTATACTTTAAATACTTCTATTTTAAAATAGATAGCAATTAATTCTAAGTCTATTTTAGAAACTGAATGAATATAAGTGATTGTTACTTGTTCCAACGATACTGAAATTAGTTTGTAACCTTGAGGTTCGATAATTCTTTATGAAATAAAACTAAGCACCCTAAAAAGCCTTAATGACTTGGGCGCTTTCGTGTAGGTCACTGAGCCCTACAGATAATTACTGTAACGATTTGGAGTTTTTGCGATAAGATATAAATAGAAGGGTCAATGTATTTCTTGACTGGCCTGTTGGTCTAGTACGCCGGAGGTCGTGGATTCGATTCCCACCCAGGACAAATGTTTTTGTATTGAGCATAATCATTTGTTCTGTGTCTGGGTGTAATTTAATTATGATATGTAAATGTATGTATTTAGAAATATATGTTTTTTTATCAGTTGTCTAGTACTCATAGCATAAGCTCTGGATAGTTTGGGACTTGGTGATGCTGTGTAAAAGTTGTGGAATATGTTATATATTAATGTTGGAATAATGTGATACCAAATCACACAGCACATGATGATACAGCAGTATCTATTGTCGTTGAATGGTAAACAATGGCTTACACAATGCCTGATCATAGATTCCCGCACAGATTGCCTTCCGCCTGAGGTACGATAGTTAATACAGCTGTGATACCCGCAGACATTGAATAGCATCCGCCCTCCGTTTATCATACATAACTACCAGCACAGCACGGCATAATGTGTCTCCTCACTGGCACGATTGCAGCGACCCTCCGAACTTCTCAAGCACTATTACACTAGGATCTTCTCATATTAAAAACTTAAAATGTCGTAACTGCAGTTTGACGGCAGTTTTTCTCTCGTTACTTGAACATCAATGTTTTAATATTTCTGAATATTATGACCCCGATTTAGAGGCGATTTCGCGCAACATAAAAGAGAGATTTAATTTCAGATTTGCATGTTACGACTTATTCTTGATTAAAAATATAAGAATCGTGTCGGTTGGGGCAGGTACTGTCGCGACTTTACATATCAGATGCGGCTTACTGCTGTACTTTACATACGTGAGCATAAGGTATGCATGTTATGTCGTCCTCGGGTTCTAAAACGTACCGAAATATTTGTACCTGTATGCATATACTATGACAAGATTTTAGAGCGAAAATTTATTTGCTACCACCCGCAGTTTTGTTAAGAAGTCAGCGTTAACCGAAGTTAAAAGAAACAATTTAATAATAATATTTCACAAATTTCACACAACGCTATCTAGTCCCTAACTAAGCTGAGCTTTTGCTATGAGTATTAGGCAACTGATAAAAATACTTATATACTCGTATTTCTAAATACATACGTACATATCTATATATATAAAAATCAATGCCACTTTTCGTTGTTATATTATAACTCAAGAACGGGCTCACCTATCCAAACCAAATTTTTAGGCTTTGTTCGGACTACTTAGTAGATGGTTTATGTGAAGTTTGGTAGGGTAGAGTAGGGTATAGTAGGGTAGAATAGGGTAGAGTAGGGTAGAGTAGGGTAGAGTAAGGTAGAGTAGGGTAGAGTAGGGTAGAGTAGGGTAGAGTAGGGTAGAGTAGGGTAGAGTAGGGTAGAGTAGGGTAGAGTAGGGTAGAGTAGGGTAGAGTAGGGTAGAGTAAGGTAGAGTAGGGTAGAGTAGGGTAGAGTAGGGTAGAGTAAGGTAGAGTAGGGTAGAGTAGGGTAGAGTAGGGTAGAGTAAGGTATAGTACAGTAGGGTATATTAGGGTAGAGTAGGGAAGAGCGGGAGCGAAGCCGTGCGGGCAAAATCTAGTATATATCATAATTAAATTACACCCAGACTCAGATATTATCGTGCTCGTCACACAAACATTTGTCTTAGGTAGGAATGAACCCACGACCTCCGACAGTCAGGGCCACTATCCACTTGTATCACGACTCTGGAATGCAAAGGGCAAGTGTAGGAACAAAGGTGGGTTTTAGTCAGTAAAAAAATCTGACACTCCCCTCGCTACCTTCCCCAAATCCCCCCCCCCCCTAAAAAGAACACCCCTTTGTAAAGCAAAGTATCTTAGCTTATATTATGTAATAAGTATCATCATACACAACGGTTAAATATACCGTATTTATACTAGGGTACCGAAATATTAATGTCAACCAAAATGATAAGATATTTTCCGGGCATTTCCCCAAACGAAGAGAATGGTGGCTATATTTTACGGTGTCCGTACAGTTTTTTGCGCTTACCCTTCGTAACAATGAGTAACTTAAAGTGTAACAAATGAGTTTGATATTAGTGGTTTTGTTATTTGTTGGGATGGGAAGAAGACGGAAATATTTAATATGCATTAGGTACATAATGTTTCTTCGAGAAGCAGACTGAAGCACTTAAGTGTCTCAGTTAGTTTATTACTTGGTGCAGCCGTGGGACACACAATGTTATTGTATTGTCTTCTTCCATTTAAGTATTTACATACTTATTTTTACATTGTCTGTCGATTAAACATATTTTTTAAGGTTGAAAAGGAAAAAGAAAGGCAACGAAAGAACGGCGTGGTTTTTAGTCAGTAAAAGTCTGACACTATCTCCCGCTCCGCTCAAAAGCGACCATTTGATGATTTTTACTGACTGAAAAAAAAATCCTTATAGGATCACTTTTTTGTCGGTCTGTCCATCCGTCTGTCAAGACACTTTATCTCCGGAACGCATGGAGGTATCAAGTTGAAATTAAAACCATATACTCAGAGCTGCAGTCCCTTGAAACTGTGAAAAAATCAAACTTCTGCGCGAGTCCGACTCGCACTTGTCCGGTTTTTTAAATTTTACCGTATTGGTCGAGTCCATTATGACTAAAGAAACCAATTTTTTTTTTCTAAAATATCAAGGAAATAACTTTTCGACTGACATCTATAATCAGCTCATCAATGTCAGATTGTCAGTTTGCCTGAATGTCAGAAACCCCTTTTATCAGAGTTTTCCTTCATTTTCAGCTAAGAGGCTAACAAAAATAATTTTGATTACGTTTTCGATTAAGCTTTCGTGTTCCAATTAAATACTAAAACAATTACTCAGACATAGTCTTCTATTGATAATTATTTCATGTTATAATTAACTAATCAACTAAACATAACATCTAACAGTGTTATTTGCTAAATCAGGCAACCAACGTACAGGCAACGAACGTCTTTAGAAGTTCCTAGTTCCCGCTTAGTTTCATTGTAGCTGGATAGAAGCGCTTTTGTGATTGCAAACCAGAGACGTAGCTCGGACTAATTTAGACGTGGGTGAAGGCACATCAACGGGGCCTTTTTCTATACTAATATTATAAAGACGGAATATTTTTTATTTTTGTGTGTATGTTTGTCATGAAAAACTACTGCGCCGATTTCAAAAATTCTTTCACCATTGAAAAGCTACATTCACCGTGAGTAACATAGGCTATAGTTTTTTGCCCGTGCGAAGCCGGGACGGGCTGCTAGTCTTTCATCAATTGTAAAACGAGACAGTGATTGTTGCAACCCAGTGTTCGGTCACTGCGCTTAACATCAGGTGAAATATTACTAAGACGTTTAATTTAAAAAAAAAACACTCATTCTTAAAGCGCCCTCGCTTGTGCGAGTCCCTTTTGGGTCTGGGGTCGAGGGTGAGGGCCCACTTCGCCTACCCCTAACTACGCTGTTGCAAACCCTATAATTTTCTATCTCCTGTCACTGATGAATCAGGTCTCTTCTGCAGACGGTCCGAGGAGGGTCAGGTCGTTCTGAGGCTAATAAACCGGAAAGCGGACCATATCCACATAGGGTGAGGAGGTATGAGGATAGTCCTAGCTAGCTCGAAAACATCAAAGGGGACTTTTAATTAATTGTCAATCGTGAAGTTAAATTATTCAGGAGCTGGATATAAAAACTTGCAGTCAAATGTAAAATATTGAAAATACTAGCTTTTACAAGTGACTTCGCCCGCGTGAAAGTAGAAATCTATCCCGAGGGTAGTCTTAATATAAAGGAAGCCCTTGCATCTGACGGTTGTGTAGCCTGGAATAACGGAGAGAATATACAGAAAGAAAGAAAAATAATTATTTAGCGAAAGTAACAGACAAAATAAAAAAGTGATAATCAATAAAAAACCAACAATAATATTGTGTGCCTCATGGCTGCGACAAAAGGCAAAATCTCTTCAGCAATGTGGACAGAAGCTGTTTGACGTGAGAAGAGGGGACTGGCGAAGATAACGGTTCATTCATTATTTTATTTATTTTTTTTTTAAATTAATTGTTGCAATAGTTTACACAACTAAGTACTTAATTCAAAGATATTGTGACATTTAAATTTATTTTTTTACCAATAAATATTGTTATCCGGTTTATCTGTTAACTAGCCCTGCTTATAATTCAGACCCGAAGTAATTATATAGTTACCTCTGGTCCGAATTATATGGCCATCTATAGTTCCGAGCACAGAACACATGAATCATACAGCAGTCGTTCCGAAGATGTACTAATATATGTCGTAAATTGTATATGTAGGAAGAAGTGGCGGACCGTGCCCACTGCACGCTGCTCACCAGTGTGTATCGCGCCACGGGATTATCCATTCAATATTTGGGATTACAGCCGATACCCTTCTCTTTTCGCTGAGGCGAACAGGAAATATTGTAATCCTATTGGATTTTCATGACACTTTTCCACATCTTCACTGTAAAGGAAATTGATTTTAAATGAAAACTTTACTCAATGCAGCATTGAAAGTATCGGGAAGATACGCTGGTACGCGGCGGGAATTGACGATCGTTTGTTCGGAGTGAAAAAGTCATTATTAGATCCCAAAAAAGCACACAGTTCAAGGCCCAATGAATGTATTATGAAGTTGACCGTGCCCTAATTTCCTCGCCTGCGAACAAATATCAAGAGCTAATGTCAATTTTTATATCCAATACAGGCTTTACTGTCAAATTGTATACGGCACTTCTAATAATATTTCATAGACTATAATACAAACATAAATTCAAATTGGCGTTGGTAAACGAACGTAGAGGCCGTAAAAAGCCGGAAAATATAGCGCAATACTGGAAATGCGTCTGTGAAAATATTATACGTTTCCATATTTTATCCTTTACTGTTGCAGAGCGAAACACATAAGGAATCTTAACTAGATCGACTAAATGGTTTCCAATAACACTAAATATGAAGGTAGATGTATAAGCGTATAAATAAATATCGCTAAACGCATTATTTATGTCGATGAAGTGTATAAGATTTTCAAACTTCAAAGATTAATTAGTCAAAGCAAACTGTCAATCGGCTGAACATTAATTATGAATATGTGTAATTAATCACAGCTAATAGTTTCGTAGTATCCCAATATCCCAATAATCTGTTCGTTCACTTAATATCAGTCGTCATCGATAAATTGAGCTATCACCATTCCAATTAATACCAGGAACTGAAAGTATTTCTCTTCGGGAAAATATTGGAATTATTTGGTATCTACCCGTGACGAATTGATCACTTCGTTGGAAATCCATTAAAATAATTAACAGTTTTATAGCTCCATCCAGTTTCTGTACATATTTTATCATATTAAGGCGACTAGTCCCTTGAACATCTGACCGGAGTTGAATGCACACATACTCGTACTGCCACCTGCGCCCGCATAGAGTTGCTGGCTTTTAAAACCATTCTTCATTCTTTACGAAATATTGATTACTTTACATTTTTTTTTTTTGTGTAAACATATTTCCAAAGATCAAAACCGTTTAAAAGGAGTAGGGAAAAGATGCGAAAAATATCAAGTTGTAAATATTTTTATTTACGAAATTATTAGTCATACGATAAAATCATATATTACTGATGTTGGTTCATGAATCTATAATAAACAAAAATTATATTATTTTTTTTTTAGTTTTTAATCTAGCCGTTACCGAGAAGTAGGCTTTACAAAGTCACTGGCACTGCTCTGGGTCTAGCTCTTAAAATGATTGCTGCAATTGCACAAATGGGAGATCAGACAGTTGCAAACGACCTTTCTGGATAGTTGCAATAATTAAAAGCTATGGTAGCCGAAGGTAAGGTTAGGTAGTTACATATTTATATCGAAATTGTTATCTTTGGTTCATTTCCTTTTTTTTCCGTTTGCACACGTAACGCTCGAAATTCTCACTAAAGCTGAGGTAGATTTACATCTGTTCATAATTGAACGGAATAAAATACGCAGCCAAAATGATAGCATGGCGGAGGGCTTCGACGTAAGTAAAATTCCACAGTATTGTTGTAAAATTCAAATTGTAACTTTGCTTATTAAAAGTTGAGGAACCTCGCACGTTTTATTTACAGAGCGTCTTCTTGTTTAGATATTTGTATACAAGGAACTTATTGCATAAAGTTGTGCCAAATAAACTAAATTTTACATTGACCATTGAATATGTTGAGCAAAGTTTGAGAATATTTTTCTCTGGCGATGCGCCACTGGTACATCGCGAACGTTTTATCCATACACACTTGTAAGCGTTGGCTTGCGGACGACGCAATGGGTAGCTCGCCGTTCGTGTCTGGTAACCACCCAGACCAAGCCTGAGACGTCGACGGAGCGTAGTGCCTCACACGCACCTCTAAGAGATGTCAGCAAAACTGCAGGGGCCCAACAGAGCCGAAGCTTACTGGGTTGGCTTCCAAAAGCGTAACCCAGGGTCCTGGAATCCAAAGAAGGAACATACGAGTAGTTTCGTTTTAGTCAGTAAAAGTCTGCCGCTCCCTCCACCACCACTAGGACAAGAGAAGTCATTGGATGATTTCTCGTCTTAAAAAAAAAACCTATATCCACTCACTAAACGTTTCGGGAACAGATTCTTTCTTCAACTAGGGAGTAGAGTTTCATTCGTACAACTAAGGAGTGGAATTCTCTGCTGCAGACGGTTTCCTGATATTTACTACCACACAGGATCGTTCATTGTGGTGACACTCGGGGGAGGCCTAAGTCCAACAGTGGACTTCTATCGGCTGCAATGATGATGATGAAGGGGTCTTTAGGTCAGGAGTGAATTGGTTACTTTTACAACCACATAATCGCTTCCACCAGGTGTGATAGTAGTCCAGAGCGAGCCTTTCAATAAGAATAAAATAAAACCGTCTTGCTTTTCCCAATAAAATATTGGTATCGGTTTTCAGTCCAGCTAAAGTTGAATTCAATTTTTCTTCTCTTTTTTAAATGTAAAGTATAATATGGACTCCTGACTAAGCTTAACGACGGTCAAAAATTAACAAACGTTTGACAGCCGGGACCAAAAGCTTATCGTGCTTTCAGAGGCATGAAGGGATACTGCTATGTAACTTTGTTTACATATACAAGTACGTTTATCAGTTGTCTAGTACCCATAACACAAGCTCTGCTTAGCTTGGGACTAGACGGCGTTGTGTGTTACTTGTGGAATATTATATTATTATTATTATATGTTATTTTAATATGCATTATCACTATTGAGATGCACATCGCACTAATTATCTATTGTATTTCTTTCTTTTCTAAGTACCCACCTACATCTACCTAAGTAATGAGTATCTATTTTTTTTTTCAATTTAAACGATTTTCTATATGTATTTTTGTTTTTTTTTTTTAGCAATATCTGAGTTTTTTTTGTTCTCACTCGTACTGCCGTCGTTATTAAAAACGCGCAACAAATACTTTTAAATGTAACTTCATAAAATCATATTCGGAATCAGAAAATGAAACTGATTCCGAAAAAAACTGATTGTTCCTTTTTTAATAACGACGGCAGCGTAGTAAGCGTCGAAATTAAATATTATTGATTTGAATTTCACACGAACTCTCGTTTTGTCAATAAAAGATGAAAATAAAAATATATGATTCCATTCACCTCTGCAGATGCATGATTTATAGGAAATGCGAGAGTAATATCTTCGACTTGTATATACCTACTTTGCTCGTATTTTATGGTTTGTCTCTCTGAGAAGCATTCGCGCCGCATGAATAGTGTAAAAGCTTTTTTCACGACTCTCCTGAACAAATAAACTAAGCCGAAGTCAGTATGGAAAGTCGAAGTTATGGTATTGTAGCATTTAATGGAGCTTTGAAGGTGTAGCGACCTCTATGGCGCCATACTTGAACTAAATCTCGAAATTTTGCATCTGTTAATTAAAGTTTTCCGCGCGGTTTATATATATATATACAACCACTCGAAATCATCTCTCGGGCAGTTGCCCAGTCCAGACATAAATCCCGTCTGGTAGGAGGATACTCTGTACCAAACACATCCATAATAGTATTGAGACAGTTCTCACAACAGAATATTTGTTTGTTATTTTTCATTTTATTTATGAAATCCGAATAAAACTAGACGTTAACCGAACAGTGATAAAAGTTGAAACAAACCGACGTAGACAAGGCTAAAAAATAAATATAAGTAGATAGCCATTTGATGTTAGAGACGACTTAGGAAACGGCAAGAAGTGGCCCAGAGCCGGGAACTATGGATAGAATAGACGGAGCTTTGCCCAGCAGTGGGCTGTTCCACATCAGCTTTTTTCTAACTAGCTATGGGTTGGCTCGCAGTCTGAATGGCAGTGTTTATCACACCTTCACAACCCAGTTTATGGGTAGCATGAACTCTTAGGATAGACAAATGATCTGACTTTCTAACCAAAGATCCACGAATGACAACCGAGATCAACGGCTTTAAGAGCTTTCCGTGGCACCGGGTGTCAGTAATGTCCTAAATAAACTTAGAAATTTACAAATGAAATTAAAAATTTACATTGGTACTTGCCCAGTTGCGTTAAGTGTCACCGCACACGGGCCTCAAAAACGCCGCTTCAAGTTTCTTTTTGAAGCGGCCTTTTTTGTGACTCATGTGGGGCGGTGCCGCCACAAAAAAACGCTTGAAGCCGATTCAAGCTTCTCTGGCCACAAGCTGCCGCGCGCTTTAGCTGTTTTTTGCGGCGGCTTCTAGCTTTTTTTTGTGGTGGCGTTTATTTGAGGCCTTAGTTAAGAAAAAACGTTTTTCTTTCTTAATTTTCATTAGTAGCAACAACTCGCCTTCTTCCATTTGCCACTACTCCGACACTTCACACAGATATAAGCAGAATAATCTATTTTCATTCATGATTCATAAACATATTTTTTTAATTTCTTATTTTGCAAACTCTATCCAATTTCTTCTATTTGACAGCCCTGACGTCAAAACATGGCGCAAATAGGATCCCATTCTTATGTGAAACGCATTGTAGGTAGATATAATCTATACTTATAATAAATCTGTAGAGAGGTCAATTCTGTACATGAAATATATTTCCAAAATAACTATCAGGGGGTGATTAGTGATCGATACTGATGCCAAAAATGCAAACAGTAAAATTTTTGTCTGTCTGTCTGTCTGTCTATCTGTCTGTCTGTCTGTCTGTCTGTCTGTCTGTCTGTCTGTATGTTCTTTATAGAAACAAAAACTACGCGATGGATTTTAACGAAACTTGGTACAATCATTCTTCATACTCCTGGGCAGGTTATAGTATACTTTTCATCACGCTACGATCAATGGGAGCAGAGCAGTGAAGGGAAATGTTGGGGAAACGAGAAAAATTACTCCATTTTTTAAGCTTCCGTCGCGTTTGCAGCCTTGATGGTTCAAGCTACACAGAAATCATGTATAACGGAAATGTTCTCCTTAAAATTATATAAAAAATATCCCAGGACATCATATGTCTATCTTTTATGGTTGACTCACAATAACACATGTAACTCCCGATAGCTTAGCAGTTCGGAGCTTTCTGTTTATTTTTGTCTATGGCACCAAGGTGTGTGCACACTGTCACGCGCGTAAGTGGAAGGGAGAGATCTGGAACGTCTCGAATCGTCTCGCGCATCACGTTGTTTTCCAGGCTCTTAGAATTCGACACAAGACGTTTCAAATCTTTGATTTTGACGACTCCGTTGTCGCTGGCATAAGCAACAGGATCCGCGTACGAAGTTGCTGGCAGAAGCTAGTAATAATAATAATACCTTGGACCTTGCTCCCGATACTGGCGGAATACTATTTTTTATATTTTTAAATGTTTTTTTTTTATAAGTGTCCTTAAGAAATATTTAAAAATATATAAAATATGTGTAAAATGAAAATAAAGAAATAATAATAATAATAATTGTGTGGAGGTACTGTCACTTGCTTTACCTGTGACACCTCGGACGTTTACATCCTTTTATACTTTTAGCGTGTTCATTCATGTCAAGGCCTGAATTGTTCGTGACCTTATCACTTTCTTTTCATCTTTGTCCTGTTTTTCTAAGGGGACTGATATTATATTTAATTATTTACTCCCATAAATACGTCTAATGGCGCCGGTGTATACGATCCTTAACGTCATTATTATAAACGGGGGAGATTAAACTTAAAATATAACAGACATTATGTTCGGATGATCCGCAAAATCTCTTGAAAACAAATTTAATACAACTTTGTCGTCGAATGAATGATCAGGATTTGTTTCGTAACTCTCCCGGTTCCTGTTATTTTGCGTGCTTCGAGACGTCAGTAGGAATCCAGTAAAGATATCGGTAATACCCGTGCGCAAGCCGATGGTGCGGTACCACTCGAGTGCAGAGCACGGGGGTACTTTCTGCGAAGTAGTATTTAATGCGAGCGATGGAGGCTGTGCAACGCATGAGTCTTCACATTCAGTCTTCGTAAGTCGATTCCCGGTCATCGTAGGCGAGGGCGTGCGGTTATTAGGCAATTGGTAGCTCGCCGTCCAATAAGAACCAGTGCCGGATCGACGGCGCTTTGCGTCTTGCATACATCACAAAAAAATGCTAGCCGAATTAATAGGGCCTGCTAGTGCCGATACCTGCCTGGGCTGAGGGACTGTTCGAAGGACTCACCACGGGTCTAGAGCAAAGCTGGCAACTGAAGGAACAAGAGTTTTACTCAGTAAAAGTCTGATGCCCCTCTCTCTCCACCTATAGAGAGCGAATTTATTTGTTAATATTTCACTCCCTAAAAAAGCTCAGTAGCGCGGAACTCGTCATCAAAATTATGATATCCTGTTAACCATAAATCCTGCACGCGCCGTGTCACTCAAGCGTTTTATCAAGATAAAAAAAAAACAATATATGTGTAGGTACCATTATACGGAAAAGAATATTTTTTAGTAAACATAATGGCCTTCTCATAACAATATACGCTCCCACTTGTATCGAATCATATAAGTTATGCTCTCTTCCGTGTAATTTCATGAAACAGGCTTGTTCTAAGTACAAATTCAATATTGGCACAGTCAATAAGTACTATCAATGTTTGACAAGGCCCAGTTTGATGTTTTTGGCGGTATTTTGTGACGTGAGAAGTTGCTTGTTGCTTTCAGCGCTTGTTTTAATCATTCGCAAATTGATTCAAAGTGGATATTGTGTTGTAAAATAGTCGTACTTAGTTTTGTGTTGCATCATTTTTATAATGAAAAATACGAGGCATTTATAAAATAGGCGCGATCTCAATTATTTGGCGCTGAGAATTTTAATGTGGTATCGATCGAAATTTTTAACATTTTTATGAAGCTGGATGTCACATGTCTTCGAATACATATTATGACATCCACCAACACGCACTGGGCCCCTCCTAGAGAGGAGGCCTGAGTCCCAGCAGTGGGAACATTAAAAAGGCTGATGATGATGATGAAGCTGGCTGAAAAGGCTGACCCAAAACAATTGCAGCAAAATACTGTATGCTGAAAAACATTACGACATTTGTCCTTCCAGCAGCAACTTAAACATATAACAACAGAATTACCTGTCGACTTCAAAGAATTTTATAAATTCTAAACTTGAAACAGAACAAAACAGTTATGTTTACACACTTAATGAACAAAGCTTTCACAGAAACATAGAAATGTTTTATTATGTGTTTGTGTTCTGCAGTAAAGCTTTGACTTTGACGTTTGACTTTACATAGTACAAACGGGTTAAATTTTATTCAAGCTTAAAGCTGCAAAAGACGAAATTTTTCGTCTAAAATTGACATAAATCAAAATATGAATAAAAAGATTACCCTAACCTTGCATGACCTATCATAAAATTTTATGAGATAATGTCAGCTGGGCTTAGGTCGCGTCCCCACTATGTCGAACGGTTAATATATCGTTGGACGACTATTGTCTCTAGCTGTTCCTATTATAACCACTGTTTGTCGAGGCCACGACAGTTAGTCGCAACTACGACACAACTTTGACAAATTTTTATCGTTTTACGATTGTCGTGCTAGCCGTTCCCACTATCCTGACAATCTATTGTTGCCGCATAAAAGTCTTAGACGATTTTTAATCGTGTCGTCCTATATTTGAACACCTGTATTTAAAATATAAATGATCTACGACACATAAAACTACACGATTATTTATCGTCACAACAAAATAGAAGCTGGCATTAGTCTAACAATAGTCGTGGAGAGTTGAATTCAACCACCCTAAATTGCCACTGTGGGGGCAAGCGGCGCTGACCTGCCACGCCTCGGTGACATCCTATTTTCAACCAACCAAGCTATTGTAAACATTTTAAGAACAAGTTTAACAAAGAAAAGCTAGCGAGAAACTTGGTCCAACAAAACGAAATAGATAGTCACATGATGGAATATGACGCATCTGTTGTTAACTAATGCTGTGGTGAAACTACAGAAAAGACAAAGAAAATTGGCAAAATGAAAAAACGTATCTGCCATTTTAGAATTTTCTGGTAAATGCCGTAACTGCTTTTTTATTATTGATAGGCTCGCGTTTGACCACTATCTCAGCTGATCGTAAGCGAGGACGTGACCGGCGATGGTACACGCTAGCCTAGAAGTAATTTATTCATTCTTGACTTAAATACTCCTATGTTGCTATCAGGAAACTCAGAATTTGGCCGGGAATTCCACTCTTTAGCTATACGCATAAAGAATATGATCCCAAAATGCTTTTTGAACGTAACTTGCGAAAAATATAATATTCAACAAAGTGACAAAAACAAAATGAGAGATATCGCCTTATTTGTTTAGAAAATTTGCCGTGTTGTGAACATGATATTTTTAGCAAGAAGCGGCAATTGTAAGAAAATCGCTGATTACTTTATTCACTTTGCACAAATTGAAAATAATTTATGAAAATGACATTTCGATGTAACTTTTAATTTAATTAATTTCAATGCAGAAGCTGAAGAGCAGTGGTGGCCGAGTGGTAATGACTCCGACTTACGAGTTGTAGGTCGCGGGTCCAAACCCAGCCAGGCGCATTACTTTGTTTATTTCATCACAACTGCTCTCAAAACGGTGATGGAAAACATCGTGAGGAAACCGGCATGTCCTAGAACCAAAAATTCGAAGACACGTGACATCCACCAACACGCACTGGTTCCGCGTGGTTGATTACGGCCCATTCCCTCTCTAGAGAGGAGGCCTGAGTCCCAGCACTGGGAACATTTAAAATGCAATACAATTTTGAAATACTTTTTTTAATTATTTTATTGTATAAGTGCTGTGCACGCCTGTAAGTGACAAATTCATCATAATATTTCTTCTTAATTTGCATAGGTTCTATTATCAGTAATGTTAATAAGTGAATGAGTCGTTGGTGTGTCAATTTAAAATAAATAAATGTCATTAAAAAGTTTAAAGAACCGGGTAAAAAGACAAAGGGGAATCTTCATTGTGTAGCAGACTTGCCTACAGAGCCAAATGCTACACAGATAGTAGCCTTCGAGTCCCGGAGTTAGCGCGCAAATTACTAGCCAAGTTGGTGGGAGATGTCATCAGCAGGGATCGCTGCTAGTTCACCGACCTTCCTTGCTGTATTATTCACAAGCGGTATTTTGTTTGCGGTTTGACTGGCCTGTTGGTCTAGCGGTTAGTGACCCTGGCTGCTATGCCGGAGGTTGTGGGTCCGATTCCCACCCAGGACAAATGTTTGTGTGATGAGCATTCATTTGTTCCGTGTCTGGGTGTAATTTATCTATAATATGTATGTATTTAGAAATATATAAGGATGTTTATCAGTTGGCTAGTACTCATAACAAAAGCTACGCTTAGCTTGGAATTGGATGGCGTTGTGTGATAGTTGTGGAATATTATAATGTCTACTATACAAATATCACTACATTATAAACCAACGATTAAACAATCGGGTAATTTTGTTTTATTCACGGTATCGTTGGCGCAGTGGTTGAGCGATTGGTTGATTTGTCAGGACTAGATAGGTGTTTTGGGTCTAAGCGTCTTGTGTATAGGAGTGAAGTGTTTGTGAATGCACCCATTTAAGTAGGAGCTATTCCTAGAGTAGGGCAATGTATATAAAATAAATAGGTACTTAAATGTAACTATGCTTCAAATAAATACCCGAACTATTTTGCTAAATTATATCATACTAGCGGCAATAAATATAGCCTACGTTACTCTGAGTAAATGTAGCTTGCCAATAGTGAAAGAATTTTTGAAATCGGCGTAGTAGTTTTTGAGTTTATTCATTACAAACACACAAAAATACAAATTTTCCCTTTTTATAATATTAGTGTAGATGTAGATTAAACGGACTAACCACAAATTATTGAAGACAAATTATTTGATACATAAATGTCTCGAAATAATCTAAAATTCGAAAATATTGCCTCACATTTTGAATGTCAGCTTAAATTTTATTCACTGAATAGAATTTTAAACTTGTACAGTAGACTCCCAATAAATATATTTTTGAAACACGATAAAAATACGTTGTGTAGTTGAATTTCAGTGCAAATGGGATGTAGCTATTGTTAACCTAGGTAAGTACGTACGTCGGTGTAAGGGTGTTTTTAATGGCATGCGGATTTCATCTCGCTTGCGGGATTGCCCGCCCCGTACGCGTCCCGCATGCGTGTAAAACTTGTAAGAAAAGACATTTACGATGGTTACGCATGCGGAGCAAATCCGCATGCGTGATGAAATCCGCACGATATTAAAAACACCCTAAAAGCTTTCTGTTGTTATTTTGTTAATTATTTAGTCGTTCTGGTTTTGTAGAATTTTAGTGGGAACACATTGGAAAATTATGCAAAGGCTTAGGGGCGTAAATAATAGCAAGAGCCGATACCACCGCTGAATAAATTTCAGCGCCATAGCCCGGACACAAATTGTGTGTTGTAACAATATTTACCCAAAACTGGAAGCTATTACCTGGAAAATGACATGCAATCGGTTACTGTATTATTAGAATAGAGCGTTTTCTCGTAGAGTCCGCATAAAAAGTGAAAAGTAAAGAAAGAAAGAAAGAAAAACATTGTATTTGCCCGAAAAGGTGCAAACTTAAGACTATACATATTACATTTATTATTTTACACATATTTCATAAAAAAAAAATTAACAATAAAAATGTCCACACACGAAATGCGACGAGTGACAACGGTGTAGTGTGCCAATAAGTAAAATAAATAAATTTATGGACAGAGTAATAAATGGAAATAACAATCCTTACTAATATCTGTTATAAAAGCGAAAGTGAGTTTGTTACGTCTTCACGCCTAAATGGCAAAACAGATTTTGATAAAACTTGGTACACGGATAGACCATGTTCTGGAATAGGACATAGGATACTTTTTATCCCGGATGTATGTTCCTATGGGATAATTTTCTGCTATCTCGCGGGCGAAGCCGCTGGGAGCACCTAGTAAATAAATAAAGAGGAAGTACAATTTTCTATATACGTATAAAGTGGCAGCAATACACCATACCTTTAACAAGGGCAAAAGCTTAACGGTTGATCATAAAAGGATGGGACGCGACGCAAGGCTTATGATGCTAAACCATTGTGACGAAACCGTGTGTGAAATGGAAATTCAAAATTTCAAAAGACTGCAATGTGCAATAGCTGTTGTGTTCGTATATTATACAGTGTTATAAGTGTTTGCGATGAATTATGAATCAGGAGGACTCAAGAGAAGTCGACCTCAGGGCAAACAATATGCGAATTGGCGTTCTTTGTTTTAGAAAAAAAAAACCTGGAACAGAACGCTACATCCTTACTAATAAAAAAAAAGCGAAAGAGAGTCTGTTTGTTACGTCTTCACGCCTAAATGGCAAAACCGATTTTGATGAAACTTGGTACATGAATAGACCATATCCTGAAATAGGACATAGGATACTTTTTATCCCGGAAGTATGTTCCCTTGGGATAATTTTCTGCTATCACGCGGGCGAAGCCGCTGGGAGCAGCTAGTAAACTATAAAAGTAATGAATACAGTTGTTGTTTTTAATTAAAGTAATTAAGAATTGTATTTTAATAAATAGTAGATTAAAAATATAGGCATTAAATTATTGATATTATTATAGTATAGTATAAATTAAGATTTGTGTTCTTATTAAATAAATATCCTGTATGACGAGGCAACTTAGTGCATAAACTCACGCTGTTAGCAGAGAAACCAGAGAAAGAACTCTGAAAGGCAAGTAAACACATACAGGAAAGATATTGAAGATATATAGGAAGTTAAAAGCTCCAAGAAGCATCAACAGTTTGTTTACAATAGCGCTCAGTGACCATTCAATTCGAAATAAAAGATATCTTCCCGAGCTTTGCGCTGCCGACCGTACCGGATATTGGTTTAATGCAACCGCTACAAAATTTCCGCTGGACTTTAACTGACATAGAAAAATATTGTATAAATCGTTCATTTCAGCTACAGCTGCATGAGCTGTGGTTTTCCACACCACCTAGACCACCATGACATTGCAACTTGGTAATAATTTCAAGTTCTTGTGCAAGGAAGCTTCGGTAATTATAATAACGATTTGATTAATTATTCACAAGCGCCATTTGTATAGCTGGAAGCGAAAAATGAAAAGTTACTAACTTTTGAGTTACATGGATTGATTTTTTTATGGAAACCGATATATGTACTAAGTGTCTGTAGAATGGGTGATTGTGCCTTTATCTACATTGAGGACTTCTAAGAGTCACCGCACACTATTGCCTATAGTTCTCATAGATTTTATATGAATTCGCCCTACACGGTTGACGTCCACGTTTGGGTCAAAAAAAATGTAGCCACCGGTGGCTGTCGCGCGCTTCAGCTTCGTTTGAGGCCATTTCCCACAAGTGGTCGTTATTTAGGTTGGAATTCCGAAGACCCTATTACGAGATGTTAACACGATACATTTGATGATCTAAACTGAATTGTTAAAGAAACGAAGCTGTATAGCGTGTATAGTTCCATCTCTATTCCTCCTGCGACAGGTCGCGGCATGGCGGTCAGAGTTCCGAGGGATCTTAAGGTGAAATGAGGTCAGTGACTATCGCAACCCAGTGCTGGGCACGGCACAATTATGGCGGTAAGGCTTGAAAGACCTCACGGCGTCCTCACCTTCCGCACGATGCAAGTTCTCACCGGACATGGTAAGTTCGGGAGGTACCTGCACCGGATTCGTGCGGAGGTGACGCCCAGGTGTCGCCGCTGTGTGGACCGCCCGGAGGACACGAGATGTGCCCCGCTTGGGTAGAGCATCGTCGTGGCCTTGGTACAGGCCATGGTCCGGAGTGAGGAGAGTGGCAGGCGAACACCACCTTCTGCGCCGGGATTCCGATCCCGATTTCCGGCCACCGTAGGTGCGGGCTGGCGGACGGCGAGCAATTGGTAGCTCGCTGTCCGACCGTCCGGTAACCGTCTGGACCGACCAAGTCTTCGACGGCGTGTACTGTTCCCTAGCGCCTCAAAGAGTCTCTCTAAAACAGTCCCTCTTCCTCACCCGCATATTTTAACACGCCATGATATTGCCCCAGACTCGTGATAACTTTCAAATAATCCCGAAATCTATTGGAGCCTTTACAAATGATTTTCCCACAGTTTATTTCTGACCGGTTCAAATGAGGGTTGAAGTTTGTATCGAAAGAAGCCGCGGGTATAAACTGGGCTTTTAAGAAGCTTATCTCCGTCCCGCCCACCCTGTACTTACTCAGCCTACGATAAGGCTTATTTTAACTTGACCGACTTTAACACAAAACACGCGGTCAAGGTTACGACTGTGAAAGGTGGTTTTAATTATTTTAATTTCATCTACACTAAAGAGGTAAACTTTGTTTTTTTTTTGTTTGTAGAAGGTAGTCTCTGGAAGTACTGGTCCGTCTGCTAAAATTTTATCACTGATAGAGAGCTGCTTTATTCCTGAGTGACTTAAGCTATATTTTATGTACGCGGGCGAAGCTTTTATATATCCTTTTTTCCTTGATATTGTTTTCGCAATATTTTTTTTATACTATTTAATCGACAGCCCCTTAACTTTATTACTAACTAGCTACTCTCAGCGGCTTCGCCCGCGTGATAGCAGAAAATTATCCCAAGGGAACATAATTCCGGGATAAAAAGTCCTATGTCCTATTCCAGGACAAGGTCTATCCGTGTACCAAGTTTCATCAAAATCGGTTTTGCCATTTAGGCGTGAAGACGTAACAAACAAACTCACTTTCGCTTTTATAATATTAGGAAGGATATTGTATAAATCTCATTTATTGACATTTTTATTTTTTATATTTTGTTTAGCCTTTTTTTGTTTGTGGGAACTCAGTAAATTCCGCGGATTCACAAATGCTTTAACGTACAAAGTTGACCGGTCTACATTGTCCTCAATGGAAATATTGCAAAATCAAAGTGTTTTTAAAAGAGTAACCACGGAGTTTCTTACCGGATCTTCTCTTTATTGGAAACGACCAATTGGAACCTTGCGCTAACACTGATGTAGGCATTATAAGTATAAATAAAAATACTGATTTTGAGTTGTGCTCAAAGTTTTACAGCCAGAGAGATTCGAAGGCGTATGTATTTAGATACACAGATACTTAACCCTAGCAATTACGCTGTTGGTATTTGCACTGGTTCAACATACCTATGTGTATAACTTAGCTATTATTGTAACACGAGAACAGTGTTTGCGTAGGAATGCTCGGTAATTAATGCTACACTTGACAAATATAATTGCTTTCTGCTGTAACAGTCGGTGGTATCTGTCAGTGCAAACGCTCCAGTACTCGTATTAATCGTTTCTAAAAGTGACGCTAGGCTGTTTACAGGCCCCTTTTTATTGGATCGCTCTGAATGTTTCTAACAACGGGAGGTTTATTTAAGTGTGGCAACAAAATGGCCCTTACTCCGTAACACGAAAAGAAGTAATTTTAGTCTTTTTTATTGTGTTTCTCTTTGTACTGTGGAGTTATGTGGCTTCAGAGTGATTGATGGCCGCCGTTAAGTATTTGTTGATCATTTCCACTTTCGAGCCAAACTTTTTATTTGTCGGTACTAATAAAAAGTGGGTACGTGCCCTCTTTTTTTTAAAGGTGGGAAATAATAAACAAAAAATACTGACTAAAACCCAGTCTACCTTTTCCTTCCTTCAACTGCACTTTGTGTGTCCTGTCAGGTAGTCCTATCTATTATCCACATCGACTCAGGCCTTACCTTTGTCGGACGGCAAGCCACCTATTACTCGCCGTCCGCAAGATCGCGCCTCTTACGACGGAATTACCCTCTGCAAAAGCCTTTCTAAGGACGTACTTTTCTTTACGCTGTTCACCCCTGCCTTTGCATCTCTACCATGTGGACATGGCGGTGCGCCGCCCTATATGGGTCGGAGTCTACCAGGTGATCAACACGATGGACCTAGGTGTATATTTCTCTTGAATCCGTAAGATAAACCTCCCAAAACAACCGACTCCAGTAAAAACCTGCGTCAGACGGAAGGTGAGAACGCCTTAGCGCCTCTCTAAATACTCTTCAAAGGGGAAACTAACCGCTGCGATTCTAGAGTGCCTAATGCTGGGTTGCGACAGTCTCTGAACTATTGTCTCCGAAAACTCCCCGCCTCACCGTCCATCAGCCCTAGGCCATCCGGATGCCATGATCCTTCGGGACTCGTTCAGCCTGTGGGCTGGGCGCAAACGCTAGTTGCTTGAAGGCTGCCCCGACCTGCTGCAGTCAAGCCGCCAACCAACCAAACCTCGGAAGTGTTCCACAAAGTTTCATTGGCTGTCGAAAATGGAGCCCAGGTTTTTCGTCATCGACTCGAGGCTGGTGTGAACCTCTGTTACCGTTATTTGGGATCCCGATGGTGACTCATTTCGAGGAACTACCAAATCCGGCTTAATTGCTGTGCCCCTTTGTTGTTACTCGCTATTATTTAACATAATTATTATAAATTTAATATCATCATCATCATCAGCCTTTGAATGTTCCCACTGCTGGGACTCAGGCCTCCTCTCTAGGAGAGGCAATGGGCCGTAATTTACCACGCGGGCCCAGTGCGTGTTGGTGGATGTCACATGTCATCGAATATGACATGACATGTATCGATGCCGGTTTCCTCACGATGTTTTCCTTCACCGTTTTGAAAGCAGTGATGATTAAATAAATTACACAAAGTAATGCGCCTGGCTGGGTAATAAATTTAATAAAACTGAACAAATTTGGAACATACTTTACCAAAATTTAATATTTTAACTGCTTATCACGAGTTTTATTAATTTTAAACTATATTTTAATCAATCTGAAACTCTATAGATTTCAATTAATATCAATAATGATACGTAATTAAATTAACTTGTAAATATGAGTACGAAAGGCCGTATGAATTTTAATTAGCGGATTCCATAAACTGAAGAGGAAATTCAGATATTGAATATTATATACAACATTATTTGTAGTATATGCAAAACTCTAAAAATCAAATCCAATAGTTTTTACACCATGTTATGTTTATTCCCAAAAATATTTAAAAAAGGTCACAAGTTGGACTTCACCGACACTAAGTGGTCGCGGCAGTTCATAACTGGCATCGGGCGCATATATGCACAGCTAGCCGCGATAGCAATCAACCCTTCAGTCGCCCCGATTGCTCGGTGACCATGCACTTGTGCACACAGCAAGGTAACATATAAGCTTATAACTTTGTGATTTTTCATGATACAGTTATGAAATTTCGTACATAGATTCTTTACATAAAAATACTAGACACGTGTTGCGGGTTTCGCATATACGAGTACTAAAACTAATATTTTATAATGTTGTGCGGTGCATCACTAATGTCTAACAGGTCTTTGTTTTAGAGTAGGTTTGTATTTCAAAAGTGTTTAACAAAATACGAAGGCTTGACTGTGATCATATCAGCATTTTAATATTCATTCATTCATTTAACCGTTGTTTCGAATTATCTGTGGGTATGTTTTTTTTATTATTATTGAGTAGGCTCGCGTTTGACAACTTTCTCACCTAATGGTAAAACAACATGTAGTTGAAGTTGGAGCACGCTTCCCTACAATTTTTTCTATACATATATGTATATCTGCTATTTGTCAGCTCAGTAGTCATCATCATCATCATTTCAGCCGATACACATCCACTGTTGGAGATAGGCCTCCCCCAAGCGTCGTCACAACGAACGTTCCTGCGCGTCTCGCATCCATCGGTTTCTCGCAACCTTCACCAGGTCATCAGTCCACCTTGTTGGAGGCCTTCCAACGCTGCGTGTTCCGGAACGCGGTCGCCAGTACTCGCTCAGTAGTCGCCTCTACTTATTCCAGCTATATCAATTTTCATACAGAAGGTACAACCATTGTAACTTTTTTTGGCCATCCCGACTTATTAGATTATATGGCGACCAATCAACCCGGTGGAATTGCGACGATCATTTCCGACGTCTGGCTCCCAGTCTGGAGCATACCGGGGCTGCCCTCAAGTGGCTCTTGTCCACTTTAATGGGTCCAGACACTCGACACACTTCAGTTCTGTGGACCTTTGTGGGGCGCCGGTGTGAGCGAACTCGCTGCGAGAACGACCGGCTAGCAAGTTGAATGCGTCCCCGATGGTCATGGCCATCCAGATGGTGCGGAGATATTATGATGGTACCACATGGCCAGGACGCAAAGCAGCCAGGATCCTTGCCGGCCGGGATGTGGGTCCTCACCGGTCATGGCTAGTTCAGGAGGTTCCTGTTTCATATTCAATCTGCCCCATTTGTGTGGACCACCACCGTGTCCTCGTCGAGGATCCCCGATGTTTGATGTATTTGTACTAATTAAAAATGAGTGGTGTATAAAGCTCTTCCGAAACAGCTACCGATTTTATATGATGTTTTTTTTTTGTATATTTGGTAGGTATGGTAGTTGTAAAGTATTTTTCAGTCTCCTATCCTTACTCCCCATTTTTAATGGTGATTTTCGTACTTTTTTTTCGATGTATACTTGCTTTCGATTTCTTTGATAATAATTTATACGTTAGAACAACATTTACCGGGTCGGTTAGTAGGCAGGTATCCTATTACAAAAAGCACTTACGCACGAAGTACATCAATGGTTCGATACAAATATTCTTACACTAGCTTCTGCTTGCGGCTTCACCCTCGTGAAAGTCGAAAATTATCAGCCGGTAGCCAGGTTACGACCGTTTCGCTTCGATTCTCTTTCATCGAAAGCCTCGTGTCGGCCACGCTTCCAGTTCCTTTGTTCTGACCTCGTGACTGGGTGTTGAGATGACGTTAGAACAAAGGAATTTGAGACGCGAAAATCTGCTGGGATTTCGAGAAATGATTTGCTTTTAGATGAAATGCCAACGTAGCCTTTTCATGTCCGCTGGTCCGATTACTTAATTTTTTTCAAAGGTAAGAAGCTGCTTTATTCTTGAGTGAAATCCGTACTAATAGGCAATATTTTACGTACGCAGGCGAGGACGCGGGCACTAGCTATTAAACTATATTTAAAGTTAAGATAAAAGCATATATACCTATAGTGTAATCGAAAAGCATACAATGTGCTCTCCCGTCACCAGACGATAAATCAGGTCCCTTCTGCAGACGCTTCGAGGTATGTCTGGTCGTTCTGAGGCTAATAAACGGACCTCACAGGCTGAGGAGGTATGAGGATGGTCCTAGCAAGCGCAGAAACATACAGGGGGACTTTTAATTATCTTGACAATCGAGGAGTGAAATTATTCGGGGATTTTTTTTATGGTGGGCAATTTTCAATGACAATGATAGTGTCATACTCTTACTAAAAACCCACCCCGTTCCTTCTAGCCTTCATACCGGGGCTCGAGCTACTCTTTCGAAACTAACCCTGGCCCCAATAGGCTTCGACCCAGCTGGGCCCCTGCTGTATTCGGATATAAAAACTTTTGCAGTCATCTCTAAAATATTGGGAAAACCGGCGAAGTGCGAGTTGAAGTTTCGAAGTCGACATTTGACTGTTCAAGAGTGCCTGTAAATGGTATATTTGAAATAAATGCTTTTGATTTAATTTGGTCATCAGTCCCTCATGTGGGAGGCATCCCAATGTTGCGTCTTCTGGCAAACAATCAGAACCCTTCGGCCTCATCAGCCATCTATACTGCGAGTAATCGGATCGGAAACATCAAAGATTAAGTACTAGATTGAAGAATTGAACATCTATAATACAGTGAATTCTGGTTAAGTCTTAATTACTAAGAATAGTAATCCTGAAGCTGAGAGATATTTCTTTTCTGTCTACTTGTAGAGTATACTCGAGACGTTGAGCTCCGCTTCAGTAAGTTAGACAAATTATTAATAATTTAGCGTTTTATTATTGCACCGGATGAGTTGCGGTACGTTTGTGTACTTATTGTTTTTTTTAAAGTACTTGTTAATAGAACCATCTAGCTTTTAATTTGGCAAAAGGGAATATGCCTGCAAAATTTTAATTTAAGAAATAATTTCTAGCTTTAATAACCGAAAATGGGAGAATTCTTAAAAATCTTCATCAATAACGAAGATAGCTTTAAAGCTAATAAGAAAGAGAAGTTCGATGTGGTCTTTGACGTCAAAGTTCATCACGCGCATAGAAAAAGGTGTTTTGACGTGAGAGACCGATATTTTATTTAAAATGGTTATATATCTCACTTGCTAGTTTGGTTTCATTATTAATATTCTATTTTCGTATATTTTTTGGTAAACAGGTTATAATGTTGGATAAAATATATTTTTAATGCATACCGTTTTCTTTTCTTTCGGTGGGTTAAAATAATCCAGCCCTCCTAGCCAAGTTACAATCGTTTCGCTTGCGTCGAACGCTTCGAGTTGACATTGCCGCCGATTCTTTTGTTCTGACCACGTGACTGAGCGTTGAGAGCGCGTCATTCCCGTACATTTGAAGCTTTCTACTAGCGTTTACTATTGTAGATTAGCAACTTGGCTAGGGGTACAAATGACATCCCCAGCCCGTAGGCAGAGCGGGAGATAGTGTCAGACTTTTACTGACTAAAACAGCCTTTCATATGGTATTTGTGAAATTGTGTAATTAAAGATCCTTGGGCCCTTGACCACTCTGTTAGCCAAGTTTCTCTGTATTATTGTTAACGGTTTTTTTTCTACTACAAACTTCAATAAAATTGCTTTGCTTGCAGTACCATATTGCTCGTATACTTCCAAAAACCGCTACTAAGAAAGAAAAGGCAAAATATTGGCCGTATTAATCAGGTTTCTCTTACAAGGGCAATGAATCGAGTCATGGCCGGACCGAGCCATTAGCTCCCAGTCGTCGACCGTCCCTTGAGCTTAGCTGTGTGACTACGTCGTGCATTCATTGTTCCATCGAATTGGACAATTTAGCTTCCCAGCAAATACCAAATTTTCATAGCAAAAGCTAAAGGTAAAATTATATTGTATTCGGGAGTCCTACGGGTGCAACCATCATTGCCAATAATATTTCTGTTTTGTTTACTTCCCTTTTCAAATTTTGGTGGGAAACCATGCAATGACTTCTCCCGCTCTAGGGCGGAGTGGGAGGGCGTGTCAGAATTTTACTGACTAATACCCACTCCTATGTTCCAACTTTACCTTACTTTTCAGGACCCAGGGCTTTTCTTTCAGAAGCGAACCCGTGACCCCAATAGTTTTCGGCCCCACTGGGTTCCTACGGTTTTGCTGACATTTAAATTTTTATTAGTGGCAAAATTATTTAATGACATCTCTTGGATGGAGCGGGAGCTAGTGTCAGATTTTTACTGACTAGAAACCCACTTCTGTTTCTTCGTTGCCTTTCGTACCGGGGCCGAGTCTTCCTTTCAGAAGCAGACCCTTGGCCCCGACTAGGACGTAGGCTTCGACCCTGCTGGGCCTACGGTTTCCTGACAACTCCTTGAGGCGCGCGTGGAACAATACGCGCCGTTGACTTCTTGGGCTCGGTCCAGACGGTTGGACGGCGAGCTACCCATAGCTCGATGTCCACAAGCCCACGGCTATGGTGGCCGGAAATGATGATCGGAATCCCGGCGACGGCTCCATAACTATTAATATATTAAATATTAGCGGTCTTTGTCAGTGACTTCAATCGTCAGAAATTTCATAGAAACTACTCGTATAACCCTGCTAAAATCGTATTCTGAGAGTATTTTTGAAAAACTAATAATAGTCTTCATTGTTCATTTTGATAAAAAGTTGTGCTAAGTTTCAAGTTTATTAACCTAAGAAATAGAAATCCTCCCTCCAATCTTAAAAGTCCTGTTCTGTATACAAATAGTGACTACCTTTATTGTTTATTTCGGTTACTATTTGTGCTAACTTTCAAGTGTTTCGGTATACGGAATCAGATTTTATATACAAACGAAATATCCCCTTATCACCCCTTGAAAGGGTGAATTTTCAAAAACCTCTGTGCTCCCCTACGTCATAAAAGGAAGCCTTGTGCAATTTCATGTTCCTAGTCCCAGTAGAATCGGAAATCAGTTTCCTTTTATATATATATATACACATATAGATTAAAGATAGTATAGGATGGAAAATAGATTAAAGTGTTGAAAAACTACTCGATTACAGAGACACGAAAAATGATTGTGTATTGTACTACGAGTATTTATAAATAATAGGTAGGCTCACCTCTAGATTAGGATTAGAGATGCGCCGTTACCGGCAATCTGGGAATATTGCCACCAATATTCATACAGCGGGCAATATTCCCACCAATATTCCTCACGGCAATATTGCCGGCAACAGCACATTTCTAATTGGGATACATAGCTGTCAAAATACGAATGTATTATACTACCCTTCTATGTTAAGCGCGATGTTTTGTTATGTTAAAATTAAAGTAGAATTCGTTCATGTGGCATATCAGACATTCATGCTCACTGGCTCTGAATGTCACGTATATCAACAATCACAACACAGAGTCACAGATCCGTCACATTAGCACATCGCCTAATTAGCGCAATGTTCTGTTGTGGTTAAACGCTAATTAATATTTAAAAGAACTGTTATGAACGCAGGTAAATGTTGTGGGAATCTTTTGTAAGGGATGGCGTCCCCTGAAACGCAAAAGGTAACTGAAACCAGGGGGGTCTGAGCCAGTAAGGTTTTTTTGGTGGGTAAAAATCATCCAAATGACATCCCCCGCCCTTAGGCGGAGCGGGAGATAATGTCAGACTCTTACTGACTAAAAAACCCACCCCGTTCCTTCTTGCCTTTAAGGCTGACAGTGACAGTCTCGCTTCATCTAGAATGAGAGAAGTTTTTTCATGATTTCACACCCTCAAAAAAAGGGCTCCTACTGAAAAAGTACTAGCAAGTTGTAGTGTAGTACCTATTTTATGTCTGAAGTCGGATTGACTTAAGGTGTCACTTTGTAAATAAATCCTGTTATGAGCCGGCTGCTTATTCCTTGTGCTCCTAAACATTATATCGGCGACGAGGATGGGCTTCGAACCCACACGTACAAAGCACAATCTACACTAATATTATAAAGAGGGAACAATTTTATTTTTGTTTGTATGTTTGTAATAAATAAACTCTAAAACTACTGTGCCGATTTAAAAAAATCTTTTACCATCGGAAAGCTACCTTCACCCAGAGTAACACAGGCAATATTTATTGCCCGTACGAAGCCGGGACGGGCCGCTAGTATATAATAAAGATACAACCATGCCAGACCTAGAAGTCGAACCCAGGACCAGGACCAAATTGTCAGACTTTATTCAGTTATTGCTCAATTATTTGGCATTGTCAGATCTACGACATTCCTATATTAAACAAAAATATTGACAATAAAGATCATAAGAATAGACGTCAATTCACAAAGAAATTGTGAGACGATCCGAAGCTTTTCCAATTACTCAATACGAGAAAGGCACATTGTTACAGCAAATTGTCGGGGTCCGCGCTGTCCCCGCTATGCGCCGGCTGGCCCCGCGCTGTGCCGCGTCCGCGACGGAACGTGACTTTATATTCGCCGATGCGAAAGTACATTTTAGCTATTTTTTATTTTGTTTTCGATGGAAAAATTGTCTATTGACATCCCCCGCCCTTGGGCGGAGCGGGAGATAGTGACTAAAAACCCACCCCGTTCCTTCGTGCCTTCATACCCTGCTAAACATGGCGCCAGTAGGCTTCGACCCAGCTCTCCCTGCTAATTAAGCTTCACTTTTTTGACTGACCGACGTTTTGGCAATTGAAAATAAAGAGGTAAAGTTTGTTTTCAAATTTATTTGTTTGTAGGATTTGATCTCTGAAAGTATTGGTCCGAATGCTAAAATAATTTCAGCGATAGAAAGCTGAGTGTCAGAGTCCTGAGTGACGTGGGCTATATTTTATGTACGCAAGTGAAACCACGGGCAAAAGCAAGTATAAAATAAACGTTTTTAATTGATTCACGATTTGATTGAGTTCACCACCGCGTCATTGTGAACAGACTGACAGACCAGTCTGCTCGTGATAAATTCAGTGTTCAAACGGATTTTCATGCGGTTTTCAACAATAGACCGAGTGAAAAATGCGGTCGGTTTAGGTGATTATACAATGCATGAATATTATAGTAGAGAGACTCAAAGATTTGTAACACAAGAACGACTCTGGGGCCTAGTTAAGTTTTAAAATGAAGTCGCCAGTATAGCTTGAACTGTGACCAAACAATAGTACACATCCTAATTCAAATGTCGACAAAGTTTAACTTAATTTTACAATTATTCTGAAACAACAATCGGACAGTTTCAAAAAGGGGAAATTATGTAGATATTTTAAAAAGCTTTTTTTACTTCAAGGCAAGTATACAAAGGAAAGTTGTTAGACCTACCCCGCATACGGTCTCCGTGATGGGGTTGAAAACGCCAACTCATTTGAACTTTTTTCCTCATCCATTGAATGGCAGCTATATAATAAACTGACACTGCTGAATATCTACTGAAAAGGTTCGACATCAAACTTTCAGTAAAAAAGTTGGTTGGTAAAATCAGCCAGTTTTTTATTTACACTTTAGATCACACACGCTCTGAATTGATGATATAGGTACACCGCTAAATTTTGATCGTTTTAATCCCATGGAGAGTCGATCCGGTACATGAAACACTATCGATTTGTAGCGCTTAAATTAAAAAATAAAGTACCTTTTTTTAAAACTCGTATTAATTTACGCATGTACGAAATTAATTTCTTTGAGAAAACGTCAGCTGAGCGAGTCCAATGACCTGTAGGTAGTTAGTACGCAACGCCGACTACTACCGTAATTGGACTCGCTCAGCTGAATTCAGTGATCACAAGTGATCACCATGACTAAATCTATATTTAGAAATACCACTCACTGATTAATTACTAAACCTCAGAAACTATAACACCTACAAACTTAAAATTTGGCAGATAGGCGCCTTATAGGGTGTTGACATCCACTAAGAACGGATTTTGCGAAACTCCACCACTAAGGGGATAAAACGGGGGTCTGAATTTTGTATGGGAAAACCTTTCACGCGGGCAAAGCCGCTGGCGGAAGCTAGTTACAATCTATAAATACATGAAAATAAACCCCTATTTGTCCTGCACACGTTACAACAGAACAGCTGGGTCAATTTTAGTACTTCTTTTTTTGTTTAGTTCACCAGCATACAGGGTAAGATGTAGGGTAGGATAGATAGAGTAGGGTATGTAAGGTAGTGTAGGATAGAGTAGGGTAAAGCAAGGTAGAGTTGGGTAGAGTCGGGTAGAGTCGGGTAGAGACGGGTAGAGTCAAAATATTTTCTGCAGAAACCAATTAAAATTAAAAGTAGTCTTAATCTTACAAAAAAAAAAAAACACCAAAAAGATTTATGTACCCAGTTATAACATTTAATAAATGTACTGACTGTATCTACATTTATTAAATGTTACAATTGGAAAATCAAAACGCGTAAGCATTAGCAAACTATTTTATTGTAAAGTACCTAAGTAGGGTAGCTATTACTACTAGCTACTTCACTCAGAACAGAATAGTCTATATTTTAGAGCTAAAGTGAGAAAGTTATGACGCCTAGAGTTACGTCGTGTGATTCCGCTGACGACCGATATGACAGCGTGTGAGCCCGCGATCCGCTACCCCTGACTTTTACTCGATAAGAAGATTACGAGCCAAGCCTCAATTTCGTCACGCTTCCCCTTATCATTTCAGTTATTATCAAGGGTGTTCATTATTCACTCAGGCTTTTTATACCTTTTTTACCCTCGAAATTTCGTTTCTCGAAAATTCTTGAATAGCTTAAATCCTTGGTTAGCATCACTCACCCTGAAAAGACCGCAGTTCTACGGTAGTGGGTATACTAAAAACCATTTCGAAACGAAACTTGTGTTAGTATAGAAAACATAACCGTAAATTGGCCGAAAACATAACGTATTTCCCTGAGGGTGTGTATCGGCCGTGATGAAACCTCGCTTCAAAGTTGAAAACCGTGTAAGGTAAGCGGAGACTTTTTATGACGAACTATACAGGCCAATACAGGCATACTAGATTTATTACGAAGGTAACCGTTTAAAGTCACATTTACTTAACATGTTTTACGTCATTTGTTGCTTGGCAGTTGAACTTAGTTTCAGCATGACGTTATTTATTGCTTACATAAACGACATGAAGAATAAGGTCATGGTACAAACTACCGTCATATAACGTATAATCAGCTGGCACAACTGTAGGGCCCGGGCTGCGGCAACATCATAATGTGGCGGCTACGTGTGTAAGTGTTGTAGCTAGAAATGTTCATTTAATGTAGAATATTCCATTAGGCTGGCTTCATTCCCCTGACGTCATTTGACGCGACGACGCTACGGTGGAATTGTCCAAAGTTGTGTGGCACTCAGTGGTTGACGGGCAAAACTTCAGCCTTTACGAGCCACTCGGTAAATTGCTAAGTTTGTCGCCAGCATTAATTATTTTTTATGTTGTGACCACATATCTTGTGTGTTGGCTTTAAGAGCAGTTTTATTATGCGATGAAAGGAACGAGAAAAATTTAATCGCGGACGCTTAACCACAGCGGCGATTGTAAAAATACGGCAACAACGCGTTTATTGCACCTGCACAGTGCACACCGCTAGATATTATAGCTGTGTAGATAAAACGAAATGGCATTTGCTCCTACAGTTTTAAACAAAAACACTTAGCATAAAATTATACTAGGTAGAACCTTTGGCTCGAAAAGCTCTACAAACCACAAAAACAACATTACTTTTTTACGTATGTTTTATTAAAATCATAAAAAAATACATCAAATGCAAAACCTTTGTCCGCAGGTTTTGTTTTTTTCTATAATCTTAAAGATATTTTAGACATGGCCCCGGTGCCTCTTACAGACGAAGGTAAAGCAAAAATATTATCTTATAAAGAAATATTATAACTTTTTGCGTTAAAATTAGCGTATTTTATGAAACAAAAAGCTAAATATACTGTTATTACAACGCCGTGCTTCTTGAATAACAACATTTTACGTAGTTGTCTATATTTAGGTTATTAACTCTTATGTTTGCATTGGAATAAATTAAGTGGACGAAAAAAATGTCTCGTATCATTTCGTGGTAAACTTTCAGGTAGTTCTACAACAATGTAGTTAAACGTAATGCCACTGGCAACAAACTCAGGTCGACTTAAAAAGTATGTTCTGTTTTCCAAACTTTCCTCAGTGAGATGTCTAAACAAATATAAAAGACCAGAAAGTTAGTAAAATTTTCCAGTAGTTGACGCCAAAATGACATTCCTCACCCCGAAAATTGACCAGCAAAGAATAAAAAGGTGCACTGACATCTTTCCACCCCTTCACCCCTCGGTACGAGGTGCATACGGAGTTACGAACTAAATGCAGCTACACAAATGCAAAAGAAAAGAATCGATAAGCTGAGAGGAAAAGTGAAAAAAATATGTCGAGAAAATATACACATTGAGTAAGTACACTTCGTCATAATACATACAATAATTCTTTCTTCTGATTAGAGTGCAGAACCGTAAAAAGTGCCATTACCCCATAGTAGGGTAGTGAGGGGCGGTTTGACGTGGTCTGAGGCGGAAAATTCACCAGCATTCGAGCGTGAACACCTTTTGTGTAAAATGAGACACCTTAGCGAGTTGCGAGAATTTAATATTATATTTTAAGTAAATATGATTTCAATTCATATTGAAAACTGAATTTAAAATAAAGATACATTTATAAACCCAAATAAAATCATTCCAAAGATTTAATAAAAGTCAGTTTTAAAAGTTTCGCCTCATCATCATTTCAGCCGAAAGACGTCCACTGTTGGACATAAGCCTCTCCCATTGGATTCCCGCGACCCTCATCAGATCAACGGGCCATCTCGAACACGCAAGGAAGTTACATTTAAGTAATTAGCGTCCTTTAGATGGAATGAGTAGAGTGTGATGTATCTAGTCTATATTGTTTTGTAGGCTAACAGTTTACAGTTGAGATACATTCATGAAATGTAATTATTTTCTCAATATACAGGGTGAACCGAAAGTTCCAGTACTCGTACAACTTGAGATGGGTTTATGTCTAACTTATATTATGGAAGTTTCAGACACTTGACTGCGCAATGCAAGGTCGATTATTATATTGACAACATCGTTTTAAACTTGACATATTCCGACATCCGTAAACACCAAACTAACGTTGTGGGTAGTTTAGTTTGCCTGGAAATCGTCAATACCCATTTGATTCTCGTTTCAGCAGAGTTCTCTGAATTTCGTATACCTTTACCAGATTTACCGAATCGGGAGGAAAATTCACGGTCAACCGAACATCGGATTTCATGGAAGTGACTACGATTCAGGGCTATATCGGTTTATTAGTGGGCAACGGTGTGATTTAGTGTTCGTACATTGTTACACATGAGGCAGTTAAAGTTTATTGAATTAGTACTTGATGGAAAAGTTTACGATTTCAGTATTTAGTCAGATATTGTACTTCATTGACGCTGTATAAGAGGAATAAAAAAGAAAAAAATGTTTTTAAAAATAAGGCCTTAAACACAAAATTGTGCCGTGCGTGTTTGGTCCCAAAACCATGAATAAAACTGCGATGCGGTGTCGCATCGAAAAATCTGCAAGCTCCTGCGACAGACCTTGGGAGTTTGGAAAATTGTTTGGTCATCTCCCTTATCATGAAATCGCATCACAATCACAACGCAGAATTATGAGTGGAAGGCCTTTTATTAGTCTTATATAAAAGTCCAATAGAACACGTATTCTTTTCTCTTGGTCATGTTTAGAATATAAATTAATTTTTATTATTACAAGCTTTTATGTAACTTGTAATGTTTGTATCATGTACTTATTTATATACATATGTTTGTTTAGGTCAAATCTTGCTTATGAATTTTAAAACAGCGTTATGGGTAACCGATTTTTTTTCTACATGCTCAGTTTTTATGACAGCAGGAGAAAAATATGCATCTCTAAGATGAGAGAAAGGGGTAGGTAGCTATTACTTTTTATTTTTAATTCATATAAAGTCGTGCTTGACTGGGATAGTTAGAATAGAGGAATAATTCCTATTGTGGTGGGGCTACATTTTATTAAAAAAGAATAATATAGTGGATTCATGAAGATAGATTAGTAATTTTTATGCACAAAGAAAGAAAGAAAACATGTTTATTTATTTTGCCTAATAGACCCACAATTATTAACTAGAAACAGTTTCCCCATCAAGCCATGTGTGGATCGGCATAACCATAATGCACCTTATGACCATAGACAACACAGTTGTCTAGGTTATCTATAACATCTCTGACGCCAGCCTTAGCAGAGACAAACATAACCAAAATTTATAACAACAATTGAGAGAATCATAACAAATACAATATTCATCACTTAAACATTTGTTCTGGGTGGGATTCGTTTTCCACCCAGAACAAATGTCCCACAAATGACCCACGACCTCCGGCATAGCAGTCAGGACCACTAGACCAACAGGCCAGTCAAACTCGAAAACTCTCAAAAAACTAAAACTCGAACACTCTCTCTTGCTCCGACTAGAGCGGGAAAAGTGTGCGAGGAATACATAAGTACAATTGTGCATTGCATCTCAGCAAGAATGGGCCGTTGCTCAGCGTATACCGGGCACACATCAATTTACTTTTAGATCAGTTTATTTTAAAACAAAATTAATTGATTCCGACAAGCTGGTCTCTCTACACTGATTTAATGCTCATCTCCAATGAATGATATATGATCGATGATACACCAACCAACGTAACAGTATAGGACCACATTATTGACATGATCATGTTATTATTTTAAGGCCTCATTAATTGTGTTCGGTTATCCAACCGAGTGAAGCGGTAACCTTTTCACTCTAACAAGAATTTCCAATAATGTGGTTTGCGCTGTTGTGTATACTAAGGGCTTTTTGATCGTGTCAGACATGTTATTGAATACATAACCTTAATTTAATAGACGAGTTTGTCATTTGCTCACTGCGTGGTTATGATCTTGGTTACTTCTTGCTAGATTTTAGTCCATGAATGGGCTTCAGAAATGACGCTTTGTTTATTGCACCTTATTTTTTCCCTTTCCCTTCTTTTTTTTATGGTGGGAAAATCAACCATTGACCATCCCCGCTATTGGGCGGAGCGGGAGATAGTGTCCAACTTTTACTGACTAAAAACCCACCCCGTTCCTTCGTGCCTTTATACCGGGGCTGAGCTTTCTCTCGAAGCTAACCGGTTTCGTCAATGATGATTTTCCCCGTCGACAGAAAAAAAAAAACCCTGGCCCCAGTAGGCTTCGACCCAGCTGGGCCCCTGCTGTCGCTGACCATTCCTTGAGGCACGCGGGAACAGGGCGCGCCGTCGACAACTTGGGCTCGTTCCGGACAGTTACTGAACGATCGGACAGCGAGCTACCCCATTGCTCGCCGTTCGCAAGCCCGCGCCTACGGTGGCCGAAATCGGGTTTGGAATCCCGGCGGCCGCTGGAGCACTGTGAGCGCCGTTGCCTGATGCGGTCGGCCTCCTCCTTTGCATTACTACTTTGCAGAAGGAGGCGACCGCCTCCCTCTACTCCTCGCTCCACACCATGGCCTGAACTAAGGCTCGGGCCCTTTCCCTTCTCCATATGTCATCATCATTATTATGATAATTTCAGACTAAAGATGGGCATAGCAGGACTTAGGCTTCCCTCAACTGACAATGCCGTTCTTATGAATTATTATAGGCACATAACGTGGTCGCTCACAATGAGCCTCATCACTCAAAGAGCTAGGAGAGGGCTACGTATGGAATTTCTTTATGTGATCGAATCAGGAATGAAGACTCCCCAAACATAAGTGGCGGTGGGCACATTGCTGGCTTACTGCTTAGATGGTCGATTGGGCCTAAAGGTTCTGGAGTGGCGATCGCATATCTGAAGCGAGCGATGGAGCGTTCAAAGGCTTCCCACAAAGCAGATCGATGATCTGGTGAGCTTCGGGGGAATTTGAGCATCGATAGAGACAACACACACATGACTGATCGTTGTTTTTTTACTTGGGAGCCGCCTCTGTGAATGTCACGTATATATCCGTGTACACGTTTATGAAGGCAGACAATAACCACATCGTATGAGAACCAATATTAATATGGATATAGTAAAATTATGAAAACAATTTCAGTTACGTATTTTTAGTGCTACCCTTAAACTAAGGCTGTAATGCCTCAAGAAAAAAATAAGAATGATGGATTATATTTTTACCCCCACACGTTGGTAAGACCACAGATGTAAAGAAAAAGTCGTCCATTTGAGAGGTTTACGACCTCACTCGAAGACATGCGTCCAATACTCAAGGTACCCTTTAGAATTTCAATTTGAAATATCGATGCTCAAGTGTGCTCCGATTTAAACTAGGTTTCTTCTCTTTTTTGTGAGGATCATTCATATTCTAGCGAGACGGGTCGCATCTCGATTGCAAAACTTCTAAAATTTGAATAGGGGTTAGTGCACTAGAAATCTGTCGATACGAACATTATTGTTGAAGGCATATAAGTATATTTACACTAATATTATAAAGAGGTAAAGTTGGTTTTTTTGTAGGAAAATCTCTGAAAATACTGGTCCGATTGCTAAAATTTTTTACTGATTGTAAGCTGTATGTAATTCAAGAATAAAACATTCTTGAATTACATAGGCTATATTTTATGTATGCGAGCGAAACCACGGGCAAAAACTAGTGTTTTAAAAATATTTCTAAAACAAGCCTTATTTACTGCATTCTAATTCTTACTCACCAAAGCGGGTTGGTTTTGGGTGTGTGTTTGCACACGTACCTATAGAATTTTTCGGGCTCGTAGGCACGGAAAACCGCTTTCGCGCCCAGGGACATTGTGCAAATGAACTTATACAGTCGACCAGATCCCTTCGGGAAATAAAAAATATCTATAGATACTAATCAACTTACAAGCCTGACCAAAAAAAAATGGCCGACGTAATGACCATCGAATTCTCTCTAAGCCAAAATCCGAATACGCGCACGCTTCTCATTTTATTTCCACGTTCGTACCGGGAAAACAATAAAACGTTCGGAATTAACATATAAACGGTAACTTTGAGAGGGGTGTCGACAATTTTATCTCACAATTGTACCTCCGGCCAAATGTCCCTGAAGGGATGAAATGTATTCTGAGATTTAATGTTAGCTGGTTCATTAGAATGTGGATACGGGAATGTGTTTGGTTAATTAATTAGTTTTAGTACCGGATCAGGAAGCTCTCTATTAAATAGGAAATCTGTGGAAAATACGGCCTTTGCCAAGCCGAGCAATTTAATTTTTTATCTACAAAGATAAACATTAAAATTGCTCAACGCTGTTGAGCAAGTTATTTTTTTTTGGATTCCACTCAATGTGGAAACCTGTCGATAAACATGTAGGTATATTTTCAAATTTACGTCGCGTAGCTACAGCTCTAACGTAATTTTTTTTGTGTTATTATATTTATATACACAATTTTATTGTCAAATCTATGTTTGTCGAATTTATCCGTGGCATTTATTGAATTCAGAGCGAATGGGATGAATCGCAAATCGTCGGCCTATGTATTTCAAATCAAACTTCAAAATGGGTGACGGTTTGCAAGGCCTGTTATCTACAAATAGCACGCAGTGTACCAATAGATGTTTTTTTTTCAAATAAACAGAGTTACAGTGTACTCTGTTCATTTGTGAAAAAAGTCTGCCAAATGTGTGACAAATAAAATGGTGCATGAAGGCTTTATGTGTCACTCAGTTGTTTTCGCAGTGACGCCATATTTCCTGATAGCGTCAAAGTAGAGCCTATTTTTATATGCGCCATATTTTCACCCCATTTTCATGTTTCCATAAAATAACGTGTTATTTTTCCTATTTATCTCAAGTTTTCTCGCCCGGCGTATAGTTTCAAGGTTTTATATGAATAAGGCACAATATTTTCAAAGAGTTAGTTTTTAAAATATCAAGTTTAACTCAAATCTCAGTAGATTTACCTACGTATATCTCGTAGACTTAGATCAAAGCCCCAGTTGCGCAGTAAAATCCAATCAGAAATATAAATTATACTTTCTAGCTCAACTTTCATTTTCTCGTATAAAACTAACGATAACCTGTATTTTTTATTTATCAAGTAATAAGCTGGAAGTCTTTGATCGGGAAAAGAGATTTTTCAAAGATGAAAATAAATTGATGCTGTCATTACAAAGTTAAAGTAGTCGTCCACGTCCTACGCATTGACAACCACTGACTGAATAATCCTTGACTTATGAACCGTTTAATGCGCTTACCTGAGAGGCCTTACCTATATTGAATGGTGAGGTTTAATAGTCGTTTGTGGTTGAAACGGTTGCAGCTAATGCGCACTTTCGAGTTCGGTAGTGGTTCCGAATCTCGTAGGTAAGCCGATTGCCACATGGCTTTTCCAGTGTTCCAACAAAAAGCATTGATTTCAATTAAACCATTTGAAAGGACTTTTGAATTAACAATCAAACTATTACCCCGTTTAAAAGTTCTTTTAGAAAAGAATATTCTCAAAAAATGTGAAGAATAAAGCTCCAATTTTAAAATATTAATCGTTTTTGTTCGAAGCGGTTCGAAAAAATAATACCCTGAAGAAGTTGGGGGAGGTCTTGGCCCAGCAGTGGGAAAGTAGGTATAGACTGAATAAAAGAAAAAAATAGTACATATGGTTACATAGTTAATGTAGGAATTAAACATGTGTTAAAAGCGCACAGAGAAAGAAATAACTTTTTAAAGAACAACTAATTAAAATAAACTGTGGCTGTCTAGAGATGAACAGTCCGTATTGACAGGGCTCGTTCAGGAAAACAACGCATAAGTGTTGTTGAGCCAATTAGTGCTTGAGCGCACTAATTGGCTCAACAATTTTGTATGGATCCGACTAACCCAGCACACCGCCACCAACGAGATATTTGAAGCATTACACCCCTAAAGTTATCTTATTAATAGTAGTTTTAGTGCAACTTGTAGTAGTGAACGCTTCTCGTTATGAGAGGCTTGCACTACTTTACCTCGAATAAGCTGTTCATTTGAAAATCGGATTAGTATGCAGTTCCTCTAACTCACTAGTCTCTTGAGCTGAGTTCACCTCTCATACTGAGAATCAGTGAAGTGTCACTGTTCTTCCTGATTATATCCATATTATTCTCTTCATATTATTCTATTCTCCGTATTATTTTATTTCAAATAGACCATTGAGATCAAATCAAATCGGCTTATGAAAGCTCTACCGGTATGAATATAGAAATATTTATACGTAATCCTTTTCAATGTTGTTTGAAATGTAATAAAATATTCTCCTATTGAATATGATTTTTTTGTTGTATTAATGTGATATCGAAATTTAATATCCGTTACATTCGTCCGGCGCATTGTCATCTCGTTTCAATGTCACTTGCAATATGTTATTTAACAAAACACAAAACATTCATTGATATATTTTAATATCTGCATATTAAAGGAATTTGAAATTTTACTTGGAGTTTATACCATTGGAAAAGCAATATATTTAAGTCTATTTCTTTTTCTATGGCAGAATTGAATAGAGCTGCAGCTTTTATTACCACTAGTCACAGATAAAGGCTGGGTAATGGTGAACGTTACGGAAACTATACAACTTCTGAGTTGACGAAAGCAGACTTTATGGGATAAACGGTTTTCAAAGGAAACTCGATTAGCTACGGCAAGGCGGCAGTATCGACAACTTTTATTGCGCCCTTTTTCCATTTGTCAGTCATAACATTTTCACAAACCATTATTTTTTGCCAACTATAAATAAAAACTCTCAACCGCATTTATTTTCAGTCGAAAATGTTGACGAATTTTAAATAAAAGAGCTTTTTATTTCGACTGTTTGCACTCTAGTTTCAATTTAAAATTCACACATTTTTCAGTCTGGCCACTTTTATTCATTGCATAATGTTTTATGAAATAATCTGAACAAGTCCAAAGTTTGCATTAAGCTGTTAAATGATAAACAAACCCTTTTTCGCATTTGTGTATATGATTAGGCAGAAACTTTATTTAATAAACTAGTGCTATTAAAGGTTTTTATCGGTGGATTTAGGTGGCTGGCTGCCTATCTATACACCTCCATACATTATATAAGCCACAGAGGTCACAATAACTATTATGAAAGATGGAAAAACATTACAGAGGTTAGCTAACAAGCGACCAACCTAGTTTCGTTAAGCAAGGCAAGTCTACCTGGCATCCAGCCAGCCAAATGCTAGGATTCAGAAGATGTGACGTGCATTCGTGCTGGGTAGATAGATGATTGTAGTACCCCGATTCCTATGTCTTAACGGCAGTTGTGCTTTACAAGTTTCTCTCGATTTTGAGGCTTGACGTTACATGATAGGAATACGTATTTCCACCCCATAGTAATGTATGACTTTGTCTATCCACGCAGTTACTTATGATTTTTTTAGCGTGATGTTCATAAAGTAATCGATCGATTGGAGAGTTTTAGAGTGGAACAATCGACGTCAATCGACCATTTCTTTTATTCCAAATTAAAGGCAAAGTTGCACCGCCCTGCATAGACCGACGCGATGACGTCGCGATATCGATCAAGTTGATCAATGTTAATCGATCGCTTGATCCCCTTAATGTGATGTTATTAAAATAGCGTTAGTCTATTTTTCTTATATATTGTTGACGACACTATTTCTTATTTTAAAATATTAAAAACAATTTCAATATCTACTTATTATTATGGAGTTTTTCATCAGAACGATCAGGGTAAGTGATATTGCCCCAATTTTATTTTATTTTAATATACATTTGATGGGAAAAACGCTGCCACAGTTCTGCTATAATCGTGCAACCTAGTGGACCAATTGCGGGTGACATCTTCGCATAAATGGGACAAATTTCTTAAAAAACCCGGTTTATATTAGCATTAAAGGCGGTAATCGCAAGAAACTATTGCAAAGAATTTATGTATCCCCATAGAAATTACTTGAGCGGCGTTATGTAACACGATGTCGATGGACATTGAATAGACGTAGAGGAATTTAACGTAGCGCACGGAACGTTAGGCGAATTGAGAGAAACAGCCCCCCTAGCCAAGTTGCAACCGTTTCGCTTGCGTCGAACGCTTCGAGTTGACCCTGCCGCCGATTCTTTTGTTCTGACCACGTGACTGAGCGATGAGAGGACGTCATTCCCGTATATTTGAAGCTTTCTACAAGCGTTGACTATTGCAGTTTAGCAACTTGGCTAGGGGTACAGATCACTAATTTTTAGTGTCGACGCACACAGAGCACACGCCAAAGCCACAAACACCGCCACGAGAAGCTTAAAGTGGCCACAAGGAAGCTGAAGCGCGCGACAGCCACTTATGGCTGATGGCTACAACTTCTTTTAAACCTATATCATAATGGATTCTGGCGAAGAAGGTTTAAATGTGCCAGTGGCGTGTGACGGCGTTTTGTATCGGCACTTAGTCGCCAGTGCGAACCACAAGATGTGAAAATATATTTTTAAAACACTCTCTAGTGTGGTTAATAGGTATAAGCGACACTTGTGGCACCAGATAAGAACTACAAGATATACCATTTTCCGCGATTTGAACATTTACGATAACCCGAAATCATCTATCGGGCAGTGGCCCATATCATCCTCATCATCTGCCTGCCCTTGTCCCGTTTTAATTGGGTTCGGCGCAACACGTTTTTTTCTTCAATTCTGTCCTGTCACTCGTTACGTTATCACTGACTACCTTTTCTTTCATATCACTCCTCACACAATCCATCCATCTTTACTTATCGGGCAGTGGCCCACCAGACAAGAAACCCGTCTGATCGGAAGATCCTCCGTTTCAATGGAGGTTTGCAGGACTTTACACCCTGTTCCGCTGACCTCTAAAGTAGGTACTAACCTACTCGAATTTTCCATTACACAAAGACCGTAACTGAAAACTCGTAAAAAGCAAAATCAAGTTTTAAACCTACGTCATAGAATAGAAAGCTATTTGTCCCCAAGCAGCAAGCAAAGTTGCGGCTCGACCACAAAAGCCCCCCCACCCCTCCTCCCTTCCAATGGGTTATTGTTAAAAGAAAACTTTCCGTGGCGTCAACAAAAATCTTGATTCCTTTTTTTGTAAATAAGTAAAATCGAAACCAATAACTTATAAATCTCTAGGGTTTCGCACTTAATTGGCTTTTTGTAAACTTAACGGTAATATTTTTCCCTAATCCTTTTAAACGTCTTTGATCTTTTTAGAAATATGTTTACACAAAAACGTATTCTTAAAAATGTACATAGCATATGTAAATCACTCAATATTACGCAAAAATAATGGATTTAAGGTCTGCTTGGCTCTTTCCGGGAGCAGGTGGCTGGCATTAAATACACAGATACTCGTACTGTCGCCTAGGCGGCTTTATTTAATTCCAGCCAGATGTTCAAAGGACTATACGCCATAAGTTTTTTTGAATACCTTCCAAACGCCATATTACTAAAATTCTATCATATTTCCAATTATTTTCAGCGTATGTTTTTCGTCAGTCATCCAAGAGAGATATCGTTTCAGTTATGTAGCGTCTTTAAGAGTTCCCAAGAAATTTTAATTCAAACGTCTCTCATCTCGTGATAATGACGTCATATACAAGGCAAAGAAAGTCACCAGGACATTCACCATTCCTTCAGCATTCATTTTATAATGAGGACTTTTTAAAAACAATTAGCGATACGCCAACGCCTTTTCATTTAGATGTTTCAGTAAAACTTCCGTCATTTTTATATAAAGCATAAATTTAATATACAAAGAAAAATGCAGGCGAAATAATAACACGAATAGTTTTGACGTGGTTAGAGAGAAAATTAAGATAATTCCGCCTGCCGCCCGGGCGGAATTATGAGAGTCGTAAGAGGCGACTTGCAGACTAAGGGATTACGTCAAATGTACAAACAGGGGCGTCCTTCTGTCTGTTAACAATATCATACTACTTTTTTCATACAGAAATGTAGTGGATTATAATGATTACAAAAGTAAAAAGGTAAAATTGTTATTCAACACAGTTGCTTCTTGACAATGTACCTTCTCTTACACCCAAACACTATACTAATTAACGCTGAGTTTAAATTGAGTCTCAAACGGGGAAACGGTTGCAATTAACTAGACTAGGTACTGGCAGTTGAAACCTAAACTCGGACTGTCATGGTAGGTTAGTTAATTGTTCAAAGTTGCAACTGCAACATTTGACAATTGAACGGACGGGTTCATTGAGCGAGTTACAGTACGCTGCAACTAAAACCAAATCAAGTTAGTTCTTAAATTACACACATGAGATACCTAGTTTCCTACGCGATACCAGAAATATGAATTAAATTAAGGGACCTTTAACTAAAAATTTAAAAATATTCCTTACGATGATTGATGTAAGGTTAATTTATGCAAAACGCAAAAATGTTTCATACTTCAGATATCGCTACGTAAAAAGTTATTAATTTTTACGATCATTTTAACGTACATCGGCTGCCAAAGTAGCGTGGACCTCTCGTCGCAAAGGCGGATCACCGACTGCAGCCGATTGCAACCGACGGGCATGAATCGGTTTTATTACTGAAACAGAAACACGCTAATAGTTTGTGACGAAACGAGACAGAATGTAGTTTCCGCCGCGGATGTAAAAGAGATTAAGCAATCATGTAAGTTTGACAAATACACGAGCGTAGTGCTTTGTACATCAATTTATTCTCTTGAAATAGCTCAGGGGATTTGTACTGAATTTTAAATGATAATACAGCAAAATATTTGTCAATCAAAGGCCAGTCTATTGATAGGACTGGTCAACGTAAACAATGTCGTTTTCAGTTTAAGATAGCTTTAAGTCTTCTCTTAAGACTAGTTAAGACATTCAAGACACGTACTGTTGTCAAATTGATTTATAGATAAAGTGATTTTATTTTAGGACTAAAAAAAAAAAAAGGTCCGTTAGTAATTATCCCAAGAAACTCAAGTTGCAACCACAGCAGGTTTTAACTTGTATCTTTTGAGACTGTGGCAAGCAGTCATTACCCAAATCTGTAACTAGTTGTGAATACTTGTGAATAGGAGTCCCGCCGTACCCGCACATGACATCCTGAGGGAATGAGGTTATGAGGACGGGCAATTTGAACGCAATAGTATGTCAGACAGTTGGTTAATCTAATCAAGAGAAGTAACTTCTCTCTAACACTGTAGTATGACTTTTGCTACTACGAAAAATTAGTAGCGTTGTGGGACGGAAAACTAAAATTTGGACGTGTATTTTAATTAATACTACTGGACCTAGTCAACAAAGGGTCCTGGAAAATATTTCTGGTTTAGTAAACTATTCTTCTGCCTACAACAAACGTGTTTCGCCACTTTAGGGCATGAAAATGAGTCGTAAATTAAGTGTAAAAATCAATAGGTACGCCTATTGGTTAGATGAAGTTACTAACGGTTATCGAGCTGACAGCTATTTTAATTTCGTCTTAATTTGTTTTTTCGTTTCTAAATTCGAATAAGCGTTAATGCCTCATTTATGGACTGCCGTCTGTCTGTCTGTCTGTCAAGACCCTTTATCTCGGAAACGTGCGGAGTTAGTGAGTTGAAATTAAAACCATACACTCAGGTTTGAGATCCCTTGAAGTTGTGAAAAAATTAAACTTCTGTTTGATGTTAACGAAAAAACGGCCGTTTGTTGCAAAAATATTTCGACGTTCTCAAGGAAATCAAAATTCATAGGGTACTTCCAGTTGACCTAAAATCCTGAAAGGCATGAAGTAAGGTCTCACAGCACAAGTATACGAACAAATCTGAAAACTGTAAATTAGTAGTTACGTCACAAAAAAATACGATTCGGAAAAATCTTTATAACTAAATTCTGGAATTGAACTGTTGTCCGGTTTTTTTTACAAATGAATCGACTGCAAGGCATCCGCGAAACCTTCTGGCCAAATACTTATGTAGGCATAAAACTGATTATTTACAAAAAACGCCGCTGTACCATTACTGTGAGCGAGATCAATTTTATTTTAAATTTTTGTCTGTATAAGCGTTTTGGTAATTGTAAAAAGAGGTGTGTCACAAAAAGGCGTGCGTGCGCGGTAACATAAACAAGCCCGGCCATTAATTCTCCCGTCTATATCGTTATAATATCATGCCAACCGGCGATCAGGCCGCTCATTCAATTTAATACATTCATTCCATTGATAAATAACCTCAGAGCGATTTGTGGCCCTCGACGGCAGCGCAGTACCGGGTAATGGAGGCTATAATTGTTATTAGCTGAACGGTTAAGTTCATTTTTATCTTTAATAGCTAGTTAATAAGTTACCTGCCATTGCATAAGCGAAGCCAAGCTTCAAGAAATATATCCACGTTTTAAATTTTTATTTTTACTCACTAAATCCCACATGTAATATAAAAATTCTCTGCTCGATCCAAATAGATATATTTCTATGATCCAAATACTTTTCCAATGCAGCAATGTAGATAGAAATATCTAGTCGTCAATATTTCAAAAAGAATTCAATATCCTGAACTCAACGGGGACGTAATTCTGAAGATTATAAAATATAAATGTCAAACTGCGTGAAATATTTTGATAATATTCAGATGCCGTAGCGATAGCGACGTAGCTTGTATATTACACTTGTCACATAAATAAAGATCAATTACAGTAGAGGGACGACGAAGTTTTTAATCATTAATTAATTGCTTGCGTTCTTTTGGCCCTCGAGTCATTTGTGTTAATTAGAGCCGAACAGGTGGATGGGAGAATGGATTGAGCTTTTTATCAAGGTATGAAGACTGAAGAGAGTAAACGGCAGGACTGAAAAGTGCGAGAGATGATGCGATTGGCCAGTAGCTGTCTTAAGTTACAATCAATTCTTACTGGTCTATCTTATAGGCTTGCAGAGTCCACCTTCGTTTTGATGACCTACAGAAAAGATACAAGTATTAAGAAGTCTCCATAAAACATTATTTTTCGATATGCTGTGCGTTATTCCGTGTGTGACATTCGGTGTTACTTGATGACGGAACGGTCTAGTGTGAATAGTCTGTGCCCTGTTTACTTCCGTGCTTGATACGTTCCTAACACGGTCACGGTATAATACGGTGCAGTAGGCAGACTAGAAATCATAGTCTTATACTTTTTAATAGCCACATAGAAATGTTTCTGCGTCACAGGTTAAATGCGGTCGATTTTCAGTGTCCACGCGCACAGACCTCAAAAAAAAGGCGCCACAAAAAAGAGCTAGAAGCGGCTTCAAGCGTTTTTTTTGTGGCGGCACCACCGCACACGGGCCACAAAAAAATGCCGCCTTAAAATAAAAGCTTTGAAGCGGCTTTTTTTGGGGCCCGTGTCCGAAGACACTTAGAGATCAGTCCATTCTCTATGCTTATTGGGAAAACAAAAGCTAATTTCGAATCTCTGATCATCTACGTTTCAGTCGCGTTCTGTACTTGCCTATGTAAATGTCTGCCTGTTCGCAGATAGACTGCACAATTAATTTACCAAAGTACTGAAGGCAATAATTTGTTACCGAGTTAGATCGTTACTCGTTAGCTGTTGATTAGTGTGAGCTCAGTGAATTTGCGTCATCCATTTTGCCGCAAAGTTGTTATAATTTTCTAAAACATTGACGCCGTGACGTAATAGAAATTCACGCTGCGATTCTAATCAGTATGTGCAGATAAGTTTAACTGGTTGAACTTGATTTCTAAATCATATACCCAGGCATGAACACTATTGTTATCTGTATCTCATGTTTGCATATTATGTTATCTATACAGGGTTATTTGTAAAACACTAGAGCCTCTAAGGTGCTAGTTAAGAACATAATGAACAACAACTTTTGAAGTCATCCGAAATTCACCCCCTAAAGGGATGAAACGGGGCGCTAGCAGAAGCTAGTACTAGTATAAAGGCAGATTTGTTAAACTCTTAGACGATACAAATATTATTTCTGAGGTTATTTCAAAATTCATCTTATCTTATATTTGCGCAGTTAGTACCAAGAATTCCACCGAGGGACAGTAACCAATAAACTTAACCCGGGCTTGAACAATAGAAAAATATTATGCTTGATTCGAAATATATTTTCTACTTACTTAGAAATGGTGCATTGTGGTGCACTTAAGTGTCTATTTAGTTCATTATCTAGTTGAATCCACAGAAGAAGGTTCTTGCTTGATTAAATTTTAAATTAAAAGCTATCTAAGTATGTATTACTGGACCGTGGCTTGTGATAATTTTTGTATTTGCTAGCAATTAGCGTTGTATAATGTAGAAGCACTTTTTTCAAATTTGTGAATGTGAAGTACCATGGAGCATTTTCATTAGGTTGTAACAAACTTGACATTACGAGCATGGCAGTTGAGTGTTTGTCATGCTCACTCAAATGTGTCGCTGATAGTAGCATGTGTTATCGGGTCATTCAGTTCCGATATCTCGACGTAATTATGATGCTAGGGAAGAATGTTTAAGGTGATACATCACAACACACATTTTCACTGTTTTTCATACAACCGCTCATTACCGATTATGACGCTATCACACATTTTTCATTAGATATTTTGGAAACACAGTATCTTGTGGATATTATCTAGTCTTCTATTGAAATCAATTTCTAAATTTGTGTAAAACTAATCCAGTAAAGAACTCTGAAAATCTCCTACTTTGTATGAATTTTGACACTTCATAATTTACCTAAAAATTTAAAAAGTCAAAAAGTAAAACTATAGAAGCCTTGCAAATTTTATTAAGATTCTAAATGACGACAATTTTTAAAAAAAACTTTTAATGGTTTAAAAAAAACAGCTATTTCCTTGAGCAAGTTTTGTGAAATATTCGAGTAAATATCGGAATTACTGAATACAAACAGAGTTTTCAGGCGTTATCTCTCTTTTTTTGGGTTGCCTTTTCGTCAAACATCGCGTTGGGTTGCGTTAGATGATGTAACAAGTTTTTAAATTTAAACCATTTTCGATGTTGACGATAGGCGAGTGGAAAAGGACCCTCTTAAGTATTAAACTTAAACATTCTTCCCCAGCATCATAATTACGACTCAGTTTATCACTGAACTATTTAGCCACACTTTCTCTCTATAAGGTATTTATGAAAACGTTCAAGCCCGGCTAATGTAATATACTACGCGTTACTTATTAACATGCCGAGTCCGGCGTAAGCCGATGGCCACATATTTTAGTTCCACCAAACACCCTTTGGGTGGAGAACAATGTTTTATTCAGGATCGTATATATACGTATATATTAAGGTTTATATATTTCTAAAAGGTAGTTCGGTTTGGGCAATATTGCGGAAATTAAGAGGTGTCAACAGGATGAGACCGCCGGGCTCAACGGAAAGGAGTCCGTGGAACGTGCTGGCTGGGAAAACTATTAAACTGTGCGAACAGAATTTGAACTGTTAAGTATTATATAAGTAATATATAATTTCTTTTTTATTATTGATAGGATTGCGTTTGACCACTATCTTACCTGACGGTAAGCGATGATATGGCCGACGATAGAGCACGCTTGCCTAGAAGTAACCTATTCACTCTTCACTTAAATACTCCTAGTTGTAGCTATTAGGAAACACAGACTCGAGTAAGGAATCCCACTTCAGCTGTACGTACAATGAATGTGTTCCCAAAACGCTTTTTACGTATGGATGGGATGTCCATCAAGTGCACCGACGGCGCAACGCCGTACGTCTTGTGGTTCGATGATGTGGAACGTATGATAATGGAAAATTAATGATGAATGAAAAATTGCAAAAATAAGTAGCTTTGCCAAAAGGCTTAAAAAAAGAGCTGCTGACGATTCAGATATGTTAGGACACAGTAACCGAATTGGCATATTTAATTTTTTTTTATCTGATTGTACTAAACAGCTTCAATAAATTTGTCGGTTTCCAAGTACCCTACACTCCAATCCTATCATAATACTACTACTACCCCCTTACCCTCCTACTATACACACCTATGTTTAAATTAAACCTACGAAAAAAAATGGAGCTCTATCCTGTACCTACCCGTTAGAACTGATCATATTTGTGTAATTGGTCTTAATTGGTAAATTCATAATTAAATCAAATATTTATAACAATATCTACTAGAAAATACTACGCGCAGTGTTTTTTAATTGGTTTCATTCCTAATGAATGAAAACCTATTGAAAGATCAGCCTGTACAATATTTCCGTAAATAAACTGACAATTAGGGATATAAACAAACGCTAATAACTTTTCTGTTTGTGAATTTATTGAGACTTTATTTATTTATTAAAACTTCATGCAACATAAAAGTACAAAGGCGGACTTAATGCCTTATTGAGACTTTACTAAAACAATAACAAGACCTTTTCTAATAAGCCCTGTAAGTATTTGTAATAATTAAAAACTAGTGGTGAATTGTGTCCAAATCATCAGCAACTAAAAAAAAAGTTGTTAGCTACATGCCTGTAATAACTATCACGCCTAAAACAATTTTTTTTTATTTATCATTTATACAAAAGGTTACAGGATTATATAAATTAAATAACAACCAAAAACCACTAAGGTTTAAACTTGTGCTACCATGAATCTATCGAAATATCGAAACAAAATGAGTTTTTTTTTTATATAGGTAGGTATATACGTTATTGTCGATATCAATTTATAAAAACTTTCTTTAAATAAGTAGAAAACATTCTTAAGTAATATTGATTAAGTTTACATTTGATATTTTTAGGGGTTATATTTCTTTTTATTTCTGAGGGTAGACTATTAATAAGTCTCGAATTCTTGGTACAATATACCCGCTTGCCATTCTGAATTACCACACCTTAAAATGGCTCACCTGTAATCAATAATTCCAATTCTGGTCTCATTTTATCATATGGGATTTACTCATGTGATACGGGTCCTGAACATGAAAGGACATAATTGAAAATCAAATCCCACAACATCATAATCTTATTATCGGAGTTAAATTCAATTCAGTTGACATCTCGTCGCTTAACTGACATTTCTGTAGAGACAGCCCTCCCAATTCCATAGTTTGGTTCTAATTCCACAGTTCCCAAGGAGTGCAAAACTTTAGACAGGTATAAGCTAAAATATATTACCGTGAGGTGTTAGTTTACCAACAGGTAATATGAAAACTTTTGTGTACACAGTAGCCTTGCGGGCACGTGTATTTACTTGCAATCATTTTTAATTTACTTGACTTTGAACCTTGTATCTATATGGAAAAGCAGACATATATGCTTGGTATATATAAATCTCGTAAACTAGCTAACCCAGCGAACTTCGTAACCGCCTAACAGTCAATTAATGTAGTATATCTTTCTATAAAGTCAACCGATTGCGATGAAACAAAGCCTAAGTAATATATCAAGTGGCACACAATTTTAATATATAAAAGTTATCTACGTCAATTTCGTACTTTTTACGTGATGCGTGTTCAACTCAAAGCTTGTACAGATTACTTGTGCTTTATGTGTATAGATAAGTTTCAAAACTTTTCTTTTAATATTTGTTATTTATTATTTATTTTTACACGTGTGTGTTAGAATAGAAATCTTTGAATTTTTCGCCTTTTTTCTATAATGTGCATATATTATAGGTGCTTCTAAACCTTCCTCATGAATCACCATGTCTACTAGTGATAATTGTATGAAAATCCGTACAGTAGTTTTTGAGTTTATCGCGAACCGACAGATTGGCATTGGGGTTTTAGTTCTACAATATGTAAGGAGACATGTAGGTACATATACAAATGTGAGGAGGTCCTCACATCGTGGATTTTAGTACTTGCAGGGAATCAGAAATAGATATAAATAACATCATCATCATCTTTTCAGCCGATATACGTCCACTGTTGGACATAGGCCTCCTCCAAGCTTCGCATAAATAACATACTTCTTTTTAATAGCGTTATTCGCCTCTAAAAATCTAAACTGCCTTTTTAATGACTAATTCAACCACCATTAACGAGCTTCTGAATGATAATAACTAAGCCACTAATTAACTTCTACTATGTAAGCCGTTTTCTAGGTGGTTATTATACAAAATAACCACTAAACTGTCTGAGTGCCCTACAGTTCCGAGCTTGCTTCACTCTTCACTAAGAATATTAGATTCTGTTCAAAATAAAATTAAACATTTATGAAAACCTTTTATTACTGGTCGTTCAAACGATTTTGGCTTTTTATTATATTGGTGGCATGACAAATGACAGTTGCAGTAACTATACTTGTATTGTAACCGCTTTTCTGCGTTTAATGTTATCCTTATGGCAACGAAATTAAAGTTAAAATCGATTACAGACAATAAAAAAGGATTTTTTTCTAATCTTAACGCGAACAGGGCATAGGTAGTTGGCGTTCTAAAGAAGAGTTATTAGAGGCTATCTAATTTTCCCGTTGCTTAGTTATAAAATAAGAAGTTTGCCAGTAAAGAAATGTGTGGCTTATCATTTTTCAAATTTTTTTATAAATCCACTCTGTATTGGGATAAATTTTGAGAAATTATAAGTCTTGAAAGTTTTATATCTATAGAAAGATTATGTTTCATTTTGGGCCACCACTATGTACGCTACATGGCCAAAAAGAAAAAAACCATAGATTTTCAAAAAAATACAATGAAATTAATTTGAATACGATTGTAAACAATTAATTAACATGTTACGTAAGATTTGGCAATTGTTTTATAGTCGGTTATGAGTTTACATGTGGATGGATGGAGGGGGAGAGGGAGGCCAAAGAAAAGATGGATGTGATGGATTGTGTGAGAAGTGATATGAAGGAAAAGGGAGTTAATGATAGCATGACGAGTGACAGGACAGAATGGAAGAAAAAAACGTGTTGCGCCGACCCCAAATAAAACGGGACAAGGCCAGGAAGATGATGATGATGTAAACAATTAATTATTAGATTTTTTTTTAGTAAGATAACTTTTTTAAGGTAGCCATGACACAGTGGTGTTTTGACGTTTGATTGATGACTTTGACAGTTCTAAGTTTTATAACAATTTATTTTCCAATGCACTTTAGACATTGGCAGAATAGTCGACATCGGATCTACTTGCCATGAATAACGAATAGAATAGAATAGAATATCCTCTGTTTTTATCTTTGAATCGTCCCGTTCGCGAGTTGCCAGTGTTGTTGTGTTTTTGTTTATTTTTAACTAGTTTTTCTTGCAACTTTGTTCGCGTAGCCATGTTCACAGTTAAAAGATTAGGCAGTGATTCTTCATTAATGTAGCTTTGTATCTATGAAACAATCGTTGCCGGATCGGTGCAATCAATATTTAAAATATATATATATTATGTGTTCTTGTATTACCCTTCAGATACCGTCAATTAGAGACACAATAGTAAGACAATAGATGCGCGGCCACCGGTGGTCGCTTGGGGATTCATGAATTAATGAAGGTGTGACTTGTTTTTGAAAAGCCAAGATATCCTACGTTGATGATGACGACGATGATGGCTTTATCAGTACCCCTAGCCAAGTGGCTAATCTGTAATAATTAACGTCAGTAGAAAGCTTCAAACGTACGGGAATGACGTCATCTCAACGCTCAGTCACGTGGTTAGAACAAAAGAATTCGACGAAAGCTTGTGTCGAAGCGTTCGACGCTAGCGAAACGGTTGTAACTTGGCTAGGGGGGTTGGTGAATTAAAAAAGAAAGACGCTTCCCTGCACTAAGAATCACTCCTGTATCGTAAAACATACATAACATGTAAACTCAACAACTATCTGTAAGCCCTATAAATATTTTTTGCGTGCTTGATGGAATTGAACCAGCGGCAGCGACGCGTATCACAACAGCCGATCGCTAAATCGCTCGCATCGTCAAATCAGGCATAACTAAAATATTTGAGCAACATAGCAATGTATTAGAATAGAATTTCTAGTAGACTTTAAGACAAACTTAAATCTATGAGTAGGTAAAATGGCGGTCTTATCACTGACAGTACTTATCTACCAGACAACCACTTAATTAATTGTAGACACTAATTCTTACTTGGATATTTCGGTAATGGTATTTTTTTTTTTTGAGGTGGGAATTCATCTAATTACTTCTCTCGTTCTATGGTGGACCGGGAGAGCGTGATTTTACTGACCAAAACCACGTTATTTTTTTCAGTTGCCTTGTGTTCTACCACGAGGACTACGCTTTTACCTTTTAGAAATCGAGTTAAGGCCCCTGTGGGCTCGGACCTGCCAGTTGGTTTTGCTGACATATCTTTGAAGCCCACATGAAAACGGACGGTTACCGGACGACAGAACAGCGAGCTACTTATTGCTCACCGTCCACAAGCCCATAAAGATCAGTACTGGTGCACTAATTGCGGGTGAATTTAAAATGCTTGTGTACGCACTCTGTAGTAATTCCAAGCATGGACATTTGATTTAGAAAATATAAGTAAGTAAATTGGGCTTGACTTTCAGTAAGAGTAACTGGATGTTCAAATGGTAACCCATCCATTTACCGACCTGGACAAGGTCTACTTAACCTTGAAGAAATTCACCTTGTATCTGCAGCTTTTAGTTCCCAGATAACCACATCATATGAAGCTTTATTGACTGCTTTTAAAGTTTAGAATACCTTAGCAACGAATACATCACTCGACGTCAATGTGACCTCAAAAGGAAGTGACCTTGTTGGGGAGAGTTGAAGAAACTCTTTTCATTTTCTTAGCCGTTTAATCTTGGCAGGCTCATTTGGCTTCGATAAGTCTGGTTAACACCGTGATGGCCTATTTTGCGAGCTAGCCTGTTGTTTGTAGACTCGTATGTACGGGTACTATATCTTAGGATTTATCCTGAGATTTCAGGATTTTTGGACTCTTCTCAGGATTGCGGAAATTAATAAAAAAGAACTTAATAAAAGTTAAGTAAAAAGTCTGGGTGTATATATATATATGTATTTAGAAATATATAAGTATGTTTATCAGTTGACTAGTATTCATAACACAGTCAAACTCTGCTTAGCTTGAGACTAGACGGCGTTGTGTGATAGTTGTGGAATATTATATTCTCAAACTATAAAAAATCTCAGGATTTTTCATTGGAAATAGAATCTTTTCTCCGGAATTTAGATTGATCGTATTTAGTCAATGTGAGTCCATTAATATGAATCAATTTATTTTGACTGGCCTGTTGGTAACCCTGACTGCTATGCTGCAGGGACTAGACGGCTTTTTGAGATAGTCGTGGAATATTATTAATAACTAAATATACCTAAATATTAAGCAGTGGTGGGCGAGTGGTAACGGCCCCGACTTACGAGTTTGTAGGTCGCGGGTTCAAACCCAGCCAGGCGCATTACTTTGTGTAATTTATTTCATCGCGACTGCTCTCAAAACGGTGAAGGAAAACATCGTGAGGAAACGTCCTGGAACCAAAAAAACGAAGACATGTGACGTCCACCAACCCGCACTGGGCCCGCGTTGTTGATTACGGCCCATTCCCTCTCCTAGAGAGGAGGCCTGAGTCCCAGTAGTGGGAACATTATAAGGCTGACTATGCCATGTTATACTAAAATATTATTGTAATAAAAATTGAAATTGTGTTGAATTAATAATGAGTCAGTAAGTAAGTTATTGAATAATTATATGATTGTTGGAAATGGTACAATAAAACCTATTTTATTGTATTATATTACTAGCGGCATAACCTTTAAATTATTCTTTAACGCTGTAATAATAATTGTTATCCAGTAACAGTCTAATAGTCAAAAGGCCAAAGTTTGTGAGTGCGTGTGTTTGTTACTTATACATGCTCGAACTGCTGAACGAATTTCGATGAAACTTGGCACACGGGTAGACAATGTCCTGGAACAACACATAGGATACTTTTGACCCGGAAATATTCTAACATAAAAATAACGGTAATGCATCTCACAGCTTCTTAGTATAAAAAAGCCCTTTTCGCGTCTGCCTGTTTATACACTAACATCTGCTAAACTACTCAACGCAATTTTCATGCGGTTTTAACCAATAGAAAGAGCAATAAACAAGAAAGGTTTGACCGGGGCGAACGCCCCAAGAGAAATATAATTAGCACTCTAAATATGTTAGATATAGGTATTTTAAACAATATATTAGCAAAGCCGACGTTGGACGAGGCAAGAGTCTTGTACAAAATGTATCACAACCACTTAAAATAAACCATAACACAAAATTTGGCTACGAAGGAGCGACAAACTAAATTGAGACAAATCTCTTTAATTCATGAATCCCCAAGCGACCACCGGTGGCCGCGCATCTATTGTCTTACTATTGTGTCTCTAATTGACGGTATCTGAAGGGTTAATAAAGATAAAAAAAAAGGTTTAAGTATATAATCTGCATCCGGGTAAACCAGGGGCGGGCCACTAGTCTATTCCAAATTAAACTTCTAAAAATATCGACTGTCCTGGACTTCGCTCGCTGTCAGAGTTCGCCTCTCTTCCATTAATTTGTTCTTGGCTTGTGGCGAGGTTCCACAACGCTTTAATACAATTAAGGCTATAATTTTGCATAATTTGTTTTAATTATGAAGTTTATTAGATGATTTAGAATTAACCTAAGTTGACACTATCTCGAGGGAAGCATGAAAATTAACAATCTCGGGACTATAGACCTATTTTGATATATAACATACTAGCTTTTGCCCGCACGGCTTCGCTCCCGTTCTTTCCTACTCTACCCTACTCTACCCTACTATACCCTACTATACCCTACTCTACCCTACCAAACTTCACATAAACCATCTACTAAATAGTCCGAACAAAGCCTAAAAATTTGGTTTGGATAGGTGAGCCCGTTCTTGAGTTATAAAATAACAACGAAAAGTGGCATTGATTTTTATATATATAGATAAGCAAGCACTAAGCATAATCGGCCTTGTAATATTACAACTGCTGGGACTCAGGCCTCCTCTTCAAGAGATGAAATTATTAGTGATTTTAACACGTCCGTTTAAACTAGACGAGGTCGGTGATTCTAAGCTAACTGTGTACGGAAAATACGCGCTTTGGTCGTGGAGTTGTGGAAACAGCCCATTGTACCTATACCTTCTTAGCTGGCTACCTAGCGAAGAAACACCGAAACAAACTCAGAAGTGAGTCTCTTTTAAAGTTTAAATAGTAAATTATATGTACGAGTCAAATCACATGATTCTCAAATGGTCAAATCACATGAGAACCATACATACGTGACATGATTAGTATCTGAGCCTGTATTGGGCTTGTTTTGAGCCTGTTTTGGTCTGAGTTTGTTGACTCTTGAGGACAACCTCACTTTGAGTGACTTGTCCAGTCAGTGCAAGCATTTGCAAGCTCAACTTAGGACTACTAAGGAGCTCAATATTATGTTACAAACAGAATTTTTTGTTTATTTTCAAAACGTGTGATATTTTCGCTTACCTACTGATTGAAATATCCAAAAAACTTACTAATACCTCATATATTTCTAGGATAACGATTTACAAAGAAACCACAAACACAAACGCGATGCCATAATTTTCCAAACATGGTATGGTAAACTCTCCTTTCATAAAATATATTGCTTGAGTTGCTTAATTGGAATTCCTTGCTTCCCTGACAGCCTAATACATTGCGAAGCTTTGATAATGTCTTTGACAATCTGAAAGATCTTTGAATACGACAATTCTGAATAAGGCTCGGTTCACAACGAGATCCGACACGATAGAACGCTGTACCTTTTTTAAGGTAGAGGTACCTTATCTAGAACTTTATTGAAAGGCCTCAAATAAGGTGGACTGATGAGGGTCTGACCTGGTGAGGGTCGCAGTAATGTGATGGATGTGGAATGCACAAAATCCGGTCATTGTGGCTACGCTTGGAGAGTCCAACTATGTATCTATATCTACGTCTCTGTGATAAAATGATGATGAAGATTTACTACTCAAAAAGGTACAAAGGTAGTGATATCTCAATGCCTTCCAAAATGTTTGAGATGGACAACATGACATTTAACATGCATGTCAGCATTCGTTATCGCTGATAGAACATAACCAACCATCAAATGACTCCTTCTGCTCTAGGTGGACCGAGAGGGAGTATCAAATTTTTACTGACTAACGTTCACTTGTGTTCCTTCAGTTGCTCTTGGGCCACGATAAGTCTTCTCTTCTCTTTGGAATGTTCTCTTCAATTTGCTTGGAGGCTTTTGTAGCAGCGTGCCGTAGAGTGATGCTTCGCTCGTGCTATGCCTTACGATTTCTAGTACCTTTTACCTCTTCAAACATCGTTGCGTCGCGTCGTGTCTCGGTGTGACCTATCCCTAAGTGGCTTTGAATTTAAACTTGAAATCGCTAGCTTGTGTAAATATTTTCTTATCTAATACTCGAGACGGTGAAGTTTCTCTATGCGTAATTTGTAATAACCGCGATAGTGTTTATGTTTGATTAGTTAGTGTTTACAACTTTACAGACATCACTAAGTACACAAGCTTGACCTATAATGCTTATGTTTAAGTTTATAATACCAATTAAGTGTTCACCACAGTTAAGCTGGCAATTAATAAATGGTTCGGTAATAAACCAAATAAAACACTGTATTTAAAGAGAAAAAGTTTTCCACATTTCATTTTAACTGTGAAAATAAGCTTGCAAAGCCCGACAATTTCTTTGAAAAGAATTGCACTATGGCGAGTACTGTAAATGGTGACGCGACTACAATTTAAAATAATATGCTTACTTTCCGTTCTTTAAATTGTTAGCAATTTTCGAATAGACATTTTAAAATTACAGGTTTAGGTAAGCTAAATAAAGATTTCCCAAGGTACTGTGTCAAGGGACAGTTCGGTAAATTGCAGGCCCATATTTTATATAATATATCCTCAGGGTAGGGTATTTTATCGGCGTTGGTTGTACGTAATCCCCAGTAGTGGGTAGAACGCGCCTGATTCCCTTGCCACGGGGGCCGCGCGACCGTTGTCGCCTGCGTCTTGAAACGGGACGCCATTACCCACCCCATCCACTCCAATATTTATATTATGTACGTTTGCTTTGGTATTTTCGGACAAAACAACCTGAAACATTATCATTTTCTATTCAAATCTCGATTACTATTTTGTTATTAAAAAATCTTCGAGTAAGATTTCGTTCGAGAGAGATCTTTTCCCGCGAGAGCCCACCATTCACTTGTGTCCCTTCAGTTATTTTTTTCCATTCTAGGTTGGCCTTAGAACGGAATAGATGCCTAACGGTATCTAGGCCCCAATGGGCTTCATCCATTTCGCTGAATATCTCTTTGAGGCACGTGGAACATAACCCGCTTTCGATTTGGACTTGGTCTTTACCGGACATCAAGCCCGCGCCTTCGCTGGCGCCCTGCGACTCTTGACACCGGAGGCTGTGTGGTATCCATTCCCTTATGGTTTCAGCCACTTCATTTGCTCATATTACAGCTTCGCAAAAAGAGGTGACTGATTCCAATTCTCTCAACCCGAAACGTGGCCTGATTCAAAGTCAAACCAAGGTCAAGGTCATCGCCGCTGATTACCTCCACGAGGACACGGCGCAGTGCTCCACCAAAGTGGGGCTGACTTCCACCGTATGCTATGAAATGTATGTAACGCCTCGGTTTTTCCCGCCTGTTCCGAAACAGGTAACTTTCAAAACACTCATGTACAGTGAGGACTTGGGTCAAACGGAAAGTGAGGATACGCTGTGGCAGTGGCGCCTCTGTATTCAACGACTTAAACCCTAACATACAGACGACATAAAACTTGAAATAGTAGTTTACTGTATCATGTTGAATTCAATTTTACGATGATATAAAAGGGATCATCGCTGTACTCAATGCCTACATCCATCATATCTTCGGTGCTTAAAGCAATCCACATGACTGCGGTACAGAAGATATAAAATAATCCTATTGCGGAATTTGTATTTCAAAGCGCGAAGACTTTAAATAATAAATGGATGAAATGTAATTTAGCGGCAGTTGGCACGCCGAGCAAATTTATACACTTATCGGCCTGAAGTGAGGCCCAATAGCCCTTCCAGAGAAATTATATTGCATAGAATTACAGAATTGGTTTGGTTCAACTTGTCTCTAAGCACACTTAAATTCTGTATCAAGGCAATGTTTGTTCTCTTAAGTGAAAATATTACGTTTTTTTACGATTGTAATATGTGTATTTGACCTTTGTTTCAAAAACAGTCTTATTACAAAATAAGCCCGTCTGAAGGAGGTATGAGTGGCGTTACGTGACGTCAGATAAGTCCACACAAGTTAAACGCTCAGATCGAAGTAGGCGCTGTCCCACGAGAACCAAAAGAATTAAATAAACCCATTGAACAAAAAACACTCAGGACACAAGAGAGAAAATAGCTGCTTTTATAAGAAGAAGCAAAGCTCGTAAAGAAGATATTATACGGACGCCATTTCTGTTACGATTTAATAATAAGTTTCACTAAACGTTTGCGTCTCTAGATTTGCACTTTGTGCCGTAAAAATACGAATTGTTTACGTAATATTTTTTAGTGAAATATTGAAATAAGAGCTGAAATTTTAAGTGGGTAGAAAACGGGTACTGAAGGATCAAAACGGATTATTTTCCTAATAATACTTTATTTTCCAGCTGAAGTTAAGCTCCATAATCTTAATGATCACAATCTTTTAGTTTTATACATAAACAGTTTTGGATAAAAATATCTAGACCAAAACCTATTCATTGGGTCGTTACTGTAACCAATAGATACTGTGTTCATTCGGAAAATGTGTAATCCTCCAATTTCGACTGTAAGACTGTGGTTTCATTCTTCAAAGCCTGTTTCAAATAACAATTCGAGTTACCAAAAGATCCTTCGGAATGTACGAGTGTCGTTCCCTCCAGTTTTCCTAAATTATCTACTTCGAGTAAACTTTACTGAGATATCTCAAATGTGTGCGATAAAACAATGAAACTAAATTTAATAACGGCTCAGATAAATTGTGGTTTTATTTCGGAGAATTTCTTTCGAGGAATTTAGCTTAAGCTGCCGAATGCTGCGTTCATACCGATGCAAGGTGAGGGTACGAGTAAGTTAAACGGGGTCGTGTATGTGTCCCAGCAGCATTTCTCGCTCATACCAACATTCTTGTATTGTTCAAGTATGGGAACGTATTCCCGAGATAAAAATTGCAGCTGCGTGAAGGAGTAACAAATATACACAGTACACACATTCAAGATTTCGGCTTTATAATACTCGTACTAATCTGATTGTATAATTTTTTAATGTAGTCTTTATTAAAATTTAATAATATGAGTCGATTGTAGTAGGTACAAGTAATAGGACCTCCACAACCCAATAATCGGGTGATAGGACAGTCCTTGCCAAGGCTTGCAAGACATTTTCTGACTATCCATAACGACGATTAAGAGTCTACAAAGAACAGTTACGACCAATGGTCTAAACACACGGCGTTGTCTTGGCATGTTAAGAAGGTCACCCATCCACAAACCGACCTCGACGAGCGTTGCTTAACTTTGGAGACCAACCCGTGTCGATGTTATAATTCTGCCCTCGAGCACCGCTAAGAGCGTCCAACCCAAGATACGTTTTCATACAACTGCTTTTACGTGATTATAACGTCATTACACATCTTTCTCTATATATTTTAGGCATACAAAATATTTTGTGGCTATTATCTAGAAAGTATTATAATTTTATTTAAGTATTAAAAAATATTGCAAATCGGCCCATAAACGACAAAGTTCCGAGTTAACTACATAAAAAATGAAATAAAAACATTAAAAAAAAAAAACAAATAAGAAGATAACCGAATTGAAAACCTCCTCCTTTTTGGATAAAATACCTATGAAAATATGGAGTATTGAGTTGGCCTTTCACGATGTATTCATACATTTAAAAAGCAACAAAATATGATTTTTTAGAAACCTTGCACATTCTGAATGTTGAAATCTTTTTCTAAATACTTTCGAGGTTTTAAAAAATGAACACGTATTTTCCTGTTCTGAAAGATTTGAATGAGAGATAGAATCACCGATTGCCAACAGAGTTTGCAGGCTCTATCCTCTTTTTTCACGTAGCCGCGTTATCGAATATTGCGTTGGATGAAATAAAAAGCTTTCAAGCCATGATCACGTTGACGATAGTTGGATAGGGAAAGGGGATGCAACTCGATATACATTTTCACTGTTTTTTATACAACCGCTCTTACGCGATTATAACGTTCTTTCATATTTGAAAAATAGATATCATGTGGATATTATCTAGGCTTCTATTGAAATCAATTTATAAATTTGTGTAAAATTATTCTAGTAAAAACCTCTGAAAATCTGCAATTTGCATGAATTTTCACCCTTCATAATGTACACAAAAATTTAAAGTGTCGAAAAAGTACATCATTAGAAGCTTTGCAATCGCTTACCGTATCAGGCTAAGCGCTAAACGGCCTCCACGAGTGACAGGTTCACCCCCACGAATCGCGCGTCATCTCCCACAATTTGCTCGTCTTCCTCGTTTATTTATGTCTTTGTAAGTGAATTGAAAAACGTTGTTCGATACACGTGGAAAATTATCACACCAGCCGTCGGCTCCATAACACTGTCATGGAGTCGACGGCTCACTGGAATGCCACCTCGGTCGTAATTAAGATTCTGAAAGACAAGCATTTTATTCAATAACTATGAAGGGTTTTGAAAAAAACCCGTATCTCGAACAAGTTTAGTGAAATTTTCTAGTAAATCACTTATCGAATGCTAACAGAATTTTCAGGCTATATTTCTCTTTATTGGCATTTCCTTTTCATTAAACATTGCATTGGATTGCATTGGATTCATCTAAATGAAGTAACAAGCTTTTAACGATGTTCGATGTTTACGATAGGCGAGTGAAAAAGGAGCCTCTTAATTCAATTAAATGGTATTTGCTACAGTCAGACATTCTACTTCATTGAACTTATTTATTTCTTATATACTTTACTGTACATAATGTGGACAGAGTAAACTTATACGAAACAAAGTGTACAAAAGGTGGTCTTAACGCGCGGGGCAATCCTCTTACAGACAACCTTAGGGTGGACTGAAAGAAAGGAGATGGATTTGGGCGGTTAGTATACAAAAAATAATTATAATTGCTCATAATAATAAAAATAAATATAAGTATCAATAAATATCAAATATAAAATTGAGCAAAGAGAATAAGTAAATATTACATAACTTGTCCAATTATTGCTTCTAAATCCAGCTAATTTTGACTGTTCATAGCTGTAATGATATAGGTAGTGAGAAGACGGCCATACTGGGAGCCGTAGCTTTTAACATAAGAGAAATACTCAACGGTAAGGTCTCAGTTCGTCTTACCCTACAGTTCGTCTTACCCTATTGAATGACTTTCATTAAATAGCTTGTCAATAGGGTAAGACTAACTGTGCCGTAAATACGTATGACGCCCGTCATACATATTTTGTTCAACTTACAACTTGACACTCGGAAAATGCAGTAAAAAAACAGTACATTTTGATACAAGTGGAGAAGGAGTTTGTAATTGCGACCGAGGTGGCATTCCAGTGAGCCGTCGGCTCCATGACAGTGTTATGGAGCCGACGGCTGGTGTGATAATTTTCCACGTGTATCGAAGAACGTTTTTCAATTCACTTACAAAGACAAAAATAAACGAGGAAGACGAGCGAATTGTGGGAGATGACGCGTGACAAGTGGGAGATGACGCGCGATTCGTGGGGGTGAACCTGTCACTCGTGGAGGTCGTTTAGCGCTTAGCCTGATACGGTAAATGTAATAAAATTATCGCTGGAGCGAGCACGTGCACTTTTCCGCTCAAGTACGAAAAACAGTATATTGCGTGTCTAAAATCGGTAGGGATAAGAGCGGATTACCGAGTAAGTGTATTGAAAAAACTTTAGAAAATTCACAATCTACCCTCACGATTTCACTTTAAGTTGAACAAGTTTTCAATGAAAATAATTTTGTTATAGTAAGTTTTTATAGCGCTAATAATCAATACCATCCCAAAAAGCTCAAAGCCAATAGGGTTATCTCAGTTCCTTCCAGTTCCATTAACAAATCAGCTCCATGTCATAATAATTTTGCATTGTCATCTGATTTACACATGCATGCAAAACTGCTCAATAGCTAAACCCTTGATCTGACGTACCGAGTAAGCGAGCGAGACAGTGCTCTTGGCCGAGTACTCGGTACGTGTAAACAATACGCCGAGTGCTCGGCTGAACGCTTATCTTTACAACTCGCTCACATCACTGTCTCGGCCGAGCAACATTTTACTGCCTCTCCCGTTGACTCGGTACGTGTGATCAAGGCATAACCGGGAAGTGTATCGATTTTAAATTACAAGTTTTAGTCACAGACAAACATCGGGACAGGTGAATAAAACAAAAGCTTGTAAAAAAGCTACGCAAATTGAAGTTTGTTGAAAAGACCTTTTCAGCCTCTTTATTTCTGAGAAAATATTGAATCTCTCGACTTCATCTTAGGTAAAGTGGGCTTTATATGGCCTCAAGTTAAACGATAGTCGCACTCATTGAGCTGAAAATGTTTTTAAATCAAACCCGAACTCATCCTTTAAAAAGACGATCATATTTTATGATCTTGAAGTACTCCGAGTTATGGCCTTATGCTTTGTCACCATGAATCTTCAAAATCTGTTTTGCACCATATTATGAAGATTGACAAAATAATACATATCCTGATATATTGTAAAACGAAGTCCCTTACCGGGCCTGTCAGTCTCTTTGTGATATAATATAATAATATTACACAACTATCGCACAACGTCGTCTAGTCTCAAGCTAAGCAGAGTTTGTGTTCTGAGTACTAGACAACTGATAAACATACTTATATGTTTCTAAATACATACTTTTAAATAGATTACACCCAGACACAGAACAAATGATAATGCTCATCACACATACATTTGTCCTAGGTGGGAATCGAACCCTCGCTCTCCGGCATAGCAGTCGGTCACTAACCACCAGTCAAGTGATAAACTCGAAGAATACTAAACGGAATTCATTGCGATGCAGTATCTAGATAGAGTGATTCATGTAGAAGGTTTAGGTGTACAATATATGCATATTATAGCAGAGTAAAGCTCAGAATTTCGGAGCTTGGTAACAACCGTGCGAGCTGGAGCGCTTTGCTCGTTACAAAACTCCTCTTTTAAACCAGAAAGTACGAAAATCAAAAAGAATAATTTACCTTCTATTTTATACACAGGTTGTAACGGAAATGAGTGGTCATATTGTGAATACCGTGTCTGCCCATAGAAATGAACAACTTTCTTCATAAAAGTCGCAGTTAATTCTATTATACGACGACCCATTTCCGTTACACCATGTATAACAAAGACATTTTCATCTAACATTTCTAAGTAAGTAGCAGAATGTTTTTGTAACACATAATACAAATCCTATAACTGAATCCTAATATAAAACAAACATAAACGTACTTTGTCGGAGATAAGAGATAAAAAATAACAACTTTATTCTTATAGATAAGGGCCGTAAATCTGGGAGCTACAGAGCTAACGCCTGCAAAATGTTCCTGAACAAAGTGACGTTTCTTTAAACAGTAGAGTTGTATAACTATTATGTAAGTTTGTGCACTTACAGCTGGAAGCCGACAATGTAATTTTACCTAACAATTAAAATTATCTAACCTAAATTTCAAACTTGTGTTCGCAAAGTGACAAATGTGGGGTAGTTTTGTAACTCTATTCCGGTGTGTTTTCGGAAACCGGCGACAACGTGGAGCGACTACGAAATTAAACAAAACGCAAAATATTGACGTAACCCGTCGCTGGTTTATAGCAAATACAAAGGTAGACAGCGGCTTGTAGCGGAGTAATTAGGTGGTTGTTTATACGATTTCTTAATGAAGTGACCTTTTCTCTATAGGTGGTATTTAGAGGAGCTTCGATGAATGAAGTATAATGACCACGTTGAAAGGCGGTTGGCGTATTTTTGTAACATTGTCTAGTTTACAGACCTCAAATTTTTTTTATTGATAAAAGTTGTTTAATTTCTCTACACAAGTTAATGCTAGGGTTACAGTGCTGCCGCGCTAGCGATAAGAGCATTAAGTATGTTTTTTGTGTTTTGAGTAAATGTCGCGCAAAGTTTTTGTTTTTCCGGACTTCTTTTTTTAAGTTATTTTGTGATAGTTGAAACGTGTAGCCCAAATAAAATGCTTTTTTATTCTTCACTCAATAAAATTCTATTAGAATAGTTTTTAATGACGGAATAAAAAGACTTTGCTTTTATTCCAAAAATTTGACTTACTGCTAATATCGCTAGCGCGGCAGAGTGGATCATGAACATGGAATCAACTTTTTGAGAGACTGTGGCTTGTGGCAAGTCTCTATGAAACCTGTATTCAAGTCACCAGGGCCCTCTCGCAGATTAGCCTGCTATGTATTACTTTTAAGAGGGTCCTTCTCCGCTCGCTTATCGTAAAAATCGAAAATGCAGTCCAACACGATGTTTGACGAAAAGGCAACGCAAAAAAGAGAGATAACGCCTGGAAACTCTGTTAGTATTCTTTAATTCCGAGATTTACTCAAAAATTTCACAAAACTTGCTCCAGGAAATAGCTGTTTTTTTTAAACCCTTAAAAGTTTTTGGAAAAAGTTGTCATTATTCAGAATCTTAATAAAATTTGCAAGGTTTGTAGAGGATTACTTTTTTGACTTTTTTAATTTTTAGGCAAATTATGAAGTGACAAAGTTCATACAAAATAGGACATTTTCAGAGGTTTTTACTGGGTTAGTTTTACACAAATTTAGAAATTGGTTTCTTTAGAAACCTAGATAATATCCACAAGATACTGTGTTTCCAAAATATCTAATGAAAAATGTGTAATAACGTCATAATCAGTTATGAGCGGTTGTATGAAAACCAGTGAAAATGTGAGTCATGATGCACCACCTTAAGGCTAACAAGTAGGACTTTAAACTGACTATAAACTAACTCGATATAGGAAAAATTTGGAAATAGGAAGCTGTTATACCGAGCGCCTGATTCCAAGATTGGGACTCGCACTATGTGTCCACATGTGCCGAATGAGAACTCTGAATACTTTTTTTATGAGTTACTGGTCGCTGGTCCTCCTATGACGTATTCGTTTGCTTAATCGTACTTGCCTGTTGATTATTATTTTGGGGCGAATTTAAGACTCATACTCAGTGGCTACGAGTAATTGGTAGCTTGCCGTCCGACCGTCGGGTAACCGTCGGGTAACCGTCCGGACTGAGCCCAAGTCGTTAACGGCGCGTAGTGTTCCATGCGCGCTTCAAGGAGTTGTCAGCAACCGTAGGGGCCTAACATGGTCTGGCCTACTGGGGCTATGGGTGATGCAACAGAGATCCTCGGGGCTCTGGAACAAAGGCAAAGAAGGAACAGGGGTGGGTTTTTAGTCAGTACCTAAAAGTCGGACACTATCTCCCGCTACACCAAGGGAGATGTCGTTTAGATCATTTTCCCACCAAGCAAAAACTCAATGGCGCGTGTTGGGTCAAGCAAGGTCGGTTGGAAACACCTGGTTGGACACTGACGAGTGTGACTGGTTGCAAGCTGATGGTCACGATGAGCAAAGTAGCAAATATCACTTTCGGTGCTTGTTCTTCTTCAACACGACCGATAATGATAGATAACTTTTTACTGCATCTCAGGTGTTTATTTATTTATTAGAATCACCAACATTACACGCACTGAAAAGGTATAAGTACATTTCATAACACTATTCTAGGATCACGAATCGTAATGAAATAAGTTGGAAGGTTTAATTTATTTAAAGTACACAATAAATTGAAATGTATTGCTTAATTATATTTAAAGACTGGATAATTCAATATAAATATTCAATTGTAAAATATTATTTATTGCACAAAATTAATTAATTAATTTATTGGAATTATTACTTTATGAATTTCATTTTTAATTGTAGTCGTTAATAAATTCAAATGTAGAATTAAAATTGTAAAAAATTGCTTCAAATGGATTAATGATTAAAAAGCTTTACTCTAGATTTAATTGAATTTATTTGTAATTTTGTATATTTGGGATTAAATGGCTTTATTATTATTATTCTAGGATCACTACATTAACATAAACTTTACAACGTTTACGTTACTTCTAGGCAAGCGTGTTCCATCGTCGACCACATCATCGCTTCCCATCAGGTGAGATGGTGGTCAAACGCGAGCCTATTAATAATAATAATAAAAAAAACATTTGATTCAAAAATACATAACATTTTCAATTTGTTAATTATTTTCAACGGATAAAATAATTTTTTTTTTATTATTATTGATAGGCTCGCGTTTGACCACCATCTCACCTGATGGTAAGCGATGATGTGGCCGACGATGAAGCACGCTTGCCTAGAAGTAACCTATTATACAAAGATGTCAGTAATAACAACAAAAAAAAAACACAAAAATAAATACATTACATTGCCGAAGTATATTAATGTCAAAATTCTCCTTATTTTAAAAATTACCGTTGTATATCTTGCGTGATCGCAAGTTTGGTTTAAACTGCCGTTGAATAGACATAGACAAGAAAATGAGTCCCGTTTTCAGACATTATGGTGTCAGGATGCCTGGCACGCCGGGCCCGGACGGCTGTTCCTCGAATATAACCTTTACAATATACTCAATATTTAAGCTGTACTCCTTTTGTTTAGGTAGGGAACTAAACGTAAACAATTTTGATATGTATTTTTATTTAAAACTAGCTTTTGCCCGCGGCTTCACCCGCGTACATAATCCCAGGATAAAAAGTATCCTATGTGTTATTCTGGGATATGGTCTACTCGTGTACTAAGTTTCATCGAGATCCGTTCAGAAGTTTTTGCGTGAAAGAGTAACAATCCATACATCCATCCATACATACAAACTTTCGTATTTATAATATTAGTAGGACTAGATTTTGCCCGCGACTTCACCCGCGTACATACAATATAGCCTCACTCAGGAATAAAGTAGCTTTCTATCGGTGAAATTTTTTTAACAATCGGACCAGCACTTCCAGACTAATAAGGGAGGTAATCCTACTACAAACAAAAAAAAAACTGAGTAAAAAGCACTTAATGGTTTTGGTTATTTTTGGTTATGAGTGCGAGTAGCTCTAACGAGATCTGAACACGAACTGGTCCGCATTTTGATGGAGGAGCGAAAGTGCATATTTGCATTCCACGCAATTATGCATTTTCGCTTAATGTTCAATTGAAACTTGAACACAAACTTTACCTCTTTATTAAATTAGTGTAGGTAAATCGTATAAAAGACATACAAAGATTATTTATATTTATTTAATTCGGTTTAGATAAATACCTAATTGTAAACCTTTTTTATAGAATTTTTAGATTGTTTACATTTAGTTAAATACTTAACAGATGGCGTATAGACAATCATCCTTACTAACAGTATAAAAGCGAAAGTGAGTTTGTTTGTTACATCTTCACGCCTAAATGGCAATACCAATTTTGATGAAACTTGGTACACGGATAGTCCATGTCCTGGAATAGGACATAGGATACTTTTTATCCCGGAAGTATGTTCCCTTGGGATAATTTTCTGCTATCACGCAGGCGAAGCCGCTGGGAGCAGCTAGTTTAATATGTATTGCCTGTGCTATGCCACAGGTTTCACGGTCCCTGATCGATAATGTTAGCTGTAACACATTAATCAATGCACGTACTATTGGTTTTATTATCTTATAATCTTATTGTGCATACCTACATAGTGATAACGCCTCGGCTAGACAATGGTCCAAAGTGAGAGGGAATCGGATGCGGTCGCCTTCATCTGTGAAGCAGTACCTAATGCTAGCAAAGGACGCGTGAGGCAGCCGCACGCCTGATGAAAAGAACATCCTCACGCCACAGTCCCCACGATAAGACACCCCTGGCGTTGGATGTCGCAGGGTGATTCCCGGTCACCACAAGCGCGGTCATGCAGGCGTCACAAAATATATAGTTACAGAAGTCAATCTACGTACAAAGCGCGCTCGTTCAACGCACACATAGACACCGCTCACGGACACGATATCTTGGGGCGTTTCGGCCCGTTCGTCGAACAGTTTCAGCTCGAACGCTCATTAGTGTGCGTCCACCGAGCGTAGGTATAAAAAGTGAAGTACATACATGAGATTGTCTTCTGTACCTATCTATTTTGTGCAGTCGGCGAGCAATGGTTGACTCGCCGTCCGGTCGTCCGGTAATTGTCCGATTGAGCCCAAGTCGATGGCGCGTAGTGTTTCACATGTGCCTCAAAGAGACCATTATTTAAAAAAAAAGAGATGTCAGCACAACCGTAAGGGCTAAATAGTAGCCCGCTTGTGCCATAGGGAATGTCTGAAAAGTAAATTCTAGAATGCCAACGGCAAAGACCAACTTAATGAAACAGATGTAGTATGAGGAAGCAAAAGTCTGACGCGCCCTCCCGCTTTACCCTAGAGCGGAATTGTAAAATTGGCGGCCGTCTTCCATCCAATGAAACGTTTGCAGCAAGAATGCACATATTTAATCATATAATTTTATCTTGAAATACTGGATTTAAATGGTAGACACGATTAGTAGTAGTAAAGATTCTTTCAACTCGTTTTTCTGCAGCAAGTCACTCTATTTCCGTAGGAAAACATTCATTTTGCGGTTCTCTAATGAGTAATAACTCCCTTCCTTTACTTGCGTCGCATCAGCGTCAAAGCCTATTATCAATAAATATTAATATATACGCTGACAGAACGTAGCAGCAGTTTATATCATAAAAAACGATACTATCGATAAAAGCTCGACACTAGTGTGTGAGATGATCTTCTGTTAGGTGAGTGAGATAATCTTCTGGTAGGTGAGTGAGATGATTTTCTGGTAGGTGAGTGAGATGATCTTCTGGTAGGTGAGTAAGGTGATCTTCTGCGCTCTCACTGCACGATTTTCGTTGGCCAATTTTATTGTTGTACGCGCAGGAAGACCTTAACTTGGAACTATCTGCTGTGTTATTATTATTATATGAATACAAGGTTTAACGTTAAATGCGCTAACCTGAAATTAGTTTGATCAGAATAACGAGCAGAATCAATTAAACCACTTTTGAATATAGGTTACATTTTTCAAAAAAATCTTCATTATAAACTTCGACCTGTCTATTTATGAATAGGTCAAGCCATCACGTGCGCAAACCTGCTGAAATAGGTAAACAAACACAAATAGATGTAATCCAATCAAATTTTCTCATACACGGGATAATAAAAGTTTTTATTTCAATGCAGATATGAATTTTAAACAAACTAAAACTGCACATAAAACCTTTAATTATTTTTTAATGTTTTTTTTTTCACATAATTAGGTTAATCGAATTAAAAATCAGTTAGGGTGTCTAAGGTTTTGCGCATTTAACGTTACACGTTGTATATTCCTTATGGTACACCAAATGTACAAAAATAAAAATACAGGGCAAACATTATTAAAAACTAGCTGCTGCCCGCGACGTTGTCTGCGTGAAGGCTCTACAGCCCCAAAAATACCTAAGATACCAGTGTCGCTATAGCATTATAAGTAAACCACTTTTAAAATAGCATTAAAATATAAGTTTTTTTTGCAAGCGAAGCAAGTGAAGAGAGTTATATGGGAATTCTGCTGAGTTCAGTCAGAAGATGTGACTGAAGGAAATAGAGAAAATAATGCAGGAATACATTCCAGGACACAAAAGAGTAAAAATACATACAAAGGTACTCCACTTCCCTATAAACTGTGTTGGTAGTTATGCTGCCAGGAGCCAAAATGTAAAGAGAGTCAGGACTGGTGACGCGGAAGCAAGCAACGTATAGTTGCCCGTGTGAGAAGCAACTCGTCCTGAGGTCGACACCCACTGCCCTCAGTGTCTGCCCCTGCGACTTATTGATGATCATCACGAAGCAAATACTCACGGGGAACTGTACGCGCTTGAATTGGAACGGAAAGTTATGAGGTATGAGGGGAATGCGTGGTATAAATACTGCCTCGCCGACGCCACAACCCAAACGAATTTCCGCTTCAATGGTCTGTGGAGCCTGATAACTTTAAGGCGAATCCCGTTACACAACTTCGGAGGAGATAGGTTCCGAAGAAGCATAATTGGGACACCGACCTTCAGCTTGATGGTATGCGCTGGAAGTCCACTCGCTGACAGGGAGTCCAGAAATTCCACGGGATAGTGTGTGGCGTCATCTTGCACGACGACAGTGTTTACCGAGGTGTAGACTACTTCATTCCCCTCAATTTCCAAGAGAATTCATTCGTTAATTGGTGCAGCAATTTTGGGCGTCAAAATGGCCCGCTCACACATCCAAGAATTCTGCTGGTGCGGTATACGACTGATGTCCCCGTACACACAGCGAATTAGTTCTCCTAAGCTGGATTCCACTCTACCGAGAGACTCTGGAAGCATCACCTTTACACCTCTGTCTTCTGGTAGAGTGCCTTCGCCAAGACCTAGAAGGACATCGGACAATTCTCGAGCACGTGCATTGCCACCGAGCCGAGCTCTCATATTAATGGTCAAGCGCAGCGTACAAACTCATGACTACAACGAAGATCTGGTTTTGCCTAATGATTTCAAGGATGGTGTCGTAAATTTGTTTTTGCTTTGAAGAAGCGACATGGTAATTTCGTATGGTGGTCACGGTGGTCATTTCGCCCGGATCGTAATTGGTCTCGGCGTTATACTCCCGATTTCCACGGTCTTGATGCGGTGATGATTGGGGAGCTGGTAACCCATAATTAATTAGTGGATTGCCGCCGATAGAAATGACCACATCTTGAAGTGAACTGAGACAGGTGTTCAGCTCGCGTTCATCAATTACTTTGACTTCATCTCCAGTAGCACGCTTCAAAGCTCGTAGAAAATCTTCAGACAGATGATGGCGATACTTCTCCCACAAAGCTACCGGGTTCGCGACTCCACAAAACACGAAGATGACGGCAAACAGATGACGCATGCGGCTGGGACTGTCACTGACGCTCGCCGCGAGGGTGTCATCTCAATTTTTGTCACGGTCGGGAAGGTAACGTGCTATGCAGGCTGCACGGTAAGTGGGATACTCCACGCCATCAAATGTCTTCAGAAAAGCGAAAGACGTTGGGCCTCGGACAGTGTGAAGTAACAACCGCAGAAAATATCATTCGCCATTATTCGGATGCACGGAACCCTACCCAATGCGGTGTCCTTGAAAATTCCCGGAAAAACTTCCACAGCACGTCCTTGTTGACGTCGGTTAAATACACCCCTTTGCTTGTCGTAAGTGTAATATGAAGGCACCTCGTCATACGTAAGGGATCTCGCAAACTGGTCGTCTTTATAGAGCCTGAAAAATGCCTAAAGAGTTGGTTGGTGCGGATTTTCCAAGCGCTCAGCAACGTTTTCGGGTTCAAAATATATGCGCTGGCCGTTTCTTCTCTAGGTAGATGTCTACATGCGTGACGGTAGGGTGCCTGGCATGTATAAAGACCAGACTTTGGTCACCTCGTCTTTATCAGAGCTCTGTAAATCAAACGTCGCTTGATCGCTCCTTTTGTTGGAAAAGGAAACATTTTGATGTGAAAAATTATTATGACTTTACACTATTTTAACATAAAATAAATGTCTCCGAGTGAGTAAAGTTTATAATTAGGCATACGACGTGAAAATATATTAATTGCCAAGCAATAATCACATAGATTAATACCGTACAAAATTATTAACAGTCAATGTTTAAGTATTTTGTACTAACAACATGAAATTGATACTTAATACAGCATTTTTATTAAATTGTCGTCCTCAACTCTGCTCAAGATTTTGAGGGTTTTGTTGAAACTTGAATTTGTTAAAACGAAATTGCGATACAACTTTTATGAAGAAAATGTACATTGCCATCTATGAATTTTAAGAATAACTAACTACTAACCTCGCCAACATGATCAAATTTAAATTATTAATTTCCAAAAAGTGTCATGTAACTTGATTTGATTTTTAGGAAATCTCATAGATAGCGCTGTTTTAAAATTGTCTTTATACTACTAACATTTATTAAAATAACTGTTTCTCTGCCCTAGTTACTTAAATGGCGTAGTTTTTATAGTGTAAAGCTAGATAATAGTATGCCTTACTCAAAAACAACATTTAAATATGCGTCGTTAGATTACACGCTGTCACAGAATGCGTAAGAAAAATAAAGATTCACAGCTCCTCCCCCGTAGGTGATAGCGTAATAATATTTAGCCTATATGTTGACCCGACCTCTTAGTAATATTCATGCAAAATTTGAAATAAATCTGTGCAGTACTTTTTGAGTTTAGCCCGGACATACATACAGACAAACAGACAAACAGACAAACAGACAAAAATTCTAAAAACTATATTTTTGACTTCGATATCGATTGTAGATCACGCTCCAAGTATTCTTTTAAAAAAATATTCAATGTACAGTTTTGACTTTCCTACGATTTTATTATATGTATAGATAAGTTAACAATGGGCTGTGTTGTTCGAACTAAGTCGTTCCTAAGCCTGTTACGTCATCAGTTAAGTTATACCTAGTAGGTAGCCAGAGCTGAGTTGATTTGCGTGAGTTTACATATTCTTAATCTATGCGCGACGTATACGGCTTGTATTTTTCCGATTTGTTCCTTATCGAATTGAGAGCGGTTTTAGAATCACTCCAAATATCGTAACCAATTACTCCAAGCGATGCTCATATCTAACGTGACCTGCGAAACTTGTTTGTTCTTGATTACCTAGTCGCGGTATATTTTTTGTTTTCGTCGGTGCTTTTCCCTTACCTGCGTCAGGTGACATGATCACTTTATTTTTTTTATTGTTGATAGGTTCGCGCTTGACCGCTATCTCACCTGACGGAAAGCGACGATGCGGTCCACAATGGAACGCGCTTACCTAGAAAAAAACCTATTCAGTCTGTTTTTTTTTTCACGCAATTCTGGCGTTCGATGTAGAAAAGCCTCCGACACTCTTCTTCCTCGTACTTCTTCAGCCTCCTTGACCAACTCCCATCTCTGTTGAACCTTAACATCTATCTGTAAAATTAAGTCCGGTGGCCAACGTACTGGGGCATGGCAATCTTCTTATTTATTTTTTATTTATTTTTTATTATTGATAGGCTCGCGTTTGACCACCATCTCACCTAATGGTAAGCGATGATGTGGCCGACGACGGAGCACGCTTGAGAAGTAACCTATTCACTCTTGACTTAAAGACCCCTAAGTTGTAGCTATCAGGAAACACAGACTCCGGCAGGGAATTCCACTCCTTGGCTGTACGCACAATAAATGTGTTCCCAAAACGCTTTTGTCGTTAGTTTGTCGATTATTATTTCCGGAGAAACTTAATATTGTAAGAGATTGCCCCGCCGTATTACGTGTATTATCACGGCAGGGTCAACATCGGTGTACAGAGCCATGGGCACGGTCTCTATCGCTGCTCCTTTAAAGCTGTTACGTGGGTAGGCTACGTACTCCGCTCGTGAAAAATCATACGTTCGTGTCGAATCACGCATCGCTGACTTGAGTAACGATCATTTGTGAGACGCTCTAGTAAACGCGTCGTCTTGTTTAGCGTGTCGGCTAATTTATCAATATTTCTAGATCTAAGTAGGTAGCGATTACGGCCTAGGCCAGGTAGGTGCTTTATTAATTTCTAGAGAAAGCCCTTCTACTGGAAAGTACTTGCGATTCCAGTTTTCGTAACGGCATATGGGTATCTTAATACCTTTGCAGTATCGCTGAAAGATATCTGAATTAACCACAGCAGCGATGGTGGCTCATATTTCACCGTTTGCTATATCCTAGTCCAGGTCGGTATGACAATATTTTTCTTCGCTAATCTCTTAGTAACCTTAGTTTGGCTTGGCTTTGAAGCTCGTGTCGGCGTATAGTGATGAGGTGCTTCTCAACAATTAACTCTCCTTGCTTATGGTACAGTTTTGCACTAGTTGTGGATTGCCGTAACAGAACAGAGTGAATGGACGACTGTCCACGTTAAACCAGTGAGCCCGTAGAGAGATGTGATCCGTTAAGAGCGTCCTTTTCGAGTTACATTTTCATACAACGGCTCTTACGTGATTATAATGTTACACATCTTTTTCTAGATATTTTGGATACACACTATCTTGTGGATATTATTTAGATTTCTATAGAAATCAAAACATTTTGTGTAAAACTAAATACCTCTGAAAATCTGCTATTCTGAAAAACTTTTAATGGTTTAAAAAAAACGTATATCCAGGAACAAGTTTCAAGTGTAGCTTTACAGCTCTAGTTTCCAAATGTTTGGAGACCGACGCGCCCAGATCAGCGTGTGGCACACGTGTGCGCAGAGTAGTTCTAACCTTTACAGGAATCATTTCAAGCCTGTAGACCTCACGCATCGCCACATTTCATCTCTTCCACTCATCTCATCCACTCTTGTTGACTAAACTTAAGTATAGCGGCGTCCACGGGTCTCTGTTGAGATGGTTTGCATCCTATCTTGAAAATCGCTCTCAGTTCGTTGCAGTCAATGGCTATGTTTCTTACAAATTCTATGCACGCTCCGGTGTCCCACAAGGTTCCCACCTTGACCCAGTTTTGTTTTTGTTATTCGTCAATGACATCACAAGTCATATTAGGCATTGTCAACCGTTATTGTTTGCAGACGACTTAAAGATCTACAGAAAAATTACTGGACTTGCAGACACCGCTCTTGTTCAATCCGATTTAAAAAATATAGAAGACTGGTGCATAAACAACAATATGACCCTACACGCCCAGAAATGCTTCCATATTCGCTTCTCAAGAAAGAAATTTACTATTCCGACAACCTACTCATTATGTAACACATTGTTGGCAAAAGTACGTGATATACGGGATTTAGGTGTTCTGGTCGATGATAGACTCAGCTTTAAGCCGCACATCAACGATATCGTAAAAAAATCAGCGCAAATGCTAGGCTTTGTAAAGCGAAACACAAGAGGCTTCCAACTGCCCAAGACAAGAATAGTATTGTTCAACACTCTGGTACGTAGTCGTTTGGAATACGCTAGTGTCGCCTGGAACCCGCCCTATGCAGCTCATTCTCAAAGGGTTGAACAAATACAAAGACCATTCACCAGACATCTTGCATTTATATCAAAAGAAATTAGCCATCGCTGTCCCTATGAACAGCGCCTAGATTTTTTCAGAATAAAGACACTGCGTGACCGTCGCCGTTCGCGTGATCTAATATTCCTGTATAAAATAGTTAATGGGTTTGTAAAATGCAGTGATTTAGTAGAGCGTATTCAGTATTCAGTCCCTTAAAAACTTCCCAGACATCCCATCGCTAGATTACTCCACATTCCTTTCCGTAAAACCAACCTTGGCCTGAACGCACCCTTGCTCCGAATGTGCAAAACTCACAATAGTTTTTGCAAATCACCAGACACCAATTTGCACGGTGTCTCACTCATCAAGTTTAGGAGAGCAATCTCGGAGGTATGACCTAACCTACTCATCTTTTTTTTTAATAATGATAAAGTTCTATTTCTATTTTTTATATTTTTATAATTGTATGTGTGTTTTTTTTCCACTTCACACACGTTGATTGATGTTTGATTTTTTGTGGTAACTTTATTTTTATTTTCAATCATAAATGTCATAGGTGTAAGCTGTGCATACCTGTAATAGGCATGCATACCAGTGCCTTAATTTTAATAATATACTCTACAAAATAATCCTGTATGTAATGCTGTTGGTGTGCCAATAAATAAATAAATAAATAAATCTCAATGTAAACTATTCCTTACACTGAAAACCGGAGCAACTCTTAAACTTCCTTAAGCTAAATAATGATAATTAAGGAAAACGTTACCTCGTTGAATAAGCATGACACTCGCCCGAGACTCAAGTACATAAACACAAAACTAGCGACGACAAAGTTGAACGCTAACGCGGATTTTCTTCCCCACAAGTTTTCATGCCTCGTTTAAACTGCAGATATAAGTAAGCAAACACTTCGCTTCAGTTAGTATGTGTTCAGGAACAAAATATGATAGGTCTAAATAATTTGTTTGTACCTAGTTTAAAGTTGGAAAGTTCCCTCGTTGGTTTCATAGCACTTATAGTAACAAAACTTGATGTTACAATGTTTGCAGTGTTCATTTTCTGTGCTATTGAAAGTGTGAAGGACTTTTAGAGTTTGGCGAAAGTTTTTGTTTTTCAATAACTAGTATTGTAGAGGGTCAGTCTACTGGGGCCAGGGTTAGTTTCGAAAGATAGCTCAGCCCTGGGACGAAAGGTAACGAAAGCACAGGAGTGGGTTTTTAGTCAGCAAAAGTCTCACACTATCTCTAGAGCAGGGGATGTCATTAGATGATATTCCTACCGGGAAAAAAGGCAGGTACGGTAAATTCTGGATAAATGCTCCAGGGGTATAGATGCCTCTTTTGCAAATAAAGACCCAGATAAATTAGGGGGTAAAGTGTCTCCCAACCTGACGCGAAACTCAATTTACGTGCCGCTACAACTGCAACTTGCTAGTCCAATGCCCCGCAACTTATCCCTCAAGCTTTCACAATGCGTGTCACGGAAGATGTTGAACAATTTGACAGCGTTGTGCGCACGTTGTGAGTCATGTTTTGGGACACTTGGCCCTCTAAGTCTGTCTGTCGGCTGAAATAATGAAAAATGATAAAAATAAGTACCTAATAACAATTAAAAAAAAAAATTGTGCGCCACGTTCGAGCAGAACGGCCGTACGCTCAGCAAAAATGCTGTGTTGTGTCCACACGCAAAATGAAACGAGACCACAGCGCCGGCCGGTAACAATAACGACTTACAGAAGTCGGCAAATAAAAATAAATAAATACAATATGTATAAGACAAAGTAATAAATGGAAATAGATTTTCAGTCAGTTGTACCCATAAAATATTGACAGAAATAAAATGGTTCCAGTGTGGTATTCTTTGTCTTGTATTTAATTGCATAATATACACTTAAATATGAAATAAACCCAGAACTGAAAGTGTATATTATGCAAATAAGAGGGACCAAAAACGTAAATCGTTTGCTAATGCCTCATTCGACACGTCGTCAGATACTTAAAGTTATTCTAACTGCGGCATGTCCTTTCTATTTGACACTACAAACTAACTATAACTTAACAAAATTAGCAAAACAAACATGAAAGTAGTCCCACAAAATATGACCGAGGTATTCCCAGACCGCTTAACTATCTAAAATTATTATATGAAAGCACCTAATGTAGTTTTTTGGGTACATTACCAGTCGACAGCGATGCGGAGGAATTTTTCGACGCCTTACATTAAATTGCCATTTTTATTTATTTTTTTATTTTAGTTCTCTAGGGTTTTATTTTAATTTTTTAAGTTAGTTTTAATTAATTTAAGTTTATATCTAGAAATAATTATTTTATGTAGTTTTTAAAATAAAGTATAACTCATAATTTAGAATCATCTTAGATAATATTCGAAACAGAAAAGGCTATTCAATCAGAATTCTGCAAAATACAGGTTTATCCGCCTTTTCCATTTTATTCTGACTATTTTCGTTTGTAGAAATGGCATGATTTATAAAATTACTGCAGAAATATTTCGAAAGCTTTTACGGAAATTATTCAAGCTCTTGACTTAAATAATGTGTGTGAAAATGATCTCGAAATATTTTTGTCTTGCTAATCAAATAATACAGTTTACCTTCCTGCCTTTGGCTGTCCCACTCAATTTATTGTAATGAGACAATAGAGACTATTGATGTTAAAACGTCCACAAAACTGACCATGTTGCTGTGCTAATGGGCATGGAAATATCCTCGTAATGATGACACAAACGAAGTCTGAATATTAGATACCTCTAAGCGTTTTACCGCAACTGTGGTAAAGCCTGTCCAAGCTTGTGTTTCCGTATTTCTGAATATATCCACAATCGTTCAAATTACCAATCAGAGTGGACCAATAATTCCGAGCCTCTTAACTGAATTAATCAATTTAGTTTTCAGCATTTGATTTCAAAATAGGACCCGTTTGTCTGAAGTTGCGTCGGTCTTATGAGCTTATTGCGTACAGTAGATAGTTTTAACAATTCTCAGTCACCGGCCTCTAGAGGATTCGGCTACTCCATCAACCGCCCGTCCTTTGACAGTCATGGCTATTAGTCAGTCAGCCCTCTGCCACTTCAGTTTGCTGGCTTTGCAAGCTACGTCGGACATGCCTCTCCGTACGTCTGTCTGTGACACATGAATCGTTTCGAACGATAATAAAAATAGAATCGAAAGAACAAACGCACTGAAACAATCAAGACTTATTTGACAATCCAATTTCAAATCAGAAAGGAGTACAACGGAAATATTTGATTGAAAATTGAAACTATAGTTTTCGAAATTGCACTGTAAATCTGTATGTCAGTGTACATATAGCAAGGCCAGTTCTTCGTGCGGCTCCAATTACCACCGAAATATATTCGTGCCACAAAGGCTTTCTGCATTTGCAAATAACTTTAGAGTACCCTACATAGTTAATGGGCGCGCCAGTCCGCGTTCAGGCGGGGTACAGTGCTCTGCCCCTATGTTACACAGGGTGAGCTTATCGGCATGCCGGGCACAATTCTACACCCTGCTTCTAAACGAGTATTTATCTTATGGAATACTAGCTACCCGCCCCGGTTTCGCTCGGGTGCAATATTATACATATAAACCTTCCTCTTGAATCACTCTATTTATTAAAAAAAAACTGCATTTTGTTACAGTTTTTTTTAATAGTTGCGTAGTTTTAAAGATTTAAGCGCACATAGGGATTTTGGGACTGAAAAAGCGACTTTGTTTTATACTATGTAGTGTAGGCAATTTTCTTTTTTTATTCTAACCTGGTTTTAAATCGACGCAAAAAAAATGGAAGTACTTTACGCTGCTGATACATTACCTAATTGGCAAATCGCTATTTATGTTCATTTGTATTGTGTGAAGACAGTGATCTAGTATAGTGCGTAGTAACTCTTAGCTCTTACTTAGCTCTGCAACTTGTCAATAGGCCACGACTAGTTTATCTAAAGATAGATTTAATCAGTCCTAAACCATAGACTTCATCCTACAAAGAAATGTTAGAAGTTTCAACTTTGGTGTCATGCGATTGCACTTTTGACCACTCACCGTACATATAATCCATCTTATCCTCATGGCCCAAGGTACGTATGGTTTCCAACTTAAAATAAATAGGGATTCCTGATATGATCTATAATTCAAGAGGCTATAATCCGTAGCGTGTGGAGGCGCTCGGCATCCTCTAACGACGGGCACACGTAATTTAGTGGAGTTAGGCAGGACGTACGTGATCCAAACTCACACATACACACACGACTGAGAACCCGGTCGCCTTCCATTTTACCTCTATACTCAAACGATAAATTCATATACAAACTTATATCTCCTGCATATCCCCAAAAAGGTTCTATTTATATCTAAACAAAACTTGTACCTATATAAAGTTGTTATTCGATTGTCTAAAGTTGTTTATCGACGTTGTTTATAAACAGGCTAGTGTTTATGTCTTATTTTATCTTATGTTATTTGTGATTTGAAACTTTATTTCCTATCTATTTGCTCTTAGGAACAGGGGCGTAGCGTAAACTAATTTAGACGTGGGCGAAGGCATATCAGTGGGGCCTTTTTCTTTCATAAATCCTGAAACGAGACAGCGATTGTTGCAACCCAGTGTTCTGTCACATCGTCGCTTACTATCAGATGATCAATCACGAGCCATAAAAAAAAACTCGTTTCTAAAGAGCCCTCGCTTGTGCCAGGCCCCTTTGGGCCACTGCCCCACTTTCAATCGTAACCTATGACTGAAGGCTCTCGTAGACTAGCGCAACGTTACAATGCCTTTTTCACAGAAATCGTTCCATAGATAATATGCACATATTCTATTAAAATGGTTTTTGTATTGTCACGTCGTGTCTATCCGAGGGAGCCTTGACTAAGCCCTTGCGATTATAATTCAAGCCTGAAACTAACCTTGTTCAACTTTACAGGATGATGTGTTTTTATTGATGACATTACAAGCAAACTAAATAAATTAAAAACACAAACATTGGTTATTCCATTTCGCTGATTGAATGAATAGAATAATAAATTCAATTACTTATTTGAATCCAAACTATAATTTATCAGCAAAACGAAATAAACAATGTTTATGAGGATATTAAAATATTTTGTGGCTTTTTCATTATAACAACACAATAACTCATTGTGTTTTATAGTCGTGTACTGTCGGAATAAGCTCTGCGAAATTGCTGTGCGGAAATCACCTTAATTATGACGTCACTCACATTATTGATAGCAGAGGGTTATTTTGGTGCCTGAAGCCGGTATCGTAGCGGATCTGGAGCGTATCATCACTGCATAGATCCGCTCGGATATCGTAGGCGTAGCCGTTCGTAGCTCGTAGCGTGTCTCACATTTGCAACGCTCGTAGCCTTTTACGTCACGAGTTAATCCTTACTAATATTATAAAAGCGAAAGTGAGTTTGTTTATTTGTTTGTTTGTTTGTTTGTTTGTTTAGTCTTCACGCCTAAATGGCAAAATCGATTTTGATGAAACTTGGTACACGGATAGACCATGTCCTGGAATAGAACATGGGATACTTTTTATCCCGGAATTATGTTCCTTTGGGATAATTTTCTGCTATCACGTGGACGAACCCGGTGGGAGCAGCTAGTTTTAGACTATAATTCTGTAATATTGGTATGTGAATGTAATATTTATTTCTCTGTAAAAATATCACCTTTCCTGTATCGGTGAAATAGACTCAGTACCGCGTTTCTATCAGTAAAGTTACAGGCATTTTAAAAATTCCTTCTATTTTAATACTGAAACAGGTCAATTAATAACAATGACAATGATTAATGGGCATTGTTGTTCAGTTTTTGTTTCGAATAAGTTATAAATGACTCAATATTACTAAGACTCATAAATAATAGCTTTTTTTATGACATTGTGTTGGAAAAGTCTTTATTTTTAGAAATAAATGTTTTTAAATTCTTAGCTCATGACCAGACAATAAGAATTAGGTAATAACTTTGCAAATACTTGCTTAGATAACAAAGAAACATCCAGAAATTACTTAATAAAAAAGTAAACAAATAATTCATTTCAAATAATTTATATAAAAACGTACGAACGAAACGAAAAATCTATATTCTTGGTTCTTGTCTATCTTCTTCTTCTTCCTGCCCTTACCCCGTATATTACTTGGGGTCGGAGCAGCCCGTATTTTTCTTCCATTCTGTCCTGTCACCCGTCACTCTATCACTAACTCATTTTTCTTTCATATCACTCATCACACAATCCATCCACCTTTTGAGACCCTTACTCTCCATCTTGGTTCTTATGTAATTATATAGTTTGAAATATGTTTTATCGAGACAAAAATATTAAATAAAGCAACACTTTTAATAATAGAAACACTAGATAATAATAATGACATAAGCCGTACCATAAAACTGGCAATACTCGACTAATCAAATTCTGTAGTGCAGCTCTACCTCGTAAATTTCGCCAGTGAAGTAACAAGCCGATGACATTTGTTAATCAATGCTCTGCGCGCAGTGGCGGTTACTTTTATGTGCCTATAAAGTGAAGTGACACCAAACCGCCATTGAATATCGAAACAACATCATAAAAAATAAAACTGCACGAAATCTCGTGAATTTGTTCCGTGTTTGTCGCGGGATTTTTTCGAGTTTTATTTCATCGGCTATTTTAAATATTCGACAACTGATTCCTATTAGATAACTTTTTTTAAATGATATATACTAGTGTTTAACTGGGATCCCACCTAATGGTGGCCAGTGATGCAATCGTGATGTAAAATTTGTGTAGATTGGTAGATACCAATCTACAAGTGGTTATAAAACTGGACAATATAGGGAATCATTAAAATAGAGATGAGAATTTTATTGTAGTATTAAATATATTACAATCATTTAAAATAATTTAAAATTTAAAAACTGGCTATGATGGAGCGACATAGTCAACATTGTGACAAAGCACCTCAAAAAATAATTACCCTAGCGAAGTTTGCCGAAAAGGCTGACTTAATAATACATTAATTGCCAAATGCTGCAAATGTATTACATCACCATTCTAAGGGAAAACAAAGCGACTGTACTTTGTACAACTTGACTAAATACACAAACCGTGAGAAGCCAATAAAAAATGTCATAAACGAGTACCTACAAGAGAAAAGACAAACATGGTTCAGACAAGACAAAAGATGAACAATACAGGAACGACAAAAGTTTCCTCGCTTGAACTATTTTGTTATTCTTTTCAGTCCAGAATACTAGTCAAGTGCTACCTACAAAACTATCGCTCCGAGGACTGCAAAACAATTTAACTTGCGACACTTTTGACATTTCTCACTTTTCACTGAGAATTCTCCACAATTGTTATCGACTTATGCCCTAGTGAGTCAGGTAGACAACCTTTTTGGATGTATAAAATTTTGTGTACATATAAAACTAAAATAAAAAGCAAAAACTAAAAAGAGATACGGTTTTCATCTATAAGTACCTATCTAAGAAAGAAAGAAAACAAATTACGCATATTTAGCACAAAAAAGAAACAAATAAAAACATCATATAGAAACTTAATAAAAACAAAAACAACAACGTTGCGTATCTGATGGCCGCGCCAAAACATTTGCTTAAAAGTTCCTCGTAGTTTCATGTGTGCATTCTATACTATGAAACCAGTATAACTGAGGTCTGGATATATGAAAAATCTCATCTACTAACCCCGTACACGGGCCTCAACGCCGCCACAAAAATACGCCAGAAGCGACCACAAAAAAACGCTAGAAAAAAACAGCTGAAACGCGCGACACAGGCTCTTTTTTGTGGCGGCATCGCCACACACGAGCCACAAAAAAGGCCGCCTCAAAATGAAGCTTGAAGCGGCGTTTTTGAACCCCGTGTGCGGGGACTGTAAGAACAAAGAAGTCTTGATACTTTAACATTAAAATAACTCTGTTACTGAGAATCACGAACCTAAATGAGTCTAAACTGTTTACATCTACATTTGGGTCGTTTAACTTCAATAACCTCTATAAGTCAGACAATTAGTTCGTAATTTATAATTTTGTATATTGGTCCGGACAGTTGCGACACTTTTGTAAGCAAACAATCGATTTTCTTGGGCCCCTTGAGGGGGTAAATGCGACAATTCCACTTTAAAACGGGCTATTTGGGAAACTTAATAAATGAAAAGCCTAATAAATGATAAGCGCCAAACAATGTTAGGCCCCTTAAGGCCCAAGTTGTCCAGGTTTCACTGTAATATAATAATGCTAAAGGAAAATTTCTACTCTAGTTAGTTTGCAACTTAGAAAACCATAGCTCACCATGGCTTCATTAAGTAATTACGTAGTTTCAATAGGTACGTTGTGTAAGCTACAGGGTCGGTTCAAGATATGAAATCTATGAAATATCGAGCATAATAAGACTTGACTCACCAAGCAATTTCGTTAATACAACCTCTATTGTTATCGCAGAACACAATTCTGACGAAATTACTTTCAACGTTATGAGGTTTGGTTTCCTGTCATGCATCACAACCTGTAGCTTGCATGCAACCTTTTATGTTAAACCTGAGGAATAAAATGTAGATATCAAGAGTTGAACAGAAACTGTGAAAAAGAGGCACGCTACGTACGAAGACAGAAACTTTTTAGAAAGACATATACTATATGCTGCACGCGTCCGCATTCTTCACCCATATATAAAGACGCGAAGTGCACTTCAAATGCGTTTTACAAGCACACCTCCGCCTCTAAAAATCATCTCAGTAAGTGCTCCCCGCTCCACACGGCACCATTTCAATAATATTAAAAACCCACCGTAAATTATACGTTGAAGTCACACAATTACTCATATCATTACAAATTCCTGCTCATAAATCATCTTTGTTGAAAACAGTATTAAAATAGAAGGATTGTTACGTACAGAGGAAACTTTCGAGTAGGTAATAGAGTTAGCGAAGAAAACTTGGCGCTGAGCGTTAATGAAAAAGCTAAAAGGCTCCGCGAATATTTAGCTTTGTTAATATAAACCACTTACAATAGTAACGAGAGATTTTCTCCCTCGTTTCAGATATCGTAAAGAAAACTTGAGAACAGTGTTAGTGTAACTGAAAAGATAAAATAGTGTATAATCCGGTAGTCTTAGTGTGATGAAGTGCCAGTATGCTCTGTTTTCCTGGAGGATAAACACTAAACAGTAACGCTAAAAGGTAATAAAAAATCTTACAGTAAGGTATATTTTATCGTAATGTTTTCAGTAGAATGAGCGCCGCGCCAGGGACCCATTTATTACTTTTCACAGCTAAAATTAATTTCTCGATTCTTAGTTATTGTTTTTTCTGTTCTTCACTTAATATTGAAGAAAGTCGAATATCGCCAGTCTTGCGAGCTCCGTGGTCTGCTGCTGAATAATTGATTAGTTTCTGTACCGCTATCTGAAGTAAATATTATTATAATAAAGTTAATAATAACTTTACAGTTGGATATAGTGTGGTCACACATACGCAAAACAGGGTTGTGTTTACATGTTGACCCACGTATCTTTACTTTGATAAGTTCAAAACCAATGACGATAACTCTTAAAATAATCTTTGACCAGTCTACAAACTCCAATAATGAACTTCGAAATACTTTATAATGACGCAAATGTTCCAAACGTTGACTTGATATCGTCTCCATTAAACTATTAATCAGTTATGACTACACTTTTGGTACAGACTAAATATTGCCTGCACAAAGTAACATTAGAACACTTGATTTATCGCCATCTTATAAATGGCTTGTTTTCGCCGAAGATACGCCAAAATAAGTATTTCGTTTACGTCTCGCCACCGTTCGCTACTCACCCTACAGTATTCAGGAGAAGGAAAACAGCTATAATTTATACAGAGCGAGACGGAGATATTGTAGTTTTTGTGTTAGACAGAGAAAGGTAGAAAAGCAAGGGACCTTGTTGACGCAGCTTCGTACAAATTGTGACACTGCGTGACCATATTATGGCTTGGTGTGTAATAAAAACTATAATTTCTCAATATTATCCTCCTAACAGTACTTGGCTACGCAACAAACTAATGCAATCTTCCTGTTCACAGGTGGAGTGAATCGGGCGCAGTTGAATAATATGTAATACGTCACAGCCCAGTGACAAACACCGACTGTACTTAGTGTGAGTGCTACTTGGTGCCGTAGAGTCGTCCACAGCGAAAATGGGCAAGAAGAACTCGAAACTAAAACAAGACACGATCGACCGGCTGACGACCGCTACTTACTGTGAGTACCTTCATCATTGTTCGACACTAAGCTACCACTTACTGAAATTCACGGCAAATTTTTCAACGCTCTGAAAGACCGGAATGTCCAATACAATCTCATTCGGGACGCTTGTCGATACTTCGAATGGCAACGTTCCGTTACTGTATAATGACTGTCAAGACGAATGGGCTGTGGACGTCCAGCCGTGTGGTGCGGCTCTTATCGTAACACCCCCCGTGGCCAAGGCGACGTGTGATTTCAAAAGGCCTGTGTTTCCGCTACCAGCCCAGCGCCACAATATGAGCGCTGAATTTCTAATATAAAGCAACTTATTGTGCTTACTCATTACAGATAATACAGGTGATTTATTAATCTCTTATCCAAAATTCAACTAGATAGATATATTCTTTATTGTACACCAAAAATAAAAATTACATCAGGAACTGAAAATTAATAGGTCTTATCGCTAAGAGCGATTTTTTACAGACAACCTTTGGATTTTTTTTTATTTATCAGGAACAATATACATTGTATATGATCTATCAATATGATGGATTTGACATAGAAGGAGAAAAAAGATACGCGGGTAGTTTGTGGTGTACTATTTAAATAATGCAATACTTACATAAACTAATAAATAACAACTAGAACAGTTGTTTCGTAATGAAGGCTTTGATTTGCCTCCCGTGCCGAGGTGAGTTATACAACGTTGAATGTTGACCTTTCGCTGCAAAATCATACTGATTGGCATGATTTTATTTATTTATTTAGGTTAACCAGCAATTATTTGCACAATTCTGATTTAATGACTACAGTAACATTTACGAGTGCAACAATTAATTAGGTACAGGTTAACACTATATGCGCAATAAAAAACTGTTTTACAAATAAAATTAAACCGACTTCAAAAAGTACAAAATAACTTTAATTTCGGAAGTCGGTGTTTCTATAATAGATGCCTAATCTTATCTCTTCGTTATTTAACACCGACTTCCGAAATTAAAGTTATTTTGTACTTTTTGAAGTCGGTTTAATTTTTTTTGTAAAAAGTTTTTTATTTTCACTTTTTAGTTATGGTAGCACCACTAAAAAGTACCTACCCTTCAGCTAAACATAAATTACCAGCCAGAGTGCATCTCATAACGATTCTTATAATCCCAAATACGGTTATATTACATGAATTTACCCCCTCCCCCTTTCCGAAGTTCATGATCAGATCATAACAATATTTCTATGGGACCAACTTGGAAGCATAACCTTTCATCAAAAAAAAAAATTCTAAATCGGTCCACAATTGACAGAAATATCGGTGAACATACATACAAAAAAAAAAAACATTCAGCCGAACATAGAACCTCCTCCTTTTCGAAGTCGGTTAAAATATAGCTTTATAAACTCGTAACATATTTTCTTATATCTTACTGCAATTAGAAGTTATACTACCTACAAAAAAATAATTAAAAGCAATAATAAAGAAAATTATCACAACATTCAATGTTTTATATAACATAAAAAAATCTGTGAGTGATTAAATTATGAGTAAAAACTAAAAAAAGCAATCTAAAGTATGGCGTCAAGCTAAGCAGAGCTTGTGTCATGGGTACTAGACAACTGATAAATATACTTATATATTTCAAAATACATACATATTATAGATAAATTACACCCAGACACACAAATGATCATGCTCATCACATAAACATTTGTCCTGGGTGGGAATCGAGCCCACAACCTCCGGCATAGCAGTCAGGGCCACAGACTACTAGACCAACGGGCCAGTCTGTCAATAAATAAATAAGACAATTGAAGGAATATATACAGTGAGTCGGGGTGGACTGAATTTTCAGTCCAAGGGACTGCCTCCTTAATTTATTTAAATTAAGAAGCTAAGTGCAGAAATATTCACAATACGAATAAGATATTTTGTAAACATGTTGTTTCCTCCAGTTCAATAGAATTTGAATGAACCAAACAAGAACATTTTGCAAAATTTTATAGACGAAAACTTTTTCGGAGAGTTGTAATCAGGTTCAAATCTTGTGCCTGTTAGCTATGCAAAGGAGGTGGAAGGGCACAAAGCGCTGTAAAGCGGCATAAAGTGCGTCACTGTGCGGACGTGCCGCGATGCGCGATGCGCGGTGGTGCGCGCCGGAGCTGCGGCAACATGCGACGCAACGTTTTCATTTGCGGCATAACCACACCCTTTCTTTATTCCCAAAGCCTGTTTATGTTGATTAACAGAAACTTGAAAGTGACATCAATGAAATCGCGGTCTGCAAGGAATAATATTGTTACTCAGTTTTAGGCAATTTGCTTTCTACATTCTGTTGAGCAAGATTATGATTGTAACTCAAATTTGCCTTAAAATTCCTTGCAGTAGTCGAAATTATACTTTTGAAATCTCAAAATAATGCCTAAATAAAAATAGATAATGTACACCAAAAATAAATAAAAAAGAAACTTAAAATTAATTAATAGGATGTCATAATGGGTGATCTTATCGCTAAAAGCTTTTTTTACAGACAACCTTTGAAAGGATTTAATAGGGAAGAAGAAAATTAAAATGTACAGTATTATTCCGATTGGAAATAGTCCGATAGGAGCTTAGGCTAATTACTACACCGCGGTAAAGAGAGAAGAAAGTGGCACAGCAGAATACGTTTCGGGATAAGCTCAGCTAAGTTGCGCATTCAGTCGATTCAATAAGGTCCCGTCGTCGTCGAGAGCACCATAAGTGAAAATCGATTCATCAGGGACGCGGCCGGGATCGCAATTAAAGTCACCGCGAACAATCGTTGTCGGATAATTTTATTGTGATAGGGGGCACCACTTTTACCCAAAGCATAAACATTTTTAAAGTTTTCATTACCATAGATTAACAGTATGTACATGTAGCCGAAAGGTCTGAATTAAAGTTCTGCTTATCGTCTGAATTTACGTTCGTTTGGCAGGCCTGTTGGTCTAGTGGTTAGTGGCCCTGACTGCTATTGCGGAGGTCGTGAGTCCGATTCTCACCCAGGACAGATGTTTATATGATGAGCATGATCATTTGTTCTGTTTCTGTAATTTATGAATAATATGTATGTATTTAGAAATATATAAGTATGTTTATCAGTTGTCTAGTACCCATAACACAAGCTTTGCTTAGCTTGGGACTAGATGGCGTAGAAAATAAAAAGTTCTTTTGCTGTCAAAGGATTAGTTGCTGTTAGAGATTATCCCTTTGCGGATGCGCTTACTGTCTGCTAAATGAACAATCTATTTGTTAATCATATTCTCTATATACTTAGTGATTTCCAATATCAATATCTTACTTGGCACAGCCGTATGTAAGTATGTGTTGTTGTTTTTATTTTTAACTTGCTGTTTGGCGAACTTTGTACCGCCTAACAGTCATGTCGTATAGTGTGATATTTAACTTTTTGAACACTTTAAATTCATATATTTTTCGATATAGTCAGCCTTTTTTTCTCGGTAGGCAAAAATCATCTTTTGACAACCCCCTCTCTTGGGTGGAGCGGGAGATAGTGCCAGACTCTTACTGACTAAAAACCCACCCCGTTCCTTTTAGCCTCTTCATACCGGGGCAAGAGCTTTTTTTCGATCTAGTCAGCCGATTTTGATGAAACAAAGTCTGAGTAATACATTAAGTTAATTATCTACACGGATTCTGTGAGTGATGCGCGTATAACTACAACATGTCTTTTCTACTGATTTATTATATGTTTTTATTGTTGTGTTTGATTTAATTTGTATGCTAAATAAATATGTTTACTTCTTCTATCACTATACGTGTCGACACACAATCATTTTGGTATTAATGAAGAACCTATTTTCTTCTTTATTGATCCTTCTTTTACAAACTTGGGCTATTTCTTACCTGCTTAATGGAGGTATTCAGGTAATCCAAGATTAGCTACGTAACGCCACCTGTTACATTGCATATTAAATACATAAGGTACGGGCGCCTCACTTAACAAACGGACCTTTACAAATAACAAAAGTGAAAACAAACGACTTCCATTATCGAAAAACAAGAAAAAACGTAGCAGCATACAGCTACTGAAAAATAACGACTGTAATTTACCCATTTGACATCTATTATACCAATTTATAACCCAAACGCGCCTAAATTTCGGTACGGTAATATAAAAAAACTTACATATTACAGTGAACCGTATGTTCTATTTTTATCGAGTATTAAATAAAACTCCTACACGAAGCAACAAAAAAGTGTCGGAGCGATTCGGCTTCGTGTCGACATATCGACTGGCGCCTAAATAGGTATTAATGGTAAAGTGTAGTGAATGCGACACTGTCATGATCATGATTCATGGAGTGTGGTGCGTGCCGCGCCGCCATGAGCCCCGCTCACTTCACCTCGCTCGCTCCACGCGCCGCCGTCCTAACTTCTTAATCACTATACGAATTATCATTAAGACACTGGGTCATGGCCGCAACCTTAATCCGCGGATAGATCAAAAACAGATAAATACCCTTTTTGAGCTCGGCAACATTGTAGACGTGTCCTGCTCAACAAAAAAAGATTATCCGCATAAAACTATGGCGGGAGTCACTTTAAGTTTAATCTGTTCCCATAGACAGAGTCCACCGATTCATTATTTGATAGCTGACTAAAGTGTTAATTTCATGCATAATAAATTAATTTATTGAAGGTGTAATCCGTTTAACCACGTGGATTGACAAACATATGGAAATCCGGTGCTGCGCCGCTCCAACCAAAACAATAGTCATATGAATTTATGTTAATAATAGCTGTCAGTGATACCGCCGCGGGGACGCGGCATCCGCCGCTTGATAAGCTTATTAACATTAGTTCACCTGCCTCAATAACTAGACAAATCCCTAATCAAGGAAGTATAGAATTAGTTAATTTAGTTATGTGAAACATGGTAATTGAAGTTTATTTGTATATAAATAACAGCGTTAAGTCAGAAGTAGTCGGGTCTTAGCTGTGTAGTAATTGCGGAGTTTCCCCAAATAAGTGGCGAACTTAGCTTTATAGCGAAGTTAAGTGAGGAAGTTGGTCGGCGCCGGCCGGGCTGGACGACCCGAGGCGCTCGCCGCCCTGCAGCCCGATAACGCCGTCCTCGGCCCTGCCTCATACATATTATGTATGTAATATACTAAATAGAGTATAACTACAAATTATACTGTACCTATTTTTTACAAAGATAAAATATGACAGTTATATATTTATTTTTAATCTCCATCTTCCCCAAAACCCTCAAATAACAAATTGATTACAAGATAAAACACGTTAAAATATTCAGGCAAGAAAAACGTTCTGAAACTTCGGTCTGATTCAGTAAGAAAACTTCTCATTACCCGTTTACAATTATAATGTCAAATAGTTCTGAACAAGCGGAATGAGCGGGGAATTTTGTGAAGCTGGGAGCGACCGGGAGCGGAGCGGAGGGGCGGAGGGGGGAGGGGCTCAACCAATGATCACATCTCACTCACATGAACGTTTGCTAAATTAGTATTGTTTCTACTTTGAATCTTTCTTGTAAGGTTACGAGTGTAGAAGTTCCATTTCCAAGTTTAGATTAGCGAATAAAGTTCGTGCAACTGTTTACCGTGTAAGACAGGTTGCGTGTGTATTTGTACCAGTAATAAGCGTTTATATAAATAAAAAATAACCAACTTCACTAAAAAATTTAATTGAATTTGAGGAGTTCCCTCGATTTCGCCAAGATTCCATTATTATATCCCAACTTGGTGACTATGGGATCATTTGGGAAGTATACCCTTTCCAACTAAAAATGAATATTTCAAATCGGTTGGCAAGCGAGGAAGTTATGCCTGAACAAGTGCTTAAAAAAAATACACACATCCGAATTGAGAACCTCCTCTTTTTTTGCCGACTTCACAAAAAGGAGGAAGTACTATGTTCGGCTGTTTGTGTTTTTAGAAGTTGGTTAATAAAAAGTAACCACTAATTATGTAGGGTTACCAGGAGATCATAGGTGGCGGGTGGTAGTGTCGCTACATAGACACCGGCCCGCCCCACCAAGGGTCGCGAGGTGGAGGCCGGGCTTGCGTGCCTGCGGCCACTTTCACTTCCAAGGTGTCGGTGTTTCCCATTCCTGACACCCGAGTTTGTTTTGCGACAATGCTCGCTCATCCACTGTTTAATTGTAGGTATAAAATGTTCCGGGCATTTTGCTTTAGCTTTATTATCCAAGCAAGGGATGTAATGAAGCATTACGGACTTCTGTTATTAAATACATCGCTGTAGTTCCTGTTGAAAGATACATATATAATACAAAGTTTCTAGTTTAATTCCTATGAAATATGCCAAAGGAAGATACTTGGACCTACTTTTCAAAAGATTTTTAGTTACCTGGACATCCACCTTTAAATTGGTTCCAATCCATGGCATGGCGTGGTGGATTACGCCCTATTCCCTCTCTTAGAGAGGAGGCCTAAGTCCCAACAGTGGGAACATTATGAGGCCGACAAATCAAAGCAAAGCATGGGATGGTAGCAGCCACATAATGCTGGAAGTTCCGTCGCTCCCTAAAGAGGGCATTGACGGTATTGTTTTCAGCTAATAAAATACCTCAAGTTTATCATTTCTCAATTGTTGATATATGACTTTTGTTCCAACTCCCGAACGTATTGGTAACAAACTTCAGCAAAGTTTTGTAACAAAAACTTGCGCCTCTTCATAAGTCTCCGTGGCTCTTTTCATAAGAAATAAACAGGTATTGCGAAAGGCCACTGGCTCCACTTGGCTACGCAACAAAGGTTTCGGAGCCGGTAGCTTGTCATGTGTGTCAACCTATACACGTGTGAGCATTCCTGCTGTGACGTTACTGATAGGGGCTTTTCTAAGAACTGTTATTAATATTAAAGTTGGTAAGCTTTTGTGGTACGCGTTTCGGAAACAGCGAATTGAAGTCCCGCAAGCCACGTCGATGGCGCGCACTGTTCCCGCGCGCCTCAAGGAGTTGTCAGCGACAGCAGAGGACTAGCTGGGTCGAAGCCTACTGGGGCCAGGGTTATCCGAAGGGATATTCGTGCCTTGGTTTGAAGGCTAGAAGGAACGGGGTGGGTTTTTAGTCAGTAAGAGTCTGACACTATCTCCCGCTCCACCCAAGGGCGGGGGTTATCATAACATGATTTTTCAAGTCGCACCTCTATTGTCACCGCCGCCTCTGATGTCTCATGACAGCAGCCGAAGATAATCAAATAGCCGAAGGCGCCCGAACAAGTCATTGTTCACTAAATACTTAGTTTTCTCTATTTGAAGATTTCGGTGTCTAAAGACCTGTGGGTCTAGGTGCCTTAGTAATAAGCGTAAACTAGTCTATACAGCCGCGCAATTTATTGAAAAAGTTGCGTTGACCCTGCATCGCAAAGACACACGGGTTTTAGTCAATAAAAGTCTGGAACGCCTTCCCGTTCCATCCAGAGCGAAAGAAGTTATTTGTCTATTTGATGAATTCCCATCTCAGAAAGTCTAGCCTTTTCTGGCAATCCGCCAGGTAGCTAATCACCGGACTGACCCCAGTCGTCATCAGCGCGTAGTGATATCGCCTCAAGTTGACCACGCCTCCGATTCCTTTATTCTGACAACGCACCCAAGGTGCATCTCACAAAAACCGTGCAGTTTTCCGAGAAAAAAAGTATGGACGTAGCAATAGTTCAATAGTAGTTTTAATTAAATAAGTAAATCTATAATACTAATAATATTTTGAATAAAATGCATGTTTTTATTTGAATTTAAATTTTCTTAATTGTTCACTATAGATAAGCTACCTATATATGGGTATTATTATGTAAGTACTTTTTTATAGTGGGCAAAAATCATCCAACGAGAACTACCGCTCTTGGGCAGAGCGGGAGATAGTGTCAGACTCTTACTGACTAAAAACCCACCCCGTTCCTTCTAACCTTCATACCGGGGCTCGAGCTCCCTTTCGGATAACCCTGGCCCCAATAGGCTACGACCCTGCTGGGCCCCTACTGTTGCTGACAACTCCTTGAGGAAGTAGGTACTGAAATATAAAATCGTTGATAATAATGTTATTTTTTATATATGGTTTAATGAACATTTAATTTTAATGTGTTCTATTTTTGGAAAATAAAAGGCTGAAATAAATTTGACTGGCCTGTTGGTCTAGTGGTTAGTGACTCTGACTGCTATGCCGGAGGTCGTGGGTTCGATTCCCACCCAGGACAAATGTTTGTGTGACGAGCATAATCATTTGTTCTGTGTCTGGGTGTAAATTTATCCATAATATGTATGTATTTAGAAATAAATAAGTATGTTTATCAGTTGTCTAGTACCCATAACACAAGCTCTGCTTAGCTTGGGACTAGACGGCGTTGTGTGATAGTTGTGGAATATTATTATATTATTATCTCTTTATCCACTATACAAACATATAAATTATATTTTTAAATATTTAAATAAAAAATAAAAAACATTTTAAAAATATAAAAAATAGTGTCCCACCGGTATCGGGAACAGGGTCCAAGCTACCGGCGGTCAGGGCTCCAGAGAAAGGAACCTCCTGACTATACGAGCCGTGTCCAGGAGTACCGCTTTCTGAATCAAGCCCTTGATCCAGCCGCCTATCGAGAGCCTCCTAAGGTGTTGGTCGAGCCTCTTGGCAATTAAGCCATTACATATATAGCAATATTATTATTCCATTTATTACTTAGTATGTACATATTATCTACATTTTTAAATATTTCTTAAGTAAAACACATTAAAAAAAAACATTTAAAAATATAAAAAATAGTAGCCCACCGGCATCGGGAACAGGGTCCAAGCTACCGGTGGTCAGGGCTCCTGAGAGAGGAATCTCCTAACGATGCGCGCCGTGTCCAGGAGTACTGCTTTCTGGATCAGGCCCTTGATCCAGCTGCCTAACGAGAGCCTCCTTAGATGTTGTTCGAGGCTCTTAGCTATTAAGCCATTGGCCGTTACGACTATCGGCACAATGATTGCTCTATCCACTTCCCACATGTCGACAACCTCGCGAGCTAAGTCAAGATACTTGATCTGCTTGTCTTTCTCAGCTTTCACGAGGTTCTCGTCATGAGGGACCGCTATATCAACAATCATTGCGCGACGCTCTAGTCGATCTATCACCACTATATCAGGTTTATTGGCAACAATAGTCCTGTCAGTGATGATAGATCGATCCCAATATAATGTGATACTGCCATTGTCGAGAACTGGGTCGGGCACATACCTGTAGTATGGAACTTCTGATTCCACAAGATTATATTTAAGAGCAAGTTGCTGGTGAATAATCCTGGCTACGAGGTTGTGTCTATGCAAATAGTCTCCATTAGCCAGACGAGAACACCCAGAAATAATGTGTCGGATTGATTCCCCGGGCCGGTGGCATGCCCGACAGATGTCAACCGTACCGTCCTTCACAATGTATTTCCGGTAGTTGTTCGTCATCATAACTTCGTCCATAATTGCAAAGACAAAACCTTCGGTTTCCCCGAAGAGGTCACCGAAACGCAGCCAAGATACGGACGCTAATAGGTCTACATCGGGCCCATGTAAGGCCCGGTAGAAGCGTCCGTGAAGCTCCTTGCTCTGCCATACTTCCTTGCGGTCATTAGTATCCAGTACTATAGGTTTGCGCCAGTTCTCGTTGGCCAAGGAGAGCGGGGTGAGGCCCTTGTCCACCGCTACCACATCTCGGTGCATACCCACGTCGGCGGCTAGAAAATATTCCCTGAGACTGCATACCTCGCGGTTGTGTAGGGTCTTAGCATTTAAGAAGCCACGACCCCCACACTTCCGCGGGATATACAGTCTCATCACCGATGACCGTGGGTGATGCATCCGATTTGTGGTAAGTAATGTACGGACCCTCCTGTCCAGGGCATCGAGTTCCGCCTGAGTCCATTTGAGTATGCCGAAAGAATACATCAATACTGGCATGACCCAACCGTTGAAAGCGCGCACCTTGTTTCCGCCTGATAAAAGACTATTCAGTACTTTATTCAGGCGGCCAAAGAAGCGCTCCTTCAACGATTGTTTCACGTCATCAGTATTGATGCCTACCGCTTCCGACATACCCAAATATTTGTAAGTTTCGGTTGAACTGAGGGATCTAAGGTGTATGTAATCCGAGAGTTGAATGCCCTCTATTATTAAATATGATTTGATAAGATTTAATCACGAAAATTGATTATCTCTAAGCCACTGATCACCATCGATCAGGCAGTTTTATTCGTCTAAATCCGACGAGGGTTGACACCGCGGAACAATGAATCAAGCTTTTCTCTACAGCCATTACCCTAAATAATAAATATAACGAAAAAACTATTTTCCCTTTGAGCGCCGATTATACATACGTCTGTACAACTTGAATGACCTTGAAAATACTTATTTTCGTTTTGTAAACACGTTTGCATGAAATTTATTTGCCCGAAAATGTTGGTTTCAAAATTTTTGTTTTTCCAAGAAAAATCTACAAATAGTTTTTTTTTACTATTTGGTGATTTACGTAAAAACGTAAAAAAAATCCAGGTCATTAACCCCCTGGCGCTCGAGGGTTTAAAAGTTACAGGCATTTGACATAATCATCCCAGATTGCATTCGAATTTAATTTGAACGAATGCATTTTACTTAAAGATTAAAGCAGGAGGTATTTTATCACCTTCTTTCATGTCGATAAATTCAGATAGACAGAGATTTATCTCTGTACGACTATATCGGCGTCGTATTAATCCTGGAGGGTGCAGGAGTTTTTTAGTGACGTTGAAAACTATGTTATGACTTCTCTCACTCTAGGGTTGATCAGGAGGGCGTGTCAGGCTTTTACAGACTAAGACCTACCTAGGTACCTCCGGCTGCCCTTTAGCAGTCTAGGATTACATGAGGATTACGAAATTCCGTCCGTCTCGTGTAAAGGGGACTAGCTCCACCTGAAACCAGTGCCCGTGTGGATCCATCTAGAAAGTCTCTTTCAGCCAGATTATTTGTGCAGCGGCCAACTTGAATCTGCAGTCTCTTAAGGCCAGGTACTAATTATGTACTTTTTCGAACCTTTACAAATCCATTTCCATGAAAAATTATTTTATTAAAATTTACTATACTAGTAGTTCCAACCGCTGGGCAAAATCTAAAACGTGATTTAAATTAGTTAGTTTGATAAAAAAAAATTCACGAACAAGTCCCTAACTTTTAATTTCATACGTGTAAATCTACGATATTAAGTAAAGGCCAAATACAAAAAATTTTGAATATTTTTTTATAAAAATTAAATCGCTGTTGCGGGGCCGCGAAACAGACATAGATACCCAGCAGATACTGTAAGTAATAAAAACAAAACTCCGTGACTGCAGAGTATCCAAATTGTTTTTTATTATTTTTACTTTTCTTTTTTTGGAGCAAAGCACATAAATTATATCTTACTACCTGGTTAACCCAATCACATAGTCGATCAATAATCGTTTCTCAGGTCTTTCTTATCCATATTCATACTCAAGATTTCCCCGCAGTGTTTCCCTCTTTCTTCCGCATCGATCGTCATGGAATTTTCGATGTCGATCAACTGTGTAGCTCGAGTCGTAGCTTGGCTAATCGAAGCAAGAGGCGACAAAAACAAATGTTACAAAGTGTATTATGGGAGATAATAAGGGTGTCTTTGACATTGACGCACCAACAAATACCATGGATCCAGTACGTCCTTAAACCCCCCAGTGGTGGAAATTTTTGTCAGTTTTTTCCCATTAAATAATCTAGTAATGAAAAGCAGTTCATTATTGGTTGTTCGGGTACCTACGCAGAGAGTCCATGGAGTTTCTTGCACGTTCTTCTCCATAGATATCTACGCTTTGGAACGTGCAATTTAGTTTCACTTTTCTTGGACTGACCGATATTTGAGTATTCAAAAGTGCCTGCAAATGGTCTATTTGAAATAAATGCTTTGATTTTGATTTTTTGAGATATATTTCCACGGTTATCTGGCGCTTTCTATAGCAGGTGATTCAAATTTGGTTAAGTCCAATTTACAAAACCTGAAACACAAGCTACTGCAGCCTCCGTGGCCAGCCTTTCGGTACTTTACAGGATGCATTTTAGAGTTAAAAGGTGTTTTCAAGGCTAGAGTGAATATGTGTTAAACTAATGTGCCTCACCATTAACAATTGCATCACTGCTTACCATCAAGTGAAATTGCAGTTATCGATAAAAATCACCACACTAGGATTCATTCCTGTATCATGAAAGCCTTCACAAATATGTAACCTCATTCACAAGACACCCAAACCGGGAACAATTTGTAAGTTATACAAATTTTGTTCCGTGTGTGAATCGAACAAGCTACACGCAGCACTACAACCGATCGATTAACTACTGTGCCACCCGTGCAGCCATTGATTTATATCGTACGGATTTCTCAAAGGTACTGCCTAATCCTTAAAATCCGTACAAAGAAGTGACAAGCCGAAATTTCACAGAATGAGTAAGACCTTGAGAAAACGTTGCGTAACCTATTATTCCCCGAATTTATTTTGGCATAAATTCAGGAAAATGGCAGATTGTGTTATCTTTGTATTATAGACTCGACATTTATCTGTTATTTGAGTTATTTAATTGTCACTCCAAAAGGACGCTTATTTCTTATTATCAAGCTAAGAGTTCCTGTTGAAATTATAGAAGCAATTCATTTCTTAATAGCGGAGATTTTTAAATGCTAATGCGCAACCCACCTGTAGTATACATTCGAAACAACAATTTTAATTACAATATTAATTTATACTCTTTACTAATATTATAAAAACAAAAAAAAATAGTTTGTTATTAAATAAACCCAAAGAGTACTGAACCAATTTTAAAAGTTCCTTCACCAGTGCCTAAAAATACTCCATGACTAAGTGACATACGCTACCTATATTTTCCTACATTCACGCAAGCGAAGCCGGTAGTAGAAGCTAGTCACTAATGGTTTCTTATAAACAACATATCAATAACAAGCTTTTGATGAAAATATTTTTTTCATGGCAAGCTTTTATAGTTTGGTATACCTATTTATTTAATACTCGTCAAGACGAATCATACGAGCCCAAACTCGATGGGATTGTGTTGTTTAACTACCAAGTTCCTATAGTCATCTTCCGGTTCCATCATCAGATCAGCTCCTTGTCATAATAATTTTGTATTGTCATCTGATTTACAAAATTTCAGCTCAATCGGTAACCGGGAAGTGGGTCAAAAATTTACAAGATTTAATGACAGACAAGCATCGGGACAGGTGAAACTAAATAAAGCTTGTAATAATAAAAATATGTCGTAGATAACTATTTTCTATTAAAAGCCTACCACCGATTTATGTTACAGAATTTATAACACACACTAACAAGGGAACATAAATCAGGTCTAAAATTAGCACTTTAATATGCCTAGGCATTCGCTTGCAGTCTCCAGGCTCCCGTCTTGCGAATAGGGAATAAACGTAAGCCGTTCTAAGATACTCATTAAAGCCACGTGTATACTACGTATACGTAGAACAGATGGCACGTATCCACAGTGAAGACACAAAGACGGAAGACACTTGAGACTCTCTTTACACACAGTAAAAGGACTGCCTCACTATAAGTATAAGCCACTAGATGATCAGAATATAAGAACGTAGATACATGAACATGTCACACTCATCATTTCAACCGATATACGTCCACTGTTAGACAAAGGCCTCCCCCAAGCGTCGCCACAACGAACGTTCCTGTGCGACTCGCATCCATCGGTTTCCCGCAATCTTCACTAGGTCATTAATCCACCTTGTTGGAGGCCTTCCAGCGCTGTGTGTCTTCCGGTATGAGGTCGCCACTCCAGAGCCTTTCGGCCCCAACGGCCCATCTGTTCTGCGAGCAATGTGCCCTGCCCATTGCTACTTAAGTTTGGCAATTCTCTGTCACACTGAAAACAATTTTTTTTTCCATGATATATCGTGCAATCAGTCTTTCCGACTATGAGCAGATGTGTTGAAAGAATAATTCACTGAAAAATGAGATTATTTTTCTGTGAAAAATTGCTCAGACTATTTTTGGGCAGCTACAAATTTAAAGTTACATTTAATAATAATGTGAACTCTGTCTGTATGTAACTCTTCTGACTCCTAAGCCATAGAGACATACATCTAATTATTATAAGCTTTTGTATAAATATAGATAATAGAACTTTGTAATGGAAGGCTTATGGTGAAATACATTATATTTATTATTTAGAAGAAGGCGAAAGTTTATTAAATATGTCAAATTTGGCACGTAGGTAGTCTATGTTTTAGAACAGAAAATAGTATATATTTTTCGTACTTTCCAGAAAACTTAGGTTTTTTATGATACTTATAGGTAATAGTATTGTAGGTACCAATAAGAAACTAAAGTCACAATAAATTGATTGTTAAACGAAATACCTACTTGTATCTTAGTATTGATTTTCCTGAAACAAGTTAAACCTGTTTTTCACCAAGATATAGCTTTGTCTGTAACAGAAACGGGCCAAATCGTGTAGAATAGATGCTTCAAAGAATACAAAATTCAACTCAAAACCTTGTACGTGATCACAGAATTCTCCTATTATGGATTGCTTCTGGATCTGGGCCATAAATTGTGCCGCTGCTGTAGATCTAACGGGAACAATTAGCTAAAACGTTATAGTTCAAATGAAACAAAAAGTTTAAAAATACTGCTAAACATCCTCTAAAATCTACATCATCAGCCTTTTTAATGTTCCCACTGCTGGGACTCAAACCTCCTCTCTAAGAAAGGGCCGTAATACACCACGCGGGCCCAGTGCGAGTTGGTGAATGTCACATATCTTCGAATTTCTGGTTCTAGGACATGCCGCAGTGGTAATGAAATAAATTACACAAAGTAATAAGCCTGGCAGGGTTTCAACCTGCGACCTACAACTCGTAAGTCGGAGCCATTACCACTCGGCCACCACTGCTCCCTAAAACTTTATAGCATAAATATCAAAAATAAAGAAAAAAATAATTAGCGCAAATTTCACAAATAAAAAACTTTCACGGGCACAAAATTTGCTAATAAAACTACTTTGACTGGCACAAAATTCGCTAATAAAACAACTTTGATTGGCGCAAATGTCTCGACATCATAAAGACACAATAAAATGTCACGCCACCTCGCTAGCTCTACACGCGATTGTTTGACAAAACACGTAAAGGAAGGCAAATACAAACAAACCCCTATTACCTATTCACATCAAGCAGGAAACCATTTTACTTTACTCACAGAAATTAACAGTTTTGTTAAAGCCCCCGTTTTATTCTGTTGCCGCCGAAGAACAATAAAAGTGCAAACCGATAGCGAATAAAGAAGTCCATTAGACGGAAGCATTCATGTGAACTGTGCACTGTCTTTATGCCCGGGGGCTCGGGTATCCGGTCCTACGTAATTAGGTTCGTAAGCTAACCGGGAAACCGCTTCTTTCTATGCATAAAACCTCATATTTCAAAGCAGATAGCTTCGATTAACCCTATAATCCCTTAAAATGTTATACACGGGTTATCTCGCTCGGGAACCGGATGGCAGGTGTCGGGTACTCTCAGAACACAGCGGTGCTCGTTCACAGAAAAGATTATTATTGTTTTAACCATTCCTGTAACATAAGTGTGAAAGCTCCGAAAGTTCCTACCGGAAAATAATATTTCACTGTCTTTCACCATATTATTTAATTTTACAGGGCAAAGAGACGGTACTGCGGGTTTTACTGAAAAATAATCTAATAATTTGAATTAAGTACATATTAATTTGGGTAGACCATGGCATCGGGCTTCGAATATAGGATAATATGACTTTTTTCCTAGTGTATATTTTACCATCGCAGGCAAAATCGCTGGCAAAAGCTAGTATGCATGAATAATCAAACGATTTTACATGAAAGTAACATAAAGTTAAATTGTTAAAAATAATTGCCACCGCAGAGTATCAACAAGAGAATAAACTATAAATCTCATGAAGATATTTATCTAGTTTGCTGAAGGTCGCAAACTCAATCTCAGTAAACTCCATGGATAAAACAAAGTTTACGATCTCTCCACAACGAAACATGGCATACCTCCATACTATTCAACATAAAAGTTTTTTATGCGTTGCGCCTCGTCGTTTTTATAAGAACCCAGTTGCTAGAAGTCGCGAGAAAAATTGGCAGGTAGATAGATCTTGATATACAGTGCAGCATTCGCTCCGAACCAGTCCCACCTGTTTCACGAGCTTTGTGAGGGGGATTAAAATAGAAACGAGGCGCTGTACCTGTTCCCAACGAAACGCGCAAAAACTTACAGCTGAACACTTTGCAGGCGTTCACGTATGCATCGCGCAGAGAGAAGTAAAAAAGGAAATTGCCACAAATAGGGAAACAGTTTCGATTGTTCAAGTAGGTAGGTTCTAGCTCATCGACATTCATCAGAGGTTACAGATTGTATACTCTTCTGGACGAGATGTTCCTGTTCTAGGCACTGCACCGACTCGGTTCAGTGGGCATTCAGTATGAATTCGAATCTCATCGTGATACAATGGGGCTACCGTCTATTGACTAAGCACATAGTCTGTGATTAGTTAACAGACTGCAGACACGTTGTTGTTACGTAGTCATCGCAAACAGATAAGCTTGGCCTCGTAGAAATTAGGCCAGCCTAACGTACTGGCCTATTTGACGAACTAACAGATTCTGCTTAGGAACGGCACCGTCAAATTCATACAAATATTAGACGTTTGCAAAATATTGATAAGTACTTAAGTATCTTTTGACCTATAAACTACATTTGCCGCCTACGCATATTTTATTTTAAGCCGGACTGCTAGGCTGCCGTGACTTTGAATACTTAATCCGAATTTCGTTATTGAATAGTTATTCTGAAAGTATTTTATTCAATAAAATAATCATAAACTTGAGATTTATATTCAGCGCGCATTTTGCCATTACCCTGAAAAGGTTTGAAAGTATCAAATGAAATCAAATGCTGCATACCACTACTACTCTTTAACTACAAATGGATTATTTAATTTCTTGTTTTCTGCACTTCGACAAATCGATCACAAGTGTTATTGCAAAACAACGAAAGATTTATATTTTCTTTATACACATTATATTCTTAAATTTGTATTTTCCAAATTAATTTCCGTAACGGTTTTTCTAAATCATAAATGGAGTCTTTATTTGAACCTTTTGACTCTTTTTCATAAGATCTTTGGTATAAAATCGACTGAAAAGTATTTCGGTGTAGAATATTTTAGGTACATACATACGTTCAGTAACAATTTCCTCTCTAGGGTGGCAATACCCCACGTATTTGATATCGATTCGATACCGCACGGAGAAAAAGGGTCAGCAAAACATACATCTTTTAAGCCGAGATAAAGAATATGTGATTCCTCTTCATCTTCTTTTCGGGTCGATTATACTTTAGTAGCTGGTATTTTTTTAGCGTTTATTTTTTTTTTGACAAAACTGCAGTTTATGCACATCTTAATCCAGAGTTTGATAGACCCTTCTCAGGTCTTGTCAGAGTGACTTTCGTTTTCTACAATGTCCCTACACAACTTTAGGTTTATCTACCTCTTCTTTTTATCTAAGCGATCTATCTCTGGAATGCGCTCCCTTTGAACATCATGACGGCAAACAGTCGGGTTTCCTTCAAAGTAGACATTCTCAATAAATTGATAACCTCATCACAGTATAGTCAATACTGTTGGATATGTTTTCTCACAATAGCATTATATATTTACGTAGGTTCCTATATGTATAAAGCTTATTCCCTTTTATCCTGAAATTTAAAGTTGCTGTCTAGAATATCGTAATATTTTACAGGATGACACTTTGTTCAGTGTTCTTCTTGGCAGGGGTCTCTTCCATTGTTTTCTATCTCTAGCAACCCTTCTCCAGTTGGATCCGGATATTAGTTTTATTTCATCCTCCCATATCTTCCCCTATTCTTTTTAACATTTTTGGGGTAACATTCTGTAATATTCTGGCTTCACTTTCTGGTATACTTCGTTGTATGTTACCGGTCCATCTCTATTTTAGTTGGTCTACCTCTAGAAACACGTCTTTCTTTTCTTTAGTCTTCGATCTTATAAAGGTATTTCTCCTTCTATTCTGTTTTTCACGCAAGTTCATCAAGTTTGTATCAAAAACTTTCCATTTATTTTCTGTGTTTAATTTAGTGAATTTCATTATCTCCTTAAGGAACCAATATTTTACTAATATGTATGAACTGATATGTATCTAAGTGCGTATTTATTTTGTACACGTTTCGTATTCCTTAGTCTATCTATTAAATTGCAACTCCTATGTTATGTTTCTACACTATACTGAGGACGACCTTAAAAGTAATGATAGAAAATTCCTAAAGCACTATAGTACAAGTCTGCCCTTGCACTATATGTTACCAGTGCATAAAGTTTTAACATAGGCTAATTTTCTAATTAGCATTTCATAGGCTAATGAAATTTATATTAATAAATTTCATTAGCCACAGCGATCATCGAAATGCTAGATTGTAGGTAAAGAATTGATCACGTCACGTTTCAGCAGCTTATATCCATTTTATACTTATAGTTAATATATATACATACTTTTAGTTAATTATCGCAAGTAGAAGACGTCTTTGCCTAGAAGTGAGACTAAAAAACATTTCATTTCAGTTTTTAGATTTATCGATTGAACATTACAGCATCTATTCTATTTAAAAAAATGTGTCAAGTTCTAGCTATGATTGCAGACACTAAATCTTAATTAGTGTCTCATTCTTATTAATTAATTGGAAAATATTAAATATAATAAGAGCTGTTTCCTAAAGCTAGGTTATTTGTCTTGATAAAAAGTAGCTTACTGATACTTTTATTTGAATTTCATTTGTGAAATATTTTTTAGTTGAATATTTAGGTAATATAGTCGAAGTCAATTTTTGAAGGAAATAAAAATCTGTTGTTGGCAACGCGAATTTTATTTGTCGTTCACTTGTTCCCTGAGATAATAATAGTTTTACGACAGATGTTGATCGTAATATGGTTAGTGATGATGAATCAATAAGCGGAGTAGAATATTTAGAATCATATTTCTCTTACGATTCCAGATTTATGTTATCACTATAAACTACCTAAGATACTTATTATACCTTTGCTGCTACCTTTGCTCTGCTTATCACAGAAGTAAGATACATTTATCTTACTTCTGTGATAAGCATATCATTAAAGCGAATGAAATAGGTAGATATATTCTAAATGAAAATCTTTTGCATAATATTAAAACATTTAAAAATACTTATATTCCATACTTTTTATAAGGTTCTTATATTACTAAACAATGATCAAGATCTCAACCTTGATTATTGAACCAGTGTTGACTGCATCTGATTTCATTTTACCCCAATAATTACCCAAGTCGTTTGACTTTTCAGACAGACTATACCAAAGATTAACTTCAACTATACAGATAAACTTTATTATCTACCTATAAAATTGAAGATAGTATCAATCAAACAGTTAGTCTCTTTATTTTGTTATATAGTCACATAGTTATTGGTCTCGTTTGATTTAATGTTTTAACTGACGTTATGAAGTGATCATCGTACTGAATTTATACTTTATTTACATGTTATCCAATTGAAGAGCTTCTCAGATATATTTTTTTAGCCAGCCACATGCAATATTTTGGAGACTCTACTGCTTGCATAGTTTATATTAGTAGTATTTCGAAAAACGGTACATCAATTGGAGTTTACTTTGATCCCTTTTGCCTTGGGTACAAAAAAAAAACCTCAACAAAGACATGGTCCCTAGATATTTTACCATAATAATATCATGTGATTGAGTTTTGGTTAGATATTATAGTTTTATATAAGGGATGAAATTTCCGGGTTGAGGGAAGTGTTATTAGATTTTACCACTGGGGTTATCTCAGTGACAGCTCCAAGTTTGAATGTAAAACTTCTGGTGATGAAATGAGGTTGTACGAGAGGTGTACCTCTGAAAAATATAAACGTTATGATATGGATGTTGTGATGCTGTGTAGTTTCTCAAATTACTACTTGGTACAAGCCAAAACGTAGATACCTGGGCGACTTCCAAAGTGTAATAGCACGAAGTTAGTTTGTCTTCTGTGGCTCCTAGCACAAGTTTGTCTCTCCTAATACTTGGATCCTGATGATCCCTTCAACAGACACAGTTTCTGCGTAGACTGCAAGAACAATAGGGAAGTTATTCGTACCAAGTTTTCTGAGGCTAACAGTGAGTTCCTTTTGTCTTCGCTTATTAAGTATTGGCAAGTTTCTTACCTCAACTTTAGCCTTTATTATGGATTTTAATTATTAATTTGCTGAGTAACGAGTTAATTTGTTTCACGTTTTATACTGTCATATTTGGGCTGCTTAGACGGAAGTTCTAGTTGGAGAATTAACATTGGCTTATTTTCAAATTACTATAGCAATAGCATTAATCCAATATTTCAAAGGTGGAAGATGCCCAGGCGTCGGGGGTCGCAGGCCAATTTCCGGCCTCTTAAGCGCGGGTTTGCAAACGGCGAGCAATGGGTATGTTACCGTCCGATATTGACCAAGCCAACGCCGACGACGGCGTGTACTCTCGGGCCTCAAAGAACTATTAGCACAATTGACACCTGTCAGGGTTGCATAATTGTTTTGAAGAGCTTGGCCTTGACTGCAAAAGGCAACTGTAGAAACACAGGTGTCAGGTGGATTTTAGTCAGGAAAAGTCTGACACTAAGAGCGGGAAGAGTCATATGATGATTTACAACAAAATAGACAACCTAAAATTTAAATAAGTATTGATACGTTTCCTTAATGAACGTAAATATTATAAACGACATTTAATAAGTGTGAACAGTTCTATGACGTTTATCGGACTAATGTTTTTGCAGAACAAACGTATTGCACGCGCCACGACACTTAAATAATTAATTTTAAACGTTTCCTTGACATTGAACCTTTCGTAGAAAATATACTATAGGTAAACATTAGCTTCCCAACTACGTAGTTCTAACGGTGTTCTACTAACATAAAATAAAATGCTATGCTAATCATAATTCATAATTATTTTCTAGTAATAACATAGCTTCACGTTAATGTTCTTCGATACGATAGGCTGAAGGACAGGTGAAGATACTCCCACCTACTATCCACTTTCTAGCTCAACTCTCTCTTTAATTGTTTCGAAGCCATCATCATCACCTGCGGCCGCCTTCATCTGCGAAGCATTAATGCTAGCAAAGGAGGCAGTGGTCCTCGCGCCCCAGCCGCCGAGATTCCGATCCCGAAGCGGTTGCGGGCTTGCGGACGGTGAGCAATGGGTAGCTTACCGTCTGACCGTCCGGTGCCCGTCCAGACCGAGCTCAAGTCGCACGCGCCTCATGAAGATGTCAGCAACAGGGGCCCTGCAGGATCAATGCCTTCTGGGGCCATGTGTGATGCGAAAGAGAACCTCGAGGCCCAGGAACGAAGGCAAAGAAGGAACAGGAGTAGCTTTTAGTCAGTAAAAGTCTGACACGCCGTCCCGCCTCGTCCAAGAGCGGGAGAGGTCATTGGACAATTTTCCACCTTAAAAATCACTACCTTCACACGTCATTACCTTTCTACCATTTTTTTTTTGTCGAAGGGGAAAATCATCTTTGACGAAACCCGCTCTTGGGTGGAGCGGGAGACAGCGTCAGACTCTTACTGACTAAAAACCCCGCGCCGTTCCTTCTAGCTTTCATACCGGGGCACGAGCTCCCTTTCGGACAACCCTGTCCCCAGTAGGCTTCGACCCAGCTGGGCCCCTCCTGCTGCTGACAACTTCTTGAGGCGCGCGGGAACAGTGCGCGCCGTCGACGTCTTGGACCTTTCTACCATCAACAATCCTTTCATTCTTAACATCTCTACGATCCGGACTAAGCGTTTTTTCTCGTCGTTGTTACCGCGTACATTGAAGTACTGTAGCAATTTGCCTGGTGCAGTCTTCCCGTCCGATTTTGATTTAGGTTTCTTCAAGCCTAGTGTGCATAGGCTCTCAATAAACTAGTGCGCTTTACCATCAACGATTGCATTACTGCTTACCATCAGGTGGGATTGAAGTCGAGCACTAATTTATGTCATTTAAAAAAACCGGCCAACGGTGAGCTGGGCTCGTGCTCTAAGGGTTCCGTACAGACGTTTCCTATGAAAAAAGTTAATTAGTTCAATTTCCGAATTGATTTACGAAGATTTTTCCAAACGGCATTTTCTTTTTGTTTGTAACTGTTTTACAGTTTTAATTTTTTTTTCTTAACTGTACTATGAAACCTTGCTTCATGCTCAATTTCAGGATTCTAGGTCAACGGGAAGTGAAAAAAGGAAGTGAAATGAATTTTGATTCCCTTGAGAGTCTCGAAATATACGTTTATTTGCGACAAAAACGGCCGTATCTTTTAACTAACTGGGAAGTTTAAATTTTTCATAGTTTCAAGGGACCGCAGACCTGAGTATATAGTTTTAATTTCAAAAGTGATACCTCCACGCGTTCCCGAGATAAAGAGTCTTGACAGACAGACTGACGGACAACAAAGTGATCCTGTAATAAGTATAAGGGTACCGTTTTTCCTTTTGAGTTACGGAAAAAGAGAGTTTTTCCGGGTAAAACTCCATCTAATAACTTATCCCGATATGGGAGAACTGAAAGCAAAGCGCAGACTTTTACTGACTGAAACCCACCTTTGTTCCCTTGGTTGTTCTTTTATTACTTTACACAATCTGGCAACCCTGACATTACTGCTGAGTCTGTAATAGTAGGTGCTGTCTGGTGTAGGGATCGATGTCAGGACCCGGTGATTGCCAGCGCTTGTGGCTAGAGCGCGTTTTATGGTTGGTTTTATGGAGGGTATAATTTGATTTACCTGTTTAACATAAAAAAAATATCAAGCCATACCACAGATTGCTATTGTTATTATATTTGACTGTAAGCGGCCTTATAATAGGTTCGATGGTAGACTACTTTCTGTTCTGCTATCATGAACTTGCATCAATTGTGCTTTAGATATAGATTAGTATATCAATTTTATTTTTTCCTTCAATTTTAAATAATAATAATAATATTCCACAACTATCACACAAAGCCGTCTAGTCCCAAGCTAAGCAGAGCTTATGTTATGGGTACTAGACCACTTATAAACAAAATTGTCTAAATACATAGGTACATATTATAGATAAATGATCACGCTCATTACACAAACATTTGTCCAGGTTGAGAATCGAACCCACGACCTCCGGCATAACAGTCAGGGCCACTAACCACTAGATCAACAGGCCAGTCATATTATGAATGCATTACATTTTTATTAATGCAGTCATGCCAGTCCTCTCGCGTCGAGCTCTGGTTCAAGTAATGGTCCGGAGCGAAGCCGGACTTGAACTGGCTGAGGAGTGGGCAGCGGTCGCCCCCTTCTGTGAAGTAGTAATGTTAGTGAAGGAGTAGGCCGCACGCGTGGGCTTGCGGACGTCAAGCAATTGGTAGCTCACCGTCCGACCATCTGGTAACCGTCCGGTAAACGGCCGAATCGTCAAAGGCGTGTAGTGGTCTACACGTGCCTCAGAGAGCTATCACCAAACCGTAGGGGCCCAGCAGGGTCGAAGCCTACTGGAGCCATGTTTTGACATCCGAAAGAAAATCCCCTGGTCCTGGTACGCAAAAGAGAAATGAGGAACATAGGTGTGGTTTTAGTCTGTAAAGGTCTGACACGAACTCCCGCTCCGCCCTAGAGTGGCAAAAATCATTAGATTATTTCTCACCATAAAAAGGCATAGCCTGATAAGTCTGCTGCATGCATGATATTCTGTTTTTATTTCTGAGGAATACAGATTTTTCTAAAACTGTACCTACACTAATTTTCTTTATTTATTTGATTTTAAACGCCTCCAAATAACTTTGACGATCTGGCTATCACTCAGAGCAAGCTGTTCTGGCTATCTTATTGTTCCCTTCTTGTATAAACCCTAATTGTCTGGCCCTAATCTAAATTAATTTCGGGCCAGCGTATTATCTTCGAACTACAAGATGTTCGAACAGTGGCGTAGCTAGGCGACCAAGGGCTCTAGGGCAAAAACAAATCGGGGCCCCAAAATTGTTTAGACTTTATGTACATATTTAAAAAATGCAACGCTGTGTCATCTATGAATCCCAAGTTATAAGAAGATCTATCATTAACATACACACGCAATAATATGGAGACAAGGTCGTCGGTAATTATAATCCGAAACGCCATCTTTCACAGCTTAATTATCGAATCATCACAAGTTGGCTTTTCAACCAATAAGTACTGCAGTGGTCACATCATTTGATTCACTATCAACAGAAATATTTTTTTATAAAAGTTTTCGTTCATTCAATACGCGATTTGTTAATCAGGTTTTGGGGGCCCTCAGAGCTTGAAGGCCCCGGGGCACTGCCCCCCCTAGGGCCTTAGTAGCTACGCCACTGTGTTCGAATGAATCACTGGCCCTGAAATACAAAGAGAAATTCAATGAATACGAGTAAATTTAAGATTTTTAAAAGTCTGACACTCTCTTAACACTTCCCAACCAAAAACCAAAATCCCTCTACTTCCTTCATTTTGATTATCTATTAAATAAAATCTATTAAAGAAACTGACTGACTGACATATCAACGCACAGCGGTACTAACTAGCGGAACTAGGAGCGTGAAATTTTCGACCAGGTTTGCTTTTGTGAAGTAGGCGAGCACAAAGAGAGGAATTTCCAAAATTCTCAACCTAAGATGATGTCGCGGGTCCATTAGTATGGAGATCTAGTAGGATATATAAAATCTTTGGGAGAAGCCTACTTCCAAGCGGGCGAAACCACTGGCAGAAATTAGTTTTTCTATATTTGTATCTTTCACACACTTAACTCTACGTTTTTTCCGCTCGATTCTATTCTAAAAAGCAATAGATAGCTTTTTAATTTTCAGTAACACAATTTTTGATATTGTTCTGTTTCCAGTTTTCTAACACTCAGACATTGAACTATGGCCTCTAAATAATGACGGAGGTGACGTTCTGATGATAGTGACGTTTCAATTTCCGAGAACAATAGCAGGCACACCTTCTAATCAAAATATTTGATTCGTAAGTACCATTACTTTAATAGACGAACGCGTTCTGGTAATAGCGGCCTTAATCTTGGATCCCTAAGCATCTACTGATCGTAAATGTTAAGGCCTCAAATAAATTCAGGCTCTAGTAGCTGGTATTACGAATCAGTCTAGCTTGGACCGTTGGCCTGGTTTATATCATTTGTTCCTCTTCACTGGGGCTTGGTTATGGGATCTACGAACGGTGCTTGCTCCCAAATTCCTAGATAGAGACCATCAAATAATATGGCGCGGTGTCAATTTACATCAAATATAGATTTATTACCAGAGACCGAGCGACCGAAGATTTAGTTTCGGTATAAAAAATGATTTCGGCTAGATTATCGGTTTCGGCCAAAAAGTGGCCAAATATTCGGCACGAGCGAAACAACTGTCTTTGAGCTTACGGTTATGATAGATCATACTTACTAACTGACTAATTACTTAGGCTATGTTTTTTTGATATTTTTTACATCATTATCGATTTATTCGATAATTAAAATTTAATACTTAAAATCATTACTACTTACATAATTAAGCATAGTTAGATAACTATATTGAAATATAATATGAATAACGAGTAGTATTAAAACATAAATACAATTTTTTGTTAGTTTCAGTTTTAGTTAAAACTTAAACTGAAAGAAAAGCCGAATGTTCGGATACGGTTTCGGCTGAACATCGTGTTTCAGTCACTATTTATTACTATAATAACAAGATTTTATTCGTCGTTCAACTCGTGTTTACCACGAAAGTCCATAATGAAAATCAAAGTGGTGTCAATCGGAGTAAGACCTTAACTTAAATTGTGTCTTCATTTTAATTCATGAATCCCCAAGCGACCACCGGTGGCCGCGCATCTATTGTCTTACTATTGTGTCTCTAATTGACGGTATCTGAAGGGTTAAACCTTTACTTATAACACTCATCACTCCGGAGTGGTTATTACAGTTTAATTGGGACACATTAGATGATGTAATCTCAAAATAATAAGGTTCTGGTGTTTATAATGCTTTCTCTAATCTCTAATGCTATCTCTATCTCTAATGCTATCTCTATCTCTAATGCTATCTCTGTCTCTAATACTATCTCTAATCTTTTTGTTCCTTTTTATAAGTATACTATATATATCTACACACCTCCACTTACATATACACAAGTCCACGCTCTTATGCAAAAAACAGGGCCTAATAGTTTTTATTCAATTTTTGATGATGGGAGCTTAGGCCTAGTTTAGATTCCAGATCTCCCACAAATTGCAAATTTCATCTGTTAAGTGCTGTTTGTCTGCCAAATATCATGTTGATGTTTGAAGTGTAATTTGTGGATATAAATAAACATTTTTTTATTTGATTTGATTTCATTGAATATAGTTCAATTACTCGTATTTCAGTACAAACTAGTTTTCTAACATTTTAACCGTAGAATGGAACTGAAGCAATTTTCTCTCCGCCGTTTCGTGTAGGGCTCATCAGTCTCAAGTCCTAGTTAGGAGTTCTGTGCAACAGCAGAGATCCTATTACGTCGTCCCGGATTCTCGTATTCCACTAGCACTTGAATGCAGGTAATTCCATGATTGCTATGGTTAATCTGAAACCAATTTGGAGTCTGGAGAACGTTCGTCGGTCCTCTCTATCGATGCCTACGTAGCTACCCAGACAATTATTGTCTCATTGTACTGACGTGCTAAGAGGGATCTTGTTGATCCGTTTATCTTGAACATGTTTGTAAGCTTGTCGTTTCATCCAACGCAATCCATTGCAATGTTGGATAAAGAGACAACGCGAAAAATGAGAGATTTCGTCTGAACGTTCTGTTGGCATTCGGTAATTCCGTCACACACTCGAATATTTCACAAAACTTGTTCCAGGAAATACTAGATTATTTAAAAATCATACAAGTTTTTAGAAAAAAAAATCGTCATTTAGAATCTTGATTAAATCTGTAACGTTTTTAAAGTAATATTTTTTTTCCTTTATGAGTATACTAGCTTCTGCCAGTGGTTTCGTCCGCGTGAATATTGGTTATTGCGGACACAAAGTCGAAATCTATGTCCATCCTTGGAGTTCATGCTTCCTCCGTACCAAATTTCATCAAAATCGGTTTAGTCGTTTATCTGTAGAAGCGTAACAGTCAGAGTTATTTTCACATTTGACATTTATAAATGTAATATTAGTGTGAATTATGAAAGATCAAAGTTCACGCAAATTGCAAATTTTCAGAGGTATTTGCTGTATTAGTTTAACACAAATTTATGTTTTGATCTTAATAGAAACTAGATAATAACCACAACATATCTGTGTTTCCAAAATATCTGGAGAATGATGTGTAATAACGTCATAATCACATAAGAGCGGTTGTATGGAGATGTATCTCGAGTTGGACGTTTTATACGGTACTCTTGGGCTGAATAATATCAGCCGCATGGGTCGATCTCTAAAGTTAAGCAACGCTTGCCGAGGTTAGATAGAGGATGGGTGATCATCTTAACATACCAAGACTCCAGCCTAATAAATTGATTGCAGCTGTCATTTGTAGACTCTTAACCCTCGTCACGGATAGTCAGAAAGTCGGACAACAGTCTTGTGTCACCCAATTGCTGGGTTATGGAGGTCAGGAGTTAAAGGAAGCTAGGCGAGGGCGATGTGGGCCCTCACCCTCGGGTTTGCACCCAAAGGGGCCTCGCGAAAGCCCTTTAATATATATAATAGGTATGCTCTCTTTTTACCACTTTTTCACCTGATAGTAAGCTACAATGTGGTCAAACCCTGTGTTGTGACTGTGGCTGTTTCGTCTTCAAATTTATGACAAAAAAAATGTCTCGTTGATGCGCTTTCGCTTACGTCTAAACTAGTCCGCGCTACGCCTCTGTAAAACAACACTTAGACAGTTTAAAGAAGAACTACTGATGCTCAGCCACCTTCGGTGTGACTGGAAGCCGACTCCAAAATATTTGGGCAAAGGACTAAGGAGATCGATGGTAGGTAGTGACGTGTTAACAAGCAGGAACATTGTAACTTAACTCAAACGTGCTTCCCTGTACGAATCGCAGCTTAAAACAGGAAAACAACCTATTAATATGTTAGTTACGGTGTAACCATGATTTTATTTACTTTTCTTGCTGTTCGGGGTTAAAACAATACACACGAAACGTTTGCGCCATTCAGCGTTTTCTTATGAACTCCAAGTATTACTAGACTAGTTAAAAAAAAAAAGTAATGTAATTTGGAACGAAACTGAAAGAAATAATGATCAGCAGTCCGGTGTAGTAGTAGCTATTTTAGCTATTTTAGTAGGACTTTTGTATGAAACCGAACGCAGCAGAAATTACGTGACCGAAATTCTGCGACTCACGACTTACAAATTTACGTTCTTTTGGCCCCACCCGCAGTCCTCGCCTTTGTCATTAACCCTTCAGATACCGTCAATTAGAGACACAATAGTAGACAATAGATGCGCGGCCACCGGTGGTCGCTTGGGGATTCATGAATTAAAGGAAATTTTGTACATAATTTCACGCTCTTAGTCCCAGAAGTTTCAGCTGTGTGTCAGTGTCAGTCAGTTTCTATAAGGTAATAATACTGATCATTCCGACAATAAAATATTTCGTTAAATCACTTTTTTTTCCGATAGGAAAAATTATCTTATGACAAAACCCGCTCTTGGGTTAAGCGGGAGATAGTGTCAGACTAGTACTGACTAAAAACCCCATCTCGTTCCTTCTAGCCAATCACTCAGGCTGTAAATCATTAAGTATCACTCTACCTACTGAGAAAATAATTTGAGACGGGTTCAATATTGTTCTTTTCCTTTGGGGTTTGTTGAAAACGACCGACGACGATGAAAAAGTCTTTGAAAGTTCTTGTGGAAATATTTCATGCTCTATTTGATGTCTGTTTCATTAGAACTGGTAACAAAATTGTTTGCAGTTTCTACGCCAAATATTTGTTGTTTTGATGAAAGAAAAACTTTGTTATAGATTTAACTTACAGTTAGAATCACAGAAGGGTAGCCCAGCGGTAACGGTCTCCACGTATGAGATGTAGGTCGCGTGTTCAAACCCAACCAAGGGCATTTCTTTGTGTAATTTAATTCATCACTACTGTTCTTGAAACTCGACACTGGGTAGAGCTAAACAGAAACGTCTGAGTTTCCATTTAGCTTCAAGGTTGAGAAGAACCTTCACAGCGTGAAGGGGCAGTAGAACTTGAGAAGTAAAGTGATTCAAATCCTAGCCATTGTCATTTATTGCTCGAACCATCCTGATGACCCGTCTTAAAAGCATAACGTAAGGTACAATCATGGTCTTCATCATAATTTCAGTCAAAAGACGTCGACTGCTGGATGTAGGTCCACTCCAAGTGTTACTACAATCACAGCATAGGTCTTGTTTAAAAGTCTCACTTCCACCGAATCCCCGCGATCTTCACTAGGTCATCAGGTTTTCTTGTGGGAGGCCTTCCAGAGGTGAGTCTTCCGTTACGTCGTCGCCTCTCCAGAACCTTTCTGCCCCATCGACTGTCCGTTTTGCGATCAATGATTATAATACTAATATTAATAAGACTAGCACTTTGCACGCAACTCCGTTCATGAGAATATTTTCATAAAAACTTTTGAGGGTAGTATTCGAAAAACGAATAATGACAGTCCTTATTATTCTTTTAATTAAGTGAGAATGTATGCTAAGTTTCAAATTTATTAACCCCAGAAATAAAAATTCTCTATACAATTTTTAACAGCTTCTAAACCGTCTTATGGGGGTAGTTTTAAAAACAAATAATAACAACCTTTATTGTTTATTTAGGTTACTTTTCGTGCAAAGTTTGAAGTATATAGACTCACGGAATAAGATTTTACATGCAAACAAAATTCCTTCTTTTCACCCCCTTAAAAGTTTTTTTTTTAATAATGTATAGGCTCACGTTTGACCACTATTTCACCTGATGGTATGCGATGATTAATGCTCGGCTGTGTCAGTTTGTCATGTCAGTCAGTCAGTTTCTCCTTTTATGTTATAAATAACTGTTCTATCAGTAATCGTTTGCGTACAGTAACAATAACGATAACATTGTTTGTCCGTGACTAAGTATCGTGAAACTAAACCATCACGAAAATGGATCCGGATATTTATATAACGTGTCTGATTATAATCGCAGACAGTTAATTTCATTAATTTTCACTGATATCGAAACTGTTTTGTCATACTAAATCAATGTTTCTCTGTGACCCTGTATCGATAGCCATCGAACATTTTTATTAAATGCCACAGTCACACCTACGTCAAAAAAAACGTATCAGGGTGTTTTTAATATCATGCGGATTTCATCACGCATGCGGGATTGCGTCGCCCCGCACGCGTCTCGCGAGATTATTCCCCGCATTACATTAAATACTTTTTCACACCACCTGCTCGAAAATGTCAAATTATATGTCAAGCAACCTTAACCTAAAGTGAGTCATTAGTGGCCGGGGCATAGAAATATATTATATCTATGGGCCGGGGGCACAGCCGGTCAATAATGTTGTACTGGATTTCATTATGACCCGCTGGTCAATAATGTGACTATGATTTTCTCACAGTAGGTGTAAAACAGTAGAGTATCCTCCTCTGGGCTAAAGGCGTCTTTGCCTTGGGCTAGCTTGAATCCCTCGCTGCATTCAGGATTCTTGTATTAACTCCCTCGCTTTGCTCGTGAGTTAAATCCCGGATCCTTCATTGCGCTCGAGATTCAATATGACGCCCGTGACATAAGACACAACTTTAGCCCCTCGGTGCATAATCTACTATTATGAAAAGGACATTTGCGAGTGTTACGTATGCGGAGCAAATCCGAATGCGTGAGAAAATCCGCACGATATTAAAAACACCCTTATAAGTAGATATATTTAAAGTAAACTGTGTAGACGTCAATCTGTACGAGTTTACATCGGGAGATGACAGCATTACAGTCAAACCCCTGAAGACAGGAGATAAACCGGTCCTGAAATCCTATCAGAAGCTTTTTGATTCCGTTATACTCGAGAGAAAAATGCCACGGGCAAAGATTAGCCGTGTGGTGGAACTCTTTTAGTAGACAATGCCCTGTTTAAAAATTACAGACCCGTGTATATGTCGCAGGTTTTTCACAAAATTAGGTTTTTGATCAAAAACCTAGGTTTTTGATGAAAAACCGGAAGATGACAAATTTTTAACTCAAGTTCATCATAAACCTGTAAAAGTTCAGGTTTTTCTGGGCAAAATTGCTTTGTTTTATGACAAAATAAATTTAAATGAAATAAATAAAACAATCAATATTAACTTAGTAGAAAGGAACCAATTTTTTATTTATCAAAATTTTACATCCATAACCCAATCAATATTCTCGTCCTTCAATCTAATTATGATAATGTTTCAATTTTACCTGATTTTTTGTTACTATTAAATACGACTAAACAAAGTTAAATTCAAATAATCTCTTATTATAAATGATTTATTATGACAGTTTGTAGACTTGTGACATCTAGAGTTGCATAAAACATTTTTTTTTTTTTGCATGCACACCGATTAGTCTTGCAGCGTACTTTAGATTTTTCACACAAGCATTTCTTAAAACGTTGACTTCAAAATAAAGACATTTTTGAAGCAATTTCACGCAAATTCAGTTAATTGGTCGATACAGGTTCGTTAAAGGCAGTAGTAGATTGATCATAAAATCATCTTTTGATCAAAAATCTGAACTTTTACAGGTTTATGACGAAATAGAGTTTAGGATTGTCATCTACCGGTTTTTCATCTAAAACCTAAGTTTTTGATCAAAAACCTAATTTTGTGAAAAACCTGCGACATATACATGCCATGACTTTTGAGCCATGTCTAAAAACCAGAGTCATACGGACCGTCTCGCGGGCAGGTTTGACGACTTCCAGTCTCTCAAACAAGCTGGATTACAAAAGGCCTTCCGCACTGTGGCCCACATATTTGGTCCACAAGACCAAACAGTATACAATCTGTCTCCCTGCTTACCGTTTGCAGACTACGAGAAAGCCAACATCGAACGAGACATACGCTGTACTGCAAGGCTCCTCGAAGGTACCAGATTGACTCTGGATAAACCATTGCGCTGAAGTATTTGTACATACACCACCATGTTAGCCCGCTGCTGAAATATGATGATGATGAAACTTCGTAGGATATTAGTTGACCTTTAATAAAGACCAAAACATTTGCAAAATGTGCGCCTGACTAAATGACAAAGAAGAAAGTTCTAATGGTAATTAAAATTATCCTTGATTGGTAATTATAACGCTGTATTTAGTACAAAGTAATGTTCAAAAAATAAAAAGTTGTCCTCCAACCAAAATAGCTCTTCAGTGGGTTTTGAGTCGGTACACGTGCGAGGAAAATTAAACGCGATCTTTTTATGCCATAGAAATTGGCGACACAAAAAATACCTTTTAATTAATAGATTTATCTGGAACACTTATTCTTAGCTTCTAACCCACGTGGATGCCCCACAGAATACTGATTGATGGTACACGTGTAAGGAAAATCAGACGCAATCTTTTTACAAGCTTTTATTTATTAATTGATTTCACCTGTCCCGATATTTGCCTGTAATCAAATCTTGCAAATTAAATTTGACCCACTTCCTGGTTACCGATTGAGCTGAAATTTTGCATGCACGTGTAAATCGGATGACAATACAAAATTATTAAGACATGGAGCTGATCCGATGATGGAACCGGAAAGTGGCTATAGGAACTTGGTAGTTAAACGACACAACCTCATCTAGTCTGGGCTCATATGATACGCCGTAAATTATACAACGTGTAACGTTAAATGCGCAAAACCTGAAAATAGTTAACAAACACAAATGGTTGTTAGTCCAATTAAATTTTCAGCTATTGCATTGGCTACGTATTGCTCGCCGTCCAAAAATCTACACTTACGATGGCCGAAAATCGCTCCAAGTGCCCGGGGCGTCTGTCAGGGGCCGGGGCATAAGACTTATCTCTTCCTCACGCTTTCGGCCGGCTCCTTTGCTTACATTACTACTTCGCAGAAGGAGGTGACCGTCTTCTATTTCCTCTCGCTCCGTACAATGGCCTGAACCAGAGCCGAAAACTTTCTAACCTGCCCACCCAAATTATTAGCATAAAATTTTATTCATTAGATTAATAGTAGAATAGGAAATAACGTGCAAAAACAATATGTGAACCACGTAATACACCAATGACATCACACCCGATATTATTTTACATTTTGCATTTATTTCTTCAAACATAACAAATTTAAATATTGCCAATATGTAGCTTATTTAGGTGAACATGACGTCGGCACTTTCGATTTTACACACAATTTGTGTTCACGTCACGACAATCATCTGTATGGCCGTCACGTGAACTTGCACGGCTTCTCGTGTATGCAAATAATATTCCAGTCAAAATGTATTGAATTGTAGAGAAAACAAATTCACCATCACGCACTAACTCATTCCTTTTTCCGCACTCGCGGCGTTGGTCGCGTGACACAAGCAACTCTATTTCTTTAATTTACATTTTTTTGTGTCCCTTAAGGCTGCGTTTTAACCGATTTGAGATAGCGACTTAAGGTTTAAATAATTTATTCTCTTAAAGACCATTGCCACTTACATGGGAATACAATATAATCTAATAAACTTATTCTAAGGTCACCGATACAAAATAGTTTTTTACTTAGTATTACATACATACATTGGTCACGTATCATGATTCTATTCTCAACTCGCAGGATAACAATATAGTTAGGGAGGAGTGCCTAAAATGTAATTTGACAATTGAGATTTAAAACCGCCATAAGAGCGTAATTTTTTTATATAAGATGGCAAACTATTATAAAATTATGCTCCTTCATAGGTAACATTCTTTTTAAGTTCGTTTTTTGACTTATAAAAACGAAGTGCACAATGTAAGGAGATTTATTCTGTAGTTGCAAATATAAAAATTATAGTTTAAACATTTTCGATGCTGATAGAGGAAAAATCAAGAAAACCATTGACAACGATGCACTCCGAGCTAAAACTTTTAAATCTGTAATATCGATACGGATTAGTTAGCCTGTCGGTTTTCTACCGTTTAGATTTCTGAACTAGAAGTTTGCGCCGGAATTGCACAATTTAATTTCGCCAAGCCTGTTTCATCATCGGACCGCTGTTAGGCAAACGGCATTACGGGTACATGGGTGACATCCCACCTAAACGTTCAAAACGTTCTAGGAACACATTCACAATGCAACAACTAAGGAGTGAAATTCCCTGGAATCTCTGCTTCCTGATAGCAACAATCTAGAAGTTATTTTAGTTAATAATGAATAGGTTACTTTTAGGTAAGCATACGGGTGAGATAAGCAGTGGTCAAAAGTAAGCCTATCTATAATAATTAAAAACCAAAAAAAAACTTTAAAAAAATAAACTGTCAATAAATTTTAGAAGAACACTTAGCGAGTCTAGTGGAAGCAAAAGATATATCGAGCGAATTAGCGCAAACTTAATTACACAACGTGAATCCTGGAGGCTCCATAGATATAAAAAAGCATTATAATGGCATCGAATTAATTGTCATTATTTAAGAAACAATAATCGTAGTTTAACTCACAACTTAACCCTTCAGATACCGTCAATTAGAGACACAATAGTAAGATGCGCGGCCACCGGTGGTCGCTTGGGGATTCATGAATTAAATTAATTTGTAAGATGCAAACACTAAAGCGAAACCTGCTAACTTCAGAAGTGGATTTACAATAATTATAATAGTAACTGAAAAAGTTGAACTGAGATTTAAATGCCTATTAGCAACACAATTATAGCATTTATGCAAGGCTTAAAACTCTCATTGTCCAGTGGCGGAACTGGACCAACAATGGCGCGACTGGTGAAGTAGCTTTCAAAATAAAAACCTTTTTAACACAGTCTAGCGTCGTGGAGTGCGCGCTTTTGTAAAACAGAAGCAAAACGTTAAGACCTATAATTCTACCTACGCCTACAATTCTACAGTTTCTTATTCTTTGAATACACCAGGACTGGAACGATTTGCCTGCTTCCCGTCCGATTATAATTTGGGTGGCTAGAGTGAATAGGCTCTTAATAAACTAGTGCGCCTCACCATCAGAGATTGCATCACTGCTTACCATCAGGTAGGATCGCAATCAAGCACTAGATTGTATGAATTAAAAAAAAAAGTTATCTTCGTTGTCTCTTGTAACTATGATAGTTTAGAATTTGCTATAGCCTAGCGGTTTATATCGCTCGCTAGCTCATTGTCTACTAAACGTATAATTTAATTATAGTTTGCCATGACATGCTTTTAATAATATTGCAATAATAATACTAACCAGATTACAATGTATTAACTATATTGTTCAGTTACATATTCAAAATGCTTAGTCATTATTCGGCAGTTAATATCGGCCCCTGACTCGGTTGAAATATACAAATATTTCACTGCCCGATGCAGATAAACCTACGGCACAAGAATAACAAATGGTGACCTAATCTCAATAAAAGAGAAACAAAAAAAAAAGTAAGCAGCGAGAAAAATCTTGTAATACATAATGTTACTGAATTCTCTTTTACAAAGCAGTCCTTGTTTACAAATGTAAAGAAAAACCGAGTCGGCAAGCGAACCAAATTGGGGTAAATCTATTATTTCCAGCCGTGTGACGGCGATAAGGAAAAGTTCACATCAGGAATAAGAAAAACTTCATTGAAATAAGTGGCAGGTGAGATATCGACGATGAAGTGACAAGAACCTTTATCTACCAGAACATAATTTTGTTATTGTGTTAGTTCATTAGGTGATCTCGTCAGCAAATTGGATGCATACTTGCTTAATAGTTATTGTCAGTTGTAGTCAACTCGTTAAAAAATAAGATATAAAATTAGCTGCTTTTGCCAGCTCATGCAAACGATTATTTAAAGTCTATTTACGTAAAAAAAATAAAATCCCAAAAATGTCACTTAGGAGTTCTTGTCACTTCATCGTCGATATACAAGGCAACGACGGCTACAAAGGGATTTAGGCACGAATATAAATTACTTAAAAAACAATAAAAGTGGAAAATTGAAAAGTTACGACTTACTTTATTGACTACTAGCTTCTGTTCACGACCTCATCCCTCGGTTATTGTAGACACGAGTTCGAAATCCAAACCAAATAAAAAGTAGCCTATGTTCTACCGTAGAGTTTAAGCTTACTCCTAAACTAACTAAAGTTTAATCGTGAGTGCAAAAGACGGAATTACCTTCAAATAAGTATGGATTACATTAGGCAAAAAACTTCTGTTAGTTATAAAAGAATATGTAAATTTAGTTTTTTAGCAGTAGATCGAAAATTATTGAGGCCGGAGCTTAGCCGATGGTATCGGCTGTAGATTGTAGATCTTTGACAGTAGTTACAAATAGTGAGAAGCGAGTAAATCTGGTTTTATTATCATCATCATCATCATCATTTCAACCGAAAGACATGCAATGTTGGATACAGGCTTCTCCTAAGTGTCGCTATAATAAACGGTCCTGTATGTCTCGCATTCATCGGACTGCCTCGACTCTTGCAGGCTATCTTGTGGGAGGTCTTCCGGTGCTAAGGCGCGGCATCACCACTCCAGAACCTTTCAGCCTCATCGACCATATATTCTATGAGCAGTTTGTTTGGTTCTCCTGCAGATATCTTCATTTCTGATGCGATCATGGAAGGAAACTTTGACCATAGCCCTTTCCATTGCCCTTTTGGGTCATTTAAAGCCTTCTGACGAGGCCCATTGTAAGTATATTACCTGTGTCAGAGCCATATGTCACCACTCTGGCAAAAAACACTAGTCACAGACTTTTGATTTGAGACAGTATGATATGACGAGAAGATACCGTGCAGCTTCCCGAATGCTGTCCGGCCGAGGTGGATTCTCTGATTGACCTCTTTCTCGAAGCTAGAAAAGCCCAACTGGATCGTCTGTTCCAGCTAATCGTTCACAACTTCAACAGTACAGTCCGATCTTGATAGGAGTAGGAGCTATATATTCCATGGGGTTTATTGTTATTATTACCGATTAATGAGGTATAGAGACAGGTGAGGTCTGATAGACAATCGCTTCACGTAACATATCTACTAGTATGTATACCTTGGCATACTAGCTGCTTGCTCAACCTGAAAGCCGGCCTGAACATATGTATACTTACTCGTATAATGTATGTTTGGCTGAAGGGTGTCGTGTTTCAACGCTTTCGTGGAAGGATACTGATCTCGCAGCGGAACCCGACGCCGACGTCACTTCCTGTGTATTAGTTTATAGTTTAATGATTTGTTATAGTTTCATTTATATATAATAGTTTATTATTTAGTAAGATTATTATTATAATGAGAGCATGGCCGAGTGGTAATAGTCCGAATTATGAATTGTAGTTTGCGGGTTCAAACTCAGTCGTAATACTTTGTGTAATTTATTTCATGACCGCTGCTCTCAAAACGCTGAAGGAAAGCATCGTGAGGAAACCGGCATGTCCTAGAACCAAAAATTAGAAGACATGTGACACTCACCAACCTGCACTGGGCCCGCGAGGCGAATTACGGCCCATTTCCTCTCATGGAGAGGAGGTCTGAGTCCCAGTAGTGGAAACATTAAAAAGGCTGATGATGATGATGATTATAATTATTTATGTATTTCATCTGAGTCTTCGTTGCTTGGTAACTAAGAATTATTAATATATATTATTCATTTCATATACATATAAGTTACATTTTTTTTAAGCAAATTGGACTAGGACCTGAGGGTTCCATACACACTAACGTAAATCGTGATAAGGAATCGACCAGTCTTTTTTACATTATTAATTGGATACTTGGAATAATTTCTTTGAAAATGTTTGTCGTACTGTCAAGTCGCGGTTGTATGGGGAGACTTTATAGAAACAATGACAGATCCTCATACTTACAAGTCTTTTGAACAAGCAATTTTACACAACTATAACATTTTCTCTATCAGTATAGCCACACTTTTTGTCCTCGTTCAATTGAAAACACTGTTGATTTATTAAAAAACATCTCGTAAAATTCTATACGATTAATTTCAAATGACATTCTGAGTCGTTTTAAATCATCGACGATCGAAAAATCAAGTTTTGATGATATTTATTATATATAGGAATTTGAAATTATCTATCCATCGTATTTATGAGTATTTACTCGGTCTTTAGAATAATTATAACAATCAGATTTTCAATTATTCGTTGACACATTATAGGTACATAAAGTCATCGTGTGTCATTTAAAAATCAAATCCACATAAATTGAAATTTCGCTAAAATTTTAACATATTTACCGGTCATACAGACAAACAACCGAAGTATAATCTACATTCACCCATAAGTAGATATAAAATCAATTTTCCTGACTCCTACACGAATAAATATATTCATATTGTGTCCCCGATCCAGTTTATTGTAACTCTTGGTAATAAACCTATTTATATCAGGCAATATCCGGCCTGCAAAGGGAAAGATATTAGGACCTTATTAACACAGGGCATGATTAACAAATTGCGATATAAGACAGTAATTCATAATATACAAGTAATTTTGTAACGTAGGTACACTTTATTACTCCGATTTTAGGAATCAAGAAATATATGTTGAACTAGCTTATGCCCGCGGCTTCACCCTCTTACAAAAAGTATATAGCCTATGTGACTCAGGAATAAAGCTTTTTTGACTGGCCTGTTGGTCTAGTGGTTAGTGGCCCTGACTGCTATGCCGGAGGTCGTGGGTTCGATTCCCACCCAGGACAAATGTTTATGTGATGAGCATGATCATTTGTTCTGTGTCTGGGTGTAATTTATCTATAAAATGTATGTATTTAGAAATATATAAGTATGTTTATCAGTTGTCTAGTACCCGTAACACAAGCTCTGCTTAGCATGGGACTAGATGGCGTTGTGTGATAGTTGTGGAATATTATTAAATTAAAGCAGCTTTCTATCGGTGGAATAATTTCAGCAATCGCATCAGTACTTTCAGAGATTACCTCCTACAAACAAACAAACTTCGCTTCTCTATACAACAGAACTGCACCATAATATGTCAAAAGTAAATTTTAGCAGAAACAAAAACAGCTAGAAGCTTTTTTTACAATTATATAGTGGTAATTAATTTATGTAGTGGTAATTACATTTTATGAAAAGTAGGGAGTAAACTTCCAATCACATTTCCATTAAAAAAATGCATATATACCTACAAGAAAAATATCGAATAAGAGCGCGAAATTTCCACGGTTATGGAAGCAGAAACCGAGATTTGTTTCATCACTATATTCTTAACATCAAATTCTCAATGTATAAACACACTAACTTTTGCCAGCAGTTTCACCCGTGTGGGGTACCTACGACTGAGATAAACATATTCTATGTCCATTTAAGTCATGACCTATTCATGACTTGGCACTCGTGCTTTATCCAAATTCGTTCAATCGTAGATGCATTGTAGATTAAAACATAGACGAACACAGTTGGTGAAGTAAATCTCATGAATCGCGCGTAACAATGAGGAATATGCGTATTTTTCTCTGATTTAATAATTAATATCGCTTTTTTATTGTAACCGCCTCTGCGCGCGGTGCATCGCCACAAAACTCGCTTCGACGCCTCCGCTCTCCTCAGTGGTGAGCGGCATCGTTCATAAACCACCTCATAATAAACAAGACCAACAGTTCTATTTTTTAAACTTTCATACTAAAAGAGTTCAGCAAAATAAAACTTATTCTGTAACCAATAAGAAATGTCCTATTTTACTCGCACCAGCTCAAATCTCAATACGATATCCATCTATCATTGAATTCTACAAGTTCTATATAAGATTTTATGAATGCATGGCGGGACAATTGTAAAGAATGGTCTCCATCCTTTCTTCTGATTTTCCTAGGGTGTAAGCCGTCACTTTGATTAGTTGGTATTATAATAATAGGTCTTAGGAGGCTCCAGTAAGATGAGAAGAATGATGACGCAAATGTAAAACCTTGATTAACTATAACATTGCTTGCGCCAATTCACTATGTCTGTTTTTGGTCTGTCAACGACATTTATTTCTGATAGCTGTACTACAGCTCCAGTTCAAAATAAATAATGCTAGGCTATATTACATATTTCTTTGGTAATGACGCTGTGAGCACTCATTCATCAGGATATCAGCAAACAGCTGGTTGACCCTTTGCGTGACCAGAAGACTGGGCTTTTCTTCGGTCAACAAATCAGCATTACTATCCAACATGGCAATGCTGCCACCCTTAAGAGCACTTTTCCCATTGACATTGATGAGTTCTTTTTCTACCTATTTGTACAAATTATTATTTAAAGTTTCTATAAATGGCATTAAAAACATCTATCGTTACCAAGAGCTGCTCATGGAATTTTAATAGTTAATTAGACCCTTAGCTTTGAATTTATACCATATCTGCGAGAGTAAACGCACGAAAGCCAAGAATCATTATATTGTGCTGAAGTCAGGACTGCAGAAATACACCGCCGCGCCGGTTAGTGGCAGCCAATCGCTACTACTTCAAAATGTACCCTTGATTAAAAGTTAACAAGTTACCGAACGTTGGCGTCTGGCCTAATCAGCAGGGTTGTGCAGCTGCGAAGCTAGAATTTTTAAAATCTTTTAAGCTTCAGCAAAATCAGGGACCATTCGATCCTTTAAAGATTTAACCATTCAACCCACTATTACCCTGATAAAGTTCCTAACGTGATTCACTCTCCGATAGTTCACCACTCGCAATCTAAACCGCAGGCTCTGGAAAACTGCTTTATATAACGAAGGCGAGCATTATTTAAATGTATCCTCCCGTTGGGTTACATAGAAAATGTAAGTTGGTGTCGAAGTTCATAACTGTTTTCGACGGGAAATGCTACCGGGCATACGATTTGTCTGCCAATAATTCAGTTCAACCAATACAGTTTTCTACAATACATTATATTTTTACTGCAAAAGGGTCATTTGATTTGTTTGTTTAGTGATTATCTATTTAATTACCGACATGACATTTTTATTTTTATAATTTGACGTTATTTCTAATAGATTTTTAACAATTTCACTTTTATAATTTCGACACAAAACTTTATACGTTATTAAGTTTTTTTTTCATGATTGTAAATGTGCGAACTATGTGGAATGGTGTATTTATATCTGTATGCTTGCAAATAAAATGCGGAGCATCCATGAGAGAAACACTGGTCTCATCTAGTTTAAATTGGCGAAAAAATTTACATTAACCGTATTTTAAAAATCTATTTGCAAAATGAATATTATTTATCATAACCTATAGATTACTCAGAAATTATTAAATAAATCAGCGGTCAGGAATCGTTAAAATTACTTTAAAATATAAAGATAACGTTTTGGAAATGATATTATGGACTTTATGAGAAAAACCAACGGTCTAAGACTAACCTATAATTTAGGTTGCTAAACTTCCTCACCGACTTCGCCGAAGTAGGGCAAAAACACGCGTTTAATGCAGCTCCCTGAACGACTTCAAGATTAAGCTTGGAAAGGCTTCATCTATCAATGTCACCTCTTGGCCAAGTAACCAGGACGGTCTCAAACGCCTTTAAACTAAGAAAAACTAGACTTCTATAATATAGTACCTACGGAATTAGCTCAAGGATGGGAATACTCGTAAATATTTCGATTTGCACTCTAGGCTAGCTTTTTGGATTTCCGCACACCTTTCCTCGTGTACCATTCCGAAATATCGAAATATCGGACAATCAGTTTTACTGTCCGTTCTGCCATAATTCCTGTGAACACAAACCCCGATTGTTTGTGGTTTGTGAGCTCATACAATTTTCTTTCTTTACACTCAGAATGTTTTTCATTACTTAATTTCAGGCTCTGCAATCTCTGCCAACACTTGATCTCTCCATATTTCATGTCGAATTGAAGGTCTCTGGAAGACAAAAGTGTCGGATGGGATCTGTCAACGTAAGCTACATGGCCAGTGGTCATCGCCGGCGCCATATTATCCCCCCGGCGAGTATCGAGCGAGTTTGCAAACCTAACCCTATGATATGGCCGGGCGCAACTTTTTGGGCACGTTGCCAATACAAAATGTCATTTCTTGCCGGCCAGGGAAAGGTAGCCAGAAGTTTATTACGATCCCCGCGTAAATATCGACTATTGTTCGGAGGTACCAAGGCCCTCGCCGTTCAAATGGCGGTAAATACTATCTTCGCAAAGGGGAATAAAGTAATGGAATTCCCAATGCGCGTAGGCTGTATTGTTTTACCCTATTTATTTGCTTTCCCCTTAGTTTGCGCTAAGTTTGGCCGGGTGTGTACTCAGTTTGTAATTCGTGGCTTTCGGCTGAATATAAAGACGATTCGCTTCAGTTAATCTTTCAAGTGCTTCTACAAGTTCTTATGACTTTTAGTGTTAAATGGTGTTCTAGATTATGAGAGAGTTCGTCTAGACTTGGCGGGCGAGTCTATTTTATTACTTTCAGATCAAGTTTTAGCTCCGATTTGGCTGCAGATGTGGCATATTTTGCCAAAATAGATTGATCAAAAGTCAAGCTAATAAACAAACTGAAAGCTTATCGCTCGACCTGTTGCCGAACACAAGTGATTGATGGAACTACACGTCTTCAGAATGAACTAATCACAGTCATTCCAAAACTCATTCCAGCTCGTTTATTAAAACCTTTAAAAAGATAAAGCCCATTTCACGTACACTTTATGGGTTGTGAAATCATAAGAGTTGAAATACCCTAATCCATAAAAATATTAATGGCCCAGCGGTGTGAAGAAACTGATAGTTTACGTAACCGTTCCGACATCCACTAAATTATATGAAAGTGTAATTACACGTATGATCCATTAAGGCGGTAATTTAATGAGAGCGAGTCGGCAGGCGCGAGAGGCGCTCGTCGCCGCTGCCGCCGCCGCCCGCGCCGGACTCGTTGCTGGCGAGCGTTGCGTAACACCTCTCTGATTGTTCAAATTTCGATTTTATGTTGAAACTAATCGTAGCAGCTCGAGAAAGGACCCGCTCAGACCCGAACTCGCCACCGCTACGCCCTCACTCACCAGGCAACCTTTCACCACTACTTTCGGAAGTGACGCAATTGTCCATTTTGAATTCCCACTCCCCAATGGGTACCAATAAACAGATTAAGCATCACATTTGGTTTTATTATAAAAATAAAAAAGCTATATTATAATACATAACATAACAGTCGCAGTAAAATGCCTCTTTCGAACAACATTAACACTGTGCACTAATAACAAGTAGATGAGTGGCGATGATGAGATAATCGATGAGTCGTGTTATGTCGTAGCGGAGCTCGCGGGCGAACACGCTGCAGGTGACTGTGTGCAGGGCGTTCGGCCGCGTGCTGCGTGCGGCGCGCGGTGGCAGGATCCTTCCGAACAGTCCCGATCGCGGAAACAACCCGCGATCACTTGATACATTGAAGACTGGCAAAAATTTCGCTTAGCAATAAATAACTCCACTTATTATCCTACCACCCGAGCTATTTTTCGTTTAGTGAAGGGGTCCCGCCACGTGACCGGGGGGTCCGTACTGGGAGCTGGTGGCTCCACCGTGTCCATCAGAGCCGCTGTCGTCTCCGCCGCTTGAACCGAAGTCACCGCTGATTTCGATTCCACCGTGGCCGCCAGCACCGCCGCCGATGCCAGAGCCGGATCCGCCGCCAAGAGAAATGCCACCGAGGTCACCACCGCCAATACCACCGCCAATACCACCGCCGACGCCGCCGCCGATAGCGCCACCGCCAATTCCTCCTCCGATGCCGCCAGCGTCGCCACCACCGATACCACCGCCGATACCGCCCTCCTTCTGGGTCTGGTACTTGATGAAGTAGACCTCTGGTTTTGAGGGCTGAGTGGGCGCGGGGGTGGGGATGATGATGTCGGGCTGTTCTTCGGGCTTCTTGACCAGCACGTAGACGAGGGTCTTCTCTTCGTTCTGGGGCTGGATAGGGATGATGGGGGCGGTGGGGGTGGGAGGAGTCGGGGCCTTGATGAAGATGATTTTGTAGTGCTTCTGGGGTGGAGCAACTTCAGGGATACGTTGCTGTCTCTGCTCAACGGGTTCTGGGGGTGGAACGTGGACGTAGATGTGCTTCTGGACTAGAGCGCCGCCGCTGTATCCACCGGCATATCCGCCATCGTCTCCTCCACCGAATCCACCTCCGATACTTCCGCCTCCGAATCCACCTCCGATGCTTCCACCTCCGATGCTGCCACCTCCGATGCCACCTCCGAAAGAGCCTCCAGAAGAATGTCCACCACCGAACGAAAGTCCGCCACCGGAGTGGCCGCCGCCAAAGGACAGACCGCCGCCCGAGTGTCCTCCTCCGACAGACACGGTCCTATGTCCACCCGAGCTGTATCCTCCCGAGCTGGGAGCCGAGTAGCTGTAGCCTACTGGGGGTTCGGGGCGGCCGTAAGCCAGCGCCGCGCAGGCGAGTAACTGTAACAAACAAATATATTTTATAAGCACAGAATATTTTGCATTGAGATTGAACACAAGTTGGCGACATGAAGCCGTGATTGAAACGGTAGGGCAGCTAATCGAGCCTTTAATTTGGAACACGGGACGCCGGCGCCGCCGGTGCCCCGGATGAGGGGCGGACGCGTCCGATACACGAAGCGATTACGCGGTGCCGGGTGCAAACTCCACTCCCAATACTATTTCATTTCCAGCACTAACATAGGTATAGGAATCAACGGAAATTTAAACCGAATGAATTTTTAACTGTATTAAGAGCATCGTCTTATTTGTATGAAAACTTTAATGAAGACGTCAAGTTAGTTAGCATGACCATTAGCTAACCACATCACATTAGCCGAGACGGAGTGAAAGATATCCGAGAAGTAGGAACCGCTCACAACACACTGACTAGTTAACACTGTACAAAGTATGAAACTCGCATCATTATCAATTCGCAAAGCATAATTATCCCATATATTTGATGGTGTATGTAAGTTTTGTAATAAATATAACAAATAAGAAAGTGACTCTATTGAAGAAACTGTGCAAAATGTGTTGTGACGTAAGACCGGCTCGTATGCGGCACTCGTAAACGAGTTGAAATAATTTGTATTACGCAAGAGGTACACGGGGAATTTTGGCGATAGTTGGTTACCGTATGTGTTGGGTTCATGGAATACAGATGGACGCGTTACGTTTATTCCGCGCATGTAAACAGTGGCTGTATAGAAATGGACTCAGTGAAATGGAGATCGCACTCGAAGTGAATAATGATGGAGAGGTCCTTTCATGAGTGTGGGTAACAAATGCGAGCCTCGATGATGGCTCGGTGCCCGCCGTCGCCCTTTTAATTCATGCCCAAGAGTATAAAGGACCGCTGTCCTAATTGTAACATTAAATTTTAGCCCTATTCATCCCTTTTCTTCGAAGTTTTAATTTTCACTAGCAATCCACAAAAGACCAAACTTATTTTGCGTTGAATAAAATGGTACTTCGCTCCCGTTGGTATTTATTTAATTTTTAATAGATATAATTGGGGCAAAGAGTATTTTAAGCATTCATTTTAAATATTAAAACACTTTCTTTGGTTTTAATTTGGACTCAGTATTTTTGAAATCAACGGTAATTAATGTCACCAACTTTTGCTCTTTGGAACTTTAAGAAAATCATGAATAATTTTGGCAATAATTCACAATCACTAATTAGTTTTGTTTCACTAATCCACTTCAACGTCACTGAAGTAATTATTTTCACTATTTGGCACACTGCGATAGTCCAATCACTGAACACTGCACTTCAGTTCCATATTTCCTGAAACGCTGATTACTCTGTATAAAATGTCACATTAGGAACACTGATTTAATTAAAGAATATTATTATTATTTAAAATTAATTATTTATCAATCGCATGTGCCAAACAGTAAAATTTAATGAATTAACGAAGAATACGTGTCGCGAGCTGCTTACCATAAATGCGCGCATATTGTGCTTGGGTGAGACGGCTCCGAGTGGTAAAGACCTTTACTCCAAAGTCGAGAGGTGTAACCGATTAGAACAAATCCACTTTTTGGAGATGTTCTTGTGGCTGTGAGCTTGTGTTAACTGATGACATTCGCCATGCCGACCCGCTCTTAAATAGCAAGGTGCTCATCTCGTCAGAACACTCCATCCCTACGAGCATTTCACTCGGTAACGTGCAACTATCGTCATTATTTAACCACTATACGGTCCTTTCTTTTCGCCGAGGTCCGCGGCCGGCGCGGGCGCATTCGACACGCTGCCTTAGCGACCAGCGCTCGCCTGCACGCATCGCCTTGCTCGATATCCACATGCATTACAGCCTAGTTTGGCTCGGACGCATCGCCCGGCGCCCGTACAACTGGATCGCTTTTTTTTTGTAATCAATATCTATGTTGGTTTCCGTATAATGCATCAGCCGTCTGAAATTCTATATCACCTGGTCGATTGTATAACTGAGCGGGAATGTACTCTCCACACAAGGCTTTTAATCAGCGTTAGAGGAAATACATTAAAGATGTGGCTGGATACTTGGTAGCGGGCACAATATCGGTGGGGCGTGTTTTTATTTCTGTTGGCGACTACAGAGCGTGCGAATGGGCAAACTGAATCATAAAACTTGTTTGTTTTTAATTTCAGGGCATACGGATTTCCTCGGTTAGGAGAAAACGAGTTGCCCTCTGTAAATGACTTTGTTTGACGATACTCTTTGCAACTTTGTAATAGTTGATCCAGCGTTAGAGTTAGGAACTGCAACTGCTAAACTACAAGTATTAAATTAAACAAATAGCAAACGTGAGGGGCGGAAAATATTGTGCTCTTGCTTTGTGCACTTGTTTGCTTTGTTACCTAGGTATGCAAATTAGACACAAACAGATTTAGGAGAAGTGAATAGACGCCATTGTGAGTGTACAGGAGGTGGAGGTGCGAGAGATTGTATTGTTCAAAAGCCGCCATGTTGCGTTGTTGAAAAGGGCTCCTTGATTCTATGTGATTTATGACATAAATGGGGTTAACTACTACCGTAAGCATCTATAAATTATGGAAAGCTTATTCACTTTTTGTTTCTGTATAGTAAAAACAAAAAACTTTATTGTGCAACCTTAATCAACATGTCCTTTGCCTTTAAAGAAAAAAAAAACAATAAAAACATTTTACAAAAAAAAGATACAAACAATACCGAGAAACACCGACTTTCAAAAATAAAGTTTTAATGTGCTTTTTTAGTGAAGTAAGTTATTTTATTTTTGTTAGAAGTTCCCGTGTCCACCTTCCACCTTCCGGCTCCGTCACCAGATCAGTTCGAGGGTACCTTATAGCCAAAGTGCATCTCATGACGATTCTAATAAGCCCAAACACGGCTAGGATACATTGAATAATTACGAAGTTCCGGTTCTTCGGTTCGATATCTTCCGGCTCCATCATCATCATCATATCACTTCGATGATACTATTATCAACATATCTTTTCAGAACCATTCATGTATAAATATAAATAACAAACATAAAAAAGACAACCGAATTGAGAACTTTGCCTTTTTTTGGAAATCGATTAAAAAGAGTTCAGCAACAATTTTTTTTGTGGTTTTACGTAATTGGTACCAATAACTCTTTATTTATTATTCCAAAATGTTTTAAATAGAACGCCCTCACCAAAGCTAGCACTTTTTTTACCGGAAATTAATTATATCATATTAAGACCGTAACCATGAACTGTTGTCCTGAAGTTCATGAGTACAAACTGCGTATACCTACTCACCCAAAAATAAACCGGTGTTACCTACTGCGTAGTCTTTTTAATCTTATTATATTGGACTTATTTACCCTCACCTTTTTCTGAGAATAATAAAGGAAACAAGAAAAGCTTTAACAATAAATACCCTTAGAAATAAATTAATGTCAATAACGAGATATAATGTTAATAATACTGTTATCTACAAAACGGTTTTCATCTAAGGCTGCTCGCCCACGTCCGATTTTTCGTAGGAGAAATATAGAACAAACGTCCTACAAAAAGTCGGTCAGAAATACAGAACAATGTACAAATATACAAAATCGGACCGATTATCTGTCCTACAAAAAGTCTGACATGGGGCAGCGTAACGAGAACCAACCACACATGAGGAGAACTTCCCTTTATTTTCCAGTTTAATTCTAAATTTAAATTTTAAAAAGTAATAAGTGGCAAGCAGAGAACACTGACTGGCCAGTATTCTCGTGTTGAAAAACGAGTAATTATTGCTGTTCACAAAGTAAGCACAAAGTGGATGAAGAGCTTTTTAATGTTCTGCTAGAATGTTCTGAAATTCTAAATGATATTAGTGGGATGTTAACGGCTAAGAATTCGTAAACTGCCACGTGTCCCAGAGGATGGCGCTGGGGCTAAATATTATGCCTGGAAGCCACGTGTTGTATGTAATACTTACAGTCCTACATCCTAAGTTAACTTTAGTGGTATTTATGTAACCCGCCTGAGTTATAAACACATTTTAGGAACATAGCCTATATTTTTTTTAAATTTTCCTGTTGCGTGCATCATCTAATTTTAACTTTGCATTGTAATTTGATCTTAACCCTTAAGATACCGTCAATTAGAGACACAATAGTAAGACAATAGATGCGCGGCCACCGGGTGTCGCTTGGGGATTCATGAATTAATGAAGTTGGAACTTTGTAGAACGTTGGAGAAGTCGATGATAAAATGTTTCTTATTTCATAATTCTAACTTCAACAGTTAGAAATAAGAAATGCAATTTTAAATGTGTGGTAGGTGCTATTTTTTGAAGGCTAGTGTGTATTTAAATTAACCTGTTTCCGCAATTAAACTACCGTGGTCTAGACCGAAGAATTGTGCATTTTTTCTATGATAATAAACATGGCACTCAGCAATATAAAAATATCTATTTATTCAATAATTTATAGATAGATTTGCGGGATTGCATTGTCGGCCTTTTAATGTTTCCACTCCTGGGACTCAGGCCTCCCCTCTAGGAGAGGGAATGGGCCGTAATCCACCACGCAAGATTTTGTGGGATTGTTCGAAATAATTACCCTGGAACACAAGGGGCACGTGGAGGAACGTAAGTGAATTTTAATCAGTAAAAGTCTGACGTTGACCCTTTTGCTCCACTTTGTGTGAGAGATGTTATATATTTGATGATTTCCCACAAAAATAAAAAGAAGCAATTTTTCATTTTTTATAAAACTTGACTCAAATGTTTTAATAAGTGAATTATACATATTTTACTGTAAAATATGTATAATTCACTTATGATAAATTGGCTACGAAAGTGAAGGCTCGAATTAAAAACGTTTTAAATATACCATCGGTTAAAATAATACTGTTAAAAAAACCATTTGAATTCAATTTCAGTATCGGGTCCTGAACAAACATTCAGGACTTGTGTTTATTTCTCGCGGTGTGTATTGTGTGTACACCAGGGAATTTGGATAAATAATAAAATTGTCTGGCTTGTCCAGCTAAAAATAGACGGAAAACACTGCATTCATGACACTTTTTTACCGATTTTAATTCAGAAAATACAAACTTTCATTTAAAAAAGTTCACGGCAGTTGTTCTGTAGCTCAAAATTGAAACCCAACAGAAATATAAAATATTTTCTGTAACAGCAAATGTATCCCACAATGCAATCAATTTATGAATTCGAAGTTCTACTAAATTTATTTAGATAGTAGTTGACACGATCTAAAAAAAGTCGCTACAAAAAAAAGCTAGAAGCGGCCGCAAAAAAAGCGCGCGACAGTTTATGGCCGGAGAAGCTAGAAGCGGCTTCTAGCTTTTTTTTCGTGGCGGCACTGCCGCACATGGGCCACGAAAAAAAGAAACTAGAAACTACTTTTTTTGTAGCCCGTGTGCTTGACACTTACAGTTAACGAATGTAGTACCTATATCTTCCGATATAGCCAACCGATTACGATGAAACAAAGCCTAAGTAATATATCAAGTTACACACAATTTAAATCTATATAAGTTATCTACATCTATTTCGTACATTTTACGTGGACAACATATAAAAGAATATTTACTTTTAATATTTCTAATAAAAGTAGAAACTGACTGTTTTACATATGTAGTGTATGAGTACAGCCAAAACTACTGCGACTAGGAAAATCAATTTTTTAAAAGGCTTTTGATTCGGCGTAGGCGAGCACTATAATGGATTTTTTTAATGCAACCTTTAAAAGGATAGTGATTTCGTTAGTACATAAAATCTCATTCCGCGTGCCAATTTACTTGAAAGTGGTCAAATATTAGTAACCTATGTAAATAATAAAGGTGTTTTCAGAACAACCCTTACTACAGTAGGCGCTAGATACACAAAATATATAGGTACAGAAATCAATCTACATACAAAGCGCGCTCGAACAACGCAACCGTTCACGGACATGATATCTCGGTAGCGTCTCGGCCTACTCGTCGAACAGTTCCGGCTCAAGAGCGTTTGAGCTGAGAATGTGAGATTTATGAAAAATACTCAAAATCTCTCAGCTCAATTTTTATTGAAAACTATAAGTGCAACAATATATTTTTGAAAAAAATATTTTCCTTGTCGCAGAACGCACGACTCGGAGGGCATTGTAAGACTTGGGTATAATCGGCCCAAAACTAATAATGAATAAAAGATTTAAATATGAATAAAATTCAATGGATTTCCCTGTGTTAATTCTAAAAATTTGATCGATCCTATATAAAAAATATGCTTTTTTATTCTAAAATCAACGAAAATTGATTTTCAAAAAGTCTATTGTTTTAATATTCATCAAAATTGTACCTGAGGCTGCTTCGAGTATTTTTCATCGTTCCTTTACCATTGAGCAATTAATTTTTACATAATTAAACCGAGAGAGATTGGCAATTTTGTCATGTTACCAAGAAACATAAAGACTTTTATGCACAACAAAGCGAATGATGCCATTGTTTTAAGTCAAACAAAAAACATAAATTACAGAGTGAAAAGAAAAACGCTGTTAGTATCCGACCTCAGTATCCGACAAGCGTTGTCAGCTGTATCTTTTGATTAATCTTTGTATCTTCATTTTAATTAACCAATGAAATATTTCTCTTCCTTTTGTCGAAGAATAGATTAATACAAGTCAGATCGGTAAAAACTTCAGCCAAAAAATATTAGATACTTTTTGTTTATCTAAATGTGTAAAACCCAACCCCACCGTAGATACGTACGTTTGTCATGTGCCGGACAGTTGCCCACCAGACATAACACATTGCGTAATAGCTCAGAAGTCAATAAATGAAGGACCAATATAACTTCGATTCTTTCGCTTTAGTATTACGAATTCGAACCTAGATACATTAATTTTATTAAGAGTGTGTTACTGGCCCAGAAATTAAGTGCTAATCACATTGTCCTTGAATTCCTTCAGCTAGACACGGACCTCCTTCCGAAGCTGCCATATTGTCCTACTTTACGAAATAACCCAGAATGAGTAAACCCAATAAGTGGTTGTGAAAACCACTTATTGGGTTTTATGTGCATACTAGCCTCTGCTGGCGAGTTCGACCGCGGGAAAGTAGAAAAATATCTTAAGTGTACATTCACTTGGAATAAAAATAAAAGTACCCTATAAGCTGTCTCAGCATTTGATATGAATTTGTTACATTTATCTGTTCAGCTGTTAGAGCATGAATAAGGAACCAGCAAACAGATACACACATCATATATACATACATGTTTTCGCTTTTATAATATTACCATTACCGTAATATACTCAATGACCTTAATAGTTTCTACCAGATTATTCAGACGTAGAAAATAAATTGTAGAGACAGCTTTCAGACGGCCCATTGAGAGCAACCTGATTGTTCCAGACCCAAAAATATCAGTACTAAAATTCTTAAAGAAATTCGATCATACTCATAAAAAGTAATGTCCGTAAAATACAGGAAAAATATGGAAAATGTAGGTAAAAAGTAATATTGGGAATATTCAATATTATATTAGCTCCTAGTCAACACTGAAGCTGCGTAAACATATGTTTTTAGTTCATAAATACAGGGTGAACATATTTGGAGCCACGTCCTCGAAGTGACGGGTTTAAACCCAGAAAAATGGAAGGTTGAGTCGAGCACCATATTTACATTTATAATTAATATGAACTATCGAATAAATTCACCTTGATGGGCATATTTTTACAAAGGTCAAGAGATTTATTGAACCAAGGTTTAAAAACGCAATATTATCTCATTCGTAATTGTACGCAAATTGATTGATGCACTACAATTATTTCATTAGAAATATAATTATTTTTGTGTCATTGAAATATGATGTTATTTTAAAGTGACCACTAATTTTAACAAAAACCCATATCGAAATATTTATAAATATATAAGTATTCACCAAGAACTACATTAGATCGGCGCACACGTGTAACACGCCTGATTTGTACGTAGAACGACATCGCGTCGCGTGGCGTGTATCAAATGTAGCTCTACAAGTTTAGTTTCCATATAAAATGTATGGAGGCCGACGCGCCCAGATCGGCGTGTGTGGCAGACGTGTCAGCAGTGTAGTTCTACCTTTAATCATCACCATCATCATTTCAGCCAGAAAACAGCCATTGCTGACATAGGCCTCTAAGTGTCTAAGCACAAAGGCTCACTATGACTCGCATCCATAGATTATATTTCTATGCTCGCATCCATCGGATTCCCGCGACCCTCATAAGGTCATCAGTCTATCTTGTGGGTAGCCTTCCAATGCTGCATCTTCCGGTACGAAGGCACTACCCCAGAATTTAACCTTTCGTCCCCATCGAACATCTATTCCGCTAGCAATATAATAATATATCCCATGCCACTTCATTTTAACATTACTCCAGGTTAAGTCGGAAACAACACATATTATTTTTGGTATAATATTTAATTGGTCACCTACAATGTGATTCGAAAATTTACATTTAACACAAACAAGCAATTCAATAGCTGTCGTTACATACATATTAAATATAATGGTACATTATAATAAGACGTTATGTAAACAAAACGGTTTCGGGTGTTAAAATAACTTGGGTAAGTAGATGTTATTTATTATTAGGTTCGAAACATTTTAAATATCTTGAAAATACCTTGAGTCCCAAGAAGGGGTTAAAACAGACCAGGAAACACTTTAAATTGGTGATAACCAAAGTGTAGCACATCGCTGAACCCCAATCGATAATGACTCCAGATGTGTACGTGAGAACCAAAAAAAAATTGTGGCGTATGGGGTTATGCAAATCCATGAATGTTCGAAAGAGTTACGATGGCCCTGAAACGCCAAGGGTAACTGAAGGAACATGTGGTTTTCGTCAGCAAAAGTCTGACACCCAGAATGTTTAAAAGTTATGTGAAGACTTCCCTTAAAAACCCCAGCGCCCAATTACACATTAAACGTAAACAAACGAATTGCAGTACTAAGAAAATACATAGCTTCATACGAATAATTCCAAGGGACTTAGATTATCTCAGTAAACCCATAGATATTGGTTACCACACATCTTGTTAAATGAGCGTCACACAACTGATCCTAATTGTCTCGTTAGATACGTCAACGTTCATTTATGCAAGTCGCACTACCCACTACCTCCACCCCTGTCTTGAGCGGATAATTGGTTGATAAGCATACGAGATTTAGTTGAGAGCACTGTCAATGCTATTTGTGTACTTAGCTGCATTTAATCTGGCTTTCAGACACGTTTCAATATAACCTTATCTGTAGTAGGTATCTTCCATTCTTCTCATGTCGCAGCCAATTGTATTAGCAAAGGGTCTGGCTCCAGTTTTTTTTTTATGTTGAGTAAACATCTTCCAGATGCCATACCCCGCCCTTGGGCGGTGCGAGAAAAAGAAAATTCAGTAATAGTCTGACATTATCTGTCAGACTTTTACTGACTTAAAAACCCACCCCGTTCCTTCGTTGCCTTTGATACCGGGGCCGAGCCTTCCTTTCAGAAGCAGACCCTTGGCCCCAGTTGGCTAGGGTATGGCTCTAGTAAGTTATATTGCCAGAAACACAGGTTTTTCACTAACCTAGTTCAGGCAGGTTTATATTACAGTTAGAATTTCTTTTTATCTCGGTTGTACTTATAGTAAATCATAATTTTTCGTACTTTATACTTGAATAAAATTTTATTATTTATTTTGATTTATTTGGTTTAATTGCTTTTACGAGAATGTCAATACAAATGATTCAGGAAGAGGATTGTTTGATTTGATTCGTATGGTTTTTTTGGTTTGAAGTCCAGTGGCTGTTTTATTTACTCGCAAATTGATTTCCGGGGATGTTGTGGTGTAAAATTGGCGTAGCTTTATAGTACAAGTGTCTGCACAACTGGGCAATATGTGAAATCATTGAAAGAGGTGCTAACTCGATAAAATGGAGCGGAGGAGGGTTTTTATGTAGTATTGACTATCTACCTCAAAGAAACTTACCATGAATGAATATTACAGCCCCGATACATTTGCTACCAAATACTATAAAAAATTTACAATGTGTAACAGCCGTATTTTTAACCTTTGAAAAGGAGGAGGTTCTATGTTCGGCTGAATGTATGTTTTTATTAGTAGACAAAGTAGTTATTTTCTTTACCATTAAAATACGACTATTACACTCCTAATATAGTTGTATTCAATTAAAATAAAGACTTGATCTAAAGGCCTCAGTTTCCAGATCATAAAATCCCAAAAAAAAATATATACCAATTTGTCATTTCACCACATTTTTTTTATGGTGGTGAAAATCATCCAATGACAACCCTTCCGCAGACTCTTACTGACAAAAAACCCACCACTCTTAACCTGTCAACCGCATGTTATGTCGGATATATCCGACAAACACTCGCGTTTTTTCCGCCAGGATCGCACGTCCACGACCAAGTATTCCATCTCATTAGCTCCTCTGTCAACTTTAAGGATAGAAGAGCTAAACGAGATGAGATTTCAAGAATTTGATTATTTGACTCGATTACCCAAGTCGTTTGACTTTTAGACAGACTCTAACAGGACACTGAATAGGTACCTACTGACGGAAGTCAGCCAGGTCTACATGCAATATAGCCATAATACAGCCTATTACCTTCTACATTCAATTAGGTAATCTAATTGCACCTCATTATTGGAACGTGCTTTGTAATTGTAGCAGTCGGTACTCAAGACAAAGGTAGACTAAGGCTAGTAATTAGGGGCATTCATGCGGCCTACTCCAATGTCCTTTGTGTTATCCAATCATCCTGTGTTGAACTACTCGAACGACACGAATATTGACCATTATGCCGACACTGGCTGGACAGCTCCTTTGTAATCTGTGTACCTACTGAAATCTAAACAAATCCTTACTAATATTATAAAAGTGAAAGTGAGTTTGTTTGTTACGTCTTCACGCCTAAATGGCAAAACCGATTTTGATAAAACTTGGTACACGGATAGACCATGTCCTGGAATAGGACATAGGATACTTTTTTATCCCAGAAGTATGTTCCCTTGGGATAATTTTCTGCTATCACGCGGGTGAAGCCGCTGGGAGCAGTGCTAGTATATAATATAATGTTCCACAACTACCACACAACGGTTTGACGGAACAAATTGGTTCTCATAGAGCAGTGGTGATCCAGTGGTAACTAGACTTACGAATTGTAGATCGTGGGTGGAAACCCAACCAGGCGCATTACTTTCTGTAATTTATCAGCACTGCTCTTAAAACGATGAAGGAAATCATCGTGAGGAAACTGGCATGTTCTAGAACCAAAAATTCGAAGTCATGTGACATCCCCCAACCTGCACTCGGCCTGCGTTGTGGATTAAGGCCCATTCCCTCTCCTAGAGAGGAGGTCTGAGTCCCAAAAGTGAGAACATTATAAGGCCAACTATGCTATGTAACGAGCACAATGTCAACACAAACTAACGCATCGGTTGGCAACGTACCGACATATTTCTTTACTTCGTAATAAACGTAGATTGTCCTCCAAAATCATCCTCGTTAATCATATTAACACCCGATCTCTATAAATTGCTCAACGCATTCCATTTAGCGCAATGGAGCAACATAGTTTCAAAGTTATACTTACTTAAACTGAGAAAAATAATACAGAATGTTTCCTTTCTAATACTAGAAAAGCAGGCCATCTGGAAGCCGTCCATCCTTATTTATTTTACAATGCTGAAACATTGTACCATTTAAGGCATATAGTTCTTTAAACATCTAGCTGGAATTAATTGCACATATACTCGTACCGCTGCCTGCGCCTGCATAGCCCCGCTGACCTTTAAAACCATTTTCTTTGCGAAATATTGACTGATTTACATATGCTATATAAATTTTGAAGTACACTTTAGCAGCTATTTTTTTTTTGTGTTAACATATTTCATAAGATCAAAGCCGTTTGAAAGGAGTAGGGAAAACCTAGCGAAAAAATATAGCGTAATTTTTTTTTTGCAATAGCATTGGTTATACGAAAAAGTCATATTTATGTTGATAACGTTGTAAATGAATCTTTCCATTGCCACTACATTACATTAGGAGTAGGTTTCGTTTTTTTTTTTCAAATCTATTAAGCCGGCATTTACCGAGGAGAAGACTTCCGAAAGTCACTGTTTTATGGCACTGCTCGGGGGCTAGGGCCTTAATTTATTAGCCACAGAGAAAGGAGAGCGTTAAAAAAGTGACTGTCACTGTATACATCTTGTTAAAATAAAACCTGATTTTAAAAGTATTCCGGTTATGAACGGTTAGTAGTTCTATATAACTATATAATATGTTATGACCACCGTTCTAACGAATGTATACGTGTAATTCGTTTCATTATCGTCCGCTCACAAGGAATACACTAAATAATATAGTAGTAGGTAATGGTAATATTCCACAACTTTCACACAAAGCTGTCTAGTCCCAAACTAAGCAGAGCCTGTGCTATGAGTACTAGATAACTTAGATACAAACATACTTATAGTCTGACTAAAAAGTCAAACGACTTAGAGATTTTTGAATATTGACTAAAATCCACCCGTGTTCTTCAGTTGATCTCTGTATTCCTAGGCTATGCTAACTCTTTGAAAAGTTCCCGATAATTTAAAAAATATTTATAATTGATACTTCTTATAAGGTTCTTCTATTAGTAAACAATGATCAAGATGTCTTAGTCAACCTTGATTTTTGAACCAGTGTTCGACTACACCATATTTAATTTTAACCTAATAATTATTCAAGTCGATTGACTTTTTAGACAGACTCTAACTATGCCATCAAAAACATAGGTCTTACGTGTAAAAAACGAAGTCCTAGCGTAAAAAGTTGCAAGTCAGTTAATTTATTCAGTCCTGACTTAAGGGAAGGTCCTTTAAGCCCTGCAACGTCTTAGTAACCATATCGATATTGCAAATCTTTTATGTATAAGATTGACTTGACAATCGCATAAAAACAAAATGTATCTCAAAGTAATACCTATTATTAAATTAGATTGTATAGTCAGATTGCCAAGTTAATTGAGTGGATAAGCTCTTAATAAACTAGTGCGCATCACCATCAACGATTGCATCACTGCTTACCATCAGGTGAGATCGCAGTCAAACACTAGTTTATATGATAGAAAAAATCATTTGGAAATCAATTGTCTTCACCTCCACCTTCTATTTCGGTTCCGATTCCGATACACTAAATTTAAAAACCCCGGTTCCTATATACCCACTTACGTTACATCCCTAATTCAAAGTATGCGCTCGCACCCTTTACGTAATATGCTCGACGATCGCCAGATCTGAAATTATAATTAAAATACTTTGCGAGTTATTCGCAGAACCGACATCACTATGTCATAATTATAAATACTACCGGTCTGCGAAATTAAATACTAGATTTCGGGGTTAGAAAGACCTACATGGCAAAAATTTACTTTCGCAGCTTCGATTTTAAAATAAAAACTCGATAAAGCGATCTAAAAACTTGGATTTACGTAATTACTGACTATAGCTCGGGGCTAATATGGTTACATCAATTACCCACCTCTCGCTGTGTCGTCCAATAAACTGTAATCAAATATATTTCACCACGATATTTTCCATTCATGAGCTTAAATGATGACGCCAGAAAGTCTGACCATCAGTCTATCTTACCGGTCACGACGAACGGACGACGAGCAATGGGCAGCTCGTTGTCCGACCTTCATTACCGCGTACTGTTTCCGAGCGCCTCAAGGAGATTTTAGCAACCGTTGGGGCCTAGCAGGGTCGAAACCTACTGGGGCCAAGGGTCTGCTTCTGAAAGGAAGGGTTGGCCCCGGTATGAAAAACAACGAAGGAACGGGATGGGTTTTTAGTACACTATCTCCTGCTAATCTGTCGGGCTAAATCTCTCGACATCCCATTATGGGGGGGAGGGATGGTAAAAAAACGCGATGTTCCAAGAGCTCTTGATATACCATTTTTCCTACAACACAAAATAAATAAAAGAAAAATTACAAAATTCAAATACTTTTGGATACATTCCGAATGCTAAAAGTCTCGCCCATTGTGTGCCATCCATTCTACTCAGCATGATGTTCCATGCAAGCATGCAAACAGAACAAAAACAATGCAGTAGTAAACGGGTACAGTAACTTGATACTCGAGCATTCGAAAAGCGCAGAATTCGTTTTAAATAACTTGTGCAACACAAAAGTCACGTTCATCGGAAACTTCAAGTTTCTGATTGCACCCGCATAATGACCATTTATCCTACAATTCAACAGAACAGTGAGAAGTAAAATCTTCCAAAGTACTCGTTTATCTCTTTTGTCCAAGTTTTCATTCAATTCATTAAATTCATCAGTAGAGATCTTTTAAAATCAGGGGCGCCGTCTACGTGGGTGCTCATGGGCTTTAGCACCCATGAGTGGTACGCGGGCTTGCAGATGGCGAGCCATGGGTAGCTCGCTGTCCAACCGTCCGATAACTGTCCGGACCGAGCCCAAGACGTCGACGGCGCGCACTGTTCCCGCGTGCCTCAAGGAGTTGTCAGCAACAGCAGGGGCTCAGCCGGGTCGAAACCTACTGGGGCCAGGGTTATCCGAAACGGAGCTCGAGCCCCGGTTTGAAGGCTAGAAGGAACGGGTTATGAAGGAACAGGGTGGGTTTTTAGGCAATAAGAGTCTGACACTATCTCCCGCTCCGCCCCCCGTTCTGGAATGGCGACCACGAACCGGCAGACGTAGCGTCGGAAGGGCTGATGACCTGGTAAGGGTTGCAGGAATCCAATGGATGCGAGATGCACAGGACCGTTCATTGTGGCGACACTTAGGGGAGGCCTATGTCTAACACTGGACGTCTTTCGGCTTAAATGATGATGATCTTATTCATATCAAACTGTAGGAATATTTCCATTTTATCATTCTGTTACTAACTCCAACAATGTAGGGACTAGTTAGTTATCGTAACTATGTTTTATTTACGACAGCGCTTGTGAGGCTTCTCATGTACCTACAATTTATTATTGAAGAAGCCAATGAAACTTGATTAGAAAGCGTTATGTTACAAATAATTACATAGATTCTGATTGGTCGTTTCATAGAGCACATTGTACTTGGAGATGGCTCCAATCATGATGAATTGCTGGCAATTAATACATCGTAGTACTCGTACATTGAACCTATAATGCACTCAATAGTTCACATGCTTTTTCGTCGTTTAAGGGTCGATTCAATTTCGTTTTTATGCTTTGGTGATGAATGCCTCGAGTTGGCCACATCTCCTATTCCTTTGTTCTGACCACGTGACTGAGCGTTGAGATGTCGTAGAACACAAGAAATCGGAGGCGTGGCCAACTCGAGGTGTTCGACACAAGAGAATAGAAAAGAAACGGTTGTAACTTAGCTAAGGGGGCTGAACAGGCAACGACGCAAAGAGGTCGGTAGAACAGGCCAGGGTCGGTCCTGCTAGACCCGTACAGCTACTGGCAGGACTGCTGAGAAGATGCGCTTGGTCACTTGACTTCTCGCGGAGCCCCAAGTAGCCCCACAGCACCGCAAGCGGTCACGCATCCTTGTTGAACCTTTCAAGAGATATTGGGTCCTTTATGGATGTAGATAAAGTTTCAAAGTCTCACAACTCTAAAAGCAAACTCAAAAACAACAACACAACAACTCAACAAAAACAAAGCTCGCGAGCGATTTGTGGTTCGTGGCAACTCTGAATGTGTCACGCACTGCTGGTCGCTGCCATTTCTGTATTAATCGGCCTTTAAGGTTATTAGTTATGAAAATAAACTTAAGAACAGTGATGTTGCTCAGTGGTAAAGAGCATCGGTGGACCAGTGGTTGCGGTCCCAACTTACGAGTTGTACACCCTGGGTTCAAACTCCTTCACATGATTTTACTTTATGTAATGTATTTCATCACTACTATATAAACAGTAAAAGAAAACATCTTGAGGAAACCGGCATGTCCTGGAACCAAAAATTCGAAGACTTGTAACATCCACTAACATCAGTGGGCCCGCGTGGTGAATTTCGGCCTATTCCTTCTCCTATTGAGAAGGGACCTGAGTCCCAGCTGTGGGAATATTATAACGCTGACAACTCTATTTTTATTTTTTTAATGAAACCGTACTTTTAGGAGACTTCTAGGCAAGCGTGCTTCATCGTCGATCACATCATCGCTTACCATCAGGTTAAATGGTGGTCAAATGCAAACCTATAAAAAAAACTAAGAGTTTTTGCGTCCATCCCTAAAAAAGCAAAACCAACGTCTTCGTCTGTCTGTTAGTGTCTTCATAACTCTTAAAAACCAAGCGTAAGCCTTGCTAAATTCAAAGTTCAAAAATACATTTTTGAACTGTATCTAATATTATTACGTTAGAATTTTAGAAATCATGAAATCAAACACGGGCCTTCAATTTTTAATTCGCTTCACGTAACGTGATTTTATAGTTCCGTATCGGAAAAGTGTCAACGGGACCCTGTGACTTCGCTGTTCGACTGTCCGTCCGTCTGTCTATTAGTCCGTCCGTCCGTCAGCGGGCTGTATGTCATAAACCGTAAGAGGTAGAGGGTTGAAATTTTTACAGACTACATATTTCGGTACAACAAAAAAACTTTTTACAAAAAAAATATAACCGACTTCAATGATAAAAAACACTGAAAAGTATCAAATAACTTTAATTTTGGAAGTCGGTGTTTCTGTAATAGTTTAGTCTCTTCGTTATTTAACACCGACTTCCAAAATTAAAGTTATTTGATACTTTTCAGTGTTTTTTATCATTGAAGTCGGTTATATTTTTTTTGTAAAAAGTTTTTTTTATTTTACACTTTTTAGTTATGGTACCACCACTAAAAAGTACCCCTCAGTCAAACTTAAATACCTTATAGTCAGAGCGCATCTCATAACGGCTCTAATAATCCCAAACACGGTTAGATTACATTAATTTACCTTTCGGCTTCATCATCAGATCAGTTCGATATATCCTCTCCCCCTCTTCTTTCAAACAGTCATTAGACTAGATGCTGGAGAGGGAAAGGATATATCGAACTGATCTGATGATGAAGCCGAAAGGTAAATCTTTCAATCAGTCATTAGACTAGATGCTGATAATCCCGGCTGTAGCATCAGGCCAGATTTATGTCAACATTGCAATGAACTTAAAATTTAGTCCTGTTTAAAATGAGCCCAAACACGACTACGGTGCTGTAATTTCAAGGTTTGTACTTTTCCTGATGCTCCTGGCTTCAGCATCAGGTCTCTATGTACTTTGGTGTATTAGCAGTACGTTTATCCACACATCGAGCCGTTTTCAATGAGCCTAAACTCGATATATCTGCTGTTTGTTGTCGAGGGCTTAGGTACTCTGCAGACTATCCTGACTGCAGCATCAGGTCATGACTTGATGATCATGAGACCAAATGTGGCAAATGCCCTATCAAACATCAAAACAATTTACTAAAACAGTCCTTGCCTGTTCGAGTAACTTCTTACTGTTAAGGAGTTGTACCTTCCATCATCAGCCCAGCTACCTGAGATGGTGACGACCATACGCAAATACACAAGATACTTCATAAAATATGCGAAAATCAATAAGTGAGCCTATAAAATTTGAAGGTTGCCCTCGATTTCCCCAAGATCCCATCATCAGATCCTAATTTGGTGATAATGGGACCACCTCAGAACTATCTACTTTCGAACAAAAAAAGAATTTTGTAAATCCGTCCACATTTGGGGGAGTATTCGACGAACAAACATACAAAAAAAAAAAAAAAACATACAAAAAGCCGAACGTAGTACCTCCTCCTTTTTGGGAAGTCGGTAAAAAACTAATAAAATCAAGGGGCAATACCTAATAAGAAATGTTATTTTGTCGGGGTTTTTGTCCTATTTTATTATAGTAGTACCTACGGAACCCTTGATTTGCGACTCCGACTCGCATTTGATTCAGTCGTAGCCTAGGACTTCGAAACCCCATCCGTTACGCAACAACATGACACATTTACATTCTTATTTTACTTAAAATAATTACTATTTATTTCTGAAGCGTTATGTTATAACATTCGATTCATTTTACAATTTCCGTAAAATTACGATAACGCTCTACCTCTTACTCAAACAATACCATTAAACGGTTATTACATTAATATGTATTTAAAGACTTTACATCATCCATCTCTTCATGAATGGCTGCCTCAATATTTAAATCAAGAAAATAATATGCAAATAGGTATAGCGCTAAATATTATAATATTGTTTTCTGAATATTAAAACTAGCCAACGTGAAGTGACACCAGAAGTTGGTTCATGATGTAGCACATCTGATACACGCCCACGGTTCACATCACATCACATTACAGAAAACTGTTTGTAATATATATACTAGTTTATTCGTAAACAAATTATCCATTCATAGAAGTGACATCACCTACCTATTGGAACAAAATTACGAAAGTTACTATATCTACCTACGTAGTTTTGATTTTAATTGGTATAGTTTTGAAGAGCATTCGCCCGTATTTCCTCATCGCACACGATCTAAAGTGAACTGTTACAGGGAACTGTTAGAGGTCCATTGCTGGTGATAATGTATCAGATGGGGCCTTACTATGACGTGCCCAAATGTCAGTCATGCGAGCGAGAAAAAGGGATGAGGTATACACCCTTAATAGCTATATCTAACAGATCTTTTTAACGTAACCATACACGCTAGGGTAGGAATACCTGACAGGTTTGCCTGCACAGTTATACCTGTCAGGTAAGCTTATATGGAAACCTGCACGCTCCGATTTACCTGTACAGACAAACCTGTCAAGTATACACTCGCGTGTGTGGCGGGCATTAAGTCGTAAAATGGATCGCGTTAAGAGCTCACGGTAGAGTCTCAGTTTTAAAGAAATCTTTGTTCGGTTTAAAATTGTTTCGCTTCACTATCTGTGTACACGGACCCTAATTTTAAGGCGCTTTAAAGATTACAAAATAACCTCAGCTTGAACGGACGAAGAATAATTAAAACAAATCCCCTAACGAGATCAATCAAATCAAGATGGCTTAGCAAAGTTTCGGTGCAACAAAACTGACATTATGATTTACATTTTGGCATTGAACTGTAGTTTGTCATAACGGCAGCTCTTAAGCGTTATTTGACCAATTAGTGGAATGACAGACACCTTGAACTATGACTCTCACAGGGGTCAATGGTGGGCAATGTCGGTAGGTAATGATTTAGATATAATTTTTCTCTTAGCATGCGTCTCATTATGTGCTGGAGGTCGCGTTGCCCAACACCCCCACCACTACACGCTGTATAGGTACATACACTATATACGTCTACTCAAGTTGGGCTGGCGGCCAGCCACAAACCTTGGCACGACCTTTCCAAAACATTCACCCGCTAATCAATTAACTATACAATTTTACTGACATATATCTCAATCTGATAATCTCTTGTTCTTGCTGAAACAGTCTCTAGACTCGGTGTCCTTTCTACTGCTTTCATTAAAATAAGACAAGTTGTTTTGAGACGATGTTGCTATCAAAATGAGAACAAATCTAGTGTACCTGTACCAAGTTTAAAGTGAATGCATCAAAAGTAATTTCTACGTCGAGACGGAACGCGAGACGGCACGTCAGCGATCGCTGCGCGGATAAAAACCCCGCCTTAAATAGAGGAGCTATAGAAATGAGCAATTTCTTCATAGAGCTTCAGCGCTCATAAAATATACAGACGTCCATTACCCAAGCGACAGATAAGATACATACAAACTACCCATCTACACTGTTTTTTTGTTTGTAGGAGGTAATCTCTGAAAGTACTGGTCCGATAGCTAAAATTTTCTCACCGATAAAAAGCTGCTTTATTCCTGAGTGACAGGCTATATTTTATGTACGCGGGCGAAGCTGCGGTCAAAAGCTAGTTTTTCATATTTCATTATCTACGAATATTTAATCAGTCCGTTCGTTAGTGCCCAGCTTCCTATTCACATTAATTATCACTGTGCAACGAACTTTCTAGATAGCAATGAGCTTTTTCGAGTATCAGGCTGATTGCCAAGGGTTTAAATTATTTCATGAAGCGGTAAATTAAATCCAGCCTAATCGGATTATAAAATGCTTTTAAAATTAGGCAAACAAAACCTTTTTACAGTTTAAATGGATCTCACGACTGTTAAGTCAAGTCTGGTTTAATTAGAGTTTTTTTTTACTGTCCTGTTGGTATAGTGGTTAGGGGCACTGACGGAGGTCGGGTTCGATACCCACCCAGGACAAATGTTTGTATGATAAGGACGACATTGTTCTGTGCCCCAGACACATACGGCCCGGTAGATTTACCAGCAGTGGCTTTGCAAGCTGCACGAAAAGTAGCCAATCTAGCCGTAGACCATTCCACAGTAATTAGCTAACCGTTAATGATGATTAATGATTACGATTTCTAACTCTGAAGTGTAAACAGAGGTGCTGCTTTAAAAGTATTACTTAATTCCTTGGGCCGCAATGTCTTCGACTCGACTAACTTGTTACGTTACGGAGTTGTCTCAAGTTCAACTCTCATACGGTTGTTGTAATCAGTGGAGTAGGTAGGCGTGGGCAAAGTGGGCTCTCGTCTACGGCCTCGCACCCAAGGGGGCCTCGTTCACCCAAAAAGGACCTTGCTTACGAGTATCCAAAGGGGCCACGCTCTCAAAGGGGTCTCGCACCCAAAGAGGCCCCACACCCAAAGGGGTCTAGCACCCAAAGAAGACTGTATGAGGGCTCTTTAACAACGAGGGTTTTGTTTTATAACTTTTAACCCTTCAGATACCGTCAATTAGAGACACAATAGTAAGACAATAGATGCGCGGCCACCGGGTGTCGCTTGGGGATTCATGAATTAAGCTCGTGTTTGACCACTAGTTCATGATGGTAAGCGACGATTGTTTTTTGTGAAAGAAAAATGCTTCGCTGATGCACTTTCGCCCGTGTCTAAATTAGTTCAGTTTACGTCTCTGGTTATAATTATACTTGTTACATGACATGGCTTTGAGCAAAACACGGAAAATTATCCAATTAGACTGTTAGCAATAATTCTCCACTCAATCATGGCAGACTGCCATCAATCAGATACTATGTTCACTGCTAAAGATGCCACTCGAGCTGCGCCATAGCACCCGGTTATTCGCCCTCCGTAATCAGTCTATCCTCGCCACTTTTTTGGCGCTATTGGTCCACTAGCTGGGGACGCCAACTCTATGCTCTTCATTACGTGTTCTTCCAGGTCAGGACTGGTGTGCTCTAACAAATGGATCCTTCATCTTGCAAATTCAGCTTAGCTAAGCCCACTGTTGACAGATATCCACTGTTGGACATAGGCCTCCCCCAAGCGTCGCCACAATTATCGACCCTCCTCGCATCTATCGCAAGCCATTTCAACTCATTTGGCCACTTACACATGTAAAAAAAAAGTGTCTAATGTACCGACACTTTGTAGACACGATAAAAAGTTAAGAACCAGACGAATGTTACAACGTTCTCGTTCGAAACTTTTGAGTGATAATGCTACTTACTTTAATGGCGGGGCGATGCTATAAAATAAACTTTCCATGTTGATCTGAAACAGATAAAATAAAAATGTAATGGCTGTTTACGTTGAATTTGTAGAGATAAGCTAATTATTACAACCTTTTATTTAGTCATCAGCCAAGGAGTGGAATTCTCTGCCGGAATCTGTGTTTCCTGATAGCTACAACTTGGGAGTCTTTAGGTCAAGAATGAATAGGTTACTTCTAGGCAAGCGTGCTCCATCGTCGACCATATCATCGCTTATCATCAGGTGAGGTGGTGGTCAAACGCGAGCCTATCAATAATAATAAAAAAAAACAAACCTTGTAAATTTTTGACCCACTTCCCGATTACCGATTGAGCTGAAATTTTGCCTGCGTATGTAAATCAGATGACAATGCAAAATTATTATGACATAGAGCTGATCTGATGATGGAACTGGTAGGTGGCTGTAGGAACTTGGCAGTTAAACGACACAATCCCATCGAATTTGGGCTCGTATGATTCGTCTTGACGAGTATTAATTATATAGGTATACCGAGCTATAAAAGCTTGCTATGAAAAAATGATTTTCATTAAATGTTTGTTTAATAAACCAGGTAAAAGGACTTTCATTAACTCAGTCTGCGCTATTGAACTCCAAAACCCTTTGAAAGTATCTGCTTCGTTGGGTTAAGGCCCTAGCTCCCGAGCAATGCCATAAAACAGTGTTTTTCTGAAGCCTACATCGGTATCAAGGAGTTTCAGCAACAGCAGGGGCTTAGCTGGGTCGAAGCCTACTGGGGCCAGGGTTAGTTTCAAGAGATAGCTCAGCCCAGGCACGTATAAAGGCACGAAGGAACGGGGTGGGTTTTAATCAATAAAAGTCTGACATGAGTGGTTGTCTATGGGTGATTTTTCCACCATAAAAAAGCCTACATCGGTAACGGCTTGGTCAATCAATTAACGAAAAAAAAAAATTTACTGCACGAGGAGATTCATATAGGTATAAAACATTATCAACATATGATTTTTTTCAAATGACTAAAAATTAAAAAACAAGATATTAGCGAGGCTTTATCAGGCATTTATAGTATGTGCATTAAACTCCGGCAAGATTTTCAAGGGACTATACGCCTTAAAGTCGCAAGTGCGGCTTGTGTCATTAAGCTTTCCTATTAAAAAATTCTCCGCAGTACCCCTCCCTCTCTCCCTTATCTGAATTTGTGCTCCGTTTGAAAAATGAGGCTGCACCATAAACCTCAACTCGTATTTTTGGGGGTTTTTTTTTTTTTTTTTTTTTTTTTTTTTGTCGACGGGGAAAATCATCTTTGACGAAACCCGCTATTGGGTGTAGCGGGAGACAGTGTCAGACTCTTACTGACTAAAAACCCCGCGCCGTTCCTTCTAGCCTTCATACCGGGGCACGAGCTCCCTTTCGGACAACCCTGTCCCCAGTAGGCTTCGACCCAGCTGGGCCCCTCCTGCTGCTGACAACTCCTTGAGGCGCGCGGGAACAGTGCGCGCCGTCGACGTCTTGGACTCGGTCCATTACCGGACGATCGGACAGCGAGCTACCCATGGCTCGCCGTCCGCGAGCCCGCGTCTACGGTGGCCGGAAATCGGGATCGGAATCCCGGCGACGGCGGCGAGGACGCCGTTGCCTGATGCGGTCGGCCTCCTCCTTTGCAAGCATTACTGCTTCGCAGAAGGAGGCGACCGCCTGCCATTCCCCCTCACTTCGGACCATGGCCTCGACCAGGGCCCGGCGTGAGAGGTCTCCGCCGCCGATCGCCCCCACGAGGGCACGGCGATGCTCCGCCCAGGCAGGGCACACCTCGACGGTGTGCTCCACCGTGTCCTCCGGGCGTTGCGCACAGTGGCGACACCCGGGCGTCTCTTCCGCTTGAATCCGATGCAGGAACCTCCCGAACTTGCCATGTCCGGTGAGGACCTGCGTCATGCGGAAGGTAAGGACGCCGTGAGGTCTTTCCAGCCACGCCTCAAAGAGGGGACTTACCGCCATAATCGTGGCGTGCCCAGTATTTTTGGGGGTGACAATTAGATAGTTATTGGATACTAGCTTTTGCCAGCGCCTTCGCCCGCGTACATAAAATATAGCCGATGTCACTCAGGAATAAAGCAGCTTTCTATCGGTGAAAAAATTTTAGCAATCGGACCAGTACTTCCAGAGATTACCCCCTACATACAAACTTACAATACAATTTTACCTCTTTATAATATTAGTGTAGATAACTACCTACCGCTCTGAGTGCAGCGAAAGGGAGTGTCTTCAGATGCTGTTTGCGTTCCCTAGCTGCGGTAGCTTTTCCACAACTGTACGCTAACAGGCGTGATGTTAGTTAAAATCCTCTAAAAATAATGTAAACAAAACAAAAGAACGTTTCAGTATACAAAGTATAAAGTTAATTTCCCAGCTGTAAACTTAGAACAAACGACAGAACTTGAACAAGGGGTCTGGTGTAGTCAAAGTATGCAAGCGCGGCGACGGGCAGAATGGTGCTCGAGCCAGTTGAGCGGGTCCCGCCGCACTCGCTTGCAACGGCATTTAAGTTAATTTGCTAAAAATATTGCCATCACAACTCGTTCTACAATAAGGGCTATATTTCACCGAGACACCTTTTTTTATGGTGACAAAAATTTTCCAATGACAACTGCCGCTCTGAGCGGAGCGGGAGATAGTGTCAGACTCTTACTGACTAAAAACCCACCCCGTTCCTTCTAGCCTTCATACCGGGGCTCGAGCTATCGGATAGCCCTGGCCCCAGTAGACTTCGAGCTGGGCCCCTCCTACCGAGACACCTGTCACCGTTACCAACAAAATGTATACAGCTCTATAGAGAATTACTCACATGAGTAATTCACCATTCATTAATACACCATGTGGTGTCTGTTTGGTTGCGCAACCAATTTGGTGGCGTGACCAGTTCGGACGTGTGGCGACTCTTGTGTCTGTATGGAGTCTAGTTTTGTAGCTAATGCCTTGATCACACGTAACGAGTAAAAGGGCGAAACAGTAAAATGTTGCTCGGCCGAGACAGTGATGTTAGCGAGTTACAGAGATAAGCGCCCGGCCGAGCACTCGGCGCTTTGTTTATACGTGCCAAGTATTTGTCCGAGAGCACTGTCTCGCCCGTTTACTCGGTACCTGTAATCAAGACGTCAGGTCTATATTTCACCGGGACACGATGGCGACACAATTGGTCGTACCGCCATGTCGCCCCGGAGAAATATAGCCCTAACGGTTTAACTAGATTGATTAAATAAAATTCAAAGGAAATGCAGTTACAATTTTACTTAAAAGCCTTAGGAATTATGGAGCGGTGTGGGAAGAATGCATTAGGAATCTCGTATCTATTTTCTACATTCTTGTTGGCTACTTTTTCTTTTTTTTTAACTTAGCGTGTAACTCTAGATAATACTATACTTTCTCAATTGAAATTATAAAATAATACCTGTGCGGGGTATGGAAAATAAAACCTGTTTTTGACATCTAAAGATTTTAGGATGGGAAAGTAGTGTTCTTCCTCAGTAAGTTCCGACTGTTTTTTGTCTAAGAAATATATCTAACTAGCTTTTGTCCGCGGCTTCGCCCGCATACATATAGCCTATGTCACTTAGGAATCAAGCGGTTTTCTATCGGTGATGAGTGTTTGCCCATAAAACTGGCAGCATTGCCACGTCGAATGGCAAAGCATTACTTTGGGCAAAGACGGGGCCAGCCTTCTGGTCACAAATAGTGGGTACATCAACCGGCTAGACATTATTGAAAAGGCGACGCACACTCGGACTCCATGACCGAAGTACTTTTTCAAACCCAAGGAGAATATTTCATATCCAAAAATCTGGACGAATTTACATCCGATATCTATAGCAAAACTTAAATGTGTCACTGTTCAATCTAAAATTCGAACTTACTCGGAACAAGCACCTACATATGTACATAAAACAACTACAAGGGAAGGGTATATGAAAATAAATTTCTAACAGCGTCAAAGCAATCCAACCCCAAGTAATATGGGACAAGGGCAGGAAGAAAAAGAAGCATCGGAGTAAACAGATTTTTTTTCTAATTAAGTAAATTTTAATAATAGTAGACGTATCAAAAGAAACCATAGACGTAATTTAAGACAGTTTATCGGTTAAAAAAGGTAACTTTATAAGGGCATTATTGCATTGTAGGTATTATTTTTTTCTAGTAGGAATGGCTCATGGCTCATGGTTCAATATAAGTTTATTGCACAAACAGTCGTCGTGTTTTTGCTTAGCCCAATACTTGATCGAATGCCAGCAGACTAGGATGAGCACTTTATACGACATTTTACTTGAGCAATAAAATGTCAATAAATAAAACAGAACCCTCTTTTTTGTTATATGTATATTTTCCTAGAAGTGATTTTTTATTTATGCAAATTATCTTACGACAAAGTCAAGTCTTTTGATACTTCAACGCGGAGCAAACGTTATGATAACAATCAAATGAGCGGCACACTGCCCCTACGAGGTAATATGGCCTGGTGTCGATTAGATCTTCCAAAATATGCAATTATTTCGGAGTTCAGAAACTCATATCTAAAGCACATTTTGCCGGCTCTTTTTATTAAAGTTTAGGCACTTCTATCCTGATGGTGGTCGATATAACGAGCTTGTAGCCATTTATCGTGCACAATTCCAATATCGGCCTATAACAGGGAATTTTGTAACCCAATTACACTTTTTGCTTCACGGAACTTCAAAGTCCGCAGCCGTGCTGGCTAGCATTTTTTATTTTGTTAGTAAGTATTGGAAAAACTAGAAGAAAATTTAATTAAATAATCGGGTTCCAATAAGAAGTAATAGACCATGTTTGCAAAGCGACGTTGCCGTCAGTCGAGCGCTCGTATATACAGAATGCACATATAGGCCAATGGCGCAATAAACGGTTTATTAGACTCGATATAGGAAATATATCTACGACGACTTTATGAGACTTTATCTCCTTTTGTCGAAGAACTTCATTAAATTGTTATATTATGATGCTACGTCGCTTTTTATTCAAATGTCGTCGAGCACATCATGGCTTGCCACCAGGTGAGATAGTGGTTAAACGCGAGCCTATCAACAAATATAAAAATAAAATTTAAGTGTCTATCTGTAATGTAAAAATAGCATTTTTACTAAATTCATATTGAAGTATAATCGACACCAATAACAAAAACATACTTTTTAATGTTTTTATCTGTCAATCTGTTTGTTCACAACAGCTAGCAATTAACCAAACAGATTAAATAGATACAAATGTTTAATGTCTTTGCAATTAACGCTGTAAGATTGTATAATGTCGCAAGAAATTGTAAACTTTATTTATTTTTTTCTATATAAGACACTGTCATGGTGGAAACTAATGAATTTGGATGCGAGTTATTGTATTCAAATCGATTTTTTCATAATTGTATAGAGAAATTATAATCTAATAAAGATTTATTACAATCAATCGAAGTCTCCAATTTTTCGGTGACATACTAGTGTATACAAGGCAGTCGTTACTGAGTGATTTCATAGGTTGTATGAAAGTGAACTGTAGGGTCCTGAAACGAAGACAAAGAAGAAACAGGAGTGGGTTTTTAGTTAGTAGAAGTGTGACACGCTCTCCCGCTCCGCCCAAAACCGGAAGAAGTCATTGTATGATTTCCCACCTATAAATAAAAATGGCTGACTGATTTATCAACCCAGTTTAAGTAACCACTGCACGGATTGATATTTGGTATGTGCTGAGAAAGGATTTTCCAAAAAAAACCCTCCCTTATGGGATGAAACAGTGATCTAAATTGTATATAGAGAAACCGTCTCTCCGCGGGCGGAGCTACTGGCAGAAACTACTTATTATAATAATTACAGCTAGTCCCGTAATGATATCTATTAAGTACCGGGAAATATATAGCATTTTATAATTATAACCGTTATTCTATAATCATAGTCGTCTTTTTATAATTATGGCCGTCATTTTACAAATATCGGTAGTGTTAAGCTAGAACCACATTAGACCGACGTACACGTGCCTAATTCGCACGTAGAAAGACGTCGTGTGACGTGGATCAAGTGTAGCTCTACAAGTCTAGTGTCCATATAAAATGTATGGAGACCGACGGCACGGTGTGTGTCACACGTAGAGATGTCCGTTGCCGGCAATATTGCCTGAAGTGGGAATATTGCTGACAATATTGCTACCAATATTCATACTTCGGGCAATATTGCCGGCAATATTCCCATTTCACGGCACCGTGTGCGCAGTGTAGTTCTTGCTTTATACTAAGACAGTCGTTCGTAGAACAAATACTTACATAAAGAACATCAAATTGACACGATTGACCCAGTCTAAGTATTTTATTACACACATTCTTACACGCATAGTAAACCAAAGACAATGAAATCAAACAAATACGAAACTTAGTACAGAGAAAAGGCGCAGAAAATGCGTTAAACACACACCATCCGTCACGGAATTGTTGGTAGCCGTCGTTTATTGACGTCATTTGTGTCATAGTGCCATGAAACTGTCAACATCACAGAACACAGGAATCTTCTACATTCTTCTGTTCTGTGGTCAACACTATCTTCTTGCTCTTGTCCTGTGTTATTTGGAATCGACGCAACATGTTTTTTTCTTCGATTTCGTCCTATACCCCGTCACACTTCCACTAACTCCTTTTTTAGTGTCCCGTACCCAAAAGGTAAAACGGGATCCTGTTCATCTATCTGTCTGTCCGTCTGACACCAGGCTTTATCTCATAAACCGTGACAGTTGTACAGTTGAAAGTTGTACAGATTTCTATTTCCGCTCTAACAACTAATACTAAAAACAGATTAAAATAAACACTTAAAGGGGCTCCCATACAAGAAACGTGATTCCTTCGCCGTTTTTTTATACCGGACAGCAGTGGGTCAATATGGGCAATATAATAATAATGTCAAATCTTATTACAAGTATCGAAATGTACCCAGTGGCTGTTTTGTTTATTTAAAAAATAGGAAATTAAGGTCGCATAGTTTTCAAATCTACGCACATACGACAGTTGTTGGTGTTGCCTTAACATCTGCAATACTGCATACGAATTTACATATATTACTCTGCGTGTGGATTCCGACTAAATCCTCTTTCAAAACATCTGCATATGTTTCTGAACGACGCCGACACCCGTGCCTTGCATTGTGATTATAAAATTTTGTTGATTATGTAATCCGCTTTGCTTAGAAATCTACTCTTCCTTTGATCAGCTTGGTCCTTGGTTAGCTAATATAATGACTATAAAGTGGTATTGTGTGAGCAATATCTGCTCTCGGACGCCTAAATGCGGTATCTCAACATTTTAGAAAACTTTGTTTTCAAATATCGCAATGTTTGAAACTTTCCGCTATAGGCTGGTTTGTGGAAGAACCCGTAACAGACTTTATACATACAAACCTACTTTTGTTATTAATGCGAAAAAACCTATAATAATTTGTAAGGATATCCGTTGCATCCCCATCATGAGACGACTATCGAAATGGGGACCAGCAAGGTACAATAACATGTCGCATTTCGCAAGCAAAGCATTCATATTCTAGTAACTAAGTAATATAAGTTAGAAGTATGATTTGTACTTCATAATTGATCTACACTTAATATTAATATTATAAAGAGGTAAAGTTTGTTTTTTGTTCTTATAGGAGGTAATCTCTGGAAATGTCCAAAGTGACATAGGCTATATTTTATGTACGCGGGTGAAGCCGCGGGCAAAAGCTAGTTATTAATAATATGAACTTAACACCAACCACTATTATGTAAATCGATCAAGCCGTTTAAAAGGAGCTTAGTGACAAACATACATACAGAAGAATTATATATATAAAGACATGCCTAGATCTTTTCAAAGTTTTGCCATGCCCTTTGTTGGTACAGGTACATTGCTGAACCATAACAAAGCAGATATTCTGCTTTGGTCTTTACTCCTTTGACATAAAGTAACATAATATCACGAAATAAAACTCAGTTCTCTGAACAGTTAACCCTTCAGATACCGTCAATTAGAGACACAATAGTAAGACAATAGATGCGCGGCCACCGGTGGTCGCTTGGGGATTCGTGAATTAAGTTTTGTTTTTTAATTAATTTATTCACGAAATTATACATAAATGGATATTACATAATTATTATTCTTCTGCCAAACTGGCGACGCAATTAGTCGGAATTGTAACCCATATCAGATTTAGTCATACATTCAAATCAGCATTCTTATAAGGCGATTCTAGACAGAGTATTATCCTGTTTGGTCAAAGATTATATAATCAGAGCCACTTAAACGTATCGATGAGAGTAATCGGTATGTAGTATCTGTTTGTGGCGAACAAGTTTCGTAACTTTCATTAGAACAAGCAAGTTGCCAGCCGTGATCAATTTATCTTAACAGTAATCTGCGCGTGCGCTTACAGAAGCACACATTAAGGTGCCGTCAGTTCAAACCATTTCAATTGCTAATGCGTTTCAAATTGTAATTTCATTTAAACTTTTGTTGCTTGCATGATCATTAAAAGTTAAGTTAATCGTGAGGCTACCATTACGTGAATATTCCATTATAAACATAAACTAGATAAGCACAATACTTAAGGCATTTATTTTATATAAGTATACATAATTTAATGAGGTTCAATACATTCTTACAACACAGCTCAAAACTGAGACTGGGTTTATCTGTATCAGACGCGGATTCAAAAATGCCATCAGGTAACAATTCCACTTTCGCTCTCTTCTGAACCTGCCAGCCGGCCATGTACAGCGTTTTGACTAAGTTTCACTTAACGCGAAACGTGAGCCACATGCTCGCAAACTGCGTGAAAATAAGGCCGCAATTACACCCCACACAGCATTGCCTAATGAGTGCCTTACGCGAAATAAAGAAAACAAAACAGAATACGACGCTCTCGAAACGGCTAATTGCTTATATAACGACGTGGTGGACGCCACGGATGCTCACTCGTATTTGACCTCATTCCAATATGACGCCCCATTACATCCTAATCACTACTTTTGAAGAATTTTCAAAGCGTTGCGAGACCTTGTCTCCAATAGATGACCTTGGAAGGTCGCCTTCACTCGCACGCCGCTTTTCTTTGAATGTTGCGTGATCAGACTCTCACCGTAATCATCTAAGCATAAGCGGCGGTACAAATTCATAAATTGGTCCATCACTATCCCTAACCAGTTGTTACACCATAAATGCTTCTTAAGAATGATTGCAGCCGACGTTCACTCCGTGACGTCACCGGTGAGTGGTCGACATGCCACACCACCGGTATCCGACCACATACTGCGATCATTTCAAGATAATCCAAATTTAACATTACTTAACATTCATCGACAATGACACCAAAAAACTTAGCATTTGTATAGAGCTTTGGGATTCATTTGTGGCCATAAAATCAAAGAAGGCGTTTTACGATGGTCGTTGTGATTACAATCGAAAATGCAAGGGTTTTGTAACAGGTAACCAAGAGTCAACGTAACCGACTACATAGCTGTGCGACATGAATGGTAAATAAATTAAAAGAAAGCCAACGCATACAATTTTATGGATAGCACGTTGTTTGCAAACGATGCACGAGTGCACGTAAACCACCATCAAAAATGACAAAATGTGTGCGTCATCATTCGAACTGTATCGCAATCTTTTAGTTTTAGCAACTAGCGTCAAATATCTCGAGACGATCACATCAAACAAATGAAGCGGTATAACAAATCTAACACGTGCGACATCAATGTACCAAGTGCGTGTACGTGTGGAAAAAGATCAAACAGTAGGTCAATTTTCTTGATCCTAGCCCTCCTGTATTATTCCAAAACAAATATAAGTTTACACTTTCTCTCACAACGCTTCAATAAAATTTATTCCGTAATTCTTATCGTAGTCATAACTGGTTCTGACACCTTTGATTACTCGTGAGTAAATAGCTCTATAAAAATCTTGGTGTAAATTTTGTAACCCTTTTTACATTTAACTTTTTATAATTAAAGGCTACTGGACAAATTAAAACAGCTTTAAGCCCAACGTACTTCTAAAATATAATTTTTGTTGTATCCCACAATATATTCCCTTAGGCTGGTGTGTTGCCGAACCGAGCGGCGACGTTTCTGACGCGGGTTGATTAATGACTCAGAATCAAGAGTGTTACTGTAATCTCAACCTGAATAACTCATAAAATAGAAGAGCTATTTTTAGCATCTCTCTTCCGACTACGACCCCGTGAAGGTTTTCGTTAAAAAGAGTAATATTAATATCTTTTGAAGGTAAACGCCATTAACATGCGAGCTATCGACGCGGCACGACTCTCGCTAAACACTTCACAAATGACAGTGTTCCGAGCGAATGATAAATGGAATCCTTTGTGTACTCATCATCGGCTCTTTCACACGTTTACGTAACGGACACGCGTCCCTCTTGCACCCTGTCTGAATCTTTAGGAGCAACAGGGACAGAAAAATCTACGAAGGGTCTGTCGGTATTGAATAATTTATTTAACGTCCAGGATAACCCACGTAGACGGTGGCCATTCAGCAGAACCGGCCACCGGACGCGTGAACACGTCAGCTTCTGATCACATGAATAAAAGTAACTGAAAAACGAGTCTACTGAAGGATGTCGTACTGCCAGAATTCTGTTTCCCTTGAAGGAAAAGATCGGAATGTTTGATCCACAGATATAATGCCGTACAAGTAACCCAGACTCTGTTTGGAAGCGGACCAAAAGCTGAGCAGTGAAATGGTTTCCGTGAAGCTACATTACTCTGATACAAGAACACAATATTATCGTGAATTCTGAGCAATTCGATCGCGTTGTAATAATTTATCTTCTGAATTTATTGTCTGTCTTGTTTGGCAAACTTATGTTTAGGCTTTGTTTCTTTGGGAATATCGCCTCATTTGCTGTTTAAGTTTCTTATTTGTACACAAAAATAATTGTCAGATGTACATTTATACGTATTTCATGTAATATGGTTTGTGTGAAAATCTTTATTTCGGCAGAGAGAGAAAGTTCGGTGACCGATCGATCTAAAGTTGAGTTAGTGAATATGTTAGGATTTATCGAGAAGCCACGCTAAAAGTTAAGATTGAGACATAATCGAGTTAGAGACCTTTATCCGCTTCGGATACTAGATTACGGTTTGTTCGTGCGTAAAATCTTCTATTGTTCTAAAGATAGTCTCGCTGCATGATTAGATAGTGAACTACATAAAATTTATTATTAATAGGTTAATGAGCATAATCACTTAGTACATTTTAATCTTTACGTAAGTCTACTACTTCAGACCTGCTCAGTTTTTCTGTTCATCAAATGACAATATTCGTCTTCATCATTTCAGCCGAAAGACGTCCGTTGTTGGACATAACTCCCCCAAATGTCGACCCATTAATGGTTTGTGCGTATTGCATGCATCGGATTCCCGCGACTCTCGCCAGGTCATCGGTCCACCATGTGGGAGGCTTTTAAGACACTGGTCTTCCAGTACACGGTCTTCAGCCTTCGTCAGTATCTTTGATTCTCCTACGGATATCTTCATTTCTGATACGATCACGCAAAGAAACACCGAGCGTCCTTCTGATGACATTACTGTATATCCACAAATCAAAGTCTTCCTATAGTTTTACAAAAGCTGCTTTATTAACATTAACTACGTAAACAAAGACAATAGCCCGCATTAGTCATTACAGAAGGTGCTGTTAATTTGGGCTATTAGGCCGCAATCCGCCTGTAAGTAAACCATCCTTGATTGCGTCTGGCCGCCTAAATAATTAAACTCTTGAATTACAGAAACATATTACTGGGATCTAGATTAAATACCTTCGCTGGATAACAAACTAAACTTTACCTACCCCTCTGTCTTGAAATATGTTAAATGTTTTTCTTCTATCTTGATATTTTAATTCCCATCATTGTTTTATCGGATAACCATAACTAAACTTTAAAAAGACACTAACTCGGAAGACTACTAAGCCTCCCAGGGTCCTGAGTCTTTTTGATATATTTTCATAATATAATATAAATTTTACATTTTAACATAATGTAAATTTACGTAATGTAATACATACAAGACAAAAATTTATCATAGATGTAACGGTTGTCTATCGGAAAATTTAATATACAAAATATGGCTGAAATAAAACACAAAAGGCTTTGTAAACTAATATGCAGGCTCCTATGTCCTGTGTCCTGGGGCTGCATGGTGAAATTTAAACCCATTGTTCAAGTACAAAGAGGGATAGTGTATTGGAATTATGTCAATTTATAACACATTATTTTATCAAAACTAGGACAGCAAGAAACCTGATATTTGTATTATGTCAATGTGCATTTTATACAACACAGCCTCGGGGGCTTGACGTATTTGGAACATCGTTAAAAAACATATTTTGAGGATTGGAAATTATTGAATTACTTCTCACGCTCTGGATGGAACAAGAGGGAGTGTCAGACTTGTATCCACCATGTTCATTACTGTAGGGGATCAATAAGCCCACTAGATCAATTGGAATTTTTGAAAGAGATAGATACCTTGGTTCTGGAACGCACTGTCAAAGTCATAGGTGGGTTTCATTCAGTAAAAGCCCCACCTAAAAGAAAACCTTCTCCACGCTCACTTTGGTGGCCTTCTAGTTTCCTTTTGCGTTCCAGATCCTCGGTGACTCTGACTATTTTCCAGCCCAATAGAACATAGTCTGCATTAGATAGTTTATATACTTACGACGATGAGCTAGTCACAAGTACGAAGCAGTCATAAGCCGGAGTATGATAGAGCCTACATAATACCAATGTATAGCTGCAGCCGGTGTACATGAGTGAGAAGTGTGAAGGCCTTATTACGAGCTTGATACTATCTGATTTATTATTCAAGGTAGTGTTAAGAGCTCTCTCGCTAAGTGATGATTCATTTCAGACTCGAGAATGCTCTTCAGATCTCGTTTAATAGGCAACAACGTCGCCTGTTACTATGTTACAACAGATTGCCTCACACACAAACAATTCCGATTACCTAGGACCTATTTATGATTTTGAAATATACTTTGCTTTTGAAATCAATTCAATGCAACCGTACTCTGCATTGTAAAGACCATCAATATTGAAGGCTTGATCTCGCGCAAGATTTGTTCGACTAATCTAAATCGTGTTACATTGTTCGTTTTTCAGGTCCTAAATAAAAAAATACGTTTATAACTGCTGGCAATATTTCTTCATTCTATATTAAAGTAATTTAAAAGCCCAATAAAACGTAAGAACTTTGAACAACGGAACGTTTTATAGCGTTCCTCGGAACGTTTACAGCGACAGTAACGACCACACGAAGATGCGCCATCTCCTTTCACTTAATCTCAATGGACAGTAAATAGTAATTTAGTTCAAATACACTAAAATACCCAATACTAAAATATTTTAAGAGATTTGTATGAGTTATTTAAAAACAGGTGTTTCATCAGTAGGTAACGTGTTGGTCATTGTTTTAAACAGAGCGGCAAGATTGTATTACAGTGGCATAATGGCATTTGCATCTGCCGTTCACTTCCCTGCACATCGCGGCTCTGTGGATTTTAACAAATTATCACTTAATTATCCGCCTTAATTAATTGGTTGTACAGGCAAAGACAAGATGCAGCAGGCTCCATAGATGTTACGTAAGAGTGTTCTCATGGGAGGCTTGATCGTTGGTACTGAGATAGTTATTTACGGCGGTTCAACAGCATGGATTTAATCTATTTTTATTGAAGTGAATTTAACCAGTTTGGTAGTTAAATGTATGGGGTCTCGATGCTATGCTTCACATCCGGTCGGGTTAGTGTAAACGATGTGGACGTGTGTGGTAGTGGAGCGGCAAGCGAGCGGCGTTCCACTATGTGAGAGCACACTCGTTAAAATAATGATTGCGTAAGAATTCTTTATCCGACCACATGGTACGTCTACAAGCAAGGAAGTGAAGCAATCCTTTTGTTTATACCATCACTTTTTATCATTATGAATCCTCTTAATTGGTGCAATAGTGCAGTATGATTTGCCAATGGCCATTACATTACAATTTGCCAAATACAGTAGCTCGACTTCGAGCTTGTATCCATACAGTTTAATGTACTAATGGAAAAGTCATTAGGTATAAGTTTAGGCCGTGTGCAGACGCTGCAACTTAATTATCGTCGCTCCAGTGACAGGCTGGCAGACAACTACTTGTTATAAACTGTTAATTTTAGTAGCAAGAAACCATAAATCATTTTAGCAATAGCAGATAGGCAGGCGAAAATGGTTCTACAGACTGCGCGCTCATATTTAGAAAACCACTGCTTATTTACTTCCATAAACAAAGGTGTAGGGGATAATTCTATCGCCACCACGTGTGGCAGATTACTTGCCGCAATATATGTTTCTCGTTATCTAAATATACATACTTCTTTATATGGTTAAGTTGGTGTCCACCCACTAGCCATAACCCCTAGTTACCTCTCACGACCCTCGCTTAAAATAAAGGGTTGACCTAATTTAAGCCACAACACATACAAATACTCTGGAAAAACATGTCTTGCGTCACGTGTGTAATAATCCTAACCGGCCTCGGATTGCCGAGGATGACCCACACCTAGCCTAGTATGATAGTTCGCTAATGAGCGGCTCTAATTTTATTAGGTACTAGCTTTGCCCGCGCGGCTTCGCTCCCGCTCTTCCCTACTCCACCCTACTATACCCAACTCTACCCTACTCTACCCTACCCTACCCTACTCTACCCTACTCTAACCTACTCTACCCTACTCTACCCTACTCTACCCTATTCTACCCTACTCTACCCTACTCTACCCTACTCTACCCTACTCTACCCTACTCTACCCTACTCTACCCTACTCTACCCTACTCTACCCTAGTCTACCCTACTCTACCCTACTCTACCCTACTCTACCCTACTCTACCCTACTCTACCCTACTCTACCCTACTCTACCCTACTCTACCCTACTCTACCCTACTCTACCCTACTCTACCCTACTCTACCCTACTCTACCCTACTCTACCCTACTCTACCCTACTCTACCCTACTCTACCCTACTCTACCCTACTCTACCCTACTCTACCCTACTCTACCCTACTCTACCCTACTCTACCCTACTCTACCCTACTCTACCCTACTCTACCCTACTCTACCCTACTCTACCCTACTCTACCCTACTCTACCCTACTCTACCCTACTCTACCCTACTCTACCCTACTCTACCCTACTCTACCCTACTCTACCCTACTCTACCCTACTCTACCCTACTCTACCCTACTCTACCCTACTCTACCCTACTCTACCCTACTCTACCCTACTCTACCCTACTCTACCCTACTCTACCCTACTCTACCCTACTCTACCCTACTCTACCCTACTCTACCCTACTCTACCCTACTCTACCCTACTCTACCCTACTCTACCCTACTCTACCCTATACTACCCTAATTTTTTTTTCCATAATAACCTTCTCCTCACAATAACAATCACAACAAAAAAAAAAATCAGCCAAATCGTTCAAGCCGTTTTCATGCCAAGTCGTGACAACGGAAAACGGGGGTCATTTTTATATATATAGATAGATAGATATGAGTACCTGTATGAAGTTTGTATTTTTGTATGTATAACGTTACATTATATAATTCGTATAAGCTTTAAAGACTAGTGCTTGACTGCGATCCCACCTGATGGTAAGCAGTGATGCAATCTCTGATGGTGAGGCGCGCTAGTTTATTAAAAGCCTATTCATTCTAGCCTTGAAGATACCTAAATTAATCGGGGGCATATTAAGAAGGTATCATGTATAGTCGAATATAACAATACTTTAGGACAGGCTAACATCAATTTACAAGATCAACAATTTTTTTATCATGTTTTATTGCAACCCCATATTTGGATTCTAAAGGGCAAAAATATTGACTAAATATGGAAATAAACACTGTTGCTTAGTGCTCATTTGTAATATGTATAAAGTAGATAAGCCGACTATATTTAGCCGCCATTAAAAGCTACTTTACGAATAGCAATTACCTAGCAATTGATTTTAAAGAACTTTCCTAAAATCAATTAATCCTTATTATTGGCCACGCTAAAACTTTCTCTACAAACCTATTCATCTTGTCCAAGAAAGATTTTAAATAAAAATTTCAAAGTATCGAAAATACTTTTTTTAGGTAGGAAAATCATCCAATCCCTCGCTCTTGGGCGGAGCGGGAGATAGTATCAGACTTTTACTGACTAAAATCCCACTTCTGTGCCTTCTTTGCCATTGTTCCATAGATTGAGATCTCTTTCGCATCACCCATAGCCCCCGTAGCCGCGGTAGTAATGACTTGGGTTCGGTTTGAACGATTATCAGACGGTTGGACGGCGGGCTACCGATTGCTCGCCATCCGCAAGCCCGCGCCTAAGGTGTGTCGAAAATACTTGCTATACCTTTAAGGCACAAGCACCCGGGCAGTGCCATAAAACAGTGACTTTCTGAAGCCTACCCCTCGGTAACGGCTTGGTGAATAGATTTGAAAAAAATATAATTATGTTTACTAGCTGCTCCCAGCGGCTTCGCCCGCGTGATAGCAGAAAATGATCCCAAGGGAACATACTTCCGGGATAAGAAGTATCCTATGTCCTATTCCAGGACATGGTCTATCCGGGTACCAACATCAAAATCGGTTTTGCGTGAAGACGTAACAAACAAAAAACAAACTGACTTTCGCTTTTATAACATGAGTAAGGATTAGTAAGGATTACAAACTCTTGTAGGTACAACATTATCAATGTATGATTTCTCCTTACGGCTTTGATATTTAGAACTATGTTTACACAACAACATTTGTTGGCTAAGTGTTCTTCAGAGCATAGTAGCATATGTACCCAAATCAATCGATGATTCCCAATGAAAATAGATTTAAAGGTCAGCGGGGCTATATCCGGGCGCAGCTACGGAATAATAAACAGCAGTACGAGTAGGGAGCTTTTAATTCCGGCTAGATGTTCAAGGGACTATACGCCTTAATACTTTATTTGACGGCACGGTTGACGCAGTGCTTAAGCGATTGGCTGGTGCGTAGGAGTTGCGGGTTCGATTCCCACATCCGACAAATAATCGTATGGCCTACAGATAGTTGATTGGCGTCTGGTGTGTGTGAGTTTACATGTTTGTGAAATCGTGAACGAACTCAAAGAGCAGTGGTGGCCGAATGGTAATAGCCCCGACTTAAGAGTTGTAGGTCGCGGGTTCGAACCCAGCCAGGCGCATTACTTTGTGTAATTTATTTCATCACTACTACTCTCAAAACGATGAAGGAAAACATCGTGAGGAAACCAGCATGTCCTAGAACCAAAAATTCGAACACATGTAACATTCACCAACCCGCACTGAGCCCGCGTGCATTCCCTCTCCTAGAGAGGAGGCCTGAGTCCCCGCAGTGAAAACATTAAAAAGGCTGATGATGATGATCGAACTCATGATACAGGAGTAATTCATTGAGTGGTTCAAAGATTTTATGAGAAGAAAAATACTCGAATTTCACATAAAAGGTAATTTTAAATGATAAGTCTACTATTTTGTAAAATTTATAAGTATCTAGTAGCGAGCCACTCGAATGCTCCAAATAAAATGAATGTTGCGGTTGTACAATATTATTCATTTTTGACTGCAATGAAAAATCGCTCGACATTCGTTTTCCGTTAGCGTGAGAATATGGGAATGGCGTACATTGGCGGTATTATAGCTATAACTAAGAAAAAACTACTCGTTTGGTAAATAACTTCTCGATCATAAAATACATATATACAACTTAATTATTAAATATTATAAACTATCTATACAAACTTAAAGTAATAATATGTACAAACAAAGTAAGAAACAAAAGGAACTTATATTATACGGCGTCAAAAAATTCGTCCACATCGATGTTAATGGGAAATGTGCCCAGAACGCTGGCAGCATTGCCACTGCTTGCTGGATGGTAATGCTGATTTGTTGACCGAAGAAAAGCCCAGCCCTCTCGACCAACTGTTTGCTGATATCTTGAACAACTCGATGAGCGCTCGGACCCCATGTTTCAACCACAAACGGCTCAAACATAACTCGATCATAATAATAAAGAATGATGGTCTCTGGAGCCCTAACCACCGGTAGCTTAAACCCTGCTCTCGACACCGGCAGACAGGCAGGGAAAATCGGAGCATTTTTTGAGGATTACCCTGAAAATATTTTTTTTGCTTATATAGTTTATTACTAACTGCTTGCTGGTCCGGTGGACGTCATCCAGTCAAAGCCGGCTGTCGCTCAGAACCAGCGCTGTGGCTGTCTCGCACACGACTCTCAGAATTATACTAATGATGATGGCCTTTATGCATGGCTGTGACGTAAATATTTCCAGCCAGTACTGGCCATAATAAATGTTTTTTTTTTTTATGACAGTCGTCATACATGGTCTGACTAAAGTTCGTACACGTCCCTGTGCTGGTACAAGAGTATGCAAGTAGCCATAATAATTTTCGTTTGTTTTTTTTTATGTTTAATGACTTCGCGCTCTATGGGTGGGTTCTAATTGATAGTTGTCACTATTGGCATGCAATTTACTTGCATGATTTTATGCCAGCTGCGATCACCTCCACGAGTCGCCGTCACGAGGATACAGTGCGGCGCTGCTCTGCCAAGCGGGGCACACCTCCTTCGTACGCTCCACCGTGTACTAAGCCGATAGAACTTGCCATAATTTCATTTTTGCATCACGCCTGCGACGTATTTATAACTTATTTTTGACGCTGCATTTTCCGGTGAAACTAGCATAAGATCAAAACGTGATATTTTCCCTAAGGACCCACGCCATTCTCTACATATTGTTTTGTGACGGTCAACTTCGTCTCTCACTTCAATATAAGTTACTAGCTTTTGCCCGTAGCTTCACCTGCGTACATAAATTATACCCTATATCACTCACGAATAAAGCAGCTTTCTATCGGTGAAAAAATTTTAGCAATCGGACCAGTACTAGGTACTTCCAGAGATTACCTCCTACAAACATTAAAAAAAAAACTACCGTTTTATTATATTAGTCTAGAAGTATACATTTAAATATACTATAAGTGGTAATACCTACCTTCTAACTACTTTCGATTAGACAAAAATGGGTACACGTTCGCAGAAAACACTTTGAATAAATAAATATAATAACAAGTCTATGATTTTGACATACCTGTTCTACTTAATTTTTCGACTTTCATTTGTTACGTTTTCGGAAATCGATGGCCAATGAATCAAGATTTTATGATTTGCATACAATAAATGTGAATATGTTGCGGAAGAGACACATACCGTCACACAGAGTTATAATCTGTTCAAAATAACATTAGACATTTATGATAACCTTTTATTACTGGCCGTTCAACCGATTTTGACTTTTATTATGTTGGTGGCACGACAAATGGCGGCTGCAGTGAAAAGTTTGTATTCTAACCACTTTTTTGCTTTTAATGCCATCTCTACACCTACGATATAGAAATAAAAATCGGTTGAACAGACTGTAAAATAGGTTTCTTTAAATGTCTAATCTTACTGCGAATAGTACGTATTTAGTAAAAAAAAAAATGATATTATAAAAAGACACTTGTATTTTCATGTAAAGAGTAGAACAGAATTTCTCTTTTCCTGAGTATCTCAGCGGCGTATTCTTCATTGACAAAGTATTGCTATAATCTGATTAGGATATTTACGGGATCACATCGAACCCGACTCGGCTGAGCAGCGTTCGGGAAACGGCGCGGTATCTTCTCGTCCAACATACCAAAGTGTCTCAAGACGAAAGTCTATGACTAGTGCGTAATACATATGGCACGTAGTCGCTTACAATGGACCTCATCAGAAGGCTCACAATCACCCTAATAGCAAAGGAAAGTGCTTTGCTCGGAGTTTCCTCGCATGATCGTATCAGGAATGAAGATAGACAGGAGAACCGTGGTCGCCGACATAGCCCGAAGAATCACCAAACTTAAGTGGCAGTGGACAGAGCAGGTTTTTAGGAAACCAGAATAGTTTAGTTCCACTTCTCGATACCTTTTATAATATACTGAAGAGGCTGTTTTCCTCTCGCCTGTCGTTAACACCGAGCATGGTTCAAAAACTTGTTACTTCATCTAACGCAATCCAATGCGATGTTTGACGAAAAAGGCAATGCGAAAAAAGAGAGATAAGGCCTGAAAACTCTTTAAGCAAAGCATTACTTGTTTTTTTAAACCCTTAAACGTTTTTGAAAAACAAATGTCGTCATTTAGAATCTTGATAAAATTTAGAAGGCTTTCTTCAATTTCTGTTGTTATACTTTCTAGACTTTTTAAATTTTTTAGTATATCATGAAAAATATCAAATTTTTAGAGATCTTTACTGGATTATGAGTAGTTTTACACAATTTTATAAATTGATTTCATTAGAAGCCTAAATAATATCCACAAGATACTGCGTTTCCAAAATATCTAATGAAAAATGTGTAATAACGACATAAGCGCGGTTGATGGAAAAACAGTGAAAATATATGTCGAGTTCTCCTAATAGTCAGTAGAGTTTCAGGAAACAATTTCAAATATTACGTATTGTTCTCGTACTTACAGACTTCTCACCCGCTCTTTACCCGGCTGGATTACCCAGCATGACTCCGTACACACGCGGCTCACTGCTACTTCAGTTCAGTAAGCCAGGATCTAGAATAGCCAGCCGTAAACCGCGCAATTACACCCCATAAGTCCCAGTGATTTGATTTAACTGTTTCGGCTCCCGCAACATTATTATTTGAAACGGGAATAATGAATTCACTTCCGAGTCAATTCTCTAGCCTTTCCGCTTTATTAACTTTAATTACAATGCTCAAGTCTATGGTAAGTATTATCACTGGGACTGTGCCTTGTCTTTGTAACAGGGAGTTTAGTGTGAATCAAACGTTTTTATTTTTACTTGTTAAAGACAATTGAAAGGCTTGCGGTTTAGTGCAGGCGCCAAAGGGAGTTAGTGTGCAAAATGTGAGCACCGCATTCTATGAACAGTTTTAGACTCTGAAAAGCATGCAGATTATGATTCTGAATGTGGCCAGGAGGTATATTCGTTCTTTTTTTTTACACGCCACTCTCTTAACAGCAAGTAAATTGACTGAACAAATGCTAAGAATTATTTTATTACTTAATTGTTCAAGTAAAAAAATCTAATTTATTGTTTCTTATGATTAAATAAATCTATATACTCGTATAACGAAAAAAAAAACGTCCGTTTATGTCGCAAAAAAGCGTATTGACGCCTGCACTACTTAGCTAATATCTTACTTGATAAAAAGCGATGACATCGACGTTGACATCGGTCGACTATGGAGCCCGCTTACCTAGAATTAACCAACTCACTCTTGACTTAAAGACGGCATGGTTGTAGCTAACTGGAAACCTTGACACAGGTTAAAGAAAAGTGCTCAAGAAGTCCTTCAGTACCTCTCTTCCTCAACTGTACGCACAAAAGTTGTACCTAAATCGATTTTGTGCACATACATGGGTGGGATGTGCACCATGTACCGATCGTGTATCGCCGTGGACATCTGGTGGTTAAATAATGGCTTGGTGGAATTAAATTATGCAATTCCGGTGCTCATTCCCTGAAATGAAACCGGTGGCAAACGGGCAGGTTAGCAACTCGGCACAGATACTCAAATAAATATCATTAAATCTGTAGTAATACTCTATTGTATATAAAAACAGTAACACAACTGTAAGAGCTGTGTGTGTAACTCGAATTTACAATGAATAAACAGTCAATAACTGTTTAAAACTCGTTAAAAAATAAAAAGCCCGTTTTGACATTTGAGAAAGACCCTAGGAGATAACTTAACACCGAAACTGAAAGAAACAATAATATAATCATTAGGAGTCCGGTGTAGTAGTAACAATATTAGAAGTAGCTACACTAAACCGGACAAGCCATTAGGTAGTCAAAATAAGTACATATTACCACTTGAAGATGTTAAGGGCATTAAAGATAGAATCCTCTTCTAGATACAATTCTTTTGCCTGTTATTTCGCTCTTAACCCTGCGATTTATTAAATCAGAACAATGTTCTAGAATAAGAAAATGATGAGACGAGTGCTTCACGTTCAGCAATTGCTGTTCTACACGCTATTACATTGAAGATTTATTTAGTCTGGCTGCAATTCCAGTTAAGAGAACCCTTTCCAGCCCGTCTGTCGTCAACCTGGGCGTGGTTTAAAAGCTTGCTGGTTCATCCAACGCAATGTTTGATAAAGATGCAACGCAAAAATAGAGAGATAAAAACACCTGAATGCTTTGGTGGCATTTGGTATGTTTTTGCCGTCATTCACTCGATTATTTCACAAAACTTATTCCTGGAAATATGTGTTGTTTGGAAAAAAAAAATGATTATCAGAATCTTGATTAAATGTGCAAAGTACTTATCTATAGTTATAGGAATTTTGTTTTAAAATTTATGAGTACATTATGAAGGGCCAAATTTTACGCAAAATTGAATCTTTTTAGAAGTTTTTAATGCATTAGTTTTACACAAATTTACGATTTGATCTGAATTGAATTGAATCTAAATAATATCCACAAGATAGTTATATTTGTGTTTCCAAAATATCTAGAGAAAGATTTGTAATTACGTCATAATCGCGTAATAGCGGTTGTATGGAAATGTATCTCTGGTTGGATGCTCTTAACAGATATATTCTTATTATTAACTTAGAGGTAACAACCGCACGTGTCGGTCTTTACGGTGAAGCAACGCTTGCTGAGGTTGGTCTGTGGATGGGTGACTATTCCTTTCATATTGAGTGTCCTTCTTACCTTCAAAATTACGTTAAGCTTCTACTCTGAGGTGTCATTGGTAGATATTTGTTTTTTTTTTTTTTTGTAAAAAGTTAGTCTTGACACCAGACTCGCCAAGAGGTAGGTATTGTGTAGCGTGTACACTTAGTGATGCACTGGCTGGGTTTGAACCCACCACTTACCACTCGTAAATCGGAGCTGTTACCGATTTACTGTAACAGCCTAGGCTGTACAGGGCCACCAACGCTCTTTTAAAGCATTAGTACCTACGAGATATTATTGCAAAAATATATGTTGTATTTAATTTTATAAATATTTATTTGAGACACTGCGGAGTTCATAAATATGTAGTTTACCTAGTACCAAAAAATATTTTTCCGCAGTTTGTAACATTATACAAGAATTGTAAGAAATATACATTTTTGCATCACAATTTACATAATATCTTCATTTTGTAATACGAGTATGTAAGTATGCAATTCAGCTTATTTTAAAATATTGTCTCTATTATTATAAATATTGTTCAAAGCCAAGTAGAAGTTGGCTCATGCATCCTGATTTCGCAACGTGACTGTAAATGCCTCCCTGGTGTGATGTAAACATGACCTTCCATTCACTTCATCTGTGTTATTTTAATTTAGGAAATTAGGTGTATCGAACGATATCGTTTTAATAAATGTTCAGAGTTTGTAAATTAGAGTAATAAAATAATCCAAGTTTGGTATCGATAAAGTAATCTTGAGTGGAATATGGACGGGTGTGTGGCAGACCTCCTGAAAGGTAATTTCATCAGCCGACGTCGGCATCTGCTCTTTATTAGACGCGGGCTCACCTTGACTACTGCGGTAATGGCTATTGATTATCTCAATCTTTCAACAGATGAGCACATCGACTGATGACGTCATTACATTATAGCACTCGATTTTTTTACATTTTTCAGTGCACTCATTAAAGCTGTATTAAAGTTATAATTAACAGAACACTATTCATTGTTCATTTTTATTAACCACTAGCTGCCGCTGTATCACCCCCGTTAACGTTTCGTATGTCTCTTGCCGGTTTTTCTCCATAGAAAACGGCCAATTTGGAACCGTGCACTAGCTTCTGACGATTTATAAGTGCCCATGTAGTAGCCCAAGTGAAATAAAAAAAAAATTGAACTGAACTCAATACCAATTTTGAAATTTCAACCGTTTTGATGGGATTTCCTTATTTCATTTCCGTTAAACCCCTCCCTGTACGAACGAACTAAATAAAAATCAAATAGATCAATATGCGTTACAATTTTAGCTAAACTTATGAACAGCAATATTTGATATATATGAGATTATTATACACTAGCTTTTGCCAGTGGCTTTGCCCGCGTACATAAAATATAGCCTATGTCACTCAGGAATAAAGCAGCTTTCTATCGGTGAAAAAATTTTAGCAATCGGACCAGTACTTCCAGAGATTACCCCCTACATACAAACTTAAAAATTTTACCTCTTTATAATATTAAGTATAGATTTAGACTAATTGTTATCCAGAATAAGCGAGTTTCAAGAGAAACATGTAATTCGCACCGTACTACCACATCACTCTCTAATAAAACATAGTTTAACCATGCTACGCAAACTTGAACAATACACCAATAAATCACTAAGTTGAGACGTTTGCTCCCGATTGTGGACTCTCGTGTATCCACGTTATCGCAGCATTCATATTAAAACGTGCTGAATACGATCTCATATCATGTAAATTATCAGTACTTATTGTGTTATTATGCTAATATCTGTTATTATACAAAATTGCACTTGTAACACATGCCTAAACGTTATTTTATGCTTGAAATATTGTTATATGAATATTTTTATTCTATTCAATGAATAGAAAAATTGCTTGACACTTGATTTTCTTTTGTTATCATCATCATCAACCTGCCTTCGCTCACTGTTAAATATAGGCTTAATTTTATTGTGTCCCTCGTTATGGTACCAGTCTCATCTAGGGTCGACCCACTATACAATAATGTCTTCTATCCATCTCACCAGAGTACGATCAACACGACTTTTGGACATTGGTAGCGAGTAACGCGCTGACCGAGTGCAGCTCCTTACTCAACCTATGTAGGTGTCGTCCCAGCTCCATTTCAGTTCTATTATTCGTTTTTTTTGTGTCGTATACGTTCGTAGTTCTTCTGCTCTCTCGACGTTTAAAACTCGATCTATTAGATATAAGCCATGCATGGAACGCTCCATGGCTTTTGGTGCAACTTTCAGCCTATACAGCCTCCGGCCTGAGTTGTCGACGTCTCAGCACCGCACGTCATTTGAAAATTCCTACCTACTTAGTAATACCCTACTAACTTAACCAATAGAGAATTGTTTTTTTATTATTCCAGTTTCCATTATCGCACTTATAGTTAATGTCAAAAAAAATAATTGCGCGGAAATAATTAATTAATAAATTGGGGCATAGTACTTAAAGTGTAGCGATCAGTTTCAGCGCCTTGGAAATATATTTTTATACTTAAAGATCAATTATGACAATGTTCTCAATTCAGACTACATTAAGGACGACAGATTGTTTACCTTCAATGTCCATTATCCTTAAGTTTTAATTCCGTCGAGATACATAATGAAATGTAAATATTTATTTAAATATCTTTCTTGGATTAGAATGTTTTGGGATTCCACAAGATTTCATAACTATGACTCATGTTGTGTCATTTGTGATATAATTTTAATCAAAGATTTAATTATGTGACTAACCATATTCGATAGCCGAGATAAATGGACGCCCTGTCATGTATACTCCCTTAAGGTTTAATTATCCATTACGCTCCCTGCATTAAACTAAATGGCGTGTAAATTCGATCCTAATAATTAAGACCATTATAATTCAGTGTGTATTATGTTAAGAAAGGTCACTACGATCTCGAGAATAGGGATGTGCAGAGCTATTCATGTTGCCAAGTATATACTGGAATATAAATCTCTATACGGGAAACAGGGACCGGGTTTTGGCCCAAACTCCGTAAACTATGGTCAGAAGATCCGGCCGTCAGATACAGGAACTTTATTCAACCTTAGGATTTTGAAAACATGCTTTACTAACAAATTTTTACTAAGTATGTAAATCTGTGTGTATAAAAAAAAACTGATTCACTGACATATCAACGCACGGCAGAAACCACTGGGACTGGGTGCTGCACAAGGTATCCTTTTATGATGTGGGCGAGCAATAAGACGGGGTTATTGGAAATTCAATCTATAGGGGGGTGAAAAGAGGGTATTATGAATGAAAATTATGTTTGTATGCAAAATCTCATTCCATGTGCCAATAGATATACTTGAAAATAGTTCTAATAGATTCCCTTTCAGGTTTACTTAAAAATAGCTCCAATAGTAATTTAAGTAAATAATAAAGGTTGTCAATATTGTTTTCAGAACTACCCCCAAAAAACCAATTTAAGAAATTTAAAAAAAAAAATATGAAGGATTCATAGTTCTTGAGTTAATACTTAATACTACTTGAAACTGGGCACAAAGTCTGACCAAAATGAATAATAAAGGTTTATATTATTAATTTTTCAAAACAATAACAACGCTGCGAACGAAGTCGCTGATAAAGCGCTTGTAATCAATAAATTCAGAAACTGTCTCATTTTCAAAATCATGTTACTTAGACCTATCGTTGTGGAATATATAACATATCGTTGTGTTATCAATTTATCAATGTCGCTAGACGCCGAATACCTTAAGTAATATGTTAACGTCGTCGGTAAAGATAAACTGAATTGATAAGCCGATACTAATTCGTGTGTCGGTTTGAAATGCTCGTCTCTCCAACGTTTTACTCTTGTAATGCACCTTCCTAATAAAAAGTATACTTAGAGCCATCTCTATTGGTGAAAGTAATCTGTATATGTAATCTCAAAATACGATCACTGATATTTATGTTCTCTAACAATAGCTTCAGTCATACATGAGCCGATATGCTTTGTTTTTGTTCATTTATATTGTTCCGAGCAACGTTGCTATTTCCATTTCAACTGTTATTTCTTTTCGCAATTCATTCACGTTCGTCGATATACTTGTATGATATTTTTGTTCATTTCGATTTGAATAATAAAATGTCAAAGGATTTTTATGTAACAGTTACATTAAAGAATTTCGGCATCAAATACCATGAAAATTGTATAAATCTAAAACTGGTTTTATTTCTCTAATTAGAATACAAAATAGTTGACCCTGACCTGAGATATCGTAACGCTTGAGTCCGTGATGCACCTCAAACTGTTCTTTGATGTACGTCTGTACTTTAAAATCATAATATACGACCTAATACGAAGTCATTATTGCGTTATTTTGAATATTTATGAGTGTATCACTATTTAGATGGTACCATTTAGTACATATTGGCCGCATTTTCATTAATATTACAAAATATTTGTTCATTTGACCTCAGTTTGTTTGCGGAGTATAATAATAGTGAGTTTTATACGAGTAAGTAACAGTTCCGATATTAACGAGGGTGTCTCGATTATGTTGGTGGTGCAAAAGTCGCTGCAATTAAATCATGTTACGTCACCGAAATATGGTTAGAGGTGTGATCAACTTGAATATTAGTAGACGGCAGAGTTCTCGTTAGTTTACGTAGTTCGGGACTGACGTGGGGGGGAAGCTCGCTAATCAACTCAACCACGTTAAAATACTGTGCTACAAGTTGACTTAATTATCCGGTGCCTAAAATAACATGAAGGCTAATGATATATTTCGTGAAACTAAAAGTTAAACGAGAAGCGACGATATTTTGCCGGCGTATATGACAGCTACGTATGACTAGAGGGTTTTGATTGTTTTGAGGTCGAAAGTCGTCAATGAACTCCATCCACCCTGGGTAGAGTGAAAGGAAGTGTCAGACTTTTACTGACTAAACCCTGTGTTTGCTTTCTTACTCTTCGCGTTCCAGAGCCGCAGTAATCGTTTTGAACAATCCCGCAGTTACTGTTTTGAACTTTAGGTGTTTCCTTTAAGGTGGTAAAATCATCCAATGACCACCCCGCTCTTGGGTCGAGCGGGAGAATGTCAGACTTTTACTGACTAAAAACCCACCCCGTTCCTTCGTGCCCACAAACTTTAGGTGTTGTATCCAGGTGGATATACAGCAATATGTAGTGACATCAATCATTATCTTTACCTTTTGCCAACCGTGGTTGTTATTTACTCGTCTTCTTTAGTTATATCTAATCATCTATCACTTTCAAGAAAAGCACCGGCATTATAAAGCACGACATCCATAATCCTCGGTTTTATTATATCTACATTAATATAAAGAGGTAAAGTATTTTTTTTTTGGTTTGTCTCCCTTCTTTCAGTCCATCCAAAGGTTGTCTGTAAGAGATCGCCATGTGCGATAAGACCGCCCATTGTACACTTATTTCTTCAAATGTTTGTCCTATATATTTATTTATGTGGTGTACAATAAAGAATATAATAATAATAATAAATAATCTCTGGAAGTATTGGACCAATTGCTAAAAATTTTTCACCGATAGAAAGCTGCTTTATTCCGGACTGACATAGGCTATATTTTATTTACGCAAGCGAAGCTGCGGGCAAAAGCTAGTTCTTTATAATATTCTTTCCAAGAATTATTTAAACAGACACAATGGTCCGAATTGTCAAAATGAAAGTAAGTATGGCGATATTACGTGAGTGCCGCAACAAGGAGTCTATTTTATAGGAGACGGTCGAGACTTGAATAATGCTCTGCTTATTCAAGCGTCGGCCGACTCCGTTAAAATAGAATGGCAATTTTATAACAAAATGTCATATCCTCCGGGGGGCGTAACTACCGCTGTATCACCTGTAACAATGATATAGGGCCCCCAAGCAACAGGGGCCCCAACATTTCTTAAAAATTCGTAACATTTTATCCACAAACTTTAATTCTCTTATTGTTGCGTAGCCTCTCTCATCAATAACAGAATTGTAATGATTAATTACTAAATGATATGATATTTCATTTTTATAGCTTTCTCGTTCGTTCTAGCATTCTCTACAAAACTTAATCTCTCTTCTATTCTAAAATACTCCAATAAAAAATAGCTCATCGGTCTTGGTCTCACATGGACTATATCTATCCAGCTGGTCTGACAATTTCAGTCGTGGCCCATCACGACTACGTCTCATATCTCTATTATAGTAGGGCCTGCGGGGTAAAAAACCTCGTTATCTTTTGATATGGGGCCCCATACACAACTAGCTACGCCACTGCCGTATTTATTAAAAGCCTTTCATCGTGCCACCCTCATGAAAATTGAATTTACTCTACACGATGCTGACACGGTATAATTATTTGGAGCCACTTAAGCATCCATATCCAACACTTTAATTATATAGTGCTGTCCAATATGTTCGACAGCGTTTCCCTCTCCTAGGGAGGAGGGCTGAATTACACAGTCTGAATCACACCAATAATAAAATTACAATAGGAAGGAACTTAAGACGGTCTGCAATTTTACTGACACCTTTGGATGGATTTGATAGTTTAAGAAGGAGAAAAAGTTCAGCAGGCAGCAGGCGGAGGGTGGGGGTGGAAGGTGGTATATTTAACAGATTTTATAATTTAAAGCGATTGCTATATTTAGGTTTAATGCTCGAAAAATAGATCACAGTAAAGTGAGCCTTGTTAAATACTTTTAGGTCAATTCCCTTTAAAAAAGTGACAAGGAGTGGGTAGCAGTATCGACTGAAAGGTAAGCTGCCATCTCACGGCTATACAAAAGCCCCTTACAAGACCTAACAAATGATTTTCCCACCTACAAAAAAAAAGCTTTAGCAAATAAAAGTTAAATTTTGCGCCACAGCCTAGCCAGGCCACATTGAAACAGTTACGATTACGTCAGACCACGTCGAGACGATTAAGTAATCTGTGTCATTACATTAGGTATTAAGATTTAAAGCACAACTAGCGAGTAACAGTGAAGCTGAGAGCGGTGTAGTATAATAAATAATAAAAAAGCCATTACATATTTGCCTGCTGTGGTCTTCCCGTCCGATTATAATTTGAGTATCTTCAAGGCTACAGTGAATAGGATTTTAATAAACTAGTGCGCCTTACCATCAGAAATTGCATCACTGCTTACCATCTGGTGGGATCGCAGAAATAGATAAATAGAGATAAAGAAATATATATTAATTTTAAAATTTACATAATTATTCCATTAAATTCATATTATTACTTCAATTTAATACCCGTAAAAGTTTAACTTTTAAACACAATACTTTTCAAATTATAATTATAACAATTCACAATAATAATAAATGTAAAAAAAATACTATTAAAATACAATACAATAGCGTGACACACAGGAGCGGTCGTTGTGGCGACGCTTGGGGGAGGCCTATGTACAGCAGTGGATGTCTTTCGGCTGATATTCAGTGGATGATAATGATGATGATGACAATACAATAAAATTCATGATAAATCTATAAAATTATTTAACAAAAATTTTGCATTTACAATTATTTTATTTTCTTTAACATTATGAGTTTATTTAAAATAAAGTTTTATCACAGAGAGCGGAGTAGTAAAATCTCTCAGTTATGGTTCAGATTACAAGCATGTCGCAGCTACTATCATTTTTAATCCTTAGTTCAAATAGTAAAGGGTGGGGTGAACCAGGAAGGCACAGGCTTACCTGCCACTTTGCAATAAAACGTCCTAATCCGAGGGTTGAAACGTCATTTAAAATTAGACATGGTGTTCGCTCATGGTTGGGGGAAATACAGGGGGGAAATACAGAGGGGAAACCATGGCTAAAAGAATGCGTGTTTTTGGTATATTAATAATATATAGTAGTGCTCGACTGTGATCCCACCTGATGGTCAACAGTGTTGCAATCGTTAATGATGAAGTGGATTAGTTTATGAAGAGCCTATTCAGTCTAGCCTTTTTTTTACGGTGGGCAAAAATCATCTTTTGACAATAGTGTCAGACTCTTACTGACTAAAAACCCACCCCCGTTCCTTCTAGCCTCTTCATACCGGGGCTCGAGTTTCCTTTCGGATAACCCTGGCTCCAGTAGGCTTCGACCCAGCTGGGCCCCTCCTGTTGCTGACAACTCCTTAAGAGACATGTCCCTTACACCCTGTATATTCGTATTCATTTCGCCAGGGTCGTATATTTACGACCATCTCGTTTAACTCTCAATCCCCAATGTCAGTTTTATGTGACAGTAGAGCAGTTGTGATGGAGTATTTAGCTGTAACTATACGACCCTGGCAAAATAGACAAGAAAATATTTGTCAGATTAATCCGTGCGTAGGCGGGCAAAAGGGTTAATAATAGTAATACCTGTTTATTTCGGACTGAAATCCATATAAGTGTCAGATACACATATTCTTAAAATCTATGTTAGTATGTACAAGACATGTATATAAACATGTATATAGACATGTTAGTATGTACAAGACATGTATATAAACATGTATATAGACATGTTAGTATGTATAGTGTTAGTCATTTTCTGACAAAAAAAAACCACAACGTTGTTTCGTTGCCTTTCATACTGGGGTCGATCTTCGTTTTCGGTAACAGACCCTTGGCCCCAGTAGGCCCTGTTGGGCCTCTACGCACCCCTTTTCCCACCCAGTGGTCCACAGTGTGCAGTGTGCATGTATGGTAGGTACAGTTGTTGCGTGATGCAATCATTTGCAAAATTGTTGGTGTTATCGCGCAGTCTTATGCCTTGATAAAACGTATCAAGTGAAAATGTGGCTCGGCCGAGACAGTGATGTAAGCGAGTTGTAGAAATAAGCACTCGGTCGAGCACTAGGCGTTTTGTTTATACGTACCGAGTATTGGGCCGCGAGCAATGTCTCGCCGGTCTCGCCCATTTACTCGTTAGGTACGTGTGATCAAGGCATTTGAAATAATGACGTCACTTTCCTACGCATTACTTATAAAGTGAAATCAAGCCGTCAACGCGCGCATTTGCTAACATTTGTGACACACTACAGTGACGCAGCAACTCCAACAGCAAAGCCACGCGGGCTTGCGGACGGCGAGCAATTGGTAGCTCGCTGTCCGACCGTCCGGTAACCGTACGGACCGAGTCCAAGTCGTCGATGGCGCGTACTGTTGCCGCATGCCTCAAGGAGTTGTCAGCAACCGTAGAAGCCCAGCAAAGCGAAAAGGAGGATCGACCCCAGTATGAAAGGCAACGAAGGAACGGTGTGGTTTTTTTTGTCAGTAAATGTGTAACACAATCTCCCGCTCCTGCACAGCATTAAACCTTATAGGTACTAAGATGCGACTTACGAACTGTTTACAAGTATGCACGATACCTCAACTATGCGAGCTAAACTAAACAAACTTAGGATTATGTTTAATTAGGAAAGTAATCACAACGTAATCATAATGTCAACACTGTAATGATTGAAGCAACAGTTCTAAGAACCAATTAACGATCTGCAGTTTAATGTCGGAACTCTCTCGGAGTACTTTGTAGCTAACTCCACACAGGCACCATAAACTGAGGAGCAGGCAACGATTGGCCGACCTGATTCCTGTTATCTCAGCTTACGATACCTTTTTTTTTATTTGTCGACGGGGAAAATTATCTTTGACGAAACCCGCTCTTGGGTGGAGCGGGAGACAGTGTCAGACTCTTACTGACTAAAAACCCCGCGCCGTTCCTTCTAGCCTTCATACCGGGGCACGAGCTCCCTTTCGGACAACCCTGTCCCCAGTAGGCTTCGACCCAGCTGGGCCCCTCCTGCTGCTGACAACTCCTTGAGGCGCGCGGGAACAGTGCGCACCGTCGACGTCTTGGACTCGGTCCATTACCGGACGATCGGACAGCGAGCTACCCATGGCTCGCCGTCCGCGAGCCCGCGTCTGCGGTGGCCGGAAATCGGGATCGGAATCCCGGCGACGGCGGCGAGGGCGCCGTTGCCTGATGCGGTCGGCCTCCTCCTTTGCAAGCATTATTTCGCAGAAGGAGGCGACCGCCTGCCATTCCTCCTCGCTCCGGACCATGGCCTAGACCAGGGCCCGGCGCGAGAGGTCTCCGCCGCCGATCGCCCCCACCAGGGCACGGCGATGCTCCGTCCAGGAGGGGCACACCTCGACGGTGTGCTCCAACGTGTCCTCCGGCCGTTGCGCACAGTGGCGACACCCGGGCGTCTCTTCCGCTTGAACCCGATGCAGGAACCTCCCGAACTTGCCATGTCCGGTGAGGACCTGCGTCATGCGGTAGGTAAGGACGCCGTGAGGTCTTTCCAGCCACGCCTCAAAGAGGGGACTTACCGCCATAATCGTGGCGTGCTCAGCACTGGGTTGCGATAGCCTTTGACGCCATTTCACCATGAGATCCCGCCGGAGCTCTGTCCGCCATGCCTTGACATGTTGCGGCAGTGGACTTTCACCCCGGCGTTGCATCTCCACGCGCATGTCGTGCATGTGTGCAAGGACTGTTGCCTCCAGATCCCACGGTGGTAGGCCAGCCAGAAGGCTCGCCGCTTTGCGGGAGATCGTGCGGTAACCCCGCACCATCCGTATTGCCATGACCCTCTGGCAGGCGTTCAGTATGGACGCCGGTCGCTTTGCCAGCGACGGCGCCCACACCGGCGCCCCGTAGAGGGCCATGGACCGAACGATCCCCGCGTAGAGCCTCCGGCAGGAGGCGTCTGGACCCCCAAGGTTGGGCTGGAGCCGCTTGAGAGCAGCCCCAGCCCGGAGAAGCTTGGGAGCCATACGTCGGAAATGTTCTACAAATTCCACCGGCTGTCGAGGACGAGTCCCAGATACTTCATCTTCGACCCGACGCCGATGCGAACTCCTCCTACCGTAAGTTGGGAGTTCGATGGTGGCGCGTTCCGAGGGCCGTGGAAGCACATTGCCTCGGATTTATGCAGCGCCACCTCGAGTCCCAACTCCTGGATCCTACCAACGGCTATCGCAACCCCGCGTGTCGCTAGAGCGACCGTCGCCTGGTGCGAACTTCCCTGCGCTAGAATCAGCGTGTCGTCTGCGTAGCAAACCACGCTGACACCGTCAGGGAAGTCGCCGCGCAGCACGTAGTCGTATCCGATGTTCCACAAGGATGGGCCTAGAACCGACCCCTGCGGAACACCGCACGACATCTTTCCAGTTTCCCTGGTGACCGGGGTAGACAATGTACCTGTCTGACAGGTACGCCTCGACCACAAGACAGAGGTATTCGGGCACCCGATGGTACCGGAGTGCCCTCCGGATCGTACTCCAGGGCAGGGAGTTGAAGGCGTTGGCAATGTCCATGGACACTGCCACGACACACCTACCCTGGGACACCGCTTCCCCTGTCGTGAGGGCTCGCACGCGCATGATGGCGTCTATAGTAGAGCGCGCCCTGCGAAAGCCGAACTGTCCGTCCGACCAGTCCGGCCCCACCCGTGTTAGCCGCACGACGAGGCGGTTTGCAATTACTCTTTCAAAGAGCTTGCCCACCTCGTCGAGCAGCACAATGGGCCGGTATGTGGACGGAGAGTCCGCAGGGCGCCCTGGCTTCGCTAGGAGGACCAGTTTCCCCGTCTTCCAGCGAAGTGGGAACTGGCCCCTCTCCAGGCATGCGCTGAAGAGCCCTCTCAGTCGAGGCCCGAGAGCCTCCATGGCCAGGACCCAAGCTTTCCCTGGCAAGGCGTTGGGTCCTGGGGCGGTGTTTTTGGCACTCAGCCTTCGCACCGTCACTCTCAACTCTACCTCGGTCACTTCTGTAGCATTGTCGTCGTCGTCGCTGTTGCGATCCGCGTCAGACACCGCTGACGGAGGCGGAGCCATGGGCGGGGGGGGTGTTCCCCCCGAGCAGGGAACAGAGAGCTAACCACACCCTCCACGAGTTGGGGCCGGAGACTCTGAGTCAACGGCGGAGCCCAGGGGCGAAGCTTGTCCCGTACCAACTTGTACGGGCGCCCCCATGGGTCCGCGTTCAGAGACCCCAGCCACACGTTGCGGGCCTCGAGTTTGGCCCGCTTGATTTCCGTTCGGAGGGTGCGTTTTGCCTCTCTGTATCCCTCATACAGCTCCATGGCCATCTGGCCTCTCTGGCCTCCGCATCCGGCGGGCGCGGCGCCTGCAGTGCCTGGCATACCGGCTTACGATACCTGCTAACTACTGATGAATACCTAATTAAATTCCTAATAATACTACCTTTTTACTCAAATTGTAAGACTATTAGGGCTCTAGTAAAATTAATTAAATATGAATGAAGGCTACTAGGAAATCTTTAAGTCAAAGTGAATAGGTTTCTTCTAGGTAAGTATTAATTAGCGTTCCGTCGTCGTCGGCATCGTCGCTTTTCATCAGGTAAGATAGCGGTCAAGCGTGAACCAATCAACAACAAAAATAAAACAAAAATTTAATCAATAAAAACAATTCTCTAAGGGCGTTGTTAATATCGTGCAGATTTGCTTTGCGTGCAAAAAAAATCGAATTTAAAAAAAGGCGTCTCGCTTGAGTTTTTCACGCGTTACTATAAATACTTGTATGAAATGGACATCTGCGGGATTAGCGCGTGCGGAACAATCCCGCGTGCGTGATCAATCGTGAATTTTCTACATCTCACATCGACTCACTCAAATGACTGTCAAATAACAGTTACACGTCCGAAATGGCTGAAACTTTAGTGAGTAACAGTACACAAACTACATTGACTAGCGTTTATTGTCGAGCGCTGCCATCTTCACATTGAGGTTGGAAACTTTACAGACCACCCACGTACAAGCGTTTTTTAAACTTATTTGGAAAATAAATTTTATTTATTTATTTCTTCATCTTACATCTATCTTTATCATCATTACACACAAATATCATTAACCATCATTTATGATCGGAAATCGCATCAAAATCCGTTGCGTGGTTTAGGAGGATTTATCGAAAAAATAGACCGTGGGTTTCAGTTGCCTTTTGCGTTCTGGGGTAATGGTAACTCTTTCTAAACCTATAACTCCCCTTCAGTTTTGCTAAACTTCCTTTCAGGCGAGAGTGGAATACAACGCAATATCGACTTGAGCTTGGTCCTTAACTAACGCCGAGCTGACCATTGCTGGCGGCGGAGACCTCTCGCGCCGGGCTTTGGTTGAGGCCATGGTCCGGAGCGAGGAGGAATGGCAGGCGGTAGCCTTCTTTTGCGAAACAGTAATGCTAGTAAATGAGGAGGCCGACAAAATCAGGCAACTGTAACTGTCCGGACCGAGCCCAAGACGTCGACGGCGCGACCTGTTCCCGCGCGCCTCAAGGAGTTGTCAGCAACAGGACCCCTCCTGTGGTCCCCCAGCTGGGTCGAAGCCTACTGGGGCCAGGGTTATCCGAAAGGAAACTCGAGCCCCGGTATGAAGAGGCTAGAAGGAACGGGATGGGTTTTTAGTCAGTAAAAGTCTGTCGCTATCTCCCACTCCACCCAAGAGCGGGGGATGTCATTAGATGAATTTTGCCCACCGAAAAAAAAGCTACCCATTGCACGTCGTCCGTAAGCCCGCTCCTATAGTAGTCAGGAATCGCCCGGCCCACAGTAGTTAAAATTAGAGCAAATAAACCAGTGTAATACTCTGTGGAAGTACTCAATAAAACTAGTTTAAACGAATACTTACAAACTGAAACGGAAAAGCGACGAGAAAATAACGAGGTGACAGGCATTCAATTTAAATATAATAAAGGCCTACGCGACGTCGGCAGTGGCGTGTCTAGGTGTGGGCGAAGGGGCCCCTTGCCCACGTCCTTGCAGCCAATAGGACCTCGCGGAAGGGAAGGCTCTTTGAGAACTAAGGGGTTTTTTTAAATTTGATAGGCTTCCGTTTGGCCACCACTTCAAGTGACGATGTTGATCACTGGGTTGTAAGAGTCACTGTCTAGTTTTTGAATTTATAAAGAAAAAGGCCTGACGCCTTTTTGTTTATCATTACCCACGACTAAATTAGTCGTGCTACGTCTCTGTAGTTTCGTGCTGCGATCGGATATATTCGGTGCACTGAAATGCAAGCAAGGAAAAGCCATTTTGTCATACTTGTTATTTATTTCCTACGTTGGATATATCCGACAAACGCTGTTGTGTTTGTTCCGCCAGGCGCCATTTTTTGAGGGGTTAAAAATCATTCAAATGACACCCGCCCTTGGGTGGAGCGGGAGATAGTGTCAGACTCTTACTAACTAAAAAACAAACCCCGTTCCTTCTTGCGTTTCGTACCGGAGCCAAGCTTCCCTTTTGGATAACCCTGGCCCCAGTAGATTCGACCCGGCTGGCCCTTGCTGTTGCTGACAACTCCTTCCAAGTGACAATACATTTTTCTTTAATTTTTCGTTTTTTTCCGACAGTTCAATGTGCGACACATTCAAGAACTAAGGTCGGCCGGTAGAAAATGTATATAAAAAAAGGCGGACTATCTGCCTTTTTTTTACGATGGGCAAAAATCATTTTATGACCACCCCCGCTCTTGGGTGGAGCGGGAGATAGTGTCAGACTCTTACTGACTAAAAACCCACCTCGTTTCTTCTAGACTCTTCATACCGGGTCTTGAGCTTCTTTTCAGATAACCCTGGCCCCAGTAGGCTTCGACCCAGCTGGGCCCCTCCTGTTATAGTCCGCCTTTGTACAGTAATCGAATGCCCCTAGCTTTGATAAAATAAATGAATTACTCTCGTTATGAATGGACGGTTGGATCACCCAGTCGTCTACACACGACCCTGGCGTATAAACCACGGAAACACTCATCGGATCAAACTGACACAAGCGGTTAATCAACGCTTACCACACTCACCGTCGCTCAAAATAACAAACACAATTTTACTGAAAAGATTACCAAAGAACGTGATACGTTTCCAGCCAAAGAGTATCTTTTTTATCGTTCCGTACGTCAAAAGGAAAAAACGGAACTCATAAAGGATCGAAAGAAAACAAAGAAAGAAAGCTTTGTTGTCTGTCTGTAAGTCAAGAGCTTTTATCTCGGAAACGCGTGAAGTTGAAATTAAAACCATATACTCAGGTTTGCGGTCCATTGAAGCTATTAATAATAAGGATATTCTTTCACCAGTAGGAATGCTACTAGTTGGAATGCTACTAGTTACTTTATTAGTAAATGATAAATCTACTTTCATCCGGGTGAAGCCACTGGCAAAAGTTAGTATTTTATAATTCTGGTCAAGCCATTTAGGAATGTTGTAATAAACATAACGGAACAGTAATAAACTGTTTGAGTAATAAAACCACTTGTAAAAGCTAAAATAATACATAATTATTACTGAAATATGGGTTTTCATTAAAGTTTAGTTTCCATGCGATTTTAATTATACAGGGTTATTTGTAAAACACTAGCAAGCTCTCAGGACTGTGTTACTAACATCATAAACAACAACTTTTGCTCTATGACTTTTTACAAAACATAATAATCGTAGGTACATTTACCAAAAACAAACCTTCAAAATTTCCTGGTTCTGTCTAACACATTTCAGCTCTGTATTTTGCTGTTCTTAACTAGCACCTAAGAGGTTACTAGTCTATATATATAAAAATGACCCCCGTTTTCCGTTGTCACGACTTGGCATGAAAACGGCTCGACCGATTTGGCTGATTTTTTTTTTGTTGTGATTGTTATTGTGAGGAGAAGGCTCTTATGGAAAAAAAAATAGGGTAGAGTAGGGTAGAGTAGGGTAGAGTAGGGTAGGGTAGGGTAGAGTAGGGTAGGGTAGGGTAGAGTAGGGTAGAGTAGTAGGGTAGAGTAGGGTAGAGTAGGGTAGAGTAGGGTATAGTAGGGTAGAGTAGGGTAGAGTAGGGTAGAGTAGGGTAGATTAGGGTAGAGTAGGGTAGAGTAGGGTAGAGTAGGGTAGAGTAGGGTAGAGTAGGGTAGAGTAGGGTAGAGTAGGGTACAGTTGGGTATAGTAGGGTGGAGTAGGGAAGAGCGGGAGCGAAGCCGCGCGGGCAAAGCTAGTGTTTTATAAATAACTCTGTACACTGAACTAATACGAATCTGCATTTAAACAAATAATTTCATTTTATTTAAAAAAATAGTATGATTGTAAATAATTATATTTGCTTTATTCATCGGCACTTTGTAATTCTGATGATTGTTAAAAAAATTAAAAGTTCCATTTATGAATCAATCTTGAATTTCCTTCCAGTGTGAGAAGTATTTTCCGTTGTCTTTTTTGCCCATATGTACTTAACGGGGACAACGGTAACTAAGTTTTTAACGCTATCCCCATAATGAGGACACCGGGCATACACAAAATAAGCTAATTTGCGCCAGATCGCTCGAATAAAATTAAATATTTTCAAGGTAATTACTAATTTATTACCTAACAAAATGTATGTTCACAACGTGCGGACACGTGCGGGTATGCACAAAGCGCACGTGTGTGAAATAACTGCATTGTGAACGTGCCGAGGGCCTGAAAAGGCAACATTGAAGAGTTTCAAAATCAAATAAGTTTCGAGCGTTGAAAATATCATCACCTGAACACAATCATGCCGAAATAAATTGAATAAAGCAGTTTCCCGTTTTAAATTCTGTAAAGGAATAAGTAGACATTTAATAGCTCTCTTGTGAAAAACCTTTGCGACATAAAATAAGAAGACAGTAATATTTTACTGTAAGAAATTCTCTTTCTGTAAAATACGTGTTGGCGACTTTTAAAATATATTCACGATTAATAATAATTCCCGCACGTGTAAGACCGTTGTTCCGAGATGAATTTCAAGAATCCATTCTCCACAAACCAGCATTAAACTTCTTTACAATTTCAAAGTTTTGACCAAGTTCGTGGGTATTTGTGAGTTAAGAATTTTTGTGAAGTTCTTGTAGTACAAGTTTTGCTTCGGGTTATCGCCTTCGCCAATATGACTTATGAAAACTGACAGTTGATGAGAACTTTCTGCGCCCTATTCAATATAGCCGATAGGTGACAGGCGACAATTTGATAAGATTCTTTTATACATGTTCTGGCTTTGCTAAACAATATATATCGCACAAATATGAGACGATTATGTCATTTTTGGGGTCTCGAAGGGATAAAAACTGGACCCCGTCGCTAAAGCCCCACTATCAGCCACCAGGCTGTCTCTTATAAACCGAGATAGCTAGACAGTTGTAATTTTCACAGGTGATGTATTTCTGTTGCCTTTATAATAAAAAATACAAAAAACAGAATAAAATAAATATTTAAGTCGAACTCCCACACAACCAATATGATTTTCTTTGCTGATTTTTATTACGGACGCGCGGACGGTAGGGAATTATTCGTGCGCTAGTCATACTCCCACTTGCCCGGTATTTTAACTATAGGTCGCATTTCTTGACTGTCCAGGACCCTGACGCCTAATGAGAATGTTCCTTGCACGGGTATGAATTCTCACAAATGAAATATTCAGCTCGGCCAAGTTTAATTATGACCGCCGAGCGCTTTTATAATATGCATTTCCAATTCTGATTAAAAACGAGATAGACTCAAGATCGAGACCGGAGCTATATTTAGTCATTTATTAAAATCGAAAGCAAATTAATTTTTATTTTTAAGGTTAGCTGAGCATTGAACATCGTACCGCCTAACAGTCAATGAATGTAGTATATCTTTCGATGTAGTCAACCGATTGCGATGAAACAAAGCCTAAGCCTATAATCAATTTACACACAATTTTAATAAAAAAAAGTATCCACATCGGTTTTTTGTATTTATAGATAATACGCATCATAACTATATTATACTTTTTACACGGTTTCAAAAACTAACGCACAAAAAATAATGTAAAATGTGCGCAGAATCGTGCCATACTCGTAACACCAAATCGATGACGATAAACCAAATGCGAGAAATGCAACGTTAGTTTCCCAGAGACGACCAACTTGTCAGTTCTGCAGGTACTCCTTGGATGGCAATTCAAACTAAGCCAATAATACTCGTATAACTTTGTCAGATCTCAGGCCAGTTGCGACTCGTCCTCAACAGGCCGTTGAACTTCGTAGAGCATTTCCGCTGTTTGATGTCCAGATTGGAACAGGCCGGGTCTGCACTCAAGCGGCTCCTGCAGTCTAGAGGGTCGAGACGCTTCCTACCCGGGGCTCTACGAGAGAGTCGTGAGGTCCTTGGAAGTATACGACACGAAGCGACCGGCCCGACGGCTGAACTTGTCCGAAAGGGTCGGGGGTCCCTAAGAGGTCCTAACTATCCGGATGGTGCGGGGATACCTACCTAGATGGCGAGCCTCCATGACACAGCAGCAGTCCTTGCTCATGCACGTTGGCGCCGCTGTTGCTACGACAAACCGCGACACGGTGGACGGAGCGCACGGTGGCGTTGTTACCGCTGCCACGTGGTCGCGACATGACGGTTAGAGCTCCGGGGAGATCTCACGACCGTGTGGAAAGCGACTGTCGTAACCCAGCGCTGGGCTCGCCATCATCGTAAACTCGCTAAGGGCAATTGAAGAAACACTGTGGGTTTTAATCAGTAATAAAAAGAACACTCATCTTACTTTGTTTGTTAATTCTTCACTCGAGTTCAGCTGAACGGATTTCGATGAAACGTCGTGCACGGTTAGACCATGTCCTGGAATAGCTAACAAGAAATTTGTATACCGAGAGAATGTTCCCTTAGGACAATTTTCTATTATCGAGAGGGCGAATACGCTGGCAGCAGCTAATATGCATAATATAACAATGTTTATGTTAATTCCAACATGAGGACAATGACAAACATATTGTCTTAAGATATATTGTATAAATATGTATACTTTTAAAACAAAATCTCTCCTGTTTTAACGACCCTAGGGCATCTATGAATCCTTATTTACACAAGCCGAAATTATAAACACAAGTCGAAACTCATCATCATCTTCCTGCCCTTGACCCGTTTTATTTGGGGTCGACGCAACACCTTTTTTTTCTTCCATTCTGTCCTGTCACTCGTCACGCTATCACTAACTTCCTTTTCTTTCATATCACTTCTCACACAATCCGTCCTTCTTTTCTTTAGCCTCCCTCTCCCTCTCTCAAACACAAGTTGAAACTAAAAGTCAACATCGTAATAAAAAATATAGCAATATTGTCTGTCACTTCAAGCAGCGTCTACCACGTTTTCAATCAATGATTAACATCCTACAAGCAAAATTACTTTTGTCGTATCCTCATCCTCTTCAGAAAACAAAATAAATCACTCGAGTTTGCAAAGGGTTTTCAACTTTTCATCCATCAGTCAACTTAAAAGCGAGTCATCCAGAGCTAGCCTAAAAGACTGACGATCTGCATTAACCCATCCTTCAATGTCCACTAGTCCCTTAAAAATACATCAATCAATTAATAAATTGACAAAGCGTCACTCAAACAATTTTTAGCATTGTGGTACCCGGGAGTCATTACGAAACAAATCCGTCACAATAAATGCGAATGCAACGAGTTTCAATTCCAGACAGAAAATGACACATAAAACTTGAAAACCCTTTTAGTTCCGATATTCCATCTACCAAAAATCAAATAGATATCAATCATTTAATTTGATACTGTAATACAAGCAAACAACGTATAGTCCTGTTTCAGTTTAGCGTTGATAACTTCTTAGTTTCTATTTATTCGGATTAAACACAATAACGGAGAAAATGCTCAAACATTTCTAGTCCATTAACCCTACCGATTTTCATGGAAATGAATTCCAAAATGTCTCCTCATCCCCTTTTGCTTTCAAATCTGCTTGAGACCGAGGTGTCTATAGGTCCTGGTTCCTTTATAGTTTGGAAAAACCTATTCAACAGATAGAATGAATGGCAAGACAAAAGTAATATTTGCAAATAGATGATGACTTACATAATTCCATAATTAAAAGCGAAATACCACTCACTGATTAACACCCTAAATCTCAGAAACTATAACACATATAAACATAAACATCGACAGGATGTAGACATCCGCTAAGAGCGGATTTTACGAAACTCCACCCCTAAGGGGGTGAAATGGGGGTGAGAAGTTTGTATGCAGAAACCGACTTTCACGTGGGTGAAGCCGCCGGCAGGAGCTAGTTAAATTATAAATATATCTACGACTAACGATCATTTTAATAAGGATTTAACAAATTATGAAATTTCCTTAAACGGCTTGACTAACTATTACATAATTACTTACGTTATGGAAACTGGATACCTATCTCATTGCATATATTATACATAATTTTATGCTAAAGATTAGAACTTAGCCTTTAGAGATTTAGGCTTTTTTGTCGTTTAAAAAACTTGATGAGCAATAGGGTTGGACGAGAGTTAGGTATATTGATGATTTTAATAATAATTATAATTCCGTAAATGTGTTACGATCGTAAATGATATTTAAAAAAAACCATACAACTTAACACAGCTGCAGGAAAGCCAGTCAAAATATTTGAGTAAAAAGAATCATTGATGCGTTCTGATTTATATTTTCTGTCAGAAATATTGTGTTTCCTATCGCAATACTCACTACGTTTCATTTTAAAGAATACTTCAGTGTGCAACAATTTTTGAATTTTAATACAATGTTATTTTCGATTAAAATAATTATTTTTTCTTGTGGACTTCTAAAGTTGTTAGTTAGTTTTAAAGTTAGTGTTAGTTGTCTTGTCACTTACTAAAAACAATTAAAAAACGAAGTGGTCCCAATTAAAAAAAGTTAGAATTCACTGATTTGTAGCAGTGTAAGATGAAAAATCATTTATTTGCTCAAACATGAGTATGATGAGAGTACATACGTTACAAAATAAATTGTTAGCATGCAACAGATGTTATAATTCAAAACAGATCGTAATGTTTGTCTTGGACAACGGCATGCAAATATTTCAATTAATAAAAATTATACTAATAAAAATCTAAAAAAGAAGTTTCTAACGTGTCATTAATTCAAATAATTAAAAAATAATAATAATATTAATACATGCACGATCTAATTGCAATTAAATGTATAGATGTTTAAGACCGTCTTTAAATATCGATGTCGATCACATCTGTGAAGTTTTAGTTATTAAAACTTGTATTTTGGTTTTAATAAACATATTATAATAAAATAAACAACCTTACATTTCATTCGAAAGTCGAAAATTAAAAGAGTATCAAACGCAAATACAAACTTGGCCTTTTTAAGATTATTATGATGACTAGGGCTCTAAACAAAGTAATAAATCTATCAATGGTAACCATTATATTATCAAAATCTGATTAGGGAGAAAGACTACGTTAATGACAATACTATACGGTTTATTTACTTATTCATGTACGAAAGTAGGCTATGTCGCACCACTTTATATACTTAAGTATGTTTATCGTTTGTCTAGCACTCAACTCTGCTTAGCTTGAGACTTAACGGCGTTGTATGATAGTTTTGGAATATTATATCATAATACTCTTTATATTATGCATAAGACTGTACGCTTAGGTGCATTATCTGTTCCTTTGCTCTCATAATGCGATAGGACGACAATCTCGAAAGATAGGGAAAAGATCTGGCGCAAACTAACATACTACTTATACTAGAAATTATTCAATAGCAACCCACAGTCTGTTACTGCGTAATTTCTAATACAACAGAAAAAATCCAATGACACTTTGTACTCAACCTGGGAAACGTACCCAGGATCCATCAATTGCCAGACGCGAACTAAAGAGACAGGTAACTGTACAACCTCAATGACACGGAAAGTCTGTAATAAAAGTAAAATTGTCAAATCAAAAGCTTCATTCTTCCTTTCTTCATACTTGTAAGTTATGTTTCATTAATCCATTGGAGTTGTTTCTCTGCAAAACTTGGTAATACCTTCATCATAAGTCTGACTTCAGTTTGTCGAAGGATTCGTCCATTAGATTTTACGACACCAATTTAAATAGTCAAAGTTTCAAATAATTTAATTTGCTTGCTCCATCGTTACGAAGTACAAACGCCTATAGGATCTGACTTTTACTGCCGAAGTCTTTTATGGCGGACATTTTTCTTCGACGATAATAAAAATTTAACAAATAAGGCGAAAAATCGTTGAACTAAAATAGAACTTTGGAATGTCATTTTGTCACTTTTTCACATCGACATCTGTGATTCGTCATTTGTGAGGGTGTATTAGATGTCTTCAGTTTTCGACGGATTTTTTCCACGGTTTCTCTTTCTTAGTATTGGATCAAGCTTTACTGTCTTAACCCTTCAGATACCGTCAATTAGAGACACAATAGTAAGACAATAGATGCGCGGCCACCGGGTGTCGCTTGGGGATTCATGAATTAAATTATGTCGTGGCATAAAAAATAAAAAACAAATAAAAAAAAAAAAAAAAAAAAAAATAAAAACAAAATAAAAAAAAAAAAAAATAATAAAAAAAAAAATAAAAAAAAAAAAATAATAATAAATAATAAAAAATAATAATAATAATATTTGAATTTTATAAAAAGTTCATTATAAAATAAAAAAAGCCAGTAAAAGTCTGATACGTTCCTCCCGTTCCGCCCTAGAGTATATATTTTATTTGTAAGGGCAGTATACATAGTAATATTTCCGTTACTAGGTATACCGTAATCGTAATACAGTTATGTACTAGGTACCGTGTTTGTCATCTATTCGAATAAGCTGTTTATTTAGCCAAAAATATACAAGTAAACAAAAAAGAAATAAATCAAATGCGAATGAAAAAATTACACAGGACGGGTTGTCAATTCATTCTTAGCGACATTTTCTTTCCGTAGGTAATTTTCCAACAGCCTGTATACGGCGGGAAAACAACATAGATTATTCAGCTATAGAGAATCCACACAAAATATTGCTTCACGTTTAACTTTTTGTTCATAATTTTTTCGATCAAAATGCAAATATCAAAAAATATGATGCTTTAAATATTTTTAAGCAAAAAGCGTACCTACGTTACTTTTCGTAATTGAATACAGACAAACTGTACATTACTACTCAATAGTTTAGCAAGGATAAGCTGTTTTATATGATAAAAAAATGGATTAAACAAAGGTTTAAAATCATTACACGATATACGATAAAAAAAATCTGTCAACTTTTATTTATGGTATACATAAAATCCGAGAAGGCGACATCGCGTCTCGCATACGTAATCACTTCATCTGCGCCATCTATACAAAATATCTCGAAGCGACTGTTAATTATATAATCAGACTGTAGACCATTTACACTTTGGACGAACACTTTCATAAAATTGAATCCGTTTTCCCAACATAGGTGGCTCTGAGTCAACCCAACAGAGAATACAAGTTTAATTGAAGGACACTTTCAAACCTCAAGAGATGAAACTTCAATTTTCGTTATCATTGTAACAACTCACGGTTGAATCAGTTGTGGAACATCGATATATTATCGTGAACAGCAAGCATTGTTAGAGGCAATATATTGTCCAATATTGTGAGGGAACCATGCCGCTGGACGAGAATTCTTTTGATCATGATGACTATACTTAGACGGACACTAAGCTCACAGAACAAATGCTCAACATAAACAGTTATGACATAAAAGTGACCCTCGTCGAACCATTTTCATATTTTCCCCGAAGTATTTGATTCGGGCCATATAACATAGCAATTGTTAAAGCGATGGCTTCTGAAAGTTATCTAAAGGCTAGTTCATAACAAGCTGCGGTATTACCTGTCCATAGTACGGCATAATTGATTTCATTTTATTTTTTATTTGATTGAAATTTTTGTGCATTTGGTTTTTTCACCTAGTTTTATCTTTTATTATTCGTATATGTAGGTACATGCTGTGATCTTCTGTAACTGAAGAAGCACAGGTTAAATGACCCCATGCTATTATGCTTCTATTGTATCTGTGTTTCCTTTGTTCAAGATCCAAATAGTAATACATTTTTTATTCGCCTATAAATCTCGGTTTTGCTCAAAAATTATTATTGCAACTTATTCATCGTAAAAAAATCCTATGATAAATACGATTGTAGCTGTTATGTGCTAAATATGTTCATGAGTGTAACCATTGTGGAAGCCATTTTTTTTATTATTATTCATAGGATCGCGCCTGATAGTAAGCTATGATGTGGCCGACGATGGAGCACTCTTGCCTAGAAGTAACTTATTTACTCTAAACTTAAAGAACTTCTTGCGTTCTTAGCTGTACGCACAATAGATGTGTCCCCTAAACGCAGTAGATCGATAAGCAATTTGGTGCTTTAATGGCATTACATCACTTCTGGCTATATCGACCATGTTGCCTTGCCCTACCTTCACGAACTTAGCGGCTGACGCACTTCTCACAGCTGGAACAACTCCAACCCGACATTGTATCCAACTTTACACTGACACCTTGAACGATAATTTAACTTTCTTGTTTCAACTTAGATTAAGGTCGCCGCTGACCGATATCTTTGTCAAGTTATTGACGTTTCGTTGGCTTAAATATCTCTACCATCAAGTGTGCTTTCAACTCAGACCAAGGCAACTTAATCATATTTGAACTTAGAAAATAACAATCAACGTTAAAAAGACACTAAGTCCACAATATATAATATGTCGTGTTCACGTTTTACTTGGCTTTCCGTAAAAGCCATTGCTTTTTTCGTGTCCACATTTAAATGTGATCATAATAATATTGTAAATTATTTATTTAAAGCGAAACCAACAAAGCATACGCCATTATACAAGCTACAGATTCAGTATTTTTACATTTTATAGTATAGCCTTAATTAAAGGCTGCCACGACATGCTAGAAGAAGTTATGAACTAACGTAACTATTAACAATTAGTTCGACGTTATGCGCTGTAATATTGATAATACTAGAGCCGTACAACTTGCGATGCAAGAAGGTGGTATAGCAGTACGCATGTAGCCTTGCTGGCTCGTCGCCCATCTAACATAACTATTTAATAGCAGCATTCTATGTTGTGAACACCACGCTGCAAACCACTAGATGAAAATAACGCCGGTATTCATAACGTCTCATTAAATGGACTCGTAAAACCTATACAGTTTAGTCAATGAAAATTTCTAAAATAATGAATGAAATACGTTTAATTATGATAATGTGCCCATTAGCTTTGCTCGCGTCTCTGGTTGTCGCTTCGGCTCCAAATGGTTGTAGAGTTTTATATAGCCATCCTCGATAAATGGGCTATCAATTACAATAGTAATTGATAGCCCATTTTTCATTTTTTTGACTTTTAGAGAGAGTAACAAATATGTTACTCTCTCTAAAAGTCAAAAACAGCGTTAGTTCATGTGTGAATATATATATCTATAAAATAAAATAATACTAACTTCGTGTTTTATAGAAAATCTTTTTCCAAGAACGAAATTAACAGAATATTAAAAAAAAAAAAATTAATATTACTATTTATAAAACTTAGCATAAGCTTAAATCATTTTAATATGTTATCTGATAGTTGAAGTGGTTTGCTAATTTATTTTTGAACCTGATGATCTTTGCAATTTCTTTACTTCGTATTCCTGTAACGGTTCTATTGCTGTCGACAATCAGTACCGGGTCGACGTTCTTCATAGAATGGTTTCTTCCAGTGTTCTCATTAACAAAGTATACCACAGGTATATTGTAAGCATCATTGTCTTTGGATCCATCTTCAGGGAACACAACATATATAAACGTCTGCTTGCTGTCTCCACCAAGGTGCACATTCGGTGGCGCAGTAGCCACTAGCACCTTGTAATCTTCAAAGGGCTGCCTGACTAATGGCAGGTTCAAATAATTAAGATCTGCCCATTGCTCCGCCAGCGATCTTGTGAGAACATTACTATTTTTATTAAAAACATATTCAGTAGGAAAAAGTAATTTGATTACTTGATTCGAATATCCATTGGCATATGGCACTTTGGTATGCTTCTGAGGTAGCAAAACTGTATTGAGAACTTCTTCTCGCCTTATTTCCTCTTTACCTTTAAATTCTTGTGGAATTTTTGCAAATAATGCGCCGAACTTTCTCGGTCTAAGCTCCTCTTTAAGGGAAATCGGATTAAACTTCACCGAAAATCCATTCTCTATAGGAAAACTTTGAATGGCAAAATTCATGGAGTATATAACCAGAAATGCGATCACCTGTAAAGAAGTATAGAGCTTTTTATATTAACCTGAGTTGTGCACTGCAAGTAGGCAACACAGACACGTATAGAATAGAATAGAATATAATAGAATAAACTTTATTGTACACCAAAATAGTAACAATGACATAGAAACTTAAATCTATGGGTACAATGGCGGTCTTATCGCTGACAGCGATATCTTCCAGACAACCTTTGGATGGAATATAAGAACTTAAACTAAAAAAAAAAATAAGCAAGCCAAACTCACGTGCTCCATAGGAATTTATAGATATGAAAACCATCACTTTCTGTAGTCAAACTTAAACTGGAACTCAGATTGCATATGAGACACGATTGTTCATTTTGTTTATAATAAACAAGTTACAGATTACGGATGTTTTAAAAGACGATACAAACTGTGAAAAGGTAAACCGTCATACTATTGTTACTTAACTACATGTGGGTCATCATTTAACAAAACTCGTAATAACAACAGTTGTAATCTTAGATGGTGCTGAAATTACGTTTAATGTTTGCCCGCGATTTATGTCAGCAATTAAGAACTTGCTTACATCACGACCGTTGTGATAGTCGCAGTTATCCTGGTGACACATTACAGCTAGGGTACAGTTTGACCCAAGTCTACGAGCAAAATTATTCAAAAACACACAACGTTGCACATAAGCTGGCCAGAGTTGCGGGATTGTTTGGAAAGTTACCATGGCCCAGGAACGAAAAGGGCAACTGAAGGAATAAAGGTGGGTTAGTACGTAAAAATTAGACACCTCTCGCTCCAGCCAGATTGGGATGTGTTATTGGACGACATAAAAATGTTATTACACAATTGTCACTATGGCACTATAACAAGTGTTCTCATAACGGTAGAATTGATTGTATTGTACTAATCTAGGCTGGATAGCTCAAAAATAATTCAATTTTATTACTTTCTTTATTTTTTTATTATATTTTTATACAGTTTTGGACATAGTAAAGATTTTGTATGACGATATTTAAATTTCGTTAAATTAAAATTACCATTTGAGGTTCTATAACAAAATAAACGTCATATCCGACGTGCTCTAGATACAACCAAAAAAGTTTTCCTTAACTTAATTTCTGGGACAACTCCTAAACTATTTAAAGTCTTAGTTAATTAATTTTCCGCTTGTTTAATCCAGGCTTAACTGGGTCAGTACATAGCTTACATAGCTCTTCTTTAAATAGCAAAGAAATACTTGTGCTAGTTTTTTTCTTAATACCAAAAAAAAAGGGTTAAAAATTATGAAAAAAAATTACGAAACGTTACGTTGAGGCCAAGGATGCATAGGAAAGAGATGAGAAAAGCTCTGATATCTTTCAGATCGGACATTAACTAATACAAGTAACACGAACAAATATAAAGTTATACTGAAAATATTTTTTTCATAGCAAGCTTTTATAGTACGATATAATACCTATATAATTAATACTCGTCAAGACGAATCATACGAGCCCAAACTCGATGGGGTTGTGTCGTTTATCTACCACGTTCCTACAGCCACCTTCCGGTCCCATCATCAGGTCAGCTCCGTGTCATAATAATATCGCATTTTTATCTGATTTACACAAGCTCATTCGGTAACCGGGAATTGGATAAAATTTAATTTGCAAGAATTGATTACAGACAAACATCGGGACAGGTGAAACTAAATAAAAGCTTGTAATAAAAATATGCAATCCAAAATAGTAAAAACCCTTTGAATATTTTTCACATAAAACCGTTAGAATTAATTCTTACACCGATCCATAATTCAGATATTTTTGCTTTGTAATGTTCTACCATTCTCCTTCTTTATTATTGATTGCCAAGAAACCGATCCAACGCTTCAACTTGATCCATTTTATGTTTAAAATATTTTCAAGACACGCGAATCATTGTGTGTTGGCATGATTCTACAAGATCGACGCTATATTATGATTGCGTCTTATACAGTCTTACATTTATACTTTCTAGTGTCTCTTGCATTACGATTAAGGCATTTGTAAATGACAAATTCTCCAATTAATGGCCGCTCTAAAACTAATCGAATCAGATAACAAATAAAGGCTTTGTAAATCGTGATCGTCAGTCACCAAGTCTTAACTACCATATAAATACTTAATGTGTGTAATGTTTCATATACGCCCGAAGCACAAGCGATATTAACTAAATGTTCTTGAAACTTAAACCGAAGATAAATGACTATTATATCTCTATGGCGACCAGTGTCGCTCGGCAAGATCCAGTGGAGTAATTTTTCAAAACCCACAGCTATCTCACCGAGTGGTTTGGACCAGGACAATTTAGCAAGACACTTAAACCTAGCCAGTACAGAACAATGACAAACTCAAACAACTGCACAGACAGTTTTAGGTATGGAAACTCCGCAAGGATTCCAGTTTGAGGTCACAACAATTCAGTGGGTTAAATACTGGTCGGTCATCTGAGACAAATAGATCAACCAAACTCGTGCACATCGCGTCCGTACCCCGCATGCGTTTGCTTTTATTTGCAACGTTGCAAACATCATAAAATAAAAAAATCGACACTTTGACGATATCGCTTCTAAATCAGTCCTTTTTCTTCAAAATTGTGATTCCTTCTTTAGGTTTCTGAATATCTTCTTTTTTACGGTCTGTACCTTGATTAAGTTCATTGTCATTTACAGTAGCTATTGTGGTTCCTGTAAGTTGTCAGCTGGCTTCAGCTTTGTCTGTAGTCTTTCTCCTTTATTTGCCCTCTGTTCACCTGTCCTTATTAGTCTTGTCATCATCGTAAAGCCTTCTCCCAATCGTGTTGGGTTCGGCTTCCAGTATGTGAATGCAGGGCATGTCATTGGACGTTTAGTTGAACTTTTATTAAATACAGAACCAGCTGCCGTACAAACTTACCTATGAAAACAGTTCAATTCTCTCTCTTTTTTGATAACTCAGAAGTTTGTATATTTTTCACTGCTTCACGGGAGTGCAGATCTGATTTATGATTTTAATTTGTACCCGATAGCTCCACGTGTTCTCCAGATGAAGGGTCTTAACAGGCAGACTGACTCCTCCTCTAATAATTGTCATTTTATTTATGATTCGTACGCAACACGCTCAACGAAAACATTTAAATTCAGTAAGTGCTTCTACGTTACAAATAAAATTACGCCGTGTCGATGCTCACATCTCAAATGTGGGAGCCCTTCTATAATTGAGATAGAATTTACTCCTAATTGAAACACAGAATCTACCCTAAATTATATTTAAGCTGCCTCGCTAGATTCAATAAATATAACATTTATACGAAAGACATTACACAAATGATATTTTTTAAACACAGAAATCTTCCAATATTCTCCCGGTCTGGGCGCAGCCGGCGGGCGAGGTAGACTTTTACTAACTTTTTAGTCAGTAAAAGTGACCACCACCACACCTGTGTCCCTAAGTTGCCCTTTGCGTTCTGGGACTACGGGTTTCCTTTTCGGAAAATTCCCACATTCCTAGCGGGCATTTCCCTGCTGTGCCGCTACGGTTTGCTGACATCTCTTTGAGGAGCGCGTGGATCACTACGCGCTGTGATGACTGGGCTTCGGTCCATTCGATTTTCGGAACTGACGGACGGCAAACTACCCATTGCTCACCCGCAAGCCCGCATCTGCCGTGGCTGGTAGTCGGGGTCGAGGTCTGGGTGGTTGGGACGTAAGGATCTCGATGCTCGTTCGCCTACGCACGTGTAGGCGTCCTCCTCCTTTGCTAGCATTAGTGGGCAAACTCCTCCGCTTCGCCGCCTGCCATTCCGTCTCGCCCCAGAACCAGGAACCTCGCGTGAGTCTAAGTCACTCAGATTGAAAAATAATAAACTTTTCCTTAGCAAGTTCCTTTACGTGTTTGCCCCAAACCCAAATAAAACGGGACAAGGGCAGGAAGATGATGATGATGATTTAGCCATATCTTGATGTCGATCTGGCCTGATAGATAAGCAAGCATGATTTTATTTATTGAGCGAGTCCAAAAGATGGCTGCTTCCATCAGTTTTCAAATCAAAGTGAGTTTTTATTGTATGTAAAATGTAAAAAACTAAAAAATAAAAAATGCAATAACAACAATTAATTCACAACTCTTTGCCGTAGTCGGGTAAAAGAGGTAAAGTTTGTTTTTTTTTTGTTTGTAGTAGGTAATCTATGAATGTCCCAGTCCGATTGCAAAAAAAAAATTCCCTCATAGAAAGCTGATTTATTCTTCTCTGCGATTCGTTGGAGTGCCATAATAAATAAATAAATAAGAGTGAACAGAGTTTATTCACTCTTCACACAAATTTAAAGGCAGATGAAAACTAGGGAGTACCGTTGCTGACAATAAGATCCACCTCTTATCATTTAAAATAACATACAGTATTTTACACAGTTAGGTAAAAAATCCAACACTAAAGTTGCTGAATTATAAGAAAATATTTACAAAATAAAATTGTCCCGATAATGTGTCAAGGGTTGGAATTCTGAAGAAGTTCAAGATTCTCGATTCAACCGCACGCGAGAATTCAATTCCCAATAGAAATGCGAATACAATTCTCTATTTTGTAGTGACGATTTTTATTTATTTCCAACTAGTTTCCGTTTGCGGCTTCGACCACGGGAACGTTGGTTAAAGTGGACGCGAAGTCAAAGTCAGATAATAAGTAGCCTAAGTACTTCCTCGGGGTTCAAGCTTACTCCGTGCCAATTTCATCAAAACCGGTTCATTAGTTTATCCGTGAAAGCGTAACGTAAACGTAAGCGTTTAAGTCAAAGTGAATAGGTTACTTCTAGGCAAGCGTGCTGCATCGTTGGCCACATCGTCGCTTACCATCAGGTGAGATGGTGGTCAATTGCGAGCCTATCAATAATAAAAAAAAACAGCAGACAGAAAGAGTTACTTTTAGTTTTTTTTTTTTTATCTGATATAAACTAGTACTTGACTGCGATCCCACCTGATGGTAAGCAGTGATGCAATCGTTGGTGGTGAAGCGCACTAGTTTATTAAGAGCCTATTCACTCTAGCCTTGAAGACGCTTAAATTGTAATCGGACGGGAAGACGGCAGCTGGCAAATTGTTCCAGTGTAATTTTATAATATTACAGTATGGATTGTATAGAGGTTAGGCTACTAATGCATAGAATATGAATGACTAGTTCATCATCATCATTTCAGCCGATATACGTCCACTGTTGGACATAGGCCTCCCCCAAGCGTCGCCACAACTAACGATTATGTGCGTCTCGCATCCATCGGTTTCCTGCAACCTTCATCAGTCCACCTTGTTGGAGGACTTCCAATGCTGCGTCTTCCGGTATGAATTTGTCACTCCAGAACCTTTCGGCCCCAACGGCCATCTGTTCTGTGAGCAATGTGCCCTGCCCATTGCCACTTAAGTTTGGCAATTCTTTGTGCCACTTTAGTTTTCTGCGGATATCATCATGATATCTTTTGATTCGATCACGCAAGGAAACCCCGAGATTTTAATGTATCCAAGTAATATTTTATTCCTTTCTTAGATTTTTTATGATTCGCCTAAATAATATGGAGATAAACGAAATCATTCAAAGAACTCATAAAGGCCTGTTCTAACTAATATCATAAACAAGTACAATTGTTTGTTGGGTTCATGTATCTAAATAACAATCTCTAGAAGTACCTACAGTTTCGGTTATGGATATTTTTTTCACTGATAAAAGTGATACCAGCTAGATTCCGCGGATTTGCCTCGGCAACAATGCCGTGGGAAATACGGAGCTAGAGCCACGAATATTCGTAGAGAGATATCGATAAAATGCAGTGAGTAGTCGATCGTGTGCCCTGACAGTTCGTGAATATTGACGAAGTGCCTGGACAGAGCCGCGCGATAATTTGAGTAAAACCGCAGGAAATGGAATAATAAAACACCTAGATAGACCCTACCACGAGCTTTAAACGCATTTTATTCAGTTTTTAGTATACTAGCTTTTGCCCGCGGCTTCACTCGCGTTAAATTCGGTTCCCCTGGGAAGCGGGGGGTTAGAAAGAGACAAAAAGTAGCCTATAGCACTCTCCATCTCTTCAACTATCTCCACTTAAAAAATCACGTCAATTCGTCATTCCGTTTTGCCGTGAAAGACGGACAAACAGACACACACACTTTCCCATTTATAATATTCGTGTGGATTTGGTTATAGCGGTAACAGAAATTTTAAATGTCCTATCTTGGTATTGTTCGTCAAGTTGTTGAGCTCCTTAGTAGTTCTAAGTTTGATCTACACGAATACTGACAAATGCTTGCACTGACTGGACCGGTCCACTCAAATCTGTGTTGTTCTTTCCTCAAATGACCATCTGAGACACTAATCTGCATGGTTCTCATATGATTTGACTATTACATGTTCTTTGCTGTAAGGACTTTAAAAGAGACTATGACCCCTGAGTTTGTTTCGGTGTTTCTTTTCAGGGTAGTCAGCTAAGAAACACCGGCTTCATCTAGTTAAAACTGACTGAAAACAAAATTGACGTGTAAAAGTGTTTTTTCAAAACCTATTTACAAAATAAAGATCATTTATCATTTAAATACCTCATCTGTCCAAATTATAAATACCTAGCTATCACGGTTCATGATATACAGCCTGGTGACAGACAGACACAGGACAGCACAGTCTTAGTAATAGGGTCCCGTTTTACCCATTGGGCATGGAACCCTAATCAGTTAGTAATGGTTTGCCTTAGATGAATTTCATCACCATCATCAGCTTTTTTAATGTTTGCAGTGACATCTATGACGCCACATAAGAACTACGAAGAAAATACGAAATCCTGCATCGCGCAATGAAAGTTTTCCGCGGGATTTGAATATATACGATAGCTCGAAATCAACTATCGGGCAGTAGCCCACCAGACTATAACACCTGTCTGGCCAGCGGATCCACCCTTTTCAACGGAGGTGTGGGACTTTACCCTCTGTTCCACCTACCTCCAAATGTTCCCACTGCTGGGACTCGGACCTCCTCTCTAGGAGAGAGAATGGGCCGTTCTCCACCACGAGGGCCCAGTGCGGGTTGATGAATGTCACATGTCTTCGATTTTTTGGTTCTAGGACATGCCGGTTTCCTTACAATGTTTTCCTTCACCGTTTTGAGAACAGAGGCGATGAAATTAATTACACAAAGTAATGAAGTAATGCCCCTGGCAGGGTTTGAACCCGCTCTGCCACCACTGCTCTCTAGGTGAATTTAGTCTTCCTATTTGAAGGTCAATCTAGAATTGGGTCAGTGGCTACTTCAGTTAACAACATAGGCTTCATTCACTCTCATCGGTATTCGCGGACACGCGCTTGCCAAATGGAACTCAAACAAAACTTTAATAGTTTTCTATTATCTATCGTTTACTAACACTTCGCACAAGTGCTGGATTAGAGCCGGGTACACACCGCTGTAACGTAACATGCAATGTAACATGCAATGAAAGAATTTTATTTTGTAAACAAGAGTAAAAAAGTATACATATAGTTAAAATATTATTCTTTTTGTATCATATTTATGTACATAGTTAGGTTTTAGTTTAAATAGTTTATTTAGTATTTAAGTTTTTTTTAATGTATACATGTAATAAATTTTTAGTAGATATATAATAAATAAATAACATGATTATATGGGGAATAAAATGTTTAAGGAAGGTTAAAATATTTAATATAATATCCCTATATATCTACACTAATATTATAAAGAGGTAAAATTTGTAAGTTTGTATGTAGGGGGTAATCTCTGGAATCTGGTGGTCCGATTGGTATATTTTTTCAGTAATAGAAAACTGCTTTATTCCTGAGTGACATAGGCTATATTTATGCACCTACGCGGGCGACGCCGCGGGCAAAAGCTAGTATTAATATAAAGTAAGGACAAAAGTTTTGAGACGATTGTGTTATTGATGGAGAAAATGATTCTTCAACTTCCGCTTAAATGCATACTGACTTCCAGTCTTTCAGCTTTTGCAGCTTTCGCCTCACACGAGCCTTCTAAGGCAGAAGGCTACTGACACGACCATCAATACAATGATTAAATAAAATAGCCATCATTATTGGGGTGTCGTGGACAAACTTTGTTGATAAACCTTCAAATGCTTTGGCGCCGGTACTGAACCCGGAAGAAGTTGCGTAACATCATTAGTATCCACAGCGAATCGCATCAGCTATGTTTAATTGAAAAGTGGGCTTAAAAATTTATAATAGTTAATTACTATTTTTGCTTTCCTAAGGCCGAGTGTGACTTATAGGATTAGTAACGGTAATGTACTCGTATCTATTTATAACTTCATTTCATTCTTTATTGCGTAAGTCAATGTCGATCAGATTATAATTTCAATAAACTGTGAGAGGACGTCGTAACGCGGTTATACGTCAAACAATCAATTTATTATTTACGTCACTTACTAAGATCAATTCAATAGGACAACATACTGGGACATTGATTGAAAGTATCAAAATTGTATGAGAGTAAACAATTCCACATAGTACTCCAATAAGTTTGAGTGCACTCCAAATCAAAATATCATATTTCAATCTGTCCTCGCCCCACGCTGTAGTAAGGTCAAAACAATACGACTGCACCAAATAAAATGTGCTGTTCGTTGAAATGTTCCTGCTAAACTCTCTCAGCACAGAACCTTACCTATCTGATAGTTGACAATAGAACTTCAACAAATACGAGGTAATTGCGACAAAAAACCAACAGAATTGAAGTTCGCAGGTTGAAACTCTCGATTCCAACCAAAAGTTTTCTAATTCAAAACTTTGTGGCAGATAGCAGGAAAGGTCAGGAATTAAGGCATAAAATCAATTGAAATAAAGTAGGGGAGAGAATGCTAACAGTTGGAAGTGGAGAGCGAGGTAGGGGGCATAAAAAGTGGCTTGGTCGGCTGCAACAAGCCGCAAGCTGGATTTATTGCGAAAGCATACCTATTTTTCTATCTCAGTGAAGATTTATATGCGAAACACGTGGTCTCGAGTAACTAACGTTGCATAAAATATGTAGATTTATGAATCTATTTTGAAGATGTGCCATTTCAGGTTAAGGTTGAGTTGCGTGCTTTGGTTTTATCGGACAGTAGGTGAACTGTATAATGACGTTTCTGTTTTGATATTTTTAGTCTATAGTTACTAATGTTTTAAAGCTTTAAAGTTTGTTTAGTTGATCGCGTTTTTCTCAGAAATTACTGGTTTAAAATTTATTTTTGCATATTTATCAAAGAAACTCATAAGCTCTTAAAACGGTGAAGGAAAACATCGTGAGGAAACCGGCATGTCCTAGAACTATAAAATTTGCAACAATCCCCACTGGGCCCGTGTGGTGGTTTTCGGCCTATTCCTTCTCCTAGAGAGTAGGCCTGAGTCCCAATAGTGGGAACATTATAAAGCCGACTATACTATATCAAGGGAAGCTATAGGCTATAATATAACATCACGCTTAGACCAATAAAACAGAGCAGTGATCAAGGACGCGAGTATAAAACCGAGGAATGGCTATTGAAAATACACCCTGAAAATATTCAGACAGTTCTCCGAAAGCAGCCTTTAAAAGGTTTTCAGAAGCTGCATTCAAGATGTCACACGCTGTATACCTTGATGTAAAGTTTTATCTAGGGTCCACTAAAGATTTTATGGGTTATAAAACATAGAGAAGGACACTTTCGGGGAATATGTTGTAGGAAGAAAAACGTCGCATATAGATAAAGTTAATGCGTTTGGGCAATTTTGCCCGTAGCCACTTGTTTAAAAAAAAGTAAATATGAGTTTCTTATCCGTTCATCTCCTTACGAATGGATACTTAGAATGGATACTTGCTTCATGCCAACTTTCAGGATTCTAGGTTAACGAGAAGTAGCCTGTAGGTTTTGATTTCCTTCGAGATAGTGTCAAAATATGCATCTAACCGGAGCATAACAGGGCTCATAATATAGATGGCGTTGACTTAGAAGTTTAATTTTTTCAGTGCTGCGGAAAAGATTCAACTTGAGTATTTGATATTAATTTCAGCTTCATACCTCCGCGCATTCCTGAGACAAATAGTCTTGACAGAGGACAACAAAGTGGTCCTTTATGGGTTCCCTTTTTGCCCTCTTAAGTATGGAACTCTAAGAATGACTTTGAGCCTCACTACGACCCTCGCTGCGAAAGTAAACAACAAGTGTTTTCTTTCGTAAATGTATTTATTGACATGCTTCAGGTGCAAGTATTTGTAAATATCTAGACGATTTTAGTTTAGACCCACTCGAATTTCGTCCGGGATTTATAAATCTTTGAAAAACTGATGATTTTTCTCTACTATAATCCTTTCTCGTGAATTAATCTGTCGTTTTTTTTTTTTGTTTTACAGTATTTTAGTTCTTCGCGAACAGACAGACAGACTTTATTTTAATGTGATAATATGTTAGGATAAGGACTTAGACTTTTTAATCTTGAGTAAACTAAACGCTGCCCTAAATCTCAGCGCAATGGTAGCTACGTATTTTCAGTTTTAATCTAAACCTCGGACCATTTAACTGTTTCGTTGAGTTTAAACGATTAACAACTGGCAGCCGACAGGGTAGTTAAACAAGAGTTTATTGGAAGCAATGGAGTGCCGAATACCTTAGTTTGTTTCTTTTTTAGCTTTAACTAAGCCGGACTTCAGTCAAGCTTGTTCGAGTAGTTGGGATTAAAATAGAACTACATTGTACATACTCATAAGTGGGCCACGTAGAGTCTGTCTGAAAAGCCAAACGACACTGGTTCAGTAATTAAGGTCGACTTTTTAGACAGACTATATACGCCGGTCTAGGCGCGTCAGTCTACATACATTTTATATGGAAACAAGACTTATAGAGCTAGCTACATTTGATCTCCGCCACGTGAGTTGCGACCTCGTTCTAGGTTCAAATCAGGCTTGGTCCACGTGTATGTAACGTAGTTTAGCTTTACAACTACTCGTAAATAGGGAGGCAACAAAGTAAGTTAGTATTTTTTAGCAACGTGGTGCTTGTTATACAGCAATTGTATCAAGTTTAAAAAAAGCTTTTAGAACATTGTCCGCCGTATTGGATTTATTGTGACATTGTCGGATTTAGTTTTCGTATTCCTCTCAACGAACGCTTTTAATTAATAATAAAAAATCTGCGTTCTTCAATAGTTTGCCAAATGAAAAAAAACACTTGGTTAAGTGACCAATATCAGAGCTCAATCGGTTACAGGTAACCGTTTTAAAATTCATTTGCAAGATTTATCCTACACAAACATTTCAAATACTTAACTTCATAATTAAAATAAAAAACAAATTAAATCTTTGTACCTAATTAATCTTTTTTGAACAACTGTGGAGTTTCTTGCCGGTTCTTCTCTCTAAGGAATAACCAATTGAATCCGTGCACTAGCTTCTGACGTGTTAAAAAAGCCCAACAAAAAATTGTAACAATTGTGTTTATTATGTTTTATGTTGATATTGTCAAAGCCATTGTAAATATCTGGCTGGTATTTTTAATGAATAAATTTACAATTTTATCTGCCACGTCATTTTGAGATATAACTATAAGACAGCTATTATCGTTCTTAAGATTTTTTGACTGAATATGTTGGGCAACCCGTGTTTTGCCCAAAAAAATGCTGAAAAGTAACTTGTGTGATTTATTTCTTTTAAGCAAGGAAAAGAGTATTCAACAGCTCTTATGGCTTTACGACCAAAAAAGCTAACATATTATCCTAGGAAACGTTCGGTTTGACCCAAAGATAAAATAGTTGTTCGTAAAAGAGTCAGAACAAATCTTCCATATATTTTTCCAGTAGGTATATAGAGTTTTCTGTGACGAACGGCCACTCCGAATAATTTACATGCAAATGAAATATCATACGAATAACAATGCTGGTTTATTCGGATATTATTTATAGAAAAGGAAACTTTCGTGTTTTATTGTTAGAAATTGGATTTATTGCGTTTGTCTCGAGTTGCTTTATTTTACCTACGACTAGCAGTCCCCCGCGGTATCACCCGCTTCTTTGGATACTGTTCCGCTCCCGTGGGTCGTAGTGTAGCGTGATGTTATATTATAATACTCATCATCTTCCTACCCTGGTTCCGTTTTATTTGGGATCGACGCAACACGTATTTTTCTTCCATTCGGTCCTGTCCCTCGTAGTTATTACTCCAATTCACTTTTGTTTCATATCACTTCTTCTCACACAACCCTCCATCTTTTCTTTGGCCTCCCTCTGAGGGAGAGCTTTATCCATCCGCATCTATACTCATAACTCTTTTAGTAACATGCAACTCATTCCTCCTCTTTACTTAAATCCTCCTGTCGTCTTTATAATACTGCTGGGTCAGCCAGTTATTTTTTTTACAAAAATTAAATATCGACTTTAAAGCTTGTGAACGGCGTCGCAGATGTCGATGTACTTGTCAACGAAACTTTATTTTCCTTTATGAAAGCTGTAACCTTACAGCTGCGCCCCCTGGGGCATGCCCCACTTTGATGGTGCCAAGTATTGAACGACAGCCGACCCCTTTCCGCTCCTTCTGATGCACGTCTTAGAGTGCTTTTTCACCAGAGATGTGCTTGATACGTTGCTATGGATGCGTTTGATATCCACCAATCATATTTCACATATATCGATAATATCGCGAATCCGACCGACGCGCAACGTCACAATTATTCCTCAATAGCCCTTATATTTTGTGACTAATTAGGTCAGACTTACGATACGCTGGAAATATTAGGTAAGTACTGAACTGAAACCTGTATGACGTTTATGACATTCAATCTCAGCACAACATTGCACGAACATCATACCTACCACTAACGATATTGACAATACCTTGGGACATCTGATCTGTCAATACACCACCACATTTGGTTGAGCTCGATTTGCACAAAGGGATCGCACGGCAGTTGCTACTATAGCTATATTTAAGGCGTTTAGTCCCTTGAACATCTTGCCGGAGTTAAATGCACACATATTTAAACGGAGGGTCTCAAAGAATGATTGGACGACTCTTCCTCAAGTTTCTTTTGGCAATTCTATAATTCCCATCAGTGTGAAAGTTGCGAATTTCTCGAGGACTACTCAGCTACAGGAAGTTAATCGCAAATTATTCGCATCTGCTTCATCTTTGCGAAGACTGCGTAATTTTCTACCGACTGCTACCAAGATTGCGCTTGCTCAATCTTTTCTTCTTCCCATTCTTGATTATACTGATGCCAGCTATCTTAAACTCACTGAAGTACAACTGGGTAAACTTGAACTACTTTTTTTTATCCAATTGTACCTACTTCAGTTAGTTCAAAATAGCTTGCACAAGCATAAAGCGACTTCAAAATTTTCGCATAAGGTTCATATTTGGTTTACGCAAATATGATCATGTTTCCGAGTTCCGTGTTAAGCTCAAGTGGTTGCCAATTCGCCTTCGCCGGAATACTCATATTCTTTCCCTCTTGTATATTGTGCTATTTTCCTCTTTCGAGGGGTGGTTTATCACAAGAAACGGTTGAATTTCTTTGCGATTCGCATACAAAATCTCTTAGGTCATCAGATAACTTGAGACTCAAAATGCCGATGCATTCCACTTCGTTTTTGGATAAGTCCTTTACTGTCCAGACCACTCGTCTCTGGAATGCTCTGCCAGTGTCAATAAAACACGCGCAGTCACTACATGTATTCAAAACACTTGTGAAGGAATATTACTTATCCTTGTAGTTTTGTTTCTTTTTGAGCTGTATTTATTGTAGTTGTCACTTGTTTTCTTGCCTACATAATTATTTAGTATGTATAGTAAGCGTTAAGTATAGTACTCTGTTTTTTTTTTTCACCTATTGTTTAGCTTTTTTTGTAATGCACCAAGTGCAACCCCATTTTATGTCCAGACAATCTCTTTCCATACCAGGTTGCCTGGAAAAGATCGCGGAGGCGATAAGGCCAATTGAATGTTTTTAAATATAAAGCTCAAAAGTATCATTTATTATCTTGGTGTACAATAAAGTATATATAAATAAATAAATACTCGCACTGCCAAGTCACTGTTTTAGTGCACTGGTCGGGAGCTAGGGCCTTAATGCCAAGAACCTACACGTTCGTATTAATAGGCCGAGATGAAACAGATAAGGATGTAATTTCCGTTTGTTTGGCAAAGGTCAGTCCCGGCGGCCACTAAATCTAATTTGTTTACGAGTTACGGCCACCCTGTAATTGTTTCATGCAGGTTTATACCTCACTAGAATTTGCACGCAACTTGATGTTGGAAGAAGTCGCGTGCAATTGCGGACAATTAGTCAAAATCGAACCCTGTGTGCTATTCTTTAAAGAAAACCGCCTTGAGCGCAGCGCTGGCCCTAGCGACGAAATCAAAATATGTATATTGGTTTAACAATCCAATCCAATCCAAAATTGAAAAATTGGGTTGTTGATGCTACGTGCTGCGCTCTCGACTCGTCACTGCGGCCAGCGCTGCGCTCAAGGCTGTTTTCTTAGAGAATAGCCCCGCAGGATAAAACACGCCTATGTCCCTCCTTGGTGTTCAAGCTTACATTATACACTTAAACCAAATTTCATCCAAATTGTAAGTAGTTCAACCTTGAAAGCGTAACAGATAGACCGAATTACTTTCACACTTATAAATATTAGTATAGAATAGATTCTAAAAAAATATTATAAGAATTAGAAAGATCCAAGAAGTAGAATGATACCTCAATAATTGGGTATTATACTGTAGGTATATAATTATATTTTTAACCAATATTTTATATTAAACATCAAATAACACGAAACCTTGAAGCAGCAATTAACATTTCAAATTCTGGTATAAGGAAGAGTGGGACGTAGTTCGGACATCTAGCTATCTCATTTGTACACACGTAATTTAATGGGGGTGACGTCACTATTCAATCCTTGCATGCTTATTTTGTTAAAAAAAAAAAACTAAGTTAGTACTAAACGGACCTAAAAAAATTCTATTTGTGATTTTCAGTAAAGTTAGATAGTATTTGATATCTACCCATAACCCTTTGAAAAAATTGTTTGTAGAAATTGTTTCAAAGAAAACAATTTCTACCTAACCGAGTCGTAACGGCATGAAAGCTCCCACATTAAACTGCTTTAGAAATCGGTTGGACAGACTAAATATCTCCAAACTATATGAAACACACGCATCAGTAATAGCTGCTAGTACGTATCTTACTAAGTAGCAATAATAATAACAAAAAAATGATTTAATTAAGTACCTAATTAATAATACGAGTGTAATGTCGATTGACGTCACTTATCATATAATCTTTCAAACTGAATATTTCCTCAAAAATTCAGCTCAATTGGTAAGTAGTAGTTACCTAACATTTTCAGAAATTATTTATTTGCGATATTAACGGTAAATAAACATTCAAACATTGCAAGTTAAATAAAAGCTTGTAAAATAAATAAATAAAGTTGAACAGTGACTAAGATGAGACTGCAAAAACTAGTGCATACTAAAATTAAACTTCTCCTCAATTTCCATATGCTATTTTTAGGGTTCCGCAGCCAAATAGCAAAAATCGGAAGCCTTGTAGATTCGTCATGTCTGTCTGAATGTCCATCCGTATGTCACAGCCACTTTTTTCCGAAATTATAAAAATATACTGTTGAAACTTGGTAAGATGTATTCTGTGAACCGCATTAAGATTTTCACACAAAAATAGAAAAAGAAATTTGGAAGTCCTCATACTTAGAATTGAAACTAAAAAAAAATATGAATGGAACCCTTCATGGGCGAGTCTGACTCGCTCTTGGCCGCTTTTTTTACAGTAGTTTTATGTAACTGGGACACCAGGAATGACGACGTCGCGTCTGGGAATAAAAAGTCGCCTGCCACGTAATGTAGCAGCCATGGTATGACGCGTCGGGCTTTATTGGTTTTGGCATTCTCAACGCCCCAAACGCGGCCACTTGAAACTTCCATTTTTCTCCTACAAAAATACTTATTGCGTTTCCTACAATCTTCTTCACCTTTCTTTACGTTGTTTATTTATATTATTATAAGGGTGTTTTTAATATCATGCGATATTAATGACGGTAAATCCCACATATGTCCATTTCATATAAGCATTTATTTTAATGCGTGGAATCACGAGGGACGCGATTTTTTGCGTTTTGAAATTTGAAGGGTAAGTGGACAAAGGTGTTAACTACTATTACGACTCTCTGGTAATATTTCCGATGTTAGCACATTTCAAATCTGAAATATCTACTTGATTGACAGTTAAAACCTTTGCTAGCATCTGTAACTATATGTAACGAATTAGAATTGGGGTGTTTTGAATCCATGGATCGATTTACCATCAGTTAAAACATATGTCCATACAAAAAAGTCGGATATTTTTTTTGTTAGATAACTCCTTTGTCCACTTAACCCTTCAATTATCTGCGTAAATTATGCGTGAAGAAATCTACACGATATTAAAAACACCCCAAAGCTGTGATGTAACAGTAATCAATTGTCATGTTTTACTTTCACACACACTTGACACAATTGAGTGTGAAATTGCACATCGGTTTTCAGACTCATTAAGCGAGCTTATTGACAGCACTTGAAATAGTAGAGCGCTGGTACTCTGTTTAACGTTGGACATTTGCTTAGTTTAACCCAACATCCAATATGTACTCATTTAACCAGGGACTTGTCACAGTGCTTTCACAACTGATTACAATACTACAAAAACCAGAAACCTTAATAAACTCGTAGTCACACAAAACAACTTCAATTATACAAACAGTAAAAAAAAACGTATCTTCCTATATAAATTGACATAAAATGTTCCGCCGGCATAAAGAAGGGCAGTAAAGTTCCTAATCAATTCGAAAGTAGCTTTAATCTCCGTCAGGTTGCCTTAATAAATGAAGAAGAACTATAAAAACGCCGCGATAAGGAAGGGGGCGGTACGTTCGCTGGGCAGCTTTGACGCATATAAGAGCTGCAGACCGCTACACAGCTTCATTTTTCTTTCAACGTTGATGAAAAGAACTTGCTACTAAAAAAATAGCTCCCTATTTCCATCAACATTAAACGCAATTTAACCACCTATAATGTTAAAGAATTACTAACTCACCATCGGACTATTATTTCCATTAGTTGTGGCATTGAACGGAAGGTTTGGGAACTATTCAAATCCTGTCACGGTCGATAAAACTTTCACACGGTAACATTAATATCTAAATATACAAAAACGCAATGTAAACAATCCATTAACTTTAATTATCTAATTTTGTTCGTTTATTGCGATACCTATGGTTGGATTTCACATGACTATTACACAATTCAGTTACGTAACTAAATGTAAAGAATTTACATATATTATACACATTGATGGTATACAAACTAGTTAGATCACAATCATGCCAACATTATCAAGACATAGTTTTGGATTTTTTACATGAAGAAATATTTAAACAGTTTACGGTTCTGTGCACATTGGTGCAATTTGTTTTGAACAAAGTTTGTTGTGTATCGCGAATCGGGGCGTGTGACGCGTTGACACGTACACGAACCAACCACCTACAATACAACTCGCCCTTCCACAAAGTTTGTTTTAACTTCAATCTAACACTGAAAATCTGCTGAAAATCTGCTTTCATCTTATGTCACACAAAATCAATCATAAAGTCGGATACATGAACAATGGACAATAGAACACATTCTCTCTTATTCTCATAATATTTATTTTCATTAGTAGCTAATAAATTACTTAATTAACTTAACACGAACTTTGGCTACATCTGGATTCATTTTAATTGTCGTCCTGCGTGTTACATAAAATCTCATTGTATGTATGATGCGAATAAATCAGAGATAATGTTCAAAAGTAGAGACCATGTACAATCATAAAAGAAAAATTATAGCAATTCGCTCGGCGCATTTTCGCATAAAGGCAAAACATAATAACAGCCATAGTAATTAAAAGTGAAATAATATTAAAATATCTTACATGATACATTTTGGTCCCATTATTCATTGTCGTAATCATTAATCACATTCATGACATATCTTTTAACAAAAATACGGAATGAATTCATAGCGTACAATACATTATATGATTTATCTTAATTATTCACAGTAACATAAAACCTAAAACCAACTTATTTTGGCATCATCACAGAAAACATATTTGAATGATTTAATAAAATGATTGATAAAAACAATATTATTGAAGCAAATAACAGAAAGAACTTGTAATACTTTGATAAACGAAACAATCCCTGTAGACTACTTATATATGCACAACAATTAGCTATCAGCATAATGACTTTAAAAGTTCACTAGACCTTTCATCGCCTCACAGTTTTCCATTTACTAAACCCGGCTTTAAGGGCACAATACTTTGCACTGCACCTGATTTATCCAATTCATCGTTGACCTCTGCGGCTATATCCAGAGGGTTACCGTTGTACTTTACAAAGAACACCTCGTGCTCCGACGGAGTTCGCTTTGGAAGTACCACCGTTTCCTGAGTCTCTGGGTTCTTCACCAACACGTATATCAAAGTCTTATGTTCAACTGAAGCCGCAGCATTACTCACTTCAGCTAGTTGCTTCAGACGGGCCAAGTTGGATTTAGATTCTTGCGACGGCACTTTTATAAACAGAATTTTATAGTTCTTCTTCAGAGGTGGAGGTGGTGGAATTGCTTTCTGTTCTTCTACATCTGGTGGAGGGACATGGAAATAGATATGCTTAATCACCGCTGGAGTTACTGGGACTCTGCTAGGCACACTAACCGTATTGGCATTTCCATTGAAATTGTTATTAGGACCTGTTTGCGTAAAACCAGTGTTTAAAGATGCAGACGCTGTTGATGTTTGAATAATACCAGAGTTTGTGGAAGCATCGTACGTTAATGTTGGATTTAGGTTAACTTTAAAAGGTGTCGTGGAGGTCTGAGCATAAGCATTATTCAGCGAAGTACTCGCTGGTGCTCCAGAGGCAGTATTCAGTTGAGTTCCAAGCTGGGGTACAGATTGCTGATTATAACCGCTATTGATGCCTCCACTACCAGATAAACTTTGTGTGTATCCATTATTCAAATTAGAAGTTGACTGAGAATATCCTGTGTTCAAAACAGAACTAGCAGATGATGTAGCAAATCCATTGCTTGTGCTTGCAGTACCAGATAAAAGAGAATGAGAATAGCCTGTATTGTAATTATTGTTACCACTAATAGCTGTCGGTATTGCAGTTCCGGAATAACCTGCATTACTTGAACTAAGACTACTGGATTGTGGCAAAGATTGAGAGTACCCAGTATTTAAACTACTACCAGCAGAAGTTTGGGCGTAACTATTGCTTGTACTAGATGAACTGGAATATGGAACAAGTATATGTGAATAACCGTTATTGAAATTACCATCAGCGGATGATATCGAAGTTTGAGCGTTACTATTACTTGTACTGAAAGTATTTGGATATGGGACTAGGGTCTGTGTGTAGCCGTTATCCAGGTTACCACTACCTAATGGGACTGATGTCTGTGAATAACCAGAACTACCTAATGGGACTGATTTTTGGGAATAACCAGAACTACCTAATGAGACTGATGTCTGAGAATAACCAGAACCACTTGATGGTGCTGATGCTTGGGAATAACCAGAACTACTTGATGGTGGTAATGCTTGAGAATAACCAGAACCACCTGATGCTTGGGAATAACCAGAACCACTTGATGGTGCTGATGCTTGGGAATAACCAGAACTACTTGATGGTGCTAATGCTTGGGCATAACCAGAACCACCTGATGCTTGGGAATAACCAGAACCACTAGATGGTGCTGATGCTTGGGAATAACTAGAACCACGTGATGGTGCTGATGCTTGGGAATAACCAGAACCACTTGATGGTGCTGATGCTTGGGAATACCCAGAACCACTTGTTGGCGCTGATGCTTGGGAATAACCAGAACCACCTGATGGGTTTGATGCATGGGAATAACCAGAACCACTTGATGGTGCTGATGCTTGGGAATAACCAGAACTACTTGATGGTGCTGATGCTTGGAAATAACCAGAACCACCTGATGAGACCGATGCCTGGGTATAACCAGAACCACCTGTTTGAACTGATGTCTGGGAATAGCCGTTACTTAAATTAGGACTACTAGATGTTGCTGCAGCTTGAGAATAGCTGCTAATTACGTTTCCGCTAGCGGATGGTACCTGAGATATCTGAGCATAACTGTTACTATAGCTAACTGTTCCAGATGGTGCCGAAGTGTGAGAATAACCAGTATTTAGAGAAGCACCAGCAGATGGTGTTAAATAACCATTGCTCGAACTTGCAACTCCCGATAGTGTTAAAGTGGGTGTGTTACCAGAATTTAAATTGGAACTAGTAGATGAAATGCCTGAATTAGCAACTCCGTGGCTTACACCCAAATTGGAGGATGGGACCCAGCCATTGGAGTAACCAGTATTTAAATTGACACTGGCGGAAGATGCAACAGTCTGAACATTTCCACTATTGAAATTGTTACTGGCAGTTGGTACAAACGTATGCGAGTAACGATTGTTCGAATGAGCAGTAGCAGACACTGATGAGGATTGTGTATAGCCCGTACTCAAGCTACCCCCGCTAATAGATCCTGCATTATGCACGTAACCGATGTTTGAATTAGAACCAGGAAGTGATGAAGTTTGTGAATAACCACTATTTCCATTGCCACTTGTTACTGGTAAAAAACTTTGAGCATGGCCACTGTTGAAATGTTTATTAACTGGTTGATAGTTCTGAGCGTAATTATTGTTTAAATTCAAAGTTGGAACAGGTGCTAAGCTCTGTGCGTAGCCTGTATTCATATAACCATTATTTGAACTGTAACCAGCAGCGGGTTGTACACTGGGAGCTGAAAATCCACCATTATTAGTTCCATGGTTTACACTTCCATGATTTCCGTGAATATGTCCATTATCTTGTTTCATATAAACGTAATTCTTATATGATATCGAGTGCGATAGCGGTATGTCGTTCTCGTTTCGTATTGTGGTATGATGCTGACCATGTCCTGGTCGGTAGTTAGCTGGTTGTTGGCCAAGCAGACCGAAGGATGCACCCGGTGCATTGTATCGATAACCGGCATCTGCTAATGCCAAACTGGCCACTATAAAAACCTAGAACAATAACACAACTCGTTAAGTCACATTTTAATGCACAACACTAATTTTAAACTTCACTGACACATATTTAGGTAACATATGTTTTTAATATCTAAAGGGACTGACCAGCACATGTGACATCTTCGTTTTCCCATACACACACCAAATGATGAGATTATCGGCTCAGAGGCATATTTATAAACACTTTCCCTTTGACAAAATGTGTCTTAGGTTTGCAAATTTTGAATAAATGATGAGTTTGGATTCGATCACATTTCCGGAGTCACTAAGGCGGCGAGTCTTGTGATATGATAGCGGAAAGTAACTTAAACACATAAAATTTAACATTATATTTACTTATTTTTATTGTTATTTCTTCAGAATTATTATTATTATTTTTTATTGGTGAAACTCCGAATTTCATTCTCTTTTATTGTAAAATATTGAAGTCGTGTTGTATTTATCTTTACAAGAAGACTCAGAAGAAAACCTTGCTAGATAATAGTCTTTTGTGTTCTATAGAACATAATAGAATAAACTCTATTGTCCACCAAACAAAATACATAAGTCTCATACACAAGCTTAAATGGGTACAATGGCAGTCTTATCACTGGCATTGAAGTCTGCCAGACAATCTTTAAATGGACTTAAATGTCTGTTTGCTAGTTAATACAGATACAGGTAAATAAAACACAAAATATGTTACAAAATAATGTGTTGATAAGAAGATCAAACACAAATAAGACTAAAAAATTAAGTCGATAAGGACATAATAGATTTCATACGAAAATATTTATAGGTAAATACAGCACATTCCAAAATACCAAACTAAAAAATCAATAAATATCTAATTACGAAAAAAAATCGTAACTTAAATATTAAATTTATTTGAACTTCACCTTTTTTGTCGATTCAAAGATATATCAATTCCAAGTACAAAGTAACCCGTCTTAAATACACCAATTTCATAGGCAAAGACCTAATATTTGCGCAAACAAATTTTCAAAACTTTTGGAGCCGCTCAAGTTTATCAAGCTGCACTTCAATCAGATTTAAATAGCTGGTATTGACATGAAGGATTGGGCAAGCGCCTCGGTTTTTTTAAAGAACCCGTAGACGCAAACAACTTACTGCAATTGAGGATCCCTAGAGAAATATTTGCCTGTATAAATACTCTGTTCTTTCTTTGAGTTGCAAGCCTAGCCTAGGGTTAACGACAATAATTACTTTGATATAATGAAACGAAACGAATATTGGTAGAGTGAAACTTCAAACCTTGAGCCATATTTCACGCCTTATAAACTGCCTCAGATACTTCAACTAAGGGAGCTAGCAAATAATTTTACGAGTACATGTCGTCTGCATAAAGATTGTTAACAACGTCAATTGGATCAACAGATTAACTCTTTTTACAAGCTTTTACTTAGTTTCACCTGTCCCGATGTTTGTCTGTAATCAGATCTTGCAAATTATTTTTTTTCCATTTCCCAGTTACCGATGTCAGATGACAATACAAATTTTTTATGAGATTGAGCTGATCCGATGATGGAACCGGAAAGTGACTATAGGAACTTCGTAGTTAAACGACACGAACCCAAACCTGATGGTGTCCCATCGAGTTTGGGTTCGTATGATTCGCCTTGACGAGTATTTATATGTACTCGTATTTTATATACCTGGCTATAAAAGCTTACTATGAAAAAAATATTTTCATTGCTATTTTCAAAGCTTGTTACCCATGTAAACCTTATGCAAACCGTTAACCAATGATATATTCCCAAGAGATTATCCGCCATCCGCAGTTCTATAGCATCAGCGTTAAAATATTATAATTCACAGTTAAAATTCACCCATGACTCCACCATACATAAATATTTAAAACTGAGTGATAATGCGACAGTTTCATACGCAACGACGGTGATAGACCCTCAGCAGTGGAAAATTTAGGTAAATAGCCTACTACGTAATATGCATACTAACTCATTCGCGCTGTTTTTGTTAGAAGCTTTTATTTAGTTTCACCTGTCCCGATAATAATATTCCACAACTATCACACAACGCCATCTAGTCCCATGCTAAGCAGAGCTTGTGTTACGGGTACTAGATAACTGATAAACATACTTATATATTTCTAAATACATACATATTATAGATAAATTACACCCAGACACAGAACAAATGATAATGCTCATCACATAAACATTTGTCCTGGGTGGGAATCGAACCCACGACCTCCGGCATAGCAGTCAGGGCCACTAACCACTAGACCAACAGGCCAGTCAAATGATGTTTCTTTACCTGTTATCAAATCTTCCAAATTTAAATCCACGTCCCGTTTACCGATTGAGCTGCATGCATGTGTAAATCAGATGACAATGAAAAATCAATCAATGAGCTGATCTGATGATAAACCGGAAGGTGGCCATAGGAACTCAGATAACCATATCCTCTTTGAGCTTATTGGAATGGTTTTGATGAGTATTAATTATATAGGTATGTATGTAAACAGATTTTTCTGAAAACTGGTTTTTAAATCAAAATATCAAGTCGTATATTTTTTTTAAGTAGATCGTTTATTTACACATCTGTCTACTTAAAGGAATACAGAATTTTACGTTCGAAAATAAACAAACAATATTATCTACATTACTTGCAACACTGTACAATTTCGCAGAATTGTAACATTTTATTGTTACTGTGTGGACCGTACTTACGTCTAAGACGTGTTTATAATATTCATGGCTATATTCTTTTTACTACCTACAGTGTACGCCGGCTCTAATTTCTATAACGTCATTTACAGTAATAACTAGGATTTCTTGGGTAAACAGTACGAGGCGCCTTTTCCTCGTCTTATTACCAGGCTTATGGGGAGGCGACTCAATTATAAATATAATCAAAATCTTGATTATTAGGTAATCTTTTTGTAAATGGAAAAACTCCGACTGCTTCTATCTAATTAAACTATTATTAAATCTTTGCAATGTCCAAATAATCATTAGGAATAAATTAATATTCCCAATGATTCTAGATCTAGCTGCTGGCCTGTTGGTCTAGTGGTAGTGGCCCTGACTGCTATGCAGGTCGTGGGTTCGCTTCCCACAAAGAACAAACGTTTGTGTGTTGAGCACGATCATTTACTGTACTGTGTCTGGGTGTAATTTATCTATTACATGTATGTATTTAGAAAATATAAGTATCTTTATCAGTTGTCTAGTACTCATAACACAAGCTCTGCTTAGCTTGGGACTAGACGGCGTTGTGTGATAGTTGTGGGTAGTTGTGTGAGTGTGTTGTATTATAAATCGGTCGGAAAATTTAGAGATAACTTTTTGTTTTAAATTGCTCCGCCAATCTTTCGGTAGTTTCCGCACCACATGTGAACATTCTTCAAAATAAATAAAGCTAATTTACATAAACCAATTTCATAATGTTTTTGTACCTATTTCGTAACAGTTCTTATATACACTCTGGCGCGTACAATGCAAAACCAATAAAATCGTCTATTCACCCAATTTTTAATTGAATGTTTTGTGAAATAACAACCCACACTACTGCGGATGAATTTATGGATCGGGTCTGAACCGGGTGTCACAGCGTCACATGCAACAGCAACGCCATTTGGTCATACAATATTATCACGTTTGCAACTACTATAGTGTTGTCTCTATGTAATAGGACCGCGGTCCCAACTTCAACCAATTTTTTTTTTTTAGTTTTATTTTGGGACCACTAACTTGGTAACTGTCCTTTAGTGTCTTTTTCCTTGTGGTCCCAAAATAGAACTAAAAAAATCAATGATGTGTATAGGTGGAAATTGGGACCGGAATCCTGGTCCAAAGAGCCCCACGACCCTTTAGTGTAAAAATAAGGCTCTATGCTGAACCAGGGTGTCTGAATTTGCTTCTTAGATCATGTAATATGTAAAAGGTGCTCCAGACAAGTCTTCCTCATTACCTGGACTCAGGATTAAGAAGGATCAATCGCAAAAACGATTTTCTTTAGTGCAATAAAATAATTTCTCCAGTTCTGGTTGAAGCGAGAAATGTCAGTCTTTTACTGACTAAAACCCATCAGTGTCCCTTGAGTTGCACTTTGCATTCCAGAACTGGAACCAGTGATGACTCTTTTAAACCATACCGAGCCATGGCAGGCGCCGGCCCTAGCGGTCCGCATCAAATTAGTGGGCCCCGTCAATTAATGGCTATGTGCTTGTCCCCAATCACACAGGACATATGTTACGTCACCCAGTTCTGACTATGACTTCGGGGTATGCAACCCTGACACGTTTACATTTTACAAAATGTCCCACTAAACATTAGTTCCAATAAATGGTTTACAAAAATGTATGCTTACGCTTAGTGTTGGAAAAACTACGTAGTGTCAGCTCCTAAGCAAACAATCTTGCTTAGTTTACTTATTAAATAAGATAAAATATTTCTTCTAAGTTAATGAATACAATTAATTCTTTGTTCTTTGCTTGTTTCAGTTACGGAAAAGGAAATCCGGCTTTGGTATGTATGCGGCGTTGAAAATGTAAATATTCTTAATTCTCGTAGTGCTAATAGCTTTAATAATGGTTTGTTCTTGTTTTAGGCACAAAGGATTTCTTAAGGACTGTCCGAATGGACTCCTGACCGAACAGGTATTACTCAGTTTTAATATTTCTCTCCTTACCCGATAACATCATCATCATAATTAACAGCTTATACAAGTTGCCTTACCTTTTTTTGGTTAATGCTTTTTTTCTGTTACTTCTATTAATTCTCTTCTCATCCTTGTTTATTGGAGATAGCGTAGCGTGTAAAGATTCACCACATTTTTTATTGCAAGGAAGAACTTCTTCCTTACTTTATCTTTTTTCCGCTGGCTGGACCTTGTCCCGTATATTTGAGGTCGACCATCTTCGTCTTCATTTTCCACCAAGCATGATTTTGTGTCATGTCTATGTCGAGATCAGCTTCTTCAAGCGTCATTAACTTTTTAGTATTTTTGTACTCTTTTACACACGTGTTTCCAATTTTTTTACTTTTAGATATCCTTACAAAATATAATGAGTACGTATATTTTTTTCTATACCCATTCGCGTAATACCATACCTATATCCAAGTGATATGCATATACTCATTTCAGCTGCTTGTAATTGACATCAAAATTCAATCTATTTCTCTTATTTTTTATCAGTTCATACCAATAATTGAACAATCATAAAATTATTCACTTCTTTAAACTTTGAAATAATAACATTCTCATTTCACATTTACAGGGGTTCATTAAGATCTACAAGCAGTTCTTTCCGCAAGGTGACCCCAGTAAGTTCGCGTCGCTAGTGTTCCGGGTGTTCGACGAAAACAATGTAAGTGGACTCATTTATTTTCTATATGTATTACTATCAATATAAAAATAAATCATTTTTGGGGTATTCAAAATCTGAAACGGAATCTGTTTTTCTGCAAGTTTAAAGGGTTTAGCCGTCCTTCCATAGGCAAACTGCGCTCGATAAGAACCTATATCGTAGCCTATGTTATATTGTAGAGGGTTCATAGAGTAGATATTAGCTCTATAATATCTCAGTTAATTGAGGAGCTATTTGAAAAAAGTGTCCTGGGACGACTTTTTTTCAAAGTGTATTTTTTTTTTTCAAAATCTCTATTGATTTTAAAGCTAGAAAAATAAAACAAAATCCTGTGTTTATGGTACACTTTACAGTTTATTTTATATAAGTATTTGAATGAAAGGTTAAATATAACAGAATCTTATGTCACTGAGTGTCAAGAGTCCAATGGGATTTAAAAAAAAAATACGTCAAAAAATGTAGTGGTATGTTTGGCTTGCACAACCATATCTGTCCTATGTTTTTTTGTCAATAACAATCTATGTAAACTTAGAAACCTGTTTGAAAATGACATGCTATATCATTGTTCATAGTTTTATCATTTCATCATCATAATTTCAACCGATATACGTCCACTGTTGGAGTAGGCCTCCTCCCCCAAGCGCCGCCACAACGAACGATCCTGTGCGTCTCGCATCCATCGGTTGCCCGCAACCTTCACTAGTTATATCATTTGATACGTAAAAATATGATATAAGAGTACCTTTTTGTTAAAAGTGACCAAGAGAAATCTAGATTGACACAAAAATGTCGATAACCTACTTTCCACATGATTAAAATTATAATATACGGCCCTTAATTGATATTAGGTAACGCTTGACGATAGTATTTAATATTCTTATGACGATATGTCTACTAGACAGTTTGAAATAGATCTCGCTCGAGAAACTTCGTCAAATGTAGAAATTATCAAGTCTACTGAGAAAAGATATAGGGTAAATATTATATGGGCTCATTTCATAGTACCAAGTTCTGTATTAAATTGTGGCTTATCACTACATAGTATAAAACAAAGTCGCTTTTTCTGTCCCTATATCCTTATGTACGCTTAAATCTTTAAAACTACGCAACGGATTTTGATGCGGTTTTTTTTAATAGATAGGTTCAAGAGGAAGGTTTATATGTATATTAACATACATTAAATAGTGGAGAAACACCCGAGCGAAGCCGGGGCAGGTAGCTAGTTTATGATATTTAATAAGCTATAATTCTTTCTTTCTTTGTCTGACTGTTAGTGTAATAATCTTTATAAATAAAGTTTCCACTGCTGAGACTCAAGTCTCCTCTCCAGGAGTGGGAACGGGCCATAATCCACCAGGCAAAAGTAATGTGGGTATTACCTGGGACAGGCCGGTTACTTAATGGTGTTTTACTTTACCGTTTTGAGAGCATTGGTGTTGGAACCAATGGTCTTAGCCGCAACTTAATACAGCACTGAGTCCAAAACGCTCATCCTTTTGATACTAGAATAATAACAGCCGCTTAGTTAAATAATACTAAGCATCGCTGGCTAAGGTCGGTTTATGGATAGGATCTTAATATACTGAGACTCCGCTGTGCCACAAAAAGCGTGTTAAGCTATTAGTGCCGACTTTGACAATCTTTACGGAGAGTAGGCCGTCTGTCCACCGCCAGCGTCACCGGGACGTCACCGAGAACGAGATTATTTCGGGCCGAGTTTAAGTTTAAGATGCGCTCGGGTGACGGGCGTGCGGTGGACACATGGCCATAAAAATGTATGTATCGCTAAATCGGCGCCGTCATCTCGTTCTCGGTGACGTCCCGGTGACGGCGGTGGTGGACAAATGGCCTTAGACGCCAGGAAATCCGACACGTGGGGCGAGACGCCATGACGTCTAAAAATGTCAGGCGTGCGAACGAGAAAGAGGGATGGCTAAACACCCTATATAGCTCCATCCCTACAACAGTTCAGTTTAGGCCGCAAAATGGATCGCGTTAAGATCTCGTGAAGACGACTTTAACACTATTGAGAATGCATTGTATAATTTTATCCAGATACGAAAAATTTTAAACTAATTTTACCGCTTTTCCTCTTTCCTACCATTTAAAATATTCGACGGGGTCCATTGTACATATTTTTAATTAATAATTTACCGCCTTTCCTATTAATAGGAAAGGCAAGGTAAATTATGGACTGCAATAAATATTAAAAATTTAATCAAAAGGGATTTTTTTTTAATATAATTAGGTAATTTCTTAGTAGGTACGTATTTACCGGTTCTAGTAAATCATGCCAACATTTTCATGATTGATTAGCACCTGGTTGAAAGGAACGAGCTTCTCTGTTAGGTACGAGTTTAAGACTTGATCATAGCACTTATTCTCGGCAAAGTTTTAGCAGCGACCTTTGATAGAGACGACGCCGCTTTGTACCATGTAAATTATTTTATAACAATGAAATCTCACACAATGTGAGCCTATTTTTTCACCATTATTCAAATCTGTGCCACCAGCACCATAACGCTATTTATAGATAGATAATACATATTATACTTAATTGTGAAATGTAATGAATTATCTACTTCATTTCAGGATGGCTCCATCGAGTTCGAGGAGTTCATACGGGCTCTATCGGTGACGTCACGGGGAAATCTCGACGAAAAGCTACACTGTACGTATTTTTATTTATTATTAGCATATTTTTAGAAGACCTAGAAGTATTTACATCCCGTATCTTTTATACACGTAAAACGGGACAAGGGCAGGAAGATGATGATCTTTTATACACGTGTGACCATTCAATGCAACAATCTAATACTGACTAGCAGATTCTAAATTCAAATTATCTATTGATTAATATGTTTACATTTTTTTTTTTGTAATAAGGCTGTAGGAATATTAATACATAATAAATCCTGTATAGTCGACATGATGCATTCCCTCGAAATATCCAGTTAACTGAAAATTAATAGCAGATATTACATCAGAACGTAAATTGTAACACATTTTTTTTTAAATTATTTAATGATTTCTTTTAACTACATTATCCTGTAAAGTAAAAATTTAATCAGATTGATTTTTGTTATAAATTTCAGGGGCCTTCAGGCTCTACGACGTTGACAACGATGGCTATATCACCCGGGACGAAATGTACAACATAGTCGACGCGATCTATCAGATGGTGGTATGTATTGATCCATAAACTTAATTACTTTATCTACTTTACTCTCCTTTTCCTTAGCTTCCTTGTTGAGCCTATCGTCCTCGTACTATCTACTTATCACCAAGCATCGAAAACATCACTGCGCTCTGCAATGTCATCACAATAAAAATATTATGCTGATTGATTCACTTTCGATTAACAGCGAAGAGACACTTCAAAAATAACTTTTCCCTTCTACAATTTATTTAAGAGAAAAGTTTTTATACGAGCTAATACCGGAAAAGTCTTAAGTTGAAAAGATTTAGTAAATTGCGAAAGTAGAATGGATCTTTTAATTAAGAAATGTTTGGAGCTGTAATTTTCCAAATGTTTGCGTTGACGAACTGTAGTGTGTCCTTTCAACACAATGTTTTCAAATAACTTATTTTTGTATATACCTACAATTGCTTTATTTTCATGGCAGAATTCTCTATTTGTTATTGACATAGCTAGTGTTTAATATGCAATACCGCAACAAAATGGCGCGTTCCATATTGTAGAGGCAACTGTTCAATTGAGCTTCATTAGCTCTTTAGAATTTATTTGCAAACCCTGATGAAGCTTTTGAAATGGTTCATGGTTGGACGTGGCCATAACTAATTCTAAACATTTAACATTTCTTAGGCGGTAGCGTTATCACTAAAATAAGGACGTTAGAAGTTACAACACTTTGTGCTGCTTTACTTAGATGTTTCTTAAATATCCATGTCCTAAAAAAAAAACGTTATATTCTACCTATATCCATGTCCATTTTTAGGTATATCCATAATTTTCATATCTGATAATTAAACTTTTACCTTCAGGGCCAGACCCCTCAGCCTGAGGACGACAACACTCCTCAGAAGCGCGTTGACAAGATCTTCGACCAGATGGACAAGAACCACGACGACCGCCTGACACTGGAGGAGTTCCGCGAGGGCAGCAAGGCCGACCCCCGCATCGTGCAGGCTCTCTCACTTGGGGGCGATTAATCGACGGTCATACTCTCGCCGGAATTCACATTTACTTCGACTTAAGCTAATATCATTCCGCCGTTTGTGTTTGTTTTGTGACTTGTGTATTCATTTCGTGTTTATCTTAGTTTAGTATATCTAAATTATCTAAATTTATTTTAATTTTGTCTTCTGATGATCAGTAATCAAACTTTTAGCTATGTATTGTTTCCATTTAATAATCAAAAATTCAAAAACTGGTTACTTACCTACTACTTGTAATTATTTATTGGTCCTTAGAATTGTTTGTTGTTTTTTCACCTTTTTCAACTTAAACAGTTCTTAAAATTTAATTCATTCATATAATTTATACTTAAATATATTTGTAATTTGTAGCATAAGCGACGGATGAATATTAATGAAAACTTATTATTTTATGTAATATTTGCCAATATGAGCACCAGGCCTGGACGCTTCATTTAATGATCATAATGATTAAAAATATTTGAAAATAACTTGCCTGTAATTCATAAATATACACCGGAGTTATAATTGATTACGAAAAATTTCAACAGCTACTGTTTAATCTAGGTACCTAAAAATCATTTTAACAAAACTTTATAATCCAAAAATAAAATAATTTTGGATTACGCAGATCTACTGCGTTTGGGCAAAAAAATATGGATCATTTGAGATTCCGCCTATTTGTAAACTAAAAATTTCTGAAAAACCCAACAATGGATGCGTCTCGCCATTGTAGGTAGGTATCGTCCCCGGCACCTACTTGCTGCGCGTTAAAAACTTGCGCATGTTAGCGTTTGTGATATAGATAGGTAGGTACCTAATGTAGAAATCTCCTAAATGTGACAACATAGGTAATGTGGTGTCCGAAAAGGAGACGTGCCTGACACTTTTCCAACTAAAGTCAATCGCACTTGAAGAGCCTAATAGGTAGATACATACAACTTGGAACGATTACCATCTAAGACAATAATACCTATCAGTGCTTTTGGAAAAAATGCTAAGTACTTACCTGCAATCCACATTCTCATGTTTATAATCGTAACAACCTATACGAATTTATTTGCAGTTGACACTTTCATTTTATTATTTTTAACAATAGTGTTATCCATACACAAATATTGGCGAATTGTGAAATGCATTCATTGTTAACGCGGAACCAACTTGTAATAATTCCTCGCCGTCCGCTTCGTGTTGGCAAATTAAATAATGCTTTTTCTGAAGTAAATGATGAATTTTAATTAAATTCCTAACTAATAGGCTCGCAACAACCAACAACATTAACGAAATAGTTATTTAATTGAAATTCTTAGAATGAGCTCCAGCTAGCTTAAAAGTTAAATCCGTGCGAGAGAATGACCTGAGAAAACGCAGACGGTTATATTACTAACCGTTGGTGCACTAGATACTCGAAATAACTTTCGATGAAAAGCGATTAAACATCATTTGTTAAAACAATCGCCTAATCTTAACATCATCAACTAAACTTACAATGAGAAACGCATATAGGTAGTGTCAGCACAACGACACGCGCCACATCGCCAACTCCCTGGGGTCGCACAGCGCACCCTTCTGGCATTACGCTAACAACTTTGGTATTTTCATGCGTTTTGTCAAGACATAACGTTATCACTTTACTGTTGTTGTTGATAAATTGTTAGTTTTTTAAGTGTTGCGCCCCATTAACGTTAAATTTGCATTTTAAGACAATATGAAATTTTTGGCGTACAGGCGTTTTGGGTTTTTATTGCCCCATATTTATAATATAAAATTCCCACTCTCATAAAAATTGAGTGCAGATGTGGCAAAGCCATAGGTACCTAAAACGAATTGTGCTGTTTTTTATCAAATATTAAAACTACTCGTCTACAATTTTTTGGAAAATACATTGAAGACGAGATACAACATTTTTTAACTTATGAAAATCGTAAATTAAATGATAAAACTTAAGGATTAGGCGTTGATTTATTTAAAATACTTAGAAAATTGGAAAATGCGATTCGTTAGAAGTAAAAGACAATTTCGATAATGAAAATGAATTGTGTGAAATTGTAATAAAAAGATTAAAAAATAGTGTAAGTAACGTTAAATATGATGATTGTTGAGATGAGCGCGATGCGTTTTGATAGCGCAATTCTTTCGGCGAGTTTTATTATTGGGACATATAACTCTATTTAATTCATTGTGTCTATGTTTATAACAAGTTATCCATGTGTTAGAGCAGTAGTAGATGATGTAGTTTGTGTAATACATTTTAACTTTGAGATAATAGCACGATTGTAACATTTCAGGCGACCGACACGTTAAGCACTTTTCTTGGAGAGCACTAATCTTTACTTGTATAATCATTGCCAAATATATAGTTTCTACCTATATCTATACAACTTACTCCCTGAGACAGGGCTACCTACATCTCTCTCTGTCCATCCTCTTTCACATAATTATAAATATTTTTTGGAGGCCTTTTGGATATTTCCGTTTAGCGATTCTCAACATAATGTAGTTGTAAGTCTACTTATTATGTAAGAAACTTACCTGCAGCTTTATACGAACTTAATTGTTATCCTTTGCTTATAAAGTAAACTAAACTTCTTATGATACATGTAATGGATTCTATATTAAGGTGTGAACTTTCGCGTTTCGTAACCTCTCAGCTATATTTATTGCGATGGCGTTGTCCGTTTAAAGTTCTGAAACATTAGGTAAGTTTATATTGGTAGTTTTGGATCACGTGTCAATTCGTGTCTTTCAACAGTGTTTGTAGACGTTAAGATGCGTTTTTCAAACGAACTAGAGTGTAGGGATATTGTCGCGGGCTGTGCATTTCGTATAGGTTAAGTAGCGATCTCATGTTGGACTGTTGAAAATGTATCTTATACCTACAGCGCTTCTTACTTTGACTTCCTATTTATATTTCGTTTTCTTCAAAATTTCTACTTTTCCTGTGGTCTTATTGTAAGCGATCTTATGTTCATTCTCTACTATTTGTTCATGTATATCAATTTTCTTTGGTATGGCTATTCATATAACAGCTGGTAGCATGACAGTGACCAACAAAATCACTTCTTATGATTTCTTCAATGATCAATACTCTGTGCAGCTCACAACTTAAAACAAGCCTCTATAGGTACCGCCCCGTCTAAACTCTTGACCACCTTTGGCTATAAAATCTGATCTTATCTTAAAGGTACGCTGAAATTTAAATAATCATATTAAATAATCATACATTACCTACTATGAAATAATAATTAATTATATAGAACTAGTATTTTTCAGTAGCTATATTCTACTCCAAATGCATTTGTAACTGTTTTACTGCTTGAAAATTTCAATCTTCTGTACTTTTGGGGAACAGGTAGGTATATGCCTTGCTCGAACTAGATTGAACTAGGCGCTAGGCAGATATAAGAACTAAGGTTTACAAACATTTGAGAATGTGAAGTAACTATCATGAAAATGATAACCTTGCCAATCCTAATAATATTTAGATCGAGCATGGATGATAAGTCACTTAATTAGAAATGTTTAACAAATCTTTTAAAAAAATTATTGAGTTCGTTTTTCAGTCGATCCATAGGTACCTAATTGTTTTTTAATTAATTTTATTTATCCACAAAATTAGGACCTAGGTACCTACCTATTTACTTATAATTTATTTTTATAACGAAGGCGCCTAATTGGAATTTCTTGTGCCTGGTTAAAGAGAGAAATAATTAAATAAAAGTACCTAGGCAATTTAGAACACTATTCTATCACAGAGGAGCTTAGGTACACATATTTGTACCCAAAGACCTAATTTATTGTTTTTATAGAGGATTTAAAACATATAACACGTTTATATTGGTACCTTATTGTTTTTTTCATTTTAAAAGGGAAATCCATCAAACGTACCTAAATATTAAAATCAGTTCATAAATTCTTTAACTACCTATCTAACATAAAATAACAACTTGATGTGTAGGATCTCTTAGTTTCGATGTTTCACAAGTTATTTGTTTAAATGTATCTAAACCTAGATTATCCTTAATATAGCAGGCTTCTCATTATTTCCATGTAATATCATAATGGCGACGAGCTGACTGAATTATAAATATCTAATGGCTTAAGAGGTTAAAGGCTCCTTGTCATCAAACCTAGTTAGCGATGGTTGTTGTCGCGTTAACTCAGGTATATGTGCGTTGGATGCCAACCCTATGCACAAAGGAAACCTACAGTAAACATCTAAGAAACCTAAACCTACATAAAGTAATCATGTGGTCTATTCTAAAACATCTAGAAGAAGAATTTAAGCTGAAATTCAGCAGCAGAGTCGCCAACTACCGATTTGTAACCATACCTATTTATGTATAACTGGTAATACCTACTTATTCTCTTTCTATGTAAATAGTAATTTATTATTCGCCTACTTTCATAGATATTATGATAATATTCACTTTTAATAATAATGATGATTAATAAATAAACGAATTGAAATTTATATTGTTGTTTATTTTTATCTGATAATCTTTCCGCCTAATTACCTTTATTTCCCTCACTCATCTACGAACAAATACTTGATATAATAATGTGTGTCTTATATATCTGGATCATGCACATTATCTTTCAAATATTATTCCAGTCTGATGTATGTCTCCTCCCAACTAAATTTCGATCACGGTGGTAAAACTTAAGTGTCCGAGTAGGTACGCAGGAGATATTAGAGTATACAAGCGACTGCGTATGCACAAGTGCACTCTCTATTCCTTTACTATCATAGTACGCGTGGGCCGGCGATCCGACACGACCGGAGAGAGATCGAGCACAGGACCAACGGCTTTGCATGCTTTTCAACGTACCGGGGTCTCACACCACCATATTCAAAACCTCGAACCGCTACGGAGTAATGGAAAACCGAATAGCACTCTTTACCTGACCCGAGAATCCTAAAACCCACGCTCAGCAGTCGCGCCTGCTACCACGGGACTAACGAAGTAGACAACAATAGTTACACAAATACGATACAACATGTCACACATACATTACTATGTTGTCAATATTTCTCGATTTGATAAAAGCATTCAATATAGTCATACCTTCCAACTCCAACGCTAGCTTGAAAGAATGGGGATCACAGGGTTTTACGGCTCTAATGTTTGACAGGCTACCTTAGTAAAAGATTCCTGTATAACTTGGCGGTTGGACTTTTGGTCATCTCCTCATTACAATATTAGGTACATATGGGCTTTTTCAAGGAAGCTTCCTCGGACCGACTCTGTTTCTTATTTTCTGTATAACTTTAAATATGACGATTAATGCTTATACAGTAAACTAGAATATTTACTACAAACTAGAGAATATCTTCATTGTCCCAAGAATCATACGTACATGGGTTGTAATTGTCAAATTAGGTTATGTTGCAAAACTTCACAGACGGACAGGAAATTAATGATGATAGTATGAAAAAATTGTTAATTTAAAAAATATGCAGCCCAGGAACTTGTATACCCTACGGGCTTCTACGGTTGACTGCCTCTGGTTGGGTAGAAAACCAAACTCTAAAGGTAGTGGTTACACCGGGGCGAGAACAGGATAGGCGAAAATTTAAATCACGCTCATCCTTTTACACCGACAAATGTCCAGATGAGGATAACCATACAGTCTCGCGATAGGTTGCTTCGTGCCGGCCATCGATCCTTTCTGGCGCGCTTTTGTGGAGACTGTCTACTCCGTTCGTTTTATGCGATTTTTATTTATTTCAGCTTTGTATTACAATAAATAAAACTAAGGAAACATATAAGTAACACTCAAAACCGGAGAGTACAGTAGGTACGTAGCAAAGTTTCGCGATGATCGCAGAGAAACGCGGGAGCCATCGCGAGTCAGCGGTTAACGGAGTGAGACCGTGCGGGTCCTTGATGGCTGTTGAGAGATTTGTATATTTGTCTTACATAGTAAATAATGACACTATTCTTACAGATGTAAAGTTCAATATCGCACTAACAAATATTTTAATTCTTTCTTCGCAATAGCGCGCATTAAATTGTACTTTTTACACCAAAGTTGAGTAGAACGTAGATATAAATTTTACCACACAAACTTTAATTCTCACCCTTTCCATCCATGGTGTAAAATCACCTTGACACCTTTTGCCAGGTTTTCATGCTAGATTAGGGTTTGAGAAACACTTAACTATAAATTCTGAAATCAGGGGTTGGGCTCACTTGGCCACGCCGCAACAGCGCCAGTAAGTCCCCTCTTTGAGCAATGGCAGGAGAGGAGTCACAGCGTCCTCATAATCCACCTGATAGAGATCCTCATTGGACATGGCCAGTTCGGACAGTTCCTATTTCGGATTTGGTAGAAAGATATGCCCAGGAGTCATTGTGCGGGCCAAGGCCACCCGGAAGACACAGTGGAGCATACGATGCGTACGAACTAATCATAACAATCTCATCGAATCTACAGTGCGTTTCACTTAAGAAGTTCCTTTGCCGTAATGTTGGCAATCCGGAAAACAGTGTTGCAATATTTTTAGCAATTAAATTATTTAATATAAGGGAGATTAACTGATACTTCGTTACTTTTAACAATTGCCTTTTTTTTAAACTATTTTTGAATAAAGTATAGGACGCTGGGCTCCATTCCGATTGTCCTGTAATTCTTTCAAATACCGAAATCGCCACGCCACAATATCGTACCTCTATTAATAACTTCCTTTTAGACCTGCTTTTTTTAAATAAAATTCCATTTCCCTCATGATTCTCCAAAGTGTTGCAACTACCTACCGTTCAAATCGATTTCGTTTCGCATTTCGGGGAATAATTTTGGTAGAGTGAGCAACTTTTTCCTTTTCCCTTCTATTTTGTGTAGACAGACAGGGGAGCCAACATTACGCCAATGGAACTTCTTAAGTGAAACGCACTGTATCAAGCTGTACCCTATGGTAAGCACTAGGTACAGCAAAAACAACAACAGCTTTTGTTTCTATAACGCAAATCAAAGCTAATAGCTAAAATTTATTTAATTTACTTGGGGACCTAAAATAAAAAGAAGTAACCTCAATAGCTGGACAGTTTTTTTTACATCTTGCCAAACACATTGTGAGTCCGCTGTAGGTGCCAGCGCGAGTGCTTAAGAGGGTCCTTTTCCACTTGCCTATCGTCAACATGAGCATGGACAAAAGCTTGTTGCTTCATTTAACGCAATCCAACGCGATGTTTAATGAAGTGGCAATTGAAAAAAAAGGAAGAAGGTTGTCTAGCGGCTAGTTTTTCCTTCATGGTGCAGTTGCTGTGAACGAAACCGGCGCTAGTCCACCAAACACTCACAAGTGACGTGAAGTGATTCGATTTAAAATCCCTTCATTATTGTGTCGGTTGAGCAAAGTAACACAGCAGTAGAACGCATATTTGCAAGTTCGATTCACTAAATTTTCAGTACTCATACTCTGGAAGTAGATCTGAAGTTGCCTGAGGAGCGGGCTGAAAGTGATACTTTTCATCCTACTATTAAATAACCTCCGACGCATAAAATGTTATTATTATTATATCTAGCCCATATTGTCCCACTGCTGGGTAAAAGCCTCCCTCCACTCCTTCCAATGTTCCCGGTTTTGAGCCACTTCTTTCCAATTCCCAAGAAAGACATCCAAGTCGTCCCGCCATCTCCTACTTGGTCTGCCGCGACCCCGACGTGCGATTTCGGGGCACCAATTTTGCGTTGTCATGGCCCACCGCTAGATCGGCATGCGACAGACATGTCCAGCCCAGTCCCACTTAAGCTGGGCAGCCTTCTGAACCACGTCAATGATTTGCGTTTTGGAGCGCAGTGTAGTGTTTCGAACGCGACCCGTTATTTTAACACCTAGTATGCTGCGCTCCATAGCACGTTGGCAAACCTTAAGTTTGGACCTTTGCATGTTAGTCAAAGACCAAGTCTGTGCGCCATAGGTCAGAATGGGGAGAATACACATATCCATTAGCTTTCGCTTAAGTGACATAGGCAAAGTGCCTTTGAATAGCTCTTTCATGGACCAGTAACTCTTCCAGGCATTTTCTGTTCGGCGTGTTATTTCCTTGTCCTGCCTTACCTGGAAGGAAATTACTTGGCCCAAGTATAGATATTCCTGGACATATTGTATATTCTCCCCACCCACATATATGTTCCTTTTAGAACCATTGGTCATGATCTTAGTCTTCGACATGTTCATCTTGAGTCCAACCTCAAGGCTTGCTTCGCTAAGGTCTTGGAGCATTTGCTCTAGTCCAATGGCTGAAGGAGAGAAGAGGACAATGTCATCCGCGAAGCGTAGATTGGTCAATCTGGCTTCGCCAATGGCAATACCGCTCTGTTCCCATTTGTCTGCCAGCGTCTTGAAGACTTCTTCAAGAGTGCTGGTGAACAATTTTGGAGAAAGCGGGTCGCATAAAATGTATAAAAAGTAAAAGAACTAGTTAAGACGAATCTATAAGACTGAAGGCGATGGGTTTTCTAGTAAATTTTCTAGGATTCCATTGGCCATTTTTCAGTTCTGGCATCAGGTCCTCGTCATCATGAAAAATGTATAGAACTGGTTAAGATGAATCTAATAAGCCCAAACTCAATGGTTTTACTAGTAAGCATTCTAGGATTCAATCAGCCACCTGCCAGTTTTGGCATCAGATCCTCGTCATCATGAGAAATGGAATCTAATGAGGCCAAAAGCGATGAGTTTACTAGATTCCATTCCAGGGTTCCTTTGGCAACCTCCCAGTTCTACCATCTGCGCTCAAGGCCGTTTTCTTAGAGAATAGCACTGCAGCTCAATGACTCGAGCATGATCATGACTCATGAGTTTTTCTATTATTAAGTTACACATACCTACGTTTGAATGTAAAGAAAACACTTATTATGTGTCTAAGATCTCTACCGCACCTAACAAACTAGCTGATGACCTTGAACACCTGAACAAATCTTCATAAATTTTATCAGAGAACCATCTCGATAATGTCAGCTTCATCATCATCATCATCATCATTTCAGCCGATATATGTCCACTGTTGGACATAAGCCTTCCCCAAGCGTCGCCACAACGAACGATCCTGTGCGTCTCGCATCCACCGGTTTCCCGCAACCTTCACCAGGTCATCAGTCCACCTTGTTGGAGGCTTTCCAACGCTGCATCTTCCGGTACGCGGTCGCCACTCCAGAAGATTCGGCCCCAACGGCCATCATTTCTGCGAACAATGTGCCCTGCCCATTGCCACTTAAGTTTGACAATTCTTTGTGCTATGTCGTTCTCCTGTGGATATCTTCATTTTTGATTCGATGACGCAAGGAAACCCCGAGTATAGCCCTTTCCATTGCCCTTTGGGTGACTTTAAGCCTTCTGATGAGGCCCTTTATGAGCGACCACGTTTCGGAGCCATATGTCATCACTGGCAACACGCACTGGTCATAGACTTTCGTCTTGAGACACTGTGGTATGTTGGACGAGAAGACGCCGCGTAGCTTCCCGAACGCTGCCCAGCCGAGTTGGATTCGACGGTTGACCTCTTCCTTGAAGTTTGACCTTCCCAACTGGATTGTCTGTCCGAGGTAGACGTAATCTTCCACAACTTCGAGTGTAGAGTCTCCGATCTTGATAGGAGTGGGCGCTACATGGTTGTTAATCATGATTTTGGTTTTATTCATGTTCATTTTAAGACCCACTCTTTCGGAAACTCCACTGAGGTCATTAAGCATTGTGCTGAGCTCTTCCATAGTCTCAGCCATGACTACTATGTCGCCAGCAAACCGAAGGTGAGTGATGTACTCGCCATTGCCATTAATGCCTAGTCCATTCCAGTCCAGAACCTTGAAGACATCTTCTATTGCGGCAGTGAACAGTTTTGCAGAAATAACGTCTTCCTGCCTCACACCCCGCTGCAGAAGGATAGATAGATAAATTCTTTATTGTACACCAAAAATAAAAGATTACACAGAAACTTAAAATTATTATGGTGGTAATGGGCGGTCTTATCGCTGAAAGCGATTTTTTACAGACAACCTTTGGATGGATTTGACCGAGGAGGAGAAAAAGATACGCAGGTAGTTCGTGGTGTACTATTTACATATTATATACAATACATAAACTAATAAATTACATATATTTCTAACAATATAATATATATAAATATATATATATAAATATAAAAGCAGAGAAATACTGTACTTAATGGCAAACGTTCAGGAGAAAAGATAGTGATTCATAACCTCATTTTTAAAAATTGTGATTGTTTGAGCTTGCCTTACCGACACGGGCAAAGCATTCCACAGCCGCACAGCCTGAACTGCAAACGACTTGTCATAAAAAGATATAATATAATAGAATAATAGAAGGATAGGTTTCGAGGTCTGGTCCTGAAGTCGGACTGACAGAGTGGCGTTTTCGTACAAACACTTCAGCACTTCGATCTACCGAAAGTCCATTTGGCACCGTTAAGTAGAGACTGGAACACCGCCCAAGTCTCGATTGAATCAAAGGCCTTCTCGTAGTCCACAAACGCTATGCAAAGAAGCAGGTTATACTCCTCGGCCTTCTGTATAACCTGCCGTAGCGTATGTATGTGGTCTACGGTGCTGAAATCTTTTCGGAATCCGGCTTGTTCGGGAGGCTGGAAGTCGTCAAATCTACGCGCGAGATGGTTCGTGATGATCCTTGAAAACAGCTTGTGTTGTGAGCCATGTCTCAGAAGTGAGATGGGCCTGTAATGATTAAGCAGGGTATTGTCACCCTTCTTAACGAAGAGTACCACCACATCTCTGCTCGATGCCTGTGGCGTTTTTCCCTCGAGTATGACGCAATCGAATAACTTCTGAAGGGCCTTTAGGACCGGTTTTCCACCCGCCTTCAGGAGCTCAGCCGTAAATCCGTCCTCGCCAGACCCCTTGTGGTTTTTCAACTGCTTCAGAGCTATCCTAATCTCGTACAGGCTGCCGCCCGGGCTATCTTCAGTTTAGTGTCGAGTCAATCTAGCTCTTGGGTCGTTTGCTAGATTTGCAGCGGGTTTGGTTACGTGTATAATTGTCCATAAAAAGCCTCGATCTCTCCCAGAAGCTTCCATTTGGCGGATATGACTCTGCCATCGTCAGTCTTCAGTTTCGTGAGCTTTGGAGTCTTTATTCCGCTTAATCGCGTCTTTAATCCTCTCGATATTAAATCTGCGAAGGTCACGTTTCAGAGACTTCAAGATCCGTTTATGCTCGCATCATCTGAATACTGCAAAGTCATTTCACGCCTCTTCTTCATGAGCTCCAGAATTTGATCAGTGAGCCTCTTAGTCATACTTGTACAAGTCTTAAAGAACTGAGACCCGACTGCATGGACAGCTTCCACGAACTCATCATTATATTTGTCCACGAAGCTTCCTAGGCACTCGAAACGATTTCGAAATTCGAGCTGAAAGCTCTCGGAATTTTGTATCTGGATCTGTGCAGGACGGAGCGTAGACTTCATCAGTCGAGATCTTTCAAGCTTGATTCAATGTGCCAACCATGCGGTGATCACTCCCGGTTTTCACCGTATTGATCACAGAGACAACATTGAATATTCTTCGTCGACATGATGAAGTCAATCTCATTTCTAGTTACACCATCAGGGCCTTGCCACGTCTACTTCCTGTGCTCACGCTTTCTGAAGAAGGAGTTCTTCGTGTAGAGACTCTACTTCTCCATAAAACTAGCCAGTAGGTTATTTTTTTTATTATGTATAGGCTCACGTTTGACCACTATATTTAGGTGCCCCCGGCAGTTCCGATGTCCAAATCCAAATTGCCCCACTCGCAGCTCATCACCGTCTCGTTTGCCCAGTTTCGCATTAAAGTCCCCCATGACCACGGTGAAGTAAGTCTTAGAACTATGCATGACTCTGGAAATATCCTCATACATGGACTCCACTTCGTCGTCGGGGTGTGTCGAGGTCGTGGCGTAAACCTGTATGACCTTCAGCGAATATCTTGATGATATTCTGAGTATAAGATACTGGACCTGGTCGACACACTCTCGATCCCCACGTACGTCACGTACGTCTCGTTTGTATAAATTAGTAACCCAATTTCCCGAAGGCCCCGTACGGTGGAGACACATTGTGACGGACGGAAAACTAAGGAACCCTACACTGATTTTTTTTTAAATAGTATCCCATTCTCCTCTAATCACTGACCTTTGATAGAGGTCAGAGCCTCTAATTCTCCATAAATCATCTCGTTTCGCATTTTGTGCAAAAATTCTGCTAGAATGGGCAACTCTTTTCTTTTACTCTAAAAAATCACTTCACCTTAATGTTGGCTACTCTAGCCAACATTACGCCGCCGGAACAGCTGCTCAACCTCTATCAAGCGCTTTAGTTCGATCGTGTATGGAGTACTGCTCTCATCTTTGGGATGGGTCAGCCAAATATCAGGTTAATGCCCTAGAATCGATTGAAAGGCGTGCCAAGAAGATCATAGGCAATGATGCACTTGTGAAGTCAAAACTCCAAAGTCTTGAGCATCGACGCCGAGTTGCTTGCTTGTCTGTTTTCTATCGTTTACATTTCGGGAAGTGTGCACTGGAGCCACACAATTCCACCAAGTTTGTTCCATCATCGGACCACAAGACGTACGGCGTTGCGCCACCGGTACATGGTGGACATCCCACCCATACGTACAAAGCGTTTTGGGAATACATTCATTATGCATACAGCTAAGGAGTGGAATTCCCAGCCGGAGTCTGTTTCCTGATAGCTATTACCTAGGGGTCTTTAAGTCAAGAGTGAATAGATTGCTTCTAGGCAAGCGTGTTCCAGTCGAACCGTTCCTGACGTCTGTCTACCCTTGAGATGCCACACGGCATCTGCCAGGCGGCAACGTGCACATCAAGCCATATACTTGTATAATAAATTAAACAAATTGTTAAATATCTATCCCCTTACAATTTACGAAACAAGAAAAACTTTAAAGGATTGGTTATCTACTCATGATTACGAAAAGACCGAATTGTTATTGCAGCGGACTTGAGGCATGTTATGGTATATATCAATTACTCACTACCACACACACATACACACCCTCCCACCCTCACACACTCTCCTCTCTCGCTGTTCACGTTATATCTTATGTAGCATTTTGCGTTTTGTGTTTTTGCTCTGAATTGCAGAGTAAAATCATGGAATTTGGATGCATTTATAGATTTGACATAAAAGTTTGTTATTATTCTAAGTCTAATTTAATATTAATTTAATCAATTCTAATTTCATTATTATTTTGTAATTTATAATTATTAATGCATGTATAATTTAAACTAATTTAAAATTGACATTATATTTATATGAACTGTATTCGGTAGTTCCTATTCGCAACATTAATGTGACTTTTGTTATTTAATTGTACCTCATGTAATTCTCAATTTATTTTTGTATCAAGGTTACTGTAGCTATAACTCCATGTTTTTAGGAAGAAGACACTGACTCCTGAAATACAGGTATTCATACCTAGCTCTGGAGTCAGGGCTTCATTAGTTTGTAAAGATTTTTGTGAAATAAATATTATTATTATTATTATTATTATTATATTATCGTCGGCCACATCATCGCTTACCATCAGATGAGATAGTGGTCATGAGCCTATACATTATATTAAAAAAAAAAACTTTTTCAATACACTCACTGAAATGAATAAACCGGGCTTGAACGGCGACTTATGGACGACGCGCGCCCATCCTGATACGGTAAATGTAATAACATTATGGCAGAGCATGCGCACTTTTTACACTAGTGCGGGAAATAGCCTATTGCGTGCCTGTAAGCGGTGGGAAAAGGGCTAGTTTTCGAGTGAGAGTATTGAAATAAAATTGTCACGCCACCGCTGCGCCGGGGCCGCGCTTCCTCTGGGTTGTTTTAGTCGGCGCACATGTGTCTACTTCAGCGACCAGGATCGTGACCATGACGAATTGATCAGCAATGGTTGCGGCCGCACCGTGTCTGTGAACCCTTTTTCATAATAAAACTAATGGAATCCGAGTAACTCTTTATTTCCAAATAATTCATCACGTCAATAAATATAATAACCTACATCATTGCAATTATTATAGATGATTAAAATAACTAAGTAAATGAACATTAAAAGCGCCAATCTAGCAGCTAATGTAAGCTTTGTCTGATGTGTGTCAACATTTTAAAATAATTGTAACATAAAAATCATTGCATGAATTATTTCAGCATTTAATAAAATTATATATTCCTAATAACCTTGCAGACAAATAATGTAATAAGTGACTTAACACAAATAATGCCCCGTCTTATTAATTGAGAACATTATTGGGTAATAAATCAACATTTTTGGGACACGCATTCTTTTGCTTAACATGAATATGGAACATTGGCTTGTTGCCAGCAACAAATGTTGTACATTCTATATTATATTACCTCCATGTTTTCCGACAAAAAATGTTGCTGAAACTGACAGCGCACCATTGTTTCCTCTCAGTGAATGCGACGGTAAGTGTGTCACGAGATTTATCCTTCATTGGCGAATTTAACAGCCCCTCCACACGGGCTTCAAAAAAACGCCGCTTCAAGCTTCATTTTGAGGCTGTCTTTTTGGTGGCTCGAGTGCGGCGGTGCCGCCACAAAAAATGCTTGAAGCGGCTTCAAGCTTCACCGAACACAAGAGGTGTCACGCGCTTCAGCTGCTTTTTGCGGCCGCTTCAAACGTTTTTTTGTGGCGGCGTTTTTTTGAGACCCATGTGTGGGGGCAGATATTCAATCTTATTCCAGGTGTGTCAATAAAAATCGGGACAAACAGGAAAATTGCATTTAAAAAAAATACATTGGAACTGCGCCACACTACTTGCAGTTTGTCCGACACTCTAACGGCAATCAGTCGGTAGTTTTACAAACTGTAGTCAGTTAGTTTACCTCCAACTGTCAATTTACTATACGATTAAAATTCAAAATTTAGGTCCATCGGTGAACAAAATTGCAATTCTGTAATTTTTACAAAAAAGTAATATGAGTCTGAGATTTCTACGTAAAGAAAGAGATTTCAAAGATAAAAATATATCTTAATTCATGAATCCCCAAGCGACACCCGGTGGCCGCGCATCTATTGTCTTACTATTGTGTCTCTAATTGACGGTATCTGAAGGGTTAATACGTTACAGCTTAGTATTCTAAGCGTTACAGTTTGTGTGACATAAAAATATTGCTAATTTAGCATATATAGGTATAAATAATAATTAAAAAGATCACTCGCATCTGTATAATATTAAATGTTGAACTACGGTTATCGAGTTTAATTTTTTTTTGGATCCTAAATGCATATAATAAATTAATAATATATAATACATTACTCATATTACGATATCATAAACTATTAATCATTATCTGTTGACTATCGATTATACGCATTGAGTATTTCATATTTAGTATTATAAAAGTTTATATACTTACATAAGTTATAATTTTTGGTTCAAATACAATTACAATAATTTGAGACAAAATCGATACTACCCGTAATTCTTATTAAATTTTAGGAAAATAGTTTGCTTTTTAATTTTCTATTGCTATCAAGTTCCTTCCTGTTTTCAAGCGTAACATTTTTTTATTTAAGACCTAAGTAAATAACATGATATTTTATGATAGATTCTCAAGTTTGCTTGTAATCGAATCGTTCCATCACTAGTTGTAGAGAATATTGTAAGACCAATCTTCACAAAATAGCATTTTGTTTAAATGCACCGTTTTATTGACTATTTACTAATTTAATAACAAACTAATACTAAGTAGAACGTGAATAAATTACTTAATTCCACAGCAATTATAACAATACAAGATAAAACGATTATTGAATACACAAATACATTTAACACTAAAATAACATTAAATTTAAAGGTATAAGGCAAATCATAGTAATAAGGTTAACGTGTCACCGAGATGCCACGATTGCGTAAAATAAAGGCACTAGGGGCAGTGCGCGTGACGTGCCGACACGTCACGTGACACTATCGCTTCTTCTTATTTATTTATAAATAGGCATTACATTTTACAGTGTTGTTCTATATTCTGGGGCACAACACAAACAGTCACGCTACTGAGACGTCTCAATAAAATACAACCAAATAGGCAGGCACAGGAATTGGATATTATGTTTATGATGGACATTGTCTAAGAAACTCAGGATCGAAATAAGCGATAGTGACCGTCATGTCGTCACGGAACGTGCGGCTAACGTCTGGCGCCAGCGTCAGCAGGTGCGCCAGCCGCGAGTGGTCCACGCCGTACTCCGTGCCGCCGATAGCGTGTCTGATCAGGTGCGTCGCAGCGTTCTTGTCCTTTGGCTTACTCTTCAAACTTTCTTTCCTATGAGACAAAAGCTCATCAATCGCGCCCAGTTGTATATTCTTCTTCGGTAGGCTTAGCGGATTAAAGAAAACTTTTCCCTTCATATGCTCACCAACTAATTTCACAGCTTGCAATGGAGTCATCATATCCCAAAGACCATCCGAAGCGATTATTAAAAAACTATCTTTAGGAGTGAGTCGATGGTAGTAAATATCCGGCATCGATGTCAGATATGGAGGAGTATAATAATTAGCGGGTACAGACTTAGCTCCGAAAAATGGTGCGGCCAGGTTTTTCAAAAGCTCTTTTGGCCACTTATATCTGTAGTCTCCTATGCTGCGAAGCGGTGCCAATTCGCCAAGCAGCCTGTCCCTTCTTATCACAGTTTTCCTTTCGCTGTCAGGATGCTCGTTCCAAATTCTTTTTAGTTCATCGAAGTTTTCTGCATTGTGCTCTTTGGTAATTTTTTTGGCTACCCATTCGTTATCATCTACCATAGTGCCCAGCACTGCGTTGCAGTCGCCCACGTTGGCCACGTACAGATGCGGCCCGTCGATGTGCGTCACACACGCGACTGCCCCGGACAGAGCCACCGATAGGCTTCTTTGACTTACTCGTCCGTGCAGTTTGTAACTCTCAAGAACCTCGCTCGATAAATCGCTATCCAATCTCAATATAGCCTGTTCTAATGACTTCTCGACGTTTACTTCCCTAGGTTCTCGCAAAAGATCATCTACATACTGTTTGAAACTTTTACGATATTTGTCTCTCAAATCTTCGACCATTTGCATCTGAAATTCATAGATATATTATGCACGTCATTAAATACATCATAAAGATTGATTTGTGTAAAAATAGATGCTAGCACTACACAGAGCTCGCTGTTACTTTATAAGTTATTGTTTATCTTGGTTTTAAAGTTAGGATTTTAATTTTATTTTATTTGTTACTAAGTATTAAGCTAGAACTACATAGACTGACGAACACGTGGACCACGCCTTATTTGTACTAGGACTTTTGATAAAATATCGATATATCGATAGTTTGATATTGAAATGTAGACACTCGAATTTTTTTAACTACAATAATAATATCATCGTAAACTGTATCTTAGTCTACTGTACTTTATTTACACTATATTTTTTTTTTCTTGTTTTAGATAATCTATTTGCTGCAATGCAGAAGCAAATCGTTCAGATGCTGTAGCACCTGAACGAATTGCTTCTGCATTAAATCTTTTAGAGCCTAATATCGTAGTATTTTTTTTTTTTTAAGCCATTACTGTCCCACTGCTGGGCAAAGGCCTCCCCCAAGTCCTTCCAAAATTTCTTTTCTAAAAACAAGTATTTTTATAAAACTCATAATTAGAAATATTGGTACGCATAAATGTTTTATTAAAATTGAAGTATAATTACTAAGTACCTCATATATGTATAGTTTAATTTGATAAATAAATAAACTGAGTTAATTATTTTTGAACCTTTTTTTTGTCGACGGGGAAAATCATCTTTGACGAAACCCGCTCTTGGGTGGAGCGGGAGACAGTGTCAAACTCTTACTGACTAAAAACCCCGCGCCGTTCCTTCTAGCCTTCATACCGGGGCACGAGCTCCCTTTCGGACAACCCTGTCCCCAGTAAGGTGCGGTGCGGTCGGCCTCCTCCTTTGCAAGCATTACTTCTTCGCAGAAGGAGGCGACCGCCTGCCATTACTCCTCGCTCCGGACCATGGCCTCGACCAGCGCCCGGCGCGAGAGTTCTCCGCCGCCGATCGCCCCCACGAGGGCACGGCGATGCTCCGCCTAGGCAGGGCACACCGCGACGGTGTGCTCCACCGTGTATTATTGAGCCGACTTACGATTATTATTTTAAGACAAAGCCGAAAAAATAAAAGCGAAATAAGTATCAATATATCGCAATATCCATTTTTTTTTTTCGATATATCAAACTCCAATATTAATATATTAAAAAAATATGTATATATCGAAATCCCGATATTTTAAAAAATATCAATAGGCCTAAGGACGTAGAACGACGACTCATAGCGTCGCGTGGCGTGGATTTAGTGTAGCTCTAAAGTCTAGTTTCCATATAAAATGTATGGAGACCGACGCGCCCAGATCGTACGTGGTCCAGGTGAGTGCAATGTAGTTCTACCTATAATATTGTTAACTAACAATTAAGGGAAGGAGCGAGACAATTCCAACACAAAAATAATGAATAAGTAAGTCAATAAATAGATCGGAATTTGGGATAGCACCCAAATTACTATAAAAAATATGGATAAGAACTAAAAAGTCACACTTGTGACGTGTTTGATAGTGCTGTTCTAATGCTTTCCGTTTATTACAGTATTATGTTCTATCTTTTTTGATCTTTAAAAAGAGTAAAAAAAATTGCTATACTTAAATCACATTGACGCAAGATTAGTACTGTTACGGTTTTAAAATATTATATAAATATTTTAGTTCATATCCATATTTTTTATACTAATAGCACCCAAATTCCGATCTATGGAATAACTTACTGCGGCGGATACATTCAAATTATACAAAGGGTGTTATTTAAACTGCAGACTAGAGATAAATTCGTCCCTTGGAGAGTTGGTGGTAAATATCAGAATTCGCAGTAAGTAATCATTTCACATACAATCGCAAAATTGCTTATGATAAAATAATCAACAAAATAGCAAAGCATAGAATTTCTGATTAAATAGCCAGCTTATTTAAAGGAAAAAAATAATATCGCTATTTTAGTATTGCAGAACTACTGATACCAGTACCTTATCGTTAAAGGTTTCCACCAGATGTTCTGGTGGTAATCCACCTTCTCGGAATTTTTTGAGGACATCGACTGGAAGGAGAGTAGCCGCTATGTAGTTGAAAAGTCGTTTCGATACCACTTGTGCGCACTGAGGCCCACCGTGCCCGTCAAATATACCCATCAGTAGACCTGAAATAAATCAGTAAAAAAAACTTAATTTCATATTTCCAAGGTTAAGACACTAATATCAGAAAGGCGAAAGTTTGTGGCTCAACAGACTTGAATTAATTTTGGCAGACTGCATTACTCAATGCAGTTTGCCAAAAAGTCTGCAATATTCAGCTTTCGCACGAACGAAGCCGAGGGCAGCAGCTAGTTGTTAATAAATATTTTCAGTTCGATTAATCAAGTTTACTTGGAATAAATAATTATGTAAAAGTAAACTCAAACTGAAAATATTTATCGGAAGAAAACCAGTTAAAGGCACTTAAAATAGGATCCTATACAGAAGAACAGGTAAAGAATGAAAAAACGAAGTTAAAATTTTTAATAAAAATTGGTCATGCCGTTTTGGAGAAGTTCAATAACAATCACAGACACGAGATTTTTATACAACGTGTAACGTTAACCCTTCAGATACCGTCAATTAGAAACACAATAGTAAGACAATATATGCGCGGCCACCGGTGGTCGCTTGGGGATTCATGAATTAAATGCGCAAAACCTCAGATACGCCAAATGATTTTTAATTTGATTGACCCAATTACGTGAGAGAAAAAAACATTAAAAAAAAAATTCAAGGTTTTATGATAGTTTCAGTTTGTTTAAAATTCATATCTACATTGAAATAAGAACTTTTATTATCCCGTGTATGAGAAAATTTGATTGGATTACAACTGTTTGTGTTTGTTTACCTATTTCAGCGGGTTTGCGCACGTGATGGCTTGACCTATTCATAAATAGACAGGTCGAAGTTTTTAATGAAGTTTTTTTTTTAATTTAACCTATATTAAAAAGTGGTATAATAGATTCTGCTCGTTATTCTGATCAAACTTATTTCTAGTTTTGCGCATTTAACGTTACACCTTGTATATTACATAAGGCGACCACTACACGGTCATGCATGCGTCAATCAATTCCATCAATCATGATTGATGGTTTTCGTCAATCAGTAATAAAAAAACGTCAATCACCGCATTAGACGGTAGGATTTTCGTCAATCAAAAATTTTTGATTGTTGAATGAGATGTTCGCCTGTAGTGAACGAAAAGGAGGTTGCAAATATCTGGGAGGTGCCTGTCATTTTGAAAGTTGCGAAGCATGATGAAACTTGTGCGTCGAAAAAACAAACATAAATCTCTGGCATTATTTTTTTCATTATATAATCTGTGATCAGTCTAGTTGACTATAATCAGATACGTTGCAGTAGATAGAAATTTTGGTGGGTTAAAGTCATTGCCATTATCGCTTCATAGTCATATATCACATTTACTCTTTTCAGTCGATTGATTGGGTTTCGTATTAGAAGCATGTTTATCAATGGTTTGGGATGGAGCTTTAATCCTTCAGCATAGTTATCTGTGTATTGTTTGTTTTCTTCAATGACGTCATGTGTTTCAGTGTTACGTGCGAACCAGGTTGCACCACTTATAGTCCTTAGGAGGTTGTTTTGGGCTCTTTGGAGGAAGGATCTTCTTGACTAGGTTAAAACCGCAACTCGATAAAAATGATTTTATACTTAATAACTAATTCGGGTTTTGCAAAGATCATTCCACCATGGAACAAGTGCATAGAGTCTACCCCTTCCAACAGGCCTTCGACCGAGTCTGGCATATAGGCCTGCTGTATAAAATAAAAAAATCTTCTGATGAAGTCTTATATGAATAAGAGAGTGTTCCAAGTTAACGTAGCACGAGATCTTCCCTGCATACTTGCCGCGCGGGGGTGCCAAAGGACTTGGTTCTTGGTCCAGTGTTGTACAACATTTTCATTCATGACCTACCTCAAGCTGCAAACATAACTAAGTCTTAAGTCAAGAGTGAATAGATTAATTTTAGGCAAGCATGCTCCATCGTCGACCACATCATCGCTTACCATCAGGTGAGATAGTGATCAACGCAAACCTATCAATAATAATAAAAAAAAATACTGTTGCAACCTTTGTGGACCATGCTGCATTTCTTCAATCCAGAAGTGATTTAGATAAAGCCAGTAGAGAGCTACAAAACTAGCTCAACCAAACCAATGACTGGCTGCGAAGATGGCACGTAAAAGCGAGTGTCCCTAAATCACACCACATCACATTCACTTTGAGAAAGAAGCCATGCCCAACAGTCAAACTTGGGTCAGGATCACCTACCGCCATGCAAATGTCTTAAATACTTGGGATTTTACTTGGACCAACATATGACATGGAAAGACTATATAAGAAATTAAACTAAGTTAATATTGTTTCAATAATCATTTGTGGATGCTTGGTAAGCAATCAACTGTACCTTTGACCTTTCGAATACCATAATTAGAGACAATAGAAAAACAAACAGAGAGTGAAGTGTTCGCTAGGGGTTTAATGCATTAACCTATTAACCACCTATGTCGGATATATCCGTCAAACACTCTCGCATTTATTCTGCCAGGATCGCACATCCATGACCATATACTAAATCTAGCCAGCTCCTCTGTCACCTATGGGTATTGAAGAGCTAAACTGAACTTGAGTATCCAGTCGCAAACACACGACCCTGGCAAATAAGACACGAAAACACTCGTTGGACCAATCCGACACAAGAGCTTAATGGGTTAAGCAATAAACTTAACAACACTATAGCTCAGTTATAAAACTGATTTGGGCCTATGGGATTAACTGTGGTCTTCAGCCAGCAAATTCAGCATTGCTTTGCTGAAATATATGGATGTAAAGTTTTCATATACCATTCACCACTAAATTACTACCCAAACATGGCCGTACAATTTCACACCCCGGATTTTGTTATCCCTCCCTTACTAGTGTATTTAATAATTAAATTGCAGCCATATGAAGCCCTGGCTTTACACGGATGCAAAACTTTTACAAGTAGGTGGTGTTACAAGTTGGTGGTGTTACAGGTTGGTGGTGCTACAGGTTGGTGGAGCTACAGGTTATTAGTCTTTTTATAGATACCTGGAGACATTGTGCAGATCCCTTCTGACCTGGTATCTTCAATAGGGTTATTTGAAGCAAGCTGGTTGGAGTCATATGCCTTAACAGAGCCTTCTGTAAACTCTTTATTGAATTCATTTTTCCGCAAAATTAGTGTGACCTAGAAAACCAAAAATAAATCATTATTGTCCAAAAATTGCATTAAATTAATCAAATTAAAATGAGAAAACAATAAAATTTACTAAGCCCCCTAGGCAAGTTACAACCATTTCGCTTGCATCGAACGCTTCGAGTTGACCTTACCGACAATTCTTTTGTTCTGACCACATGACTGAGCGTTCAGACGATGTCATTCCCGTACATTTAAAACTTTCTACAAGCGTTAACTATTGCGGATTAGCAATTTGGCTAGGGGTACAGGACTGTTAGAAGTACAAAGAATAATTCTACTACTAATAGATTTATCTCTCCATCTATATTTATCCATGTGGATAAAAACCCTGAATTCAATTATGCTCAGATTTTGATATTATCTCACTGCAAGTGATGTTATAGAATCAAAACACATATAAATGGATTCTAAAAGGTGGATACCAGCACTCCTACTTCTGATTTCTGCATTTTAATATAGAGAATTCAATAAACTTACTTCTTGTGGTGAAGGTAATATTGTAATACCATCTTTGAGCACCTGAGGAGCGTCTGTTGTGCGAAAATAACTATAGGAACTCGACCTAAAGCCGCATTTCGGATTGAGAACTTTATAGTGGTCTTTAAGACTTTTGCTCAATAATAATTTACTTTTAGCGTTCACACTTAATTTTAAACACGTGTTCAGTGAAAACTTTATATATAAACTATTCATATTTACAAAAGTGGCTAACCGCAGTAGCCGGGCATCACGAACTTGTTATGCAAGCATCACAAATGTTTAATTTCATTCGAACGGTGTTTCCAACCAATTAAAGGCTCATTAATTGCAAGCTTAACATATTAGTTAAAGAAATTACTTTCCTGAATCTTAACAACGCACATTTTCATTAGGAAAAAATAGAAAAAGCAAATAATTTGAAATAAATAAAACTCATTGACATTTCAATCAACTTCAAGACGTCAAACTTACTAAACTATGAAAAGAAAGGGTGAATGTGAAACTGATTAGCCGAATACCTATTTAGTGTTAATTAGTTAAAAATCAATCAGTAATCAAAGCTTTGCCGGCACTTTATGGCACGTGCATTTTCGAATGTTTTTAAACAGTTAATCGACTAATATTGGACAAGACTCGGCAATATCTTCAATCTGGTTGTCTTTTTTTCTATAGCTTGCTTACTTTGGCCACAGATTACAGAGCGTACTGCTTTGGCTTCATCTGTCAAAATGTCACTGTCATCACGAAATCAGAGATCAGATGGCAGTCAAAATCTATGGTTAAAATTCAAAAGTTTTCAGTGTTGCCAGTCAGATCCGGGAGTGTTCAAATCTATATATATAAAAATCAATGCCAGTTTTCGTTGTTATATTATAACTCAAGAACGGGCTCACCTATCCAAACCAAATTTTTAAGCTTTGTTCGGACTATTTAGTAGATGGTTTATGTGAAGTTTGGTAGGGTAAAGTAGGGTAGAGTAGGGTAGGGTAGAGTAGTGTAGAGTAGAGTAGTGTAGGGTAGAGTAGGGTAGAGTAGGGAAGAGCGGGAGCGAAGCCGTGCAGGCAAAAGCTAGTAGGATATAAAACGCGTCTTCAAGTTTGGGCGGCTTAAAAAACGCGGCCATCTGGCCTTGATCGAGCGGTGAAATGGAATCGGATCATGAAAGAATGGTTTTATGATCAGATTCCATTTCACCGCTTGAACCTATAGAACCTATAAAAAAGGTATAGATGACCCTAGAATGCCATATGCATACAGCCTTGATTACACTACCCATAGATGCGCTCGATTTTTTGTATTTTATTTTATCAATTATTTAATAAATTTTGTTGCTTCAACAAAAAACATTTTATGTTTTTCTATACACAAAATGTTTTTTACGTGCTGTAAAATTAATAACATACCTAATCAACGTAATCATCTGACTAACCATGTGCCTTATACAGATTGAATTAAGTAGAAAAGAATACCCCCAATAGGTAGTCTTTGAAAGTATAATGTCATGAGTTCATGACCCACTAACTCAACGTTGCGTTGCTCGTATAAACTTGCCATAATATGACCAAACGCCAACATTATATAGTGTGTAGAGAAATGAAAAACCCAGACTCGAGATTCTCGATTCATGGTTTTCTCATTTCTCGTGATCCTTAGAATAAGGACCATATTCTCTGATCCTGACTCATATCAAAGTAAATGTTTTGTCCCAATTTTCAGAATTGGTAGTCCTTTATGGGCAGCACAGGAATGAATATGGACAGCATTCACATTAGTGGCATATATTGATTGATGCTCAGCTCAGCTATACATAAACAGTCGATTTTATCTTTTTATAATAAATGTAAATAAAGTTATTTCAGTCAATTATAATTTTATCTGAAGACTTTTACATAAGTTTACACTTAAGCAATGACTATAAACATGCGCGCGCAGTACTGCGTAGCCATTACATTTCAAATAATCAAGTGGAAATGGGTACATCCTATAGGTACACATCCATAAAATCCATAAAGGAGGTTATTCTATAAAGTATCGTTCTAACAAAGAACATTTTAAAATTTATGTTTTGATTTTAGTATATTTCACATTAAAATAATTATTTATTTTCATACTGGGACAGAAAATATTTATTTAAAACTATAAGATTTTATCACTATAAGGTGAATTTTAAGAATAGACGCCAAGAAAAAAGAAAGAGAACGCATGCGCAATGCGCATGTCGAATTCGTCATTCATCGTTCGTTCGCTTTGGCCGACATCGCGGTGCGGTCATTTTTCGTGATCTGCAATTTTTGCCAACGGGATACTAATCTTATAATAAAACAAAATGCCTAACCAGGTGTTAACTATAGAGCCTCAAAATGAACTTAAATTTAAAGGTGAGTACTCTATTTATTTTGCGTAAGCCCTATACCGCCGCATTGAAACTTGGGTAGCATACATAGGTCGCGAGCTAGCTGCTGACAAATGGAGTTTCTATTTCCAGATATCGGCGTTTTGTCAGGGTGCGGTTTTTTACATTTTCCTTGTAATTTGCTACGAATTGCTTATTATACTCATAATAAAGGGCGAAAGGTAGTATTGTAGGAGTGATCATCCGGAAAAAACTGATTTCTCGAAAATGTCCATTTCCTTTGAGTCGTAGTGAAACATAAATCTACTGACCAGCTGTAAGGTTCTGTTCACGTAACTTAATATTAAATGGTTTTGGAAACTACGTACCTATAATTAAATATGAATTGCTAACTATTGTAGGTACAACATTTTAACCCTTCAGATACCGTCAATTAGAGACACAATAGTAAGACAATAGATGCGCGGCCACCGGGTGTCGCTTGGGGATTCATGAAATATTACATGTTGTATGTGTACCTATGTTGTCTATCACTGTGAGCAGAGGTGTTGAATAAATATCAATAATCTGCATGGTGTTCATGTATTTCATTATTTGGTCCTTTGGTTATCAATCCTGGAGTAGCTAAAACAACAACATTAGGCATTGTAACAATATATTGATCTCTGAAGAATCTGACAGTATAGTATAATTATACATAATTAGATAAGTAAATCAAAGTGATTTTTGAAGTAAAACAACACTACTATGAGTAACAAGTATGAATCATTACTTGTGGTTCATATAAGTAAATGCTATGTTTTTTCTGTAGTAAAGATCTTCCCTTTGTGATGTGAAATTCTTTTACCGAAAAAGTATGTACTAGTAGTGAACTGTTCTTTGTAAAATTCTCTTATTTTGGTTAGAATTTACTAAATTTTCACTATCAAGCTTTTCTAACAAGTTTTTATAGCATATTCTTGTAACTGTTATTTATTTCAACTGTGATACTAACTGTTCATTCCGGTCAAAAAAAAAAAAGACTGAACATAACAAAACAAGATATCAACAAGTATTCTAAAATCTGATTTATTATCTCCACAAATTAACTTCAAAGACAAATTGATTCAACTTAATATCAATTTCAATCAAGAAACTACTCTAATTTTGACATGAAATTCTGTAATAATATTATTGCTTATTACAAAGGATTTCATGATGATATGGAGTTGGTTATGCATAACAATGAAAATCAAACAGTAAATAAAAACAAATTCGCTATAACTATTCCTACAGTCTATTAAACAAAAATGACACCTTAGTTTTGCTGGATCTAAATGAATAGTAAATTAACTTTAAAAATCAAATTTTAACAATTTTATAAACTTCAGGTTTGGTTATTGCTGTAACTATATGTGGAAACCTAGTTGAATCATCAGATTTCTGAGGTTTCATAGTCATTTATTTGTATAAAGATATTTGAAACATTACATGCCCAAGATCAATTATTTACAAAGAAGGGCTATTCCAAACAAGCTATTAGTATATTATATAAATTACTAGCTTTTGCCCGCGCGGCTTCGCTCCCGCTCTTCCCTACTCTACCCTATTATATCCTACTCTCGCCTACTCTACCCTAGTCTACCCTAATATAACTTACTCTACCCTACTATACCCTACTCTAACCTACTACACCCTACTCTACACTACTCTACCCTACTATACCCTACCAAACTTCACATAAACCATCTACTAAATAGTCCGAACAAAGCCTTAAAAATTGGTTTGGATAGGTAAGCCCGTTCTTGAGTTATAAAATAACGACGAAAAGTGGCATTGATTTTTATATATATAGATTTGTTCCAAAAACATACAGAGAGAAAATGATTAAATAATAAATGTTTTCACAAAATGTTGAAATAACAAAATGAATCAAGGATTCGAAATTAAGTTACTAATTGAATAATTACATGTAATTAGTAGACAAATACTAAACATTTGCAAACAACAAGATCTGTACACAATTTGATGAGCCCTGCCTCTTAACCTTTCGAATACCGTCAATTAGAAACACAATAGAAAGACAATGACAGAGCGAACCAGTGCTAGTGCACTTGGGGTTTTAATGATTAATGCATTACTAGGGTTGTCCTGTACCGAGACAGTGATCAGCAATTTATTAACAGTTTATTAAAATGTGTGAAGTGTGTTAGTCCCGTAGATTTAATACCTACACTCAATATACTTACCTTATTTTATAAATCTATATTTATAAAAATCAATGCCTCTTCGTTGTTTTTTTACAACTTAAGATCAGGCTCACCTATCCAAACCAAATGTTTGGGCTTTGTTTGGACTATTTAGTAGATGGTTTATGTGAAGTTTGGTAGGGTATAGTAGGGTAGAGTTGAGTAGAGTAGGGTAGAGTTGAGTAGAGTAGGGTAGATTAGGGTATAATAGGGTAGAGTACGGAAGATCAGGAGCAAAGCTAAATATAAAAATCAATGCCACTTTTCGTCGTTATTTTATAACTCAAGAACGGGCTTACCTATCCAAACCAATTTTTAAGGCTTTGTTCGGACTATTTAGTAGATGGTTTATGTGAAGTTTGGTAGGGTATAGTAGGGTAGAGTTGAGTAGAGTAGGGTAGAGTTGAGTAGAGTAGGGTAGATTAGGGTATAATAGGGTAGAGTACGGAAGATCAGGAGCAAAGCCGCGCGGGCAAAAGCTAGTTAAATGTTTGCATAATATATGTAGTGCTTACCTGTTATACATTGTGACACTACACTATAGATTTAAGTGAATTTTTGTATAATTTTAAGTGTTAACAATTGTTGGTGAGCCTATTATATAATTTATTTTAACTGAGCTTAGTTTTTTGACCGTTTTGTATAAGTGATATGGTAGTCATCATCAGTCCTTCCAGCATTATATCCTACAGAAATTATATATGTGAAAGGTGGATGTTAACCAAGCATGCATCAACATGTAAATAGATTGGTCGTAATTTGGCACACATGAAGGTAAGGTAGGCGCCAAATCAACATGCAATAATGGTCATTGACCCTCTTAAATTTATTAATATTCTTAATTTAATCAACCAGATTAAAGACATAAAGCTGAGCTGAGCTGTGTTGAATCAACATCTATCGTGATCTTTTCTGTTTTATCGGGTACCCTCGATATATTGGAGATATTAAGAGAAGTTGATCAATATACAGATTGTTATTGTTGAACAATGATTATTTTAAGTTTATCTGATGCCTTGTTTGGATAACCGTACCATGAGCTGAATAAGGACATAAGGTACTTCTTATCATAAAAGTATTATCCTATTGAATTAGTTTGTACTTTCACACAGGCGAATTCACAGACAAACTAGTCAGTAAATAACTATACTTTGGAGTATTTACTTTTCCTGATGCACATCTGAAAATAATGAATATTACTTTATATTGTTTTTTTTTATGATTGTAGCTAAATAGCTTGGAACACAAGCATCATGTTTAACTTGCCATAAATTAAAGCATCATTAACAATTTAATAAATAGATCAATTTGTTTTTTTCTACATAATTGGTTGTACACAAAACATCATAAATCTTGATAAAACAAGGTGTTTCTGGTTTTGTTTGTTTATTATTTAACAACAGTTTCCAAAACTTGAATGTTGTTTAGAACGTTTTAGTGTGTTATGTAGTGTAGGCGGCTGTTATTTTTTTTATTTTGTTAAAGGTTTTTTATTTTACACTTTTAGTTGTGATACCCCTCCGCTAAATCCAAATAAAGTTGTTAACGAAAATCTTTTTGTCTGATTTGACATTTGTATTTTGCCTACTTAGTGGCTTGTCCGGTGTAGTGTAGCTACTACCACACTGGACCCGAAATTTTATCTATTTCTTTCAGTTTTCAAATTAGTTCATAAAAGATGAAGTTGTAAGGTAACTAACATTTATAAAATACAACCAAATTGAGAAACTCCTCCTTTTTTTTGAGCTAGTTAAAAATGTTGTTTTGTGGCATTCATTATTAACAAGTTGTTATTAAGCATTCAAATTGATGTTATTCTGGGGACAAACATAAAATTTGTTTTTGGCATAGTTTCAAAACATATGTGTAGGTGATTTGTAAGCAAAAAAACTAGTTCATAGCAAAAGTTATATAATTATTATATTAAGAACTTGATTTATAATTATAATTTTGGCAGTTTCAATAATAGAAAGTTGAAATCAGCTGAATAATGTTAATTCACAAACACTAAAACAATAACATTTTCTGATTTCTCTTTGTTGTTGTTGACAAGAGGCTCATTGATTTGTTAGAATAACTAAAGACGAGTTGATAGGTAGTCTATAGGCAGCATAGTCTTTGTCTATTGAAAATAGTGTTAGCCCTTTTATATGCTGAAAGCTACAGTTAGGTACATTATGATTGGCAGGCTTTTATGATTCTACCCAAGTTCGTGATAAGTCATACTGTATGGATCAGAATGTTGGGCTGTGACAAAGACGGATGAAAAAAGATTGCATGTAACAGAGACGAGAATGTTAAGATGGACGTGTAATGTGACGAGAATGGATAAAGTGAAAATTGAGTAGGTATATTAGGAGAAGTTTGAAAGTGGTGCCAGTGACTGAAAAGTTGAAAGGAAACCGTTTATCTTGGTATGGTCATGTAAAGAGGAGGGATGAAACGTATGTTGCTAAAAGAGTTATGAGTATGTGAATGGGTGGAGAGGGAGAGGGGGGAGGCCAAAGAAAAGATGGATGTATTTTGTGAAAAATGATATGAAAGAAAAGGGAGTTAGTGATAATGTGACGAGTGACAGGACATAATGGAAGAAGAAAAATACGTGTTGCGCCGACCCAAAATAAAACGGGACATGGGTAGGAAGATGATGAAGATGGTGATTTGTTAGAAGTAAATATTCGAAGTAATAGCAACATTTACTTCAAACAAATGCCTGTGTGCCTATCAGTGGCGTAACTATATCATCGGAGGCCCCTAGCAAATTCATTGGATTTACAACGGCTCCAGTAAAACACGTCACGTTGAAAAAGAATTTTAAAAATTTTGGGTTACTTTTCTTGAGCTCGCGGGCTCTCAGACCTGGGGTCCCGTTGGGCTGAAGGCCCGTGAAATTTCGCCTGTCTTACCGCCCTATAGTTAATCTTAGAGTCTTCAAAATCCGGATTTTTCAGAAATCCGGATTACTGTACTCTCGTCTGATGAAAATCCGCATATCTCGAACTTTTCACTGTATTAAGTTGATTTGATAAAACTGAAATAAAATAGCATAAATTATTTCGAATATGTACTTATACGCTCAATTCACAGCACAACAAAATAAAATCAACTAAAATAATCATTATAACATTTGGAAATCAATAATTTTACCGAAAATTTAAAAAGCTGTATCGGCCGTTATAATAGTTGCAACCCCGCGGCGCGCACAAATACACTAAACCTAATCCTATTAATTCAGATATTTTTCGGACTACTTTTAATGGAAATTTGTGGTAAAATGCAAATATTATTCATTAAAATGAGATTGGACTGAAATCTGAAAAAAAAACGAATTTCAAAAAGTCGAGTAAAACCGGATTTTTCAATATTTTCGAATTTTGAAAAATCCGTATTAAATATAATCTCTAATTCCGCCACTAGTGCCTCTTATATTAAGATAAAATCAAAATAACATCAATACCTTTGCCCTAACTTGGGCAATATTTATACATATACTAGCTTTGCCCGCGCGGCTTCACTCCCGCTCTTCCCTACTCCACCCTACTATACCCAACTCTACCCTACTCTACCCTACCCTACTCTACCCTACTCTACACTACTCTACCCTACTCTACCCTACTCTACCCTACTCTACCCTACCCTACCCTACTCTACCCTACTCTACCCTACCCTACCCTACTCTACCCTACACTACCCTAATTTTTTTTTCCATAAGAACCTTCTCCTCACAATAACAATCACAACAAAAAAAAAATCAGCCAAATCGGTCAAGCCGTTTTCATGCCAAGTCGTGACAACGGAAAACGGGGGTTATTTTTATATCTATACTAATATTATAAAGAGGTAAAATTTGTAAGTTTGTAAGTTTGTAAGTTTGTAAGTTTGTAAGTTTGTAAGTTTGTATGTAGGGGGTAATCTCTGGAACTAATAATCCAATTCTAAAAATTTTTTTACTGGCAGAAAGCTACATTATTCCTGAGTGCTATAGGCTATAAATTGTTTCTATAGCATGTATATTAACCGAGCTATCACAACTTTTGTCTAGCAAGTCGGAAAAAAATACCTCATAAAATAGAATTATTTGCGTGCGCTGCCTAAACAGTTGCTTAAAATTAAAAACAATGTATGGCTACCTGGTTCGTCTTAATTATTTCTACAAAAAAGTCCGCGGTACCATATCTCTATCTTTTATATTTCATCTTTTATACTTCTTTTATTGCATTAAAAATATATTTTTTCGGCATACTTACGTTTGGTTGATTATTTGAGCAACAAAATATTAATTCTTATGACAATAAATTATTTCAGTATCACAAGAACATTATACAGATAAGATGTGCCATTTACAGCATAGCAATTGGTCATACAGTTTCGAAGATAATATAAAATTACTAAAACGCAAAATGCCCCTAGCATAACTTTCATTGTGCAGACGTTTTACCTATTTGCCCATAGATGGCGTTCTGCAATTACGTAATTTTTCGGAATCGCGGTGTTAAGACTTTCTGTGGATTGATGATCCTCTCGAATTATTATGCCCACGTTGTCGTTAGTTGGAGTTCTTCTGTCAGTCGCTTATTGATTTCGGTTGTTTCGTTCGTATGGTTGTTGTTGTTGATAGATACCTCATAATCGACAATATCGTAATTTCGTTGTACGTTTGTTTTGTATGTTCGTAGTTTCGTACTTCGTTCTATCGTTATAATCGATACGAGTTATTCGATATTACGATTGTTTTGTTTTGTAAAGGCGGACGGTGTTCGAGTCGCTCTTCCTTTGTTCATAATTGTTTTCAAGTCTGTGCGCAGTTTGTTGAGAGCACACATGCATACCTAAAAGGAAATCTCAAATGTCCCGGCAGACATCACAGACAAGAGCCGCTCGAGTACGCCGTACGGAAGAATCTGCCCCTGAAAATGAGCAGCGCCTCTCGAGAAATAGAGAATATATTTCGCGAGCGCTCACAGCGCCTAGCTAGCCAAAATGTGAGGACGTCGCGGGCCCGTGCTAGAGAAACTAGCGCTGAACGTGCGTAGCGTCTATTTCATTTAAGGCAGCATGTCTCTGAGACAAGGGATAGGGAGACTAGCACTGAGCGCTCGCAGCGGCTGGGTAGGCAAAATGTCATAACATCGCAAGCCCGTGCTCGGAAATCTAGCGCTGAACGTGCGCAGCGTCTATCTGAGTTAAGGCAGCATGTCTCTAAGACAAGGGATAGGGAGACTAGCGCTGAGCGCTCGCAGCGGCTTGGTAGGCAAAATGTCATAACATCGCAGGCCCGTGCTCGGGAATCTAGCGCTGAACGTGCGCAGCGTCTATCTCATTTAAGGTGGTGCATCACGACTCACATTTTCACTGTTTTTCATACAACCGCTCATAACTGATTATGACGTTATTACACACTTTTCATTAGATATTTTGGAAACACAGTATCTTGTGGATATTATCTAGGTTTCTAAACAAACCAATTTCTAAATTTGTGTAAAACTAATCCTATTTTTAAATGTCCTATTTTGTATGAACTTTGACACTACATAATTTGCCTAAAAATTAAAAAAGTCGAAAAAGTAATCCTCCAGAGACCTCGCAAATTTTATTAAGATTCTAAATGACGACAACTTTTTCCAAAAACTTTTAAGGGTTTAAAAAAAAACAGCTATTTCCTGGAGCAAGTTTTGTGAAATTTTCGAGTAAATCTCGGAATTACCGTATACTAACAGAGTTTCCAGGCGTTATCTCTCTTTTTTTGCGTTGCCTTTTCGTCAAACATCGCGTCTTATTGCATTAAATGAAGTAACAAGCTTTTAAACCATTTTCGATGTTTACGATAAGCGAGTGGAGAAGGACCCTCTTAAGGCAGCATGTCTCTGAGACCAGGGATAGGGAGGCTAGCGCTGAGCGCTCGCAGCGGCTTGGTAGGCAAAATGTCATAACATCGCAGGCCCGTGCTCAGGAATCTAGCGCTGAACGTGCGCATCGTCTAATCGAGTGTAATCTTATTTTAAAACAAGAAATTTTCCGCGGACGAAGTCGCGGGCAGAAGCTAGTATATAGATAAAAGGAGAAACTGACTGACATATCAATTCACAGCCGAAACTACTGGGATTAAGAGCGCGCCATTTTGCACAATGTTTCCGTTTGTGACGTAGGCGAGCACTAAGAGAAGATTTTCCAAAATTCACCCCTAAAAGAATGAAACGGGAGTCCCAAAGTTTTGTATGGAGAAACTTACTTTCACGCGGGCGTAGCTGCTGGCAATAGCTAGTTAAATCATAATATTGTAGTGCAATGTATTATCTACAATGATAATTACAGATTAACGAAATTAATCATAAAGTGTACTTTGACGATTAATTTAATACATAATATCTACCATACTATATAAGAAGTATTACTTTTTCTGGATTGAAAACAAAATTTTGAAAACAGAAAACATATACATATTATATTGTATCTCTTAAGTTAAGAATGGGTTCAAAACGTCATGCTTTTCATGAAATATTCATAATTATTCGCACAATTTGAATTTAAGTCTTGTATTGAAGATTTAAATATAAAATTTATTTATTATTTATACCTGCTTCGGTGAATACTTATTTGTTACGGTTACGTCTGGCCTTTTTATTACCATAAAACTTGACCTACAAATGGTTGAATGTCAAAATATATTTTAGCGTTACCATAATATAAAAAAAAAAACAAAAATGAAAAATAATAGTTGCCTACTCCTTCACACTCAAACAGCTGAACGAATTTGTATGAAATTTGGCACACGGTAGGTGTAGTAGACAATGTCATGTCCAGGGGATAAGTAAAGGGAAAAAGTATAATCAATTCCGATGTTTACGCTGGCGAAACTAGTATTTTTTTGTAAAATTATCTGCATCAGGTGTGTATGGTACAATCGAGAATATTTAGGAGACAGAATAAAAAGTACAAATCCTAATGTATTCAGGGTGACCATTATTATTCGTATGAAATCAATCTTCCGCTTTTCGAATCAACTCGGAAAAGTCAATTCAAGTCCGTACATTTATATGCGCCATACATAATAGAAAATTGTGAATTCGTTAATATGTGATCTTTAGCGAAAGACGATTCAATCAAATCAACGTGAAAAACTTGAGCCATTATCGAACTCATGCTGGCCGTAACAGACAGAACATTTTTAGTCCACCAATGTGAATTTATTGACGATATCGAGTCAAACTCGCTATAAGATCTACAGTGTGTTTGCAGAGGTTCAAGAGAAAACTACTTCACGTTTTCTTGGCTGCACGTGCCCTTTCCCCTGTACACGTGCGGGTTGCGTCAGTCTTATTTTTCAACGTGAACCCCAGGACCAGGGGGGTGGGGACGGTGGGGGTTGGTACCTTTTCATTGGAAACAATAGGTGCAAATAAATTTCTTCAAACATTTTGTGGGCTTCGTATTCTTTCAAATAAAATAATGAAAACGGTTTGTTTTGTAAATTTTCAACGTACTTAGCCTTGTGGTCCTTGTTTGGAACCGCGGAACTGGTTTAGTATTGTTGTTTAGGGGCTTTATAAGGATTATTTTAACCCTTCAGATACCGTCAATTAGAAACACAATAGTAAGACAATAGATGCGCGGCCACCGGTGGTCGCTTGGGGATTCATGAATTAAAAGCAGGCACCACAGGATTTAATTTTATGTCGATGGTAAAAAATGCGCCGCAGATTTCTCCGATAAATACTTAAACTGTGGGAAATCACTGGTTTTCAACTGACACCAATTCTCTGTAAATTGAAACTTAGCTAAAGTTGAAACTATCTAACCGAGTGTTACACGAACAATATACCAATTTACGTGCATGTGACATTTAACCGTGCATGTAAAGTAACTTAAAGTAGTTTGTGTTAAGATTATTTACTCCTCACTGTATTTCATAAAATTCCTAAATCTGAAAGTGTGACTTTTCACTTTCTATCAATAGCTTAAAGTTGCGTTGTTTGTCCGTCATAAAGTCATAACACTTTCGAAAAAGTTCTCTACATAACTTTTTAGACCTAGGTTAATTAATTACTAGAATTGTATGTGTAAGTTCTTTATCATGTTTAGGAAACTTACTTTCGAAGTTTTTATTTTTCTATGTTATACCTTACCTCATTCCTGAACAAATCGTTTAAATTCACACAACGATCTCGAGAAATGTATTCTATTTGCATTTATCCTACTTTAATGTTATGTCTAGGCATATTTAACATAGTTCTCTAGATATGCATAGATTCAGTGCAGCTCTATAAGGGTGACTACTACATATATGAGTGCAGAAACTCATCAATTGGAATATCTACACTCTTCTGTATTCACTCGTCTTTCCTCTTCCGCATCAATCTCCCCTTCACATATAAACAAACACATTCACCTTTTTAAACAATCATTGTTATCTTCATGTTTCATCGATGTACACCTTACCTTTGTCATGCATTTATTATGCATCCTTCATCCTTCCTCATTAAAACTATATTTTTATGATGTAATCAGCACTGATTACAAGTCTATATGACAGCAAAACATGCATAATGTTACATAAACCTGACATAATTAGAACATAAAATACTGTAGCTCTATAGGATAAATGGATAGTTAGTGTTGGTTATTGCTTTCTTAATGGATTCAGCTAAGTTGTGAGCTCAAAGAATAACAATATTATACTTCATGCTAGCGACCCGCCCCGGCTTCGCTCGGGTGCAATATTATACATATAAACCTTTCTCTTGAATCACTCTATCTATTAAAAAAAACCGCATTAATATCCGTTGCGTAGTTTTAAAGATTTAAGCGTACATATGGATATAGGGACAGAAAAAGCGACTTTATTTTATACTATGTAGTGATAAGTAACATGACTGGCCCTTAATGAGATACTCATTATAATTGTCTTTTAGTTGATTATTCAGGACTGTTCGAGCAGGGGTGCACCACCTACATGCGACTGACGAACCCTTCCAATGATACAGTCCTGTTCAAGATAAAAACCACAGCACCAAAGAAGTATTGTGTACGCCCTAATTCTGGAGTGCTTGAGCCAAACTCCAAGGTGGAAATAGCTAGTAAGTGTAATTCAAACTTAAGACTCTGGAATCATCTTACAAAAGTCGTTGTCATGATTATGTCATCCTCATTATGAAGTCATTGGTTTGTAACAATATATATTTGTAATTGTTTTATTGTAAGAACCAGTTAGTGCTGTCTAGAGTGCATGACTTTACCAGCATTGTTTATACTTTGAACTTGTAGAATATATTATGCGGAACTCAATAATTATGTGCGGCATGTTTTCAGTAACTCCACAGCCTGTGTACGTCGACCCTAATGAGAAACAAAAACATAAGTTTATGGTGCAAAGTGTCGTCGCTCCGGAGGGGAAGACTAACATTGATCAAGTGGTATGTTTACTATAATAAATGTTGTGCCAATAACATTAAAGCTGAAAGGAATTTTCCCTCTGCCAATTTCAATTCTTTGTAGTACCCAAATTTTCATGAATGTAACGATAGAAGATTTTACTTGAACTTATAGTTTATACAATTACTAGCCAAACACCACAGGTCCACACGAGCTAACAAATCTTACTCTCGGTTTTTTTCCACTACATTAAGAATGTATACACCTAAACCTTCCTCATGATGGATCACTCAGTCTATTGGTGAAAACTGTGTGCTTGAGTTTATCGCGTTCATACAGACAGACGCGGTGGAGTAGTTTTATGATATGTAAGGATATGTGTCATTCTTTCAGTGGAAGGAGATCAGCCCTGATCAACTGATGGATTACAAGCTGAAGTGCGTGTTTGATTCCCCGCGCGGCACCAACTTGAACGTAAGTATTTACTTAGTGTATTTCGCGATGATTTCCTGCGTGTTTGTGCACGTACACCTGAGAACGAAGTTACCAACCGTAAGTATCTGGGCAACACTTAATAGGTACTTTTTTTTGGTAGGATGCTGGTGATAACGTCGCTCAAAACGAAGTGACCAAGAAACGCGTCGCCGTTGCAGATGAAGCAAAATCATCGACAAAGGTATTATGCCAGCTTGTCCTTACAAGTTTAAGAATGTGCTGTTTTGTGAAGTTCTCTCCTACATCCATTTTGTAGAACGGGACTCCGCACACGGAAGTGATTGTAATAGTTTCCTTTACGTTTTCGTTGTTTGTGAGCTTTTTCAATTTTTCATTTGCCCTTACGCCAATCAGCCATGTAGTATTGCAATTAACGCTCAGCATAGATAACGTATTTACCTGTATAGTTATTAAGTCGATCATTACCAATGTACCGTTAGTGATATTCAATATGTAAATATCGTATCCATATTGGATAATATTAGTCCAAGCTTGGCATGTTATTTCGATTGTCTTACAGGATGCCGTAGAAGGTCTTATCCAGAATGAAGCAAAGCGGAAGGATGATGATCACACTACAGGCATGAAAACGGTACCCGACTATTACATTTTTATTCTAAACTTATGAGATCTACAATATTATTATTTTTTGTTAAAAATACAGTCATTTCGTCTTGTGTGCGCTGTAAATATTATTTAAATGGTCAATATGACTCTATTTCAAAATTAATAAATAATTATTACAAAAAAAAAAACAACTCAAGTTAATATTTTAGCTGTACCTAAAGAAAATTCGTTAAGTTTTGAAGGGAAAGTATTTTACGCATTAGCACTGCAAAATTTGATTGCTATATTAGATTAGCTGAGTCGATTAGCTTAGCGTATCTTGTATACTTCCTACATCCTCGACATCCCATTATCCACACAACACACTGTATATTTACTATTATTGCACGTTTATCATTTATTTGCAAGAGTTCTATTTCTAATTTTGGTTACTGCTTACGTAAGTATATCATATGATTAGTCGTATATACATTTTTTTTAATTATCGTCATTTCAGACTTTGACTTTCCCTAAGTCTGAGAACGCGGAAACTGATTTGCAAAAGGCGACTTTAGAAGTTATTCTTTTGAGGGAGGAAGAAAGCAAATTAAGACACGAAAATCTGCAATTAAAAGTGAGTCAATTTTTATGGTTTTTCTTCTTCTGGATTTAGAATTCTATCTAATATAACTAACCCTGCAAGATTTTTTGTTTTTTTTCCCTATTGTATATCTATTAAAGCATATCCTTATATCCCTCCATGTAGAAAACGACTGCGTGTACGAGTTTTCCTTGAAATTTAAAATAACAAAAATAATTGGCATAACTTCGGCAATAGTATTGTGCACACAAAGCGAATCTGCAGTGCGATTTAAAACAATAATTATGTAAAATATACACTCGTAAGATATTCGAGTATATGAAAAATTGAGGCAAGCCTATGAAGACCCAGATAGATGATTGTATAGAACTTCTCATAGGTTTTCTAATCACTTGAAACTGTATCTTAACTTGAGCTGATGGTCTATAATATTGAATAACATCATCTGCTGCAGCGATAGCGATCTATTCAGGCACTAGCACCCACCGAACACTACCCTCTGGTATACGACGAGACACATTCCTGTCAACCAATGTGGGAAAATTAATCTTTGGCGAACACGTTTTACTTCGATTTAAATTATTAGCTCAACAATGCTTATTACATCAATACAGGAAAAAAACGTAACGATAAGTGTCCACGGAGACTTCCTGACGTTGATATACTGAAATGACCGTGTTTTAAACAACATAATACTCAATATATATTCTAGTAATTGGATCTGCGTTGTTAGCGTTATGCGATTTTTCATTTATTTGTTCTACTTGTACGTGCCTATATGCGATGTGTCCTCGTAGCTTTCGGTATAAACTACTAATATTTGCAACATTCTAGTTTCGATAAAAATTCTGAGGGCTCGTTTAGATGATGTTGTTTTAAAGCACGAATAGGCGTCACACACGCATGCTTGTTATGTCGTCACTATGCTTTTGTCCTGCTATTTACCGCATAAGGTCTACTGGTACTATAATAACTTCATCTAAATGGATAGCGCCTTATGTCGTTTTAATAGCGTTTGGATATGCAAGTGTGAATGCGTGAAATGTTTCTTCATAAGTTTGGTTATAATGACGTAATACACGTTACACGATGGACGAACAAGTCGTCTTACTCTGAGTTAATAGAAGTTTTATTAGTTTATTATTAATTATAATAATTCAGGAGTCCTTTCCATTCCATTCCATTGAATTATCACGTATTAATTTCTAAAACAAAATAAGCATTATGATAATAGCACTATCATTCAATTATTTTCGATTTGATAATTGGTTGATCAGCTTTAGCAACATTAAGGTCACCAAAAATGATCCCCAATAACATCGTCTATCTAAATAATTGTGGTGGTAACATCATTTTTTATAATTGAAATATATTCTCTCAAAAACAGTTCAAGTTAGTTTTCATGTGTAGTATGTTATTGGTTTATTAACAGTTAGGTACGGACCGAAGTATCTTTCTGATTGATTTATCAAGGTCGAGGAAGTCTAGACATTATTGATGTGCCTAGCGTGCAATCAATTGTATTAGATCGCGTTTCTATCTTGTCTCTGTTATTTTATATTGCCGACAAACAAGGTGTATGATTAAAGAATATGATAGATACAAAAACTACGTTTTATAACCCTTTGCAAGTTAGTAGGTTGTCTTACTAATAATACAAAAATGGAAATTGTTTAAGCAATTAAAAAAAATACTTTAGCATTTTTATACATTTACTTTAGTTCGTACGGAAAAAATCAAATAAAGAGAAAACACATCCAAGGAGATCTTGGTTTCTTAATTTGAGGTGTTTATTAAATGTTAAAGAATAATTTGACAAGCTTTTCCGTCACGCAGAACGCGCTATAATGTCTATTGATATTACGTTTCACTTTAAAGCAAGGCATACTTCGACTTAGTGCGAGACACAACTTTCACTGACTCCCTTCCTGAAAATAGAATTGCATAACCGGATGCTGTTGAAATTAGGACTTTGGAGACTAGAAGGCAACTCAAACATAGTTGAAAAAGCTAGGCATTGCAACTTACAACTTGCTCAGCGATAATTATAACAATATGTAAACTAATTTTACGCATAGTGCTTGTATTGACAATAATCTGATACAATCGGATCCTGGAGTAAAACTTTGGCTCTAAAATACACGGGACACTGTGTTTCTACTGGCTGTTATTAACTTCTGCAAAAGCCTATGCTTGAGGAGCTGGGGTGGGTCGAATGACTCATCTGTCCCACCCGTACGCAAAATACGCGCCTTAGTCGTAGAGTTGCCGACAACAGCCCGTCTTACCTATGCCTACCTACCTAAGCCTGTGCTTTTGCCTCAGGGAAAAACTTTGGCAAAGTAACCCAACTTTACGGTACCTACTCTAAAATACGAAGAGAATGCTTGACCATTGCAAACTTTGTTTGAGTAGCGTCTTATTGCGGCGAAAGTTCCCAAAAGCTATGCGGATATATATATTTTATAAATATTTCTTTTTTTTAATATATACTATAACTAAAGATTGGATAATCGGATGCATGTTCACCTTATGTTGAGGTGTTGAATATTATGGAATGCACTGTACTATAAGCGGTAATTCTGATTTATGGGATCAGGTTCATATTTACCTACTAGCAGTGACTTTATATGCGATAGTTTTCTTAAAAACATTGACAACCCTTAAACTGTTGGTAGTTTAAAAAAGTATTTATTGCTGTCTATTATTTATTTTGATTAGTATTTGTGCCAATTTTTAAGTTTAATTTCCCAAGAAATAAAAGTTTTCCATGCAATCTTTAAAACCCCTAAAATACACTATTAGTAGTCCAAAAACAAACAATGACAACCTTTATTACTTTCTTGGGTTACAATTTGTGCAAACTTTCAAGTATATTGGCTCATAGAATGAGATTTTACATCCAAACGAAATTCCCCTTTTAAATGTTGATTTTCCAAAAACTCATCGCATTCAAGTATTGACTTATATGCCATTCACTTTTGTAGCGATCGTAATAGTTCTGCGATTTTGGAATCGACTAATCAGTGCACAACTACCTAAATCATATTGCAAAGTAGTTCAATAAACTGGCATAGGAAACAACCGTGGGATATAACTTATCACATGGTTGTTTGCTGGTTTTTGGAATATTTCTGTAGTTTTTGTTTTTTAATTATTTTAATTTTTTGAAGTCACTGGTTCTGTAAGTTATGCATGGCCCGGTTATCCTGACATCACAGGATTTTTTTCAAAAATATCGCCATGTACGACTTCCAAATTTTATAGCCATAAATTAATTATGAGTAAATAAACATTCGATTATCCTTTCTCTATTTCGTCAAACCCTGATCTAGAATAACAATAAGTACGAATAGTATGAGAATTGTATAAAATCACAGGCAAAAAATAATCTTAAAAGCTAGTAGGAAGCCTCAGTATACAAATATATTTTTCATTACTCATACTCTGAAAGTAGGTCTGAAGTTGCCTGAGGAGCGGGCTGAAAAGTATCACACTTTTCATCCCTAGGGAGTTTTACTTTCAACTAACAGCTGTAAAATTATTTAAAAAAAAACTAGGTCTATTTTCTTGTATTCGTAATGAAAAGCACAATGCTTACCTCGGGGTTAAAGTTACTTATTTAGTCCCTCGAATTAGCGACCTCGCTACGCTCGGCCGCCAACTCCTTTTCGGTACGAAATAAGTAACTTTCACCCCTAGTGTAACAATGTACTATTACACACTAACACATAACTACTTCTGTAAATAGGGAAAAAATACTAAAACTTAGGGTTTATTACAATAATCAGATCAATCTTAAAATTATTTGAATACTATTGCGTTGTGATTGTTAGCGAATGTCCTATTAATATACACTTTTGTAAATCTATTCGAGTCTTATTATACAGCCTATAGATATAGGTGCTTGTGAACGTAGAGGTAGTCGGGTACATATGTGGTGATTGTGTTGCAGGAGGAGCTGATGCGCCTGCGCCAGTCTGCGGGCGGAGACGGACGCGCGGCACGCACCCCGCACTCGTATGGGCCCGAGAAGAACGCACAGATCACGCTCATGCCATGGGTGCTGACCGCTGTCGGCATGGCACTCCTCGGCATCATCATCGGCAAGTTCCTCATGTGAATGGTCTACTAGAACCCGCGGTGACCTTGACATCGCCTCTCAGATACCGCTGTTACACCGCTCCCGATGCATCCCTCTCGCACAAGGCAGCTTATTTGTTTCATAGCGACCTCTCCAAAGCTTCCGTCATGCCGTACTTGTGTTCCTTTAAGAAATTGACGACATTTAATCAGTGTTATACTAATCGTTTGTTTAATCTCTAAACTTAAACTCCTTGTTTTATGTTTTTTTATACGATCACACATTTAATTGATATCCACTAGATTCGTCAAGTCTAACTTATGGTGTTTAAAACTATCAACGTAAATCAAATCACTGTTTCCATTTTAAATAGTTTGTTAGAATTTTTGTTATTAATCAAATGCTTTATCCAATTCCAAGGCAACCAATGTGTTCCTGTTAGTTGTTTATTAATTAATGGTATACTCAGAAATAATAACAAACCCCTTTTAAATTAATCAACATCATAGAATTTGTATATATTCACTTTCACAAAATTTAATATAAGTATTTTCTTAATATTACATATACCTTTGAAATACTCTAGTATTTATGCCAAACCATTCTTCCGAAGCTATACATATAAAGACCAGAACCTTAACATTTATTAATTATTTTTCCAAAAAACAATTTTTGCCCTGTTTGTCAAGGCCAGGCTCTAATGACAAAAGCTAAAAAATAGATATAATCGTTGACATAAGACCACGCTACTGCGTTTCAGCGTTTTTTTTTTTATCATTAGAACTGTGCCTAATAGTTATTTTAATATGATAAAGGCGTTTCAGGTTTCTGTAGGACGACTCGCTAAATATAGTTTACATATCATTGTATTTCTGTCAATTGTTCAAAGTCGATAGAGACAGAATGACGTATTGATCAAGTATAGCGAGTCGTTTTACAATATGCCCTTAAGATTCTTGTAAGGAGTTCTATATTTTAATTGTTAATCCCTACCAGTAAGGTTCAACTTATGTTTTACATTGTTGTTAACTATCATACAATATAATATCATAATGTCTACCATTTATGCAATTTACAATAGAACTTAGCAACTGACATGTTATTTCATTATAAGTAGCGCTACTTGTATTACGTTTAACATAATGCTGTTGTTGTTACTACCTAGTACGAGACGCTTCATTGCAGCAATAAGTGTTCTCGTTTCTGATGTCTCCATTCGCTGTAAATTGGTTGATTCCAACCGAGTCGACTGTCTGGTCAACCCAGACCTCAACTGAAACAAGGTTTAAACCAGTAGATTATCTTATAAGAAAGCATTTTTATAATCAGTGATAAGATGTCAGGGCAGTAGATTGGGCAATAGATTATAGAAATAGATATTTTATTTTGCGTAGTTTATTTACTCATTTTAAAGATGTAACTATTTTTTTTCTTGATAAATTTGGATATTATCTTATACATATTAAACGTGATACTTAATATAGTAAGGCGTAGATGGTCTTCTATATTATAATATTCATCGTTTTTATAATTAATAAATGCCATTAAGAAAGCAGAATAATTACTTTGGCAAATTACCAAAAATTATCAAGAAAACAGAGTTACTGAATGCGGCTTGCCAAGTGTGCTTGTCGGCATTTATACTAAATTGAAGATATGATTATAAAATTAGTGTAATATTGCCCACAGTCTGTGGTTCTTGGTAAACAAACAGCTTTTATGTAAAAATATTGAGGTAATGGTGGAAACAGTTGACAAAATTGTATTGAATGTCAGGCACCTAGTCCCAGATGTGCTTGAAGGGTCACGTCTTAATGAATAATTATGTGTTAATGGATAAGTTAAAGTTCACACTGCTTTGTGAACCATCAAGTCGATAAGTGTTTAATGTGAAGTACATAAGAGCCGTTTGTCAGCTACCCTTCATTTCCTTAGGTACTTACACATAGATTTATGAAGTAGAGAAGATTTTTACAGTATTCAGAAATGTTTTAAGACTTTTTAAACTGTAGTTTGGTGCCTCAAGTAACATCTAGTATTTGACTAAATTGCAGAGACTTGTTCAGAGCCATTTGTTACACAACTCCTTTTTCTAACATCCTTAGTAGATAATACCCAATAATACCCACTCCTAAAAGCTGTTGTAAAAACTGTGCAGACTGAGGGTTGAAGACATTGTTTATCTTCAATTTAGCAAAATACTTTTTGGACATTTTGAGAGGACTCTTACAGTTTCTTCATGCTTCCGACTGCCAACTTTTCGTTGGAAATAATAAGACAATAGGCATCTCCTTATTGAGAACAAATTTAATATAAACCTTCAGTATAGGCAGCAGCTGATGAAATAACACCATGGAATATTGTATACTACCTCATGGTTATTTGTTATCAGCCCAAACATATTGGACACCGTCTTCCACATGATACCTCAATACCGCCTTAGAGATATTACTGCCACTCGCTAAGAAAACGTTGATGAAGAAGACCAAATCAATCTTAGCATGGTTCTTCTCATAGAGCATCTGCACAGGTCTGAGTAAGGACATCATAGTCAGATACGGGGTTCTCAGCCGCCTTCTTGTTAAACTGCGCAATAATCTGCTTAGTATCAAATCCCGGATACTGGATTGCCTCGCGGACATTTCTATTGACAGACCATTCCGCATTAGTCATGACAAGAAACAAGTTGTCATGATTGTTAGAATCTATGTTTAGAAACCTCATCGAGTCTTGCAGCACATAGACCCGAGGCCTAAGTCCCAGACATGATCAGCCAGTTGACAAGAACGCTTTCTTGTAATAACGTAACTACACCGACTATGTGACTCACAACTGTAAGTCTGTAAAAAGTATGTTTAACTAAATTGCTGTAAAAATCTACAGAATCAAAACACTTGTGGGCAACAAAGCATTTTTAGTTTGTATAGGGTTGGTGATCGTTTGTTTCCGTTTTTGTAAGCCCATGTGTTCTTGCACAGTGGCGTATTTACCCTACGACCGAGAGGACCACGGTGTGGGGTGGCAGACTGCGAGAGGCGCCATAAGACGCTTCTCGATAACTGCCATGTTTTCTTGAACAAGCCTCGTATTTTCTCAGTGCTTGCTGTGAAAACCGGTGCTCCAAATGACTAAATACGTCACTAACAGTGCATGAGTAAGTGTCTCAAATAAATTACAACAGTTTTGACCTAAATATAATAATTGACTTATGGGGCAGATTCATCAGTGTGCAACATGTGGTATCAATCATATTTTAACCATTGCACTATGCAAAATATAAATGTTAGTACTACGTATTGTTACTTATCTAATTACTTGTATACATTTAAATGTATGTTATTCGTGACTACATGCTAAACTTTTACTTAATATTCCGGAGCCCCAAGCTTACAGAAGATCGGTTATTTGTTAGTATTAGCGCATATTTATATGGCATTGTACACATTGAAACCACAATCTTTGAAGCACCAGCGTTAACAAATCGAACTCTGCTCAGTAAATGCTCTCCGTACTGCGCGATATTTATCGTGCTTGTATTTACATATACTGATTTCAGTGTGGTATACGCCAAAATAATACTAATATTATGTAGAATGTTTAAGTCATTGTGTTTTGGTACGTAGTTGTTCTCATACAATATCCAGCCTTGAATACTTGAGAATTAATGTTATGACGTGTTAAGTGGAAAATATAGCGTATAATATCAGGTTCATATACTTATTGTGTATTTTCGTGTTAAATTGGAGTGGTAATGTCATATTATCATTTATAAACTTGTATACAATAATGGCTTTTGGAATGTTCGTAATGTAAGTGCATACACGTTTGGTTACTTTATGTGAATTCTTAAAATTCTATAGAAATTTATATAATACACTATTTTAAAACTTACAACCCTAGGTTAATATAATTATTATGATATAAACAGTGTCTAGAATCCCTGCAAATTGTATCTATGATTTTCTACTGTTTTTTTTTTCTCTGTGGGTTTGGGGAGCATATTTTTAAATCAGTCTGTTAGCAAGTCGCCATACAGTTTTGGAAAAACATTCTGTTTAAACCATAAAATTAATTTTGTTACAACGAATATTAAGTTTATTTATTTTAAGTGCACAGCGGGAGTGACAAACAGTGAGGATAGGAACTTGCTTTTATAACATCACTTCGTTATTAATATGGCCTGGTCTGGCCTTAGCTGAGCTTTGTGTATCTTAAACGCAGGATAAAAACTTGATGTACTCTAATAATATTCATTTTATTTAGCTAGGAACTGATGTCATAGTGTGTATTACATAATTATAGTAAATGTCTTGAAGCTCAGCTAGCGTCGGTCCCAGGAACGAGGTGCGAAATGGGGATTGTTCGAGTAAATAAATTGGTAGTATAACCGTGGGCCTGTTGTGGCACCTCCACGGCTACTATTCGATAATAAATAGGCGTCAATATGTCATGTTTCATAGCACATTTAATCGTAGTTTTGTGTCAGTATATTTAGAAGAATTTCACTCTTGTTTATGGCATTTTTAATTTTCATTTGTGGTGGTTTTATATAATTATTGCCGATGGACAGAATGTTTCATTTGTAATGTATCTCTATATCATCTCGATAAGATCGAACTCTTAACATCGTCTGTACAGAAAGCCGAAGAGTTATATGACAGGCACCTATTTTCCCATTTAGATTTAGAGCCGATGACTGAAATTCGAAGTATCTTAGCGATACTGCCTATGCCATATAAAAATTAAATCAAAAGCATTATGAACATTTTGACTGCGATTGATTCTTCTAAAATCATGATAAGGTAATTTGTTGGATATATAATCTAAATATCAGATCGATTGTATCAGAAATGGAACATCCCTCTCGGGAAGCTGTAACCTAATCTAGTTCCGTTCAAAAACAAGTAATCCACTATTAACAAGGCTTTGGCCATATTGCTATCATACAAGAGTTTGTTCGTCAGCTCTCTATCTATTATGTAATTACTCTGTAATTTATTGGATAGTTTATCTAATGAGAACTTGTCCCAATAAAAATAACTAAAAAGCAAATTTAAATTCATGAAGCTTATTGTGTTTTTACAAATACTTAAAATTAATATGAGCATTTTTTAAAGACTAATAATAATGGTAATGCATATTTAAATTAACCACTTGGACAATCAAAATTTCACTAGGCCCTTACTTGGGTACCTACCAGAATATGTACTGGATTCGTCATATGCTAACTGAAGTAGACCGGCAGTTTAATACATTTTAATTGACCTGACTCTCGTAAAATGTTCTTACACGCATTAGGTAATGTTCGTATAAGAACATTTACAAGATAACGCAGATTCAATATGCAGTAGGGTTATTTTTAAATTAAAATAGAAAACATTTAAATTTCCGTATGGTATTGTTGTTATATTGTACTATTATGCTATATTGTATCGTTTTCTGAAATAAAAGACTTAATTTATGAGTAGTTTCTTGTATTTTACTTCAATCAAGCCGGAGGCGTAGATGTTCATCTATGCGATATTTTTTGTAGGAACGGGGTTTCTCTTCCATATTTTTAAAAGTATTTATGATACATTCAGTCAAAAAAGTATCGGGAATGGATGATTTGTTTATGGTTCCAAATTCAAATTTTTATTTTTTTTGTAGTTGTTAGATTGGCACAACTGTTTTCCATTTTGGCGCGGAGTTTGAGTTGCATCTGTTATTTATATTAAATACAGTGCTGGTTTTAGTAATATCATATATAGTGTGTATTGCGAATTTCATAATGGACAAAAATATCGAACAAAGAGTTTGTCTTAAATTTTGCATCGCCAATGGAATTTCGTGTTCGGAGTCACTGAAAATGTTACAGAAGGCTTACTTACGGTGAATCGACTTTATCAAAAACTCGTGCTTATGAGTGGTTCAAAGCGTTCAAAAGCGGTCGAGATGTGATGGAAGATTTGCCTCGCTCTGGTAGGCCGTCAACGTCTGCAACTGAAGTTAACATCGCAAAAGTGAAGGAAATAGTGACTGAAAATCCCCATTCAACTCTGAGAGAGATAGCCGCCGAACTTTCTGTATCTCACGAGTCGATCCGTACCATTTTAACTAATCATTTGGGTATGAAACATGTTGCTGCTCGGCTAGTCCCAAAAGATCTGAATTTTCTCCAAAAACTCAATCGCATGAAAGTCGCTGAGGACATGCTAGAACGAGTCAGTTCGGACCCAACATTCATGAAACGCATTGTTACTGGTGACGAGACGTGGGTTTACGAGTTTGACATGCAAACTAGTCAACAAGCTTCGGAGTGGCGCCTTCCAAGTGATCCGAAACCGAAAAAACCACGCCAAAGTCGATCAAAAGTCAAAGTCATGTTGACTGTTTTCTTTGACTATCGCGGTGTTGTGCACACTGAATTCTTACCGGAAGGTCTAACGGTAAATAAAGAATATTATTTGAGCGTTATGCGGCGTTTAAGAGAGAAAATTCGACGAAAAAGGCCAGATTTGTGGAAAGAAAATTCTTGGATTTTGCACCACGACAATGCGCCTTCGCACAAGGCTATCATAGTGAACGAATTTTTGACCAAACACTCAACAAATACCATCCAGCAACCACCATAATCACCAGATATGCCTCCTGCTGACTTTTTTCTTTTTCCTAAACTCAAATTACCACTTCGTGGCACCCGTTTTCAATCGATAGAAGACATAAAGGAGAATTCGCGGCGAGAACTGAACTCAATTCAGGAAGCAGCGTTTAAAAAATGTTTTGATGAATGGATTATTCGTTGGCGCAAGTGTATCGTTTCTAAAGGAGCATACTTTGAAGGTGATAAAATAAATTTGGATGAATAACAGACATTTTGTGTATTATTGATCTTTTCCCGGTACTTTCTTGACAGAGCAGTATAATTCTAAAAGAGTAGAGTCCATTCAGTCTAGTTGCATCCCCAAGTAGCAAAACAGGCGCCGCTGCCGGGCACCTGGACGGTGCACTTTTGTATGAAACCGCGCAGGCGCCCACGTAATACAGTGTTTGACTTTATACAACCAGACAGGTGTTATAGTCTGGTGGGCTACTGCCCGGTAGTTGATTTCGGGCTATCGTATATATTCAAATCGCGCGGAGAACGTTGATTGCCCGACGCAGGATTTCGTATTTTCTTCGTAGTTCTTATGTGGCGTCATAGATGTCGTTACATCACTCCCCTCCGGAGATCGATGATTCTTGATGCGTGCCAGGCGGGCGGTATGTTGGTTTCAGTGAGTCGGAACCGATGCCGCATTCTTGGTGAGTCGGAACTGTCTGCGGTGATGTCCCAGTGGGTCGGGATGATGTCCCAGTGAGTCGGGATGATGTCCCAGTGAGTCGGGATGATGTCCCAGTGAGTCGGGATGATGTCCCAGAGTCGGGATGATGTCCCAGTGGGTCGGGATGATGTCCCAGTGAGTCGGGATGATGTCCCAGTGAGTCGGGATGATGTCCCAGTGAGTCGGGATGATGTCCCAGTGAGTCGGGATAATGTCCCAGTGAGTCGGGATGATGTCCCAGTAAGTCGGGATGATGTCCTAGTGAGTCGGGATGGTGTCCCAGTGAGTCAGGATGAAGCCCCAGTGAGTCGGGGTACTGCTGTCCCAGTGAGTCGGGATGATGACCTAGTGAGTCAGGGTGGTGCTGTCCCAGTGAGTCGGGACGATGCTGCAGGCTCCAGTGAGTCAGAATAGTGCTACTGGCTCCAGTGAGTCGGAACGAGTTTGTGCGACGTAGGGCTTGATTGCTGGCCTGGTCGACCAGGATAGGTTCTTCACGGCTCTTCATATAACTGGCCGAAGGTGCGGTGTGCTAAGCCAAGGTCGCTGATGAGGCTGAGGTGATGGCCAGGTATGACCAGATAGGCATACTGGTGGTCAGGATACCCTTAGCCGTGGGTGCTGGCTGTACGGCTCGTTGCTCGAAAGCTTGAAGTGATGAAGATGTCACGAAGTAGTAGCTGCACGAAGGCTGCGCTGACGTTCTTTGCCGAGGGTCACCAGTTTGGAGGTAAGCGGAACAGAGAGTAAAGTCCCGTAAACCTCCGTTGAAAAGGGAGGATCCTCCGATCAGACGGGTGTTATAGTCTGGTGAGCTAAAGCCGGGTAGTTGATTTCGGGCTATCGTATATATTCAAATCGCGCGGAGAACTATGATTGCGCGATGCAGGATTTCGGAGTTCTTATGTGGCGTCGTAGATGTCGCTACACGTACCTTCCACACTTACCTGCCGCATGACGCAGGTCCTCACCGGACATGGCACGTTCGCACGGCCGGTTGCCGCCACTGTCCGGACCACCCGGAGAACACAGTTGAGGTGTGCCCTGCTTGGGCGGAGCATCGCCGTGCCATCGTGAGGGCAATCAGGCGGCGGAGACCTCTCGCGCCGGGCCTTGGTAGCTCGCTGTCCTACCGTCCGGTAACTGCCCGGACCGAGCATAAGACATCGGCGGCGTGCACTGTTCCCGCGCACCTCAAGGAGTTGTCAGCGACAGCAGGGGCCCAGCTGGTTCGAAGCCTACGGGGTCCAGGGTTATCCGAAAAGGAGCTTGAGCCCCGGTATGAAGGCTAGAAAGAACGGAGTGGGTTTTTAGTCAGTAAGAGTCTGACACTATCTCCCGCTCCAGCCAAGAGCAGGGGTTGTCATTGGACGATTTTTGCTGACCGAAAAAATAAAGAGGGGTAATCGTAGACGTTCGGTCATTTAAAAAGAAACCTATAGACGTTATTTCCGGTAACATTCCAGTATAGATTTTTTACTAACGGCACTTACGCTTTAAACGCAAATAGCAGCCTGGGAGTTAATCCTAGAGGTTCCTTCTGATAGTAAAAAATCTTCAGGACATTATTTTCGATGAGAATCTACTATATTTTTATTCTGGGTACTTTCATTTTTGGGTACGAAATAAATGATGTCCTTTGAAAGCGTCGCCATTGATTAACAAGTTGAAGGGGAATCATTTGTCATGGCATGGTCATATAATGAGGGATGAAATGTATGTTACTAAAAGAGTGATGAGTATAAATGTGGATGGGTGGAGAAGGAAAGGGAGGCCAAAGAATTAATTGATGAATTGTGTGAAGAGTAATATGAAAGAAAAGGAAGTTAGTGATAGCATTTTTTTTTATAATGTATAGGCTCACGTTTGACCACTACCTCACCTGATGGTAAGCGATGATGTGGCTGACGATGGAACACGCTTGCCTAGAAGCAACCTATTCACTCTTGACTTAAAGACCCCTAGGTTATAGCTATCAGGAAATAGACTCCGGCAGGAAGTTCCACTCCTTAGCTGTACGCATAATGATTGTATTCCCAAAAAGCTTTGTACGTATGGGTGGGATGTCGGATGGACGCAACGCCGTACGTCTTGTGGTTCGATGATGCTCCGAAATGTAAACGATAGAAAACGGATAGGCAAGCAACTCGGCGTCTATGCTCAAGACTTTGGAGTTTTGACTTCACAAGTGCATCATCGCTTATGATCTTGGCACGCCTTTCAATCGACTCTAGTGCATCAAGCTGGTATTTGGCTGATCCATCCCAAAGATGAGGGCAGTACCTACTCCATACACGATCGAACTTGCGCTTTATAGAGGTTGAGCAGCTGTTCCGGCGTGAAATACCGTCTCACCTTTGCTAAGATCCCCAATTTTTTGGCAGCTAGTTTGGCTTTTGCCTCAATGTAGGAGCCGAAATTGAGGATAGACGAAAGCGTTACCCCAAGAAGCACAAGATTTTCGGTAATTGGCACGGTTACACCCCGGAAAGATGGAGCCGGGGTGGAATTGGCTCCGTGTAGCGGAGAAAAGACATGTCTGGGTTTTCGTCAATTGAACTTGACCATATTGGCATCACCCCATTCTGAGACAGCCTCTAACGACACGTTCAAGCGTTCAACCATAGCCTCTCGGAGAGACCGGATTTGTGACCCACTAGCTCGCGCGTCGGATATGTAACTCAGCAACAGTGCTGTCGTCTACATACCCAAAGGTTCCGGGTTTAAGTAGGTCATTTATGCGCAGCAAAAACAGTGTTGCCGAGAGCACCGACCCCTGAGGGATTAATCTCCATTTGACCCGACGAGCAGCCATTAATTACCATGATGGATCGATCCCTCAAGAAATCTGCGAACCAATCACACAGACCAGTAGGCAGACCGAAGGAAGGAAGCTTGGCAATAAGGCTTTCGTGCCAGACCCTATAGAAGGCCTTCGAGATATCAAGAGACACGGCAAGCGCTTCCCCATGTTTCTCTATCGCCTCGCTCCAGATATGTATAGCATACGCTAGAAGGTCCGCAGTAGACCGATTTCGACGAAAGCAGTATTGCCGTTCGCTGAGGATGTCGTTAGCTTCCAGGTATGCCAGAAGCTTCCTGTTAATTACCCGTTCCATGCTGTACAGAGGATGGACGTAACAGAGATGGGTCGGTAGTTTGCCGGGTCAGCTCGACTGGGCTTCTTGGGCACAGGCTGAACGTTAGCTTGCTTCCAAGCCGTCGGTACTTTTCCAGTCTCATATGAGAGGCGAAATAGGCAGTCAAGATTAGAGACAATTCAGACGCAAAAGTTTTTAGAACGAGCGCTGGTATCCTGTCGGGGCCACTAGCTTTATTCACGTCAAGATTACTCAGGACCCAACGAACGTCTTTCTGATGGATACGAATATCCGACATACTCGTCACGCACCCATCAGGAGAAACGGGGGGCAGCATGTCACCGGAACCCAGACGCGAAGATTCCGCAAAAAGAGAAGCAAATAGGTTTGCTTTCTCCTCAGCGGTGTGGGCCAGTGACCCATCGGGTTTCAGCAGTGGCGGAAGTGAGGGGCGGCAGAAGTTCGATTCAACCGACTTTGCCAGGGACCAAAATGCTTTGCTACCAGTGGGGTATGAAACAAATTTGTTTCCTATTTGGCTAATGTGGTCGAACCGAAACTTTCGCAACACCTTTTTGCAGGACTTGGCATCAATGTTGAAGGCCTTCTTCTTAAGAGTCACGTCGCTTGCTCTACGTGCACGAGCATCGGCCCAAGCTTGGTATGCCGCGTGTTTTATCGCATCGGCGCGAAAACACTCCGCGCCAAACCAAGGTCGAGCCTGGTCCGACATTGTTACGTCAGAAAATAGGATGTAGTACTCCATTCCCCTACGCAACACATCCGTTATGGCATCAGCGCACGACGAAGCATCCTCCATAGAAAAGCAAGTGGGCTGCCAAGGATAGCATGCAAAGAAAGTCCGCATGCCATCCCAATCTGCTGACCTGTATCGCCAAACCCGCCGAGTGCCTCTAGTAGACAGACACAGACTTAACCAGACAGTGGTCAGAACTGCCTAAAGGCGAAGATATCACCACTGAGTAGCGGTCTGGATCTGTCGTCAGCAGAAGGTCCAAACAATTGGCAGTGTGCGAATCCACATCCGGTACCCTCGTTGCCCCCTGGACCAGCTGGGTGAGATTCAATTCCAGCGCTAGCTTCCGCATCTCACGACCAGCATGATCTGTGCACTGGTATGGAAAAAGCCACTCTTGGTGGTGCGCATTAAAGTCCCCCAGTAACACTAATTGGGCGGAAGGGTACCGCTGCTGAGCCGCATCTGCTGCCCCACTCAGATGCTGTGTGAGCCCGGACGCCACCTGATCTCCGCTTTGCGAGCGGTAGACACAAGCGTAGATTATTTTATCTATTATAAAGCGTAGATTATTTTTAGGCTTGTGTCAACCAAAGCCCAAAGCGTTGAGAACCTGGAGTCCTCAAGATTACGGAGACGCCGATAGCAGAGGTCGTCCCGGGCATTCATAAATACGTCCGCGTGTGGTTTGAAGTTGTGCTCCAGGGTAAAACCTGGGTATGAAAAATACGACACGTCGGACGGACCTCTAATCTGCGTCTCCGTAAGGAATAGTAGAGCTGGTTATTCAGTCTGAGGTGATGGACTGCAACGAGATTAGAGTGCAAACCTGGTATATTGGAGCGGTGAACTTTGTGACAGAGGAAGTGCAGCTGTTTAACTTAACTCTTTCTATTCCTTTTCATAATTTGAGAGCTAATGGAGGAGAGGAGAACCTTCAGGCACACACTGAAAGGACGACACCATTAGGGGACTAGTCTGGAGACTGCGGGGACGCCCAAGTCCCCCCGAGAATGTCCATCGGGCCCTCTCATCTGGTCGCCAACCAGCATGATGGCGCATTCCGAGATTTTACGACAGATGGCGGGGCAGCCTTTCATGTGTGGCTAGCACATTACTTGGGCCCCCAACTATCTGCGGTCGGTCAGCGGTGCACCGTGCCTTGGATCCCGCTACCCTCCGCGACTAGTCTCCCGTTACATCCATATCAGTGCAAGCCAGGCTGGTCTGCTTGTGTTAGAACAACTATTTCGACCCAACTCCTCTAGACTGGCTACACTGAGCATCATACCGGATCACAGCCAGGCCGCTTGGCGGCGAGCATGACGAGTGACAGGGCAGAATGGAAGAAAAACACGTGTTGCGCCGACCCCAAATAAGCTGGGACAAGGGCAGGAAGATGTTGATGAGCAGGGAGTGGATGATTTCATACTGGTTCCACAGAAATCAAATATTTATCGGTAGCTTATATCTGACCACAAGACACTTGCGCCCTGCCTTAGAGCCGGTACTGATCACTGACGTCGCAGCACGGTACGACCCGACAAAGAATTTTATTATTATTTCTATCCTTCTCCCCTAGCCAAGTTACATCCGTTTCGCTGGCGTCGAAAGCTTCGTCGCAAGCTGTCGTCGAATTCTTTGGTTCTAACCACCTGATTAAACGTTGAGATGACGTCAATCCCGTACCTACATTTGAAGCTTTCTACTAGCGTTAACGTTAACTGTTGCAGATTAGCAACATGGCTAGGGTACTTATTAAATAAATACACCGCGGGACGTCGTGTCATTCCGTGAGCTGCAGCAGTGTTTAATGAGAATAATTTAGATGGGGCCGTCTCCTTCTGCGAAGCAGTAATTGCAGCTAGCGAACGAGGACACCGTAAGAATGAGGGAACGTACATCCTCACACCCCTGCCGCTACCGCGGAAAACGTCACAGGCGTCTTGAGTAGCAAGGCGATCTCCGGCCATCGTAAGGGCTGGCGGACGACGAGTAATAGGTAGCTCGCCGTCCGCTCGTCCTATAAGGTTCGAAACCTAGTCGTCGACGGCGCGTTGTGCCTCGCGCACCTCAATGAGACGTCAGCAAACCGCGGCCTAGGGCAATTCCTAAAAGAGCAATGGGATTTACTGAAGCAACATAGGTGGGACTTTACTCAGTAAAAGTCTGACTTGTCCTCCCTTCCACCCTGGAACGGGAGAAGTCACTAGACGATTTCCCATCTTTAAAACAAACCTTACTTGCTCAAACGGGTAAATAAACTGTAAGTATTCCATTTTTTCCGCATGTCTACTAGGGGGGCCAAGGTATTGATTGCATGCGGGACGAGGGCTCTCCAAAGACTAAAGCCGCCTCTGATCCGCACAGAGGAAAACTAGTTGATTAATGAGTGGCTAGGCTTACTGTGGGACGCCACCACGTGACGCGATATGCCGCGACATACTAGTCTCTTGCGAGCTGCTGAAGCACGCGATGCCGTGCCGCCAGGCCCTTAAGCGTCCAAACCAATGGACTTGGGTCAGTTTCGTGATAGCTGATAGGACACCCTCTACCGAACCATTACTGATGCTGCACGATGACCACACAGGGACTCTGCGGAACCTGAATAGTTCAGTGACATCGAGCTACGAGAGCACACATCCGACCCAATGCTTGTTGTTTCTCAATTGTGAAAATTCTCTCATCGCCGATCAAGTCTCTCTGTATTGTATTCTCTAATTAAAATATTAATAACCAAACAAAACTATATTTTTCCTAATGTGTATGTTTGGAAACTGTAGTTTGTGTAGTTTTAATAAACTAATAATAAATGTTTAAAATCTACTTTTAAGCTAAACTCACTTTTATTCGAGTTTATCAATATAAAAACAAATGGGGTGTCTCCGGTACGGTACTCTCGGGGATTGGGGCCCTCAGGGAAAACCGAACAACCATGAAGGAATTCTAAAATAAAAATAAATCAATATGGCATTGCACATGTTTATTACTTTTTTCCTAAAATAACATTTTTCATCAACAATAAAATTACAATAATAAATATATTCATGATTACAAACTATTTTATAGGTTTATAGGCTTACAATAATACAAACGGTGCACTTTGTGATAGAAATGTGTTATGAAATGTGAACCTAAGTTGTGTATGTAAAATAAAATATTTGAAATAAATTATAACATATAACACTATCCTGACTCTGAAACAGGTCCAAGTTTATAGACGTAATAAAATCAATTACAAAATAAAACTATGTTGCCTATAAATATTGCATCGGCTAAAGTCCTGATTGTGGTTCTGATAAAAACCAACAAAATTATTGAATACTGTGCATTATTGAGATCATTTTTAGAGTAAATCCAAGTAAAAATCATTATTATATTATAATAATTTAAAAATAAATTTCATTACAGCTATCATATTTCATTAACACATTGAAATTGTTGCAGTTAACCAAAAAGGTTCTACCGATATTAAATACCTTCCATTTAAACACGTTGCATAATTAAAACAAAACCATTTTCCGTGGTCCCATCATCTATTTCATTACGGCGGTTAAGAGAGAAGTACATACGTAAAAATGTAGCACTATTCAAATTATTAAAATAGCTTTAGAAATTATAGTAATAACTATAGATGGTGCATACCGCTAATTCTGCAAATTACCAACATTTTAAAACGAATAACTGCAAAACGTAAGTACTTAATTAATAACAATGCACATTATTTTATTTACTTTAGTAGAAAATTTGATAATTATATAACATAAAACACGGGACAGTTAGGAAAAGTTAAAAGGATAGGGGGCAAAAAGCCTAGTTTTTCAAAATAAGTAATTGAAATGGGTACTTATACCATATCTACATCTCAAGTAAACTACCTACAGTGCGTTTCACTTATAAAGTTCCTTCGCCGTAATGTTGGCTCCCCAGTCTGTCTACAGAAAAAAGAAAAGAGTTGCCTACTCTACCAAAATTGTTCCACGAAATGCGGAACGAGTCGCACCGCTTTATGGAGAATTACGAGAAGAATGGGATTTTTAAAAAAAAAGCAGGTCTAAAAGAAATTGTTGGAACAACCAAAATTGAGCCCAGCATCCTTTACTCAAAAATAGTTTTTACAGTTTCCAAAAGAAAAAAAAAGAAAATTATTAGGCAATTAGTATCGAAATATGATACTAATATTGAGTATTTTCATTGATAAAAATATAGCAACACTGTTGTTCCGTATTGCCAACATTACGGCGATGGAACTTCTTATGTGAAACGCACTCTACTGTGTAAAAGCAGCTATGTAACGACGCTCACGTGGAGTTTATGAGGTTTATTTACATATACCGATAGCAATATTTTTGTTGCTTCTACTTTTTCAATAACCAATAGTCTTTTTCACATGCGATGCTATAGATGATAACGACACGACATCGTGGGGCTGGTAGTTACTCGTATCTGACGTTGTCAAGACGTTACCCAACAGCTTGTTTATGTTATGCCACCGAGCAATTTCAACAGTTGACGATATCGATGACGACAATAATACAATGTGAAAGTGCGCGTTACAAAATGTATGTAACTACCAGTTCCACGATATCCTGTCTCTTTAGTTTAATTTGAAAACGAGTAATATCTTAAAGTAGGTGAATATTATGCATAATACATTTTGCTTCTTAAAATGACTAATAATGAGACCACTGAAAGCGTACTTTACAAATTAAAATTCATAAATAACAAATTTTATCACAATCATTATTAAAAAAATCTTAGAATCTATTTATATAATCACGTAAGGTAAGATTACACATACGAGTACATATATAAAATTGAATGTGATGTTGAAGCATCGTAATAAAATGCTTACATATATATCCTAGTTTGATTTCCATCTACACTTATATTTTATTAAGCACATTTTTACACAATGACCCATCCCCACTCTATGTGGATGAAAAATACCTTAAATGCACTTAGTTTTATAATCGTGTTTTTCAGGGGACTGGCCGCAAAACATATGACCTCAAACGAATGCCTTTTAGATATTTTTGAAAAATTATTAAAAGAGAAATAATAAAAGAAGAAATAAAAAGTTAAAACCATCTAGGTTTTACTGTTTTACTTACAAGACTCTATAAATTGTTTTTTTTTTATTAATTTAAAAAAACAGTAAGTAATCATAATTTTAAATTACTTTTTCTTTTAGCTAAGATAGTAACTTTGGAGTCTTAAAATTTACTTGTAGTTAAATAATAATAATAAATCTTCCGAGTTCTATTCTCAATATATTTATAATGTTACGATCATTTAAGGTATTTTTCCACAAGGTCATTTAACTATATAGGTACGTACATAATAGCAATAATAGTAAGAAATGATTAGTTAGCAAATATTAAGCATTTCCATTGCAATATTAATTAATATCTCTAGATTATTGAAAACACCATAAGATTGTATTAAATCTTGATCAGGTTTTATACACACGATAAATTATCAGCAGATCGTTTTATATGAAACAATCCCATCTAAAATTTATTTTTTGCAATATATCCCTAACCACATAAAGAATGGTTTATTCTTGCGATTTATTATAATCTCACGCTGTTTGCTACCAGCCGGTGACATATATGTATTAGTATAAAAAGCGTATAATATTGTTAAAATTAAATAAGATAGGTTATTTTAAAGTATTCACGATATTCGGAGGGAAGTCTATATACTTAATACTGAGATGTGTTACGGAAAAGAACACGATTGAGAATAAAATAAATTACAATATTTTAAGTACCTAGCTACATTGTAAACCAATTAATTATATTGAATATATAAGACATATTGTTTGACAAACAATTCACAATAAAACATAATAAAATAATATTATTTAAAAAAATACATTCAGCGTACTTTTTTTCTATGAACTATTACTCCTAGTCTAATATACTATCAATTATAATTTAAATGGCAACAAAACTTCAATCTTATTTAATCGCTACTTTTATAATATGTACTAGATCCAGCTAGACATTTAATTACGAGAAGATAGCAGAGCATACATTCTTGATTTCAATATTATATAACTTATATAAATAAACAGAAATACTACAGGGAGGTAAAATGACCCGAACAATACAAGTTCAGACAGTCAAGTTTAATAATATTAAGAAACTAACGTGAGTAAATGATGTACATAAAAGGTTGGTACTTTTCAACCATGTGTAAACATTATAAATCTCAGCAATTTATTTATTTTAGCTAGGTCAAATTTAAAGATCAAACTATTCAACAAGGTAATTTAATACTTCGGAGATAGAAGCAAACAAGTTAACATTAAAATAGTTCAATCTACACATTTCAAATGTGGTTTATCACTGTTGCAGTGTTGGCGCTTAGTGAGGCAGCACTGAGTGATAACTCCACCCTGACTAAAATGCGTATGCGGCCGTGTTGTCACGCGCACCACGTCAGCCTAGCTACAATCTTATAAAATCTTGCCTAAATTGCCGTTTACTTTATATTATAAATATACAACTCCTAGGAAATATGTAAGTGTAAATAAATCTGTCTCGAGTATATATGGATAAATGGATTTAAATAAATTCCCTAACGATAACAATATATCTTAGACACATATCCGGAGAACATACATGAGGGCCTCAATAACTTGAATAATAATGTTAGAATATACTAGGACACCAAGATTCTTGAAAGGTACTAAGTTTTTTGTTTTATAATAAGTTTTTTTTTTACAAATGAGTTTTTATTCAACTGTGGTGAAGCAGACACAGCGAAATGTTTCTCATAACGAGCTTGGTAGTTGGCACATGTGTACGAGGTATAGGTACAAAAGAGTCATCAGGAGAAAAGTAATGAAAATTTAAAGATAATTTAATTATGTCGAACTACTAAAACATTTGTAACTCCTGCATATTTGAAACCGGTATCTTGTCATACTTTATTCGTAACTCGTTTTCTAGTTATATTCTTTTATCTGCATGAGCCTATGTTTACAAAACAAACTTACATTATAAATTATGTGAAAAATAGGTTTGCTGTGTAGATTCGCATAAAGGTCTGTTGGTCCTTTGATGGTGCTCGAAAACTGTCAAGCGCGGGAACCTGTAAAATGAAAATAAATTATAATTATATAACGTCATGGTCAAAGCAGAATAGTAGATAATGTGACTGGGGGATAAAGCAGTGTCTTAGTCGTGGGCGGCATGACAAGTTTTAATCCCGAAAGGCAGTGAGGGATTTATATAATTAACTACCGAGCATCGCGAGGAATTTAATATAAAAACCTGAGTGACGTGAGGAATTTAAGCCGCCTAAGACAAAGACAGCATCATCCCCGTGATGGATACTCTACTTTTTACACTATCTGTGAGATAAAAAGATAATTTACTAAAACAAATTATTTATTAGAGAAATATAAGTATTATTTACAAATTGATCTTCAATCACTCGACATGTTTTGAGATTTAAAACAAAGAAAATTCACTACTCTAAGATTTTAAGGATTTCATTTTCTATAACGCTCTTTTACTTCTTTTTTTGACTCGTCCATGACCACATGTTTATTAGTGGCATGTTTGATCTTTGAATAAACTTGTTTGATGCACGTACTCGTAAGTACAGACGTATATTTTAATTCACTTAAGCGGTGAATTCACTAGCAGACTGCCAGCGACGGGCTGCCTGTCACGGGCAACTCTGTCCCATGTCTGTTCGTGAATGCTAGGCAACAGGCTCGGGCAAGTCCGTCAGTCCGTGCCCGCCGCCTGCCCGGAGAATGGTATTTTATCACAAGCAAGTCTGAACGTGAATGGTCGAGTCGGGCAGCCCGCCTGCATTCACACCTCAGAGTAGCTAATAAAAAGACGAAAATAAATCAAACCTACCTTCGGAACTATCTATGCTGAGTTCGACTTTGTAGCATTCGTCAAAGATCCCGGCACTTTGCGCTCATAGGCTCGTTTTTGGTTTTGTTCAGCTTGGGGTAAGCTTGCCCCACTTTTACTGGTCCCTTAGATTTCAACTGTCCAGACCCTTGTATTTTGGTCCTTTATTTAAACAGATAGGTACTTTCGTCTTTATTTTATCTTGAGTTGCAAAGACAGGAGCTGGTTCTATGTTCATCGCAGTTTTTATGGCTGTAAAAAATTTGGTACTTTATTATTGTACTTACAGACAAATTACTGTCAAACAAACGGCCAGCGAGAAAGTATTCGTTACTAGCACCCATAATGTCTCAAATAACAGTATAAATATATAATATAGTAATTAAAACATATTATTAACATCAAGAAGTGACACTATTACGAAGCAAGCAGTAGGTACTTACAATCGGCGAGCCCTTGGTGTAAGTGGCGTATCTATAGTTTGTCTGAGATTCGCTGAGCGAACCGGTGCTGGGTTCGGCATCTGTGACCTGGTGGCCGGGCTGTGCCGTGCTCGACCTGCCCGTCTCGCCCAACGCCTCTGCTCGGTGCTCGCCCGCAGGTTTAAAAAATGACTCACACTTTACATATCGAGACGTGGTTTTCTTGAACGAATGTGTTGAGAGCGTGCTCGATTTTCTGTTTACCAATTATTCAAGATTTAGTCTTCTTTCTTTTATTAAGTTTAGCCTGCTCTTCTTGTACCAAACCTAATAAAGGCTATACATAAGTAATCTTTTCCATAAGTTAGGTGCTCTCTACTTGCATGCGCCAGTTACTTGCGTGCGAGTTCAGTAGTATGTCCGGTTTGGTGCAGCGGCCGGAACGTATGTCTCTGTCTATCGCTGACAGGTAACCATATGCACAAACAAGTTGTTCAGGAGATGCCCACTCTATGGCAGCCGCAGCAGCAGATTGGTACACCAGAGTAAGCTTGCGGGCGGCGAAGTGCGCTGCCACGTTTATGAGTCTCCGACACATGCGCGCTACGCCTTCAGACCATCTACTGTTTTGTAAGGACGCCGCTATAAACAGTAACGACTTGGATTAAACACCAAATGATTAAAAACAAAAGACAATCCGTAACACACGGAAATCTTACTTTGAACGAAATACTTTTAAAGTTAGCTCATCGTAATGATGCGTACTTGTGACTATATCACACTTACCAGCGATGCCGCACCCGTACACCGTTTCGGCTACATTCTCAATGGTTAGATTGACGATATGATGCCGATAGAACTTTACAGAAGTGCTTTGTAATACATTTGTGATGTACATCATCCTGACCGTATACAGAAGACAATGAAAAGCATTATAAAACTTCGACTGCACGCAATTCGCATGACTGCAATATAAAATAAAAATAGGTTATAAGATTACCTTTAACCTTTACATACTAGTTAATACATACTTCTGAAGTGTGTAATACTATACTAGAGTCAAAATTGTAGGAAATTTTGATTATCTATTTCTCTTTGTAGTATATAGAAGTAAAGATTATATGTACTTGTAGAAATTAAACTAGATGGGACGGACACTCGAAGTTGAGTCTCTTATAAACAAAATCAGCCTTAATCACATACAGCGTGTGCCATAACATCGAGAATGATGTTTTAAAATGTAAAAAAGCACACAAAGATTGATGGAAATAAAATGATGAAAAACACAAACGTCTTGCAAAGAATAAATATTTTGTAACTAGTATTTTAAGGTGAAAGCTAGAAACCCGAAGGTCGTCGGGTCGCTAGGTAACGCTGGTCACATTTTTAATTTATTTTATTTTTAGTGTATGGGAACATTTTTAAATCAAAGATATGGTATTTAAATCGGTATATGGTGGTACTAAAATCGGACAATTACTGTCGCAAAATCAATTTAAAGAATGAAATGGATTCTGAGCCAATAATTTAATTATTCTATTAGATCATGAACAGTCAGAAGACTGTTCATGATGTAATTAACAGAATAAACTAAAAATGCTGAGCTAAGCCCCATGCAGCGAGAAGATGGCCACACTCAGGCCGATAGCTTTCACTTTAAGCGCAATTATTATTGGTTGACGTACTTACCTAGAGCAAAGAGGATAACACGCCGTACTCAGATATATTGTTTCAGACCCAAACCACAGTCAAACGGCAACATTGCACTCATATACTAGCAACAACTGTACAATTTTATACATTCAAAGCACAATGAAGTGTAAATAAGAGCTGAGACAATTAGAGAATAAGTAAAATAGTAAAATTATTTGTATGTTAGGTAATGGACAGCAATAATTCCGGCATCCTATGTGATGTCAAGTGGTTCCCACCACCTGGGTGTCGGCAATACCAGCTGCAACGCAGAAGCTTAAGATGCGTCGCCATCCTAGAGACAGTTACTGAGGCTAAATAGACATTAAATGCTTTGATTATAAATGAGACATACTACTCAATATAACTCTACTATTTGCTAATTTAAATGAAAATATCTATTGTGATATATCTAAGTTTATGATATCATCAAAAGTAGGTTCATCTTTTAGGAACGTTCCTGAGCGTTCCATGACGGGTATTTCTTTGAGGGGTGGGGGGGTCTCTTTTTCGTTCTTGTGAGGCTGTGGTTTGTTGGGGTGGGCGCATAGCTGACTCTTAGACATGCTCCTCTTGTGCGTCCTCAGATCAGCAAGCGATGAGGATTCTCTGTCGTGAGGTAGTTGCCTGCTCGAGTGCGCATGCGGACTCCGTTGACTCTTCGACATATTGTTCCTGAGCAGCTCTGACTCGACCAGGGATGATGATTCCCTTTCATCACAGTAAAGCTGTTGTCTGCTAAGTTGGGAACGCTGACTCCTCGACATGTTGTTCTTACAGGATGTATCCATCTCTTTTTTTACCTGTTGATAAGTAAAGGTGTTTTCTTAAACTATTTAAACTAATATTAGAAACCTAGCCAGAAATACATACACATGACTATCATCACAGCCGGAAAGAGAAAATACAAGATCGCGATAATTGTGGCTAAACGGTAAAGGAAGTCTACCCAAGAGTGGGATTGAAAGCAAACAAGAAAGTAAAATAGACCTAGCCTACCTTCGGAACTATTTTTGCCGAGCTTGACTTGGTAGCGTTCATCAAAGATCCCGGTACTTTCCGCTCGTTGGGCTTGTTATTTGTTGCGTTCGTCTTGGGGGTAAGCCTGCCCCACTTTTGCTGGTCCCTTGAATTTCGATTATCTAGGCTCCTGTATCTTGGGCCTTGATTTAAATAGACAGGTATCTTTGTCTTCATCTTATTTTCTGTTACAGTGACAGTGGCTGGTTCTACGTTGATTGCGGTTTTTATGGCTGTAAAGTTTGAGTACACTATTAATCAAGACTAATTACTTTCAGTGCGTCGAATACGCACAACGATAAATAAAATTATAATTAAATCTAATGATAACAATCATGATGTGACACTATTATGAAACAAGCAGTAGGTACTTACATTCCGCGGAGCCTTTGGTATGCTTCTGTTTGGTGTAAGTGGCGTATCTATTGCTCGTCTGAGACTCGCTGAGTGAATCGGTGGTGCTGGGCTCGGCGGTGCGCGGCCGAGAGCTGGTGGCCAGGCTGTCCTGCGACATGCTCGGCCTGCCCATCTCGCCTCGACGCCCCTTCGCAGGGCTCGCCCGCAGGTTCCGTAAATGTACAGGGCTTGAGTTACGAGACGACTCGCTCGAAGACTCAATTTTCGGTAAGTGTTTATTCACAACCGACTTCTTTTCTCTTGGTGACGGTTCTAAATATCGAGACGTAGTTTTCTCGAACGAATGTGTTCGGGGAGCACTCGGTTTACTATTCACCAATTCCTGAGATTTAGTCTTCTTGGTTTTATTAAATTTAGCTCGCTCCTCTTGCGCTTTCGTTGTCCTCACTTTTGGTATGTGAGGAGAGACAAACGGTTTCTTAAATTCACGGAGACCGCCGTTGCTCTTCAGAGTTTCGACAGAACTGACCGGAAGTATAGGTTTCGGAGTGTAAGGTACAAATGAAGCGCGCACTTGGGCTATGTCTACACTGCGAACCGTTGATGTCGCAGGTTTATTCTTGACAACCGACCTAGTTTTAAGTTTTCTGTCTGGCTGATTTGTAGGAGAGGCAAGGGGCAGAGCATGCGCGCCATACTTAATACAGCCGAGTTCACGTAATCTTTTCCGTAAGTTGGATGGCAGCTCCTTAAAAATTTGTGTAGTAACAACTCTAGGAGCCGCTCGCACCAGGGCGCCCTCTACTTGCATGCGCCAGTTACTTGCGTGCGAGTTCAGTAGTATGTCCGGTTTGGTGCAGCGGCCGGAACGTATGTCTCTGTCTATCGCTGACAGGTAACCATATGCACAAACGAGTTGTTCGGGAGATGCCCACTCTATGGCAGCCGCGAGAAAATCGTCCAGAGCTTGCTTAGCGGCGTGAGGAGCTTCGCTTGGCAGCGGAGGGATGGATTGGTACACCAGAGTAAGCTTGCGGGCGGCGAAGTGCGCTGCCACGTTTATGAGTCTCCGACACATGCGCGCTACGCCTTCAGACCATCTACTGTTTTGTAAGGACGCCGCTATAAACAGTAACGACTTGGATTAAACACCAAATGATTAAAAACAAAAGACAATCCGTAACACATGGAAATCTTACTTTGAACGAACTACTTTTAAAGTTAGCTCATCGTAATGATGCGTACTTGTGACAATATCACACTTACCAGCGATGCCGCACCCGTACACTGTTTCGGCTACATTCTCAATGGTTAGATTGACGATATGATGCTGGTAGCACTTGTCTAAGAGATCCGTGGGTAACGTGGCGAACGCTTTAGTTGGCCAAACTTTAGAGAAGTGCTTTGTAATCCATTTGAGACATTTATGATGTAGATCATCCAGACCATACACGGAAGACAATGGGAAACATTCTAAAACTCCAACTATACACACTTCACAAGGCTGAAACATTTAAATATAAAACATTACATTTTAAACTGCCTTGACAAACAGACACAATGTAACAAATATAGGTACACTAAAAGATATTATACAGTCGACATAAAAATAAAAAAAAAATATATTATAATAAAACAGTTATTAGAATATATAAATATAATAATACTTTGCAAGAAAAAACTAAGTTTAAATAAAGTTAAAATACCTTATGAAAATGATGGCAATATTTGGCTTTAAGCGTAAACATGATGGCTTCCTTTAGCCCTTCTAAGCTCAACATATCGGCAATTGTCGCCAGTTCAACAATGCTCACAGAATCTGGGATAGTGGCGAGACCAGAGTAAATGTGACACAAGGCGAAATAAACCACGTTGTACGAGAACCTTAAAACACATTTAATTGGTACATATTTTTAAAATATATTTATAGTTGACACAGCTTAAATATAAATGGAAACAATATACAACATGTACAAAAAAGTACACATTACAGCGATAAGCCAACTGAGGCCCTACCACGAGCTCTAAACGCGATCTAATGAGGATCAGTCATGATTTTCGTGGAGTATGCAGACTTATAGCGTAAAAAAAAACATTATTTAAATAGGAGCAAAAATTACAAAGATACTTTTAGTATATTAATTCCAGAAACGCGCCCGAGAGTAAAGCGACTCGCTGTGACGTCATCAGTCATGATCCTGTCATCTCCACCGCGCGAACGGCAGCGCAGTCTGTCGGCGTTCGTCGCGCGCATTGTGACAGATGACGTCATCGTAAACAGCCGTTGCGAAAAACATTAATAAATCCACAATTTCTTGAAGGATTTTAATAATTTAAAAAAATAAATGCTCAGTAAATTATTACAAATACCAACCCTACCCTATTACTTGTACTTAGTAAAATTCAGATTTGTGATTGATATAGGGTATATTGTACAGCTCCATCTAACTTTCTCGCTCGCATTTTTGACACTTTAACACGTCATGGTAAGGTCCGTGATCTTTTCAAGCATGACGACTGGCTGTAATCCAAATTTAAAGATAGGTATGTCATCGTTTATATACTTACGGGGGAAGTACTATGACGTTGCCTAAACTTTCCACCCAGCCGCCGCTCAAAATACCGGCAAAGTACTGACATCTAAAAGAGAAAGAGATTCATGTCAGGGAAAGTAATTTATTCCAGAAAAAAAGTACCTCGTTATGAAATTCGCGATAGTAGCAGAGAGTACATGCGCAGTCGCCCACGTGTCGTGAAATCTAATTCAATACGTAATATATTTATTTATATTCATTCATGAGTTAATCCTAAATTAACAACAATTTGTTGCTACAAGCTTAGCACAGATATAGAAAGCGGAGGGTCACGCAAAAGCAGTCCAGCCTTCTTGTGATACCCGGAATAACATGTTCAGGTTGTCCGAAGTGCACCAGAAGAACATGATTTCGTGACAGGAGCCAACAGACATCTCTGGCATGCCAATTGAAAGCGTATCAGCCGCATTAATGTAAAAATCGCATTATAGGTAACTAAGTACTACTGATTACATAGGGTACTGTTATGATGTGTCCAGATCTGGCGAATGCGCTGATCGCGAGCGAAGCATTCGTCAGATCTAGACGCACCATTCGATGTTATAGTATTATTTTATAAAGATACAATAACGTGACAACGTATGAAACAAATAACAGCCCCCTTTTCTGTTGTATTTAAAAATTTAGATGTAATAAGGTTTATTCCGATGGGTTTTTTAATAAACAAGCTAATACGACATATACATGACATACCTGGAAGATAAAATACACTTATGCGCTTTAAAACGCTTCCCCGACACTTCTACGATGACATCAGGGGCTATTTCTTCCAGAAACATTCTTAGTAGATCTTGACCAAGACGCGACGTACAATTTTCTATTAAACTCGATGTCTGACTATCTGTTGTACTGTTTCCTACGGTAATATTTCGGTATTAGTTACGTCTTTTCTAAGGTATCAGAAACAATAACCTGGATGCATAGACCTGTTATCTAATGACTCATACTGGTCTACAACACACCAGTAGCCCAACAGCACTACTGTACGTAAAGTTTAAGTGGAACATAATGCGACAAAGCATTCTCTACCAGTAAAAATTTGGGTTAAACAGATTGCACTTCGGTAGGTTGTTCTCAAAAAGAAATAAAAAACATAACCCTTCTTGCAGTCTAGTAATAATAGTTATTAATAAAAAATTTTTGGGTAACTTACCAAATCCCGAGCGACAGTTGCTGCTCTGCATACTACTTATTTCAGACATATCTGACCCTGGTTCATCAACATCACCGAGTGTAATAGAATTGCCCAATCTCAAAGGTGATCGTGTTCTGCTCGACAATGAACCGGGCATGCTTCGACTGAATTCGTTTCTCAAATGGGGAAATAATCTATTCAAACTTAACGCATTTTCTGAATGAAAAGACGTTATAACATCAATCGATCTTGAGTTGCTAGAAAATGCTTGTTCACCCCAGTCAGGAATGGATCTTGTCATACGTACATCGACTCTACTTTCGACTGAGACCAACGTTTCCGTTTTTTGCACTGGCTTATCTAAATCTGACAGTTTTACAAAAAGATCTTTGGCTTCATCAGTTGAAGCATCTTCTTGTTCGGGTAATTCTTTAGTCGAGGCCATTTTGCCCCCGCTTTTTTGCACTCGCGACTGGTTAGCTTTGGGCGTAAGATCTGCAAAAGAATCTTCTAAAATTGCTGGAATGACTTCATGCTTCTCCGGAATCGCAATAATTTCTGAAATACTAATATTAGGATCGTTGCATAAAGATTCATATTTCTCAAAAATAGAAACGCTAACATCACTTTCTTTTACAGTACGTTCGGTAGTATTCGCTGAAGTTTTAGAATTCCGCAGGGTTGACTTATTCTCAACACTTACAGAATTCTTTTTTGTCATGGAAGAAGACAATCTGGTAGGCATGTCTTTCAAAGTTGATTTATCACCTAGATCTATATACATAGAAAATATATTCTTTTTTTCGTTTACCACCTCATCGGAGGCTTTAGGATTCCCTGAATTACTATCATCTGTTTTTGGACCACTAGACATATCAACCACCCAGGCTGAAGCAGAACTTGTTCTTGGTCTTCCTTGACTGTGGTCCGTTAACTGTGGTAAGTACGCGCCAGTTACAATAGGTGTATTTTCCAGTTTAAATTTTGGCAGTGGGCTACTTTCATGACTACTGCCAATTTGAGGTAAGTGATCTTCGACCGACACGCCTCCCGACAAGATAGGTGGAGAATTGCTTCCTTTTCTTTGCTTCATTGTAAAACTATCGGAATCTACAATAGTATTATTGCTTTCGCTGTCTTCTGACTCGTATTGTTTATATGTTTTTAATGACAGTATTGAATTGTTTGGAGTGTTAGACATAAAAACTTCACTAACTCGAAGTGATCTTTCTTTCTCAGACATATAGTTCTGATTCTGACTCTCGCCGACTTCTGCACTTTCTAGTTCTGCTTGTGTTGCATTTTCAAATGCATTAGTGCACAAGGAATCTTCAGTTATTGGAGTCATTTCAAAAATAGTAGGAGATAAATCTTTTTGTATGGAATCGGGGTCTTTTTTTTCTGCTTGTTCCAAAGAATCTTCATTGTCGTTACCTTCCGACCAATCTATTGGACTAATATCTGGTTTTATAGTGGAACAGGGTACCGGTTGACTCGGTGCGGGTAAAATATCTAATTTAACTTTTGACGGAAACGCGTTATCAGCAGTCTGAAATTTTATAGTCTCTTCTTCATCTACTAAACTAGAAGCATCTATAAAACAAGCCGTTGATTTGAAGGGAGTATTCTGAACTGAATTGGGCGATTCCAAACATTGCCGGCGCTCATTGAGTAAAAATTTTTCACATATTTCTTTTTCTATTAATTTAGGTGGGTATACAGATTCCCAAGAACCAGTTTCTGAAGACAAGGAAGACGATTCTAATATTACAATTTCTTCGTTTTGTCTCTGTTTTTCTTCTTTTAGCGATTTTCCACAGAGTTCTGTGAAGGTATTTTGACCATTGCAATCTTTTTCAGAAGATGTACCATTCTGTTTGGATCTTTGTATGTGATTATTTTCTGCTAACGAACCAGGTATGGATATTGCAGATATGCTCGCATCGTCAGCAATTAAATCGTGAAGTGTGCTCTCAGATAAAGACATATTCGTTAAAGTAACGTCCTTGTGACTATTGACGCTACCCAACATTGCTGTATCTTCTAAGCCTGAATCTGACAAAGTGTAAATGTTTTCCATTTTAGAAGTGATGTTTTCAACATTTACTTGTTGATGGAAGCCAGACGAATGAGCGCTCGGAGAACAAGCGTATGCGGCAGACAGATAATCTGAAGAAGAACTGGGTTCGTCCGTAATTAAACTATCTGGTGAATATGGAGGATCCAACGATTTTTCAGCCCCCAAATTAGGTCTGGTTGTATTCTTACTAGTACTACGTCCAGTTGTTTCACTTAACGGTAATATCTGATTAGTTTTAAAGTCCTTATCGGCGACTGTGTTTAGATTATTATCGTGTTTTGGAGAGAATTTATCTTTAAGACAAATATTATTTAAAATATCACAACTACTGGAATGTTTGACTGTTTTGGAAGTATGACTAGAATTAAGGGATAGCGAAGTTGGCTTATTGAATTGCAATTTTTTTACTTGACTGGTATCTTCGGCTTGACCTTTTATAATGGAATGAAATGCATTAGAGAGTTCGTCCTGCTCGATGAGTTCCTTCTCAAGTAAATTCCCTTCAATGGGAACTAGTGCATAGTATTCTTTCGTTAGCTCAGTGCTTGGACTAGAATGAATTACTTTCTGGACGTCATTATCTACGTATGGAGTATTGGACTTCGGTGTTGAAAAAACCTCAGGTTCTTCCCCTTCTTCCTTGGGTTTGTTGGGCTTGACTGGGATAGGTTTTATAACACTTAAATTGCGTTGCAGATACTTAATTATTTCTTTTTCTTCATGTTGAATGTTGCATTCAGTATACACATCACTGCAACAGAATAAATGAACATCATCAAGCGCATCTTTGCCAATGGTATTGTCTAAGATTTACTTTGTAACTCATGAAGTGTTCAAATGTTCAGAAAAATATCTGGTAACAACTGACTTTAGACTAAATAAATTAGTACCTACATTGTAGTCAATTCAATGACATCCAGGCATTGGATTTAAATGAATAGGTTTTGTATTAGTATTGTTTACTTAGATAGTAAAAAAAAACAATCACTGTATAAGCACCAATAAATCCATTTACTTTATTGCGGCAACACTTTTAACACTTCTTCAATTGACAGGAAATCAAATTAACTCTTGCAAGTTTCTTCAATTATATTTACTTTTATTTTAAGATTGAGAGAGTTCCGTTTCCATGGTGAATGTCTTCACAAGGGGCACTTTTGTATAGACTCCGTACCCAGTGCTGAATCAAATCGTGACATATGACATTTAGTGGATCAAAATATATTCATTTTATTATATTAATGCCAATAGTCAGATATGGGCAGGGAAAGAGTTACATTATTTTCATTTGTTACTCTTTCATTAAAAAATAATTTCTTCACACGAAGATAGCCGGTCATTACCACGATATTATAGTCAAGAAGTAAGATATCTAGAACTAGTAAGCATATGGCAGTCAGAGAGTAAGCGCATAGTAGTCAGAGGGTAAGCGTGTTGTAGTCACAAAGCAAGCTTATTTCGGTAGTCACAAGGGAAGCGAATTATAGCCAGATACAAAGCGCAAAGTCGACGAAGAGGATTAAGGTTTTTTATCATCAGTAAATATTTTTGTATTTTATGGACAAAAAATACCTATACAGGGTGTCGCACAACAGTATTAAGATTTTAATATAAAAATGGAATGCATATGAAAGTACATCCAGGGCGTTGATTGATTTTTTTCTCTTGTATTCATGTTTAAGAAACATCATACGAAGGCGGTCCGATAAGTACTTAGCCTACAAACAAAAATAGTTTTTTTTTGAAAAGTGACTATTTATTTCTAAACATTTTCTCTTTTAGCTCGATGCACTTAATTCATCAATGCTCAATCTTCTTTAAGCAGTCAGAAAATTACGTTTTCTAGAGGTCTGCAAAGTAGGCGTCTGTGACGGCGATGTCCCCATTTGTATCAAATTTCTGCCCGGCGAGTGACTTTTGGAAACAGAAAGAAGTTGCACGAGGATAAATCTGGAGAATACGGAGGGTGGGGCAACAGTTCGTAGCCTAAGGGTCCGCTCACACCTGCGCCGTCGTCATTGACCGTGGTCATTGTGGAAGAGTACTTTTTTCTTCACCATATGGGTCGTTTTTCTGCAATTTGGAGTCGAATCGAACCAATAATTCAGTATACTGGAGCCCTGTGATCGTTTTTCCTTACTCCAGATAATCGATGTAGATCACACCTTGTGAATCCCAGGAAACGGTGTCCATCACCTTTCCGGCCACTCTGCGGTTTTTTGAGATGCCCTCTGTCTCAGCTATCTCGCGAACCTTCATTCGGCGATTTATACGAGATCGTGGATTTTAATCACGTTATCCTCCGTGGTAGCAGTTTTGGGGCATCTGGGCGTGACTACTCAAAAACCGACGTGCAAAGATGTTGAAAACCATCGGGCGATCAGGGTTTTCTATTCTATTCTTTAAGTACTTGTCGGACCACCCTTGTAAAACATGTTCCAAAACGGATTGGTATCCTATCTTTATTTGTCCCGCATTGATCCGACAAACGTTTTGTAATGCGGTGCCGGATTAAAAAAATGTTGGACTGTAGAGTATTGAAAGTTTACACCTTGTCATTCAACAAATTACTCACATACTAATAAAATTAGATAAAATCTATAGGTACATAATACACGATATGACACTTATTTGTACATCTTTAATAGATTTTATTTGTCTATACTAACATAATTTAAATAGTATCTGTTTATACTAGCACTATTAATAATGCTATTTTTCTTTTCTTTCATCTGTAAGAAAACAATAGTTTTGTTTAATTTTTAGCTTACTGTGAGACAACACCCGGTATAAACACAATATGCTCGAAGACATATTATAATGTCATTTATGTAAACATTGATAAATTTAAAAAATGAAAAGCATACTTTAAGTGGAACTGTTGGAATATAATCAACGCTATACAGGTAGATTTTTTGAATATGGGATACATTCAGGACATATCTCGTTTCAGAATCGTAGAGCTAAGTGCTCAGAAAAACTATAAACGCGATATTCACATAAATAAATCAGTATATTTATGTTTCTCGAATGTTCACGTTTTAGCCAGGAATAGTTACGGAAAAATACCCTGCAATCATGTTAAGTATTTTGATCGAGTTTATCAGCACCCAAAAATATTGTTCTAATTTTTACAAAATTTACCAAGTTCAACTATTTACCCGACTGTCCCATTTAAAAATTCACCTGTTTTAACATCAATATAACTTTTCGCGTACAAACTACATTACAAAAGAGAATCAAAATCGTTATTAATACAGGTAAATTAAATTATTTAGCGAGAATTCACAGACACAATGAGTATTGATATCTAAACAAGACATAACAAAAACAAACTTATTTTCTAAACTCATATTTCAAGCAACTACTTAAATTATGAGTTTCTAAAATCTATTTTGTCGTATTAAGATATCGATAGCCATCAGTCTGAGAAGTTTCGCTATATAATTTAATTTGATACTGTATAGCAAATGATCATCATACCTTATGAAAGAATATATTTCGTCAAAAGTATTGCGCTCAATGTTCACATGCAAAAATGTATGTAGTTGGTGATAAAATTTATCTGTGCGTGCTTTTAAAATACAAGAATGAGTCAGGATCTTTAATTTCCCACACACCACTTCAAGATCAGAATAAATCGATTCATCAAAAATTCTGCAACAAGTAAATGTAATGAAGCATGGTTAATTAATAAGCAGCCCTTCAAAGTAGTCACATTATCACCACCACTATAAGCACCCAAACCCTTGGTTATTGACAGAGCACAAAATATACAAACAAAATAACGTTAGTCTAGTCTATAAAGGTCCTATATATTTGCACCTTTTATGAGAAGATGAAACCAGTTACTTACAAGTAATAATGAGTATGTTATGTTACGAAAAAGCTTAAGACAATCCTATTAAAAAATAGGCACCAGCTCCCAATCTTAATATCCAATCCACAATCTAAGTTATGAAAGAGAAAGACTACTAAAATATCTAAATACTACAACAAAAAGTCTGTACATAGGTATTATAATTATTTACACAATAATCTGTGGGAAAAACTATGTACCTACCTAGGTGGAACACCAGTCCATCGCTTTTAAAATTTGTCCCTCTTTCCTTATATGTACGTGTGCGCAACACATGAGAACAGCTCGGATGGACTGATTTCAATATTAAGAACTGAATATTTTTCACCTCAATCGGTTGAGTAAGTCCTGAGATATAGATTAGCCTCTCTATTATGTGTCATCCTATAAAGTATTGAATTATAAGAATTTTATTATTTATTTAATAAATTGCCACTATATGGCGTATTACCGTCTGTAGTTACATAAATGTTATAATTAACCAGTTTCATTTAACGGAAAAACTGAGCTAATTTAATGTATTTTTCAAGCTTTTATTTAGTTTCACCTGTCCCGATATTTGTCTGTAATCAAATCTTGTAAATTAAATTTGACCCACTTCCCGGTTACCGATTGAGCTGAAATTTTGCATGCATAGACATGGAGGTGATCTGATCATGGAACCGGAAGGTGGCTATAGGAAATTGGTAGTTAAACTACAAAACTTGATAAGTATAATTATATAGGTATACCAAAATAATTCTAATTTTAATGAAAATTATTTTCATTAAAAGCTTGTTATTAACCCGGCGCAAATGACGTGAAAATAATTACTAGGACGATGACGCCGGGTCATGTTGACCCGAATTTTTTTGATTATTTTACAAAAAATTTAGCAAGCTACCTTAATTTTAATGACTGTTTATTAAAAAAAAAATATTTGCTTAGGTAGTAAAATAAAAATAATAACAATAAGTTCTAGAAATTAAACTTTTAGTAGCTTTATCAATAACACATGCAAAATCAACGTTAAAAATCTAACATTTTTGTATTTTGAATTTTTGGTAAAGTATTCTTAGCAATAATAGATAGAAATCAATAATCTTATGTACTAATAGAGATATCAAATGAGCTTTATAACATGAAAATAAAAACGAATCAGTCTTCTACGTCATCATTCAGCCCGACGGAACAGCTGCAATTATTGCAGTATAGAATCAAATGATCTGGGCAAATGTAAATGTGGTAGGCATGACAAGTGAGAGTCCGTCTAAAAAGGATAAGAGAGATGTTTTCTTATTCTTTTTAGACGGACATACTTGACATCTCTTGCGAGTTCCTGGAACTTTTTGGGGAGGCTCTTCACTAGGGTAAATCCGCTATTCTTTTGCGCAATTGACGACGTATATGTAAATTTGTGTATGTTTGAATTTTACACATATCATGGGTAATTAATAAGTCCCAACATTATAACTCAGTCTTGGCACCTTCAGCTACAAGTTTTACACCAGGCCTTTCAGATAATATATTTTCAGATCTGGTACGTACATTCGGCATTGCAGGTGCTTTTTACCACATTGTTCCATCCTTTCCTTTGTAAAATTGTTGCCGTAATTCGTGTTGTAAGGTTGCAAGATTGATAGTATCTAAATTTGACCTCATATTACTAGCTTCTCGTTCATTTTCACCACGTCTGAAGCAACTTGGGAGTATTCATTGTCAGAATTAGACACTTCTTACAACGCTACAATTCTAGCTGGATCATTTGTCAATGACATCTTAACTAAAAACCTTTAAAAAACCAGGTTAATCAACATTTAACGCTAAATAAGCAAATAAACGTAAGTCACGAAATTACAACGCCAGCAATGACGCTGGGTCATACTGACCCGTTTTCACTTGACGCACGTATATCTCCCAGTGCACGTGGCGTCGCACTGAACAATACCACCGAAGCGGATAGAGAGAGGTCATATCTCCAGCTACACAAAGGTTCGAACCATAGAACCGACGCAAAAATTAAATATATTAGTTTAAAATTGTCTCGGGTCAATATGACCCAGCGTCATTGTCGCCGGGTTAATGAGGTGTGGTTTGATGCATATATCGGTTAGACACGTATACTAAATGCGATATTGTTTTTCAACATCCCTCATATCAATCGTAGATCAACACATAAATGATACTAATTACTATGCCCACACCAGTTCATTGTTAAAATTTCTATCTACAAATTGCTTACTTTTATTTCACTAGTTTTTACTACACACTTAAATTAGAAAAATTAACAATACATTGGAGAGGGGCTGTAACAAAAACCAATATATTAGTTCTACCAATATGGACTAGTATTTTTTTTTATAAGTAAATTAGAATTTACTTGAATCCGTATTTACTATGTTTTACAATTTTACGCTAAATCATCAGGTTAGTACTTTTTCAAGTTTCTAGATATTGTGTGCACATTAGGCAGAACATATTTTGAATAAATTGGAATTTAGTGAAATGTTAAATTTAAATTAACATCGGATATCATCCGACCCCGGAGAAGAAAACATTACCTAGAGGTTTTGGAACCATTATTTACAATCTTGCGTTTTTTATAATATTTGGTTAGTGGAAATAAAAGAAACATATTTAAAACATAAATTTTCACAAATACATTTTGTGGATAGGTACATTTTTACAGAACTACGTCTAAACAGTCAATAGACTTGATCAATCACTAATTAAGATAGATAAGAATTTGGATTGGTTACTAAGACAAGGTTAAGTCATGATAATCCGAATTATGATTCATTCCAGGACGAGAAACAGGCAGGTATAATGCCTATTACTATAAAATAAGAAAAAAAAAACATAAAAAAGGATAATACCAATTAATTGCTATTGATGTGCCTGGTGGGCAATGATCACCGTCTTTGTGCGTTCTCTGTGAGATATAAATAAGAATAAAATGTAGGCTGGAATTTCTAGTGTTTAAGACATAGTTGAAGTTGGCTAAAACTGCTTCCAGAAATTGTTTTTAAATTGTTAGATGACAGTTAGAAATATTATAGTTAGGCATTGTGTCAAATCTTCAAACTAACGTAGCATTGATATGGGCGGCGGCATTGTGTCGCAATTGCGCAGAACATATGTTCAGTGCCTAATGGTTATTTTATTCATAACCATTGCAACTCACTGTTTGGATTCATCATTTTTTTACCATTTCAATACATATCAAACAGGACCCAGTAGGCCAGGCACAAAGGGTCTTTAACATCTGGAATACTCCCAGATGTCAAGCACCACAGATTCAAATTAATTGACTTAGGACCTATTGTCAACTTTTTAGACTGCGTTTTGTAAAAAGAATAGTTACCTCGCAACATCATCCTCCAGCTGCCTCTGGAGGTGGAGCTCGAGCTGCGACTCCTCCGTACAGGCCGAAAACTGATCTGCCGGCCCCGGCTTATAGTTCAAGTGAGAGACAGGCATTAAGCATTATATCATCCCTAAAAAAAATTGATGACTAATAAAAGATTCAACATTTCTCATGAGTTGTGATTCTAATCTGGAAGGTACAATTAACTTTAAATTATAAAAACTGGGCAAGTGCGAGTCGGACTTGCGCACTGAGGGTTCCGTGCAAACTACAATTCCCGAATGGAGCCCAAAGATGAAATTTTTTTTTTCTGTGACAAGTAACAACAAATTTAGTGTTTTCAGATTTATTTCAATTCATGTACTATAAGATCTTGCTTTGTGCCAAATTTCAGGATTCTGGGTCAACGAGAAGTACGCTATGAATTTCGATCTTTGAGAGGATCAAAATATAGGTTTTTGCGACATAAATGGCCGTAACTTTTTTAATTCGGTCGGACCACCCCCCCCCCCCTACAGACCTAAGTATATGGTTTTAATTGCGTTCTCGAACTAAAGGGTTCTTGACACACAGACGTATGGACATCAATCAAAGCGATCGTATAAGGAATCCGACAAAAGCCACCTGTGTTGGTTATCCAGAAACTAACTAACTACTACTCCATACTCATGAAATTGTTATACATTCTATTCTTCTTTATGTCACCGAGATAAACTAAATAACTAATAAACTAAACTATCTTAGTTTTTTCATATTATCTCAGGACGTAATATAATCAGATCCTTCTACTTTTCTATTGTGAACACCATACACTACACATCACACACCATTAATTCATGAATCCCCAAGCGACCACCGGTGGCCTATCTTATATATATCTATTGTCTTACTATTGTGTTTCTAATTGACGGTATCTGAAGGGTTAACATAAAAACTCTTCAGTTTTTGAATTTCCTTAGAGACCTTATATCATTATACATTTATTAAATCATTAAAATTTTATATAATTTTATATTCTGGTCATGATTCCATTGTGTTCAGTACACAAACGTCATCAGCAAATGGCTCACACACTGTAACACTAATAGGCATCTATACCTCATTTAAATTCAAGTATTGTAATAGATCTTCACATTATATACATTTAATCTTGAGTGCAGTGAATGATAATCATTTTAGTTTGCTCATACTATATTTTTATTAACTTGAGTTTTTGCAGCTTCACTCACTTATCCCACAGCCCTGCGTTAAAAAATAACCAAACTAATGAAGAGTTGCAACCCAGGGTCATTCTTTTATAACTCGTGTAGCTACCCTAGAATTAACCCAACTAACTCTAACTCTGAGCAGGGTAGGTTGGAGTTAGCAGCCATATGCTTGACGTTGATAGTTGAACTCGTTTGCGTTAAAAAATGACAGGGTAGATTACATTACCCTATGACGTCATTAATGTTAACTCTAAACTCAAATTTGAACACAGTGCAGGATAAAATATCTTTAGCTCTGAAGTTATTGGTAAAAAGGGGCGCAGTATGGCTAATGTCTGCTAGGGCTAGGGGCAATAAAGTATTGTGGCTCTGTAACGCGATGGTCAACTGAAAGAACACAGGTGGGTTTTCATCAGTAAAAGTCTGACACACCCTCTCACTCCACACACAGTGGAAGACGTTATTTGATGTTTTCCCACCTCCAAAATATGTTACTGTAGAGTACTTTTCAATTGGCTAAATCACTTTTGTAAGATCATTGCTTATAGAAATAACCCTTCAGATACCGTCAATTAGAGACACAATAGTAAGACAATAGATGCGCGGCCACCGGGTGTCGCTTGGGGATTCATGAATTAATGTCTGCAGACAGAAAAATCATTTGAATTTCTTGAAAGTATGAAATTATCTCAATGGAAAATACTATTATACTATATTCCAAGACATATAGTCTACCCATTTCGCGAGTTTTATCCAAAGCAAACTAAATTAATTCATTAAACCCCAAGCGATTTGATTTTGAGATTGTCTTTCTATTGTCTCTAATTGACAGAATTCAGAAGGTTAAGTTTTTACTGCATTTATAATGTTAGTTTGAATTTAATAGGTATCTACTTGATACTACATTTATATTCTGTCCTGTCAATAGTCACACTATCACTAACTCCCTTTTCTTTCATATCACTTCTCATGTACAATCCATCCATCTTTTCTTTCGCCTTCCTCTCCCCCTCCATCCATCCACAATGAACCACATACATAATAAGTAAAAAAAATACAGTTAGTTTCTATTTGAATATTTGATATAAAACAATCATTGGCGAGATGCCATTCAATGCAAAGTTGCATGAAGTGAAATTAACAGGGAGATTTTTTAATTTAAATAATGACCACATACTATTTTCATAATATGAACTGCATAACTTTTAGAACAGCTAAATATTACAGTGTTACAAAAGGATGTTGAAAGTTTTAATAAATACAATAACAATACACACCAAATATCACAAGTGGATCCATCTTATCTTGTATTAATTGAGGGATGTATAAAATTTAACCCATCCACTGTATCTTTCATTTACAAATCCTAAAAATCAATTAAAGATTATGTTTACATTGTGTATTCAAACTAATTAGCATTGTATGTATTTATCACTGATAACAGAAGAACAACACCAGGGAAAATTACATTACATTTTTTTTTCTAATAGGATACAAGTTTGAATATACTTTACACCTAGTTACAGTAAAAAAAGGTGTAGCAAATAATTTTAGTGATGACGTTATTTTGAGTTCCAATGTAGTAAAACGAGTTAAACCATCCTCAATACAATTTATATTATTGATTTATGATCTAGGTAGGTACTCAACAAGTCACATTCCCTAGATCCCTATCCTACATTACATTATTATTTTGTTATAGCAAATACTTCGAAGACACGTAGACAAGACTTTCCCTAATACAATACGATTTCAATAGAAAAAGTGTTAGTAAGTAAACAATCGGCGTTTCACTAAAGGTCAATCGATTTCTTTACACACAGTACTGTTGGTATAGGTACCTATTACATCAACCTACCTGTACATATTCATGAAACTGGAAAATCTCAAACTAGCGCCATTATTCCCGACGTCAAATACTTTCGAGACAAAATAAAGCAAAGGCAATACTAACCTTTTGTCTCCAACTTATTGTATCTTTAACGCCGATAACTGTTAATTCACCACAGAATTTGCAGCCACTACCGCTCACTACTGCTTGAATTTGCTAGCTTAGTAATACACTAACCGCGGCGAATCCTCCGAAGTCGAAAACCGAAAACAATCTATAAACTTTTTTACAGTGTTTCCGTTCACTGAATTTAAATTTCCCCATTTACCTTCCTAGCCTTATTTATCCATAGAATAAGATTTTTTACCGCGCTAAACTCTGAATAGAGTCGTAAGACAAGCTCAATAATTATAAATAAGATCAAAAACCTAAAGGGCCTATTATATCACTCGATATTCAGACAGTCTTATCTTAGTCGATGTCACGTAGTGTAATAAGGGTCAGACTGTCTTAGTATGAATGAAAAGTATGACTAGTCTGAATATCGTGTGCTGAATAACGTGTCGTGTAGACCCCTAAGAAAGTATTTTACAATTTGATCCCCCAACTGCGAAGAAAACTTTTGTTTTGCAGATCAAGTACCTAGTTTGCGAGATAACGTGTTTGGTCAGTTAGTGAATGAGTGACTACTTTCATTTTTATTTATATAGTTTAAATAACATCTTGTTTTTTTTTTGCTTTTGAGTTCATATTTTTGACATTACAGTCGTGTGTTGTAACTTTTTTAATTATTTTGTTTGTACATTCGTGCAAAGGTCCGACTGGCCAGAGTTATGCTTTCACAATAAAGAGATATATAACGAATACATTCAACTTGATACAGTGTATAATTATAGAGTCAGTAATATATTTTGAGAAAAAAGATCTAGCTCTTATTTTCTTTCTTTAACTTCTTCACTATAAGTAGACATTCAGTATTTATTAGCAGTTTGTCAAAGACAATGTCTGAGTCCTTAAAAAGTTGCTTTCGTACAGGGATTTTATATACACTTCGGCTTTTGTCCCATCAAAAATTCTCAGAAATCTTAAACATAAAAGTACCCACATTTAGGAAAAATTACCCCGAAGTTGGAACACAGTTTTTAATGTTACCAACATCAAAAACCAGTCAATGGTAAGTATTAAAGCATCAACAGACGTTTGAATATAGTGCGCTCCGCACCAGGATCTTTGTATGCTCCGGACCACATTCGATGGTATGTGCGGCAGACCGCTGCTGCACATACCATCGAATGTAATGTAATTATTATTATTATTAACGGTGCACTCGGTTCGATGATTCACTGAATTTGGTGCGCTCCGCACCATGTTCGATCGTGTGACCTAACCACCGCACCGTTCAGCGCTTTAGTCGCAATTCTACCTCCGAGCGAGACACGTTTTCAATGGCGTCATGCCATGAAGGCGTGAATATTACGTTAAAGAGATTAATTGTGGAAGTATTAGAACTTTACAAAGATTTTCCGTGTTTTCTTTAACCGCCATGTCATAATTCACGTAGAGTGCATCTAGCGCCAGCATCCTTTAGGTACAATTTTGCATAGTGTTGTAAAATAATGTTATCGATAAACAAACTAATGAAATAAATAAAACTTATGTACTAGTTTTTAATCAAATGTTTATTTCTGTATAATTAAGTAGTACCGCACATAAATCAGTCTTTTCAACAATTTTTAATGTTGAGCTTTAGTGAATTGTACTATTTTTAATATAATATCTTCGTATAGAAAATGTAAGAAACAATCCAATTCTTTAAACTAAGAATTTACACAGTTTGATTGAATTCCTGCTATGTAGTCATTAAAATCACACAGTTTAGGTGTGAACGCTGTCTCACTCCAAGTAGGAGAAGATTTAAAATGAGATTAGTAGTATTAAAAAACATTAAACTTATCTGGTCTATTATCATTAAAAATGGCATACTTATATGTAAAAATGTGATCTGTTTATTACGATTAATGTATAAAGTGTTAAAATATTGGGACACATAATATTAACAACAAATAAAATAACTAAATCAACTTTATGTTTTCTTTAAAACAAAAAAAAATTGGTAAATACACATATTATTATTTAGGTGTCTTTTTGACTGTAGGATAAATAAACAGACTAGAAAAACAAAGAGTGATTTACCGATTCATTATCACTATCTGTTGAACTGCCGCTACTACTAATATCATTATTTGATTGCTGCAATATATTTAATAATTCTTCGTCGTCGTATAACATCATCGACAACTTGTCGACACTAGCTTAGAACTAATAATAAATAGAGCACGTGTTATCACGGCGATGGCGCTAGCGCAACTGAAGTTTATTCGAAATATGATTTTAGTTGACCTTGAGCCGCACGTAAATTTACGGCGACGGCGTTCGCGGATCGTCTGCACTAGTGAAGTAGTGGAAAATGTCGATAATTTATATTCATTTGTTGATTTCTACATATTAAATCACTTAAGCTTATTGGATTTGGAATAAATAATTAAATCTTTAATAAAATATGAAATTTGAATGACTGTTTAGTTGATAGTTTGATAAAAAATCAAGATGTTTGTATTAATTTAGCATCAAGAGTTTCATATGTGGTACAACACTAGTCTGCGTGAAATCACGGGTTCGGCGAAGTAGGTTGATATTTAGACGTAACACGAATTGAGAACTATTAATTATTACATTTAATTAGCTAAAATATGTTATTAGTACTGTTAAAAATAAAGTAATAACACGGAATATACTAAGATTTAGTAAGCAAATTCAACATCTATTGAATATTTTTTTAAATGACAGGACTTTTACGCAATATTCCGACGTGGCGTGCGAGGTATTATTCTTACAGCACGTAATATTACGGCGATGGCGGTTAAAGGGTTAAATCGTCTTCTATAAGTCGCATATGACTGTACGACCCTCTGTATTTTAAATAGAATTTTGCCCATTCTTTTCTATTTTTTTCTCTTCTTTTCGATAGTTGTAGTGGCTACGACGCGACGGTTGCCGCAACGCAACTAACGTAATTTTAACTTGTTTGGATAAAGTTGGAGGTATGTCGATGTCGACGTGATCACTGTGTAGTAGCACGGAACGCACTGTACTGTCTTTGGTGCGATGCGGTGGTGTGGCGTGTCGAGCGCACCGTAAGCCATAGCGCGTTGGCGATTTTGTCACCGTGACTTTTGACAAAAAAGTAACCGTGCTTATGAACCCATCATGTAGTGCGCGCACTTGAAGACGTGACCAAAAATGTGTGGATTGATGGTGATCTCATTACTTGTTTTGCTTACCCTACCCAATTTCTTCGATTTGAAGGTGAAGATGTCAAAACATGGCGAAAAATCGATCCTATTCTTCTTTGCATCTCTTCACCTACGTGAGTTTGTATGAACAAACCTGTTATCGATAGAAACTTTGATTCCCCGTTTCATCTCATATGAAAAAGATTTTTTTACGATTAAAAATGCATTCACGGTTTGGATTGCCGAATAATCCAGACAACATTCCGAATTGTGCGTGTAAATTGATATTCAAGAGTATGGACTGCAGTTTGAACTGGCAGCGCGTGGAACTAATAAATTTTTAAAAGTTTTTTTCGCAGTATTATGAAAAATGGACGAACGTTTGGTCATCGCATTAGTTGGATTTGTAGTTGATTTGATTTGCTGACGAAATCGCGATCAGCTGAATCAAAACCTACTGATTTGCAAAAATCAGCGAGCTCGTCATATACTTTGTTTCTCAAATTTCTGTTACTATACTCCTTACTTTTTATCTTCCAGAGACACGGATGTTCACGAAACAAACGAATGAACTCTGTGATGGTCAAAAGTAGGCTATATAAAATCTTTGGTGATAGCTTCGACGCACCAAACCGCCGATTTTATAATTTACGTTTACACGTGATGCGCGCGTAAAATTGTGATATATGCGCTCGTGTAGATATGCCAGATCGGACTGTTTGCTGTTAGACCCGAACATCTACACGAACAGTTCGGAGCGAGGGATGGATCGGCGCGTGCTGTTTCCTGCGATCCGAACTGTACGTGTGGAGGGCGCTAATGTATGGAGTTATTAAGTACTATGGCGCAATATGTGATATTGATTTTATTTTATTTGACGTTTCGTTTCAGTACGTAAACGCCATTTATATGTGTTGTGAGTAGCATATTTTTTACAAGTTTACTTTGGTCTGTTCTTGCTGTTTAAATAACTCAATAATTTTTCTAACAGCTGTAAAAAATAATTTTCTTCATGTGTTCACTGATTACAATACTTAAAATGGTTAGAGTTTAAATGAATCGGAATAAAAAATGTCTTAAAATAGACACCATCGAATTTTCAGCATCTTATGCACCCATGAAATATATAAAATTTGCGTACTTATGGTAAACGCACTGATTGAGAAATATAAAAAATGGTTTGAGGAATTAGTGCAATTTAAAACGATTTAAAAAAAAAATAACACTCATTTATAATAACTATTTATATTGTTTTTTTAAAGTCAACTAGTAGGTTCATAGGGCGCGGTTATACATAATAAATCTTTATTTAGCACGCGATGATATTGGGTGTTTATTAATAGTGAAAATCAATAGCTGAATGTATGTGTTCTCCAAGGTTCATTATCTAACTGAAATAGTACTTTGTGACTATGGACTCATCATCTGAACATTGGGATCCAGGTATGTGTGCCAATATATATCACTTTAGAAATCAATTTAATCAACTATGTAATTTTTTTCGTATTCCTGTCCCCAAGATAGGGCACTGGATCTATCATGAGATCTTAGCCACAATTTGTTTTGAATCAATCTTAACAAATGGCTTAATTCTGACTCCTTCATCTTCTGGCATCATCAAAACCAAGTTATCAAACGTATTTTTATTAATTCTGTTGAATACATCTCATTGAACACACACTGGTTGACTCTAACATATTGAGCCATTACCACCGACTTATCGTAAGCAACATCCTTTTGAAATTGCAAACTTATGAATGAAATCATAGCCTACATTCAATATTTCATAAGGCAAATAAGGCAGTCGAGTTGTGATGTTGAAGGGCCCTTACAGTGCGACTTTCCATGAGCGGTTTTGTATCTTAAATTTTAGACCATAATGCTATCCCTAGCGAATAATATCGTAACTTAAAACACCAATAGGTGTAATCGCACCTCTAGAACAATAATTCCTCATAAAAGCACTTCTATCGCAATAGTCGATTACGATATTATTCGCTGGGGACAGCGATAAGATCTTAAAATGCATTTTTAAAAGAATGTCGCTTACAATAAAACGGCAGTAATGGCTCGATATCTCTAGGCCTAATTAAAGCTCATGGTATAACTTTCATTAGTCTAGCTATAGCAGACTTATATAACATACACACAAGCTTATTGATTCACGAAAAACACAGTGTTTTCAACAAACTTCCAGTTAATGTAATTTCATATAACATTGAAATCAGCTCTCTTCTCTTATGGCAAAACAGTAGCTTTTACGTGCTTCACTGCGGGGTGTCAACTGAAAATCCGTGCTGGGTGCTTAACAAATGCTGTGGTTGTCACCTTTTCCGTGCGGTCACCCGGCGCACTTAGTACTTTTGTTCTTTTTTAAATTGTATTTATAACTGTTGTGCTGTGTCAGTTTCGAATAAAAGTATTTCTATTCTATACACTTTCTACATCTGTTAGTCAACTCTCCTAACACAGGTCTGCTGGAAGCTTTTTTTTTACATTTGTGCTTCTATCTGTATACATTTTTTCCTTTTTTAAGTGGTTGTTGAGAGCTGTGGTAGCCGAGTGGTAACGGCTATGACTTACGAGTTGTAGGTTGCGGGTTCAAACCCAGCCAGGTGCATTACTTTGAATAATTTATTTCATCACCACTACTCTCAAAACTGTGAAGGAAACCGGCATGTCCTAGAACCAAAACACTTGAAGACATGTGACATTCACCAACACGCATTGGGCCCGTGTGGTGGCCCATTCCTTCTCCTAGAGAGGAAGTCTGAGTCTCAACAGTGGGAACATTTATGCCGACTATGCTAAGTGGTTGTTTGCTTATAATTCAATAAATAAGGGTTCTATGTCAACAAACCTCATTACAAGGTCTTAAATTGGTAGACTAGTGATTATTTGCTGTTGATTTGCATTGTGTATCAGACTGGTGTCTGCAACTCCACACAACTTGTGAACCAATGGCCCAAAAAAGGTTATAATTGTAACCATTCTTTCTTCAAAAGTTCATCTCAGACACAAATCGGCATTGTTCTCATGTGATTTTAATTGATAGAAATATTTGCTGTGTGGGCTTTAAAAAAGATGAAGTTTTTTCTCAGAGTAGTCGGAAAACACCAACCTCATCTGGTTTAAACTGACAAAAATAAAAGTGTTTTATTTTTTAAACCAATTCAAAATAAATTTTATTTTTAAAACAATTTTACACAAACAAAATTAATACTTTTGTCATCAACCACCATACAATAATTGTTGTAATATTTGTTCCTTAGCTCTCACTCGCCTCCTTGCATCATTGAGAGAAGTCCAGTCGGGTGGAGAAGATCTTGCATTTTTGAGTGAACTTCTGCAGTCAAAACAGCTTCATGCCCTTGTTCAAGTACATAACAAAATAGTGGCCAAAGGCAAAGATGACAAGTTCTATCCTCTGCTCTCTAATGCCATGCAGGTTACAATAGAAGTGTTTGAGCTACTCCATAATGTAGTTTCAGTTTCAAAAGAATATGGAGAACTCCTTAGCTTGTTGCAGAAACCACATTTTCAAGTAAGTAGTTTTCTGTTGTTCTTAGTTTAACCCTTCAGATACCGTCAATTAGAGACACAATAGTAAGACAATAGATGCGCGGCCACCGGTGGTCGCTTGGGGATTCATGAATTAACTAAAAGCTACAAATGTATTTTTCTTACTATAATTATGTACAAAAATAATGCCCCCCCCCCTCTTGCATTTGCAGTGAATTGATAAGTCTCGAAATAACAGTCAAAATCAAATCAAATCAAAATACATTTATTTCAAATAGACCATTTGTAGTCATTTTAGCCCATATTCTTCATGCTGGTTAACTCATGTCACTTGTGGACTTGTGGTCGATTCCTTTTCCATATCTCTGGGAGTAAATATAAAAATAAATAAGTAAACATTCTGAGAGCAAGTCCACATGCATCAGAGGAGGTGACCTCATCTGCTATAGGTACATGGATGAACATATACACCAGATGAACTCGGCTCCTCTGAGAAGATGATAGCCCAGCTTACAAGGCAAGGAAAATCAACAAATTACTCAAAATGTCACCTTGGAAGGTATGGCATTCTATAGCATAAAGTAGAGGATCCCAAACAAGGCAGATTTGGAAATAAATTATTGACTAAGAAATGAAATGTGCCTGTGTCTGCCCTATCTGATATGTCATAAAGCAGACATTCAATTCTGCACATCATGCCCACTCAACTTAATGTATGATGGCTAAAATTATCAATATTGTCCTTATTGATTCACATAAAATGGTGGGAATGGAAGGTAAAAATAGAATTTTTATTACATTTTTAAATATTTATGTATGTACTCCTCAGGCAATACTCTGCACTCATGATGCAGTCGCTCAAAAAGATTACTACCCACATCTCCCTGATATTCCACCAGAAATGGATGATGAAGAAGAAACTGTAAAAATTGTTCAATTAGTTAAAAGCGATGAACCTTTGGTAAGAATTAGCTTCCAATATTCCATAATTTAATAGAAGATCTAACAACAAAAGCCAGTAAATTCATTTAGAAATAGCAGCTAAATATAATAAATGAACATGGTACTCAGCAATTTTAAAATAGATTAAACTCAAATCTTATGTATTATATAGATAGGTGAAAGTGTTTGCTAATTTCATAAAGGTAAAGAGTTTATTTAAAAAATTAAGTACAGTGTGAAGCAGATGCATGGATCATCTTTGTACAATGCAGTATGTCTAAAGCATTATGTAATATTAGAGAATAAAATACCATGTCATCATTTAGGGTATATTGAAATTATTTTTTTATTAAAAGGGTGGAGCACAGAGTGCAGAGCCAATAGTGGTAAGTATCGGTATATGTTAGTACTTATGCTACTCATTTGAATGCTTCAATATTATTTTCCATCCTTTCCACATAGTGTACGTATACGCATTCACCTATTTTTTTATTTGTCTTTTTGATGTTCTTCTGTATTTGTTATTCTTCATCGTCACTGTGTCTTCAAGTTCAAGACTGATTAGCTGCTATCTCTAGATGCCGGTGCAATTTGTATGGTGTTGTCCAGTACGACACCCATTTTTAAATGTTTTGTTTGTACACTATTACCCCACACAATACATCTTGCTTATTATTTTGATTATCAACCTGACCTATTAATGTATTTGATTTTTTGCATAGTGTCTTGTTTTTTAATTTGTTTCTCTAAATTAGTACTGATAATGTTTGTGAATCAAATGATCTACTTTTCCATTTGGTTTATTTTGACAAAAAAATATGGAGTACCTACGAAAACTGGGAGGAAGGAATTTTCATGATACCTATAAATAAACTTTTTCATAATTCTATCGACTTAAAATGGAGCCATGTATATTTATACTTGTTATGTGCGATAGGGCGCAACAATTAAAACAGACGAAGAGACCGGGAAAATTGTGATAGCACGTGTGATGCACGGGGGAGCCGCCGACAGATCTGGGTTGATCCACGCCGGGGACGAAGTTATCGAGGTCAACGGTATCAGCGTGGAAAACAAGACACCTGCCGACGTGCTTTCGATACTGGTACGTCAATCATTCTACATATATTAATACCTATCAATTGGAAGACGATTAAATACCCTGTTTAAACTAATTTCACAGCAAAGTTCTGAGGGAACTATCACCTTCAAATTAGTGCCTTCTTTTGGCAAAGGAGGTTCACGGGAAAGTAAAGTTAGAGTTCGCGCTCTCTTCAATTACTACTCATCAGAAGATCCGTACATCCCATGCAAGGAAGCGGGGCTCGATTTCAAGAAAGGAGACGTACTACACATAGTGTCCCAAGATGACGCATATTGGTATGTTTTTAACCATTGGTATACATGAAAACCCATTATAAGCGGTTTTTAACTGTCCTCTTTCTGTATTCAGGTGGCAAGCTAGAAGAGAAGGCGACAGAGTCATGAGAGCGGGTCTGATACCGTCAAGAGCACTGCAAGAAGGTCGCATCATCCATGAAAGACAAACGGATCCGCAAACAATGGATGGTACGTTTTAGTTGTTAAGAGAATAAAGATTGAATTCGTAGACAAATATATTGTAGGTCAATGCGAACGTATTTTAAAGATCATTTAACTTCCTTGTCGATTCACTATAGTGATGCATGTTAGTTATGTCGTTGCATTGTCAGCACATGATCACTATCATTTACCCATTTTGCATGCTCGGCGCAGGCAAACCGGCTCTTTGCAGTGTCTCCGTCACAAACTCGGATTGCGCCCCGAAAACACCATGCTCACCAACCCCGACGGCCACCGCTCTCCTGCCCTGCAAGTCTACACCCAAAGTGAAAAAAGTAATATATGACATTACAGAGAATGATGATTTTGACCGTGAAATGATACCAACGTACGAAGAGGTAGCACGGTTGTATCCGCGCCCGGGGATGGTGCGCCCCATTGTGTTGGTAGGTGCGCCCGGGGTCGGCCGGAATGAGTTGCGCAGGAGGCTTATTGCCACTGATCCTGAAAAATATGTTACACCCATACCATGTAAGTCCACACCATTTTTGACTCTTACAGCTCAGCTAACGTTGCTAAAACTGCCAGAAATACCTATACAGTTTTATTGCTAAAATTCCCATAAAAGATTTTCAAGCGAATTTACTTGTGTTTCAAAATAACCATAATTATTGTGCAAACCTTTCAGTTACGTCTCGACCCCAAAAATCGAGCGAGCCAAACGGTAAAGATTACATGTTTGTTAGTCGTGAAAAAATGGAGCAAGATATAGCTGATGGGAAATTTATTGAGCATGGGGAATATAAGGGGAACCTATACGGAACGTCGGCGGAGAGCGTCGAGACCATCGTAAACTCTGGTAAGTAGTACATGATCACGAAATGTCGAATGATAAATAAGTATGTACCTAGTTATATACACGCACGAAAAAAGCAATCTAGAGGAAGCCCTGTGTCTGTGACCATGCGAAAATTCGTAAGGAATTGCTTGTTACGTATATATATGAAACGAACGTTTTTGTGAAATGATATGCACGTATCACGTCATGTAAGTACAATTAGGTACTAAGATCTTTATGGAACTAAAGCGATCTTTCAAAATTAGTTTAGAGTATCTTTAATATATATTTTAAAATGTTTCTCAAACAGTAGATTTCTTGAGTTTAAATTCAGACACAATTAATTGCCGCAAAGGGCCACCATAAGGCATTTTGCGGCTAAGTTGAAGATGCTCTTAGAGGTTTAAGCAATGCCGTTTCTAGATTTTGGTTGAAATTTGAAATAAAATTGTTAAATAAATAAATCGAACTCAGAAATAGGCTGACAAAACATATTATCTCAGCTTGATGCTGACTAACATTAATAACTGTTTTGGAATAGGACTGAGGCTCAAGTTCTGGCTCTAGATTTGAATAGTGATTAACCAAAGAAACTTAGCCTTCTCGCTTCAATTTGTTTTAAAAATAATATCATCAAATAATATCATCAGCTGTGTAAAATTTTTGTCCCTGATAACTATTGCCGGGCAAGACGGCATACATTTTTCGTAGTGCCACGTTGCCGTACGGTTGCACGACGTATGTCACCTATTCCGCGAATGTTAATTGCACTCAACGCTCTCCTTGAATCCAGTCCTAGACTAGATCTATTCGCTGATGAATGGAAGGAGATATTGACTGAATGTCTGGCGATTTGCGAGAAGACTGAATGAGAGGTTTAGTTATATTATCTGTTATATTTTCTTTAATGTGTTTTTACATAATTTGTACCTATTGTAATCAGTGTAATTGGCATTCTGTCGTTCTGGTTAAATAAATAAATAAAAAATAAATAAATAATCACGCCGGTATGAGTGCATTTGGATTGCAACAAAGACGTTGAAGACGTACGGGTCTAAGGCCGGACGCACACATTCGGTTTCCGGATTAGGTTTTCCGATCAGGAATTCAGATTCGGGATTCCGTGAGAAACGCACGGAGAAAATTTCGAAAAGGATGTCAGTTTTTTTCCGTCCGGAACAAGTAAGAACGTGGGGTAAGAGCATTTAGGTTTCCGAATCTGAATTCCTGATCGAGAAACCTAATCCGGAAACCGAATGTGTGCATTCGGCCTAAGTCTGGGTATGTGCTGAAGCTAACTGTAATTCGGGCACTCGTTTGCAGGTCGGGTGTGCGTGTTAAGTCCCCACTGGCAAGCGCTGAAGATGCTGCGCACTCCTCGGCTGCGGCCTTACATCGTGTTCATCAAGCCACCCGCGCAGGAGCGACTGGTCGAGACACGCACGGCCGCCAACGCACGCTCCACCTTCGACAAAGAATGCTCCCGAGCTTTCACGGTTAGTTGGACTTGTTTTAATTAGTAAGAAAAAAATTGGGCTCTATCCGTACCAGTTACTTATCATATTTTTAAAGTCAAAAGTAAAAAAAAAAAGAAATCCCATAATTGTTCACGAAAATTTCTCTTAGTTGGTAAATCTATAATATAAAAATGAATCGCAAAATGTGTTGGTAAGCGCATAACTCAACAACGCCTGGACCGATTTCTGATTTTTATTGTGAGGAAAAGGTTCTTATGGAAAAAAAAGAAAAAAATTAGGGTAGTGTAGGGTAGAGTAGTGTAGAGTAGTGTAGTGTAGAGTAGGGTAGAGTAGGGTAGAGGAGGGTAGAGCAGGGTAGAGTAGGGTAGAACAGGGTAGAGTAGGGTAGAGTAGCGTAGAGTAGGGTAGAGGGGAAGAGCGGTAGCGAAGTCGCGCGGGCAAAAGCTAGTTCATAATAGAATCATATCTAATTAATCATTCATAACAATAGCTAGGTACTAGAAAATACTATGGACAGTGATTTTTTCCCATTGATCGTCATATATTCATTTTTAATCAATAGCTTGTACAATATTTCCAAAAATTAAGTGACATTTTGGTATATAAACAAACGCTAATAACTTGTTTATGAATATTATTCATTAAGACTTGACTTAAATAATAACAAGAGCTCTTCTTATAAGCTCTTTAACCCTTCAGATACCGTCAATTAGAGACACAATAGTAAGACAATAGATGCGCGGCCACCGGTGGTCGCTTGGGGATTCATGAATTAAGTATTTGTACTAATTAAAAATTAGTGGTGTATATGGCTGGTTGAAATCATAAAATGATAGAATTTCTCCATTGACTTATTTATAAACCGAGTTTTTGTTCATGTTACTGAATAGCCTTTTGTGGGCTTAATTCATAATATCGTCAGCTCAGTGACACCCAAAGGGTAGTAATTCTTGTGTTTAAGGAACGTTCGCCTTCTAATGTCAATCTGTCAGAAATAAACACATCATTTCCAATTTATATTGATAGTCTGCTAAAAGGCGTGGAAATTATTCTTGACGTCACATCATCATTTCACCGCCGATACACGTCCACTGTTGGACATAGGCTTCCCCCAAGCGTCGCCACAACGAACGTTCCTGTGCGTCTCGCATCCATCGGTTTCCCGCAACCTTCACCAGGTCATCAGACCACCTTTTTGGAGGCCTTCTAACGTTGCGTCTTCCGGTACGCAGTCGCCACTCCAGAACCTTTCGGCCCCAACGGCCATCTGTTCTGCGAGCAATGTGCCCTGCCCATTGCCACTTAAGACGTCACATCTGTGTAAAAATGATTAGTTTTTACCCAGACTCGACGTAACACTCCCCAAATGACGATAGCCCCAGTCCTGAACTTTGATGCACTTCTATGGGGTTTTACTGATTTACTGTAATAATTGACAAACCAAATAGATTTATTTCTGTCCAGGAATGTTCCTTTTTGAACATTTTTAACCTTTTAGTACGAGACTTGGCGGGATATTGTCCACAAACAGAAACCAGGGATGATGATCTTACTATTCTTTTTACTTTCTTTGACCCATGTTACTTACGAGTCTCATTCTCCCCTGAACTGTTCTTTATACCATCTACATTCATATAATTTCTCAAATAATGTTTAATATTTTCTTTGGACTCTATTTCAAATAAATATTTCACATGCGATTTATCTCTTGTATTCGTCCTCCTACTAACAAGGCTTGGCGAATTTGGCTCCTACCGCGAAAGTATTAAACTATTACGTTCAGAATTGATGCTTATGGAAGCTTTAATGTTTTTAAGTTTATGTCCATCACACAGAAATACCACAAATCGTCTTAATTTATAGTTCCACGATGAGCTTACTATGTTTTTAATTTTATTTCAATTTAGGGTTAGATTGTTCGTTATTGGTTGGTGAAAATATGTTGTGCCGCAGTTTGGTCAGATTGTTGAAGCAGTCGTGTATGTATTGACAGGAAGAAGAGTTCTCCGACATCGTGCGGTCGTCCAACCGCATCAGCTTCTTGTACGGCTACATGTTCGACGAGTCGATCGTGAACGAGGACTTGCCGGTGGCGCTGTCGCAGCTGCTGAAGGCGGCGTGGCGCGTCCAGTCCGAGCCCCTGTGGGTGCCAGCTTCATGGGTCCAGTAAGAAAAACATCTCCCACTTTTTAGTTCAAATCGTTTTAATAATTAGTAAAACCGACGCTGCAAATGTTCATAGAATCATCCCTAGAACAATTTTAGCACCATTGTACAAGTGACACATTTTTTGAAATTCTGTAAATATGTGGAAAGTAGCCAAGTAGGATAATTTAGCCCAATGGTGTACAATATTATGTATATTTTGTTATAAAAATATAATGTTTAGTTTAATTTTGTTCGAAGCATTAAGAGTGGTTCCTTAACAAAGATGAAACGCCTTAAATATATTTTTGCTTAGTAGAATATTTATTATTACGAACAGGGCTTCGCAAAATAGATTAAGGTATTTTATTATTGTGATTTTATTAGAAAAAGATGTTAAACGCATATCGTAGGGTTGTTTTGAGCATTAATAAGTTACTCGAGCGACTGTTCGCGTTTGCGTGCTTCTGTTGCGTATTATTATAGTCTGTTGGCGTGAGAGTGTGTATACATACAATGCTGGCGTTAATCATATTCTAATAAATTATTGACTTTGTCTTAGTCGAGTAAAGTAATCCATTGAACCTGCATACTGCCTTATTACTAATGAAGACACATAGGTAAGAGAGTGATCACTTAATACGAATTAAAATAGACAAATCTTTATTGATGTTCAAATTAGTTAATAAACGCATATAGCGTCTCCGAATAGTTAAGGATTTTAGAAATTATTAATTGTATTGTATATAAGAAATAATTGGATTTATAATTAATTGGCTGTATTAATTAGGTGCGTATCATGCGCTTTTAAGAGGAAATATATAATTAAAGCGGTTATCTGTAAGTACATTATATACACCTTTGGCTGGACGTACATTGTCTACATTGCTAGAGTTGCGTTTGGTTGCCTACAGACAGTTGTATGTGCAAAAAATCCTAAGCGTGCAGTGGTTGTATACTTCAGCAGCCGATAGAATGCGTACAGCGCGAACGCAACGGTGGCGTCTGTCTGCGGATCCTCACCGCTTGCGTCACCAATAAACCAAATAAACTAAAGTGTATTTAAAAAGACCTGTGATATTTAGTTACCTATACCTAACTCCGTAAACTAATCGATTTATAACATCTATTTCGATTCAGAGCCGTAGCGTGGATTAATTTAGACGAGGGCAAAGGCATATAAGCGAGGCCAGTTTCTTTCAAAAAATTCAAAAAGCGATAAAAAAGACAGCGACTGTTGCAACCCAATGTTCGACCATACCTTCATACCTAGGTGAAATAGTGATCAAACGCGAGCCAGGCGAGCCTATCAAGTATAAAAGCCCTCGTTTAAAAGCCTTTGGATGTGAGGGACCACTTCGCCCATGCCAAGCACGCTACTGTTTCGATTTGCGAATTTCGCAGCTAACGTAACGTAATCAACAATAAGGTTCTCACTACTGGGACTCAGGCATTTTCTCTAGGAGAAGGATGGGCTGTAACCACGCGGGCCTCAAACATTTTTACCATGCACAAAAATGAAGTTTATGTAAGTGGATAAGCTTTTTATAAATATCAATAGGGAGAACAGCCTCTCAAATTTTATTAAGCGCAAGTTCGATCGTCTATGAAGACTGCTCTCATCTTTGGGACGGTTCTGCCAGATACTAGCTTGATGCTCTTGTGTGAATTGAGAAGCGAGCCAAGAGGATCATTGGTGCGCTCGTCGGCTCGAAGCTTCTAAGTCTTGAGCATCGACAATTCGACGCCGAGTTGCTAGCCTGTCGCTTTTTTACCGGTTGCATTTCGGAGTGTATTCGTCGGAATTGCATAGCTTAGTTCCGCCAAGCCTTACATCATCAGGCCATCACAGAGTACGGCGATGTGCCACCGGTACATGGTGGACATCCGACGTACACATAAAACGTTTCAGGAACACATTCATTGTGCGTACATCGTACAGCTAAGGATTGGGATTCCCTACCGGATTCCGTGTTTCCTGATAGCTACAACCTGGTGATATTTAAATCAAGAGAGACTAGGCTACTTCTATGCAAGCGTGCTCCATTGCCGACCGCCATATTGCTTTTCATCAAGTGAGATAGGAGTCAAGTGCGAGCCTATCTAGAAAAAAAAAGAGGTCCGTATAGAAGAGGCCTTGATAGATGCACCCAGGTGCGGTTTCTGACCGCTACAATAACATATTACGCTGGCAACACTTTCGCAACGGTATGTAGTCAATGTGCGGGTCCATCCTGTTACATATTGTTATTATTAAAATAAAAACCCGATTTCCGGATTGAGAATTCGTCATTAAGAATTTATCAAGCTAGGTACGTCAGACTAGTTGCATAAGTAGGGTCTGACACATTCTGAACTCCATGTACTTATTCAGAAATCGGCGCATAGTGTGTAAGTTTAGATTAACAACCAAAATTGCATAAGTTACCGCAAACACAAGAAGTATTTGAGAAGTTCTTACAGTCCTGTAAGTTTTGTATAGGTGTGTTTTTGACCCCTAGTTACTTCAACCAATAGTTTAAATGGGTCGTAATCTACTACGTGAGTTCAGTGTCATTTTTTTGTTTTGGGACATGCCGGTTTTTTTTTTTTCATAATGTTTTAATTGCACAAAGTAAAGGGCCTGGGTTTGAACCCAAAACGTACAACACTATACGGGCCGTTACCTCTAGGCCACCCACTACTCACTAGACTGCCGTAGAAAAATATTAAACAGTTAAAAAATATATTTAAAAATCAAAATAAGGCACACGTAAGGCACAGGTATTTCTAAAATAACAAAACGTAATAGACTTGCAGCGAGTAGCGCTAGTGGTTGCTAGATGTCAGCTTACATGAACAACTTGCACAGTAGTATCGGTTTGCCACTGTTTCTTAACGTGCAAGATACACAGGCTACAAAAATTGCAGAATTGTTACAATTATTTCTTTACGATCACATAAGACTTCGCAAGTTGGAGCATTTACAGATTTTTTCTCAATGTTTAATTGATGCAAATCTCTTTATTGCTTAGTCTAAACCCAGCTTTAGAATTACTTGCGAAAATCAACTCGTTGCGAGTTTTGTTGCTAATCTAAATTTCGCCATGTGAGATATGCTTGATGACGATTCTCACAAAATTTTCTTTGACTGACTCACACAACAGTTCAGACGCAATAAAATAAATTTTTGAATTGTTACATTTTTATAGATATAATTTAAGTACAAATTTTTGAACCCATATACAGCAATAATTACAACTGTTTAATCAATGGCGTTCTTTTTAAAGTATTTCCTTCGAACAGTAAACAATCTGTTTATAAATCTATATAGGATTTGTTACAATTCAATTAATTTATTCACTCTTCACAATAGGTTTTTTTGACAGTTAACAATGCGGCTTATAGACTATATTCTATTGTAAGAGTCTGGTGCCTGAAATAGGATTTTGGAGTTAAACCTGTGTTACAGGTCACCAGTAATTAATATAAAGATAATGATAACTATAAGGAATAATATATTTTATAGAATTATTATTTTTAATCCACTCCCGTGTATGCAAAGCTATCAGCTAAAATACGTATCGCAATAGTTGCGCATTGAAGTTATTTGTTCAAATGTTTATTGAAGTTGGTTACTAAACTATTGTGTAAGATGTTTGTGAGAGTGCGTGTGAGCCGCGGCGTCGTGACGCGAGGGAAGCGACGCCGCGGCGCAGGCGCCTGCGGTTTAATTGACCTCAAGATATTTACAAAGCACCGATATCAAGCTCTAATCGTGTAGTGATACTCAATCAAATTCTAAATGTTGACCCATTGACTATAGATAATAAGGAATTAATAAAGGTAGACTAATTCTAAAAAAAATACGGGGTTCCGTTTTTGCCGGTTGGCTACGGAGCCCTAAGGATAAGTAAGTAATTATAGAGTGCTAACCCCACTACTTAGATAAGTTATTCCGAATTATAATTTACATCCAAGCTAAGATAAGTTTGCGCGACTAAGACATTGGGATAATGTTGTGCACGATTTGGAACAAGTGTTTTATGTAAATAATGTGTAAAATAAATATTGACTTTATGTGGAAGTCTTTAGGAGGGGATAAAATACAGGCAGTCCAGGTTAAAGGCCTCTACACACCAAAGCCGGCAGGATAAACACGCCCGGCGGCATTCCGCGTAAAACCGCCGCGCCGGAGCTTTTGGCGTGTAGACCAGATAGCTTAGCGATAGTGGGACTACCATATTTAGACCCTTTTCTTCACCTGGCGTAGGCGTTTAAGGCTGTAAATGGCTTGGCTCTTCAAGGTTTTTATTGGTGCAAAATAAATATAAAACGTTACCAATTCATCGGCTATTAAAACGTTTAAAACTGTAATCTATGACGGACTGCCTGTTTTTCATCACGGATTGTTCGAAAACATTCTAAAATAATATTAAAGGTTTGCCTATGAATTTGCTGTTATATAAATCGGGTAGCTTTGGGCTGAGATAACTTCGGATTGAGTTTAAATTATAAGTTAAAAATCGTTTTTTCGTATTTTATATGTTTACATATTACAGTTAATACCAATATTATGAATATGAAAGTAAGTATGTCTGTCTTTTGATGAAATTTGGTACGGAGGAAGCTTAAGCTTCAAGAATGGACATGACTTCTAGGATGGTTTTTATCCGTTTTCGACTTCGCGTCCGGAATAACCAACAATCATGTAGACAAACCCGCTGACAGAAGCTAGTATCACTATATTTATAACCATAAAATGTCGAAAAAATAATTTATTTACATAAAGAGTTTCAACGTGGAAACTACACGCTTCGGAAGGTGCGTAATATCGATGGCTTCTACCTGCCTAATAGCTTCTATTGAATGAACTTTGTGTTACTGGTTTAATATCTTCTCATAATAAATTTTAAGCTATAAATCTGAAGTGTATTCCAAGTTGTAATTACAAGTTAATCTGAAGCTAATTCAGCTCGTCGCGAGCCTATTCTTAAGGCACAAAATTCACAGGTAAAGACTTAATAGGTGAATAAAATTATTCGCTTAACAAAAAAATATTTATTAGATATTATTTAGAGACAATATCATTCGCTTAACAAGAAATTATTTATTAGATATAATTGAGATGCAATATACAAGTATTACTTAGAATATTATTTATCTGTAATTCTCCCTTTAGTCCTGAAAAGTTATTGAAAATTACAAATATTTGGAAAAGGGCTTGTGTCTGGGCTGTTTCCGATAAACACTTTTCTAGAATAAGATGTATCATCGGGTTGTAAATGATACATCTTATTCTAGAAAAATGTGTACAAGTATTTAATGTGCATGTTTTTCCGGTGGAAATGGTACATCAATGTAACATCAATGTTTTAAATTACGCCTTAAACAATATACTTACCTAAAAAATCACTTCGGTAACAGATGAGGGAGCTTTACAGCATACAGATACAACATTATTGCACCAGGAGTTCAAAATAAAATGTGATCTTACGGTGAGCTTGCCTTGCAGTATATTTCTTGGTTAAGTTGAGAGGTTTTGCAAATTAAAAAAATTATCTGCAGAAACATGAAAACATTTTCCTTTTCATTCAAAATCCACTAATCGGAAAAAATATCTAAAATTTAATTTAAACTGGATATTCTTGCCTTGAGGGCAAAAATACTTATTTTCTAAAAAAAAAAGCAATAATGTCATTATTGATATTACCCAATAGGAGGCCTTAATTAACAACATATTATTATTATTATACTTAATTAAGAAAACACAGCTTTGTTAATTCCGCACTCCTGTTATTTACTTGTTTTAAGTGAAAGCTGCGGGCCCGAGCGTTTGCGTGTTTGCGAGCGATTGTCACTAGATGGCGTTAAACTCAATATTTTTGGTTTGTTCGGTTTTTATGTGTATTGGAGTATTATTTAGTCAAGGAAATGGCATTTGCTAAAATCGGGCATTCCACTTTATTGAACGTATGCGTTCTAATCTTCTAATCCACCTAATTTTAAGTGTACAATAAAAACAGAAACTAAAATGTTGAATGCAGCGCTATCTGCGGAGAACATCTTGGGTCCACAATTTTCACTCTATTGTATAGGCGTATGGTTATTGTCTTTTTAAAGAAAAATGTTGTAACGTACATATTTTACTATGTCTTAAATCTTATGTATAGTGTTCGTTAACGTAAGTAATAAAATGCATCAAATATTGTGAATGTACTGAACTAATTTATAAACGCTAATGTTGTCTTTTCTTGTGTGTATTAGCCAATTTCTCTTTTTGTTTACTATAGTTAATTTTAATAAGAAATTAATGCCAAGCCCTAATAGTTACCATTGTGACCTGAGTAGTTGATAATTTTTTATTAATAAATTTCTGTACTTTCTTATAGCAATTGAATGTTCTAGTCAAACCTAGTCTCAAGGATGCCCACCTTATTTTAATTTTGGGGGTGTTGAAATCATCAAATAATTCCTCCCGCTCTGGTTGGAGCGAGAGGGAGTGTCAGACTTTTACTGACGTAAAATCCACCTGTGTTCCTTCAGTTGCTCTTTGAGTTCCAGGACCGCGGGAACCCTTTCGTACAATCCCGCTGCCCTGGAAGGATGCCCACAGCTGGCAAATCATTTGATTTTAATAATAATTAATTAATAGTTCTAGTGGATATAGACTGAGACATTCTTATGTTATTTAGCTAAATGCTAATTAGTACATAATAATAAGTTTCGCAAAGATCTCTTGTAATTATCTAATATTCACACCACTAAAAACCTTTTTAGCTACTTTGTGTATGTACATCCGGTTTCTGAAAGGCCACACATCACATTTTGCACAAATTGTATGTTGATATACTATATCTCACGCAACATTATGCTCTTGAACAATTGCTACACAAAGAAATAAAAAAAAACCTATCTAGAAAGAATGGACACGAACTGGCACTCAATCACACTGTAGCATCTATCTTTGTGTTATATTCATGAGAGTGGTTGTTTGTGGTTAGTTTTAGTGTTGATTAACCAATCAGAAACCGGTTGTTGTTGATGTAAAATTATGCAATTTTAATTGTATAGATAACATTAAATGATACATTTATGCTTATTACCAACTTTCTCGATTTAAATGTTTATAGTGTATATCTATAACAAAATTTGGGATTATAATAAAAAATTGTTATAAAATACCCAAACGAAAGACATTACTTAAAAGTCTGAATATACAAGTTGGCATCTTGCCCAGTGTAAATAATTATATTACGGTTAAACGTAGTTTTTAATTCAAATATAATTATGTACCTATGTACATTGATCGTTTGTCCTTTGTGCTTCTAAAGCATACAAATATGATACTCGTTTCTAATATTTAACAAACAATCAAATTAGCGCGTTATTGTATTTGTGGCGCACGTTTATGCATGCTCAGCCAGTTAATAGGATTTATCACTAATAAAAATTAAATTACAGATGAAATTTAAAAGATATTCATTAGATATTTCATATTAGCTATTGTTTGTTGACGCAGCACTGAAGCTAAATAAATGAAATAGATCATAGTGCTGGTCGGTATAAGTTTTTAGTACCTACCTAATGTTTAGCTCGAGAAAGCGCGGGACCATGGTTGGTGCTTTGGACTGTGAGAATAAAGCGTGTCTGCTTTATATCTTTTCGTCATCATGCAGATTCAATGACACGCAATAGTGCAGCCGCAAGCCCGCGCCGTCTCGAGCGCTACACTAAGCGTGTAGCCATCATAACGTCTATATAATTGTCTATGTATTCTTTGCATAGGGTAATAATATACCTCACATAATAATTTATCGGGCGACATAATATATAAATTGAAATCTGGGCCTAATGCATGTAAATTAAATATCATTAAATAAGGAAAAGTTACATCTTTGATTGTTAGTGTATAAACGAATAACGCGTACGACGGGCGCACCAGGGTGCCTCGCACTAGCGGCCACGTGCTATCACGTCAAACTATGTAAGTGAAACGCGCGCTCAAAAAGTCGTCTTACGCCTTTTTTCGACCAAGTCTAAGTGTCTCTTCGTGTATTTAATATATTGTTCTGAATATAAATTTGTCTGCTTTGTGCGATTTTGAGAGATTATTTTAGTATTTGTTCGATTTATTGTCAGCTTCAGGCCCTCGTCTCCCCAGTCCTCAAGCTCACGCGGCGTAGTGCTCGAAACTCGTATTAAGCTAGAACTACACTGCGCCCACGTGTGCCACGTACGCCGATCTGGGCGCGTCGGTCTCCATACATTTTATATGGAAACTAGACTTGTAGAGCTCCACTTGCTCTACGCCTCGCGACGTCATTCTACGTACAAATCATTCGTGTTTCACGTGTGCGTAGGTCTAATGCAGTTCTAGCTTTAACTATGCATTTTTAAGGTTCAATTAAAAGGCTTTGCCAATAAATCGAATGCTTACTCAGTGTTGATAACTTGAAGCATGGACAATAAAATGTTACAAAATCAAGAGGCTCTTCGGCCAAATGGTTTAAAAATACGTGATATTCGTCAGACACAACCGATTGTGATAAGATTATGAAGCTATAGAGTTATATTTAAATTCGTTACAAAAAAAAATTACAAGCTAATAAAATTAAAAAGTCGTAAATATTACGAGAGCAGAAATAGCTAACAATAGAAATCTACTTAGATGTTTTTATGAAAGTTCGTGAGTGGTAGAGATTGCACAGTAAGGATATCGAAACTAGTCGCGTGCAGTTTGTTGTATTGTCCGAGTATTACTTAGTTATATTATACATCGAGCCTCTTCAGGAAAAACTTCGTAAGCGATAGTGCGAATTTTTTTGCAGGAAAGATTTTCGTTATTTTCTAATTAAAAAGTATTTATAGATTAGAAATATGTCAGTAGCGCCTATTAAATCAGTAGTTTTAAAAATAGTAGTCTTAACATTTTAACCGACTTCTGTATGTATTGTTCGCGTATGTTTACCGATTTCTCTGTCGGTGTCGGGTGTTCGGTGGCAAAAATCATCCAATGACAACCCCCGTTCTTGAATGGAGCGGGAGATAGTGTGAGACTCTTACTGACTAAAAACCCACCTCGTTCCTTCTAGCCTTCATACCGGGGATCGAGTTTCTTAGATATCAGTTTTTTAAAGAACGATATTGTCATAAATACTTTTAAATTAGGCAAGAAAATAATCCTTCCCACAAAAAATGCTGACTGTTTGTAACGATGTTCTCCCTGATACGGCCCGACATTTTAATTAATATCCGGTAACTTAACAAAACTACCAGCAATTAATGAAAATGTATGATGAGGATGATGTTTAAATTACGATGAATTTGGATAAAGAAAACTCTTCTTTTATCAATTATGTGTTCACAAAACGTTTAAATAATATCGTGATATCTAAATGTTGTCTAGAAGAATTTATTTAAAACTTTATGAATCCTTCAATATCTATTTGTTACGTGCCATTTAGTTGCGTACCTACTTTATCATCATTGATTTAGATACTTTCCAAGTAGGTACCTTTACTATCCATTTTATGAAGTAGGTAGTAATCTGACCATGCTAAGTTTTTATACTTTTTGTAATTCATCATCACCCTATTTATTAAACCGTCTTCGATTCGTCTGTATATAAATGTTTTTTTTTTTAATATTCTGTACTAATTGTAGTAAAGATCATGTATAAGGTGTAACCAAAGAAAATCTTAAATAAATGATAATAAAAGTAAACGATGTTTTTTAATTGATGCTTGAGTATTTGAATGTCAAATTGTGCAGAAGAAATAGAATACCAATTACCTTATTCTAGGTTGATCGTCTGCTACGCTGCGTGTCTCGGATTCGATTACCGCACGGACAAGTCCGGGGGTGCGGGATTTTTACCTCACTAAAACCACCCTGGTGATCACCGCACACTGATTACGGCACGTAGGAGCCTCTTTAACTCTCAAAAAAACATTCCGGAACCTCCTCTGTGCAGCGCTTGTTGCACATCCCTTGGATAACGGTCTCCCCTGAGCCTCAATGCGCGGCAGTACGTGATCACTGTGCCACCGTCTTCCCTGGAAACACTCGATGGGCGAGCAGAGTCCCCACCATAGAAATATAAAAAACAGCCTCACTCTGAGCGCCCGTGGTTCGAAAGTTCCACCTGTATTGGATGATGCAAGCGGGGTTTCGGCGAATCAGACTAGACATCGGGGCGGTTGCCTCCCCGAAGCCTTCTACTCCGAGTGGATCGGCCCTTTCACGATCTCGCTCGATAACCTCCTGGACCTATAACGTGCTCACAGAAGGGAGCAACTTCCCTTCAGTTTTCTGGCTCCGCCAGCATAGCCCTCACTACTGCTGACAGAGACCACACAGGTGTTTCGGGTCTAGGTATCCTGTGTAGTCCATACACAAGATGCCTAGTCTCTATAATTATTTCTACCGTTACTTAGGTACGCTCTAGCATTGTAGTTATAACCAAATGGCACTTCATAAAATAAGAGAAGAATTCAGTTTAGTTTCGTGGAAAGTTACGGAACTGTGAAGGTATTCCAGTGGTACTTACGACCTTACCTCAATAGACATCTGCTGTTAGAAACCTATATTTCTAACCTCTTTGGGCCTTCACTGCATTGTCACAGAATGACACAAGCTGTCTCTAAAATTCTTTTGTGTACCTTTTATGGTAATGAATAGAATAACTCTGTTAATTGTTGTTCTTACCTGCCTAACACATGCGATTCACAGAAATCGGAAGGAAGATAAACTAGTGTTGAGTCCTATTGAGCTGATAGATCTCGTAAGACAGGAACAGCACAAAAATAAGGCGTCACAAACATCAACCAAGGCGGCGTATACAGATGAAAAGAGTAGTAAACCGTTGGAGCCAGATGATTCAGAATATGACACAGGTGAACACGAAAACGCCTTTATGGTGATGCATCTCGACACACATTCTCACTGTTTCTCATACAACTGCTCATAACCGATTATGACGTTATTACCTACATATTATTCATTAGATATTTTGGAAACACAGTAAGTATTTTGTAGATATTATCTAGACTTCTATTGAAATCAATTTCTAAATTTGTGTAAAACTAATCCAGTAAAGACCTCTGAAAGTCTCCTATTTTGTATGAACTTTGACACTTCATAATTTACCTAAAAGTTAAAAAACTGAAACTATAGAAGCCTTGCTTTAATTATGATTCTAAATGACGAGCACTTTTTTTTTAAACTTAAGGGTTTAAAAATATCAGCTATCTGGAGCAAGTTTTGTGAAATATTCGAGTAAATCTCGGAATTACCGAATACTAACAGAGTTTTCAGGCGTTCTCTTTTTTTGCGTTGCCTTTTCGTCAAACATCGCGTTGGATTGCGTTAGATGAAGTAAGCTTTTGAACCATTTTTGATGTTGACGATAGGCGAGTGGACAGGAGCCTCTTAAGTAGTCATTCAGACAAGCTGGATTTTTCGTGTCAAGTAACTGCACATCTAGATATAGGTACAGTCGACAATTTTAAAGCAGATAAAGCAGGTCAACTTTTTCTAAGACCATTATGAATTTTTCTTGCAGTATAATGATACAATTAGATCGAATTTTGCTTGTGCATATATAAAGTTTGGACCTTAATTTCTGTCTCTTATGGGTTGAATTTCAATAGCACATTTAGATACAAGTGGACAATGATTGACATTGCGACCAAGGCGGAATTCGAGTTGTTATGCTAGCGAATATGAAGCAAATAACCAGATAATAAATAAACTGGTTGTTTACTTCATGCTAGCAAAGGAGACAGTCGCACGCGTGAGGGAATGGACATCCTCGACCGCTGAGACCTCGTCCTCGACCATCAGCCACCGTAAGCGCGGGCTTGCGGACGACGAGCAATGGCTAGCTCACCGTCCGACCGTCCGGTAACCATCCCGAAGTCGTCACACGCGTTATTTTCCACTCTCGCTTCAAAGAGGTGTCTGCCAAACCATAAAAACCCAGCAGTGCAGAAGCCTCCTGAGGCCATGGGTTCGCTTCTGAAAAGGTTATTTCCGAAGTAATCCTTTAACGCAAAGTGCAACCATTAGGTAGGATCTCAGTCAAGCACTAGTTTATATCAGTAAAAAAAAACTGAAGGAAAATAGTTTTGATCAGTAAAAGTCTGACACGCCCTCTCACTCCGCCCCGGAACAGGATAAGTCATTCGATCATTTGAATTGAGATCAATTTGTATTTTATATTCACCGACAACGCCACCCAACCTACGGGACTTCTAGGCCACTAGGTGTCGTTACTAGGTACTTTACTGTGAAATAAAGAAAGAAAAATTGATGGAGTTTCTTTTCCTTGACTCAAAACACAATTTATCACTTCTTCCGGTCTAGGTCAACCGCTAGAGGTCTGGTTAAAATTTTACTAACTTAAAGCCGCCTATATTCCTTCATTAGCCTTTTGCCTTTTGGGGCCATAGTACCTAAATCTTTTAAACGTCCTAGCAGCTCTAGCAGCCCTACTATGCCCACTGGCGACTTAAATTTTGCTGACATCTCTTCGAGGTACGCGTGATGTTACTTGGGCACAGTCCTTACCAGCCGGCAGGACGGCGAGCCACCCATTCCTCACCGTCCCCTTAGGTGCCTACCTATATTTGCTATATAAAATAATCGACAATTATCCAGAATATACATACAATAATATTACGTGTTTGATCTAGCACCTATTTTACAATATAGATAGTTTTTCATTTATTTATTTTCACAAAGGTAATGAATACAAAAACAATTACTCATCTATCTATATATATAAAAATGACCCCCGTTTTCCGTTGTCACGACTTGGCATGAAAACGGCTTGACCGATTTGGCTGATTTTTTTTTTTTGTTGTGATTGTTATTGTGAGAAGGTTCTTATGGAAAAAAAATTAGGGTAGAGTAGGGTAGGGTAGGGTAGAGTAAGGTAGAGTTGGGTATAGTAAGGTGGAGTAGGGAAGAGCGGGAGCGAAGCCGCGCGGGCAAAGCTAGTAATAAATAAATTTGTAACTTGAGACAAGATGTCTTAGACTAAACAGTTTTGTCTACGAATGGGGCGCTAGGGCTGTTGATAAATTATCGATATATCGAAATATCGATATTATCACAGTACTCAAACTGAAACTGCTGAACATAATTATAAACATGTATTTTTAAACCTCTTGAGAAATATTGGTACGCTTATATGTTTTATTAAAATTGAAGAATAATTACTGAGAACGCTACATTTTCATACAATTATACTTTAATTAGTTTAATAAATATCACGAATTATAAATTGAGTAAATTACTTTTGAGCCGACTTAAGATTGTTTTTTAGGACAAAGCCAATATATCGATATTTCAATATATCGATATTTATCAACAGCTCTAGCGCCCCGTGGCGTAGACAAAACAATTTGATTTCTTTCAACATTGGACACAGCAATTGACTTCTTTAAGGCTATTTCATCTTTAGTCAATTTTGTTTTTTTTTTAGATCATGGCATGCCTCAAAAACAAAATACCTACGCACAGTCCTTTAACAAATAGCAAGGAACTAACGCACTAGGGACTGACGATTTGAACAAAAAATTAAAATATACCAATTTAATTCTAAATATCTAAGTATATATCAGTCATTTTCTACTGAAACTGGCTAAAAAATAAAGTATATTTATCTAATTATCAAAAATTAAACTTAAAAAAATTTCTTACTTAGGGCCTGCCTGACACAGTGATTGGAAAAACGTTCACGCACTAAAGCCGCCGCGTAAACAATCTATACTTATAATAAATCTGTAAAAGTGAAAATTCTGTACATTGAAAATATAAAAAAAAATTATGGCACTATGGCAATGTTACCAGACCGATACCAAATACAAAAATGTGATTAAAAATTTTTTGTCGATATGTCTGTTTGTTCAGGCATCACGCAAAAACTACCGGTTCGATTACGATGAAACTTTTAACTTGGTATAATTATTCTTTAACTTCCTGGGCACCACACTGTGTACTTTTTATCCCGGAAAAGTATAGTATGTTATCCGCCATTGTATAAAATTCCTAAAATCCATAGGATATGTATGAAATATATTTTTTTATTAACAATTTTTCTAGGAAATCTATATATTTCCTAAACCATGATAGGAAATGTATATCAGTAGTCATCGCCGATCGAAGGCTTAACTGGCTGCAAAAAAGCTTTTTTAAGATTCACGCCGGAACAGCTGCTCAAACTTTATCAAGCGCAAGTTCGAGCGTGTAAGGAGTATTGCTCTCATGTTTGCGGCGGATCTGCCCGATAGCGGGGATTGTCATAAGATGATTTTTGCCCAACGTAAAAAAAAGTCGGTTAAAAACCATAAGCGTACGTGGATATCTTTATGCAGCTTAAAGCTGTGTTTTACACACTTATACAGCCCTTATTCAGTTCTAAGTAGTAAATCAGCTGGTTTATTGATGTTTAACACACTAGCGTGGTAGCGTGCTGCTTGGGAGCGCACCGTGGCCGCTCTCTGCCTTATCTAGGGGAGACAGAAACTGAATATGCTTAGTAATACCTACATAGATTACGATAATTTTACTGTACATACTTTACAGTTAATTCAAAACAGGCAGGCCCTCTGTAGTTTATGCCTACCCCTGAGAAAAAAGCATGAGTTTATTTAGATGTCTTCCTATAAAATAATGTATTTTACTAATGTACCTACTTAGTTTTGAATCAATTTAAAACTTTAAAAAAAAATCAAATTATTTGAATTATCAATTAAAATTAACGCAAGAACCGGCAAACGGTTTAGGTACCAAACAAATCCGATGCCTAATACACACATAGGTCATCATAGAACGAGTAATGATTCGATGATTCCACGAACCAATCACGCTAGTTCAGGAACAGGGTGTCGAGTCCCTCACACCTCCATTGAATAGGGGGGATTCTCTGAATAGAGCAGTTGTTGACGTAATACCGTAACGATTGAACCTGTTCAAATATCGCAGAGAATTTTGATTGCGCGATGTTGGATTTCTATGACGTCACAACTTTTAGTAATAGTGGCAGCATAGATTAGTTACCGCTATAGATGACACGCGGTAGGTATTAACGATTTCGGGGGGTGAGTCTGGCAGACAGGAGTGACCCACCCCTTTATGCAACTGTATCGAGATCAAGCCGCGCAAACACCCCAGTGTTACGCCCATGCATGAATTATTACGTTCTAAACTTTATTTGAGCATCACACGCGTCTATAATTAATTACGTTTATACTATCTGGGAAAACAAAATATATTTCAGTTATCTCAAAAAATGAAAATATAATGTAAAAAGTTCTTGAACAAGTTCGTAGAAGATGGCAAAATTTTGCATGGTTTAGGGCATGCGCACACTTGAGACAAGACGTCTTAGACAGAACTGTCTTAGAAGTCTTGGCCTTTTAGCTCATAGTTGATCTGAGGGCACGGCTGTGCCCCCGTCAAGACGGGAAAAAGGCACAGCCGTAACCGCGTCAGGACGCCATGATGCCTCTCCAGCCACTCCTCGTAGACCCAGACTCACCGCCATAGTTATGGCAAGCCCATGTTACTGACCACCTTCCCCACCCTTAGGGGCTGAATTTTGGAAAGTCATCTCATAGTGCTCGCCTACGTCATAAATTAAAACCTTGTGCAACACACCAGTTCCAGTAGTTTCGGCTGTGCGTTCTTTTTTCAGTCAGTTTCTCCTTTTATATATATATACTAGCGACCCGCCCCGGCTTCGCTCGGGTGTTTTTCCACTATTTAATGGATGTTATTATACATATAAACCTTGCTCTATCTATTAAAAAAACCGCATCCAAATCCGTTGCGTAGTTTTAAAGATTTAAGCGTACATAGGGATATAGGGACAGAAAAAGCGACTTTGTTTTATACTATGTATTGATATACAGAAGATAATTAATTTGTGACTTGGCAAATATGTAGTTGGAAAATCTATTATGGTTTATGGCAAGGAATGCGCACGGTAATGTATTTACTGTGCGCATTTGTTTATTTGTGGAACGTGACGGCCAAGTCACAAATTATATCTTTGTTAATTAGAAAACGGCTTACGCACACCAACAATATGTACCTACATGAAATATAATATATATAAGCTGCTGCCAGCGGCTTCACCCGCGTGATAGTAGAAAATGATCCCAAGGTAACATGCTTCCAGGATAAAAAGTGTCCTCTGTGCTATTCCAGGACATGGTCAATCTGTGACCAAATTTCATCGAAATCCATTCAGTAGTTTTTGCGTGAAAGAGTAACAAACATCCATATATCCATAATTCCATACATACATTTTCGCGTTTGTAATACATATACTAGTAGAATTGTATATAATATAACATTTTCCTTTCAAACAGTGTCATGTGAAGACGACCAAATATTGAAGAATCGTAAAATCTGGAGTAGGTGGAGCAAATGGGGCGGGTGTTCAGTGACGTGCGGTGGAGGCACCACCACGCGGTACCGGGTGTGCGTGGCGGGGCGGTGCGCGCACGGCGAGCGCGAGGAACAGCGCCGTCCCTGCGCGCGCGCACCCTGCCACGCAGCCTTCTACAACTTGACCGATGATCTACGCGAGGTCGATAATTAAATTTGTATTTACAAATCCGTACAGCCACACAAAATAATTAGTCAAATAAAATTAATTAAAATTACCTGTGGTTTTTCCTTTCATATTCTAATATTCTATTTTTTATATTCTTTCGCAGCGTTGGAATGCCTCCAACAAAGTGGACCGATGAGCTGGTCAGAGTCGCGGGAATCCGATGGATGTGTGACGCACAGGAGCGGTCGTTATGGCGACGCTTGGGGGCTTATGTCCAACAGTGAACGTCCTTCCCAGTTCCCATGGCCCTAGCAGGGCCGAAGCCTGTTAGGGCCATGGGAACTGGGAAGGACGTTCTAAAATATTAAACTATTATGGGAAGGCTTCTAAAAAAGATACTTAAGATAATAGAAAACAAAATGCAACTGTAGGAACACAGGTGTGGTTTTAGTAAAAGTCTAACACTCTCTCGTTCAACCCTAGATCGGACAAAAGCATTGGATGTTTTGACAACTCAAAAAAACTTATCAATTTTTATTTCCAACAGTAAACCAGCTAGGCAGTGTAGTGAACGTCTAATAGCTACTTCTTGCTATTTTTTTTACGGGAAATCATTAAATAACTTCTCCCGCTCTGGGTGGAGTGAGAGGGAATGCCAGGCTTTTATTAACTAGAACTGAACTCTCGGTAAAGCTAGAATCTACATTAGACCGACGCACACGTGTAACAAGTTTGATTTGTACGTAGAACGACGTCGCGTGGCGTGGATCAAGTGTAGCACTACAAGTTTAGTTTCCATATAAACTTTATGGAGACCGACGCGATGTGTGCGCAGTGTAATTCTACCTTTACTTTTCTCATCAATCCCGCAGCCCTGGCACATCTTGCTACAGGTACCTAAGTGTTAAATTGCGTCGAGGATATTGTGGAACATTACTTCGAGGAACAGTTTCCACTTGAGCATTACCGCGTAAGACTATGTTTACAAGTTAGCAGAACCGAGCTGTTTCGCGGAAACTGAAACATTTCTCTCCTAGCTGCTGACAATCGGTGATACTATCAGTGTCACACATTACTCGAAGCGAAACACTTGCATATTGTACAATACGTTATACTTACTTATTAAAATGTACATTTATATCACGGTCGCAGTTCTTCCACTTGTGGCACACATTGTAGCATGCGAAAGTAAGTAAATAAAATAATATCTTAATAGGTCTCTGATTTTATGATTTATGAGCTTCTGAAAGCTCTTTTTTCCATACAAATTGAGTACCCCCCCACGAGTTGACGGTATCTGAAGGGTTAAAATTCGTATCTGCCTCGAAATAACTTTTCTCATCCCGCATATGAGAAAATTTGATTGGACTACAACCATTTGGGTTTGTTTACTTATTTGGGCGGGTTTGTGCCTGTGATGGCTTGACCTATTAACCCTTCAGATACCGTCAATTAGAGACACAATGGTAAGACAATAGATGCGCGGCCACCGGTGGTCGCTTGGGGATTCATGAATTAATAAATAAATAGGGCAACCTAATTAATGAAGATTTTTTTTTGAAAATGCAGGCCATACTAAAAAGTGGTTTAATTAATTCTGCTCGTTATGATCAAACTATTTTCGGGTTATGCGCATTTAACGTTGTATAAAAGGCGCGTTTTTTTTTTGATAAATTCCCTCTATTGTAACTTGGAATGAAACTGAAAGAAATCATTAGTAAAATAATAATGGGATCCGATGTAGGAGTAGCTATTTTACCAGTAGCTACACTACACCGGACAAGCCGTTAGGTAGCCAAAATACAAATGTCAAAACGGGCCTTTTGTTTTTTAATAACTTTTAGAGGGTGAATTTTGAAAAATCCTTTTATTTATTTATTTATTTAAATCTTTATGCACAAAGTTGTACAAAGGAGGACTTAATGCCTTAGGCATTATCTGCCAGTCGACCTTAGGGTGATGCAGAAACATAAAATGGCAGGTGCAACTTAATAAATGAGAAAACAAATGCAATAGTAAATACATACTTATTCATTATGCTTAAAAATCTATAATGCTTAGAATAACTATACGCTCATCTTCTCTTGTCATAAAATTCGCCATCGTATTTGTGATTTCATTTCTTGGCTTATGAATGAAATGATCTACTTGAAAATAGACCAAAAAATATTTAGTACTAAAAAAAAAAACCAAATAGACTCTTAATTTTTTTCATAATTTACTTTAGCCACAAAGGAGCCATCAAAAAACATAAAGCAGACTAAAACCACCCTTAAAAATACAGCAGTTCAAGCTTCCACCACCGCAGTACCATCGCATGTGGCATTACAGCGCGGATCTCTATGGGATACACCTCAAACGTCGCGTATGAACAATGTAAGTAAATTCTGGGTGCACAAGACGCTGGGAGAATACCCCTGGGATAATTTCTGCTCCGTTAGTAAAAAAAAGACGCATCTAACATTTTTCCATATTTTAGTTTTCAACATTGCTGAAATCAGGAAAAAAAAGCGCATCTACCAGTAATTTTAATATTTTGCTAACACTCTCCAGTGCGGTTTTAACACAAGGAAAAAAGGCCCGATTTCCCGTTTCATTCATTAAAACCTTTTTTTATCCGTTTTTACTTATTGTTAGATACTTCTTTTTAACTATCAGGGGCAGATTTGCCCGGTACGTTAGATTAGAAGGCAAAGTAGATCGAGCGTTGGATGCAGTTTAGTGCGCAAAATGTGAAGTCCGCATTCTGAAAATTGTTCCACAGAGAAGCTGGTAGATTTTTGCAAATCCTCATATTCTGCACACTCAACTGCATCTAGCGCTTACACTGTCTATAAGTTGGATGAAGCAAGCCTTCGGCATACCTACCTGGTAGCAAAACATTAAGCGGTATGCCGGTGGGTCTCTCAGACCCAAATTGTATATTGGTTCGTGCTAGTAGTGGTAATTTGTTTATCTACGACTACTGCTACTTAGGTACGAGAAATAATTCTAACCTTACCTATATTCTGCCACAGCCACAATTTAACTAGTTTCCTCAAATAAAAACGTTTTATTTTCCTCAGCAACCAGAAATGTGGGGAAAGAACTTAAAAAGATATGAGATATTAATGAGAGCTCCGCAGTCTTTGACGAAGCTTGCGAAAACGTTGTCATTAGGATTTGATCCTTCTTTCAGTAAGGTGAGCTATGTGAAGTTTGAAACCTCTTATATAAGTAGTACCTACTTGAAATATGTAGTTTTAAAATAAGTAAAATATTTGTGTGATCGCTAAGGATGCCGTGAGACCTTGTGGTCTATGCTGTCTGTTAGGACTTCATCACACTAGCGGTATGCGTTTTTGAGACCCGCACCGATCTCGTTGCACGTCCGCCACAAATTCGCTGCTCGGCGTGTTCGTTGCGCGCCCGTAGCGTATCCGTTGCGCAGCCGCTCCGCTTTGAGTACGCTCTTAATCCATTAGTATGATAGTGCCCTTAATGTTCAATTAGGTAAATTGTCTGCACTGAAGACAACCTTCCCTAAAGTTTGCGACTTAACTTTGTCGAATGTCGTAGATAGCTATTGATCCAGACAGCCCACCTCTGCAACTCTTGGCTGCTGATTTATTGTTTACAAAGTCGGTCAACTCAGTGATACTTCTGCATTTGGTCCTTTTATCAATTAATGGCTGGAGAAAAGGAGGCTTTCTACCACCAGGGCCCAAATGATGTAGATCACAGAAAAGCCAAGCGCCAAACTACTAGATAGCGAGACTCAACGTAATTCTAACCTTTCGTTAACAGGATTACTTTGAACCCTTTGAAAGACGACCCAGGCCGGTAACCCTCGTTGCCTTTCGGAAGAAGGGATATGCGGCGCGCCACACTGTTAAAGTAAGTACCAACAACAAGTAGTTAGGTAACTTGTCTTACCATATAGCTATCTATTAAGTTGGAGGTATCTGTTTGTGTGTGCTTGAATAACTTTTTGACAATTATACGAGTACCATCGTCGGATTTGAGAATAAATTCAGCGCTATGGGTGATACTCGTACGTACAAGTATACATAAGATCATGACTTGATGTACCTATACATGTACAGCGCTACATTTCTGTACAAAGATTCGCTCTGAAAATTAAAATACCCACCACCTATCTTAAGATTACTGCCGGTAGGTACCATTATTTCAGCGTTCTGTCGAAAATGCTTTGACCTCATAACTAAGAAGACCAATTATTTCTTATTCAGCAGTTTTCATCAAGTAGCAATGAGGTGGCCGAACAGCAGTCGCCTTTCAACCAAGTCAGCTATTTCTGGCGAAATACAGAAACAGAAGATTAATAATTTAGGAAGGTCGTGCAGCTGCCTGTGTGTGACGTGAACTGTGTGTGCTGGGCCAGACTGGCAGCGTGGTGCGGGGAGCGGTGTAGGTGCGGGGACGCGCGCGTTGCGCCTGTCGAGCCATCATCATAACGTTAGCTCGAACTAGTTTGAGTAACCCGCTCCCGCGCGGGTTGCGCTTGTCGCCTGCAACGAGCTATGCTGTTAACTGCCACTTGCCTGCGGTGTCCCCCGTAGAGCAGCCAACGGCACGCGACGCATCCCGTGCCCGCCCGCATGCCCACATTGCCCACTGTGCGTACTCAAATAAAGTTCTACATTCGACGTCGCGCGCGCCGCCGCCGCGCCGCCGCGCCCGCTTGGGCCCATGTGTGCCTTCTAGACCAGATTTATGAAGGACTGCTTTTTGCTTTTTTAAACCGCAAATGTATTAGATAAGTACTATTGAATCTCAGTGCCTCTGATAAATATCGGTTTTAGAGTTCCGCATCTAAGGTAAAATAGGAATTGTTGCGATTTTGTCGCATCCATGAACTTAGCAAGTAAAATATAAAATTATTTTCGTTATTTATAACAGAAGCCTGAACAGGGTGAATTGAAACCTGAATTTGAGACAACTAGATCATGTGGGTTTTCATATCATTACCACATAGTTTTTGACTTATTTATAATGACGAATCTCTCACAACATAGGTAACCTACTCGTGTTTTATATAAGAGAAAATAAAATGTTTTATGACCTTTGTAACAATAATTTATTTTGAAAGTACTCGTTACATGCCAACGCATTCACTTGCAACATTACAATGCTCTTACCTTAGTAAATAGGAATATTTCACGCTAAATTTTATTACATCGGCATAAAATGTTGAAATAAGTATTGTAATATTGTTTTGGACAAGGCAAGAAATGAACATAATATTATGATGTTAAATACGAAGCTAGTGAACCTCTTAGGCTTTCTTGCAATAGGAGTTATCTGCTTAGATCTGTCGGTGGCAAACGATAACCTTGATGAAACTCTGAAGCAAGCTTTATTTTTGGTTGAGTTACTGAAAACAGGTAAGAATTATCATTTTAATTAAATTAAATATATTAATAAGTTCTGAGTAAATATGTAGACGGATGGAGAGGGTGAGGGAGACCAAAGAAAAGACGGATGGATTGCGTGTGAGGAGTGATATGAAAGAAAAAGGAATTAGTGATAGTGTGACGGGTGACAAGACAGAATGGAAGAAAAAAAACGGGACCGGCGACCTGAAGTAATATGGGATAAATGCAGGAAAAAGAAGATGTAACTAGTGCTTTATTTTTGGCAAGTAATCAATTTATCATTAAATGACACCTTCTTTTCTGGGTAGAAAGAGAGGTAATTTCAAAATAGGTGTGAAAATAGAGTATTTTTCTAAAAAATTCACCCCATAAGTGGATGAAACGGGTGTCTGTTTGGAGAAACCTACTATTACGTAGGCGAAGCCACTGGCAGAAGCTTGTTTTATTATAAATGTTGTTATTTTTTTCTTGAAAGACTTTACAAAAGTTTTGCGGGAAAAAAATGATGTTACGGCAAATTCTACTGAAGACGAAAATAGTACATGCTCGTTACCTCTAGAAGACTTCAACTCAACGATAGCTATGAATGAAACCGGAGTAACAGGTAAGTAATTATTAAATTATCGGTTTCTAGGGTTCCGCACACGAACGGTGCCAAGTATGTTGGGGTAAGATCAGCTTGCTTGCTACTCATATTGCGTGCCGCGTCATTATGTTGCAATGTGGGTGGCATTAAAAATAAAGCTAAATAAGTGGTATAATTTATTTATACGTTCTTACCCCAATGCCGATCTTACCCCAACCCACCTTATATACCCGTCTGTCTCTCTGTCTCCGTGGTTCTGTCAGCTGACAGACGGTATCTCATAAACTATAAGAGGTAAAGAGTTGAAACTTGCAAATACAATTCCGAGATGGACTCCAGACCGCAAACCGCAACCGTAAACTGCAACTGACACTACTAGTTTCTATTTAATCTCTTGAAATTGATTCCGAGTGCGGCAACACTGCGGCCTGCAGGCGCGACACGAAGCGACCGCAAACTGTAGCACCAGTGATGTCGGAAACCGCAGAGTTCACACGTACTATCAAAGACAATGGCGCCTGACCACCGCTAAATTTATTTTTGCTTGCACTCGAAACTAAATGTATAAAGTTTTCATTACCGAATGTTCCTCAAGTTGGCGTCAGTCTAATTCTTGATGGCAAAAAACTTGATGTTATTGCGGACACTGTGTTCTTAGGTATAACTATCGATTCTAAACTACAGTGGGGCGCTCATATTAGAACTCTCTCGGGAAGATTAAGCTCAGCTGCATATGCAGTTAGAAAAATAAGGCAATTGACAGATGTAGCCACAGCTAGGTTAGTTTACTATGCTTATTTCCACAGTATTATGTCTTATGGCATTTTACTGTGGGGATCTGCAGCTGATGTAGACTCGATTTTCATATTGCAAAAGAGAGCTATCCGAGCTATTTATAGGATGGGTCCTCGCGAGTCTCTCAGAAATAAATTCAAAGAAATCGACATCCTGACTCTGCCTTCTCTTTATGTCTTAGAATGCATTTTGTATGTTCGTAAAAACTTAGGACTCTTTAAAATTAGAAGCGATATTCACAACAAAAATACGCGTAGTAAACACGAAATTGTAGTACCCAAATGGAGATTAGCTAAGACCAGCAAGTCATTCCTAGTAAACAGCATACGCTTTTACAACAAGCTGCCAAAGGTGGTAACTGAACTTAGTGAGGGAAAGTTCAAAACTCATATTAAGCGTGTCCTAACCAAAAAAGCATATTACAAGGTTACAGACTATGTCGAAGACACGCTTGTTTGGCAATGACTGCCTCTGCACATGTGGCCCCCTGGTAAATCATTAATATTGTGTCTATTGACTGCTCCACCTTTGTTTTAATTTATATATATTTATTTTTCCTTTTTTTAACGCATTGCTTTTGCAATATTTTATTTTTTTAAATTTATTATTTAGACTTCAACTGCATTAAATTTGTTAGTAATTTATTATGTTAACAGTTGTAATTATTTAAAATTTTCCTGCTTTTTTATGTAGCCTCTTTTTGGAATGTGAATGTGAGAACACTGTATAATCCACAAACACTTAGATAACTTTCTATTACGACTAACTTTTTTTATTTTATTATGATTAATTTTGTGCTTTTGTGTACAGTGTTGACTGGTCTACACTGTTCTTACATAAGTCAATGAATATTGTAATAAACACATTTTTTAAAAGAGTAACCATGGAGTTTCTTGCCGGTTCTTCTCCATAGGAAACGACCAATTTGGAACCGTGCACTAGCTTCTGACGTTTTATAAGTGCCCATGTAGGCCTATGTGAAATAAAATATTTTGACTTTGACTTTGACTTTGAAACGAACATTTCAAAGGGTTGGTTTGGCGCCGCGCCGCAGGATTCAAGTGATTTTTTTTAGTGAACAGGCAGAAATGTCTGCAATGGTACAGAAATGTCGACTTTTTCAGAAGATGATAAAGACAATTTAATTAACATTGTTGCTGGGTATCCACACAAGTCGTCATCATCTTCTTCAAACAAAAGTAAAGTGTCGATAGCATTGTTGGATAGTCTGTTTCGCATGAATGTACCTACTGGAGTGGCCGCTAGCCGCAGCCGCAGTGCAGCCTGCTGTTGCAGTCTGCAGCCCGTCTCGGAATTGTACCTTTATAATTTGCTGTTCAAGAAGATTTATTAGCAGCCTTTTAGCTATATACGCTCACTATCAATTTCAACTGCAACATACTAAGTAATACATCATACATTTTATCTGACAGCAAGTGGTGTGTTTTCAACGGCTGTAGTCTCGATGAAACCTACGACACTGTATACGCCGTCACCTTCGATGCCACCTGGGGCGCCCACGATAATGCAAAATATGGCACCAGTGGCGCCTATATTTGTGCCAGAAACGCCACCCGGAGCGCCTATGACTATGCCAAATACACCATCTGTGGCTCCTATGATGATACCAAATATACTACCTGGAGCGCCTATGATAATGACAAATACGCCACCTGGGGCACCTGTGATGATGCCAAATTCGTCACTCGGGGCGCCTATGATGATGCCGAATACGCCACCTGCAGCGCCTATGATGATGCCGAATACGCCACCTGCAGCGCCTATGATGATGCCATACGCGAATTGGAATGCTATGCCGATGGGCTACCCGCAGCAACCTGGACCATCCCGACGGAACTTTCAGGATGAAAATTATAGATTCCCGTACAGTAAGATAGTTATCTAATAGGCATTTAAGTACCTTGCGCTCATTGTAGTCCTGTAACACAGTCATGGGCGTGCCTAACCTCCGTCAGAAAAACTTTCTAGTTACGATGTAAAATTTAAAAGAATGTGGTAAAAATGTTCGTGCTTGCTTCGCTCGTTTCCGTTTTATCCTCATTCCGAAATGATTGCTGGGTAGACAGACCCATCATGAGCACAGCTGTTATTCTGATCTCTTCATTAATGAAATTCGAAACTCATACCTAAATAACTAGGTGAGTAGGTCCCTAACCAAAAATCAAGACCGAACTCAACAACCCCTAAGATGAGGGTTTTTTAGGGTTCCGTACCTAAAAACTAGATCACTTTGTTGTTCATCTGTCTGTCTGTGGATCAAGACTATTTATCTCGGGAACTCGTGGAGGTATCGAGTTGTAATAAAAACCAATCAGATCTGCGTTCCCTTCAAGCTGTTAAAAAATCAAACTTCTAGGAAAAATACGGCCGTTTATGTCGTATTAATATTTCGTATTCTCAAAGATTGAGTTCAAAGGGTACTTCTCTTTGACCCAGAATCCTGTAATTTGGCACAAAGCAGGGACTTATAGCACTTTTATAGGAATTAATTTGAAAACAGCAAATTTGTTAAAAAAGTTACAAAAAAAAATGCAATTCGGAAAAACCTTCGATATTATTCGGGAATTGTATTTTGCACGGAACCCTCAGTGCTTGAGTCCGACTCGCACTTGCCCAGTTTTTTTTTTTTAATAATTATGTGTTTGGGGTCAGCTTCTATAGATAGTTTATACTTAAATGATTAATAAATAATAAAAAAAAAAACAAGAAATAAAGAACCTTAAATACTAAAAAGGCAAGGAAACAATTTCGAAGCAATCACGTCCGATAAATTAACACTAGAATCGTGGCCGTGGGTGTCGCTTTGACCCAATTTTACGGTTTTCCTGCTCTAGTTTCGTACAATCGAAAAGTACACCATAATAAAAAATATATTGTATAATATCTCCAAATTTTTGACTGGCCTGTTGGTCTAGTGGTAGTAACCCTGACTGCTATGCCGGACGGAGGTCGTGGGTTCGATTCCCACCCAGGACAAATGTTCATGTGGTGAGCATGATCATTAGTTCTGAGTCTGGGTGTAATTTATCTATAATATGTATTTATTTAGAAATATATAAGTATCTTTATCAGCTGTCTAGTATTCATAACACAAGCTCTGCTTAGCTTGGGACTAGACGGCGTTGTGTGATACCTAGTTGTGGAATATTATTATTATATTACTGTAGCAAAACTAAAATGGCCAAAATTGACTTTTATATTCCACGTTTCTAGTGTTAATATAACTCTGTCTATTGGTTTATCACGTTTTCACGCCTAACCCGTTGGATCAATCTATATAAATTTAGGTACCTAAGTATAAAAATAATACGGTTATATAGTCTGTCTAAAAAGTCAATCGACTTGGGTAATTAGGGTAAAATGAAATCGGATGTAGTCAACACAGGTTCAATAATCAATGTTGATTTTATAAGAGATCAATCATTGTTTACTAATTGAAGAACCTTGTAAAAAGTAGGTAGCGAATATAATTATTTTTTAATTATTAAATACTAGCTGCTCCCAGCGGCTTTGCCCGCCTGATAGCACAAAATTATCCCAAGGGAACATACTTCCGGGATAAAAAGTATCCTATGTCCTATTCCAGGACATGGTCTATCCGTGTACCAAGTTTCAACAAAATCGGTTTTGCCATTTAGGCGTGAAGACGAAACAAACAAACAAACTCATATTCGCTTTTATAATATTAGTAAGGATTATACAAAATTCCCAAGTCGTTAGACTTTTTAGACAGATTATAGCATAGTTTTATCCCGCGAGTACGTTCAGTCGTTCACACGTCCAGTCCACTAACACAAATTGGATCCTAGTTATTTTAAATGAACTGATGAAATATGATTGAATAATCCCCGGCGGCGGTGGCAATAACTTGCTAGTGTGACTATATTCGCAGAGCGGACCATGCAAGCTGCGACATGCAACGGCGGAGCCCCTTTCTGAATCAACTCAAATTATATAATATTGCCCATGTCAGTCATGATCAATCAAACGCAGGAAATCTCGTTAATATTAATAAAACAATATGAAGCTTCCGGAGCTCAGCTGTATATTCACTTAGCATTATTTTATATAACCTTAGTTTTAGTATGCGAAACCCGAAGTCTAGTATTTTTAACCGACTTTGAAAAGGAGGAGGTTCTATGTTCGGCTGAATGTATGTTTTTTTTTTTGTATGTATGTTCACCGATATTTCGGTCAATTGTGGACCGATTTCGAAAATTTTTTTTTTGATTGAAAGGTTATGCTTCCAAGTTGGTCCCATAGAAATATTGTTATGATCTGATCATGAACTTCGAAGATATGGAGCAGAACTCCTCATAGAATCATAGCAGAATTGTTGTAACAAGTAAAATTGCTTTGTTTATACGTATAGTCGATGACTGACTGAAAGAAAAGGGGGAGGGGAAAGTGGGAGGGGGTAAATTCATGTAATATAACCGTATTTGGGATTTTAAGAATCGTTATGAGATGCACTCTGGCTATAAGGTAATTTATGTTTAGCTGAAGGGTAGGTACTTTTTAGTGGTGCTACCATAACTAAAAGTGAAAAATAAAAAACTTTTTACAAAAAAAATTTAAACCGACTTCAAAAAGCACAAAATAACTTTAATTTCGGAAGTCGGTGTTAAATAACGAAGAGACAAGATTAGGTATCTATTATAGAAACACCGACTTCAGAAATTAAAGTTATTTTGTGCTTTTTGAAGTAGGTTTAAATTTTTTTTGTAAAAAGTTTTTTATTTTTTATGTAAAGAATCATTGTATACAAAATTTCATAACAGTATCATGAAAAATCACAAAGTTGTAGCTTGTCATGTCAGCAAAAATACCGTCATCGGGCCTTCCAGGCGACTGACGGGTTGTTTTGTACTTGCACCCAGCTGTTTGCTGGCCCCGAATGCCCGCTATGTTCTGCAGTGATCTGTGTTGTACTTAGTATCGGTGGTGTCTTGTGACCTTTTTAATTCATGAATCCCCAAGCGACCACCGGTGGCCGCGCATCTATTGTCTTACTATTGTGTCTCTAATTGACGGTATCTGAAGGGATAGTTTTGGGATAAAATATTGGAATCCATTCAGTTACTGATTCTGAATAAACTATATTCAGGTTTCGCATTAACTAAAAATAATGTTGTATCGTTTGCTTGACACTAGTTGTAAGATTACTTATACTTAATACTTACAATAATTAGCTAACTGGCCTGTTAGTCTAGTGGTTATACAACGTGTAACGATAAATGCGCAAAACCTCAGACACCCCAAATGATTTTTAATTCGATTGACCTAATTATGTGAGAAAAAAAAATCATTAAAAAAAATTAAAGGTTTTATGAGCAGATTTAGTTTGTTTAAAATTCATATCTGCATTGAAATAAGACCTTTTATTATCTCGTGTACGAGAAAATTTGATTGGAATACACAAATACATCTATTTTTGTTTGTTTACCTTTTTCAGTGGGTTTGCGCACGTGATGGCTTGACCTATTCATAAATAGACAGGTTGAAGTTTTTAATGAAGATTTTTTTGAAAAATGTAACCTATATTAAAAAGTGGTTTAATTGATTCTGCTCGTTATTCTGAACAAACTAATTTCAGGTTTTGCGCATTTAACGTTACATCTTGTACAGTGTCCCTGACTGCTATGCCAGAGGTGGTGGGTTCGACTCCCACCCAAGACAATTGTTTGTGTAAGTAATAATCACGATCATTTGTTCTGTTAATTTATCTATGTAAGCAGTATGTATTTAGAAACGGTAGTGTATGTTTATAAATTGTCATGTACTCATTATCATAGAAGGTCAGCTTAATTTGGAAATAGATGGCGTTGTGTGAAAGTTGTGGAATTATTATTATTATATGTTTTTAGCATTCAACCGTCGACGAATGATGCCTGATTATTACTATTACGGTGAGTAAACATATATACAGACCTACATAGTACCTGTGTCAGTTAGCATGTTAACGACCAACAGTGACCGTGTGTCTCCTTCGCTAATATTCCCAGTCGCCTCCACATATATTGCCACCTTTAATTTTTTTGTTTTTGAGGAAACCTTCAAAAGGCGCCCGGACTGTGGGCATAAGTCCGGGGAGTATGGAATTTTTACTTCACTAAAACCACCAGCACGTAGAAGGGGCCCCATTACCTCTCAAAAGGCCATCCCGGAACCTCCCCTGTGCAGCGCTTGTTGCACATCCCTGAAGAGACGGTATAGCGGTCTCCCCTGAGCCTCACTGTGCACGGCAGCACGTCATCATGCACTGTGCGATCGTTTTTTTTGTAATTGGCATTGCCACAACTATGAAATTATTGCCCTCACTTCAAATCGTTGTACCTACACTGCGCGTGGATCACCAAATTTCTTCATCGCTGCCTGTCTTTCTGCCGCGGTAAGGGGGATGGCGGTCAGACTTGAAGGGAAGAATGATCCATCTATTATGATGTCACCACGCGCGTGTGGTGGTAAATGGGAGTTTTATTCCTGATTGCGACCCGATGGCAAACCTTGTGGAGGTGACTGGGAATATTTGCCTCTTAGCAACCAGCCTACTCTAGTGACTTGTCATGGGCTTTATCTGAATAGCGTCTCTACAAGAGCAATCACAGCACGTCCTTTGCTGGTTAGTCGATTCCAGTTGTTTTCAGTTTTTGTTCGATTTTGCTACACAATGTTTAAATACCAACACAGGCCAGCATCATAGTGGTGATAATGTTTCATAAAAAGTACTAAAAATATAGGTACTTACCTAAGTTGTGCTTAAGTTTCTCCAATCTACAACACTACTACTCTGCCCCTAGCCAAGTTGCTAATCTGCAATAGTTAACGCTAGTAGAAAGCTTCAAATGTGCGGGAATGACGCGCTCTCAACGCTTAGGTTAGAACAAAAGAATTGGCGGCAAGGTCGACTCGAAGTGTTCGACGCAAGCGGTACGATCGTAAAGTCTTCGTTAAGGGGGCTGTATTAATACCGCTACTTAGAGAAATACAAATATCATTATTAACAGTACCTAACGTACTTTTCAGATTCTCCTGTTAAAAGTCTTGGTAAGTCTATTTAACTAACATATTAGAGCATCATAATATATAGATATTGAGGGGTAGGATATAAAAGAAGAAACAGAATGACTTACATAACAACACATAGCCAAAACTACTTGAGCGTGAAATTTTATAGAAGTTTTCCTTTTAACACCACCCCGTTTTCCTTTTATTTTTGCTTTTAGCAACACCTTTATTATTGTACCTATGATAAACAAATGACTTATGACTTATGACTTATGATGCAGGCGAGTGCTCAAAGAGGATTTTCCAAATTTCACCCCTAAAGTAATGAAAGGGAAACCATATTTGTATATAGAAATAAATGCGCGCGAAAGTAAATAGGTAAAAAAGTTTCACAACTATTTATGGCGTGCCTCGGAACAACCACAACTGCAAAGAAGGAATTAAGAATTGTGCCTTCCAACTTCCAACCGTAACAACACCTATTTCTTTTAGGTAACTATCGAAGATTTGGCAACGACCCAAAAGATGGTCTTGTTAACACCCCAGGTAAGCCGCATTCAAGCAAAACGACTGCTTCAAAATAACATATATTATAAATTCGCTGAAAAATAAAACCTAGTAGATAACAATGTTCTGGTACTTATTATATTATTAGTCTATACCACCTCCTTGATGTCCTAGATACTGAAAACCCAGATAAGGTCTAGGCTCACAAAACCTTTTTATGAAGAATGCTTTTGCAACCATTTTAGTTGCGTATCATACATCCATGATCCAAAATGCCACATATTTTTATATCTACCGGAGAACAGAAGGCTGAGTTGTAGGTATAAATTGTGTAGAAAAGCCTAAAAGAATAGGTACACTGGAGTCACTACTTTTCCCATCCCATTCTGCTGCAGCGGGTTTTTGAACTCACCTAAAAAAATACGTTTCCAATGCTGGGATACTGCTCTCATCTCTGTAAGAGAGAGTGCGCCACGCTACCACGCGGCCCATTGTGGATTAGTGCACGTCAGATTTCTGCGAATTCTGATCCTAGTACCAGCCAGTATCCTCATAATAAAAAGATAAATATAACCAAACTTATTTTTTTTTGTAATAAACTGCAGGTATTAAATTTTGAATTCATTATAATATTGCATTATTTGAAGCTAGCACCTCTATCTAGGTAGATAGTAATTTACCACTCAGCTCAGTACCTCATTTTTGAAAGGTCTAAAAAGTATACAAGCCGACGATATTAATAAACGGACAAAGACAGATTTCTTGTGACGAAAGAAAGATTACCAGGTTGCAACCTCAAGTAATATACATTTTTCATAAAAAAGTTCTACAAAACATTCTTGTTGTTGTATAACTTGGCTACAAGGTGTGTAAGACTCCTCTACCTAATATTTAGTTGCTACCTAATGTTTAGCTGATTTATGTTCAAATACCAACCTACAGCACGTATGTATGGACCCTCATTCTAAACAAAACACGTTCTACAATACTTTCCTACTAATAAATGTGACGAGTTGCGAAAACATGTGGTTTCAGCTACTTCACAAGCGCAAACCACAACTAGAGTATCATCAGCAGCGAGCGAAGCGACAACTTTAAACGTGGCAGAGACAACGGCCGCAACGACCTCTCTAACCACAACAACATCAGCACTATCTACATCAGTCCTACCGACCAATTCTGCCAACCAGCCCATCGCAGCGACAACTGAAACTGCAAACCAGTCCAACGTAGCGATAACTGATTTTGCCAACCAGACCATCCTACAAACTAATTCTGTCAACCAGACCATCTTACAGACCAATTTTAGCAACCAATTCATTCTACCAACCAATTCTGCCAATCAGTCTATCCCAGCGACATCTGACCCTGCCGAACAGACTGTTAGCAGCGACCAGATCTTAACAGCAACTGAAAATTCTGTCCTATCGTCACTCACATCTATCAAACACCTTCGGACTACTAAAAAGCCCAAGCTACGTAAAAGCAAACCGAAATCCATGAAAACTAAACGCTCAAAGAGGGTGAGACATAAAAATCGAGTGCCTCCTTCAAAAGGTGATTACTAAATTTTGAAATTTGGTGCTGGTTGTAAATTAGACATGGGATGTAATTTCTTTTTTCTCTTTAATAGATATAAAGACTCAACTAATTACTAAAGGCAACGAGAATCATCACAACGACCGCAATCACCACCTGCGTCAACTGCCAACCACAGATGATGTCGAAATATATGACAACGCTTTAAAAATGGAAAATATTACAGAAAATGTTGAGAACGTTCAGCTTGCTGCAGAATTAGAAAAAGAGTTCAATGATAATGATAACAGAGCGGATAACGCAAATGGAGAAGAGACTAAGATAACTAAGAAGATAACAACTAGTAAAAGAACCACTATGAAACTCTTTTTGCAGGGTAGTTCCAGAATGCCTGTACCGTTTCCCGAAAACAACGCATTTTGTTATTTCTATCCCAAAAATTCTCTATGTGGTACACACTTGTAATTTACGAATTTGTACCTGACCTTAAACTATAAATCTAAACATTATCGGGATATTTCCATAAGCATGAAAGATTATAAATCGATTAAAAACAGTTTAAGCTTAGGTTTAATACTGGTCTTTAATAATTACCCAACATTTTTTAAATAATATAGGAACGTCCTCACAATTCTTGCCGTATATTCTTTTACTGAAGTCTCTCTACCTAGCTGTTCGTAAGCGCTAGGAAGGTTAAGCTAGCAACCTGTCAATAAAACATTTAAAGCCATTAATAATATTTTTTTATGAAAGTGGGCAAAGTTTGTCTCTGTGGTGGAGGAGGTGGCATACAAATACGTTTTGGAGCCAAAAAAACTGTAATTTCTAATACCCAGATGTATCAAACGATATTTTTTATAAAGTTTTTACATTTAAAAACTTCATAAAAAATATAATATTAAGTAACAACTCGTGGATTTTTATATTTATCTATCGCCTTGGTGGGAACGAGTGGCCTGATACAATAAATATTATCAATTGGGATGGTGGCAAGGCACCGTACTTTCCGAACTAGTGCGAAATAAAAGCGATAGAGGTAGGAATGGTTTTTCGAATAAATTTGAAGTGTTGAAAAATTATACCGTCTGGCTACTGGAGTAGGTACTGAGGAAACGTTATCTTCTAGTACAGAAGAAAATTAGAAAAAAAAACAGCTTTTATATTATATCGTAAGGAAATTTCGTTGAAGTTTATGGGTGCCTGGCGAGGAGTTGCCAAGGAAACTATTTAGGTTGCTATATTACATAGCTTTGTTACCCGTTAGGTACCTGCCAAAGCCACCATAATTGAAACTTAGTAGAAGACGACGTCCCTAGCTGTGTTGGCGCATGCACTGACAAAGTGCCAGCTTTTATAAAATAACGAAAGTCTGGCAGTCACTGACTCATTTTGAACAAGAAAGTAATACCAACATGCTGCCGTCCACTAACTAAAAGGCCGTTAAGCCACAGTTGGTCGTTTTTCACTTTTTAATGTAGTCTTATACAACTTTTGGATGCTCTATCTTTTGGTCTAAGACTCATTTTTCTATGATTGATAGTTTTTGAGATACAGAACATTAAATCACAATGTCTATGTTTAAATCGCTTAGCTAAAAGTTAGAAAATGAATTTAAATAAAATATAATAAATATAAATGAATAAAATATATCACATATTGTGCACAAAGACTATGCCTACATATATAACTTGTAACCTTGTTCCTAGGTAGCATACTTTTCAAGAGACATCAATTCCCAATTTTTGTGTTTTCTCTAAAAATACATTTTGCACTTAGCTGCCTTTTAGTTAGTGGACGGCAGCATGTTAAACTACTCAAAGTTCTAGTTCTACCCTTAGGGTAGAGCTAAAACTGCGTAAAGCGAAAGCTCGCGCGGGCCCATACATAATGCTCCGCAATGGGGGTGCGCGGGGATTCGTTGCGAGGAGCCGGGCCCTGCGTCCGGTTTGCTACGTAATAATTGACACGACTACATGCACACAGTAAGCCGTACCGCGCACTGGTGACTTTGTCACCGTGACTTTTGCAAAAAAATCACCGTGCCTATGAACCTAACATGGAGTGCGCGCACTTGAAGACGTAACAGTTACAAAAAATGGGTAGAAAAATAATAATTATTGTCACCGTGACAAAAGTCACCAGTGCGCGCTATGCCTTAAAGTTGAACCAGCGACACTACGTGGTTAATATAATATGATAATAAAAATCTTTATTTGAAACTTTAAATACCTTTAACAATTTATTTATGTACGATTATACATAACTGCAATAGTCCGGGTTCTTCGTCGTTCTACAAGACTTTCTACTAATAAATGTGACGAGTTGCGAAAACATGTGGTTTCAGCTACTTAACAAGCGCAAACCACAACTAGCGTATCAACAGCAGCGAGCGAAGCGACAACTTTAAACGTGGGAGAGACAACGGCCTCAGCGACCTCTCTAACCACAACAACATCAGCGAACTATCGACACTGCGTGGGTAATAGTCCTGTTTCTGCGGCGGGGACTGTCAGCGTGAACTCACGCAGTTTGTCACGCGACAGGTGCCCGGTGCGCGCGAGCGCTTTACGCAATTTCGACCCTTAGCTTTAGCACAGGCGTCATCATTTGGGCGTTCAGATCGACCAAGCCAATATCGCTTTACGGACTGTGTACCGCCGATAACTTAACAATGTTGTCCTGTTTCAACGATTCTTTATATATACAACTAGCGGTCTGACCACGCTTTAATAAATATTGCCTACTAGCTTTTGCCCGCACGGCTTCGCTCCCGCTCTTCCCTACTCTACCCTACTATACCCTACACTACTCTACACTACTCTACTCTACACTACTCTACAATATTCTACTCTACCGTACTCTACCCTACCAAACTTCACATAAACCATCTACTAAATAGTCCGAACAAAGCCTAAAAATTTGGTTTGGATAGGTGAGTCCGTTCTTGAGTTATAAAATAACAACGAAAAGTGGCATTGATTTTTATATATATAGATGTTATTATGGGTGAATGTAACTTTCCAATGGTAAAATAATTTTTGAAATCGGCACAATAGCTTTGAGTTTATTCCTTATACATACACACAAAAATACAAATTTTCCCTCTTTATAATATTAGTGCAGATACATATTGAAACAGGCGTGATCTCGGTAAAATGGAGTTTACGATTTTGTGGCAGTGGGTGTACATTGCTCGCAGAGCTGATGGTCAGTAGAGCCGGCATGGTTCTGGAGGGTCGTCCTGTAAGGTAGAACGATGACCTGATGTCATGGGAATCTGACAGATGGAAGCCACACAGGATCGTTCGTTGTGGCGACACTTGGAGGCCTATGTCCAATTGCAGACGTCTTTTGGCTAGAATGATAAACTCCAGTAACTAATACTGTAGTAAAAAAAACTGATACGAAAAAATGTAGTCTTGAAACGCTATAAATACTTAGGTCATTAAACTTTAACTTCCATGCCCTTTCTGTTTCTACCCTACAGTACCTAAGTATAGCGTTACGCTCAAGCTTACACAAATCGTCGATGCTTAGTATCCCCTCGCGACGGTTTCAAAACAAACTCAATTATTCACAGTTCTAAACTTAACTCTAGATACTGGTTTATATCCGATGAATAGAAATGATTGAAGAGAAATATTGCATTAAATGATTAATTTTATTTATTTTGCAAACAGGTTATTTTAAAATACATAGGTAGATAGATAGATAAAAAAAAATATTTGTTGCAACACAAAACGCACACAAAAGCACAACTAATGTATACAGAAGCACTAACACCGAAACAAACAATAAAATAAAAAAATTATATTACAAACAATTTTTTTAGATAGTGGTGACCAGCTGTGTGACCAGCGTAATAAATATATATAAAAATACTCACAAAAATAAAATAAAGAAAAAATTAAAAATACGACATACATAGTGTCACCATATAAATCCCACCCCATATTTAGAAAAAGTAACACAAAGCTATAGTATAAAACACTTTTATCAATTTTTTTCGTCAATTTAAACCAGATGAAACCGATTTTTCCTAGCTGACTACCCGGAGAAGAAACACCGAAACAAACTCAAGGGTCTGTCTCTTTTAAACTCTATACAGTAAACATATGTAATGATTGAGGCCGACCGCATCAGGCAACGGCGCCCTCGCCGCCGTCGCCGGGATTCAGATCCCGATTTCCGGCCACCGTAGACGCAGGCTCGCGGACGGCGAGCTATGGGTAGCTCGCTGTCCGATCGTCCGGTAATGGACCAAGTCTAAGACGTCGACGGCGCGCACTGTTCCCGCGCGCCTCAAGGAGTTGTCAGCAGCAGGAGGGGCCCAGCTGGGTCGAAGCCTACTGGGGACAGGGTTGTCCGAAAGGGAGCTCGTGCCCCGGTATGAAGGCTAGAAGGAACGGCGCGGGGTTTTTAGTCAGTAAGAGTCTGACACTGTCTCCCGCTTCACCCAAGAGCGGGTTTCGTCAAAGATGATTTTCCCCGTCGACAAAAAAAAAAAAATATATATATACCTGTAACTAACTAAGATTTCGCTAACTCTACTTACACTATTGTCTACATCTCTTCTAATCACTCCTTTCGCAGGTCTGCTGGGAGCAATTTGTATGTCAAATAAGCAAGTACATTTGTACAAAGTTTTATACAACGTTTAACATTAAATGCGAAAACCTCAGACACCCCAAATGATTTTTAATTCAATTGACCTAATTATGTGAGAAAAAAAATCATGAAAAAAGGTTTTATAAGCAGATTTAGTTTATATATAATTCATATCTGCATTGAAATAAGACCTTTTATTATCCCGTGTATGAGAAAATTTGATTGGATTTTTTTGGATTTCTATTTGTGTTTGTTTATATATTTCAGCGGGTTCGCGCACATGATGGCTTGACCTATTCATAAATAGACAGGTCGAAGTTTTTAATGAAGATTTTTTTGAAAAATGTAACCTATATTAAAAAGTGGTTTAATTGATTCTGCTCGTTACTCTGAACAAATTAATTTCAGGATTTGCGCATTTAACGTTATACCTTGTATAATATGTTATCTGCTTTGGTATAATTTGTGTGTACACGTTGATATACAAAAAACCCTGTGTACATAAATTATAAAATAAATAAATTAATAAATAAACGAAGGTTTTTTTTTTATAATGTAGCTCACGTTTCACCACTATTTCCCCTGATGGTAAGCGACGATTGGATTGAGACAGTTGCTGTCTCGTTTTAATTTCGAATTTATAAAAGAAAAAAACCTCTCTAATGTGCCTTCGCCTACTATACAATTAGTCCACGTGCTGTGTGTGCGCTGCGCTGATATTTGACACAAATTGGAAAGAAAGAAAGAAGTTTATTTGCTCTAGCTAACAAGCTCTAGGTTTGCGAGAGGGAGTACCAGACTTTTACTCACTAGAACCTACTGTGTTCTTTCTTTCATTTGCTCCGCAAATAGCGTTTCAGGGTCACAATAACCTTTTAAATAATATCGTAACTCTGGCAGGGTGGTATAACTTACCTGAAATATAAACCAGAAAATAACTTTAGCAGCGAGAGATAAGAGAGATTAGGTAAAATTCTCACAAACTATCTTTAACACCCCTTAAGAGGGTCCTTCTCCACTCGCTTATCGTAAACATCGAAAATGGTTTAAAAGCTTGTTACTTCATTTAATGCAATCCAACGCGATGTTTGACAAAAAGGCAACTCAAAAAAAGAGAGATAATGCCTGGAAACTCTGTTAGTATTCGGTAATTCCGAGATTTACTCGAAAATTTCACAAAACTTGCTCCAGGAAATAGCTGTTTTTTTTAAACCCTTAATACCTACCAGTTTCGGCTATGCCTTGTTGTCAGTCAGTCAGTTTTTCCTTTCTTATAAAAGAAGAAGAAGAGAAAGCGTCGGGTGAGGACGGAATTACGGCCGAGCTCCATGAAGGTGGGTGGAAAACCAGTCCTTAAGGCCCTTCAGAAGCTATTCAATTCCGTCATCCTCGAGGGGAAAACGCCACGGGCATAGAGCAGAGGTGTGTCGGTACTCTTTTTTAAGAGGGGCGACAATGCCCTGTCATGTCTATAACTGTTTTCCACAGTCATCACGAACCGTCTCGCGCGCGGTTTCGACGACTTCCAGCCTCCCGAACAAGCTGGATTCCGAAAAGGCTTTAGTACCGTGGGCTACATACATACGCTGCGGCAGATTATACAGAAGACTGAGGAGTGTAATCAGCCTCTCTGATTAACGTTTGTCGAGACCTGGGCTGTACTGCAGTCTCTCCAACGGTGCCAGATTGACTATCGGTACATCGAAGTCTTGAAGTGTTTGTACAAAAACGCCACCATGTCAGTCCGACTTCAAGACCAGAGATCGAAATCTATCCGCTTGCAGCGAGGTGTGAGGCAGGGAGACGTCATTTCATCGAAACTGTTTACGGCCGCAATGGAGGATGTACAATGGGCCTCATAAGAAGACTCAAAGTCACCCGTAGGGCGATGGAAAAAGCTATGCCCGGCGTTTCCTTGCGTGATGAAGAAATGAAGATATCCGCAGGAGAACCAAGTAGGTATACCGACATAGCTCGGAGAATCGCCCAACTAAAGTGGCGATGGGCAGGGCACATTGCACCCAGAACAGATGGTCGATGGGGACGAAAGGTACTGGAGTGGCGACCATGTACCGGAAGACCGCCATGACCGCCGACCATGGGCCGATGACCTGGTCAGGGTCGCGGGAATCCGATGAATGCGTGAAGCTCAAGACCGGTCGTTGTGGCGATGCTTGGGGAGGCCTATGTCCAACAGTGGACGTCTTTAGGCTGATATGATGATGATGATGAATTGCATTTTGGAGAGTGTACGCAGGAATTGCATGTCTTGATTCCGCCATCTCAATTCTACCATTGGACAACCGGTCGTACGGCGAATATCTATCCTTACGTTGTTGAAACCTCTATGGTCCGGTGCTAAGCGTTTTGCCTCGTCGTTTATACCGCGTACGTCGAAGGACTGGAAAAAATTGCCTGCTGCGGTCTTCTCGTCCGATTATAATTTGGGTGTCTTTAAGGCTAGAGTGATTAGGCTCTTAATAAACTAGTGCGCCTAACCATCAGAGATTGCATCACTGCTTAGGCTTACCATCAGGTGGGATTGCAGTCGAGCACTAATTTATAACAATAAAAAAAAATAGAAAAGATCGGTTAATCACCATAGACTTGAATAACATTTTTACCTTGATTTTCAGTGACAGGTACTTCGAAATGCATGTTCTAAATTCGATTGTTGAACAAGTCTTTTTCCTAGCGTCTAATCACCTAACCTATTTAAATTTTTAAACATCGCTTGTGAAATCGGAACCAGGTATTTTTAGGTACTTTAACGTGCACCGGCCCATTCGTGTACGTCAATTAGTCGTGGTAGCTAATCCAAAATGGACGTTTGAAGAGACCTGTACGTGTTGTTACGTGCCGCACTGCAATTTAAATTAATTATTAGACCTTACCATTTTCTTTGGTTAATAATAGGTTTAGTAAGTAAGAATAAGGTTGTTCAAAACTGTATTTTAGAGACGGCGGAATGAGCCAAAAAAAATTGGCCTTTAGTAACTGTAGATAATGAGAGGTGGAAGAAAAGGAAAGAGTGGGGGTAGCTATTTGCAGGGAGGTATTTAAACTCGCCTGAAAAAATCATTCCTTTATTACGGTGTTTCATGTTCAAAGCTAAGGTATATCTTATAGTAATATCTTTAATATACGGATTCTATTAATAGTAATGTCTGAGAAAAAAAAATTGGAAATTTTATCTTTATACTTTTGTAAATTTTTACACTAAAAATATATATCAGCAAAATTTAGTTCGAGACTTCGCCATGATCCTTTGTACATATTATATGCCTTCCTTAGTCTTCTAATTTTATCATTCTGATAAAACTAGTATTAAGTACACGAATTAGTACCTTCGAAAGTCAACAATAGGTGTCGGAGATATTATTAGTTTCCTTACAATTTATTTTTTATTTTTGACATTTTCAACGCCAGAATAATTCGACGACCAAAAATACGTCATGTAAAAAACTAAAATTAAAAATTTAAAAAAACCCCCGACGCAAAAAAAAACTATAATAAAAAGTAAAAAAATAAGTTAGTAAATTACTCTTTCAACCTTTTAACGTCATTAAAGCAATCTATAAATATTTAAAAGATGAGTGTCACTAAGTCGGGGGACCGCAATATGAAAATTATTATTTTACTTAAACGAATTAAAAATGACAATTGCGGTCCCCCGACTTAGTGACACTCATCTTTTAAATATTTATAGATTGCTTTAATGACGTTAAAAGGTTGAAAGAGTAATTTACTAACTTATTTTTTTACTTTTTATAGTTTTTTTTTGCGTAGGGGGTTTTTTAAAATTTTTAATTTTAGTTTTATTTTAAATTTTTTAAATTAATCGAGAAATCCATTATTGTGATATTATCTTTTCTATATTGTAACAATCATAAAGGCCACACTAATACTACTAACTTGCAAACTGGCTAGATGTACTTTTTATTAAGGTTTATCTTGAAACAACTTTGACATTCATATTCAAAACTTGATTGACAAGACAATTAGAAAATTAATTCCCTCTAAATAATAATAATTAATTTCATTAAATTAAATTTCATTCCTATTTTATAATATTGATTACAGAGTTCCATTAGCTACCTCCCAGTTCTAGCATCGTGTCCTCGTCATCATGAAAAATGTTTAGAACTGGTTAAGACGAATCTAATGAGCATAACCTCGACGAGTTTACTAGTAGGCATTTCAGGGTTTTATCAGCTAGGTACCTCCCAGTTCTAGCATCAAGTTTTCATAATCATGAAAAATGTTTGAAACTTGTTAAGACAAATCTGGTGAGCCCAAACACGACGGGTTTACTAGTAGGCATCCCAAGGTTCCATCAGCTACCTCCTAGTTCTAGCATCAGGTCCTCGTCATCATGAAAAATGTTTGGAACTGGTTTAGACAAATCTAATGAGCCCAAACTCGACGGGTTTACTAGTAAGAATTGCAGGGTTCCATCAGCTATCTCCCGGTTATAGCATCAGGTCCTCGTCATCATGAAAAATATTTAAAACTGGTTAAACCGAATCTAATGAGCCCAAACTCGACGAGTTTACTAGTAGGCATTCCAGGGTTCCATTAGCTACCTCCAAGTTCTAGCATCAAGTTTTCATAATCATGAAAAATGTTGGAAACTGGTTAAGACGAATCTAATGAGCCCAAACTCGATGGGTTTACTAGTTGGCATCCCAAGGTTCCATCAGCTACCTCCCAGTTCTAGCATCAGGTCCTCGTCATCATGAAAAATGTTTGGAACTGGTTAAGACAAATCTAATGAGCCCAAACTCGACGGGTTTACTAGAAAGAATTCCAGGGTTCCATCAGCTATCTCCCAGTTCTAGCATCAGGTCCTCGTCATCATGAAAAGTATTTAAAACTGGTTAAGACGAATCTAATGAGCCCAAACACGACGGGTTTACTAGAAGGCATCCCAAGGTTCCATCAGCTACCTCCCAGTTCTAGCATCAGGTCCTTGTCATCATGAAAAATGTTTGGAACTGGTTAAGACAAATCTAATGAGCCCAAACTCGACGGCTGTACTAGTAAGAATTCCAGGGTTCCATCAGCTATCTCCCAGTTCTAGCATCAGGTCCTCGTCATCATGAAAAATGTATACGAGTATTTCAAACATTAGGTCACACATTAGTAAAGTATACATCCGTAAAGCGTTTAAGATCCCAGCCACAGCCAACAAATGTGCTGCTGACCTTGAACGCCTGATCAGATCTTCATGAATTGTATCTAAGAACCATCTCGGTAATGTCAGCTTTCTAATAAAAAAAACCGCATCCAAATCGGTCCATTCATTTAAGCGCTATGATGCCACAGACAGACACACAGACACACAGACACACAGACACCCTAAACTTATAACACCCCTCTTTTTTGTCGGGGGTTAAAAAGTTACATTTCGTGCAGGCGCTAGTAACGTCAGTCTGCTACATAATAAAGTGTCGACTAATGAAGGCTATTTTTATTTAACACTTTAAACGCTTGCGTCGGATTTGTCCTACGAGTCTTTTCGTGTCCTATAAGCCAGGGCCGTGTGTTAGCGAGTTTGCGACTGGGAACTCCATCTCGTTTAGTTTTTTAATCCCCATTGGTGACAGAAGAGCTGTTGAGATGGAATATTGGTCATGGATTTGCCATCCGGGCGGAACCTGACGGAACACTGGCTCATACGGTGAGAGAGAAAACAGGTCTCTTTGCATCTCTTTTCGCCAATAATTATTCTCGTCTTGATACTGGCAGTGCTACTCCACCGACTCTACCTCACTGCGACACTTCGATGCCCGAAGTTCGCATAAGGAACAAAGAAGTTCTGAGAGCACTGTGTCGTCTAGACGTGAATAAATTAGTGGACCAGATGGTATACCAGCGATTGTTCTCAAGGCTTGTGCGCCCGAGTTGTCTCCTTTGTTGACACGCTTGTATCGCCTCTTGTTTAGGACTGGGATAGTGCCCAAGTCCTGGAAGCTTGCCAACGTGCAACCCGTGTGCCCAAAAAGGGCGGTCATGCCGATCCTGCCAACTATCGGCCGATTTCAATAACCTCCATACTTTGCAAGATTATGGAGCGTGTATTGAACTCGCGCCTCATTGCATACCTAGAAGGAAACGATCTCCTCAGTGACCGACAGTACTGATTTCGCCGCAATTGGTCCACTGGGGACCTACTAGTGCATGCAACCCACTTATGGGGCGAGGCCCTCGAGAAGAATGGGGAAGCGATTACTGTCTCCTTGGACGTCTTGAAGGCCTTCGACAGGGTATGACATGTTAATCTCTTGAGTAAGCTTCCAGCATACGGCATTTCCCCTGGTCTGATTAACGGGGTAAAAGAATTCCTGAGAGAACGGTCTCTTCGAGTTGTTGTCGATGGATGCTCATCAAAGCCCATGAATAATGCCGGAGTTCCTCAGGGGTCAGTTCTCTCTGCAACTCTTTTCCTGTTGCATATTAATAACCTGTTGATACCCGGTATCTATGGGTATGCAGATGATAGCACAGTTGTAGAGAGATACCTGCCAGGTGCTTTATTTTTTTTTTTTTTCTTTCGACGGGGAAAATCATCATTGACGAAACCAGCTCTTGGGTGGAGCGGGAGACAGTGTCAGAGTCTTACTGACTAAAAACCCCGCGCCGTTCCTTCTAGCCTTCATACCGGGGACCTGCCAGGTGCTCGGGCTAGTAAAGGAGCAAATCCGGTCCGAACGAGAGGCTATGGTAGAGCGTACAAATATCTCAATTCAGGCAGTTTCCAAGTGGGGCGAAGCCAATCTGGTGGGATTCAACGCCGCCAAAACACAGGTGCGTCTGTTTACCGCCAAAAAGAGCCCGTTCACCTCGGCTCCTACTTTTCAAAATGTATTATTGGATTGTACCGACCGCCTTCAGCTCTTGTGTGTTGAAATTTCCTCATTAGTTCATTGAGTCCAAAGCCAAAGTTGCTGCTAGGAAACTAGCGCTCTTGCAAAGTTCCGGCGGTACTTCACTCCGGGACAGCTTTTAATGTTATACAAAGCACAGGTCCGATCGTGTGTGGAGTACTGCAGCCACATATGGGCTGGTGCTGCAAAGTACCACCTAGCAGCTTTGGACTCGGTGGAAAGCCGAGCGAAGAGGCTGATTTGTAATCCAGATATGGTTAAGTCCAATCTTCAAAGCCTTGAGCACAGGCGTAGGGTAGCCAGCCTTACGGTGTTTTACAGATTGCATTTTGGAGAGTGTGCACAGGAATTGCATGACTTGATTCCGCCATCTCATTTCTACCATCGGACAAACCGACGTACGGTGAGTATCCATCCTTTCAGCGTTGAAATCTCTACGGTCCGGACTAAGCGTTTCGCCTCGTCATTTATACCGTGTACATCGAAGGCCTGGAACAATTTGTCTGCTGCGGTCTTCCCATCCGAATATACATAATTTAGGCATCTTCAAGGCTAGAGTGAATAGGCTCCTAATAAACTAGTGCGCCTCACCATCAACGATTGCATCACTGCTTACCATCAGGTGGGATCGCAGTCAAGTACTAGTTTATACCACATTAAAAAAAATGCACTAACAATAAACGAGAGAGTGTTAGTCTGATATATCCGTCGTAAGCAGTTAAAAGGATAATACAAATTTTCCGTATTTTAAATTCATTTATGAGATTTTCTGTGATGTGATCAAACAACCATTTTACTCTAATATTGCTGTTGGTTTCATAAATGTCTAAATCCTCCTTTTCTAATTATGTGTTAATATTCTTACAAACTAATGTTGTATTACAATCACTGCTTTCATTGCAAGGTGAAATCTGGTTCTTTAAGTTTTTCTGACATTTTAATAGATTTAGTTTAGTGAAATGACATATCACTGGCGATAAGTTGGTGTTTTGTCATATCACTAGATACTTTTAGTAAGAAGACGTAATAAACAAGAATATTCGACATCTACCGGGATTTCGTGATATCCCTAGGGATTTCGCGAAATCCCTGTTTTCCTCATTTCCCTGCGACATATATATTGCTTTTCATCTTGCTTATCCAAGTAACTCATCATCATCATCATCATCATCATCATTCCAGCCGATATGCGTCCACTGTTGGGCATAGGCCTCCCCCAAGCGTCGCCACAACGAACTTTTCTAAGCGTCTCGCATCCATCGGTTTCCCGGTCCTTCACCAGGTCATCGGTCCACCTTGCTTGCCTTCCAATGCTGCGTCTTCCAGTACGCGGTCGCCACTCCAGAACCTTTCGGCCCCAACAGCCATCTGTTCTGCGAGCAATATTTTGCAATTCTCTTCTTCGTGCTATGTCGGCAACCTTAGTTCTCCTGCGGATATCTTCATTCTTGGTTCGATTATGCAAAGAAAACCTCGAGCATAGCCCTTTGGGTGACTTTAAGCCTCCTGATGAGGACCATTGTGAGCGACCACGTTTCAGAGCCATACGACATCACTGGCAACACGCACTGGTCATAGACTTTCGTCTTGAGACACTGTTGGACGAGAAGATACCGCGTAGCTTCCCGAACAGTTAGAAACCGATCTAGGTCACTCTTTTTAAAAAGAAAACACTTTTAGCTGTATGAAACTAATACAATTTATTTAACTTTTACATTAAAAATCGGGAGTGCAGTACATGAGTGCACGGAATGAATGATAGAAGACGACTGACTGGATGAGTAGGATGGATGTATGAGGAGTCGAGGAGTGATGTGTCAGAGAAAAAACTTACGGGTGGAAAGGTAAGTTGACGATGGAGAGAAGGATGCTCCAGGATTAGGAAGGTTTCCCAGGTTTTCAGGTCATTCGGAGTCGAGGAACAGGTACGTCTTCGGGATCAGGAGATGACATTTCTATGGAATTATCTGGTTTGAGTTTACATCTAGAAGTTTTAAATGTTTTAAAGTAACAATACAATTTATACGATATAACTATAACTAGACTTATTATAATAGTAACATAAGAATAGAAATTACCGTAAAGGACATTATGAAGTTTCCCAATATTATATTATTTATCCCAATATTATTTTATTATTTAAGTTTCCCAATATTATATTATATTATATTATTCGTCAGTTATTTTATTATAATTTTACAAAAGTGAATCTAGATTATTAACGTTTTTTAAGTTAACACAGGGACCTTAATATTGTCTTTTAGGTAAGTAGTAGGACTACGACAATTATCATCTCACTTTCACATATAGGAACGGCAGATGTGGAATACATACGGCAGATGTGGTGTTTCACAAATATAATATTACATACTTATAACTTTAAGTGAATCTAATTTACAATGACTTTTCTTTAGTTATGCCTATATATTTCGTCGGTGGTATTATCGTCGAATATAGTGTATTCATTAAGTTCAATATGGTATGGTACAGTGTTATATAAATCAAATTTCTTTGTGTTTACTAAAGGTATTTGCATAATAGCTAGATACATCGGATAAGTTTTCTAAAATGTGGATATTATCTAAGATTAGAGGTACAAGTAAATGCTTAGAATTAGGTAGGAATCTATAATTATCAACAAGGTCTGAAAAAAGTTGCTTAGGAGTAATAATAAAACGATATCATATATTGGACATACTAAACATAATAGCATTAATAATATCTTCTAACTTAAGTGATAATGTTAACATAGTAAGTACTTTCTAAGATATCTGACAATCCTGATATTTTAGATCTCATGAGTAGCTTATCTGCTACAAACGTGATTAATTACATCTTATTTATCTATTTAATGTTAGGCTTTTAAATATATATATATAAGTAAGCTACTATTACATTATAATTTGTACATTTAGTAAATTAGGACTAAGCGCCTCATCACTTAGGTATACAAAAGCACAGCATGCACTACATTATGCGCAGACAATAAAAGTAATACACAATATAAGGATTGGAAACAAGAAAGTATAAATTATAAATTGCTTACAACAACTTTCATATTAACATATAATATATAAAATTAAATACACAATAAATTGTAGCAATTTGATAACTATTAAATTACAAATAGTTTATAATGACTAAAATTAAAATGTATTACAATAAATTATATTAAACTTAATTATAATAAGTTAGATTTCAATAGTAATTGTTTAAGATTAGGCAAACAATCAACAAGGACTCAATTATAAGTAGCAAGTACCACTTTATTTAGAGCTCTGTCTTCATCTTGATTCAGAGTATCGATTGCATGGTTTAAGCTTCATTTGCACTAATTTGATCACTTATTTCATTTAGAGACGATAATGTAGATTTTGTAACTACTCGTAACATATATCTTATATCTTTCATCAAAGTTGCTAACTTAGTTTGATCATTTTCAGTTATTATTAAAGTTGCTGGTTCTGCTTGGCCTTGTGTTTACGTCATTACCGCGCAATGTTTTCGCGACCATATTTTGTTTATATGAGTATTATTTGTAACTTCTCTTCTGATAGAGCACAATAATTGATAGAATCATTAAGATTTTTAGGGTCCCTACCTAAAACTAATCTGACTATATTGCCGATACGAGGAATGAGGCTCATTGTAAAAGTATGGAGAGCTAGGTCCACCATGGCGGCTACCCTACCAGAAATTTTGCTCTTTTTATGGTTAGTAACAGCGATTTCTGTGAGGAGCTGGGATAGGCAGGTTTCAACCCTAAGTGAAAATTGGCTAACATTTTCCTGGGCACCTTGTCTACAATCTTGGAGTTCTATTAGAAGATGAGCGTAGCGTTTTCGCTCCCCAATTGGTTTTGTAAGAAATCCTTGAGTGAGGGCCATGTTTGAAACTCTTTTATCGAGCACGCTATTTCAGCTTTGCCGTCTAGCTGGCTAATGATATTTTTAAATAAGATGTCTTGCTGATTTACGTAAGCTAGGGAACTTGCAATGTCGCAATTATTAATGAAAGCGTTTAGATTTTCTCGGCTACCATCGAAAGGTTTTATGAATTTTAGGATTACGTTTAAGGTTAAACCTTCTCTAGGTGCTTCCTTGACGTTCTTGGAACTTTGAGACATATATAAAATAATACAATTTTTAAAAACCAAACCCTTGAAAAAAAATTAGTATAGCTTATAAGTCTACACGGCAAATCTCGTCGGACTGCTGTTATCGCCGTTTACCGGAACTGCGTCGGGTCACTGTCTAGACAGGACAATTTGTAGCCTTGATATAATGTTGCGGCTAAGAGATAAGCCGTCGAAGGAAAGTTTTGATGGAACTTTTGTTTAATCACTGGTAAATTATAAGAAATGATCACAAAACTCACAGGAGCACCAAACATGCGTTCTTCATGCTTATGCTGGAACTGCAATTCTGGATACTGGACCCGGGGCTAACCTTGAGCCAGGTCGGTGCTGGTGGAAACTGGAAACGCTACCTGCGTCACTGCTCTTGCCACTTACTGCACAGTAGACCGGCTATGAGGCTCACCGGTGTGGTGTACGGGATAGGTACACCTGGATGTCGCGAGTCGCTTCGTGGAACTTATGCACTCACTGCACTTCACTGGTATTTTTCACACGTTTAAACCGATCTAGGTCATTTTTAAAATAAAAATAAACACTTTTAGCTGTAAGAATGTAAAAAAAAAGTCATTTTTAAAAGAAAAATAAGCACATGAGTTCACGGGATGAATGATAGAAGACGACTGACTGGATGAGTAGGATGGATGTATGAGGAGTCGAGGAGTGATGTATCAGAAATCTGACGGGAATGCAACGTCAGCTGCTGGCTAAGCCAGAAAAGGTGCAATGGGTGGCTATAACAGAACGCATCCCAGTCCAGGATACAACGGTTGACATCTTTCACGAAATTATACCTACCTACTGTCTCTCCGAGGTAGACGTGATCTTCCACAACTTCGAGTGTAGTCTCCGACTTTGATAGGAGTGGGCGCTACATGGTTGTTAATCATCGTTGGTTTTATTCATGTTCATTTTAAGACCCACTCTTTCGGAAGCTCTACTAGGGTCATTGAGCATTGTGCTGAGCTCCTCCTTAATTTCAGCCATGACTAATATGTCGTCGGCAAACCGAAAGTGAGTGATGTAAGTACTCGCCATTGACATTAAGCCTAGTCCACTCCAGTCCAGAACCTTGAAAACATTCTCCATTGCGGCCGTGAACAGTTTCGGAGAGATGACGTCTCCCTGCCTCACACCACTTGCAGGAGGATAGGTTTCGAGGTCTGATTTCGATCGAATCAAAGACTTTCTCTAGTCCACAAACGCTAGGCAGAAAGGCAGGTCACACTCCTCGGTCTTCTGTATAACCTGCCTTAGCGTATGTATGTGGTCTACGGTGCTGAAACCTTTTTGGAATCCGGCTTGGTCGGGAGGCTGGAAGTCGTCAAAACTGCGCGCAAAACGGTTTGTGATGACTCTGGAAAATAGACATGGCTCAGAAGTGAGACGGGCCTGTAATTCTTAAGCACCCTACCCAAAGAAGAGTGTCACCACACCTCTGCTCCATGCCTGTGGCGTTTCTCCCTTGAATACGACGAGATTGAACAACTTCTGAAGGACCGGCTTTCCACCCGCCTTCCTCACCCGACGCCTTGTTGTTTATCAACTGTTTCAGAGCCATCCTAATCTCGTACAAGCTGACGTCCGAGATAATTATCTTCTGTAGTGGCGAGTCAATCTAGCTCTTGGGTCGTTTGCCAGATTTGTAGCGGGTTTGGAGATTAACGTGTAACTGTCCATAAAATGTCTCGATCCCTCCCAGAAGCTCCGATTTGGCGGATATGACTCTGTCATCCTTGGTGTTCAGTTTCGTGGCCTCTTGGTCTTAATTGTATGAGTCTTAGGCTGACCCCACATTAGGCGTGCGCGATTCTCGGGCGTGTGAGTACCGCGGGAGCGGTGCGCTGCGTGAGCGTCGCATTTTGCTGCCCTGCATGCCCGGCATGTGTGGAGAGTGCACACGGCGCTCGAGTCGTGTTCTTACCCGACTGATTTGACTAACTTGACTGAAGGGGATTAAAAGCCAAGAAGAACGTCGCGTGCGCGCCGCTCGCTTGCTGCACACACGTTACACGGCGGCAATACGCAACGCTTACGTAGCGCACTCGCGTCGCGCATGCGGCGCCCGCGTCTCTCACACGCCCGAGGAACGCGCGCGCCTGTTGTGGGGGAGGCCTTATAGAACTGTGACCCGACTGTATGAACAGCTTCCACGAACCAGTCATTATATTTGTCCACGAAGCTTCCTAGGTACTCGAAACGATTTTGAAGTTCGAGCTGAAAGCTCTCGGAGTTATGGATCTGGATCTGTGCAGGACGGAGCGTAGAGTTCATCAGTCGACTGCCGGTTTTCACCGCATTGATCACAGAGACATCATTGAATATTTGCTTCTTCGTCGACATGATGAAGGTAATCTCATTTTTAGTTACATTATCAGGGCGTTTGCCCAGTTTCGCATTAAAGTCCCCCATCCCATGATCCCCATGTTCTAGTGTATCATCCTTTTACGAACTAAACGTCGAGCACGCTCGCCTCTTTGTTACAAACCGACGAGCATATTGGTGTAACATTTCGTCAAGCGTATTGGTGTAACATTTCGTCGAGCCACGAGTGCGGCCGATGCGTGTTTGCGGGGTGACATTTAAAAAAAAAAAAGAACGCAAGGTACAACGAAATGTTGGTAAATGCACACTCGCTGTGAGCATTTACCCGTAACATAACGCCGAGCATTCGCAGGAACGTTACATTACATGGAAATGCTTTGGAAACTGAGCTTTTGTCTGTATTGTACCATTCGTAAGAACGTTACATTACACAGAAATGCTCCAGAAAATGTTGTAGTCTATACTCACCTTTTTAATGAATGGGGAGCATGACTTGTTATAATGGCTAGGGAACATGGCGTGTTAAGGCCGGCGCTCACTGCCAGCATGGCACGGCAGGTTGCTGGCATGCCCATGGCATCGTACTGAAAGCCCAGCCGCTCTGGCATCAATCAGTTTTGCTCCGCGTGGAATCGAAGTTGGTTGTGTTCTTATGGTTGACTGGGATTTAGTATTAAGGTGGTACATCATGACTCACATTTTCACTGTTTTTCATACAACCGCTCATAACTGATTATGACGTTATTACACATTTTTCATTAGATATTTTAGAAACACAGTATCTTGTGGATATTATCTAGGTTTCTAAAGAAACCAATTTCTAAATTTGTGTAAAACTAATCTAGTAAAAACTTCTGAAAATGTCATATTTTGTATGAACTTTGACACTTCATAATTACTAGAGAAAATTAAATTATAAAATAAACTTAAATAATTAAAAATAATATATACACTAAAGGCCTAACTAAATATGACGTCAAAAAACTCCTCCGCATCGCTGTCGACTGGAAGTGTGCCCAAAAGGCTGGCGGCATTGCCACGTTGTATGGCAATGCTTAATCTCTGACCGAGGTAGAAGCCAGCCCTTGGGTCACGCGAAGAGTCAACTAAGCGTTTAGATAAATCTTTAAACAGCATATGAGCACCCGGACCCCACGGCCCAAGAGTTTCAACCCCAAACGGCTCAAAAATATAACTGCCAACGAGGCTGTTATATTTCCGCCGCTTGAGGTTCTCCGCAGCCGCCGCGGCAGCACCAGCACAGCACGATGAGCTAGGAAGATGGGATGGCGCAAGAGTATGGACACAGGTAGCGTCCCACACTAAAGGCCTACCCATCTTCCAAGGAAATAAAGACATACCGTCTGGTCTCTTACCATCGTCGCGTGCCAGGCCATGAGGTTCCAAAACAGCCGGAACGCCGACGGTGACAAGGGCTCGTCGGATGATGTCGTTAAGGTTCGCGTGCCGCGCTATGCGTCCCGCACTTCGACTGCATGACAGGCCGTGGTGACCGAGGCTGTTGACAACTTCGCCACAGTGGCAGCGATGAGGAGAACAGCAAGGCGCACCTAGACGTAGGGCAACAGCTAAGCGGAAAGTGGTATCATCGAACAAGGTGCCAATATTCGACGACGGCAGTGCGTGAAGCCAAAGACCTGACTCCCAATTTCCCACAGCCAGCAATTCATAATTTGCCTAAAAATTAAAAAAGTCAAAAAAGTAATCCTCTAGAGACCTTGCAAATTTTATTAAGATTCTAGCTGACGACAACTTTTTCCAAAAACTTTTAAGGGTTTAAAAAAAACAGTTATTTCCTGGAGCAAGTTTTGTGAAATTTTCGAGTAAATCTCGGAATTACCGAATACTAACAGGGTTTCCAGGCGTTATCTCTCTTTTTTTGCGTTGCCTTTTCGTCAAACATCGCGTTGGATTGCATTAAATGAAGTAACAAGCTTTTAAACCATTTTCGATGTTTACGATAAGCGAGTGGAGAAGGACCCTCTTAATAGCCCTTTTAGCTGAAGATGAAGAGACAAATAAGAACTGCTAATTTAACGAAAAGACAATTCTGGGGGCATAATTAGTGGAAAACAAGATCTACAAATGGTGAATTCAGCAACTTGTTTAATGATTTGAGATACGACATGCAAAAATTCTAAGATAATTACAGAATGGACTATGATAAATTTTAAAAGTTAAGTGATTTGCTAAAATCGCATACAAAGATAAGCGAAACTAATTTTCGACCTGTTACAGAGAGATTGTCTGTATGTTTAAGGTAATTGCAATGTTACCTCTTATTAGTTTTTAACCGACTTCGAAAAGGAAGAGGTCCGGCTGAATTTATGTTTTTTTACAAATAGTACGGGTTCCCTAGAACATTTTTTCCACTTGATTACTATCAAGCTAATTTTCCGTGAGTAGCTTAATTTTGATGAGACGCCCAACAATTTCCTATACAAAACTCTCGATTGTGGTAGCTAACAGAGATACCAAGGATACAATTTGTATGAGATGTTGACTCTAAAAAATGTATTACTAACAGGTTCTTTTTTTGCTAAATCTCAAGATAATTATCTAAATGATTCGAAAACGTATTTGTCCTACAAAGAAAATGGTTTGATAAAAGAGTCCCCCTCTTCCAACATGTATCGAAAACGAGGTCAAAAAAAATTATTACTAACCAGCTGATTTTTTTTTTTTGGTACTTAGTTTATATTCATATAATTCAACAGTCATATTGTCCTACAAATTGCGCGGTACGTTATCCCAGTCCTACGAAGTTGTTAAAACCACGAGACCATTTTTCTTATTACTAACTGTAGGACAACAATATTACATAATAGGTTAGTGTGTTCTCTGCCCAAATGAAACAATGTCCTACAAAAAAACAGGTATGTATCACTAGCCCGACAAGAATTGTAATTTTTTCGTTTTCCTATTTATAACATAAGATACAGAGAAAAAGTCTTTTTTTTTTAATTAAATAATTTATTTTTTTAGTATAAAAAAGAATTGTAAAAGATAAAACTTTTTACAAAAAAAGAATAAATAACTTTTCGGAAGTCGGTGTTTCTGTAATAGTTTTGTCTCTTCGTTATTTAACACTGACAGGAGACAGCTCTATGGCGTTATAGATACTTTCTTCAAAAAAATAGTAATTTAGTCATTAATATTTGTTGTAGTTATTAAAACCCTTCAAGTTTTGAACCTAATATTTTTTTCATAGCAACGAGTGACGACGCAACTTGATAGTAAGCTTGATAGTAATCAAGTGGAAAAAATTTACTATCCGGTACTGTAAGGCATATCCTGTATGTGCCTTTGAAATGTGGTGTCAAATTACCGCTGCGCAAGTTTTAACCATATTTCAGCTAACTTTAGCAATCATAATCCCTTGACACGAAGTGACACGTTACGTCTCGCGGAATGCAATGGCGCGCGCCGCGGCATCGAAATAAAGTAACATGTATTCTAAACTCATTGAAATAAGATTCAAAATAACTTGATTAGTAATAAAATCCATTTGCCATGCCATACCGGTGGGCGCCGGCCCTTTGAGTAGGGTGCATGACGTGTTATAATGGCTGGGGAGCATGACGTGCTCGAGTTGCTGGGGAGCGTGACGTGACTAAGGTACGTTGTAGCCGCTTATGAGCAACTCACCACTACTCATCAGATTCTCAACTCGCCAGATTCGCAGCTCATCAGATACCTACACAACTTTTTTTTATGAGAAATCATTCAATGATATCTTCTGCTATTGGGTGGAGCAGGATTCGAGACTTTAACTGACTAAAACCACTTCTATGTTCCTTCGTTGCCTTGCGTTCCTGGACCCCGGGTTTTCTTTCCAGAAGCGAATGCATGGTCTCAGTAGGCTTCAGACTACAGAAATCCGTGGCTTCGACTCTGCTGAGTTTATTACCTACCTCTGGAGCATTGTCACCTACGTTGTCGTCGTAGTCTGCGTCGGACACGGCATGTGGCGGCGCCACGAGCTGCGGAGCATGTTCTCCTCACGCGGGGAACAGAACGATCACCCTCCACAAGTAAGGCCGAGATTCTGCATTATCAGGGGAATCTAGGGGCGGTAGGTACTTAGGTAGGTATTCCGAACCACTTAGTAGGGACGTCTCCACGGCTCTCCGTTTAGAGTTCTGATTCCGAACCAGATGCTTTAGCGCCCACTGCGGACCACTTGAGGTCGGTTGAAACGGCGCGGTTGTGGTCTGGGTGGTCATCAAATCGAATGTAGGTGGTCTGAGTATAACGTCTCCACCCCCTCCACGACGCTTCATTTGACGTTACGTGATGACAGAGCAGGGATGGCTAATTATATGTCCACCACAGACTCACCCCGCGTGCGTGTGCGGATAGAAACCCGGTTTAGGAAGACCAGGCCTGTCTCCTGAGCTGTCCCCTACCATAAGACTACAATGGGTCGTTTACCGGGAACCTCAAGCCAAGAATCGTTCGGTACATGACCCTTTATGGGGCGCCAGTGTGGGTGCCGTCGTTACGACAGCAACCGAAGGCCCAGCTGAGCGAATGCCAGAGGGTCATGGCAATACGGATGGTGCAGGGATACCGCACGGTTTCCTGCGAAGCGGCGAGCCACCTGGCCTGCCACCATGGGATCTGGTGGCAACAGTCCTTGTACACGTGCACGATTAGCGCGTGGAGATGCAACGCTGGGGCGAAAGTCATGACGGACAGAGTTCCGGCAGGATCTTATGCTGGAATAGCGTCAGCAACTATCGCACGCTAACAGACTATCTTAACTTTAATTTGAAGATAAATGACAATTTAGTGTCGATTTTTATAATGAAAGTATTTACCCATTCTGTTATTTTTGTGATTTTGTGTTTGTGTGTAACTCACCAGATTCGCAGCTCATCAGATGTACATCTGTTGCTCATAAGCGGCTGTAACGTGTTGGGATGCTGGGAGCATGACGTACCTAACTAGGCTGTAGCGTGTAACGAGTCTTATCACTAGAATATATAGAAGTCGATGCTCATGTCGCTCTACGTGCAACTTTCCGGCTGGGGTAACGTACACGTGGCCAGTGCGGTGATTTGTGGTTGTGGCCGTGTTTGTGGCCAGTGGCGGGGTTTTGTGGTTGTGGCCTGTTAAGAGGTTTTGTGGTTGTGGCTGGTGACGGGGTTTTGTGGTTGTGGCCAGTGTTGTGTGCTCAGAGCTTGATTATGCTTTGGGGGCAAAGTGTAAGGCTTCAATCGCGTCAAAAGAGCGTTGAAGCGCAGCGCAGTTTCAGTGTCATATGAATTTTAACTTTATTTTCATTACTTTAATACTTATTATCGCATGAGAAACTCGAACAAGTCGCGTGGATGCCCGCGGCGCCGTGGGAATTCCGGCGAATTCCATAAACGGAGCCTTCTTTACCGAGCGGGTCGCTGCGCTTCGCTGCCCTTCGCCGCTCTTTCGGTGTTAGTTGACCCTAATACACAAATTAAAAACAAAATCAAATTTCACCAGTTTTATTACGTTAAGAAACCTAATTTTGACAACTTTCTGTTACTATGTTTAAAATAGCAATCTTATACTATATTGAAATTTTCGTATTCTTTTAAATTCAGTTCCCAAAAATCATGCACAAAGATAATTATCATATTCATTTAGTAATATTGAGGTAGTTATTAGTTTCAGAACTTATACCAATTATAAAATGGTTCTAAAAATAACAGTAAATTTAAAGAAAATGCGGTGAACTATGTATGTCAATTGTTTTGCAAGAATAGTGAAAAAAACAATATATCAATGAATATTGGACCTGATACATTCATTTGAGAAGCAACAACAACAGCTTCTCTATATCTTAACAAAAATAACGCATACTGTGGGTCCCGCCTCATGAGATCGCGTATATACGCCCGTTATTTTATAATATATCTATCACGTGGCGGGCGGGACGAGACCCGACGACACCAAACTAGTCTGGCCGGGCGATGGCCACCGCCAGCGCCGGCGCGACCGCTCCTACACCCGCCCGACCGCCACGTGACCTACACACTGATACATGCTCCAGCAAGGTACATAAATACATACGACATACATAAACACTATTACTATAGACTCGGTAAACTTCAATAGCATACACTGGAGGGGATTGTAACATACGAACAACAGAATGAGTGCTCCATTTCCCCACTAAATAAAATTAACAAGTAAGTGAAAAAAAAAGAAAATGCAATGTGCGCTCGAGGTTTATTACATCAAATCAAATCAAATGTTTATCTGTAGATATTTTTCATACATATTAGATGAAATCCAAAAATACAATCATGCACATTAAAGTGAAATCGATCCTTTCACACGTAAATACACAAAATAGTGGTTACACACGATAAAGAATTATAATGTAATGTAAATAACAGTAGAACCATCAAACAAGAATGATAATAGCGACAATGACAATATGTAAGTAATGGGCGCGACGGCGCGGCGGCAGGGGTGTAGTTCAGTCTCGTGGCCGCGCGCCGCCCGCGCCTACATCAACTTAAACTAATCGCAACGATACAATAATAATCAACTAAAACTATTTCTGCATCCTAACATTACAAATCATAATGTATCCTCTCTTGCTTACATTTGGAAGGAATAAACAACATGCCTATATGTACACTCTTCCTGTCGCAGTGAAAGTAACCGTTTTTTATATTCCATTCTGATAGCCGATGCAAGCGGAATCTGGCTGTCTGTGTGTCGAACAATAGTCGGTCAACTACCATCCATGTAGTCGGCCGACATTGAACACATAATACAAGCCGATTTCTCTTTTCCAGAAAATATTGTTTATTCTACTAACGAGTGGAAAAGTTACACCAATTATGTATTCTAACATTAATTCAAGACATTCAAATATCGATACAGCATACAATTTTTTTTTTTTTTTTTTAGCGAAACAATATTTAGCTTGCATACATCTACACATATATTTTTCACTCGTACCGTATAAGTAATAACATTGAATGCGAAATTATATTATAATTTAGTAAATTTTCTAAAATACTCAATTGCAGGTGGTCGGTCTTTCAGCAATAGGTGTTATTTCGTGAAATATGGAATGTAAAATTATTTGCCGATATCATAGAACTCATCTCAGCATCCTGACAATATTATATACGCTACTATGCGCATAAACCATTACACTTCTCCTAACATCAAACATTCATATTCAGTTTAATAATAAATCCAGAGCCATTATAGTAAAACTCATTATGTATTGTAAAACGTAGATATTATAGTTATTGGTACTTTATACACTACTTCCTGGCTTATCAGTTTAAGTGATACAGCTATTGTGGAGAGTAACAAAGTTAGCGACGCGTGCATACAGTCGCACGATATTCTAATCACTAAACACTCATTATGTAAAACTTTCAATCGTGGTAGTGTTCGCATTGTGTTGCGCCGGCGCACAACGCCAGAGTTGCCAATTGGTAGAAAGTGGACTCTCACTGCTCTCTGATCATAGGCAGTTTAGACGTTTATTCTTCCTGATATGTCTGTAAAAATGAAGTCCGTTTTCTACACGTCATACGTTATTTACATACCAATAGCTTCATGCGTGCTCTCTATACAAGAGCGCGCATTACTGTCCGTAGCGTGTAAAGGAACTCACGTACATAAAACTTGTGAATACTATTCTCGTACTACATAAATGTACCGTTAATTATAATAGACGGATTTGTCACATTAAAATTAAGCCGTTATAAGTTTACGATTAGTTTACTTTTTCTTGTAAATATAAATACTATTATGTATTTGTGTAATATAACAATGATATCTCTGGTTCAATAATTAACAGTAAGTAACTTATTTAAGGGGGACTTATTAATAATATGTAACATTGTAGTATATATTTTAATAGAGTAAAATAGACTCGTGAAACTATTATATTGTGAAGTGTGTAAATGAAAATCATAAAATTATAACGGCGACATAATTGTATTCATACACGGCTCGTTCTCTTTTAACGCGGTTTCTAAGTTTATCGTTGAATATAAAGCACCTACAGCACGTTGTTTTCCGACTGACTATAAGGAGTTATTTGCCAAATGTGAGATTATTTTCAATAATATGTGGAAGCAATACAAAATTGCAGCGAAAAAAAGAGAACCTTGACTCCCTCCCTACAGGTAAGTGAAGCACTTGTGGGGGTGGGGGGCTTGGGGTTTGTAAAGAAAGAAAGAAATTGAATATATTTTTTGCAAAATAAATCAAGCCAAAACCGGAATTATTATTACAAAACAATAATTTCGCACCAATTGGCAAAGATACCGTAGTCTTAGAACCATATGATGATCTATCAGCACAGATCCATGTTATTGGTACGAAGAGATTATTGGCTCGAGAGGATATCTTCCGATAGTTAAACTGACAACAATTTACACAAATTAATTTCTGCGATTGTGGCAGTGACCTGGTAGGCCAGTAAGTAAGTGACAGCTTTTCTCCTTCAAATATATAAAGCAATGGATAGCCCAGAGAGGCAACAATAGGCACAACTGAAAGGAAAGTGACGGCTGGATGCCAAGACATGGGCTACGCCTTAATATAGTGTATAATATTGCCAGTAGGTGGTGAGGGAATTGGAGATTGTAATCTATCGGAAGATCGCAATAAGTTTTATTTCTGAATAAATGCAAAATGTTACTAGTTTTATCATCTAATAACAGTGTAACAAAGCAAAGTTCAATGCTGACATGAAAGTGGAGCCGTACGAAGCCCGCACCGCCGTCAAGTTAGTGTGGCGGCGCACATGCAGCTAGGTGCGCGGCCGGCGCACTAACCGAACGCGTCACGTCGCACGCAGCGCAACGGCCCTACTGAACTTTGACTTGTTGAAGAGTTATTAGGTAATCACTTGTATGTAACATATGTAAGCATGCATGTTGTACCCTTTACATTCAGCACTAATACTATGTGCAACTGAGAAGATTACGCCATTTAACCGTAATGAATTGAAAATTATTTTGATGCATTTGGGACACGGAATAGACGTGACCAGATGTTCAGAGACAAGTGTTGAAGTATCGGGACACAGCGGGTGAGGCGCGTGCGCGGCGGGCGGGGGGCGCGCGGGCCGCCCGGCCGGGCGCCGCCGCGCCGCCAGCGCCTCACGACTTACAATTTATAATTTTATTATAATCTAACCTAAAAAATGAGAAAATGGAAATAAGAATGTAAAACATTCTTAGTAACATTTTTGCCAAAACTTCCATATATTATCACATTATACATATAAATATCTAAGCTTTTCATTAATTTTGATATTATTCACTTAATCTTAATCTCAATCTCTCATAGTTTAAATTATCTCACTTGGCACAATGATAACGCAAATCGTACAATTGAATAATAAAACATCACGAATAACCGAACAATACGACCGACGCGACGTTTACACTCGCACCATTAAACGCTACGGTATCGTTCAATGTCGAAACTTTTGTATTTCTTTTTCAATACAAGAAAACATTATAAAGCTAACAAAGACAAAATTACAAAGAAAACGATCAACAAATGTTACTTACAAATTAAAACTCATAAGTTTACTCCTTACTCTCCAACAATTACTATTTTATCAAAAATATTTGTCCATCATAAGTTTGTAAGATAAATAATCATCGTCTCCGTATCGCTGATAGGAGACGCGCAGGCGCGGCCGGCGCGGGCCGCTCGGGCCGCGCGGGCGGCTCGGGGCGGCCGGGCGCGCCGCGCTCGTCAAGTCAAGGCTCGTCACTACGTCAGGCCGATTCGACACACGATCGGCGTTCACTCTTTGGATTAGTTACTTATCACCCAACACACATCAGTTCAATAAAAACCATTGTACGACACATTCTCAGCAGCATGCATGCAGAAACTCCGTGTATCGTTTAAAGAAATATTCTTACAATATACTTTGCAAAACCGTTTGTCCAATGAGCCTCCTCGTTAAAGCAACGTCGTGTAATTTCCGTTCCTAGTAGTTGTATCCCACACACCCTTCAAAAAATTACATTAACAGTATGATGCAGTGATTTTAACAGATTAAACTATTACTTTATAACAAAAAACATATTTTGCACTTCTGTTTGTATATTATAGAAACTGCGAGATACTATAGAAATTGCTATTAACATTTGTAAACAGTATACAGAACATAATCATTAACTATTGCAATCTATGGAACTCTTTACACTGTGGCAGAATAACATGGTATGAAAACAACACAACAATCACGTTATTATTAAAAAATAGTGTATATGAATAATATTTTATATATGTGTTATATATATTCAAATATTAATCATCAACATAGATAATTCCCGGGATAAAATATGGATTTATCAATAGATTAAATTACAATTCACTACAATAATAGAATTATGTCAACAACAACATTTGGACACAAAAGGTCAGCTCGACAGCCTGCCTGCGCTGTGTACGGGCGAAACGTTACGACACGGTCTACCTGGGTGCAACCAAGAGTGCAGGAGAAGCTAGTCTAGTGAGGCGCGTGTCGGGCTGGCGAGCCGGCGGTGTAGCGAGGGCTCGAGGGTGAAGAGGTGCTGGAGGGCGCGCGGGGTCTGCAAGCAGCGTTTACTGCTGCACGGGGGGAGGCGGCGGCTGCGCGGCGCGGCGGCGGCCCGGCGCGCTCGCCTGCGCCACCATCGCGCGAATGCGTCGCTGCGCCGACTGATAACATACACAACCAGCTGTTAAGGATACAACTAATAAACAATGTTTCAAATTCGCTGAAAAAAGGTGACAAGTAAGCCGCGATAAACATTCCATTGCAAATATTATTTAGCATTGCATTAAAATCATCGCTTTGCTTTATATTTCTAGGACTCCACCACTTTACTAGATTTTATAATTTTTTTTTACTATAATAAGTAAAACTTGCATGTAAGATGGAAGTTGTACTTGGGTAAAAAAAAAACCAAGAATTTTATTATATAATTATATACAATATAAAAGTCTTAGTTTTTTATTACTAAGCGACACTACTACAGCGTTTACAAACATACACACAAGATCTACCCGACCCCGAACATTAACATATTCACTATACACATTTTTGATAAAACTTTTATTAAAAATTCTTACATTCATCACATATGATGCTATCACGAAACTTCAGGTCTGAAAATACATATACATGTAGTTACATAGTCCAATAACTAATAGAAGGCGTAGCACGTAAATTAAAGATGTTTCATAGAGAAAGAATTTTATTGATAAACTTAACATTCGCTATAATAATAATAATTTATTGTTGCCAAAAAAATATACATGTTCCTTAATATATTATTTATAATTTATTATATTATTTATTGGTTATTTACGTTAATACTGGGATAACTCACCTAATGTGTAGCATCAAAGGCATAAAATAACTTGGCATGGCCATGGTGTGGTGCCTTCTCATTGGCTCACACTGAGGATTGTATCCTTAGACAGGCTGTGTCTCGATTATGTTTCATCCCGCTTCAGGTGACCGCTACAAAACGTAAATATCTTATTATGCCACAGTGAGTCGTGTAATCAAAATCAAATTTAAACGAACTATTGCATTGCTTGGCGCTAGCTATTAGTAAAACCATATTATACTTATCTTTTTAACATTTTGAACGTATGTCGCGTCACCTCATTGCTTAAATTATATACGCTTATAAATAAATTCAATTTGGACTCGTAACTACATGTATACACTTTAAAGTACCGTTCCATAAAATTTCGCTTGGCAATTTATAACTTATACATATACACTATATTATATAGGAAAAAAAATATTCACCATCCAAAATTTTCCAATTTCAGCTAATTACTAAAATGCTACAATTTTATTCATTATTATAATTTATAACTTGTTCACTGCATTTCATCAACCTTCATTAGTTCTTTTGAAAAATGTAGCATTTCAATAAAAAGCAATTGGATAATTTCCGAAACAACCACCATCTCGAAATGCAAGTATTTTTATAGATAATTCATACCTGGACGCTGTAGAAGGGTCCGACGATGTGCACCGTCGTGTCGTGATCCTGCGCCTGGCCGGCCTGCGGCTGCTGCGGCTGCTCCGGCAGCTTGATGAGCGAGCCGGTCACGCGCTGCAGCTCGCGCACGTTTTGCCCGCCCTTGCCGATGATGCGTCCCACCTGGGACGAAGCGACCACTATCTCCACTGTCAGCCGCACGTCATCAGAGCCAGACATAAATCCTTCCTCTCGCATCTTCTCGAAGATCAGATATTGAGCCTGTAAATGTTAGTGTAAGAAGTTTAAACATTGTCCAGCATGGGTCTAAACAATACAAATACTGTACATACGCATTAAAATATAATCAGTACACACCTTCCACTGAGCCTCAGGGCTGCCGACTATGGTGACCTTACGCTCCTGTTGCGGGTTGCTTGGGTTCTCGCCCTGTTTATCTTGCTCCAATGGAGCGATCTTCACAGAAGCGTTGCTGAATCGAATAATGTTGCGAATGTGCAAGCCCTTGGTGCCAATAATCGCGCCCACAGCATTATTTGGGATGTATAAGTATGTAGTTTCCTATTGTACAAAACGAATTAGATTAATCAAAGTGAACCTTAGGTGAGATAAAAAAGGACCAGCAACGATGGAACAGTAATGTTTATGTCCATACACGGATACAACAAAACGAGAAGCCGTCAGGACTGGAGGACTTTCTTGAAAATGTGTGCAAGTACCTGTGAGTCACCGGCTCCCTGTTGCGCGCCGCCTTGGCCCGGCAGTGGAGCGTATATAGGCGGCGGGAACGGCGGAGGAGCGCCGCAGAATCCACGTCCAGTGGACATCATGGCCATGGGATGTAGCCCCGGGAACATAATGCTTTGAGGCGCCAGCATCTATAACATCAATCACAAAAATATTAATAAGCAAATATAGGTGCACAATAGATGTAAAAGTGACACTATTCAGGGCCTACTGCCAAAGCTTCTACACCAGAGAATTAATCGCAACGGGCCTACAGCTCTTAGCATTCAATATAACAACGCCTGTTCTGGCGGGGCTCCCACGTTTCTGTAGCGCTTCAGGATGTTTGCTAACGCAAGGGTCGACGACTTTTATGCCATAATGCCTAAAAAAAGTAGAATCGTTGATGCCAATCCTATGGGGGGGAGCGCCAACCGAATCCAAAAGATGATATCAGAAAGGCAGTAAGGTCTGTCAGTCAAGTCCTGGGGAGGCTTGTTCAACTGCATGTAAAGTCACGCTTTTTTCTTATTTTCCTTTTAATTTCATGACATTGCTACTTTTGACATAGTTGGAATTTTAATATGAATTTTGAAACCATGCTGCACTACTAACATAGATTTTAAGACCTTTGTTACTAACAATCTATGGACATTATTTTAGTCTGAATTAAATGTATTTTATTACAAGCAAACATGCATTAATCAAGTTATTAAATACATATCTAGTAGCGGCAGTTTACCTGCAAATCGCTTTCATAGCTCTGGCGTAATTTGGCTGAAATTTGTGACTCCGCTTTAGCCATATTTTCAATGGTGCCCTTGACGGTGATGATCCGCTCCAGGTTGAAGCTATTAATATCATTGATAGAGGAGACGGTAATCTTTGTATCGGTTTCTTGCATGATCCTCTTGATCGTGTTACCGCCTTTACCAATTATACGGCCGATTAGATTGTTGTGAGCCAAAATTTTGAGGCAGATCTCACTGAAAACATTAATTATATTATGTTAGTCATACAATTATTAAGAAATAATAAAACTGCTTGCCTATTTCAAACAAAGAAAAGCATTAAGATTTTACCCCTTGTTAGTGTTGTTGGCCTCCTGCTGCATGACCTCCAGTATTCTTTTGCATGCATTGGTGCAGTTCTCGGGATTGCCATATATGGTAATGGCCTTCTCGAGAGAGCCAACATTGTCCTTGCGGTGGACATCAACGCGAGCGCGGCTCTGCTGTGTGATGAGGCGGATGGTGCTGCCCTGGCGGCCGATGATGGCGCCGACCATGTCGCTCTGCACAAGCAGACGCAGCGGGAAGTCGGTGGGGCGGGAGCCGCCGCCGGTGGCGCCGCCGCCGCCGCGGCCGCCGCCGGGGCGTCCGCGCCTGCCGCCACGGGTGTTTTGTTCCGCCGCTTCCACCTTCATCCGACTTCCCTCCAGTTCGCACCCGTTTAGCCCATTGATGGCTCTGTAACAAGTTGACCTCGTGTAAAATACAAATAACGCTTTACAGCAAGCAAAACACTGAAAACAATAACCCATGCGTATTCTATGACTTGCAAGTATAAGAGAAGCAAAAATTTCAGTACCTATATGAAATACAGTACAGGCTGCAGAAGACAGAATAATGAAGAAGAAGAAGAAAGGGGTTGAATTACAATAAACTCGGAATGCACTTTTATAAAACTCCAAATTTCAGCAAGGGCATGAACAACAAGAGATATTTGGTGTTTTATTAGTCAGTTAAACATTCAATTTCATTTTGAGACTGTACAGCTGGTACAACTCCTGTGCTACCTGGAAAGCAATAAAGCAAAAAAGTAGTATTAAAACCAAACATATCACTAACTAAAGTCATGCGAACGGCGAAATACAGATACGAAGAGATAAGAGGAAAGCTGGAACCGAAGCAGACGACACAAGGCAAACCATCCCAGAGTGAACCCTCAAACAGATAAGAATACTCACTGCTGCGCCTGCTCCGGCGTCTCAAACGTGATGAACACGGCCTGGGTGTTGGCATCGCGCGAGTTGGCTTTGTCGCAATGTTGAACGTTGCCGTACTGTGAGAGCAGGGGCTCGATGTTGTCGAAGCGGACATGCAGGGGTAGCCCACTGATGAGTACTTTTGATGACCGGCTGCGAGAAGCGATATAACCACTTGATATACAACCATTTGCTATTACATAACTCCTTATCTATCATGAAGAAATACCTACAAATACATTATCACAGGTATCTCTCTAAATGAGTTCTTGATTCAATATTTAGATTACAACGCACAAACGAATTTACAGTAAAGGTAAGCAAGTACCTAGGTATTCATGTCAGTTTATATGCGTTCGGTTTTTTACGCCCGTATAACTATAACAAAACATCTTACTGGTTTATCGTCCCTTTTCCTATTTTATTTATCAGCTAAAGTTAAGACTCTGAAAATAATTAAACCACAGTCATTGTGGGATTGCAGTAGAAAAAATGCTAACTTTCCGTATCGGCGGGTATTTGAACCCATTGCGTCCCGCCGCGCGAAAACGATGTGTTTTCATATTCGACTATAATTATTTATACTAATTTTACCAAACCGTCTGTACGTTGTCAACGAATGCATAAATTAACTTCTAGTCGAAGTAAAGTTTACAAGTATTTTTGGAAGCCATGAAGCTCTCCCTTAATATAAAACATAATTATATATTTGCAGATTTTTTGTCAAATCCAAAAAAAAATATAATAAATAATAATATAAATAAGTAGTAGCTTGTACTATTTACTTATTGTGTGGTAGTAAGTTCACTTTTAAGGGGGTAAAAATGTCGTGCGTAGGTACATTACGTCAAAGTTTGCTTTTAAATGCATTGTAAAAAGTAGGCTATTTAGTAGGTAATGTGGTACAGTACACTATTTAGCTTCATGTTTAAATTGGTGATTTTTAATTTTCTAATTGTAATTCATACAACCGCTCTTACACGATTATGATGTTATTATACATTTTATCATTAGATATTTTGGAAACACAGTATCTTGAGAATATTACCTAGGCTTCTATTGAAATCAATCAAATTTGTATAAAACTAACACAGTAAAGACGTTTAAAAATCTGCTATCCTTACTAATATTATAAAAGTGCTAAAGTGAGTTTGTTTGTTTGTTACGTCTTCACGCCTAAATGGCAAAACCGATTTTAACCCTTCTTCTTTAATGAAACTTGGTACACGGATAGACCATGTCCTGGAATAGGACATATGATACTTTTTATCCCAGAAGTATGTTCCCTTGGGATAATTTTCTGCTATCACGCGGGCGAAGCCGCTGGGAGCAGCTAGTTTTACATAAACTTTGACACTTCATAATTTGCTCAAAAATGAGTAACCTAGTTAGCCCTTGTTGAAATCTTCGATAATGATCGAAGATCCAATACAAGAAATCACTTGCCTTGATTATGATAAATATCATATGCTAGATATGCATTCATAAAGAGATTGCGCATACGTTGCCTTGCTAAATTTGGTGCCAGTGATGTTAAAAGATAACATTTATTATTACATTTTTGACATCAATTACCCCTAATTTGTTATTTGAGAAAGTCGAGCATCAGCTGAAAGATTGTGCCCCAAGGAACTGAAAAACTATAGGTTGCCTCTTATTTTTGGTGCAAATAGGAGGATTGCCTCGCATAAAGATGTGATTACCCATAATTTACCGTCATCTGTTATATATATATTTTTTTTTTATGTTAATTACTTAATTAGTGTTTTTAAGTCTAATATAGCTATTAGTAACGATGGAACTCAATTTGTAAGTACATATTTGGTTAAAGTCAAAATATAAAAATTAAAGTACAATAAATAAATTCTCGTTAAAATATCAAAATTTTCGCGATCTCAAATTTTATTGTTTTATTCGGAATGTCTTAATAAACGAATTATCTAGCCCATAATATTTATCATAATCGAATAACAGATGAGGATTTCTTCTGTTATCTCATACTATAAAAATATCGTTTAATCGTTTACCTCTATGCACATTTCCTTCTTACATTAAACCTATACGAGGCGTTCCGTGAGAAAGTTTAAAAATGGAACGTTTGACTGTTTGCAATGCGAGACAGCAATTTTAAAATTCGTACGAATACATACCTATTTGGAACTTTATTAGAGATGAAACGGACGGTAACTGTCCGGTATCCGGCCTTTTTTGACTATCCGGCCGGATACCGGATAGTAATCCAGTATTCGGCCAGATTCCGGATCATAAAATTCAAACAAATAGTTTAGTATTCAAAATTAACAATTGGAAAATTGTGGTAAATGAATACTAAATTGTCAAATTTGGTATTCGTTTTTTAATTTTTTGGTAAGATGTGCTTGTGCATCGACTTGGCTTCGTTAATCTTCTGAAAATAGCCTTTAGCTGTAAATGCTACTACCAGGACTGCTGAAAAATAAATTCTAGGAAATCAAACTAATCGCGTCATGAAATGCGATAAAAGGCTGAATATCCGGTAGCCGAATATCCGGTATCCGTCCAAAACACTTTCCGTTTCATCTCTAATTTTTATAGACAGATTTTATTTTAGTATTGCTTCCCTTACATAGTTGTGTAATAAACTAATAATGGCGTAGCAAGAACCATTTGATTTATTAGAAGCTTACTTTGCTTGCAACAAGAACTATGATTAGGTAGGTACGCTCTGTGCATTGGTATGGCGAGAGGTAACAGACTACCCATACAGAAAAGTATTGTCGCGAATGGTGAACCATTTATTAGTTATTTAAGTGTAACAAATTGATAATAAAATAAAGTTAATGCTAGATTTACGATAATTTTTAAGACCAAATGTTTGTTAGAGAAATTTTATCCTGAATAATAATGTCTCCTTAAAATGTGTTAAGGATTTAAGGGATCCCTCCAGGTGAAACTCCAGGTGTGTAATATACGCCATACAGCGCTTCGATTTTCTGCGTCGTGCGCCAGCTTACGATATCATGGTAACTACGCCTATACAATTTGATTATTGGGAGGAGGACGTGTTAACATCGTTGATATAGGCGACAACATAACAATGCCCAATTGCATGCATTGCATTATTCGAACATCATTGGCTACAAAATGGCGGAGCTCCGAGGATGACATCATCCGCGCCCTCGTCAGTCGCGGGTGGCGCGGCACAGCGGCCGTCGCCGTCACACGCTCCGCGCGCCTGCCTCTCCCCCGGCTCTCCCCACTACTCGCCCGCCATTCACAACTTCGTTCCATTGCACTCGCTCGATGCATGACCCCTCGTACTGAATGTACCTAACTACTTACTACCTCACTCTACACATAATATAGGTATAGCTAGATATAAACACAAAGCGACCGCAGGATACCAACCAACAATCGAATCGTACGTTTTACTTTGCTTTCCGGATAGTAGCAATGTGTTTACTATTTGTGTATGTGGTTATGCCAGCCAGCGTTTTTGATATAGCTTTATGTGACAATAACCCTCCTTTGGCTTTACCGTAGTTGGTTAAAAAAAATAGCTTGCACGATACCTCTTTAGGTACCTACTGATACAATTCAAAGATTTTATCAACGAGCCCGTAATTTTATTAACCTGATTTTTTAGGGTTTTTGTACTCTCGATAACTAACATCTGCGGGCATCGATTTCTTCTCAATTTTCTTTTATTTCGCACTACATCATTCTTCTACCTTTCACTACAATAATTTTCGATTACGGCAGTCTATATACAAAATAACATTTAGACAAATCTGGCGAAATTAAAAGGTTTATATTTTTGCTCTTTGGGTTTGGCTACCAGAGAACCCTAAAAAAATACATCAAGTCGTAGTAGGTATAACCAGAATTTGTGATATCAGAGCTGACTGCTGCGTGAGTTGAAAGTCTAATTCACATACGTGAGAGCGTGAAATTTTGTATACGCCAATAGGTACTTTGGTACTTATTGTACTAATATAAATGACAAAGCAACTGTCTGTCTTCATTGTCCCGAGAATATGTTCCCTTGGCATAATTTTCGATATTTACGCGGGAGAAGTCGCTCACAGAAACTAGTAATAATACAGAGGTCAACGAACTCAACAAGAGTGCACGGAGCTACTGTTATTTATTATTACACTTCATTGAACATCATCTACAACAACAGCTATTTAATTTATAAATAATATTATTGTATCTTTTATAAATATTGATAATAAGGTAATTCTTATTTCTTTCCTCTGAAGGAAGAGGCATGTTTTTTTATTGTATTTTATTAGACAGGCAAAATGGCTGTATGAACTGATGACGTCGACTAATTAATTACAATAATGTTTTATCGTATTTATTATTTCACGATACAACTGAGAGCTTCAAAGTTTTTTACTTAGAATGAGTACAGGAATGTCAACGACCGAATTTCGTCTCTTAATCTCTGTTCAAAATAGAAAATTATGAAATCCTTTTATTACTGTCCTTTTGACCAATTTTGACTTTTATTACGTTGGTGTAATGACAAATAGCGGCTGCAGTAAATAGTTGGTAATGAAACCACTTTTTTGCCTTTGATGTCATCCTTATGACTACGAAATAGAAGTTAAAATCGATTGAACAGACAGTAAAAAAAGGTTTGTTTTAATTTCTATTCTTAACGCGAATAAATAAAATAGTGTATGTATAAAATAGAGTAATAATAATTGTATTTTAAATTATACAACGTTGTTTTTAACCATATTTGTACGCTGCCAACAAAATAATATAAAAGGTGCAGCTGGATATCTCACCGGAGGCCGGTTAGTTGCACAACGAGTCAAATGCATTGGTGCAACCATGGTTGCGCCACTAAGATGTTCCACAGTAGGTACCTACCTATTAAATACCACTGACTAACCTAAAATTATTGCAATCTTTTTAGCGTGCAAAACAAGAACAAGTCAAGAATTTCAGAGCTGTCAAACTCGTTTCACGTTCTTTGCAGGTCGCCAAAAAAAGGCGGCATATTCTGGGGTGTCGTCTAAACCTGTTTGAAGGTACCTACGAACCTAAGCAAGTACATTTGTATAATTATATTCTTATATTTGTATTATTATATTTTTTATTCTTTTGTCTGTTAGTTTTCATTTACCATTTTCAACTTTTTTCACACTAGTAAAAAGGAAATTGTTAGCTACTATAATGTAGTCGTGGTCCTCTTTTCTTTTAGTTGCCTAATGTAGGTAATGAAATCCTGATATTCTAATTTACAGGAACTATTCCAAAAATGAGAGATAAACCGTAAACTAGTAACGTAGGTATAGACGATAACGAGTCGGATAATTAAAATCTAATTAAGGTATCGGTACCGTAACCGTATAGGTATGTAACCTACACTATGCGTTCCAAATGAGAATAGGATCGATTACCATGTTGTGACGTCACGTCGTATTGTCAAATCGAAGAAATTTTGCCAAATTGAAGAACTCATAGATTAGACATAGTTAGATTGAAGAACTGGATTTTGATTAAACTTTTTTCGTTCACAGTTCGTAAACAAATTAAATTTGTCGTAAATTAATTTAAGTTTAAACATTTCTTTCCTCCGTTTGACAGTAAGTAAAACGTGACGTCACAACATGGCAATCGATCCTATTCTCATTTGGAACGCATTGTAGGTAGCTATCCGTTTAGTACCTACTATTTATTTACAAATAAAATGTTATTGGTCCAGGGTTCAGTCAACCGTATGCCGCTGGTAAGGGAAACAGGTTGACCTTGAGCTGGCCTAGGTTAGTTACGGAGTTGGTGTCAATAGCATAAAAGGTCAACTTGTTGATCTGTGGCGTGTGCGGCCTAATATAGACTTCTTATCTATTAAACCTAACGAAAACATGTGAAAAGTTGTTATCAATAAATCCATTGCATCTGGCGGCGATGCCGGCCGGCGCGCGGCGCGTTCGTATCAGTGATTCATGAACGCGGCGCGCCGGGTCGCCAGCCGCCATACCGGCAGCCGCAGCTCTCTGCGCGCCGCCATTTTCTTTACGCACCACGTGTTCATGTGCATCGAATTTATTTATGCAATCTATAGCATAAAATGCACTTTATAGATCGATGTCAGCAAACAGATAAATTGTCAAATGTTATGTAAGTAGGTACCTATATACCTACTAATACAAACTAATCGTACTAAGTACCTATACTAGCTGTAGCGATCGTTCAGGAATGTGGGCGTCTTTATCCGTGTGGATAGAAGATAGCCTAGGTACTAAACTAGTCATACCTGCGGTATTTCGCCATTCTGTAAGCCATAAGTTGTAAAACTTAACACAGCACGCGCCTGATGTGGATGCACACCGACGCTTTCAACTTCACCACTTCAACAGAAATGTCCACCACAATTCCAAATGAAATATTAGAAACATCAAGCGTATTACGATCCCTAGTACATGTAATAGGTTATTTAAATGAATAAAACGACCGGAAAGAGTGATAAATCTAGCCCATTCGTACACGAGCTGTGGCGCAACTGCGAGTGTTGCCGTGTGACTGAAGAATGAGTGAACCGAGTTGAGTACCGGCTGTGGAGCGGACGCGCGGCGGGTTCAGAACGGACTTGCAATGCAAAACGACTGAATGCCGCGCCGCCCTCCACCCACCCACCCTCCCGCAACATACTGATAAAAACAACAATCCAAGCCATTCACTAATCCGCTATCATTATGAGACTGGTTTAATTTCCAAAAAATAGTAAATAATATACGCTCAGTCAATAAAAACTTTGAAACTTATAATTAATTAAAAACGTTATTGTGAAGTATTTATAATAATAACAAATACTTAGAGTAAAACAAAATAATTGCAATACCTACCTAACAACACACGTTCATTAATATTAGTTCCTTTATCTACTCAAACCGTTTAAAAACAATGATAAGTGTTTAACTTGAACTCATCATCTTCGATCAATACTATTATTGATCGAAGCTCATCATCATTGTTTTTAAACGGTTTATCCTATTTTAATTTAGTTACGTTGTACTGTGGTTCTTTGCTTACTGTAAATGCCTGCTTTCTGCTGGTTTTACTCTTAGTTTTTAAATATAAGACCACTCAACCGTAAAATCTTGAGTTACTTCTGTAAAATTTACCAAGATATGAATTTACAAATAAAAAATCTGCAGACATTCAAAGTCGATATATTTTTCGGCAAGATTCAAGGTTAATTCATGAATCCCTAAGCGACACCCGGTGGCCGCGCATCTATTGTCTTACTATTGTGTCTCTAATTGACGGTATCTAAAGGGTCAAAAGCCACATACAATTTTGAGCTGAGCTGAGATATTTAAAACCTTTTTTTTTAACTAATCGACTAAAACAGGACTTGTTTTAAGTTCTTTTTAATTTTATAAATTACTTCATATTCATAATTAAAATAATATACCTATAATTAATGTATTTTTATTAATAACTCCCCTAATGTATAAGAGTAGTTGATTTCTTGTAGATAGTGAATTTTGGAAAACCTCTTAATGCTCACCTGCGTCATAAATTGCAAGTAAGGCAACCTTCTGCACCATTTCACGCTACTAGTCTCACTAGTGTCTGCTGTCCGTTGATATGTCAGTCAGCCAGTCTTTCCTTTTATCCGGAGATTGACACTTAGTTTTCCGATATAGTCCAATAGCTTTTGACAAAACGAAGTATATCGGGGTTAGCAAGTAACTTGTTAATAATTATCTCGACTAATTTAGCCGTTTTTTACTGTTTACAAGTAATGTATAAATTAAAAGCAGATCTGTAATTTCGTATAATAATAGATATATATAAATAATAATGTGATTGTATAACCAATAGTCCTATGATTGTGAGAAATAAACCGTTCTTTGAAGTGAAGACGCCTTTTCTAAAGTGAGCCAAGTGGTGCTCACTCGTCAGTCCAAATTGAAAGGTCAACGAAAAAAAACTTCCTTTTGCTATCTGGTTTAACATTTTTCAGAGACTTTATTATGTAGAATGATGCGCGAGCTGTATTAACAATCGATGTAAACACCTGGCGCATAAAGGCCTACAATTTCCTCGGAATATATTTAATTGCCCATATTATAAAGAGAGTCCAACTAAATTAACACCACGACAATAACATATTATATGGATATAAAATAGTATTGCTGTTAATTAAAAATCATATGTATCTACTTATTTATTCTGACTCTGATCGGTTAAACTTATTGATTTACAGCAATGGATAATAAAATGCCAAGAAAAATTTACTTATATTATACAGATGCAATCCTGAGTCTAACCATCACCTAACCACATACATAAGTTCCTGTTTGCTTTATGGTGCAGTATGCTCCGTCTAGCGAAGGACCCTGTCAGTTAGGTTTCCTAAACTGCCTACAAAGGAATGTTAATGTCATCGACGCGCGTTATTGGTCATCTGACACTGTGATCATTCGCGATCTTGGCCAGTATTACCACTGCGTTGGTCGGAATTACTCACATCGTGTGTGGTAGGTACAGACAGCTGCATCAATTGGGTACCTCTGCATTAAAATACCTTAGAAAGGAAGGTAACCAGTTGATGACCTAAAGCGGTAGTCATCTCAAGTACGTTGGCTGCAGAAGTCAGCTCAAGAACATCAAAAAATTAATCGTGGCGTCCATGCATGCCTTTGTGGCAGTATGTATGCAACTTTACTGTGGACGTTAGATCGGCCAGGGGTGCGCGTATTTTTATCGCGGGCCCCGATTATGGTTGCAAATATGGTACGTCATACGAGGATGTCGTTAGCTTCTAGGTATACCTACCAGAAGCTTCCTGTTATGCACCCGTTCCATACTCTTACAGATTACGGACGTATAGGTCGGTAGTTTGCCAAGTCAGTTCGATTGCACTTCTTGGGCACAGGCTGCACGTTAGCTTGCTTCCAAGCAATCGGCACTTTTCCAGTCTCATATGAGAGAAGAAATAGGCGTGTCAAGATCGGAGACAATTCAGGCGCACAAGTTTTAAGTACGATTGCTGGTACCCCATCGGGGCCACTGACTTTATTCACGACAACGACAATTCACGCATTGGTTGCAGGACCCCAAGAACTTTCTTCTGAAGGATATGTATGTATATGAGATACTCGTCACAGTCGTCACGCATCCATTAGGAGAAAATCAGGGACCGCGCGCAACCAGAATTCAGACGAGAAGATTCCGCAAAAACAGAGGCAAATAAGTTTCCTTTCTCCTCCTCAGGGTTTCAGTAGTGGAGGAAGCGAGGGACGGCAGAAGTTCGATTCAACCGACTTAGCCCGGGACCAAAATGCTTATTAGAGACCACCACAGAGATGCACCATAGTCCAAAGCGTCGAGAACCTGGAGTCCTCAAGATTACAGAGACGCCGATAGCAGAGAGGCCTTCCATGTGTGGCTGGCCAATTACCTGCGGTCGACCAGCGACAACCAGCGACTATCTCCCGATACGTCCATACCAGCACGAGCCAGGTTGGTTTGCTTCAGTTGGAACAGCTATTTCGACTCAACTCCTCCTAGACTGGCTACACTGAGAATCATACCGGAACACGGCCAAGCCGTTTGGCGTTACGTTTTTTCTCAGTGGGTGATCGCAAGCCAACGCCCAAAATAGGATGGTTAATTAAGGGAAGCCTTCGCACCCCAGGGTGACCCCACCACACCACTGTAATTATTTCTATATTCCATATGGTACACCACACAAAAAATACAGGACAAATATTATTAAAAATAAGTGTACCATGGGTGGTACTGTGTATGTAATTGTGGTAAGAACGGTTGCGTTACGGGTGTACAGTCTGCGTTACGGGTGTACAGTCTATGTTTAGTGATCACAAGGTAACGCCCAAAACGGGATGGTTAATCAAGGGAGGCCTTCGCACCCCAACACCCCGGACCATGAAGTCACGTCACTGTAATTATAACTATATTTCATATGGTACACCGCACAAAAAATACAGGACAAACGTAATTAAAAATAAATGTATAAAGGCGGTAATGTGTATGTACTAGTGGTGAGAACAGTTGCGTTGCGGGTTTAGTCTTTGTTTAGTGATCGCAAGGTACCGCCCAAAAGGGATGTTAATGAAGGGATGTCTTCGCACCCCAGGGTCTCCCGGACCGCAAAAAATACAGGACAAACATTATTAAAAATAATTGTAAAATGGGCGGTAATGTGTATGTTTATAATTGTGGTAAGAACAGTTGCGTTGCGGGTTACCGCATACCCAATGTACTAAAACAATTGTATCGTTCACCGTATGCAGTATGGGTCTACGGTGGTCAAACAACGTGCCTCAGTGAGTCTTTTTCAAAAAATATCAGTGCCCCTCTACCACAATCTTTTGCAGCCCAGGGCAGGTGATGTGGCAGGGCAGGTCAAGGTGCCAGTTAAGATTCACAGAATGGTTTGCACGTGGTATAAAATCGCAATGACAATTGCAATACTTTATTATACTGTCCTTACCCTAATTCAACCTGTTGTTGGATATCAAATTGTAAATAACGTCAGATTACAATAAATCTCACGGAAATTGTACATTTAAATTTACAATGAAACATTCAAATTCAGTCAGATTGTGAATGATCTTATCAATCAATTGCGCACAATATGTCAGTTTCTTTTCGTTTAAAAAAAATCAACCCGAAAATCACACGGAATCACAATAAATCTCACGGAAATCGTAGGTACATAAATTTACTATAAAACATTGAGATTTAGTCGTATTGTGAATGATCATATTGATCATGCACTAGCCCCTATACGAAATCCATTATCATGTATGGAATATATGTTTATCAAAGAAGGTAGGAATTATGCTTTGACTCGGCCGATGTTTACATTGAGAGAGAATGAGCGGTTTACCTGCTTTTGGCAATTCGGGAAATGGTACAGGTGCGAAACATGACACGAAACGACAAACGAACGATACGGTACGAAAGGCAGTAAAGAACTGCTAGAAATGGCAGTAAGGCTGTCACCACCACGGCGGACACGAGACGAGCTGAGAGATGTCTTTTATTAAACAACCAATACTATGTTATTGACACATATCTTCGCTCAGCTTCAGTGGAGATCGCTGTGCGGAGATGTGTAATATTTGTATGGCGCGATGGAAGCGGAGCTGTGAAAACGCTCACATCTTCGCTGAAAAACATCTCTTCTCGCACAGCACATCGCTACTATCTCTGCTTTGGTGGAGTCCCGGCCTGAAAGTCCACAGCGCGGGCCTTTTGTCCTCCCTCTTAGTTCACCCACTGTCGTAACATCTCTTTGATTGGACTTCGTGCTATTAAATCACTACTTGGATTTTCCTATTGTCTTGGGTTGTCTGTTCTGGAATATTTTATTTAATTTTTTATAGCTCCTTTCGGATTATAATTTATTTCAATATCAATTTAGTAATAAAAAACGAACAGTTGGTAAGGTAATCTGAAGAGCGCGGCACCGGCACGTGCGCTGCAAAGGACCGAACCACCTGCCGGCAGGTGCAGAGTCCGCCCGCAACAACTGCGCCGTCATGCACATATTTATGCACACGGCGTACATTATTTTAAGCTTAAGGCTGAAGAAAACTATCTTTAATGCGATCGTTTCGCACTAAATTACGCTCTGCTTTGAAGTAAGTAGATCAAAAATGTAACTTTTTTTCAGTCGAAACGGCGTTTTGACATATCTTCAGATTTCATACCTCAGTAGCCTTTTTTTGAGCAGGGGTCATTAAATACCTCCTCTTGCTCTGGGTGATAGAATCAGATTTAAGTCCTGCAGTGCATATAGAGCGCAAGACGCATTTCTCAACATATGTTGCAACAAAATCAGCACTTAGCGTATAATAATGTTTGTTATCGAGCTATACAACGAGGGCACTGCTATACAAACTCGCTATCGGCAGTTTCAATATGTATTATGTAAATAAATAGCTTATCAATACGTTAATAATAGATACTATGTGCCGGACTTATTTAGTTGTATCAGACCCACTAGTGTTGAGTTCAAGATTGGTTGCAGTTAGATCATATTAAAAATATTTGTAGGCGCCACAGTTTTTTCTTAAGGTGGATGTGGAAATACTGTTTTGATGTTAGAAAATTGATAGATATCTCGGAAATGACCGATAGAACTGTATCCGGTATAACAGACGCCTCGAATTGAACTGCGGCCCCATTTGAACTGCAGCGGCTAACTTCAAACAATACGTGGCGGATACTGCGTAAGTCGTTTCCACTTGTGAACTTTTTAAAAATATTTTTGGGATAAAATATAACCTGTAATATAACTAATAGAGTGAGCTGCTGATTCTGAACAAACTTTAGTCAAGTTTCGAATATGTATATTAAAAATAATGTGGTATAGGTGTGTGGGCAATGCCAAAGTGACGATTGAGTGCAACCCAATGGTAGGTAGGTACTAAATACTAACGTTTTACTGTAAATAATATTCAGATGCTATTATCTTATAGCCTAGTGTATTAACATGTAGGACTGAATAAATTCTAGATAGGCGTTAGTCGACGTGACGAAGCCGCGCTAGTTTTATAATTACTAAACAAGCCTTAGAAAAACTTCTCGTTCACAACTGCTACAGAAAGACGTTAGAAAAATATTCAAGTAGGAAGACGTAATCGCCCCCGTTTTATTAACAAACAAGCTTTAGAAAAACTTCGTGAACTGTTACAAAAACAGGGTAAAAATTTAAATTTACCCACGTAACCTAGAAAAACTTGTGGGTAGACGTAACCGCCCCTGTTTCATTCACTAAACAAGCCTTAGAAAATCTTCGTTAACTGTTACAGAAAAGGGTGGAAAAGTATAAATTTAACCAAGAGAAAAACTTGTAGGTAGACGTAACTGCCCCAGTTTTAGTTTCTAAACAAGCCTTAGAAAAACTTCGTGAACTGTTATAGAAACTGGGTTGAAAAGTATAAATTTAATCAAGAAGCCTAGAAAAACTCAAAGGCAGACGTAACCGCCCCAGTTTTAGTTACTAAACAAGCCTTAGTAAAACTTCTCTTTAAAAACTGCTACAGAAACAGGGTTTTAAAATATAAATTTAAAATAGAAAAACTCGTAGGCTCCCTAGAAATATTTTTTAACCAAATTATTATAGTATTGTTATAAGAAACGACAATCCACATCCATCTGACAGGGATCCATTTAACATGCTGAAAAATATGTATAAAATGTAAATACGCCAAACGTCGGCCTCCCCCCAATCGTCGGCCGTCTGCACGTTTTCGGCTTGCATTCATTCAAAAGATAATTAAGTGACAATTTTACCTCTCGAATTGCGACTTTAGTTCATACTCTATATGTACAAACCGTTATTATTCGATTAAGTCACTTGCTTTTCGCACACTGAGCATCAGCAGACATTGCGACGTTGAAGCGTCAAGTTTGCATTAAAAGTAGCTTACTTGATGTGAATACTCACACTTTGGGGATTGATATTACAACGATAACACATTTCTTTAATTTTGTTTTAAGGTTTATTGTCACTAAAGGGTTATTTTACTATATATTGAGATAGTTTTTTCAGCATTTTACGTATATTTTTCAGGGCAAAAGAGGAGGCCGCCATTAGGGTTACAGTTTTGACTTAAAACCGGATTCTCGGCCGTGGCCGACTTAAAGTAAATGCAGTCTGTTCTATAAATTCCAATTGTACCAATCCTATTGGCTAAACAAGAGAATTTGCAAAGCTTCTAGATAAATAAATCCATTTTACGTTTAATCGCCAAATAACGGCCGGGGTTATATTAATCGAATCTCGAGAAATAAGGTACAAGGAATAGGGGCCGACATTAGAAACATTAAAGATCGTAATGTCGACCAGCCTCGAATTCGAGCGCCACTATACAGGTTGATGAAAAAATAGTTTTGTATTTTTTCATTGATTGGGTAGTGATTTTTATTTGTTTATCAAGCTTATTAAAAGAAGTTAAGTTTAAATGTAGGAGTTGACAGCATTGAAGACATGTTATTTTATGGTAGCTTTATGGTTTTGGAATTTGAGATATAAATAATATGAATTTTTCTTTGGAAATTGCTATCTATTAAACACTTCTTATTAGCTTAAAACATTTAAATGGTTGGTCGTGAATCTTTGTTATACCAAAAAGCGGCCTTTAGATAAATACTAAGTTTGTTTTCACTTAGTGCTTTTAATTTAAGATAGGTACTAAAATGACAAAGCAGGAAGATCTAAAGCCTTCACGGAATCAAAGAAAATTATGCGGTTACGAATTTTTTTAATGTTTACCGACTTGTTTGAAAAATAAAAATAATAAATAAATATTTTTACGAAGACGTTAAAAGTTTAACAAACAATTAAGTACTTCTGAAGTATTGTTTTAATTTTTTATTTAAAATTCTATTCTATTTTTGGTTTAAATACTGATTTTTATCACATACTAAAGTTATTAATTCTTGTTTTATTTCATTTTGATGTTTTAATTTGTTACAATTTTAGTACTTATCTAATATTAATGAGGGGAAATAAAAAAAAAATTTAACTATTAAACATATACAATTACAAATGCATACATAGTGTTATATTAGAATCCTGCCAAAATAAATCACATTAATAATATTGGTCACTGTCTTAACTTAAAACACCCTATACCTGGCCGACATTTGGGAAAAACGCGACCGACCATGGGCCATGAATGGCCGACTTTAGGGTTTTTCTGTTCTCGACGCATCTAAGCCTTATTATTTTTTTCTTTTAGTAGAAATGTCGATCTTATGCCTATAAACATAAAAAAGATTAGTCAAACTATCCAAAACCGCTTCCGAAGCTATCTTTCGTTGGAACCTGAAGGTGCTAGAGCGATCCGCAGTCAGAAAATCGCTAAGGGGGGCCGACATTTGGCGTATTTACCCTACCTAAATAGATAAATAAAGTGAAAAAATATTATAATAAATACCTACGTAAGGTACAAAAAAGTTGAACCGTCAGTTTTAATAAATAATAATAAAGTTGTAGAACGGGCACTACGCCGACTGCTACGCGCGCAAGGCCGTGCTAAATGCCTATCATTTCAGACCGGCTAGGCTGCGGTTAGCACTGTGATCACAAAGAATCAACTTTTGCAGCAGTAATAAAAAGTATAAAACTTTAGGATTTTAAAAGTTTTGAAAATAAATGACAAACACGCTATTTACTTGTTTGAATGTTGTTGCAAAAGGTCATCGCCGAAAATACTGATTATATATTAGTCAGTTAAACCGACTATAATAATTAAATAGGTGGGGCAGGTGGGTCACATAAGGCAATTTTTAATACAATAATAAATCGAAACGACGGGACTGCTCAGTGTTTTTACTGTTTTTCAAGTGTTTTGCTGTGAAATTATTATTTTCATAACTAGCGGTCCCGACAGGCGGATCAGTCAGTCTGAAAACTGGCGTTTTTTCAGAAAAAAATATATTCCTTAATATTTTTATTAAAGCCTAAATAAATAATACTTATTCTAAAACCAGTATTAGCGTTTTTATATATCCGCGTATAAAAATGTCACTCACTCAATTTATGGAATATGAATACCTATATGACGGACGATCAATATGAAAAAAACTGCGCGTACCTAGAATTTTCTCGTAGCAATCAATTGTTATGAATGATTGATTCAATTAAGAGTTTATCAGTTACGCCAAATTTTCGTGGACAATTTTGGGATTTCGTTTTTTTTTTACTTTTGACTAATCAAATGTGATCAGACAGAGCCCTATTTTTTTGTACTGTTTAAACATAGTTGTGTACATGTATAGAGAAGAGAGAAAAATTGTAAGACCAGAGCGCGATGGTCGGAAAACCAGTTAGGTTTTTTTTTTATAATATGGTATTATAAAGGATCATAGCGAAGTCCCGAACAAAATTTTGCTGCCAATTTTTTTAGCGTATATAGATTTATAATGAAAAATATACAGAAGTACGTACCTATATAGATTGAATTTCCCAACAATATTTTTCAGACATTCTTATTAATAGTTTAAAGTTGAATTTAAGAATTATATCAATAATACCTACATCCTCTCCTTATGAATTTTAAAAACGCATTTTTGAACGAACGGCAAGATGTCATGTTAAATGTAATGTTTTCTTATTCTTTATGCCATTAGGCTGGATGGCAGTTGAAAAGTCTAAAGCCACTTTTTTTCTAGTGATATAATTCTCGAGTATTTATTGTGGTGACTATGTCATTTTGTGTCATGTTATCCAGTATTTTCTAATCACAGTTATTTTTATTTTTGTTTATTATTTAATTCGGAAATGTATTTTTATATTTTTTATATTATTATTTATTTTTTATTGTATTTATTATCAATAAATAAAACCAAGTATATTATGTTACTTGACCAAGATTTTAATATAAATACAACATTAATAGTTCATTTAGCCAAAAGAAAAAAAAGTAGGGTAGAGTAGTGTAGAGTAGGATAGGGTAGGGTAGGGTATAGTAGTGTGGAGTAGGGTAGAGTAGGATAGGGTAGGGTATAGTAGTGTGGAGTAGGGTAGAGTAGGATAGGGTAGGGTATAGTAGTGTGGAGTAGGGTAGAGTAGGATAGGGCAGGGTAGAGAGTAGGGTATAGTAGAGTGGAGTATCTCGAGCGACAGCGAAGCCGCGCGGGCAAAAGCTAGTATAATATAAAGAGTTTGATAGTTGTGGAACCAAAGATAAAAACCAAAATCCTTTAAGCACGTTGCTGGAGGATTCAGGTCTGGGCTATTGGTTGAGAAGAGGTGGGCAGGTCCTATCTCACTGGATGATCTGAAGCTTTTTGCCCACAACAATAAATTCGCAACTGATGGTAACTAGAAGGTAACTGAAACTTTCAGTAGTGCCATCAGGATGGAATTAAGTGTGGAAAAATTTGCAGTCATGCATGTGAGCCGAGGGGAGATAGTGAAATCCGAGAGAATTCAACTTTCGGATTCCTAAGTATTTGGGTATGTCGGAAGCGTTAGGCATTGACGTCGCTGAAATTGAAGCAAACCTCTAAGGAGCGTTTCTTTAGCCGCCTGAAAAAGATTTTAAAAGCCTTCTGTCAGGCGGAAAGACTCAGATTCAGTTACGTTCTGGATAGAAGGGTCCGTACATTGCTGACCGCAAATCGGACGCATCACCCACGATCTTCGGTGATGAGACTACATCCCGCGTAAGTGGTCGTGGCTTTTTGAACGCAAAGACTCTACACAATCGCGAGGTGTGCAGCCTCAGAGAATACTTTCTCAAAACCGACGTGGGAATGCACCGCGATGTGGTCGTTGTCCATGGCTAAAGAGAACTGGCGCAAACCTGTGGTACTTACTACTGATGACCGCAAGGAAGTATGGAAAGACAAGGAGCTTCACGGGCCCTTTTTTCGGGCTCTTCATTAGCCTGATGTAAATTTTTCGGCGTCCGTGGCTTGGTTACGATTCTGCAACCTCTTTGGAGAAACAAGGTTTTGTCTCTACGATTATGAACGAAGTTATCTTGACGAACTACTACCGGGGACATATTATGAAGGACGAGACGGTTGACGTGAGTCGGGCAAATAAATCTCTGGTTGTGCTCATCTGGCTAACCGCGATTACTTGCACAGGCATAAACAAGTAGCCAGGATTATTCTCCAGCAAGTTGCTTTTAAATACAACCTAGTGGATTTTGAGGTACCGTACTACAGGTATGTGCCCGAAACAGTTCTTCAAAATGACCATGTTGTACTGAAATCGGTCTATCATTACTGACCGGACTATTGTAGCCAATAAGCCGGACGTAGTGGTGATAGACCAATTAGCGCGTCGCGCAATGATAGTCGATGTCACCATCCCCCATGACCAGAATCTCGTGAAAGCTGAGAAAGAGAAACAAATGAAATATGTCGACTTAGCACACGAGGTTGTCGACATGTGGAATGTGGACTCAGCTATCATTGTGCCAATTGTCGTGACAGCCAATGGCCTTATAGCCGAAAAAAGCTTCGACGACCATCTGTCGAAGCTGTCGTTGCGCGGTTGGATCAAGGGCCTGATACAGAAGGCAGTACTCCTCGATATGGCTCGCATTCTGAGAAGGTTCTTGTTTCTGGAACCCTAACCACCGGCTTGGACCCTTCTCTCGACTCCGGAGGATAACTATGTTTTATATCTTTAAATGTTTTTCTTTTCATATGATTTTGTTAAAAATGTATTGCAATATGTATAAAAAATTAATAAAGGGAAATAATAATAAGGGTGTTCTTCCAAAACAATTATTTAATAGTTTTAATGTTCTCAATCCATCAAAATCATGCTAACACTACAAAAAGCTGCACTTTGAACACTATACATATTTATAAATATAATACTTAATAATTAAATATTTAAAAATGTGATAAATATGTTTAAAAAATGAATAAATGGAATAATAATAGTATATATAAATAAACATATAGTATACATATTATTAATAAAAATATTTTATTCATATATATTTATATTTAATAATATATATGATATATATGTTTATATTTATATTTGTTGTATTTAGAAAAAAATACAAATGGATTTAAATAATAATTTAAGTTCAGTACACTACTACCTTTATCATCTTAAATTCAATAAATTACGAGTATTAGGATCCCACCTTGATCCTCACCCGTGAGTTTCTGATAGAACACCAGGTTACCTAACAGCCTAAGAAAAACTGCCTAAAAAAATATGATAATACTCTATTGACACAAATCCTTAAGTTAATATTGCTAATAATTGTTTTTTTGCAGTTTGATATTTTTTTCGCACTGCGCCTAACTCATGCGTTGCACATTGCACTCAGAATGGCGGGGGTAGCAATGGAACCCCCCTTTACCAAAGAAAAAGATTATTTAACTTTTTTTATTAATTTGTTTAAGCTTATTTATCTTTTAGGTGTTTCTAAGCTGTATTTTATTGTAAATTCTAAAAATCCTAAGATTTCATGGGATTTGCAAAATCCAGTCGCAATCTGAGGCTCTCAGGTGACTAGACAATTTAGGCTTTGTTATTGGGCTTATGGTTAAAACGAAATGCAAAGATTTAGGAAACCCCTTTTAACGCTCCCGGATGCTATACCCCTGCTACCCTTTAGTCCGAAAGGGGCTGAACACATTCCCTCGTGTTTAGATCTACCCCACATTTTAATTGGAGGAAATGAATTGATTCTATTTTCAAATGCAAGAAAAACGGCAACGCTGTCTCGAGCGGGAATAGTTAAGTGGTCTACCCCACATTTTAATTGGAGGAAATGAATAGATTCTATTTTCAAATGAAAGAAAAACGGCAACGCTGTCGAGCGGGAATAGTGAAGTGGTCTATCTACCTTTGGTTAAAATGTATTTACATAACAAAATATTTTTCGTTTCGATTCTACTCAAATATTGTCCGACAGTCCGTTAGCAAATTGGATGGATCTGCTGTTTGGCTTCCTTTATATCGTGGAAAGTGCAGATCTACCTTTGGTTAAAATATATTTACAAATAAAAATATTTTTCGTTTCGATTCTACTCAAATATTGTCCGACAGTCCGTTAGCAAAATTGGATGGATCTGCTGTTTGGCTTCCTTTATATCGTGGAAAGTGCAGATCTACCTTTGGTTAAAATATATTTACATATAAAAATATTGTTCGTTTCGATTCTACTCAAATATTGCCCGACAGTCTGTTAGCCAATTGGATAGCTCTGCTGTCTGGCTTCCTTTATATCGTGGAAAGTGCAGTTCATTGTGCATGCTGAGTAGGAAAGACGGTGACGCATATCCTGCATAGTCAGTCCACACTGGCACTGCATTGGAGAGTATATTGGTTTGATTGGTTACATATTGTTAATATGAACATCCGAAGCGTAAGGATTCTAAGATATTCTGACGACTGCAACCACAAAACAAGCTGGTGAATGACCGTTCTTATTACTCGTATTCTTTAAATTACGATTTCGGTCACTCACCGGTGAACTTTATTATGATGACTACAACCTTCAGAATTTAGGAAAATATCTTCTTGGTTTTGAACTTTTTTGGGCGAGAGAATCGAGCGGTAACGCCGCCGCCGCAGCAGGGGTGCTACATCTTAGCGGACCGCTCTTGTTGACTTACTGAATGGGCGCCTAAGTGTATGTTAACATTCTTCTGGTGAAGAATTGAACTCATTCAAGTAAATAACAATTTCAAATCTACACCGCTATTTTTTCCTGTATTTACCGTTTCCAGCAATTGTTGGTAACATTGGTCTGAGGCGATCTCAGTTGGTGTTGTAGGTAAGTAACTATTAACATGTGGAGCGGAAGAAAGCCCCGCCCTATTTATGAATAGAGATTTTGATATAAGGGTCAGGGAAATTAACACTAATGTCATATTTTGAAATGAAAGTAGAGTTTGATAAGTTCACAACGTGAAATTCTTAGTTTAGAAAACTCGTAAGACGCGCGCGGGGCGTGAGAAACGTTTTACGTCCAACAACGGGATCCTTGACCCCCAGAGCTTTGCTGAACAACTCGTGTTTAGTGCTCGTTTTGTGGTTTCATACAAATTCATGTAGCTGCTAACTAGGTAATTTATTATTATGTTTTTAAGGGTAGATTTACTAACTAATTAATACAATGTTTTTTTTTGTAGGTAGGTCTAAAATATGTCGTAAATCTGTCGTGGCCAGAAATATATCTTAGAAATTGATGACTTCGTGATATGGCCAAGTGAAACTGGCCGGATCATTTTAAACGGTATTTGATGATATTACGATCTTCGTTTGGCCTACTTTCTTTAGACCTTTAATAACATAGAAATTCAACATCAATTACCTTTTATATGGTTAAACCAAGATTGACATAATCACTAAATGTCAACGTTTTAGCCCCGCGAGCGCCAGGGGGTCATCTACCTACAGTGACTTTACACTTCACATTTCATTGTGTGTAGTTTTTTTAATGGGTAGTGCCGAAGCTCACCTGGCTTTAGTGCGAGACGCCTCAAGGACAAAGGTTGACCGTTGATGATTAATATTATTTATGTATCTACCTAATTAGCATTAGAAAAAAAGACCTAATTAAAAAATGTGGGTAGGTACCTATTTAAAATTGAACCTTAATAATTAAACATATTTTTTAATATTCAAATACTTTCTTTTTTGAGTTAGGTCTCTTTATGATTAAGGATGCGCTATTTATTTTGTTGATTATGTAGATAACGTAACATAAATATGGTGGTATCGTAATCTCTTGAAAATTGAAGTGCCGAGTCTGACAACTCGTATTATATTAGGTAAATTACATTATAATATTAAATTGGGTACGTACATACCTAATTTAATATTATAATTTAATTCTTTAAATAATTGTAATAAGAAATTGTGGTCACGTCTCCAGAGAAGGAGGAAACATGTAAGATTAATTTATTCGTTACCCTACTCAACCAATTTTATTTAAAGTAGGTAAAACTAAATAAATTGTTCAATTAAAAATGCAGCATAATACAATAACCGTCGGTTTAAGTATTTCAAAAGTAGTAGGTAGAACAAAAAAAGTTACATTTTAATTTAATTCGTCAATATGTAATGTAAATAGGTAATAATTAATATAATAAGTATTCATAAAAAAAATAATAATAACCGAGTGAAAAGGTACTTGCTTAGTTAATTCACTTGTACGTTTAACAAAAATCATTTTGCGCGAATAATGTTGACAACCTTTATCTTACAATAATAAAATGTTATCAAAAAATTTCGCGCAATTTTTTGATAATGTTTCTAACTCCTTTAGTAAATTAAATTAAAATCTTATTTCTTAGGTACGGTAGATAAATCCTTTGTGACGTTATGGTATATTAACTGCCGACTTCTTGTGGTACTAACCTTTGGTCTTGGTGATCCTCTGGCTCATATTGATCATGGTCCTCTTGTGACAAACTAAGCTCGCTAAACTGTTGTTCCACAGAATTAGACATTTCCACTGATTTATATTTCTGATTATTCTAAGTCACGATAATAATATTTAATTTAATAAAATACTGATTATAAGATTGGAATGTTTTTAAGAAAAATGTTATTTCACCTATCACTATATTCTTTGATGTTAAGTGATGTCTTACGAGTGTGAATTGAATGATCAAAATTATTACGAATTTGTATGTAAGCCGGCCGGCGCGCACACGTGGTTGCTCTGAGCTGTTTATTTTCGTATTACATAATATAGTATGATGTAGCAAAGCTCCGTACGGAACGGCACCGAGCTCAAGCGGCGTCGGCGGAGTAGCGACGGATGGCGGCGTGTGGCGTCACCGAGCGAGCGGCGGGTCGCTCGGGAGTGCGGAGCGGAGAAGGGATGGGCGCGAGTGGCACGTGTGCGCCGTGCGTACGGCTCGTCGGCTATCGAGATCACTACTCAACTAACTGAGCTGCCTAACTGATGTGACGTGCGTGACTGAACGAAACGAACGACGCAGACTCTACTCGATTCCTCGCACAACATTTTCTGCGGATTTTGTTTGAGAATGCGCGCGCTGGGCGTGGCTGAGCCGGGGCCCGCGGGGAGAGACGCCACACCTTAGTGAAGCGCAAGTATCGATCTTAAAGTTATATCGAGTGTAGCAACGGCCAGTGTTGCTAAGGATTTATAAATTTTACTTTGGTTCTACATATTTTTTTGCAATTTTAGAAATTTATAATATATCTACTAATATTTTATATATCAACATACGAGGTATACATGCATAAGTATTGTGGTCTGAGTCCTACGTCGCAGTTACAAGCAGCGTGGGCCCTTCTTGACTCAAACCGCTCTCGCTGTGGTGAATCAGATGAACATCTTTATCGACAACAGTGATTAGCATGATTGAGCCCATATTTTGATCTACTTTGACCATTTCAACGCCAATATAATATACATATTTCTTGATGGCCCCACTCAGTAGTGTATATTATATATATATATATATATATTTTTGTCAATCGACTTGAAAATTTTGTATGATATAAAATCATTTGAAACATATATTCGATACTTTTTATAAGGTTCTTCTATGAGAAAACAATGATCAAGATCTCTTCATCAGTGTTGACTACATCAGATTTCATTTTGCCCTAAACATTACCCAAGTCGTTTGACTTTTTAGACTGACTCTACATCCGAAAAAGAGACTTCATCCCATAATTTGACATTCGTGTCTCTCTCGTGTAATCCATTTTAACCTCTTCCTACTTCCAAGCTCTCTTTCAACTGTTGAGCATCTCACTTTGTATTAACTCTACCTCTTTTATATATAAATAGCTATTTTTACTTACACTAGGCGATATCTGCATTAATATCCAATGAAAGGTCACTATTACATGCTGTGCTATGTGCGTACAATAGTAAAAAATGGTGTCAAAAACAAGCAATCGCGGAGAGCCTCTGCCCCAAACGTCATTGTACCCATAGATGTAAGTTATTTTAATAATTTTGTTACTGTTTTGGTGTACAAATGAATTCTATTCTAGGTACACATTGCCATGGCCAGCCTTGAAAAACCGACTCTGCGCTCAAGTCTACCGCTGCTAAAAATCTCCACCATATGAGTTCTTGGATAATTACGACTGACATCAGTACGCGGTTTGCGTCTCTACGCAGACGCATGTCCCACCTTTCATCATGCGCCACATCCCTTGTGTCATGTTCATGTAAGGATCTAATGACAGCGCCAGAGGTCAACACTTCCAGTCAAAGGTTTTACAATCAAGAAAATACTTTTTTTGCCATTAACACGCTGAAATGTGTTGCAGTATAAAGACATTAATGTAGTTGGCGCCTAGTGAAAGTTTCCACTAACATAAAAAGTCTAGTTAGAAGTTTAGATACGCCACGTAGTTTCCCAAGAAATGAATACCCGTTTTCTCTATTCTTTCGTAAGTTTGGTAATCTACATTTTTGACTGTGTCTCTGTACTGTTAATTGTATAACAATATTTTCAACAATCGGTTACCAGCTTCGACAGTCTACAAAAATTTTCTAAGTGAAGTAGGTACTACTCTTCGGAAAACCATTTTTGGCGCTATACGAATTTAATGTTACATCAAGCCCTAAATTTAGGTGACGCTCAGTTTTAATGTGTGAAATGCACAAAATACTAAATAAAACTTTTTATTTAGTCTTTTGATTTTCTACATAATTAATTAATTCTCGTGACGCAAATATTCTAGATATTTTGAAAAGTCGAATTATATAAGAATATCTCGTGTACCTAGGCGTTATAGTGTTTACAGTCCTACCTACTTAAGCGTTGAGTTAGCACTGGCCGCTACAAAACAGCAGGCAGCGCGCAACGCTACCGCACGCACGCTCCGAAGCGCTGCTGCGTTCCGGGAAAACTTTGCTATTTTGGTTTTAAAAGTTTAATGAGATAGATGTTAACAGTTTCTGAATATTAAAAATGTCCCCTAGTCGCAGTTTCTAAGCAAATACCATTAATTAATAAATTTATAACTGGTAAAGCTCACAACATGTTGGTTTTTCTTTCATACACATGCCACGTATTAGTCAAAATGGGGTAGTTTCTAAAGAGAATTTTCTTAATTTATATATTTCTAATTAATTTGATTATAACTAATATCGACAAAATGGAACTGATGGTCAATCACTAAGAGCGATAACAGGTTCGTGAAGTATATTTGTTAGTGGGTCCGTGTGACGGCGCCCCGCGCCCATGCGTTTTCCACAGCGCTCGGCCGGGGCCCGCGGAGGGCGGTCGCCCGACACCGCCTACTTCGTCTGGTACAGGCGTCGCCCGCCTCGTGTCCCGCTTCACCTTAAAATTACAAGTAGACGAGACGTAGCTCCAAGGAGAAAACGCCCTTCAAATAGCTTATCCTGCCCTTACGCGAGGGTAAGGAACCAAAGTTACAAAGATCAGAAGCCTGGGCCCCGGCTGCCGCAGATATTCCACTACGCGAATCAAAACAACGAAAGCTAATCGAGTTCTAATATTAATTTAATAATCCAAAAAAAAAGACGTAACTCCCGCGGTGTCTTTAAAACAAACACGAAAAAATTATGTTCTAAAAGAAAAGTATTTTTGAAATATTTACAACGTATCGACCGATTTTTTAGGTGGGACGTCGCATACTCGATGCGTGCGTACGAGCGACGAGAACGGGCCCACTAAACACAACACAAGAGCTCAATCCAGAACGCTTGCACTAAACCGACGCTATACCTACCTCTACACATACATATACGTCATTGTATGAATCATTATTTTACTTACAGACGTACCTTATACAGACGCCTATAGGTACATGCGAGTATAACGGAGTTACGCGGAGCATTTCATTTTATTAAAAGAATTTATACCTAGGTGTCATTCACGTTTGAAATCTTCATGACTGATCATTTTTAGGATTTGATGATGATAATGTTGAAATTTAGCCGCCTTTAGCAGAGACCTCTATTCCTTGGCTGCTCACGATGCTCAGAATGATGCGATATAGGTGCCTACTACTCTCCTTCCGTAACCTCCAAATATCTGTATTATTTATTCACTTATTGATTGCAATCCTTTCCGAAAAATAGGTACACTTCCTTGGATATGTATTTAATTTTTTAAGAAAATCATACAAACCAACCCCATAATCTACAGTGCATCCCTAAGTTATCTACTGGGCCGAAAAGCTTTCGAGGGAATGGAAAACCATCGATTCGAAAGAACAAGAAGAATCCCTAAGTTTGAAGAAGCTTAGCCACTTCAAGTAATGGCAAACTTGCCCGGGAGTAATTTCAAAGTCCAATTTCATGTTCGATTGTGCCTATAGTTTTATAACTTTTTCAATAAAACATTATGCGGTCAATAGGCAATATTGTCGAATATTAAATTTCTGTAACGATTATATAACTGTGTTTAGTTGTCAAATACAAGTATTGATTTAAAAGTTGACTATTCCTTACGAACAAAGAAAGCGCGCCTCTTTCAGGAAAATACAAAAATGTGCTTTATTTATTCAAAATTCTTCCAAAAGTTGAATAAGTACTTCCATAGGCTCCATAGTCCATGTTTTTCTATTCAAACGTCCATATTTATATATCCGCGTGTGTGACCGCGACCTTCAAAACGCAACTGAAGATGCAAAATAAAAGAAACTTAGAAAAAAAGGGATCCTGTTTTTGTTCATCGGCAGGCGGCAGAAACAATTCTTTTGTCAAAGTAGGTTGCTGACGACGGCGACGCCGTAGCTTCTATGTCATCCTCTTAGAATAATTATTCTAAGGGCATTCTATTAGAAAATGGGGAATTATAAAATGGGCGACTAAAAAAAAACTTAGCGACTGATGTTGAGATACTGTTTTAATAACTTGAGCGGTATGAATTTGAGTAAGCGACACATCAACTAACGACAAATATTGATTAACAATAAAATCGAGAACGAGCTTACTAAAAGGTGGGTTATAATCCTAGTTAAACGACTAAATTAGTTAAGAGAACGACTAGAAATTAAATTGAGCTTTTACATAACGAACTACCTACTAAAAAGTTAACTAACAAATGTTTTCATTCATTGTCTAATTATTGAGTCGCAAGTAGATTCATCATTTTGAACTGGATGAAAAGGGTTAGTTAAGTTAGAACTTTGACTACGACGATGCGGCGACGACCAAGTTGCTCGCAGATTTTATTTCTCAATTTTCTAATTATCCGGGTTTTCGCAATATCCGAATTATCAAATTACCTTTGACCTACATAACATACATAATACATATATAATATTTAAGATATTCGATACTGTGCACTTCGATATTTAGGACATTCGGATCACTGCATTTAAGATAAAATGCCTCTCAGTATTATATAATAAATCAATCATTGGCCAAATATTAAAAAAATGCAGGACGTAACGTTGACACTCAAACAAATATTAGGTCGCTCAAATATTATGAAGCTTCTCATTTTGTATTTTTAGTAACTCAAAGTTCGTTGATTTCTCGTCACTCGCAGTCTGTCCCTTACTTATTATTTCTATAACCCAAATAAATATTTTTGTCACTTAAAATTATAATCGCCAAATTATATCTACAACATTTTCAAATCGTAAGATTTTGTCAAAATTTGTAACTTTTATTACAAATTTTGACAAAATCTTACGATTTGAAAATACGACTACTACTAAGGACTACTAAAGCTAACTTTAAAAGTTTGCAAGAAGATTGAATACATTTTTGATCAATAGATAATAATAAAATTAGTGTCCGACCATTGCGTTTTACAGAAGAACCTTGTAAATCAATGTGATCGACTGAATATTCGTTTTCAACCATTTCCGGACAAAAAATGGATATTCGGCTGTATTATCGTTTTCAGCCGTAAACCAGCCGGGCAGCCGAAGCTTCGGCCAAGCAGATAATCAAAAATGCGAGTAAAGAAAGTAGGTAAGTAAATCTTATGTACCTAACTATTTTCTACAAGAAATGCCCTTTCCAATTATGTACTTGATACACATATAGCCATCAAAAACAAATAAAGAAATATTATAAATCGGGAGAGTTATGTGGGCGGCCATTTTGTTAGTGTATATTTTTGTTTCGCGCCTTGAAATAAAAAATGTTATCTTAACTTAAATTTCGTACCTTTTGTCAATAATCCTTTTGTATATTTTTTGGCTGAAAACTATTATCGAGTAAACTTTCAATGCGTTAGACAGTTATTACTTTTGGCACTGAGACCAATTCATCACACAATTTAATAAATTACGATGAAAATTCTAACAAATGCACTGAAAAATACACAAAAATAGAAATATGATTAATTTTCATTTCTAAGGATTCAGGACCTGTTTAGTATTAGGTAGTTAAATAAGTATGTACGTTAATTTTTGACAAAGTTTAGTTGATTTTAATATTGATTATCGTAGTACAAATTATATTGATTGTATTTTATCATCAATCAATACACAAATAAACGAAATTGGTTTGTCTTCTTATCAAATTATCGTGTTTTTTTTTTCTGAAATTGCTTTTGTATTACTGGGGTGTTGAATGTTTGATGTCGATTTTGACAGGTCTATTAGCAAAATTAAAGAACTGGATTCTATGATTCGTAAAAAAAAAAATATTTTAAAACTTTCTTGTTTTGCTCACTCTACCCAATTTTTCGATTACGTCACAACATACATAACGTAAAAATCGATCCTATTCTAACTTGGAACGCATTGTATATTCCATTAAGATATCATTTAGTATCTTCAATTTTTAATATCTAAATTATTTTCGTTTTCCGCCAAAAATGAACTGCCGAAGCTTCGTTTTCGTTTTCGGCCCAAAATCCATTTTCGGTTGGACACTAATAATAATACACATGAATAGCGTGTTGCCAATAGGGATCTAACGCTGTTCTAACGTCGACGGCAGCTGTGCAACGTTGTCGCGTCGGGTTTGGGGAGACAACCCCTCGTGTCCAAAATACACATTACTACATACTCTCGACGTTCCCATTGTGCCGGGACTACACCAGCTGCTTAGGCCGCGGGCGTTAATTTGACCTCCAACATCCACGACACTCACATGCTTCGAGGACATTCCCAGAAACACAATATCTCGCTGGTAATGTCTCGTATTTTACTTGATATCTATTCTAATACTATAAATAAAGAGGTAAATTATAGTAGGACGTAACTTCTGAAACTACTGAACTGATTCTGTAAATGTACTTACATATGATATAAGAAGTGTGTAATGTTAATGGTGGTTTTTGGATTAATTACTCACGTGTATCATATGTTTTTCAATACACTTGTAAAGAAAATAACAGTGCCTACAACTAGTACCTAAATATTTTTGTGACATGGTGGTAAAAATCTGTTTTCATACGCGCACGAGCATTTCTTTTTTAATTACCCCTAGGGAAAGAAGAATCCCTGAGTTTTTTTTTGTACTCGTCAATTAAATCTAAACATTTTGAATCAGTCCACTCTATTGTCAATATTTTCATCATACCTAAATCGTTACACGGCTGCACGCACGCTGAACGGTTACAAAGTTGCAACAAGCGTACTTAGCATCCGCGAGCTCGCTTACTGCAAGCACCTTTGAGTTCGCGGAAAAAACCGACGACAAGTTTCGTGTCGCTGCGATTGGCTCGCGTCGAACCACAACGGGCTCGCGAACTACGTTACTCACTTAAAAAATTTGGTTACTGTATCTGCAACGGTTACAGTTACGGCTCGTAGATGAGAGTACCCGGCTTTACAATTTCTAATGATTTTGTAATATTTAATTTTATTTGATTAAAATGGCGGCCATCATCATCATCATCTTCCTGCCCTTATCCCGTTTTATTTGGCTTAGATCCCTATTGGCAACGCGCTATTCATGTGTATCCATCCTAAAATGGCGGCCATAACACAAAAAAAAAAAATTATTGTACGATTTCTTTACTAAATCTAATTTATTTTCAATTGAAATTTAACTAGACTAGAGGTTTTTGGAAAGTCTCCACTTAATGCTATATTGACAGGGTTTCAGGCGAAAGTACTGTGTTTGAGAAATACTCAACTTCAAATGCTTAAATTATAAATCGGTGGAGTTTGGAAATTATGAGTTTTACTTGTAATATTGTCGAAATAAAATTATTGAATTATAAGCACATTTTCTGTGACAGCGTAATCGATACTATTATTTACACCAATATAATAAAGAGGTAAAGTTTGTTTTGTTTTTATGTTTTTTGTTTGTAGGAGGTAATCTCTGGAAACACTGGACCGATAGCTAAATTTTTTTTCACCGATAGAATGCTGCTTTACTCCTGAGTGACAGGCTAACGCAGGTGAAGCAGAGTTTTTTGTTTGAATGCTTATAACTATTATGATATAAATCCTATACATAATAACAACATCCTCGTCACATTCGTCACACTAATAGAAACTTCGCCGGCGAAACTTTCGTCCCGAGTTGATTCGATTCCTGGCTCCGAAATGAACTATAATAAAATCCGACGCCATTTTAGTTACCTACTTTCGATAAATATTGGTTTCTGGAAATGATTGGCAACCAATATTTACTTTCAATTCAAGGCCTGCTCCAATTTTCTACTTAGCAAATTATATTTCTTCAATACAAATGTCTGATACGAGTATATTAATACACTAAAAATTCGTCATTCCAATCTGAACGTAAGAAGGTATTGGATAATTACCCAGCACAAAAAAAAATGATTGCCAACCCTACGTATAATGAATGAATCACTTGTTAGCACTACATGTTAAGGTCACTGTTTGCATATTAATCGGATTTTAAGTGTTGAAAAATTAGTGTATCCGTTTGTTTGCCATAATTAACATCTTCGTGTTAATAATAAATTTTATCTTCTTTTTGCATGGTCAAATATAGTTTGTTAAATCTAATTTGGCAGTTAATATTTAATTACAATTTATTTAGAAGCTACTTAATTATATTGTTGCGTTAACAGCAAATAATTGTCATGCAAATAAAGAAGAATATTTTTGCTTGCTACAGTTGCTATTTGCTATACATGCGTACAGGTATGTTTGTGAACAGAGCTATTGAAAAAAATATTATTTGATGACTAGTTAAAATTATTAGAGTTATTATATAAATGCTTTGTAGCAACCCTCGAACATTGAAACGATATTGATTAGCTATGGCGTTCCTTCCTTACACCGTGTTTTGACACCGACCCACAAACGAATACCATGGGTCCAGTACATGATTCTGTTCTCTTCAATGGCAGAACTTATCGTCGGCTATTTAAATAAAAAAAAAAGAATTGTCCTTTTTTAGATTTAAAGTGTAAGTATAAAAATTTTATTCTAATCAACCCCGATGATGCCGATGACATTTTTAATTCTAAAAGTAATTCATTCATCTATTTTTTATTTTAGTAAATTTTAGAATATCGATTTTATACAGTTTAAATGAAAAAAAAAACGTACTTTTTTTATAAAATTAGGGAAAAACCGACGAAAATCTCTTGGGTAACTGGACCCATGGTATTCGTTTGTGCTTCGATGTCAAAGACACCGTGTATAACACTCAATTTACCAAAAATTTATAAGCTTCAGACGAAATGAGTGTGTAATCGCTTTTTATCTATCGACTCCTCGACATCGCACTTGTGATTTTTCTGAAGCTCTATTAGTGCTCCATTTAGTCACCTCAATTTCCAGTAGATAGTTATTTATGCAATTATTTAAAAGCAATTATCTACAGCTTATTCACTCAGATAATAATTGAGGGTCTTTACGCATTGAATTATTTTTTATCACAGTCCACGTATAATAAATATCTAATGAAAGGTTGGAAGACCATAGTACCAACCGAACTGAACAATGCAAGTTTTTTATACATTTATAAATAACCCAAATAATAATACCGCGAGGTCGTTACGATCGTTAGATAGCATCCGCTTTCAGTGGCAACCCCTCCGAAATATGAATTAATTGACGATCAGGTTAGGGCAGGAGAAAACATTTTGTCCGACATCTAGAAGGGTCACATTTTAAATACTTATCTCTGGTTGCAAACGTTTGCATTATCTAACGGTTGTTGTAAAAAGAGCAAAGTTGATTTGCAAAACTTTTTTTTACCCTTTAGCGTCACTGTGGGTCTTTATTATTATTCCAGTGTTTTTATTCTTATTCCAGTGTGGGTTAAGAGATGGCGCTAGACAACCTCTATAGCTCTGTCTCTTACCCACACTGGAAAAAGAATAAAACAATCTTACTTTGAATGCCATGGTAACAGAATGTCAGCCAAAGTTTTATTCATCCTGTGAAAATTTATAAAAAAATTGTTTTATTTTTTAATGATATAATCTTTATTTTAAGATGGCGCCTTGAGTGGGTCCAATGATATGGCATAAAGCATCGCATTAAAACAAAAACCACAGAGATCATACTTATTTTTACGCAGTATGAAAAAAAAGGCAGAAAGGGAAGATTAGCGTTAAAGCGACGATTTCCGAATAAACGTAGTTTACAATACTGTTAATTCCTAATCAAAACGGTTTTGAAATTGGGAAAAAAATTACAATAGTCTAAAAAAACTGCAGTTCTATAAACGTTTGTAGGATTTCTATAGGGCTAAAAAGTGTAAGCTACTAGAATACAGGACTACATTTAGCTCATTGGGTTTAAGGTGCAAAACACGTATATTAAGACACTCAAGGGAACCGAAATTCTAGGGTTACTTCCCGTTGACCAAGAATCCTGAAATTTTGCATTTTGCGATTTGGGAAAAACTTCCAGACTCCGATCGTTAATGGGACTCTTTACTTAGGTAAGTTTGTACGGAACCCTCAGGGCGCGAGTTCGACTCGCTCTTACTTAAATACTTACTTTTAATCCTCTTTTATTGTAGTGCGAGTTTATCTAGCAGGCTCCAACGAGATTTAGCTCAAAGAAAGTCGAAATTTTGGATTTGTAAGGTACTTAATAGTATCAAGCTCCTAATGCTATTGTATGGTATAAAAGACTAATATTTAAAAAACGGGCCCGCTAACTGAACGTTTGTCTAAATAACGAATATCTTCTAAAGTATTCCTCACAGAAAGTCGATATTTTGGATTTATAAGGTACATAATAGTTGCTAACTCCGAGCACTATTAGGCGATCTGAAAGTATAATAACAAAAAAATAATCTTATGGGGCCCGCCCGCTAGCTAGACATTTCATAGAAACTTCATTAAATCAAAAACTGCCGAGGTACAAAAATATCTTTTTTTATTTTAGGTACAAAATACTGTCTTTATGAAAAGCTATAATCTGTTGATAAATCTCGTTGGAGCCTGTTAGATACATTTTATTGTAAACAAGAACATAAGTAGTTACCTACACGGTGATAAATACAGTTTGAGTACAAAGGCGAGCTTAACTCAACAATGGGCTTTCTTTCCCAGCAAACCTTTAGAATTACAGAGAGAAAACATATTTGAGGGTAGGATCCAGATCCAGTGCACAATGTGAAACTTACATACTTATGTAATAAAAGTCTATTACATAATTTTAATATACATAGGTACTAATATATACTAATATTATGTCAATAATACTAACCTACGAACATTCACAAAACAAAATCATAAAAGTCGGTCAAGTCGGTCAAGCTGTTTTGCAGGTGTTCGATACTGACACGAGATTTTTATATAGATTATAGGTATTAGATTTTTTATTTGGCTTTGAATGATGATTTGTATAGGCTATGTATAAAAAATAAATAATTTTAAATTTAGTGTTGGCTACAACCCGCGAATGTTTAAGTCATGAGAGAAAAGGTTTTTTCTAGGCAAGCGCGTTCCATCGTCGACCGCATCGTCGCTTTCCATCAGGTGAGATAGTGGCCAATCGCGAAAATATCAACAATAAAAAAAAATAGTTTTTTTTATTTTTTATTTTATTTTTCGTAGCTTGTCACAATTCTGAGTTAAAGTATTTCTTTTACCTGCCTTTCAATACCTTTGCAGGATTTCAATAGCAATATCGCTGCGACACGAGATTATTTTAAATACATGATTTTTAATAAATTTTCAACTTGTTGTTACATTCGCTTTCCAATGGTTACCTTCTTACTAAAAATGTTCCGAGCCTGTTGTTTTGAACATATTGGATTTTCATCTCTCTAACACGATTATTGCAAACGAAGTCTGTGGATTTTTTCATCTTTTTAATTGTTTAAATAGTTCTGGCACAGTTTTCGACGAATGTTTATCACGAATAATTATTCTGTTGAAAAGTGAATCAAAGACCAAAAATATTCAGTTCACTGGTTATAGCTGATCTTAATTATTACCAAATAGCCTTGTCCTTATTTAATGTCACAAGGTAGCAGCTGGGTTGACAGTGGCTGTTCATGACGTCGGCGTCGTCTCCACAAAGTTTAATTAGGTACTGTCCACGTTACTGAAGCGCTTTTCCTTTAACCGGCTTGCTAGGATCTCTATTCATCTCAGAAATCTGAAATTAATTCTTCACTCTAAAGGAAATTTTGCCATTGCTTTGTTGTATAGTTTGCGCTTTAGCCATTGAAATCTGAAATTAATTTCTCACTCCAAAGGACATTCATTTTCCTATTGCTCTATCTATCAAAAATGTTTAATAAAACTATACTATTGTTTAAAAGAATACATCCCACGAATAAGTCAAATTTACCATATATTATTTTGTTGGGTAACTAAAAACAGAATGTGCTTTCAAGATTTGGTTGGCTAAGCTAAGTTATCGTAAGCAGCACCCGGAAGGTAGCCATAGCCAAATAGATAACAAAATACTACCAAAATAATTAAAATATTACAAAATTATAAAAATACAACAAAAAGGTCGGGTGTTATCCGCAATCTGCGCGTGTACAAGTGAACAACTGAATGATTGAGCATAGATGGACCAAAATCTTGCGCAATTATTGTTGCAAGTGGTATTATGAAGTAACACTATGGTAGTTCTTCAAAATAAGTTTGTTATAAAAACATTTTCGCGTAGAAGTCGCTCGGAAAATGCTAATTAGAAGATCAAAACGAAGTTTTCTGTTTCCAACTGAATTATAATATACTAGATTTTGGGCGCAGATTCGCCCGCGTACAAAAGCTTAGTTACTCAGTAACAAAACAGTTTTCAATCAATGAAAAAACTTTTATGAAACGGACCAGTACTTTCAGAGGTTACCTCCTACAAACCAAAAAAAAAACAACACTACCTCTGATATTAGAAGCCATATACTTAAATAGAAGCAATGGATACTGTCATTCAAAACGGCGGAGCCAGCTACACCTCCCAGTTACCACAGAGGCCATTCAAGTTACAATCGCGGTCAAAAACATGAAATCATTTAACTAATCTGAAAATTCCGTAATACCAAAAACGAGGGAAAACCCGACCTCTTTCAAGCACCCCCGCGCCCTTTGTCTATCTGAAGGCAGGTTTTGGTTCTTTAGTTCTCCCCGTCATAAAAGGATTACACAACTTCGGAGCTCGCAATGTTCTAAAGCGCCGTCTCCAACCTGTTGATGTTCCAGCTCTTACTCAACATTCGTTAGGTGTTTTACAAAGCCGGCGAATGTTGAATAGACTGTGGGTACAATATCTGTGGTGGGATGCTCGTCGAGTCTTTACCGAACCAAGGTCCTTGAAGGAGCTTTGTAGATCCTTTTTTAGAACCTGTTCTCTTTGTGATTTCTGCATAGGAGATGCGGAAACAGAAACCGACAATAGATTACGCAAGGACTGTCCGACGTCACCAATTCATCCCTCTCCCCCCCCCACCATGTTGCATTATTACGTCATCTTACTAGTAGGGTAAGTTTAGTATTATTTATTACTAAGTTTGTTTGGAAAGGCCGTGTGGGAAGGTACGTCCACATTATGCATTTATTTTAAAATTTTATGAAAATTATTAATTGCGTCAAAGCGAGAATACAGAGAAATCAGAAATTTCAAATTAGTTATCCAGCACTTTATGTCTACTTCAGGTTGTAAAACTAGGAACTATACGCTCGATAAAAAAAATAAGTTTGGCACAATGGAATTTGAGACAAGAGGTTTATCAATGTTTTAGATTTTGAATCGAATCGATTGATCATCCAAAATAAGGATGATCTTACATTGTAAAAAAAAGACAAACCAACATTGTGTTAACGACAACTAATTTCAAAGCATATCCAAAGCTTTAAGAGGCCCCAGTTTAAAAAAACGGACGGTAAATACATTCAGGTAACTTGGGATGGGTAGTTCACTAGAAGGCAAAAGAAGGGACATCAATACATATAGAATACGAATACGTCTCGTAAGCTTTTTAGCGGTTGTTTGATGTGATGACTTGGCTTGGGACAATTTGGAGCAGTAATAATAAGCAGGTAGACAGAGTTGACAATCTCAATGCATTGACACTATCGAAAAAAAGTGATACACGTGATTCAAATCATCAAAATTTTCAGCTTTTCTGTACCATAATATGCGTGTTTTATAATTATATACAGGCAGCTAACTACAACTAAAATTTCCTCATGAATCACTCTGTTGGTAAAAAAAATATGAGTTATCTGTTCAGTGATTTTCAAGAGATTTTCATGAGAAACTCTCGTGAACAGACATGCGGTTGGGGACTTTAGTTTTAAAATATATAGTTGTTGTTTACGATGTTCTTAACTAGCACCAGGTTGCTAGTGTTTTGGAAATAACCCTGTATATATATCCGGTACATATATATATACCGGATTACCGGTATCCGGTACATATATATATATACCGGATACCGGTAATCCGGTGCTATATTTGGAAATAGATTCGTCCCCGACAAAGCGACGGAAGCCAACCGGTACACTTCCTTCTTAGAGCATACTTCCTTCAATCATATTTATTTTTGCTCATTTATTTTTACCCGGGTCATCATAATTATCAGCCTATTTAATGTTCTCACAACTGGGACACATGCCCCCTCTCTAGGAGAGGGAATGGGCCGTAATCCACACCACGGGCCCAGTGCGGGTTGGTGAATTTCACATGTCTTCGAATTTTTGGTTCAACGACATGCCAGTTTCCTCACGATGTTTTCCTTTTGGCCATTACCACTCGGCCACCACTGCTCTTTCCCATTTTAACCGGGTAAAATGCTTCTTTCAAGTCCACCATTTTATCAGGTCAGCTATAAAATTAGATTTGGTCAGCTCAAAATATATTTTGAGAGCCAGTAAAGAGAATTGAGCTCCTTGTAGTGGTTCACTGTAAATTATTAAATGGTCTGCGGTACATTTTGTGATATTAGGCAGCTTATAAATTAATGTCATAGGATATTTAATGAAGCTGCAGTAATTATAGTTAAAGTTAATTATAGTTTTTAGAAGCAGCACTGGGAAGTTCATAATTTTTGGGAACACAATCAGAATTTCGATATGGAATTAAGGTGGTGCATCATGACTCAAATTTTCACTGTTTTTCATACAACCGCTCATAACTGATTATGACGTTATTACACATTTTTCATTAGATATTTTGGAAACATACTATCTTGTGGATATTATCTAGGTTTCTAAAGAAACCGATTTCTAAATTTATGTAAAACTAATCCAGTAAAAACCTCTGTAAATGTTCTATTTTGTATGAACTTTGACACTTCATAATTTGCCTAAAAATTTAAAAAGTCAAAAAAGTAATCACAAGGTCTCTAGAGCCTTGCAAATTTTATTAAGATTCTAGCTGACGACAACTTTTTCCAAAAACTTTTAAGGGTTTTAAAAAAAACAGCTATTTCCTGGAGCAAGTTTTGTGAAATTTTCGAGTAAATCTCGGAATTACCGAATACTAACAGAGTTTCCAGTCGTTATCTCTCTTTTTTTGCGTTGTCTTTTCGTCAAACATCGCGTTGGATTGCATTAAATGAAATAACAAGCTTTTAAACCATTTTCGATGTATACGATAAGCGAGATAAGCGAGTGGAGAAGGACCCTCTTAAGTACGTGTATCACCAACATAATTTATCAAAAAAGTGTAAAGATTGCGTCAGAAGCTATTTCCAAAGTATCTCATCGTCGGCCACATCATCGCTTACCATCAGGTGAGATAGTGGTTAAAAGTAAGCTTATACATTATAAAAAAAAAATTGGACCGTAATTTTTGCATTTTTATTTTAAGACTCAGTCTTAGTCATAAGCATAATCTGCCCTTTAACGTTCCCACTGCTGGGATTCGGACCTCCTCTCTAGAAGAGGAACCGTCTTGGCCATACGTATTTATTTTTTCGGGCGGGTGGAGATATTGAAGACAAATATTAGATTAGACGTCAAGGCCCCGGTAGTGGATCGAGCTCGATGATCGCTGTTATCACTTATCTATAGCGGTAACAACCCTTGCGCGTTATGCAAGAACCAGCGCGCCGGGCCAATGGCACGCCGGCCACACCCCTCGCCCCTACAGTGCATATGCACCCACCACCCCGCCTCTTTGCGCTTTATTACTAGTTACTACAAATACTACAAACCATTCATAACATCAATAATGAATAGGTTGGATAAAGGATATATAGGCGACATCTAGTGGCAAACTACATATCGTGCAAAGATTCGGTTTCGGGCAAAAAGTGGTCGAATTTTCAGCTCAACTGAAACTTAATGGGGTTTTAAGCTGACGGTTGTGGATAGAGGTCTAAAAACAGACGTAAGTAGCTAGTAATTAAATAAATCTAATATTATTAAAATTTATAATACAGATATAAATTTGAATAATATTAGTTTATTTAATTACTAGCTTTTACCCGCGGCTTCGCCCGCGTTTATTAATATAGATTTTAATTCCTCTCCCCTTTTCTCACTTCTTAAAAAAAAATTAGCCTATGTCCGTCTTCAGGGTCCCAACAACTATCTCTGTACCAAAATTCATCAAAATAGGTTTGCATTTAGGCATGAAGACGTAACCAACAAACAAACTCACTTTCGCTTTTACAATATTATAATAAGATTTTAGTACCTACAATAAAAATATCGAAATATTATTTAAAGGTTCAACGATTTTTCTGTTACAATGTTAGTTTCGTTTGCGGCCGATACCGGAAGAGGAGCCGAGCATCCGGTTACCGATTTCGGCTTCGGCAGAAAATTGTGTTTCAGTCGGACACGAGAAACCCTATTTCCTTTTTGCTGTTCACTGTAAATTGTTTTGCATATAAATAATAACTGTATTCGGTCGTATTTTCAAATGAATTATTACCAGCATCATGTTTTAATGAAATAATTATTCACTCAGTCGGGAAAATTTGTTTTCATCAGTTTTTCCACTTTAGCAATATAGTGATAAATTACTCATTGTGTGCAAAATTATTTTTAGTTAATGTAAAACCTGAATGTAGTTTGTTCTGAATCAGTAACTGAATGGATTCCAATAGTTTTTACACCATGTTATATTTTACAAAATATTTAAAAAGGTCACAAGTTGGACATCTACCAGTAAGTACTATTTTTTTACATTTTTGCCCTTTTCTTCAACCACGACCCATTTGACACATGACAAATTTTTTAACCATCGTATATGAACGCTCGGAGCCCTGAAGAACTGATACCATTAACATGTCTTCGAATTTTGTTGGGCGTATTTCCTTTTCTTCACAAGGAATTTAATCAAAGCGCGACGATCCAAATCGCGAGAATTTCCAGTTTCCGTTGGCAAGGTGTTGTTATATGTTCCAAAAGTAATTTGTTTATGAAACTATAAAAATACCTGCAATATATAAAACAATGAGTCCAGCAATCAACTGTATTAGTAGTGAGACGTTGAGTTATCGGTAAGTACCTTAGGCCACGGACTTATCAGCCGCACAGGTAGTTCTAGATTTTCGATGCGATTTAACCAAAGGTTATGAATAATATAAATTCCAATCGGTTAAAACCACAGAACGTTAAAACCATGGATATTAGAAAACATTTTCACATGTCGCCAGTGGCCACATCAATACGAAACTGAGTCCTCCCCGCCCCAATTTCATTAGTGATAAAATGAACTTTAAATTCATAAATTTTGAATACGTATCTTATGTAAAATATGTAAATTTTACCGTCTTTTGCCAAGTTGATTCAAAGATATAACTGAACGAACCATTAAAAAAAAATGCAAAGACAACAATCATAAAACATAACGGATTGCAATCCCTATTTGTGTGACGTGCATTTCCAGAGATGCTTTTCTATTGCCAGCAATAGAATTACCTAATTGAGACAATAGATAGCGACACGTGACGTTTCTATTAGACGTGTAGGTTCAGCAACGTCAACTAAATTGCATGGTTGCACTCATTGCAATTTAGTTGACGTTGTCGTGCATGGTGCAATCATTGGGTGCGTGCTACATTATTGTCGAGCTCGTAATTGCTTTATCAACGCTACGGCCACGGCACACTGATCAGCAGAGCGCTACCAGTCTTCATTGATTCCATGTTAAATGAAAAAAAACTTGCATAAAACTTAATAGAACGCGAACATCCTGGGTTTTTTTGTGATCTAGGAAGCTTTTGCCGGGATTTCTTCAAATGAAGTTCAGTAGGTAACCGTTTTAATTAGTGTCAGCGCAACTGGACAATATTGGAATCATTGAAACAGGCAAACATTTTCGAGACTCCATTCAGAAACTATTTACAAAGGTGAGTTTGTACGGTACCCTCAGAGCGCGAGCAAGTTACGACAGCAATCCCGCGAATCCCGCGGGATTTGCGCTATCTTCAAACCCGCAGGCCTGCGGGATCATAATGTTGATGCGGGATTGGATTCCTTAGTCGGGATAGTAGAGTGTCTACTGAAAGCTTAATCTGGAGTTTTTTTTTTTAAATTAAAGTGGCAAAACTATTTTGTCGTCAAAAGCACGTCAAATTCTGTGATTGCATGCAATTGTCAGTTTTATATTAATTTATAACAGACAATATTTCAATTATAATTGCTTAATTACTGTCCCACTGTTGGGCAAAGGCCTCCCCCAAGTCCTTCCAAAATTTCTTTTTCTTCAGCAGTGGGACGGTAAAGGGTAGTAAAATAAAAAACTTAATTATTATATGGGAAAAACCAACAGTAACGTGCGAAAAATCTTTTCATTCGTAAGTATATCACTCTTGATCAATTACTCATTCAATAACATTTTATTATATTTACGTTACGTTACAGACGTTAATTTATCGCTAAAACCGCAATAAAAATAACAATTATAAATTCTAACCAGATAACTTCGGTGTTGCCAACTTTACTACAAATTATTACCTGCACTAATGGGAAATCAAATTATGTAATATGCAGTATCTATTAAAAAAAACTGAAATATTAAATTGCTTGTTTCAGTTATCCTGAACATGATGATGTACGCCGCAGTTGGATTGTAGCTACAGGACGAACAGATTGGACGTCAAAAATTTGCAGCTGACATTTTGAGAATAAAATGTTAATTAAAAAGAAGAAACAGTCTGCTACCTTGTGATGTATCGATTCTGGTAATTTTTTTATTCAATTCAGTATTGATCTAGATCACCTAAGATTTTTAAACACGCTTAGCGTTTTTTTTAATATTTAGTATAGGTAATTAACGTGTTAGTTGCAAACATTATTTGTGAATTTTATTAGCAAATAATGTATGTGACAAGGTTTTTTTTGACATGATCAGTTTTAATAAAAATGGAATATCTATAAATCTCGTTCAGAGTATAAAAAGAAAAGAATAAAAAAAAAAACAATATTTCTCTCTAATCAATATAGTATTTACAGTGTATAAATAACATTTGCTGTAATCTTGGTTTAGGAAATCAAAAATTTGGCGGTTTTATCATACAAATTGCATTATTTCTGATTGATTTTTGTCGTCAACTAGTGGTCAGCAGTGGTCACCGCCTACCACTACGACTATAACTAGTTACTACATACGTCAACTGTTTACTATTGTTTGATTTCAAAAGACATTGCATACAACTTGCAAACTGGCAAGATAATCATACATTTTAAGGTTTGTGCATTATAAAGATTGGGTCAATAAATTATGTTTACTGATAATAAACTGTTATTATTGATATCCATAAAATGGTGTTTCCTTTAGTGTTAGCCACATCATCGCAGTGGGGTGGGCCATACGACCGTTACTACGTACGTCAACCGTTTACTAGTGTTCGATTTCGAAACAGATTGCATACCCTGCTAACTTGCAAACTGTCAAGATAATTATAGTTTTTAAGGTTTGTGCATTATATAGATTGGGTGAGTAAACTCGCATTGTTGACATCTATAAACGGGTGTTTCCTTTAGTGTTAACCACATCGCATGTGGGGTGAGAATTTAAAAATAACTAAAATACTTTCGTAGTGTCTCACGTTTTACCGCTAAATGAGGTAAATTCGCATGCCAGCAACATTGCACCAGACCCACAACATAACTAGAATTACTACAACAAAGAGTATAAATAGTAATACACACCGACTAGTTATCTGCACAATTATCGATGGTGGCGTCCAAGAAGGTCACTTACTCATTTACAAGCTGGCAAGGTAATGAAGTTAATGTTTTAAAAAGCTTAGTGAATCATATTCGAAAACATTATTGATTGGAGTTTCTTTATTATCACTACCTCCCGACAAAAACAGATAAAGCAGTGCCTCTTTTCAGGCTTTACGTAGGTACTTATTTCTAATTATAGGGTAAACTTTTCCTGACACGGTAAACCTAAATATAGTGAAGTACTTTTTTCGTCCCTTTCAGCGACTCGTTTTCCATCCAATCTATAAATCCATAATCTAAGCTAAAAACAGTTCCCTACCTTTACAAGCATTCAACTGACTATTCCTCGGAAGCATGAAAATTAATTAATACACATTTCCTAGAAATGTGTATTAATAATATCAGTGCAGTATCTGCAACGTATTGCCATCGTGTAATCCTTTGAAAATTAATTAATGTCCGTAATAACTCAGTATAGATACGACTTTTCTATTTTCTAAAGGAAGAGCGCAAGGAAGAGGATTTTATCTAAATGCTTGTTTTTCCTCGAGTTTGCCTTGTGCCACTCGTTAATTAGACTATTGCCGTCAGTTTTTTTTTTTTTTTTGTTTTTCAAACTCCGATCGTGTATTACTTTAAAATTTGCTTAATTAATGTCCGTAATAAATAACTCAGTGTAGATACGATTTTTTTATCTTTCATGTAGTTCCAAAGTTAAGGATGAGCGCAAGGAAGAAGTTTTAATCTAAATGCTTGTTTTTTCTTGTCGTTGCCTTTTGCCACTCCGTAATATAATGACCGTCAATTTAAAAAAATAAAGAACTTTTTCAAACCAACCCAATAACACTACAAAAATCATCGGTTCCGTTTCAGATGGAAAATAAAATTCTCAAAACGTCCTGAGAAAATTTTCTTCTTTTTATAAAGGTCATGTCTTTTAGTCACAATAGTTTTACAACAAGAACAATAACAAGACTCAGGGTTTCCGCTAGATTTCATTTGACTTTTTGAAGAGAAGTTGAAAGCCCAGACTTATCCGCGTATCTTAGGTTAGGCAAATAAAACGGGCTGTTGTCCGCAACCACACGACGAAAGCGCGAATTTTGCGCACGGGTGGGACTAATCGCATACCTAATAGACGAATGAGATCGATGGCAGGTATTTTTTAATTTTGTTATTAGGTACAAGAGTACCTCTAGGTATTCATTGTGTGTTGAAATGGAAACACGATTTGGACAGATTTTTCAAAGACATATCGAGTCTTTTTAAAAAATCTGTCCAAATCGTATTCGCATATTAAAAAAAAGTAGGTAAAACGAAAAAGTGACGATTTAACATGGTCTAACCGTCCGGGCTGGGTAGGGCCGGGTCGACGACGCACCGTGGCGAGTACGTGCGGCAGTCGTAGTTGACGTACGCAGATAAGGAGCCACGAAGAGCAATAACCTCTGTTAGTACGAGATCCCTAGAAGAAATCTTTTCCCTCATCTATTATTCGATTATGATATATATTATGTGAGAATGCGTTTATTAAGACATTCCGAAAAAGTTGCCTAGCTAAATCTGCTAAATAATAACGTTTGGCTGAGATCGCGAACATTTAATATTTTCGACTTTGTCCAAATACTTCCACAAATTGAGTTCTATCGTTACTATTCTAATAGCTTCTACTTATTAGACAAAAAAAAAATTGGTTAAATATTAGATGATAGTAAATGATGGCCATTTACTTACCTCTTTATGCGAGGCAACCCTCCTATATTTGTACCAAAAAAAGGAGGCAACCTATAGTTTTTCATTTCCTTGGGGGCACATTTTTTAAGCTGATGCTCGACTTTCCCAAATAACAAATGAGGGGTAATTGATGTCAAAAATGTAACAACAAATATGATAGTTTAACATCATTGGCACCAGATTTAGCTAGGCAACCTATGCGCAATGTCTTAAATCTTAAAATGAACGGATTATCTAGCATATCATATTTATCATAGTCAAATAACAGATGAGGGAAGAGATTTCTTTTACTTGTCTTATCTTAGACTATGTGCACTTTCTGTTACGGCTCCGGATCCGAGAATAAAAATAAATCGGATGTTGTAGCGACATCTGTGGCGTCACAGAAGAACTAATCCTGCATCGCGCAATTAAAGTTCTCCGCGCGATTTGGACGGAAATCATCTGCTGGGTAGTTGCCCAACAGACATAACACCTGTCTAGGAGGTATGTGGGACTTTACTCTCTGCATACCTCCAAACACTTATACAGTACCAGTTTATGCAGTCTCCAGAACTGGAGTCCTAGTTTGCTATTATATAAATTCGTCATTCCTACACGAGCCCATTGTCATTTTGTTAAAAGATCGTAATCTGCTAATTCATAATGCTCGAATAGAGTTGTGATAGAATGACAATATCGAGCTTATAAAAAGCTATTATTGCACAATGACGTTCTAATAGTATGTCACTTCAAATAAGCTGTCTAAACTTGAGCAAGATTACCGCATACGTCAGACATTTACTTGTCAATATGTAGGTACGAGGTTACCATTTTATGCCACTTCTTTCAATGAAGTGTCATTGGCTGACCATTAGAAAGTCATAATGGGTAGATAAAATGTTGTTTATTCTAATCAATCCTGATGACATTTTTAATTTCAAAGGTAATTCATTATATTTTTTTACAAATAATGTTTTAATAACGGTTTTATAGTTTAAATTAAAAAACGTAAAAAATAAAACAGTTGATTAAGTTTAAGTGGATCGCGTTAAGGAGCAGCTGAAGGTAAGTTAACTACCCGATAATATCGGATTAAGGTAGGATAAAGATGACCTGGCGAGGGTCGCGGGAATCCGATGGCTGCGAAACGCACAAAACTGATAAAAAAAGAACAAGTAAATTCTACCATTGGCTGACGGAGCTGTGTAATCTGCGGCACTTACACTTATTACTCTTACTTAAGTTAACGAACGTAAGAAGGAAATGGACGTCTAGACTAAGTACTTCAATTAAGTTAAAGATCAGTCATATCGTAATATCCTACCGCACTGGTTCTGAAGTCTAAGAGAAGTTGTTTGAAGGGCTTCAGATCAAGAAAGTCTGCCGCATTGAATTTGATTTGATATCGAAAAAAAAATCTGATGGATAGAATATGAAACGTATATTTCTTTCTATTTACCATTTTACTATTACCAGTTAAAAATCAACCTAAACTACACAAAATCGATAATTTGTTGTGATGATCTGGAACTATCTCGTACCTATTTACGTACGTACTTGTGCTACCTGCCGTGTTCAGGAACCTAACAGATTTCCTTTTCAATCGACTACAAAAAGAAGGAGGTTCTATGTTCGACTGAATGTATATTTAATTTTTTTTACGATTTCACCAATTTCTCGGTCAATTGTGGACCGATTTTGAAAATTACTTATGATCTGATCATCAACTTCGATTATATGGAACGGAACTCCACATAGGACCACATCAAGTACTGTCGTAACGAGCAAAATTGCTTTCTCTAGGCGTATAGTCGTTGACCGATTGAAAGAAAAGGGGGAGGGACGGAGTATATCGGCAGGCACCGGAACTCTGCAATAAATCAATGTAACCTAACTGCAGCTATTACTGGAATTGTCATGAGATGCACTCCGGCTATAAGGTACCTAACGATGGAAGGTAAGTACGAAAACTCCGTAATAAAACAAATAAACAATGTATCCTAGCCGTGGTTTGGTTTATTAGAATTATCATGCAGTTTTAATGATTAAATTCTAAAGGTACCTAACTATTTACTACAGAAGTTGCGTACTAAGTGTTTAAGTTTAGCATAGGACTTTAGAACAAAACACAACCGACTTCAATGTAAAAAGGACACTAAAAAGTGCAAAATACCCAAATAATTTCGAAAGTCGGTGTTGGTTGAATTTTTCGAAACTCCGAAGATGCCCCCAGAAACACTTTAGATTATGTTTTGATGAATCTACTTTCTTGTAAGAAAGGGACAGTAATTAATAAGTAGATGAGGCACACAATTAGTACAATATATTCAGTGGGGTTCAGTCAAGCCATCCGGAAAGAAAAATATCAGCCGAACATAGAACCTTTTCTTTTTGAAGTTCGTTAAGGACCAAGCACCCGAAAAGTGCCATAAAACAGTGACTTTCTGAAGCCTACCCCTCGGTAACGGCCAGGTTAATAAGTTTAAAAATAAAATGTTTATTATAGACTCATGACCAACATTATCAACATTTGATTTAATCGTGTGATTAATACTTTCGTCTAAAAAATATTACATTAAACAATTCACATTCGCAACTTTTCTCTACTACTTCGAAACGGCTTGGATCTTTAGAAACATTTTTACAAATTAAAATTGGTAGTTAAATATTCTTCAAAGTGAATAGGCATATATGTAAATCAATCAATATTTCGCAAAGAAAATGGATTTTAAAGTCAGCGGGGCTCTGTCCGGGCGCAGCTGGCCGCAAATATATGCACAGATAGTTCTACTGTCGCTTAGGCGGGTAAGAGATTTGTGACCAATTAATTTCGGTCTTTTGTTCAGGGGACTAAGCCTTAAAAAGATGAATGAAAATGATTCAAATTAGGATTATACAGCGACAAGTTTCACTATAAAACCGTTCTACAAGTTCTAAATAAAAGGGCCTTTATATAATCTAAGCCGCCTTAATCAGCTTAATTCATTAGCCAACTGGCTTGGGATCTAAATTAATTCTTCAATCGCTAAAGAGAGGAATTTGTACCAACTCGACAAAGCTCTGTGTGCGCAATACGCTCTGGGTACTTTGCGATCGTGAAATACTAATCTGCGATTCTTAAAAAAAAAAATTAAGTACTTACTCCATAAATCTTGCCATAGCAAAAAATCGAGTACAGGTCACTATTTAGAAGTTCATTGATGACTAAATTAGTTTAAGGAAACGAAAATGAAGTATGGTTAACAAAAATTAGTAAGTAACACAAGCGTAGCCATAAACGCAACGTAAGCAGACACCCGAGCCGGCGCGCCCGCACACGAACCGAGTTGTGGCTACCGCGGCAGGCGCCCCGCTTTATACACCATATCGTGCACTTCATCATCATTGTTACGCGTATTTATGTAGCTTCTCCATGATCCATAATTATAAACACTAATCAGAGATACTGGCACATGAGTAGACAAACAGAACAGAGACAAAGCTACATACAACCGTGCGAATCGGTGGAACTACTACAGGCACGCAGGGAATGTGTGCGTGTTCACTGGCCGCTTGTTGCGTACGCGACGACACTGGAAAATACCGGTTAACGCAGGGCAAAATCAGTGGACAATCTTAGTGATCTAAGATGTGTAGAAGAAATCATCAATTACCCCCTCTCATTTGTTATTTGGGAAATTCGAGCATCAGCTGAAAGAATGTGCCCCAAGGAACTGAAAAACTATAGGCTGCCTCCTTTTTTTCGTGCAAATAAAAGAGAGGTAAGAGAAGAGGTAAGTAAATGGCCATAATTTACCCTCATCTGATATTTAATCGAATTTTTATGTTAATTACTGTTTTTTAGTTTAATACAAGCTATTAGTAACGATAGAACTCAATTTGTATGTATTTGGATAAAGTCGACCATATCAAATGATCGCGATCTCGGTCAAATTTTATTGTTTAACACCAGTGACACCACATTTAGCTAGGCAACCTATTCGGATTGTCTTAATTGAACGCATTATCTAGCACATAATATATATCATAATCGAATAACTGATGAGGGAAAAGATTTGTTCTACGGATCTCGTACTACAGGGTCTACGCGACGCGCGTTGTTTATTTTGTTAGTTGCGAGTTTAAATATTTTAATATAAATGCGTGATATTTTCTTATTAATAATGGTTACATAATATGTACTAGATTAGTTGAAGTAACTTTATGTTAGATTCTCTAGAAGATTAAATTATTAAAAAACAAAAAATATAAAAATAAAATTATTAGAGTAGGTAAGTAATTTGTAAAATATTCTGTCATACTGAATAATAAAACTATTAACAAAATAATGTTTTATTCAATTCGTTTTCATCTAAAAAAAAATGAAAGCTTTGTCTCTATCCGTTTATTTATTCGTGTATATTATACTGGTGCATACCGCGTAGGCTTTCCTAAGCTATCGAGTTATGTCCATCTTTTGCTAACGTGTAAATTGAGATATCTCGACGGATTTCAATGTTTTTTTTTATGGTAGGTAGTAATCGACAAAAAACTCCTCCCGCTCTGGATGGAGCGAGGAGTGTCTTACTGATCGCCTGTGCTCCTTTAATGGTCCCTTTCGGTCCAGGGTCACGACCCGATATATTGAAACTAGATATTGTATCAACCACCGTCGACACTTCTTAGCGACACTTGGGCAAGCTAAGTGTTTGACTGTGACACTTGCGAGATGATCCACAATCATATTAATTATATGAATATGAATATGGATATTAATTAGTATTAGATATTACACAATCACGCCTATTGTCCACCGAATCAAATTCGCAAGATGCACGCATACAGACACGTTCTGGTCAGCTAGTTTCATTCACATTATTATTACCGTACAAATGTCATGTTCGAGATCATCCGGTATTTATGTACTTATTCCTTTTTAACAAAGCCCTCCAGATTGTATAGCCAAGCAGGGCCGCAGGGGGGTCCCATGTGAACGACTCACAGATGAAGGGTCCATTGGCTTTGAAAGACGAGATTAATACTTTCAAACTCCCATCACACATGTCGCAAATTTAGATTATTTGTAGAATATTTGTCAACTGTCATGTTTTTATTAAATTCTTGTTCGTTTTGACGTTACTGACTTTCATTACGACGCGGACTGCAAGGGGATATTTTGTGCAGGTTTATTAGTGTCATAAAACACACGATGTAACAATATTAGTTCTGTTGCCATGGTGACGGTCTATTCTCTATTGCTGTATTTTTACACCTGTCCAGACGAACTTGTATGTCTAAATATGTATAGTTGGTTATGATAGATCTTTAACAATACAGGTATTAGTTTATTAAAATACAAAGAGAAAGCGGTTTTATGGTTACAGGTATTTATAAAATACGAGTCTTTGGATATTGAGATCCTTTAAGGACTGAAATTGACAACGTCAAAGAAAAACAATCATCAACAATTTCCACACAACCATACGTGATAGTGACGTTATAATTATAACACATATTTCTCTAGATATTTTGGATAAATATCTTGTGGATATAATCCAGGATTTGTATTGAAAGGAAAACGTATAGAATGATGCCAGGATTTTTATGAAGTCTGGACTACGGAATGCAAATCTCGCGAGATTGGGGCTTGAGCGAGATCTCGCGAGATTATGAACAACAATATCGCGAGATCTCGCTAATTTCGAGATCTCGCGAGATTGGCAGTTTTGTGTGTATTTTTGCAAATTTTCACAATATTTGAATAAATTAAAAAAAAAATTATTAGTATTATAAGATAACCATAGGCGCGGGCTTGCGGACGGCTAGCAATTGGTAGTTTGCTGTCGAACCGTCCGGTAACTGTTCGGACCAAGCCGAAGTCGTCGATGGCGCGCATTGGGTCGAAGCCTACTGGGGCCAGGGCTAGTTCCGAAACGTAGCTCAGCCCCGGTATGAAAGGCACGAAGGCAGTAATAGTCTGACACTATCTCCCGCTCCGCCCAAGGGCGGGAGATGTCATTTGGATGATTTTACCCACCAAAAAAAGTATTATAAGATAAACATTTATTTTCACGAATTTTTGCAATACTTTTTTGCATCAAACATTGTTTGACGTATCTGTCTATAATTTTTTAAGTCTCGTTAATCTCGCGAGATCTCGCCCTTTTTTCGGCCGAGATCTCGGATTGCATTCCCTAGTCTGGGCCCACCTTCCAAAAGCGGTGTGTTATATCGTTGGGTATGGTTGGGTAGGTAATTTTGAGCAGAATAAAAGTTACTATGACACCAAGTTCCAAATGTTGGTTCATTCAGAGTTTAGCCTAGTTTTGTTTAGTTTTTACAAACTGTTTTTTTTTTACAAAGAAAACAATAATTCGTAATACCTATGTCCCATATTTTGTAACTAAATGGCTTGTTTGGTCCCTCTCTCTTTTTTATTAGGGCAGGAAAAAGAAAAAGGGCAGCGCACTTCGAATGTTTCCGATGGCACAGTTAAAAGAAAAAAAAAGTTACTTTTGACTTTATTCACGTCAGCTCTCCTCTACCTTGCTTCTGCCACTCATCCGCATCGCCGGCACAAAGTGAACAAAATGAAGCCGCGCGGCCCGCTGAAAATGGAAATTCGATTTTGCTCACTGTTTTCAAGCAGCAAAAAACCTAAATAAGTTACAGTTTACCAAGTATAAAGAAAAAGCCATTTATGATGTATATTAAGTTATGTATAAGTGTGTAACTTTAATACATAGGTATCATTGGTTTTATGTTGTACCCACTACTGTTTACAGTTCTGTTAAAAGGAGAATGTTTAGATCCTAAAATGTTCTCAGAAATAACTTGATTTTTCTGTATAGAAATCAATATCAGTTCATAAATATTCATTTCGTCTTCCGAACCCTTCACTGTACGAGGTCCCACAACTAACACTGGCCGGTATTTTTTATAGCGTCGTCTCTACCTAAGCTACATAAGAGTGATTCACCGTTATTTTAATCTGTTACAAATAAAGTGGACTAGCTTGGGACAGCAGGGCAACAGGTTTCGGGACATTCAGTTCAAAAACAAGAGCGAGCGAACATGTGCCGCGTTTCTGCAAGGAGCCCACGAGAACATTATTATTATTATATAACCGACATTCCGGATTAGCTCAAGGCCATCATAAGAAGACCTTGAATGTGTTGAGTAAAAATACTCAGAATGTGTGCCTGGTTTATAGACTACATTTTGGGCTATTGAAATTTTAGAATTTTATTCTCTTGGTGGCTGCCTGAGAACAAGAGTTGTTGAGAGATTAAAATGAGGGGTTGGAAGTAAAATGGCAAAGAATAGATAGTGATCATCATGAGTGAGGCAGGTGCGAGAGAGTCCACGCGCCGAGCACGTGCCGATTAGCCACCTCCCAGCCCCCTGGCAGCGGGCGACTTTCTGAAAGCAAAACTTTCTCGGCGATGCATCTCGTAAACTCGTCGGTGGAACCCTATATTTATAAGTAAGTGAATTATGAGAGCTGCATAATGCATCAACACTGACTCACAACGTTTTTAGTTGTTCAATGCACGCGTCATGCACGAGGCCAGTGAATCGCGTAAGTATCCGAAACCTATTAGGCTTTTTTATTCGCCAATCTGCAATCTTTTCAATAATTTTTATGACGAAAATTATGGCTTTCGTATTTTGGTTTGTTAAAATGTAGTGATATCTATAGGGGTTTATTACATTATCATATGGAATTATACAGAGAATCAATACTAAGTCGTGTGAAGTGTCATGTGCTACAACTAACCTACTATCAGGCGGCCTTGCGACGACTTGCGCTGCTGCACTCACCTGTCCAACACAACTGTCCTCCAACGCAAATAATTATAGGTTGGAACAACATTTCTATAACTTAAAAGAAATTAAATCGATACCATAGTTACCATGGAAAAACAAGTCTATAGGCATAATCCGACCGTATTACTTATTGATTGATGGTAATTCTAATCTTTTTGACATTATTTGACATTCTTTTTTAATTGTAGATAATGTTTGAATAAAACATAATTTTACTAATATTAAATCTTATTTTAATTACGTTCCTGTTTTTTATCAACAGCAACTAACAACGAAGCAAAAATGAACTATATCACTGATTAATAAAAGTTATTTAATAAACCTCTGGTTTTTAGGAATATCTCGTTCGTCATATGTGTGTAGTAAAGCCATCAAATAACTTTTATTATATCGCTCTCCTAAAATTCCGTGAATTCATTTAGGGCTCGAACCAACAAACTGCGAATCGGCATCGCATTGTAAAAAAACTACGAACATGCAGGACGCATCGCAAATATTACTGAATTGATTTACACCGCACAATGTATGTATGGTCGGTTCACCTGAACTTCCTGAACCAATATTTTGTCGCAATAAATTGCATCGCAGATTTTTGCGATGCTGCGGCTTATCGCATCAGTCGCATCTCTCCGCAGTTTTCTGTGGGAGCCTTTGACCCAGGCCATGCTTGGCCGGATATCCGGCTAAATAGCTTATAGAACGGCAGGAAATCTTTTATCGAACCTAACTTCATTCTACTACATCAGTAATATTTTATCGATACTTGACCTACTTCATCCTCTACATTTTTTACTTTGTCTTTATTAACTAATATATTTTTTATTTTATTTATATATAAAAACTTTGCCACACACTAGGACTTAAACTCCTGTATGGCAGATACGTCCATATACATATAAACTCACATACACAAAATGACCAGGCACCCAGAACCAAAACCACAATCTGGTAGGCCATATAATAATATGTTACGTCCATGATAAGCAGCGTAGCAGCCGATCATTGCGCCAACAGAGACGCGTCAATGGCGTCAATTGAGCCGTATGCTCTTAATCCGATCCGCTTTAAATCATTGGCGGACACCGTTCCAATTGCGTGCATATGATGTATCGAAGCAGTCCCAACGGACGGTAAGTGAGAAGATTTAACCCTATTCGGATTTCAATACTACACTACTTAGTGTTAATATTTAGTTCTTCAGTTTATCCCTAAACAGCTACAAGGGACGAACATACCTCAGTAGGATGGATAGAAAAACGCGTGTTCCGAGAACCCACCCCCCTTTTGGTTTGTTTTAGGGTGGATACTAGGAAACACGTATCCGCTCCCCCCCCCCCCACACACAAATATACAGAAACAAACAGGGGTGGAGAGATGAACTCGCATTTCAGAGTATCAATTAGTATAGTGTCTGTATGATCCAAATAAAATAAAAAAGCTACTGAACGGATTTTTATGCAGCTCTCACCAATATGCAGAGTGATCCTTGAGGAAGGTCTAGGTGTATGCACATCATAAAAGAGAAAAACCGAAAGATACAAAGATTTCTGACATCCGTGCGAAGCTGGGTGGCACTTTTTAAACCAGCACGAAAAAATAAGAAACCCCAAAACTGTCCACCAAAGTCATAATTAGTAAATTCATAATTGAATCAATTTTTCATAACAATTGCGTAAACACTACAGTGTTCTTCCATTGTGTTTTACATTCGTAACCAATAGCCTGTACAATATTTCCATAAATTAAGTGATATCTTAGGATACAAACAAATTCTAATAACTTTACTGTTTATGAATATTATTTATTAAGACTTTACTTAACAAGAACTTTTCTAATAAGCCCTATAAGTATTTGTACTAGTTAAAAACTAGTGGTGAATACTTTATAAACGCTAAAATTTGTATGTATGAAGTATGATGTAAGGATGTTTGTTACTCTTTCACGCAAAAACTACTGAATCGATTTCGTTAAAAATTGTTATACGGGTAGAACATACCCTGGAATAGTACACGAGATTTTTATCCCGAAACTATGTTCCTTTGGGATAATTTTCTACGATCACACGTGCGGAGTCGCTGGCCGCAGGTAGTATACTAATAAATAGCATACGAACACATAAATAATAATATAAACGTATCAATATTACCCTATCTAGTATAGATACTTCGAACTTATGCATGGACTGAATTACCTATTAGTATCCGGCCAGAGCTGAGGCACAAATCAACGACCTCTAACTGGGAGCAACAGTTGCTAAACAGTAGGGGTGTCACCCCTCACAAATACTACTCGACGCCCCTTTCAATACATTAATGTACTCCAATAAGCATAATATCTGCGAAAATCAATGTCATCGCTAGTTTTTTACTCACGGTTTTATTGTTCTGATTTTTTTAGTTTTTTTTTTAAACGGCTTTATGCAGTGATGCAATCGGTGAGGTGCTTAAATTATATCGAGAAGCAATTAGTTTATTTTTAAACGTATCAATACACGGCTAAAGAAAAATTTAGTTGGCTGCCATTAAGCTGTTACTGTCAACTTATATTACGCAACTGCAAGGATTGAACTGGACAAAGGCCTCCCCCGCCCCATTATTCCCAGCTGCTTCCAAGCATTACCAGTGAGAAAATTCTACCTGATTCTATCGGCAGACAAGTCTGCCTTCGGTCTGCATAATCGACCGGAGATGATCGTGGAAGCCGCGGAAATGTAACGGAAACAAGAATGTACTCGTGGCGAAAACATTATTTATGGCAGTACTACGTGATGGTTAGATGACCTAGCGCGCTAAAACTTGGTAACTTGGTATTTGGGTAACAAAATCATCCGACTTCTCTATCTTTTACTGACAAAAAAACCTGCCCCGATCCTTCTTAGCCCTTCATACCCGGTTTTTCAGGCGGTCCACACAGTGACTACACTGGCGTCGCTTCCGCACGAATCCGGTGCAGGAATTTCCTGAACTGACGTAATTAGTACCTATTAAACTAGTTGGACTGTTTTCTAATTGGAAAATAAAAAGTCTAATCCTTGACGATAATCCTTTATTGATGTGAGAGCTGCGCTGCTGAATCTGATACAATGTTGTTTATGGTCAGTAGCATGAACTATGGTTGGTCTGAAGTCATTTATTTCTACAACTTCAGCTCACAAGATCAGCCCTGCGACCTAGTCTAAGGCAATCAAACAATATCGTTGATTTGTTGACCCCTTCCTTACTGCTTGTTAACGGAGCCCCTCTCTCTCACCGAGAATATGCACGCACTTGTAGGTACTCTTTTGATGAGTTATCTAGCAGATCTGCAAAATTTCTGAAGAGATTTATTATAAGTCTCATTCTAATATGTTTTCAGTTGTAAGTACATATTATTATAATATCCAATATTTTCAATTGGACAAGCAAGATAAGTTTAGATCCTTGCAGTTTTGGATAAGTACAATGCGTTCCAAATGAGAAAAGTAGGGTAATCGAGGAAATAAATTTTTAAACACTTTTACGAAAAATTTAATTTATTTACCAACTGTAAACGATAAAAGTTTAATCAGAATCCAGTTCTTCAATTTTACTCATCTCCGAGTTCATCAATTTTGACAAAATATCTTCGATTTGACAGTAAATCGAGACGACACAACATGCAATCGATCTTATTCTCATTGGAACACATCATAAGAATACATACTATGCAGTATGTATTCTTATACTTATATTTAAATCTAGGACTTCATTAGCGAAGAAGTGGATATACATAATTGAAACACCCTCGCGGCCTCGCCCTATGGAACTGTCGGTAGAACGAGTAGATAGACACTAATAAACCCAATGTTCACGCTTCCGGGCAGTCAGCCTGCCAGCTAAATCCATCCGAGGTTTCACTTTAATTCATTTAGTTTACCCCTGATGAATTTATCCAGCGCAGCGTTGGAAGTTGGAATCGCTGACCTCAATAAAGAAAAACTTTTATTGTTAGTTTAGACGAGATTTTCGTTGAGGCTCATGTACGGTATTAAGAGGATAAACGAGTAGAAAAGCATTCCACTCGTTTATCGTCAACAGCGAGCATTTTTTAAAAGCTTGTTGCTTCATCTAACGCAAATTAACGCTACCTTACCCGATGTTTGACGAAAAGGCAACGCAAAAAAAGAGAGAACGTCTGAAAACTCGTGTTAGTATTCAGTATTAGTATTCGGTAATTACGTGATTTAGGTCCTCGAACATTTTACAAAACTTGTTTCAGACAAACTTTTTTTAAACCTTCAGGGTTTAAAAAAAGTTTGTTTTTTTGAAAAAAATTGTCGTCATTTAGAATCAAAAGAGCAAAAATTATGAAGTGTCAATGTTCACGCAAAATAGCCGATTATCAGAGGTTTATACTGGATTAGTGTTACACAAATTTAGAAATTGATTTCAATACAAGCCTAGATAATATCCACAAGATACTGTGTTTCCAAAATATCCAATGAAAAATGTAAAATAACGTTATAATCGGGTAAGAGCGGTTGTATGAAAAACAGTGAAAATGTGTGTCGAGTTGCATCATTAATAGCGATTGTATGAAAATGTATCTCAAGTTGGTCGCTCATTACTCGTCGGTAAAGAGTTTTAATTGCTATACACTATCTGCTTCCCTAGACCCTTATAAAACTTATTCGCATCAGCTTTCAGACTCGATTGCTATTAATTTTTGAGTAAATTATGAAGTGTAAATTTCTTGCAAAATAGCAGATTTTCAGAGGGCTTTACTGGATTAGTGTTAAACAAAGAACCAACGGCACTGTCAGCGTCGCTTCCCAAATATAAATTTGGGAAGCGACACTAAACTAAACTACATCCATTTTATAGACCAAGTTCAGTAGTTTATTTTCCAGGATTAAAGTTTTTTATTCTCTGGGAAAAGAGAAAAAACCTATAAATAGATATTTTGTTAAATCAGAAGTAGAAGTAGCAATAACTAAACGTAAAACTACGCTGTTGAATTATTTATTGCCATTTTCAGTAGAATATTGCGTATTAGTACAACTGTGAATGATGGACAGATGGTTAAAAACTGAAAGTCGTTTTATAATAACATAATTAATACATTTTTTCTTTTTATATCAATAAAGATTTATAAGATTGCAATATTACAATCTTAACTGTAAACCGTATTCAAGAAAACAACTTAATCGTTAGGTTTTACAGTTAATTCCTGGCAACATTAAACAATTTCGTATTTCTGACAAAACTGTCAATGATCTGTCACAGTCGTCGTACATGTCTTGCGATTTGTTTGGCGTCTGTGATTTATTTACTTCTCATTAGTGTTTACTTGCTTTGTTTATTCCCCGTTCAGTTGAGCTTTCGAGTTCCTGCGTGTTGAGTACTTGTGATAGTCGGACACTTTTTTTAAGATGGATATTGTTGCAATTAGATTATTGGTTTGCGCACTGTGGGATGTTGCTCTCACGTAATGAGCATAGTGTGGTACCTGGGCTATGCGCGTCACCAGGATAATATAACTCCAAATGCACAGTTCCTTGACCAAGTTTTACTTAGGTTAGATACCTACATAATTGTAAATGTTTATTTTAAATAAAACTACCTATTTTAAATATTTCAAAAAAGTGGTTGTTTCATTTGACTTACCTACTTATTTAAAATAACATCTTTCATTACCTACTTACCTTATTGCTGGATCTAGGCTTAAAGCTTGGGATTCATACATAATAGTATATAATATACAGAGATGGCAAACAAGTATAAGTATCTACAGTTCGCATGATGTTCCAGCAACATCAACGCCATAACCTTTTGGTGTAGGTTACACGTAGGGTACATCTTATCCGTTTCGCCTCAAAGGAAAAACGCTATTATACTTAAGACATGTTTTAAGTATACAATATATTCTAAAATAATTAAATCTACTCAATAATCAATCATAACAATACAACACACATAACCTCACATTGGTAAATATTTAAAACGGTTTTCTGCCAAAATCCCATTACAAAAAAATATGCTATGATTACATTTTATGTTAATAGGCTTTAGATCTATCTTTTTCGGATGTTTTTACTTATGCGCTCAAAGTGTATAGACGACACTCAAAGTACATGGGGTATTGCCAATGTTCTTTATACATAAATTGATTTCAATTGAAATCTAAAATCTACTGAAAAGATAATATCCACAAGATACTGTGTTTTCAAAATATCTAATGAAAATAGAGTATTAACGTCATAATCGGGTAAGAGCGGTTGACGTATGAAAAACAGTGAAAATGTATGTCAAGTTGAATCCCCATAAGAGTACATTTTGCCTACCAATTTTATTTCAAAATAACTGCAAGCGAGATCATAGCCGGAAGTCCAGAAAAGTTAAAGGTCTTCGAGATAAAGTTTCATTTGTATGAGCAATCAGCAAGAGGCTTATGAAGTTGTACTTACCTATAAACGCAACAGGTCTTTATAAACAAACATCAGTCGACTGAAGTGCTTCTGTCGTTCTCAGTTTGCGATTGATAGATTTATTCATTCAGATGAATAAAACTGTCAAAGGAGAGCAACGCGAGAGAAAATTGCATCAATTTATTTATGAATCAACCAAGTATTGACGTGGTCGCGATTATAGTCGTTTGCGTAGGGTTCAATGAACCGGTGCGCGGCCGTTCAAATTCAGACTGATTGGAATACTACGCCGCTTACTCAATACTAGATTGCTTCGTCACGCTGTAAACTTGCAAGACGGATCCTGGACTACACTTCAAAATAAGATAAAACGCGATCCACACGAGTGTACGAATACGTTACAAAACACTTATTTGTGTAGAGGTACAAATGAGTGTTTAAGTAACAAAAAAAAAAAAACCGAAAAAGTAACTAAGGTAGATAGTGAGTGAGGAAAATCTTATAAGATACGGTCACAGATGTGTTAATAAAACGTTTCGTAATTACATAATTGTATGCATGACATTAGGTATACATTTACGTACTCATACTTACTCACCTAAAACATAGGTAGGTAATAGGTAAGTAGGTACTCGATATGACGTCTTGTGTTGTGCACCCACCCGGCCGATGGGTGCGAGCCCAATCAATTCAAAACGAAGATGACAAATTACTCATGGCGCCTTCCCGAAGTAGGGCAACAAACGTTTCGCACCCGAGTAGATTCAAATATGTATAGTATGTACATCCGTTTACAATAATTCGCCAAACCCTGTTTTTTGAAGATTTACTTAGCATCCATATCATGCAAAATGGACATTGCAAGCATGTTTTATTCATATATATGATATGAATCTAAAGCTGGTTGTTGGTGTAGGACATGATTCCGTTGCACTCCCATGAGTTCATGAAACTAGCGAGGTATCTTTAGGTATATTAACCCTTCAGACGGTTCAGATACCGTCAATTAGAGACACAATAGTAAGACAATAGATGCGCGGCCACCGGTGGTCGCTTGGGGATTCATTAATTAAATAACTGTTTGTTTGTTTTGCTTGAATAAAGGATTTTAAATTGTATTCGGTTCCGGGGTTCGAGATAAGTTTGCGGACTTTAAGTCGTTAATTTCACGTCCCCCAGCATTGAGGAATACGTACGACGCAACGAAAAGGTGGAGTGTGGACTTTGTTTTTGATAAATTTATACACTTAAAATAATAGAGGACGCAATCAAGTATGTACGATAAAAATTAAATTGCATATTAATTGTTGACCGAAATATTAGATGGCTACCAATTTATTATTAGATCACCATTAAAAATTTAATGATACTGTCAATTTTTCAGTAATTGGCATCACATTCAAACTTTCCCTTAAAATACACATTTCTCATTTTACCATAAATCCTTTTCAATATTTTGATCTCCGCTACATGCGCTTTGACCGCCGAAATCGCAGAACAAGTACTTGGTTTTGCTATTTCAGGCCAACACTCTCCAGTCTGTGTCACCAGCACCATACCTCTAATCTGTTCTGGACCTCTAGGCCACTAAGGACTAACGGCATAATGTCATCAACAAACCGAGACGCTAACCACTCCCTGATATATATTCTGTTAGCCGCCGCAGCTTCCTGAATGTCCAACGTCAGAGCGTCCATTATCATAAGGATGAGGTGAGGGCGAGCTGGGGTACTGCATCGACTGTCAATCACTCAGACCAACTGCACATACTTCCCAGGCACACCTCTCTTCCTCAAAGGGCCTACCACATAACCTCATGAGGTACCCGGTCGTATGCCTTTTCAAAGTCAATGAATACCATGTACATGTTTTTATGAGCAACTCTTCTCGCACAGCTGGCATACAGCGAAAATAGCATCTGTTTTTTTAAATATTATTGATAGGCTCGCGTTTGACCACCATCTCACCTAGTTATACCTCGATCAGGCATAAAACCGAATTGGTTCTGTGAAATCTCCCTCTCTTCTCTTCACAGCTTTCTTACTACTTTCTCTCATGCAACAAAGAGGAATAAAAATAATGTGATATATTAGAAAATGTATGTCACATTATCTTTATTCCTCTTTGTTTGGTTGCACTCAATAGCAAGTTTGTTTTGAAAGATGGGCATTAAAGAACTGTTGCACCAATCATCAACAGGTATGACTTCTTCCCGCAACAACTTATTGAAGAACAGAGCTAACCACGTCCCGAAATAACTTTCACACTTCAACTAACTATTCCATTTCGATTAATGGCTTTTCCATAAGCCCACCTGTAGTATATTTGTACTTTGTACACCCTTAATTTTTTCATTAGTACAAAAAAAAAATAGGGCTCTATTCGTAGTCGTTCCTGATCAAAGTGTAGTCAAATGTAAAAAGAACTAAATCCTAAAATTGATCATGAAAACTGGTCATAATTGGTAAATTCACAATTTAATCAATCATTCATAACAATTGCTAGGTACTAGAAAATATGACGCGCAGTAAAATTGGTAAAAATGATCACGAAAAATGGTCATAATTGGTAAATTCATAATTTAATCAATCATTCATAACAATTGCTACTAGAAAATATGACGCGCAGTAAAATTGGTAAAAATGATCACGAAAAGGTCATAATTGGTAAATTCATAATTTAATCAATCATTCATAACAATTGCTACTAGAAAATATGACGCGCAGTAAAATTGCTGAATTCATAATTTAATCAATCATTCACAACAATTACTACTAGAAAATATGACGCGCAGTGTTTTTCCATTTTTATAGCCATTTTTAATTTATTCTGTACAATAATTATAATATAATTTTGTACAATATTTCCATTAATTGAGTGATATTTTCGGACATAAACGCTCATAGCTTTGCTGTTTATGAATATTATTTTTTACCAAAATAATGACCAAGACCATTTCTAATAAGACTTTTTAGTAATTGTATTAATTAAAAAAATAGTAGTGTATAAGTTCAAATAAACTTTCCGTAATAAAATTGTAGTGCAAACGCCATAGCTACTACTTCAACATAAAAAACAAAAGTAAAGTAATTTGTCTGTGAAACTATCAATACGACATTATCGATTAGTAACCTCATTTCTATTTAACTAGGTCACCATGGGGCCATCCTCACCATGCATTATTAAGTAGACTGCGCTATAGCAAATAGAGCCTTCTGCTTTGAATATTGCCTCTTCGGTACATGCCGCCTTGACATCAGTGAGGTCACTTCTGTTCTAAGTACTTGATAAACTATTATTTTATTATATTATTACTATAGCATTTGTGTTTTTTAATAAATAGCTAAAATGCTTTATGAAGCAAAAATCATGATCATCATCAATCGAGGATCATATACATTTGCGCATTTTAAAACTCGCGATTAGGATGAAATTTTCTCGCACCATATTATTGTCAATGTTACCGGATTATTGTAAACATCGTTAGTTTATGAAAAATCACATAAAATTATAGTAATATTAATAACGTTCATTGTAAATTATTTTTTTGGATGTGACATTACCTATTCAAAATAAAAAAAAATCTCTCGCAAGATTAATTACAATCTTACGGAGTAATAAAAGTTTATTTTATAATTTAATTAGTTCCAAATGTAAAATTTACCAAAATAAATCTTACGGAGTTAACAAGTATCCTGAGACATGAACAGATCCATTTTAAAAAATCTCATCTAAATTAGTTAGGCAGCTATCGTTTGTCTTGGTATGGTCATGTAAAGAGGAGAGATGAAACGCATGTTGTTAAAAGAGTTATGAATTTACATGTGGATGTATGGAGAGGGAGAGGGAGGCCAAAGAGAAGATGGATGGATTGTGTGAGAAGTGATATGAATGAAAAAGGAGTTAGTGATAGCGTGACGAGTGACAGGACAGAATGGAAGAAAAAAACATGTTGCGCCGACCCCAAATAAAACGGGATAAGGGCAGGAAGATGATGAGCTAGCTGCTAACAATGATGTTTTATCGCAAATAAATTGCGTTTAGTAGGAATCTTTCGTTATTTTATGGAAATTTTAAAACATAGAAAGTTTGCCTTGCAGCCCTTTAGAGGCACAAATCTATATAAATCAATACTGTAATTAAAGTTTTTGAGCCGTTTGAGGTCGAAAAGCTTGGGTCATGGCACTCATGGCACGAGGTCCGAGTGCGCGTCTCATTTTTTAAGGAATATAGTATAATATTATGAAATATATTATATTAAAATAGTATAAGAAATGTATGATTTTGAATGAAGACGATTCTGAATGAAAGTAAGAGTTTCTAAAGCTGCTCGCTCATATTTATGAAAGGGAATCTGCAATCGTGGCCTCAAGGCGATGATAAAGCAGCAGCACTCCCCTCAGGAATTGGTATACTAAATAGTGGTCCTACAAGCCTTTAGAACTGCCACTAAATCTAAATCAGAAAAGTTGATCAAGCTTCGAAGACTTCAGAAGAAACGACTCAACTGTCTTGGATCCCGCAACGAAACTTATCAGAAAAGAACAGAGGAAGTGCGAGAAAGAAATTATATCTGATGTCGCTTATGGTACTATAGTAAAAAGACAACGGTTGTTGAAACAAAAAGGACGCTGGAATTAAAAAATGAAGCTTGAGTCTACGATGACACCTCGCAAAATCGTGCTCAAATGAAAAGCAAAACCCAAGTCTGAGAGGAAAGGAGATGATTCTCGAACAGAGGAGTAGCAAACAGGCTTGTCAGACTCGAGACGAGAGGCTCGGGGTTAAAATTAATTATTTCTGTAAACAGTATGGCAACTGGGAACTATGGCAACGAACCCAATGAAAACAGTATGGTAGAATAATGTTGATGCAGGATTAGCAAGTACTAGGAGAACAGTACAGCAACACTAATAATCGTACCATACGTATTTGTTTCTTGAAACCGCAACACTTAAAAAAATTGTACCATGTGTGGTTAGACTTTCCAAAAACAGGCCATTTCATTAGTGTGTTTTTTTTTTCAATATATAATTGTTGCTGTTGTGTAGCTGTTTATTGTCTTAAAAATAAATTAAGTGTAATTAAATGGTGAACAAATGTTACGCGACAGTAGTTGCGGAAAACCTTGTTTACCAGCTGCTTCTAAACTTTTGTTTCCCTTAAATACGGGGCTTAAGACAAAGCCTGGAAACCAGTCACATTTTTAGACCGGATTCAATGTTGTTGTCGCATACAACTTAACAGTGGAAAAAAATCTACTTATTTGCCATTTCCTTTGATTTGTCAAATAACATTCTTTTCTTTTGCAGGATCTGATCTTTATCCAGTCACGCACAGTTCAATAATATAATGCAGGTACCAGGTGGTAATTACAACAAAGATTCGGTGCGATGACAGCTGTTCTGTAGTTAATCTACTCTAAAAATTAGCTTTACTTTTCTTGATTCTTATTTTTTCGGATTTCTTTAATTTGTGCTCTAATGTTTCTATTTTTCTATCTAAACCTAACACTGTAGGATTTAGGATTTTCATAACAGTATTTTGGAATTGGCTGTATAGGATAGGTATGGGCTCCCGAGTATTCGCGGGACAAGCACAGTTTCTTGCACGCCGCCATCGCGTCTGCCGCCGAAACATCCCTGTCGCGCTGGCTGAAGAGGCAATGAGAATGCGGGCGCATTCCAAATCCCCTATTAAAAATGTTACCTTTTGCGTACTCCATAAGGTTCTATTTTGAATCGCTATCAAAAAAAGGCGACCCTATACGCGCCTCCGAGTTGCAGCGGAATGTGAGCTAATCCTTAGTAGATCGTTTCATCAGAGATTTACGAAAGTCTATCAATAAATAACACGGACGTAGGAACGTAAGTGTTATTTATTGATAAACGCGTGTTGTTCCACGCACAACTCAAAGAGTTGTCAGCAAACAGTAGAAGAGGAAGAAGAGGGTGCTACTGGGTAGTAGGGCCGTTGCCAGCTAGTGCTATGGGAAAATACGAAAAGGACACCGTGGTCTTAGAAAGCAAGGGGTAACTGAAGGAGCATAGGCGTGGTATTAGTAGTAGAGAGATCTCTCTCTTAGACTTACTGACTTGTGCGTCTGCACTGTGATTATAAAGATTACCTTAGATTGATACAATCGATCGATCTGCTCTGATCTGGTGATGAAACCGGAAGTTAGGCACGAGAACTCCAAATAAAACTGTTTATCCCGGCCATGTTTGTTCGCTTATTAGAATTGTCACGAGATGCACTCTGGCTATGAGGTGCCTACTATCATTCTGATCTACTGATGAAGCCGGAAGATAGGCACGGGAATTGGAATTGTCACCAGATGTATCTGGCTAGAAGTGGTTTTGATGGTTATCTATTCTATCTATTTATATAAAAATCAATTCCACTTTTCGTTGTAATTTTATAATTCAAGAATGGGCTCACCTATCCAAACCAAATGTTTATGCTTTTTTCGGACTATTTAGTAGATTGTTTATGGTTGGTGGTGGAAGTTTGGTAGGGTAGAGTAGGGTATAGTATGGTAGGGAAGAGTAGTGAGTAGGGTAGGGAAGAGTAGTGTAGAGTAGGGTAATGTAGTGTAGAGTAGGGTAGGATAGGGTAGAGTAGGGTAGGGTAGAGTAGGGTATAATAGGTTACAGTAGGGTGGAGTAGGGTAAAGCGGGAGCGAAGCCGCGCGGTCAAAAGCTAGTATTCTATAGATACCTAGTACCCCAACTAAAAAGTGTAAAATGAAAGAACTGTTACGGTTATTTCACGGTGTGCAGTGTACTGTTGAGGAGATCAGTATAATCGGGTTCTCTTGTAATACCAAGCCTAACAAAAACAAACCAGGTTCACTACAACGACTTTGCTAATAAAAGAAGTGAGTTCTTAAGTATTCCAAGTTGTCTCGAAGTTCCTCAAATCACACTATGAAGTAGTAAAGAACAAATTTTCTATTAAAGCCAATTTAAAGAAGGTTGTGCATGACTTGAACTTGGCATTCTTCAACATTTATGTTTTTGTTGGGATATCATTAATTTTTTTGGCCCCAGGATTCTAGTCCAGATCCGAATCGACACCGATTATCACGACCACAAAAAACGTTCTCGGTTTTTAAAGTTAAATCGTTCAATAAAGACGACACAAAGTTATCTAATTCACCAGTTCCATTCATAACGTTGGAAAGCAACTGCATCGATTATTTTGTCTTTTAAATCGATACTTTTTCGTTTAGTTTTGATTTCTGAATTTTCCTTACACGTTCAATAACCTACTGATGCAGTTCTAAACTTCTGATGAGTTAGTTTCAAAAATGTAATTTTCTGATGGAAATTTTACAGTCTTGTACGTGATTTAGAAGATTTGGGATTTGATTATTTAGAAGTGGGTTAAGAGAAGGGTGACGCCCGTGTCAGGGTGTTCGTTCCACGTATCACAAGGAGGCGACCGATCCCCGTTCCTCTTGCTCCGGGACCATTGTCTGTACCAGGGACCGGCGCGAGAGATCGTCGCCTCCATGAGGACCATACTATTACCATTACTTTCTACAGAGTCTTCTGGGCGTGTCACTCTTGTGAACTTGGCTGACACACTACCGTACCGGTATACGAAGCGAAGGTAGGTACAATGAGTCTTGTTGGTAATAAAGATCCAGTACCTAATATCTAGACCTATACAAGCTGCAGAATACCAAATTAGATTAGATAGGTCATTGGTCGCTCCGATGGATGGCCACCTATATGATTCACATGAGCAACAAGTACGTACTTAACCTCTGACAACCAGCTGACCACCTAATCAGTATCAGAGTAGGTAGGTACCAAGCGCTCATGACTAAGTAGGTACGAGTGAGGCCTCAAGATCGAGTCATTCAAAAAATAAGAAACTTGCGATTGTGAACCGTATAACTCGTTACTCGATTTGTTCAATTTAAGGCCTGCCCACACTAGAGACAAGACTGTCTTAGACTTATCTGCTACGTCGCAGATTTGTGTACGATCGATCCATAAGATCCATAAGATTCCTCTTAATGTTGTGGATAACTGGATAATCCACAGAAAAGATGAGAAGTTAAAAGGAAATACTTTCAGTTTTGTACTACAATGAGTGTCGCCGCTTGTCTCCCACCCTTTAACTCCACTACAGGCAATAAACCAATACGCATGCGCGTTACGCAACTAACAGACCACGCACACTGAGATCGCAAGTTTGCTATTGGTAGTTGAACTATGAGCATTGCCCCACTTTGTGGCACGCCTGCCCCGCCCACAAGGCTATTCTATCTAACCTCTTTCATCTGTTCTGTGGAATGACCTATTCACAGATTTCGATCTTTAAAATCTAGTTTTGACCCATTGCTATCGGTATGTATAATACCTAGGTAGGTACCTAGTTAGCGTCTACTTATAAATATCAACTAAGTTTTCCTCATTTGGGTTACATTCTGCACTATGGACTTACGCGGCCAGATAAGCAATTTTTAATTGTATTGTAAGAGTTCGAACGAAACCAGTAAGTGTATTACTCTGACCTTACAATACCTACCTACATCCAGACTTATCGAGAATTTCGTTCAAGATTGCAGAAGGTTCATACAACACGCATTCAGGTTACCGTGACGACGCCAATCAGTCACTCAATGATTGTATCATGTACCCATGTGAATGCCTGAGGACGCGCCGGTTGTGAGTGTGACGTAACGTGACGTGTGGGGCCACTGTCCTATGAATTCTTCTAAACTATGTACCTACCTATATTTTTGACGCGACTGACCGGCTACGCGACTGTGACGTGACTATTCAGTGTATACAGCACCTTAATTTGGGCATTGTATTGAGTATAATCATAATCTATCTAGGATAGATACGTAGAGATCATTAGTAGGTATCAAACGAGCTATCCATGGTGGGTAAGTAGTAAATACCTAATACAAACGCCTGAACATAAACGGTTTGTAGGAAAATAAAAAACGGCAGGTATGCTTTATATACCTATAGGTAGATAGATACTTATAAGAATTTGTAGATAAAAAATAATAAATCTTATCAGATAGCTTTACTCGTACTTGGCGAAATATTGGTAGGTTAGCATAATAGTATGTGGCTTACACACAACTCCGACAGTTGTCGTAACTCCTAAACAAATATATATTCTTAAGTAGGTAGCTACGAACTAAATTCTTTAAATTGGTTAGTATTATTTAGTACCTACATAAATTACGATATGCAGAAGCATCTACTACCTGTTGATGATATTGTATTAGAACCGCCATACACACACATACCTGCCGATACCTCGCCAATAAGATTAAATTCTTACAGAAAAAGACTTACATATCTTCGTAAATGGGTGAGGCGTCGCCGGAAGCACCTTGGGACAAGTCGCCGTCCATGCTGCGATGAAGACGAGTTCGGTTTCGGCGACGGGAACTGGGGCCTCAAGCGGCGTTTACGGTAGGAAAAATGGGCACACGGAATAAACCGGTGCGCGCGTGTAGCGAGTACTGAGCGGAGTAGTTCGTTCGTTCGGTCGTCGTTCGCCGGTCGGCGCGGGCGGGCGAGCGGAGCGGGCGCGGCACGTCGCAGGGCCCAGCGGGAGGGCCGCGGGGCCCCGCGCCTCTTCGCCCCTCCACCCGCGCGTCTCCACGGCAACCAAAGCGCACGTGGTGGCTGTTTGGACGTCGCTGTTCGCTGCCGCCATCATGCATTTCACGCTTTAACCCATTTATGATAATTAAGTAGGTGCTTACCTACCTAGTAAGCCGAACCGGCAGCCAGCACAAACCGGGGCCCAAGGCAAGTTTGTCAAAAGTAGTATAAGAAAAAAAAAAACTTGTAGCCAGTTGGCTACAAAGATATTTTTTTTAAAACAACGCTAACTAAGTAGGCAACTAACTAGTTAGCCATCTTCAAAATCTTGACAGAATGTCTTATCCTGTGTCGATAAATACCAACCTGAATGCAGTTTTGTTTTTAAATTCAATTTTAGAAACTTGAAGGTGAGGTGTGTCAGCAGAATAGTTCTAAAATGATTTTTAATTAAGTATCCTACTACCTATTGGAATTCAGCCGATTTGGACAGGTAGGTACTAAGGGCTAATTAAATTAAACAGAACTTTATAGGTAACTAGGCAGATAAGCAGTATTTTTCCAGATTTTTACTTAATTTGGCAAGCTTTTCGTGGTTACATAGTCGAAAAAATAACGACCTAATTTTTCTTATTGAAAGGTCGTACATTGATTAGGCATTCAAGAAATAAAATAAGTCTCAGTGGGTAATACTCATAGGATACAAAGTCACAAAGAAACGCGACGGGGCTCTTCATTTATTTACTAAACTTAATAAGTTACAATGATACCTAGAAAAATAAACTAGCCTATAATATCTAAGTTAATGACGCAAGAGAAAGGAATACCTAATAATTGTGAATTATCCGCCCTCCCAGCTTTGTATGGGTTAAATATACAAATCTTTGAAATTCTCATCTTTTATTTAGTAATATTCTACCTAGTCTGGACGCATAATATCTTTTGAGACTACAGTTCTTAGCTGACTTAGAGCGCCTTCACACTAGCATTTGTCTAGCGCAGGCATTCGATCAACGTATGCGCAGCGCAGACACCGCGATAACGAGGCGCAGGTGTAGCGTTGTTGCGACGTTTCCTCCTCTGGAATCAATTGAGCGCCGTCGACGTCTTGGGCTCGGTCCGGACAGTTACCGGACGGTCGGACAGCGAGCTAACCAAGGATCACCGTCCGCGAGCCCTCGTCTACGGTGGCCGGAAATTGGGATCGGAAATCCAGCGGCGGCGGCGAGAGCACTTGCCTGATGCGGTCGGCCTCCTCCTTTGCCAGCATTACTGCTTCGCAGAAGGAGGTGAACGCCTGCCATTCCTCCTTGCTCCGGACTATGGCTTGAACCAAGGCCCGGAGCTAGAGGTCTCCACCACTGATCGCCCCCACGAGGGCACGGCGATGCTTCGCCCAAGCAGGGACACCTCGATTGTGTGTGTGATCCACCGTGTCCTCCGGGCGTTCCGCACAGTGGTGACACCCGGGCGTCTCTTTCGCTTGAATCCGGTGCAGGAACCTCCCGAACGTGCCATGTCCGGTGAGGACCTGCGTCCGTCATGCGGAAGGTAAGGACGCCGTGGGGTCTTTTCAGCCACGTCTCAAAGAGGGAACTTGCAGCCATAATTGTGGCGTGCCCATTGCATTTTCCCTTGCGCTGATACTTTTCATCAGTTTACATCGTTGTGCGATAAAGTTTTTTTTGCAAATACGAGCAATAAACTTTCAGTACTTAGGTATTTTTCGAGTTGTATTGAGAACCTTACGGTTCTAGCTACTATCTAGCTGAAGAGGGTGGACCATCAGATGTCATGAACGTGAGAATATTATGACGATTACCTCTTTCAACTTTTTGAACATTATGTCTCAAAAACGGTGGCTATACTTAATAATAGTTTTGTACAATTCTCTTACCAAAATTTTTTTGAGCTAATTTATGATAAAACTCAACAAATCGTTTTAATGAGGACTTTTTAGATTTCATTTATGATGGTGTTTTGAACAATCCTATCAATTTTCAGCTTAGTGCAAATTATTTATTGTAACCTCAAATGTCTAAACTGACGGACTATTTCTTCCTTCCTTGTTTTATAAAATTACCAATTTTTATTTTATTTTAATTAACCATTTTAACGTGTATAAGTATATGTTACGGTTAAAGATAGGTGTGAACATAAACTTAAGATTAGCCGGCTAAACTTAGGTTTATCTTCAAGGACCAGCTAATGTTAGTTTCTTCTACCACTAACCGGCTAAACTTGAGTAACCCGCAGGCCCTTTGCTAAAAATGTAGTAACAAATTAAAAAGGAAATGATAATATCTTACATTAATTATGTTAGAATTACATAATAATAACATTAAATACTGTTTACTATTTCGAAAACTTTCATTAAAAAAATTATTACTCAAATTACAGATATTTATGTATTCGAAATTTCAAAATAATACTTCTGCGGTGTTAATTATTTAAAACTACAATTATTACAAAATCTAGTCATTAAAATAAATAAAAAAGGAACCATTTGTTCATTACAGTTACTTCTGAATTTAAAATTACCTTTATAATCTCCCCTCCGCCCCCTCAAGCAACATGTTTACACCGCGCGTCCATCGAATACATTTTTAGCCGTTTCGTATTGGCTAATGTGCACATTATTCAGCTAAAGATGAAAAGTCACGAATCAACGTGATATCGACGTGACATTACCCGGTCCACGAAGATAAACCTAAGTTTAGTAATTGTCGGCGACAGAGGTCCCTTGCAAGCAGCAGGGGGCAAGTAGTGTGCGATGCCTACTAACGCGCAGGTAGATTTTATGTTCTCTACGATTAGAATAGGATGTTTTTTATTTGATAAGTGTTTACTTTTTAGGTTTAGGAACTTAGGTCTTGATAGAATAGTGTTCATAGACTGAGTTTACTATTGGAATAACCTGTAAATAAGATTCTAATAAGAATATGTAAGTTTTAATAAGAATACTTGGTAATTTGTTTGTTGACTATTTTTAAATAGAGTTTATTTAAATAGTCTGTTCCTAATGAAGATTCTATGTGTTCAATTAGTGTTTTTAAGTATAGTATGTGATATTAGAAACATTAGAATCGAGATAGAGTAATTTAAAAATTATCGAAGTTAGTAATTTCAGTTACGTAATTTGAATCGTTTGTTTACCTTTTTTGTGTTAGGTCCGATACCCACCTACATTGTGTTTCTAGATAGAATCTAGTTAGAAAATGATTATGTAACAGTTAGATTTCAAATTAACGAAGTTTTGAGAAAGATATCGAATTGTTGGTGTCTCGCAATATTGTAAACAATGTGTTTTGATAAGTTAATGTTCTAGAAACTTTTTTGTATGCAATGATATGTGCAATATTGTTATTTTATAAGATAGTACATATTATTACGAGTATTTTGATGTGCATATTGTCATGTTTTCTTAAAGAAATAAATAAATACGGCGTCAGAAAGGGCTCGGCTGAAGTGAAAGTTGAAGTAAATTTAGAGTCAAAATACGCGGTCCCCGAGAACGTAAAGTTTCGCGGTATAAAAGACGGGGCAATTTTGAGTCCGATGTCAGTCGAACACGAGCCACCGAAGAGGCAACATCTCAAGGGAAATACTTCAAGCCGAACCCCGAAGACCCCACTTGTCGAAAAACGGTCGAAAAACGTATTCTTATTTCTACTCCTTCCCCCCCCTCAATCTGTGGTACACTCCACCGTTGCCCCTAGGCTCCAAAATCTACGCATTCAGGGGTGCGTGGTGGCGTACGTGACCAGCGCAACAAGCAACGTGCGCCAAATATCGGGTTTGAACTGTCCCGAGGGCTCGGTAGCCACAAGGGTTCCGCCCGCTACCGTCACCGCCTCTTAGCAGGGGCTAGTCCGCCACAGTTTATGGTCCTTCGAGCCGGATCCCTGTAAGAAGCCAGAAGACAGAAGAAGAAGCCAGAAGATGGGTCCCGTAACGAGATCGCAGTAGGATGCCCCCTCACGCCCAACGTCGCGCCCCTCCGAAAGGGACAAGACAGAGGAAGCTTCCGGGTCAGAAGGAGTCACGTCTGCGTCATCAGGAACAACGGGAACGGGTTCAACGGAAACCACCGGCACAACGTCTTCTGGGACGACGGGTACAGAATTCACCACAGAAACGGAGGCGACTGTTACGACTGCAACCACCGCGGCGACCGGAACCGGTCAGAAGAAACAAGCCGCACCAGAAGGGACGACCAAGAAGACCCCAGAAGAAGGTACGGCGAAGGGTGTGGCCAGTGTTGCTGCCACTCTGAAACCTAGGGGAGTCAGTCGTCGGGCCAGGTCCACGAAGACCACGAGCTCATCAGCCAGGAGAAGGGAGCTGGAAGCCAGGGAAGAACTGGCGCGCTTGGAACTGGAGCAGGCACAAGCGGCAGCGAGACTGGCACGCGTCAGGTTGGAGATGGCGCAATGTGAAGATGATGACTCCGTGGATGAAGACCTGGAAGAAAGAACAGCACAGGTGCGGGACTGGATTCAATCTTCAGTACTTGAAGAATGCAACCAGAAACAACCCGAGCTACGAGGAGAGCGTCCACCAGAAGAGCTACCTGTGAAGCCGGAAGAGAACACCTCAACGAAGAGTGCTACGATCGATCTGCAAACGCTGACAAGTGCGCTGAAAGAAGCCCTTACCACAAGAGGAGGACCAGCAGAGCAGCCGAAGTACATCCACGAGTTACCCTTCTTTGACGGCAACAGCAGCGAGTGGACAGCTTTCAAGGTTGTTTATGAAGATACGGCACCGATGTTCAACGAAGTACAGAATATGGCTCGACTAAGAAGAGCACTGAAGGGCAATGCAAGAGAAGCCATCAAGAGTTTGCTGTTTTCAGAAGCTTCTCCACTGGAAGTGATGCAGGCCCTGAGAAGAAGATATGGAAGACCTGATGCGCTAGTGCTGGCCGAGTTGGAGAAGATCAAGACGTTACCAAGGATATCGGAGAACCCAAGGGACATCTGCGTCTTCGCGAGCCAGATCAACAACAGCGTAGCAGCGATTAAGGGACTGAAGAAGCCGCAGTACCTACATTCACCAGAGATAGTAAAGCAGATAATTGAGAAGATGCCTACGATCCTCAAGTTCAGGTGGTACGACTTCACGGCAGCAACAGAAGAAGGCGAGTTCTCGGATCTGACGCTGGTGACCAGGTTCCTGAATGTGGAAGCAGACAAATGTGGAGCCTTCGCGACTTCTGAAGAGAAGACTTTGGCCAAGAGGACTCATCGACAGGCGGCGCATTCAACGAGGGAAAAGGAAGGGAACTTCAGGGAAAAGGAAGCAAGGATCAGCGAGAAGACTTGTCCCGTGTGCCAGGGCGAGCACTTCCTCCTGGAATGCCAGAAGTTCCTGAAGGCGTCGGTGCAAGATCGGTGGGCGCTGGTCAAGAAGAGTCGCGTCTGCTTCAAGTGTCTTCAAGGGAAACACCGCAAGGAGAACTGCAAGAAGCCATCATGTAAGGAGTGCCAAAGGTGGCACCACCATCTGCTACACGCGGATATGGAACAGAGGACTTCGGAAGGGAACAAGGAGACACAGCAAGAAGTAGCAGGTGTCACGGCATCGGTGAATGCGGCCAACAATGCAAGGGCGTACCTGAAGATAGTGCCAGTTGAAGTCTTCGGGTCGCATGGATCAAAGAAGATATTGGCCCTGATGGATGAAGGGTCAACGGTGTCACTGCTAGATGAGAAGGTGGCACAAGAGGTCGGCGCTCAAGGGAAAACGGAAGATCTGGTAATTGAAACGGTTGGAGGCCAGCTGATCAGGAAGAAGGACTCGCAGACATTGGATCTGTTGGTGAAGGGGATTCAACAAGCAAGAAGGAAAACCCTCAAGAGAGTCAAAACCGTCGATGACCTGAAGCTGACACCCCAGTTCTTGGACAAGAAGCGAATAGAAGACTGTCCACATTTGAAGAAGATCGCCGACTCCTTGTATTACGAAGGGGAGTCACCACAGCTGCTCATCGGTCAAGATAACTGGGAGCTCATCGTGACTCAAGAAGTGAAAAGAGGAAGACCAGGTCAACCAGTAGCCTCAAGAACGGGACTTGGCTGGGTACTGCATGGATTCGACACGGGAGGTATACGACCAGTGCACTTTGCCAACAGATGTCTTCACACCACGGGAGAAGAAGAGATGCATCAAGCCATCAAGGATCACTTCGCGATAGAAGCATTGGGTGTGCAACCAAGAAGACCCACGACAGACGCAGAAGGAAGAGCACTGGCCGTCCTCGAGAAGACCTGCAGAAGGCTAGAAGATGGTCGTTTTGAAGTTGGATTGCTATGGAAACGAGGAGACGAAGTCATGCCTGAGAGTTACACTTCGGCGAGGAACCGACTCTTCAACATCGAAAAGAAGATGGATAAAGACCCTCAGTTGAAGACAGAATACTGCAAGCAGATCCAGCACCTGATCGACAACAAATACGCAGAAGAAGCACCCGTCAAGCAAGGAGAAAATCAAAGGACCTGGTACTTACCTCACTTCTCCGTTGTACACCCGCTCAAAAAGAAGATTAGGATCGTGTTCGACGCCGCAGCGAAGTGTAAAGGAAGAAGCCTCAACGACGCTCTGCTGCCAGGACCAGACCTACTGCAATCGCTCTTCGGTGTGCTGCTGCGATTCCGACAAGGACCATTTGCAGTGGCAGCCGACATCAAGGAAATGTTCTTGCAAGTTCGCATCCGACCAGAAGATAGAGACAGTCTGCGGTTCTTGTGGAGAGGTGAACGACGTGACGTGGCGCCGAAGGAGTACAGGATGACATCAGTAGTCTTCGGTGCGACTTCATCTCCCTGCACGGCCATATACGTCAAGAATCGGAATGCAGCGGACTTCAAGGAGCAGTATCCGGAAGCAGTAAGGGCGGTGGAGCTGAACCACTACATGGATGACTATCTGCACAGCTTCCATTCGAAAGAGGAGTTCAGAAGAGTAACGGCGCAAGTAGACTTCATCCACAAGAAGGCGGGCTTCGAACTCAGGGGTTGGGCATCGAATCAACCTGAGCTGCTGCAAGACACGAACACTAAAGCAACGGAAAAGACAGAAGTGGACCTTGGCGAGAAAGAAGAGAAGACACTTGGACTGCGCTGGTTCACAGAAAGGGACTCCATCGGATTCAGGGCGAATCTCCGAAACACACCAGAAGAGATAGCAAAGGGTTTCAAGATTCCGACCAAAAGGGAAGTCACCAGCGCCGTCATGTCGACCTTTGATCCATTGGGGTTGGCGTCACCTGTTCTCGTCCAAGGGAAGAAGCTGCTTCAGAACATATGGAGAAGCGGCATCGGTTGGGATGACGAAATAGAAGAAAAAGAGTATGAGACATGGAAAACTTACCTGGAGAAGATGAAGCTGCTCCAAGATCTTCAAGTTCCGAGGTGTCTGGCGCCACATCGCACCGAGGGGGAGCTGCACACGTTCACGGACGCCAGCGAGTCAGCGTATGCAGCCACAGTGTATTGGAGGACGGAGAGCAAAGATGGGGCATACCAAGTGAGCTTGGTGGCGGCGAAAGTGCGAGTTACGCCACTGAAGCCTGTATCAATACCCAGACTCGAGCTGCAGGCGGCCCTCCTAGGAAGCAGACTGGCACACTCAGTGGAAGAAGAGATGGATCTGAAGGTGCAGAAGAAGACATTTTGGACAGACTCCAGCATTGTTCTTTCATGGATCAAGACGGACCCAAGAACATTCAAGACCTTCGTAGCTCATCGTTTGGCAGAAATAGAAGATCTCACAAAACCACAGGAATGGAGATGGGTGCCCACGGCTCAGAATCCAGCAGATGATGCGACGCGAGACGTGCCAGAAGAATTCGACTGCGATCACCGTTGGTTCACTGGTCCAGAGTTCTTGAAGAAAGAAGAAGCGCACTGGCCTGCGCCGAGAACCTTCAAGAAGGAGGCCACAGAAGAAGAGAAGACCACGGACGTCGTAGCAGCAGCGAGCATCAGCCACCCATCACCTGATCCAGAGAGGTTTTCGTCGTGGAAGAGACTTTGGCGAGCCACAGCGAGGGTACTGCAGATCATACAACGCTGCAGGAGAAGGGAACAGGTCCACGTCAGCAAAGAAGACCCAACCTGGAAGAAAACGCAAGGAAAGAAGGCGAAGCCAGCAGAGAAGAATATTCGACCTTCAAAGAAGCAAGAAGAATGTTACGTACCATTGGACGCGGACCTACTGGAGCAAGCTGAAACTCTCCTGTTGAAAGGAAGCCAAGAAAGAAGCTTCAAAGAAGAGATCAAGTGTCTACAACAAGGGAAGCAACTCGAGAGCAGCAGCAAATTGAAGAAGCTCGACATAGTGTTTGAAGATGGGCTCCTGCGCCTGAAAGGAAGGATCGACGCGATACAGGGCGTGACGAGAGAATACAAGCGACCCATCGTGCTCGACAGCAAGGACAAGGCAACGCGACTTATCATCGAAAACTTCCACTGTCGCTTCAATCATGGGAATCATGCGACAGTTATGAACGAGATAAGGCAACGCTTCTGGGTATTGGGATTGAGGTCAGCAATCAAGGCGGTTCAGCACCAGTGCCAGTGGTGCAAAACAAAGAAGGCGAAACCACAAGAACTACCGACGGGCAACTTACCTGCTGAGAGGCTGATGCACGGGACACATCCTTTCACGTGCACCGGCGTTGATTACTTCGGGCCAATGACAATCGCCGTAGGAAGAAAGCACGAGAAGCGATGGGGAGCGCTTTTCACCTGCCTAACTACCAGGGCGGTGCACATCGAAATCGCTCCATCGCTCTCAACCGACTCCATGATCATGGCTCTACGACGGTTCGCTGCGAGAAGAGGAATGCCGAAGATAATCTACTCAGACAACGGGACCAACTTCGTCGGCGCCAACAAAGAACTCAAAGAAGCGTTCGACGTGCTGAAGAAAGAAGACCTCATCACAGAAGCGGAGAAGATTGGCGTGCAATGGAAGTTCATCCCGCCTGGTGCACCTAACATGGGCGGTGCATGGGAGCGTCTGGTGCGATCCATCAAAACCGCACTGGACGCCACACTCAAAGAACGACATCCTCGAGAGGAGGTACTCCACACCCTTCTCCTAGAGGCCGAGCACATCGTGAACTCTCGGCCTCTCACCCACATCTCCGAGAACCCTGAAGAAGAAGCGCTCACACCAAACCACTTCCTCATCGGGCGATCATGCGGCGCTACGAGAATCGGCAGCTTCGAAGACCACGTGCTCGTGGGCAGAGACACCTGGAAGGCGACGCAGCGACTTGCCGATCACTTCTGGCAACGTTGGCTGCGCGAATATCTGCCCACTCTGCTGCCGAGGAAGACTACGGGCAGAACCAGCTCTACGGACCTGCGAGTCGGCGACATCGTGCTCATCGTCGACCACAGCCTGCCGAGATGCACCTGGCCACGCGGCAGAATCCTGCGGGTGTATCCTGGACAAGATGGGCGGATCCGGATCGTCGACGTCGAAACAAGAGGCGGTGTGCTGCGACGGCCGAGCTCGCGAGTGGTGCTGTTGGTGCCGGGAGTGTCGCCGAGGCTGGAGGATGGTGCGACGCACGAGGGGGAGACTAGAGATGAGAGGTATATACTGGTAGAGGTATATATACCAAGTATGTGCTTCCCAGTACACAGACCGGGTACGGACCAAAATACTGGGTAAATACCTTGAAGGTATGACGTCAGACGCATAGTACGATACGAACCGCTACCACAAGGTAGCGCCCAGTTTGTGCGGTATCGGTAGTTCGGTACGCCGAAGCCACCCGAAGCTACCCGACAGCTTACGAAGGGACCCGAAACGTCATTCGTGCTTTATGAACATTCGGATGATTTAATTTAGTTAGAAAAAATGGGTACCTACTTATTTTTACGTGCTTAACCCTTCAGATACCGTCAATTAGAAACACAATAGTAAGACAATAGATGCGCGGCCACCGGTGGTCGATTGGGGATTCATGAATTAAGGAACATAATTGCATAATTACATTTTTTGTCACGACGTGAAAGAGTTCCTTAGTTTGTTTATGTTAGGGAATATTGAGTGTAGGTACTGTAGGTACGTACCTAGGTCGACAATGTTTTGATTTTTTGCGTCAGATGTATCTCATAATGCATAATTACGTATACTTGAAACGTCGTACCTACATTATATTGGAAGCATACCATACTTATCGTATACGTTTACTTATCGAAATCCTACCACACCCAAATACTTAGAAGTATTTTAATACCTGGTATTTGTACCAGGTATTTAGTGATACCTATACCTTAAAGGCCGGGTATGGAGAATGGCAGGTATATCTCATCTCTAGGGGAGACTGTCGGCGACAGAGGTCCCTTGCAAGCAGCAGGGGGCAAGTAGTGTGCGATGCCTACTAACGCGCAGGTAGATTTTATGTTCTCTACGATTAGAATAGGATGTTTTTTATTTGATAAGTGTTTACTTTTTAGGAACTTAGGTCTTGATAGAATAGTGTTCATAGACTGAGTTTACTATTGGAATAACCTGTAAATAAGATTCTAATAAGAATATGTAAGTTTTAATAAGAATACTTGGTAATTTGTTTGTTGACTATTTTTAAATAGAGTTTATTTAAATAGTCTGTTCCTAATGAAGATTCTATGTGTTCAATTAGTGTTTTTAAGTATAGTATGTGATATTAGAAACATTAGAATCGAGATAGAGTAATTTAAAAATTATCGAAGTTAGTAATTTCAGTTACGTAATTTGAATCGTTTGTTTACCTTTTTTGTGTTAGGTCCGATACCCACCTACATTGTGTTTCTAGATAGAATCTAGTTAGAAAATGATTATGTAACAGTTAGATTTCAAATTAACGAAGTTTTGAGAAAGATATCGAATTGTTGGTGTCTCGCAATATTGTAAACAATGTGTTTTGATAAGTTAATGTTCTAGAAACTTTTTTGTATGCAATGATATGTGCAATATTGTTATTTTATAAGATAGTACATATTATTACGAGTATTTTGATGTGCATATTGTCATGTTTTCTTAAAGAAATAAATAAATACGGCGTCAGAAAGGGCTCGGCTGAAGTGAAAGTTGAAGTAAATTTAGAGTCAAAATACGCGGTCCCCGAGAACGTAAAGTTTCGCGGTATAAAAGACGGGGCAATTTTGAGTCCGATGTCAGTCGAACACGAGCCACCGAAGAGGCAACATCTCAAGGGAAATACTTCAAGCCGAACCCCGAAGACCCCACTTGTCGAAAAACGGTCGAAAAACGTATTCTTATTTCTACTCCTTCCCCCCCCCTCAATCTGTGGTACACTCCACCGTTGCCCCTAGGCTCCAAAATCTACGCATTCAGGGGTGCGTGGTGGCGTACGTGACCAGCGCAACAAGCAACGTGCGCCAAATATCGGGTTTGAACTGTCCCGAGGGCTCGGTAGCCACAAGGGTTCCGCCCGCTACCGTCACCGCCTCTTAGCAGGGGCTAGTCCGCCACAGTAATCATAAGTTTATGTTCACACCTATCTTTAGCCGTAACATATCATTACACATATACATTAATTCTTTCAAATATTTCTTTAAAACACTTTTAAGCAAAAAGGCTTTGTAAGGTTATAATTAAGTAACATATAATGAAAATTTAAATTGTGTTTATGAACTGAATATCATATATATTAATTCATGAATCCCCAAGCGACCACCGGTGGCCGCGCATCTATTGTCTTACTATTGTGTCTCTAATTGACGGTATCTGAAGGGTTAACAAAAAATTAACGATTTATCTGCGTTCTAAATTAAAAAAAAAAATTGAATTTCTTTTTAGTATTAGGAGTGTACTTCGGTTTGATATCTTTGCATGATCTCCTTCGACCTACAAAGGTTAGGGAGCGGAAATTAAAAAAAAATTTGAAAAAAATGTTGAATTTAAGTTTTCGAAGAGAATTCTTTAGATAATTACTACGCTACGCCGCCAGACCAGATATTGTGATTGAGGTAATAATAGATGCGTGTGCGTGCTTATGAAGATTGTTTGTTTGTAGTGTTTTACCACCACATTTAAAAAAATAGTTTTACTTTATTTTTCTTCAAAAGTGTGCTGAAAAACGTCGCGTCGTATGATACACGTGAATATTGGTTATTACCGTCCTCGTCTCGGTTACCGCTGAGGCGGTGATCACATAACGTGCTATTGTATTTAGATATTATATATACCTACGCGTTAAATTACAAAATCAGAAACTGAAGACATGGAAAAATTCCTACTCTATAAGTAAATAACATTATTCAAATGTTGCCCTTCACGGCTCTGGCGCTCTTCACAACGATCCTTTATGAAAACGCGCCTCGGAAGTTGAGTCGAAATATTGTTGCAGAGTGCAGACACAAAGATGAAAGGGGTTACAAAGGCAAAACTTTCCGATGTACTACAACGAGTGTCACCACCGCTTGTCTCACTCCCTTTAACCCCACTACCGGCAATAAACCAATACGAACGCGCATTATGCAACTAACAGACCACACATACTTAGATCGCAATTTTTAAAGTTTACTATCGGTAGTTGAACTATGAGCATTGCCCTACTTTGTGGCACGCCTGCCCCGCTCACAAAGCCATTCTATTCTCTTTCATCTGTTCTGTGGTTGCAGATATGGTTGATGGATGACTGGTTGTACATTTTATTCTTCAGATACTTAACCCCAGAGTAAAAACATCTAGTAAGAATTTGAGGTCTGGGTCTGGGCTCTATAAGGAACTTAAAATGTTTATTTTAAGGGCATGCAATTTGATATAAGTAAAGGGTATGTAGCACAGCAAATTAAATTACACCAAATTATTTAATTTGTAAAAGAATAGTACATTGTTAGACTAAATAAGTAACTTTCACCCCGAGGTAAGCACTGTGTTTTTCATTACGAAAACAAGGAAAGTAAAAGTAAAATAATAAAAAGTTTGTAAAACAGGTTTTACAAACTTTTTATTATTTTACTCAGGAGTCGTCGCACCTATGATTTTAGGTAGGTATCTTTCTTCTGAATTAGGCGGCAAAAGGTTTTCTATAGTACTGCTTTAGCCTCTTCTATTAAGAAATTAGGCGTTAAATCATATTTTAATCTGATAAACTTATCATTCTCTGGTGTACGAAAATGTAAACTCTACAACTCAAAAAAACCTATGACGGATTGCCATTTTCCCGCCATTTTCTTTTTTTTTCTGTGGCCGGCCAGCTTTTCAGCCTTTATTTTTCGTTATTGAAAAATTAGAGAATTATTTGTAATTTATTAAAAATAAAGTATTTTAAAGAAGCAATTGAAACACTGTAGTTGGCCCATAATTAAAGGAAAAAAACATCTTACAACAATTTACGAATAATTAAAACAGCCACGACGCAATTTTTTTTTTCAATTTTATAAGCAAAATAATTGTATTTGGTATGCATTTTTATCGATGAACCAAATGCTTAATATTGGTATAATAAATGATGTTTATTACGTATTTCTATAATATAATCTATTCCTCTTTATTATTTGGCCTGAAGGACTTTGTATCCATGAAAAGATACTTCAAAATGGTTTCAGGAACCTCGGAAACACTACATTTACTTATTGTTTAATTTTATTTTACCGAACTTTTACTGACGTGATATTATTTTAATAATTATTTCTAGTGATTATTAAGAATTTTAATATAAATAATAATCTTGTCTGGGGTATTGTAAATTTTCGGCCATATCTTGGCCAACCCCTTTGCAATGTTTTTCAGACATCCGCTCTTACGCGATTATGACGTTAAATGCGTAAAAAAATTTGGAATCCCAGCATTTTATGGATATTATCTAGGCTTGTATTGAAATCAATTTAAAAAATTGTGTAAAACTAATTCAGTAAAGACCTCTGAAAATCTGTTTAGTACATGAACACTTCATAATTTACACAAAAAAAAAAAATACAATAGAAGCCTTGCTTTAATCAAGATTCTGAATGACGACTTTTTTTTTAACTTTAGTGTTTAAAAAAAAACACGTACTTTCTGGAACAAGTTTTGTAAAATTATCAAGTAAATCACGGAATTACCTCACGAAAAACTCTTCCTTAGGTTACTTATTTTTTTAAAGAAACGTGCTAAAATTTCGCAGTTTTTCGAGCACCATGCGTACCCCCCGGTTTTCAGGGTAGCAAACATGACTGTAAACTACTCTCAAGGAATCTAACAATATATAAAAAAATCTTAGATATATACGCGTTTGAGATGTTTGATATCGATTTTGTCTGGCCTAATTACAAATATTTGCAAAATAATACATTTGCGACATAATATCGTTTACTTACAAAGTAATATATTTGCGAAATTGAGATGTTTGTCAAATGATTATTTTTTATAATGTTCTTTCTAAAATTATCTCTGTTATTGGTTGCCAGGACTCCCAAATTCAGCGAGATGGTTGGAGAAGGTTTTTGTGGCTAGTGTCCAAAATATAGTAAAAGACAATTGGTTTTAATTGCTCTGCCCCATAAGCGATAAGTAATTTAGCATTATAAATAAATCCACTAAGACATAAGAAAATGTAGTCGCAACACAATAACAAACAGTATCTACTACGTGCGATGGACGGACGGTGAGAAGCTTATCATCGATTTCTAAATTAAGAGTTAAGTTGAGTCGTTCTCAAATTATACTTAGGTATGTAAATCAGTCTTAATTTAGTAGAAAAAAAGGGTTTTGTCAAAGTCTTAATTCATGAATACCCAAGCGACACCCGGTGGCCGCGCATCTATTGTCTTACTATTGTGTCTCTAATTGACGGTATCTGAAGGGTTAAACTCATCGGCACCAGAAGTAAGTGCGTCAACCATACCTTCGATAACGTGAATGGAACAACTGACCCAAATTAATGGAGAGGTATGTAAATTGCCTCTTATCTCAAAAGAAATTGGGAATCCACAACAGGTGACTCAGAAGTTAAAACAGACAGGTAAGAGGTACCTACTCCTACATTCATAAACCCGCTCTAAGGCCCGTATTACAGAACATCGCTCATTACTCAAACTTACTTAAAACTAGTTTCAAACAATCAAATGGCTTGAATCTAGTTTTAAGTAGGTAATGCTTGAACTATTGAGCGACGTTCTGTAATACGGGACTAAGTGTGTAATGCTGTGGCTACATTATCGAGATTGGGCGAATATTCGCTTTGTCGAGAACAAGTGTGGCAGAGTAGTTCGTCGAATCGAAAAGTATTCGGGCGAACACGATTGCTTCTCGATACACACAGACGGCCAATGTAGACAACAACAACGCGTATATCCGAATGCGATGTTTTTATCGTGACAACGCGACAAGTAGCTATATTCGCGTGATAATGTAGCAACACTAGCTATAATTAAAAATCAGGCAAAAATGGAACTCCGAAAGCGAAAGTCGAATATCATGACTGCAAACGAAATAAAGCGTGCCCGATACTATCTATCCCTAATGGACGTGAATACGTGATCCAAAAGCCCCCCTACACCGATGTTCGCACGAGCCATAGGTAATTATGCCACATACCTGTCGGACGGCTACCACGTTTGTCAAAGCCTCACTTCTATTCTGTGTTGCGTCACTGAATAAAAGGATAGCAACAATGCCGAGGGGTGACAGTCAGCCCCTTCGTACCCACTACAGCCAAGAGACGGGGTGGCCACCTGAATTCACGGTAAATTTCGGGGGTTTGAAGTGATCCGGGATACCGGGAGTACTTCTTTTTTTAATTCTATCGTGTTTCGTTAATGTCTCGTTTCACTGCAGCTATAGTAGATGTGTAGGAGTGGTAGGGTTGCCTACTATTTTTACAAGAATTAAAGTATTTTTTTGTCTAAGAAGAATATTAAACAGTATTTTAGAGAAAGGAACATTATTTTATTCCTTTAATGTTTTAAATTGCGTATTTTTAGAGTTTCTGACACAAATTATTAATTAACAGTCTTTTTTTAAAACTTTATACGCCCTACGACTATCTGTACATATAATAATAAGTCTGTAGAAGTTTTTAGTTGTACAAGCATCACGTAGAATGTACGAACTCGATGTAGATAACTTTATAAATTAAAATTTATGTGTAAATTGATATATTACTTAGGCTTTGTCTCATCGCAATCGGTTGACTATATCGAAAGATACATAAATGTATATGAATTTAAAGTGTTCAACAAGTAGAATGTCACACCTAGACTGTTAGGCGGTACGAAGTTCGCCGGGTCAGCTAGTAATAACTAAAATTAAAATAACTGAGGAGCTCATTCGATTTGTTCTGAAACTCTATTATTGTAATTTAATAAGAACCAAAATGCGAGAGCATCTAACACTACCGCACACAGTAGAGGTCTGCCCTGCTCGGGCAGAGCACCGCCGTGTCCTCGTTCAGGCTATGGTCCGGGGCGAGGAGAAATGGCAGGCGGTCGCCTCCTTTTGCGAAGCTGTTATGCTAGCAAAGGACGAGCGGCACGCGTGAGGGAGCGAAGTCCTCACTCCCCAGCCGCCGAAATTCCGACCCCAACTACCAGCCACGGTAGGCGCGTGCTTGCGGACGTCAAGCAATGGATAGCCCGCCGTCCGGCCGTCCGGTAGTCAACCGGACCGAGCGCAGTCGTCAACAGCGCGTAGTGACCCACGCGCTCCTCAAAGAGATGTCAGCAAACTGTAGGGACCTAGTAGGGTCGATGATGCTCGCTAGCTAGGACCACGGGGAATTTCTGAAAAGGAAACCCGTAGCCCTAGTAAGAAAAGGGCAACTGAAGCACACAGGTGTGGTTTTAGTCAGTAAAAGTCTGACACGCCCTCTCGCTCTACCCAGTGCGGGAGAAGTCATAGGATGATTTCCACCACAAAAAAAAAAACTAACACTACCGAGTAAGCAGTTTGATGCTGAAAACATTCTGTATACTTTATTTTTGTTGAACAGTAAAAAGTGTATGGTAAGTAGTGAAAAACAGTAAGTGAAATACTGTTTTTTAACAGTATACTTAGTTGGCACTTTGGCAGCCCTACTTAGTGGAGACAAAGACGCAGAAGTAAGTAGCTTATTATTTCCTCCTGTTTTATGTTCAGAAATATATTATAAGCGAAGAGTTTTGCGCCTGTCATATTTGAAAACGCCTAATTTATGCAATACTTAAGTGACTTTACAATAATCGTGAATGCCCCCTCTCCATCCTTACATGGAGTAATTCCTAATGGCAACGATTTATAAAGACGCGAGACGTACTTACCTGTATAAATAATTTATTTTCACGAAGCATCTGTCTTGGATGTGTTCGTAATGTGTGTGTTATTTTCTATGACACACGGCGCTTCGAGAAAAGTAAAAGAGAAGTGAACCCATACACAATATGTATCCATGGGTTGAAATGGTTGGTGACATACATGTCATGTATGTCCTCTGTGCTGACTAGTCCTGAGATAGAATGACTATAATAATAAAATTTTCGGTTAAACAGTACCTACCCTTATCAAGTTATCATACATACCTTTCAACTAACATAACCATATCAAATAATTTTGTTAATAATTATGATTTAAACCTAAGACCCAAACACTTACACCCAAGTTGTTTCAATTATGAATTTGTCGGTTTTTATCCCGAAATGAGATCGAAATATTCAATGACGCTGTCGACTGTTGATTGGCTCAGTCGACCGCGAATACAGGCCCTACCACGAGCTCTTAACACGATCCATTATACGACCTAAACTGATTTGTTAAATGATTTATTTATGTACATAAACACTGTACAAAGTCGCACTTAATGCCTTAGGCATTTTCTGCCAGTCGACCTTAGGGTGGTGCAGAAACTTAACACGGTAGATGCAACTTAATGATAAACAAATAGATTGAGAAAAAATAAGATGAGAGAAGAAGAGCTATGTAGGGTGTAATAGCTCTGTAGCGACATCTATGACGCCACATAAGAACTACGAAGAAAATACGAAATCCTGCATCGCGCAATCAAAGTTCTCCGCGCGATTTGAACATATACGACAGCCCGACACCAACTATCGGGCAGTCGCCCACCAGACTATAACACCCGGTCTGGTCGGAGGATCCTCCCTTTTAAACGGAGGTATGTGGGGCTTTACTCTGTTTCGCATACCTCCAAACTGGTGACCCTCGACAAAGAACGTCAGCGCAGCCTTCATGCAGCTACTACTTCGTGACGTCATCATCACTTCCTCAAGCTTTCGAGCAACGAGCCATACAGCCAGCACCCTCGGCTAAGGGTATCCTGACCACCAGTATGCCTACCTGGTCATACCTGGTCATCACCTCAGCCGCATCAGCGACCTTGGCTTAGCACCTTCGGCCAGTTATATGAAGAGCCGTGAAGAACCTCTCCTGGTCGACGCCAGCAATCAAGCCCTACGTCGCACAAGCACCGCTCCGACTCACTGGAGCCTGCAGCATCGTCCCGACTCACTGGGACAGCACCACCCCGACTCACTGGGGCATCACCCCGACTCACTGGGGCATTATCCCGACTCACTGGGATAGCAACACCCGACTCACTGGGGCATCACCGCAGACAGTTCCGACTCACCGAGAACTATGCGGCATCGGTTCCGACTCACTGGAACCAACCTACCGCTGGCTTGGCACACATCAAGAAGCATCAAGAACCATCGATCTCCGATCTCCGGAGGGGAGTGATGTAGCGACATCTATGACGCCACATAAGAACTACGAAGAAAATACGAAATCCTGCATCGCGCAATCAAAGTTCTCCGCGCGATTTGAACATATACGACAGCCCGACACCAACTATTGGGCAGTCGCCCACCAGACTATAACACCCTGTCTGATCGGAGGATCCTCCCTTTTCAAAGGAGGTATGTGGGAGTTTACTCTCTGTTCCGCATAGCCTCTAAAGCTCCATCCCTCTTTCTCGCTCGCACGTCATGGTAAGGCCCGGAAGCGCCAGATCCGTGTAATGAGCTCAGAAAGCATTACACGAGGTGTTTGTAAAAAGAAAAGTACAAAGGATATTTTTTGGTTGGTCGCCAAAAACCTAAATAAACAGGAGAAAAACAGAGCACTCAAAGGCGCAGACGTTTACTCAAGTTTTATTGAGTTTAATTGAATTTCGCGGATTTTGCGTCGACATTGTTACTTATTATTACAATAGGATTTAGGAGTTAGGATACAAATGACATGATTGTTTTCAAACTTGCTATCGATAAACATCTACACTTCTATACTAAGTAAAGAGGTATTTTTTTTTTGTTTGTAGGAGGTAATCTCTGGAAGTACTGGGCCGATTGCTAAATTTTTTTCCCACGAAAGCTGCTTTATTCCTGAGTGACATAGGCTATATTTTATGTACGCGGGCGAAGCTGCAGGCAAAGGCTAGTACATAATACTCTTACTTGTCAATTAGGGTTAGATAGAAAAGGTAGGTTGTATAGAAAACCGATAAAATTGTGTCCGTTAAAATTTGATCTTTTTAAAGTTTTAATTTTGCACAAAAAGTTTCAATCTTAGTGTTATGAATGAGATCGCAATTATTTCCCGTAGTACTCATTTATTATGCATCGAAGTGTACAGTAATAATATTACACATCACATAGCAATAAATCAATATGGCTGTTAGAGGTAGCTGTAGGTACCTACGCGGAGGGGGTGGGGGGGAGTGGTCCGACCCCTCGCCTCCGCCAGTCGAGAAGCCTTGTTATTCCTGAAATTGTTCGCGCAGATGTAAACAATCTTGATTGAGTATTGATTGTAGGTCCTATCATAAATTAACAATAACAAGTACAAAAGACACTTATTAATAACTAGGTTAAAAACCTAACAACCGATAGATCTGGGTCGATCCAGGGTTCAGCCGGGCGCGGGCGGTGATCTCGCACAGAGATTTGAGACCATCAGATGGTCTCAAATCTTATAAGCCTCTGCTTATTACAGATTTAAATTCTAAATCTGTTATTTTCTTTATTTTTGTGCTCATTTTGTGATTTAAGAAATTATTTGGGTTCAGATTTTGTACTTTAATAAGATCAAGGAATGGCCAGCGGAGCCCTTCTCTTTTAACGAAACAAGGGAATGTACTTACGTCATTATTTATTTAGTACTTATTACCTATGACATTTATCTAAAAATATTTTTCCTGTGCCAGCTCTGACAGGAAAATTGCTGTCTTTTTCATAATGGAACTTTCCGTAGCGCGCATCCTGTTGGACTACTTATATCGTCGGTAAAATTAATAATAATAAATCATTTATTATCTGGCATCTTGGCCCATAGATATATATATCTTACAGACTAACATATGTAATATATATATAGAGTAAATACAACTTGTCGTTAGCTTATTAAGTGGACGCTTACTTACTAACTTACATAATTACTAAGAATTTCTAAATAATAAAATAATTTCTTTTAGACAAATTATTTTATTATTATTTTTGAGGAATTTAATAAGTCATTCACGCGCCATTCAAAAGATTCTTGTACAGCTAGTAGCTACATACTAATATGAAATTCAAGAATTCAGGATGAACGTATCCAATTTAAATTGTATAACCCCCAACATTATATACTTGCTTATTTTCTGACGAATAAAATGTGTGGGGTGGGGTGTCGAGTAATGCAAATTATTTATTTTCCGTTCATAAAATTAGAACTAAGTACATCTAGTGTTTGAAGTGACCTTTTGGGCAACAAAGTAGAGTAGTGCCCGTGTACAGTAGGTACACATACCTCTTGCTAGCTTGGGTCGTCGGCTAATTTATTTAATATGCTTTTGCCCGCGGCTACGCTCGCGTTAAATTCGGGGTGTTTACGGTTCCCTGGGGAAGTGGGGGTTGGAAAGAGACAAAAAGTAGTTTGTTACTCTCCATCTATTCAACTATCTCTACTTAAAAAATCACGTCAATTCTTCACTCCGTTTTGCCGTGAAAGACGGACAAACAGACACACACACCTTCTCATTTATAATATTAGTAGGGATATTATCACACTACGTAATTTCATATTATTAAAATCAAAGAGAGCGTTTTCTGTACCTTCCCAAATCATGACTTTTTAGTTTCCTTATTTACATCCGAAAGCCACCATAACCAGCCATGTCGGTCTCGTCAAGGAGCCTCACAAAAGGCGGCGAACAATTAGTTTTATTTAAAAATATTATTAAATTCTCCTTCTTTTTAGCGTATCGATTGCAAAACTAGTTACAATTCCTTGCCTGGCCCAGAATTCTCATTTAAATTCGATTTCAACACATTTTCCAACATTTAAAAATATTAAAAAAAAAAATGCGCTCAGCTGAACACGGAACCTCGCCCTATTTGAAGTCTGTTAAAAAAATTGTTTGCCGGTGTAGAGAAAACAGGCATATCCTCCGAGTCGTAGGTATCGAGGAGGACTTCTGCATCAAGTTTTATATCCAACCGGGAAACTACAGCTCCGCTAGGTGAAATAGCTGTCATCAGGCCGCCGTTCGCGTTGGTGGCGGCGTTGCTAAGTCGAGATATTTGATTTGCTTCCATTTTTAGCTTTCGCTAAGTTTTCGTAATGTAGCATGGTGATGGTGACAATAGTCAGTAATAATTCTTGTAATACACACACACTACTAATTGGGAACCTCAGAATTTAACACCTATTTCAAAAGCAAGTTGCTGTTGAATAATCTTAGCCACTTCGTTATGCCTGCTCAAATATTCATCATTAGCCAGACGAGAAAAACCAGAGATAATGTCTGATGGACTCACCCGGAAGGTTGCATGTCCGAAACACGTCAATCGTCCTTCATTTTGTATCTCTGGTAGCTCGTCAACATAACTTTTCCCCCGATCGTACCGACAAAACCATCCATTTTCCCGAATTGTTAGCCCGGCTAGAGACGCCGAAAAATCTACAAGCCCATGAAGAGCCTGATAAAATAGGCTCGTGGAATCCCTTGTCCCATTATCACCTTTTAAAACTTTGTTTCAATTTAGTTTTAGATTTCTATAATATTGACATTATTGTTAAGCGAGAACAACGTTTGTTGGATCAGCTAGTTATCCAAAAAGGAAGCAAAGGGCTTTATGATAACGCGCGAGAAACTTTAGAGACTGATACAAGAAATTTCCGAAAATTCTAAAGTGACTTTTGTCCAACTAGCATGTTCATAACGAAACTGTGCGTTGGGTAGTAATTTACTAGTTGAATTTATATTACATTCGAGAAAGAATCTGCCATTAGGTCCTTATCAGGCAGCGTTAGTTAGAAAATTTCCCGTCTACTCGTTTAATAATGTTATGGCATTACGCTCAATACTTAAAGTATGTACAAGTAACTTTTCATATCTAGGTTACCTAGTTCTACCCAGAGACGCATTATTATCGCTCGTGTTTACCTTTTCAGGACTTGCCTCCGAGTAAAAATATTAAGTATTTCTTTATATTGTACAGTCCTACTGGCATTGATTTTTTAACAGAGTTCTAAAAAAAGAGGAGGTTCTCAATTCGGATGTTTTTTTTTAAATGTTTGTTCGCGCATAACTTCGTCGCTTGCCAACTGATTTAATTTTTTTTTGTTGGAAAGAGTATACTTCCCAAATGGTTCCATAATCGCCAAATAGGGATCTGATGATGGAATCTTGGCGAAATCGAGGGAACTCTTCAAATCCATCTAATTTTTTTAGTGAAGTCGGTTATTTTTATTTTTTATAAAAAGGTTTCATTAATACTGGTATACCAAACTTCACGTAAGTACCTCCGACAATAAGGGACGTTACAATTTAGAACCACAGCGCGCCGTGCTTGGGCCTAGTGCGTCGATTGATTTTCAAGAAGTGTCGCTCCTCTTTTGAGACAACTTATTCGTGCGATCGACAAAATGTTAAGCCGGTGGGCCCGGCTGACATTTGTACACCTTTGACAGCCGTTGCAGATAATCAGAAGCTAGGGTATCCGATACCAAACGGTAATCTTGCCGAGAGGGATCGTGTTATCCTATTACTGGGTTGTGGAGGTCAGAGAGGCAGACGTTCCTTGTAAAAATCTGATATGCCGCATCATTATAGACTGAAAACCGAACACCGACACCAGCCACCGTAGGCTCGGGCTTGCTGACGGCGAGCAAGGGAAGCTCGGCTTCGGTACGAAAGGCAAGAAGGAACGGGGTGGGTTTTTAAGAGTCAGTAAGAGTCTGACACTAATGTCATTTAGACAATTATTACCCAACCAAAAAAAAAACGCCGTACGTCGACAAACATACCTCGAAATTGATACAATTTTGAACTTTATCAACTATCAATACACAAAAAATTTCATATCCCAGTGTAGAGAATTCAAATAGATACATCGAACTGAAATGAATTTTGATGTCACCAACTGCATCAGCCTTTGTCGGAACATTTTAGTTTTTTTTTTTATGTTTGGGTTTTTGTGCTGAAGCCGTTGAAAATGGTAAAAAGTGAAATAAAATCATAGTAGGATGAAACCTATTGGAAAAGGAAGAGAATATAACAAAAATCAAAGGAAAAATAATTTACGGGCGATCTGAGGTCGGGAAATGGATGTGCGTTTTTAAGGGTAAAGAACAGAATCACGATTTTCGACAAAACTAGAAGTCCTATGTAAAAAACATAATTTGCAAAATTGTAGATAGTAAAAAGATATACAACTTTTTTTTAAAGTGTTTTATTGCTGGTGTTTCAAGTGGAATGCATAGTTGAAAAGCGTAAAAAGCTATTATATATTTTTACTTAGGATTGGTTGAGGCTACTAAAAGTTATCTGTATAGTTACATTTACCCCGCTAATAACGTAAAATGGGGTAAAAACTATACGACCGTCAAAGCTGCAATATTGCAAAAAAAAACCTAGAAACGAAAAGCAGGCTAATTTTGCGCATTTGCTTCATAAATAAAATTAATAAATTGTTTTATAAAATATTAGCTTTTGCCCGCGCGGCTTCACTCCCGATCTTCTCTACTCTACCCTAATCTACGCTACTATACCCCCTACTCTACCCTACCAAACTTCACATAAACCATCTACTAAATAGTCCGAACAAAACCTAAAAATTTGGTTTAGATAGGTGAGCCCGTTCTTGACACTGAGAGTTGAGAGTCTGACACTGTCCCCCGCTCCACCCAAGAGCGGGTTTCGTCAAATAACAACGAAAAGTGGCATTGATTTTTATATATTACTAGCTTTTGCCCGCACGACTTCGCTCCCGCTCTTCCCTACCTCTACCTTACCAAACTTCACATAAACCATCTACTAAATAGTTCGAACAAAGCCTAAAAATTTGGTTTGGATAGGTGACGGGCTCACCTATCCAAATTCTTGAGTTATAAAATAACAACGAAAAGTGGCATTGATTTTTATAATATAGATCTAAAAAGTTATGAGTTTACATGTGGATGGACGGCGGGGGAGAGGGAGGCCAAAGAAAAGATGGATGGATTGTGTGAGAAGTGATATGAAAGAAAAGGGAGTTAGTGATAGCGTGACGAGTGACAGGACAGAATGGAAGAAAAAAACGTGTCGTAAATTGTGTTTTTTCTATAATATGGTTTCTTATTGTAAATTTTTATTCTTAATGTGCAATAAAGAATATATAAATAAATATAAATAAATAAATAAAACGGGACAAGGGCAGGAAGATGATGATGAGATAGAATAGATAGATAGATTGCCAGGACAATTTGTTGAATGAATGGAACACCTATCAAGCGGCTGCTTACGGATTTTTGAAGTCTTCTTTGAGGTTTCATTCTTAGGAACAAGAATAATATTTTTATGATTTTTTGAACCTATACTGATGTAGCAACATCTATGACACCCATATGACGCCGCAACTCGCGTATCGCTACACTATGATTGTTAATTTTTACTTCTCATCAAGACTGACAACTCTTGAAGATTATTTTCTCTCTTATTAAATCAATATCATATCCTGCTTTTATTATTCCTAATAACAAATACTCAATTAAATACGACTATTGTGAAAAGTGAATTCACTACACTAACCATTAACGAAGCAATTACCCCAGGGAATGCTGAATTATCGAATAAAGAAAATTTACAATAAAAAAGAAACTGCATGAAACCAAAGTTGGAATAATATTTTTTCTAGTTGCAATTGCCCCGGGTCGTCTTAAAGCTGCTTTATTCTTGAGCCAGTTAATTAAATAAGTACTACTTGGCTTATTACTTGGGCTTGATCAAGATTAAGCAGCTGTTCCGGCGCGAAGCACCGTCTCATCCTTGCTAAGAGTCGAGAGAAATATTTAAAAAAGGTCACAAGTTGGACATCACCGTTACTAAGTACAAAACCAGTCACGGGCACGGCAGGTTATAGCGGGCATTAGGTGCCAGTAAAAAGCCGGGTGCAGAAGCAAAATAACCCTTCAATCGCATGGGTGGCCCGGTGACCATGTAATTATGTCGCCCGCCAGGTACCATAACTGGCTTATAACTTTGTGATTTTTCATATCGGTATTGACATAAAAATACTAGACTGGTGTTTCAGGTTTTGCATAATAATATACTAAAAACAAAGTTGTATAATAATATGTATTTAGTAATAATAAGTATAATTATCAGTTGTCTAGTACTCATAATAGCACAAGCTCTGCTTAGCTTGGGACCAATATAGTGCGTGTCATGTCTGAAGTCGTCGAAGTTATTATTCATTATGTCACTAGCTGACCCGGCGAACTTCGCACCGCACAACAGTCAATGTAGTATATCTTTCGATATAGTCAGCCGATCGCAATGAAGCAAAGCCTAAGTAATACAATTTTAATGTATAAATTGCTGTAAAAGTTATGTACATCGATTTTGTAAATTTTTCGCGATGAGCGCGCACTACTGAAAACTTTTGCAGAATTATTTATTTATTTATATGCACACAAAAACAAGGAAAAAAGAAATAGAGATAGAAGAATATAAATGTGGTGCTTATTTTAACGAAATTCCTTCCAGCAGACCTGCGACTGCGAGTTGGATGAGAAATGTACACAAAGACTATTGACTGTATTTATTCATTCCTAATTCTGTACTAACTTGACTTCTGACTCTGCTTTTACCTATTCAATCTCCGTTTATGCCGAACTCCCTGCAGCTGTCGAGGCATGATTAATCAAGTTTGTCAGATTTCTGTGGTTGTCTCTCACCCCATCCCATCCCATACCATTCTTTTAAGGGAAAATTTTCCTGAAATGGGTGTTTTATTTGTGTCTATATCAAAGACTCAAAGGGCATTAATAATTGAATACAAAGTTTCGAGTACCTAAATCTGGGCAGACATAAAATATTTTTCATACAAATTTTCCTATCCGTTTTCACCCCTTTTGGAGATTAATTTCAAATATCCTTTTCATTTGTTGTGTACTCGTACATTCAAAAGGAAAGCTTTGTGGAAATTTTGTACTCGTGTTTTATTATTTTTTACATTTGCATGGTTTTTTCGTTTAGCCAGTGATACTCCTAGTATTATAGTCACTATGTTTTCCAGTAGAATGCGACTGAAACCCTGATTTTTCAATATTTGCCAGCAAATATATCGAGTCAGCCTTCTCGGAATACTTCGCAGGAGTAGTCGACACCACAATAAAATTTTCCGCATCAATTTACCGAGATCGCGTAAGGATTCAACGATTCCCATATATTCGAGTTGTGTAGAAACTTGACATAAAAAATTACACAATATTCGCTAGCAATCTAATATAAGAATAGTGCAAACAGTTGCTATGTTGAATGAATCACTTAACCTGTCGCTAGTTTAAACGATAGCAGTCTAATGATGAGTATCAAAGGTTGGGGACCTTTTGTGTCTACTTCGAGAACGGCTTCTTCGGAAGCGCAGTCTGACTAAATCAAATTTCATCCATTATTGGACTAAATAATAGTGGTTTCAAAACCGTGATCCGCTGGAGCGGAAGATATGATCTGGGCAATTTTGTAAGAGTTTGCAGGTGTGGAGAATGTAGTGAAAAAATAAACATTAAAATGGGTTTTCTTTCATTTAAATCGATTTTAGAATATCTAAATTTATTTGACAAATAAATAAAAAATGGGATAAATACTGAGAAAATTACTGTTAAATATCTAGTTACGTACAATCTTCTTCCACTGCGTTACACACTACATATATCTTTATCTACCGGCTAACTCACAAAACACACACACACCACTCGCTAAACATCTCGAAAGATAACTCTTTCGAGATGTTTTTTTTAAGCACGAAAACAAAAGATTTAAGTGATAAAGGAAAGCAAGAAATGAGAAAAAAAGTGGAGAGAATATTCGGCTAGATATTATAAAAAAAAGATGACCGGTCAATTATCCGCTACACCAGTAGACACAAATGACAGAAAAGAACAAACCAGCCATCCTGATCCGTATATACTAATAAATGACTTTAAATTTAAATTTTTTTGGTTTTATTTTCATTATAGTGAATATCTTGGAAATTAAATTTTGACAACTTCTATTGATTAAAAACAATGTGTTTTCGGCACATTCGAAATAAAATATGCCATATTCTAGTGACACATGAAGCTCTCAAACCTGTGTGATCTCACCTTTATAATATCAGTTTCGTTATTCATTTTATCAGTTTCGTTATTTCTCAAGTGCGTTACTTTTTGAGAAATAGTGAAATGTTTTCTGCATCTCACCCATTCATCATCATCATATCATCATCTTCCTGCCCTTGTCCCGTGTTATTTGTGGTTGACGCAACACGTTTTTTTCCTTCCATTCCGTCCTATCACTTGTCACGCTAACTTAATCCATTTTCTTTAATATCAGTTCTTACACTTTGTAACTAAATTCATAAAAATACAAAAACAAATACGGTCTATTATAATGCGCCATATCCAAGCCATTATCTCTAATCTGAATGAATAAATACCAATGTTTCCCAACCTGTTAGTTCAAGGAGCTAGAAGCTCGGAGCACTTTGGTGTCTTTATTTTATAGCAGAGAACAGAAAAGTTTTAAAATCCTTTTTCAATACACTTTCTCGAAAACTGGCACTTATCGCACATCGCACTACGATTAATTACATGCTACGAGTATGTTTACCACCCTCGTCCTTTTTTTTAATTTATCACAACAAGGGCTTTTTCATTTCTATTTCGTTACGGTCAACGGTGATATATTTCTTAAAGCCTTAAAAATTTGTGCCAATTTTTAAGGTTTATAATTTAAAAAATGTATATGTATATAAATATTGTTTATGTACAGATAAAAATTTTCAGGATGCTGAAATAAACAAGGTAAGAAACTAGAAAAACATGAACAGAACAAAAAGAAAAGCCACAGTCACACGTTATAGGTACCACGGCTGTGACTGCGGCTTTTCTTTTTGTTCTGTTTATGTTTTTCCAGTTACCTATTTTATTTCAGTATCCCGAAAAACTTGTTTCATACTTTTTCAGCGTCGTTTTTTTGTCGTAGTCGGGGGTTTTAGTTTTTTAACTTTTTATTATTTAAACAATTTTAAATCACTTTGTTTCTGTACTATTTACTTGTTCTTGTCTTGCCCACTAGCGGGCGCCACATTTCATTTTGATGATATTATTTGATAAGTACTAGTGATTCCAGTGAAGCCCTTTTAAATGATATCAATATATATTCTATTCTATCAAACACGGCGTATTTAATTTTTTTTTAACTCGACTCTTTGTTCGCTACAGGGCGTCACTTTAATTTTGAGCAATATTTTGGAAATGTTCAAGTGAAGCCCTTGCTGAATGATACAAAACACGGCGTGTTTATCTCCATTTTTATTTTTAACACATTACTTTTCTCTGCTAGAGTCTAGTGCACTCTAGCAGAGAAAAGTAATGTGTTTGTGATACGTCACGTAACCTATGTTCAGCGGACAATTAAAATGGATCTAACGATACCTCATATGTCGAGTTCCAATAAGTAGATGAGGTGCTATGAGGGAACAGATGAACATACATACATACACAGGTAGACCCATAGCTCAAAATCATAACCCCCCTTTGGCTTTGCCGTAGTTGTTTTTTCAAAATAATCGAAGGCTATTTAACACCAAAATATGGGGATGACAAAATGATACTAATTATCGAAAAAAGATTAGCCGATAATAAGTCAGAGACACAGGATACGGATTTATAGTTCAGTGATTTATGTCGGTGTTTCTATTCTCAACACAACATTATTTTCAGGGCAAATAAACAAGATCCAAAATCTAGTCGTTACTAATTGGCATTATGTTAGTCTCGCGGAAATTTCCCTCTCCTTATTTTCCCATTTATTGAGCGTATTTATTGATACGTAAGTCCTTCCGTTGGTATTTGTATACTGTATAGAGCCATGTTACGTACTTATGTAATATCAGTGGGAGGTTTTGTTACCATGAGGCTCGTGCGAGAGCTTCTCTTCGCTTCGATGGCTCAAAACAAAGAGCTCGAGCGCGTACAACAGTTGCTAACCTAGTAAGTGTCGAGTATATTGGACGTGTGAGATTCTCAACTCTAGCATTACAAAGATGTGCGTTATACAATATATTGTGGAGGCTGTATTTTCAAGGGAGGTTTCGGTGGGTTAAGGCCGGTGGCGGCTGAATGGCGGGAGACCCGGCGCGTGCGCGGAGGGTATCGATCGCGCTGGGCACGTGGGCGCTCCTCGGCCCACCCGGCGACACGTGTCGCGCCCGGCAACCTTTTCCGTCACTTTCATTGTTTTCGCTTCCATTTTTTCCGGTTTAAGCTTCATATTCAGGCTATATTTAATGACAATGTATTAAACACACGTGTAACTAAAGTATGTAGGTATAACGTATGTAAGTATCTATATCATGCCGGAATGTTTATAACAAGCACAACGGGTACGTATAGGGCACTGCCACTACTTGTTGAACGTCGGTAGGAACATCTCAATAGAAGGACACAAACTATAGCGGTTTTAATAGAACCTTCGGGAATTTAGTAATGTGAAATACTACTGGCAGGCAGTAGGTCGTAGGTATAATGGCAATGTGCTGAATGAAGCTAAAGTGTGCCAACGTGACTTTACTCGGGGTTGGTGGGGAAATGTTATATGCAATTACAATCACAATCGTGCACATTAACTTATCAGTTGTACTAATTATTCCCACACGTGGTTAGCGGTACTTTTCTGGATTCGAATGTTCCTTGGTTTGTTTGTGCCGCCCGCCTCCCTCGTAACTCGTGCAATCGTTCATCTATATAAATATAGGTATCTACGTCATCTGATTCAACAGCGCGTAATAAAGGCCCTCTTGCACTGCATCGGAATCGCCGATCACGTAGCAAGATAAAGGCGACAATGCTGACTAGCTCTCTTTGTGCACCGGCAAATGCAGCCCGCGTTTCATTTTGAACTTTAAGACGACGAGCCTCTACAAAGTTTATTACTATAACTAAAACTGGGCTGAGGAAAAGTAGAATGATACCTCCGGCTCCTACAGTGGCATTATAAAATCTTGAATAGATTTCTGATTGGATTTCACAGTAAGACATGTTTTATGTAGGTACCTACTTATGATCTAAAGCTAACCTTGCCGCAACATGATTACTTATAGCTAAAAATTTCCCTCTCCCCTTACACGTGTAGAGCGGAGTCAGATATCCGTGTGCGGAGCGGAGCATTGAATTATTATATATCAATGGTGCGGAGTGACTTTTTTTTTCATTTCAAACCTAAAGTATGATATATTGTTGGATAGGTATTTAAAAATGAATAGGGGTATTTATTTATTACATTCTTTAAAATAATCAAATATAATCGGTAACTTTGAACGGTTCAAAAGTAAGCGATTTATTTATAGTGAAGTTTAGGAAATATGAAAAAAAAAAGTCAAAAGTGTTCTACTTTATTTATGAAGGCTTTCTAGGAAAATTATTTTGAACTTGATGGGTTGAACAGTTTTTGAAAAGTTGTACAAAATAATTTCTGAACTAAGTTTGTAATTTATTTATATAAGCATTTTTTAAACTTAGTTTACATATTTTATTATCCTTAACGTACCTACTTATCTTCTTTCAAATAAAGAAAGAATGATTAAAATTGGTTTACGCAATCCGAAATTACCACCGAAAATCGAACAGGCATAACCCAAAAAGTTTGTATAAATTAGTAACCCAATTTCCGAGAGATTCCGCTGCACTTTAGTCTACGTTGTGCTGTTAATTTAACTCATTGTGACGGACGGGAATCTACGGAGCCCTACACTGAGCGCGGCCCGACACACTCTTACCTTTATTAGCATTTAGCATTTAGCTTCACTTTTCTTGGATTGACCGACATTTGACTATTCAAAAGTGCCTGCAAATGGTCTATTTGAAATAAATGCTTTGATTTTCTTGGCCGGTTTTTAGTTTTAATTTAAATAACTGTAAATTATATTGACTGTGCCCTTTTGTTGTGGAAGTCATATTGACTTCTTCCGCTCTAGGGTGTGTAATTTAACATTCGATCATGACGACTTTATTATATTAGTTAGTTACTGAAAATCACCTGATGGTAAGCAGTGATGCAAGCTCTGATGATGAGGCGCACTAGTTTATTAAGAGCCTATTCACTCTAGCCTTGAAGACACCCAAATTATAATCGGACGGGAAGACCGCAGCAGGCCAATTAAAAACGCTAATTGTAATTAGTGTTAAATTAAGAGTGAATAGGTTCCTTCTAGGTTAGCGCGTTCCTTTGTCAACCGCATCGTCGTTTACCATCAGGTGAGATAGTGGTCAAGCGCAAACCTATCAACAACAAAAAAAAAGAAGTTTCTCAGTTTTTTTTTTTACCCCAAGGCTGCTTAGGTACCCACTATGTGGCGCTTATAAGACTATTTTACTTGTAATTACTCTAGCTGACCCGGCGAGCTTCGTACCGCCTAACAGTCATTGTATGTAGTATATCTTTCGATATAGTAAACCGCGTTTCATCACAATGATGAAACCAAGCCTAAGTAATATGTTAAGTTACACACAATTTAATGTATTTAAATTAACTACATTAATTTTGTACAGTATACAAGTGATGCGCGCACAACTAAAAACTTTTACAGATTTATTTTATAGGTACTCGTATATAGATACTTATTTCATAATAGTGTTACTACAATTGCGAAACAGTACCTACCTACCTCTACTGAGAGAAAGGGTGCTGTACGGAAAATCATTTATCCCTTTTCCATATCCTTCAAATTTTTCTGCTGTAGTCAGCTCAAGGTTTTTTTTCTGAATTTTCACTCCGATTTTGTAATTAATTCTAATTCTGTGACTTGGAATCTGTGTAAAAAGAGATTTAGACCTAATTTCTAGAGTTATGAAATATGTTATTTTTAATTATTCTTTGCTATGCATTATAAATGATGACTCCTATAGGGTTAAAATATTAAGTACTGATTAATATGCAGCATGAGGATGCAGGATCACTTAAATAACGTAAATGTAGGTCTAGGTATTATAATTGACAAAATATTAATATGTCCTAACATATTAAATATTTTTTAACCCTTCAGATACCGTCAATTAGAGACACAATAGTAAGACAATAGATGCGCGGCCACCGGTGGTCGCTTGGGGATTCATGAATTAATCCATTATTATCAATTATTATTAATGTTTTTTGAATTAGACAGTCTTGTTTCAAGTATGCGTTAGACAGACTTCGCAGACTTGTCTACGAAGTCGAAGACTTGTCTGCGTCAAGACTGTTTTGTCTACAACAAAACTGGTACAACACTGGATGCTGCCAACAGTTACACCAACTTACCACTAGTCAACTTTAAAAACCACCAGAAAACCACTAACAAAAAATTATCCCACACACAAAATCGCAAAATTTAACACTAAAAAAATTGTGTTTGTACACAATAAAATAAGTAGGCACATAGGTTATTAGTTTCCTTTAATAATTTAAGTGATAAAATTTAACAATCAGTTAAACAAAATACCATTTGTGGGTAAATTACCTAACATTAGGTAGTAGGTAAATCAACATACAAATTATTCAATAACCTAGGTATAAAACCAATATTTCGCAACTAAATGGGGTTTAAAACCACAAGCTTTAGTGGAAAATCCACTAAGTTGCGTAATTTTATTGTTTAACATTATCAGCAAGTGACTTCGCTAAACAACCTGTTCGCGACGTATCAATAGAAATACATTATCTGGCATATAACCTTTATTATAGTTTAATACTAGATAAGGGAATATGTTTTTAATACCAGATCTAGCTTTTCAGAACCTTGGGGCACATTTTTTCAGCTGATGCTGGACTTTTCAAAATAACAAAATGATGTCAAAAATGTAATAATAATAGTTTAACATCATTGGCACCAGACTTAGCTAGGCAACCTATGCGCAATGTCTTAATAAACGCAATATCTAGCATATAATATTTATCATAACCACAACAGATGAGGGAAGAAGTTTCTTCAGCGTATCTTAGATCATTAGCCAAGTCTGTGTAAGACGTCTTGTCTCAAGTGGCCTGCGCGCCCCCTTGCTCAATGTAAAGTCAGCAACGAAAATCGGCTATGAGTTATCAAATGTATGGTTTACCACGTATTTTTAAAGGAACGCTAATTTTATTGCAGTTTTATCCTGATCCAAGATAATTGTGTTTCACACACAAAATAAAGACAAAAGGAAACCGAAAAATAGGTACAAAGGGGACACTTATTTCTAAAGACTAGTGATTCACCACACGCGAGGGTCTAGGCTCCAGGTACGAGTATTCAATGAAGCACCCAATCAATCGTGTGTAACCGTATGTGTGATTTTCTAGAAGACAAAGCGCGCACTGGTGAATTCTATCACGGTAACAATATTTTTCTACCCATTTTTTGTAACTGTCACGTCTTCAAGTGCGCGCACTCCATGTTGGGTTCACAGGCACGGTGACAAAGTCACCAGTGCGCGCTGTGGCTAAGTATTTACAAATTCGTCCTTTGTTTATTTAAATAATAACTGTAACGGCTTCTTCCACCGAAATAAAAGCAAGATGTTTTTGAAAGAATGACCGTTTAATGCCATTCAGCCTGACACTGGGCTCTGCAAAATAAAAAGACGAATCGTTTAATCCGTTGTGTTTTGACCGGTTCAAAGATAAAAACATGCTTAGCTCACTCCAATTGAATTTTATTAAGATATACGATATTGTATAAATAACGCTAACGTTCATACCAAACTGGTTGGTCTTTGAAATTTAACGAATTTTATATGGAGTATATACTGGTGAATAAGGGGTGAGCCACGCATTTGCTTAGAATTCGATACTCTGAGTTGACAAACTGTATACATATAACTTGTTCAGATGTTTGAGAACGACAGTCTGTGAGAAAGTAATAATTCTTGAATTCCTCTTAAAGACGATAGCTATATCTGTCGCAGGGTAATGAGGATATCAGGGATTTCACGAAACCCCGGTAGATGTCGAATATTCTTGTTTATTACGTCTTCTTACTGAAAGTATCTAGTAATATGTTAAAACACCAATTTATCGTCAGTGATAAATCGTTTCATCAAACTAAATCTAGTAAAATGTCAAAAATTCGGATAAGCGCTCGCTCTAGTACCAACCCACACGGGCTGCACGGTACTTCGTTTCGTGAAATCCCTGATATCCTCATTTCCCTGCGACATATCTAGGTATATCAGTGGCGTGCTAGATATCTTTATAGGGGGCAAGTCGAGGAACCTTCATTTACCTACTACTTACTTACCTAATATTTCGAATTAAAAAAATTGCGCTAAAATCCACCGTCACTTATCATGAGAGCAAAAATTCTTGCTGTATTGCTGATTTTAATTGCTTTAATTTTCATTTTTTAATACTACGATAGAAATGTAAACATCATATTTACCTGTATCACAAATGACGCAAACTATAAGAGACAGAATTTTTGTTTATTTAACCTTTAGAATACCTTTATTAGAGACAATAGAAAGACAATGAGAACGCTGGCGTTCGGTTGGGGCTTAATGAATTAATTTATATTAGTTGTGTTCTATGATTTAATTTAGGTGTGAAGTATAAATTTTATCTATTAGCGCGAGTCTTGCCTTTCTGGCTTGTATTTACTTCCCTGATCTTATATAATATGTAGTTGTAGGTATATAAAAAGAGAAACTTGACTGACCGACATAAACATCACCGCACAGTCAAAACTACTGGGACTATAAGCGTGACATTTTGCACAAGGTTTCCTTTTGACATAGGCGAGCACTAACAGAGGATTTTCCGAAATTCAACCTCAAAGAGGACGAAACCGGGATCCTAAGATTGTTTGAAGAAACCGACAGACAACAGAAGCTATATATCTAGAATAAAGATCTTATAAACATTATCTCATGTCTAAATAACGTCGCCAGGCAATAGGCAGTAATATCCTCGTAAAGCATATTTTCTTCATCATCATTTCAGCCGAAAGACCTCCACTAAGGGTCGCCATAACTACCGGTCTGTGCGACTCACGTCCATCGGATTCCCGCGACCCTCAGTTATCGGTCCACATTGTGAGAAGCCTTCCAACACTGCGTCTTGCGGTATATGGTCGTTTCTCCTGAACTCTTTTTCATACAAATATAAAGTTTTTAATTGAAAATTATGTATTTTTGTTAATAACATCCATTGTGCTAAGGTCGTGATTCGTCCGTACGCGTAGTAGTACCTCCTAGAGGTCGAGCGTGACTCAACGTAAGTTTGAAAGATTTGTCGTACCAAGTTTGAGCGTGCCCTCGGCTCCATAACACACTCGCCTACGGCTCGGGCTCGTGCGAATTACGCCTCTTTCGCCTGCCCACCCCCCGTTTACACCGCGAGGTCAACTACACCCTTCAAATTATTCATAAACTGTTTGATTTAGGCATCAAACTTGTTGCCATAATACTCCTTCCTTTCAAGAATTACGACTGCCGAGGTTAAACTTACTAGGTACAAAACTCACGCGGCTCTACAATACTTAGTCGGCTCGCAATCGATCCATTTCTCTATCGAACCGTTCTAAATCGAGGGTTCCTGCATATGGAAAATACACAAAGACACATGTTAAACTCCCATACTTATGAATAAATTGTCAAGGTGCCTGACAATAAATACAGAGTAGGCGAGGTGAAATTAATGTTGGTCGAAGGACAGTAGGCCACTTTAATAGGTCCACAATTTGTAGTTTAAACGTTTTTCAAAGAAATACTGAATACGTTATCAGCTAGGGGACTTATGAACACTGGTTGTGACTGTCGCTACCAATTATAAAATTACAACGAATGTCACAACCCTGTGTTGGACCATACAATTAGGCGAAATAGTGGGCAAATGCGACACTATCAATTATAAAAAACCCTTCGTTCTTAAGGTGCGCGGGGCCGTGGGAGAGAGGGGCTGCTACGTCTGGACTGCACTTAGCTACATTAGAAGCGATTAAGAAACCTATAATAGTTTAAGCGTAACAATTAAAAAAAAAATTAAGTCATAATTTTCTTTTCAGACTCAAAATAAAAAATAAATACCATTTTTTTGCAGACTTCTATTCTAGCTTTACTTTCACTCTTATTTATTTGATTAAATTCTAATTTTAGCTTGATTCTGGATTCTTTTAGCTTTTTGTAGGTATTTTTTAATCTAATATAGCTGTAGAATTTCTTGAGTAGTAAGGGTTTTTGTTGAGCGGGTCTGACGCGGTCTTTATAGAGATAGTGAAGGTGTCATCGCGGACACGGGTGGCGATTGTCGCGCGTGCGATTCGGACAGTAGAGTGGCGGATGTGGCAAGCGTAACTGTAACAACATTTTTATCTAAAAAAATATCGTTGGAACTGAAATCAGTTGTAAAAACTATTTGTTGTTTGAAAATCACATGTCACACATGTCTGTCCGCCAGCCGGAAGACGAGCAACGGAGAGCTCGCCGTTCAGGACCGCGCCGTCGCGCGATTTCGACGGTGCAGTGTGTTTCACGCGCGCCTCTAAGAGATGGCAGCTAAACTAAAGAGCTGAAGAGACTTAGTAGGGTCACTGCCTGCTAGGGCTGCAGGAATATTTGATAGGGTTACTGTGGCCCTGGCGCTAAGGGCAGCAACACAGGTGGGTTTTAAGGTAGAACTACACTACCAATACGTGTGCCACACACGCCGATCTGGGCGCGTCAGTTTGCATACATTTGAGCAACTAGACTTGTAGAGCTACACTTGATACACGCCACGCGACGTCATTCTGCGTACAAATCTGGCGTGTTACACGTGTGCGTCAGACTAATGACTTCAGTAAAAGTTTAACACGTCCTTTCACTCCAGTACGAGTCAAGTTATTTGATGATTACCTAAAAACACAAATACCATCGTCATCCTTCCTACACTGTTGAAAAACTGCTAAATGACAGTGTTTAACTACTTATACCAGAACAATATGGGGTTGAAGAATAACAGTCTAAACTCGGACTTCGATACTTACACAAACGCTAGTAAGAAAACTCCTAGAATGGAAATGTTTGTTTTGCGATTGTTATTCCTTCGCAAAGCGAGGACAAAACTCTAAAGTTCCCGTCAACATTCAACTGTAGTAGCAACACACGCTTCTCAATTTTCATAGCTGATTGATTGATTATATTATCGTCTTATGCGTAGCTTCATAGACGTGTATTCACGGATATCGATGCGCGTATTCGTCTCATACGCTTGGTGTGCGCGTGTTGCTTCCATGCAAAACGTATGGCCTTTTTTAATGGTGGGGAAAATCATCCAACAACACGTTGAGGCTTCGTCCACGAGTTTCATAGTTTTGCATGTAAGCTTCACGCGGGCGTACACCAACCGTATACAAGGAGGAGGTCGACCGCATTAGGCAACGGCGCTCTTGCCGCCGCCGGGATTCCGATCCCGATTTCCGGCAACCGTAAACGCGGGCCGACCGTCCGGTAACTGTCCGGACCAAGCCCAAGTCGTTGACGGCGCGTACAGTTCCCGCGCGCCTCAAGGAATTGTCAGCAACAGCAGGGACCCAGCTGGGTCGAAGCCTACAGGGGTCAGGGTCAGTTTCGAAAGATAGCTCGAGCCCCGGTGGGAAGGCTTGAAGGAACGGTGTGGGTTTTCAGTCAGTAAGAGTTAAAATTGACTTATATTCTAGATTTACAAGCACTTTCATCATCTGTGTCAAAATGCTGAAAAGTAAAACCAAAGTTCGCTGCAGCGCTACATACTCGTAGGAATTATGTCGTCTAACAGAATTATCAAAACATACAGCGCTAAGATAGCTTTTAAAGAACACTTTTTTGCGTCCAAAATGTTTTAAGCGCCATTAATTTCGTGACACTGCGTTTCTTTCAACATCGTGTAATGTTCAAGGTGTACGGACTATATTACCTACACCTGAGTCAGGTAATTGAAGAGAATGTTCGCCACGCGTAAAACCTAGTGCGTAGTAGGTACATATTATGTATCGATGCTAATTAACAACTCCCTATTGTTAATTAGCATCGATACATGCAATTTAATTTATTTATTAATTTTTAAATTAAATTAAATTACATAGTTTTTTGCTTTAAGAGGGTACTTTTCCACTCGCCTATCGTCAACATCGAAAATAGTTTAAAAGCTTGTTAATTACTTCATCTAACGCGATGTTTGACGAAAAGGCAACGCAAAAAAAAGAGCGCCTGAAAACCCTGTTAGTATTCGGTAATTCCGAGATTTACTCGAATATTTCACAAAACTTGCTCCAGGAAATAGCTGTTTTTTTTAAACTCTTAATTAAAAGTATGGATTAATTTTACAAAAATTTAGAAATTGATTTCAATAGAAGCCTAGATTATATCCGCAAGATACTGTGTTTCCAAAATATTTAATGAAAAATGTGTATTAACCTCATGTCGAGAAGCATCATCTTAATAAAAAAATCAGATTTTTTATATAACTTCGACAACAAAATTATAAAGCTTCAAAGTTGCGATTACGAAAGAAGTCAGACGAACGTTACGTCAAAGTTCGTTATGCGAATACCGCCCTAAAATAATCTTGGCGAGTTATATAAAAAACCTTTTCACAAAAAAAAAACAAACCGACTTCACTAAAAAAACCCTCAAAACGATCAAAATAACTTTTATTTCGGAAGTTGTTGTTTCTCGGCAGCACCTATTCTCGATTTTTCCCAACTGTGGGCAATCATATTTTGTTCAAAAATTCGCACACTCATCAAAGACCGATGACAATGCAAAAATCAGTTTTTTTTTTACTTGTTTGTAAAAAGTTTTATCATCATCAGCCTTTTTAATGTTACCACTGCTGGGACTCAGGCCTCCTCTCTATGAGAGGGAATGGGCCGTAATCCACAGCGCGGGCCCAGTGCGGTTTGGTGAATGTCACGTCTTCGAATTTTTGCTTCTAGGATAAGCCGGTTTCCTTACGATGTTTTCCTTAACCGTTTTTAAAAGCAGTGGTAATGAAATAAATTACACAAATTAAAGCGCCTGGCAGGGTTTGAACCCGCGACCTAAAACTCGTAAGTCGGAGCCATTACGGGGAAAAAAGCGATCCATGAGGAATTGAGGGGAACTCCTCAAATATTATAGGCAACCAGTTATTTTGTAATTTTCATCGAGGACTTAAGCACTTACAGTCAAAAAGTGACATTTAATGAAGTGGAACTGGCGAAGAAGATCAGAAATGCCCAACGGAACTTCATACTCATAAAGATAGCGCAATGAACATAGTTAAGCGACTATGACAATACAAATAAATAAATAGTTCTGTTGAAAATGGTATCATCGAAGTTACCTGATGATTGTCTCTAGTCGTGTACTAACTAGCCCATAAGGTACCTACTATCGAACCGATCTGATGATGGAGCCGGAAGGTAGAAAGTGGACACAGAAACTTCATAATAAAACAATGTATCCTAGCACAATTTGGGTTAATTGGAATTGTCATGGGGAAAAGGTACTCTGGCTATAAGTGCATCGCAACAAACAATAAAAACTTTTACAAAAAGAAAAATAACCGACGTCACTAAAAAAACACAAACTATCAAAATAACTTTAATTTCGGAAGTCGGTGTAAATAAAAAACAAACAATATCGAGAAACGCCGACTTCCGTAACTAAAGTTATTTTGATTGTTTTAGTATTTTTTTTTTAGTTTAGAAAGACCACGAAAATCGAGAAAGACCTGTACTAACCAGTGTCGACAATTTTTGAAACGAAATAAAATCATAGTAGGATGGAACCGAACCCATTGAGAAAAGAAGAGAATATACGAAAAATGAAAGGAAAAATAATTTACTGCTAATCTGAGGTTGGGAAATGGATGGGTGTGCGTTTTTAAGGGTAAAAACAGTATCTCGATTTCCGATAAAACTAAGTCCTATGTACATAAGTTAAATTGCAAAGTTGTAGATAAGAAATCGATCTACAACTTTTGTCTTTACACTGTTTTTACATAACCTTAAAAAGTATGTGTAAAATTCTAATAACTAAGGTTTTAGTTTTTTATTTTTATGATGAACGATGTTCACAGCTTTCCAAAGAAAAGCTGCTACGAAATAACAGGTAGTAAGGCGCAGACCCTCCTAAGCCTCTTACCCACATCTCTTTGAAAATACCTTTTGATGGGCTTAAATTTTCCGTAGTTTACTCAGGTATACAAATTATCTTATATTAGCAATAAATAGGCATTTACGCATATAATTTAAAGAAGGTTCTACACCTTTCTCAAAAGCACTGTAGGTGTCTTATTAAATATTAACTTAAGAGGGTCCTTCTCCACTCGCTTATCGTAAACATCGAAATGGTTTAAAAGCTTGTTACTTCATTTAATGCAATCCAACGCGATGTTTGACGAAAAGGCAACGCAAAAAAAAAGAGATAACGCCTGGAAACTCTGTTAGTATTCGGTAATTCCGAGATTTACTCGAAAATTTCACAAAACTTGCTCCAGGAAATAGCTGTTTTTTTTAAACCCTTAAGTTTTTGGAAAAAAGTTGTCATCATTTATAATCTTAATAATATTTGCAAGGTCTCTAGAGGATTACTTTTTTGACTTTTTTAATTTTTAGGCAAATTATGAAGTGTCAAAGTTCATACAAAATAGGACATTTTCCGAGGTTTTTACTGGATTAGTTTTACACAAACTTTAGAAATTGGCTTCATTAGAAACCTAGATAATATCCACAAGATACTGTGTTTCTAAATATCTAATGAAAAATGTGTAATAACGTCATAATCAGTTATGAGCGGTTGTATGAAAAACAGTGAAAATGTGAGTCATGATGCACCACCTTATTAAGTAACGATTTCATTGTGAATTAATATTATAGTATCTAGTATACTTCGGTTTGGATTTGTTTTTTTGTTTATCAACGTAACATGCAATCTTGAATCAATCAATGTTTTCAAGTAATTAAAGTGTAAATTTTTATTTAATTAATCAAATTTGTACATAGGTGAAAATGATTAAGAAAAATAATTTTCGGATTCGAGTTTAGCATTTTCTATTTAAATTTTTCACATAATTTTTGAGGTCATGTGAAAAATTTGTAAACACAAAAGTTGTAGATCTTGTTATTATCTACAACTACGCAGTTTAACTTTTTTCCATAGGACTTGTAGTTTTGCCAGAAATCGAGATAAACTGTTTTTTACCCTTAAAAACGCACCCCCATCCATTTCCCGACCTCAGATCGCCCGTAAATTATTGTTACTTTAATTTTTGTTATATTCTCGTCCTTTTAAAATGGGTTTCATTCTACTATGATTTTATTTCACTTTTTACCATTTTCAACGGCTTCAGCACTGGTTTATACGCAGTGACGGATTATGACTATCCGTATGTCAAATAGAATCAGTCTTTAAACCTTTACCGCATAAAAACATTAGTTTTTTGTAAAATAAGATGAGATGTAACGTACCTTAGACGTGGAGTAGGTGCGACAACAATAAAAACCAAAGCACAAATTATTTATTTATCTATTGAAATGCGCCTTGCGGCTGTTCAGGGCATTGAATTCACGCGAGATAGCATTAATGTGTAACGTTTTTGATATATCGGGCTATGTATAATATCGATTTGCCCTGAGGGCAGTTTATTTTTTAGCTTCTTCTGGTGCCCCGCCCACCAAGACGATGCCCTCGGCAATTGCTTGATTAAGGGTTAATCCGTTGTTGTCTTTACGTGGTAAATTCTAACGCTGTTGACGTAACTGAATTTAAAAGACTCAACCATGACGTGTTAAAATATCAAGCGTGCGAGCGATAAACAGGCATGGAGCTCTACACCCTATTATAACGCTCCATCTCCTTAACAATTCAGTTTAGGTCGAAAAATAGATCGCGTTTTAAGAGCTCGTGCCAGGGCGTCTGGTCTGTAACTTTCTACGTAGGTACACCAGTACACATTTAATATGGGATCATTGATAGGCGCCTGTACATCAACATCATCGTTTCAGCCGAATGACTGTTGAACATAGGCCTCCCAAGTGTCGCCACAATGATCGATCCTGCCTGCACCAAGAAAGTAAATTACCTACTCATTACTTGCTATATTTTTTCTTCGTAAATAAGGCTAATAGCCAGCAAGTATACACTCGGTGTAACTCGACTCACTACTTTGTATGAATGCAGAATGTGGTAAAAACACGTATTTGAAGTCATCATCATGACAGGTATGCTATTTGTTGCGTGCTAATGATGTAAGTAATCAAAACGTCAAAGAGAAAACAAAATTATACTTCAGAAAGAACTAGGGGAATAATAGAGGCTAACGATTCAATTACTGTAAAGCACAATTGTGGCGAAAAAATAACACATCCTGTTTATTATAAAATAAAAGTAACCCATCAAAGGCCCATCGCACACCGCTGGAGGCGCAGCAGAGCGCATTTCCTACAAACGCGCGGGCGGATTCCGCTGGCCCCGAGAGGCAGCGCCAAGAGCCCTTGAGAGCCCTCGAGCAAAGATACGCGCGGCGGCGCGCAGCTACTCTGAGCGCGCCCATGTCATTTAGTGCTGATCGATTCTTTGTACTGTGCTTTGTACAGGCAACTTGCTCTCGTTGTAATGGATGTTTCTTTTTTATTGTGGGGCTAAATCATTTAATGACAACCCCCGCTCTTACGATTCTTTCTGACTAAAATCCAACTCGTTCGTTTTAGCCTTTATACCGGGGCTCGAGCCCCTTTCGGATAACTCTTTCTCCCATTCCTTTTGTAATGGATGTGGACTGGGACATTATTATTGCTGCGCTTGCAGAAGGTGAAGAAGAACTACACACGACCTCACTAGTTAAAACTCTCTCTACCATCGCCAGCCAGCCGGGCGCGGGGTAGTGCAGCAGAGCAATCGCGCGCATGCTTTTGTAGTAGTTTGATGACCGTATGTCAAGGTAGTTAAGGTTTATATTAAATTGTTGCACTGGGCCGTAAAAGTACACTATAACGCTTGGAAGATAGCAGAGCTAGTGAATACTCATGATATTTGGTATTTTTCTTTTGACTTTTGCTAATAACCTAAGACCACTACACTTTACGTGTCTCACAAATTAAACGTCCTCCGAGAAATGGTATACTGCGTAATGTTGCCATATGTCTGTTGTTAATGCGATATTATATCTTCCCTTTAACAAGTTTCTTTTGCTAAAAAGTTTAAGGACTTCTTCGATATGTAAGTATACCTGTTTTTAACGCGGCGATAACCGGCACTGAACCTGAACAGAACCTGAACAGAACCTGAGCAGAGCCGGAATAGAACTAAAACAGAATCTAGAAGACGAACCTAACCATTGACGCTCCTTGATCCTTCTGTCATTCTCTAAAAGTAGAGGCGTGAGACGGTCTGCAGGCTTTATTAGACGATGCACGCTCAAAAGACGAATCGCAGATTTTTCCTGAGTTGATGGGGTCGGGATGGGTATGAGCTATATTATATTGTCTAATTGTTTGGTTGGTCTTTCGTTGGCATTAGTGGGGACACTTCTGACCGACGGGAAACTACGGAACACTACACTAAGCGTGGCCCGACACGCTCTTGACCGGTTTTTTTATGCATGTTCACCGATATCTCGGACAATTGTGGACCGATTTTGACAATTTTTTTTTAATTGAATGTCTTCCAAGTTGGTTCCATTGAAATATTGTTATGACCTGATCATGAACTTCGAAAATATATTTAGAACAGAACGCTTCATAAGGTCACAGCAGAACTGTCGTAACAAGTAAAATTGCTTTGTTTATAAGTGTAGCCAATGTCTGACTGAAAGAAAAGGGGCAGGGGATGTATCGAGCTGATCTGATGATGTATCCAGAAGGTAAACTAATGTAATTTAATCGACTTTGGGGTTATTAGAATCGATCGTTATGAGATGAATGAGAGAAGTTTAGTTAAAGGGTACTTTTTAGTGGTGGTACCATAACTAAAAATTAGTGTAAACCAAAAACCTTTTTACAAAAAAAAAAAAAAATATAACCGACGACTTCAATGTTAACTTAACTTTAATTTCGGAAGTCGGTGTTAAATAACGAAGAGAAAACTATTATAGAAACACCGACTTCCAAAATTAAAAGTTATTTTGTACTTTCAGTGTTAACATTGAAGTCGGTTATATTTTTTTTTGTAAAAAGTTATTTACTCACAAAATGCTCGACACAGAACAAATGATAATTGAAATTGAACAACGGCCAAGTCTATGGAACTTATGGGGGAGGGCGTTTAGTGATAGGTTTTTAAACATGTAATGGCAACCGATAGTACTTTTCAAATATATCCTGGATTTGCACATAAACGTTAAAGTGTGGAACTGTCCAAACAAATCTGTCTTTTCAGGATTTACCCAGCATCTTTTTCTGGCATTATCTACTTCTTCGTCTTTTAAATATGCTTCGTAAATACACAAAACTTTCAACGGTTCCATTACACGACACAAACATCCGCTATAAGCGTTGGATAGTAACTGAATACGTAAAATATGTGGGATGCCAGATGAACGCATCATCTGGCATCCCAACAGAATTTCTGCGACCGAAATTCTGCGACTCACAAAATTACGCTCGTTTTTAGTTTTCAAAATGTTTCAAAATTCACCAGACTGAAGCACACAAAAAAGTAATGAAGAATCTAAATAGACGTGCCAAAACTTTCACCGCGAGATATTTGCAAACCTATCTAATTCGAGAAAAAAATGCTCAAATCGCTCAAAAACTGTTAAATTTAATAAATTTTAAGTCTTTTTTATTTTTCTAAATAAGGTTTTTATCCAATTAAATGTCAGTTCACGACTCAAGGAACAGTATGCATTTCGAATCAACATAGGTTCTATACCAAAGTAATAAATTACCAATTTACTGAGCAATCGCTGTAGACTTTTTAGTAACGTTTTATGTGTTTGTGGTGTTAACCTGTGATTATTTGTTACATTAAATCAGAAATGTATGTAGTGTAAACAAATTTTGGTTAACCTAAATAAATAAATAAACCGGATTTTCACACTGAAGTTATATTGCACCAATAAAGCATCGACGAAGGAATAAAACCTCGTCCAACTAAATTGTCGACACACTGTGTTCGAAATATAAAAACCCGAATCATCAGGGTTCGAAATATAAAAACCCGAATCATCAGGTTTCGAAATCAAGTAGGGAACCCACCTGAAACGTAGAACTTACGTGGTACATTGTTACAAAGTTGTTTGTTTGTAAACGTGTGCATGACGCGTTTAAACGCTCAGAATTAAGTCTTTGCTCCGAAGCGTTGCGCGACAATATTACTCGATATTATTATTAAATAGATACCTAATTATTCTATGAACTAGCCTAAAGGTTACTCGTTTCTCGCAAACCGGTGTAAAGCTACCCCTGCGGTACCTAAATTAACCGCAGAAATATCTAACGCAGTTGTTTTTCGACAACTTTAACAGGTTTTATTAAGGGTACATAAAAGCACACTTACCTCCAACCACCTGGCAGAGAGTCATTATTGCCCTCCTTCAGCTGAGTGGTACTTGCACTTTGAAGATTAGGAACGTTGACTCTGGAAAAAAAATCAGTAGAATGAGCCAATCTCCCAACCCCACAACATTAAGCCAGATCGTTGAACATCTATTTTTGGAACACTTCGTTATTGTTATAAGTCCGTTGACCCCGAAGTGCTTTATCATAGATAAATCGGAAAAACTGGAAAACATGTGGAAGAAGGTTCTTTTATTGGACTCGTATACTTATATTAATTCGTTAAACCCCAAGCGAACGCCGGCGTTCGCTCCGTCACTGTCTCTCTATCGTGTGTCTAATTAACGGTATTCGAAACCATTGTTTCAGTGTGAACAATGCGCTGTAATCAAAGACCTCGTAAACAAAGGCGGGCAGTTCTTCTTTGGAAAGTGTCGGGAAAGATCATTCGATAGGACTCTTCCAGTCGGTTCTACTTGGTCGACGTAACACGTGATAGCCAACTACTACTTGACATGTACTTACATTTTCTTATTAGCAACTGAAGGCTCGACAATCAGAGGCAGGCCACAGTACGAGTAACCTGCAATAACAATAATTAAAATGAAAACATGGTAAATAGGATTAAAAAAAACAAAGTACTTAACAGGTATAATCTGAGTCAAATTTTTAAGGATTTTAACTATCCTTAAATTACTTCTAGCCACCCGTTTTCTTGCTATGTATCAGTGAATCGTCATACTATTCAAAAGAGCTTCACTACTGCGACATAGAATCGCCGTATACAGTATGACTTGGCGGAATAGACAAATGTCATAAAATTTGCAGATTTGGAAAAGTTAATCGACATCCTTATTAAGAGTTTGTTTGTTTATTTGTTAAGTATTCATGCCTAAATGGCAAAACAGATTTTGATGAATTTTGGTACAGAGGTAGTGTTTTTTTTTTCTGTCGACGGGGAAAATCATCATTGACGAAACCCGCTCTTGGGTGGAGCGGGAGACAGTGTCAAAGTCTTACTGACTAAAAACCCCGCGCCGTTCCTTCTAGCCTTCATACCGGGGCTCTAGTTTCCTTTCGGATAACCCCGACCCCGGTAGGCTTCGACCCAGATGGGCCCCTCCTGTTGCTGACAACTCCTTGAGGCGCGCGGGAACAGTGCGCGCCGTCGACGCCTTGGCTCGGTCCGGGCAGTTACCGGACGATCGGACAGCGAGCTACCCATGGCTCGCCGTCCGCGAGCCCGCGTCTACGGTGGCTGGAAATCGGGATCGGAATCCCGGCTGCGGCGGCGGGGGCGCCGTTGCCTGATGCGGTCTGCCTCCTCCTTTGCTAGTATTATTGCTTCGCAGAAGGAAGCGACCGCCTGCCACTCCTCCTCGCTCCGGACCATGGCCTGAACCAAGGCCCGGCGCGAGAGGTCTCCGCCGCCGATCACCCCCACGAGGGCACGGCGTTGCTCCGCCCAAGCAGGGCACACCTCAACTGTGTGCTCCACCGTGTCCTCCGGGCGTTCCGCACAGTGGCGGCACCCGGGCGTCTCTTCCGCTCGAATCCGATGCAGGAACCTCCCGAACTTGCCATGTCCGGTGAGGACCTGCGTCATGCGGAAGGTAAGGACGCCGTGAGGTCTTTCCAGCCACGCCTCAAAGAGGGGACTTACCGCCATAATTGTGGCGTGCCCAGCACTGGGTTGCGATAGTCGCTGACGCCATTTCACCGTGAGATCCCGCCGGACACCCCGGCGTTGCATCTCCATGCGCTTATCGTGCATGTGTGCAAGGACTGTTGCCTCCAGATCCCACGGTGGTAGACCAGCCAGAAGGCTCGCCGCTTCGCGGGAGATCGTGCGGTAACCACGCACCATCCGTATTGCCATGACCCTCTGGCAGGTGTTCAGTATGGACGCCGGTCGCTTTGCCAGCGACGGCGCCCACACCGGCGCCCCGTAGAGGGCCATGGACCGAACGATCCCCGCGTAGAGCCTCCGGCAGGAGGCGTCTGGACCCCCAAGGTTGGGCAGGAGCCGCTTGAGAGCAGCCCCGGCCCGGTTGAGTTTGGGAGCCAAACGTCGGAAGTGTTCTCCGAAATTCCATCGGCTGGAGGTAGTGTGGACCCTGGAGATGGACATAGGCTAATTTAAAAAAAAGTGAGAAAGGGGGAGAAAGAGTAAAGTATATTAATAAACGCGGGCGAAGCCGCGGGTAAAAGCTAGTCTTACATATTTTTCTCTTTTATCACGTAACGTTATCATTGGAGTATTTTTTGAACTGGTTACCGCTAATGTAGGTTTTTTAATAAATCAATGCTGGTTATTCACTTTTTCACAAATGGGACTCGGTACCTAGTAACATTCTAGCTACGTAACAATTTTTTATTCGACTGGACATTTTAATTGGTATGTAGTATCGATTTATTGAAATTTTTGGTGTCGAATATGCTTAGAACAATTGCTGCTTGGAGTATCCAAATTTCATCAAGCGGAAGGGAAATGTAGACACGTTATGTCGTTATACGGAAGTTCCATGAACGTAAGACAACGAATAATGAATATTTAATGTACATATTTATGTAAAACTAGAGTAATAATTATTTGGTTCCTTTCTGAATTTCCGATGTACCTACAAAAGCTCTACTTCTTTTAAAAATATACATTTGAGTGGTTGAAACGTTTTACCTACTTCTGTATAAAAATATTATTGTCTCGTTCTCACCGAATACAATTATTTCCTAACATCATCACTTAGGTACCTACCCGTGATATAATAAATATCACCGTTTTTGGAATATAGACCAGTTTATGGTATTAACTTCTGTAGGAATTCGTATAAGATAATAATAATAATACATTTCTCTGCACATTTCCAAGTAAACTTTAGCGTAATCAGGAAAAGTAATCCTAGGTCAGCTTTAAAAAGTTACCCTAGTGGATAGAATACTCAAATATGTAGGATTCATTATACTGGCGGAGGCTAGAAGTAAGTACCAACTATAATTCTGCGTCCTTTTCACACTATAACTACTAAGACTCAATTCTACACAAACAACAAAAAATATTTAGAGGATTTCTTAGTTACTCACCATGCAGTTTGTCTATGGCCCGATCTGCAGCTGATTGGTCAGGGAAATCGACGAAAGCGTAACCACCTCTCTTTACAGAGATATCAGCAACAGTCAGATTCTGTTCAGCGAATAGCTGCCGCACTGCTGCTTCATCAGCTTCTATGGGTAAGTTGCCTATGTACAATTTGTTCATAGCAGAAACGGACTTCATTGGCTCACTCATTTTAGTAGTTATAGGTATTTCAGGGAATATATTTCCGAATCCGTTAACAAAGCCGCAAAATTACGACATTCACGTCCAACACCAGCGGCCAGTCGGTTTTCTTTTGTCTTCAATTGTATTGAATAAATCTGACTGACGTCAATCTAAAAATCGAACGGCAATCATTTATAAAAAGCCACAACGCGACGGCCATGCTTATTTAATTCTAACACAAAAGAGATTCATTATGAAAGTTTTAAACTGAGACAGAGGGTCCAAAGTTTGTATCGAGACACCACCTAGTTTCACGGGAGCGAAGCCGGTAGCTAAAGATAGTAGATAAATAATGAATTCATGAAATCTTGTGCTTAAATTAAGTGGGTACCATAGGTACACTGTCAAGCTCGCTAGCTTGTTTTTAGTATCTGCTGCGCTTTTGATTTGTAGCAGGTAGTAAGATTTTATCAGCTTCTTACATTAGTCATCATCATCATATGAGCCGAAAGACATAGGCCTCCCCCAAGCGTCGCCACAACGACCGGATTCCCGCGCCGCTGATCTTGTTGGAGGCGTTCCAACGCTGCGTTACATTAAATGGAAATCATCCATTGACTTCAACAGCTCTTGGGCCGAGCGGGGCGTGTCTGACTTTTACTCACTAAAACCCACTCCGGTTCCTTCTTTGCCTTCACTCCAGGGCCCCAAGGTTCTCTTTAGCTCAACCCATGGCCACAGTAGGCTTCGAACCTTTTTTTTTTACGGTGTGCAAAATTCATCTAATGAAAACCCGCGATCTTAGGCGGAGTGGGAGATAGTGTCAGACTCTTACTGACTAAAAACCCACCCCGTTACTTCTAGCCTTCATACCGGGGCTCGAGCCCCCTTTCGGATTACCCTGGCCCCAGTAGGCTTCGACCCAGCTGGGCCCCACCCGTTGCTGACAACTCCTTGAGGCGCGCGGGACCAGTGTCCGCCGTCGACGTCTTGGGTTCGGTCCGGATAGTTACCGGACGGTCGGACAGCGAGCTACCCATGGCTCGCCATCCGCAAGCTCGCGTCTACGGTGGCCGGAAATCGCGATCGGAATCCCGGCAGCGGCGGCGAGATCACTGTTGCCTGATGTGGTCGGCCTCCTCCTTTGCTAGCATTACTGCTTCGCAGAAGGAAGCGACCGCCTGCCCCTCCTCCTCGCTCCGGAACATGTTGCGAAACAAGGCACGGCGCGAGCGGTCTCCGCCGCCGATCGCCCCCACGAGGGCACGGCGACGCTCCGCCCAAGCACACCTCGACTGTGTTCTTCGGACGTTCCTCACATTGGCGACATCCGGGTGTCTCTTCCGCATGAATCCGGTGCAGGAACCTAACAAAAGTGCCATGTCCGGTGAGGCCGTGAGGTCTTTCCAGCCACGCCTCAAAGAGGCTTCGCCCCTGCTGGGCCCTACGGTTGACTGACATATCTTTCCGACGCGCGTGGACAATGTACGATCGACATTACAAACGAGCACCATTTCAGTAGAATATTTTGGCCACTGGACGAAGTCCTCACTGAACATTGCTTTTTAAACCTGTCCTGTGCTTCTCGCAATCAGCTGATTCTCGTTGCGTCAATCATGTTATTAGTCCACCTTATGGAAGGCCTACCAGCTCTGCCTGTTAGTATGCGGTCGCCACTTCAGAGCCCTTTCCTGCCATACACTAGTTTCACCAACTTAACAGACAACCTGTTAATAACTCTAAGCTACACCGTTTAACAAAGACGAGATGTTTGAAGAGTTCGGTCTATTTCCATCGGAGGATGTAGTAGTGTGGCATACGAAATCTAAGACCTGGGGTTAGCCAGGTTTCAATAATGTTAACAATAGGCTTGTTTTTGATGAAATTGCTTGATTTCTGAAATAGTTTTTTTTTGTTGTTTTTTGATAAGTAATTGTCAAACACTTTAAAAAAAAATCCATTCACATTTGCGATTTAGGCATTGTTTTATGTTTAAAACAGTTGTGCACTTAATTCACTGCATACATTAAAAAAGTAAACAGTAAATCTAGCATAAAAAAACTTTTTACAAAAAAAAAATTAAACCGACTTCAAAAAGTGCAAAATAATTTTAATTTCGGAAGTCGGTGTTTCTATAACAGATACCTAATTTTGTCTCTTCGTTATTTAACACCGACTTCCGAAATTAAAATTATTTTGCACTTTTTGAAGTCGGTTTAAGTTTTTTTTGTAAAAAGTTTTTTTTATTTTTCACTATTTAGTTATGGTAGCACCACTAAAAAGTACCGACCCTTTAGCTAAACATAAATTATCTTATAGCCAAAGTGCATCTCATAACGATTCTAATAATCCCAAATACGGTTATATTACGTGAATTTACCTTCCGGCTTTATCACCAGATCAGGTCGATACATCCCCTCCCCCTTTTTTTTCAGTCAGTCATCGACTACACGTATAAACAAAGCAATTTTACTTGTTACGACAATTCTGCTATGATTCTATGAGGAGTTCTGTTCCATATCTTCGAAGTTCATGATCAGATCATAACAATATTTCTATGGGACCAACTTGTAAGCATAACCTTTCAATCTAACAAAACATTTTCAAAATCGGTCGACAATTGAACGAAATATCGGTGAACATACATAAAAAAAAAAACAACTTTCAGCCGAACATAGAACCTCCTCCTTTTCGAAGTCGGTTAAAAATCGGTTTTATCTAAGTCCCTAAAATTATCAATATAGAATTTAAAGACTCGAATCCTCGATTGAATACCGCGCAGTGGAGTATTCTAAATACTAATTCATCTAACTAATCTATACTTATAATAAATCTGTAGAGAGGTCAATTCTGTACATGAAATATATTTCCAAAATAACTATCAGGGGGTGATTAGTGATCGATACTGATGCCAAAAATGCAAACAGTAAAATTTTTGTCTGTCTGTCTGTCTGTCTGTCTGTCTGTCTGTCTGTCTGTCTGTCTGTCTGTCTGTCTGTCTGTATGTTCTTTATAGAAACAAAAACTACGCGATGGATTTTAACGAAACTTAGCACAATCATTCTTCATACTCCTGGGCAGGTTATAGTATACTTTTCATCACGCTACGATCAATGGGAGCAGAGCAGTGAAGGGAAATGTTGGGGAAACGAGAAAAATTACTCCATTTTTTAAGCTTCCGTCGCGTTTGCAGCCTTAATGGTTAAAGCTACACAGAAATCATGTACAACGGAAATGTTTTCCTTAAAATTATATAAAAATATCCCAAGAAATCATATGTCTATCTTTTATGGTTGACTCACAATAACACATGTAACTCCTGATAGCTTAGCAGTTCGGAGCTTTCTGTTTATTTTTGTCTATGGCACCAAGGTGTGTGCACACTGTCACGCGCGTAAGTGGAAGGGAGAGATCTGGAACGTCTCGAATCGTCTCGTGCATCACGTTGTTTTCCAGGCTCTTAGAATTCGACACCAGACGTTTCAGATCTTTGATTTTGACGACTCCGTTGTCGCTGGCATAAGCAACAGGATCCGCGTACGAAGTCGCTGGCAGAAGCTAGTGATATAATAAATTTTCATAAAGTGGCTCTTATTACACTTCACTTAAGTATATAATGGCACTTATCAAACTGTGACATTTTGATTACGCACTCGTGTCATAATGTGGTTAAAATCATGTTGTTCAACCTCTCCACCACCATAATTTTATTACATTAGGTATCGTATCAGGATGGGCCCAAGTCGTCCCTCAAGTGGAAAAGAAAAAAAAAATGGGCGCGCATATGAAAACAGATTTTTACCGCCACAAAGTTGCCAAGACTCGTCAAGAACTTGTCAAGAAAATAAGGTAAATTTTTTATAAGTTTTCTTGACAAGTATTGAAAAACGTCGTATGATACACATGAGTAGGAAACCCTCGCCAGGGCTCGGATCTAAATACCGCCTCGACTGTAATCACTAACATTACACACTTACATCATAGTGTACTATTTTATTAACGTATTTTAAAAATTATGGAGTGTGATATGCACAAATGACAACAGATTAACTGTCAGTAACTGTACAGTTACCTGTCAAGGAAGCACCCTAATTGGCAGGCTACGTGGCAGGCAACTAAGTTACGGGTCAGTTCATGTTATGATTAGTGTTTCTCGAACATCGTGAAACTCGCACATGAAGTTTCGGGTGACTTTAACTGGCTATTAGCCTACTCTCACTTTACTTGAGGGTAATAGAGGCCCTTAGATACCTAGTTAGTTGCTTAACAATCACAATACAAATCTATTTACAAACACAAGGAAAACAGAATTATATAAAAATAATACAGAAAAGTTACAACAATCATGAACTGTTAAACCTCTCAAGAAACCGCCATTGTCCGCTTACCTAATAGCAAGCTTTTATGTGAGAATTGTTTTTAAAGGTTGTCGAGACCGAAACAATATAATTACGAAAATACGACGAAACGCTTTGAGAAAAGGTAGGCGCCTTGCTTTATTTGGCTCGTCTTTGTTGGGGTGTTACGTCGCCCCCAGTTTTGTATTTTTGCAACTTTACCCCTCAATAAAATACCATAAGTTACGCCATGGAAATAACTAAAATAGACCCGTGTTGCTCAGATTATAAAACAATTACCTACATCAATGTTTGACGAAAATAAACTCTTTTTCTTTCTTTTTATTTGGCGTATTGTTTAATTTTTGTGAAGACGTAGAAGTGTGGCGTATTGTTTAATTTTTGTGAAGGCGTAGAAGTGTTTTGCTAAAAATTCTCTCCGCCAGTCGTGTTACGTGTAGGGGAGGTTTTCGTATTTCAAAAGGAATCCCTACAATGAGACTAAATATATTCTTTTGAGAATATTTTGGGCAGATCTCAGAATTGTTCACTTCATTATGTGACCGACCTTTTCAGGATATGGCCAGTTTTAGTTTTAACTGGCTATTGATGACAATAGGTAAGTATATTATTCCACATTTGGCCGTAAGGTATCATTAATAAAGGATGTCCATGCTGACGAAAGCCCTAGCTTAGGAATGGCTCTTGTAAGAATAAACATAAGTGTGCCTTTGTGCTTTTCAATTTGTATTTGTTCTTTTTGATTTTCACTGTTTTTCATACAACCGCTCTTACGCGTTTATAACGTTATTACGAATTTTTCATTAGATATTTTGGAAACACAGTATCTTGTGGATACTATCTAGGCTTCTATTGAACTCTATTTCTACATTGGTGTAAAATGAATCCACTTCATAATTTTCAAAAAAAAAAAAAAAAAATAGTAAAAAAAAATATAAGATTTGTAAATTTTAAATGACGATATTTTTCAAAAAAAAAATAAGGGTAAAAATATCACGTAAGTAGGTAGAACAAGTTTTGTGAAATATTCGAGTAAATCACGGAATAACCGAATGCCAACAGAGTTTTTAGGAGTTATCTCTTTTCTTTCGCGTTGCCTCTTCGTCAAACATCGCATTTGCGTTAGATGAAGTAACAAGCTTTTAAACTGGTTGATGTTGGCGACAGGTGAGTGGAAAAGCAGCTACATAAGTAATGAATAATTTTATAGAACTAAGTATTATAAAGATAGTTTACATTAAAAAAAATCAATTGCAATAAAATCCTATGACAGTTGTTTACATAACTGTACGTTATTTTGCATTCGAACTGTTGATTGACTGCAAGTCCGAATTAGTTTTATCAAATAACAGCTGCTTTGTGCCGTAATTTTATTTTCCTACACTTTCAACATCCCTAGGAATAATATCCTAATGAAAGATAAAAGTGTAGTGAAATATAAATTAAAGTGAACAATAATTTGTTCGCTATTAATTCATGAATCCCCAAGCGACACCCGGTGGCCGCGCATCTATTGTCTTACTATTGTGTCTCTAATTGACGGTATCTGAAGGGTTAATAAAAAACAGTCTTACGGTAAAAAAAGCGTTTATCATTAAACATAGTGTTCATAGATTTGGCTTGCCCATAATAATATCATGATAAGGCCAGCAAGCAAATCATAAAATACGACCAGTTCATGAAATGGTGGTCAACTATCACGAATGTTCAATTCTCGGACCACGAAATCTACATCACTTCCAAGGGTCCCATCATGGCATCATCCAAATACCAAACATTAAATTTAGATTTTAGCTACTGGCATCAATAGATTGGATTTATTTCCATAATGAAAATGAGTGGCCTTAGGGGGTTGCTCTGTTGACAGCCGACGGCTGATTCCAAAAGGTTTCCCGTATTAGAGGGGTGCCCATAGATATGGGGTGCCTGTTCCTAATAGGTATTGGTAGAGAACTTTGAGTAGGTATCCATTAATAGGAATTAAGAAGAAGAGGGTTATACGAATTAAATTAGGAATTGTTTTGTTTGAATATCCTAGAGGCGGCTGAACTAAGCCTCTTATTTATTTATTAAACTTTATGCACTAGATCATAGTACAAAGGCGGACTTAATGCCTTAGGCATTTTCTACCAGTCGACATTAGCCTTATCAGAGGTTTGATAAGTAGGTATGTGGGCCACAATGAAGTTTAGAATCAAAGGTTTATTCCTAAACATACTTGCTGCTGCAGCATGAGTCTATACAGTTTCAAGCACCTCTCTTAACTTAAGATAATGTTGGGTAAGCCAAACTTGTATTTTTGCCATTCAGAACTCCATCTGTTTAAGTAGTTAACTAAACGTAAACAATCCTGACGTGTCGTTTTATTTATAACTAGCTTTTACCCGCGGCTACGCCCGCATACTTAAAATATAGCCTATGTCCATGGACCAGTACTTCCAGAGAATTTACCTACCTAATTTTTTTAGTAGGTCCCTCGTACAAACAAAAATCAATTTTTTTTTTATTAATTACCTCTATATTATTTTATTGTAGATAAATCGATGTTTTTCCTGAAAAGACTCGATATAAAGATTATTTTAATTTAGTTAATTACCTACCTAACGTCGGTTTAGGCAAATACCTCATTGTAAACATTTTTTGATACATTTTTTTTAGCTAAAAGACATGTTAAAATTTACATACTACGTAGCTCTACGGTTATATAACAAAATCATGTTTCACAACCGTGCTAGGCTCCCCAGCAGGGTCGAAGCCTACCGTGGCCATGGGTGATGCGAAAGAGATCCCCGGGGGTCTAGAACAATGGCAAAGAAAGAACAGGAATGTGTTTTAAGCCAGCGTAAAGTCTGACACTATCTCCCGCACCATCCAAGAGCGAGATCTCATTGGATCGATTTTCCCACCTAAAAAAAACAACTTTACGATAAATACAGGCGGGATGTTACTTATATATATTTTAGAATTTAAATTCAATTTCACCCTTTTAAGAGCAATAACTGATTTATTCAATGTAGGTAATTTGATAAAATCCATTTCCGACTTCGAAAGACTTTTTTTTTCTGTCGACGGGGAAAATCATCATTGACGAAACCCGCTCTTGGGTGGAGCGGGAGACAGTGTCAGAGTCTTACTGACTAAAAACCCCGCGCCGTTCCTTCTAGCCTGCATACCGGGGCTCTAGTTTCCTTTCGGATAACCCCGACCCCGGTAGGCTTCGACCCAGATGGGCCCCTCCTGTTGCTGACAACTCCTTGAGGCGCGCGGGAACAGTGCGCGCCGTCGACGCCTTGGCTCGGTCCGGTCTACGGTGGCCGGAAATCGGGATTCGAAAAACTTAGCTTAGAGTCAACACGAGCGCCATCTATTATTACTTTAGTGAACTTATTAAATTGTTTATACAGAGATTGCTAAAAACAGAATATTTAAAATCTTTTAATAAAAAACCGGCCAAGAGCGTGTTGGACCACTCTCAGTGTAGGGTTCCGTAGTTTTCCGTCCGTCACAATAAGTGTCCCCACATACACTAACTTAAGACTTAGAGTCAACACGAGCGCCATCTATTATTACTTTAGTAAACTTATTTAATTGTTGATACAGAGATTGCTAAAAACAGAATAACTATTTAATAAAAAAAAATAAAAAACCGGCAAAGAACGTGTCGGGCCACGCTCAGTGCGTTCCGTAGTTTCCCGTCCGTCACAATAAATGTCCTCACAGAAGAGCTAAAATTGACTGCGCGAAGTAGCCCCACGTACAGCGCCATCTCTCGGGTAATTAAATTACTAATTTATACAAACTAGAAGAAACTAGACGGGTTATGTATGTTGGGCTTTCGGTAGTAATTTTGAATTGCGTGAATCGATTTTAATAAATCTTTTTTTATTTGAAAGAAGATACGATAATAACATATGTAAACAAAGTTAAAAAAAATACTTGGATACAAAAGTTACAAAATTACAATTTTTTTTTGTTCGATTATTTCCGAAATATTAACATTATGAAAAAATATTTTTTGATAAAGTTTTCATTTTTTAATATTTATCCTGCAATATATCACACGTTTGGGTTGAACTGAAAAAAAATCACTCTCCACATTACGAAAAAAATCATTTTCCACTTTTTATTTTACCACTTTGTCGGCGTGATTGATATAAGTACTCGTACCAAACTGCTTTCTAGTGCTAACGGTCACTGAGATTATCCGCGGACGGACGAAGACAGACATAGCGAAACTATAAGTGTTCTTGGTTGACTACGGAACCCTAAAAATACAACCGACTACAGTGTAAAAAAAAAACAATAAAAAAGTACAAAATAACTTTAATTTCGGAAGTTAAATAACCAAGAGAGAAATTTATTATAACAAGGGTAGGTACTAGTAGGCAGTTTATTTCATGAATTCCCAAGCGACCACCGGTGGCCGCGCATCTATTGTCTTACTATTGTGTCTCTAATTGACGGTATCTGAAGGGTTATATGAGTGACGGTAAATTAAAGTTTTATGTCACAAAAATAAATAATTTAGGGTATAGAATTAGTAAGTGAGCGACTGACTGCGAGTGACGAGAAATCAACAGAACAGTGACTTATAAACATTAATTTGAGTTACTTAAAATACAAAACGAGAAGCTTCATAATATTTGAGCAATCTAATATTTGTTTGAGTGTCAACGTTACGTCCTGTACTTTTTTTCAATATTTGGCCAATGATTTATTTATACCTACCACATACCTTTTTTTTTTTTTTTTTTGTTTTCGGGGGGAAACCTTCAAAAAGCTTCTGGTCTTTTGGGGGAAAAGACCAGGGTGTGTGGGATTCTTACCTCACTAAAACCACCCCGGTGATCACCATCAGTACATGGAAGAGAGCTCCGTGACCTCTTAAAAGACCACCCCGGAACCCTCTCTTTACAACGCCTGTTAGGGCAAATCCCTGTGGAGTCTGCGAGGAGTCTCCTCTGAGCCTCGTTGTGCACGTGATCACTGTGCCACCGTCTTTCCTGAAGTCACTTGGTGGGCGGACAGAGTCCCCACTCTGAAAGCCCCTGACCTACCACATACCTACTGACTGAGCGGCATTTTGTCTGAAGTGTTTTGAATGTCCTAAATATCGAAACACACAGTATCGAATGTCCTAAAAATCGATATTAATGTATGTATATAAATTATGAGAGGTAATTTGATATTTTGGATATTGCAAAAACCCGGATAATCCGAAAATGGTGAAATAAAATCTGAGAGCAACTTGGATGTAGCGTTCGCTGGTCGCCACCGCAACACCGCTTGCTTCGCTCGCTCGGTTCATGCGCGGTAGGCCACAGTTCGAACCTAGCCTATTATACTCAGTTAAAAATTATGAATCTACCTACGACTAGATAATTAGACAATGGTGAAAACATTTGTTAAAGTTAACTTTTTAGTAGTTCGTTATGTAATTTAACCTCAATTTTATGTCTAGTCCAATTTAGTCGCACGGCTACAATTTAAATATCTAAAACGGATTAATCGTAACGCACTTTTAATATGCTTGTTCTGGATTTTATTATTAATTAATATTTGTCGTTAATTTAGTTAATATGTTGCTTAGGTACTCTGTTACTCAAATTCACACCGCTCAAGTTAATAAAATAGTCAGTGACGGATTAAGACTACTTGATGCCCTAAGCAATCCACGCCCATGGGTCCCCCGTATGTCAACTAGAATCGGTCTTTAAACCTTTACTGCCTAAAAACGTTCATCATCATCATCATCGTTTTAGCCGATAGACGTCCACCTCTAGACCTCCTCAAGTGTCGCTCAATGAACGATCCTGTGCGTCCCGCAGCCATCGGATTCCTGCAACCTTCACCAGGTCATCGGTCCAACTTGTAGGAGGCCTTTCGACGCTGCGTCTTCCAGTACGCGGTCGCCACTCCAGAACCTTTCGGCCCCAACGACATCTGTTCTGCGAGCAATGTGCCCTGCCCATTGCCACTTAAGTTTGGCAATTCTTCGTGCTATGTCGGTAACCTTGGTTCTCCTGCGAATATCTTCATTTCTGATTCGATGACACAAGAAAACTCCGAGCACAGTCCTTTTCATTGCCTTTTGGGTGACTTTAAGCTTTCTGATGAGGCCCATAGTGAGTGACCACGTTTTGACACCATGTCATCACTGGCTACACGCACTGGTCATAGACTTTCGTCTTGAGACGTTCTGTCCGAGGTAGATATAATCATCCACAACTTCAAAGAGTGGGTGCTACATGGTTGTTTATCATGAATTTAGTTTAGCCGAACATAGAACCTCCTCCTTCTTAAAATCGGTTAAAAATGGCGGATATGACTATTTGTGATTTGAACATCTTTTAAGAATTCAGAGATAATTAGCGCACATTGGCAAAAATATTTCCATTAGCACTAAATAGGTAGTTTTAAGAAACTTTGGATTGTGGCCTATGTTTTCTGCTTTATTATACCTAATAATGCGATAACAAGCCCTGACCTGAAAATGTCACATTAGTAATTCCCCTGAAAGCGAATAATTTCTCGAATACCTAGGAAACCATTAGCAATAGGTATCTTTAATTTAATTATAGGTACCAACTGATTTCAATTCATTATCACCATCATAATTGGTGTAAAACGCCTGAAAAAGGCATGTTATGTAGGCACTGGTAAATAGTTATTCGGAACTTACGTGTAGTGTAACATTACAGATTCGACTTTGACCATTAGCTTTTAGTTGGTTCCATAATGTCAGAGGAAGCGGATTGATGTATGGCGAATTGATGTTACAAGTTGTATCAATATATACACAGTATCATTACAAGGTGCTCATTGTAATGTTCAGTTCTCCTCCTTAACTGATGTAATGCTTAAATCTGTAATGTTACATTACACGCGAATGCTCTCGCTTAATAATTATGTCTATATGATTGCGATAAACTCAAAAAAACTAATCTGCGAAATTCTGCAGCACGCAATTTGAAGAGTTTTAACATTTATAAAACAGACCGAAATCATCTATCGTGTATTGTCCAGATCAGAAAAAACAAAATAAAAAAGTTTAGTTTTTTTTTTATTTGAAGTTTTTTTTTTACTACATTATATTGGTGTACAATTTTATATTCTATTCTATCAGACATAACTAACACCTGTCTGTTCTGGAGAATCCTCCCTTTTCAATGGAGGTTTGAAGAACTTTACATCTTGTTCTCATCAATATTATCATCATTTCAGCCGAAAGACCTTGGTACACTGTTGGACATAGGCCTCCCCCAAGTGTCACCACAATGAACGGTCCTGTGCGTCTCGCACCTTGTTCTGCTTACTTGTAAACTGTAGACCCTCGGCAATGAACGTCAGCCAAGCTTTCGTGCAGCTATTTGTCCTGACGTCATCATCTCTTCCTCAAGCTTTCGAGCAGCGAGCCATACAGACAGTACCCACGGCTTTAAAGGTTATCCTGACCACTAGCATGCCTATATACTTGGTCATTACCCTCAGCCTCATCAACGACTTTAGTTAAGCATACTACGGCTTTGGCCAATAACTTAAGAACCTCTTCTGGTCTACGCCAACAATTTAAGTCACTACGTTACACAGCACAGTTCCGATCCAAAGGAGTCAGTAGCACTACTCCTAGTCACAGGAACTTGCAGCATCATCAACCCGACTCACTGAGGCACCACGGCAGACAGTGCGGACTCGCCGAGAACTGTGCAGCTGCCGATACCGACCCTCTGGAACCAACCTACCACTGGCCTGGCATGCATCAAGAACCGTCGTCGATCTCGAATCTCAGGAGGGGAGTGATGTAGCGACATACATGATGTCACATAGGAAACTTGACTACGACATCCTGAATCGCACAATTACTGTTCTTCGTGCGATTTGAACATATACAACGTGTAGGTAACTTTAAATGCGCAAAACTTCAGACACCCCAAATGGGTTTTAATTCGATTAACCTAATTATGTGAGAGAAAAAAAATTAAAGCTTTTATGAGCAGTTTTAGTTAGCTTAAAATTCATATCTGCATTGAAATAAGAACTTTTACTCGTATTATCCCGTGTATGAGAAAATTTGATTGGACTACAACTATTTGTGTTAGTTTACCTATTTTAAAGGGTTTCCACACGTGGTCGCTTGAGCTATTCATAAATAGACAGGTAGAAGATTTTAATAAAGATTTTTTGAAAAATTTAACCTATATTAAAAAGTGGTTTAATTGATTCTGCTCGTTATTCTGATTAAACTAATTTCAGGTTTTGCGCATTTAACGTTACAACTTGTATACCGCCCGAAATCATGTATCGGGCAGTTGCCCAGATCAGACATAACATTCATCTGGTCTGAGGATCCTCCCCTGTTACCCTGTTCCGCTAGAAAGGCGGAGAAGTGTAAAAATAAGACAAATCCATTAAAATAAAATTCTTTATTTCCATTCAATCTATAACAACATTTATTTTGATTAAGTTAGACACAATATTTGAATTTGAAATTTGCCGTTAGAAAGCTGAAAATTGTTTTATTGCTATTTCTACTGTTTGTTCAAGATATAAAAGCAATTAAAATAATACAAAATTAATTTTTTGAGTTACTACGATACGATGACACGTTTGTAATTGGTACTGTCAGCATCAAAGCTTCACTGCCATCACTATTCATTTAGTAAAATATAATATATAGTTAATAAAATACAATATTGGCACCAAAATTTGTTGCTGATTGTACCAATAGAGAATATGCTGACATCATTGAATAATCCTTCATAACAACTGTTGAAGGATTGTCTTCTTGTCATTGATACACTGTATGTGGGTCTCAGCCTTCAAGCAGGAACAAATATAACATGAGAGGGTTTATGAAGTCTGTCTGAACAGTCATAAGTTTATTTTTTAAGCTTATCTTCACTATGCTGAAGTCATACCGGAAGCAGCTGAAATTTAACCTTCATAACCCAGTAACTGGGTGACACGATACGCTTTAGTTAGACTCTGCAAAATTTTCGGGTTTCTGACAATAGATACCGGCACGAATCTTGAGCGCTCGGCTTCAGAGTGCGGATCGCTTTGCGCATGCCACAAATTGGCGAGCCAATTGTCGTCGTTGTTAGATACATGCAGCAAGCGCAGGGAACGAATCAAGAGTGACGTCTATGACACGATGGCGCGGCGAAGGCGCGCTCAGCGCTCAAGATCCGTGCCGGTATCTGTACCCGTAACGTATGTCGAAGTGTTACACCGAATGAAAGCCAGGGCAAACGGCTTGAGTTGAAAGCTAAGTTCTGTTGTTAGATTCTCGCTAGATGGCGTTGAGCTCTACTTTTAAGTTTGTTTTGGGAGCATTATTATGATAAAAACGGTAGTACGCTACGCGGAAATAGGATGTTCCACTTTATTGAACTTAAATAATTGCCTCAAAATCATTCGTAAATATAATTTCCTTGATTTAATAATGCTTACATACACTAAATTAAAAAATAAACTAAAAACGATAAGTTTAACGCCATCTAGTGAGAATATTGCTACGATCGAGCCCTTAACTTTCTTTTTTGTGGTTTCCGAGGAAATTAGCGACCTCGATACATAATAATGGAAGGCCATACCTGACCACAGACCAACCTTACCAAGGTTTGATTAGTCATGAACATGAAACGACCGGTTCATAGGAGAACCATGAGTCCTTTTAAAATTAACCTTATCTAAAATTAAAACAATGATAAAAAAAAAACAACATAATCTGTAAAAAAATGACTCAATCTGCGAAAACTATTTAACTGTTTAATTTAGATTTATACTCCATTCACAATAAAATATATATAATATAATATATATGTATATATATATATATATATACAATACATTTTAATAAACCTTTTTAACTGTCCATTCAACTGATTTTAACTTTTATTGCCCTGGTGGCTTTTTTTTTTATGATGGGGATAATCCTCCAATGACAACCCCCTCTCTTGGGCGCAGTGGGAGATAGTGTCAGGCTCTTACTGACTAAAAAACCCACCCCGTTCCTTCTAGCCTTCATACCGGGGCTCGAGCTACTCTTTCAAAACTAACCATGGCCCCAGTAGGCTTTGACCCAGCAGGGTTCATGCTGTTGCTGCAACTCCTCGAGGAGCGCGGGAACAGTGCGCGCCGTCGACGACTTGGGCTTGGTCCGGACAGTTACCGGACGGTCGGACAGCGAGCTATCCATGGCTCGCCGTCCACAAGCCCGCGCCTTGGTGGCGTGATAAATGGCGGATGCAGTAAATAGATGGTATTGTAACTACTTTTTTGATTATAGAAGCTTCCTTATGGCTATGGAATAGAAAACAAAATCGGTTGAACGGACAGAAAAAAAACCTGTTTAAATGTATATTATTGTGAATGGAGTACAAATATATCTAAAACACAATAAGTACTTTATATTTGTATCATCACAAGTAAACTAAAAAATTATCAAAATTAAGTTTCTAGGCTATTGGAGTTAATGTGCAAGTAATTACAACTCGACAGAATACACTGTTGATTATGACGAAATATGAAGATCTAATTATTTAAATAAAAGAAACTTTCATTTGGTTTAAATTTAAAAAATCACAACTTTTGAAAAATAAAGCAGTTTAGCCATTTTCATCCTCCATCATCAACAGTTTTAAATTAAGTTTAATTTGAACTAAATCAACGGCAATGCAATATGCAAATATGTAGCATTATTAACTCAATGCATTTTTCATAAAAAAAAATTTCGAAAATCGTATACAACATTATCTTTAGTTTATGCGAAACTTTAATATAGTTTGTTCAGAATCAGTAACTGAATGGATTCTATTAGTTTAAAAAAAGTCTCAAATTGAATACCACCGACACCAAGTACGACACAGGTCATGGCAGGTCATAACGGATATTAGACGCCAGCAAACTGAGTGCAAATGCAAAACAACCCCTCAGTCGCCTGGACGCCCTGGTGACCATGCTGAAGTGATGAAGACACAGATATGTAATTTTGTCTCCTAAACATAGATTCTTTGCATAAAAATACTAGACACGTGTTTCAGGTTTCACATAAACTAAAACTAATGTTATATACAATTAAATAAATATTTATATTTCAATAAATTATAAACACAATATACATATTTTAATTGAATTACTTATTACTATCACGTCATATCACACATTTCAAAAAAATAAAGATTGCTTACAAAAATAAAATCACTTCATTCATAAATACTCTGTGCTCTTGTCGGTATGGATGATTTTGTTGAAAATTTGTCACTATTTTGTGATATTCACGTATATTTTGATTATATAATATTTAAATTGATGCTACATGGAATCTTACGCAATTATATAACTTTGTCTCATACAGTATAGAGTCAGTGGTCCCCAACCTGTGATCCGTAAGAGCTTTAGTCGGAAGGTTTAATATTTCAAACTTTCAAATCGAACAGTAACATTTATACCAACTGATTTTATGTTTTGTGTAATATTGTGTTTTCTGTGATAATGCTGTTTACTTTTTATTTTAAAGAATAAGCAAGTGTGGAACAAGTTTTGAATTGATGGCATAAGATTTATTAAAATTAAATAAACATAGGTAGTTTTAATTTTATTCGGGACTTGAGGTCCGTGTTAACGACAAACAATTCAAAGTGGATCTAGGAGCCTTACCATGACGTGTTGAAATGTCAGGCGTGCTAACGAGGAAGAGGGGTGGAGATATACACCATATATAGCTCCATCCCTTTAATAGTTCACTGTAGGTTGTCAAATGGCGATCCATTTGACAACCACATAAATTGAACTATTAGGCCCTATCTGAGGCTCTTTAAGAGCTTGTAGTAGGGCCTCAGATCATAAAAAGGTTGGGAACCATTGATCTAGTAAGAAGATTTTTTTTGAACTTTGCTCTAAGATTGACTTTTAAATTATCTATATGGTGATATTATTTTTAAATAGTTCCTTTATTACAGTTGCTCTAAAGTGGAAGGCATGACTGAAAATGAATGTCATGAAAAGAGACAAAAAAATACTAGTTTACTCAAGTATTTAAATGTGAATCCTAACATTATCACTGCAGAACAAAAGCTTCATAGCGACTTGATAATACATAATTATAACTCTATAATGAGGGAAAATAATTAATTAATTAGCAACCTATAAAGTTTAGCTGTCAAAATTAAAACCTTTTGTACTGTATGTAATACTAATATTAATATATACTTAGAAATCTCTATTTATTATCATTGAAGTTAACAGACATTTTGTACCTTTATTAATATGAAAAATAAATATACGAATTATCCGTGTAGGCTGTATAGTCGAGTCGATATAGTTTTGCTCTTATAAAATATATATGATTTTTCACTACAAAATAGAATTATATGTTCTTAAATGTTATAATTATCTACTTACTCATAAGTCAATGTAAGACGATTATATACTATGTCTCTTGTCCTCTACGCCAATATAATTCCTTTTAATTGTAATAAAATACTTTATTTTAGGTTCTGATATAACACAAGTACTGATATAAATTAAATAAGCATTGTACATCATGTTCTAAGCTCGGAGATATATTCAGGAAGCGCAACCTATTTGTAATCTATATAAATTAAGCAATGGACGCACTAAATAATATTATTTCGAAAAATACGTACCCTCTCCAAAATAGTATACGCTACGATAAGTTAAAACAAAAATACTTAAATAAAAATCAGATCCCTTATCATCACAAGTTCTTGTACCGAATGTTCTAAATTGACCTAAGTTTCTCATTGACATATAATGATCCAAGCATATCTATATTTAAAAGTATTTTTTTTTTTAATTTTATATTTTTAACATCAATGTTATTATAGACATCCAATAATTAACATGTAGAGAAAGAAATGTTGGTAGATATCGAAAGGATCCATTCATCGTCACGTCTTGCGAAACCAATATCTAAGGTATTTTATTAGACACCAAAAATACACGTAATAGTAAAACTAACTACATTAGACCGATGCACGTGTGTAACACGCCGGATTTGTACGCAGAATGACGTCGCGTGGCGTGGAGCAAGTGTAGCTCTACAAGTCTAGTTTCCATATAAAATGTATGGAGACCGACGCGCCCAGATCGGCGTGTGTGGCACACGTTTGAGCAGTATAGTTCTACTTTAACTAATCAATATTATAGACACACAATCAATATTATTACATATAATAAGCGGCTTATTCATATTGTTGAGTTTAGTGAAGTTTCAAGTGAATTGCGACAATGTAGTTTGAGACAGATATTGGAACTAGTTTTTTTTTTCTATTTGTACACCTACAATGATCGTCATTTAATATTTGAAAGATTATATCCTAAAATACTTATATTTATATAGTATACATGATTGTAAAAAATCATGATATTCCGAATATAATTGAGTTCATAGATACAATTTACACAATATTATAATTGTTTTTGTTTTTTTAAATTCTTCATATACATATACCATAAATAATTTCTTGCCTATGCACAAGAAATGCCAATTAGATTTTAAAGTTTAAGTCGATTATATTACAATAATCTCTAAGCACGAATAATTGTAATAAATATAAAAATAACCATACACGCTAGGGTATAGCTGACAGGTTTGTCTGTATAGTTATACCTGTCAGGTGAACTGGTATGGAACCCTGCACAGCTGTGCAGCTCCGGTTTCCCTGTAAAACTCAATTGTACAGGCAAACCTGTAGCGTGTAGGATTTAAGAGATTTCTAAACAGTTATAAAAGAGAGCATAGATATTATGTAAACGGACTTAATTAGTACCGTTTGTCGGTGTGGTTGCTTGGCATCTTAAGAGGTGCTGGCGCGGTGACTCGGAGTCGCAAAGGGGCTGCCGTTCTTCACCATCTCTAACTTTGAGTGCAAGCGGAAATGTAACCGCGACTCTAAGGAATATCCAGAATATTTCTTCCTGCAATAAAACATTTAAGATTTCAGTAATATTGAAGCTACAGTAGCATGGTGAACTAGTTATTATTTAAATGCTACTTATAGCTGTTTTTTATACAGAATGAATGTTCAAGTGGCGTTGACTTTTTGGGTAGGATATCATCCAATGACTCCTGTTCTTTGGCAGAGCGAGAGGGTGTGTCAGACTTTTACTGACTAAAACTCACTCCTATGTTCCTTCTTTGCCTTCATTCTAGGGCCCCGGGGTTTTCTTTTGCACAAACCGTTACCCCAGGAGGCTTCGACCCTGCTGGGGCCCCAACGATTAAGGACAGTCAAACCTGCGATATCGTGTGGCAAAGCATCGGCTCAGGTGACCATACAATGTGCGATGCGCATCAATTCACAAATTCTCAAGATGCGTCGTGCGAACGCGCAAATTTTTACGACGCGACCTCCCCTCGCCGCTTTGTGTTTGATCCCTAAATCCGAACCTATGAGGAATTATGAAAAAATACTCAGACTAGTTTCAGGTCCAATTTCAATAAAAAGCTGAAACAGCATCATAGAATTTTTGAAAAATCTATATTCAGAGTCAGAAAACTAGTTAAAATTATGATAGCTAATTAGTTTAATGAAATTATATATACCTGGCATCCTGTAGCATTTGCAGAGCGCGGTCCTTGTCCCCAAGCTGATGGTGGCACATTGCCATCTCGGCAACAGTGTACGGCAGTAAGAATGTATCTTCTTTTATTTCATTCTTCAGTCTGCAACGAAACAAAATACTTATTTCAGATTTTGTATGTTTTAAATTTTAAGATCATATCTTTCTTAATTAAAACAGAGATGTGACATGGAGCAAAATGGAGGAGCCCTATATCCGTTGAGGGATTCATATTTATTTAATTGGATCTTCTACAAAGGATACACAGAAACCACATTAAAAATCACAAATAGTACGAGGAGTCTGATGAATTGTAATTTTGCGTCTGGCCTGTTGGTCTAGTGGTTAGTGACCCTGATGTTTATGTGATGAGCATGATCATTTGTTCTGTGTTTGGGTGTATTTTATCTATATTATGTATTTAGAAACATATATGAGTATGTTTATCAGTTGTCTAGCACTCATAACACAAGCTTCTCTCTGCTTAGCGGCGTTGTGTGATAGTAGTGAAATATATTTTGAAAATTGAATTAAAAAAAAATTTGTTTACTTACAATTTATTTATTATGCCATTTTTAATTTAGAATATATGTTATTTAAGTATGTGTTTATTTAATAATAATCATATGAAATGATAAACTAGATGATGTATAGGAATGCACACATTTTTTGCTAACACGTTATGAAATAAAGCGTGACGTTGTAAAGTACTCACAGCAGCACGGAGTCGAACGTCTCGAGCGCCAGGCGCGGCAGGTTCATGGCGGCGAGGCAACTGCCCTTCAGGAAGCGCACCAGCGCGCGGTTGTCTCCCTCGTGCACACCCATCCACACGCAGCTCTCGTTCTCCACGCGGTCACTCGTTGCTTCTATCAACTGTTCCACACATATTGCAATGATAAATAACATTCATTTTGCAAAAAGGTTTTCTAAAAACACTTTTACGCGTAATTTTTTTCGTCAGTTACTAGATGAGACCGTTTTTTTCCTAGAATACACGAAATATATAGGTACAGAAGTCAATCAACATACAAAGCGCGCTCGAGCAACGCACGCATAGACACCGCTCACGGATACGATATCTCGGAGCGCCTCGGCCCGCTCGTCGGAACAGTTCCGAAGCTGTGTGCGTCCACCGAGCGTAGGTATAAAAAGTGAAGTACATACATGAGATTATCTCCTGTACCTATCTATTTTGTGCCTAAACTCGGGAGTCAAAGATCAGATTAGTGTCTGAGATGGTCTTTTGAGGAAAAAACCACACAGATTTGAGTGGACCTGTCCAGTTAGTGCAAGCATTTGTCAGTATTCGTGTAGCTTACTTAGGACTACTAAAGAGCTCAACGATTTGACAAATAATACCAAGGAAAGGGCATTTGGGCGATACAATATTAGCGACCCGCCTCAACTTTGCTCAGTTGTTCCAAATCTTTGAAATTAACGGCTTTTCTCTACTATAATATGTATGTATCTAAACCATCCTCATGAATCACCCTATTTAATAATGAAAACTGCATATTTTTCTAAGCTCTGCTTAGGTTGGGACTAGACAACATTGTGTGGTAGTTGTGGAATATTATATTATTATCTATCGGGCAGTTGCCCAACAGACATAGCACCCGTCTGGTCGGAGGATCCTTCCTTTCCAACGGAGGTATGTGGGTCTTTACACTCTGTTCCGCATACCTCCAAAAATGGAAGTCAGTGACAGCGTGATAGTTAACTCGATGAATTGACAGACGAAAACGTGGTGCGCGGATACCAAGTCAGAAGGAACTAGGGCAGAAAGACTAGAGTCAGGTATTAGTTACCTTAAGTACATTCTGTATGCCTCGTTCGTTTTGGGCGAGGATGTGGAACATGTTCCAGAGACACAGCAGCTCGATGGTGGGCAGGACAAGGCGGCGTCCCTGCACCTGGTAGCGCGCGCAACGCTTGATTACGAACTTCTCCATGGGCAACGACTTGCCTGCGATGCGTTGCTTGTAGTACGACGCATTCCTGCAGTTAAGTTGTAAATTATAGTGTGCGCTCAGTTTGGAACTAATGCAAATACCTGTCAGATATTTCGCTATTATGATTATACGGGGTTATTTGTAAAACACTGGCAACCTCTCAGGACTGTGTTCATAACAACATAAAATACAACATTTGTTCAGACTTTTAGAAATTTATAACTTTTAATATTTTTAGTTCATCAAATTATCACACGAAAATAAAAATATTTAAATTGGACGTTTTAAATATTACGAAGTCTACGTAAAACAAGCGATAGTACACGTGGTGGTGGTGCTTGATGCGCATGCGTCACGTTAGACAGATGTAGGTATAGCAAAATATAGCGTTGAAATGTGTTAGATAGAACAACGAAATCTTGAAGGTTTGTTTTTGGTACATGAATGTTTTATAAGAAGTCATAGAAAAAAAGTAGTTGTTTATGATGTTAGTAATACAGTCACTGCAAAGTTGTTAGTGTTTTACAAATAACCCTGTATATAGAAGCATAAGCAGTCTTATAATGTCCTCACTGTTGAGACTCGGGGTTCCTCCGAAAGAATGGATATCCACCACGTGGGTCCAGTGCGGTTTGGTAGATGTCACACATCTTTCAATTTCAAATTCTAGGACATGACGGTTTCTTCACCGTTTTGTGAGCATTAGTGATGAAATAAATTACACAAAGTAAGGTGCCTGACTTGGTTTGAACCCAAAACATACATCTCTTCGGAGTCAGTTCAGTCGGAGCATTTTTTATTTATTGTGGAAAGTGTGGAAACCAATATTAGAGAATGAAATTATATTACATACACACGTAGATTTCTTTAGAAATAAGCATCTCCTTTGTACTATTCTTCTGTTTCCTTCTTCTTTTATTATTGTGTGTACATAAATCGTTAAATAAACATGTAAGGGCAGTAGCCTTTACATATAATGTTGAATGTTATAAATGAAAGGATGTTAATGTTCTATAAATAATGTTTAATAAAACACTTCACTAATTTAATGTTACTTAAAAATGTAAAATAAATGTTACATAAAAAGACTAATAAATGTTCTATAAAATGTTAATAAATGTTAAAATGTTACGAGAGTTCGGTGCAAAACGTACTACTGACGCACTTGTCTCCGTGACGTCCAATGTACGGATGTTGACCGTACAAAACAAAATACAAATATATAATTATTCTGACATTTCAAGTTCTTTATCTGTGCCCTTCAACTTATCGATGTTTGTATGCTACTAAATATACTTGCCTCATTAGATCGGTGCACTGCTTCTTCTCAGAAGGTGTAATGTCATCGAGCTCCAACAACATGGCCGCCCGGGAGTACGAGTAGATCGTCTTCGACCACGAGCTCTCATCAATCAGCTTGCTTGCGTACGAAGCGGACTCGCGCCATTCCATCTTTAAACTGAAACCAATCAAGCAAGCATGGTGTGTTGAGATGTAGGTATGTATTTTTAACATGCTATGGCAAAGCAAAAATTACTGAAATAAAGCAAATATCGTAGCTCTAGTGGATCATGAACCACACTAATTAAAGTGATGAATATGTGTCATGTGCTATGGTTTCAAACTATGTGTACATGCTTAGGATATGGTACACTCGTAAAAGTTGTAGCTTTGTTAGGCGTGGAACAGAGTTGTTACTATTTAGTTAGGGGGGTGTAGTCATGCCAACATTGAATCAAAAGAATATTTTGTAACTCACAATGCGCAACAAAGGTATCATCGTATTTTTTGCATATTTTCGTTTTACAGATCAGGTAACTACAAGTTGAGGAATGGGAAATTTTACTGTTACGTGTTAAACATTATTTGATTAGATTGTTCTTAAACGGGTCTTTATCAATTTTTCGCTCTAATTCTTTAAAAACTTGGTGAGATTGTCACCCATCAATGCTGCTATTTGATCTTTCCATTTACCTGAATTGCTTCCAACAGTAGTAATAAAGGAACTCACGAAGAAGGATCTTCATAGCATATCTGTACCACTACAGAGCTGAGCTCTAGTAGAACGAGACACCTAAGTATCTAGCTTAGCTTCATGACACATCTGTAATGTAACTACAGCCTAAGACCGTCCGGTGCTGGCTTGTACTGCCGTGTTCTCTCACCTGTTCACCCACATGATCTCCCAGTAGCAAACGTGATGGAACTGTTGCCATTGTTTCTGGCTGTTGACAGCGAGGTTGTACGTCTTGATGGCGGTGTCGAATTGACCTCGCAGCAGCTCAATACGGCCTTTGAACATCAGAAACCAGACGCTTTCTGGATACACCTGGAAATTGGAAAGTAGGGGTTCAGTCAAAGCCGTGTGCATGCCATACATAAATATTTAAAAACATATAATTTTGGTATGTAAGGAATCCTTGTACACACTTGTATAGCCACCCAGCTATATAGGGTGACTAGTAATTATTATTAAAGTCTGTCTAAAAATTCAAACGACTAGAGAATTTTGTATAATATTTAATCATTTAAAAAATACTTATATTCGATACTTTTCATTAGGTTCTTCTATTAGTAAACTATGATCAAGATCTCTTAATCAATCTTGATGCTTGAACCAGTGTTGACTACATCAGATTTCATATTGCCCTAATAATTACCCATGTTGTTTGACTTTTTAGACAGACTATAGTGACAGATACTTCAACACGTGATTGTATATGATATCAAACAACTTTAAAAAAAGAACAAAAAAGAACAGTCAGTTCAGTGCCAACATTTTGACCAGTTAAGCGAACATAAATGTACTGACCAGCAAATTTTTTTCACGACTTCAAGTTTGGTTTCATAGTAAAAGTTGTTTGTTATCATAACTACAATTACGTGTTTAAGTATCTGTCACATACCAGTCTCCCTATATAGGTGTGTTCCAGGGACACACAATATATAGCTGGGTCAAAGGCCAACTGAAAGAATACAGGAGGGTTTTAGTTTGTAACAGTCTGGCACTCCCCCTCGACCCACCTAGAGCGGTTATTTAACCCTTCAGATACCGTCAATTAGAGACACAATAGTAAGACAATAGATGCGCGGCCACCGGTGGTCGCTTGGGGATTCATGAATTAATGGATTTCCCACTAAAAACATGACCCAGCGGGTTTATAATTACTTTACACCTATAGATAATAATGTACTACGTTAGATAATCTATATCTGCATAGTACTTACGTGCATGACTTGCAGTCGAATGGTAGTCGTTCAAAGTTGCTGACGATTCGGACAGAGTCCTAATTGGCACATTTCAAACTTTTTTATCTGACTGAAGTATCTGAAATAGCTTCAACAAATTTGGTTGTTTTACGAACATAAAATATTGTCTCCGAATCGTCAGCAACTCGTCGATTACTTGTCTGAGATTCTTTATAGTGCAATGTTTTATTTTAATTTTATTTTAAGCCCAAAAAGTGTCTTAAATTCGAGTTTAGAGAACAAGTTTGGAAAAGTTTGGGTTGCGAACCTTCAGCTGCTTTTCTAGTATCCTCTCGCAAACAGGCAGATCAATGGGGGCGCCGATGAAGTGGCACATGACCAGGTGGTAGCTGAGCAGCGTCAGGTCGCACAGCACCGAGCGCATGCCGGGCGCGAACGAACCTGCCTCCAGCTCCGCAAGACCGAGAGTCTGAAACATTTCAAACATACCTACGTTTATATATACACTAGCATTTGCCCGCGGCTTCGACCACGTACTTAAAAGATGGCGTATGTAATTCGGGAATAAAGCAGCATTCTATTGGTGAACAAATTTTAGCCATCGGACCAGTACTTTCAGAGATTACCTCCTACAAACAAAAAAACACAAAACAAACTACCTCTTTATTATATGTAGATTTAGGCAGAGTTACTTTGCATGTACTTTCACTAACTATTATTCTTAAAACAGTTATGTAAACAAAACAGCCAAACAACACATGTGCAACTGTAGAAAATAATAAAAATAATTATGTATTTATCCTTTAAATTTTAAATCTAAACCAGTCCACCGTGAGAAGAAACCGAAGAAAAGAAGAAGAAAAAGAAGCCGTGAAGGTAGTTCTTCGGGTTATTCGCACTTCGTACCGCATTCGCCGTTGGACCCATTCGCACTTAGTCCTATTCGCACTTGGTCCCATTCGCACTTAGACCCATGCAAGTAGTTCGTGAGGGAAGAGGTAGGTATGTAAGCCTTTTTACACATCATAAAAGTCACCTATGTATAAAATTTCTGCATTGATGAGTTAGTGGCTGGACGTTGATGAGTTTTAGTTTATACGAAATCTGAATATACTGTGTTCAGAATCAGTAACTGAATGGATTCCAATAGTTTTTACACTATGTTATATTTTTCCCCAAAAATATTTAAAAAGGTTTCAATTTGGATACCACTGACACTAAGTACAACACAGGTCACGGAAGGTCATAGCGGGTATTAGGCTGCCAGCAAACAGCTTATTGTCGTATGTACTTAAAACTCTTGAAATGTTTAATTTATGCTTAATATACTAGCAACACTTGGAGTCCTATGTTCAACAATGGACGTGTTTCAGCTGAAATTATGATGACGATAATGATACTAGAGACCCGCATAAACTGTCTTAAAGGTAGGTAGGTAAGGTATAACACAGTCGTTAAGATTTCTGAAATTTGAAATATACTGCGCAATTTTTTTTTTCTTACCATACCAGTCTTCTATAGAGTGTTATAAACTTAAAAAAAAAGAAATCGGTAAAGATATTCTCAACTTATAGCGTGACCAAGGGAAATACGGATTCATTTATAGATACTATTATACAGATTACTAATAAAAACTTTAAGATCGACATTCACCTAAGCAGTGCCACATCGTTTACCAAAGCTATCATATCAATTAATCGAGTGAAAGTATCTTGGAACATCTCACCAATTTATTCTCATTTCTCTTTTCTCCTTCATCATCAAACCCTGATCAATGAGCCCTAACACGATAACTAGGCATCAAGTCTGCTATATACTGTCAGAATGGTCGTATCATTGATTTCATAATTGTTGATTTTGACAAGTTTTGGTAATCTACTAATATAATGGCGTCATTATGACTTTCCTATGGTCAATCACTGACACTCCGATGAAAGAAATGGCATAGTATGGTAATCTCGTACATAATGATAAATTAATATCTGACGTATGCAGTAGTCTACTAAAATGTTTACAGTTCCTGTTTCCAGTTGCAGTTGATCATTGACCTACTATTAGAGCGTCATTGTGCAGTGATTGTTTTTAATAAGCTCGTTATTGTCATTTTATTACAACTCTATTGTAGTGTCCATTGACCGATCAAAGTTCGATCACTTAGTATATGTTTAATGTCTTTGATCATTATGAATTAGCGTGTTGGAATGACGAATTTAAAAAAATAGAAGACTTGAGCCCCTGTACTGCAAGTAAGTGAGTGGATGAGCTTCTTATAGATTTCTGGTTATACCAGATTTCCTGGTAAGGTTGTAGTAATGTTCTTGCACTTTTACAAGTAACAGAACAGCATTGAAGTAATAGAATAAGAAATTATGTATCAACTAGCTTTTGCCCGCGTGAAAATAGAAAATATAAGCCAATGTTAATAAAGTAAAAAAAAAAATGATAAAGTAGCTTTTTACTGGTAAAAGAATTTTGAAAATCGTTCCAATTTCTTTATCAAATAGAAAAGTCTAGTTTTCTTCAAACAGCAGTAACTTTTTTAGAATTATAGCTACAGCCTCGTACGTGCTAGCACATTCTCGATCAAGTCACATCTATAGGTACATACCTATGATAAATCTGTAGAAGTTTTTAATTGTGCGCGTCTATCATCTTCATCTATATATATAAAAATCAATGCCACTTTTCGTTGTTATTTTATAACTCAAGAACGGGCTCACCTATCCAAACCAAATTTTTAGGCTTTGTTCGGACTATTTAGTAGATGGTTTATGTGAAGTTTGGTAGGGTAGAGTAGAGTAGAGTACGGTAGAGTAGGGTAGAGTAGGGTAGTGTAGAGTAGTGTAGGGTAGAGTAGGGTATAGTAGGGTATAGTAGGGTAGAGTAGGGTAGAGTAGGGTAGAGTAGGGTAGAGTAGGGTAGAGTAGGGTAGAGTAGGGTAGAGTAGGGTAGAGTAGGGTAGAGTAGGATACAGTAGGGTAGAGTAGGGTATAGTAGGGTAGAGTAGGGAAGAGCGGGAGCGAAGCCGTGCGAAAAAGAGGTAGTAAAATGTATAAAATTGATATAGAAAACTTTTATACACCCACGTCTACGATGGCTGGAATACGGGTCGGGATCCCGGCAGCTGGGGTGTGAGGAAGGAGGTTCCTACACGCGTGCGGCCGCATCCTTCACTGGCATATATTGCTTCGTAGAAGGAGGCGACCGGGCCTGGCCACCCGGGCGTTTCTTTCGCAGAAACCCGGTGCAAAAACCTTCCAAACTTTTCCGGTTTACTTATCCGGTGAAGACCTGCGTCATATGGAAGGTGGGGACGCCGTGACTTTCCAGCCACGGTGTGCCCAATCCAACACCGACAGTTGCTGTCGCGATTTCACCATGAGATCCCGCCGGAACTCTGTCCGTCATACCACTACTCTAGCGGAGTTTCGCACTGGCGATGCATCTCCATGCGGAAATTGTGCATACGTGCAAGGACTGTTGCCTCCACAACCCACGGTGGCAGTCCAGCAAGGAGACTCCCCGTTTGGCGGGAGATAGGGTCAATCATAAGGATCAAATCTCTCTAATAAACATGGTAATTTAAATAAAAGTAAAACCATATAATCTTATATTAAATTTAATGGGACAAGATAAAGTCTTTACCTATACTTAATGCTCTATCAGATTACTTATGTTAGTAGGTAATAAATAAATAATTATCTTTGACGTCATTTATTCAATAAAATAACGAATAACCATCTAGATAAGATTGCAATATGCACGTGATTGTGATGCAGGCTCAATTGTCGCTCAATAGATGTAAATTGCGTACAAACTCCATCCACACATTTAACTTGTTGAATGTCGGAGCGCAGATCCACGCGAGACACAATTTTTTTTTTAATTGTGTCTCTAATAGGAAAGGTAATTATTTTAAATTATAAAATTAGAATTGGACATTATTATTGGATTTCACTGGAGTATAGCTAAATATTAAAATGTTATAATGAGTAACTTGGTTAATTTTTAGTATCCCGTAAGAACGGGACTGAATTTCATGGAGGGTGAGGGATATCTGGGGCGAAAGCGTTAAACAGATTTTTTTGCGACTTTCACTAACAAATAGCTTAGGCTACTTTTACTGATGATTAAGGTGTTTTGGCTTTTAACCGTTTTATGTGAAAGTAAAATAAATTAATAAGATTCTTACGGAATTAATCACAAGCGCAGAATTCTTATTTACTTATATTTGTGCAGTTTTAAAGAACTACACAAGGACGAAGTCAAGACCTAGAAGAGAGAAGGACGAAGTCACGGGCAACAGCAAGTACTTTAATTAGAAAACTTTGACCTAGCTAAGAAATGTGTACATGTGCAAAAGTAGGTCGTACTAGACTAACACAGCCCGAGCCCTTATTACTCTTATTTATGTTAGAGGACGCAACTCGACACACATTTTCACTGTTTTTCATACAACCGCTCGTACGTGATTAGAACGTTATTAAACATTTTTCATTAGATATTTTGGAAACACAGTATCTTGTGGATATTATCTAGACCTCTATTGAAATCAATTTATAAATTTGTGTAAAACTAATCCAGTAAAGCCCTCTGAATATCTGCTATTTTGCACGAAATTGACACTTTATAATTTACTCAAAAATTAAAGAGTCAAAAAAGTATAACAATAGAAGCCTTGCCAATTTTACGACAATTTTTTTCAAAAACTTTTAATCGTATAGTTAAAACATGTATATCCATTAAGGATATACATGTTTTGTAAAATATAAGTAAACGAGTAAATCACGGAATTACCGAATGCTAACAGAGTTTTCAGGCGTTATCTTTCTTTTTTCGCGTTGCCTTTTCGTCAAATATCACATTGGATTGCGGTGGATGAAGTAACAAGCTTTTAAACCATGCTCGATGTTGACGATAAGCGAGTGGAAAAGCACGACAAATATCATATTTATACATACATAATTTTATATTTTTTTATATTAAAAAATATTTTATGTAGATAATTATATCTTCCTGTTTTGTTTTAATTCATCCTGATTTCAAAAAACAAGTCTAAATGATATTTGGTATATTTTTTTTGTTAGGTGGGAAAAAAAGAATATTTTGGTCCTGTTCCCGGGGCAAACTCGGCCATAGAACGCCCAAAATAGAGAAGTTTGGAAGGAGAAGGGGAGGCCTTTGCCCAGCAATTGGATACTTATGCCATAACCAAGTAAACGGGCGTAACAGAGCTCTCAGCCGAGTACTAGGTACGTGTAAACACAGCGCCGAGTGCTCGGTCTACCACTTATCTCGCTTAGATCGCTGTCTCGACCGAGTAACATTTTACTGTTTCGCCCTTTTACTCGGTACGTGTGATCAAGGCATTAGACTATGAAAAAATAAGCTATATTATCCAGAATAGACCACGTGATGATCTGAATGTCCAACTTTACGATATTGCAGGGTTGACTCAGTTGAATAATGATAGCACTAAAACGTATCTTGGATATCCTATACTACGCGATAGTTCGATGTTCAATAGAAGACTAGTCTACTTCTACAGAATGTCTATTTTTATGAGTATCTCGAATATTGACTTCAATATGAAATAAATATAGATTTGATAGGAATATGTCAAGGCTTAAAACACGAGTGATTTAGGCACTATATTAGTATAGTATTGCAGCGTACAAGAACCTGTTCTAATAATTACTAAATTTATATTGACATTTAAGGCGAATGCGCTCATCGCTATTTATATACATCGCAGGATATTTTCACGTTATTTAAATATTGTTTGCATCATTTAACTACTTCAATTTATTTATAAGTAATTCAAAAAGTCTATGCTTCGTTAGAAGCCTATAACATGGGATCAAAGCAAAAATCGAACTAAAGTTTTGATTCTATACACCCCGTTTGGGGGGCATTAAGGGTTGGGAGTTGTAGTCATAAAGGCGTAGGATCACAAAAATCCGCAAAGTTAAGATTAATTGAAAAAGCCCGGGCAACTGCGCAAGTCCTCTTGGCAAATGGCCCCTTGACAGTATGTTTCCTTAATTCAAGACCTGTCAACCGTCAGGCCACGCATAGATAGATAGATAAATTCTTTATTGTACACCAAAAATAAAAAATTACATAAGAAACTTAAAATTAATAGGCACGCAACACCGATCACTCAACCCACTAATTAAATTGATTATTATAAACGTTCTGCATTATCAGTTTTCTATATGAAATTAAAATTTGCGTCATCAATTAATAACTTAGATTATTTTGATATTCTTTTTGGATTTTTGATACGCCTAGAACTACTGTTGCTAGTGGACCTAGCAACCTCGTCATACCGTGGCACTGTAGTACGAGAGAGACAATCACCTGCTTCTGTGAAGCAGTATTGCGAGAGGAGCATATGGCGGAATCCGTGAAAACTAATCCTGCCAACCGAATTTAGATCATAGTGGTCAATCTCAATAGAGAGTAGCCAAGTACGGAGGAGATATTATTGAGCACAAGTGTCAGTGCACTCTCTGTTCTTTATGTCCTGTCGGATAGGACGGCAATCCGACACGAAAGGAGAAAGATCAGGTGCAGGACCAAAAGCTTTACGTGCTTTTTGAGCCACACTGCCAACTTCCAAACTACAGGCAGCTACTGAGTAATATTCCTAATGGAAAACCCAATAGAACTTTTTACCCGACCCCAGGAATCGAACCGGACCTCAAAGTCAAAAAGAACACTGGTGTACAACACTATTTTTAGTATAGCGAAACCTGAATATAAACAAACTGTTTAGAATCAGTAAATTTTACACCATGTTATTATCATATTTAAAAAAAAGGTCACAAGGTGGATACTACCTTCTATATTTACTCCGTGGATACTACCGACACTAAATACAACAACCATCACGGAAAGTTTTAGGTTTAGGATTAGAAACAAGCGCACAGCTGGATGCCGAAGTAAAACAATCCTTCAGTCGCTCGGGTGGCCCGGTGATCATGTATTTGTGCGGCCAAAGGTCCAACTAATATCATGATTTTTTATCGTACAGTTATGAAATTTTTTACACAGATTCTTTGCATAAAAATACTAGACACGTGTTTCGGGTTTCGCATATACTAAAACTAACGTTGTAGATTTGTACACGTGCTACAAAACATATCGCTTTAAAATTACTGTAGCTGGTGACCTTGCAACTAGCCACTCTCGAAAAACGTGGCCTGCCGTAGTCAAACCAAATCAGAAAAAAATGAAAATAATTTTAACCTTTCGAAGAATAATAATCGTATGAATAAAAATTTCAAATTATGACATCGAACCGACTCGACTGGCCTGTTGGTCTAATAGTTAGTGGCCCTGACTGCTAAGCCGGAGGTCGTGGGTTCGATTCCCACCCAGGACAAATGTTTATGTGATGAGCATGATCAATTGTTCTGTGTCCGGGCGTAATTTATCTATAATATATATGTATTTAGAAATATATAAGTATGTTTATCAGTTGTCTCGTACTCATAACACAAGTTCTGCTTAGCTTCGGACTAGACGGCGTTGTGTGATAGTTGTAGAATATTATTATTATAACCTATTGCGAACATTATTCTAGTATTTTGCCACACTTTCGTAATATTTTTATTTTTTCTTTTAATATTTCATCATAACACTTGGATCTTTATAACATTCAGTTACAAAAACTTGAAGTACATATAATAACTAACACAAAGCAATGCCTCTTGACTTGTCTAAGGTAACTTATTACCTCCTGAGAACTACTTTACGTAACTACTAATTTTTTTATAGGCTAATGATGGTACAATTATGTTCTTTTTACACAGATTGTTAGTTGTTTCTTTTTTATATAATTAGTGTCTACATGATGTTACTACATTGTGTATATCGACGAGTGTGTATGCCAAATAAAATAGTTTTCTTTCTTTCTTTCTTTGGCTAGATGTAGATGTCACGTTAGGTAACAAGATAATAGAACAGCTAGTTATATAATGACTAGTGCTTTCTCAGTGACTTCGTTCGTGAGAATGTATTCATAAGAACTAACAACCCTTAAACCATATTTTGAAGATAGTTTTGAAATATTCATAATGACAGTCCTCAATCAGTCATTTTGATTGGAATTTGTTCCAAGTTTCAAGTGTATTATCAAAACTAACAAGAATCCACAATACAATAATTAATACCCCTAAATACCTCTATTCTCTTGGAGTTTTGAAAACAAATAATTAGAACTCTTATTATTTATTAAGGTTACTATTTAAGCAAACTTTTAAGTATATCGTCACGCGGAAAGGAATTTTGCATACAAACGAAATTCCTCTTTTCACTCCCATATGGATGAATTTTTAAAACCCTTTTTAATGCTCGTCTACATCATTAAAGGAAGTTGTATTCGGATATTTTTTGTGAATTATAATATTCTCTCACCGTTTAACCCATTCTTGGAAAATTACGAATGTTTCAAAATGAACCCAATCAGTGCAACGTTCTCGAGTTTTAGCGAGACTAACGAACAGCTATTCATTTATGTAGATATAGATAAACTTGTACGACGAGGAAATGACAAACAATACTGCAGTGATTGCCTCGTGGCTCCTGGGGTTGATATAATATTTGAATTCGATACCGCCGCGGAAATGAACAAATATTATCTCGGCCTACTTTATTGTGAATGCTATTCCGGATCTTCGTCAATTTGACTTTGTGACGGTGAGTGATTTTACTTAAAACGCACGCTAGACGTAAGAAGAATGCAAGTGAAAGGCACCTCATATCATCATCTCGTATAACATAATTACATAGGTACCTTCCTATTATTTTGAAAAAATAAATAACAAGACTGAATTTATCACTATATCACTGCAATTTTCACGTTAGGGAAATCTAGTGACTAAATTAATACAGCAGTTCCGAAATCAATGTTTGAACTCGTCAACAAAACTTAATTTAACCCATAAGGGTGTGATTATAAAATCACAAAATTTTGAAATGTGACGTCACGACCATTATGCCTCCTACTACCCCTTTTCCTTTTAACAGAATGTCACATTTTCTTTAACCCTCTTTCTTCTTTAACCCCCGCCTTTTTTTAATTATTTTAATGAAATAAACCTATCACATAATTAATGGATATACCTTTATGTATGTCTAAAAAAAGAGAATTAAAAGGTCATCCGAATATAATGTGGTATAACATTATGAGGTCTGAATATCGTATGTTATTTAACAATCAAATTAAAACTAGTAATTTAATGTTTTATGAATTCTTTGTTTCAAGTCACTGTGAATCACCTCGTGGGATAAGTTTAGCTTTATCTCGCTATTGTTACTACAGTGATAAAGAGCTCATATTAGCAGCACTGCTACTGGGTAATGATTTGACAGAATCGAATGTTAAATTCCGCTGATGTAATAAACATTTGTCATTGCTGTTTCTATTGCTGAAAACTGCATCGATTTAGTAGGAATGAATTAAAAAGACAGACCAGAAAAGTGTCAATTTTATATTGAGTTCTTTCATTTGGCAGAATTTTGATATTCCAAAATTTATTTGGTATAGCACACCTGGCGTAATCTTTTTTAATCGAATATTTTTAAAGCATAAAAACTATTTAACGTAATTATTGTTTGATAATTTATTCTAATTACGGTATCCGGTTAATCATCATCATCATTTCAGCCGAAAGACGTCCACTGTTGGACAGAGGGCTTCCTCAGCGCCACCACCACGACCGGTCCTGTGCGTCCCGCATCCTTCGATACTCCGCGACTTTCACTAAGTCATCGACCCATCAGGGCAGGCATTCCAACACTGTGATTTATATTATCATCATCATTTCGGCCGATGGAGGTCCACTGTTGGACATAGGCCTCTCCCAAGTGTCGCCACAATTAACGGTCCTGTGCGTCTCACATCCATCGGATTCCCGCAACCTTCACCAGGTCATCGGTCCACCTTGTAGGAGGTAGGTCTACGCTGCGTTTTCCGGTACGTCGTCGCACCTCCAGAACCTTTGGGCCTGTTCCAACGCTGTTCTTCGAGCAATGTCCTGCCCCCATTACCATAGACATCAATTTTTTATATTTTTTGTACATGTCAGATGCCTGCTAGGGCTGCGGAAACGACGTCAGTAAAAGTCCGACATCACTAGTGTGGAACTACAGCGGGAGAAGACATAACAATTTCTCGCCTCAAAAAAGAAAAAAGTGTACATCTTACCTTATTCCCAGAAAAGCCGACGAACTCTAACACACTTATAATCTTCGGTGGGAGCAGAGATATCATCACGTTGAAGGTAGCGACGCCCAGTCGCACGCCGCTTTGGAAGTGTATCTTTGATTGTTCCGACTCCCACTGCTTCTTTTCCAGGATTTTGGCGCATTCCCTATTAAAATTGAACTGAAATTAGTCTTGAATATGACGATAACATATGAGATGTGTGTTATTATAATTATTTTATATAATTAGCAATTTTACCACTTTTCCCTATTCCTTCGAAACGGCTTGAATCTTTAGAAACATTTTTACACATAAAAATTGGTGGCTTAATATTCTTCAAAGTGAACACAGCATATATGTAAATCAATTAACATTTCGCAGAGAAAATGGATCTAAAGGTCAGCGGCGCCCTACCCAGGCGCAGCTGGCCGCAATTAAATGCACAGATCAGATACGCGTGCCGCCTAGGCGGGTGCGAGTGTTGTGTTCATTTAATTTCGCCCAGATTCTCATGGGACTATAAGCCCTAATATATTACAGACAGGTAAGTACAAACCGCCAATTGTCGACTTGAGCGGGTGTAGTAAGCTAAAGGAGCGATATGTAAGAATGAATATAAAAAAGTGCCACTTAACAAGTTAAAGCCAGGCAGGTTCGCAAATTCATTAAAAATAATACTTACTTGTAACTATTGTAACAACTTTTGACCTTAATAGTGCCCTTGATAAGCCCAGTGAGGTCTTCTCCATCCATAATGGTCATAGCTGCCTGAAGCATAAGAGCCTCTGCATAGCAAAGCTCAGCATGAGCTTCCAAATCTGTATATGTGGCATAATTTGGCTGCAAGGCAATAGTTTGTTTTAGGTATAAATATATACAATAGGGGAGATTTTCTTGGGAGTTTCACTTAATTTTTTTATGTATGACTAGCTTCTGCTATCGGCTTTGCCCATGTGAGTATCTCTCCATATAAATTTTGTACCGCCGAGGGAAATCCCCTTAGGGGTTGCAATTTGTAAAGTCCTCTCCGCTCGCCTACATCATAAAAGGAAGCCTTCAAATGTAAAGTTTCACTTTCCTAAGCCCTGTAGTTTCGGCTGTACCTTAATATGTCAGTGAATCAGTTCCTCCTTTTATATACACGAATATAGAAGAATAAAATATTACAGCTTCCCACACTCGTACTATTTATAACTATACTAGCTTTTGCCTGCGCGGTTTCGCTCCTGCTCTTCCCTACTCCACCCTACTATACCCTACTATACACTACTATACCCTACACCATCTACTAAATAGTCCGACCAAAGCCTAAACATTTGGTTTGGATAGGTGAGCCCGTTCTTGAGTTATAAAATTACAACGAAAAGTGGCATTGATTTTTATATATATAGATTAAGATGATAATCTAACTACGTGACCATCTACAGCTACTTCAAAATTTTGCAACATAATTTAGTATAACAATTTAAGTATAATCATTATGCGTTATAAATTTATAATGCTTTCATTACTGGTACTCGAGCCTCCTCGCTAGGAGAGGGAATTGGCTGTTCCAACACGCGAGCCCAGTGCGAGTTGGTAGATGTCACATGTTTTTGAATTTTTTCTCACGATGTTTTCATTCACAGTTTTGAAAGCAGTGGGGACGAAATATATTATATAGTATAATAAAGCCTCTGCTTGGGTTTGAACCCATAATATACTAACTTGGGCACGCCACAATTATGGCGGCAATTCCCTCTTTGAGACGTGGCTGAAAAGACCCCACGGCGTCCTTACCTTCCGCATGACGCAGGTCCTCACCGGACATGGCAAGTTCGGGAGGTTCCTGCATCGGATTCGAGCGGAAGAGACGCCCGGGTGCCGCCACTGTGCGGAACGCCCGGAGGACACGGTGGAGCACACAGTTGAGATGTGCCCTGCTTGGGCGGAGCAACGCCGTGCCCTCGTGGGGGTGATCGGCGGCGGAGACCTCTCGCGCCGGGCCTTGGTTCAGGCCATGGTCCGGAGCGAGGAGGAGTGGCAGGCGGTCGCCTCCTTCTGCGAAGCAGTAATGCTAGCAAAGGAGGAGGCAGACCGCATCAGGCAACGGCGCCCCCGCCGCCGCCGCCGGGATTTCGATCCCGATTTCCGGCCACCGTAGACGCGGGCTCGCGGACGGCGAGCCATGGGTAGCTCGCTGTCCGATCGTCCGGTAACTGTCCGGACCGAGCCAAGGCGTCGACGGCGCGCACTGTTCCCGCGCGCCTCAAGGAGTTGTCAGCAACAGGAGGGGCCCATCTGGGTCGAAGCCTACCGGGGTCGGGGTTATCCGAAAGGAAACTAGAGCCCCGGTATGAAGGCTAGAAGGAACGGCGCGGGGTTTTTAGTCAGTAAGACTCTGACACTGTCTCCCGCTCCACCCAAGAGCGGGTTTCGTCAATGATGATTTTCCCCGTCGACTGAAAAAAAAACCCATAATACTACTCTGTCAAGAAAGTACCGGGAAAAGATCAATAATACACAAAATGTCTGTTATTCATCCAAATTTATTTTATCACCTTCAAAGTATGCTCCTTTAGAAACGATACACTTGCGCCAACGAATAATCCATTCATCAAAACATTTTTTAAACGCTGCTTCCTGAATTGAGTTCAGTTCTCGCCGCGAATTCTCCTTTATGTCTTCTATCGATTGAAAACGGGTGCCACGAAGTGGTAATTTGAGTTTAGGAAAAAGAAAAAGTCAGCAGGAGCCATATCTGGTGAATATGGTGGTTGCTGGATGGTATTTGTTGAGTGTTTGGTCAAAAATTCGTTCACAATGATAGCCGAAGGCGCATTGTCGTGGTGCAAAATCCAAGAATTTTCTTTCCACAAATCTGGCCTTTTTCGTCGAATTTGCTCTCTTAAACGCCGCATAACGCTCAAATAATTTTCTTTATTTACCGTTAGACCTTCCGGTAAGAATTCACAGTGCACAACACCGCGATAGTCAAAGAAAACAGTCAACATGACTTTGACTTTTGATCGACTTTGGCGTGGTTTTTTCGGTTTCGGATCAGTTGGAAGGCGCCACTCCGAAGCTTGTTGACTAGTTTGCATGTCAAACTCGTAAACCCACGTCTCGTCACCAGTAACAATGCGTTTCATGAATGTTGGGTCCGAACTGACTCGTTCTAGCATGTCCTCAGCGACTTTCATGCGATTGAGTTTTTGGAGAAAATTCAGATCTTTTGGGACTAGCCGAGCAGCAACATGTTTCATACCCAAACGATTAGTTAAAATGGTACGGATCGACTCGTGAGATACAGAAAGTTCGGCGGCTATCTCTCTCAGAGTTGAATGGGGATTTTCAGTCACTATTTCCTTCACTTTTGCGATGTTAACTTTAGTTGCAGACGTTGACGGCCTACCAGAGCGAGGCAAATCTTGCATCACATCTCGACCGCTTTTGAACGCTTTGAACCACTCATAAGCACGAGTTTTTGATAAAGTCGATTCACCGTAAGCCTTCTGTAACATTTTCAGTGACTCCGAACACGAAATTCCATTGGCGATGCAAAATTTAAGACAAACTCTTTATTCGATATTTTTGTCCATTATGAAATTCGCAATACACACTATATATGATATTACTAAAACCAGCACTGTATTTAATATAAATAACAGATGCAACTCAAACTCCGCGCCAAAATGGAAAACAGTTGTGCCAATCTAACAACTACAAAAAAATAAAATTTTTAATTTGGAACCATAAACAAATCATCCATTCCCGATACTTTTTTGACTGAATGTATACTAACTGTAACTGAGGGCCATCAGTTTTAACGACATCTATAATACAGACAGGATAGAAAAACCCGGGGTTTTGGAACGCAAAGCAAAGAAGGAACATAGGAGTAGGTTTTAGTTTGTAAAAGTCTGACACGCCCTCACGTTCCACCCTAGGGTGGGAGTCATTGGATGATTTCCCACCTAAAAACAAGGACGTAACGGCAAAACCAAGTCCGTAACGGCAATAGGTAGTCATATTTTAGATACAGCTTCTGCCCACGATTTCCATTACGAAAAACAAAAGAAAGTAGTTAGTGTACTTTCTTTTGTTTTTCGTAATGGAAATTGTAATCAATTACCAAAATGTAATTGGTTTTTCCACGCCATCATCAAAGTTACTATGCGAGGTCCAATTTATTTAACACGCTTTTTGTTGAACACGTTGAATTTTTGCTTGTTTGTTGGCTTGTAACCACCGCCTTTGAACTCGATTTTGCCTAGCATTGGGCGATCATATTTTCTTTAAACTTTGCACATTCATCAAAGACCAATAGCAATAATCCAATTTTTTTTTTACTATTTATCAGGGGATAAATAGTAAAAAAAAAATCGCGGGAAAAAAAAGCGTGCGGTGCTCAATTTACGAAAAAATATGGCACAAAGCGCCCCACGCTTTTTTCACAATATTAATATTTATCGTTCATTATTATTTTCTACCTATATTGAAAATTATTTTTCATTATTCATCTCTGAAAGTAGGTCTGAAGTTGCCTGAGGAGCGGGCTGAAAAGTATCACACTTTTCATCCCTAGGGAGTTTTACTAACAGCTGTCAAATTATTAAAAAAAAAAAACTAGGTCTATCTTCTTGTATTCGTAATGAAAAGCACAATGCTTACCTCGGGGTTAAGTTACTTATTTAAGCCCTCGAAAGCCAACTCCTTCTCGGGACAAAATAAGTTACTTTCACCCCTAGTGTAACAATGTACTATTACACTTTTTAGTTTGATACGCTTTGAAATCGTGTTTTTTTAGTTTTTTATTTAATTTTTGTAATTCATATTTGGCTTTTTTGAAGATTATTGTCTAATAGGAGGCGTATTTCAAATATAACCAGTAAGTATATAAAGTTTTTGCGTAAACTATGTATTTAATTTTCCATGGGCAAGTGTCTCCATAATATGCAATTATCCTCAAAAGATATTTTTATAAAAACGTAATGCTGTGTTATATCTGTCATTAAAAATACATTAACTATTAGTTTCAATTAAGTCCCCATTAGGCTCGCTTGCACAATCGGGTATATTCCTGTGGTTATCTCTATAAATATATAAGCTATCTACACTAATATTAAAAAGAGCGAAATTTGTATTCTTGTGAGTATGTTTGTAATGAATAAACTCAAAAACTACTGAGCCGATTTTAAAAATTCTTTCACCATCGGAAAGCTACATTCACCCTGAGTAATATAGGATATATTTATTGCCCGTGCGAAGCCGGAACAGGCCGCTGGTCTTATATAAAATGAGAAACTGACTGACTGACATATCAACGCACAGTCAAAATATTGGAATTTTGCACAAGGTTTCCTTTTATGACATAGGCGAGATTTTCCGAAATTCAGCACCTAAGGAAATGAAACGGCGGTCTAAAGTTTGTACGGAGAGACGTACTTTAACGCGAGCGAAGCCGCTGGCAGAAGCTAGTTTTTATATATTACTTTACATACCAAACAATACATAATACTAAATTATAAATATTTTTTTAAAGACAGTAAGTATCAAAATTAGTCGTTAAATGAAGCAGCAATACCTAAGCATTTCAAATATTGGTATGAGGAAGAGTGGGGTGTCTTGGGGTTACATAAAAACGATGACGTCACATCACAGTGTCTGCATATTTCTTGTTACTAGACAGTTTTCCCTTCCACTACATTTTAAAAGTTTTTTACATAGTATTGAACGTGGTTTAAAAATACAATTCAACCCGGTAAGGTAGCGTTGCAATAAGGTTATCAATTACTTTTTTTGGTTTTTATCCAGTTTTAAAGTAGGGCAACGTCTGTCGGAACCGCTAGTGATAAATATTTTAATACACCCCATAAAAATAGTCATTCACTTACACTACCCGTGATAAATAAGGGCTTCTTCACACGTACCACAACCACGCCACGTCGCAACGACAAAATGATCAGTGGTTACATGTGAATAGTGTCGCTGCAGCTTTTTGTAGTTGCGTTGACGTTGTGGTACCCACAAAATGTCGAAGTGGTTGCGTGGTGTGCAGACACAGTTACGCATTGTCGTTGCGTCAACGCAACGTTGTGTTTGCGATGTGGTCGGCCACTAGTTCGCAGTGTCGCTGGGGGTTACGTTGTGGTTGCGATGTGGTCGGTATCATACACACGGTCGATAACGACTGCAAAATGTGGTACGTGTGAATAGTCCTATTCATTTTCAGTACGAAATATACGCCCGGTCACGACGCGGCGACGTGTGGTTGAGGTGTGATTGTGGTCGCGGTGTGGTTGTGGTTCGTGTGAAGAAGCCCTGAAAGTAAATAAAAACAGTACTGTACCTTTTTGATCATTGTGCCGATGCTCTCTACGAAAGTAAAATTTTTCCTGTGTTGGTTACAAATAGAGATGGATACTTTCAGTGCGGCGAGGGTCCGGTTGATCTGAGCGTGGTCGAACGTCAGCATCGCCGGTATGAACTCGAACATCGAAGTGCCGAGACTGTGGTAAAGCGACGTGCGCTCCCTAGATAAAAAATAGTGTGTTATTTGGAAACGGGTCATCATGGTCATCATCAGTTCAGCCGAAAGACGCCCGCTGTTGGACATAGGCCTCCTAATGTGTCGCCACAATGAACGGTTCAATGCGTCGCGTATCCATCAGATTGCCGCGGCCCTCAATTCAGCGAGCTATGTGTCCTGGCCACTGCTACTTAAGTTTGGCGAAACTTCAGGCTATGTCGGTAACCTTGGTTCTCCTGCGGATCTTCGAGCACAGCCCTTTCCTGACTAAGCCTTATGACGAGGCCCATTTTGAGCGATCGTTTTGGAACCATATGTTATTACTGGCACCACGCACTGGTCATAGACTACAGGTAAGAAATTAGATACATATGACAATAGAACACTGAAAAAACTCAGCATCGTCACACGTTTTTACGTAAACAAGCAAGTAGCTACGTCTCGTGATACTGTATTATTATTTATGAATCAAGTATTAAAAATATAGTAAAAAAACTGGTACCTAACTAGGAAGTAGTCACCCAAAAATAGTTTGCATTAAACTAACCATTTCTTGTCTACAAAACGCGTTATAATAGTTTGAAAAATATATGAGTACAGTACAGGTTTTCAGGGATTCGGTATCGAAATTTTATTAGGAATTCCATTTTATAATTTAAATGATGTTCAATCAGTGAAGTTGATCTTCTGCATTCAAACATATTCATTGTAAACTTTTGTTCGGTGACTAAATTGGAAAAAGTGGTGTGACGAACTAGATGACTACCGCAAGGGCTGGCTCGAGGTGGCTCAAAGAATACCTGGAAGAAGTTGGGGGAGGCCTTTGCCCAGCAGTGGGACAGTATGAGCTAATAAAAAAAATCATCATAACATTGGAAACGTCTAACAGTGCCTCTAAGAGTTAGATTTGACCCCTTGTAAACCCTCCAAAGATTAGAGACCGCAGACCAGAATCCCAACTAACGTCAAAGATTAAACTTTTTCATATTATTTATACTTATTTTGAGAGTAAATGAGACATGTCTTACCATGGCTTCATCATATTAGTGGCTCCAATTAAATCATTATTAAAGAATTTTCTAATGGCCACTTCACAGTCGTCAAAAGCAGTTTGTAAATCCATTGTGTTTCTAAAACCATAAAAAAATGTGTTAAAAATTTATGAATTAACTTAATTTGAGAAGATACTAGCCATGCCTAAACTTACGATGGATGCTCGTCTGTGGCATCTTCAAACTCATCCTGCAACAATGATAAAACAATTTTTTAGATGCTTATAAAAACGCTATAAAAACAGGTTTCTCTATCAATATCAATCTATCTAATTAGCTTATTATGATGGACCAACAGATCAAAAGCCGCAAGTGGAACTGAATCGGCATCACGCTTCGAGAGAAGGCATATTATCAAGGCAAGCCTAGACTAGAATCCTTAGGAACGAAATGAAGGGCGAAACTCAAGACCGAACGGGAGCCTTGGCCCATATCCCCTATGTGGGCCAAGGCTCCCGTTCGGTGTTGAGTCTCACAGGAACTTAAGTCAGAAGTCCAATACATAACTACTTAATTTTACAGAACAAAGGTATTTTGAGTAAATCCTGATGTAAACTCACCTCAAAATGTTCGTCGGCCAGGGGCGGCACGCCCTCCACGTGGTAAGGATCGTGCCTCGGCGTCAGCGCTGGAGAGGTCTCTTGTCTGAGAGCCATCTCCAATATCTATGGCAAACCAATAAATACACAATTAATTATTTCTATAATTTACTGAATAGCAAAGAATCTACAACGGTTCTTCCATTTACCGTGTAGCTCTAATTTTTCAAATGAGGCAAATATCGTCAATACAAATCTAATGAGCCGACAAAAGGTTGAATTTCCTAATAGCATTTCAAGGATAGAATAATTAGCCGATAACTAGGTGGTACTATTTGTTACATTTCCATCGATTTCTGGGATTTAGAGGATTACATAAAATATCCTAGAATTCAAATATCAACCAATTTTGATTTCACATAGGCCTACATGGGCACTTTAAAACGTCAGAAGCAAGTGCAGTGGTGGTTATGATTATCTTGTTTATATATTTGAGGATATCTAAGAGATACATTCAGGTTTGCTTAATGTCAAGTATGTATTTTTTTTTATAGTGTATAGGCTCACGTTTGACCACTATCTCACTTGATGGTAAGCGATGATGCGGCCGACGATGGAACACGCTTGCCTAGAAGCAATCTATTCACTCTCGACTTAAAGACCTCTAGGTTATAGCTATCAGGAAACACAGACTCCGGCAGGAAATTCCACTCCTTTGCTATACGCATGATAAATGTATTCCCAAAACGCTTTGCTTTTGCCCTTCCTAATGTGGTAGGTACTTCATAAACCCAAATATCTTCTTCGGTACCAATAAAAATAAAAATCCCGAGAACAAAGGCAATCATCAATATTTCACTTGCTACTTTATTGGACATATTGTTTAAATGTAACTGTTGCAAACAAACTTGATCCAAGAAGTTAAAGTTCATGAAATAAGCAGCTTTGCTGTGACAGGTAGACCGACAACGTCGTGCCTCAAGGGTTTGATTTTTACTCAACTGCGCCAGAAAAGTGGTAATGTTTTCGAGTCCAAGTATGTAATTATTTATTCATTTCCTTGTTACGCCTAAAAGGTGTGATAGATTATAAATTATTGAGAAAGCATTAGAAATTCGTCTTGACGCACTGAATTCCAAAGCCATTATGAATTTTAAAAAAGAAAACAAGATAGCGGCCGCCATTATGCCGCCCTATATTTTTGTTATTATTTTGCAGATTATTAAAATATTAAATGAAACTTCGACCGCGACAAATTCAAACGTGTAGCGCGACGATTACTTACTAGTTATAGTTTTTATTACATTCAAGTGGACATAATTAATATTACATACTAACTACAATAAGAAATCGCTGCTCACCTGTGTGGCTCTAAATATAACAACAAAATACTGCGCAGAAAGTTGAGATACACTCACGAGACACGAATTCGCGGGAGACTGAGGACGAAGGAGAGATTCCTTAGCGCCGACAGCGTTGCCTAGGAACCCCCGGCCCCCTGCGTCACCGCCCTACCGTAATTTGGTGTTAGTTCTAGGAAAAATCCGACCTTCTAGGGTTTCTCAATTTACTCGTAACTGGTCTTGAATTTTTGTTAAAGTTAATTGGTAATTTGGAATCACAGTATAAGAGAGTCGTGGGGTCTGTGGACGGGGGGGACGGGGGGACTGCTGACCCATTTTCCAATTTTTTTGTTTTTGAGTAGTACTTTGGGACCACAAATAAAAAAATAGAGTTATTTTGGTAACGGTCCTTACTGCCTTTTTTCTTGTGGTCCAAAATGCCACAAAAAAAAAAATAGGTTGAACTTGGACCGCGGTCTCGGTGCAAAGAGACTCAGATAAAACATTATTACGTACGTGAAATAGAACGCCCTGATTTACTAGCAAAATAATTGAGAAACCTAAAAAAAAATAACTTAATGCACATCTTTTAGCAGAAGATATTTGCATGACTTTTATAATTTACCTTGGTATAGATTAAAGATTACAGACAAACTTGTTACCCTTTAGACATGAATTTAAATAAGCAGAATTATAAAAAAAATTGGAGAATTAAAAAAAGAAGCATTCGTCATGTCTAAAAATTGAGCACGCATGTATTCTGGTATACGAATATGTTTATATATCCATTGGTGCAAACTTTTAGTGAAAGTTGTCAGCAACTGGTGTCTACCTCACTTTCACTCTTTACTGTCTTAGTAACTCAAGCCGCTATATGAATGAGATGAGAAGGCCGTTATATGATACTAAAATCATTAACAATATGTCTGAGCACGCTATCTCGGTGGCTTAACTAATATGCCAATCATTTTTGGCCTAAATGTATAAATTATTTAGTAGGGTAAAATATTCGTAAACACAGCTAACACGGGCGGTTTAACAGATTCGGATATTGATTAGTAAATTACCTATCAACGGCAAATTGTTCATAAACAAGACGAGTCTACTAAACTAGGTAGATATAAATATGCCCGGGGTTATACAATTGGGACGAACAATAAGGACTTTTTCCACGTAAAATGTTTTCGGATTAAATCTATGATATCAGTTATTTATAGAGCACCATAACTGATAAAATCAATAGTATCTCTTGACTTCATTACCAGACAATATTATAGACCCTCTTTTAGCCGGGCTTTTTTTGGACAACTCCTCTAGAAAGAGAGACGGAGTGACATACGTTTACTGAATAAAACCCCACCGCGTTTCTTCAGTTGCCCTTTGTAGGCAAACCTATCAATAATAATTTAAAAAAAAATACTCCAGGGCCGGATTAACTCTTCGAACAATTCCGTAGCCCTGGAGGGCATCGGCCCTAGCGGACCCCGTTATGGTGAACACTAGGGCCGGACGCGAGTGATTGCTGCCTTAGATGCCTCTTGTCAACCTGGGGCCGCCATTGCACCGAAAATAACAATATTTGTCTCCTGTTTCGTAAATAGTTAGATAAGGTTTAAAAACATTCCAAACGGGCAACGGTACTCTGCGATACATTGCCAGCAAGTTAGTTTCGGTATGACCGTTATCAAAGCGCAAGGACAAACATTTAAGATGGCTGGGGTGAACTTAGAAAAGCCGTGCTTTTTCCATGGACAACTGTATGTAGCATGTTCGCGGGTGTCCAATGCCCAGAATCTTTACATTCTATCTCCAAATGGATAGACATGTAATATCGCCTACAGTGTAGCGTATTAAAATAATATCCTGTTCCGAGTTCTCTTCTGTGTTCTAAATCAGGAAAGAGGAACCTTGTTACCCCGAATTTATCGCGAACGAAGCCGCGGGCAAAAGCTAGTCCGAACATAAATAATGAACAGTTCATTTATTGAAACTGCGTATTTTAGAAATTATGTGACATAATTTTTAAGGTCAATTAATTTCAAGTAACTTTTGGAGGGCCCTGTATCTAATTATAGCCATTTCTATGGGGATTGCTTGTCGGTTGAATAGATGATTGGTGGGGTGGGCGGGCACGTGTAAGGGATTTAGTCTCATTTTTAGGGTTCCGTAGTCAACTATAATTTCGCCATATCTGTCTGTCTGTCCGTCCGCGGATAGTCTCAGTGACCGTTAGCACTAGAAAGCTGAAATTTGGTACTAATATGTATATCAATCACGCCGACATAGTGCTAAAATAAAAAGTGAAAAAAAAAGTCACACACCTTACGTGTAGGGGAACGTAAATGTGATATATTGTTGGATAGGTATTTAAAAATGAATATTAAAATCATTGTTTGATAATGTTATTATTTTCGGAAATAGTCGCTCCGAAAGTTAAAAAAATTTGTCCCCCTCTAACTTTTGAACCATAAGTTTCGAATATATGAAAAAAATCTCAAAAGTAGAACTATATAAAGACTTTCTAGGAATCTTTAAGGACTTTTTTTTATTTTGAACTTGGTGGGTTGAACAGTTTTTGTAAAGTTGTACAAAATAATTTCTGAACTAAGTTTGTAATTTAACTGTATATTTTAACTTAATTTAAATAATAATAATCACCCAATTTCCGTAGAGATGGCGCTGTACGTTTTTAATTCATAAGTTGGGAAACTTATTGTGACGGACAGAAACTACGGAACCCTACACTGAGCGTGGCCCGACACGCTCTTGGCCGGTTTTTTTTATCAATTCTGATACTGTATTACGTAAGTACTCGTACTTTTATACATGTCTATTATAGCAATTTCTATGAGGATAACTTGCTTTGTTGGTTGAATTGATGATTGGTGGGGTGGGCGATTTAACAGATTTAGTCTCATTTTCAAATCAATAATTATCCATAGAATTTTTGTCATAGTGAGGTGTATATTGCGGTATCAATACGTTTAAATTGGGTTCAATCCAGTATACGGGTGTAAACAGACATATTACAATACACATATATGACAGTGAGGGTAGTCCGATCCCAAACGTTATAATTTATGATCATTATTGAGAGCTGGGTCAGGCATATGCAAGTACCTGTAGTACGGCACTACAGGAGAATATTTTAGGAAAGTTGCTGGTAGATGTTATTTTTTATCCTACATAATATATAGGATTATGGAGGTGTGCCGGATATTCGTAACTAGTTTTATTTTATTTGAAAAAAAAAACGATATTACATTATATATTACACATAGATATTAATAGCTATACAAAGAAAATCAATGTAATAACAACAACGTTTTCCACACATTAATTTAAAGGTTTGCTATGATGAGAACTTCTTAGTGAGCTAGGTATTGATCCAGAAAGCACTTTATTTATGCAGTTATAAATTAGTTATAACAAAAAAAAAACTTTAGAAATTGTTCAGTGCACTAATAACTTTACGTCGAGAATCATTTCTACTATGCATAAATATGTCTATTTCTATAATAGTACATTATGATATAAGTGTGTAATGTTAGACCCGAGCCATGGCGAGGGTCTTAAGAGAGCCGAGAACGGTAATCATTAATTACTCACGTGTATCATACGACGTTTTTCAATACACTTGTGAAGAAAATAACTGTAAAACTAGTAAACTTTTGTGGCGGTAAAAATAAGTTTTCATATGCGCACCCATTTTTTTTTCTTTTCCTCGTGGGGGACGACCTGCGCCCATCCTGATACGATAAATGTAATAAAATTATGGCGGTGGAGAGGTTGAACAATAAGGTTTTAACCACTTTATAGCACTAGTGCGTAATGATAATCAAAATGTCACAGTTTGGTAACAAGTGCCATTATGTGCAGTGTAATAAGAATCACTTTATGAGCAAGTGTATTGAAAAATGTTTGTTATACATTTGCGTGAGACGCCGAAGTGGTGCACGCTTACCCGCGTTCGTTCGGTGTGATGCCTGGGCAAACAAACGGTAATAGCGCACCCCCGACGGTGAATCGATCTAGGGACTACAAGCTTTATTTCATTATTAAGGTCTATAAAATTTTACTTGTTATGAAGAAGATCGTGCAGTGTCATTACTTGCAGAAGCATCCGTCTCTTCTCGAGTGAGTGTAATTTATATTTTGCTAAAAGGTCTTCGTAAGGTAAGCGTGTACGTTGGCATCTGAATTGCATAGTTCGTTAGAATTTCCGTTGTACTCTTTCAATGGCTATTTTGTATTTATTGTAAAACGGATCCCATATCAGGCCAGGCATATTCAAGCTGAGAACGAATAAGTGAGCGATACAGTTGTAAAAATGTACAAGGGCGCCTAAAATCTGTAGCTGTTCTGAAAACAAAGCCGTTCATTTTAAACGCTCTGGTTATGATGTTTTCTACATGTAGATCCAGTTGTAATTTACAGTCAAACAGTATTCCCAGATCCCTAAGGTTTGTCACTCTACTTAGTAAAGTATGACATAAGGTATAATCATATTTTATTACAGTTTTGTTTTTAGTAAAGCTGATGATTTGGCATTTAGGTATACTTAAACTTAACTTATTAACTGAACAGTATTCAGAGAGTCGGTTAAGATCACTCTGAAGTTCTGAACAGTCATTAAGATTTTTTATGATTTTGTATAATTTTAAATCGTCAGTATATAAAAGAAAATTGGTGTCTTTAAAACATATATTTATATCGTTTATGAATATAACAAAAAGCAGAGGTCCCAATATAGAGCCCTGAGGAATACCGGAGGACATCCCAGCTCTCCCCGATAAGTAATAGTTGGGATAAAGGTTATAAAAAAATCTTTTAATTCAGACAGAACAGTCCATAAATGTTGTCATAATTATAATGACCGCCACTATGCATGAGGATTTGTAACCGGGCAAGTAACAATATGAATTTTTCAATTCCAATCTACTTTTCTAAATTTATCTAGGACATTACTGAGTCTCCCGCATCCGGCCTCGGAAACCACATGAAGCCATTAGTCCCGGTTGTCATTCGTAGATCTTTGACAGAAGTTACAGATAGTCAGAGGCCAGAAAATCTGACCGCTGGCTTTCCATGGAGTATCGTGTTGCCCAGTAACTGGTTTATGGAGGTCTGATAGAAAGAAGAGCAAAAGTAAGAAAATTGCGTTTATAGGTGGTCGCTCCATGTACAATACGAATATTCAGCCGGAGCCGGTAAGGACAACCCGAAGCTAATAACCTAGTGCGCCTCACTAACAGAGATTGCATCACTTGCTTACTATCAGGTGGAATCGCAATCAAGCACTAGTTTAAATTAATAAAAAAAACAGTAATCCTTTTTTATCAAACAAATGTCACTAATTATATAAATGCTCTGCCTCGTGAACTAGGCAGAGAACCTGTATCTCAGTAGACAGATCTCTTCATCTAAATACTATTACAATTTGTTTTCAAACAAACAATGCCAATTAGTATATAAAAAAAAAAACAGTTGTAAAATAGGACACGGGTGTATAAAAAAAGTGATCAAAATATGGAACTAACAAAACTACTGCTTGACTGCGTTCTCACCTGATGGTAAGCAAGGCACCATCAATGATTGCTTCTGTTTGATGGTGAGGTGAGGCGCACTAGTTTATTAAGAGCCTATTCACTCTAGCCTTGAAGACATTTAAATTATAATCGGAAGCAAACATCGCTTTAAAAGACGATATTTCGAGTACTCTTGCTTATGTCAGTTAAATAATACTGCGTTCTAATGGTTTCTAGTATGTTCTAACCTCACCTAACCTGTAATTTTTATAATCACTAAGCACAAAATTACCTCAGGCCAGGGAAAAAATACATAAATGGTTATTAGTTCTTTATGTTGTTACTTATGAGTTTTCCGAATGTCACAGGTAACACTTTTTGTTAAGTGGAAAAACATGGCAGTTTCTTACCAGTTCTTTCCATAAGTAACAACAAATTGTAACCGAGCATTAGCTTCTGGGGCCAGGGTTATCCGAAAGGGAGCTCGAGCCCTGGTATGAAGGCTAGAAGGAACGGGGTAGGTTTTTAGTCAGTAAGAGTCTGACACTGTCTCCGGCTCCGCCCAAGAAAGAGGGTTGTAATTAGATGATTTTACACACCAGAAAAAAAACGAGCATTAGCTTCTGGTGTTTTATAGGTGCCCATGCAAGCCTATGTGAAATAAAAATATGCTCTGCGTGGAGAGGGGCTGCCTAACTTTTAATGACTAAAATCGACCATATTCCTTCATTTCCTTTTGCGTGGCAGGGCCGCGGTAGGTAACTCTTTCGCTTAGCTAAATGATTGTTCTATTACGGACGGGAGTAAGGTCTCCTATTATAGTCTGCTTAGGTACTACATAGTATTATACCATTACCATGGTCGTGATAGGAGCGTGTCAGGCAAAGTATGCAACTTTGTCGACTAGACCGTTTCGTGTAATAGAGCGTATCTGAAAATAATATTTTTCCGGTGTTGATACACTCTTTGCGTGGAACGCGACTTTGTTAGCCGGAGAGGGAACGATCTAGTAGGCATTACATAGTTAGTAGGCCGTGTCGTGTTTCTTTCCTAGACACGTTCCTAGGACTATCTAGGAAAGAGAGCCGTTCGTCTTGGTATGGTCATGTAAAGAGGAGAGATGAAACGCATGTTGCTAAAAGAGTTATGAATTTACATGTGAATGGAGGGAGAGGGAGGCCAAAGAAAAGATAAACGGATTGTGTGGAAAGTGATATGAATGAAAAGGGAGTTAGTGATAGCGTGACGAGCGACAGGACAGAATGGAAGAAAAAAACGTGTAGCGCCGACCCCAAATAAAACGGGATAAGGGCAGGAAGATGATGATGACACGTTCCTAGGACGGTTATGGTACGATACTGTGTAGTTCGCAGACTCCGCTATACTTGCCGATAGGATTGCCAAACAAGACCTTGTATTATCTACACTAATATAATAAAGAGGTAAAGATTTTTTTTTTTAGTCTGTAGAATCTCTGGAAGTAATCGTCCGATAGCTAATTTTTTTTCACCGGTATAAAGCTGCTTTATTCCTGAGTGACATAGGCTATATTTTATGTACGGGGGCGAAGCTGGGGGCAAAAGCAAGTACTTTATAAGTGTACTTTATTTTTGGTAAATATACTTTTGCACTCTATTATCAATCTTTACAGTGATGCGTAAAATGAAAAACGAATATAAATAATTACTGAACTATTATAATTAGGGATGCTTCTACGTTGAAACAAAAATAGTATATTCCAAATATGTGAGGAAATACAGTAACTTTTTGTGTGTGCTAGAAGCATAATTATATATAATGTGGTCTTTAAGAGAAGAAACAAATAAATAAATAAAATGTATTAAAATACGTTTTTACACCACCTGCTTAATAATGTCTTTGTCAAAAACCATTAAAAATAAAACACAATATGCGAATTAAAATGTACGTGCATCAAACAAGATTAATAAAAAATCCAACTAGCTACCAAAAAAAAAAAAAAAACTGGGCAAGAGCATGTCGAGCCACGCTCAATGTAGGGTTTCCCAATAAGTGTGAACTTAAGAGTTAAAATTAACAGCGCGAAGTAGCCCAAAAGTACAGCGCTATCTCTCGGGAAGTTGGGTTACTAATTTATACAAATTAGACGGGTTATGTATGTTGGGTTTTTGGTGGTAATTTTGGATTGCGTGAACCGATTTTAATAATTTTTTATTTGAAAGAAGATACGTTCTGGATAATAAAATATGCAAATTAAGTTAAAAAAAATGCTTGCATTTACAGTTAAATTACAAACTTTGTTCAGAAATTATTTCTTACAACTTTTCAAAAACTGTTCAACCCATGAAGTTCAAACGCCTATAATATAAATGGATCCTAAGAAAAAACATGCTTTGACTAAGAAATGAAACAAATACGGTAATAGTGGTTTACCGTTGAGTCTGACCCAGGAGAAAATTACCTGAGTCCAGGAGATTTTCCGTTTGACTTTAGTCAAGGGTTTTGAGTTTGAAGTATTAAGAGACAGCAGCTTTGTATTTATATTTCAAAATAGTGTGTAAATGAGTAGCTGACTATTTAACTTGTTATAGAGATATGAGCCAAGAAAACCAAAGAAATTATGTGACAGAGCAGAACGCAAGGGTTTTGTTGCACATACGTTACCATTACGGCGCTTTTCTTTTTGTATTGCCGGGTTGTATTGCCGCATTGTTTTGCGTTTTTTTTTAAGCATATTATGAAGGATGAAAGATTGCCTGACTGTAAGAATATCCCAATCTTTGTAGAGGTCTACAGTCGGTTGACGGAAAGGGAGTCCAGCACCCAACTTGAGAATTGTACTTTGGGCCCGTTTAACCTCGTGGCACCACCCCAAAATGCTATGCTCGGGTTTTAATTATATGAATACCTCACATCCGTTTGGGATTAAAACTTATCAACCTTTGTTTCGTTCGGCATTCAACATGCCACATGCATCCCCTAGTTTGGTATATAATCTACTATTTTTTTAATGAAATAAGTACTTTTTCGTGCTAAAAATTGTGATAAAAATTGTGAAAAATTGTGAATTGGTAATATCTTATCCTACGGTTTACATGAAAATGCCCATGTATTGCCTGTGTCGAATAAATGCTATTTCTATTCTATTCTAAGATTAGAATGAATCTCGAAATTCGTTATCAAATGGCAGCCACACACGATTCGGTTCACCGACAAGTTGCAGCTGACTAACGTCATGCATACTTGACTGCTCTTACAGACAGTAGACTTGTCATGCAGCGATAGCAGATAGCCACACACAGCATCCGTAAGGTCACAGCTAGAGTTTATTACACAGGGTACTTTACCGTAGGACACGCCGACGACATAACCATAATAATAAACGGCTTCCACGAAAATACGCTATGCACCTCATGCGTCAAGCCTTGAAGATACTAGAAGACTGATGCAAATAATAAACTAGCCGTGAACCTCACCAAAACTGAACTTGATTTATTCACTTTCTACATCAAAATAGTTCTTCGGAACTACCACAAGTTTATCAACTGTGGCCAAGTAAGCACCTGGGCATCTACTTGGAACAGCAGCGGAACTGTGCAAAATTAAATTGTATTGGAAAACTAAAGTAAAATTTGCATTCGGTTGTGAGGAGTGATCAAAAGCTGATAGAATTGGACAAAGCCAGTTTATCCATGAGGCAGTACAGGCGCATGCTGGGTCGAAACTGGGGCATTATCCCAAAAGTCAACCACGGGTATATACCACAGTCAAACGATAGATACAACATATATGGCTCTCTAATCTGTTGGCCCAGGTCTGATCTGAACATAACTTAAAAAGACCTTGAAAATCTGTGGCGACTCGCTTGCGTAGCGATTAATAGCAGTATGAGAACTGCACCCACTGCTACCCTGCAGCCGCCTGCAGGCGATGTTGGGGCTGCCACCATAACCTCATAGTGCGGGAGGAAGCATTCAGGCTTGACATATCGGGCACTCGAAGAAATATTTCAGAATCGCATCGACAGCCCATGATGGCATCTCTTAGCAACAAAACTACAAAAGCACATCACTTTCAAAAAAGAAAAGATGAATCAAAGACAGATAGTCAAATCAAAGAAAGACAGAAAAGACTGGAACGGGAGCCTTCTCCAATGACCTCAATATCAAATTATTCAGACCGCTAGAAAAACTCAACACTCTATCAGGTGGAATGTGTTGGTATCATTCTGGCGGCCCATGATGTCAAAATGTGAGGATCTCCACACTCCAGGCTTCGAAGCCAGCTATCCGCGTAATCTCCGACAATGCCTTAATCTTTCAGCCTGTACCTCCTTGAAAGTCATACAGAAATACTACTCTGCTAATTCCATTGAGCGCGTCACCGTTCTCAATAGAATCACTGAAGCTGCCGCTGCATTTAATTAAACGACATAGCGGCTCACTGGGCAATGACGCGACTGATGAGCTGGCTAGGACAGGATCTGGTGCGGTGGTTTTCGGACCCGAACCATTAGTGCCAATCCCCGTTGTTAAGTTGCGTGGCTACGTGAACACACTCACACACAATTAGCTGGTGATTCTGCATACTCTAGGTACTCTTGCTCAGTTGCCCTGATCAAGCTGATAGGCTGGCTCTGAATGATGGCCGCCATGGCTCATACACCATAGACTAAATGCGGAAACCAAACTTCAATATATAGATAGGGTTACACTTACAGGGCTCGCAGGAGCAAAGAAAACTGTTGTGGGACTATGCATGATGAGGTGATGGATGAATATTTATAGTCTGGATGATCATTTACGAATGCACAATATTCAATTTTAATCTTTCGCAAAAATAAACATACGTTTCATAATTTTAGCCGATAGGCGTCCATTGTTGGACATAGGCCTTCCCAAGAGTCGCCATAATGACCAATCCTGTGCGACCCACATCCAAACATACATTTGTGTACCATTATATTTCTCAAAGAAACAATCACATACGAATCTGTTGGCATTTTGCAGTCGTAACTTTAGAAGCGAATTCTATCCAGTTATTAGTTACAAGATGTTACTTTAATAAAAAACTCAATTAGCAACATCATAATTTTTTTAACTGACTTCATAAAAAACTTGTGTTCAAATTCGACACATAGGTATGTATGTAATCTATATATCTAGTCTCACCATAAATATTGCTACAAGGAAAATATGTATTTTTTTGCAGTTATGACTGTACACAAAGACGGAACACTCTATGGCTACACGTGCTGTTAAGCTCGTGCAAACGGAATTTTTAATTTTCCTTAAAGCTGGCAACGATATGTACAGTTCTATGAACCGAATTAAAAATCCTTGGAATAACTCCTTACATTACTCATTTTTTGATTTGCACGTATACTTTATCGAAAATAATTTCCTCAGATTGATGCGCGGCTTAAATAACCGGCGACACGTTCAAGTAAAGCCGAGTTTGCGCAGTCCAAATCTTCGGTAAGTACACGAATGCACAAGCCACGCTTCCTGGAATGCGCTAGCTACCGTCTTGCCGTCCACACGCGCGCCTGCAGCATGTGGACATGCCTGCACAAATCATTTTGCGCCGGCATGACCGTAAGCAAGACGGAACGTGTAGTCGGGCCATAACTTTGCCATAACATATCTAGGGTAAGAAACTAGACTAAGAAAGGTGCAATCCACAACGCAGTTTTATCAGTTTTGTGGCGAACGGTTGGGCAGAATTCTTGTTCCAGCTTGCTTTTATTGTATACTAGCTTTTGCCCGCACGAGTTCGCTCCCGCTCTTCCCTACTATACCCTACTCTACCCTACCAAACTTCACATAACATATCTAGGGTAAGAAACTAGACTAAGAAAGGCGCAATCCACAGCGCAGTTTTATCAGTTTTGTGGCGAACGGTTGGGCAGAATTCTTGTTCCAGCTTGCTTTTATTGTATACTAGCTTTTGCCCGCACGAGTTCGCTCCCGCTCTTCCCTACTATACCCTACTCTACCCTACCAAACTTCACATAACATATCTAGGGTAAGAAACTAGACTAAGAAAGGCGCAATCCACAGCGCAGTTTTATCAGTTTTGTGGCGAACGGTTGGGCAGAATTCTTGTTCCAGCTTGCTTTTATTGTATACTAGCTTTGGCCCGCACGAGTTCGCTCCCGCTCTTACCTACTCTACCCTACTCTACCCTACCAAACTTCATATAAACCATCTACTAAATAGTTCGAACAAAACCTAAAAATTTGGTTTGGATAGGTAAGCCCTTGCTTGAGTTATAAAATAACAACGAAAAGTGGCATTGATTTTTATATATATATATATATATATAGATATAGATATAGATATAGATAGATATAGATATAGATATAGATATAGATATAGATATAGATATAGATATAGAATAGATATAGATAGATATAGATTGGCTGGCTTTAGACTACACTCAAGATCATTCGCAAGAACAACGGGAGAAGGATGTCTTTAAATCCAGTAAGATGCTGGTAAGGATCTTAGTTGTACTTTCGAAATTGTCCTGGTAGCCGTGATATAAAACTCTACTACGCACGCACCACAGGATATTTTACCTACTTGTTGCTACGTCATAATATCCTTTACCAATTTAGGGAGCCATTTAATTAGTGTGGAAGTAACTCCCTGCCTTTGTATCAATTTATTTTAATAACATTGTTCAGGCACGGGCCCTAGGTACGGTAACTAGTTTACTTGAACTTCCCGAAAGCCATAACCCAATAATGAATTTCTTTATTTTCCATATCCTGCAATGGCCCATCACCAACCGGCTATTGTCCTTGGGAGCACTTGTATAGCGCGCACACTATGTACGTATAGAGCTAATCCTCGGTTGGTGTCACGTTTCATTTAATTATGTCAAACGCAGCCTTTGCAAATTGGCTTTGGTCCCAGTCATACAGACCCGAGGCATTAGAAGGTCCAGAACCCCATGATACTGATATGTATAAAGAAATATTTTGATATGACTATTCCAATATTTATTTCTCTGATGTTTGTTAGCAAATTGACCTGAAATAACGTTGACCACTGCACCAAGTACATTATTTCAAGTGGCAAGGTACAGAGCCACCTTTCTATCTATCTAAGTATCTGGATTTGTTTTTCTGCACTTAGTAAATCGTTGAACATTTTATGTGCACGTGATTAGAACTCAGAAGTAGATTAGGCCCCCCAATTTATTCAGGGTCACTAAATTTCTACATACCTAGACATGTGGAAATTTCGTGGTCCTGTGTAGTGTCCGACCGAAACTGGTTTTTAAACCTAAACCGAATTACGGCAACAATCTCAATTTCGGCCAAAACCGAAGCCGAAAGTGCCATACAAGGATCATGTTTTGAGGAAAAAATAAAGAAAACGTTATTGTTCAATCAGTCCTTTTTTTAAATTTAGGTAAGTATTTATATTCATTGACTATCATGAATTTTACTACACTCTAACTTAGCAAATACAAGCTAGTCACGCCATGATTAGGCACGTGGACACGGCAAAATGTCTTCGTTGCTTACTAGCTTGGAAGGAATTTAAGTTTAACGCGATGAACATGACAGACCACCGTGCAAAAACTCCCGATTGCAGTTTCGGTTTCGGCCGTAGTTTCGGCAGGTTTGCCAAACTTGTTTTTTTTTTGCCGAAACTCGACTGAAACCGAACATTCGGTCGGACACTAATCCTGTGTTTTGCATGCGTATATTGGCGGTGACGTTCGAGCACGCAAGGAATATGATCACTTGTTCTGCACAGGGGACTATCCGTTCCACTTATAGTGTAAAAGCGTTTATGATGTTCACGCCACCAAGTGCAGACTGCTCTGTCCAGTCTCAAAAGGTTTATGATTAGATTTTTACTGCTTTACCTTACCGGGAGCACAGCCGTGATTGTTATGTAATAATGTTTATTCGTCAAATATCGGGTCGATTTAGTGGTATGAAGTGAGACGCGGGGGCGGGGAGCGTCAGGGATTGGCTCGGCGCGCCATCGCGTCATAGACGTCACTCGTGATTTGTTCCCTGCGCTTGCTGCATGTATTTAACAACGACGATTAGCTTGCCAATGTATGGAATGCGCAAAGCGATCCCCACTCTGAGGCCGAGCGCTCTTTTAGATACCAGGTGACGTCGCTTATAGAGAGAACGCAGCCAAGCTTGGAGGATTCTGAGTTAATGACAGATTTAATCCTACCATGATGAGCCACGTCATGCAGGTATTGGTTAGCCAGGAATGATTCATTATATTCAAGGATAATATTTTGTGTTTAGTTTCATATTTTATTGTCATATTCTATTAGCTTAGCTTTTAGTACTAGCACAGCTCTTTTTCCGTAGATTTACAAGACTAAAAACATAGATTCTATTCCCCGATATAAAATGGTATTTCTACAATTAGCATTATCTATTTAATTAATTAAACTCCAAGCGAACGCCGGCGTTCACTCTCATTGTTTTTCTATTGTATCTCTAATTACGGTATTCGAAAGGTTAAGGACAAATGCAGTTGTCTTGATGAAAAGACTCTTCAAGTCAGAATATAGCATTATAGTTAGCCAAGCTAGGATTCTTTACAATATTTTCAAACAAAACTAACATTTTTGCATTCCTTTAGCAGAAGCTGTAAAGAATTACATATCTTTCATTGTTTATTGTGACTATTTATTGTGCATTTATAAGATTTTACACTCTTATTTTATCATATAAAGCTATATTTATTTATTTAAACTCCATGTACAGTGGTGGTACAAAGGTGGACTTAATGCCACTAGACATTCTCTAACAGTCAACCTTTCCTTTGGGTTACACAAGCTGTTAATGAAAAACATATTTTCATAGCAAGCTACTATAGCTCGGTATCCCTATATGATTAATACTCGCCAAGACGAATCATACGAACCCAAAATAGATGGTGTTGTGTCGTTTAACTACCAAGTTCCTATCCTTCCGGTTCCATCATCAGATCAGCTTCAAGTCAAAATAATTTTGCATCGTCATCTGATTTACTCATGCATGCAAAATTTCAGCTCAATCGGTAACCGGGAAGTTGATCAAATTTAATTTCCAAGATTTGATTACAGACAAATATCGGGACAGGTGAAACTAAATAAAAGCTTGTAAAAAAGAAAAGACTCTGGTAGGTATGCACAATAAATAAATAACTGATATAGAAAGTAGTGTAATTAGATACGGGGCTATATGGAGTCAAGTCTTATATTTATGATGTAGATTTTAATGTTACACTCAGTTTACAAAAATAAGACCAGTAGGTAGTTAATCGATGAGAGGACACTAGACATTAATAAACTGGGCAAATCTATGCATACATGCTGTTAAGAGCTAAGGGAAAGAAGAAAATAAGTGGAAGTAGGCTATGCAAATCTTAATTAATCTTATTATTGTGCAAAGTCTGCTGCGCCACATTGCATTGCATAATTAAATTTAGTATTTAAATTCTTTTATGCTTCACAATGAATTCTGATTCAGAAACCATAATTTAATTCAGAAGGTTTTCAATATATTCATTATTTATATGCAAGGTTTAGTACTCAAGTGAGCATGGATAGCTAAATTCATAACTATGATGAATATCATCAACACTCAATGGATGATCTGACCAGATTTTGGAGAAAACATTTGATTTTTTTGATATTAAAGCTAGCTATACTCCATTAGTTTGGTAGTTAACTAAATTTAAATCTTACCATGTCGTTCTAAACCGATGTTAGTTAATTAAATGAATTTAGATAACTTTTGTATGTCTTTTATATGATTTATATATAGAAACACTAATCATATCATCTTCCTGCCTTGTCCCGTTTTGTTTGGGGTCGGCGCAACACGTTTTTTTCTTCCATTCTGTCCTGTCACTCGTCACGCTATCACTTTTCTTTACTATCACTTCTCACACAATTCATCCATCTTTTCTTTGGCCTCCCTCTCCCCCTCCATCCATCCACATGTAAACTCATAACTTTTTTAGCAACATGGCGCCACTTTCAAACTTCCCTTAACCCTACAGATACCGTCAATTAGAGACACAATAGTAAGACAATAGATGCGCGGCCACCGGTGGTCGCTTGGGGATTCATGAATTAATATACTCATTTCTCACTCAATCCATTCTCGTCACACCACATATTCATCTTAAAATTCTCATCTCAGCTAAATGCAATGTAGAAGTATGTTCCCTTGGTATAATTTTTGGCTATCAGCCAGGCCAAGCCGCTGGGAGCAGCTAGTATAATATTACTAAAGAGGGAAATTTCATATTTTTGTGTTTACTAAAGAGGGAAAATTTATATTTTTGTGTTTATGTTTGTAATTAATTCATGAATCCCCAAGCGACACCCGGTGGCCACGCATCTATTGTCTTACTATAGTGTTTCTAATTGACGGTATCTGAAGGGTTAATAAACACAAATACTACTGGGCCGATTTCAATATCATTGGAAAGCTACATTCACCCTGGCTAACATAGGCTATATTTATTGCCCGTTGTGAAGCCGAAACGGGCCACTAGTTTTAAATAAGAAGACCTATCAAGATTGTTTATATTATATTTAGTTAAGTACCTAAACAGATGGAGTATAAGAAACAAACCCAATGATTTTTGAAAAGAAAGCAAATGCTGTATCAGAGTAATAATGTATTAAAACATTGCTAACAAGAATCTAAAGAAAAAATAAAGAAACATTATGGATTAAAAAAAACCAGTTGTCTTTTTAATTCATGAATCCCCAAGCGACCACCGGTGGCCGCGCATCTATTGTCTTACTATTGTGTCTCTAATTGACGGTATCTGAAGGGTTAAGTTAGAAAAAGTGTGTGAAGTAACAGTCGGTATACTATCTATATTAATATTATTATGAGAGAAAGGAAATTTCGCAAGCCTGTACACAAACATAGGATAATTCTAGAACCACCTTTTGAATTATTAGTAAAAAAATTACAACCCATTTGTTCATTAACAAATGTGTCTTAACTTGTTTTCATTTAGCTACCAACTAAATTCTTTTACCGATTGAAAGGTACATTATTCCAAATGAATATAGAATATCTAGGTCAGTGGGTTAGGGGCGAATTTGATATCTACGCTAATATTAAAAATTTTACCAATCGGACCAGTCCTTTCAGAGATTTGGAGGTAATCTCTGAAAGGATTGGTCCGATTGCTGAAATTTTTTCACCGATAGAAGGCTGCTTTATTCCTGAGTGACTTTGGTGATATTTTAGATACGCGGGTGAAGCCACGGCCAAAAGCTAGTGTTATATAAAATTATAAACTCAGCCAAAAGACGGGGTGGGCCATTATTATTACGAATAGGAATAAAGATCATCATAATATATTGTTGAGTAGGTAAAAAAAATTTTTTTGAAATAAAGTAGATTAATTAAAATAAAAGAAATCAATACCATAAGAAAAAAACATTCGCAGGATAGGTACTCAACCGCTTATATGTTAATTAAATGATAAATTTATTTTTCTTGGGATATCAGTTTTGCATAGCTTTGCTAGCAGAGAAAAGTCGATCTTAAAAGCTGATATATCGCAATGATTTAAGGTATTTAATCTATATTTCAATCTATAAAAATAAACACAAATTATTTCTATAAAATAATTCGCAAATTCATAAAACTTATTATACTCACATTTTCCAATCTTTGTTGTAATTACTGGTACAATTCAGAACAAGAACGACTCACAGAAACGTATGTCAAATACATAAACTACTTAATACCGTTCATTAAACAAAAGATAATGAATTACCTACTCAATCTGTTTTAAAAACATTTTATTTGTATACAAATACTAAACGTCTTGCGCACGACACAACGACACAATTATTGATATTCTATTTTTTTTTTCTCAACTCTCCACAGCTAATCACAAATAGTTGGCATAAACAATAGTCAGAACTACATTCTTTTTTCTAATGGAGCGTTTACACTTAGGCCCAGTCTCGGGCTATCGCCATCCCTAGCCATTGTGAAAACTAGGACTTGGTCATGAAATGGCGTAAGCTTTACTCCGATTACACAATAGTTAGGGATGGTGGTTGGGCCAGGCTGAGCCCAGCGGCCCACGTGTAAACCTATTTTAAGTATCATTATACTCTTTGGTGTAAACGCAATATTGAAAACCTAGATCCACAGGCTCTAAAGCAAACATTACACGGTAGGTGAGTTGACTCGATGTACCGAGTTGGTTGACTCGGTCACCCAAACTGATTCGACCGATCGAGCTGGGCTTATGTCCAACGATTGAGATAAGTTGACACAAGTTGCAACTAGAGTCAGCCACCATTAAAACTCGCGTCAGTCGAGTTGTCAAATATACGAATTGGCCCATCACTAGTAGCATTACACGTTAGGCGAACATACACGGTACGTTTTGCTGTCAGTTTTGCCACAGTCAGTCACACCTTGATTGACGAGAAACTTATCGTCTAATGCGTTGCATGAATGTTTTTAGTACTGATTGATGAAAACCATCATTCATGATTGATGGAATTGATTAAGGCTTGCATGACCGTGTAATGTTCGCCGACGGTAAGCAAATATTACAACGTAGGTTTTGCTGTCAGCTTTGCGTTGCATGACGGTTTTAATACTGATTGACGAAAACCATCATTCACTATCATTCATGATTGACGCTTGCATGACCGTGTAATGTTAGGTTTTTCGTCAGTCAAGGTTTTGACTGTGGCAAAACTGACAGCAAAACCTACCGTGTAATGTTCGCCTTACACGGTCATGCAATCGACAATCAATTCCATCAATCATGAATGATGGTTTTCGTCAATCACTACTAAAAACTTTCATGCAAAGCATTAGACGAACATTACACGGTGGGTTTTGCTGTGGGTTTTGCTGTGGGTTTTGCTGTGGGTTTTGCTGTGGGTTTTGCTACAGTTACCTTGATTGAAAACTTAACGTCTAATACGTTGCATGACGGTTTTTAGTTCTGATTGACGAAAACCATCATTCATGATTGATGGAATTGATTGACGTTTGCATGACCGTGTAATGGGCGCCTAATGGCCGTCAAAGAGCTCTTGGCTCTATGGTTTTGATTTCGGAGAGGGGCCAGTACGCTCTGTAATCTGTGGAGGGGCCAGGCAGGCCATCGAGCGGCCCGTGCTGCCGATCAACAACAAGAAAAATATAACAGCAAAGAAAATGGCCCCTACTAATCAAGAAACCAAAATAAAAATTGAAGAATTGTGTAGAACGTGTTTGTCTAAAGATAATGCATTATACTCGTTATTTGATGTACTTATTGATTCTACAATCACATTAGATTACATAGTAACTTCAACCACTGGGATAAAGGTACATTGTTTTTATTTATTTATTTGAACGTTGATTGAAAAATGCAAATAGTTGATTATTATAATTTTACTGCATTTTCGCTGTTCGTTTCGTTTCGGGAAACGAACTTTATTTTAAATACCGTAGGCAGGTTAAAAGCCGAATTAAACGATTTTTTTTGCTTGCTTGTAGTTATCTAAATAGTTTAGATTAAATTGATTTGACCTAAAAAAAATTATTAACGCACCTACTTTAATTATCGGGTCAGTGGGTCGTCTTAGGTTGTCATAATATCGTTTTTTGACTTCATATAAACTCTGTAAATATATAAATACAATTTGGCATCAGTTAAGAAAAGAATAAGAACTGTTAAGCTAAATGTTAGTTGAGGTTGACAATCATCTAGGTATCCTGGTTCTTCAGGACACCAGTGGTGCCGCAGCCAGTCACCTTACTGACTAAATAAAATCACTTTCACACAACCAATTTGACATCAGAGCTTTTTTTTACGGTGGGTTAAAATCATCCAATGACAACCCCCGTTTGGGTGGAGTGAGAGATAGTGTCGGACTCTTACTGACTAAAAACCCATCCCATTCCTTTTAGCCTCTTTATACCGGGGCTCGACTTTCCATTCGGATAACCCTGGCCCCAGTAGACTTCGACCTAGCTCCGCCCCTCCTGTTGCTGACAGCTCCTTGAGGTAGACACCAGGGCTGCGTTCAAATTTGAGTTTAGAGTTAACTCTAATGAAGTCTTAAGTAATCTACTCTGGCATTTTCGAACAATTATCAAATCAACATTTAAACCAACAAGAAGTACAAAAATTCACTAAAGATAAAAAATAAAGGTTTTATGGAAAAGATAATAGGAGTTATGCCTATAGAAAGCTATTTTTATAGAAAAGTGTGAAACGTCAAACAATACTTCTTAGATTTGTTATGCTATAGCAGCAATTTTTTTTATAGTAGTCTGGTGACCTGTGTATCCTAAATTTGTGCCATTTATTTAATATTCATTTTATATGCTCCAATTTTATTTAGATAAGCAAAAATGATGGCTTACCTTCAACGATTTGCTGCGAGTGTAAAGAAAAAGCATCAAAGGCATTTGAATTCAAGAAAAAATCGGAAGAAGCTAATATGTCCCTTAGAGGGCTATTAAAAAAAGAAAAGAAGGAAAGTGCGTTATCTATGAAAGTTTTGAATCAAGTAAGTTTTGTTAAAAAGATAGTGTTTTTGTATTAATTAGGTATTTTCTTGTATTATTTGTATGTGTATAATATTTTATACTAAAACTGGAGCCTTTTTTCTCTTGATAAATTAAAATTTCGTCGGAACATCTCGCTATCTTCTTTGTGTACCTTTATGTAAACATTTGGTTGAAAAATAGTTTTGATTTTGGCAATGTGAAGAGATAGTTGGATTTTGATAAACATAATAAATAAATTGCTCCATAACCATTAGATTAAAATGGCAATGGAATTGTACAAAACATTTTCAAATTGAAATATTATCTTGATTCCAGACTAATGCATCAGATGTGAAGACTGAAGATTTGTCATCACATGACCATGATGACTACATTGATAGTGATTTCAATGCTTCCCTAAGTAGTGGACCAGATTTACATGAACAGGGTATGATCGGGGGACACGGCAGTGCCCCCACCATTTATTTCACTAGTTTACTCTTAATCTAGATAATAGACTGACGAAGTATTCTCTATAAACTAATATAAAACTACTATACGTGGTTACACATGTACAAGATTACATGTGGATGAATGGAGAGGAAGAGGAAGGCCAAAGAAAAGATGTATGGATTGTGTGAGAAATAATAAAAAAGAAAAGAGACTTAGTGATAGCATGACTGGTGACAGGACAGAAGGATTTTTCCTTCTGTCAAATAGTTTTTGTGATAAATCGTAATATACAAACAATGAAAAATCCAGCCTTTCCTTTTTATAATATTAGTATAGATTTAGATTGTAACAATAAGTTTTAATTTTCAGAAGCTGTTAAAATTGAGCATGAGAGCTTAGATCGCAAGTCATGCTTTGTTTGCAAAAGCTGCTTAGTGGTTTTCGATACTCACTGCAAATTACAAGAACATCAGAAAATATGTATCAAAGGTTGGTTTGGCAGTAATTTTTTTTGTGTATTCTTGTACTCAATATATTAAGAACTCTACTTTTAAAACTGTATAGCTTCAGTGTCACAACACTGAATAATTTTGAAAGTACATTTGATACAAGGGCTGAAGTTTGCCATTGCAGTGGAGAGGTATGGAGCTGGAGCTGAGCATGCTAAAGAGCTGTGTTGAAAAACATTGTTTGGTATATGTGTTTTTATCGACACGCTTGTATACAACAATAATTGAAATTTACAAACAAAAATTCCCAAGACTGCTCAATGAAATTTAAAGATTAATTTAAAAAAAAAATGGAACTGCACAGAATTTTTATCGAGGTGTGTGACTAATGATGAGTAAGACTTAAGTAATCATTGCAGTGTCTAGCTCTACATCATCAGTCAGACATGTTGTTACCCCATAGTGTTACAGAACCTCACCTACCGTAAATATAACCTTTTTTGACATATTTCAGTTGAGTGTGAAGAAACCAACCGAACATACTGTCCACTTTGCGGCACGTGCTACAATGGCACTGAGAACTTAACTAAACATATGTGGGATATTCATTCAGATCTCATGGGCCCAAAAAAGAGAGGCAGACCTAAGAAGATGTTAACTAGTGTGAGTCTACTTTACTCTAGTTTTTTTTTTGTCCTGGGCAAAGGTGAGCCCACACTTTCTATTTCCAGTTGATTATAGGTTTGCTAATTATTGAAAAAAAGAAAAACATGGTCGTTTTAGTGGTTTTATTGGCATTTACTTATTTATTAAATCTTCATATAACATAAAAGTACAAAGGTGGACTTAATGCCTTAGGCATTCTCTACCAGTCTACCTAGGGTAGTAAAGAGAAAAACATGGCAGGTGCATAAAAAATAAATAAAAATAAAAGTTTAACAACAACAAACAACTACAACTACAACGACTACCATTTGAAATTATGTATATATTATGATTGTTAAAGATCAATATATTTCTGTAATCATAAACTAGTCTCAACTCCGTCCAGATTACTTATTGGTATTTTTGTGATAAGCCAGTAACTTCCTTGTTTTAAAAAAGTAAATACAAAATTCAATCTGTCTAGTTCAGTAACTAATTATATAGGTACATACTAGCAACCTGCCCCGCTTTCGGTTTTTCTCTACTATAATATGCATGTATTGTATTGCAATTTGCCTATTGGTGAAGACTGCATGAAAATATGTTCAGTAATTTTTGAGTTTATCGAGTTCATACATAGATATGCGTAGTGGGAAATTTTTGGTTTTATAATGTGTTCAAGTAGCTACTAGGTAGGGTGGGTAGGGTCTACTTTTTGGTATTCTTTAGGACTGCCAGAACTGTGGCATTATTCAGAAGTTACCGTGCCTCTTGCAAAGTGCAACGGACACAGGTTGGTTTTAGACGGTAAAAGTCACCACTCTGAGTGAAAAAGCACCCCCAGACTTTGACTTGATGATTATCCGCTAAAAAAAAAAAGTTGCCATCTGGCTGCATGTATTTTTTTTTTATTATAACATTGTACGTGTTTAAACTTCTTTGTGTATTTATGTTGTAACTGGAATATTTCAGACCATTCTAAACAAGTTATCAGAAAATGGATTTTGCATATCATCAATGCCAGCTAAAAAGATTGAGTGTGAATTTTGCAACCTACTTTTCGATACCAAAGAAGAATTAGGATCACATGCTTTAACCCATAAAGGTTAGTCCAATTTATGAAAAATTTCCTAAAATAAATATAAAATATGAAGTATGTTAACATAATATTATGAACCTTTGATTTCTATTTTATTCTTATTTTTTGAGACAATAGTTTTTTGAAGTTGTCAATAAATTTTGAACTGTACGGCTACCCGCAAGAATCGATAGGCTCGGTCGACAATGACGTGCCAAAAACATATTTTTTTTCGATTTTGACGCCTTTTTAAGCAATTTTATATACATTTTATGATAAATATATTTCTTTACAAGGTGGAATCTTTAATCTGCCTGTTGACATTTAAACAAAGAAAATTAATGAACTAATCAATTATAATCATATTTGGCATGGGGTTAAGCAGAATGACAACGTTGAGGCATTCATTTTTTATTAGTACAAATACTTATTAGAAAAAGTCTTCATCAAGTCTCCGCAGTTCTCCATCAAGCTAAGTTAGATGTTCGGATATAAGATTATATTATTGTTTCAGATACGAAAGTGCTACGTTGCATACAATGTAAGAAAATTTACCTCGATAGGAAAATGTTTGATCACCATAGCTGTATTGACGAGAAAACTGGTATAAATAATTTAGAAAATGTGAGTACTGTTTAATAGAAATCTGTAACGTAAAAAACTAGCTGTCTATTTCAGCGTCGGACTAGTCGTATAGTCGGCGCATATCTAATTTGTAATCATGATTAAAAAGTTTTTTTTTTCGGCTTTAATGTCGATAAGTAATAATAATAATTACATAACAATATTAGGAGCATTTTTCTTTGACATGTAACGAACGCGCTGTACTTCTCCCTAATTATTTTGTCTTCTTTTATCCCTCCACGTTTTAAATTTTTATTGTCTTTTTCAGGACCCCGCTAAAATAGAAACCAATGAAAAAAAGCCACCGAATTATCCATCAGAAATTACACTTCGAGAAATTTTAGACCCGAACATAGATATGGTATGTTCTTGTATATATTTAAACTTAAAAATTGATCCTTTTGAGGGGGCAGGAGAACTTAAGAGAGTACTTGCAACCGAATTTGCGCACACAATATTATGCTGTAGTTCTGCATATACTTTGATAATCGCTGTTGTCCGAGATATGCGGCAACCGCTGACCCGATAAACGTTGTTTTGCTATATAAAAAATAGCCTATAATCTTTCCGCAGACCTACAAAATATATACAAAAAAGAAACGTAAAAAATATAAAATAATAATAGCCTTCGATCGTTTCGGAGAAATTAGAAAACTCCAAATTCCAGTGACACGAGATTTTTACATTAGATTATAGAAATGTTTGAAAGATATGTCAAAGATATAAACGATTCAAGAAAACATGCAATGGGTAAAAAGCCTTTGTCCAGAAATGGAACAAGATAGGGTAAGCTATATTTCTCCACTGTAGTCACTCACAACAACACCGTGAGGAAACTGGCATGTCCTAGAACCAAAAATTCGAAGACATGTGACATTAACCAACCCGCACTGGGCCTGCGTGGTGGATTACGGCCCATTCCTTGTCCTAGAGAGGAGGCTTGAGTCCCCCAGCAGTGGGAACATTAAAAAGGCTGATGATGATAATGTAGTCACTCATGAAGCAAATACATAAGAGCTGTCTTAATTTAAATAAAAATGTCTGTTTCAGGCCACCATCAACATGCTTACAGTATGTAGTGCTTGTAGTTGCGTATTGCTATCAGAAGCGGATCTCATAAACCATCGTGATGCTGAACACCCAGAGCTTTCTCACCGGTGCAATCTCTGCACTAAGGTATTTTTTTTTAACTACAGATAATTTTTATCAACCCTATAATTTCAAGTACTAGGCTATGGGAATCATCTAGATGAGGATAATAATATTGATTCTGTGCTGTTGATTTAGGCTCTTGTCCAGCTAAATAGAATACATTTTTTAATTTAAAGTTGACATGACGACATAGACAATTGACATGATGATTTGATCATGTTTACGGGGCCATTTTGGCCAGGCATCGCCCTAGACAGAGAAGTTTGGAAGGAGAACTGGGAAGCCCTTGCCCAGCAGTAGGACATACAATAGGCTATTAAAAAAAAAGTTGAACACAGATTGCTATAATGTGTCAAGATTTTGGAACACCGAAATAAACTTTAGTTTTATAATGGACCATCGTATTTTTGGTCCAGAGGTTCAAAATCTCAATAATTAAGTTTTTATATAAGCATTCATTTAATATGTCATCTATTGTCAATGAAAATATGCTGCCTTGAGCTATGGTGTGCTGTGCTGCGCTGCGCTGTGCGTATGATGCGCTGCGCAGTGCTGTGCGTGTGATGCGATGCAAATTTATCTTTCTCATAATATGTTTCTTCAAATAACATAATGCTGTGCGACTAGTGCGACTGCGACTCACACGTGCAGTCGTTCAATTGTAAACAGTAATATAGGAAGAAGGGACAAGCGTGCGTATGCCATGTGTAGATGCAATCGCGTATGAGGCATCTGGTTAAAGTCTACCGTAGCAGACATATTGAGATCTGAGCCGAGCTCTGGTTCTTTTTTTTTTAATTCGTATAAACTAGTGCTTGACTGCGATCCCACCTGATGGTAAGCAGTGATGCAATCTCTGATGGTGAGGCACACTAGTTTATTAAAAGCCTATTCTTACCAGTACGGCAAATAATATGAAAAAAATCTTCCCGGACCAGTGCTCCGATAACTTGTGCAGATTCATTTGACTTTTTTTTAGTTTGTATTTTTTTTATATATATTATTTGGCTTGCTGATGCTTTGGTGCAATAAATAAATTATTCGGTGAATCCTGCTCAGCTCATTTCGTTATTTTTCTCATTCCAAACTTAACAGCGAATTAGCTAATTACTAATACAATATTTCATATACTTATTCGTCTGGTGGTAACAGAATCCATTTAACTGTAGACTAATGCGCAGTTTGATGTCTATGTTATATTCAATTGTTTCAGGTGTTTGCATCTTTACGATCAGCGGCGCGCCATAGAAGTATATGTAAGCAAATAGAAAGAAAATATAAATGTAATACGTGTGGACTGAAATTCGCTTATGAAATATCTCTGAATAAACATATTTTAAGATATCATGAGGGTCAAAGCGTTTCCGTTAAATTTATTGACTCTAAAACAAAACGAGAAGAGAGACAGTTTCAGTGTGATACTTGCAATAGATGTTTTTACAAGTAAGTATGCAGGATTATTGAAATCTATTTAAAAATTAGAAACTGAAATAATAGTATTATCAAGATTCAAAGGAGAATGAGCATCTCTGTCTGTTGGACTAAGTAATAAAAAGCAATTAGGTTGGTTTTTTAATTTTATATAACCACTGGCAAAAACTCAATTCTTTGTTTAGGTTTACTTTGACAAGCCACGCGGGGTATGTTAAACGAAGTTGAGGAGAGCAACGTGAGCGAGGGATTTGAGGAAGTATTTGTGTATTCAGTGCTGTCAACTGTAATATTGAAAATGGAACAATCACGGTTTTATTGTCTCTACATTTATATGATGCGCCTCAAAATGATTAGTTGTTAAAGAAATTGATTTATTTATGTAAAAACACATTTCTGTTACATTTTGACTAATAGGGCAATTAGCTAAAGTGCAGTATATCATATTGATCTTGGTCGATAGGGTAATGAAACGTGCTGTGTTTTTACTTCTTTAGAAAGTATAGTGTATTTTCCAGAAGTGCCTTTTTAAGTTAAAACGGTTTTTCAAATATGGTCCAGTATTCACTTAAATGCAAAACTAGATAACAATATTGTTCTTATGAATAGAGTTACATTTAGTCATAACTTTTTACCTCAGCGATTTGAGATATCCCGCTGTATCAGGAGTTTTAGAATATGAAAAACCTTGACATTGATGACATTATACCAAAGCTAAAGTCTATACTTTGCTGCCCATTCTCCTTTATTGTAAAGCCTAACATCTTTTTTGAATACGTTTTTGTTATTTTAGTTATAATTTTTGTGGTTTTCAGGAGGGATTTGCTTGTTAAACATACAAAAATACACATGCCAATAGAAAACTTTTATCAATGCGATATTTGTGAAAAGAAGTTTCACAGGAGTGACAATCTTCGGTTAGTTGGTTTTTTAAGATGCGTTATTAAATTGGCTAAATAATAGAAAAAATACAACATGTGGTAATATTTTCAGCTCTCACAAACGCGTTCATCAGCCGCAGCGCGAAAAGAGTTCAACTAGTAATTGTTTATGCCTGTATTGCGGCCGCAGTTTCTCTAACTCGTCGAATTTAATCGTCCACATGCGGCGCCATACCGGAGAGAAGCCCTACAAATGTGATTTTTGTGGCAAAGGTAATCTATACTTCCATACTAATATTATAAAAAGGTAAAATTTGTAAGTTTGTATGTAGGGGGTAATCTGTGGAAGTACTGGTCCGATTACTAAAATTTTTTCACCGATAGAAAGCTGCTTTATTCCTGAGTGACATCGGCTATATTTTATGTACGCGGGCGGCAATAGCTAGTATTATATACTTAAGCTCAATACTTCACTTACAATAACAGTGAGTTTCTATCCTCACCTTTTTACTTTACAGGCTTTCCGAGATCTTCCGATCTTCAGTGTCACCGAAGGTCTCACACCGGAGAGAAACCTTGCATATGCCGTGTTTGTGGTAAAGGTAAATAAAAGTAATCATGTTTTTACTCTAAAGCAGTCCAGTAATCCAGTAGTGTTGAACTGCATATTAAATGCGTGGTTATATCGATATTACATTACTACATCCATAGAATTCATTGCATTTAGAGTTCAAATGGCATATTTTTCAAAGTAATATATACGATATATAGACTAGCATTAATTTTCTTCTCACCCTCTAGGGTGAAGTGAGAGGATGTGTCAGACTTTTACTGGTGAGAATCCACCTGTGTCCTTCAGTAGCCCTTTTCTTTCTACAATGGCGGTTTCCCTTACAGAAATACCCTGTGGCCTAATGGACTATATATTCATGCAGTTTTTATTATTATTTTTTGTTCAACAGCAAGTACCCTTGCCCAAATTATATGGGTTATGCAAGTGTTAGAAAAAGTGGCATTGCCAAACAGAGTCGCAAGTCCGAAGCACACTTTACCGGTTTTAATTAGATGCTTTTATGTATTAACTGTTGATAAATTAATAAGTTGATACAGTCACAGCAGTTAACGGTTCCTTGGCATTTTGTAACATGTGACAATGTTCGTTACAGAAACTCGCCGTTAAGGTGGTGCATCATGACTCATATTTTCACTGTTTTTCATACAACCGCTCATAACTGATTATGGCGTTATTACACATTTTTCATTAGATATTTTGAAAACACAGTATCTTGTGGATATTATCTAGGTTTGTAAAGAAACCAATTTCTAAAATCGTGTAAAACTAATCCAATAAAAACCTCTGAAAATGTCCTATTTTGTATGAACTTTGACACTTCATAATTTGCCTAAAAATTAAAAAAAGTCAAAAAAGTAATCCTCTAGAGACCTTGCAAATTTTATTAAGATTCTAAATGACGACAACTTTTTCCAAAAACTTTTAAGGGTTTAAAAAAAAAGCTATTTCCTGGAGCAAGTTTTGTGAAATTTTAGAGTAAATCTCGGAATTACCGAATTCTAACAGAGTTTTCAGGTGTTATTTCTCTTTTTTTGCGTTGCCTATTCGTCAAACATCGCGTTGGATTGCATTAAACGAAGTAAACCATTAAACCATTTTTAAACCATTTTCGATGTTTACGATAGGCGAGTGGAAAAGGACCCTCTTAACTTACTCCCAGTCTCTAACTAAAATTATAATTATGATTACCGACATGTCACTTACGGTGATGATGTTTTTCAGGTTTTTCACGCAGTAACAAGTTGTCCCGCCACATGCGCGTGCACACTGGCCAGCGGCCGTACAAGTGTACTTACTGCGAGAAGGCGTTCTCGCAGAGCAATGACCTCAACCTACACATACGCCGGCACACGGGCGATCGCCCCTACATCTGCGAAGTGTGCGGGGATAGATTCATACAGGTGATGACCTTATACATAGTATAAAACAAAGTCGCTTTTTCTGTCCCTATGTGTTTGCGTAACTTCCGCCTGAATCCGATTCAGGAAATTGCCATGTCCGGTGAGGACCTGCGTCAGTGTGTGGACGCCGTGTTGCCGCTTCAGTCACTCCTCAAAGAGGGGACTTACTTGATTCGGGATTCATAAACGGCCTTTGATATCGTTTACACAGAAAGGTTTTTCTTTTGAGGTGCGGAACCCTGAAAACTATTATTGCATCATTATGTTCTAGCTTATAAGGGTCTAATTCTAAATGTATATTTTTTTAATCTTATCGTAGTACGACAATATAATTTTATTTCTATACTGCAGATGCTTTCTCCCAAAACTAGTACTTGTAGATTAAAATATCAATGATATATATTGATAATTTTCAATGAAGATCGACTGCATTCTTGACCTTTAACTGTAGGTACTCTAAGGAAGGAAGTGCGAGATCCAGCTTCTCTATCCGGCAAATATGACGACAAATATAACGATATAAATAATAATCAGCTTATAATTTGTTTGTTTCAGGGTACTGCATTACAGAATCACCGAAGGGCTCATGGTCACTTTCCGCCTCCTCCCCCAGAGGCTCCGCCCGAAGTCCAAACACTGACGTTTACAGTCCAAAACATAAGCCATAATAATAGTCATTGAAGTTGATACTTAAGTATATTTTATAATATTTCATAACATACCAATGATGTTTTGTACAAGTTGCACGAACCATGGCAGGAAGCTTAATACATTATGTTTAACCCCGATTTATGATTTACGTATTTGAAGTCGAGTCTATCTCAAACTCTAATCTAGTCAAAAACCTGTCAGAATACACATCTATTTATATTAAAAGGAGAATCTGACTGACTGATATATAAACGCACAGTCTAAACTACAGGGACTGGTAACATGCAATTTTGCACAAGACTTCCTTTTATTACATAGGTGAGCACTAAGTGCCATACGCCACAGCCACAAACGATGTGGCGACCCTAAGAGAAGATTTTAAAAAATTTACCCGCTAAGGAATGAAACAAGGGGATCAATGTTTGAATGAATAGACCTACTTAAACGCGAGCGAAGCCGCTGGCAGATCCTGCTAATAAATATTTTGAGTTAGAACTAGGGTTTTGTAACTCTTGTAACGGAGGTCATATTAGCGGAGGCGGAGGCGACGTCTCTCGCCTCCGCGGTTGCGGAGGTTAATGGAGGCGAAGGTGTAATAACATTACCACGAACGTACGAATCGAAAGAATTCGACAGGTTTATTCCTGTCATGTCAAATTGACATACGCCAGGCCCCACCTCAACCGCGTTCCCACCTTGCACATTCTTATTCTTGACCATTTCACACGCAACACGCGGCTGGAGGGCTGAGCCGTCGTTTAGCATCGCTGCTTGCGCGATGTTGTTCTATGATTATGATGTAAATAAAACTCCGATATTATTATTTTTGAAGATAAGGGGCTATGCATCTCCCGTAGTGTAGGGGATGTAGTCACTGCGACCTAAACTCCGATATAACCCTGCAATTTTTTTTGCGGATGCGAAGACTAGATTACTTGCGGAACTTCTGCAGTAACGAAAGCGGAGGTGAAGTTCCGTTAGAACCCTAGTTAGAACGTCTCAAACTTTACTATAATGTCAAAATTTGACAGGTTATTAGGCTAATACTTAACTTCAAATGCAGAAATCAAGGGTTAGGCAATTTAATAATTTTATAGAACCTCATTAAAGACTTGAGCACTACTTAAACTAGTAATAAGTGATCGAACGACTTAAAACGAGTTTGTGTACTTAGTTTTATTCTGTACCTAATATTATACGTGACCTAGGAAGTACACATTAATTTTAATCACATATGTTATTTACACTTGTATATAAATTTTATTACTTAGCATTTTTTTTTTATAATGATCATGATTATTGTGATGAATCTACCTGCATTTAAGAATATGTTTTTAATTTATCTGGATGAATTAAAGCGTATGAATTGATTTCTGCCGTTTATATAACTTAATCGAATAATAAGCACTAGTATGTAACTATTTTATCTGTATTGTACACATTGTAAGACTTTAAATTAAATAAATCCGTCAATATAATTTTAGCGTTTTTTTAGTAGGCATCATGAAACGAATGGAAGTTACAACTGTTAACGAAGCATATTTCTGACAGGGTTGTTGTTCACACTCCAAACGCTTCATGTTCAAACGCGCCTTCACACAAACTCGCGCCCTCGATACATTCTAACTTATGCTCATCATATCAAGTATACTATGCATAGAAAAGTATACGCATTTATACACAGAGTCTGTCTAAAAAGTGGAACGACTTAGGTAATTCATCATCATCATCATCATCATCTTCCTGCCCTTGTCCCGTTTTATTTGGGGTCGGCGCAACACGTTTTTTTCTTCCATTCTGTCCTATCACTTGTCACGCTATCACTAACTCCCTTTTCTTTCATATCACTTCTCAAACAATCCATCCACCTTTTTAATTAATTATTAAGCTGATGTAGTCAACACTGGTTCAAGCATCAAGATTGATTAAGAGATCTTGATCATAGTTTACTAATAAAAGAACCTTATAAAAAGTATCGAATATAAGTATTTTTTTAATGATTAAATATTATACAAAATTCTCAAGTCGTTAGAATTTTTAGACAGATAGACTATAATAGCGAAATTTTATACTTTGGTCTACTGTCCATGGAAGTGTAGCTTCTTAACGCCTATTCATTATACGCTTGGTGTACGCTTGTGTGAAGCTCACATACAATACTATGGAACTTTGGCGACAACGAGGCAACGTCGTGTCGACGCGTCGTTGCTGCTTTGTCGACAGTTTAGTGAATACATGTTCGATGTTTGTTAATCTTATGACTTAGAAGTGGTAAAATTACCGCGAGACTTTCGGCACAAAATATTTAGGTACAGAAGACAATCTACATACTGTGCGCGCTCGAGCAACGCACACATAGACACCGCTCACGGACACGATATTTTGGAGCGCCTCGGCCCACCGAGCTTAGGTATAAAAAGTGAAGTACATACAAGAGGTTCTCTTCTGTTCTTTTCTATTTTGTGCTTACTTGAGCAAGTGGCTTACAGCCAGTGGATAGACAGCGCCACCTATCTATATGTATGTATCAAATGGCACCACGCGTGTGTGGCGCATGCCCATGCGATATGTAAAAAATGCATTTGCACCGCATATCTCGAACTTTCTGGACGCACTAGGTATATGGTTTAAAGAATAGCGATTGATGCGACGTGTTTTTCTGCGAAATTTGCTTTTATGCGAAACTTTTGATTACAAACAAGGTTTGGAGAGAGAATTGATACTATAGAAGTTTTAAAAGAGCAGTTTTCTACTAGATCACTCCGGAATTACCAATATATGAGATAATTTTTTGTTTATCTTGGTACTAGTGTCAATTGAAAGGTTAAAACTTTGTATTTTATCGTCATGTAGTTCTGGATCGAAGAACCGTTGGGATATGGTCGCATGTGTAAAAAATGTGTACAAAATGTTTATTTCAATAGTATTTTATTAATAAATTCAGTTTCACGAATATTAAAATGTAGTATTGCTCGTACTTATTAGCCGTTTTACAACACGCATGAATATCCAAAAAGCGTATTAAAAATAATATTTCATTTACTTATCATCACGTCGGTAGTTGTCATTCTTCGTAAATTGAAATCACGAGGTTGTTCGTTTGCAAAGCCGCCCAAAACACTGAAAATCCATATGAAGATTATACACGTGAAAGTAGGTAGCTTTTTTATGGTGGGAAAAAATCATCCAATGACAACCCCTGCTCTTGGGCGGAGCGGTAGATAGTGTCAGACTCTTACTGACTAAAAACCCACCCCGTTCCTTCTAGCCTTCGTACCGGGGCTCGAGCTCCATTTCGGACATGGCCTCAGTAGGCTTCGACTCAGCTGGGCTCCTGCTGTTGCTGACAACTCCTTAAGGCGCGCGGGAACAGTGCGCGCCGTCGACGCCTTGGGCTTGGTCCGGACAGTTACCGGACGGTCGGACAGCAAGCCACCCAATGCTCGCCGTCCGCAAGCCAGAAAGTAGATAGCTGTTGATAGCTACTACACTTTTATCATCACCATCACCTTTTATCATCACCATCATCATGTCATCTACCCACAATTTATACTTAACGCTATGCGTTTTCCAAACTAATAGATTTCCTAAGTATGAATGGTAGTATCTCTACAGTAGGTTGTAAATATGATTAAAAATTATCTTACCGTAGACTCACAACCCGCACCTGCGCACTAAAATAAAGTTTTATTTATAATTTAATTCATGAAAAGTAAATAACAAAATATGTAAACTTAAATATGACCTAACTATTTAGGTTTCTATACTTATCCCAACGACGCGACCTACCTACATATACAACCTCTCCATACAAACTGTCCAATAAATTTCATAATTTTGTATAGAGAGGCCGATTTCAATTTTCGTTTTCCGAAAAGAAAAACTTTTGGCGGGTTCATCAGTTTCGTCTTCTAAGCAAGCCCTTATAGTTTACGGAGACCGGTCCCTTACACCTTTTACCTATATCTAAAATAACAAAATACACTCGGACGTCGTCATAACGCTTTTAACTGAAAACGTGCCCCGGAATACTGGTATACTATACATTATGGTGATATTGATTCTTTGGGAAAAACCGAGCCTACCCTCTGGTTCGCAGTGTCAATCGATCGGCAAGAAATATCCTTGTAAATGAAAGAGACGTTCACTCGGACACTAAACGGCTCAAAACTGTAATCCTTACTAATATTATAAAAGCGAAAGTGAGTTTGTTTGTTTCGTCTTCACGCCTAAATGGCAAAACTGATTTCGATGAAACTTGGTACACGGATAGACCATGTCCTGGAATATGACATAGGATACTTTTTATCCCGGAAGTATGTTCCTTTGGGATAATTTTCTGCTATCATGCGGGCGAAGCCGCTGGGAGCAGCTAGTTACCAATAAGGTAAAAGTAGTTTCAGGTTTGAGGGCCTCAGCAGCCACAGTGGCAGTGCCAGTACAGCCAAACGTACTTGGAATACGAGATGTCCTATACCTAAGTGTCGACCCATGTTGCGTCCTACACCAGAAGTACAGCCACCTTCCACGGCATCAAAGTCATGCCATCTGGTATTTTTCCATCGTCACTTATCACGCTAGGTTCTGATACTGCGGTGAGGGGAGGTGAATAAGACGAACTCGTATTCACCTCCACTCACCGCCGAATAATATTGTTGATTTTGGCGAGCTGTGCGTTGCAGCGTGCGTTCCTGCAACGGGGCAGGCCATGGAACCAGAGGCTGTCGACAACTTCGACGAGATGCGACCCGAAACGATGTGTATCCACAGTGCCGGTAGTGAATATGGGGTGCTCCAAACTCGACTTATTCCTTTACAGCCAACCAGCAGGACTGCATGCTCAGCAGTACTCGATGACGTACTAATTAGGTTACTACGTACTAGCTACGGCAGCAGTTTGGCCCACTTGAAAGTAAAAAAATTGTTCCAAGGGTACATACTCTTGGTATAAAAAGTATCCTAAGTGATAGCACATAGGATACTTTTATAGGATATGGTTTACCGGTATGCCAAGTTTTATTCAAATCCGTACAAGTAATGAAGCGTGAAGAAGTGACAAACATACATACAACCTTTCGCCTTTATAATATTATTAGTGTGATAATACTGTACAGCGGTACATCCCACCATTTCTAGAGGACTGGTCGGTCAAATCCGTATTGGGACAAGCCATTTTCCAAGCGTTCACAGCATCGTATATGGTGCTATTGTGTTGATAAAGTCAAAATAGATAACCTATCTGACATTGGTTTGAGAGAGATGAATTACGCATTAAAACAATCTTTTAACTCCTTGGGTTTTGTCATTTAACTTTTACTTCAGATCAATTCCACCTATCAATTGCGCGTCCGAGAGCACTATTTTACCACTGGGCTCGGTATGTGTAAATTGTGATTGGAGTTTTAGAACAGAGGCAGCGAATCTACAGTTTAAAAAAAGTAATTGTCAAAGGTATACTTTCTTTCGACATAATATGACTGCCTGCATTTAGATGAGAATCTAAATAAAATGTCTTAGTCAGTCTAAAAAGTCAAACGAATTGGATAATTATTACGATAAAATCAAATATGATTTAGTCAACACTGGTTCAATAATCAAGGTTGATTAAGAGATCTTGATCATTGTTTACTAATAGAAGAACCTTATAAAAAGTATCAAACAGAGATAAGTATTTTTTAGATGATTTAATTTTTTAAATTCCCAAGTCGTTTGACTTTCTAGAGAGGCTTATAGAGATATTAATACTCACATGTGCTTGACAAGAAGTTGCACGACACTGTAATAAAATAGTACCTACATTTTCGTGCAACGCACATACAAATGCTATTAGAGTTCAAAATGCGAAGATGTTTTGCCAACGGGTTATGTATAGACGCTTTGTGATGTGTTTGCACGCGGCAACTTGTTGATTTCTGACTCTTGCCAGAAAATATATGAAAAATATCATAAATGATATATACACAAGGTGTAAGGGACAGCCCTCGGCAAACTTTTAGGGCTTGCTCTTCAAAAAATCTTTTGGAAGGTTATTCAGTTTCGTCTACTGAGCAAGCCCTAAAAGTTTGCGGAGTGCTGTCCCTTACACCTTGTGTATATATAATAATAAATATAAGTATATATATAATATAGTCGCATCATAATTTATTTTGAGCTATTTTGGCCTATTTTGGCTAGAAACCATCTTCTAGATTCGGTGGGCATTCCTTGGGTAGACATCATTGGGATTTTGTAATATTCATAGTGCGTTTTGTGTGTTCATCATGTCCATGTTCGCCATTTACCAACTAGCTTGAACGTCTTCCAGTCTAACCAGATGCGGCTGAATACTCCTTGGATAGACTGGTGGTCTGACTCTGGTGTTTGACTACCTGTAACAGCTGTCAAAGATCTACGTCTGTCAACCAGGGCCAAAGGCTTTACGTGCTTTCTGAGGCCTTGGTAGATAATACATTTTTTGATTTATTTTTTACTTTTGACAAGCAAATTATGTGCGATTTGTAACATATTCGACTTAGATATCAGTGTTTTCAAATTGTGGGTCGCGACCCCCAGGTGGGTCACAAACTATTGTTTAGGAGATCGCGGTCATTGATCTAACGACCGTGGCCCTCTAAACAGTAGTGAGTGATACCTACTGATCCTACGCTAAAAAAGTATGACAATGTAATAATAAAGCAGTGCCTGTTTATGTTTCAATATATTTTTTGATTTTTTTTTTTTTTACTTTTGACATGCAAATTATGTGCGATTTAACATTTAACAGAACATATTCGACTTAGATTGCTAAACCAAAGATCTTTTATACCCTACGGGTCTAAATTCAAAAATTAGTCTCATGAGAGCAGTGCGTCCGTCCGTTCACCGCGTTGTTACGGTCCTAGGGGGTCGCCACTATCTGTCTATTAGAAAAAGGGGTCACGTATAAAAAAAGATTGAAAAATACTGACCTGGATAAACTAAGAAAAGTACATATGTAATGAAAAATTCACATTGTGATTATGTAATTACCTCGGATTTGCAATTTGCTCCTTCACACTGTAGAAAAACAAATGTAAATCGTAGGTGTGTAGCGGTAAATTTATACATGAGCCAAGTTATCTCTAGTCATAAATGAAGGGACATCGACGTTATGGAACGGAGAGATAACAACAGGATTGCTGTCATCTACATAGGTATCATGGCGATGCTTTTTTGTTTTCTCAATTCCGTCTTTTGTCACTCTATTTCTGCTTTTGCAGCGGAACACATTTGTTTTTGAAATAGAAATAACATTGAAAAAATATCTTTCTATCTATTTACTAATAATAATAATAATAATAATAATATTTTTATTCAAAATTCTTTAAAGCATAAATTACATACAGTCTTAAATATATATCTTAATTCTGAGTCTTACGTGCCTGAACTAGGAAATCCTGTGTTTCAGGCAAGAAGAGCTAAAATAATTTAAAATTAACAAATAATCAAAAGAATTTTAAGTACAATACAAATGTGTAAAAAAGTCTGTAATGTAGACATGCCATTATTATAATATTAAAAAGTTTAACTTCTAGTTTCTTAATTATCAATATAGGTACTTAAACTAGGTAATTTTTTTATAAATTATAATAGTTTCTTAAATAACAAAATACTTAAACTAGGTCAACAATTGAGTAAAAACACAAAATATAAACAAAATCACAAAATATAAACAAAATCATTTTAGAACAATCAGTAAATTCTCTGTATCATGGTATGACATTTTTTGAAGAGTTTCTTTAAGAATTCTCTTACAGTAGACTTGATTCAAGCGATAAATATTTGCTTTCGCGTTCAATCTATTGTAGAGGAGAGGACCGAGAAAAAGGTAAAATTTTGACGTGAAAGCATGTTTGGTATGATTCTGAGGACAAACTAGGTCTTTACGTCTTTTGTTAGTAAAATCCGTGCTATATGTTAAATCTGCGTGCTGTTTTAATACAATACCCATTATAAATAATTGCCGGACTGTTAATACTTCACATTCTTTGTATAGGAGGTTAGTGGGAAAAAGGAATGGACGGAAAGTAGACACTTTGAGAATTGCCCTCTGGGCTCTCTCGATAGTTAGTAACAATGTTTTACCCGCTCCACCCCATGTGGTAATACAGTAGGTTACTATCGATTGACATAGAGCGAAGTAGACTTGTCGAACTATTTTTGGATCTGCAATGTAGCGCAACTTTTTAAAAACAAATATCAATTTACGAATCCTATTATTTATAGCTTCTATATGATGTTTAAATGAAAGTGTCTCATCGATTATAATTCCAAGGTACTTTACTGTATTTGACATGTTAATATTAGGACAAACACATTGGTTATTTGTGTTAGATGTGCAGTTATGAGCATACAATGTTGAGTTAGTGCCGGTTAGTTTTTGCTTGCGCATCGAAAACTTGACGTACTAGCTCTACACTGCTCTTGTCTTTCGTCTTTCTAAATCGTTCCTTTTAATTCTTGTGTTTTAAACTTTAATTTTATTTTAAATTGAATTAAAAAAATATCCGGGAATTATCTTATACGTTTTTTGAGAATTCCACAAATTTCACAGCACATCCGGTTGTAAAATACTTCAAATATTTTGTAAAATTAATTAAAGGTCTGTACAAACCAATCTTTAATAATATTTACCAATGATATACAGCCATCACCCGTGCACTGAAAAACGGTCCTCTTTTATTTTTGGTAAAATTCAAAAAGTTATAATCATAATTACAACCCATACTATTTAATAGATACTGCACAGACCCTGGGAAACCACCTGCTAAACAGCCTTGTCTGAACATGTCTGCCGCAACAATAGGGTCAAAGAGATTTAAAGAATATGTTTAATGTCTTTGAATAGGGTGAATCTTAAATACTTTTTGTAATTATCTTTCTGCATCTATAAAACTATTGAGTTTTTTTCAAATTCAATATAAATCTATATGAGCCATTGGGTTGTCTTTGATGCTGGTGTTGTTGAGGCTGATGTCCGCCGCGAGCTCGTTGCTGTTGTTGGTATTGCGGCGGGCTTGGAGTCCGCATAAACTGGAGAGTTTATGTAGACGCAGTCCAGCCTGTCAGCAATCATCGCCAGGACTGTTGGAGCGGCCCGTACTCTGCGCATTGTTTTTCTTAGTGACAAATAATCGTGATTTTAGGTTTATTTGAAAATAAAATCAAATTGCTGTGGCAGAACCAACAAATCTTAAACATATAATAAATCTGTAGAAGTTTTTAGTTGTGCGCGCATCACGTGAAATTTACGTAGATAAATTATATATATATACTTTTATACATTAAATATATATACATACTTTTATACATTAAACTTGCATCGCAATAGGTTGACTATATCGAAACGTAACGTTCATTGACCGTTAGGTGGTACGAAGTTCGCCGAGTTAGCTAGTTTTAAAATAAAATATTCGAATACTTACATTTGCAAAACATCGATGGCCTAAACACTGCAAACAACAGCAAATTTGTTCATAAATGTGTTATATAGTTAGCAAAAATATCTTTTATTTTTCTTGTAAGATATAATAGACACGATATTACTCTTCATATTTGTGTCATTATAGGCCAGGCAATCTACTGAGCCTTTAATCAAATGTTTTTTTTTTAAGGTGGGAAATCATCGAATGACTTCTCCCCCTCTAGGGCTGAGAGGAAAGTTGTATCAGGCTTTTACTGACCAAAACCTACTCCTATATTCCATCTTTTCCTTGCGCTGCTCCTACAACGCCAGGCAAAGATGGAACGTAGGAATCCGGGGTCCTTCCCGTTTCCCTTTCGCAAGCCAACCCGTGGCCCCAGTGGTAGGTCCAGCTGGGCCCTTACGGTTTTGCTGACATTTGTTTGAGGCGCGCGTGTACACTACGCACTGTCGACGGCGAGCTTTTCCAAATGAGGACGGCTTCAAGTCAAACTGGATGCAGCTGGATATCAGTATTTTACAAGGAGCAACTGCTTATCTAAACTCACTGACTAGGTAAGGTGAGGTCTCGAATTTCCTAGCTTCTGACTATCCGTAACGACTGTCAAAGATCTACGAAAAACAGCCAAGACGAACGGCTTAACCGAGGTTCGGAGAAATCTTCATATGTTAAGATGGTCACCCATCCACTGACCGACCTCGGCAGGCGTTGCTATTGACTCGTGTGGTCGTTATTACTTTGTCACGAGCTCCTGGCTAGTCAATATGGAGTTATATATCCTTACTAAAGAGGCGTCCTACGTGGCCCATTCAGAGCAATTACGGCTGTGAAGCTATCCGATGCTGCGTTTTAGCCGCTGTTTATATAAAACAAGTCACCGGATCACAAGAGTTCGTGTGAAAATATGAAAGCAACTGTACGCGACAGCTTCGCTTCGCTCATCACCGTTCCACACCCACGTGCGGTTGGTTACGTAAGCCACCCTTTGTGACCAATCGCACGTGGGGGTGGAGAAGACACTAAAGACAAAAAGAGTTAAACCCATTATACTAAACTAATAGATACCTAAATAAAATTGCGTTCTTCAGTGCGTACCTAATATAAGCAAAAATATGCACATAGGTACCTAAATATTCGCCAAAAAGAGATTTTCCTTTGACAACTAATAAACTTTTTGACCAAACACGATTTCGCAATGATTTCAGCTCGAGATGTATTTTGTCGACTAAATCTTATTTTCTTGGAATTTAATGCTAAGTGCTAATGTCTAAGATTTCACGCTGAAGAATTAACAGGAGGAGATAGAATGGAATAATTTAAGATATTTTTAGACTTACACTTGAAGTAGCAACAATTCCCATGCCCTGAAATATAACGAGCTATTTATTAAACGTGAACAAGCCTGTTTCTCGTGTCAGCAAATTCGAAATTCGAAATCGAGCGTTATCAGGAAGAATGTTGTAAGTTTGTAACCGAGCGACGGTTTGCGCTATTTGATGCATATCACTATCACACAATATTTTGGTTCCGGTTCCATATTTCCATTTCGATTTGATGACAGAATGGTTTTAAAGGTAAAGGTACCTGTGGGATAATTAAATTATACTTCTCTGATAAGAACGTTGAGGTGCTTGGTACAATATTAGTTTTAGTAGGTATATGCGAAATACGAAACACGTGTCTAGTATTTTTATGTAAGGAATCTATATACAAAATTTCATACCTGTATCATAAAAATTACAAAGTTATAAGCATTAGTAAAAATACGTGGCGACCTGGCCATCCAGGCGACTGAGGGGTTATGTTGCACTTGCACCCAGCGGTTTGCTGGCGCCTAATGCCCGCCATGACTTAACGAACCTGCGTTGTACTTAGTGTCGGTGGTGACCAACTTGTGATTTTTTAAATATTTTTGGGAAGAAATATAACATTTAGTAAAAATTATTTCTTATCCTGAATGGTTAATGTTTCTGAAAAAACGACCTTCAGCTTTTGCATAAACTAAAAATTATATTGTTTATGTTGATCTTTCATTTTGATCATGAGTTGAAAATTGATCTATATATATAAAAATCAATGCCACTTTTCGTTGTTATTTTATCACTCAAGAACGGGCTCACCTATCCAAACCAAATTTTTAGGCTTTGTTCGGACTATTTAGTAGATGGTTTATGTGAAGTTTGGTAGGGTATAGTAGGGTAGAGTAGGGTAGAGTAGGGTAGAGTAGGGTAGAGTAGGGTAGAGTAGGGTAGAGTAGGGTAGAGTAGGGTAGAGTAGGGTAGAGTAGGGTAGAGTAGGGTAGAGTAGGGTAGAGTAGGGTAGAGTAGTGTAGAGTAGGGTAGAGTAGGGTAGAGTAGGGTAGAGTAGGGTAGAGTAGTGTAGAGTAGGGAAGAGTGGGAGCGAAGCCGTGCGGGCAAAAGCTAGTTTGTTATAAAATCAATATGGCAGATGAAGATCCAAAAAATTGGGAGCCATTTTTTTTTAGCAATATGAAAGGAATTAAATTTCATTTCTTTTAAGGAAACGAAAGAAGAAAAGCAATTTTAATCGCATTTTTGAATAATATCGTGTTTTTTTCCTGTAGTCTGGTTTTACTTTTAACGTATTCATTTGTTTATTCCTATTTTTGACACAATGTGGAAAAGCAACAGAATAGAGCTACTTGATGAGGGAATAAATATACGATTTTGTAAAAGTGTACCAAGTCTGAAGTCTTAAGGTGATGCATCTCGACACACATTTTCACTGTTTTTCATACAACCGCACATAACTGATTATGACGTTATTACACATTTTTCATTAGATAATTTGGAAACACAGTATCTTGTGGATAATAATATTATCTAGGCTTTTATTGAAATCGATTTCTAAATTTGTGTAAAACTAATCCAGTAGAATCCACTGAAAATCTCCTATTTTGTATGAACTTTGAAACTTCAAAATTTGCCTAAAAATAGTAAAACTCTAGAAACCTTGCAAATTTTATTAAGATTCTAAATGACGACAACATTTTTCAAAAACTTTTAAGGGTTAAAAAAAAAAACAGCTATTTCCTGGAGCAAGTTTTGTGAAATATTCGAGTAAATCTCGGAATTACCGAATACTAATAGAGTTTTCAGGCGTTATCTCTTTTTTTGCGTTGCCTTTTCGTCAGACATCGCGTTGGATTGCGTTAGATGAAGCTACAAGCTTTTAAACCATTTTCGATGTTGACGATAGGCGAGTGGAAAAGGATCCTCTTAAGACTTGCAGTCGAGCTACCCGTGATCTCGTAAAAAGTAATCCATCATACTTACCCACTTATACTTACAAATGTTAGACAGGAGGATGAACGACACTGAACATAAATATTAGAGAAGTATTAAATCACCATAGTTCATGAGTACAGTTTTGCTTAAACAGCTAATAGTAAAAGTAATTCTTACGAGTGCCTCACAGCCACGTCCAATGCACTGAAATCAATTTGAAAAAATAAATAAAAAGGTAACCTGGAAACCAGCCTAAGTTTATGTCTATAATTTTTAACTATTTATTACTCTTATTAACCGACTAGCTGCTCCCAGCGGCTTCGCCATACTTCCGGGATAAAAAGTATCCTATGTCCTATTCCAGGACATGCTCTATCCGTGTACCAAGTTCCATCAAAATCGGTTTTGCTATTGAGGCGTGAAGACGTAACAAACAAACCAACTCACTTTCGCTTTTATAATATTAGTAAGGACTAAGGATATACACGAAAAGAACGATGAGCAGTTGTGTATGGACATGGACATCGTGCCAAACACCCAGTGCTGTATTAAAATGTACAAAATTTGGAACATCACTGGGCGTTATGTATCAAATGCCACAACTTGATGCAAAACCAAGCGTTCTATTTCAGGAGTTATAGTACACAGTAGCACGTCGGTGCAGCCAGACTACTAAAGATCATTTTATATTTTATTAATTTTTGGGTCTTGCTAAAGGGCCCAGATATATAAAAGTCACTTACTTTTGACATGCAGACGTTTAACATTCCGTCGCACTGAAATATTATATTATAACTTTAGTAAATTATTGATTTCTTAGAAACCATCATCATCATCATTACAGCCGAAAGACGTCCACTGTTGGACATAGACCTTCCCCAAGTCACGCACTATGCGTCACGCAACCATCGGATTCCCGCTACCTTTACCAGGTAATCGGTTCACCTTGTAGGAGGCATTCCAATGCTGTGTCTTCCGTTACGCAATCGTCACTCCAGAACATTTGGCCCCAACGACCATCTGTTCTGCGCGCAATGTGCCCTGCCCATTGCTACTTTAGTTTGGTGATTCTTCGTGCTATGTCGGCGACCTTGGTTCTTCTGTAGATAACTTCATTGCTGATTCGATCACGTAAGGAAACTCTGAGCAATAGCCCTTTCCCTTTGGGTGACTTTAAGTCTTTTGATGTGACCCATTGTTAGCAACTATGTTTCTGAGCCATGTCATAACTGGCAACACGCACTGGTCGTAGACATTCGTCTTGAGACACTGTGGTATGTTGGACAAGAAGATACCGCGCATCTTCCCGATCCCTGCCCAGCTGAATTGGATTCGATGGTTAACTCTTTCTCGAAATTAGAATAATCTTGAAATTATATCCCATTAACATTAAATCAGTATCCTAATGTTATTATTTCTCGTTTAACAGTAAAAGTTCTTTGTAAAAAGTATTACGAGTTTAATTGAGGCTAGATCTCGAAGCTTTATTTGAGAGAGACTTAACTATGATCTTTTTTAGTTTTCTGATACTTGGTAAAAGATTTATATGGAAAGAAGGACTAAGAAAACTACACAGAAAATCGGAAAATTACGACCATCTAACATTCGATCGTTGGACTATTGACATTTTGAAGCTAAGACTGGACAACGTCGGTCATGTCTCCAAAACGCGCATAAGTCTTTTCATTACTTCGGTCAGTTGGAGGCACTCGGATTTCATCATCAGCCTTTTTAATGTTCTCACTGCTGGGAGTCAGGCCTCCTCTCTAGGAGAGAGAATGGGCCGTAAACCACCACGCAGGCCCAGTGCGTCAACGTGGATGTCACATGTCTTCGAATTTTAGGTTCTAGGACATGCCGATTTCCTCACGATGTTTTCCTTCACCGTTTTGAGAGAAGTGGTGATAAAATAAATTACACAAAGTAGTATCATTACCACTCGGCTACCACTGCTCTCGGAGCAACGGTTGAGAACAGTGGTGGCTGAGTGGTAATGGCCCCAACTTACGAGTTTGTAGGTCGCGGGTTCGAACCCAGCTAGGCGCATTACTAAGATTTACAGATACGAAATCGCAGCCACATGCAGAACTAATAATTTATATAATCCTTCATACTTACTGCAGCTTTGCAAAATGGACCAAAGCACTGTAAATAGATTAATCAATGTGAGCTTTAGTTTACAATCAAGACAGCATTTTTCTAAAAATCGAATCCTGTTAGGTGTGTGTTGGATCAAGCAGTGCCGGCGTTAGGGGGGGCAAGATGGGGCGAAAGCCCAAGGCGAAAAATTCAGGGGGGCGCCAAGGGCTGGAACTGGAGTCTCCTGTCTCCCATGGTGCAAACCCTCAAAACTGTGCTCTACGCTCTGTGCATATACATATTTTTTATTGAGATTTTTTCAGATGGATTTTTTGGACCACACTGCGCTTACCTTTACGATTGGTGCGATACTTCCACCTGGGCGCCACAATATTTTCGCCCAGGGTGTCGGGGTGTGGCCCTTACGCCGGCACTGGGATCAAGCAACAGTGAAGGTAGTCGTAGGCGGGATGAATATTCTTATCCGCATTATTGACTTATCTACTGCAATAGTATGAGTTATGACTGTGTGTAATGTTGGCGATTGTCTTTAGCAGTTGGCTTTAGCAAGTACTGCGTTCAGAGGCAGCGCAAAGGCGTCATTTCCTACACCAATAGCAGAATCGTCTCAAAAACTTCTTTCCTTACTTTATATGTAGTATATATATTATATTAAATACATATGTAGGTATGTGTATTTTAGCTATATGTATACTTTTTACTCTTGTTTTCAAAACAAAATTTTCTTTTGTGCGCCTACCATTTGTCTCTTCACCTCCCTAGGTTGACTGGTAGAGGCATTAAGTCAGCCTATGTACTTTGTGTTGCATGAAGATTAAATAAATAAAAGGCGACATTAAATATCAAGCTTTGTGTCTTTATGATAGTAAATGAAAAAAAAATCGTTTTGGTCGGACTTTTTCATTACGTCTTACCTCAACATTAGAAAGATCGCCAATGGCCTGAAATCATTTTATTTATTTTATAATTTATGTACACACAACATACAGAAGAAGATAACATAATATAAAACTTTGTACAAAGGTATTGCTTATTTCATAAAGAAAAATTTTCAGCAGACCTGCGAAAGGAAAGATTAGAAGAGATGTAGACAGTAGTGTACAGAAATAAGTAAAGAAGAGTTAGTGAAATCTTAAAATACACTACTAAACTAATATATACTTATATAACTATAATTATATACCCTCTACTAATCATGTAGATAATAAAAAAATATGACTCTCTTATATCAGTAATTATCTGACATTTGCAAGCAGTTGATTAGTTCCTCTGCTAAATATTAAAATGTTGGATTTATTCTACTCTTCAAGTTGAGCCAACCCCTGAAGTTCCGACCCCGACTACCAGCTGCGGTAGACGCGGGCTTGCAGACGTCGAGCAATGGGTAGTCTACCGTCCGGCCGTCCGGTATTTAACCGGATCGAGCCCAGTCATCAACAGCGCGTAGTGATCCACGCGCTCCTCAAAGATGTCAGCAAACCGTAGGGTTCCAGCAGGGCCGATGCTCGCTAGAGAGTACCGCGGTGAATTTATGAAAAGAAACCCGTCCTAGAACGCAAATGTCAACTGAGGGACACAGGTGAGGTTTTAGTCAGTAAGTCTGACACGCTTCGCGCTCCACCCAGATGCGGGAGAAGTCATTGGACGATTTCTAGCCTTAAAAAAAAAGGGCCCGGCAGGGACGAAGCGTACTGGGGCCATGGATGATGCAAAAGAGGTTCCCGTGGCCTTGGTACGAAAGGCAACGAAGGAACAGGAGTGGGGTTTTAGTTAGGAATAGTCTGACACTATCTCCCGCTTCGCCCAAGGGCAGGAGATGACATTTAGATGATGTCCCCCTTCGATCAATTATTGATCGAAGATGTTCCCACGTAAATAAAAATCCTACCTTATTTATTTCTGTAGGTACTTACTACTGCTGATGCATTAAAACCTACTGCCTGAAATGTACATAAATGAATAAGTATATTACTGTATATTTAGATGTTTTGAGAGTTCTGTACCGAAATGATAAGAATGGTAATCATTCTTATCATTTCGGTATAGAACTGTTAATTTATGTTAATTGACCGCCTTTAGGCTTTTTTAGCTCTCAGAAAAGATGGATGGATTGTGTGAGAAGTGATATGAAAGAAAAGGGAGTTAGTGATAGCATGACGAGTGACAGGACAGAATGGAAGAAAAAAATGTGTTGCGCCGACCCCAAATAAAACGGGACAAGGGCAGGAAGATGATGATGAGGCTTTTTTAGCTCTAGATGACACAGATGTCAAGAACTAAAATTACTAAAATTCAAATTCATATGTTAATGATCCTTACCGATGACGATGACATTGTACCCGAGCACTGTTGCACAAAAACATATTTTTTTAAGGATGACATTAGATGACTTATCAGTTGGACCCACAGAACAGAATTCTTTATTCCGTGGTTGGACCAATATCTAAAAGTTTCTGATAAAAAAAGTACCTACTGGGGTGATAAAACATCAGGTTTTTTGAACGACAAACCTTTAGATGGAGAGTTCTTGGTCTTGCAGATTTTTCTGGTTAAGTTCAGTTGCTGATTAATTCTTGGCAAACTGATTTCTAGTGGATATTTAATAGTTTTGTAACAAAACTAGACAATATTTAGAATCATTAATTCATGAATCCCCAAGCGACCACCGGTGGTCTCTAATTGACGGTATCTGAAGGGTTAAAAATAGGCGTGTTTTTTTAATTATTGATAGGCTAACGTGTTTGACCTCTGTCTCAACTGATAGTAAGGGAAGATGCAACCGCCCGTGTTCACTCCTGACTTAAAGAACCTAGGAGAGGTTACAACTATCGGGAAACACGGACTCCGGCAGGGAATTCCACTCCTTAGCTGTACGTGTAGGTACGTATAATGACACTTTCATTCCCAAAACGCTTTGTACGTATAGGTGAGATGTCTACCATTGGTACCGATAGCTCAATGCCGCACGTGTCCGATGATGGAACGGACTTGGTGGAATTAAATTGTGCAATTTCAACGCATACTCCTTGAAATGTAAAAGTCGGTGTCGATGGTCAAGACTTCGGAGTTTTGACACGACAAATGAAAAAAACTTTAATTAAGTATTACAAATTGTAAATAGTAGGTATAAAAATCTCACATTTGCATGACAATCAGATCCTTTGCACTGGAACAGGGAAAACGTTTTAATGAATAGAATAATTAAATTATGAAAATCTTCAACGTAAATCTATAAGAACGTGGCGATGATTTCATGATCGTACAGATTAAACGCTGCAAATGGGGCTATATCGGCCACAAGCTCCGAAGAAACCCTGAACATATGCCAAGGCAAACCCTGGACTGGAACCCTCACGGAAGCGTAAATGTGATCGCCTTAAGTAGACAAAGGGCCTTAGGGCTATATTTCACCGGGACACCTTGGCGGCGTTACCAGTCGCCGTTATCAACAAAATGTTAGAGAAGAGTTACTCACCTGCCCCCCTAGCCAAGTTACAACCGTTTCGCTTGCGTCGAGCGCTTCGAGTTGCCCTTGCTGCCAATTCTTTTGTTCTGACCACGTGACTGAGCGTTGAGACGACGCTATTCCCGTACATTTGAAGCTTTCAATAAGCGTTAACTATTGCAGATTAGCAACTTGGCTAGGGGTACTGGTGTCCGGTTGGTTGCGCAACCAATTTAGTGGTGCGACCAGCTTGGATGTGTGCACATAATGTTACTTGTCGCGCCACCACTAATAACTATAGAGCTGTATGGTGTCTCACTCGGCCGCCGATCCAGCCGCCAGAGACCATTTTGATACTACCTCCGTGTGGTGGGCGACTCTGATGTCTGTTTGGTGTTTAGCTTGGTAGCTCACGGATTCCACGGTGATGTGACTAGTTGCGCCGCCATGGTGTAACATAGCCCTTCCCATGACGTGTTAAAATGGTAGGCGTGCAAGCGAGAAAGAGTCTTTTAACAGTTTATTTTAGGTCGTCAAATGGATAACGTGGGGCCGTGGTAGGGCCTTTGGCGACGAACATAGGGAAGACTTGCCGCCATCCTGTCCCGTCGTGGAACCAATGAAGCTTGAAGATTGGTTCCACGACGGGACAGGATGGCGGCGCTCTGTGGACGCCCTCTGCCCCATTGCGGACACAGGAACTTTTACGTCAAGTGATGAAAAACTATTACCTTTGCCGTGCAGTTGATGACCGATTGCTGGAATATAAATGAGTGTATGTTTATATTGGACGTGGTGTCACACGTGTCTTTAGTTAATGCTCCGATCCCATGGCGTAGCGTGATGTTATGGCTTATAGCCTTCTTCAATAATGCGGTATATCCAACACACATGTTTTTTGTAGTTAGAAATTAGTGCGTTTAAGAAAACATATTCTTTAACTATATAATGTTATCTAAGTATAAAAATGCTCTTTGAGTTCGACATGACCGACCAACGTACATACACAGAGCAAACGCTCATAACTATTTATGTACAGGAATAAAAAGTTGATATCTAATTGACCAACTAAACATACTCGTACTTTAAGATTTTCTCTTTACCTAAGCCTCACGATCAATAAGTAAAACTTATAACAATCCGAAACTTAGCAGCAGGTTTTTCCACTCTTCAATTTGAGGAAGGTCAGAACCTGTTACATTACTTGGCCCTGCATTCTGCACCGTAACCATAACCGTAACCGTGCCGCAGGCATTATGGGTGTTGGTCTAATTGCTAATTAGATGTGTTGCTGAATAAACGTTTTGGTAATTTCAAATTTTACCTAAGACGTCTATGATTGTCAGACGATTTTAAAATTAGTGTAGAAATACTGTCTCATACTTAACACAAGCATACGTAACCATTTTTTTTGTAAAAAAATAATAATTTTATAATTAAAATATGGACTACTAGAAGTTTTTTAGGGCCCAGACGCGGGCTCCGTCTTCGCAGAAGTCTTTGAGTTGAGAAATGCGTACTGTATCTACACTTATCAATTCAATGTTTAATTAATACTGTGAAAACAAGCATAAAACTTACTCGAAGTGCAATTCCATCGAGAACACTAATTTCACTAACAAGCACAGGCATCTACAATGAAATTGTTAAAAAAAAATATTATTAAAAAATAACAAGTAAACTATTTTTCCCAAATGTAAAGAAGATTTACTAACCATATACAGATATAGAAGTAACAATATAACATGGACATAATAATACATTTTCAACAGCAAGATTTATTTCGATCAGTGTACTGTAATTACAGGTTCTGATAACGAAGAACCGTTAAATTAAACTATTTGTCTTCGCATCGAAATGTATAATGACATTTCGGTTGTATAACTGAGTAAAACGAATGTCTATGTCGCATTGATTGTTATCTTTTCTGTGGTTAGGACCTCGTGCGTACATAATCGTGTTTATTTTTGTTTTATTTTTCGTTTTTTTATTCAAAGATCTCTTTGCTTATTCTTAGTGGCATTTTGATATTATTTTAAGTATTGGTGACAAATCACGTTAATGTTAAATTGCATAAAGCTCGTCATTAACAACCAACCAACAGAAACACGGCCTTAGCCTATTATACTCGTATTTAATTGAAAATTGTCAGCCTATCGGATCGTCACCGTCGTGTGAAATGTCTCGTTTCGCCCGTACAGTTTTTTAAACAGGAACCAGTCCGCTGGCAAACTGAGGATTTCAACGACATCCAGTGTTGCTCTCCAGAATGTGAAGGCACGAGGAATCCAAGTTAATGTAAATATTTTTATTTACTGTCAATTCTGAAGCTTCAAAAAACATAGTGTTAGTTGGGTCAGGGTTTTTTTTTTTTCTGTCGACGGGGAAAATCATCATTGACGAAACCCGCTCTTGGGTGGAGCGGGAGACAGTGTCAGAGTCTTACTGACTAAAAACCCCGCGCCGTTCCTTCTAGCCTTCATACCGGGGCTCTAGTTTCCTTTCGGATAACCCCGACCCCGGTAGGCTTCGACCCTGATGGGCCCCTCCTGTTGCTGACAACTCCTTGAGGCGCGCGGGAACAGTGCGCGCCGTCGACGCCTTGGCTCGGTCCGGACAGTTACCGGACGATCGGACAGCGAGCTACCCATGGCTCGCCGTCCGCGAGCCCGCGTCTACGGTGGCCGGAAATCGGGATCGGAATCCCGGCGGCGGCGGTGGGGGCGCCGTTGCCTGATGCGGTCTGCCTCCTCCTTTGCTAGCATTACTGCTTCGCAGAAGGAGGCGACCGCCTGCCACTCCTCCTCGCTCCGGACCATGGCCTGAACCAAGGCCCGGCGCGAGAGGTCTCCGCCGCCGATCACCCCCACGAGGACACGGCGTTGCTCCGCCCAAGCAGGGCACACCTCAACTGTGTGCTCCACCGTGTCCTCCGGGCGTTCCGCACAGTGGCGGCACCCGGGCGTCTCTTCCGCTCGAATCCGATGCAGGAACCTCCCGAACTTGCCATGTCCGGTGAGGATCTGCGTCATGCGGAAGGTAAGGACGCCGTGAGGTTTTTCCAGCCACGCCTCAAAGAGGGGACTTACCGCCATAATTGTGGCGTGCCCAGCACTGGGTTGCGATAGTCGCTGACGCCATTTCACCGTGAGATCCCGCCGGAGCTCTGTCCGCCATACCTCGACCTGTCGCGGTAGTGGACTTTCACCCCGGCGTTGCATCTCCACGCGCTTATCGTGCATGTGTGCAAGGACTGTTGCCTCCAGATCCCACGGTGGTAGGCCAGCCAGAAGGCTCGCCGCTTCGCGGGAGATCGTGCGGTAACCCCGCACCATCCGTATTGCCATGACCCTCTGGCAGGCGTTCAGTATGGACGCCGGTCGCTTTGCCAGCGTCGGCGCCCACACCGGCGCCCCGTAGAGGGCCATGGACCGAACGATCCCCGCGTAGAGCCTCCGGCAGGAGGCGTCTGGACCCCCAAGGTTGGGCAGGAGCCGCTTGAGAGCAGCCCCGGCCCGGTTGAGTTTGGGAGCCAAACGTCGGAAGTGTTCTCCGAAATTCCATCGGCTGTCGAGAACGAGTCCCAGGTACTTCATCGTCGACCCGACGCCGATGCGAACTCCTCCTACCGTAAGTTGGGAGTCTGCTGGTGGCGCATTCCGAGGGCCGTGGAAAAACATGGCCTCGGATTTGTGCAGCGCCACCTCGAATCCCAACTCCTGGATCCTACCAACGACTATCGCAACCCCGCGTGTCGCTAGAGCGACCGCCGCCTGGAGTTGGGTCAGGCTCAACATCGCAAACAGGTTCAATATAAATATATATAAACATATAGGGATTAGGGAGGCTTAAGTATATCTACTGGTTTCCAAGAACTATTATTTTTATGTATTTATTTATATCAGGCCTCTAGGGTCCAACTGTGCTATTCTCTAAGAAAACAGCCTTGAGCGCAGCGCTGGCCGCAGCGACAAGTCGAGAGCGCAGTACATAGAATTAACAACCCAATTTACATGTGCATTGGATTGTTAATCTAATGTACCTATTAGAATTTCGTCGCTGTGTTTTGTAATAGCACACCTGGACGTTTTTGAAAACGTACTAGGGCCGAAACCAACTTGCAGCGGTCCCTTAGACTCTTTTCGTGGTACATAGAAACAACCAACGAGTATTCCTGTATGCGCTATTATGTATTATTATTAGAACGTAACAAAAATAGATAGGTATAAAATTCAAGCTTTTGCATGAAAGTCTGAAATTATTCCAAGAGAAAAACAATAATAATAAAAATGTTGATTTAATCTTTAGACGATAAGTGTTGACGAGAGCTGCAGCTTGACGACCATGCCACCGGAACTCATTCCCACGGGAGTGCTGCGAAACTGACAGTGGCTGTTGCGTCCAGCTCGAACGATAACATTTTACCCACGTTGATGAGCAGGAAGCCGGCCGCCGAATGACACACGTCCTTGAGAGTTAGTCCATCAAATAACGATCACAAAATAAAATAGCTGTTTCATCTGCCACGGCGGGCGCGGGTGAGAACCGCTTTGTGAGTTCTTAGCCTAAGAGTGTAGGTCGAGGGGTTGCCTCTACTAACATCCATCCATTGCCAGACACTAATAACACTTAAGTGTCTGGCAATGGATGACCATAATTACTAATACCATAATTTTAAGTATTTATCCATCCTAAGGTTGTCTAGTAGATATGTAGCTAAGACCGCCATTGTGCCCATAAATTGAAGATTATGTATAAGTTGTATTACTTTTTGATGTACATCATCATCATTGCAGTCGATATACGGCCACTGTTGGACATAGGCCTCCCCCAAGCATCGCCGCAGCGAACGGCCCTGTGCGTCTCGTATCCATCGGTTTCCTGCAACCTTCACCAGGTCATCGGTCCACCTTGCAGGAGGTCTTCCAACGCTGCGTCTTCCGGTACACGGTCACCACTCCAGAACCTTTCGGCCTCGACGGCTAACTGTTCTGCGAGGAATGTGCCCTGCCCATTGCCACTTAAGTTTGGCAATTCTTAGTGATATATCGGCAACCTTGGTTGGTTCTCCTGCGGATATCTTCATTTTTTATTCGATCACGCAAGGAAACCCCGAGCATAGCCCTTTCCATTGCCCTTTGGGTGACTTTAAGCCTTCTGATGAGGTCCACTGTGAAGGACCACGTTTCGGAGCCACAATACAGTTTTATAATGTTTGACGTACAATAAAGTTTATTCTATTCTATTCTTCTATTCTTTGTTACCTATTACCTGCCAAAGCCACCATAACTGAAAGTTCATAATGGGGCATATTTCTTAACCATGTTGGGGATATGTACCAACTGATAAACTTTCAGCTTTTGTAAAATAACGAAAGTCTGGCAGCCACGGGCTTTTAGGGTGTTAGTAGTTGGTTTCGAATGCATTTTAAGTAAGTATTTTAGTCATGGGATCGATAACATTATCGCAATCAAACACTTGTTTTGAATCGGGACAGCTTTTTAAAATTCGCTTGGGTTTTGAAGAAAATACTGAGAGAAATGGGATTTTTCTCCTCATTAAAAACCACCAAATCACCATTTTGAAAGGGCCAAGGGGCACCGTGACATCTAAAAATAGGTACCACCTCGAGACCCAATTTAAGCAGCTCATCCCTGGGGAAACTATAAGGGGTCTCCTCTCAGTCTCGCTGTGCTCGGCAGCACTTGATCTTTGTGCCACCGTCTTACCTAAGGTTACTTGTGACTCATTGCTTAGTTTTTATTATTTCTCATTACCCAACTTACATACATTTTTTTAGGGGAAAGGGCAATAAATGAAAAAACCATGTCCGTGTACATGTCCTTTAATATATTATCTGAAATTGTTAGGTGATGATTCAAAACTGTGTTAGGTAAATCTAAATCTGCATAGATAAAGTACGGAATCTATAATATTTCCAAATTCAAGTTTATTTAATTTTGGTCAGTAAATCTAGAAAAATGAGTCCTAATAGTGAGTAAATTACTTTTTAAGTTAAATAAGTTTTCTATGTAAATATATTTACAATAACTAACATTTTGTAAAGTTTATCTACTTTTTAAATTTACGATTTGAAATAAAATCAAGTAAAATTTTGATATACGAGTACACCGACAGCAATGAGCTGGCTTGTAAATCCCCATTACCTAGTAACTAATTGATCCCGCTTACATTACACAGCTCACACCACCTGTCTAAATCACTAAATCTGTACTTTAACGTGTACATCGATGACAATACATGGAAAGTACAGACGCTACAAGATGAATAAGGTTCCGCCTTCAAGTTATACAGTACTTGGCCGGCTCTACAGAAGAATTAATTAGCTCGATTATATTTTTACCACACTGATTTCTACGTCCACTGGTTGCTAAATACGGAACTTAGTCTACGTCCCCTAATAAGGTTGTAGTATTTATACTATGGTCCCCTGCAAATGCTGGGGATCGGTCGATGGGGTGGCGGTTGGGAGCGAGGGACCCAGGGACGAAGTCGGCAATGCAGCCGCCACGTCTTGATATCCGCCGAATGGCACCCTCGGTCCAGGCATGCGCTCCAGCGGATGTTCTTCTGGTGGTGTGACTTCCAAACCGATACTGTCGTTCAAAGCCATTTTAAACGCATTCTGCTGCTGCTGTTGTTGTTGATGTTGTAGCAATGAGTTGAAGTGAGATATACCAATTTCTTCGAGACTGCTCTTGCGGCGACGAGATCCAACACCACTTAGCCCCTGACGTAGAGAATTAGATCGTCTCAATGATGCATCGTCAGCCACTCGAAGTGAATTCGACCGGCCTCGGAAATCTGTGACGATAGTAGGACTATCGGGTAGCGATAAAGAGTTGGCTTTGGTAGTACCCAGCGGAGGAGCTCGAGGGGGATTGAAACTTGCGCCCATAGTGGATCCTCGTCGGCTCGAAGCTGCCTGCTGAGCTTGAATCAATGCTTGTGAAGAGTAACTTATATTTGATTTACGGCGACTGTTGTGGCGCTCAAACGTTTTTTGCGCCGAAAATGGCGAAGGTCGAACTAAATATCTGAAATGTAAAAAATATAATAAGATACATAATTTTGCATCAGTTTTACCAATTGAATGAGCGAACAAGTTTCGTATACTTACATTATGTCACCTTCTTGCAAGTTTAGGTCACAGCTCGGATTAATGATGACGTACGACAGACTGTTTCTTTTCTCGCTCACATCATCATAGTCAATTCCAGTGAGGTTTAACGATTCCATTCTTGATCGTACCAGATTGGCTATTTCAGCTCTTTCAATCTGTTGAGCATGGTTTTCGCGGGCTTCATCCGCCTGGCTTGCAGAGTACTGTGAATGTTACAAATTATTAAAACGTTCTGCAGTGTACACGAGCTACTGTTCCTGGCACGAAATTAAAGTCATCAACAATAATAATTATGTGGTTTGAAAAGAATTTTATTCAAGTAAGTTAAACGAGAACCTTCATAATTTTATGTACATTTACAAACAAATTATTGTTGGTGCCTGTGCATAGACGAAACATGCATGATTTGCTTAATTGATTTGTACGCTTTATGAGTGAAACGATACGCAGATAATGCGATTAGATTACGTTTGAATCGATTTAATGCATTTCTACTTTGTTGCTACATAGTTATCTAGAATTATTCTCCAACTACGTAGAGTGAGGCATTCGACTGGATATCACTGGTATTCTAAGAGGCTAGACCTAAACTAGGAACTATTAATGAAGTGAACGAAGGCGAATCAACTACACATGTCAACACTGTCTAAGCATATTTAGTCATTAATGAATTGAAAAAAAATCTTCTAAGATTATTTCCTGAAACATTCTTCTATAACATTATGCTGTATACAAATTTTAAGTAAACATATAAAAGTATATTATAACAAAGAAAATAAAATTTAAACTACCTTCGATGTCAATAATGCATTTGCAACAAATATTTATACTGGAAAGAAGATCACTAATATACGTAAGGTAAGATTTTTTGTTCGACAATTTAAGTAAAAATTTTATAGAGCCCATCTTTGAAGCATAGGGTATCCTACGATTTATGTTCGAAGAAATCTTCTTATCTACAGAATTTTTATTCTAGAGCTTTATATATCAATAAATACTATGTTTTTGACCAATTTATGTACTATTGATAGTTAAAAAAATATCTTTTCAATACACTTGCTCATAAAGAGACTCTTATTGAACTGCACTTAGGTATATAATGGCACTTATTACCAAACTGTGACATTTTGATTAGGTATCATTACGCACTAGTTCTATAATGTAGTTATAACCTTTATGTTATTACATTTATCGTATCAGGATGGGCGCGTGTCGTTCCCCACGAGGAAAAGAAAAAAAAAGATAAATTTTTAAAAGTCATAGAACAAAAGTTGTTGTATATGATGTTAGTAACATAGCCCTGAGATATTGCCGGTGTCTTATAGCCTTGTAAGTATTTAAGAGCATAATCATCAAAATAAAAATAATGAAAAATTTAAGCCTTGCATACAGAAGAGAATTCATTGTAATAAAATTTGTATCGACCCATTAAAATGAGAAACTTTTTTAGTTGGTCCTGAGATCGAACCAGAAATAGCTTTCTTTTAAATTTTATAGAATACACAAGACAAAACAAGAAACACGTTAAATATTCCTAGACAGTGTTGATAATGTAACGTACCTGAATTATTTTTTACCAATTCTAAAAAATACGACAATTCAATACCTGAATATTTTTTTACCAATTCTCAAAAAACCGACAGTTAAATTTTTTTATAGATCATAATCATATTCCTAGACAATAAACCTAATCTGATTCGTATGGAATAATGTGAGTTACAAGTATTTTTGTTTTCACTTATCCACCAAAATAGTAATTAAAAATTTTAAATGGTATAACCGTGACTACTGAAAAGCCGAAATAAAAGTAAAACGTTTGTTTATAAAAATACATTCGATTTCTGAAACTAATAAATCGCGGTTTTAGTTTTAGAGCAAAAGTAAGGTCCGTGAAAAGCTCAATATATCAAACTGTCCAACTGAAATATAACATTGATACGAACTGATTTTAAGTTACTATCAGAAATGTTTTGTTTCTATGATAACACTCGCTACGCTACTATTTCACGCTATGCTAAAACAAGTTTTGAATTTAACTTATAAGTTTTTTTTAACTATATCATATCTTGGTTAAGTTTTCTTCTAGACTTCTGAGGTCCTACCATGAGCTCTCAAGCGATCTAATTTACGGCCTAAAGTGAACTGTTAAAGGGCTGGGGCTATATAGGGTGTATAGATTCACGTATCTTTCTCGTTCGCTCGCCTGACATTTTAATACGTCATGGTAAGGTCCCTGGTCTCTACTAATAATAAGGAAACCAACATAGAAGCATCACCGCAAGACAGACCGAGCCTATAGAGTAGGCTAGAGCTTTTTTGATAATATTATTTATCTATTAACTGTCAAGAATTAAACGTGAATATTTATAATTTATTATTCCTACACAATGCTAATTATAGTTCAGAGTTGCTACAAACATAGTGAAAATATTGCGCAGACAACTCTTTAACTGAGTCCAGAGTGGACCCTGAAGTGCACCAAATCGAACATTGGAGAATCCAGTTTGATTAAGGATAAAGTATCTTGTGTGTTCGTTCCACACGATCAATTGAGAATATCGCTTCTGTTAATTAACGTGTCGCTCAATCCACGAACAAATTCAACATTACAATAGTGAATTAGGCAGGCCGTCAGACGCCCTACAACAAGATAATATAATTTCAACCGATAAAAATGTATACAACATATATAGAGTCCAATTCAGAACAGAGTCCTTTCACATAGAGTTATAGATTTCGATTTTTTTTTTTAAATTCCTGTACGCCCTTTTTGTGAGTAAAAGTAGCGTTAAATTTCGAATTTTTCATCACATATATTATAAATCATAGTAGATTGAATATTATAATTATCTGCACGCCTATGGCCCTGCGAAAATATATTATTTAATTATATAGCCTTAGTGCTCATTGGTATTATCAATGGTGTCGTCACTTCATAATATTAATAAGGATAAAAAGCGGCGTGTAGTTAAAACAAAGAAAAAATGTATCACATAAAAACAAAAGTCAGTTGGCCGAACGAAGAACAAACCAAAAAAAAGATAATAATTGATAAGTTTTTACTCCAGTTGTTGTTGCTTGAGACAGTTCTCTGTACAGGATCTTGTTTAGGAAGTAGACTGATGAGAACAATCACTTCGTGAAACGTCGTAAAGTTTTTACAAATAACAATATAGAACTAAAAACTATTTACCTAGTGGATGAAATCATGACTGATATAGCATTCATCCATGCGCCAGCTCTTCCGATTTCACCGAGGAAGAACAAACTATAGAGCGTAATGGGGATGCTGTGTGTGTGGATGTGTCTCTATACAGCATAGCACGTTAAGCTTTCAGTTCATGGTGGTACGTTAAAAAACCAACGCGAACTTCGATTCGACACAATTGTGAGGATAAGCCTGATAACAAGTCGTTAGCTGGACTACCCGACTTGAATAGTGCTATCAGTAACAATACCATGGCCCCGCAGTTTTCAGTGCCGCGAACAATTCGATCCCAAATGTAGAACTTATTTTCAAACCGTTGCCCAGAGACAGCGCATTCTTTTTTATACGGAAATGGTGGAAGACAAAAATAAAAACTTACTCAAAAATACTTATTATTGAAGACAGGGGTTAGGAAAATAAGAGTAACCGTGGAGTTACTTTTTGGTTTTTCTTCATAGGGAATGACCAATCGGAACGGAAACGGAAAAAAGTGACGTTTTATAAGTGTCGATCTAGGCATATCTGACATTAAACATTTTTATATGAATCAAGAAAGTTCCAGAACTATCTGTAGTATGGAAATCTATCTGTAGTATTTGACAGCTTTCTTCATTCGTCTAAACAGAAAATAAACATGTACAAGTATCGTAGTAGGCTCAGCCACAATGTTACTATGTCGAGGACCACCAGATTTTAAGGCTCGCTAACTAGCGGCCGGTCCCTTTATCACCATATTATTTTAAAAGGTCCATGTGAAAGGTCTCTGGAGTGACCTTACCGCCGGCGTGCGCTCTCCGTAGCAGCCACCGAGGCAGCTAGACGGCCCCCGGCGCCCACAAGTCGAGAATCCTCCGCCACGGGCCTCCTCCTGCTGCAACTATCGTGTCACAGTTTGCCAACACTTTACCTAACTTATCAAAATTCAGCCACGAATTGAATGAATCAGTCAATTTAATTATACCAACTTTATTATTGAATCCTTTTGGCTCTTTGAAGATAAAATAATTGATATCGTCTTGATTCATATCAGAGTACTGAGTGTTGCCATTGGACTTATTGTCCCAACTGTTGCTTAGATCGTGAAAGATGAGTATTTTATGAAGTCTACTCTTTCTTGCTAGAAGCATGCATAAAGCAGAAGCAGTAGCGCTTAGTTCGACCTTTTTTTCCTCAGTCGCTGCTGTTGGTTGAGGATCTGGACCTGTTGGTTCAGGTGACTTCAGATTTGCACATGCAGCGAGCACCCTTCGCCACTTTAGAAATACTATTGTATTAAGTTATATCAACAATAACACTATGCTATTGTAGTATCACCTTTGTAACAATCCAGCTAACTTTAGTACACCTACCCCATTCATATCGTAACATTCTAGGTTTCTATAGTATCATGCAGAATACAAACTACAAGTATAATACATAGGCGGGATTGCGATCATCGAGTTCAATAGCGATATTTAAGAATGGTCCATGTCAGCTTATACCTTTCAGGTAAGCTTGTTAACATTTGACCCTTCAGCTTTGGACATTATCCACGTTTTGTTATTTAGTGTCCACGCTGAAGGTAAACTTTGGCTACCTAACCCAGCTGCCGTGGCAGTTTGCATATAAATAATAAAATTTAAGCACGTGTAGTCGAAGACAGTATCGCGTGAGAGGTAGAAAGTTATACAAAAATTGCTAGGTACTAATAACAGACACTCCACAAGTGTAAGGCTCTGAATATAAGTAGATAGGGTTACATAGTGGAAAAAAGTGTAGCGTTGACGCGAGAAAAAGAAAAATAAGATTTAAAAAAATGTACCCGAAATACAGTCCAAAGACTCGGACTACTAAGATGCAAATTGTGATGTACTATTTTAATTTATAATTTAGAAGTTTGGAAATGGTGTGTGATGGATCAATAGCGTTCAGGCGTAAACTGCAGTAAAGGACTGTATTTAAGGAGATAAATATTTGAGAGTAGGGAGTTAACCGACTCACCGATGCACGCGATGGTCGCATTCTCGCGAGGCGGGACCAAAACCAGTTTGTTGGTGTCCTTGGCGACATACTCACGTGGTGAGATGCATCGGCTAATGTCGTATCCTGTGTGCGATAAATTCCGATCGGAATTTCGCATGTAGTGGAACACAATTTTTGGTACAATCGACCGTATGTTCGTATCCACATGTCTTCCTTTGTGATTTTCATCTGTTAGAAGTCCAAGTTAAATATAAAAAAACGCCTGTTTATGTATAATTAAAATCACAGTTATAATTAAATGGCTATAATCTTTCGCAATATTTCGCTGACAAAATGACTACGCATGAAGTGATGATGTTAAAATATTTTTTAAGATATTTAAAAAAAAAATTCGCTTACGTACACACCAGCACATGGGAGCACAGCCATGAGTACTTTAAAAAAAAATGTAAACTTACCGATGTGAGAAATCCTGATCCTGGTGCTTGATCAATACCCAGTAACAATCGCACAAAGGTAATTACATAATCCTTGACAAATGCTTGGTAGAGTAGTGTGTCAAGCATTGAGGCTGAGAATACTGAGCCCGCAGCAAACGGCAGTCGAAACATATAAGAGATGTGTGAACCACGTTCCTTCTCCCGCTAAAAAAAATATAAAAAAACAAAAGTATTATGGAAGCAGAAGCTGTTTCATAAAAAACTACGGCTTCATCATCAAACATTTGAACTAGATAATAATAGATACCTTTTCCATTTTTGAGAGGTGTAACGCATACTTGTCATTAGCACGAAATTGCATGAATCGCATATTTGATGACTGCGATAGTTCTGTGATTGACTTAATTGATGGAAAGAATCTGAAAATAAAAATAAATATATACTAAGCAGTTTGATGTACTTGTGAAAGACTTATTGTGCTTCTACACGGGGCGGGTAACACGTGCGTGATCAGCCATTTGCGCATTGTGCAGGTCTGAACCACTGTGTGGACCTACTGCGGATGCAGGCGCCCCGTGCACAAGTACCACATAAGTCAATGTCTTTATGTTCGCTGCGCACAGATAAAACTAAGTATACTGAATGATTATTATAATGAACTGAATCAGAAACATCTTTAATTTTATCTTAATTCGCCATGGCGCAACGCCGATAAATTATTAAAAACAATTACTTGAACATAGTCTGTACAGCGACTATAGTATTGCAATCGGCCAAACTATCTTCTTCAGCGGAATTAGATAACTCTTTGTTAACGACAACCACATTTTCCGCCAATGTGATTCCAGCACGTAGCAAGTCATCTAAGCTGTAATGTACAAATTATTATTTTTTATTTTTATTCCTTAGTGCAAAAAAGATATATTGTTGCATTCACATAGGGTACTAACCAATCGATGGTACCAAGCATCCAGTACACTAAAGGAAAATATGATATAGCATCCAAAAATGCTACATCTGGTCTGCGTTCCAAGAGGAGAATAATAGGGTTTAACGAAGTCTTGGATCTAAAATGAGCTCGCAGAGGTATAATGAAGTTATATATCCCATTCGATGCGTAGTCAGCAGCCAGAATGATAGTTTTGTTTTGCCACTGGTATTCCTTGGCGTTTCTATAAGCACAATGTTCGCAGACTTGTGCTAGCTGCAAGCAGCATAACGGTTTCTTCTCTTTCAGCAAATAGCAGAGAGTGGGGCTCACTCCAATGAATGGTGACACCGGTGGAAATCCTTTCACGATCCTGAAATGTCTCGTTTCATTGTTGTTGTTTGTTATACAAGCAGATATTTAAAAAAAATAGAAATAATAGTGTTCCGTCATAAAAATAGGCGAAGCAAAGCTATTATAAAAATATTTTTAATATTAAAAGTGTCGAAAAAGTGTTAGAAATTGAAAGTCTTAATATACTTACGAAGAATACGTACATCATATATAATATTTAAAAAAAAAAAACATGTTTTGGACTGTGTTTAGTTCTATAATTTAGGTCCAGATATTTAAAAGTCTAACAATAAACATCCAATTCATAAAATTATCATGCTCGGGAACGTATAAGGACATGTGCAGAAGAAAACTAATTCTTTAGCAACTAGGTATCTAGTTCCGCTATCACACTTGCGTTTAGCATGAACTGTCGTAAAAAGTTTTCTTGTCGCCTCGCAGCAAGATCCTGCTACAACGCAAATGTGCCACTAGTTAAATGTCGATCTTATAATATCACATATTATTTTCTTAGAACAGTTAGTATATTGTAAACTTTGATAATGTGACTAAGCAATCGTTCTCGTATCGTATCTAACGGTATATATGAAGACTTTATTTATGAAAGAGAAGATTTTGATTGCGAGCTAAATGTTTTGAAACATAGACCTAGAATTCGAATTACAAATTAGTCTCTTAACATTTTTAATTCAAACGCGTGTGATAATTAGATGTAGCAAAACCGAGCTACGGACGAGGGGTCTGACAGTATCTATAATAATAATAATATATACTATGTACAATTGTTATAATATCTTAGTATGTGCAGATTTAAATAACTAAGTTGCCATATATATCAAACTATTTGAAAATAACTGGTACGACTACAATTCGGTCCAAAACATTACATTTAAATGCAGTGACATTAATAGTCTAACTTGCCTCATAAAAAGATAATCCCTTTCAGCCACCGATCGATTGGCTCGATCGTGCTCCAAAAATCATTATTACATTATACGAGTATTAATGATTAATCTCAGTCAGTCCCGAGTCAACACTGATTAAATCCCAGTGAAAATCGAAGACAGTACTATTTTGGTCTAATTTTGTACTACTTGATGCAATATCTTAATAAATTAGAATAGCTTCAAAACCTAAAAAAAAACATTCCTATTTTATCCATCTCCAGGACTTATTCAACCGAAATTTCAAAGATCTTTCTTTTAACCAAAGTGCCTCGAACTAATCGGCTAAAAAATGTTTTAACTGTACCTACCTAGCTTTATAATGTGTTGAATATTTCTAAACAACAACTACATTATAGGTTGGAAAGATCATAACATACAGTGTTTTAGGTGTATGCGGAATCGAGTCTAAAGTCCTCTGACCGGAAGGGTATTTTGTCTGGTCTGGGCAACTGCCCCATAGTTGATTTCAGATTATTGTATTATATTCTAATCGCACGGAGGACTCATTTAGTTTCTATGTGGCGTCATACATGTCGGTCTAGTTTAATTTAGTAATTTTATTTACAATTATTATAATAGACACCATTCATAGTTATTCATAGTTTATAAAAAAATCAGATATTTTTTCATTTAGGTCATCCAACGTTTGGACTCGGTAGATGAAATAATTACGCAACTGCGTCAAGTTTTGGTGTAAAAGGACACACTGTATTGGAAGACGAGCTATTCTTAAAACGTCTTAATTATGTGATATTGTAAGAAAAAAATACTTTAACTTGCTAGGCAATACCTAGAGTCCATATTACTTTATAATATATGAATTAAGCATGTGCCGATTAATCGGAAAAGCCAATGCGCTCAGTAAGTTGCTAAGAAAGAATCATTTTATTATTTGAAATATAGAAACGGCAAATAAGTCATTGGCTTCTTCGTGACTAGAATCATCTCTAATGCTAATTTACCTACCTTTAGCTGACCACCATATCATTCTAGACAATAGGAGACTTGGGGATTGATTTATCAGAGGTCACATTCAATATTATAAAAGGTCTAATTTAGAGTTTCATAACTTGAATTAAAAACCATTTTTAACCGACTTCTAAAAAGAAGGAGTTTCTCAATTGAGATGTTTGTATGTTTTTTTTTTATGTTTGTTCGCGCATAACTTCGTCGCTTGCCAACCGATTTGAAAAATATTTTTTTTGTTGGAAATGGTATACTTCCCAAATGGTCCCATAGTCACCAAGTTGGAATCTGTTGATGGAATCTTGGCGAAATCGAGGGAACTCCTCAAATTCAATTCAATTTTTTAGTGAAGTCGGATGGTTTTTTTTTATAAAAAGGTTTTTGTATATTGTATTTTATAAGTTAATATTTCTCTGTACTTTAAATTAATGATTACCTTGAATGTGAGAAAATGTGATCCTTTGATCTGTGTCTGGCTCGTTCTTTGTCGAATTTTCTTTACCAACGAACTACACTTTTCAGGGTTACTGGTAACTCAACGTATTCCTTGTAGGACAGCATGGTAGGGCTAACATGCAACAAATTAAGCTACCAAACGTTCTACCGATATTCAATAGTTTTTGAGTTAGTAATATTTTTAGATTTTTTTATGCAAAATCCCAGATCCAAAGTTCAGCCAATTTGAAAACTATTTTCAGCGCAACTGTTCTGAAATTTAAGTTATTATCATAATTAATGCTGTAGCAGATTTTTCTTAGTACTTAAAAGTCCAAAAATGTTTTTTTTTTTTGAAATTTTTGCTAATTCTTTGACCGTCTCTTAAGTTTACTTGCTCTCCATAAAACTCTTCTCTTCCCTGTCACACAGGCAAAAGTATCGACAACTATCACCCTTCTGAATAGCTGATAAGACAAGGATATTTTTGTTGTAATCTGTGCATCTGGCGTAGTATTTGTTTTTTGGACTAGACAACATTTGGATTGATGGATTTTGGATTAGACAAGTTTTAGCAAAAACGCCAAATAATAATATTCCACAACTATCACACAACGCCGTCTAGTCTCAAGCTAAGCAGAGATTGTGCAAAAAATATGAAATAAAAATCAAAAAATTAAATCTTTGATTAGTGATATTTGCCAAAGTTTTATTCATTTTTGGACTTTTAATTACTAAAAAGATCAGCTACGGCATCAATTATGATAATAACTTGGATTTCAGTACAGCGACACTATAACTAGTTTTCGAATTGGCTTCAAATGATTTAATCTGGATATTTTGCATCTAAAATCTTAATCACTCAAAAACTACTGAATATCGGTAGAACATTTGGTGGCTTAATTTGTTGCATTTTAGTCCTACCATGACGTCCTGCAAGGAATATGTCGAATGATCAGAAACCCTATAATTATGCACCTATCAATAAAAGTTAGCGTCGGTACAAACACCGATTAAAATATTCAACTAAAGTATAACAATACGTTTCTATTACAAAATTGAAACACTGTTTTGTTTTTAATTTTATATTGGTACAAGTATTGAAAGTTTTACGGGTAAAAATATAAATTTTAAGTGAAGGTAAACGACACAAAAACAACAAATTGCGTACAAGGACTAAAAATTGATAATAAAATCATTTCAGATAGGTCAAAAGTAGCTGAGACGTTAGAAAACTTTTCACCAATATCCCAATAGAAGTAACGAAATATCTCCCTTCTTCATCTTTGTTAGCTAAATCTTTTTTAAAACAACATTTCACTAAGGATATACCAACCTTTGAATTTAAGCGTATTTCTGTTGATACAGTAATATAAAAACATTGAAAAGTCTTAACATAAAAAACACTGAGGACTTATGGGGTATATCCGTATGTTTTATATTATGGGGTATATGTATAGGTTCATAGAGATATCATTGAAACAATTGCTCCTATCCAACATATAACAAGCATACTTAATCAATGTTTAGACAGCGGTACGTTCCCTGATTTAATGAAACATAGTAAAGTAGTACCAACATTCAAATCAGGTAGTAAGAGCGATACTTCTAATTGAGAAATTTGAAGAAATTTAAATTGAGAAAAATCTATGAAAAAATGTTGACCGAAACATTCAGCAAAAGTCCAATAACAGAAAACATTTCGACGAAATGGTAAGGGCACACATGATACACCAAAACGACGTTAAAGACGACGTAGTGAAATACAGACCTGTCGGTCTTATTAAAAGCATTTATAAATTTATTGAGCAGAGGTAGCCGAGTGGTAATGGCCCCAACTTACGAGTTGTAGGTCGCGGGTTCAAACCCAGCCAGGCGTATTACTTTGTGTAATTTATTTCATCACCACTGCCCTCAAAACGGTGAAGGAAAACATCGTGAGGAAACCGGCATGTCCTAGAACCAAAAGTTCGAAGACATGTGACATTTACCAACCCGCACTAGGCCCGCATGGTGGATTACGGCCCATTCCCTCTCCTAGAGAGGAAACCTGAGTCCCAGCAGTGGGCACATTTAAAAAAAAGGTTGATGACGATCTTGATGACGAAAACAAGTCCATGAAAAATATATAGCAGATACGGAAAATTAATCTTAGTATTTATTGATTGTATTAAAGCATTCAAAAGCTTCAACCACGAGTTCATCTAGAGAAACCTTAAAGAGTCAAGAATAAGCCCAAATTTAATCTATATAATTATTTATTAAGAATATTCATGTCAATAGTAAAGCAAAGATACTCGACTTGAAAGTAAAGATAATTAATTTCCGGGAGGTCAGCATATATGAGTGAAGCAAGGATACACTCTTTCTGAACCTTTTTTCTGCAGTTCTGAAGTTTTAAGAGACTGAAATGAGATAGAGCGGGCCTCAATACAAATAGGCTAAATCATCTGTCGAATTAGTGGGTTATTTTGAACATATCGCCGTACTCAAGCTACAGCTTTCACCTAACCAAACGTTAAGTCTTGTCAAAGTTTATGCTCAACTTCTGCACATACTAATAATGTAGAAGATTTTTGTGATCTCGTTAGCTGGGAGGAAAACATTGTTATGGTTATTGAAGACTTTAACGCAGAGGTAGAAGAAGCAAAAGCTATATAATACACTAGGCTCATAATTCCTTAAGCATTGGTTAAGGTGTTCATCTACCGCAATTTACCTCAAGACAGATATGCACACAGCCAAAAGTTTACTTATATAGTCGCACCCAATCATAATTCGAGAAATAAAATCGACTACATGATTAATAGAATCTAATACAGTTCCAATGGGAGACCAAACCGCGTTAAAATTCGCTATTATTTCAAAATACATAGCAATACTCATTATTATAAATTTTATAAGAATTTAATCATCAGGATTAAAAAAAGTAGGATAACTAGATTGACGCAATTGAAGTATCTGTCAATCGTTTTTTTCGTATTACCGTACCACAAATACCTAATTTTGCTCCTATCCTCGTCATTATTTTTTTATTTAAAACTTTATCCCCTAATAAGATAAAAAAGTGGACTTAATAATATGTGCGTTGTCCATATTTTTTTTAAGAAAAATGTTGATAATAACAACAGTTCGTAAATAGTAGGCACCAAAAACATAAGCATAACATTTTATTTAAAAAATTGTGGTAAATATCTTTATGGCCCGCAGATTTTTTCTGTAGCGGGTTTTATTTTTAATTCAGAACTCAAATTCTTAGTATAATATTAATTTATGACATTCAAATGACCATTGATGATATTCATTCGTAATGAATTTCTTGATTGATAGATTAGTCTACGTATTTTGCCAAAATGTTCCCTTCGCCGCTCTAAAACCTAGCAGTTAAGTTCAGTAAATGCCGACACGAGAGTGATTTGAATTTTCTTGTGATAGCTTACCTCATATAATCGTTTCGCCAGGCGCTGTGCCCGATGTCACTGGCTCCCAACGACGAGAAGCTGCTGGTGGTCACGTCATCACTGGAGCAGGGTACGGGCAGAGCGGTTGGGGGTTTACGCTCAGGGAATTATACAGATACATAATGCACACAATGGCAACAAGAAACAATTTAAAGTATCTGTATTAAGTATGTCATATAGAGTTTACTACAAAAGTTAATTTATTTTTTTATCATTGGGTATCACGTAATGAATGCTGGTGGTGCTTGTGGTAGCAGCAGATAATAAGTAAAGTAAAATATGGTGTCAGCTAATTCATTCTCCTATGATGCAGTTGAAAAAACATTATGCTGTTTGAAAACTAAAACTTAGGTTGGTTGATGAAGATTTTTGATATGTTCATGCGTGCGATGAACGTTAGTGCAAAAGAACAGAGGCCCAGTTATTATAATTACTGTGTAAGAGAGAGATAGAGCTATATAGCTCTTTCTGAGGCTCTAGCCACTTGTCATAGACATTGATAGAATGTGACTAGAACAATGATTGTCGAGAAATTAAAATGTAGATGATTTACTACTGAAATCTAAACCATGATAATGTGAGAAATATCGTTCGTGCAGTTCATTGTTAGTTGACAGAACGATCGAGTAGTGATTAGTGAGGTCTGGCAAAGAACCGAAGTTTAATAAACTTTAATCGAAATTCCAAGTGATTGCTTTGTAGAACACTTGAGAGTATCAAAATGCTGGGTCTATTTGAAGTATGTGAATTAATTAAAAAAAAAGAAGATATTATTTAGCCAATTATCGTTCATCTCTTCAAAAATTCTTGTTCTACGACTTTTGTCGCTAACCGTACCAATCTAGATTTCACCATTCTGTAATTTTTCTGTAGAGTTTTCCTTTAGGATAATGATAATTTAAAGTCGAGTCCTCCGAACTCAATATCATGCACATTTTCCTGCGCTAGCGTCAAAATATATGTTCGTTCATCTGCATCATTGTTACATTTGCAATACTTTTGTCGCTAGTAAAATAACGCAGAGTTATTTTAGCATTTCGAAAAAAGTAATGTTTAAAATATCAAAGCTGACGTGTATGTGTATGGAGTACGTACTGTGCGGTATTCATGCAGCTTGAGTAATCCTGGTCGGCTATCTACAGGAGTGAAAACACGCTAAAACAGTGAAAAATAAAATACACTACCATTAAAAGTTGGAAATAATTCAGTTAACAACGCAAAATAATAAAAACAAGTTTAAATTAGATAAATATAAAAAAAAACAAGTTTTTGTAGTACGAAACATGTACAAAATGATATTAATAAATTGTTTAAATTATTGCAAAATTTAAATTAAACATAATTTTAAAATGTTGCGTGCGTGTGAATGCATTGGAAGCCCTCGGTACGTAAGTGTGCTTACGCGATCTTTTCCGAAGGCGACCTCCATGGAACGTCATCATCTAACTCGTCCTCGCTCTCATCTACCTCGACCTCTTCGTCCTGGTTGTCAGACGAAATGTTCAGGTTGCTTGTTACCATATCAGGGACGGGAAGAATAGACGGGCGTCGGCTTCCTGATTTGCAAAAATGTTTGATTATGCGTTATATTTTTGTTACACTGATCATTATTATATTTTAGAAATTTTAATATTTTTTTCTTACCTCGGCGGTGATTTAACGCATCAGGGCTTAGAAAGTTGTTATCAGGCTTAGGTAACAACAGATGGCTATCGGTAGCACTGTCCGTACCAGGAGAATCTTTTAAACAGGTTCTAGAATCTGAACCCGATGGGCCGGGCTCACCATACTTAGCTGTGTAGATAAATAATGTTCAAAATATAAAATCTTATTTTAAAATATTTTAAGTTGTATAAAACACTGCTTATATTTAAGGAGTTTTATAAACAAATTTCTGTTATACCTGTGATAAATAAATTTTGTGTAAATCTACATAATTATACTGAACAATGAAATCTTTACACATGAATAAATCTAGTTACTCTTTATTCAAGGAAAAAGTGAAAAAAGACTTCGGAGGGAAAATACCCTAAAATTAATAATTTTAATTTATACCCATAAGAAACAGACGATTTTTAAAATAATGAGTAAAATTACATAAAATTTTTGAAGTCACTTGTCTGAAATTGAATCAAATAAAAAACAAAATTAAAAATAAACAAACATTAGTTTTTCTCTATATTGTTATGTTAGTGGCAATTTGATTTGATCCACAGAGTGCCTTAAATGTGCAGGCGATGTATGAAAACTTATTTTTTCTGTAAAATTCTGTACGTGTCAAGCCAACAACGGCCGTGACTGAGTCGACAGATACCCCGCTATGCGAGGCTCCTAGTTTTCCCCGACTACGGCAAACCCAGAGGAGGGTTATGATTTTGACAGTCAATTAACGTTTGTACATATATATGTATTTGTGTGTGTTCATTCATCTGTTGCTTCATACCTCGTATCTTTAGAACCATCTTAATTGTCCGCTGAGTAGGCTACATGACGTGTCAAAACACTTAATGTGACGCCCTCTAGAGGACAAAAAGTATTGTATAAAAAAAATAAGATAAATACGCCGTGTTTGATATCATTTGAATGGGCTTCAATTGTACTTATCAAAAATATCATCAAAATTCAATATGGTGCCACCAAACAGTTAAAAAATTCGATTTCAACAACACCAAACTAGTTTAAATAATAAAACTTGACTTGAGATTCTTTACATATAAATAAATAGATAGGTGTTTTAGGTTTCGTATATACAAAAAATGAGATTGTGTATGGAAATATCAAGAAAATATCGAAATTATGTATGAACTCGACGTATGATATACTTGATTGCTAAAATCATAATCATTCCTTTATTCTGGTTGGGTAAAACTTTAATATTATTGTTGACTAAAAAAATAGCTAAGTAGTATTAATATTCAAGATAGGTACTTTCCCTCCGGAGACCACTTCAACTGTCGTCGGTCTATAGTTAATAATTCAAATTATTAAAAATAAAAACATCGACAAAATTAAAAAATACCAGATGCATGAGTGTTCGACGATGATTCATATTTACAGATAATACTTAATATATATTATAGTTTGATTATGTATGTGATTTTTCAACAGACATGTTCAGAAAGTGACTCTAACTAATAGGAGAACTTCAAACTCATCCAAGGAGTGGAAAAAGGAGGAAAGAGAGATAGATTTTTCTCTCTAGCAACATTACATGAAAAACGTTTTTACATGTTAAAAGGGTTGAGTCGTAATGATAATGGCGCTTAAAAGAACAATACGCACTTCTGTGCGAACTTCGTACCCAGGGTTCGAGTTATAGTATTACTGAGGCCAGAGTTATCCGAAAGGGAGCTCGGTATGAAGGCTAGAAGGAACGGGGTGGGTTTTTAGTCAGTAAGTCTGACACTATCACCCATTCCGCCCAAGTGCGGGGGTTGTCATTGGATAATTTTTGCCTACCATAAAAAAAAGGTTTCGAGTTATAGTATAAATATATGCTATTTGAAAGGTCTTAATAAAAGCTCCAATTTTGTAATTGTATGATATTAATAGTCACACTCGACACTCTTTCTACACAAACGTTTACACACCCGTTTTAGTTTAAATTATGTATTCATTTGTAAATCAATCGGTGGTGAACGGAGCCTTTATTTCTTTATAGAACTTTATCTAATCTGAGTGCGAATATCTATTAATCTTAAGAAATCTGGTGAAATCAGACAGTGCTTAGATTGTACAGCAATCAACAAGCTGTTAGAAAACTGCCCGTATCGGTTTGTCGATAAACATAGTAAAAACATAATTAAGTAATTATTAATTAATTCTAACTAATTATATCGGCAAGAAGAATTGCCCCCCTTTTCTCATAGTTTTATCAATACAAATACATTCTGCCTACTTTGAAAGAAAGGATCGTGGTAAGGAATTGACTGGATAGTTTTCAGAAAGCTTCAGGTAACCCCCTACTTAAACTGTGACGATCACCGAGATATTATTTCTCTCGGAATTGGAAACTCCGCCGATTGGGTCAAAAGGCATTCAGTGAATTCACCAATGAATGACTTCAAATTTCGACAAAAATCGAAGATTTATTTTAAAATATATCGATGAAATTAATGAGTAATAATTCTATCCCTATACATATCGACTGCCAGTGTTACAAAAAGAAACGATTATATTATGACCTTTCAAATGAAATTGAGTTGAAACTAAACTGCTCGTTCTCTTTTAAAAACATACTGCCAATGAGACAGTAGTTACGTCCAAACAAAGATGCATCTGGTGTTGTGGCATGGTTTATTTATATCAACTTCGAAATCGATTCACCCTCCTCACTCGTGTGTAACTAAATGCAATGTTATCATACAAACGCGGCATGCAATATTTTTACTTGATGAAGCTCAATATTGTATCTGAAAATACATTGAGGTGATTTTACTTAACACGAAGCACACCCAAGCCACTGACCGTTTTGTGGATCCCTGCATTGTAAAGATTATGAAGAGGTACACGATAACAAGGAAGGTAATAACGACAACAACAAAAACTTCAAAACTGTAAACATCTTTTTGCAAATGTACTGTGTTGAAGTTAGTCTACTTTATTTGCTTATTTGCCTCGTTATCATAGTACTTTTTTTTTTGTAAAAATGAGTGAGTTGCTTTTTGCCTTCAACGATCATCAGACTCATCGATCGAGTAAGTTAATTTCGCCAATTAAGACAACGAGCAATAAGCGAACTAAAAAAGTAAGTAGGCCGAATGCATGTTGTTAGAAATAATAAGGATGGGAATATGCATTCGATCTACTTCTGGTTTTTACCAACTGTGACACTCACAGCCAGTGACAGTTAAATTAGCGGATGATACAGTTTTAGCTTGGTTGATGCGTGATGACGATGCTTTTGGTGTGGAACTCGCGGGAGCTTGGAGAATCACTTGTGGAAGGTCGTACTGAGCGACGCTACTACCGTCTGGTTTCTTCTGCTGGCCAGAAACCCCCTCTGCATCACCTGGTTTCTTCTCATTAGAAAGTAGACTACAAGCAGTTTGGTCTTTTGGTATTGTCGGTTTCGGTACTACTTTTTCAGACACTACAAAGGCAGAATTTTCTTCCTTCGTAATGCTCATGTAATAGCAGGTATCACTCTTTTTCATAATATGTCGAGGGCCAGGGTTCAACAGAATGGTTTCTTCATAAAATTCAGGCAGCTCAGCTGGGCGTACTCCAACTAAAGCAACGCCGTACCTTGACAAAAAACAGGTTACAGATCTCTGTCATATTTGTGATACAATGTTGTTTACGAAAACAATACTGAACTTACTTTCGGTGCGAATGGAAACTAGCGTAGGTAAAACTTTTTCCTTCGTATTCGCCAAAAAATCGACTGTCACCCAAAACAATGTGGTAAATTTCATTTCCCGAGCATTTTCCATATAGACGATGCCATTCTTCAGGTGATTGTTGTCCTTCCCTGAAAGAAAGTTAAAGTTTAACATTAGTTGTTTTGTACGGTGCTACCCTTGAGTAACTATACACTTTTACTGTGGTCTGCGGGCATCGCGTATTATGTGTTTCACTTCATCATAAAACAAACCAAATCTAACATAAGTGTCTATTTTGAAATATTTCGAATTTGTGTTTGCTTTACCATTAGTCCCGTTTAGTAAAAGTTTTTCAAATTTTTTGCACAGGATGAGTATATTAAGGGGGTAAATACAGTGCCAATTATATTCTATCTTGAACAAACTTTCGATGTTTCATTCTGATTTCTGAAAGAAATCACGGTCAGCTTCAGTAGGTATCTGAATTTTGTCGACGAGACACGACGCCAACGCGGACGCTGTTGAGAAAATGTGACCGTTTTTGAGTAAAAGATTAACTTACTGTCCTCGGCTGGTATGGAGAAGAAGAGTAACAAGTGTAGATGCTCCGGGACAAGTGCAGTTGTTCGCTAACAGAGCGTACTTGAATTCATCTTCACAAACCACAAACTCAGCAAATTTAACGTGCAACTTATTTTCAGGACGAAAAATCTGCACGTACTGCGGCACTACTGGTGCAAAGTCTTTCACGGCCCACGACCTGAAAATTAAATTATCATACAATTCACTTGTAACATTAGTTTCTTGTTTCCAGACTTCCAGTCTCAGTTTGTACCTGAAGTTTAGAAACCAGCACTTAGATGACTTCCTTAAGAATTGGCAAGGAGTGGCTCTCAGAGCCCTGAACAACGGAAGAAATGGAGTCCTATGTCTAGCAGTGGCACAATAGTAGCTAGCTGTAATACTATAACATTTACTGATCGATAAAAAAAATATCACGAAATAAAAAAGCTTTTTACCTCAAAATTGTATGTTCATCCGCTGCTGTTTTGTCTGCGTAGTTCCTGGCTGCCAGAATGAAACAGGCTTCAGCTTCGTTCATGCGTGCTCTTATGAGATCGGTATCTTTTAAGCAAGATCCTTGTATATATATCACCCTTTGGGCCCAAATGGGAACCTGAAATATGAAAAATATATACATGACATGCAAAAGACTGGAATACCTCGACGGGTGCAAAGTTAAAACTTTGCGATTTTCTGATAATTGCAGTAAATTAACAAATATTTAATATTCTAAGACATGAGAAACCTTTCAAGTGTCAAAAACTAAAAAAATATAGTTTTCTTTTTAATCATATTTTTGAAAAATAAATTACCTACTAAATAACTGCTTATTGTTACTAATTCAATATAGATGATAGAAAATCACAAAATTGCAGATAACTTTTTTTACTTTGCACCCGTCGACCTATATGTTTGTAAATAAATCTGGAGCAAACAGTGATAATAAGAAATCTAGACTGAGCATAGCTCAAAACACAAAAATAAATCAAGTGAAATAAATTTATATTTATATTTTTGCGTAATCCAACTCAATTTTATTGAGGGGAACTTGGGTTCTTTCAAACCCTCAATAATAACGAAATTACATTATGTTTAAAAGTATAATATAAGTGATTAATAAATCAATGCCTGTTCCAACGCCCGGTGCGGGAGATCGTTGCCGCCGATCGCCTCCACGAGGACATGGCGGTGCACTGTCCTGGTGGGGCACACCTTTACCGTATGCTCCGTCGCGTCCTCCGGGCGGCCACTCAATGGTGACACCTGAGCGTAATTGTGGCGAGGGTTGGGTGCTACACTTTATTGCGATATTGCGAATACGTTATATTGTAAGCTTAGGAAACGAGGCGCAATTCAAAAACTGGCTCGTATTGATCGCCATTGAAGTTTCGTATTTCACAAGCATGTGAGCAATTACATGGCTAGCCGTCCTTTTTTCAGCGGTTTTGCTCTGCCCAGCTTGCGCAGGGCATCACCATGTCCTCGTGGGGGCGATCGGTGGCAACGCCCACTCGCGACGGGCCTGGTACAGGCTATGGTCCGGAACGTGGAGGGATGGCAGGGGGCAGCCTCCTTCTGTGAAGCAGTAATACTAACGAATGCGGCGCCCGCACTCGTGAGGGAACGGCCTGCAAGGCCCAGCCACCCCGTCCAGAAGCTGATTTCCAGCCACCGTAGGTGTAGGCTTGCGGACGGCGAGCAAAGGGTAACCCGCCAAGCGGTCGTCCTGCCACCGTTCGGACGGAGCCCAAGTCGTCGATGACGCATAGGTTTGAAGCCTAAAGGGGCCATGGGTTAAGTTAAACTAAGCCCCGGGAACCCCTTTAGCAAAAGAAACAGAACAGGCGCGAGTTTTAGTCAGTAAAAGTCTGACACGCCCTCTCGCTCTATCCAAGTGTGGGAGAAGAGATAGCTGTCTAGATAAACTATTGTATGAAAATCACCTGTAATATCATTCTCATAGTAGTGTCTAGTTCCATAGGAGACAGCAACACAACATAGAAGTCTTGTAGCAGAGGATGAGCGTAGAATTCATTAAGAAAGTCCATTATAGTATCAGCGTGTAGAGTGGTTGAGCACACCACGACGTGCTTCTCGGACTGCGCCCGGTGCGACGAGTATGAACCTCCAAGTTTCTGCCTCTCCATCCAAGTAAATGCGAGCTGCTCGAACTGAAAAGTTAAAAGTCTTTGTTAGTTTATTTAAACACAATCTATAAATACACCTATTATGGTTAACAAAAAAGAAAAAGGATATAAAGATTTCCTCATAAGTAAGCATCACTTCTGTCCCTACACATAGGTACAGAAGTAATGCTAATTTCTCAAGAATTCTCTGAATTTTTTCTGAAGAATGGAGAGTTAGAAAAAAAAACATAGACCACTTTGTGAGAGTAGAAGAGTAGTAGAAAAGAAATAAATCAAATACTTTGAAATATAATATATACATAGATAATGATAAAATAAATATATAATTTTACATGATTTGGACCTAGACCATGACGTTTAAAGTAAGATTGTTTTAATCTGGTTTCAGTGTGGGTAAGAGACAGAGCTGTATAGGTTGTCTAACGCCATCTCTTACCCACACTGAAACAATCTTACTTTGAACGTTACGGTAACCCCGATGGTCACTTTCAGAGTTTGGCAGGGACTAATGTCAGTGAGTTTGTGAGTGAGCTCTACCACCACACTGCCTGCGCGGTGAAGGAGTACGAATAGAAATTGAAAGTTTGGGCAGACGATTTAAGAAATTTATTTGAAATACGAGCAATAAGTTAAATACATAATATTATATTTTATATCTATAATTTTGTCTCTACTTATATAGGTTTCTTATCAGCGTTAATACTATGACAATATTTAGTGTTACGAAATACATATTTTATTACACAATAAAATAACTCTTAATATCTCGTAAGCTAAGAATGATATCGACTTTTTATTTAATTATTTACAGTATGAATACATAAAAATACAGACAGTCGTGAGTGACTAACGTTGGAGCTTCAACACAGTCATGCCGATATGTATTTGCATCAACGCAGTCGCGCGTTAGTAGCAATACGGCATCAACATAGTCGTACGTTTGCATCGACGCAGTTGTACGTTGTTAATGCGACAATCGGCACAATGCAGCGGCGTTACTGGAACACGCTGCCGAACACACGTACAAACTGGACCCCAAGGGAACTTCCCCATAGACGACGAACATATTGTTCAGAAATACATTATACCAAAAAGTGAGTAAATTATGTATTCGTAGCCAAAAATATGGTAATCGACAATTTATGTTTTGAGCGAACATTGATGTTTATAAAAGACCCAGATCGAATCCAAAAGCGCAATCATTTAATTTTGCGACTGTAACAGGATTCATTACCGATTTTTTAAGAATATCAAGCTGCAGTTTATGGATTACACCACCAAAATCATCAATTATTACTTAAAGCATAAATTGAGATTACCATCTGCTGTAGCAGTGCATTGTATTACTTCCGGGTACGCTGTCAGTGGGTACCTACAGATGTCTTGCGATAAGATAAGCTGTACCGATACAAACATTTTAAGGCAAAATTTGGGTGATATTCTCCCATAGATTTTCGAGATGTTACGTACTATGTAACTGGATCGCATTTCTTGCCCTCGACCGAATTTGGTTTTCTGTTAATTGACATAAATAAATGATTTGAATATGACTTTCAACACTAAACGTGGGTTTTGATCTGACAAAATATCATTGTCTATGAACCAACGAACAACATTTAGCCCAGTTAACATTACTTTTGTGCAGCAATTCATTTGTCTTCTTTCAGAGCTTGTATTACAGTAAACTTTTAATTACATGTCAAAGAAATTTATTTAGTACTATGCAAATTTATTACAAAACATATTAATTTAGCTAACAAGTTAAAAAATTGGGAATCACAGACTCTCCTACTAACCAATTTTGCCAGCGCATATGAAGCTACAATGGTTGTAATTAAATTGATATTATAAAGATACGTCATTTTCGTAATTAAAAAATAGAAACTTCACTACGAACGATTTCAATAAAAAATAATGTGATAGATATATTGTAAAAATTAAATTGAAAATGTTACAACCACTCGAAAACTCTGCAGATCAGTACACAGCGCGCAGCGGTGAAAATGTCATTGGACACTTATTTTATAAAGTCAGGTATTTCCTCCCACGCGTGCAATTTGCAATTTCAGTATTATATGTGAAGGCTTATGTATATTGGAGTTGTAATGCCCAACAGTGAAAATGTTATGTTATGTTCCTGTTAAGTATTTAACCTTGTTGAAAGGTGTTATGTTACGTTATAAATGAATAGACGAACGTTTCCCATAATAGATTTATTGCTACTTGATATGATTACATAATAATTCAACTTAAATGCTATGTTAAATGCACAGGTATACAATATGTGTATTCAAGAGTATGAAGTTTAAACTAACACAAAGTTTAATGTACAGCGTAGCTCGTACATATTGCCTACTCACAAAAGGTAAACAAAACTCGAAAATGTTGGGTTAAATACAATGTTCAAAGGTAAAATGTAAATAAAATAATCTAACTTATACAATGGAATTACAAACGCGCAACAGGCGACGTTGCTTTGTTGAGTGCACGTGCACTCGATAAGTGCACCGCCCTGCTGATATCTGTGTCGTCAAATCCAACTGCATTGTCCTCGATTCTTGCTGTCAACCTCCTTCGGAGCACAAGATTGGGAACAGGTAGTGTCTCAGGTTTTTCTTTAGTCCTGCACTGTTTGCGTAATCTGTGGTACGCATATCTTGCGTAGTCTATGGTATGTATATATTGCGCCTGTTGTCGCTACTGCTGCTGCCAATAATGAAGACATATTGATATATGTCGTGGTATGTTGCTTGACTATATATCTTCTACTGTCGCGGCCTTCATCTGTTCTATTCGTTTTCCCAAATCTAGTAGTAGTGAGCTCTACTCCATTGCCGTGTCCTTTTCGGGTTCATGTTTCAAGACCGGTACCGATAGGTTCATGATCCGTTTAATAAATGGGATTTCCAGCGTCAGTTCTTCAACTTGGGTCTGGATTGTGTCCATCAGTTCTGTTGTCTTTGGGAATGTACCGTGAACCTCTCACTATTGATAGTGCAGTCGCTGCCGAGTGTCATTACCCCTGCGTTCTCAAGGAGTGCATTTGAAATTTGATACCCGCATATGACGCGTATTTTGCAAGCGTTTTAGCAAAAGTATAGGTAATTGTTTCTGCTGGTCAGTTCCAGCCACTTGTTTTGACAGCTATCACGTTTGGTTTTGCAGCAAGAGGCCTTCTTTCGCATTTGGTATATTGGTGAACTCGTTGGTACAACTCTGTTTACTATCGTAATGCACACATTGATGTAGGTCATTTGTCGTCATTAGTAGGTATGAATTCTTCTGTATGATGATTGATAAAAGTTATAGCACTTTTATCAATCCGATCATGATCCGAAATATTAAGTATACAAAATTCCCAACCAACTTGGAAATTTTGTATAATATTACAAGATATAAGCGTTGCCTAGTTTAGGGACCACAGCTCAATTTATTGTTAATTTTACCAGTTACTGTGAACACCCTTATCACATGTTTAGTATTAAGACACGCTCTGTAACATTGGACTAATAAATTATTAATATTATTCCCTTTATTTATTTTTTACACATAATGTATTACATTTTTAAATATTTTTTATATAAAAAATACATTAAAAAATATAAAACCATCGTTTTCGCTGGTGTCGGGAACAGGGTCCAAGCTACCGGTAGTTAGGGCTCCAGAGACCTGCGATTGTGAGAATGCGAGCCGGATCGAGGAGTACTGTCATTTGTACTAGGCCCTTGATCCAAACGCGCAACGACAGCTTCAACAGATGATCGTCAAAGCTTTTGGCTATAAGGCCATTGGCAGTCGACAATCGGCCCAAAGATAGCTGAGTCCACATTCCACATGTCGACAACCTCGCAAGCCAAGTCAATATACTTGGTTTAATTATCTTTATCGGCTTTCAAGAGGTTCTCTTCATATAGAACGGATATGCATCATTGATCAACAATCATTGCAGGCCTCTCGCATCGGTCCACTACCACTATATCAGGCTTATTGGCCAGAATAGTCATGTCAGTGATGGTGGGCCGATCCTAGCACAAAGTGATATGACCATTTTCGAGAACTGGGTTGGGCTCATACTTATAGTATGGCACTTTCAATTCCACAAGAGAGTATTTCAGAGCAAGTTGCTGATGGATAATCCTGGCTACAAGGTTGTGCCTATGCAAGTACTCTTCGTTAGCTAGACGAGTACTACCAAAGATAATGACAGTGACAGGCCCGAAAGATGTCTACCGCGCCGTCCTTCACAATAAATCTTCAGTAGTTATTTGTCATGATAACTTCGTCCATAATTAAACAGACAAAACCTGCGGTTTCCCCAAAGAGGTCACCGAAACGCAGCCAGGCTACAAACGCTAATTAGTCTACATTGGGTCTCCATGAAGGACCCAGAAAAAGCGTCCGCGAAGTTCCTTGCTCTGTCATACTTCCCTGCAATCGTTAGTGTCAAGCACTAGCTTAGGTTTGCGCCAGTTCTCGTTAGCCAGGTCGAGCGGAGTGAGTCCCTTGTCCACTGCCACTACATCTCGATGCATACCCACGTCAGAAGCTAGAAAATATTTCCTGAGACTGCTTAACTCGCTCTTGTGTAGGGTCTTAGCATTTAAAAAATCCCGACCCACACTTTCGCGGGATATATGCATTCGGTATGCAGTCAGCAGAGTATGGACCCGCCTATCCAGGGCACCGGCATGACCCTACCGTTGAAGGCGCGCACTTTGTTTCTGCCTGAAAGAAGGCTATTGAATACATTTTTCAGGCGTCTATAGAAACGCTCCTTCAACGATTGTTTCATGTCAGTGATATTGATGCTTAGAGATTCCGACATACCCAAATACTTGTAGGTTTCGGTTGGAGAGAGGGATCTCAGGTTTATGAGATCTGTGAGTTGAGTGCCCACGGACTCCACAACCTCCCCTCGCTTTACATGCATTTGTCCACGCCAAACTCCATCCTGATGGCACTACTGAAGGTTTCAGTTACCTTCAGAAACTCTATCAGTTGCAGATTGTTGGGAGCAAAAAGTTTCAAGTAATTTTTATTATTATCCTGTTAAACAAATGTCTGAAATAGAAATAACTCTACGTCGACTGCCAAATCTTGTTTTAAGGGAGGAGGAAGGTCAACTGATTCATGATGTAAGGAAGGAAGAGACTGAAACCACAGAGCCTTTTCAAGAGTGTTTAACTTCTAAATCGTTTGGTGATACAGAGAAAATATAAAACCATCGTTACACAGAGAAAAGTATCATAAGTCCAGAAACACAAGATTAGCGAGATAACGTAGACGATGAGACACTATCAGAGCGTATGGAAGAACTTATTGAAGATGAGGCTGTGTCAGATAGAGAAATAGACATCCAGCGAGGTATAACTGTCAGAGACGGATCGACATTGCGACCACCGGGCAAATTTTACGATTACGTTATGTCTGCTGTAGACGATATATCAGATATGTACGAACTGAGTACCTATAGCGATCCAATAAAGAGTCAGGATAAAGAGTGTTGGGTAAAAGCAATGGAATGCGAGATGAAATCTCTAGAAGAGAACAAAACATGGACACTTGTCGATCTACCTAAGGGTTGAAAAGCTATTTCGTGCAAGTGGCTCTTTCAGTTAAAGACCAACGCCGACGGTAGCATTGCTAAATATAAGGTGAGGCCAACAACAGCCGTGGTTTTTTGCAAAAACCAGGTGTCGATTACGACAAAATGTTTAGCCCAGTGGCACAGATGACGACGATCAGATCGGTCATAAGTGTTGCAGCTAACGAAGGTCTGACGCTCCAACAGTTCGATGTTTCCACAGCCTTCCTCAACGGTTCTCATGGAGAAGACGAGGTATACATGAAGCAGCGAGGTTCCATCGTGCATGCCCTCCAGGCATGCATGATGGAACCAATTGAGTATGTAAGCTAAAGCAAAGCCTGAACGGACTAAAGCAAGCTCCACGATGCTGGAACAGATGCATCGTGGACTACTTGGGAAGCATAGGCTTTCAACAGAGTTAAACGGATCCATGCCTATTTACACGAAAACATGCGCAGACTATCCTATGCCTTTATGCAGGAGGAGCTAGCTTGGGCTAGCAGAAAGCAGTCGTCAGTTGCGATCTCGACGACTGAAGCAGACATAGTCGCAGCCAGTGAGACAGCTCGTGAAGTAGTGTGTCTGCAAAGACTATTCAACGAGATAACTGCATTAAAGGATTCCGGTCATAAAGATAGATAATGACGCTGCGGTATAGCTGGCAGAAAGTCCTGAGCTGCACCGAAGGACAAAACATATTGTTGTCAGACATTTTTATGTCCTAGAACTCGTTGCAGATGGGAAGTTAAAAGTGAAGCATGTAGGGGCCAACCTATAAAGTGCTGATCTGCTTACGAAGCCTCTAAACAGGCTATTTATCCAATCAATCCTGGACCGGATAAGATTAAGTTGTACATAGTTTATCTTTGTACATGCATTTACCTTTTCATAGACTTACAAAAAGGTAATATGTTAAAGAGGTTTTAATGCTGATACGTATTCATACCTCTGTAGTTTTTTGTAAGTGCCAACTGAAAAGCAAAACAATATTGAAAGCTCATGTCGAAATGTTAGAAAATAAATAATGAAGGAAAATAAAAATACAAATTTATTGGTTTAAAATAAACTCTGTTTGATTTTATAATAATCTTAACAAAAAGGTCATCCTTTTTTGGGACAGGTATGACGTTGTAAGCTTCGTAGTTTTCTCTGCTAATTAACGGCACCCGTATTTCAATGATGCGGTATTTTTCTGTCATTTTTGCCTTTATTTTTATAGGTGGAAGAAATCATCTTGAATGTTGGTGATGGGAAGCGCCACATCTCTTGATAGCTAGCCGGATATAACATTTAGTTCGTCACTTAGCTGTTCTGTCGCAATGGGGTCTAAGTTAATCTTCCCGTTGTAAATGTTCGTCAAGGTGTCCAGCAGTACTTCTTGACTCCACAGCCAGTGGTAGTTTTTTGCGGAAGCATTGAACACAACTCTGTACTTGGTTGTTGTTGACTCAGCGCGCTCGAAGCCATGCTGCGACAAGTAGCAGTCGAGTGTCTTGTTACATGTTGATTCTTACATATGACCTAAGTCAATGTACTCTGCTATACATTCCTTAGAGGCCTTTGCTAAGTGTTCCGGTTTTCCCAATCTCCATCTAAAGTTTTGAATTGGGCAATGGCCATCTGTTTGGAATAGCCCAGCTGGCTTTCCAGGTCGCGTTTTATTTGAAGCCTCACTTCCTTCCTTATATTTCATTTTGTAAACGTTGCGTGGTGTTGGCGTAGGACTCAACGCATTTCTGATCTTCCACTGAAAGTTCCGGTTGGTCTTTGATATCTTCGGAGTCCCAGAACTGTATCATGTCTTCCAGATTGTTTACTACTACGTTGCAATGTAATCCTGTGGTTATGATCTGTCCGCATAGTAGCCAGCCTAAGTGTGCTTGTTGTGCAATGGGTCGTGTGGCATCATTGTACTTGAAACATCTGCTCCAAGTAGCAGATCTACTGGTCGGCTGCTGTTGAGTTCCGGATCCGCCAGGTTGATGTTCTGTATTGGCGGCTATGAAGATTTTGTAAAGGAGTTTTCATTATGTACACCGATTTTTTGAACGTAAAGTCGCTGAAGGCAGAGTTGCATAAAATTGAAATCCAAAAACAACTCCTTTACATTTCTGGCGTTTGATCCCGACAAGTTGAGCTGGTCGTTCCGTTATCAATGATATTTGAGACTATAATGAATCTACGAGAGCTCGCATGTTGTGATGAGTTCCATCAGCTCCCTCAATCTTTACTATGGCGTTCGCTAATAAAATCTTCAAAGTGTCTTCATCATTTTGTGAGTCGTGAGATGCTGAATTTGTTTGGTTTTCATTGTTTATTGATGCGGCCTCGTGTAATATTGTATTGTGCTTAGCTTTGCATTTGCGACATCGATGGTGTGCGTACATTTTTTTCTGTACATACTAGCGATTTGTTTATTGCGTTAAGTTTTCCGTCATTCGAAATTTCTAAAAACTTAGCACAAAATTATAGGCCATGCTTGTCAATGCAGAGTGGATAAGTAAATATTGACGCATGGAACGGTTTCGTTACTTTGTTGTCACTATTCTTGTGGTGTTGATGGTAGTATTTCTTGTTACGAGATGCTTCATGATTCTGATTTGTTGCAGAGCTGTTTTCTGATAGTAATCTTCTTTGTGCCTGCTTTGCCTCTAAGTAATCTAAAAGTTCCTGTAAGGTAGGTAATTCATCTTCAGATCGATAAATTGGTTTTCGAATCCTGTGTAGCACTCTTCATATACATTGTTCCCATTGAGTTCGCACTCGATTTCCCACTGGAGGTTGTCAATGGCAGACCAACTAGCTTGCAACGTTTGTAACGCATCCTGAAATTCCCATTTTCTGTGATAAATTCTACTTGGATGTTGGCTACAGCTCTCATGAAGGCCTTGAAGTTCGCCGATTGTTTGCACATCAAGTCCATCCAGTTTGCTGTTGGAGCCTGTATGCCTCTTGTTAGGGTTTTGTTGTTATCGATTGATCCCTGTTGTTGCTTTCATTTGTGTTGCTGATAGCTTCCTCCTCTTTACTGTTCTGTTCTTCTTTTAATTTCTTGATCGACGTACCTGCTTGTTAATGGTTGCACAGCTGGACCCCCTGCGGACCGTTTATGCGTCGACAGTTTTCCAGCATTTGCATCCGCCTCTTGAAGTAGTCAAAATTTTTCCTATCCCAGCTGTCCTTCTTGATGTTGATGCCGACTTTTTTGAAGTTTTTATAAACTTCGCGCTGATTTTCGTACATATTTGCTGATGACGTCTTGTTGCCAAGCTTTACGATGAAATGACGAACTGTTTTGAGGAGTAGGCTGTTATTCCACAATCCTGGTTCTTATGAAGTTGACCGTTCTCTTCTAGGATATGCACCTCCTCAATTGATACTGGAGCGACTCGTTTGTGAGAACCCAGTCTAACCGATTTGTAACTGTAAAAGATCTAAATCACACAATACTCACTTGCTCGAAGGACCAAAAATTGAGGTTGTAATGCCCAACAGTGAAAATATTATGTTCCTATTAAGTATGTAACCTTGTTGAAGGGTGTTTGTTATGTTAGATATGTTATGTAAATGAATAGACGAACGTTTTATATAAATTACATAATAATTAGACTTAAATGCTATAATTTAACATACACTGCTCTCAAAACGGTGAAGGAAAACATCGCGAGGAAATCGGTTTTGAATAATTTATTGCTTTACCACTGCTCTCAAAACAAATGTCCAAGAACAAAAAAATCGAAAACATATTACATCCACCAGCCCGCAATAGACCTGCGTGGTAGATTACGGTAACCCATTAAAATAAAGGCCGACTATGTTATGCCTAGATATTAGTAGTATGTAAGTTATAATTAAGTAGCCTTACAAGTCCATGATATATGCGTAGATTTTTCCGCTTGCACAGAAACTTTAAAACTAACATCCCCACATGTCGGGCGATCTAGAAGTAAAAGAAACACGAATATATAACCTATATTTATCATTCTAAACGCTACTTGAGTACGTAAGTTTACTGAACAAATGCTGTATCGATTTATACAATAATGAATCATTAAATACTAAATTAACTTAGACTTTTGCTAGAATTTGTTGCCAAATCTTGCCGAGCACAAGAAAAACTATTTGGTTAATGTATCTATTTAGTAAATACGAAAATTGCGTATCTTTATGTAATTATATCTGGCACCAGTATACCGTACATTTCTAAATTGATGTTAATAATTAATTACCTGCGTAGGTAAAACCACCAGTGCCACCCCGATCATGATGACCATAAAGAGTTGTGATGGCCAAATATCAGGTACAAAGTCACCGTAGCCCACAGTTGAGAAGGTCACCACCACGAAGTAGGTAGCTTGGAACAAGTTGAGGTGGCGGTGCCCAGCTCGTTGGAAGTGCTGGATGCCACAGACACTGGAAAGGAGTAACATTGGTTATGTTAGTCTTATTCTTATATATCTTATAGACAGCGTAACTGCGATCAACAGTGTAATTAGTAAATTATAATCGTAATGATGAAACAAAAACATGGCCACGCTCGGGCTCTTACTTTTAACCTAAATACGAATAATTATAACTGAAGATGGAGAGAGAAGAAAATAAATAAATATTCATCAAGTGACTGAATTGTTATTCGCTGCAAATCTAGCAAACGACCCAAGAGCTAGATTGACTCGACACTACAATGAAGATATCCCGGACGTCAGCCTGTACGAGATTAGGATGGCTCTGAAGCAGTTGAAGAACAACAAGGTATATTAAAATCAGGAATAATTAGGAAGTATATTAAAATCAATAAAAACATTAAAAAGTATAAGAAACTTTTAAAGAAACAAAGTGTTTATAAATGTAATATTAATCTCCGTCAACAGCAATTTAACTTACAAAGTCAATTAAATGAATGTAATTATAAGTTGGAAAACAGCAAAACAATGTATAATTTTGATATACAGAACCTTCAAAAGGAACTACTGTGTAGGGAAAATACTATAAAAGAAATTTTTTGTAAGTATGAGTCTAGCCAACAAATGTTGAGTGAGCGCATGCAGGAGGCTTGTGAGTTGGTGGACTTGGTGAAGTACAATGCAGAGAGGTATGAGTCATTGACCAACCATCTCACCTGTAATTGTGCTCCCACACCGCCACCTCCCATGCCTCTGCATGAAATTTCAGAATCTTCTCAATATGAACCTCATACTACTGAATCCATGAGGCCTTGTAAAAGTAATATTTTGGTGTATTCGGATAGATTGGGAACAGGTTTTGGATCTTTATTAAATAACCGTTGCCAACATACAATTGTGAGCCATTGTTACCATAACCTGCATTTTAATGAGCTTGTTTATAAAATTAAAAATACACAAATAAATGAGCAAACTACAGTGGTACTATTAATTGGAAATAGTTTAAATGTTACCAAAAAGGACATAGTTAATGGTATTGACACCCTACTTAAATTAAAATTAAGTAAATTAATATTATGTGCATTGCCTTATTCTAACTGTTTATCTGATCAGGAAAATGAATACATTTATAGTTTAAATAACTTGATGCATATCTTGTCATGCCGTCATAGTGACCGGTTATTGTATTTTGACACTAACAATTTTGTTAGTGATTTTGTTTTGATACGGGAACATATGTTTCTTCCCAAAAACAGTCGACATTTATTAGCTACTTTGTTAGCTTATAATATACACCATACAGTTATTGATAATTTAACTGAGACTAGGTTAAGTGACGAATCAGTATTATCTAGTTTATCTAATAATGCTGATATAAATTCTTTAAACAATTAGAAACGACAAAAGGGAAGCATAATAGCAATATTTTATTATACCATCAAAATATAAATCGCTTCTCTGGCAAAATTCTAGATGTGGAAATGTTAATAGATAAATATCATATGGATATCTTATGTTTTTGTGAAACTTGGTTAAAACCAGATAGAATGCTGTTCAATGTAAATAATTTTTCAGTTGCCAGTGCGTATAACAGATCTTCAATAGGGGGTGGTACCTTGATATTATGTAATAATTCTTTAAGATATAAGGAAAGGAAAGATATCACTGCTTGCTCTGTTGATCGCTTATGTGAGGTAGCATGTGCAGAGGTTGAAGGCCGAACTTTCTTATGTGTCTACAGACCACCTGCATCAAACTTGACATCTTTTCTGGTCATAATAGAAGAAATACTAAATAAACTTATTAGAGATAACAAATTGGTTTTTGTTTGTGGGGACTTAAATATTGATTTACTAGTAAATTCACCCGAAAAATGTAAACTTCTCTCATTGTTTAGTTCTTTTAATTTGAAATGTATTTTTAATGAAGCAACAAGAATAACCCCTACTTCAGCTTCATGTATAGATAACATTTTTACTAATTCTAATATTAAAGACTCATCCATAATTAGTGGCGTTAGGTCTGACCATACTGGTCAACTCTTATCTTTCGAGTTAGTAAAAAAGTTACAATTAGATTCAACTGCAGAGTTTAGACTGCTAACTAAAAATAAATTAAATAATTTTAATAATAATGTTCTTAGTAGTCTCTCAACAGCCAATTTTGAATCGCAAGACCCCAATGTCAACTATAGTACATTATTTTCTACAGTATACCAAGAATTTAATAAGGCGTGTCCTGTTAAAAAAATTCAAGTCAATAATAAATCTAAGTTTAATGAATGGGCTACTACTGGAATAAGAAAAAGCAGAGATACTTTATATCAGCTGTATCATGAAAAATCCTTGTCGTCTGATCTTAACTTGCATAACCATGTTAGAAACTATTCAAAAATATTCAAAAGAGTCTGCGCCCAAGCTAAATCTAAATCAATAAGTAAGATAATCGGAAACTCTAATAATAAAATAAAAGCTGTCTGGAAGGTGATAAACAAGGAAACTGGAAAGACAAACCAACAAGATCGGAATGAATTGTCGCTAAAAATTCATAGTAAAGTCATCACAGACAGGTCTGAAATAGCCGAGACCTTAGTAAACTTTTTCACAAACATCCCAATTGAAGTTACGAAATCTCTTCCATCTTCATCTTTGTTAGCTGAATCTTTTTTGAAAGAAAATTTCACCAAGGATATACCAACCTTTGAATTTAAGCGTATCTCTGTTGATACAATTATAAAAACATTCAAAAGACTTAACATAAAAAACACTGAAGACTTATGGGGTATATCTGTTAAGGTTCTCGGAGATATTATTGATTCAATTGCTCCTGTCTTAACAGGCATATTCAATCAATGTATAGACAGTGGTACATTCCCTGATTTAATGAAACATAGTAAAGTAGTACCAATTTTTAAATCAGGTAGTAAGAGTGATCCTTCTAATTATAGACCAATATCTGTGCTTCCAGCATTGAGTAAAATCTATGAAAAAATCATGCTCGACCAGATGTTGTCTCATTTTAATTCTAATAGGATTTTGCATAGTCATCAGTTTGGCTTCACGAAAGGAAGGTCAACGACGGATGCAGGAGTGAAACTCATCAGTCACATTTTGGAATCCTGGGAGAAATCTCAGGATGCTATTGGCATATTCTGTGACCTCTCTAAAGCATTTGACTGTGTTGACCATAATACTCTGATCTGTAAATTACATCATTACGGAATTCGTGGACGAGCTGCTGATCTTGTTTTTTCCTATTTATCTTTCAGGCAGCAAAAAGTATCCATTAATGGGGCGACGTCCTCGGGATCTTTAGTAAAGATGGGCGTGCCTCAGGGTTCAATTCTTGGCCCTTTCCTTTTTCTGGTTTATATTAATGACCTTCCTTATATGATGGCTAATTTATCCAATATAATTCTATTTGCTGATGACACCTCTCTTATTTTTAAAGTAGATAGAAAAGATGGGGATGTCTTGCGTGTTAACGAAAGTCTGGCTGTTCTTTCGAAATGGTTCGCAGCTAATAATCTCCTATTAAATGCAAATAAAACTAAATGTATAAAGTTTTCATTACCGAATGTCCCTCAAGTTGGCGTCAGTCTAATTCTTGATGGCAAAAAACTTGATGTTATTGCGGACACTGTGTTCTTAGGTTTAACTATCGATTCTAAACTACAGTGGGGCGCTCATATTAGAACTCTCTCGGGAAGATTAAGCTCAGCTGCATATGCAGTTAGAAAAATAAGGCAATTGACAGATGTAGCCACAGCTAGGTTAGTTTACTATGCTTATTTCCACAGTATTATGTCTTATGGCATTTTACTGTGGGGATCTGCAGCTGATGTAGACTCAATTTTCATATTGCAAAAGAGAGCTATCCGGGCTATTTATAGGATGGGTCCTCGCGAGTCCCTCAGAAATAAATTCAAAGAAATCGACATTCTCACTCTGCCTTCTCTTTATGTCTTAGAATGCATTTTGTATGTTCGTAAAAACTTAGGACTCTTTAAAATTAGAAGCGATTTTCACAACAAAAATACGCGTACTAAACACGAAATTGTATTACCCAAATGGAGATTAGCCAAGACCAGCAAGTCATTCCTAGTAAACAGCATACGCTTTTACAACAAGCTGCCAAAGGCGGTAACTGAACTTAGTGAGGGAAAGTTCAAAACTCATATTAAGCGTGTCCTAACCAAAAAAGCATTTTACAAGGTTAAAGACTATGTCGAAGACACGCTTGTTTGGCAATGACTGCCTCTGCACATGTGGCCCCCTGGTAAATCATTAATATTGTGTCTATTAACTGCTCCACTTTTGTTTTAATGTACATATATTTATTTTTCCTTTAACGAATTGCTTTTGCAATATTTTTTATTTAGACTTCAACTGCATTCAATTTGTTAGTAATTTATTTTGTTAACAGTTGTAATTATTTAAATTTTTCTGTTGTAATTATTTATATAGCCTCTTTTTGGAATGTGAATGTGAGAACACTGTATAATCCACAAACACTTAGATAACTTTCTATTACAACTTACTATATTTTTATTTTATTATGATTAATTTTGTGCTTTTGTGTACAGTGTTGACTGGTCTACACTGTTCTTACATATATCAATCAATATTGTAATAAACACATTTTTTTTAAAAGAGTAACCATGGAGTTTCTTGCCGGTTCTTCTCCATAGGAAACGACCAATTTCGAACCGTGCACTAGCTTCTGACGTTTTATAAGTGCCCTTGTAGGCCTATATGAAATAAAATATTTTGACTTGACTTGACTTGAAGGCGTCGGGCGAGGACGGAATTACGGCTGAGCTCCTGAAGGCGGGTGGAAAATCGGTCCTAAAGGACCTTCAGAAGTTATTCGATTCCGTCATACTCGACGGAAAAAGCCACAGGCATGGAGCAGAGGTGTGGTGGTACTCTTCTTTTAGAAGGGTGACAATACCTTGCTTAAAAATGACTGGCCCATCTCACTTCTGAGCCATGTCTACAAGCTGTTTTCAAGGGTCATCACGAACCGTCTCGCTCGCAGGTTTGACTACTTCCAGCCTTTTCGGAATCCGGCTTGTTAGGGATAACAAGCCGGATTCCGAAAAGGTTTTAGCACCGTAGACCACATACATACGCTACGGCAGGTTATACAGAAGACCGAGGATTATAACCTGTCTCTTTGCCTAGTGTTTGTGGCCTACGAGAAAGCTTTTGATTCGATCGAGACTTGGGCGGTGGTGCAGTCTCTCCAACGGTCCCAAATTGACTATCGGTACATCGAAGTGCTGAAGTGTTTGTACTAAAACGCCACTATGTCGGTCTGACTTCAGGACCAGACCTCGAAACCTATCCTTCTGCAGCGGGGTGTGAGGCAGGGAGGCGTTATTTCTCCGAAACTGTTTACCGCCGCGATGGAGGAGGTCTTAAAGTTTCTGGACTGGAATGGACTAGGCATGGCGATATAATAATGTCCATGGCGAGTACATCACTCACCTTCGGTTTGCTGACGACATAGTAGTAGTCATGGCTGAGACTATGCAGGAGCTCAGCATAATGCTCAACGACCTCAGTAGAGCTTCCGAAAGAGTGGGTCTTAAAATTAATATGGATTAAACCAAAATCATGATTAACAACCATGTAGCACCCACTCCTATCAAGATCGGAGACTCTACACTCGAAGTTGTGGAAGATTACGTGTACCTCGGACAGACAGTCCAGTTGGGTAGGTCGAACTTCGAGAAAGAGGTCAACCGCCGAATCCAACTCGGCTGGGCAGCGTTCGGGAAGCTACGCGGTGTCTTCTCGCCCAACATATCACAAAGTCTCAAGACGAAAGTCAATGACCAGTGCGTGTTGTCAGTGATGACATATGGCTCCGAAACGTGGTTGCTCACAATGGGCCTCTTTAGAAGGCTTAAAGTCATCCAAAGGGCAATCAATGGAAAGGGCTATGCTCGGGGTTTCCTTGCGTGATAGAATCAAAAATGAAGATATCCGTAGGAGAACTAAAGTTACCGACATAGCACAAAGAATTGCCAAACTTAAGTGGCAATGGGCAGGGCACATTGCTTGCAGAACAGATGGCCGTTGGGGTCGAAAGGTTCTAGAGTGGCGACCGCGTACCGGAAGATGCAGCGTTAGAAGGCCTCCAACAAGATGGACAGATGACCTGGTGAAGGTAGCGGGAAACCGATAGATGCAAGACGCACAGGATTGTTCGTTGTGGCGACGCTTGGGGGAGTTCTATGTCTCACAGTGGACGTATTTATATCGGCCAAAATATCGGCTGAAATGATGATGAATGATGAACTGAATTGACGAAGAGCAATAATGACCACAGCCGGAGTCCAGAATCAGGAACGATCAAAAACTCAATATTTAACCAAAGTCAATGAGGCAAGTTCACAAATTGGATACAAAATCGTTTGACCGATGTAGATCATTTGAGAAAAATGATCAGTAAAATAAACGGACCATGATGAGGGGTTAGCAAAACCAGCAGAATTAAAAACTCACGTTCAGTTAACATTCGGGTGTCGTATGCAATATTGAAGGAAAAAAAAAGAAAGGCCAAATAATCGAACATCTACTAAATACTATACTCTAATATCGAACGTTCATAATATCGAACACTTAATACGTCGAGTGTTCAAAATATCGAAAAATGTTAATTTGATCGAGCGGCTAACGCATCGTACATTCACTCCTGAGATGTTTAATGTAAAGTGTTCGATTATTTGGCATAGTACCCACACTTGTTTAAAACTTATAACAGTAACGTAAGTACAAAAGTTTTTGAATATAATGAAACTCAAACTACCGTAGAAAAAAACCTCCGCGTATTCCAGCAGTAATTTCGACACAAAATGAATCCGAGAACAGACACAATCAATAGACTAAGTATGTGATTTCTAACTAAAATGGAAAACAAAAGAGGACGGAAATACAATCTCTAATAAAGAACACAGAAAACAGGAATCATTTCTGTTCGTTTATTGGTACTGAATCTGTATCTGTTAGAATCCCACTAGTGCCCGTTTATTTGGCAGTAAGTATTCGCTTTCCCGATATTTTACCAGATTTAGTTTAGTCTAAGTACATCTTTACATTGATCCTTATTAACTACACTATCGAATGGTGAAATAATAGATTGTTTGCTGTTCTGAAATCTATCAGTTTGATTCCTCGCTCTTAGTTGATAGTTGATTATTGCCTTTGACTTGAGGTTTGGATTGTCAAAGGACGGTCGAGTGGCAAGGGTGTGATAAGTACGTCAGTGATTGATTGTTTGTCCGTACTTATCTACCGGTATAATCACTCTGTTGCTATCAACTACTACTAACGTTAGTGGATCATATCTTTCAGCACTTAGGCAAAAGTTTACAGGTGATGTTCTTTATTTTGACTTAATTTTTTTTTGCTTGAGCTAACATTTCAATTCATTCGATCTAAAGTGTAAGAGCTTCGTGGTCGTCTCTGCGTGCCGTGTTATGCGGAGGAAGTTCGATTGATTAGGCTTTTAGTTCCATTATGCTCAGCTGAGACTGCGCCATCACCAGCTATTAGCCGTACCCAGTACGTAAAGTGTCGCGAGTTAACGGTCTTCTCGTTCTGGGCCTGACGCACTAGCTGACACACATCAAGTCTTCCGACATCAAGTCCGTATTGTGGCCTGTTTGCTGACCTCTACGGTCCAGACCAAGCGTTCCGCCTCGTCGTTTATACCACTTACATAGATTGCATCATTTCTTACCATCAGCACTAGTTTATATCAATTTAAAACAAAAATAAAAAAAAAGGTAGATGCGTAAGGTCTTTGTTATAAACAGGGTCGCGAAATATCTTAAGTTGAATTGCCTTCCATGTAGTTCGAAGTTTTAGGTTATTTGAAAATGTGAAATTGATGATAAATAATAACGGCAAATGAAAACCTCCCGAGTTGATGCATATAATGCTCGTTTTACGGCAGTTTAAATTTTTGCTCGCAGAACATCTAGCTCCAAATTGGCGATTTCTTCTTCAATGTTAACGTTCAAGACTTCAAGGTTCGTTGTTTGTTGTGATAAGCGGGAACTTTCAAAAAGCCCTAAAGGGCCGATAGATCTGGCGATTTGGATGGCCAGTTAAAATCTTAAAATAGATTGAAAATCGCTCTGTAGCTTGTGGACAGCTAAGCTTTTGCGCCAACCGCCACAAAAAAAAAAAACTAGAAGCGGCTTCAAGCGTTTTTTTTGTGGCAGCACCGCCGCACAACGACCCACAAAAAAAACTTGAAGCAGCTTTTTTTGTGACCCATGTGCGGACACTTACGGGGATTGTTGGTTGGTAAATAAAAATAAATAAATAAATACTTAGTTACGTAGCTAATGTTACATTTGTAAAAATAAGCTAATGATTAAGTTTTTGAAAACTCTGTTTAGGTTTCTAACTTGTTATGTTATGTCATGCATTTGCACAAAAATAAATAATTTAAGTGCAATTTTGCGGACTTTCTTTGCATTTTCGATGTAAATTCCTATCAATATATGAAATACCTATATACTATAAATAAAACAATAAATCACACAGTGTTTAATATAAAAGAAACAAGTTTTTTACCTTGTGAAGACCAGGCAGAGAAGAGTGACGCATAATATCATTAATTGCTGCGATAGTGCCGATTGGGACCTTTGCATAGCCCTGTGAAGGTCATTCTGAAATCAAACAAATATCAAATTGAAATGTTTTCCAACATCGACTAGTGTAACCTTAACGTTTCATTGTCGATACTTGATAAAAATTGACGTTCACATTGTCGATACTTGATAAAAATTTTGGGGGTATTACTGTATTACTTCACAGTTTGACATTACACAATTAACCCTTCAGATACCGTCAATTAGAGACACAATAGTAAGACAATAGATGCGCGGCCACCGGTGGTCGCTTGGGGATTCATGAATTAAAATAAAACATGATTTTATTATTATAAGTATTTATTTTATTATTAATTTTGTCTATACGGAAACAGAAAAATAAAAACATATGCCATTACAAAGTTATGAGCCAATAAAGTTTCTGGTTTTTGATAATTTTAACGCAAATTTATGTATGTGTAAAAAAGTAACAAAAATCGTACCTACAAAATCTCCAAAACGCAGTCGGTACGGACACAGTTTAATTTTTATTACCGAAGAGATCTATACAATTTATTTGTAATAGAATTATGCAGAGGTTTTGTCATAATCAATAAACGCGATTTTCCAAAGCACTACTTTCATTTTTTACGCACCGTCTAATGTCATTTCAGTTCGGAACGGTGTTGGTTGCGTGCAAATAATATATTGTGAAAAAAAAAGAAAGAAAAAGAGTTTATTTGCGTCAAACATAGCGCATATCTTAAATAAATATAACAATTAACCCTTCAGATACCGTCAATTAGAGACACAATAGTAAGACAATAGATGCTCGGCCACCGGTGGTCGCTTGGGGATTCATGAATTAATCTACCCTAACCTTACCTAGTAAGTAAATAGGATATGCGTTACATCTGCGCAAAACGGCCAGCGCTCAGCAAAATGCTGGGGCTTGTGTAAGACAGAGAGCATAGCACTGATTTGTTTTGTTTGTGTATATAGACTAGCGTCTAACTACACTACTTGATATTATCGATGTTACATACTACGTCAGATGAGACTGTTAACCCTTCAGATACCGTCAATTAGAGACACAATAGTAAGACAATAGATGCGCGGCCACCGGTGGTCGCTTGGGGATTCATGAATTAAGCTTTGGATTCCTAGGAAAGCGGTGCCGTCATATAGCGGCCATTTTAACACATCGTCAGTAATTTTTTCAAAACAAACGTCACAAACGTCATAAGAAAAGTATCCAAGATAGAAAATGGACGACCTTGATTTAGCTTTAGTAATTTACTTGGAGGATGAACTATCATCAGAAGAGGAAAATAGTCGTTGTTCCGGAAAACGGCCGCTATATGACGGCACCGCTATCCTAGGAAACTAAAGCTTAAGTGTCCAACATCGATAATACCAAGTACCCTATCAGCGAGTTCGAGCCCGCGATTAATTCAGCCGTTACATACAAGTCATAAAACAACAGTTTTAATCAGACTCAACTTGTTCAGAACGTCATTAAAATTCAACCGATTGATCTGAATTACTGCTTTGTAAGCTGAGCTGAAAGGGAACCAATTAATTTCTATTGCTTTGGCGCGCACTTGTCACGAACTCAGGATACTCGAATACAGTCTTTCATCTTGTATTTTCTCCTGCTGCGTCGTGGTGCATGCATTACGGCCTCGAGTTGCGCACCGCGATCCACATCATCCAATAACATCTTCCGCTTTTGGACGGAGCGTGAGGGCGTGTCAGATTTTTACTGATTAAAATCCCACTCCTGTTCCTTCTTTGCATTGGTCTCAAAAGCTTTTCCGTGGTCCTAGTAGGCTTCGAATCTGCTAGGCTCCTACGGTTTGCTGACAACTCCTTGAGGCGCGCGGACGTCCGGACGGTTACCGGACGGTTGGACGGCGAGCTACTTATTGCTCACCGCGAACCACCTGCTTATTCAAGCATAGTGAAGTAATGGAATCGCCCCTCGTTGCTTGTTGACGCCAACTTCAGTATGGCAGCGACTTTGATGTGTTATATTTAAAAAGTAGTAGTTTGCACTGCCAGCGGCTCCATCTTCGTGATGTAGTACTTTTTACCTCCCATAAAAAATAGTACTTAAATTTTGATACAAGTGGAGAAACTTTGTCATTGCAACCGATGTGAAATTTGTCCGAACCGCAGTCGAAGGTGTTATGGAGCCGAGTGTTACAGTGACCAATTTACACGTTTATCAAACGAAGTTTTTCAATACACTTACGAAAAAACCCTTTCTCTGAAAATGACGACACTTTTTTGTTCATTTACCACTGAAGAAAAATTCTAAAGTTGCCATATATTTTATTTTGAATTAGACGGCAACAGGCTATCGCAAGCATTTTCGGACTCTATCGATTCTCTTCAAAACTTAAATTTGACTTTTTTCACAATAGACGCAAATAAATAAGCTATTATGCATTTATTTTCTCGCTTTTACTCTTTTCAGGTAGAAAGAGAAGCAAAGGTATGAACCGCTATACATTGTAATATTTAAAAAAAGAATTTCAAACATATTTGAATTTAGAACAAAGATAAACGTTCATTTGTTGGTAATAGCAAATTAATATGTAAATAATCATCTTTATTTATGAGATTCTGTAAATAAACACAATTAAAATTTTCATGAAATATTAAGGCTTTAAAAATATGCGCGTATGGGCTTTGAGAAAAAAATCACCGTTGTTTATTGTGACGAAATCAGACAGAAAAACCTTTGTTGTTATAAATGACAAAAAAAAAAAACACGTGGTTGATATCATCGCATGTTGAATCTAATCGTAGTGCGATTAGAGTCAGTTTTCGTGCAAGTGTATTGAATTTTTGCTTGTTTTTTTTTTTTAATTTTTTAGTTGGTTTACGTTTTAAAAAAGTTTTAAGTAAAACTTATTTAAAGTGATTTAAATTTTATAACTTATTTTCAGTGAATTGAGTTTTATAACTTATTTTAAGTGAATCAAGTTTTATAATTACTTATTTTAAGTGAATTAAGTTTTATAAGTTATATTTGTCTAACGTGACGATTAAGTGATTTTACCTTTCCAGTGTCGAAATGTGACACTTCGTTAAATGTATTTTACAATTTAATCTGTATGTGAAGTTTACGTAGGAATTAAATTTACTTACAAACATGTTTTCCAGCGACCTCTTTGCCAGCCAACAGTTCAGAAACACTGGGATGAAAAGGTTTCTGAGCGGTGGAAACGGCAACTGAAATCAGAATGTGTCTATCTTAAACATCTACCGATTAAAAAAGTCAAGAACAACACAGAATTTTTGTGGAAGATAATATAAGCGAAGTAAAACTTATTTAAATCAGTAATCTACACAATCAATATCTAACAATCACTATTATGATTATTCTTTTAGTGATTTCAAAGAACTGTAACGTAATCAACATTATTTGGTGTAACGTATACATAATATTGTGTACCAGGCTTGCATTAAGATAAAGAATTTTAAGGCTAATGATAAAATACAATGAGAAAGGGAATAGTCATACAATACAAGATTGATTAAATAGTATCACAAATGATATTTTTCTTTATTCATAATATAAACAGCATAAACTATTAAATAGGAAAGAATACGCTGTCAACTGTTACACAGTTCATACCGGTTCAGTCGCCAACGCTATATCGTAGCTTAAGCCTGTTAAGCTTTTTGTTAATTTGTCAGTGTTCAATCTAGATTAACGATAAAATTGTTAAATTGAATAAACGTGTTATTATTATTTTGAAATCACTAAGTACAAAAATACAATTTTAAATATAAAAAACTTACCGTCAATGCAAACGGTATGGTATTCACCATTTCCAAGATGAAGTGAAACGATAAGACTTGCTGCCATATATTGCCCTGAAAAAATTAATTATTACTTTATCTACCAACTCGCATTGGACCCGCGTGGTAGATTACGACCCATTCCCTCTCCTAGAGAAGAGGCCGGAGTCCCAGCAAGCAGGAAACATTAAAGGACTAATTATGTGATTGTATGTTTAAGGTAGAAGGTAGGAGAACCACGGCAAGTCCATAATATTTTCACACTTGCGATGAATTATCTAAAAAACCTTCCGCGAAAACTTCCACTTGTGTATTGGAGTTGCATGGCTTATTGGAGCCATAAGTTTTCTAGGCTCAACTCATTTGTTTCATGAAGAGAAAACCATGAATAACGCACACTAGCGCCACAGTAACAGCAGCGCCATGTGGGCTGTATAAAGAATGATAGTGCAATTACTCCACCTAATTAATCAGTCGAAGCGGACTTTCGGGTTTTACGAGGGTCAACAAAGGTTGCTCTTGCCTCCAATAGTGATTCTTCATTTGTAATCGTAATGGAATATATCGCAGCCACTTAGGGACTTTAGGATTATTAAACAGATTTAGAATTATTAGATTGATGCAGTGCTTCGGTTCTAGCCTTAAAACTATCCAAAAGATTTGGAGCACTTTAGATATAAATGCATGAAAAACTGTTGCAAGATTTAACTGAAAACTCGAATGGAAGGCAAAAATAAAAATGTATGCTTCAATATATTGTTGGAGATCTTATTATTTCATATCACCTAATTGCCAGTGGCTTCATTGCATCATATTGTAATTTTAACAGTATTGTGTTAATTAATACCGTAGAAGTTTTATTTTGCAATTTCGAATACATAAGTATCTGTTATGAGAGTAATTATTTTTTTAATAAAAGTTTTTGAAATAGTAAAGAGTATTTAATATGTTATTATTATGTAATTATAACATAATTAATGTAAGGTAATTAACCTTTCAATCGTGATAATTAGAGACACAATAGAAAGACAATGGGTGCGCTAACACCGGCGTGTGCTTGGGATTTAATGAATAAAAATATATAATTATCCTTTATCCTTTATCCTTATCCTTTTTCATTTGCTTCTACATTTTTAGCCAAGGGCCTGCTGTTACTCTTAAGTTTAGCCGGCTAATGATAGAAGAAACTAATATACGCCAGTCCTTGAAGATAAACCTAAGTTTAGCCAATTAATCTTAAGTTTATGTTCACACCTATCTTTAGCGGAAACATATATAGAAGAAGGACAAACATAGATGTTTTTGTTGTTTTCATAAGTGCTACCCACAACCTAGTATCACCCTGAAAAAGACAGCAACCGTGTGACGTAATTAATAGATGGTCCCTTACGGTATTTTCAATTTAGTTGATGACATAATTAATTTACCTTGTAGCCTAAATAAGCGAGTAGTATGGCTTCGGTAAAAGATATCATTGCCAATATGACTTGCACAACCCACAAATATAGGGGCCTGTTGACCCATATTATTCCGTCCCAATTAATAATCGGGCGCTCCTGAAATTCCTCCTCTGTCAAGTTAGCCGAATGTTCGAATTCAGTCTTATTCCCAGGCCTGCAACCGTAGCTGGAAAGGAACAAACGTTAGTTATTTTTTTGCTTAACATATCTTAGGGTGTTTTTAATATTTTACGGTTATGATCACGCTCGCGTAACCCCCGCAAATGTCCATTTCTTACCATTATTGCAAATAAGCACGCGGGACGCGATGTTTTGCATTTTGAAACTTTGAGCAAACCTGCATGCGTGATAAAATTCACACGATATTAAAAACACCCTTAGTACAAGCGGATTAAAATAATAGAAAAAAATGCACAAATGGCAGTTTAAGGACAGGACTGAAATCAGGAACGTTTCTATCAAATAGATCATTCACTGGCACTTTTGAATTGTCAAAATGTCAGTCAAAAAAAGTGAAGCTAAATTGCACAAAGCTAAATTAACGAAAAAATCTGTGAAACGTAACTAGATCGAAAAAAAAACAGTCTGAAAACTACTGAATCCCTTTTTTATTCACGTTATGTGCTTTTACTTGGCTCATTTATTAGTGAAATAATTTCAGAATCGATTTATAAGTTTTAGAGGTTACATCCTAAATGCAAACTTTATTTCTTTATAATACTTATTAGTATATAATAAAGACTATTGTTTACGAGGATAATTTATTAAAGAGGAGAACTAAGCAGCCATACAAAACATGAATAGCAAACATTGTGTTACTATGCAGATAATAAAATGAAAGGACAGGAACCTCTCTTTGGCTAGGATGCAGATAATTGAATTTTAAGACACGGTATATCAGTAAGGGAATGAGGTACGTTACCCGAGTCGAGAGTAATAGCTTTGTAATCCTTCTATTCTATATTAGTAATAAAAAAGGAAATAATATCATTTTCTCGTACATATAGTATTATATTTTATATGCACATAATATGTACCTACCTGGATTTGGATTCGATTTTGGAATAATCATTCATTTATTTTTGTTTGAGAAAACATTAACAAATTAAATTCTTCTTTGTGAGAAAACATCAGCAAATTAAACTATTTTTTGTACATTTTATAAAAAAATCACTACACTGTATTTCTAAAAGAGCGGCTTTCACGTGCAGGCGACACAGAGGGATTAAAAGACGGCTTATTTTCAGACCTACCAAATATATATGTTGTTTTTGTATGTACAAAAATAAATAAAATACAAAAAATTGTTCAGACCGTTATGAAGGCGTTCGATAATAAACGCAGTGAAATGAAATTTTTATATAACAGGCAGTAAAGCTTTAGAAAAAAGTCCATCATGAATAAAATTTGTCTCTATAAAAACAATACTACAACGTAAATAAAATCAGTAATAGGACAAAGCAAACAAAACAATACATGGCCCGATTTCAGAACCCAAAAAGCAAATCAAATAAAAATATTTCATTTGTACGTTCCATAAAACATGAATTTCACTTTGGAATGTGCACAAAAACAGTGGTAGGAATTTGATATCTATGCTACCATCGTTTTTAATCCAAACTCTGTTTGAATTCACTGACGAAACAGATCCGAACTATTTTTTTTAAAAAGCAACACAATTTAATAAAACAATGTTATGCAAGCTAAAATAAACCGTAACTTTATTTGTATGACTTACCAGGAAGCAGTAATGGGATCTCCATCAGCGCAAACTCGGCATATATACAACACACAAGTCAATAGTTTGAAAAATAAGTTCGCTATTCTAATGCGTAAACCTGAAACAAAGAAAAGTGTATTGAAATTTTTAGATCTTCGAGCGCAAGTTCGTCCTCGTGTAATTCGTATATTCTATATTCCTCTTCGAACTTCAACATCGCTAGGGTATACAAATTATTAATAACCACACAAATTATTAATACTTCACGGGTTACTTTGGCTCTAACGTATAACTTTGGCCCAACCTCGTTAACCAATAGAAACGCAGAGTGCCCTGTTCCTATTGATTCATAAGCTTGGGACACCGTAACCCGACATTATTGTTTTTATTTATTACCACCTTTTGCCTGCGACATTACCCACGTACATAAAATATAACCTACATTCAGTCAAAAAAGTATCGGGAATGGATGATTTGTTTGTGGTTCCAAATTCAAATTTTTGTTTTTTTGTAGTTGTTAGATTGGCACAACTGTTTTCCATTTTGGCGCGGAGTTTGAGTTGCATCTGTTATTTATATTAAATACAGTGCTGGTTTTAGTAATATCATATATAGTGTGTATTGCGAATTTCATAATGGACAAAAATATCGAACAAAGAGTTTGTCTTAAATTTTGCATCGCCAATGGAATTTCGTGTTCGGAGTCACTGAAAATGTTACAGAAGGCTTACGGTGAATCGACTTTATCAAAAACTCGTGCTTATGAGTGGTTCAAAGCGTTCAAAAGCGGTCGAGATGTGATGGAAGATTTGCCTCGCTCTGGTAGGCCGTCAACGTCTGCAACTGAAGTTAACATCGCAAAAGTGAAGGAAATAGTGACTGAAAATCCCCATTCAACTCTCAGAGAGATAGCCGCCGAACTTTCTGTATCTCACGAGTCGATCCGTACCATTTTAACTAATCATTTGGGTATGAAACATGTTGCTGCTCGGCTAGTCCCAAAAGATCTGAATTTTCTCCAAAAACTCAATCGCATGAAAGTCGCTGAGGACATGCTAGAACGAGTCAGTTCGGACCCAACATTCATGAAACGCATTGTTACTGGTGACGAGACGTGGGTTTACGAGTTTGACATGCAAACTAGTCAACAAGCTTCGGAGTGGCGCCTTCCAAATGATCCGAAACCGAAAAAACCACGCCAAAGTCGATCAAAAGTCAAAGTCATGTTGACTGTTTTCTTTGACTATCGCGGTGTTGTGCACTCTGAATTCTTACCGGAAGGTCTAACGGTAAATAAAGAATATTATTTGAGTGTTATGCGGCGTTTAAGAGAGCAAATTCGACGAAAAAGGCCAGATTTGTGGAAAGAAAATTCTTGGATTTTGCACCACGACAATGCGCCTTCGCACAAGGCTATCATTGTGAACGAATTTTTGACCAAACACTCAACAAATACCATCCAGCAACCACCATATTCACCAGATATGGCTCCTGCTGACTTTTTTCTTTTTCCTAAACTCAAATTACCACTTCGTGACACCCGTTTTCAATCGATAGAAGACATAAAGGAGAATTCGCGGCGAGAACTGAACTCAATTCAGGAAGCAGCGTTTAAAAAATGTTTTGATGAATGGATTATTCGTTGGCGCAAGTGTATCGTTTCTAAAGGAGCATACTTTGAAGGTGATAAAATAAATTTGGATGAATAACAGACATTTTGTGTATTATTGATCTTTTCTTTTCCCGGTACTGTCAAGAAAGTACCGGGAAAAGATCATGTATGTCACTATGGAATAAAACACCTTTCTATCGGTGAAAAAATTTTAGCAATCGGACCAGTACTACCAGAGATTACATACAAACAAAAAAACAAACTTTACCTCTTTACTATTATAAGTGTAGATAAAACTGTGTTTCTAAAGTATTTGTGCTAAGTTTCAATAATGTGAATTAAAAATTTAATGTAACCTGTACTATTTCTCCTTTTCACACCTAGCTACATAGCAAGGTTAATTTTGAAAATTCGTTTTCTATCGTTCCATTTGACCCGAATTTTTCTGTTAATCGAAGCCAGCAGTAAATTCCTACCCAACAAACTTGATTATCCCTTTTCACCCAGTTACGGGTTGGTTTTCGACAAATCTAAAAATAAGTAGTTTTTTTGTCGCCAAGATCATAAACAGCAAGTTTCAAACTAATGGAACCAAACTTTATTCTTCTAAAGAGAAAGTTGTTCTTAATGAAGAGTACTTTTACCCCTGGTGGATGGCCAACGAATATCATCCTAAATATAGATAGATAGCATTAAGCCAGTTGATAAACTTTTAGCTTCAAAAGACCTGTGCAAACTGTAAAAGTTATTTGAAGTTGCAAACTTCATTTAGCTCTTAGTATTTAGCTCGCCGAACAACATTCTAAAAATGCAGCTGAGTGTATTGTTCTTAATGAAAAGTACTTTTATCCCTGATGGATGGCCAACTAATGTCATCCTAAATATAGATTGATGTATTAAGCCAGTTGATAAACTTTTATCTTCAAAAGACCTGTGCACACTGTAAAAGTTGTTTGAAGTTGCAAACTTCACTTAGCTCTTCGCCGAACAACATTCTAAAAATGCAGCTGAGTGTATTGTTCTTAATGAAGAGTACTTTTACCCCTGATGGATGGCCAACTAATGTCATCCTAAATATAGATTGATGTATTAAGCCAGTTGATAAAGTTTTAGCTTCAAAAGACCTGTGCACACTGTAAAAGTTATTTGAAGATGCAAACTTCGTTTAGCTCTTAGTATTTAGGTCGCCAAACAACATTCTAAAAATGCAGCTGAGTGTATTGTTCTTAATGAAGAGTACTTTTACCCCTGATGGATGGCCAACTAATGTCATCCTAAATATAGATTGATGTATTAAGCCAGTTGATAAACTTTTATCTTCAAAAGACCTGTGCACACTGTAAAAGTTGTTTGAAGTTGCAAACTTCACTTAGCTCTTCGCCGAACAACATTCTAAAAATGCAGCTGAGTGTATTGTTCTTAATGAAGAGTACTTTTACCCCTGATGGATGACCAACGAATGTCATCCTAAATATAAATTGATAGCATTAAGCCAGTTGATAAAGTTTTAGCTTCAAAAGACCTGTGCACACTGTAAAAGTTATTTGAAGTTGCAAACTTCGTTTAGCTCTTAGTATTTAGGTCGCCGAACAACATTCTAAAAATGCAGCTGAGTGTAGTTTTTGGGACCTAAACTATATTTTAAATAACTGACCTATACTTACAACATATTTTTTAGTTTATGCGAAACCTGAATATACTCATAACATGAGTTTGTTCAGAATCAGTAACTGAATATTTCCAATAGTTTTTACTCCGTGTTGTATTTTTCCCAAAATACTAAATACGGGTTTTGTGTTTCGAAATATACTAAAACTAACGTTGTATAGATATTTAGCGCTAGAAATATTCTAATTCTTTTCCTTTATATTTTTAATCTGACATCCTATCAATAATTACCAGTTTTAGTTACTTTAAACGGAGTGATTTGCTATAATTGCGTTTCTAGAAGCATAGGTTTTTCATTAAAAGCTCTTTCTATTATTGTATTTCTTACGGCAAGTTTCAAACTAATGGAACCAAACTTTATGATTCTTCTAAAAAGAAAGTTGTTCTCAATGAAGAGTACTTTTACCCCTGATGGATGGCCAACGAACGTCATCCTAAATATAGATTGATAGCATTTGATAAATTTGAAGCTTCAAAAGATTTGTGCAAACTGTAAAAGTTATTTGAAGTTGCAAACTTTGTTAAGCTCGTAGTATTTAGGTCGCTGAACAACATTCTAAAAATGCAGCTGAGTGTAGTTTTTGGGACCTTACCTGTATCTTAAATAACTAACCTATACCGACTCTATTTAGAGTAGAAAATATCCCAGTAATTTGATCGCTACTCTTCTTTTATATTTTTATTCTGATATAATTAAAATAAATTTGCTATAATCCCGTTTCTAGAAGCATAGGTTCTTCATGAAAAGCTTTTTGCACTAGTGTATTTCTTACGGCTTCAAAAAATATCCTTAACTACTTTACTTACGTGCGTTCAATTAACGCTCTTTTTATATAATTAATTAAACAAACAAATAGTTGTTACAGCCTAAAAACCTTTGCATTTACACGATAAATTCTAAGGCGTTGTAGTTATTTAATTCAATTTTTAGTTTTTTAGAACCATTTTCCATTAGTAATCTTGTGGCTATAAAGCATCAATAAATCCTTTACAATTAGACCAATTTAAGTTATTAATCCAAATGCATAATCATTAGGCTAAAACTGAGTAAGAAGCAATGGCTGTTCTTGAAAAGCTCTTTGATTTAGTGTCATATCTTATGGCGCCAAACTTCGGTTCTCAACTCCAAAGAAAGAAACAATTGGGAGTCGATTTAGTAGTTTGGTTGGTTCTCCTTAGCTTATGGCTATAGGGCTTTGGGGGCATATTCGCATAACACGACGCTAATTATCCTCTACGTGGTAACAACTTTTCGTACTGAGATGCGTCACAGCAGCTTCCAAGGATCTGTGCTGGAACTTGCCAACTTCGTTTAACTCTATTAGCGTTTATCCGAAAAACCGTCTAGAAATGAAGTCAAGTGTAATTTTTATGACTGTGTTATGTTTTAAATAACTGGCCTATACAACATATTTTTTTGTTTATGCGAAATCTGAATATACTCGTAATATGAGTTTGTTTAGAATCAGTAACTGAATATTTCCAATAGTTTTTACTCCATGTTATATTTGTTACCAAAATACTAGATACGTGTTTTGTGTTTCGAAATAAATTAAATAATGTTGTATAGCTATTTAGCGCTAGAAATATAAAAAAAAATATTTTTAATCTGTCTTATCCTATCAATAATTACCAGTTTTAATTTATTTAAACATTGTGATTTGCTATAATCGCGTTTCTAGAAGCATAGGGTTTTCATTAAAAGCTCTTTCTGTTATTGTATTTCTTACGGCAATCAGGTGTCAAAAAATCCATAACTACGTTACTTACGTAAATTACGTTTTAAATATTTGCAACTTACGTATATTTGTTAAAAGCCTTGGAGATGCAAATATTTATTAATTGTTACTGGTTATAAAGTATCAATACACCAGTAAATCCTTTACTCTAGTAACCGATTATTATTTAGTTAGAGAGGGCGGGGTAGTTAGACAAATCACTTGTCGGTTAGCTTTCCCGCCAAACGTTAGGTATGAGCTTTTTTTAAAATGACATTACTTGTCACGACGCGACTGCTTCACAGGTAATGCGGGAACGCTAACAGGTATTTGTTCAAGGACTCTAGAATTAAATTTTAGAATTCTATAACATAAAGCATATATAAGAAGTCTATCTGGCAGTTTAATAAAGTACCCTAAAAAAAACACGCATACTTGCGGGTGTGCGGCACAAGTCTGCATTCCATGGCGAATCCGTTCACATTACTCACTGCTCAATTAGAATAAGTGCTGCTATTAAGCACCGCTTTATTCATAGGTGTTAACCTATGAATGCTGGCGTGAACCCGCACACCTGCCGATACCTTGTAGTTAATTTCTATCCCTTGACATACTTACTCGATCGTTGATTTTTTATAAAATACAATTGCAGTCTTTCTTTAAATGTGTTTTCGTTCACGTAATACTCCACACGGACCCTGAAACAAAAAAAAGAGTAATCTTTACAAAATGTTTCTAAACAAAATATTAGTTTTGTTAGTCCATGGTTGGGGTCTTTGTTTTGAAATAATCGACGACTCATGCAATACAACGTATTACTACTTAACATTAAAAATAAAAAATTAAAAAACCTAAAGGTTTGAGGAAAAACTATTTATGTACGAAACCACAAATCTAAATTTTGTCTTTCAAAAAGTTAACAGAAGTTAAAGCAGCCTTGAAATCAAAGCATATCGCAAAACATTGTTAAAATTACATTCAGTCAAAAAAGTATCGGGAATGGATGATTTGTTTATGGTTCCAAATTAAAATTTTTGTTTTTTTGTAGTTGTTAGATTGGCACAACTGTTTTCCATTTTGGCGCGGAGTTTGAGTTGCATCTGTTATTTATATTAAATACAGTGCTGGTTTTAGTAATATCATATATAGTGTGTATTGCAAATTTCATAATGGACAAAAATATCGAACAAAGAGTTTGTCTTAAATTTTGCATCGCCAATGGAATTTCGTGTTCGGAGTCACTGAAAATGTTACAGAAGGCTTACGGTGAATCGACTTTATCAAAAACTCGTGCTTATGAGTGGTTCAAAGCGTTCAAAAGCGGTCGAGATGTGATGGAAGATTTGCCTCGCTCTGGTAGGCCGTCAACGTCTGCAACTGAAGTTAACATCGCAAAAGTGAAGGAAATAGTGACTGAAAATCCCCATTCAACTCTGAGAGAGATAGCCGCCGAACTTTCTGTATCTCACGAGTCGATCCGTACCATTTTAACTAATCATTTGGGTATGAAACATGTTGCTGCTCGGCTAGTCCGAAAAGATCTGAATTTTCTCCAAAAACTCAATCGCATGAAAGTCGCTGAGGACATGCTAGAACGAGTCAGTTCGGACCCAACATTCATGAAACGCATTGTTACTGGTGCCGAGACGTGGGTTTACGAGTTTGACATGCAAACTAGTCAACAAGAGTGGCGCCTTCCAACTGATCCGAAACCGAAAAAACCACGCCAAAGTCGATCAAAAGTCAGTCATGTTGACTGTTTTCTTTGACTATCGCGGTGTTGTGCACTCTGAATTCTTACCGGAAGGTCTAACGGTAAATAAAGAATATTATTTGAGTGTTATGCGGCGTTTAAGAGAGCAAATTCGACGAAAAAGGCCAGATTTGTGGAAAGAAAATTCTTGGATTTTGCACCACGACAATGCGCCTTCGCACAAGGCTATCATTGTGAACGAATTTTTGACCAAACACTCAACAAATACCATCCAGCAACCACCATATTCACCAGATATGGCTCCTGCTGACTTTTTTCTTTTTCCTAAACTCAAATTACCACTTCGTGGCACCCGTTTTCAATCGATAGAAGACATAAAGGAGAATTCGCGGCGAGAACTGAACTCAATTCAGGAAGCAGCGTTTAAAAAATGTTTTGATGAATGGATTATTCGTTGGCGCAAGTGTATCGTTTCTAAAGGAGCATACTTTGAAGGTGATAAAATAAATTTAGATGAATAAAAGACATTTTGGGTATTATTGGTACTTTCTTGACAGAGTAGTATGTCCTCGTTTGTCGTTAAAATTAATTACAAGCCGGTGATATCTATCACTGTCCAGTGTATTGATTAATTAATTGGCAATGCATCAATTGTACATGCCAATAATATTGATTTATGTCATGGTATCGAATGGTGGAAATGTCGTATGAAATCACGCAGATTATATGGCAAGAAAAGCCAATACCGAAGTTCTATAATTTTTTAATTCGGACTAATAACGACGTGTTTCCGTGATATAGCAACACCTGCATGATTACGTGGCATTTTGCTGCAAATACAGCGAACTTGAAACAATTTCAGTTTTCGCAAAGGTTAAGGATGGAGAGGAAGAGGAAGGTCAAATAGAAGATTAATAGGTTGATTGTATGAGAAGATATATGAAAGAAAATGGCGACGGTAATATTGTGACGGTTGATAGGAAGAAAAAACGTGTTGCGACGACGCCAAGCGACATGAGACAAGGATACGAAGACGATGCAAAGGTCACAGATAAACTTAAGATTAGATATTTTTTACAACACGTTGTTAGTTTTTTGGGAATTTATAATAATGTAGATGCACCTAGAATGATAGTGACAAAACTTTCTACAGGACGCGGCGTCGTCGTTGCGACCTTACACAAACTTCAGCTCAGCATCTCGTTAGACCACTCGAGGAGAGTATGTCGTAGTACACTTTCATAAAGTATCTTTATCAACTTGAAGAAAATAAATCTTGAAAGTTTTAATGTTAGTAATTTTGCATCTTCAGCTAAAAAGAAGCGCAGTGTATTTTACGATGTCTGGTGGTTGTTAACATCCATCACGCTAGCGGGTGAATTGGCCGTTATTAATCCGTTAATGACGATTTCGCCCCTTTGGAGACTTTGTTAATCTTCTGGATTTACAGCACAGTTATCTTCTTAAATGGCCTTTTTAAGGAGCATTGAAGAGCATTAAATTATAGTAAGTGACAAATAAGAAAATTTGAAAAAATACATAAAACTTCGTTAATAAGTTTTTTCACTAGTTTCATCTAAGCTTCATTATGGTTTTAATTGCTGCAAATAGATCACTGTAACAATTAGAATTTTGAATATTAAACTTAAACAGAGTGAACTAGTTCGCCCAGTTCAAAATTATAGGTATATTTTGAACATAATTATTATCTTTATGCAAGGCTACAAAATGCGGCCCGTCAGCAGCATATAGTCTATAATGTATTACAATATAAAATTTTCTGTTACTATATTTTAACAATAAAAAATAAACTCAACGTCTGCAGGCTACCGTCATGATAAAAATCTTCCTACAGTTTTTAAAATTAAAAGCTATAAGAAGCTTTTTTTGCTATTAAAAGCTGTTTCTTATTTTTACTGTAAAACCAGTCTACAATAGAGTTTTTGCTTTAGTGAAATAATGGAAACTTTTTGAAAGCATTTGTTGGCTGACTGCATAATAATAAAAGTATAATCAGCTTTATAATTTTCTTACTGAGTGTTGGTGATGAAATAATGCATAATGATGCGCCTAGCTGAGTTCAACAACAACAACGATCAACAACACGTATGTCGCGGCCGGTAGGTACCCTGAACTACTTCGACTCTCTGTCTAAGCAAATTTTAGATACGACACGTCCACACTCGCATGCATCTGTTGCGCATTTATATTGTAATCTGTTTGTTTCTATGCTCCCCGCCACAAGTGGGGAGCACCGAAACATCCAATAAACACTTACCTAGTGCTTACAAAAATAAAATATTATGTTTCTGAAACAAAATGATTTGTTTCAGAAACACGTAGGTTTGGTTCCTGAAACACAGTTTATACATGAATGGTGAATACATGGCTTAGTGTTTCAACGTGGTGTCTGCATGTACGTCCTAAAATAACGTCCGCCAAAAACATGACAAAAACAAAATTACGAATTTTTATGTAAATCCTGCCTACTTCGCAGGCAGGCGTAGTGAACGAAATTCATAGAATCAGAGGTGTTTTTATTTAATACTAGCTTTTGTCCGCGGCTTCACCCGGCCAAAAATATCCAATGTCACTCAGGATTAAAACACCTCTCTTTCGGTGAAAAAGTTTTAGCACTCGGACCAGTAGAGAGAGATTACCTCCTACAAACACAAAAAAAACAAACTTCATCTCTCTTTCAAAAAGATAGTATAGATGTAGGTAGATAATATATATTAGTGTAGACTATTCATAAACCACACCGCACACAAGTATTCTACATATACCGTAACTGTGTCAGTAAATAAATCTAAAGGCACTTATGGCAATTTTTCCACTCACTGACAATCTAATCCTGGTCTTTCAAGTGCCATCATTATTATCTATTATATGATCGTATACAGTCGCCCGTTCGTGGAGGTTGGCAAATTAGTTATACGCAATTGGGTCAGAGAAATTTCTTGAGGTATATTTCTGATCATTCTTGGAAATGGCTTGCGTTTCTCTAATAGCTATAGGTTTCATATAGCAGTAATAGGTTTCATATATATATATATATATTTATTGCTGATAAGTAGAAAGCCACGATGTAACGCGCTTACCTAGAAGAAACCTATTCACTCTCGACTTAAACATTCCCGGGACGTAGCTATCAGGAAACATAGACTCCGGCAAGGAATTCCACTCCTTAGCTACACGCACAATGAATGTGTTCCCAAAACGTTATGTGCGTGTAGGAAGGATGTCCACCTGGACCATGTACCGGTGGCGCATCGCCGTACGTCGTACAGGCTACTGAAGAAGCGTAATTTTGACATTTGCATTTCTTTTTGCAGATGTACAAGATTAACAATATCCGCACTTGTGAGATCTTTGGAGAAATGAGTATACGTAACGTATTAGAGGAAATTTGACTTTGGCGCCAGAGACCTCCAGCGTAGCTGTTAGGGTCACTAATCACTAGACCAACAGGCCAGTCCTTAATATGGAGAGTGTCGCATGTTACTAAATGAGTTAAAATAAATAGTACCAAACTCGTTTCACACAGAATTGTGAAGTTGGCGAGGACGCTTTTAGGCCGCCACCGTCGTCAGCGTCGCCTCCTGACTTGGAAACCGAGGCCTAACAGGTTAATAATAGGTAATAATAATAGGTTAAAAAGAAACTAATTTTTTGCAACTTCTCATTGTGTTTATAAAACAAAAATGGCCTACCTATCTATATATATAAAAATGACCCCCGTTTTCCGTTGTCACGACTTGGCATGAAAACGGCTTGACCAATTTGGCTGATTTTTTTTTTGTTGTGATTGTTATTGTGAGGAGAAGGTTCTTATGTAAAAAAAAATGTGTAGGGTAGAGTAGGGTAGGGTAGGGTAGAGTAGGTTAGAGTAGTAGGGTAGAGTAGGGTAGAGTAGGGTAGAGTAGGGTAGAGTAGGGTAGAGTAGGGTAGAGTAGGGTAGAGTAGGGTAGAGTAGGGTAGAGTAGGGTAGAGTAGGGTAGAGTAGGGTAGAGTAGGGTAGAGTAGGGTAGAGTAGGGTAGAGTAGGGTAGAGTAGGGTAGAGTAGGGTAGAGTAGGGTAGAGTAGGGTAGAGTAGGGTAGAGTAGGGTAGAGTAGGGTAGAGTAGGGTAGAGTAGGGTAGAGTAGGGTAGAGTAGGGTAGAGTAGGGTAGAGTAGGGTAGAGTAGGGTAGAGTAGGGTAGAGTAGGGTAGAGTAGGGTAGAGTAGGGTAGAGTAGGGTAGAGTAGGGTAGAGTAGGGTAGAGTAGGGTAGAGTAGGGTAGAGTAGGGTAGAGTAGGGTAGAGTAGGGTAGAGTAGGGTAGAGTAGGGTAGAGTAGGGTAGAGTAGGGTAGAGTAGGGTAGAGTAGGGTAGAGTAGGGTAGAGTAGGGTAGAGTAGGGTAGAGTAGGGTAGAGTAGGGTAGAGTAGGGTAGAGTAGGGTAGAGTAGGGTAGAGTAGGGTAGAGTAGGGTAGAGTAGGGTAGAGTAGGGTAGAGTAGGGTAGAGTAGGGTAGAGTAGGGTAGAGTAGGGTAGAGTAGGGTAGAGTAGGGTAGAGTAGGGTAGAGTAGGGTAGAGTAGGGTAGAGTAGGGTAGAGTAGGGTAGAGTAGGGTAGAGTAGGGTAGAGTAGGGTAGAGTAGGGTAGAGTAGGGTAGAGTAGGGTAGAGTAGGGTAGAGTAGGGTAGAGTAGGGTAGAGTAGGGTAGAGTAGGGTAGAGTAGGGTAGAGTAGGGTAGAGTAGGGTAGAGTAGGGTAGAGTAGGGTAGAGTAGGGTAGAGTAGGGTAGAGTAGGGTAGAGTAGGGTAGAGTAGGGTAGAGTAGGGTAGAGTAGGGTAGAGTAGGGTAGAGTAGGGTAGAGTAGGGTAGAGTAGGGTAGAGTAGGGTAGAGTAGGGAAGAGTAGGGTAGAGTAGGGTGGAGTAGGGAAGAGCGGGAGCGAAGCCGCGCGGGCAAAGCTAGTAAAGCTAATAAATACTCGTACCATCCAACTTCAAGCTCCAGTAACTCAGTTCGGACTGAATTTACAGGTATACTGCCATAGTAAGTTTGGTTTATTATACTATTTTTTATTTAAAAAAAAAAGTTTGGCCCAGGGCCGCCCGAAAAAAAAGCCATTTTCCGACATTGGCTTTTGTCATTGCAACCGAGGCGGACTTCGCACGAGCCGTAGGCGAGTGTGTTGTGGAGCCGAGGGCGGCAGTGGCATATTTGCACGTGTAACAAACGACGTTTTTTTTTTCCCTGAAAATTACGACGCATTTTTGTTCATTTTGCACTAAAGAAAATTTACCAAAGTTGACATAAATTTCAGTTTTGATTTAGATGGCAGCAGGCTATCGCAAGTATTTTTTACCTTAGGGCTCTTGAACATCTGGCTGAAATTAACTGGTCACAAATCTCGTACCCGTCTAGGTGACAGTACGACTATCTGTGTATTTATTTGCAGCCTGCTGTGCCCGGACAGAGCCCCGCTGACTTTTAAATCCATTTTCTTTGCAAAATATTGATTAATTTACATATGCTATGTTCACTTTGATAAATATTTAACCACCAACTTATGTGTAAAAATGTTTCTAAAGCTCCAAGCGGAAAAAGCTGCTTTTTTTAGACATAAAAATACTTTTGTCGCACGAAAAATCATGTAGTCATGAATTTATAATAAACATATATTTTTTCAAACTTATTAACTTGGCTGTTACTGTTGGCTTCAGGAAGTCACTGTTTTGTAGCACTTCTCGTGTGCTTTGACCTTAACACATTTGCTGCGGCAGCATTGCATCTAAACTTTCTGCTAGTGCGATACGAGCTAATACTGTCCATATGTATATTTCCTGCTATGCATTACGACCTCTATTTTGCCGTACCGGAACCTGACTTTCGAAGTCCATTCAGACGTGGAAACAGCCCATATCGATGATTTTATCCAACAAATCGATAGACTACATCCTCGTGACAATAGCCGCGGTAGCCCTGGGTTTTTTAAAATATTTCGAAAGATACAGAGATTTTCGAAAATCAGTCATTCGCGGCAATATGTATGACGAATACTCGTAGCATAAAAGTGAAAAAATGCTAGCGAGACAGTCGATGTTACAAGCTTTTATTTAGTTTCACCTGTCCCGATGTTTGTCTTTAATCAAATCTTGCAAATTTTTGACCCACTGAGCCCGGTTGCCGATTGAGCTGAAATTTTACATGCACGTATAAATCAGATGACTATGCAATATTATTATGACATGGAGCTGATCCGATGATGGAACTGGAAGGCAACTATAGGAACTGGTAGTTAAGCGACACAACCCCATCGAGTTTGGGCTCGTATGATATGTCTTGAAGAGTATTAATTATATAGGTAGCCACAGAACACAGGAATCTTCCTGGAGGTCTTCTGTTCTGTGCATATATCGCATGCATCATATTCATCATCAATCATTGTTTGTCATAGTTTCACTCAGTCACAAGAATACCCTTCGCCGTAATGTTGGCAATACAAAAAACCAGTGTCGTTATATTTTTAGCAACGACATTACTTAATATTAGGGAGATAAACTGATGTTTCGTTATTTTAAAAAATTGCTTTATAATTTTCTTCTTTTTCTTTTGGAAATTGTAAAAACTGTTTTGAATAAAGTCCCGTTGGGCTCCATTTCGATTGTACTGCAATTCTTTCTGTCCCCGCACATGGGCTTCAAAAAAACGCTGCTTCAAGCTTCATTTTCAGGCGGCCTTTGTTTTGAGGCTCGTGTGCGGCGGTGCCGTCACAAAAAAACGCCTAAAGCGGCTTCAAGCTTCACCAAGTTCAAGAGGTGTCGCGCGCTTCAGCTGTTTTTTGCGGCGGCTTCTAGCTTTTGTTTTGTGGGGACAGTTACAAATACCGAAAACGCCACGCTCCATTGACAACTTCCTTTTAGACCTGTTTTTTTTTAAATAATATCTAATTCCCCTCATAATTCTCCAAAAGGATAGCAAAGTAACTAACCCTAGTTGGTACGAGAATATCACGCACGTCCAGCTCTGTTCGCTCGTCGTCGATCCACGATAACTTGCGAATGGTCACGTTATCACGTAGACCAACGCAATAGAGTATTATCATTTGTTTGGTTTCGTGTTGCATTGCATTGTTGGTGGATAGATGGATGGAAAAATAAGTAAACCTTGTCTTGTTTGATTTTGTGGGATATTTTTTATTTTTATTTTTGTGGTAATGTTGTATATGTTTTCCTTTTTGTTTTTCTTCTATTTTTCTTAGTTTCTGTACAACGCATTAGTTTAGGCTGTAATGTTGTACAAGTAAATTGTAAATAAATAAATTGTATCGTTGGATTTTAGGAGCCGGTTGTATTCAAGATTTTGATTTTTGCGAAGTTCTTTTAAAAATAAGCTCTATGATGTTTTGTAATTTTCACATATTTCCGGGATGTAATCTCGTAGATATTTGACACGTTTGAAATCGTAAGTTAAGCGCGATTTTTTTGTTATCGTGCCAACTAATTTATATCATGTTTTGGTTTTTGTCCAGCGGTTAGTCATATAGTCAAATGAGTAGAACATGGCGTCGACCTACTGGGGCCAGGGTTATGTGAAAGGGAAGCTCGGTCCCGGTACAAAAGGCACGAAGGAACGGTGTGGGCTTTTAGTCAGTAAGAGTTTGACACTATCTCCCGCTCCGTCCAAGAACGGGGGTTGTCATTGGATGATTTTTCCCACCATAAAAAGTCGACCTTTCTAATACCGTTGAAGCAATCGCAAAAGCAAGGTGAGCAAATCGGTTTAATAGTCATCATGTTTAGTGTTATTTTGCCCAAAGGCGCCCAAATGACATAAGATTATTAGTTTAGTCACCAAATCACAGATCGCCAACACTAAAAGTTTCATTTCTGCTGTGGCCTCTATTCAAAGTTGCGCATGTCCAAATACATAGTCCGTATACGACGAATATTTAATTATTCGTCGGGATCGATGTGTTTGTATACTTTTAGACCAAATTTGACCTGGATTCTCCGATTTAAACGGGAATGACCACAGGTGGGACGCGACTGTGATATAAAAACACGGAGTTGTGTGGTAAAAAACTAAAACTGCATTGTGAACGGCCTCCTGTTTTGAAGTCTGTTAAAACGTGATAAAACTAAAAAGCAGAGCTTGAAATGCTTTGTATTTTATACAAATATTTTTATCATACAAGATATAATCAGTGTTTTTTGTTACACTCATAAAACAGTGTTTGCTTGTACTTGTAGTTGTTAATAAATTACTGCATTTCTGTCGGGTTATTAAAATAAATTATAGTTTTGCTTGGTAAATATTTTAATTGGAGTGTACAATATAAACTGTCATAGAGCTACCGCAGGTTTTAATTTATTATTATTATAGTTCCTTTTTCAATGCAGAAAATTAAAATTCCTACTCTACACGATATATTTATTTAAAGTTTTTTTTTTTATAGCATACTAAATTGGTAACTCTAAAATATACTTTAACGTGCATAATAAAAATGCTTATTAAAGGATTATATTATCAATTGTTAAGTTTCAGAAATTTACTATGAAAATAATGAATAGTAGGAATAAAAGTAAAAAAAACAAAGAAAATAATTACATTTTCAATCAGTCTTAAAGTCTTAAAAAACATACAAAATTTTCTAAATTATAAAATTTTTTATAAAAATTATATAATGTAAATAATTAACTTAAAATATAGTCTCAACATAATTTCAATAAGCACTTTTCATGTAGACCATACAAATTGAAATCAACAGAAAAAGAATGAAAATAAATGTAATCATATTAATATCGCATTCAAAGTCAAAGTTAAAAGTTTTTATTTCATATAGGCCACATGGGCACTTATAAAACGTCAGAAGCTAGTGCACATTCGAGATTGGTTCTCAAGACCCTTGATGCCAACGGACTTATTGAAAAATACGTAGATACTCTGCTACAAAATAGGTAGACGGGTATTACCACTACCACAGTAAAGCTAACACAGTTGTAATACAAGATAACAATATTATTATCGTTGTATCTCACGCTAACATAAGAATTCGAAGAACAAAATACCACTATAACCAGATACTTCTGGGTGCATCAAAATATACTCAGATATAATCTAATAATGTAAATATCATTATGATTATGAAAACCTTGATAAATAAAAATAAGATAAAAACGTTGATAATGTATAATCGATTCAGTTCGTATGTTCCGCTGTTTTTAGCACTGCACTGCAATAAATCCATTTCAATAGTGTTCAATGATAAAAAAAAAACATTAAACAAAGTCATTGGTTGAATTAAATAATAAAAAAATAATGTTCACACTCATCAAACCGAACATATCAAATCGATTCGAAAGAAATAATATTTACATACATGACCTATTAATTCATAAATCATGTAAGGCCGTAGCCACGGTGACTTGTTGAAGTGGAAATGAATGCAGCTTGAACATCCGTACCTGACCTAACGCCACAGCGGAGATCCGACAAAGGGATCACCTTAACCTCTAGGTGGATTCACTTCGTCCGGTCTCCAGTTGTGGATTCAAAAGATTCTCTTCAAAACATAGGCTAATTGAATTTATTGTTAATATCAGTAATATACGTTTGTGTTACTGTAACTCAATAAATTCATATGTTTTGTACCTTAAAGTAAGCGTTAAAACCACATTTTTGTTGTAGACTTACGACTATAAATAAGTTTATTTATACGTTTAGGTATGTTAGGTTTTCTTTATTATGTTATTATTGTATCCGATGGATGCATGACGCGCAGGACCGGTCGATGGGGGAGACCTATGTCCAACAATTGACGTCATTCGGCTGATGATGATTGTATGTTATGAATGTTTGCTATACGTCGTTTTATTTAAATGAAGTAAAACATTTTCTGATATAAAGTTGTTTTTTTGTTTACGAGCTCACTTTATTTATTACTGTCCCACTGCTGGGCACAGGCCTCCTCCAAGTCCTTCCACACGTTCTTCTCCCGCACCGCATTACTCAAAGTTATATCATTAGTTCAACGAAAATTTCTCGTTTTTAGTGCTTCCGAAAACTAAGCTAAATTCTGCAAAACCTTAGCAAAAATGATTAAAAAAAAAATTTAATAGAGTGCACAAATGTTCCGATCAGAAAAATAAACATGCTAAATATATGTGCCGTCAAACAAAGAAAAAAATTGTTTGGAAAGTTTGGTCGCTTTCCAATCTGCTTAGAAACTTCAATTACAATAACTGAAATAGGAAATTAATGCAGTGGCCATGGTTTTTTTGAGAATTAATATCAACGACCACGCTTGGTCTCATATTGAAATACTGATCTAAATTGAAGACTAAATACTTTTAAATTATCATTTACTAAAAAATCAGTAACAATGGTAAGTATTTTTTAAACTATATTTAGCGTAGTGATTTGTCTCTATGTATAGATAACTGAAACTGTTATTTATAAAATAATGAAAGAGCCGTGTTACAACTAACGGTTTTGACCATTTAACAGTATTTAATTATGACAACGTAACATATAAATCCAATTTAGCCCCGAAAGTAACCGTGCTTGAAATAAAATTGAAATAAAATTTACATATTTGCCAGAGTAAAGGTATTTATGCAATACATGGTAACACAATTTTCGGCTCACTATTTTCTACTTGTTAGTCGAGCAAATATTTCTAGAAAATGGCTGCGGCAAATCTATTAAAGAACTTTGGCCTAATTTATTTGCTAAAGCGTGGCCACTGTACTTCAGACTTGTGTTAAGCAGTAAAAATTCCGTAAGGAAAAGTATCAGAGGACCCACGCGGACCTCAAGGGTGATCTAACGTCAGAGGTCGAGGAGAAGTAAGGCCATCAGAGGCCAGGAGTCACTTGAAAGGTCCTGCTTCTTCTACAGGAGTAGGTACTTCAGCCGGCGGCAGACCCACCAGCAGCAACAAGTAAAATAAACAATTAAGAACCCGCAAAGTACAATATATAATAGCTAAAACACTGTACTCCAATCGACCACTCAACACGCTACTTAGCTTTTGAAACCCTCTATAAAATTTTCTTGTCAATAAAACTAAGTGAACCGTTCCTAATTTTTGAATTTCAAAACTGAAGCCTGATGTAAACCAGTCAGTATTATTGTCTCACAAAAGGAATATTATTACAATTACATTTATGCACATGAATTTATTTATGTAAGAACATATGATTTATTTATATGAAATCAATATATCACATAATTAAAAGCCACAATAATTTTCAGTCTAAATAATTATCCAAGTAAAAATACATTAAGTCATAAGTCGTCAAAGAATAGAAAGCTTGCTCGATAAGCCACTTTTTCAAACGAACTTTGAATAAAATAATATTGGCTATTATTCTCTTTGATGTCCATAGGTAACATGCAGTGGAAAAGAAACTTGATAATGACAAAGTCGTCTCTTACAGAAAGTGAACAAAAAAAGAAATGTAATACAAGAATAAAGGAAGAAAAGCTATCGGAAGACCTAATTACAATAAAAAGGCATGTGAACTAAGCTCATAATGGATATGAGGTATGTAATACTGCTCCTGATAGTTAAAAAGACGTATCTAACAAAAAATAAAACGGATTAAAAAATGTTTTAATGAATGAAACGGGAAATCGGGCCTTTGTTCCTTGTGTTAAAACCGCACTGGAGAAAGTTAGCAAAATATAAAAAATACAGGCAGATGCGCCATTATGTCCTGATTCCGACAATGTATATAACTCAAATCGGGAAAAAATTTTAGATGCGTCTTTTTTATTAACGGGGACAGAATACTTAACGTGAGTATAAATAACATTACAATGCGAGTTCACTACTCCTGATATAAAACCAGAGACAGAATGAATATGCATAGAATTGAACGGTGCCTGCATCGATTACTTTCAATTTCCTTGACATGGTTTAAATAAAGATATTATTGATTGACAATGTGTCATCTGAACTGTGAGTGAATATGCATATGACAGGCTAATCAAATGTATTGTTATATTGTACTAGCTTTTGCCCGCACGGCTTCGCTCCCGCTCTTCCCTACTCTACCCTACTTTACCCTACTCTACCCTACACTACCCTACTCTACCCTAATTTACCCTACTCTACCCTATTCTACCCTACTCTACCCTACTCTACCCTACTCTACTCTACCCTACTCTACCCTACTCTACCCTACTCTACCCTACTCTACCCTACTCTACCCTACTCTACCGTACTTTACCCTACTCTACCCTACACTACTCTACTCAAAACTACTCTACACTACTCTACCCTACTATACCCTACTCTACCCTACCAAACTTCACATAAACCATCTACTAAATAGTCCGAACAAAGCTTAAAAATTTGGTTTGGATAGGTGAGCCCGTTCTTGAGTTATAATATAACAACGAAAAGTGGCATTGATTTTTATATATATAGATGAAGGATATTGACAAGTTTCTTTACATTCTTTGTTATAGGTGTCTTTCGGAGTGAGAGGAAAGCCTTAACTCAGCAGTGGGACAAATAAGCTAAATTGTTATTTACTTATTATGCGATAAATATTTATAGCTATATAGCTTAAGTCAACAATGAGTTTAAAGGTGAATTATTTTTTTTTTAATCAAAATTTAGTCCCCACTTTTTGGACATAACATCCGCCATTTTATTTTAAATACATTAACGAATTGCGAAAAATTGCCTCATTCATCAAAATCGGTTCAGTATTTTAACCGCTGTGGTAGAAAAACATACGTATTTATACATATACATAGTTTACCAAAATATTAACCGTACCTTTCCGGTTTATCGGTCGGGTAAAATAACAAATTCAATAAACAACTCAATTTAGACTTCATTATATCGATAACATGAAGTTACAATTTCATTTCGAAGAAAGTTCTTGTTTCACGACAGACTTCACAGAAATGAAATATAATTAAAATGTCTTTAAGTCTAGCTATTAACGAACTAAAAGGAACTATATTAATACATACTTAAATATTCTTTGAAGCTAAAGGCTTATCCATTAGACAGGACGTGGCCGTGCACGCTTTGAGCTTATTAAGCTGCTTATACTTTTCAGCATTAAAACCTTTGTAAGATATCTGGTTCATATTCCCCTTATAAAGATTAGTCTTTACTCAGTCAGAATTAAAGTGATTTTTCCGGTGATAGAAATAGAAAAATAGTAATATAATAAGCTGAGGTAATCTTCAATCGTTGTTTCAATTTCTTTGGGTACTTTTTAGTACCATAGCAAAACTCTAGACCACAATTTGGGCGAACAAACATGCCAACACAATTCCTCTAAAAAATCACTCACGCCTTTCGGCCTGACAGCCGTCCTAAAAGCAATCTGACAATATTATTTATTTTAAAACTCGACTTTGTGTTTACTTCTTTTATTTGCTTCTAGCTTTTGCCCGCGGCTTCGCTCCCGTCAACTGACTACTATTTTCTACTCTACCCGATTTTACCCTGCTCTATCCTGCTCTATCTTACTCTACCCTACTCTACCCTACTCTACCCTACTCTACCCTACTCTACCCTACTCTACCCTACTCTACCCTACTCTACCCTACTCTACCCTACTCTACCCTACTCTACACTATTCTACCGTACTCTAAAGTATATTAATTTAATATACCATTAAAAAACACTTTAACCAACTTAGCTATTTTTGTTGTGCTGTCAGTTGCGTTTTGTTATACCACGTTTAAGTCACGATCCACAGGAACGGGATAAAAATCATCCTGGTTCTAAGCTACCTACCCACCAATTTTCAGCCAAATCAGTACAGCCGTTGTTGAGTTATAAATAGTGTAACTAAGACGCCTTTTTTTATTTAAATAGATGTGCCATGAGTTCTAAACCATCTAAATAAGTCGTGAATAAAGTTGATACCGTTGGGACTTTTTAATTACGACTTCAATAGTTAACTCTAATAACCATAACCATAATTAAAGTTTATAATAACCATATTATTGCATTGTGTTTGAAAAATGGAAAACCTTTTGTTACCGGACACTAATACTAAAGAACATATTTGAATAACGCTTCGTTAAAAGAATATTTCAAAGTATAAACATGAACAACTATGTGAAGAACAAGTAAACGCCCCCACGATGCAGGACTAGTGTACAAAAGGTTAACAAAAAAAACATAACGTTAAAATCCTTTCATTATAGCTACTTTCCGAGATAAAACCTAATTTTAATGGACTATAAAATTATTGAATCACAAAGTGGACCAACCGTTTTATTTATAAACGTGGTGAACATGAAAATCCATGTAATATTTAACAGTATAAGGTGATCCGAGGCACCACTTTATCTGGTCATGAACAGCGCATTTACATAAAAATGTCATTACTTTGTCAATTATGAAGACCCTAGACATATAAATTGATGCTAAGCTTTTTATTCAGGTATTTGGAATGAGTAATCGTAGGTACTGGCGAACATACTAATAACAGAAGTGTTATGACTAATCGCCCTATAGCGCCACTACACTCCTAAAATAAATTGTAAGGAACAGCGTAAATAAAGCAGCTACGTATGAAATATTTATGAAGTAGTATTTTTGTAGTATTGTTGTAGTATTTTTGCCTGTGTTTCATCAACAATAATAATTTTAAACTAAAATATGCTCCTCTGTGTGGTTTAAGTATTTTTTAGTGAAGACTAAGATTTTTTGCCGAAAGGTTCTGGAGTGGCGACCTCGTACTGGAAGACGCAGCGTCGGAAGGCCTTCTACAAGGTGGACCGATGACCTGGTGAAGGTTGCGGGAAACCGATGGATGCGAGACGCACAGGATCGATAATTGTGGCGACACTTAGGGGAGGCCTATGTCCAACAGTGGACGTCTGTCGTCTGAAATGATGACGATGATGATGAAGATTTTTTGATGCACAGTCAAAATGTCCCTATAAAGTAGCGTAGAGATGATTTCCTGGTGAATAAGTTTGCGTAGGCCCTGTAAGGCGCGGCGGCCACGCGGGCCGCTGTGAGCATCATAGAGTTGTATAACGTTAAAGAGGATTTTGATCAAAACATGTTAATGTCAAGATCTTATTAGTGATCCAAAAATTTCAACAAACCGTTAAATGAGAGATGTGGAGATAAGCACTAAATAAAGTAGAAATATCAATGGTAAATAATTAAATAATTACCGAAATAATTTTTATACTATTTTAGACTACCTAACATAGTATTTGTAATTTATGGAAGAACGGCGAAAACCTTGTAGAGCTCAATGCGCAATCCCCAAGCAACTCAAAAAAGGATTGTTGGAACCATTTCCTGCAACAACTCTGTACTCGAACTCAAAGCATTTATTTCAGTAAAACCCTATAAAGGCTCTTTTTAATTGTCAAAGACCGTCACTCAAAAACGTGTAACGACAAAAGGTGAGTGCCTCTGTAGAAACACGTGCAAGAAACTTCACGACTATCTTTGAAAAATCAATAAATATTTTCAAAGTAATGCGAACAAAATAAAACATACGCCACCATTAACGAGACGTTGGAGTGAAGATGTCAAAGTGTGTCGGTGATAAAAAGACATGGCGTCAAAGCACATTCCAGTCAAGTACTTAGTACCTACACACTAAGAAACTGGTTGATTTAGTATTCACTCCTGGGCTGATAATAATCCATGGAATGATATAAAGCTAAATGTAATCTAGCTAACATAAATATTTTCCCATTTCCTAAAAAGCTAAAGAGATTGAATTTATACTCGTATAATTTAAAGGAAGTCCTACAATCTTCAGCGGGTCCAATAATAATGTTTCCAAATGCTAACTAGTTACGACTATTCAGTTAACCGAGCCACAGGAAAAGTTAGTAATTGTATTATGCGAATGTTTTAATATCTAATTATGTTCGTACACTACTTTATATAATCTCATCAGAAACACTGAGATGATTTATGATTATTAAGACTCAATACGCAGATATCATTTATATATGTCGCAGGTTTTTCACAAAATTAGGTTTTTGATGAAAAACCGGAAGATGACAAATTTTAAACTCAATTTCATCATAAACCTGTTACAGTCCAGATTTTTGATCAAAAACCTGAACTAGTTTAGGTTTATGATGAAGTTCTGGGCAAAATTGCTTTGTTTTATGACAAAATCGATTTAAATAAAACAATCATTTTTAACTTAGTAGAAAGGAAACAATTTTTTATTTATCAAAATTTTACATCCATGATTCAATCAATATTCTCGTTCTTTAATTTTACCAGATTTTTAGTTACTATTAAACACGACTAAACAGAGTCAAATTTAAAAAAAATGTAATAAAGAAAAGTTTACCACGTGCTTGAGTTTTTATAAATTATTATTAAATTATTATTTTAAATTATTTATTATGACAGTTTGTAGACTTGTGACATCTAGAGTTGCATAAAACATTTTGTTTTTGTATGCACACCGATTAGTCTACCGGTTTTTCATCAAAAACCTAGGTTTTTGATGAAAAACCGTTGTGGAAGATTGTCCAGTTTCGTCTACTGAGCAAGCCCTTAAAGTTTGCGGAGGGCTGTCCTTTACACCTTGTATAATCAGTGTTTTACGGACATTTGTAACAAATTGTGCCACATAGCCGCTTCGCTCTTTCGTGGTCCCTCGTACCGATCAGCTGTTATGATCATGCGCCGCCATATTACATACTAGCACTTTGCCAGTTACTTCGTTCAAGAATGTTTTCACAAAAACTAACACCACTAAAACCACATTTTGAGGGTAGTTTTTAAAAACAAATGATAACAGTCTTTATTATCATTGTGATTAGAATGTGGGCCAAGTTACAAGTTTATTAACCCAAGGAATAAGATTCTCCCATACAAATTTTAACACCCCCTAAGTCATTTCATAGGGGTATTTTTCAAAAACGAATAATGACTTTAACTTTAATTATTTACGTAGGTTACTATTTGTACAACCTTTCAACTTAATTAGTACACGAAATGAGATTTTTCAAAGTCTTAAAAGGCAGTCGTATCCTTCTGCGAAGCGGTAATGCTAGCAAATGAGGAGGCCGACCGTAACAGGCAACGGCGCTCACAGCGCCCCAGCCGCCGCCGGGAATCCGATCCCGATTTGCGGCCACCGTAGGCGCGGGCTTGCAGACGGCGCGCAATGGGTAGCCCGCTGTCCGACCGTTCGGTAATTGTCCGGACCGAGGCAGCCTATCGGGGCCAAAGTTAGCCCGGTCCCCGTTACGAAAGGCAACGAAGGAACTGGAGTCGGTTTTTAGTCAGGAAAAGTCTGACACTTTCTCCCGCTCCACCCAAGAGAGGGGGATGTCATTAGATGATCTTCCCACCGTAAAAAAAGAAGCCTTAAAAGATCTATTAAAAAAAAACCCATCTTAGTGATTGCCTACGTTACAAAAGGAAGCCTTGTCCAAAATTTCACGTTCATAGACCCACTAGTTTCGGCTGTGCGTTGATATGTCAGTCATTTTCTTCTTTATATATATGTAGATTAAGCTGCGTGTCACCTATAATGTAGAAACTGAAGATGGCCTAGTCAATGTGCAATATTCACTCATTTTTGACCTGACCATATTACGAGGATTTTGTGAAGACCTGTGATAAAGCATAAACCTTAAAAGAACCATTATCTTTCCAGTTTGCAAGTCAATAACAGCTAGAGCATCATGCGGCCCCTTTCCATATCACATGAGTTGCGCCCCTACGAAATGCGAAGACGACGAAGTAATTCTATTTAAAAAAGTCTTTTGAAGGTATAGTGGGAATGAATTTACATGAAGGTGCATGTCTCTCGAGAGCGGGCTTAATGCATTACAAACGAGAAACTACTTTCACATAATTTCTATACAATACCATATGCGCTAATCTGCGCTAATCTACTAACAAACGCTGTCATGTTTAAACCCCACTGTGGCTAAACCCACGTAAAGGCAACAGCGCACAGCGTCATATTATCATAATTGACATCTACTCAGAAGGGGTTTAACAAATACACGTTATGACTTTAACCTCATTGGACGCTTATCGTAACAGAGAAGGAAAAAACAGAACTGTACGAGTTTCTGTCATTACAAAAAATTAAACAAGCTGCATCTATCAGTTTATCTTGACTGAACTGTGAGACTTCAATCATCAGCTGAACTACCAACAACCAACTAACCAGATACCCAGACAACCAGATACCCTGACAGCCAGATACCCAGATAACCAGATACCCAGACAACCAGATACCCAGACAGCCAGATACCCAGATAACCAGATACCCAGACAACCAGATACCCTTTGCGAAGGCTAATGCCCCGTCAGCAAAGTCGGTATCAGTATTGACTGAGTAGCTCCCATTGGCGTAGCAAATATAATATCGAAAAGGGTCGCCTGCTGCTATTGCTTTTATTAACTTGCAAACTTTATTATATTTCCGCTTCGTGTAATTCAGTTGACTAGATTTATTCTTAGAAGTACTATTATAAAAAAATATCTACATCTGGCGGCTTGACAGCTGACCTGACTTCACTAATATTTTAAAACAAAGTTCTCGTTTTCCTACCTATGCTATATAAATATGCTTGTCAGTTTGCAAGTCAATTAGAGTTACCTACAGCAGTATGTGACCAGTTTGGATATCACATTTTTAACTATTTTAGTTATTTCATTTATGCAAGTAATAATATAATAATAAGTGTTCACCATCTGGCGGCTTGACAACCGACCTGACTTCACTAATATTTTAAAACAATTTTCTCGTCCTACCTATGCTATATAAATATTCTTGTCAGTTTGCAAGTCAATTAGAGTTACAGCAGTATGTGACCAGTTTGGATATCAAATTTTTAACTATTTTAGTTATTTCATTTATGCAAGTAATAATATAATAATAAGTGTTCACCATCTGGCGGTTTGACAACCGACCTGACTTCACTAATATTTTAAAACAATTTTCTCGTCCTACCTATGCTATATAAATATGCTTGTCAGTTTGCAAGTCAATTAGAGTTACAGCAGTATGTGACCAGTTTGGATATCACATTTTTAACTATTTTAGTTATTTCATTTATGCAAGTAATAATATAATAATAAGTGTTCACCATCTGGCGGCTTGACAGCCGACCTGATTTCACTAATATTTTAAAACGATTTTCTCGTCCTACCTATGCTATATAAATATGCTTGTCAGTTTGCAAGTCAATTAGAGTTACAGCAGTATGTGACCAGTTTGGATATCACATTTTTAACTATTTTAGTTATTTCATTTATGCAAGTAATAATATAATAATAAGTGTTCACCATCTGGCGGCTTGACAGCCGACCTGACTTTACTAATATTTTAAAACGATTTTCTCGTCCTACCTATGCTATATAAATATGCTTGTCAGTTTGCAAGTCAATTAGAGTTACAGCAGTATGTGACCAGTTTGGATATCACATTTTTAACTATTTTAGTTATTTCATTTATGCAAGTAATAATATAATAATAAGTGTTCACCATCTGGCGGCTTGACAGCCGACCTGATTTCACTAATATTTTAAAACAATTTTCTCGCCTACTTATGCTATATAAATATGCTTGTCAGTTTGCAAGTTAATTAGAGTTACAGCAGTATGTGACCAGTTTGGATATCACATTTTTAACTATTTTAGTTATTTCATTTATGCAAGTAATAATATAATAATAAGTGTTCACCATCTGGCGGCTTGACAGCCGACCTGATTTCACTAATATTTTAAAACAATTTTCTCGCCTACTTATGCTATATAAATATGCTTGTCAGTTTGCAAGTTAATTAGAATAACAGAAGTATGCGACCAGTTTTGATATAACAATTTTAAAATTTTAGTTGTTTAATTTATTCAAGTATAATATAATAATAAGTGTTCACCATCTGGTGGCTTCACAACCGACCTGACTTTACTGATATTTCAAAACAATTTTCTCGTCCTACCTATGTTATACGAGTATAAATATCGTTGTCAGTCTGCAAGTCAATTAGAGTTACAGTAGCATGCAACCAATTTTGATATCACAATTTTATAGTTTTAGTTATTTCATTTATGCATATATGTATTTATCAATAAAATGCATTGTTACGACGATCTATTAAGTTGTGTTATTTAATTATTCATTAGAAAACAGTACCTACATTATGATACAAATTATTTCTCTTCACAAGTGTGTTGAAAAACGTCGTATGATACACGTGACTATTAGTGATTACCGTTCTCGGCTCTCTGAAGACCCTCGCATTCAGCTCGGGTCTATATTATTATACCGCCTCGGCGGTAATATATATACCGACATTACACACTTGTATCATAATGTACTATTATAGCTATATGTCTAAGTCAGAGTTATTAGTGGATAAAATGTAGATTATTACTATTTATTTTATAGTAATAGAAAAGTTATGATATGAGAGAACATAAGTCCCAAAGACTTTCACTATGTACGAGTATATGGCCAAATAGAGCAATAAAAGTAAATCTTACTTGAAACTGATATAAAAATAAAATTATTTCCTGTTCATACCTTAGTAATAAAAAATTAAAGCATTTTATTTCTAGTTTTATAATTAACGGGCACCTATACTGAAACGGCGGTGCGTTCTTGGAATTTCTACTTCGTTTTGTTGGTTTAGGCAACTTTTATTAATTTACTTTTTATTTGCTTCGCATTGGTATACACGGCATCAACGTCATCGGTTTTTTTATTGTGTCTCTAATATTGGTATTCGAAAGGTTCATTTGTAATATTTTGTTGTAATAACTGTAGAAAAATGACGACCGATGACCTGGTGAGTCACGGGAACGCGGTAGATGCGAGACGCACAGGATCGGTCGTTGTGGCGACGCTTGGGGGAGGTCTATGTGCTACAGTGGACGTCTGTCGGCTGAAATGATGATGATGATAATGACTATAAAATGTGTAAAAACCAAAAGTGGTTAATGAAATATAAATTACAAAGTTGTTTTGAAGTGCCCTAAACAGTTATGTATCAACACCGGAGGGTAACGTTTGCATTGAAATATTCTGTCTTGATCTGCTAAAAACCTCCGAGATTATAATATTAACAAATGTGGTTCGTGGCGGGATTTCTTCGAATGAAGTTCAGTTGCTTTTTTAATTATTCGTTAATTTATTCCTATTGTAGATAGTTTTGTATCTTAAGTGCTTGCGCAACTATATAGCTAGTTTGTGTAATCATTGAAACAGTCGCGATCTCAGTGTAGCTTGCCGATAATAGACCAGAGCTGAAGCCATTTTAAATGGTAAAAAGTGAAATAAAATCATAGTAGGATAAAACGCATTGGAAAATGAAGAGAATATAACAAAAATGAAAAGATAAATAATTTACGGGCGATCTGAGGTTGGGAAATGGATGGGTGTGCGTTTGTAAAAAATAGTTTATCTCGATTTTCGACAAAACTATAAGTCCTATGGAAAAAAGTTAAACTGCAAAGTTGTAGATAGTAAAAAGATCTACAACTGTTGTATTTACACTTTTTTCAAATATCGTCAAAATTTATGTGAAAAATTCAAACAACTAAGTTTAACAAAAAGCCTAGCAACTTTTTTAAAAAAGCAGATATAGAGCACCCTAATTTTCAATCGAAAATTTTCATGTCAAAACGTGAGAATTTTCTTTTGAAAATTATCACGCTTTTTTGATATTAAGTCAAAATAATTATTTTAAATCAATAAAATTACAATGTGTTCGGGACATAAAAAGGTAAGTTATCATGAAATTTCGTGGAAAAAAATATTTTTTTTTTAAAAGATAAAAATAAAAAAACAAAATCTTAGTTATTTGAATTTTTCACATAAGTTTTGAGGTTATGTGAAAAAAGTGTAAATACAAAAAAAGGGTTTGACGCATTTGGTGCACACACTCAACTTGTACACCATGCTCAAATGGTGAACTTAGCAACTGGTGCACTTCTCACATGGCACACTTCGCAACTGGTGCATTTCTCAATTGGTGCACTTCGCAAAAGGAGCACTTTTTAAGATAAGTGAAGATTTGGAAAAATTTATTAAAAATGAAAGAATCTTCTACACTGTACACAGTAGTATTGCATCTTAAAATGAAATACTACTGTGTACATAAATGTTTAATATTTACCTTGGTATATTTTCATAGCTATCCCAGCCAGTCAAGCAATTGTACGAGCTATATCTGCTGAGGCCTGCCATCGTGTAACTCTGCACAAAATTCTAAAAATGTGAAATGTGTGTGTGTGTTCGCGTTACAACACTAATTTGGTAACAAAGCAGTTTAATGCCCCGCGGTAGTCATAGCAACTCGGCTGGTCGGTTCCAGCTGCAGCTGCTGTACAGGAGATACTCGTACAAGTTGTACTTATACAGATAAATCCTATTATACTTAAACCAAAACAATGGACGCGACGAAATAAAAACTTTGCTTAACTTTTAAATTGTATTTTACTTTTGTGAGCACAACAGCACAAAATTATTTAATTTGAAACAATGCTTTATAGTTCTCAATTACATTTCCTGAATCCTTTTATTTCATAATTATTGTGTATATAGACTTGTATTAAAATAATTATGAAATTAACCCACATTGGATCGCATGTTTCGCGACGTGGTAATTTTGTTATATTCAATTAGATGCTAATTTACTTAAAAGCTTCAAAGTCAATGTGTGCGACACCTCGAGGTAAAATAAATAAGACATACTTAACGCTATTACATACTCAATATTGTGATCACAACCGTGTTCTATACAACGATAATAAAAAGCTGGTTTATCGTTTAAACACGTTATTTAAAAAAAAAAAAACCTGCAGCTAATTCATAAGTAATCTAAAAGTCATTAACAATTACAAAATAAAAATACTATTAGTTGATTAAAATTTCATACGCTTCGAGAAAACACTTAAAATTTCACACCGCAAAAACTAGACGTGAAGTTTTGTTAGTTATCAAGTAATATGTTAATTTGAAAGAATAATAAGTGTACCTATTTTTTAATATCTACTACATATATCGACAAGTTGGCTATACGTATGCCTTATCTAATGTGAATCGGTGATGATTAATGTGAGCGTAAAATGCTTGCAAGTTAACTTTCTGTTTGTGTAGGGAAAATGTGTGAGTTGGTATCGCGTTGAGCAGTAGAGAGCACCGCTTCGCGCGACCGTACTCGACCGACTGGCGAGTGCCGGGCGGCGCGCGGGCCGCGGCGGGCGGCGAGCGGGCCGGGCGGGCGGCTCTCGTCCCGGCCGCGGCCCGCGCCCGCTCTCACGCTCGCGCCCGACCATTGCATCCACAAGCCTTCCGCTTTAACATAACCACCTAGTAATAAGCAAAACTATTTTCTTATCTAATTGTTCTTCTGCAATTCGATACCAACTTTACTGTATAAAAAGAAATTTAAAGGTACGAGTATATCAGCTGTACCCAAATTGCTTCAAATATTAATTGAAACAACATGTCCCTCGGAAACTAGGTCCTTACGGTATAAAAAACGTTAACTAAATAATAGTAGAGTTCATGAAATTTCCACAAATAAATGTGACATATCGATTTTCTCCGTGGAAAGCTTGCCGATCTAATGTTGAGGTCATCATTTTGAGCAAAGGAATTGGGAGAAGGAAGTGTCCCGCTTCCCTTTTGATTAATTACTAATAGCATATACTCTAAGTTCTTTTTTATACCGCAAAGCCAGGCTGGCCTCCACAATTCTTAACCAAATTACAATAACGTTTTCTTAATTTCGTTTGAATTTTTCTTAATTTCGTTTGAATTACTTAGAAAATATTATCTACCTAAATTTTAAAACACTGGAAAAGGAAATATTTTTTTTTACAGATTTTTCTGTTCCTGTGGTTATTTTTGGTGGTCTGTTCTTCCCAGAACAGTTTGATCTGTAAGCGACTATTCTATTATATTCGTCAAATAAAAATTTCTGTTACACTCACAATGTTTCCTGCTTTATATATCGAATTTATTCAAATTCGATAAGAAAAAAGTAGGTTAGGTGTCCATAACATACAATATATGTGGCTTATACAGTATAAATAATAATAAGCGCTTGGGGCTTGGTTTCAAAATTCCACGTACAAAGCGGTCCCGATGGGCGAAGACAAACTAGTTGAAAAACTAATATATTATTTCCATTATTTAACTTTTATTTCTGTAACTTTGCGAGATCAAGATATATAGTGAAATCAAATTAATATTATAAAGGTGATAGTTTGGGAGTGTGTGTGTGATGGTGTCTATATGTTTGTTGCTACTTAGCTTACACTAGCAGCAGCTTGTTTTTCCAAAAAACCTAAAATAGTTCTCGTAAGAGGTCGATTTTCGATTTAGCATTAAAAACTCAAAATTTAACATAACTCAAATTATTTCCGGCAGGACGTGATAGTGTGACCTATTTTCAACAAATAAGCATCTGAATTCCTGATCGGAAAACCTAATCCGGAAACCGAAAGTATGCGTCCGGCCTTATTTGGGACATTACCAATGGAGAACGATGTGGGAGGATATTAGGTTTTTTTTTATGGAGGGGAAAATCATCTAGTGACAACGCCCGCTCTTGGGCAGAGCGCGGGATAGTGTCAGACACTTACTGACTAAAAACCCACCCCTTTCCTTCTAGCCTTAATACCGGGGCTTGCTACTGTTTCGAAACTAACCCTGGCCCCAGTAGGCTTTGACCCAGGCATTTTACGATGACATGTTATTAGATTGTTTACAAATTGTTGATATTTAAGACAAAATATTGATCAATTGCATGTCAGGTTACACAGACTAGGGTTTCGTTCTTATACCTGCCAGAATACATAAAAATGACAATCATGACAAAAATAAGGAACATGACCATACTAAAATTTTTAGTTGAAAAACAATCGTAGTGCAAAGTCATATATTTTAATACGTAATTTTAAAAGCATAGATCTTGGTAAAAAAAGAAGCAAAGAATTATCTTCTGTATTGTTCAGCAGAGAGGCAAATTCTAGAAAAACGGAAATGCAATCTTGACTTTGCAAAAAATCTTATGATATTGAGGATATTGTTGAAGCCACAGCTGTACAAATTGAGATCAAGACATAAATACCGCTTCAAGGTCTTTTATATCAGCCAAATCCTAAAAGAGTATAACCGTTCTGTGTTACGCCTTCCAAGGGGAAAATCACCCGGAAAAATAATGGCATTGAGCCGAAAAGTCATAAAGAATAGATAGATAGAAGAATACTATAAAAACGAGTTAGTCATTGACAAATTGACGGATCGGTTTATTATTCATATCAGTGACGAGAAATCCGACACTGATTAGGTATGAGGTATTCTCTCCACTACAACTTTACATAATGAGCCAACAAGATCATCAGCGATTATGTACTCGTCGAGTCAAGAGCATTAAGAGGGCCCTTTTCCGCTCGCCTATCGTCAACATGGAAAATGGTTTAAAAGCTTGTTACTTCATCTAACGCAATCCAACGCGATGTTTGACGAAAAAGCAACGCAAAAAAAAGATAACGCCTGAAAACTCTGTTAGTATTGGATAATTCCGAGATTTACTCGAATATTTCACAAAACTTGCTCCAGGAAATAGCTGTTTTTTTTTAAACCCTTAAAAGATTTTGAAAAAAGTTGTCGTAATTTAGAATCTTAATAAAATTTGCAAGGCTTCTATAGTTTTAAGAGGGTCCTTTTCCGCTCGCCTATCGTCAACATGGAAAATGGTTTAAAAGCTTGTTACTTCATCTAACGCAATCCAACGCGATGTTTGACGAAAAAGCAACGCAAAAAAAAAGATAACGCCTGAAAACTCTGTTAGTATTGGATAATTCCGAGATTTACTCGAATATTTCACAAAACTTGTTCCAGGAAATAGCTGTTTTTTTAAACCCTTAAAAGATTTTGAAAAAAGTTGTCGTAATTTAGAATCTTAATAAAATTTGCAAGGCTTCTATAGTTTTACTTTTTTGACTTTTTAAATTTTTAGGCAAATTATGAAGTGTCAAAATTCATACAAAATACGAGATTTCCAGAGGTCTTTACTCGATTAGTTTTACACAAATTTAGAAATTGATTTCAATAGAAGCCTAGATAATATCCACAAGATACTGTTTTCAAAATATCTAATGAAAAATTTGTAATAACGTCATAATCGGTTATGAGCGGTTGTATGAAAAACAGTGAAAATGTGTGTCGAGATGCATCACCTTAAGGTCGAGTTGCTAGCTTTCAGTTTTCTATCGTTTACATTTCGAAGATTGTCCACCAAAATTGCACAATTGCCCGCTCCAACATTAGACTACCCCACAAACATCCATTCAATACGCACTAAACGTTTGAAATAACATTCATTGCTCGTACAGCTAAGAAGTGGAATCTTCTGCCGGATTCTGTGTTTTCTGAGAGCTACAATCTCATCATCATCATCATCTTCCTGTCCTTGTCCCGTGTTATTTGGGGTCGGTGCAACATGTTTTTTTCTTCCATTCTATCCTGTCACCCGTCATGCTATCACTAACTACCTTTTAGAGCTACAATCTAGGTATCTTTAAGTCAAAAGTGAATATGTTATTTCTAGGTAAGGGAGCTCCATCGTCGACTACATAGTCACTTACCATCAGATGAGATAATAGTCAAACGTGATCCTGTCAATAGGTAAACAGAAGTCAACAGAAGTGACATTCCCTTGAAAATACGTTATTCTACGAATAAACATGTTTAGAAGGAATAATACCTTTACCGTTAATTCTAAATCTAAACTGACAAGTGCCAGACGTGAGAATTACAGTGTGCAGGTGTAGGTGCACTCCGTTTCCATTAGGCACTCTCATAATCCAATGGACGATAAGCCTACAGGTACCGGCAATCCTAACTTAACTTGACTGGAGAGAGATCTAGATCCGGAGCTTGATTAATGATTTAATGGTATAATGTGCTTTCGCAGGAACTTGCAGCTGTATTCACACATGCCGTGCACTTTGGTTACTACATCCAACGCTCGGATTAAGTATATATGTGGAAATACAAAGCTCGTGGTATTTGCTTTTAGACTAGTCGTGTGTTGTATATTCGCTCAACCAGACCGGTGGCGGTATTGGTCCCTCTTTTATTTGTATTTTATACACAGAGGAAATAAGTGCAAAATCGTAATAAACGTACGTGTCTACTCGAATTCATGCCACAAACGACATCAGATTATGCGGTGTCCTAACATATATAATGGTTTGAATTACAGAGTTATCTTAAAACTGAAGTATCCCATATAAGCGTCATTCTTAAGATGATTGGTGGCTTTAAAAGATTTTTTTCATTACTTCACAGAATCTATAAATATCACTTCACATTTTTTACACTAGGAATATTTTCAACGGCTTAGAAACAGTTACAAAAATGTCTGATTCAATTATATATATGAGAATGAGCTTCTTTAAATTCAATTATGGGTTTAGCTCGACTGTCTGAAATTATGTTCGGTTGGAAATGCATCACTCGTAACGATATTAAAAACACCCCAAGTTTTTTTAAGGGTGGTCTTTAGGATCATCCTAATAGAAAGCGAAGCTCGCGCGAATACGAGATTGCCACGTTCGTTTGGTCGCCAAATCCAGAAAACACCCTATATCGGTGTGACGATACAATTACTTTCTTTCTTTAAAAATGAACGGGACAATTACTTTCTATAAGTTCCCCAGGAGGTTTCTTGTAACAAGAATGTTTACCGCACGAACACTGCTGATTGAATATCGTTCGGGAAACTCGAACGCGTCGATGCACGAACAAAGGGCGCCTTTAGGTGTCGTCTTTACAGAAAGCAACCATAATGCATTTATATCGACAAACCCACCCGCCGTGGCGCACTCTTGTATTTGCGAAACTTTTGAATTTTCTGTACAAAGAGACGTCATGATCGTGTATTTATTTGCATCAGGAGGAAGACTTTGGTTTATTGACTAAATAATGACATACCTCGCGTTGATCTCTTTGGTGGAGGAGACCGGATTAAGCCTCGTTCACGACTTTGGGAGATTGCAACGCAATTAGTGTCTACTAGAAATTACGACCATGGATAAATTGCAGTTACTTTTACAGGTGATACAAGGACTCCAATAGTACGAACATCAAACTACTGCAAAAAAGAAAAATTTCTACTTCCATGCTTCAACCCGGAACGGTTCAAATGTTTGCAAATAAGTCCCACGTCGACTTCGACGCGGATTTCCGCATATGCATTGCGGAATTGTTCCCCGGAACCCATTCTCCATTTGCTCGTTGACGTGGATTTGTTTGACACGTGGATTTTGGAGCTCAGCGTAGCGTTACTAAATTGTAAATAAACCTATTTTCCTTAGACACGCCCGCACGCTGAGGTTTAGAATAATTTCAATGTCGCGTTTTAGCTTACCTATTTACCTTTTGTAGTTTCAATCTTGTATCTCTTTAGTTTAGTCCTAGAGTTTAAGTAAATAAGCGTATGAATTCATTTCAGTCAAAATAAACCAGTAATTCTAAAATATTTCGGTCTCATAGGAATCGAATCTTCGGCACCGCAAGTGTATGGGATGCATTAGAGCAAATAATACTGATGTTACTAAGAGCAGATCGCACTTATTATGTAGATAGACGGTAATTTAAGTCATATTAAGTGCTATTATTACACTCCCACTTACGTTTTGCTCACTACCATTGTTGAACCATTGGACGTAGCGCGCACTGGTAACTTTTGTTACCGTGACAGTTTCGTCACTATTATCAAGTCCGTGGCTATGTAGAGATAGGCGCTTGTGACGACGTGACAACTGGGTGACATTTGTGTATGCCGATCGGCGAACAAGCCCGTGACGATACTGTCACCGCGCCGCCGTTAGGTTTTCATAGCAGTGCGCGCACTGGTGACAAAATTGTCACTCTCGTCGTTGATCGTTCGCTATTTGTACTAGGTACTACTACCGACTTTGTGCGCTTAATGGTGTCAGCGTCTACGCAAAACGTAAGCATTCGTAAGACTATATTGATAATGACGTTCTTAAAGAAGAAATGGAAAAGAGATCAGCCCTTTATAATAAAAGGTTGAAAGAGTAGGTACTCCGAAAAATTATCTTTGGATGTTCTCGAAGTATATAGTACATAGTATAGAACTTTCCACGTAGTAGCCTGTCACTTCACATTTTGGGCGAAGTTGAAGATTGCTATGCGATAATAAGTGATCGTACATTGTAATGCAGGTTTTGATTTATTTCTTAGGACACCGCGCGCGCACGGACTTGCATCCTAGGTGCACGAACCGATTTAAACTTGTGCGCGCCGCGTGGATCGCGGCATTTAAAGGGGTACAACGCCCAGTATTCTCTTCGCTTTCTTTTTCTCCTGAATTTCGTGAGTTCGCAGAGAACTATCATCTCTTCAAAATCCATATCGCCAAATGACGCTTCGATTTCAAAAAAGTGTGGTCACTGTCGCTCTTCCCGAGCGCACTCTAATTTGGAAATGTGACGTGGTTTGTTTTTTGTTTGTAAGAGGAATATCTGAAAATACCGCGCCGATTGCTAAAATTTTTTTACCGATAACTGCCGCTGCTTTATTCCTGAGTGACATAGGCCATATTTTATGCAGGCAAAAGCTAGTAATAAATATAAAATTACCATTTTTGCCGCCGGCCATTTCCCGGCCCATTATAGAGCAGGAAAAGTCGTTGGACAATTTTCCACGTCAAAAACTGTCTCTATTTTTACAAACTTGTCGCCACGTTGTCGTCGTCTTGTTAACAACCACGGACCGTTGTTAGTACACACAGTTTCTCATCGTGTGTTTCTTCTTCTACCGACGATTCTGCGTTTTTAACGGTTTGTGTGTTTTGTATTGTGTCCTGTACTTGTTTACCAATGGAATGCTGACTTATTGCTTTTCACGCAAAAATGTATTACGGTTATTTTCAAAGTAAGACTCACCTTGTCATATAAGCTTCTAGCTTTTAAATCAACCCACGCATTATAGAGGCTGTGTCCTAAATTGCTTCATTTTGATCATCACGAAAATATTTGCGTAAAATTTTAATTTCTAATAACTATTCAAAAATATTCTTGAACTAAGTGATTTTGCTTAATTATTTTTCTGATAATGAATGACTGTTTTTTTCAAGGTAGAAAATTATCGAAAGACTTTTCCCGATCTGGGGTGGAGCAAGGGGTCTTCAGACTTTTTCTGACTAAAACCACACACAGTTATTAACCCTTCAGATACCGTCAATTAGAGACACAATAGTAAGACAATAGATGCGCGGCCACCGGTGGTCGCTTGGGGATTCATGAATTAATATGTGTACACTTTTTTTGTTGGTATGAGGTGTGTATTAAATTTTAACTCACCCGATTTGTTGTGACAGTCGGACAGACAGATAATTTAGTGATTTTTTATGTGATTAAATTTTTTTATCACGACGTTTGGAACTTTTGGAACAACATTTTTCAAGTTGTTCAACTGTATGTACAATCAGCGCTCAAGGAGTTAAAAGCCTAGAATAAGTCTTTCATTGGTGCCATGACTTTTGAAGTTGACTTATTATAATTACGTAGATATAAAAATCAGTACCAGTCGACAGTAACAAAAACACCTGTTACTTGAGCTCTAAAGTGCTCATGTAACAGGGAGAATAGTGTCATCACTTCAACTAATTACAAAGTTGAAGTGGATTCAGGAATCTTGTGTTTATATGCCAAGGTTGTACTTCCCTCAGCAATGGCGTAGCTACTAAGGGGCTAGGCGAGGCAGTGCCCCAGGGCCAGTAAGCTAGGGGGGGCCTTAAAACTTGATTAAAAACCGCTTGTTGAATGAACAAAAAATTTTACGAACAATATTTCTGTTGATAGTGATAGTGAATCAGATAATGTGAACACTGCAGTATTGGATGCTGTAAATATATTGTTGCCGATCATAATAACGACGACCATTGTCTGACTGTCTAGAGCGTATTATGAATTTAAGGATCGATTTTCGATCCAGACTGCGCGATAAGTAAATGACTCCCGAAAAATATGAAATAAAAGCTTTCGACTTCTGAGGTAGGTATCATTATTATTCCGTTTTGAACATTTGTTTAAATTTTCAATTATTCTCATAAAAAAAAAATATAAATATAATAGTACTTATATTTAATTATATATTTTATTAAAAATTATAAATTGTTATAATATTTAACCACCACGAACCTCTTTACGGTTTCTTACGAGTAGCATTAAGGCTTCTACCTGCAGTTTTGACCACATGAATAGTGCTTTCACATTTTACATTTATATTTGTTAAGACTGAAATCAAATAAAAAATAAGATTTAACTATTTAAGCTACAAAATGTAAATTGGAAGAACAAAATCAATTAAGGGCAATCAGGCCTAAAGTTTAATTATATAAAAGAGGGTGAATTTCGTCTAAATAAAGGTAATATAATAATTTACTCATTTCGACAACCTCCTGAGCGAGGTCAACGAAGTATATCATTTCAAATTCTTATTTAATCGTAGAGAGAGGAGACGAGTTCAAAATTAAGGTTTTATATATATTTCTCGAATATATAAAATATATTTCTAAACAAATATATATATATATATATAAACAAGGTCATCGTTAACCCTTCAGATACCGTCAATTAGAGACACAATAGTAAGACAATAGATGCGCGGCCACCGGTGGTCGCTTGGGGATTCATGAATTAAGATAAGATTCGCACTTTCGTACGTACCGCACGATCTGTTTCGTAGGATAAAAGAAAATAGGAAATTTTCAACAGCATTTAATCCTTATGACCATTTTTACTAGGGTTATTTTTAATTATGAGCATTTGTAGGTATGCTGAACAGAGAGTTAAGTCCCGCAAACCTCCGTTGAAAAGGGAGGATCCTATGGCCACGGTTTTATGTCTGGTGATTTCGGGTTGTCCAATGTTCACCTTGATTGCACGATGCATGTATGTAGTAGTGATGCAGTATGTGACGTCATAGATGTCGCTACAAGCGTTAGAAATACATTAAAGAAAATTCCACTGAGATAAAAATGTCTGTCAAAGGCCCCGAAATCAGTTTTCTTTTTAATCTTTACTCGCTTTTGCTCGCGGCTTCGCCGGCTCACATAAAATATAGTTTATGTCACTCAAGAATACATCAGCTTACTATTGGTAAAAAAAATTTAGCATTAAAGCACCATTTTTTCAAAGTAACGACTTTCAGTGAGCCTACCTCCTACAGTAAAAAAAACAACTCTTTATAATATTAGTGTAGATATAGTGTAACTCCTTCTAAATGGCTGTGTCGATTTTGGTGAAATAATCTGTGTGTTCGAGTGCGTCCCTAATGGTATAGATAGATGGTAGTAGCAATCGTTGTGAATACAGTAGCACTAAAATCGCTCAGGACAACGTCTGTAGGGTCCGTTAGTAAATAATTTGTAAAATTAGTTATTTTACAATAATTTACATTACAAGAACTTGGTCCCTCATGCAGAAAATGTTCCCTTACACGTTTAACATAGAGACGTATATATTATACGGGTGCAAAAGGTCAGGGGTTACGAAACTTTTGTTTCCAAACCACCCTTAGAGTAAAAAGTGCGTAAAATTTTTTGTTTGATGTCGTATTTGCTATGCCTAATGGAAGGTCGTTGCCTTACTTCTACTCATATTTCAATGTTTTAGAACAGTAATTGTACAATAATATCAGTAGATTAGATAGTATTAGTTATATTTTAATATCGTCAATGATTGACCGGCTCTAAGCAAATAAACGGCTTTCTTGAGCAAATACAGTTTTATAAGCTAAACTTTCAGTCGCACAGATTTAGTAGGTACAAGTGAGCAAATTATTCGTAATTTTTATCTCGAAAACTAATCATAGTGAATCTTTTGCCGAGTGGTAACGGCCCCGATTTACGAGTTGTTGATCGCGGGTTTCAAACCCAGCCATGATCTTACTTTGTGTCATTTATTTCATCACCACTGTTCACAAAACGATGAAGGAAAACATCGTGAGGAAACTAGCTTGTCAAAGAATTAAAAACAAAATGAATACATTTGGGAATACACTATCACCAATCCGTACTGGGCCTGCGTGATGGATTACGGTCCATTCCCTCTCCTAGAGAGAGATATATTAGCACAGCCTTTTAATGTTCCCAGCAGTGGGAAAATTAAAAGGCTGATTATGCTTATATGCTTTTGTAGGACCATTTGTGCACAATTAACTAAAGATCAGCTGACCCGGCAGACGTCGGTCTGTCAAAAGGTAGGATTGTCAGCTTAATACCTAAATAAATAGGTATGTGTTACATAGTCTGTCTAAAAAGTCAAACGACTTGGGTAATTATTAGGGTAAAATGAAATCTATTGTAGTCAACACTGGTTCAATAATTAAGGTCGATTAAGAGTTCTTGATCATTGTTTACTAATAGAAGAACCCTACAAATGTTCGAACATAAGTATTTTTTAAATAATTAAATACTATACAAAATTCCCAAATCATTTAACTTTTCAGACAGACTTTTATGATTTTTGTTGCTGCTACCAAGTTTCTCATCATAACAGCCTTCTTGAAACTTCAACAAATAGATTGAAAATAGTAGATTGTGAGGTAGCAATGTAAGTACTATTTCCAATCTCTCGTATTGGCGACCAGCTCCTCGGGAAATAAGTTACTTCCACCCCGATGTAAACACGCTGCTTTTCATAACGAATACAAAGAAAGTAAAAATGAAATAAAAATAAAATGAAAAATGAAAAAGATTGTAGAAACCTACCTATGATTTTAGGTAGGTAGGTATCTTTCTTCTGATTTAGGCGGTAAAAGGTTTCCCCTACTGCTTTAGCCTCTTTTCTTATGAAATTAGGCGTTTAAACACTATTTTAATCTGATGAACTTATCGTGTTAATACAAATCTCTGCTGTACGAAAATGTAAACAAAACTCTACAGCTCGATAAAACCAATGACGGATTACCACTTTGCCGCCATTTTGTTTTTCTGTTTTCTGTGGCCGGCTAGCTATTCAGCCTTTATTATCATTATTCAAAAATTACAAATTATTTGTAATTATTTTAAAGAAACAGTTGAAAAAATAAGTCACTTAAAAATATAGTAGTAATACTTATATTTTAGGTTATTTCAATTTTAAATCGCGCTGTAATTGACTGGCTATAGAAAAAGTTGGAATAAGTATAGTTCAACAGAAATGTCTTCAAACCACCCCTCAGTGGCTCGATGGCCATGTACTTTTGTGGACAACCAGGTAACGTAACAAGCTTAAGTAGTTATAAGTTTGTAATTTTTCAAGATACAGTTATGAAATTTTGTACATAGATTTTTTTATATAAAAACACTAGACAGATGTTTCGGGTTTCGCATATACTAAAACTAATGGTGTATATAGAGGACGAGCACGCTAGCGATCCCATATCAGGAATTGGCGCAATTAACATCGGCCCTCAAGGTATAGCTCCAGAACCGGACGAGCTGCACAACCTGTGGATTAAGTGGTTCACAAAGTCGCTCGCTTGTTATCTCAGATTCAGCAAGCCTTAGAGTCAGGGTTGCTAGCTGAGTTTCTAACAAGAATAATCCACCCTCCACAAATCAAGCAGTGTTGCGGCGGGGGGCGCGGCGCTTAACTATAATTTCATAATCATCATAATGATGTTGATACTAATTAGCATTTTTTTTACGACAGTTGTGAGACTGGAAAATGATGAAGCAACAAGCTTTTAAACCATGCTCGACGTTGACGATAGGCGAGTGGGGAGGGTCCTCTTAGGGCCTGTGAACACCACGTTTTTTAAACGCGACTCGAAGTCGCGCTTTTATCCTATTAATTCATGAATCCCCAAGCGACCACCGGTGGCCGCGCATCTATTGTCTTACTATTGTGTCTCTAATTGACGGTATCTGAAGGGTTAAAAAGGTCTACACGCGTCAACGGCGCGTTTAAAAAACGGTGTGCACAGGCCTTTAAGCTAAAAATGTATTAAAGTCTTCATGTACCTATCTATTTAACGTTCTGTCATAGGCTGATAGTCAGTGATTTAATTAACCGTCACAGTTCAGTGACAACTCTCCAATATAACACATTATTGTGTACTATCTGGTGCACAATGTATCTTCCGCATTAGTTAATTGTCCTTGCTCAATCAACCCGGTCTTCTGATAGGCTTGACATTTACAATCAGTTGGATCTAAATGGGATGAGTGAATCAGAATGAACACATGAATAAACTCGTGTTCATAAATGATTACACAGGATTTAAATTATAAGATTTTAGTGAATTTTTTACATCAGTCAACCTGGACAATTTAACTTGGCCATATCATGAAGTGATCAATTGATAAGATCTGACCACGACATTTATAAATAAATTGAAGTAACTGTTTGTGATAACAAAATATTTTTTTTTTATTAGATGCATATGAAAGTAAATTCAATACCTATAACAAGCCTGCAATTTTTTAATTGCTTGACTGACTCTGATTCTATGGTGCTGATTTACACCCGAGTGATTGCATTTTTAGTAGGACATTAAATTTTACTAAAGCCAATATTTTGTAACTAAATGGGATGTTAAAAGCACCAGTTTTAGTTGAAAATCCACTAAGTTGGCAACACTGACCGTACACCGCTAGACATAGCTAGACTGTTTTGTCTTGATAGTGTGCGCCGTTTATGGCTGTTGATATATTTTTTAAATATCGGATTTTCGATATATCGATATTATTAAATATACTTATCAATATTGGAGTTTGATATATCGAAAAAAATATCGATTATTTTATCGGCTTTGTCTAAAAACACAATCATAAGTCGGCTCAAAATAATTTACTCAATTTATAGGATCAGTCATGTTTTTTGTGGAGTATACAGACTTATAGCGTCAAATAAAACAGAACAAGAAATTATTTAAATCGGACTCAAAATGACGAAGCTATACAGCAATTTTAGTGTATTAGTTCTTGTTTACTTTGTGTATAATAACCGTTGTGATGTGACTGTACCGAATAAAAGTCTTTCTAATCTTTCTATTCTATTGAATGAAGCGACTCGCTGTGACGTCATCAGTCATGATCGGTCTCCACCGCGCTATAAAAACGGAGCGGCAGCGCAGTCTGTCGGCTGCGTTGATTTGTACGCATTGTTTTCGTTCGTATTTAGTTTGTTTGATTATAATGTCATCATACAAATATTGCATTGTGCCAAAATGCAAAAATACTACGGGTCACACACCTAATAAACAATTTTTTTCTGTTCCGAGAGATGCAAAGACACGAAGAAAACGGTGTAAAGTAACGAGGAGGATCGCTTCAATGCAGACGACGCGCCGTTCTGACTATGAATTTATTAGAGCCAGCACCGCGATGTAACATACTACAATTCGTGAGGAAAATAACTTTTTCATTTTTTACCTTACTGCAAAATTTTGATGTGCCCTTTGTCTTACGACAAAATTTAGAACCTACTCTACGACATAATTTTTTTTTGAAGTGGGGAATCATCCAATTACTTCTTCCGCTCGGTGGAGCGCGAGGGTGCAGACTTTACCGACTAAAACTACACCCGGGTCTCGGTCATTTTTTTTTAGGTGCGAATATCATCCAATGACATCGCCTGCAATTGGGCGGATCTGGAGAGTGTCAGACTCTTACGGACTAAAAACCACTCCTGTTCCTTCGTTGACTTTCGTACTGGGACCGAATTTTCTTTCGGAAACAGATCCTACGGTTTGCTGACAACTCCTTGAGGCGCGCGTGGAACAATACGTCGACGTCTTGAGCTCGGTCCGGACGGTTACCGGACGGTCGGACGGCGAGCTTCTTGCTTTTTCAGTTCTTGAAAACAACTTGAGAACTGGCCAAATTAAATTAATTAATTAACTTGCGTGTTTCTATTCTAGTAAAGGATGAACCCAGTATCATTCATTTATTATTTTTCATTCGTTGTTTTCGGTAGTAAATATAAGCATAATATACAATAAACAAGCTACCTCGACGGTAACCATAATGGTCGCAACACGCCTTCAAGCGGTCCAACTGTTTAGCGCGGTTTTATTGCGGTTGGTCCCCCTTTGCGGTTAGCCGCCATAGTGGTCGGCCGCAATTGCAACCGCGTTAAGGCGGCTGGCCGCTCAAACGAACCACTAGGCGGCCATCCGCTAGTGCGTAACGGGCCTATTGCAATGTCCTGATCTGTAACATGCAATCTCTAGCCTCTTACTATAGTAAGTGTTAGTAGGTATTCAAATTTTTTTTTTCAGACGTCATGATGTTAGTATACATCTATACATAAGACATATAATAACACACACAAATATCTCCTTAGGGCCAGGAAACCGTAAAAAACAGCTTCTGAGACTCATAAATGGCCTTGTTATAGGTACGTATATGTGTTGGTTTATTACTCCTGCACGAGCTTGCTGCATTAAAGGGCTGAACGGGTTGGGATTCAATTGGTACCTATACGAGTAGAAAATACAAGAAGGAATAGTAAGTAGGTAGGATAGTTTTAATCCACGAGAATGTTCCCTTGGCATTATTTTTGATAATCACGAGGGTGAAACCGCTGACGAAGCTAGTCAAATGGTTTGGGCCTTTATGGTAACATATATTATACACATTCGTATATTTTCAACAAGTACATTCTGCTTGCTTTATGATGTATGAGATTATGTTATACAGATGAGAGGCTTATTATTTTGACAGGTTTATCTCGTTTTCGGGTGCAAAGCTCCCGCAGCCCGAGCGTAACAAAACGGCTGCCTCTCGTACTACCCTACTTGTAACTGTAGGTAGGTTTCGAAACAGGATATTAATTTTTGACTGACTCAATATTCAAGTTAATATTTGTACCCGTATTTATGGGAGAAGAAATTTGGCCCGTTTAGAAACAGTTCGCTGCAATTATAATTTACTTGTAAAAAAATTACATTATTTCAATTATACTTTAGTGCCAACATGGGAGATCGGTCAGTCATGAACTTGCAGTTAAAAAGCTTTTTTTCGACGGTTATAATAATATGCATTATTTGTGTTTTACCTATACAAAATTGGCACAGACTACAGGCATTTATACAAGCTTTTATTTAGTTTCACCTGTCCCGATGTTTGTCTGTCATCAAATATTGTAAATTAAATTTAACCCATTTCCCGGTTACCGATTGAGCTGAAATTTTGCATGCATGTCTAAATCTGATGACAATGCAATATTATTATGACAAGGAGCTGATCTGATCATGGAACCGGAAGGTGGCTATAGGAACTTGATAGTTAAACGACACAACCTCATCGAGTTTGGGCTCGTATGATTCGTCTTGACAAGTATTAATTATATGGGTATACCGAGCTATAAGTTGGTATGAAAAAAATATTTTCATTAAAGCTTGTTAATTTTACAATATGTAAGATATATCTAACTGCTTGCTTAGTCAATTTCGAAGGAAAAATAGGATGGATGTAAATTATTAAAGCGTGTGTTATGGAACTGGTTCGTGTGTAAAGTGAAGTGCTGCTCATTATAATGGCGCTTCGGCGTCTGTCTGCCCGCGATGATGAATAGACGTTGGGGAATTAATTTGTGTTCACGCACGCTCCCCGGTATGCATCCACCGTAACATCGATAAGCTTGCATCGCTGCGTCGATATTTACCGCTTTAAAACAAAGGCAGCCCAATTTTGGCATATTTTATTTACAATATTTTGCTTTATCAGCTATGTTAAATAGGGCACTAAACGAGGACTATACTGTTGAGTGTTGGTCTCATGTAAACCAGGCGTTGAAATATCAAAACCCGATATATACAACGTCAGTATTTACGTTACATCAGTTTTGCGCGGATGAGACGCATATCTTTCCTATCGATTGATGTTATGTTATGTTTGTAATTTAGCTTTAGGTCTGCGTCTTATTTCGCGTAAATAAAATGGGTTTTCTTTCTTTTCTTCTTCTTTCTGTATTAGTATATGCGAAACTCGAAACATGTGTCTAGTATTTTTGTGTAAAGTCCATGTACAAAATTTCATAACTGCATCATGAAAAATCACAAAGTTATACTCGTAAGCTTGTTGTGTCAGCTAAAATACATAGTCACCGGCTATCCAGGTGGCTGAGGGGTGCTTTTGCACTTGCACCCAGCGGTTGGCTGTGACATGTATTGTTTTAGTGTCGGTTGGGTCCAACTTGAGAAAAAATATATACCTAATGGTATAAAGACTATTAGAATCCATTCATTTACTGATTCTGGATAAACTATGTTCAGGTTTCACATCTTCTATATATATAAAAATCAATGCCACTTTTCGTTGTTATTTTATAACTCAAGAATGGGCTCACCTATCTAAACCAAATTTTTAGGCTTTGTTCGGACTATTTAGTAGATGGTTTATTTGAAGTTTGGTAGGGTAGAGTAGGGTATAGTAGGGTATAGTAGGGTAGAGTAGAATAGTGTAGAGCAGTGTAGAGTACTGTAGAGTAGTGTAGGGTAGAGTAGGGTATAGTAGGGTAGAGTAGGGAAGAGTGGGAGCGAAGCCGTGCGGGCAAAAGCTAGTAAACTATAAATAAGGTTGCATAGAAAGAGAAATGTTGCAGCAAATTACATTAGTTATAAAATAAAATTATTATATAGTTAATGGCAACAATTCGGTTAAAAAAACTGTTGTTGTTTGTTCTTGTTAGATCTTGTTGTTGATGTTGTTGTTGAATGGACGTCGATCGCATTACATTAAATTTTGTGAATATCCCTAATCCAGTTTCAGAATACACGTAATGACAATGATTTCACAAACTACCTGCCCTGCATTACATATGAGTTGTTCATACAGTACCCCTTTTTATTTTTAAAAGCAGTTATAAATATGACATGAGTCATTCTCATTAGTGAAAAAAGTTGTTTCAGGACTTTATCACAACAGACTGTTTAATTATGCAACGTTACGGGCTATGTTAGGCTTAGCTACCTAGTTAGCTTTTTAACTCTGATGGTTTGAATTTTTTTTTATGCACCTTGATGTTCTGGACCTTTTACTTGTAAAACTCGTTTAAGGTGGTGCATCATGACTCACATTTTCACTGTTTTTCATACAACCGCTCATAACTGATTATGACGTTATTACACATTTTTCATTAGATATTTTGGAAACACAATATCTTGTGGATATTATCTAGGTTTCTAAAGAAACCAATTTCTAAATTTGTGTAAAACTAATCCAGTAAAATCCTCTGAAAATGTCCTATTTTGTATGAACTTTGACACTTCATAATTTGCCTAAAAATTAAAAAGTCAAAAAAGTAATCCTCCAGAGACCTTGCAAATTTTATTAAGATTCTTAACGACGAAAATTTTTTCCAAAAACTTTTAAGGATTTAAAAAAAACAGCTATTTCCTGGAGCAAGTTTTGCGAAATTTTCGAGTAAATCTCGGAATTACCGAATACTAACAGGGTTTTTAGGCGTTATCTCTCTTTTTTTGCGTTGCCTATTCGTCAAACATCGCGTTGGATTGCATTAAATAAAGTAACAAGCTTTTAAACCATTTTCGATGTTTACGATAAGCGAGTGGAGAAGGACCCTCTTAACCTGTTACCAATAGTTTACAAGAAGTGAATTTTGTTAAAGACGCGTCATAATCATCATCATCATCATTATCATCAGCTTTTTTAATGTTCCCACTGCTGGGACTCAGGCCTCCTCTCGCGTTTTAATGTTAGAGTATTTTAATTACAAAAATGCTAATTTTTTTGGGCATATTTGTTTTAATATTACTTTTGGCACAAATATGACAGGTGCTGGAAACAGTTTGAGCTTCTAGCTGACGTAGAATGGTTCTTCATCATCTAGAAACACTCAATTCAATAAACACTGTTGGTTTTTATGATTTTCCGTACAGTTTTTTTTTTCCAATTTTCTCATAATAAGAACCTTTGATTAAATTGTGTTGGCGTAACTTGATTGCGTTGCTTTGTATGCAAAGACATTAAACATATACAACCAATTTGTATGTAACTACGCAAGCAATAAGGAAATCTGTAGACTACAACAAATAGTTTGTAAAAGTTCATCTGTGTCATTTTATTAGAAAGAAGAAATACATTAAGCCATTTATTAAAAGAATACAGTGTAGGAGAGATAGATAAGTAAAATAATAGCCTTCATAAAGGGAAAGAGAAATTATTCATTAAGAAATATTATTAATTCTATTCAGGTTGGGATATTACGTGGGGCAAAAAATATAGAAAGTCTCTGGATCGGGTAACATACATTAAAAAAAAAATGAATACGGAAATAGAACTCTGCGAACATGTTACTTTTTATTTTGCCTTTCATTGTGGCGTCCTTTCAAAGACTAAAAGGTAGCCACAATGAAAAGGCAAATTATGTACAAAGAAAACGACACATTATATAAAAAAAAACTCGTGAACATTTTCGTTCAATGATTTTTTAAGATTTTCGTTGTGGCAAGTCAACAAGAGAGTTGCCAGAGACTTCAAATGGCATTTGGTGATAAAGCACCATCTTGCAGCTCAGTGTATTCATGGTTTGGAGAATTTAAACGTGGACGTGATCATCTCTATGACGAGTTACGTGAAGGTTGGTGGTCGACTGCAGACTTAACGCGGGACCAGAAACGACTGAGTGTCCAGTGGTGCCACAAAATGATAAAAAGATAATGGAGGACAGTCACTGGCTGTATATAATATCTAGACAGGTGACGAAACCTAGGTGTACCTACTGCTTTGAGCCTGAAAGAAAAAGCCAGTATGTAGGCAGAGTGGGTCTTTTCCTTTGAAGATTTTCCGACGACAGTTAAAAAAACTCGAAGTATTGATAAAAAAATGGTTGCCTCTTTTTTGGGAAATCAGTACATTACGCTACCGTATCGCTAGAAGATCAAAAAACAATGACTGCAGATTGGTACGTCAACACAAGTTTGCCCAGAGTCTGAAAAAAAAGTTCACGAAAAGCGTCCTCGAATCAATGTACTCCTCCACCACGATCCGTTCCACATTGGTAACAGAAGCCTATTTGAAGGCTTCTGTTACTGTGTGGAACTGTGGACCTCGCACCCTGCGACTTCTATTTGTTTAAACAATTAAAGACAAACATAGCCATGAATCGGCATTGAACACGTTCCGAAAACCATTGAAGAGGTCCCTAAAGAAGACTGGTCCAACTGCTTTGTACAGTGGTTTCAGCGAATGCAAAAATGCGTTAATTGCGAGGGAAAAAGAAACTTTCAGCACCTATGCGCTAAGTTTAAGAAAGAAGGTTTTGCAGGAAATGGAGTATTCTACTTACTCAGTGAGAGGAGGGTGGGTATCATTAACCTGAGCAAAACTAAGGATTAAATCTGTTGTCTGAAACTTGAATCCATTGCCCTTTTAACTTCGCAAGCAAGAAGGAACAATTTGTTTTCAACGAATATTACACCGTGTTCATTTTGGTTTTGGTAATTAAAAATTTCAAGTAAATGCGTTGGTAGATTAATTTGTAGCCTAAATTCACTTGTAAGGTGCAACATGCACATATTTTACTACGTGCTGCATAAGAAAAGAGTATATATAAAGAAAAGCTTTTTTTTAAACAAATCTTTGACTGAATTATTCAGGCTGGACTACACATCTAATTGTAAACATGTAAATATGAATTCCTCAAGGAAAACATGAATTATGCAGAGGTCAATTGAATTGATATTCAATGAATCCATCCAGAATCGTTATTCTATTGTAAACAAAGGACTATGAACCAGTAGAGAAGAGTTCCAGAATCTGATTCCCATGACAAAGTAATATTCAGTCGTAAATCTTATGCAATACGGTAACACGGACAAAGGCAGCACCAGTACCGATGTTGAATATTGATCGTTTATTCATATCTGATTGCTGGAAGCTTAATTCATTATGAAATAAATAAAATTTTTGAAACAATCGAAATAATAGGAGTACCTTATTTTTTTCGGTGGGCAAAAATCATACAATGACAACCCCCGCTCTTGGGTGGAGCGGGAGATAGTGTCAGACTCTAACCAACTAAAAACTCACCCCGTTCCTTCTAGCCTTCATACCGGGGCTTGAGTTCTTTTCGGATAACCCTGGCCCCAGTGGGCTTCGAACCAGCTGGGCCCCTCCTGTTGCTGACAACTCCTTGAGGCGCGCGGGAACAGAGCACGCCGTCGACGTCTTGGGCTCGGTCCGGACAGTTACCGATTGGACAGCGAGCTACCCATGGCTCGCTGTCTACGAGCCCGTGTCTACGGTAGCTGGAAATTGGGATCGGATTCCCGGTGGCGGCGGCGAGAGCGCCGTTGCCTAATGCGGTCGGCCTCCTCCTTTGCTTGCATTACTGCTTCGCAGATGGAGGCGACCGCCTGCCACTCCTCCTCGCTCCGGACCATGGCCTGAACCAAGGCCCGGCGCGAGAGGTCTCCGTCGCCGATCGCCCCCACGAGGCCACGGTGATGATCCGCCCAAGCAGGGCACACCTCGACTGTGTGCTCCACCTTGTCCTCCTGGCGTTCCGCACAGTGGCGACAGCTGGGCGTCTCTTCCGCTTGATTCCGGTGCAAGATCCTCCCGAACATGACATGTCCGGTGAGGACCTGCGTCATGCGGAAGGTAAGGACGCCGTTCCAGCCACGCCTCAAAGAGGGGACTTACCGCCATAATTGTGGCGTGCCCAGCACTGGGTTGCGATAGTCGCTGACGCCATTTCACCATGAGATCCCGCCGGAACTTTGTCCGCCATGCCGTGACCTGTATAATAGTAGTACCTAGCATAGGCGTAAAGTATCAAGTTCTTCCTTGGGGATGCGTTTAGAAAGAAGGCGTTTTCGCCTTAATACTTTTAAGAAATATAAAAATTCCTTAAAAACTTACAATTAGTTCTAACACAAAAATTTGTAATAGTTGAAACACATAAAAGATGCTAATTGGGAAACAAGCGTTGGAAATTGGGGCAGTTAGCACAAAGAGAGGCAAGCACATGGGGCCCAGTTAAGACACAAAGCTAAAGCGAAATGATAACAATTCTAATAAACCTGGGTATCTGCAGGGCGATTTCGTCGAGACTGTCAATTGGTTCGGTGAGCGGTCGCTCGTGCAGACGGGTCGGGCCCGTTAGCACGTCCGCGTTCAGGTTTTGTCTAGCATTGGTGTTTCTGTTCATCCTCCGCATTGCTTCGGCGCGTCGTAGATTGCGGAAACGGTAGAAGAAAAACGACATTCTATTTAAGTTGGGTGCACTTGTGCAAGTGGCCCTACTCTTACTCTCTGTAATGGGTGTAATTCACTGCTGTTAAACAAAAAAAAAAATTCACTTTTACACTGATTTAACGTAATTAATTAGTATAATTTGCGCTAGTTTGAATTGTTAAATTCAAACTAATGATAATTATAATAATTTAATTAATAAAAATAATTATTTATTTATATTTTATTATATTTTTTTTATTAATGACAATTTCTTAGTCGGTTTTTAAATAAAATATGAAAGCAAAAATATTAAAATCCAAAACTTTTAGAGAAAGTAAAAAATAATAAGTTTAAAACAGTACATATAAAAAGATATGAATGAGTATAAAGCTAAAAAAAATAGTTGATTAGAGAAATGCGTTGAGCTATTTGTTACGGTGAGTGTATGAAGTTGAGCCTTTTTCTACGTTCATGACCTACATTCCATTCGGAAGCGGCAGCTTGCAGGTACATAATTTATGATCCTGATCTATTCTGAGACACCAACCTGTCCTTTATTACTAATCGCATGTGTTTATCTAACAACAATTTCGATGGCACTAATGGATTTCTCCATGTAGCTTTACACCACAGTTAACTGCATACGACAGCTCACTCTATCTGACTTAACTGAATTCATATTCCAATTATTTAAACCAAAAATGAGTATTTTCTCCGATTTCGAGTCCAAAAGCTAACTAAATGTTAATGTTTCACTTTTTTGGAAAAAATAATACAAATTTCTGGAAGGTTGTTTTTGGAAACTATTGCTCTAACTTGCTGGTTCTGAAGCAAATAATATTATCTACTTCTAGTCGTAACATACTTAGTAAGGTTATATTGCATGTATTGAGACTTAAAATTTACTAATGTATACTAGTGATATGTGAGGACTTCAAGTCTCAATAAAAGTATACCTACTTAACAAAATAAAAGTAAAGTTCGCGTTGAAACAGTAAAGTTTAAATTTTTCGAGTTCAGTTAAGTCTCATTAACGTATTATAGAGGACTATGGTTAGTGTATTATAAGACAGTTGCCTTGTGACAGCGGACGCGACTCTAGATTCTCTAGCAAGGCGGGGGAAGACAGCACTCAACCTTATCTCTCATTAGCGTCAAGGCTCGTCGCGTTCTGCATCTTTTTATGTATTTTCCTTTGCTCAGTGTAGGTACAATCGTTTTATTTTTGGTATGCATGTTTTAGAACAATTTGCCGTGAATTGTAGTCAACTGTTTTTATAAAATTTATGAAATTTTCTGATGATTTACCGAGTAGCCAAACTTTTCTTATTCATTATTATTCATCTTCTCTATTTGCCTATGAAGAGTGGTCCAAAAATAATTATCGGGTATTTAAAACCCAGCTAAAAAAATGTCCGAGGTCCTTTCCGTTCCACAAATCCTTTCACAGTGAAACAATCTATGTAATTGGATATTTTTCTGTAATTCATTCAAATGAATTTATTTCAATACATGAATGTGAGCAGTCAGAGTAATTACACTCTTTACACAAAAATGTTGAAAAGAGAACAAGAATGTTGATAGTCGTTTCGAACACGGTCGGAAAAGAATATGCTGAATGTGTTCGTTCACGTTGGTTTATAAGAAACACGAGAAGGCACTGTGCTCTTCTAAATGATACACACACAGGGTATAGGAAACACATGAAATATGAAAACTATGATGATGACAAGCCCACCCATCTCGTCCCTCTCAGTAGACAGCAATAAGATAGTTCAAGATATTGTGCTTGCAGAACAAGAAGTAACTACGTTCTGAGATCACAAAGGCGTCCTCTTATAACAGCATTCAAAGGATCCTTACAAACAAATTGCATCCGTTAGGAGCTGAAAGTGTTCAGTCAGTGCGATTCGATATTTTACTTTGGAAAGCACCTGGCTTATTAAGTCTTTTCTTATTGACTTTATGAACCTGTTCTTTAGATATTGTCTCACTATTCTCACCAAAAAATTGCCTGAGGCTTTTCTTAAGCCAAAAGCTTAAGAAAAGCCTCAGGCAATTTTTTAGTTTATTGAGCGATTCGAGAGGTAAAGTTTTTGTTTGATCGGTTTTTCTGGTTTATACATTTTGCATACTTATAAAATAACTTAAAAAATAGAATAAGTACACCTAGTATCATAACTTTGTGATGCCCTTGTAAAGCGTACTTGTATAAAACTACATCTTGTCCTATATGGAAGCGTAAATGCGCCATGAGACCGAAACTAGGCTCGCAATAAAATTCAAGATAGCGCCTTTGTGCAAATTTATCGTCATGGGTTACAGTTTCATGGATACCCCGAAGGTAGCTCAAAATCAAAATTTACGACGATGCCAGCGAATATATTTTTACTTTTTCATCATACCCATGATTCATTCGACATTTTCATTTTTAAGTACTCACTACACTGCACATGGTTCAACAAGAACATGGCCGGTTGCAGTTCCGTAGCCAAATAGTAAAACGAGATCCTATACTAAGACTCTGGTGTCCGTCTGTCTGTCTATCTGTCTTCCACCAGGCTTTATTTCATGAGCTTTGATAGCGAGACAGTTGAAATTTTCACAGAACATGTATTTCTGTAGCCATGCAACAAACGTGATTTTTTGCCGTTCTTTACAACGGACAGTACGGAACCCTTCGTGCTCGTTCCGACTCGCACTTGGCCGATTTTTATACAGGTACTATATTGTCATTACTGTTGGAGTACCCCTGTATCCGACGATTTTATGTGGTTTTAATCCTGCTTCACCTAGCAAACTATATGAGGACGGACGCCGCGGCGCAAGCGTGACTTGCTTATTTGATTTACAATTTTTGCAGTGGCAGCAATACAGTACAGTGTAAAAGAAGTAAAGAAAAGTAAAGAAAGATCGAGAGCCTGCAAAATCAGTACCATATTTTAAGAAGTTCACTGAACTTGGAAAGTATATAATGTGTAATGTACACTTTCCATGTACAGACCTTCGTATACTCCATTAAATATGATTGTCAAATTAAAGTAATATAGTAGTATATAATTACTCCGATCCCATTGATTATATCACTAAGTAAATCTGTAATCTACATATTAATTCTAAATATAATTAAAAAGTTAGCCATTCTACTCTACTATGATCGTTCATAAACTCATTATGTTGTTCGAACAATATTAAATTACTCCGATCGTAATACCGATATTTTGTGTATTTCTGTAACTACATAATTTCTAGTTAGTGAGCGATTGCGTGTACAGATTTGTTAACACTGATTTAGCTATACCTGTTACTGTTGGTAACAAATTGTTGAATACAATCAAAAGTACACACAGAATACGATTTTATTTAAGATGTTATTTATAAATGGCCAACAGACGTTGGTTGAATGTACCAATTTATAACGTTTAATAGAGCCCTTTATTTCACATCTAACCAGCCATACATACGGTATAAGCAAAAACATTAATAATGCATGATTTTGTATTGTTCGTTGGAACAATGTAACGGATCCTTGCACGTAATTCAAATCTCTTCTGATAGCATTGAAATATTTCACGAATAATATTCTCACAGTGAATAACTAAGTGGCTAATACAGAGTGGAAAAACAAAACCGCCCCAATGCAAGTGGGACTCTCGCTGCGGGCCCTGTCCCGAAGCTGTGCTCAACTACACGCTTTTTGAAAATAAAAGCCGCAAAAAATCTCAATTTAATTAAAATGACAGGCAAGAAACTTTAACTGTAGCGACAAAGGTAATGGTGAGGGCTTACTGATGTTTCCGACGATTCGAGCACTATCTTTAATGAAGCTGTAAAATTTTAAAATATAAAATGAAGTAACAAAGGTGGCTTTAAGCCATTTTAAAGCCACAAAAAGATGGCGCATCTTTTGGTAATAATGGCTTTGTGAATGTATATTGTATTTCACGAGTATGTTCACGTGCCGAAAGCTGAATCCGTGTTTCTCTTGGTTATGTCCGATGACATTCATTTTAATGTATATAGATAAGTAAATTAGTTAAATCAATCAGTGTGATTGTTGACGAGATAATTCTCATTTGATTGACTTACTTAGATTTGGTAATATAAATTAATATTTATCGCAAAAGTCTTTTATCTGACTGTACAAAACAGTTTTATTTTATTGGTGCCCAAATCGACACCAAAGGTAAGGTTAAGCCTCAACCACGACACACCCAAACGATGAAGTAGAGAACATGTATGAAGATACATCTCGGACCATGCCTGGTTAAAACTCTTTTCACAGTGGCCATGGTCCTCCTTAACCACGGTGAATTCAGTTTGAGTTAAAGCTTTCAACACGAAACTAGGCAGAATTGAATTTGAATATTAGAACCACCGGGGACACCTAAAAGTTCTGTTGGTCACGGACGGCCTCTCTAACCTGTGCTCACAAACTCTTTCGTTCGGGAGTTTGTGAGCACAGGAAATGGACCTAGCAAAGCACCGATGACGCAACTAATGTGAGAATCAGATCGACCTTGTCATGTCAACGAAGAAGTAAATATTCAATTTAATCAAAAGCTATTGATGTCTTTGTGATTAACGCGATGAAAACCAGAAGCAAACACAAGGTAAAGAACATCGATCTTAGATATCAAACTGGAAAGCTTGCTCACAAGAAGCTCTTACAATATTTATTTCAGTTAATATCGCTTTAGCACCACAGACAACGGAAAGGGGTTTGGGGTGTCAGACCGATTCGCAACCAATCAAATGAGAGAAGTTATCAACAAAAGGAATGAGGCGTCTTATTGAATGCCATAGATTTCAGCTCAGGGCGCGCTTGTAAGGCCACTGATTGCATCGAACGGAACACTCACAAAGATGTACCGATACAGATGAACGAACAGAAAATAAATGAAACATTTCAAGCTGATACCTACATTTCAATATAGAGCTCATAATCTTAGAGATTTCGATTCAAATCTGTAGTCACGACCAAGATCGTGGGCTCTGAAAGCTTGGTAATATCAACTTTGAGCGCCAGTAGTTCTTTTGGCGACCTCTGAGCGAGTAGCGGAAGGACTACGCACTCGTTTGCAAAATAGGCAGCAGTGTGGGTAAAGATTCCGGATGCTCGTCAATACAACCTTATCTCTTTCCTTGTAGCAAGTTGGTTGACTACGTACGCCTAGAGGGCGACTCGAAAGTTGCTATACTTCTTGATGACATCAATTTCAGAGAACGATAGACCATTAAATAAAATGTTAGAGTACCTATCTAAAGAAGTAAAATATAAACATACAGGTAGTGTCTGTGTGTTTTGGTTTCAGTCAAGTTTCGGCAAAAAATATAATTTAAGACTAAACTCTTGTTTTCAAAATAAAATTTTGAAAACAAGAGTGCTGGCCAGATTATCTTGTTAACTCTTCATAATTATTGGGTCACCAAGATACAGGCCTTGCCTAGTTTGAGACCCATTACTAACTTGTCAATGTAATTTTTAGTTCATTTCCAAAGTCTCTTAATATGTAACTATACTGTATATGTCTTAATTAAATATATAAATAAAACATACATAAATGAAGTTTTGCCTTTATAATGTTAGTGTTAATGGAAAAGGGCTTTCATGCAACACTTTTATAAAATGTGTAAAGAAAATTGTTTTAGACAGTCTTAGTAACATAGACTAGATAGGTAATATTAAAAGTGAGATAAAAGATAAAAAGGCCCTTTGTTTAGCTTTCCTAGAGTGTACGTACAAGATGCTCGGTAAAAAACGTTTGTTTTTAACGTTTCTGTTATGCTGCAATAGTCTGTTCAAGACGGCTCTAATAAGTGTTTTCTAGGGCGAAGTACCGCTTAGCTTCTTTGTAGAATATTATGAACATGAAAATATAATTAACTAGATTTTACCCGCGGCTTCGTCCGCGATTTTTAATATACTTTAATTCCTCGCCCCTTTTCTTCCATCTTTATCCCCCTTTTCTCACTTAAAAAAAAATAGCCTATGTCCGTCTCCAGGGTTCCTAACTATCTCTGCACCAAAATTTGCCATTTAGGCGTAAAGACGTAACAAACAAACTCACTTTCGCTTTTATAATATTAGTAAGGATTTTAATAGAAAGAGAAAACGAGTAGGTACTGATCAATAATTTCCAAACAGAAGTATTTTTTCAATTTATTAAAAAAAGAAATCTTTTTTATACAGTTATTTATATGAAAATCCATTTATAATAATAAACTCGTATCTTACTAATATTATAAAGGCAAATCTTTGTATGGATGTGTGTATCTTTTAAAAGCTAGAACAACACAGCGCACACGTGTGTCTCACACGCCGATCTGGGCGCATCGTTCTCCATACATATTACATGGAAACTAGACTTATAGAGTTACATCCACGCGACGTCTCGTTCGACGTACAAATCAGGCGTGTTACCCGTGTGTTTTGGTCTAATGTAGTTCTAGCTGCTTTGTTATTTTCATCAAATTAACAAATTCTCTGTTCTAAATTCAAAAATATTTCTATTTTTTATATAACGGCTTGATACCTTGGCTTCTCCTATTAAATATTAGGTATTTTATATTTGTGTTACTTGTAAAAACAAATGTTAAATTTAAGATTTGAAGAAATCAAAACTAATTTATTCAAAGGCAATTTTAGAAAATTTTCTTCGGTTTGACATTAACAAAAGACAGCAATGATGAATGATGTTTGTGGACTGTTATAAACGCGAAAGTTTGTATGAATGGATGTCTGTTACTTTTCACGCAAATACTACGGAAGGATTTTAGACAGAGCCAGACGGGTAGTCCATAATTATCCTGTAATAGCACATAGGATACTTTTGCCGCCGGGAGTATGATGCCCTGGGTTATTGTTTTTATTATAAGCTAGCAAAGCCGCTGGCAGCAGCTAGTATTTGATATTTTTTATTAGTTTAATCAACTGTTTCAAAAGTATATCGTGGTAAATGTCATATTTAAAACAAACGGCTTTTACCTCGGACAAAGGACAAGCATTGCCATACAACGTGGCAATATCGCCAGTCTTTTGGGCACATTACCAGTCCACAGCGACGTGGAAGAGTTTTTTTACGCCACATTTTAGTTTGATTTCCGTTAATTGTAATTAGCGTAGGGGTTTTTATTAGATTTTTAGTTCAGTATTTTTTTAAATGTAAATGATTATATTTTGTTCTTATGTCCTAAAAAAAAAACACATATATTAAGTAAGTGTTTTAAGTAGGTACCAAGTAGAAATTTAATTTACTTTTATCCCGTGTATTGTAGCAGTGGTGGCCGTGTGGTAATGGCCCCGACTTACGAGTCGGTCGCGGGTTCGAACCCAGCCAGGCGCATTACTTTGTGTAATTTATTTCATCACCACTGCTCCCAAAACGGTGTAGGAAAACATCGGGAGGAGGCATGTCCTTGAACCAAAAATTCGAAAACCTGTGACTTTCACCAACCAGCCCTGGACTCGCGTGGTGGATTACGGCCCACTCTTAAAGAGGAGGTCTGAATCCCAGCAGTAGGAACTTCAAAAAAAGGCTGATTATGCTATGCTATGATTAAATTTTGTACTTATGTCCTAAAAAAACACAAATATTAATACCAAGTTGAAATTTCATTTACCTTTATCCCGTGCTACTTATAGTCACTACTCAAAAACTAATATCTAAGCGTCTAGTACTAGTATTGCGTACTAGACGCTTAGATATTAGTTTGTAATATTATTCAATGTTGTGGTGAACTTATACTATGTAGCTCTTTATGAAGCGGCTTATACTTACTAGGAGATGAAAAATGCCAAGTGACTCGCCCCGGCTAGCGTTATTTATTCTGAAGCTATAAATAAAATGGGTAATATCAATTTAGTCCTGTTTTCTACTAAAAAACAAGCCTTTGCTCCACCAAAAATAATAATTGTAGGTACACAAAAACATGCTCTTCTGTTGTTTAAAAAAAATAAGTATGAATTGGCGCGGCCTTCTAAGCTAACCTGTCTGTATTTGGGTGCCTAAAGTTCCTTAATAATCCTACAAAGTCCACTATTATTAGGTGTAAAATCAATGTTTTTAATGCAGACTAAGATTTTTGATACACCGTGTAAAAAATCCCAAATAAAAATAATGGCATGAACTTGGATTTCTCGTATCTCAAGTTCCCTCGAGTAGGAATAAGAATCTAATGCGGCAAAGGCCTTGGCCTTGAACGAGATATTTCGATATATATCTTGTTCAAGGCCGGGGCCGCATCGGACGGCCGCACTAGGGATTTCTTTGAAATTATTTGAGAAATTTGACAACCGGTCGTTAATGTGTATTCTTATTTGCATTATGTGTAGATAAATAAACTGTCTTATCGACAAGACCGCAATTGTGCCCCTAGTTACACATAACAAAATAAATCTATATTTAATATTTTTTTTTAATAAATTTTGGTTACTATTGTGACTTTAAATTAACGATTTTTATTCAAATGTGACTTGAAATAGAAATGACTAGAATTTTGTTTTATGTTTTAAAGAGCTCATACACTACCTCTTGTGTATAAGCTCGAACATGTGAAACTGTTAAATAATTCAGTCTACTTCTATTTACACGGCAAGCGTTTATTTGGAAAAAAAATTACTCATTAAGGATACTCGTAACTTATATAAGTAGTGTTATTTTACTCATTTAGTTGTCAAAGTGCCCATGTTGGCTGTTTATTTAGATTTTTAGTAAGCGTACCGTATTGTATAATAATGTTGTAATGTTCCCACCGCTGGGACTCAGGCTTCCTCTCTAGTAGAGAGAACGGGAGAAAATGGGGCGTGGTGAACCCACCACGCGGGCTCAGTGCGGATTGGTGAATGTCACATGTTTTCGAATTTCTGGTTCTAGGAATTTCTTCACCGATGTTTTCTTTCACCGTTTTGAGAGCAGTAGTGATGAAATAAATTAGACGGGGCCTGGCTGGGTATCCAACCCGCAACCTACAGCTTGCAAGTCAGGACCGTTACCACTGGGCCATCACTATTCATATTATTATACAAAAAAATGTTACAATAACATGTCAGAATACTAAATACATATGCATATTATAAAACTCTAACAAATAAACAACGCACGCAAAGTTCATGTTTGACTTCGGGTTGTATGTAACTAGGTAGTATTTATCTAATATTGTGAGAGGAACCTTTCAAAACGGCGCGTTGTTAAAAGCTTTTTTATTTTCTATCCGCCCGGTTAACATCATGGGTAAAATAGAAACGGGCTACGTGAACAGAATGGCAAATATACATACAACTAGGTTTTCTCAGCAAAGAGGAGGGACCAGCAACTTTTATCCAGTACCAATTTAAGTTTCTTGTATTAAGGAAAATTCGTGGCCACTTTCTGAGGGATTTACGAGGCTTAAATAAAGCCAACAGCTGCAGGCCGATGAGCTATCTATTAAGAGTAGTTTTGGAATGCTTAAACTGTTCATTAAAATTTAAAACACTGCCAAAGAACATCGCCGAGGAGATTGTTGATGAAATTATTAGCTGTCTACCTATATAAGTACTCACTTGTATAGGTTAGATACTATGATATATACCAATGAATTAATTGACTTTATTTTATCTAATCAAGATTATTGCCAGTCTAAGGACTACACAAAAATCGTCATAATTGGGAACTGAATTGACTAGATTTTTAACGAAAATATAATCATGGCTAAGTATTTTTATGCTCATGGCTTTCATAATTTTTGGGTAATTTGATCGTTTAATATTGCTACTAATATATATTGGTCTAGTAACATAATATGCTATGCTTTATGTATTGATAATAAATACTTCGAAAATACATTTCCGCATTAAATAATAAACATAAAAATGACTTTTTGTGCTAATATAGTGGCTAAAATGACACAATATATAATGTTGTCACAACAATAAATACAATATTCGAGAATCACATCACCAGAAAAAGTATGGCATTAGACATTTTAACAGCCATCCAGCCTAAAGACATAGAGAAAAAGAAAACATAACATATGACATGACATCATGTCGTTCGTTCAAAAATGCGTTTTTGAAATTCATAAGGAGGTACATAGGTATTATTGACATACGTAATCTCACCAACTGAAAAACTGGAATCTCTTTATTAGTTGGTAGAGTCCGTCTACTGAAAGCGTGACCTGAGAAAAGGAGGTTGAAACCCAAAAATTTGAATATGGTATTATTGAAATAGTAGGAGAAAAATGTTTTGGTACTTGAGTATTTTTTTATATAAGACGATTGTACAATAGTTGTATAAGAACTTAAATTTGTGTAGATTTATTTATTGGTAGATGTATGGTAAAGGTTAATAATACACAAAATGTTAGTTATTCTTCCAAATTTATTTTATCTGTTCTCTCAAATGCCGTATAAAATATTCTTTATTTACAATTTGGCATTTTGGCCTTCCGACAAGAATACCAAGAGCACAACACTGCGATAGTCAAATAACATAGTCATCATCATTCATACGGTAAAAATATCTAGTGGTCAGTCAACAATGATCAAGATTATAGTGTCACACTAACTTAAAAATCCAAGATCGTGTATAAACATTGTTGTTTTTCTTAGAAAACAACTTCTTTCTCTTCTTGTTTTTGTTTAAACTCACTGATGATAGTGTGTAGCAGCTTTCGCACATAACTTTATATTGTTTTACCCATGATAAAGCAGTTATTGTTGATAAATAAATATCTGTTTCAAAAAACTGACAATTGCAATCATAGACTTAGACGTGATTTTGGCGGCAAAATAATGTTGCCACTTTAATTTAAAAAAAAAACTCCAGGTTACGCTTTCGTTAGACAGACTCTATCTATTAATAGTAATGTCTAAGACAAAATTGTTTAGAAATTTAATCTGTATACTTTTATATTTATAGTATATTATTCATCACAAGAAGCTAAAAAAATATGCCAGTAAGATTTTGTTCGGGACATCGTCATAATCCTTTAAATAATCAAACTAATATTGTAAAAACGAAAAATTGTATGCGTTTATTTGTTTGTTACTTCTTCATGTTTGAACGGCTTTCGATGAAACTTGGTACACAAGCAGACCTTTTTATCCCGGGAGTATGTTTCTCTGGGAAAAATTTCGACTATCAGGCGGGCGAAGCCGCTGTAACATTACTTACTCATGATCTAATTGAAGGAACGAATTACTGTTTGTGGGATGTTCTTTTTGTTTTTATCGAATAATAATGTAATATCGTATTTACGCTTCAGGAATACGCCTCTGTCACACTTTTTTGTACTGATTGATTAAATAACGGTAAAAATTACAAAATGGCTAGGTAATTCGATTTTCAATACACTTACTCGAAAACAGGCTCTTATCACACTACGAACAGATTCAACATGCCATGTTTATCAACCTCGTGTTTTTTTTTTAATTTATCATAACAAGGGCTTTTTTCATTCCGATTTCGTCATGGTTAACCGTGATTATTATTTATTTTTAAAGCAAAGAGGCAGATATTTTAAAGATTTTAATATTTAATGAAAATTAAAATTGTGTTTATGAACAGAATATCATAAATAAATAAGATTATTTATACAATAATTTGTTATTATCAACAAATTAACATTATCTGCGTTCTAATTTCAAAAATATATGAATTTCTATTTTTAACATTAGGTAGGATGTATACGGTTTGATAGTTGATATCTTTGCTTCTTCTTCAACCTGAGAAGGTAAAGCGCGGGATAAAAGTCTATTAATTTTTTTTTTGTGAAAAAAAAGTTTCTTTTAGGATTTGAAGACAATTGTTTAGATGGTACCGCCGCCGATTAAGTTAAAAAATACTTGCGATAGCTTGCTGCCATCTTAGAAATCAAAACTAAAATGTATGGCAACTTTTTAAAATGTTCTTCAGTACAAAATGAACAAAAACGAGTCGAAATTTTCAGAGAAAGTAATTATTTCTTCGTAAGTGAATTGAAAAACGTCGTTTGATAAATGTGGACATTTGTCCCTTGTATTAAAATGTACTATTTCTAATTAACATTGTTAATTCGTGAATCCCCAAGCGACCACCGATGGCCGCGCATCTATTGTCTTACTATTGTGTCTTTAATTGACGGTATCTGAAGGGTTAATTGTATGTATTTATTATTGATTTTGTTTACTACCTACAATGTTCTATTTCTGCACCACCCCAAAGTCGACTGGTAGGAAATGTAGGTATAAGGCATCTAAGTCCTCCTCTGTATAGTATATGTCTTACTAATGTATAAAGTTTTGATAAATGAAAATAGTTGTCATGTGTGAAGATGTGCACCTAATGTCATTTTGAAGAAGTCTCTTCAGCACATTAGAGACTGATACGTACCTATTTCTAATTAAGTTGACTGACAAGAATCCGAGAAACTATTTCATCTTCCAATGACACTAAATACCGTCCCAGTTGAAATAGGTACTCTATCTATTAGCTCCGAGTAAGAAACTTTCCAAAAGATCTGTCATCAATCCTTATCTTTCTTTATTAAGTAAGATAGAAGTTGAGACGGGCGCTGGTCTTTCATCAAAACTTGGAAGTTCTGTTAAGCTCAAGGTTTAAAGAATCTTCATTATTTTCGCCTCTTAAAGCCATGCAACTCAAAACTCAAGCTGTCACTTATTAGGGATTTAAAAGAGAGACGAAAATGAGAAAGACTATTGGCTTAAACTTTTCAGTAATCGGGGAACACAGAGTCACCGCAGTGGAAATAATAATGGTCTAGTATAATCTGCCATCAGAGGTAATAAATGTGGCATAACCCTAATCGTGAGCTTGTGAACTAAACTAAAGTTATTCTATGTAAGTAGCTTAATTTATTAAATGACAATAATCTGCCGACAAATTGGTTTACTGTTTTCAGAATTTACGAATGTAGCGATGAAAGCAAATTTTGTACAAACAAGAAATAATTTATTTGTTAGTAATTAACTTCTCTAGCTAATATTTTCAAATGAGGTCGCTTACCATCAGGTGAGATGGTGGTCAAACGCGAGCCTATCAATAATAAAAAAAAGGTCAGAACAAACAAAAAAAATTACTTCTCTAGCAAATATTTTGAAATAAGGTTAGTGTCCAAAATTATTTGCCAGAACTGATTTAACAGAACTCCATAAATATAAATTAGTCATATTTTTTCGTTCTCATTCTCTTAGTTTGTCATTTTTATGACTTGCAAAAATATTTGCTATATTGATGTGTAGATTATTACAATAGGAAATAAAAATTCGAACATGCCAGCCACATAGCTCTGTTTTAATGGTCACCGAGTGTATTGTATAAATTTGTACGCATATGTCTATGTGTGCATTCAGGTATCCAAAGATGACTAGTCATCTTTGTAAAATCACTGGGAGTGTATTGGTAAAGTCGGAGAGTAGTTCGTTGAAAGCCATCCAGTGATGTGCGAACTTGAATCGGGGAGCATACAGAAGCTTACCAGCTTACTTACCCACTCCACTGTCTATTTGGCTACGTATGTGTAGTCCTTTAGCTAATGGATCAGAGTTCGCAGATTGGTTCGCCAAATGAACTATTGGTTGGCGGCTAAAATGTTTATTCGCTTTCAAAGCGAAATTGTGTTCTTGACTGCAGAACTGTTCCGGAATATCCAATTAATATTATTCATATCAAATAAATTTCAATAACCAAAACGCACTGGTGTTTTTTCAGTTACTCTTTGCCTTCCAGAGCCGCAGTGATATTTTTAACGCGTGTTTTAATAAATTATTATCTTCAAATATACACACCATAAATGAGGCATCCATCGAGTCCAAACTCGGTGGTCAAGTCGACGGCATATTAAATTATTCGTCTTTGTACATATATATGGGGTCGTTCGTTTACACACGCTCCTTTTTATGTGTAATGCCGACGACAATGTAAAATACCTTGGTACTATAAAATAAGTAAAAATAACGCTCAAAATGTCCAGACCAATTCATATTGCTCATCAAATCAACAACAATAGCGTCGAGAAATCTAAGATTAAAAAAGTGTAAATTGTTGTATATCGAGAGAAACCAATTTTTTTAAGGAATGTTCTACAGGGAATTACATTAATTTCACAAACTTCAAATAAGCATATTGAAATCCCTGGTGATGAAACACGAACATTTTTTAGGTTATCACAAAACGCCAAATTGTCGATGGAAGCCGAATTGGTTGGTATGCTGCGGGGTATTGTTTGTTTCAACCCTAATAAATTAGTCAGTCATCGTTTTAACCATCCGATTAAAAATCAAAATGCTGCGCTAGTCAAGGCAACGTATTTTATCTTTTGTTTACCAATATTTAACTTGCCCAGGCATCGTATAATAATGCCTTTAGGGGATCAGGCCAAACATCCTATTTCAATTATAAAAATTGAGTGGCAGACTACTCGACCCCGGCAACTCCTAAACTAATTAGACTAAGAGCGAGGGACGCGATCTCGGATACTTAGGGCATGCAACACGGACAGGTTCACCCAGAAATAGAAGCAAGACTGTAAAATTACAAGAACAAGATTTTACAAATTGCCGGTTATAACAACTAACTTAATCTTACCAAACGTGAATGAAAGACGTTATTTTTAAGCTTGCGTGAGCTTATTTCTAAATTATTGGGTTGTAAGATATTTGTGCTTTAAGTATCTACCATAAAACTCTGGACAGTAAATATTTGATACTCAAAACGATGAGTGAGTGAGTATGATGTGAGTGTGATGTATGAGTGACACACACTCGCTATTTAACATAGTCACCTACTTAAAACAGACTCGACTTAATCAATTCTATTATTTTGTAATCTAATCCAACTGCCATTCTACATTTGCACGACCCTTTAGAAGTATATTCGTTCGACAAACATAATTATACGCTAAAAGGCTCTTTTCCCAAGTTAACTCTTTAGATAGTAAGTAACGAAATACCTAGACATAAAATAGAACTCGATTAATATCTAAAGACCAGGATCAGGAAGGTGCCATGCACCTGATGCACCACACGTCATGTCCGTGAACAGAGCATCTGTTCTCGGACATGACGTCAGTGACATGATGTCAGTAAAAACTGGTCATCCCTGAACTGCTATTGGCTTAGTATTTTAATTTCTATGTATATTGATTTTATGTTGAGTATTATAACGTGATGTAAAAGAGTCTCCTAGAGATTCCTGCACATTCTCTTTATACAGAGCGACGCTTTAGAATGTACAAGTAGCATCATTTTTGTGAGTGCCTTTAATTACTAATTTCATATAAATGCTTTCTTTTCATCCCCTCACCGTAACAGACCATCAACGGGTTGATGAGATATAACCAGAGAAATATTGTTTGTTGTTTACGACCGTCTTAAGCTATTAGAGTACCTCTATTTTATCCTATGTACAAAACAGATAGGTTTCTATGTTAACGACTTCGGAAATGATACATGTGCAATTTGATCAGATCCTGCCTAACATGCTCTGGTCCTTCCTGTGGTCTCAGGGTGCTTTCAACTTATTCTTGGATCTTCCTCCTTAATATTGCATGCGACAAAAGCCCTTGTCAAGCCTCATCAGCAGTGAAAATTCATATTTAACAGACTATTTTTATGAAGGCTTCGAAGACACTGGTGCAGATTTCTAAGCAAATTTTCGATCTACAGAGTTACTGCCTGACAGATCATCCTTCGACAGTTTAGGTGGAAAACATAGCTTGGCATATTTGATTTTTTGTCTGTTATTTTTGTAACACATCAAAATAAAGCATTTTAAAGTGAAAAAAAAATCTGACTTATACACTTCTGGGGAACTGTAAAATCTGCTCTAGCAAATATACAAAGATCTATTCAATAAAAACTAACTAAATAAGAATGCTCCACGGCTAGGGCGCAAAATTCAAATTTCTCGATAGTATTTTGCAATTTGCGGCTTAGTATCGGATAGAATGATAACAAAATTAAAATTACGATGATGACATCTATATAATATGTAAATGTCATTATCACATACACATTATGTATTTATTTACACAGTCCTTTTCAATTTCAGTAGCCCTTGTATCCTGAAGACTCCTTTGTAGTTGAACTTTTGATGTTGATTTTACATTTCTTTTGGGTTATAAAATGTATCGGAGTTCAGTGTGCCCTTTGCAAAGGCATTCTCTAACTTATTCCATTATATTCTGTCCTGTGCAGCTCTTCCCCAGTTTGGTAGCTGTAAGCTTAAGTTCGACCTCCCATCTTTTGCGTTGTTGACTTCTATTTCTAGGGTAACATTCTATCAGGACTGTGTTTCCATTTATATTCTTGCTTTACAATTTGTATATGTCGCAGGCTTTTCATAAAATTAGGTTTTTGATGAAAAACCGGAAGAGGACACATTTTAAACTCAATTTTATCATAAAGCTATAACAATCCAGGTTTTTAATCAAAAAGCTAAACTAGTTTAGGTTTATGATCAATCTGAAATACATTTCCGTTGACAGGAACTTCGGGACTACCCCCACTTTTGTTTCGCCTGCGCTCGCGCGCGCCTTGTCTTGTCCCTGCTTCTTCAGTCACAAAACATAACTCAGACGGGCAACCCGCAACTTCTTGCGACAAATAATTACGTAAAATATAATTAAGTGAATAAATCTCATTAATATTGTGCCAGAGCTTACTAGTAATGACATCTACAGCTTACTAGTAATGACATCTACAGGAAACCAAATGGATAAGCAATTTGTATGTAAAGAAGTGTTTTGAAAGAGCGTTTGATGATGGATTTATTTGTCATAAAACAAAGCAAACCCGTGATTTTGACAAGAACTTCATCATAAACTTAAACTAGTTCAGGTTTTTGATCAAAAATCTGGATTGTTACAGATGTATGATGAAATTGAGCTCAAAATCTTCCGGTTTTTCATCAAAAACCCAATTTTATGAAAAACCTGCGACATATATATTTTTTAATTATATTTTTGTATGTGTTGGATATTTCCAGTTTTTCTAAACTTTCCTATATATTTCATCATGTTTGATACTGTCAAAAAAGCCACCTACACAGATTTGCTCCATTCACTATATTTTTATATTATTAGGTTGACTGTGTGTATGTGATCTATTGTGGCAATTTTTTTTTTTGAAGGCAGTTTGCTCGTTTTCTTGGTTTCTCGTCTAAAGCTATGCTTATTCGGTTCAATATTATATATGAGAAGACCTTAATACATTTGATATCGAGCTTATTGGTCTGTAGTTAGATGGGTCTTCTTTTGAGTATTTTTGCCCAATTTACAAGAAAAAATGGAGTATATCTGATCTTAGAAAGATTAAATTATGAAAACGTTGTTAAATAAACCCTCCCTTGGGTTGCGCAATTAGGGTAAAAAAAGAATATAACAATGAATGGTAAATTGTTTTACTTTTTGCGAAACAATCATTTTGTTGTTTTAAAATAATTACATGACTGCCAAACAATTTCAATAAAACCTTGGTTTTTGTTTACCGCAACTGTACCTATACATACTTTAATTATTTATTCGCTGATTTCGAATTAAACTAAATGAAACCATTTCAGTATTTTACTGATATAATTTTATCTTCTAGGTATAGACCAGAGTTGATAATTTTTGAAACGAAATAAAATCATAGTAGGATGAAACCTATTGGAAATGGAAGAGAATTAACAAAAAATAAAAGAAAAATAATTTACGGGCGATCTGAGGACGGGAAATGGATGGGTGTGCATTTTTAAGAGTAAAAACAGTTTATCTCGATTTCCTACAAAACTACAAGTCTTATGTAAAAAAGTAAATTTGCAAAGTTGTAGATAATAAAAAGATCTACAACTTTTGTATTTGCACTTTTTTCACATAACCTCATTTATGTGAAAATTCAAATGACTAAGTTTTTGGATTTTTATTTTTATCTTTTACAAAAATTATTCTTTTTCTACGAAATTAAATGAAAACTTACCTTTTTATGTCTCAAACACACTGTATTTTTTTTTTATTAAAATGTTTGTTTTTTCACCTTCGTTTTGACTTAATATTGAAAGAGAACCCTATTTTTCAATCGAAAATTCTCACGTCAAAACCTCTCCTTTTTAAAAAAATTCGCTACCTACTTTTTTTGTTTGTTAACATCTCCAGTTTCTTATGGTGTAAAAAAAGTATCATTATTATGGTAAAATATGAGAAATTTTACAATAATAATGATACTTTTTTTACACCATCAAAAACTAGAGATTTTAACAAACAAAAATACTAGCAAATTTTTTATAAAAGGAGATATTTTGACGTGAACATTTTTCATTGAAAATTAGGGTGCTTTTTCGATATTAAGTCAAAATGAAGGTAAAAAAATAAATATTTTAATTTAAAAAATCAGGGTGTTTGAGACATAAAAAGTTAAGTTTTCATTTAATTTCGTGGAAAAAGATTTTTTTTTTTGTAAAAGATAAAAATAAAAAACCAATAACTTAATTATTTGAATTTTTCACATACATTTTGAGGTTATGTTAAAAATGTGTAAATACAAAAGTTGTAGATCATTTTATTATCTACAACTTTGCAATTTAACTCTTTTTCATAGGACTTGTAGTTTTATCGGAATCGAGATAAACTGTTTTTACCCTTAAAAACGCACACCCATCCATTTCCCAACCTCAGATCGCCCGCAAATTATTTTTCAAAAATTATCGGCCCTGGTCTATAATTTATAATTAATGACCTAGAAGATAAAATTATTTCAGTAAAATACTGCCATTTGCAGGGTTTCATTTAGTTTAATTCAAAATCAGTGAATAAATAAAACAAAGTATTTAGTGTACTCTAAATTACTTGTCCGCAAAATATAGTAGCTACAATATTCGTTATTACAGTACGATTGGCAGCTCTAGACTGATCTATGTTGTGAAATACATAGATATGTATCTTCGTTGTTAATGCTTCTTAGATCAGCATTCACATAAAAAAATATATTTATTTATTTAGTAGATACAGCAAAATAGCCTAACACTTAATTATGTTAAAACATTTCACTCTGTCTTCTCACAGAATTATCAGAAACATTGTATATTCTCTTTGACCAACTTCAGTTCCGATTGTTTTCAACCGTTATGAATGGTGAAGTACCTACTTGCGTGCTGAAACAAAAAATAATGATGTCAAGCATTTTTTCAATGGAATGAAAATATGAACGACTTTATTCAATTCGTCAGCTGCTGTTGTCCACATAAAAGTAAGTCGATAACAGGCATAATTTCTTTTTATGGGGAGTTTATAAGCTGCCCATTAAAAAGGATGTCTACCGATAGCTACCACAATTTTTTTTTATAAAAAGGAGCTAATGAGTCTTAAAATAGTTTTAGCGTAGGTTTAGATTAGGATTCCCTTGTTCAGTCCTAGTCAGAAAGCTGCACCTATATCAAAATTATACCGAAATTATAATTAATTCATTCGTCGACTCTTCACGGCAATAGAACAATCAAATATCGTGAACCCTTTGCGTACTGTAAAATTAGACATTTAAGTACATAAACGCAACAAAGGATATTAGTTCAATACGTACCTACTCAAACACGTACCTATTGAATCTATATTACAGTGCTCGAACTTTATATATGTACATTGCACACTAGTGGATATTTGCAATATAGTGTAGGTATGTACAGATAGGAATATGTTGTAGTGCGGAGCGACAAGATGTGGAAGGTAAAGGAAGATGAGAGTTAGCGTCTAGAGTGCTGTCTTGCTTCACAATTGTTTATTTTCGCCGTCTGCGAACTATTTTTCCTTCCAGTTGACCTCAAAAGTAGATAGACACTTTAAAACTAAGTATAAGTTATCATTCAATTTTATTTCGTTATTTTTTAAAACAGATTTCGAGATTTTTCGTGTCTGTAATATTTTTGTTAAATTGTGCTTTTATAAGCTTAGGTGGGTACTTAGACTGTGCATATTGCCACCACTCTATTTCTACGTTTTCTTTATTTTCATTACGTGCTCATTATGTGACGAAATATAAAATACAAACCCACTGCGTCCATTCATGAAATAAAGATCATCTCCTAATTCCATAACCGCAACTCTCCAACCAACTAATTAAAACAAGTTAGCGCGTAAATTTAAGTGAGAAGTTTTTCGGCGAAAAGCCTTTAAGAAGAAAAGGAAGTAAAATTAGAGTAAGAAATCAAATAGTATAATAAACGAGCGTTTCTAAACAAAATTAGGTTTTTTTTTGGAATTGTTGATTTGTTTAATAAATTAAAAATTATATTTTATCACTGCTTCTATTCACATTTGGTATTGCGGTACGCGGCGTGTTTACAAGCGAGCGCGGCTCAGCGCGAGCACGCGGGCCTGACGTGTGCGCCCGTGCGTATCACTCCACCGATAAGACTATTTGTGATTTGAGTCGCTGGCGAGATACTGCCCCGCCGGTCGGCCGTCCTCTGAACGACTGGCTCCCGCCGCACTCTACGCGCACCCCCCGGCCATCCTGCCACTACCTATACGTACATTACTCCTGTTAATCCTTCACACACTAGCATTACCTGTGTATATATCAACGTTACCTGTGTAGTGCAGCTATAAGATCAGTTCATGCAAGAGAGTGACAGTAAATATTTTAAAGTAAGTTAGCATTTTATGGCCAGCAATTATGATTATAACCAAATTCTAGATACGAACAGTAAAGTAATGGTACTTTACGAGACGTAAATTTTATTCCTTTTATTAACGAAGAAACCACAGCCTGTAATTACAAGCTGTGGTCTCTAATTAGAGACCACGAAGTTTACACGGCAATTTCGGGTGACCGATTTGTAACGCCACAGACAGACCAAATGGCTTTTACGTCAATCCGGAGCAGTCGATAGTGATCTTTATAGTAGGAGGAAATTGGATACTGGAACAGAAAAAGTAATTGAACCTTTGAGTTTCAGTAAAGTAACTTTCAATGCTTGTGTTGTCGGACAAGTTTAACATCACGAGTGTATTTCTCGAAGGCTGGATTCTCGAACAACACCTTCCAAGAGAATCTACTGCTTGAATATTTTCCCATTTCAGCCATTACCAATTATCATTCAGTTTGTGAAAGCATGGCTTACGTATGGGTTGGTGCGTGCACATAGAGACCAGGGATATATCATCTGCCTGCACTAATTTAGGTCCGAAGGCCTTTAGTAAATCCCTTTAGTAGCACTCGGGTCTCAGTGCAGTCGCACCGGTGCCCTGAGTACTACGAAGGGATTAAGGATTAAGACAAATCAACGACTGAAGATGATAATTGGAACACAAACAATGCTAGAATATCGACGCCGGGTAGAACATAGGTCAAGGATGTCATACTAATAAGATACACATATAATAAAGGCGAAAAGTGTGTGTGTGAGTGTAAGTTTGTTACTTTTTAGGCATTTGTACCTCAAAAAAAAAACGGAACCTTTGAAGGATCAGTTTGTTGTCTGTCAGTCTTCTTTCTCTTGAAGCCGTAAAAAAACATTGTAAGTTAACTAGAAAAAAGGTAATTCGGTTTATGTGGCAAAAAACGTATATTTCGACACTCTCGAAGAAATCAAAATCCATAGAGTACTTGAATCCTGATATTTTCCATAAAGCAAGGTCTTATAGCACAAGTATAGGAATAAATCTGAAAACTGTTTTGTTGTTACGTCACAATTTTTTTTTGCGGTTTGGTAAAATCTAACGAGATTTTAATCCGGAATCCTAATAATAATATTCCACAACTACTTATCACACAACGTTGTCTAGTCCCAAACTAAGCAGAGCTTCTGTTATGAGAACTAGACAACTGATAAAAATACATATTAATTTCTAAATACAGTACATATTATAGATAAATTACACCTAGACACAGTCAAATAATCATGCTCATCACACAAACATTTTTCCTGGGAGGGATTCGAACCCTCCCGCATAGCAGTCAGGGCCACTCAACACTAGAGCAACAGGCCAGTCAATTGAACTATTCACATAGATAAGTTTGTACGGAACCCTCAGGGCGCGCGTCCGACTCACACTTACCCAGTTTTTTTATTATTGATAGATTGATAAGCTCGCATTTAACTACAATCTCACTTGATGGTAAGCGATAATGTGGTCGACGCGGCCTAGAAGTAACCTATTCATTCTTGACTTAAAGACCCCTAATCTTGTAGCTATCAGGAAACACAGACTCCGGCAGGGAATTCCATTTCTTGGCTGTACGCACAATAAATGTGTACCCAAAATGTACGTGTGGGACCGACCGTGGTGATGTCTACCATGTACCGCAGGCGCCAAGCCGCGCGCCGCTGTAAGTCTTACCCTTCTCGCCGTACGCCGCACGCCGTCCGACAATGGAACGGATTTCCCAGAAATAGCACTTCTTCATGCTCGAACAACTAAACTGGCTTCTGGGCAGGCTGGTTTCTACTCTAGTAGTAGGCATATTTCCTTGTAATAAATTAGTTTTTACATGGGCAGCCTAGTAGTAAATATATACCTAATATTGATTATATTACGCCGAGCCTAAATCACAATACATAAAATGTCAATTTATAATCAAATTCATAGCTCGATGAATGTAAACTAATGTTAGTCCACTTTTACTATAATGATGAAATAATTAATCGCTGAGAGTTTAAACTCTTCAAACAGTAGCTTATTGATGAGTTGTAATTTTAGTGATACTAGCTGACTAAGCAAATATTGCTCTGCCATATAAATTATCAAAGAAAAGAGTGGGGAGTGGGGGTGGGAGGGTAAAACGCTAAAGACCTATCCTTTAATTTGAAATAAAATGCTTTTAATCTTGAGTCTACTAAAAAGTTCATTAAAGTTCGGTCAAGTAATTTCGGAAGAGTTCGACAACAAACTCTGTGACAATAGAGATTTATATTATATTAGATCACATAAAAAACCCAAGGAACCATATGAATGGGTGTGTTAACTTTTTAGTGTGAGAATAACGTACATTCAATTTAAAGTCTATTTGATTTTATTCTCCAAGTCAATCCGATGATATCACAATAAATTCAAAGAGTGCCTGTGTAGTTTCATAAAAAAAAAGTATATAAAAAAATACACTGCGCTGAATATTGCATGCGTTATTCAGCGCATTGTAATAGGCCCTTTACTCCTTGGATAGACTGATGTTCAGACTTTCAGGCTTCTGACTACCTAGTAATTATAACGGCTATCAAATATCTGGAAATGACAACTTGGACCAACGGCTAGCACTCAGTAAATCACTTAGTTCGTCTTATGTAAGAATCTTTATAACAAAGATAGATCCTATGATTGGTTTTTGAGGGCACGAGGCTCTGGAGTAGAGCAAGTGTTTGTAAAAGACTGAAATTAGCCTTTTTCACATATAACGAGTAAATATTTCCAAGGAAGACTTTTCTCTCCGTATTTTTCGCTATTTCTCGGGCTCGATTTTCATGAAAACTAAAATTTTAATATAAAAATGAGATGCTGAGATGCGCTGAGAAGCAAAACACTTGAGAACGGCTAGACTGATTTAGTAAATATCTTTGGCTAGCTGCTGTCAGCGGCTTCACCCGCATGATAGTAGAAAATTATACCAAGGAAACATACTCACGGGATAAAAGTAACCCGTATACCAAGTAGCATTGACCACGCGTCTGAGCTGGCAACCAAATAGACACCAGGTGAGTAACTCTCTATAGAACTGTATACATGTTTTTGGTACGGTGGCTTGTTGCGAAGCCATGGTGTCTCGGTATAGATATAGGATAGCCCTAAGGGGATGAAACGGGGATCCAAAGTATGTACGGTGAAACCTAATTTCACTTGGCGACGCCGCTTGCGTGGTAGAAGTAGATTAACTCCGTTCATTGGGTATCTAATGTACGTGGGGCTACTTGAAGTCTGTGGATCTGGCTACTTACAATAAAACAATGAAAAAACAATGATTGAATTCGAAAATCGAACTCTGCGAGCGTTATGTCATTTGTATTTTTATTGTGGCGTCCTTTCGAAGATTGTGTGTCGCTATCAAAATTAATTTTCGTTCAATAATTTTTTTATGATTTTCGTAAGTCAACAAGAGAGTTGAAAGAGACTTCAATTGGCATTTGGTGATGAAGCCCCATTTTACAGCTTTGTCCATTCGTGGTCCTTTTTTTATTTTTACTGTCGACGGGGAAAATCATCATTGACGAAACCCGCTCTTGGGTGGAGCGCGAGGCAGTGTCAGAGTCTTACTGACTAAAAACCCCGCGCCGTTCCTTCTAGCCTTCATACCGGGGCTCTAGTTTCCTTTCGGATAACCCCGACCCCGGTAGGCTTCGACCCAGATGGGCCCCTCCTGTTGCTGACAACTCCTTGAGGCGCGCGGGAACAGTGCGCGCCGTCGACGCCTTGGCTCGGTCCGGACAGTTACCGGACGATCGGACAGCGAGCTACCCATGGCTCGCCGTCCGCGAGCCCGCGTCTACGGTGGCCGGAAATCGGGATCGGAATCCCGGCGGCGGCGGCGGGGGCGCCGTTGCCTGATACGGTCTGCCTCCTCCTTTGCTAGCATTACTGCTTCGCAGAAGGAGGCGACCGCCTCCCACTCCTCCTCGCTCCGGACCATGGCCTGAACCAAGGCCCGGCGCGAGAGGTCTCCGCCGCCGATCGCCCCCACGAGGGCACGGCGTTGCTCCGCCCAAGCAGGGCACACCTCAACTGTGTGCTCCACCGTGTCCTCCGGGCGTTCCGCACAGTGGCGGCACCCAGGCGTCTCTTCCGCTCGAGTCCATTCGTGGTCTGGAGAATTTAGACCTGAACATCACCTCTATGACGAGGTAAGTGAAAGTTTGGGGACTACGGTTACAAACTCGAATATTGACACCATACGACAACTTATTGAAACTTACAAAAAAATGAATAACCATGAAATCTGTGTTTTGTTATGGATTGTAATGAGACAAGTGCAAATCATTTTACACGTGCATCTCAAGGTTCGGAAGCTCTGTACTCGATGGATGCCAAATGACTTAATAGAGGACCAGAAACGACTGCGTGTCCAGTGGTACCGTAAAATGATAAAAAGTTAAAAATAAATGGAGGACAGTCATCGGCTGTCTAGAATATCGTGACAAAGGACGAAACCTATGATGTAATGCTTTGAACCCGAAACAAAAAGCCGGTCTTCCCTTTTGAAGTTTTCGTAAAAAATGGGTACCTACTTCTATTATCGGAAAATCAGAACATTATGCTACAGTATCGCTTGGAGATAAAATGAAACGCAGATTGGTACGTCAACACTTGCTTACCCAGAGTCTTAGAAAAAGTTCGCGAAAACTGTCCTGGAAGGAAATGCGAAAATTCAAATGTGTAACTGATGACGCATTCGCCTTTCAGCCCAGACCTCGCACCCTGATACTTCTATTTGTTTCCAAAAATTAAAGATAAACTTCTAAGTTTGTCTTTAATTTTTGGAAACAAAGCTCACGTTTTACGAGCCCTGAATCGGTGCTGTAGGGTCCTTTTATATGGTTTTTTGGTACTCATTGCGCCATAAAACCATTAAAAGGACCCTAAAGAAGACTGGTCGAACTGCTTTGTACATTGGTTTCAGCGAATACAAAAATGCACTAATTGCGAAACTTAATACTTTGAAAAACAATAAATATATCGTTATGTATCTTATTGTAACGTATTCGTATCTAGTCTTATTTATCAGAATTCAGAAACTTTCGTAGCAGCTTTTGTGCATCGGTGGCTCGCCATCACATCGTGAGATAGACTTTGGCACCATATTTTAAATTATGGTACGGATGAGATTAGATAAAGTAGTGTAGGTATAAACTTAAAATCGGGAACAAAGAACTCAAAGCGCTTTTTTCTGCGGGATTTTTACTCGTACTTTTAATTACTACATCCGCCGAAACATCTTAACATTGAATATAATTATTAAAATTAAAAATCAATTGGCACATATATAAAAGATTGTCACTTTAGAAAAGCTCAACGGAATTGGTTGCTTTTTTTATTTCGTCGGAAATTTATTTGTACCCGTGCCAAGTCTGTTTGGGATTCTGGTAAATAATAAAACCAATACCTTGTGATTGTCTCACAGCCGAGCAGAGGCCTCTTCGCATGAATTACCATAATTAATGCAGGTGGGTCTCTACTATAGGATCTAGCATTTTAAATGTCACAGCCGTAGGTATTGTATATAAAACCGTTTTACATATTGGCGCGCCGGATTAAAAACGACGCCAACCAATAACAAATAAAACAAATCACAATAAGGTGCTTACAAAAGGAACAAATAAAATCGATTGCTAAAATACAATAAATTGAGTCAGTGTGAAAGCAAAGGCAAAACATCTATAAGTATAACTCTGTTACAACAGAAATAAAATGTATGTGTCAGTTACAGCAAAAAATGCAGTAATTGAAACGTTATTTCTGCCTGAAGAATCTTTTGAATGTCCTCTATTCTTACGATCAAATTAGTCGTAGTTAGAGTAACTAGGGTATATTGCGGGCTGAAACCACTCAGTGTTTTTCTACTACGTCTGGTCGGAGCGTGGAACACTTCCGCAGCTCATCACGCACCCTCAGGCAAGGGGTGACGCTCATTTTTATTCTTTAAATCTGTAAAAACGTCGATTTTGTACCTACATCGAAAATATTTCCAAAAAAAAGTGATAAAGGATAACAAATAGAACCCATTGCCAGCATGTTTCAAATTTTTATCCACGCGTCAGGTAGTCTACCAATGTAGATATTTTTATACATGGTTACTTACGTGCGTAACTTAGAATATTAGGTACTTAGTTTTTGAGTCATCTCAGTTCGTTCACGCTAATAAAATTTTGTGTTCTTTTACTTCTTGAACACTTATTAATAAAGTGTTCAAGAAGTAAAAGATCACAACAGACGCAATCCGAATTATTGTTGTCAGTTGAAGTCCATATTCAATAGATAGCGTTGTGCATTTATGTAATTTTTTAATGGATCCTCGCCGATGTTTGAAGACAGTTGGTTTTTCTGTTCGAAATTGGTTTCGGACTGTTAGTTCAGTATTTAATTTGAAGTGCAAAGTAAAGATTCTACTTGAAAATAATTAAAATGTATCACGTAGTTTTATTTACTTCGTAGTTTGAATAGCGTCATTCGTTCGTAAGCCTGTGCTGTTTGATTCAATTTGTCGCGAGACGAACAGACGCTCCCAATTATTTATTCGAGGCTGTCCGATTTGTCTGTTATTTAAAATTATTTACCCATGAAATAAGAATTCTCCACACAATCGTTAAAACTCTGTAAATTGTTTTAGTGAGGGTATCCTTGAAAAATTAATAATGATAACCTTTATTGTTTACTTGTAAGTTACTATTTGTGCTAACTTTACGGGTTTTTTCACTTTAACTCATTTTACAGGTCTGACTAGTTGATGATGACTAGTTACATGTTGCTTGATATATGATTTTTGACCGTTACACGTATTCATTTATGGCATCATATAGTCATTCAAATAATCAACACAGCCATTTCCACGTCCTCTCAATCCAGCTCACCATAGAATGATGAAATTAATTTTGTTCCTTGTTGTTTTGTTGTGCATCCTACTTAAAGATGGTCTCCTAAGAAAATGTTGGGGTAGCCGCAATGGCTAAACCATTGCAATACCATGGTCCCTACGACGAGCACTTAACGCGATCGACCTAAACTGAAATGTTTTAGTTTGGAGTTATAATAGTGTGTTTAGCTCCATCCCTCTTTCTCGCTCGCACGTTTGATTATAACATAATATATCATGGTAGGGGCGCCAGCCTTGTGGCCCCATCTTATATATTGCCCCTTTACATATTTCTAAATACATACATATCTATACATCTATATCTATATCTATCTATCTATATATATAAAAATGACCCCCGTTTTCCGTTGTCACGACTTGGCATGAAAACGGCTTGACCGATTTGGCTTATTTTTTTTTTGTTGTGATTGTTATTGTGAGGAGAAGGTTCTTAAGGAAAAAAAATCAGGGTGGTGTAGAGTAGAGTAGGGTAGAATAGGGTAGAGTAGGGTAGAGTAGGGTAGGGTAGGGTAGAGTAGGGTAGAGTAGTAGGGTAGAGTAGGGTAGAGTAGTAGGGTAGAGTAGGGTAGAGTAGGGTAGAGTAGGGTAGAGTAGGGTAGAGTAGGGTAGAGTAGGGTAGAGTAGGGTAGAGTAGGGTAGAGTAGGGTAGAGTAGGGTAGAGTAGGGTAGAGTAGGGTAGAGTAGGGTAGAGTAGGGTAGAGTAGGGTAGAGTAGGGTAGAGTAGGGTAGAGTAGGGTAGAGTAGGGTAGAGTAGGGTAGAGTAGGGTAGAGTAGGGTAGAGTAGGGTAGAGTAGGGTAGAGTAGGGTAGAGTAGGGTAGAGTAGGGTAGAGTAGGGTAGAGTAGGGTAGAGTAGGGTAGAGTAGGGTAGAGTAGGGTAGAGTAGGGTAGAGTAGGGTAGAGTAGGGTAGAGTAGGGTAGAGTAGGGTAGAGTAGGGTAGAGTAGGGTAGAGTAGGGTAGAGTAGGGTAGAGTAGGGTAGAGTAGGGTAGAGTAGGGTAGAGTAGGGTAGAGTAGGGTAGAGTAGGGTAGAGTAGGGTAGAGTAGGGTAGAGTAGGGTAGAGTAGGGTAGAGTAGGGTAGAGTAGGGTAGAGTAGGGTAGAGTAGGGTAGAGTAGGGTAGAGTAGGGTAGGGTAGGGTAGAGTAGTAGGGTAGAATAGGGTAGAGTAGGGTAGAGTAGGGTAGAGTAGAGTAGGGTAGAGTAGTGTAGAGTAGGGTAGGGTAGAGTAGGGTAGAGTAGGGTAGAGTTGGGTATAGTAGGGTGGAGTAGGGAAGAGCGGGAACGAAGCCGCGCGGGCAAAGCTAGTACATATATATAAAAGAAAGTCGTGTTTGTTACAACACTTATAACTCAAGAATGGCTGTACAGAAATGGCTGAAAATTGGTGGGTAGGTAGCTTAGAGCCAGGTGACGGACATAGGATAGGTAGAGTAGGGTAGAGTAGGGTAGAGTAGAGTAGAGTAGAGTAGGGTAGAGTAGGGTAGAGTAGGGTAGAGTAGGGTAGAGTAGGGAAGAGCGGGAGCGAAGCCGCGCGGGCAAAAGCTAGTTATAGATAAATTACACCCAGACACAGAACAAATGATTATGCTCATCACACAAACATTTGTCTTGGGTGGGAATCGAATCTACGACTTCCGGCATAGCAGTCTGGGTCACTAACCACTAGACCAACACGCCAGTTAAATCTATTTAATCAAATTATATCATGGCGAATGTATGCTTTCGTTATGCGGTCAACCGCTAAATTCAATTTCCAGACCTACTTATATAAGTATAAGCTTTATATATATAAAGCTTAAATTAGATCTTAATTGGAGCATGCAGTCGCGGTGTGAAACCTCTTTTATATTAAATATTCTGAGTGTTCACTAAGGGTACAAAAGAAATTCATAAGGTCCATGAATTACAGATGCTTTCATTCATCTTCGTCTTATGGCTTGCCTTACTGAGAAAATACAATCTTCTAAGCCTTGCTAGTCGACGAACATTCGAGAGACCATGCTTGTTTACGACCTTTGCAATAATGTTTGTAAATGTCCTGATATTTGCAACGGGATTTGTTCTATAGTTCCCAGAAGAGTACAGATGCCGCGTGCTGTGCGTAGGCAATCACTTTTGCGACAATATCGAACCGATGCTGGTGTACGTGCACCATTGCGGAGCTTCACACACAATTGTAATATGTATACGCCGTGGCCATTTTCTGAAATAATGATATTTCGCAATCGTAAAGCCCAATTTACTGACATTAATGTAGAATATACAGGGAACAAAATAAATGAGACAGCGACTTCAAAATTCTTAGGAATGACAATTGACTATAATTTGAATTGGAAGACACATGTAGACACTTTAAATCAAAAATTAAATAAGCAATCATACGCCCTACATATGCTGGCAAAAACGGTAGACACGTCTGCTGTACTTGCAGCATACCATGGCTACGTGGGATCCATGATGAAGTATGGTATTATATTTTGGGGTAATTCCACGAACAGGGATATGGCTTTCAAGGCACAAAAGAGGTGTATTAGGGGTATGTTTAATATCAAACAAACTGATAGCTGCAGGCCATATTTTGTCAAGCATAATATATTAACATTGCCGTGTGTTTACATTTATGAAATTGCTAGTTTTGCAAGAAGTAACAAAAATCTTTTTGATAAGTACAGAAGTACACGGCATAGTGAAAAAATTTGTTGCAGATCTAGCAAGACGGCCTTATATTCTAAAAGCATTTTCGGTATGGCGCCGCGTATATACAATCACTTGCCAAAGTCCATACTAGAAACTTCATCAATCGATGCATTCAAAAAGAAATTAAAAAGCTTCTTGCTATGTAAATGTTACTATAGTGTTCATGATTATTTAATGGAGGATGTAAGGACATATTGAAGTAACTATTGCACTAATTTAATTATTTTATTAATATTAATTCTTTGACATTTATAATATACTTTGACATTTATTTGTAAATATATCTTGACATTTCCATTTAATACATGACATTCACATTTTGATAAAACTATTGACATTACTATTTTTTCAATATATAATGTGAATTTACTAAATAATGCACGAATTTAATTTAATTTTACATCATTATATCTATTATTCCTACTTTGACATTTATTCACAATTGTATCATGACATTATTATTAATCAAATGACATTTTAAAATTCAATTTTTCAAGTGACATAATTATCAATTAGAAAATGTAAATTAAAATAAAGCTTGTAATTTGCATGCCTCAAGGTGTAATATGGTTGGACTGTGCTATTCTTAATATCTTTATGTAATTACCCATATTAGCAAATAAACGATTATGATTATGATTATTATGAATAGGAAGCCTGTGGTCTTTGAACGCAAAATACAACTGAAGGAATACTGGGCCTTAGTCAATAAGTCTGAGAACGATGCTTCATTATAAATGTTGTTTAAAAAAATTTGTTGTGTTTTGGTGTATAATACAGTTTTTTTTATTATATTCTACAAATATTCTTGATTTATCTATGTCCATTAGGTTCATGATTGAGAAAAATCGTAGTTCATTAATTATGTAGGCCTTTCCGATTACTTATTTTACCCTAACGGCTGATTTACAATGATATTCAGTATTTCAACCAATTGATTCGGCCAAATACAAATGCCTACCGCAAAATTCTGCCGAATATACCGAATACTGAATATTCGGCGCATATCTACACAGTTCTCGTTGAAATGCGGTTTTAATACTTTTCATGTGTGTATTTAGTTAGTACTCTAGGCTCAAACTAAACTTGAATATACCGAATACTGAATATTCGGCGCATATCTACACAGTTCTCGTTGAAATGCGGTTTTAATACTTTTCATGTGTGTATTTAGTTAGTACTCTAGGCTCAAACTAAACTTATTTTTACCGGAGGAGGTACTACGTTCGGCTGTTTGTATGTTTTTTTTTTTTTTTTTTTTTTTGTATGTTTGTTCGTCGAATACTCCCCCAAATGTGGACGGATTTTCAGAATTCTTTTTTTGTTCGAAAGTAGATAGTTCTGAGGTGGTCCCATTATCACCAAATTAGGATCTGATGATGGGATCTTGGAGAAATCGAGGGCAACCTTCAAATTTTATAGGCTCACTTATTGATTTTCGCATATTTTATGAAGTATCTTGTGTATTTGCGTATGGTCGTCACCATCTCAGGTAGCTGGGCTGATGATGGAAGGTACAACTCCTTAACAGTAAGAAGTTACTCGAACAGGCAAGGACTGTTTTAGTAAATTGTTTTGATGTTTGATAGGGCATTTGCCACATTTGATCTCATGATCATCAAGTCATGACCTGATGCTGCAGTCAGGATAGTCTGCAGAGTACCTAAGTCCTCGACAACAAACAGCAGATATATCGAGTTTAGGCTCATTGAAAACGGCTCGATGTGTGGATAAACGTACTGCTAATAAAGAACACCGAAGTACATAGAGACCTGATGCTGAAGCCAGGAGCATCAGGAAAAGTACAAACCTTGAAATTACAGCACCGTAGTCGTGTTTGGGCTCATTTTAAACAGGACTAAATTTGAAGTTCATTGCAATGTTGACATAAATCTGGCCTGATGCTACAGCCGGGATTATCAGCATCTAGTCTAATGACTGATTGAAAGATTTACCTTTCGGCTTCATCATCAGATCAGTTCGATATATCCTTTCCCTCTCCAGCATCTAGTCTAATGACTGTTTGAAAGAAGAGGGGGAGAGGATATATCGAACTGATCTGATGATGAAGCCGAAAGGTAAATTAGTGTAATCTAACCGTGTTTGGGATTATTAGAACCGTTATGAGATGCGCTCTGACTATAAGGTATTTAAGTTTGACTGAGGGGTACTTTTTAGTGGTGGTACCGTAACTAAAAAGTGTAAAATAAAAAAAACTTTTTACAAAAAAAAATATAACCGACTTCAATGATAAAAAACACTGAAAAGTATCAAATAACTTTAATTTTGGAAGTCGGTGTTAAATAACGAAGAGACTAAACTATTATAGAAACACCGACTTCCAAAATTAAAGTTATTTGATACTTTTCAGTGTTTTTTATCATTGAAGTCGGTTATATTTTTTTTGTAAAAAGTTTTTTTATATACTGTAATAGACTGGCCTGTTGGTCTAGTGGTTAGAAGCCCGGGCAGCTATGCATGATCATTTGTTCTGTGGCTGGGTGTAATTTATCTATATTATATACTAGCTGACCCGGCAAACGTTCTTTTGCCTTATAAATTGTTTTTTGCTGTAAATAAGGGTTGGTGATAAAAAAGTAAAAATTTAGGGTTGTATGTATTTTTTAAGGCAAAATAAAAAAAAATAAAAACAAAAATTTCGTCCAAAAATAAAAATAATAAATTTTAGGGTGAATAACCCTAATCACTTAGGGGTATGGAAAATAGATAGTAGCCGATTCTCAGACTTACTGAATACCTACGCATATAAAATTTGGTAAAAATCGGTAAAGCCGTTTCGGAGGAGTACGGTAACTAACATTGTGACATGGAAATTTTATATATTAGATGTAAGTATTTAGAAATATATAAGTATGTTTGTCAGTTGTGTAGTACTTCGAGAACACAAGCTCTGCTTAGCTTGGGAATAGACGGTGTTGTGTGATAGTTGTAGAATATATTATTATTATTATTTTAATGAAACTTGTCACATGTCCTGAAATAGGACGTCTTTTTTTATTGTAACAACTTTCTTCTTTTAGGCGAGCAAAGCTGCAAGAGCTGGTTGCTAAGATAAAAGAATAGAAAAAAATTAAATCATAGACTCTATTCGTCGTTTTATAACAATAATTTCACTATACATTACACAGCCTAGCAAGATTACTCGTATTTACAAGGTAACCCCGTCACACTCCACGGCCGTTGCCCTACACCCTCAGTTCCTCTTGAGAGGATCTCGTGGAAAATGATCCACCTAGCGCCTTTGTCAGGGCCCGTGTCTCACGTGATTTTTCTACAATTATGCAGAAACATACACACACTGAATATATTTATTTTATTACAAACTTTGTATACGTTTTAATGGTTTTTTCCTTTAGTTAAATATTATCGTTTTTTTTTTGGTAGGTAATCATCTAATGACTTTTCTCGCTCTTAGGCAGAGTGAGTGAGCGTGTCAGACTTTTACTGATTTAAACCCTCTTCCGTTCTTTCTTTGTTTTCGTTTCCAGGCCCCGGTGTTCTCTTTCACACAACCCATGGTCCCTGTAGGCTTCGAGGCTTCGATCCTGCTGGCCCCTGCGGTTTTCTGATGTCCCTTTGAGGCGCGCATTTAACGCTACGCGCCGTCGATGATTCGAGCTCTGTCCATGCGGGTACCGAACGGCCGGACGGCGAGCTACCCATTACTCGCCGTCTGTAAGTCCATGGCTAGTAGCATAAATTAATGTAAACAAATATAGTTAGATTCGAATAATGCGTGAGCGACAAAACAAATGCTAGAAAGAACTACACCATTCTTTAAACCGAATTCTGAACGAATTTTAAACATACGAGTATGTTGCTTTAGACAATACTCTTATTTAATCCAGTTAAATCTTTGTGATGTCCTAAATCCCACAAACTGATGTAAACACAACAACAACCTGATTGATGAGGTACAATTTGTATACTCACAGCACTGTCACAATACAGAAGATAAAACACAGTATGTTTTTGCTACCTATGTCTGATCCGTCAAAAAATTTAAAGAGCATTGCCGTAAAAATGCCGATGAATTGACAAGATGCAACCTTTACGACGATCACTCATTCGTTTTATTACGAGTATGCTCATACCATTTATTATGATTGAACGGCTTATTCCTTGTCAACTTTATTTTGAGTAGTATCACGATTATACTTCATGTTCCGGTGATATATTTGAACTAATAAAAAGTAACGATAAACTCAACACTTTCAGCGCATGATGGATTATATTTTGTACTTGCAAACAGGTGGCTGTTACTTTGAAGAGCATGGAAGTCCTAGCGTGCAAAGGCAACATGGAGGTCACGGTAGAACTACTTAATGGTAACCTGTAACACTGTTTAGCTACTTAATAATTCCATGCACGCCAGTTGCCGACTTTGCCTTGTAACATCTTGATATTTTCTGTCAATGAAAATTGATGTTAACGTGAGTTGATAACAAAATGGCTCTATTTAAGGTAAAGTTTATATTATTGAATTTCTATTAGTTTGTTTCTATCTATTTATGATCCCTATATATACTGATAGTGAACGAACTGTTATATCAACAACTAGGGAATAGGCAAAGGCTTCCTTTTATGCTACAGGCGAGCACTGGGAGGGTTTTGGAAATAAAATCTTGAAGAAACTAAAAAGGAACAATTTCATTTGTATAAAAAATATTATTCCTTGGTTTTATACTTGACACCTTCAAGCGAGTCAAACTTCCGAAGATCACTTTAACGACGCCAATGCCCTGATGAAAGCTGATATTAAAAAGTAGTGACCGTAATAAGAATTACCCAATCTAGTTTCATAGGAGACGGAATAGCTCAGTTGAATTTAACTTCAAGAAATTAGGTTAATACTTTTTTATCTATTGTAAGACTCAAGCTAAATCAATTCAATTACAAATCACAAAGATTAAGATAAATATACCAGTCGACAGCGAGTTTTCAGATTTTTTCCTATACTAGTGCTATAAGACCTTGCTTCATGCAAATTTCAGGATTCTAGGTCAACGTAAAGTACCCTGTGAATTTTGATTCCTTTGAGGATGTCAAAATACAAGTTTTTTGCAACATAAACCCGTATCTTCTTTTCGTTAACTCAGAAGTTTGATTTTTTCACAGCTTTAAGGGACCGCAGACTTGAGATAATTTTAATTTCACCGCGATACCTCTATTCGTTCACGAGACAAAGATTCTTGACAGACAGACAGGTGGGCAGAAAATAAACTTTTAAGTATTTTTTTTTATAAACAATTCATGTTTTATTTTTAACTTTACTGTTTTTTAGGGTTCCAAACCTCAAATGAAAAAAACGGAACCATTGTAGAATCAATTAGTTGTCCGTCTGTCTGTATGTGTGCCGTGCTGTCTGTCAAGACCCTTTGTATAAGAAAGACGACGGACCACTAAAAGATCCTAAAAGGGTTCCGTTTTATTAGTTGGAAAAAATTAATGTAAACAAAAGTCAATCAGACTGAAGTGTAGTTTCCTAGAATATATAAAATCTTTGGTAGTTTCACCTAAACTTGACTTTCACTTCAAACTTAGTTACAGAGTCAAAAAAGATGTCAATATCCTCGTAGTTACAGCAGATTTGGTCGTACGTCACCATTCTATTTATAGGAATAGATCGCCCGAGATTGATGCGGGAACTTCTGCTTGCAAAAGTACTTCGTCCTCTCAATACCCTCACGAGGCCTCGACAAGGTACATACATTACGTCACGGTTGATTTGTTGAAGCAGTTACATAAGGTAAAGGGAGATATATTGGACAGAAGACAGTTACGCAAAAATATTGTACTACCAAATTGTTTCTCTTTAAAGTTCTAAATCTAAATAAGGGATACGGAGCATATAACTGCTATGTTGCTTAAGGAGCGGAGAGGTATACCAAGGCTATCGGGACAGCTCCGGAAATACGGCCAATATCCAGCACATCATTGGATTATACATCCTTTTCACGAGCACGTTTGCTCTTGCAAATTTCTTCTCAAGCCAAACTTTATTGGCTCCGGTACGCCTTTATATACCGGAGATGAGGAACCAGAATAAAAATTCTCCTAGGAGATCGCATACATGGTCGCTACTAGTGATGTAACGAATATTTGCATTTGCATTCGCAAATATTCGCATATTTTTTGACATTCGCATTCGCAAAAATCATGCAAATATTTGGCTAATGTTTTTTACAAACAAAAAGGTATTAAAATTTTGATTTAATGAATAAAGTAAGTAACACATTTTCAGTGTTACAAATTGAAATTTTTCATAAGGTAGTTCAGCCCCGGTATGAAAGGCAAGAAGGAACGCGGTTGGGTTTTATAGTCAGTAAGAATCTGACACTATCTCCCGCTCCGCGCAAGGACGCTAGATGTCATTTGGATGATTTTTACCTACCAAAAAAAAAAGACGTGGCAACAGTTATTTTAGTAAACCAAAAGAAAGTTATGAAATGTAATTTAACTTCAGTTCAGTATTTTATAGAATGTGGTCGGTGCTTTTTTTTCCTCCACTTCACAATTTGATTACATAATATAAGTGTTTTAAGCTGTTTTTACTTATTTTAGGTAACATTTTAAATGAAAAATAACTGCCCATGGCTCGCCCTCCGCGAGCCCGCGTCTACGGTGGCTGGAAATCGGGATTGGAATCCCGGCGGCGGCGGTGAGGGCGCCGTTGCCTGATGCAGTCGGCCTCCTCCTTTGCTAGCATTACTGCTTCGCAGAATAAGGCGACCGCCTGCCACTCCTCCTCGCTCCGGACCATGGCCTAGACCAAGGCCCGGCGCGAGAGGTCTCCGCCACCGATCGCCCCCACGAGGGCACGGCGGTGCTCCGCCCAAGCAGGGCACACCTCGACTGTGTGCTCCACCGTGTCCTCCGGGCGTTCCGCACAGTGGCGACACCCGGGCGTCCCTTCCGCTTGAATTCGAAGTAGGAACCTCTCGAACTTGCCATGTCCGGTGAGGACCTGCGTCATGCGGAAGGTCAGGACGCCGTGAGGCCTCTTTCCAGCCACGCCTCAAAGAGGGGACTTACCGCCATAATTGTGGCGTGCCCAGCATTGGGTTCGATAGTCGCTGACGCCATTTCACCATGAGATCCCGCCGGAGCTCTGTCCGCCATGCCTCGACCTGTAGTGGCAGTGGACTTTCATCCCAGCGTTGCATCTCCACGCGCATATCGTGCATGTGTGCAAGGACTGTTACCTCCAAATCCCACGGTGGTAGGCCAGCCAGAAGGCTCGCCGCTTCGCGGGAGATCGTGCGGTAACTCCGCACCATCCGTATTGCCATGACCCTCTGGCAGGCGTTTACTGTTGGCTCTTGGCCTCCCTCAAGTGTCGCCATAACCTGGTTAACATATAGGTCTAGGGTAGGGCAAATTGCTCGCAGAACAGATGGTCGATTGGGACGAAAGGTTCTGGAGTGGCGACCACGCACCGGAAGGCAACCCACAAGGGGCGACTGATGACCTGGTGAGGGTCGCGGGAACCCTGTGGATCCAATACGCATAGGACCAGCTCTGCTATATTTTGTTTAAGCTGATACGAAATGTCAAACTGTATGACATTTTGCTCGCATTTTCTTAGACAGTCAATATTCGATTTTTGAATATTCGCATTCGTGAATGTGAAAAATCCGATATTCGTTACATCACTAGTCGCTACTACGTAGAATGCTGCCCGATGGATTGGATTTTACTTAGCCGTAGCATGGCCAAGCAAAATCATCTGACACAGATCCAGAGTTAATTAGAGCGCGCCAGCCACAACACGACGTTAACATAGAGATAGGGCGATAGGATTATTATTTACTATTATTTTTGGAATCGTCGTGAAGTCACAAAAAAGTGAAAATAGTTGCATAGCAACTAATAATGGTTACAGATCTTATATTGTTATTTCAAATGAAAAATGGTGAGTAGATCTTATGATTTTCAAATAACTTTTGACGCAGTTCAACGACTTATTTTATTTTTTAAATTATAAATGACAGAAATGCAAAAAATAAGTGAAGAATTGGGTTTATCAGGACAATCAATTCTACACGAAGTCTAGACGGAAATAGTAGAGAAAAGTCGCCACGGCAGCCTCGGCTGCGTCTCGCGGCGACGCGCGGCGTCGCGCGGATTCCTGAGGCATCGCGCGGCTTCGTGAGGCGCAGCGCCGCTCTTGCACACCGCGCCTACCATACGCCGCGAGGAATCACGAGGCGCAGCGCTGCATAATGCAAAGTATTCTAAATTCTCACAATAAAATGTGTATTTTTTCACGTAGTACATAACGTTCTATTTTGAGTCACTCTTTTAAAATGTGCGCGCAGCGTCGCGTCACCTCGCGTCTCGGTGTAAGCTGACCCTTAGTTGTCTAGTAGAAAAAAAACCCTGAGTTGTCTAGTAGGTAGTTTAACACAAGTTCTGCTTAGCTTGGGACTAGCCTAGACTGCTCTTACGCGATTATGACGTTATTACACATTTTACATTAGATATTTTGGAAACACAGTATCTTGTGGATATTATCTAGACTTCTATTGAAATCAATTCATAAATTTCTGTAAAACTAATCCAGTAAATACCTCTGAAATTCTGCTATTTTGCATGAACTTTGATACGTCATAATTTACTCAAAAATTTAATAAGTAAAAAAAGAAACAATAGAAGCCTTGCAAATTTTATCAAGATTCTAAATGCAGACAATTTTATTTTAAACTTTTGAAGTATTTGAAAAAATCACGTATTTCCTGGAATAAGTTTTGTAAAATATTCGAGTAAATCACGGGATTACTGAATGCTAACAGAGTTTTCAGTCGTTGCGATGAAGTAACAAGCTTGCATGTTCGATGTTGACGATAGGCGAGTGGAAAAGCTGCCTCTTAAATCTGTTTTATTATGGAGTGGTTAATAACGTTTTTAATTAGAAACTGCGTGTTATCCTATAACGACTTTAAGAGGATATCAAGTTGGTAAAGAAATATAACAGATTCTATCGTGAATGAAGCTAACAAGGGCCCCTAAGCTCGGGATACCCGACAACAGTGACCCTCGACACGAATGTTGAGGCTAGTGTCAATGGCATCCACACTTCCACATCGAGTGTCCCAGCTCAAGTGTAGTTACTGGCTCTGGCGCAGTTTGAAAGGAAAAATTATAGCGTGTCATGACGAACCTAACACCGTACATGCCCATTTGACAAATTTTATTCTTATTTGTTGCCTGCTGCGGTTTTCCCGTCCGATAATAATTTGGGTGTCTTCAAGGCTAGAGTGAACAGGCTCTGCGCCTCACCAACAGAGATTGCATCACTGCTTACCATAAGGTGGGTTCGCAGTCAAACACAACCAGTGTATATCAATACTTTTATCAATTATAAATGTATTAAAAAAAAAACAGATTTTCAGTTATGGATAAGAATTTGAAAATTATAACAGTTTGTTTTGGCTTTTATTTCTAGTCTAGATTACCATTTCTTTTACCCGTGAAAAATCTACAAAAACTTGTCGTAGCCTGTCATTTAAAATGGCTATTATCTGAAACTATCCAAAACTTGGTAAGTATCGGTATCGTTTACGATAGGGGATATTTATTTATTTCGATATCCGGTTGTTTTGGTTACAGTTCCGGAGCTCCTCTTAAAAATAAGTGGTTTATATTAACTATATGTATATTTTTATACTCTTGTTTTCTAAATAACATCTTCCTATTTATGTACCCAGTATGTTGTTTCTTTGTCAGCCCAGGTTTACTGGTAGTAAACGCCTTGCTTCGTGTAAACGCCTAAGACATTAAGTCCGCCTTTGTGCTTTGTGCAAGAATATTGAATAAATATAAGACAAGGCCCTTGTTACAATGCAGGCCAATTAGAAATGAATAGGAAAATAATTGGATTGTTTTTATGGCATGTCATGTTTTATCTGTGTTTGTGTTAAAGAATGGAGTGCCAAAAGAGCCTTGAAATAATATTGTGCACGGCTTTTTATCTTCATCATCACCAGCCAGAGCCAAGGTCGTCACAATATTCAAAAAGAGATCAGAGATATCACCAAATTAATCACTAAGAATAGACAGTCTCCTATTTATTTTATGATTTTGTAGTTTAGCGTCCGTAATGTTTTTGTGCAATAATCCGTAATCAAATTCTATAAAAAACATAAATCATATACATAATATATATTTTATGGCTATCATTTAATCGATCCGTTCCTAATTGCAGGTATACCGTCAGTCATAAAAGTGAATTGGCTTCTAGTGATCGAAAAAAATAAGTTAATTGATTATCAAGTAATGTGATACTGGGTAGCCCTGAAATTAATATCATAAGCAATTAAATATATATCTACAACAATATGAGTAGTAGAGCTATTCGTAATTCGGATGTTGACCTAACTTTTTTGTCATCTATATAGGCACAATGCACTCGTATAATCCAGTATATCAGAATAATAAAAAAAATACCTCACATGGATGAAAAATATCTCGCATGAATCACATGGCATTCCTGCTATTAATAGGCTTTGTTTCGCAAAATTCCAAACCGGTGTACAGATATTTGTTCACAATAGATCTCTATCAGGTGCAATTTTTATGAAATTCCTATTTAAATAACTGGTATTGAAATATTATAACCTAAAAATACTTTTGAAAAATAAAAAAGATTGGCATAGGCATTCTACAATGTACTTTGGCCATCTAATTAAAATAGTATAATATTTATTTAAGTCCCACTGCAGGAAAAAGGCCTTTTCTAAAAGAAATCTTCCTTTTTTGCTTTTCGCGTCAGTGTGAACCAGGACTGTTTGTAAATTCTGAGCTCGTTCCAACATCTTTGCATATAATGTATTTAATTTTTCATTTTGAGAATCAAAAATATCTTGTAAAATGTCTTTAGTTCTGGCTATAAGTGAGAATTGCAGATTTGCTGCTGAAATTATGACTAGATAATGAAATCACCGTATTCAAATATATCAGATTTACATTGACATTCTTTTGCTCTTATTTTGATGCCGACCGGTGTTATTTTTACACCACTTGCTCGATAATGCTCTGTTATATGTCATGTAACCTTCACTTAAAAGGGTCCTTCTGCACTCGCCTATCATCAACATTGAAAATGGTTTAAAAGCTTGTCACTTCATCTAACGCAATCCAACGCGATGTTTTACGGAAAGGCAACGCAAAAAAAAGAGAGAAAACGCCTGAAAACTCTGTTAGTATTCGGTAATTCCGAGATTTCACAAAACTTGCTCCAGGAAATAGTTATTTTTTAAAACCCCTAAAAGTATTTGTCTTGGGCGGCTTAAATTCCTCACTTCACTCAGGTTTCTTTATTAACTCCCTCGCAATGCTCGGGAGTTGATATGATAAATCCCTCACTGATGTTTGCTATTAAAATTAGCAACCTACGTTTCGTTCGGAATTCAATTCATTCAGACACTGCTTTATCCCCTAGTGACATAAACTACTATTATATTATGCCTAGGCATCCTATACAATAGGTAGGTACCGTGTTCCTGACGGTTGTAATCAAGTTTTAGATCTTGTCACTCCTGTGGTTTAGCTTGGGAAACTGATTAATCCCTCCCCCCTTTCTTTCCCTCGTGCTACCAATGAAGATAATACGCCATATAAATACAAATCGACTTACTTAGCCTTTACTAAACGTAACATTTTTGGATGATTTTGCTCCAACCTGTTAAATACACTAATGAGTAAGATTCGGTCGAATTGGTTTGCCGTAATTTACTTCCACAGAATACGGTTCTACCCCTTAAGGGGTAGTTACTTCCAGGTTGGGAATTGCGGGTTTGAAAGAACCAAACATGAAGGGTATGTGATGGGGCTTTGTTCGCTTACTTTGCTCGCTCGTTCTAGCGACCAAAATTACCTTCATACCTAACCCATCCCGAATTACCTGTGTTATCCTACTAGGCAAATAATTTTGTATTTATCAACATTATTATGAGAACGGAGTTGTAGGTTGCGAGTTCAAACCCAGCCAGGCGCTTTACTTTGTGTAATTTATTTCATCAATACTGCTTTCAAAACGGCGAAGAACAACAGTGAGGAAACCGGCATGCCCTAGAACCAAAAAGTTCGAAGACATGTGACATCCACCAATCCGCACCGGACCCGCATGGTGGATTACGGCTCATTCCCTTTCCTAGAGAGGAGGCCTGAGTCGCTACAGTGGGAAAATTAGCGCTGGGACCGCATGGTGGATTACGGCTCATTCCCTCTCCTAGAGAGAAGGCCTGAGTCCCAACACTGGGAACATTATAAGGCCGACTATGCTACGCTATGCATGCTATGCTATTATTATACGTTAACAAATTTTATGCTAACCAAATCCGGTAATCCGATTGATACGAGACGCATAAGACTGGTCGTTACAGCAATCACCGGATAGCGTATAGCCAACAGTGGACGTCTTGCGACTGGATAGATTGTGTGAGAAGTGATATGAAAGAAAAGGGAGTTGATGATCGCGTGCCTAGTGACAGGACAGAATGGGAGAAAAAAACTTGTTGCGCCGACCCCAAATAAAACAGGAGAAGGGCAAGAAGAAGGACGTCTTGTGACTGAAATGATAATGTTAAATGATGATGATCAATATGAGTAAATAGTTACTTATTTTCTGATGATCATTGATTTAGGTGCGGACTAGATATTGCAAGTGGTACCTAACTTTCGTTGGCAACATGAATTAATTTTAGGTTGGACTAAAATTCCATTCAGTTCTAACTTCGTGCCACTTGACGACATGTACTTCGGTAAACGTCGTCGCCAACTAACATATATTGCCATTCAGTTAGCTTAGCCCTTTTGCTTAACGATGCCCTTGAAATAACCACCCGAATTATATTCCCCCATTCAATTCAAACAGCTAGGCAATGACTTGGATCGATAACGTTTAATTACTTGCCTAACCCAGACATTTGAGAAAGGCTGTGGCAAGTCGTAAAATTAATTTCCACTTGCTTTCAGCCGACATTGTGCTGACAACTGTCGTATGAGAAGGTATAATTTCTATCCGCAAAGCTTAAAGAAACCTAACACAAAGATTATTCAATTATATGATTACTCTATTGCAAGAATGACCTACCTAGGTATGAAATGTTTAAATTTCAGGCCCCTAGTTTTAGTTAGTAGCAAGCTGAAACAAATGACTTTTCTTCCTTTTACTCTTTTAGCGTTCCTGCGAATCTCTAAGAACAAAAGGTATGGAAATAACATTAAACTTGCGGAGAAGTCATGTGACAAGTGATGTGAGAGGTCCCTAACAGAAAAGTCATTTGTCTAAGCCTACACGTAAAGCTGTTAACTGAAAGGTGAATTAAGCTAGTTGGCTTTGTCATATACACTGAGTGTCTTTTATTTTAACCGTTACCTTGTACAACAAATCAATAAATATAGTCAGTGTGACTGAGGCCGAATGTGCCTTTATTAAAAGAGCCCTTCCCAAGCCGTCTATCGTCAACCTAAGCAGGCTTTTAAACGCTCATTGTTTCATTCACGCAATTGTTGAAAAATAAGCAGCGAAAAAAAGAGAAATAACGCCTGACCTGACCTTTTTTTACAACCTTAAAAGTTTTGGAACTAAATTCGATATTCAGAATCTCGATTAAATAATATACAAGGCTTTTATAGTATTTTTTTTGTATCAATTTATGTATACATTATAAAGGGCCAAAGTTCAAGTAAAATAGCAGATTTTCAGAGGCATTTACTGACTTAATTTTACACAAATGTTTTGATATCAATAGAAACCTAGATAATATCGACAAGTTGTTTGTGTTTTCAAAATATCTGGAAAAAGATGTGTAACAACATTATGCAATACATTTTCACTGTTTTTCATACGACCGCTTTTACTTACGCGATTTTGACGTTATTACATTAGATATTTTGAAAACTTAAGAGCGATTGTATGTAAATATATCTCAAGTTGATCGCTCATTACTCGTCGGTAAAGAGTTTTAATTGCTCTACACTATCAGCTTCCCTAGACCCTTATACAACTTATGCGCATCAACTTTCAGATTCGATTTTACACCATCTTTCGCGCCAGTTGTCCTCATCTCCTCTCTCGTGTAGCATTCTTAACGAAGATGAAACTTCACTAATAAAGGTAAACTTAAAGCCTGCAGAAGTTTAAAAACTAAACACCAGTTCTGATAGTTTGCATCTAAGCTAGCAATCTATTCTCAGCTACACCATCAGATATTGCGTCATGTAGGTATGTATACTTCGATGAAGGATGATAGAAAAATATTCAGGTTATTTAGGCAAAACAATTCTGTCTTGGACTGTAATACTCATGGCTATAACTTTAGCATCACATTGATATACACTAATCCGAACTTGTCATAAGATATATGTGAGTTTAGGAATTCTATTTCCCTCATGAAAAATGTGATTAAGGTCTATTGTCACTTTACTTTAATGAACCGCCAACTGTAGCGGCTTGACCACTTTTTTTTTCAAATTTATCAAATAATTATGATATTGATATATGTTTTTTAATAACATGTGATTTGTTTGTGACCATAATTAACTGTTAATTCATAGTAACCATCGATTTCTTTAAAACACCTTGAAATTGCCTTTTTAGACAACGAAATATAAGAGGTCAAATTGACACCTATTTGGCACCTTAACCTGGCCTCAGTTTTCAAAGATAATTATTGTATATTATTTCCTATTTTACGTCAAGTTGGCCATATTTTACGACATTTATATTTTCACCATCCGACTTCGGAACGCCATATTTTTTTAATAAACAGTGTCACTACTCACTACATTGTGAAAAGAATGTGTAATCATAAAAACCTACAACTGTTAAAATTATATGTAACATTATCTTAAATCCTATACAGTAAAAGCTCCCTATTCACGCTTCCTTCATTCGCGGATTAAAAAAATGAGACTCAATTCCTATATTCGCGGCTAAAGATTTCTTTATTTCGGATGGAAGCAAAATGCATCGTCAACATAAAATAATCATTGGAAGAAGTGAAGCCACACACATTGTAGCTATGCTGGAAAAAACTGTAGCCTGCTCTGACTGCGGGAAATGACGAAGAATCTGTGCAAATACAAACTTTGACTGCAAACATAGCCGAAATTGCGAATGGAATAGAACGAGATGGGTTCGAACAGATAGCAGAAGTAATGGAAACGTGCCATTTAATATGAAAAATCTTAGTAAAGGTATAAGAATGGCAAATGAGCTTTGTGATTTCTTTGTGAAAATCGATCCGTCTATGGAACGAAGTCTTATTTTTAAGGTGGTGCATCACGACTCACATTTTCACTGTTTTTCATACAACCGCTCATAACTGATTATGACATATTTTACACATTTTTCATTAGATATTTTGGAAACACAGTATCTTGTGGATATTATCTAGGTTTCTAAAGAAACCAATTTCTAAATTTGTGTAAAACTAATCCAGTAAAAACCTCTGAAAATGTCCTATTTTGTATGAACTTTGACACTTCATAATTTGCCTAAAACAAAAAATGACAAAAAAGTAATCCTTTAGAGACCTTGCAAATTTTATTAAGATTCTAAATGACAACAACTTTTTCCAAAAACATTTAAGAATTTAAAAAAATAAACAAGTTTTGTGAAATTTTCGAGTAAATCTCGGAATTACGGAATACTAACAGAGTTTCCAGGCGTTATCTCTCTTTTTTTGCGTTGCCTTTTCGTCAAACATCGCGTTGGATTGCATTAAATAAAGTAACAAGCTTTTAAACCATTTTCGATGTTTACGATAAGCGAGTAGAGAAGGACCCTCTTAAGAGAGAAATTGCTTATGCCACTGCTGAATATCAGTCTGAGTTGAAGGAGCTTTTAAAATCATTGTCTAAGCCTGAAGATAATAATTAATCAATATGGTTAAAAAAAAGAAAAATATTTTGTTTATATATATTATAAATTATTTGTTTTTTTATTTCGTCACCTAGGAACGTATCTCCTATAATCCCATATAAACCATCCCGTATTCACGGTTTCTGTATTCGCGCCATATTTATGGTACGTATACCCCGCGAATATAGAGCTTTTACTGTATCTTAAAGGGTTTTGTTCGAAAACATATCTTATGGGCAAGATGTCACAGTTGGCCGGTACTTACACAGCTAATTTAAAAACATCTTTCGACCTAAACGTTCATACCCGACTATTAATGTCACGTTGCCTTAAGTGTAATAATGTCCCCATTGTGTGCATGAAGATATCAATAAAATTCGGGATACTATAAAAAAAACTTGTATCAAGACAATGCTTGTTGTTTCCATTAATTTGGACAACTAATAAAAAAAAAAGATTGTTTATTTTTAACAGTAAACAGGCCCGATAAAAGTCTGAAATTGTCCAATTGCCCGTTTTTTATAAACAAAACCCAAAACGAAACCATACTGAAAAAAGATTAATGATTCCATTTTCCCACAAGTAGGTATACTTAGTTGGTTTTTGATTTCCCCATACTACTCCATTTTAAAAACACTATACAACTGCTACCTATTATTACGAAGTATTAAGAACTGCCCATTTTAAAAACGATTATGATTGTCAACCAGAACACCTGAGTGATTAAATAATCTCGGGAAATTCCAGTAGCGCAAGTCAGTTCTTGACATTTTAACTTTTTGATAGGACCACAGCTGAGAGAATGTCGTATAATGAGACACTCATAAAAAATAAAGCAATTAAATTCTAAAGACCTATAATAACCTCCTGTCATTAGAATAGGAGAAAGAAAAAAAATATCTATAATTATGCTGTAGGTATAGTAAGCTGTGCTGCAGTCGATGAAACGTGTGCATTTACTGATATTCCAATCCAGTAGCTATTCAAGCTTGGATAGTTTTATATGCAGCACAAATATTGAGGCTTTATTTTTGGCGGATATGATTTCATATATAAATCCAGTTGAATCCCCAGGTAAGCATAATGTAGACACTCATGTATTCATTTAATTCAGATAAGCCACTTGCGGAATTTCATGACTGAATGAAACTATAGCCTGCCTTTGCAATGATAGCTATAAATTATTGGAATAAAAAAGAGTTTTAATAAAACCAATGTATGTATTAAAAACATGAATTTGATAAAGAAAACCGGCAGGTAGGTACTGAATTAAAAAGACCGATCACGGGTGAACATTTGGTAAAATTAAAAATTCTTTTATTCGAGATCTCAAGTATGATTTCGTCGAATTTGCTCTAAATATTCCGTTTAAAACTCAAAATTAAATGCAAATACTTGCGGAATAGCTTGAGCGGAAATTGTTGGTAATGTAGGTAATGCAAAGAATCTTGTAAAAGATTGAAGACAATCTCCGTACACTTGTGTATGTAGGTATTGCTCTTTTTATGTAGGTTTTTTGGAGCATCCGATAAAGCCTAAACGCGTTGCGTACTCTTATCAAATGCGTAGACACTCATAGATCAGCCTTCCCTAGATCCTATATTTCCTGATACATCTATCATTACATTCATCTTATATATCTGTATACTAGGTTTTTTCCATTATTCTCTAGAATTCTCGCGTTGAGGTTCGAAAAAAAAGGTCTTTTTGTAAAGAGAAAACGGTGGTCACGGCCTTAGATATCCCGTCTTGAAAAATGTTAGTACAGACTAAATATTTATTGTGATATTGGAATTGTAGGAACTGTAGTCCTTAAATAAATAAATACGATTTGTTGAGCAATTTATCTACCAAGTTTCTTGTGAAAGTACTTGTACCATAATTAAGAATCTGTACCCCTAGCCAAGTTGCTAATCTGCAATAGTTACGCTAGTAGGAAGCTTTAAATGTACGGCAATGACGCACCCCCAACGCTCAGTCACGTGGTCAGAACAAAAGAATTGGTGGCAAGGTCAACACGAAGCGTTCGACGCAAGCGAAATGGTTGTAACTTGGCTAGGGGGGCTGATTAGTCTAAACTTATTAATGATTCCTGATTATTTAAGTAATTGTTTTCCAAATGTTTAGTTTTTGTTTTGCTTTGCGAACAAACTACTTAGTTAATGAAAAGAAGTTGTTTACTTGGCTGTATTATTAAAATGTCTAGTCTTGGTTTTTGATTAGATGTGTGTGTAAATAAATCACTCAATCTCTATTTAGTTAGACGAAACTCTATTTGAGCTCTAGATTATAGAATATTTATATCGGTATTTTGATATTAAAAGCAAATTCATTAATTAAAAAGTTAATAAATAAATAAAAAAAAAAACAATAAAAAACAATTTGGATGCCACCGAGAAGCTGTTTTTAAATAAACTTGAGCGTTTGCAAAATATTTGTATCCGTTTTGTTTTCAATCTCAAAAAGTATGATCATGTTTCATGCTCTCGCAATACTCAAGTGGCTCCCTATTCGACTTCGCAGGAACTCTCAGATATTATGTCTGCTCTTTAACATCCTTCACAACCCTAAAACTCCCTCTTACCTGCGAGAAGGCTTTTCCTACTCACGTCCTTCTGATGCTCCTTGCAGGTCGCACCTGGAGAACCGCCTTAAATCCCCTCCCCACTCCACCGATTTCTATTCCTACTCCTTCACTTCGCACGCAGTTCACGTTGTGGAATTCACTGCCGCCTGACGTTAGAGGCTGCCAAACTCTTGCAGTTTTTAAAAGTAGAGTGAAAGAACACTATCTATCCGTTTCGTCATAACTGCATATTATGTATTGTATGTTTTATTTTATTATATTATATTATTTAGTAAGTATTTCTGTGATATTTATTTTACTATGTGTATATTACTTGGTATATCTTTTTTTTGCATGTTATATTGTTTTATTGTTTGCTATGATTTTTGTGTGTACTCATTTTCCTTTTACTTTTACACACAGTGTCTACATCTCTATTTTCTCAAATTTTCGTTTTGCAGGTATGCTGGAAGAGATTTCTTTAGAAATAAGTATCACCTTTGTACCATTCTTTTGTCCTTTTATTATTGTGTGTACATAAATTGTTACATAAATGAAAAAATGGTGACTAAAAATTATTCTTTTTTTATTAGATATTTGCAGACTTGCGTTCGACCACTACCTCAACTGATGGTAAGTGACAATGTGATCGACGATGGAGCACACATGCTTTGACGTAAAAACCCCTAGGTTGTACCTATCAGAAAAAAGATTTCTGCAGGGAATTCCACTTAGCTGAAGGAACTCCTTATCATAGTTAAAGGACTAATATACTATATTAACATAAGACAACTTAATAATTATAATAAGAACTAAGGTACTAGATTAACCTAATAATCAATATACACTAATATTATACACAGGGAAAATTTGTATTTTTGTGTGTCTGTAATGAATAAACTCAAAAACTACTGAGCCGATTTCAAAAATTCTTTCACCATTGAAAAGCTACACCTGAGTAAGTTAAGCTATATTTCTTGCCCGTACAAAGCCGGAACCGGCCGCTAGTATAATATACACCCCTATTTTTTAATTAGCACACAAAAAATGAGGCTTAATCCGTACCTGTTACTGGTCATATTTGTGTAGTCAAAAGTAAAAAAAAAACGAAATTCCAAAATTGGCCACAAAATTTTTCATAATTGGTAAATTCGTAATTGGACCATTTATTCATAACAATTACTGCTACGAAATACTACGCGCAGTGATTGTCTATTGTTTTTCATTCATAATCAATAGCCTGTACAATATTTTCATAAATTGAGTGACATTTTAGGGCATAAACAAACTCTAATAAGTTTAATGTTTATGAATATTATTCATTAAAACTTTACCTAAATAATAACGAGACCTATTCTAATAAGCCCTTTAAGTATTTGTACTAATTAAAAATTAGTGGTCTATAGTAACTAAAACAGGGCAAAATAATTGGTAAATAAAGTATACATATTAAAAAAACGTAATTTCATTTTGGTTTTCTTTTTCAAAGATTTTATAAAATTCACAGCTAAGTACCAGTCTTATTGACCATTTTGTGACTTCAAATTACCTATATAAAAAAAAACCGACAAACCAAGAAATTCTTGTCGGGAATTTACGAGACACGAGACAGAAAATAAGTGGAGAAATGTGTAACCCTAACTATGATTGTATCTCCTTACAGAATAGGTACCTAAACAAAACGAGCGTTTTACTGCGCATCCACCAAAAATATCGCAGAGAACTGCCGCCGCTAACCTTGGCCCCATTCCGTCCGCTCATGCACTTAGTTTCAACGACAATATAAATAAGTTTTAGATGGAAAACATTACTTTTATAACAAGCTTTTATAGCGCGGTATATCACTCATCAAGATTTTTTTTTTGGTGGGAAATCATCAATGACTTACTCCGCTCTAGGGTGGAGTGGGAGGGCGCGTCAGACCTTCACTGACTAAGCCCCACTCCTATATTCGTTCGTTGCCTTGCATCCCAGGACCCCAGGGTTCCCTTTCGGATGTCCCATGTGGCTCAAACATGATGTTATCTTTTTGCGATCAATAGTTCCTATTTTCACTCCATAACCAGACCAACTTCATGGTTCCGTATTAATCCATTATCATCCATGTTACAAAGGTATACCAATTTTCAGTTCAATCAGTTAGGCGTATCTGTTTCAACATCCATTTGGTAGATTTGTTTACCAATTTCATTTACAATCGTACATACAAACATACGCTTGCATTACATTTTTGTAAAATCTGTGTCTATAGCGAGTGTTATTCTACTATCCAATACACCTCCATTAACAAATCAATGCAACTCAATCCATTAACAAACCAACATTGGATTGTTGATTCTACGTACTGCGCTCTCGACTAGTTGCTGCGGCCAGTGCTGTGCTCAAGGCTTTTTTTTTTAGAGAATAGCACCGCTGAATGTGGTCTTCCAAGAGCAAAGAAGGAGGTACCTAAACTAAATGCTCTTTAATTTGTTCTCTAAGAAATCACAGATTAGTTTTTTTTGAGAACCTTTTTATCGGGAGATATTCTATCCGTGTGAAGAAATTTTGCAGAGACGAGATATTTATACGTCAACCACACAAGAGGCTGATTGAGCCTTCGCTACAAGGCAAGCAAATGATACGAGTTATATCAGCGGATGCTACTAATGTTATACGAGTACCTCACCGAGAACGTCCCGCGGCACCGATGATCATAATGTACTTAGTTACCGCAATCTCGAAATATATCAAACAGATAAAATAGCAGTAACTTTACCAGTGTACAGGCAGAGTTACTGCGAGGTCATTATTTAGTAGGAACCTATTTTATTATGAAACAAATAACGAATATACCTTTATATGCTAACGCAGATCAAAAAACATACCAATATAACAAAATTTCGTTTCTATTTAATTCATAAATCCCCAAGCGACCACCGGTGGCCGCGCATCTATTGTCTTACTATTGTGTCTCTAATTGACGGTATCTGAAGGGTTAAGATTTTTTTCAGGTAGTAGGTATGAAGGTTCTTCCAAATACCTAAATTCAATGCATTTCTTGTTATTAGTAAAATAGTAATATTTCAATAAAACAACGTAATTTTTTTATCCTACTAGTTTTCAAAAACCAATCTCGTTGCACAAAAGCCTTTTTCGATCTGAAATCTCAGCTAGTCGCTCGGTCTGCTTCGCGCATGACAAAATGGGCCAAAACCAGAATGCGTCAAGCGTGATGCTAAGGGTGCGTTGATTTGGTGTTGGTGAGTGGATGTAGAGATCCCTGTTCCGATGGTTTTATGATAAAAACCCAGAAGACTGAAATTTGTTGATAGCATGAATTCGTTACACCTGTATGAGCACTTGAAGATTTACGCACTTTCTTCCTCCGCATGATGTATGACTCCTAGGTCTTTTCAACTACTGCTGATTTAAGTCATGATAGAATAGCCAATTGCGATAATCTTTCAGTACAACTTATTGTAATCTGGCATAATACAATTTCTTGACATACGAGTAGTAAACATTGTTAGCACTGACCTTTCTTCGAAGCGTATACTGGACCGACTAATGTCGCTCCAGGCACTCATGGATCTTCCACGACCTCTATGGTAGGCTGCGCTTGCCACTGCGGTGACTGTAGGTCGCCGCTCCAACTCAACTTCAGGTGGAAAATTGACTTTAGTTGAGCCGCGTGAAGAAGGCCCTTCTATAGATTCAGCACCTCCAGAGAGCTCCATTTCAAAAGCGGCGTAGTCAGGTGCTTCGTCAGGCTCTCCCTCACTGCCGTCACTCGCCGCCGAGAGCGCCTCATAGCCGTAGCCAGGGCGGGCGCCAGCGGCGGCGCCGCCACCAGCTGCGCCGCCCGCGCTGCGGACACACTCCGGCCCAGCAGCCAGCCTCGGCGAAGCTTCGATTCGACTCAATGACGCCGCTTTTGCTGATTGTCCCCGTAAATTCAATGGCGAACCGCGCGCTGGTAAATGGTTTGTATAACGTAATTTGCTGTGACGAAACGTGGTGAAGCTTTATTTCGTCGTATTCAATAAATAACAACAACACACGGAGTTTTAAGTCACTAAAATAGTTTTATATTTTTCTGATATGTCTAGCACTAATATATTTCATCATCCACTTTTTACACTGAAATACCAGATCGCACTCTGTTAACTTGTACGCCAAATTATCAAAACAACGCAACGTCGCAATACGAGAGTAATAATAGTACTGGTAAGTTTTTAAATTTACCGCAACCAACCAGTCGATCACAACAAACGTCCACAGTTCTCACAAGCTCATAGTGGCTCGTACCGCGATTCTTGAGATTTGACCCGACACTAGGCTTAATAATTTGGACCAAAAGAGAAACGTCAACCAGTGGTCATGAATACCATGGCCTTAATCCAACGTCCCCTGCGCTCTTCGACTAGTGACCTTTATGCCGCCAAGCCGTAGATATCAGGTTTTGTTAATGGGGGTGGCTAAACAATAAAGCGTATAGGTACTACGTTTCATACATAAGGTGGTTGTCGTGAAGTGAGCAGGGGTTGGAACTATTGGAGTGAAGTGCGCCCTAGAGGAGGCCGGGCGGGGCAGATCGATGCGGCCACCACGCCGCACGCTCGTAGTACGACTTGCCGCCACCGCAGCGCTATTGTGTCCCAGCCCATAAATAATAATACCGATTACATTATAACTGTCTCCAATCGGCTGTTACTCGACACTGCGATTTTATACACAATTTCTCAGTCATGGCTTTTGTCATTAATATTCCTATGATTAAATATGCAAATTGTCCTTTAGTAACACCAACTATTAACTCATTATGTAAAGACATGTTCCTACTTTGTACACATTCATTCACTTTATGAGAACAGGGACACCTTAACTTTACTTAGGTACTTTAATTGTTTTAATCATGAGTATAATTAAGTACTAATACTTTTGAACGTACTTATTAAACTACATTAAAGATAAATAGTGTGCTATATAGCATAGAATAAGTAATAGTACAAGGCTATAGCTGGAATAGGTACCTACAACTAGTTCGCGGGCTTGCGGAAGGTAAGCAATGGGTAGCTCGCTGTCCGACCGTCCGGTAACTGTCCGGACCGAGCTTAAATCATCGAAGGCACGCACAGTTCCCGCCCGCCTCGAGGAGCTGTCAGCAACAGCAGGTTGCTAGATTATCTCTGCAGTGTCCAATCTGAGCCCGTAGTCAGTTCAGAGGTTTCCAGATTGGCCACTGCTGTTCGTGTTCCGATGGCAGATGTTCTTCCGGAGAGACGAAATTTGGAGGAGTGGGACATCTTTTCCTCCACAGTTCGCTCTCTCCGAAGTCTCTGGTCCAAAGTACTGTTTTCCGAGAAGGACGTAACTGTTAAAAAACTTTTACTACTCTCATACCGCCGCGGAACGGAATGGAATGGAATGGAAGCGTCAATTTCGTTGCTATGGGAATTCTCGAGAATGCGCGAGGATTCCCCGGAAGACGCGCGACCTTTTTTTTGCCTCGTATTTAATTTGTATATTAAACAATTGACATAAAGTATATTATGATGTACAATTTCGTTGCAAAAACTCGCTACCATTCCTAAGGTAAATTGAACCTAAGGCCGTCTGTCCACCGCCGCCGTCACCGGGACGTCACCGAGAACTAGATGATTTCGGGCCGAGTTTAAGTTTAAGATGCGCTCGAGTGACGGGCGTGCGGTGGACACATGGCCATAAAAATGCATTTTTCGGTGACGGCGGTGGTGGACAAACGGCCTTAAGCGCGCAAGTACAAGTTGGTGCCTATACATATAGAAGGTGACGACTATGTCGTTTCTACTTTGCCTTTATCTAGATATATAAAAATCAATGCCACTTTTCTTTTGTAATTTTTTGGAGGTAAGCGGAACAGAGAGTAAAGTCCCGCAAACCTCCTTTGAAAAGGGAGGATCCTCCGACCAGACAGGGTGTTATAGTCTGGTGGGCGACTGCCCGATAGTTGATGTCGGGCTGTCGTATATGTTCAAATCGCGTGGAGAACTCTGATTGCGCGATGCAGGATTTCGTATCTTCTTCGTAGTTCTTATGTGGCGTCATAGATGTCGCTACATCACTCCCCTCCGGAGATCGGAGATCGATGATTCTTGATGCTTCTTGATGTGTGCCAGGCCAGCGGTAGGTTGGTTCCAGTGAGTCGGAACCGATGCCGCATAGTTCTCGGTGAGTCGGAACTGTCTGCGGTGATGCCCCAGTGAGTCGGGGTGTTGCTATCCCAGTGAGTCGGGATAATGCCCCAGTGAGTCGGGGTGATGATGTCCCAGTGAGTCGGGATGATGCCCCAGTGAGTCGGGGTGGTGCTGTCCCAGTGAGTCGGGATGATGCCCCAGTGAGTCGGGGTGGTGCTGTCCCAGTGAGTCGGGACGATGCTGCAGTCTCCAGTGAGTCGGAGTAGTGCTGCTGGCTCCAGTGAGTCGGAGCGGTGCTTGTGCGACGTAGGGCTTGACAGCTGGCGTCGACCAGGAGAGGTTCTTCATGGCTCTTCATATGACTGGCCGAAGGTGCGGTGTGCCAAGCCAAGGTCGCTGATGCGGCTGAGGTGATGACCAGGTATGACCAGGTAGGCATACTGGTGGTCAGGAGACCCTTAGCCGAGGGTGCTGGCTGTTTTGGCTCGTTGCTCGAAAGCTTGAAGAAGTGATGATGACGTCACGAAGTAGTAGCTGCACGAAGGCTGCGCTGACGTTCTTTGTCGAGGGTCACCAGTTTGGAGGTAAGCGGAACAGAGAGTAAAGTCCCGCAAACCTCCTTTGAAAAGGGAGGATCCTCCGACCAGACAGGGTGTTATAGTCTGGTGGGCGACTGCCCGATAGTTGATGTCGGGCTGTCGTATATGTTCAAATCGCGCGGAGAACTCTGATTGCGCGATGCAGGATTTCGTATCTTCTTCGTAGTTCTTATGTGGCGTCATAGATGTCGCTACAATTTTATAACTCAAGAACGGGCTCACCTATCTAAACGAAATGGCTTTGTTTGGACTATTTAGTGGATGGTTTATGTGAGGTTTGATAGGGTAGAGTAGGGTATAGTAGGGTAGAGTAGTGTAGAGTAGTGTAGTGTAGGGTAGGTAGAGTAGGGTAGAGTAGAATAGGGTAGGGTAGAGTAGGGTAGAATAGGGTCGACTAGGGTATAGTAGGGTAGAGTAGGGTATAGTAGGGTGGAGTAGAGAAGAGCGGGAGCGAAGCCGCACGGGCAAGATTTAGTCCAAATATATAAAAGGAGAAACTGACTGACTGACATACGAAACTACCAGGACTAGGAACGTGAAGTTTCGCATAAGGTTTTCTTTTATGACGTAATCGAGCACGACACAGTACACTAAGATTTTAAAATTCCCTAAAAAGAGAAACCTACTTTCATGCGGGTAAAGCCGCTGGCATCAGCTAGTATTTCAATATTACGTGAGACATGTGATTTTTGGTATCACATTAAACAGTTGTCTTCAAAATTTTACTTAAAAATCAAAGTTACTTACATGAAGCAAATATTAAAGAGTGAAAACTAACAAACCCCTTCGAAGCCTTAATGGCATGATTGAATTAGTGACGACTTCAAACCATGGCTGCTCAGGTGACTAATCATAGCTAAAGCGACCTGAGTAATGTTGATATGAATAATAAAAGGCAATGCTGTTGAAAGGTTTTGTGTTTTCCAATCGATATGAAATATTTACATATTCACACGAGCACTGTTTCACGAGTTAGCGTTAGGTGTATGTAATTCTGATGCTACACACTTATCAATATTAAGTAACTTTGTTTTATCTGACTTCGAAAAAAGGAGGAGGTTCTCAAGTCTGAATGTTTATTTTTATTTTTGTATTTTTTCAGCGCTATCTTCGCCAAATGTGAACCAATTTTGTTCATATTTTTTTGTTTAAAAGAATGTAAATTCTGTCATTTTTGGTGACGATCTGATAAAGAAGTTAGTCACCATAGAATAAGTTAGTCTATAAGTCCTTTCATCTTTTATAATATTGTCTTTTGCTGTACCCAACAGGGTCCATAATGGTGTCTCATAAATTTTCTCCTACCATGGGGACACCTCAATATAAATGTTAGCAAATCTTCCAAGATTGCTGCAATCGCATGTATGGGTAGTTGTAAACACCATTTTGTAACATGTCATCACGCCTGTATACTTTGAAAGTACCCTTTCAAAGTATACAGGCGTCAGGCGGCAAGCTTCTGACGTTTTATAAGTGCCCTTGTAGGCCTATATGAAATAAAATATTTTGACTTTGACTTTTTTGACTTTGAAGAGTAGGAACTGCAGATGTGAAATTGTCACACTGGTAGATACCCTCATTTTACCAACGGTCAAATTCCAGGTAATCAATTCATGCATTTTTTTGTTTTTGGACAGATTTGATTATTCTGTTCGTTTTGCGCTATGTTGAAACTCAATCATAACCTCATTAATTATGTTTCATATGCATATTCCAAAATAATGTAGACATCTCACCCATACGCACAAAGCGTTTTGGGAACACTTTTATTGTGAGTACAGCCAAGGAGTGGAATTTAGGGTCTTTAAGTCGAGAATGAATAGGTCACTTTTAGGCAAGCGTGCTCTATCGTAGACCACATCATAAAGAAAAAACAAAACACATATCACACACACACACACACACATCACATCATCGCTTATCATCAGAGACGGTGGTCAAACGCGAGCTTATCAATAAAATAAAAATGCGTAAATTAAGTAACTACGAGTATGGGTAGTTTGTCACTGCTATAGGTGCTTAGTGTCTCAAGCTTCTTTTTGCCACGGCCTTTTTTTTGTGGCTCGTGTGCGGCGGCGCCGTCACAAAAAAACGCTTGAAGCCGCTTCAAGCTTCTCCGGCCACAAGCTGTCGCGTGCTTCAGCTTTTATTGCGGCCGCTTCTAGCGTTTTTTTTTTGTGGCCCGTGTGCGGGGACAGTTACTTTACCAGAGAGCTGACCATGTTTAATACACCATCATCCTGCCCTCGTCCCGTGTTATTTAGGGAAAGCGCAACCAGTAGGTACTGTTTTCTTACATTCTGTCCTGTCACCCGTCATGCTATCACTAACTTTCAATTCTTTCATATCACTCTTCACACGAAAAGATGGATGAATTATCCATCTCACCACCCATTCACATGTAAACGTACTCATAACTCAGTGCCTCTGTGGCCTGAGGAAACTTGTGAGTGTATGTGAGAGGTACGCTGGTGCTCATGGCCTATTATAGTAGCAAGTACAATGTACAAAAGTGTGTTGTGATGGTGTTTGGGGCTAGTGGAAGGTGACCATTGACGGTGCCTCCAATAAAGATTGATGGAGTGCCGTTATCGAGAGTGCACTCGTGCATATCTTGACTTCTAGCCTTAAGGACGATGACAACATTGAGAGAGAGCGGAGGGCACTGTCGGTCAGAGCGAACATGATTGTCCGCAGGTTTAAGCGTGCTTCTACGGAGGTTAAGAAACACTGTTTAGATCCTTCTCTTCATCATTCTACACCTGTAATCAGTGAGTACGCTTTACGCAAAACTCGTACAGTAGCCTTTCGCGTGCAGTATAATAACGCTTTCAGGGTGTTGATGGGGCTGCCTCGCTTCTCTAGCGCATCAGGGATATTTGAGGAAATGCGTGTTGGTTGTTTTTATGCATTTATGCGTAAAAGATGTGCGTCTCTGGTTCGCAGGGTGCGAGCCAGTTGCAGCAGCATCCTGAGCATGATTGCTGGACTGCCATATAGTAAATCGTTGCTTATAAATATAAACAACATCAAAAAATAATCATTGCTTCAGCATTCCAGCTGAGATCAGCTTGAGGGCTGAAGTGATAATTATTTTATAGTGTGTTAATGTTGTGTTACTAACAGTAACAGTACTTGTAAGTTTGTTTGTTACTAACACAAAATGAGTCTCGTTACTCGTAATCTACACTAATATAATATGGAGGTAAAGTTTGTTTTTTTGTTTGTAGCAGGTAATCTCAGAAAGTACTGGTCCGACTGCTAAAATTTTTTCATTGATAGAAAGCTGCTTTAACTCTGAAAACAAAGGTTTTATGCAAAACATAGGCTTTATCTTATGTGCACGGGTGAAGCCGCGGACAAAAGCTAGTAAAGAATATTATTATTATAACTCGTTTAGTAACATGCGTTACATCCCTCCTCATAATATGCTTAACATACCAAAACAAAGAAGTAAATTCTTACAATTTCGAAAGTCAGCGTTAAAACACGTAAATAAATAAGATTCTATATCGTGCATTCACGATCCTAGGATTTCATGCAACTAGATGGCTCACTAATATAAAATTTCAGCACACTAGAGTGAAAGCTTTTGTAGGAAAACAGTTTCAAAATCAAGAGGGACAAATAGGTTTCCGTAGACAAACCTACATTTGCATCTTAAAGAGCGAAGAGGATCCGTAACCTTGGATCCTTTTCCACTCACTGAATATCTGATTTAAAATGTAATCCCTCAGAAGTATAACTTACAAGGCAAATCTATCATTAACAATAGATTTGAAGGCGAAAGCTATGGCCCAAGAGTGGCTTTATTTTCGATTGTTGGTGCTAAACCGAATATTTTCATTTATTTTGATCAGGATCATTATGCATGTGGCCACGGTATTAGGATACTGAGCATTCGGCCGTTCTGCGGGGACGTGGCCTATGTTTTCCCTAGAGAGTTTTTTTAGGTGGGAAATCATCCATTGACTTCTCTTGCTCTTGGGCGAAGCCGGAGGGCGTGTCAGACTTTTACTGACTGAAACCCGCTCCTATGTTCCTTTTTTGCCTTACGTTCCAGAGCCCCGGATTTTCATTTCAGAAGCGAACCCATTGCCCCAATAGGCTTCGACCCTGCTGGGCTCCTACGGTTTTGCTGACATCTCCTGAGGCGCGAAATTTAGCTACGATGGAGCGACATAGTCTAAATTGAAAAAAAAACCCTAAGTACCTTTAACTACTCAAGCTCGGTTCGGACGGTTACCAGAATTGGAATTTCCTACTGGAGTCGGGACACCGACTGGAGTCCGGCTGAATCCAAAAGATTCCTAGGTTACAGCAGCATCACTTCAGGAAACATACAACAACCTAGGGAATCTTTAGGTAAGACTTGAGTGAATAGTTTACTTCGAGTCTAGCCATCGTCGGTTACATCATCGCTTGCCATCAGGTGAGATAGTGGTCCAAACGCGAGCCTATACAGTTTTTATATTTATTCCTCTATTCTTCAAGCCAAATATGAGGATTCTGGGACAACGGAAAGTACCCTATGAATTTTGATTTCCTCGAGAGTGTCGAAATGTAACGTTTTTTGCCACATAAACCGAAGTATCTTTTGACAGACAGACTGACAGACGGTTGGACAACAAACTGATCCTATAAGGGTACCGTTTTTTTCTTTTTGAGGTAAGAAACCCTAAAAATGATGTTAAATGCACATTCCAAAGCGTAGATCTCTATGGAGAATAATGTGCAAGAAACTCCATGGACACAACCTACATAACACTGATGGTCAGACTTTATGGCGACTACCTGTAACGACTGTCAGAAAACTACTAATCCAAACAGGGGTCAACGGATTTACATGCTTCCCGAGGCACGGGATGTCAGTAGGTCGTGGGCTCGCGGACGACGAGCCATGGGTAGCTCGCTATCCGATCGTTTGGTAACTGTCCGGACCGAGCCCAAGACGTCGACGGCGCGCACTGTTCCCGCGCGCCTCAAGGAGTTGTCAGTAACAACGGGGTGTGTATTTAGTCAGTAAGAGTCTGACACTATCTCCCGCTCCACCCAAGAGCGGGGGTTGTCATAAGATGATTTTTGCCCACCGTAAAATAAAGGGTGTCAGTACACTCAGTAGGTCCTAAATAAACTTAGAAAAGTTAAATCAAGGAAATAGTATTTGCTAAATTCGGACATTCTACTTTATTGTATTCATTCGAAACCTTAAAATCCAAAATAATAAAAGCTGTGCATGACTCTAAATACCACAATCCTATACTTACTGACTTTGAAGTATGATACTAGATCAATCTAAGTATATCCGGTATATCCTAGCTTTATTACTATCGGTATTACTAGCTTCTGCCAGCGGCTTCGCTCGCGTCACGGTAGGTTCCTCCATACAAACTTTGGACCCCCATTTCAAACCTTTAGGGGATGAATTTTGGGAAATCCTCTCTTAGTGCTCGTCTACGTCAGAATAGGCAGTATTGTGCAAAAGTTTTGGCTTTTCGTTGATATCAGTCAGTTGTCAGTCAATCAGTTTCTCCATAAAAATTTTGGACTCTCATTTGTTTTTTTTTTTCGTTGGATATAAATTATCCAAATCACATCCCCCGCCCTTGGGCGGAGCGGGAGATAGTGTCACTGTTACTGACTGAAAAAACCACCCCGTCCCTTCTTGCCTTGCATACGCATCCCTTTAGGAAGAGAATTTTAGAAAATTCTCTCTTAGTACTTACCTACGTTATAAAAGGAAAGATGTGAATTTCAGGATATTTTGGGATCATTACAAGCATACTTACGACACATAATAATTCGTACGAATGTTAACATCACCGCCATCTGCCTTATGGTCGAAAACTGGACGACGCGTGATAAATCGACTGTGAGGTAGTACTGGTTGCCAGTTCGGCTTCAATACGTAGCAACGGTGGAAATAGTTACTCTTTGTGCTTCAAGATGGCGCTTATACAATGTGTGGTGTCTTTATTCTATACACCCCATTTTTTAATTAGTACACAAAAAAAGCGTTATTTGTGTAGTCAGGTAAAAAAAAAAAACGATATTCCAAAATTGTCCACGAAATTTTTTCATAATTGGACCATTTATTCATAACTATTACTACTAGGAAATACTACGCGCAGTGATTTGCTGTTGTTTTTCATTCATAAAGAATAGCCTGCTGTACAATAGTTTCATAAATTTAGTGACATTTTGGGATATAAAAAATCTCGAATAACTTTCCTGCTTATGAATATTATTTATTGAAACTTTAACTTTAATAACGAATAGTAAAAAAGTAAAGTAATAAGCTCTTTAAGTATTTGTACTAATTAAAAATGTGTGGTGTATATAAATGAATACTGCCAGTGGCTGAAAAGTAGAAAGGAAATCGTTTGTCTTGGTATGATCATGTAAAGAGGAGAGATGTAACGCTGAAAAACGAATGGATGGAGTGGGAGAGGGAGGCCAGACAAAAGATGGATGGATTGTGTGAGAAGTAATATGAATAAAAAGCTACTTTTACATTTGTAATATAAGTATGAATATAATAAAAGAACACGGCAAAATTTTTGGAAAACCACATGATCCTTTTACACAGATAAACCTTGGGTACGCCACAATTATGGCGGTAAGTCCCCTCTTTGAGGCGTGGCTGGAAAGACCTCACGGCGTCCTTACCTTCCGCATGACGCAGGTCCTCACCGGACATGGCAAGTTCGGGAGGTTCCTGCATCGGATTCGAGCGGAAGAGACGCCCGGGTGCCGTCACTGTGCGGAACGCCCGGAGGACACGGTGGAGCACACAGTTGAGGTGTGCCCTGCTTGGGCGGAGCAACGCCGTTTCCTCGTGGGGGTGATCGGCGGCGGAGACCTCTCGCGCCGGGCCTTGGTTCAGGCCATGGTCCGGAGCGAGGAGGAGTGGCAGGCGGTCGCCTCCTTCTGCGAAGCAGTAATGCTAGCAAAGGAGAAGGCAGACCGCATCAGGCAACTGACAGACAAATCGGGATTCCGATCCCGATTTCCAGAAGGCTAGAGGAACGGCGCGGGGTTTTTAGTCAGTAAGACTCTGACACTGTCTCCCGCTCCACCCAAGAGCGGGTTTCGTCAATGATGATTTTCCCCGTCGACAAAAAAAAAAAAAAAGCCTACCGGGGTTGGGGTTATCCGAAAGGAAACTAGAGTCCCGGTATGAAGGCTAGAAGGAACGGCGCGGGGTTTTTAGCCAGTAAGACTCTGACACTGTCTCCCGCTCCACCCAAGAGCGGGTTTCGTCAATGATGATTTTCCCCGTCGACAGAAAAAAAAAAACACATAAACCTCAGGGTAAAAAATTGCAATAAAAGTCATCTCGTCTGACTTTTCTGCAGCTGCAAAGTTGCTCATCCGATCAATTGGTGGCAGATTGATGTCGTTGAGGATCTGATCACCTGGTGACCACGGCAGTACCTAGGAAATCAGCAAGCACGGACGTTGACGTAGATAAGCAACAGCAGGAGTGGTGCAACAAAGTCTGGGCAGAATGGCAAATGACGTAGATACTCGTATATTATTGGGATATGCACATCCAGCAGTTGTTTGTGAATTTTAATGAGAATAATCTATATATATAAAAATCAATGCCACTTTTCGTTGTTATTTTATAACTCAAGAACGGGCTCACCTATCCAAACCAAATTTTTAGGCTTTGTTCGGACTATTTAGTAAATGGTTTATGTGAAGTTTGGTAGGGTAGAATAGGGTATAGTAGGGTATAGAAGGGTAGAGTAGGGTAGAGTAGTGTAGATTAGTATAGAGTAGAGTAGTGTAGTGTAGAGTAGTGTAAGGTAGAGTAGAGTAGTGTAGGGTAGAGTAGAGTATAGTATGGTATAGCAGGGTAGAGTAGTGTAGGATAGAGTAGGGTAGAGTAGTGTAGGATATAGTAGGGTAGAGTAGGGTAGAGTAGTGTAGGATATAGTAGGGTGGAATAGTGTAGAGTAGTGAAATGTAGAGTAGAGTAGGGTAGAGTAGGATAGAGTAGGGTAGAGTAGGGAAGAGCGGGAGCAAAGCCGTGCAGGCAAAAGCTAGTAACTTATAAAAGTAAAGTTTAGGACTTAAAATAATTTACAAAAAAGTCACCCGTCATGGGGATGACCAGTGGGTGTTTAGAAAAGTCTTCCAACACGGTTAATAGAGTACGGAACCCTAAAAAGTATGAAATACCGCACTAAAGCACGGCAAATCTAAGAAGTACCGTTTGACAGTTCTATATGTAGTTCATTTTAATTCTAATTTGTTGATTCAAGAGGAAGGTTTATATGTATAATATTACACCCGAGCGAAGCCGGGGCGGGACGCTAGTGTAGTGATAAAATAAAAATAGTTTCATAATTCAACGGTTTTACGGAAGATACAGTAGAAATAGTGTGAATAGCTCTTTTTTTATTACAAGCTCTTATTTAGTTTCACCTGTCCCGATGTTTGTCTGTCATCAAATCTTGCAAATTGAATTTGACTCACTTCCTGGTTACTGATTGAGATAAAAATCAGTAACCAGGAAGTGAGTCAAACTAGTAGTAGTAGTAGTATTTAGCACAATTTCGCAAAATTTTGCACAATTTTGTAAACTTTTGTACAATTTTGTAAAAAAAATTACAATTTTATTACATGTGTAAATCAGATGACAAAGCAAAATTATTATGACATGGAGCTGATCAGATGCTAGAATCGGAAAGTGGCTAAAGGAACTTCTTAGTTAAACGGCATAACCCTATCGAGTTTAGGCTCGTATGATTCGTCTTTTTTTTATCAGCCGATACACGTCCACTGATGGACATAGGCCTCCCCCAAGCATCGCCACAACGAACGCTTCTGCGCGTCTGATTCGTCTTGACAAGTATTAATTATTATTATGTAGGTATACCGAGCTATAAAAGCTTGCTATAGAGAAATAAATTCTATAGTCACAGTGATAATACACAGTTACAAATGAAATACTACGGAACCCTAAAATACAGAATATTCAACATTTGAATTATTTCGATTCACCAAAACAGCAACAGTGATTAGTGTTTTGTAGCAACTTCCATCGATTGATAGGAATTTATTGTCATCATAACAAGATTTGGTGAAACAATTTTCATAGCGCTAATAGAGTCAGAACGGTGCGAAAACTTGTTAGGTAATGATGTATTGTGCTTGTTTCAAGATTAATAAAATGACAACCATGTTGATTTTCATAATGTTCTATTTTATTCCGATAGTTAAGGTAAGTGAACTTTGAATAATAAAGATATATTTACAGTACCTCCTATGTTCTGAACTGTATGCTTAACGTGACCGCATACTGAGCAGCTTTGTCTAAATAATTTTAAATGAAATTAACACACAACTTTAATTTCTTTTTAGGGTACCGTACGTACCTCAAAAAGGGAAACCATATATATAGGTACTTATAGGATTACTTTGTCTGTCTGTTTGTCTGTCAAGACCCTTTATCTAGAGAACGCTCGAAGGTATCGAGTTGAAATTAAAACCATATACTGAGGATTGTGGTGTGACCTTTGTCATTCAAGCTGTGAAAAAATTAAACTTCTAAGTTAATGAATAAAAAAGGTACAGCAGTTTATACTCTCAAAGATCGCAATTCAAAGGGTACTTCCCGTTGACCCAGAATTCTGAAAGGTACAAAGCAAGGTCTTATAGCACAGGTATAGAAATAAGTCTGAAAACAGTTTAGTTGTTACCTACGTCACATTTTTTTTGTTTTTATTTTTATTTGGAAAAATCTTCGAGGCTCCATCCGAGAATTGTAGTTTGCACGGAACCTTCAGTGCGCGAGTCCGACTCGTACATGCCCAGTTTTTTTTTTTAAATGATAGTTAATAAGACATTTTTATTCACACGGATACGTAAACCCCGTAAACCTAACCGAACTGAGAAATATAGGTCAACTCCATTGTACCTTATTCTCAACTAGCTAACCTGGCAAACTTTGTAGCGCCTAACAGTCAATGAGTGCAGTATATCTTTCGATATATTCAACTTATTTTTATTTTTTTTAAGGAGCTTTGTGTCAATTTAGACTATGTCGCTCCATCGTAGCCAAATTTTGTGTTATTGTGTTATTTTAAGTGGTTGTGATAAATTTTGTACAAGACTCTTGCCTCGTCTGAAGAAGGTTTTGCTAATATTCAACTTATTGCGATGAAACAAATACTAGTAGTAATTATCAAGTTACACACAATTTTAATGTATAAAAGTTATCTACATCGATTTCGTACATTTTACATGATTCGCGCCCAACTAAACTGCTACAGATTTATTATATGTATAAGTAGATAGATAGATTTTACTACTAGCTTCTGATAGCGGTTTCGCCCGCATAAATAATATATAATAGTTTGGAGGTATGTGGAACAGAGAGTAAAGTCCCACAAACCTCCTTTGGAAAGGGAGGATCCTCCGACCAGACAGGGTGTGATAAATCTGGTGGGCGACTGCCCGATAGTTAATGTCGGGCTGTCGTATATGTTCAAATCGCGCGGAGAACTCTGATTGCGCGATGCAGGATTTCGTGTTTTCTTCGTAGTTCTTATGTGGCGTCATAGATGTCGCTACATCACTCCCCTCCGGAGATCGGAGATCGATGGTTCTTGATGTGTGCCAGGCCAGCAGTGGGTTGGTTCCAGTGAGTCGGAACCGATGCCGCATAGTTCTCGGTGAGTCGGAACTGTCTGCGGTGATGCCCCAGTGAGTCGGGGTGTTGCTATCCCAGTGAGTCGGGATAATGCCCCAGTGAGTCGGGGTAATGATGTCCCAGTGAGTCGGGATGATGCCCCAGTGAGTCGGGGTGGTGCTGTCCCAGTGAGTCGGGATGATGCCCCAGTGAGTCGGGACGATGCTGCAGGCTCCAGTGAGTCGGAGTATTGCTGCTGGCTCCAGTGAGTCGGAGCGGTGCTTGTGCGACGTAGGGCTTGACAGCTGGCGTCGACCAGGAGAGGTTCTTCATGGCTCTTCATATGACTGGCCGAAGGTGCGGTGTGCCAAACCAAGGTCGCTGATGCGGCTGAGGTGATGACCAGGTATGACCAGGTAGGCATACTGGTGGTCAGGAGACCCTTAGCCGTGGGTGCTGGCTGTATGGCTCGTTGCTCGAAAGCTTGAGGAAGTGATGATGACGTCACGAAGTAGTAGCTGCACGAAGGCTGCGCTGACGTTCTTTGTCGAGGGTCACCAGTTTAGAGGGTATGCGGAACAGAGAGTAAAGTTCCACATACCTCCGTTGAAAAGGGAGGATCCTCCGACCAGACCGGGGTGTTATGGTCTGGTGGGCGACTGCCCGATAGTTGATGTCGGGCTGTCGTATATGTTCAAATCGCGCGGAGAACTCTGATTGCGCGATGCAGGATTTCGTGTTTTCTTCGTAGTTCTTATGTGGCGTCATAGATGTCGCTACAATAGCTACTTGAGGTCACACTGTACTTTAGCAACAACTGCAAGTAAATGGCTTTTGCCCGCCGTTTTATCGAAACCAATAAATAACCTCGATCGGTCAAACGTTGATTGAAAAAAAGAAAAAACTTGAGAGGTGTCAATTGACTTCACTAATTAATCAAAGTTTCTTTCGATTAATTAGTGAAGGAATTGTAATAAAATTTTATTAAACTATAAAAAAATAATACAAATAAAAAGAAACAATTTCCATCTGTAAGAATGTTGACGCTTCTATAATAAACTGCCTAGTCATATTCAACCACTCAGCCTTAATTCATGAATCCCCAAGCGACCACCGGTGGCCGCGCATCTATTGTCTTACTATTGTGTCTCTAATTGACGGTATCTGAAGGGTTAATAAATTCAAATCATTTGTAAAGCGAAAACTTTTCCAAAAAGCTTTTTACACTGTAAAGGACTATGTTGATGACGAAAAGGCTTGGGACTGACCTGCTCCAGTACCCTCTAATTCTTATAACATAACTGTAGTAATTTTTTTTGTTTTAAATTGTGTTTATTATTCATTTTTTTATTCATTTTGACATTAATGTTTAGTTTTTACAATTTGACATTGTAATATTATTTTATTTTACAATTTGACATTGTAAATTATTTTATTTTACAATTTGACATGTTATATTAAATAATGTTTATTATTATTAATTTTTGACATAAATATTTACTTTGTAAGTAGGGGAGCGCGGGGCTCGCAAACGCGAAGTGTCAAATGTATGAGACTCGGTTTAGAATACCCTTTATACACAGCCGAACGTGTCCTGACTTGTCAGTGATCGACCGGCCGTCGCTAGTGATAGTTGTGCACAGGACCCTCGGATTTACAGGTAAACGAACTTTTCGTACTTCGTAATAAATTGATTTAAGATTTATTTATTCGCTAAATTGAACCAAAGTTTATCCTAAATTAATCTCTATTCTATTGACTTTAAAACTATTATAATTATTTGTAATTATTTTTACTAGATTTTTTTCTGTAATTGATGATGTATAAAAAGTGACCTTAGGGCTAAAATTAACAGATTGAGCGGGGTAAGTATTAACATGTTAATACTTACCCCGCTCAATCTGTATTAATATGTAGGTGTTTGATATTAAACGATTGGTTTGTTCAATAAGTGTGTTTTGTTATAGGATGAGAAATTACAAAAGGAAGAGCACACGAGGTTCGACGTCTCAAGAAGTATTTGAGCTGGCAGCCGAAGAAATTCTGTCAAAAAATAGAAAATTTAGAGATGTTGCTACGGAATATGATATCTGTCATGTAACACTGTTTAAATACGTAAAGAAAAAAAAAGGAAGGGATTCCTGTTGAAGTGGGTTATAAAAAAAATCGTCTCGTTTTCAATCCTGCGCAAGAAAAAATGATAGCAGATTATTTAGTGAAATGTTCTAATATCTATTTTGGATTGCTACCAGATGATGTTAAAAAATTAGCTTATGAGCTTGCCATTGCATACAAAATAGATAATATTCCAAAATCTTGGAAAAGAGACGGAAAAGCTGGCAAAGATTGGTTCGCTGGTTTTATGAAACGCAACGCAACCTTGTCTATTCGGAGTCCTGAGGCGACAATCTTAAGCAGAGCAACATCATTTAACCGTACAAATGTCCATTCATTTTTTGAAAAATATCGAGAAGTTCTTCAACGATACAATATATCTCCGAGTAGAATCTGGAACGTAGATGAAACAGCTACATTTATAGCAACATTTATAAAAACTTTAAAGATTGTTGATTATGAAAAGTTTAGTAACTTTAAAACGTTAAGTTTAAATTGTGTGTTCACTTGTTTAGGCTTAAAATATATATATGTATAACTATATATCTATAATAAAACATTTTTATTTGTGTAAATGATGTTTTATTTAAGTATTTCATAAAAAAATTGTCTATGTTAATAATTGCCCCTTACGTTAATACGTACCCCAGCTCCGTTAATATTTGCCCCAAATGCGGGGCATGTATGAACAAATGACTTTTTTGGTTTTCACAGCTCGCTTTCTGAAAGCACTTACATACCGGATGTATTTTGAAACTAATATCATAGCTGAATAACCAAAGCATGTTTTCAATAAAAAATTAAACTAAAAAGTTCATTGTCAAAGAAAATATAAACTATTATACAAAATTTGTTAGTACCAGCCCCGCCCTCCCCTATTACAATTGTAAAAATTAACTTTCTTTTTATTATTGTGAATGTGAGGACTATGTTGGTTACTTTTTTATTTCTCGTAACCGTTTGTCTGGCAATTTGAGTATTTTCTGCGGCCTACCCAAATGTCCTTTCATTGGTATTGTTCGTCAAGTCGTTGAGCTCCTTAGTAGTCCTGAGTTGAGCTTTGCGAATACTGACAAATGCTTACACTGATTGGACGGGTCCACTCAAATCTGTATGGTTCTTTCTTCAAAAGACCATCTCAGATTAATCGGCATGGTTCTCATGTGATTTGACCATTACATATTTATTGTATGGACTTTAAAAGAGACTTTGACCCCTGAGTTTGTTTCGGTGTTTCTTCTCAGGGTAGTCAGCTAGGAAACACCGGCCTCATCTAGCTTAAACAGACGAAAAAAAAAAACAATTGACGTGTAAAAGTGTTTTTTTAAACCTATTTGCAAAAATAAATATCATTTATCATTTGACATAAAAAAAAAGTGTCGTTACAACTTTTCGTGAGAATTTTTTTCTGTCTAGCCCCCTTTCACAACGCGCGATAAGAATATTCGTTCCAAAACTTATTGGTTTTTTGTTTCTTTGTATCGATTACTGAGTTTTAGTTAAATCTAGGTGAAGTAAAAACGTAGGTAATAGTATAATTTAAATAAGCTAAATATTAGTTTAAAAAAAAAACTATTTTCTTTCTTATTTTCATTGTTAGCGCCTTCTTTCATTTGCCACTACTCAGACACTTCACACAGTGACGCAGAGATTACCAAACTGAAGAACTGGATTAAAATAATAAAGTATTTATTATTTTAATAAAGAATAAAGTATTTATTATTTTAATAAAAATTTACAAAATTTCTTGTTTTGGTCACCCTACAAATTTTTTTGAATTGACATTTGTGACGTCACCACAAGGTGTAAACATCGATCCTACTCTTATTTGGGATGTTATTGTACGCTCCGATTAGACGTGCATGTTTGTCGGAAGCTATGCTTTCTTTACACGAACTTGATTGATTGCAGGGTTCAATACCAGGGACATATTTTTGGAAACCCCGCTTGGGTCTCGATTTGGCTATTCCTACAACCGGTAAGAAACTCTCGTTCCTATAATGACATGACAAAGTTGTAGGTAACCTTTTGCGATCGCACAAACAACCCTTGCAGTACCACGCTACATTGAGATGTTTTGGTTCCTTCCGATTTAGAGCTCAAGGCGGTAGCAATGTTTTTTTTTGCGATTTTAACATTTTATTTTCATTTTACTTTCAGAAATCCCAACGAGAGTTGCCTTACGTAATAAAGAAAACATTCATGAAGGTATATGTGTCCTGATTGATGGATATAAAGCAGGTGTGGCTGTCATAGCCGTCGCTGCTGGTATAGCCAATGCAAGAACTTTTCCACATTTCGATCCGACGTCAGCTTTCTTCTACACGAATTTCTACAGATGGGCGCTAAGATACATTAGTCTGTAAGTTTTAGCAAAACAAAAATGTAAAATATGTAAATAATAAGACAATGATCGCGCTGGCGGTCAATCCCAAGGTTCCAATGAGTTCATTTTGAAACTTGAAGCCATTTAACTAGATATACCTTAGCAAAGTAGGTAAATTGATCTGGACTAACCTAGTACTTATATCTAACAAAGTAGTGAAACAAACTATGTAGGTCAACAACAAATAATATCTAGAGATGAGGCGCTTGCCTGTCGAATAGTGTCATCGGAATGTATGTAGTCTTCACGAGCACGACGTATTTTAAATTCAAACAAAAAATACGACATCTTATAAATAGATATAAAAGTGATATAGCAACCAACGGAGAATCTCAACAGCTAAGCCAAAGGAGGCAATGTTTTTTAAAGATTTTTTTTCTCATAAATTAAATATATCTACACAGCGATATATACTAGCGAGCTAGATATACTGATAACATTATTTTTAGTTTATGCATAACCTGAATATAGTTTATTCAGAATCAGTACGTAACTGAATGGATTCCAATAGTTTTACACCATGTTATATTTTTTCCCAAAAATATTTAAAAAGTAGTTTACAAGTTAGACACAACCGACACTAAGTACACAATACAGGTCATGGCAGGTCATAGAGGTCATTATGCGCCAACAAACAGCTGGGTGCAAGTGTAAAACATGAGTCGCCTGGATGGCCCGGTGACTATGTATTTTTGCTGACGTAACAAACATATAACTTTGTGATTTTTCATGATACGATTTTGAAATTTTATACATAGATTCATTATAAATACTAGACAGGTGTTTCAGTTGTCGCATATACTAAAACTAAGATTGTATACTAGCTTGTACAGTGACTTCGTTCGCGTAAATGTCGATTATTGCAAACACGGTTCGACACGAAGTCGAAACTAGATAAAAAGTGGCTTAATGTTCAAGAGAATATTAAGCTACTTTTTATCTGGAACTACAAAGATGTAGTTCAAGCATATCAAGCCTCAGACAGACAGAGTGACTTTCACCTTTATAATTAGTATAGATAATTTGCACTTCTAAGAAATTATTGACTCACCCTCGTAAAGGAATCTGCCTTATACACCGTATATAACATACTGGGAACTTCAGTACGTGTAGCCATAGCCGAACACGTGGTAATGGTACCTAATGACCGCAAGCGGCCTGTAATACAACGTATTTTTTTTTGATATCTCATTTCATTTCTTTTTTTTTGTAAATGGGAAAATCATCCAATGACATATCCGCGCCCTTGGGCAAAGCGGGAGATAGTGTAAGTCTTTTACTGACTAAAAACCCACTCCTGTTTCTTCGTTGCCTTTTGTACTGGGGCCAAAACTTCATTTCTATATCCCATAACTATTAGGATGAATGAGACCATATCAAAGAATCAACTGGCCTATGAATTATTTTTCAATTAGGTAAGAGTATCTTTTTTTTGTTAAATTCTTCTTAAAACGTAATTCAATTGATTCACGATTATTTATGTAAAATATAACAGCGTCAATATGTAATGCCATTTGTTTATAATACCTACTTTAGATTTCATCGATGACCGATGACCGACAACGTTACAATAGTAAAGATTTGTCATAGTACTGGTTTTTTTTTCTCTCGACGGGGAAAATCATCATTGACAAAACCCGCTCTTGGGTGGAGCGGGAGATAGTGTCGGCGCCGTCGACGCCTTGGCTCGGTCCGGACAGTTACCGGACGATCGGACAGCGAGCTACCCATAGCTCGCTGTCCACGAGCCCGCGTCTACGGTGGCTGGAAATCTGGGCTGGAACCGCGGCGGCGGCGGCGGCGGCGAGGGCACCTGGAGAGGTCGGCCTCCTCCTTGGCTAGCATTACTGCTTCGCAGAAGGAGGCGACCGCCAGCCACTCCTCCTCGCTCCGGACCATGGCCTGAACCAAGGCCCGGCGCGAGAGGTCTCCTCCGCCGATCATAGTACTGGTGTAAATTGACCTAAATTAATTATGATTGACGATATTATCTCAGCGAAACCTAATTGTAGTAAAGCAAAAGTTTTATATTCTATTATAGATTTAAGGAAGAAGATTATTTTTTTGTGTTATAGCGTGTACGAAAATCTCTTAGGAGTTTTTGTTTTTCCTTATACATGGACTAGCTGACCCGGCAAACGTTGTTTTGCCTTATAAATTATTTTGTGCTATAAAACAATAGGGGTTGATGATAAAAAAGTAAAACATTTAGGGTTGTATCTATGTATTTTTAAATGCCACATTATAAAAAATTAAAAACAAAATATTAATCCAAAAAAAAAAATTAAGGGTGAACAATCCTTATCACTTAGGGGTATTGAAAATAGATAGTAACCGATTCTCAGACCTACTGAATACGAATATAAAATTTGGTAAAAATCGGTAAAGCCGTTTCGGAGGAGTACGGTAACTAACAGTGTGACATGGACATTTTATTTATTAGAAGATTATATATTATAACCCTTTAGTTTTGGGATATCAAAAACAACACATTGTTTATGCATAGTCTGGGAAGAGACTATTTATGTACACTACATAAATTGCACTATTATAATAGGTATACATACGAGTATAAGTCAGACTAGATCCATCACTTTAGGGTATTATTATATTGTTTTAACATTCAATTAACTAAATGACTGACTGTTTGACTGGCCTGTTGGTCTAGTGGCTAGTGGCCCTGACTGCTAAGCCGGAGGTCGTGGGTTCGATTCCCACCCAGGACAAATGGTTATGTGATGATCATGATTATTTGTTCAGTGTCTGGGTGTAATTTATCTATAATATGTATATTTTTAGAAATAAATAAGTATGTTTATCAGTTGTCTAGTTCCTTTAACACGAGCTCTGCAGGCTTAGCTTGGGACTACACGGCGTTGTGTGATAGTTGTGAAATAGTATTATTATATTATTCATTAATTTTATTTTTGTTCCGCAGTCTTCCATTTTGGATCGGCGGAAGTGGTGGTAACTTCTGTGAGACTACCAGAGTTTGGAAAAGGCGATATTACTATATGGATGAGTTTATGCCAAAATGGTTGCAACGTGCTTTATTTTATGTGAAAAAAGATGATTGGGCTAAAGAAGAACTGCAATTTAAAAGATTTAAGAAATACGCTGAACCGGCATTCGGTAAACATTACCGTTATCCGACTAGAGTTTTCAATGACTTTAAATCGCAATACACTATTGAAACGTTGGAGAACCCGCATGAGGTTTCTGAGCTTTCGATTATTTAATTTCCACGAGCCCATTCAATTCAGATCAAATTATTTTTATTTCACATAGCCCTACAAGGGCACTTATAAAACATTGGAAGCTAGTGCACGGTTCCAAATTGGTCATTCCTATGAAGAAGAATCGGAAAGAAAATCCATGGTTACTCTTTTTAAAAAAGTGGTTGATATTACTATATTTCCATTATAACATTACCCACTGTTCTTTTTAACCGACTTCAAAAAAAGGAGGAGTTATCATTATTTTTTATGTTTGTTGTCTGTTACCTCAAGACTCCGCCGTTTATGGAACGATTAGCATTTTTTCCCCCTTAAAGGATATGCTTTCAGATAGTCCCATTTTTTTTTTCAAAATTATTTTATTGTTACGGTTTTTTTTTTTTAATTTTTTTATAATAAATATGGAAGTACCTAACCAATATGGATAACCATTTTATTTCTGTAATATACCTATTTAAACACATAATTTTTTATTTGCAGTTACCATCTGCCATATATGTGCGTATTTAAGTTAATATATAGGTACTTAATGGTCTTGTTACATCTACACTAATATTATACAGAGGTAAAGTTTGTAGGAGGTAATCTTTAAAAGTACCTCCTTGCCTGATTGTTAAATATTTTTCACCGATAGAAACCTGCTTAATTCCTGAGTGACAAAAGATGTTGTTTGTTAATAGGTGTCATAGTCCTGTGTTAAAGCCTGTAAGTAAGTTTTATTTATGTACGCGGGCGAAGCCGCGGGCAAAAGCTAGTGAATAGTAATTTAAACCTATACTTAAAGTTTTCTCAAAAACAATATTTATCTAAAGGTTGTTCTCCACTCGCTTATCGTAAACATCGAAAATGGTTTAAAAGCTTGTTACTTCATTTAATGCAATCCAACGCGATGTTTGACGAAAAGGCAACGCAAAAAAAGAGAGATAACGCCTGGAAACTCTGTTAGTATTCGGTAATTCCGAGATTTACTCGAAAATTTTACAAAACTTGCTCCAGGATATAGCTGTTTTTTTTAAACCCTTAAAAGTTTTTGGAATAAGTTGTCATCATTTTGAATCTTAATAAAATTTGCAAGGTCTCTAGAGGATTACTTTTTTGACTTTTTTAATTTTTAGCCAAATTATGAAGTGTCAAAGTTCATACAAAATAGGACATTCTCAGAGGTTTTTACTGGATTAGTTTTACACAAATTTAGAAATTGGTTTCTTTAGAAACCTAGATAATATCTACAAGATACTGTGTTTCCAAAATATCTAATGAAAAGTGTGTAATAACGTCATAATCAGTTATGAGCGGTTGTATGAAAAACAGTGAAAATGTGAGTCGTGATTCCACCTTAATCGAATATTTGACAGAACTTGCTCCAGGAAATAGCTATTTTTTTAACCTATAATTTTTTTTTGAAAAAAGTTGTCTTCATTTAGAATCTTAATAAAATTTGCAAGGCTTCTAGTTTTACTTTTCTGATTTTTTTAATTTTTGAATAACTTATGAAGTGTTCATACATAATAGGAGATTTTCAGAGGGTTTTTACTGGATTAGTTATACACAAATTTAGAAATTGATTTTACTAAAAGCCTTAATAATATCTACAAGATAGGTACCTACTGTGTTTCAAAAATATCTAATGAAAAATGTGTAATAACGTCATAATCGATTATGAGCGGTTGTATGAAAAACAGTGAAAATGTGTGTCGAGATGCATTACCTACCTTAAGAAAGATATTCCCAAACATGGAACTCTACATATCTAAATGAGACGAGCCTAGGAAATATCCATCCAAGTTATCTATTAGCGTTTGTTTATATGGAAATATTTGTTTGTATGTAAATATCTAGACACGCGGTAGCATGTCAAGCCAAGTTCAAGTAACAGAACTGGCGAGCAGCACCATCTGTAATATTACATGAACCAGGTACACAAGTTTACCTCTAGGAAACTTTTTTTTTTATGGGAAAATCATCTAATACCTCTGCTCTTGGGCGGCGCGTGAGATAGTGTCAGACTTTTACTGACTAAAAAACCTACCCCGCTCCTTCGTACCTTCTTACCAGGGCACAGCTACCTCTCGAAACTAACCCTGGCCCCAGTAGGCTTCGACCCACTTGGACTCCTGCTGTTGCTGACAACTCTTTGAGGCGCGCGGGAATAGTACGCGCCGTCGACGAGTTGAGCTCGGTCTGGACAGTTACCGGACGGTCGGACAGCGAGCTACCCACTCCTACTCGTCCGCAAGCCCGCACCTACGGTGGCCGGATTTCGGGATCCCGGCAGCGGCGAGAGCGCCATTGCCTATTGCGGTCGGCCTCCTCCTTTGCTAGCATTTCTGCTTCGCAGAAGGAGGCGACCGCCTGCCACTCCTCCTCGCTTCGGACCATAGCCTGAACCAAGGCCCGGCGGTAGAGGTCTCCGCCGCCTTTCGCCCCCACGAGGACACGGCCATGCTTCGCCCAAGCAGGGCGCACCTCAATTGTGTGCTCCACCGTGTCCTCCGGGCGTTCCGCACAGTGGTGACACCCGGGAGGACGCCGTGAGGTCTTTCCAGCCACGCTTTAAAGAGGGAACTTACCGCCATAATTCTGGCGTGCCCAGCACTGGGTTGCGATAGTCACTGACGCCATTTCACCAAGAAATCCCGCCGGAGCTCTGTCCGCAGCGTCAGGTCACGGCAGTAGACTTTCGCCCAGGCGTTGCATCTCCACGCGCAAATCGTGCATGTGTGCGAGGACTGTTGCCTCCAGATGCCATGGTGGCAGGCCAGCAAGAAGGCTCGCCGCTTCGCGTGAAACCGTGCAGTATCCCCGCACCAACCGTACCTAGGAAGCGTCGTTTCAGTAACCGGAGATAGTGAAAAGGACATCACTTCACGGATTGCCAAAGCCCGAGCAACCTTCGTGCAGCAGAGACCTGTTTGGCAGTTGCGGAAACTGAACCCGAAAAATAAAACTTAAAATCTTTAGGTCAAATGTCAAATCTGTATCTAATGATTTACGGGTCCGGCGCGAAACGTGGAAGGTCACAAAGGACATCTCACGCCAAATCCAAGTTTTAGCCAACCGCTGTCTCCGTCGCATCCTCGGAATTTACTGACCTGAGACAATATCCAACGTAGAGCTGTTGGAAAAATGCCACAAGGACCCGATCGACAGCCAGATCATGCGTCACAATTGGTTATAGCGAATGCGAAGTCGAAGAAGATAAAAAGTAACTTACCTATGTACATCTTTGGAGCCCAAGCTTATTTTGTATTAAATTTTATCAAACTCGATTCAGTAGTTGAACCGTGAAAACGCAACAGACCGAATAACTTTCACATTTATATAGTACCTAATATATTGGATAAAAATATGCCCCTAAGTTGTAGCGGGGTGTATATGTATATGATGATGATGATGATGATGAAGTTGTAGCTATCAGGAAACACAGACTCCGGCAGGGAATTCCACTCCTTGGCTGTACGCACAATAAATGTGTTCCCAAAACGCTTTGTGCGTATGGGTGGAATGTCTACCATGTACCGGTGGCGCAACGCCGTACGTCTTGTGGTCCGATGATGAAATGGACTTGGCGGAATTAGATTGTGCAATTCCAGTGCACACTCCCGAAATACAGACGATAGAAAACCGACAGGCCAGTAACTCGACAACGATGCTCAAGACTTTGGAGCTTCGACTCTACAAGTGCATCATTGCCGATGATTCTCTTGGCTCACCTCTCAATCGACTCCAGGGCAAGCTGGTATTTGGCAGACCAATCCCAAAGATGAGAACAGTACTCCATACTCGATCGAACTTGGGCTTGATAAAGATTAAGCAGTTGTTCCGGTGTAAAGTACCGTCTTACCCTTGCTAAGATCCCCAATTTTTGATGCATTCAAATTACGAAAACCTCATCCTAAGCGCATATATATATTATATTTTTTAATCACGAACACTTACCAACAACCTGGGACCTAACCACTGACAGCACGAATACAAAACCTCCTTTTTTCCAAGTAGGTTAAAAATTATGCAAATGCGATGGTAGAAAATGAACTTTAAACTTTTTGAGCATTACGATCATTCACGATGGTATTAAAAATTATTTCTTACAATAAAATCGCTGGAGGTCTGAATGTCACAAAAAAATAGACTGCTCACCTAAGTTTGTGTGCTTATTTTGAGTTTACCACGTAAATTAGCTTCACCAGTTGCCTAAGCATCAAATTGTTTGCCCTAACACCTTTTCTAATCCAAGTCAGGAGATAGGATCTCGGTTGGCTTAGTGGTCAAACTATAGGTACAATCATTTCAACCCTCTGATTGGTCCGACGAGTTTTCGTGTCCTATTCGCCAGAATCTGGTGTGGCTGTGTTTGTGACTGGGTACCCCATTACATTTAACTCTTCCATCCCCATAGGTGACAGTATTGATGACCGACGAGTGCATGCGCGACCTTGGCGGAATAAATGCGAGTGTTTATCGGATATATCGGGCATAGGTAGCTCATCATCTTCCTGCCCTTGTCCAGTTTTTTTGGGGTCGGCGCAACACGCTTTTTTTTTTCAGTCTGTCCTATCGCTCGTCACGCTATCTTAGTCTCTCTCTCCCTTTTCATTCATATCACTTCTCACACAATCTGTTCATCTTTTCTTTAGCCTCCCTCTCCCTCTCCATCCATTCACATGTGAATTCATAACTCTTTTAGCAACATGCGTTTCATCTCTCCTTTTTACATGACCATACCAAGATAAACGATTTCCTTGGAAGGCAGTTAAAAAGTTAAATTTAAGTAAGCGTTAACCCGTTGCCTGCGTGGAGCCAGTTTGTTTCTACATTACATAGTATATACTGTTCAGGGGAATTGTCATGTATTCTATAATAAAAACCGAGTAAATGGAGATATAACTTTACTTGCAATTTTTTATCATTCATGGTATTACAGTTTTATTTCCACTAACACGATGATTCTTTGGTTTAAATTATTTGTTATTAAATTAATAATATTACAACCGGAAATTTCCACAAACAAATACAACATAAATTGATTAAATAACATTTGATAATAATCTTCATACAAAATTTCAATGATCACCATTTAGTTTTCATCTGTAGTCAAAGTGTGTTAGTTACAAGAGAACAGTTCGTCTCTTCGGCGCCTATACAATATGAGATTCTGTTTATTTTAACGTATTTTTAGTTATTTCTGCAATATATTTGTACAAAAGATTAAAAAATACACAATTCTGTTGCTTACAACCTAAAAAAGAACATAAGTTTAATATATTTTGTTCATTTTGCTTATTTAACTTAAAACATATCCTTTTACTTCTCTGCACTTTAAAATGTATTGCTTATTTCGAGTGTTTTCAAGAAGGATATTAGAGTGTAGTTCACGGATCTACAAAAGAGATCATGATGTATCTTGTGCCCTTGGTGACGAGCAAGCCCTCGTGGAAGTGCGTCAGGCGTCCAGGGTGCATCAGCAGCCAGCCCGGCTTGGTGTCGCGTACGGAGCAGTTGTACCGAATGAAGCGACACCCGCCGCCTTCAAAGTCCACATCTACAAGTTTAACACGTGATTAATGTTACATACAATAATATTATATTGATCCTTTTTAGAAAGAACATCGTAAGTGACACTGATCTTCTGTTTCCTATTTTAATAAACAAATAAGAAGCTTTCGACTCGTAATCTAATTATGGACAGGCTTTAAACAGTGATGTGTTGATACAATTTCAATGAAAATTTAAAAGGTATGTCTTCTTTCTGTGTACCCCTAAACGATGGTCTTAAACACGATGCAGTTTTTATTTCAAGCAAGACGCTGCACTAGAAATGTTTAAGTTTGTGATGCTCATAGGAAACTCAAGTTCAATTACAAGCTTTAAAATAAAAGTTAGGAATTTGGGATACTACGAAGTAGTTAGGAGCTTTGCCATAGGTTTATCCTCTTCCCCACACAAAAACATAAGCTTGTTTTAATAGTCAAGTAAAATTATTAAAAGAAAAAATAAATCAGCCCTCATAAAAAAAATACTCAGTCAAAGTTCCCTTTACTAGGAGAGGGAACTTTACCGTTCTTATTATTTAATAATATAGAACTTACTAGGTCTGTTTAGTGCCAAATTGATGGTGTATGTGGAGGAGTCGTGGTGCGGACGAAGTGATGGCTGTTCATCGGGTCTGTAGCGTACCACAAAGTTCATTATCGACACCGGAGGCTGCAAATAAAGCAAAATTTATATTAGCACTAGCTGAAGGCGAACTTCGTACCGCCTAAAGTTATGTTGTGATACCTTTTAGCTAAACTGTCAACTCTACCCTACTCTACCCTACCCTACTCTACTCTACTCTACCCTACACTACTCTACCCTACCTTATTAATTGCATTTGGGTGATTCTTTGAAACCGTGTGGACATCTCATTCATCTGACCTAGTTTTCATACCTATTTTGCGTCGTAAGCGATTGGGCGCGAGTGCCTTTGATTCATTCAGTGATCGGGGACACCTAATATGGCCAGATGAGTGAGACATTCTCTCGGTTCCAGCGAATTACCCATTTACGTTGTTTCTGTCAATTTTATTTAAATCGGCTTCAAGATACTAGGGCGATATTTCACTGAAGTTAACCTTGATACTTCAAACCCAAGTTACTGTTTTCAGATATAAGTATTTCTCTGAAAGATTAAGAAAATTGATACAAGAGCCTAACCCTACTGCTGAAATAAACAAGGTAGCTGGAAAAACAAGAACAGCGTCGAGTTCCGATCAGTAGATTAGGAGCTATGCGGGAACAGAAGAACATACTCACATACATACATTGCCAGTCAAAATCATAATCCTCCTTTGACTTTGCCGTAGTCTGGTAAAAATAAGCATAGCACAAAAACTACATGTTGTTTTTTTTTTAAATATGGATAGGTCACTATCTCACCAGTGACGTGGCCGTCGATGGAGCACGCTTGCCTAGAAGCAACCTATTCACTCTTGATTTAAAAACCCCTGGGTTATAGCTAGCAGGAAAAACACACTCCGGTAAGAAATTCCAGTCCTAAGCTGTACGCATAAATAATGTCTTCCCCGTTGTAATTAATTAATCATTGCAACTTAACTCCTTTGACATCTTTTCTAACCTAACATTATTGAAATATAACAAGCAAGGTGGTCAGAACTCTACCACAGAATGTCATTCTATCAGTTCTTAGGTACCTAATCATCTTCCTGCCCTTGTCCCGTTTTATTTGGGGTCGGCGCAACACGTATGTTTTATTCTATTCTGTCCTGTCACTCGTCACGCTATCACTAGCTCGCTTTTCTTTCATATCACTTCTCACACAATCCATACATCTTTTCTTTGGTCTCCCTCTCCCTCCATTCACATGTATCAGTTCTTAGGTACCTATTCCTAAATAAATCGCTCTGGATTTATCCAATCCTCCTTTGTCCAGCCGATCTCTCTTTGGAATGCGCTCCCTCTGAACATCAAGACGGCTACCAGTCGGTTCACATTTAAGGTGAAGACACATCAACACATTCGCAGGAAGTTGATGTAATCATCACAGTGCCGATTTGTTGGATTCGTTTCTCATAATTACATTGCCATTCAAACCCCAAGCGAACGCCGGCGTTCGCGCGTGATTTCGCGCCATACGGTTAAACACCAAGCGAAACCAGCGCCAGCATATATTAGGTATTAAAATATTGAGCGTAGGGTATGTATCCAAGAATGTAAATAAGAAGTTTCCATAAAGTCGTCTGTAAACATCGAAAATAAGCAAACCTTTCCATTATTCCATATTTATACCTACTTAAATTTCCAAGACTGAGATGTTAATTTATGTATCTGAGTATAAACTTATTTATTAAATTCGTGTTTCTTTTATATTTCTTTACCATTAAGCTGCATCTATCATGTTATGTATCTACACCACCCTAAGGTCGACCGGTAAAAAATGCCTAAGGCGTTAAGTCCGACTTTGTACCGTGTTTATTACTAGTGCATAAAGTTTTTAAAAATAAATAAATAACAGTCAATCTTACATTATGGTAGTAACCAGTGAAGACCATTTCTTGTAATGGACGAACGTAGTCCTTGAGTATTTGCAGCCAGTGCCGATCCAGGCCAACTTGGGTCATGTGAATATCGCGCGTGGGGACTGCTTCATATCCGCTCTCCAGGCGTTTATCCTGCAAATGAGGTCAACATATAGTGTCTCTGCACACGAGCCACAAAAAAAACGCTAGAAGCGATCACAAAAAAAATCTAGAAGCGGTCGCAAAAAACAGCTGAAGCGCGCGACAGCTTATGGCCGTGAAGCGGCTTCAAGCGTTTTTTTTTTGTGGCGGCACCGCCGCACACGAGCCACAAAAAAAGCCGCCTCAAAAAGAAGCTTGAAACGGCTTTTGTGGCCCGTGTATGTGGCAGTTTGAGTAATCACTCTAAGTTATATGGGACCTTCTTTTTTACCGAGATTCGATCAGTGCAAAGTGTAGATCAGCACAGTAAGAAAAAGTAAGTAAAATATTATTATCCAACTAAAAGCTGCTAGCATGATAGTAGAAAATTATCCAAAGAGAACATACTCCTATGATAAAAAAAGTATATCCTATGTGCTACCAAAGGACATGGTCTACCCGCGCACCAAGTTTCATTGAACTCCGTTTAGCTGTTCTAGCGTAAAGACACACACACTCACAACCTGTTGCCTTTTTAATATTAGTTTGATTTATAGCCCATGAATAATATAGTAGGTATGTATTCTACATTAAGAACCATTGAGAAAATTGCAAGTGTAAATAGCATAAATAGCTACATTATTTTTCGAGGGGACCAGTAATTGTCGATAAAAAATAGCGTCCCTTATGCTATTCATAGAAATCAGTATTGTCATGTAATGATCGCAAAATGCGTCATGAAAATTGGTAATTTTCATCGATGTGTTAACAATTTAAAAAATAGCTTATATAATTACATTATTGGACCCATCGCTCCATTGCCCAAACGCCTCCATAATTTGAATCCATTCAGAACAAAATCTTGCAGACATCAAGGGGAACCAGTAGACATCGGGACACGGCTGTAACCAAGTATATAAAGTATTAGCATATTTCATCCTTTTAAGATTCTGCTATGAAGTAAAATTAAACAAAAATACCATTATACAAAGTACAAACCATCAAATGCTTTTTATCTTCATCGAAATTAGCATGATATTCTTCATGCAAATAACGCGTAGTCCATTCCATCTTGTTTTCAAAAAGTTGATACATATCGGGATTTGTGCGACTTATATCATAAGTCTCTGGGTTCACCAAATGTCCAAAGTCCATTTCATTGTTGACATACATGTAAATACCCTGAAAAAGTTATCATAACATTGGTTAAATAGCTTTAGCAACAAAATAGGCAAGTCGTAAATATTTTTGGTTGGTTATACTTACAACTTCTCTAAGACTAGCACAGAAAGCCATATCTGGGTCAATGCCGTCTCTAGTGTAAGTTACCGACTTGGTGGCTGGTGACCTGAAGACGGACATCTTCGCTAGGTAGCAGTTCGTGATGAACGGCACGTTCCACACGCCCCTGAAAATTTTACAAGTAATTGTTATAAGATAACATTTTAAAAGTTGGCACTTTACACATGAAGAAATACAATCATTTTTTACTTAATAATAATATTGTTTAGTCGTGAACTCGTTTTGATAACCCATTATCTGAAATATTATAATCACCTACAGTTTTAACTTATCTTCGGTAACCATTTAAGTTTTTGTGAATAGATAAGAAAACTTATATAGGAATGAAATTTTGAGGTCAGTTGTTATCATGATTCATTGACCCAAGTTTAAATTTATTGGTGTCACATACTAAAGTACGGTCGTACGAAATGCGAAAGGAAATGACGAGTGCCGTACATCACGAAGGGGAGACAAGGGCCCTCCTGCCAGCACCTCGTCATTAGCCAATTGAGAGATTGGCGCAACAGGAATCGTCGACACCACCAGTTGCACTCTGGGCACCGCGCAAGAACATACCAGCATTGGACTGGCACGCACGTGTCCCCTTTCGTATTGGATTACTAGAACTGTGTCATTTACACGGTAACCACTTGCCACGCCAATGTTGGTCATGAAAGCTAACGTCTTTTTGTGTTTGATTTTGCTGTACTCGTTTTTCATTGACTCGACCGACGCAAGACGCGGTCGCACCAGGAGTAGGACTAAATCCAAGGTAATATTAACTTTTTGAAGTAGGTATAAAATTGGAGTTAACAACCACTCCAAAGCTTCGCATTTGCTATTCGATCAATTAATTGCAGTGTATAAAAACTGATAAAATAAACAATTAAAACAATAGATATGAAATATTATGTGCTTAAATCTGTCCAGTGCAGTAATTTTATTTTTTAACCAACTTCGAAAAGGAGGAGGTTCTATGTTTAGCTGAATGTATGTTCTTTTTTTTTTGTTTGCACTTTGAACTTGCGTCTATTTGCTACATACTTTTATTTATTCTGTGAAAGTGCGAAAATATTTATGAAGAATATTTTAAATCTTTATATTCAACACTAGCTCATGCCCGTGGCATCGTCCGTGTGAATGTCGGTTATTGCGGACGCGAAGTCGAATCTAAATAAAGTGGCCTATGTTCTTCCTTGGGGTTTAAGCTTACTGCGTACCATATTCCATTCAAATCAGTTTAGAAGTATGACTTTGAAAGCGCAAAAAACAGAGTTACTTTCACATTTATAATATTAAATATAAATATTAAAGTTTATGGATAATTCCAGGTACAAATTGGATTACCCATCACCGGAAAATACAGAGACCCTGAATCTGATCAGTATTACAACAATAATGACGTGAGTTTAATACACAACATATGCATTTTTTTTTATTCTCTTTGGTACAGATGCAAAGATAATTTTTGTTTTTCAGGGAGCAAAAATCTTACTGGCTTCGCACTTTGACCTTGAGTACGTTTTGGGACACAAGATTGCTTTTCTGTGTATCGCCAAAGGTTCACCAAGACCGCACATCACATGGTTTAAAGACGGAGTTGAAATATTTGCTCATCATTACCTACATGTAAGTCTTCCACTATTATAGGCTAAGTTGCATGGCAATCTTACAGTCAACTGCTAGGAAAAACCTTGATGGGTGCAATAAATTAAACCTTAATCAATTGATGGGAAATCATCAAATAACCCCTCGCGGTCTGGGCGGAGCGAAAGAGGGCAAAGTACGGTCAAAATAATTATGATGGCAACTCTGAAGTTGGAGTTCCAAACTATTACGCATACTCGAAAAAACACGCAATATGCTTTCGCCATATTAGATATGATTCTTACATATGAATAGTGGTCGAGATATTTGCGACATACTGTATTAAACTTTAACCGCCTACAAACCACTTGTGTTCCTTCAGTAATCTATCTATGTAAGTACTAATAAATGTATCCATTGCATCAGAACTGGCAAGAGAAAGCCCGAGCTCGCGAAAGATGGAAAGGAGTGGAGGGAGGCCTTTACCCAGGAGTGGGACAGAACAGGCTAACAAAAAAAATGGGATCGACTGGTCAAAACTAAGCAATAACATGTCATCTTAGGGCTGCGAGCTTATTCGAAAAAGTTATTACGATCCTGGCAGGCGCTCACAGCGCCCCAGCCGCCGCCGGGATACCGATCCCGATATCCGGCCGGCGGCCGGAAGGGGCGCGGCGCGGACTTGCGGACGGCGAGCAATGGGTAGCTCTATGTCCGACCGTCCAGTAACTGTCCGGACCGAGCCCAAAACGTCGACGGCACGCACTGTTCCCGCGCGCCTCAAGGAGCTGTCAGCAACAGCAGGCAGCAGGCCCAGCTGGGTCGAAGCCTAATGGGGCCAGGGTTAGTTCGAAAGATAGCTCAGCCCCGGTACGAAAGGCAACGAAGGAACAGGAATGGGTCTTTAATCAGTAAAAGTCTAACACTATCTCCCGAACCGCCCAAGAGCAGATGTCATTAGACGATTTTCCCACCGGAAAAAAAACCTTGGAAAGCAAAAGCTTTTAAGTCAGTAAAAGTCACGACGCTCTCCTCTTTCTTCTACCTATACGGAGGAATAATTTGATGATATCGCAATGAAAAAAAAAAGTTAACTTATAGTTACCATGGCATAGAAAAAAAAATTATAACAACGTTCGAAATAAGTGATTTGATATATATTGTTCATATTTTTTTTAATTTTTTTTTTAAATAATATTCCACAACTATCACACAACGCTGTCTAGTTCCAAGCTAAGCAGAGCTTGTGTTATGGGTACTAGACAACTGATAAACATACTTATATATTTCTAAATACATACATATATAGATAAATTACACCCAGACACAGAACAAATGATCATGCTCATCACATAAACATTTGTCCTGGGTGGGAATCGAACCCACGACCTCTGGCTTAGCAGTCAGGGCCACTAACCACTAGATCAACAGGCCAGTCATATGCGACAATTATGACATAACTGAGAAAATATATCTTCATGATCATTGAATTTTGACTGAAAGGTTCAGTATAACAAATATGATACATAATTCGTAGGGGCTGACACGCTCATTGAGATTAAAGTCTTTAAAAAATAAAGAAAAAAAAAATCGTAACTTGAACTTTTATGGTCGGACTTTTTTAATTCTATTACTATGTTTATTCTCATGTCAAAAGGTTGTTCATATTTATGCCTTTTACTCTCTAAAAGATTTCCCTAGAATGTAACTAACAAAAACTTATTCGTTTTAATTATAAATATTTGTGTAACCGATAAAGCGAAAAAAAAAGGAACCAAAGGCGCAACGTACCTATTGAGATAAAACTTTATCAGTGACGGTTTACTTGTTTTTTTCCGCATGAATAGTTCATTGAGGCCTTTCATAACAACAGATATAAGTCCTATAACAAGCGCACTGCAGCCATTGGCACGTATTTTGTATCCAATAAAATGTTTTAAACTGGTCACTGACACTGTCCTATTTGCATCATTAAAATTTATCTGAGGCACGAGGCGAAAACGTTCAATTGGAGAAGTTATTCGTGATTAGATTCATTGAATAGGTCGCCTAGAGATCAGTTTCATTATGCGTAAATAATTACAGCTCAGTCAACTCCTAGATTCTTCAGCAGAATCGAACTCCTTCTAAGAGTCCGAAAAAATAGCTAAATTGATCAGCAAGTAATATGATTGGGCAGTCTTAAAATAATCTCATGGGAAATTAAACATACTTATATAAAGCAATTATTAATATTAGATTGATTTAAATTTTGGCACTTGTAAATTTAATTTTGATTTACCTATCTAGTTTAGCCAGCAAGGCGGCAACGCACTGACGACCAGTGTCGTAAGTAGGATAAGTGCTCGTAATTCTATTTCTGTCTTCGGGTGTAAATGAACCCAAACTGTCCGTGCAGACCATGTAATCTTTTTACTTAAATTACATTCTGTAGTTAAACATGTTCAGTTAAAAATTACATAGGTATAACTCGACCAAAAAATTTAAAAACCAATTTTTATTCATTTTTTACTAATAAAAATAAGATTTGCGCCGTGTTTTAAGATCTCAGCGTTGTTCGACAGCAATTTGTATCACTAAAATAACAAGTGTCCGTTTATATTGTATAATAGATCCATGAGTGGCCGATCGGCGACGACCGTGTGAAATCAAAGATCGAGATCGACCCAGCGACGCAGATGGACGCCGGCGTGTACGAGTGCACGGCCGACAACATGTATTCCATCGATCGACGCTCATTCAAGACCGACTTTTCCATTGCCTTCGACTGAACGAATGCTCTTCATCAACATTTTATCAATTGTCAATTAGTTATAGCGAAATAAACCACCGTTTAAATAGATCATTGTTTTAGAAAGCTGATACTGCCATGTTATATCGTTGATTGACGAAATTGTTATTAAGGGTGACGTCAATTACTGCATTGTTTGTGTAATCGAACCTATTACGAATGCAGTGCAGACAAGCTTTTGTCTGATTAAATAAATAATTTAGATTTGTCCTCCTGTCGACATTTTTTTAGTTTTAGTTTATGAATAAGAAAATAACTATTATGAATAATTATTGTTTATGAATTTATATATTAAATAAATTTTAATATTTGTGTTATTTAATTGGATATAACCTATTAAAATTAATTGAATTCATTTGTATTTGTATTTCTATCGAATAAATTACGTCAGTTGCGGAGATTCTTTTTCTTGCCTGTTCAAAGTATGGGTCAGTCACACACTCACACCTGCTTTATTATAGGTCGGCTTTATCAACCGTACTTGTGTTGGGACACAGTCAATCTTAATACTTTCTATGGTTTATAGGTTAAGAAGGATCAAAAGTCGAGTGGAGGTTTACTTTTGAATTTCTAAAGGCTAATAATTATCATTCGCGTTTGGTATTCCAGTTTTACACGTAATATTGTAAGAATGCTAACGGAACCGTAATTGTGCGAACCAGTTGCAGGAGCTATTCGCTTTTTATTAAGTATTACTAATATTTTATTCGTCGCATGAAAGTCTAAAATAAGCATATCCTTCAGTAAGTCTATGTTATATTAAGTATACTTACTTGACATTTTGGTAGACAATATCCATGTAATCTGAAGATCTAGCGTAAAATCCGGCTGTGTTGATGGCTCCCCAAAAATTGGACCAAGCATGACCAGGCCGCACCAACATGGGAGCGACGACGTCATAACCCGAAGACAATAAATGACGCAGTGTGGTCGCTTCGAGACGGGCCAAGCTGTCTACAGAAAATAGATAGTCGCAAGCACTGTTTATGCAGCGATCCCTGTAACAAAAACAATCATTTATCAAACAAAACCATTGATATTTATTACAAATTTTAAATCTATTTTAAGGAGCTTGTAGAAAGTTGTATGGGGTTATTTCAACAACGCTTGCCGTAATCGGCCCATGGATGAAGACATCCATTACATTCTTACTGATCTTTGCTTTAAAAGGCACGCTAAGCTGTTGGTTCAAGCTGTCAAAGTTATATCTTTATGTTATTACGGGTAGACCAAAAAATTTTACACCGACTAGGTAAGATAGCCAGTTTCCCATTTTCTCAGTTTTTTGCTAAAAACCTAAGAGCGATTCCACACGAAGCGTTGCGACGACTAAACGGAAAAGCTGCGTTGCTCTACATAGACGGAATGACATGCATATCCACGCAACAGACAGTCCAGAAAAGACAGAGTAACCGCTTTGTTTCAACGATACAGTTCCTGTCTGACTCTCAGCGTGTTGCTATGCACGCGCCGGCAACGCCCTTGTGGCACCGCTCTAAGTCGGAGCAAACGCCATTTCAAGGAAGTTGGCTTTCCAAACACTACCACTATTTACCGAACCCTGAACATAATTATTATCAATACAAATTCGACTTCGCCGTTCAGCTGAAAAGCTGAATGTTGCGCCCACGCGCTAAAGGTCATTGCGCTCACGTGGGCCACGTGTCCGATCTGGGCGCATCGTACTCTATTTTATATGGCATCTAGACTACTAGATCTATATTAGACCTACGCCACGCGACGCGATGCTGCTCTACTACTGATAGGTATTCAGTCTCGGGCGTCGCCCTAAAGCGTATGCGTCGGTCTAATGTAGTTCCCGCTTAACGTTTTTAAAGCGAACATTAGACGGCGGTTTTGCCAGTTTTGCCGCAGTCAAAACCTTGATTGACGAAAAAGCTATGGGGCAAAGGGCACTGCATGAAAGTTTCCCCACCCACCAACAGACTTAAACGGGTGTCATTCGAAGCGTCTAGTTAAATAGAGTATTTTTTTATTATGGCGGCACATCTCTAAAGTATGGGTTTAGGTTTTATACAGCATTTGCATGACGGTTTTAGTACTTATTGACGAAAACCATCATTCACCAACATTCATGATTGATGGAATCGAATCGATTGACGCTTGCATGACCGTGTAATGTTCGCCTAACACTCGACAGTTTCTTTCATTGCTGTAATGTCCAATAAAACTAAACAATTGTTTAAGGTAGTCTTAAGGTAGATCGTAAGTTTTTATATTTCCTGTACTGGGCGATGTGGTTGCTAAGTGATCAAGCCCTTTAAATAAATTAATAAATAAAAAACTAGCTAATTGTTTTGTTACGACCAACCCGCACTGGGCCCACGTGGTGTATTACGGGCCATTCCCTATCCTAGAGAGGAGGCTTGAGTCCCAGCAGTGGGAATATTAAAAAGGCTGATGATGGTGATGTCTGTTACAAAGTAGTAAGAAAGTCACTTGAAAAAATACAACCACAATGAATAAAGACCGACCGGCGTCTGAGCAGGTTTGATCAGCGCAGACTGAGCAGTAATATCCTCAGGCTGTTATTATTAATGGTTTGTAATTCTTTTATGTTCTTTATAAACTAACTCTTCTAGCAGTTCATCAACCTTGTTTTAAATCAAACTTTGAAACTCATTACCTATAGTTGCGTGGGCATGCGCGGCGTTTTAGTTCGAACAATAGCTGTTCTGTTTGCGCTGAGCTCTAATGGGATATATTTTTTATTATTTCTAATAAAATAATTAGGTTAGTAGGGAAGTAGGTAGAAAAAACAAAGTTATACTCACTTGGCAATATTCCTGGCTTCAGATTCCGAGATAAAATCGCTGGGTTTAATACGCTTCGCAGTAGCATACTTCTTTGAATGTTCTTGGAAAAAGTCATCAACCTCAGTCTCATGGTACTCCACATTATTTCTTAACAACAAATGAATCTTTTCCTTTGGGTAGTCCATTGTTAAAACTTGATCTAAGAAATCTTCAAGGAATGGTGTGGCTTGTTCTATAAACACTGCCATCATCACAGTAGGCAGCTTATCATCCTAAAACACATTCCAAATTGCACTTCAAACTAGCAGATTAAATAATAATATTCCACAACTATCATACAATGCCTTCTAGTCCCAAACTTAGCAGAGCTTGTGGTATGAGTACTAGACAAGTGGTAAATATATGTAGGATAAATTACACTAGAAACAGAACAAATGATTGTGATCATGACACAAACATTTGTCTTGGGTGGTAATCAAACCCATAACCTCCAGTATAGTAGTCAAGGCCACTAAACAGTAGTCTAGTAGTTACGTCTAGTGGTTTTTAAAACCTGTCTGGCCTGACTGGCCTAATGACTAGACCAACAGGCCAGTCAAAATAAAAATTGAGTTACATAGCTAAATTTCTCTTAAACTTATTAAATTCGTATTTACCTTGAGTTTAATCTTCTTTTCTGCACATAAAGCACAGCCCTCAGACGCTGACCATGCTTTAGCTAAATAGTTGCCAAAGTGGTTTAAAGTCATCTTGGATGGCCCATTTCCATGAACAATAAGAGGCCGTTCTTGGGTCACTACATTCTCTATGTATGGCCATGTCTCTGTACTTGAGTTGGACCTCAATTGGACATCAGCTGGGGAAAACATCTTATGTTAGTAATATCAAATGGGGTAAATATAAACAAAACTATGATTATAATTTCCCTGTGGACATTCAATTGGACAATCAATTGTCTAATGAGACATCAGCTGGGAAAAACATCTTAAGTTAGTAATATCAAATGGGGTAAATAGGAACTCAGGGGTAAATAAAAACAAAACTGATTATATTTTCCCTTTGGACAATCAATTATCCAATTGGACATCAGCTAGGAAAAACATCTTAGGTTAGTAATATCAAATGGGGTAAATAGGAACTTAGGGGTGAATAGAAACAAAACTATAATTTTGCCTTTGTTGTATATTTATATTATTGATTTTGGTTAAATTGTTGGTGTACTTTTAATAAAAAAAAGGGTACAGTAAATGTATTGAAAAATGGTTAAATAATGTGAAAATCCCTGTATTAATTTTTGTTTCTATTTACCCCTGCATTCCTATTGACCTCGTTTGACCATACCTAATTGTACGATGTATAAAAAACAAATATTAACATTCTAGTAAAACAATACTTACATAGTGCCCCATTAAGATTTTGGAATATAGCAGAATTGTGGTCCAAACTAATTTTGAGTGCTTCCCTTAATTTCCTCTCTAAATAGATTTTGGTGTAAAAGAGCTGGTCATCATCCTTGTCACTGACTGGTTTATAATTAACCATTTCATATATCTCAGGTAAGTAACCTGCAGAAGTAATTAATAATAAATTAATGTCTAAATATTTTGGTTGTCATTTGTACACATCACCTATTATTATGAGAAGAGCATTGTGTCAGGTATTCACATGACATAAGAAGTTACAAAACAATGATTGTTGCTAAACAACATGTGTGGTCCATATACTAAAAAATTCACAATGTATGTTACTGAGAGAACTAAATCTTGTGACATCATAAGGTCATCATAAGATGATGTAACAGTCATACAGTGATGACTGCACACTAGAGCAAAAACATGAGGTTACTTCTTTTCATTCAATTACCTAACATAAGATAGGGTGTATGTTATGTTATGAAAATTACTTCAATTAATACACCAACTCCTATACATCATATACACACAATGTTTCATCAAAAGTTAACTTATCAGAAGCTTGATGTAACTAATATAAAAACAATACAAAAAATTAAAATTATTTTCTATTAATCCTGCCTAGAAGCTGGCTTTTACACAGAAAAAACAATTGAGAACCCGATTGCAGTGCCTTCAATTGTATTTGAACCATCCAGAAATTCACTCAAATATACACACAACATTTCATACAAATCGGTCAAGCTGTTTAAGAGTTAGGTGACTAACACACATACAGAAGAATTATACATATACATATTCTCATGATTAATAATTACCTATAAAACCACCAGAGTTCAAATATGGATTTGCAACTTCTGTCTTGGGATATTGCGTTGCCAGTTTGGTGTCTGGCCAACAAAATTGTTCTGCAGCAAATAGCACACGCGTGTCAGGGAACGACCGGAACTTCTTCACAATATCATCAAGACTTGACAAGAACAAAACATCATAGCTAAAACAAAAACAAGAGGTCAACAATGATCTTACCAGATATTTTGAGAACAATTTTATATATTTCCATGGAGAACAAACCTATCAGTAAATAATATAATTTTTTCTTTGTCACCCGAACTCATAAATTCATTTAACTTTTCTTTCAGCAAATTAATCTTTTGCCCCCCGCCAGGGAGGTTCATGTCACCTCCAGTCCATTTTGTTCCTTTACCCAGCACCTCAACATCAATTCCATAAACTTTGGCTGATCGCAGAAATCTCTCCAGGCCGTGATTTTCCTCAGTTGCCACAGTTAATACTTTTACATCATCTGTAACAAAAATATTCTTAAGTTTTTTTCCATAAAAGTAGTATTTAGGTATTGCAATAATAACACAAAAAAAATAATATCACAGAGGTAAGTAATAAATACAGTAACATTTACAAAAAAACACAAAAATATGATGTTTCTGATCCATCCATAAACCTAAAAATAACAGTGATCTACAAGTTAGCGGATGAATATCACCAATGTAATAAAAATGCTAACATAAACAGTATAGTGATTCAGCATCTTCCTTAATACTTTTCATTAGTTAAACAGACTATAGTACACGCAGAGCTTAATGACTAAAACATGTGAACCTATGAAACAATTTAGAGAAAAGCTCATCAAGTTACACAGACGGCACAAATGTTAGAATTATGACAATAGCTCAGCTTTTTTACGCTAGCTTTATATCAACAAAAAATAGTTGAAACTCACTTTTAGCCGCAACTAGCCCACCAAGCAGCAAAAGGCAACATAAAGCTCCAGTTCCGTGCATGACGACTGGTTCACTAGACTTCCGACGACAAACGCATTAAATAGTAGTCGTTAAATAAAACTCGGCTAAATAAACACTCGCATAACGTTACTCTTGTTCCAGATACGAGTTCCCGCTTCCGAAGCGATAAGTTTCAGTAGGTATTTAATACAGCGAAACTGAGATAATAAAATATGCACTGCGTCCGGCTGACTCCAGTTCACGACGACGCCGCGGTTTCGTATGAGATCATTCGAGACAAGCATATGGTTTTATATTTCAGCGATGCTATCATTATATTATATCTATTACACACACATTGCACCAGTTACGATTTGCTGAAACCGTCTGATACATTTACAAACTCTCGTCTGTGATGGTCTGTCTGTGATGACAGTATGATTTTTTTATCTGTACTCTCTAGTGATGTTCGAATTCGATTCGATTACTTCAACTATCGATTATTTGTTCGTTACTGTTTTGATACTAATTGATTAAACTTTAATAAATAAATACTTTAAAACTACATTATTCGGTGTTTTTGATTATAACACGTAAATTATTTTGCCTTATAGGAAGGAGCGATTTGATCATAAAGCAATAGTTTGCTGTCTTGAAATATCGCACTTATTAAGTTTACCCTTTTTAAACTTTACTTTCTGCTTATAAACATGGGTAGATGGATCTATCCCGCTATTGCAGCGCGACAGCGATGTTTGCCGACGCACAAGTGGATGGCTTCTGTGCCATAATCTGTAAGCGGGCGGCATCGCTGATACGTAGGATGAAGGACAGTTCCAACAGCTACCTGAGGGTAATTGCTTGTAAATTGGATAGGAGGTAGTGGATACAAATCCATCTTAAAATATTTTTACCAACATCATGGACATTACACTGAAAATAAAGATCTTTTTGAAACTGAATTGAATTACGATTTTATTAAACCTTTGAAAGGAGGGGCTGAAGCCAACTCGCAAAGGCCTTTTAGACTATTTTCATGGAACGTGATACCAACCGACGATTATCCCTGTACGCGCTATGCTAAAGCACCTAAGGACAACCTTCAGTTGGCGGGAAACTATTGTGACATAATAATATGGAAAACAAAGATATAAGGCTATGACTTTGGAAGGCTTTAGGGGACGGGTTGCCACGAACTATGTTAAGACTGTGGCCCTTGCCTGAACAATTTCATTAATATAAATTTGATAAAAAAGGCAGGGGTGACTTGCACACTCAATAAATGGGGCCCATAACGGTCTCGGTCTCTAGCAAAAAGTGACGTATCAACCAGAGAGCAAGATATACTGAGGTGCTCGACTGCTCGTGCAGTGGAGAGGTATACCACGGCTATCAGAACAATCCCGGAAGTACGGTCAAGATTCCTACCAGCAGTACCGTAACCAGCCTTTTATGCGCTCGGTGCGTGCTACTATAACTGCGCCCCTAGAAAAATTACAATACAAACAAAATGGACTAGGTATATAATTTTTGCGCCCCTTCGGGGACTGCGCCCTGTGCCTGGGCACCGCTGGCACCGCCCTATTTACGGCACTGCCTACCAGTACCTTACTGGAATATTTTATACATCATTCTCCCAGGTTTTCTCTTACGGATCTTCACTCAAGCTAGCCAATAAAGTCAAGAAGAGGTGGGAGCTCTGTTCTTTGTAAGTGTTCATTACGTCCGGCCAGTAAAAGCAGGCTGGAGAGTCCCTGTAGATTGGGTCCGTGGGGTTGCTAATGCCCATTAGTTCGCTACAAAACTGCCCTGTGGATTGTATCTTTCTTAGTCTGGCCCCTCACTTTAGGCACGTTCCGGCAAAGCAAACTCTACGGGGAGAGACCTACAGACAGGTTTATTGGAGCGCGCAAGCCCTACTGATAGGGCGATTTTAATAATTAATAATGCTTTCATGTGTAAGTAAATATAAGTATAGTGGGTATGTTGTTGTCCAAAAAATTCATTAAATATTACATTATTGCAGAACAGAATCGTATCTTACAGATTCTAATATTTGTAACAGTCAAACCGTAAAGCACCTGAGTTTAGTACAAAATTGTATATTTTTAATATCTTAATATATAATGTTTATAATATATAATGGTCATAATACAGAAAAGGTATTAAAAGTATCAATAAATCGTTTTTGTGAACTTTATTAATTTATTTGTGACTCATTATTGACTGCCATTAATATAATTGTAGGTAACTTTTTTTTTAAATTATACCTTATTTTAATAGCAGGTGCTTGTACTATTATATTGTTACCATACAAACAGCTTAGCGTTCATATCAAACAATATTTCCTTTGGCTAAACGGTTATTCGACACCCTGACTACGATTAATCGGTATACATACTGACCATTCAAATATCGATTGCTTCGACATCGATACATCCCCACACTCTGTACGCACACTTGCACAGAAAGCAGCTCGCTCGAACTTGCGACTTATTCAGTTCATTACATTATATAGCTACATTTTTGAATCTTATAATATGACAGGGATCAACGAGGTTCTAAGAAAAATTCTATGTACTTACCTACCTACTTATAGGTAGGTAGTTAGCTACTAAGTAGGTTAATTATCTTAGTTTGTTGGGTGAACTTTTAATAGGCAAGTACATAAAACGCGATAAATGCCTGCACAGACGAGGAAATTTATCGGCAACGGGCAAAAATTCCTGAATCTTGAATAGGTACAATGTCCGCAGAGAACTTGCCACGGACTCTAACCTACACGGCGGGCGTACATTTTTGTTGCTCGGTAAAGGGAAGCACTCGAAGGTTAGGTTCCACGTGGACTAAAGTTTGTTGCATGTGTTGCTGCGCCTGCGCCTAGCTACGTCTGTAAAGAGTTAGGTTTACATAGTCTCTGACGTCAGTCCTATTTGTTTCAGGGACTCCATCGTATTTTTGTTTAATCCGGCCTATCGAAAGATGTCCTCGGTTGTTTGGGTTTTCGACACGAACGATAAAAGTTTAATCAGAATCTGGGTAGGTAGGTACCTACCTAGGTAAAGCCAGTCGGCAGAGTAGATCTTTCCTTTCGAAGATTTGCAGACGAAAGTTAAGAAAAGTTTAGCTAAGCGAAAATAAAAAAATGGTTGCATCTTTCTTCAGAAAATCAGAACATTACACTTCCTGTCCCTTTACAGTACCTATCGCTTGATGATCAAAGGCAAAGTGACTGCAGATTGGTACCTACGTGAACACATGCTTGTCTAGAGTCTTCGAAAGAGTTCGCGAAAAGCTCCTCGAAGCAATGTAGTACTCCTCCACCACGATAACGCACTCTCACATTCTGCTAAGGTACTGTAACATAAGCCTTCAAATATGCTTCAATGTGTATCTGATGACGCATTCGCCTTACAGCCTTTACTTCGAACCCTGCGACCTCTATTTGTTTCCAAAAATTAAAGACAAACTTAGAGCCCCACGTTTGACGAGCCTTAAATCGGCGGTGAATGAATACGAAACCTTTTCAATGGCTCTAAGGATAGAGCCATTGAAAAGGTCCATAAAGACGACTGATACTGCTTTGTACAGTGGGAATGCAAAAATGTATTATGTTCTTACCTAATTGCGAGGGAATATACTTACTTACCAACCTACTTTGAAAAACAATAAATGTATCGAAGTCCTATAGCTAGTCGCAGGAGTCAGGTATTTGTCAAAATGCAGAAACTTTCAGTATGCATTAAGTACCTACCTATCTACTGAGATTTATCTTAACATGTAGGTATGGATAGTCCAGTGATATCTATATAATTTTTAGTCCAGTGGTCTGATGCTCAAATAATGGTGCAAGGATGCAACACTGATAGTGACTGAAATGTGATGCCACTACCATAATTTCGTGTACCTACTTACGTACAAAAGAAATATCCTCAAATAATGGTGGTAGGTAGGTAGGTACGTGGTATTTACGTGGCCAAAGAAACTATATTGTAGTTTCTTTGGCCGACCTACCAATTTCATTTTTAACCGACTTCGAATATTTCGGTATGTTCACCGATATTTCGGTCAATTGTGGACCGATTTTGAAATATATTTTTTTTTGATTGAAAGGTTATGCTTCCAAGTTGGTCCCATAGAAATATTGTTATGATCTGATCATGAACTTCGAAGATATGGAACAGAACTCCTCATAGAATCATAGCAGAATTGTCGTAACAAGTAAAATTGCTTTGTTTATACGTGTAGTCGATGACTGACTGAAAGAAAAGGGGGAGGGGAAAGGGGGAGGGGGTAAATTCATGTAATATAACCGTATTTGGGATTATAAGAATCGTTATGAGGATGCACGCTGGCTATAAGGTAATTTATGTTTAGCTGAAGGGTAGGTACTTTTTAGTGGTGCTACCATAACTAAAAAGTGAAAAATAAAAAACTTTTTACAAAAAAAAATAAACCGACTTCAAAAAGTACAAAATAACTTTAATTTCGGAAGTCGGTGTTAAATAACGAAGAGACAAGATTAGGTATCTATTATAGAAACACCGACTTCCGAAATTAAAGTTATTTTGTACTTTTTGAAGTCGGTTTATTTTTTTTTGTAAAAAGTTTTTTATTACATTATTGTTATAGCCCGGCAGGTATGTAGATAATCGCTTTCCAATTTTTGTAACTTTTACATAATAGTTATGTAAGACTTGATTTCGATAAGTAAGGCTAAATTATTTAAGCTGCTGTTACACTAGAGGTGCGAGCTAGCTAAGCGATGATGCTAAACAACGAAACATGTGTTGCATGTTGCGCTACACACTGGTTTAAGGGGAAACTGTCAAGTAACAGAATAAGGGTGTGTTTCCACTGAAGTGGAGCTGGGTTGTGTGGAGCGGAAATGAGCAGTGAAAAGTGGCAAGTGTTTCCATTGAAACGGAGCGTGGCGGAGTGGAGTTGAGTAGGTAGCATCCGCTTCGTGCTCTCCGCTCGGGATCCGACTCCGCGGTTCTGTCCGGCTCGAGGACATGATTTTTATTTTTGTACCTAAATAAAATAAAATCCATTTGTTTTCATCAACACGATTCGAAAATGGGTGGAGTGGAGAGGACTCTACCCCACCCAGTTTTACGTCAGTGAAAACGCACTCTGAAGATGCAACACTGATAGTGACTGAAATGTGATTCCACTACCATAATTTCGTGTACTTACGTACAAAAGAAATATCCCCATCCCACCACACTCCCACTCTTCCTCATAAATATTTGAAATGCTAGATAATTGCTGTTTCCACCAATTTTGTTGCTGTTTTACAATAGTAACTCGGCCTGTTCAACAGATTACTGGGTCAACGGCTGCTAGTAATACTTATTTATTCGTATAGTTACTTCCTAAAAAATATATACAATACGTTTCGAATAAGAATAGGAATGTCAATGACCTCCATCTGACAATGTTACTTCGTTACTTCAAAAGTACGGTTTGCAAATTAGACTTATTTGCGTATCAATAACGGTCTTTAACCGAGTCTTAGTAAAATCTAAATGAAGAAAAAACTAGATTGGCAAAATATATGAACAAGGAAACAAATCTCTCTATAAAAACAACAAACACTACGCCGCGCCGCAGTGGCGGGGCAAGACCTAAATTTGTTGTGGGCAAGATATATTTTGCGAGGCCCCCTGATGGATGTTGCGTCATCCATCAGTGGACGCATTTTGTGGAGTTTTTTTTTATTATTCTTCGAAAGGTTTCTGAGTGACTGCGTGTGGTGTGTACAGAAGCGCGAACGCAGACGGAGCAAACAGAATGGGAAATCCCCAGTGGGCGAAGTGAGGGTTCCCCGCGTCATTCACCGCCCGCAACACCAGCAAATTTTGCCAGAAAGTTGTTAATAAACGAATGTGGTAGGTTAATAGTGCCAAATACTTGCTAGCCGGTTTCTTTTACCTATTATTTATCGCTAGTTGAGTAATTATATCTATATTTGCGTTCACGGGCCTTCGAGGCGCGAGGCCCCTTGGACTGTGAGGCCGTAGGCGGTGGCCCACGTCGCCCACGCCTTACGCCGCCTCTGCCGCGCCGCGCCGCTCTAGCAGCGCGCGAACTGCTACTTGCTAGTGCCCGCTAGCTGGCTTCGGGCACTTCGGGGCCAAGTCTGCGCTGCCGCCAAAGATATAAGGGCCTGCGCACACTTGAGACAAGACGTCTTAGACAGACTTGTCTACGACGTCGCAGACTTGTCTACGACTTCTGCGAAAAGACTGTTTTGTCTACGAGTTCTACGACACGGGCGCTAGGATTGTGGATAAAATATCGATATTTTTTCCGAAGTTATTTTATCGGCTTTGTCTTAAAAAAATCGTAAATCGGCGTACTCAATTTATAATTAGTGATAAATTTATTAAACAAATTAAATTATAAATGTTTGAAAATGTAGCTTTCTTATTAATTATTCTTCAATTTTAATAAAACATTTATGCGTACTTACCAATATTTTTCAAAAGTTTTTATAAAATACATGTTTTATATGTTCAGCTGTTTGAGTACTGCGATTATATTTATTGATTTACATACAACACAAAATACAGATAAAAGAGAACAAAAATGCTGCTTATTTCAACGATTTTTTTTTTCCAGCAGACCTGCGATAAGAGAGTTAGATGAGAAATGTAGACGAGAGATGTAAGGGAGCCACTTGAGATCCTTGACTGCAATTGAGAAACATGGGCATATTTTCTAAGGCCAACAACAATACGAATGCACAAATTTTGCAAGTGCACAAGCTTCTTTAAAAGTTCCTCAGTGGCATCCAGACAGCAGGCATCAGCATAATTGATGATCTGCTGAATTAGTGTTTGAGATAGGTAGATATATTTTTGTTTTAAATGGTCAGAAACTATGAAGGAATTTTAGGCTGTGAAAGGAAAAGTGTACTTTACGGCTAACCTCCTTAACCTGCGCTCGCCAAGAAAGGTTGCTGTCAATTAAGACACCGACATTCTCAGCAGTCTCTTTATTAGGCTGTGATACTTTATTAGGCACTAAGAGATGGATTCTAGACATTCTTTCAGATGCTACAGATGTAGCAATAAATTAACTATAACAGGAAGAACATAATATAGTGTAAATAAAGTACAGTAGATTATGTTTACGATAATGTTATAGTAAAATTAATTTAAAAAAGAAACTAGTATCAATATCAAATTGGTTTATCGTCAAAAAAGTATTAGTAATAAAAATCTACATTTCTAAACAACAATATCGATTTTTTATCGACAGTCCTAGCACCTCGTGTCGTAGACAAAACAGTCTAGTCACAGAAGTGACGTCGTAGACAAGTCTGTCTAGTCACAAAAGTGACGTCGTAGACAAGTCTGTCTAAGACATTCTTGTTTCAAGTGAGCGCAGGCCGTAATAAAGGAGTTTTTTTTTTCATATTTCTATTATGGCCACGCAGCTCATTGCACCACCGCACCAACTTCGTGTCCGTGGCCTAACTGTCACATAAAAGGCCGCCTCAAAAAGAAGCTTGAAGCGGCGTTTTTTTGAGTGTCGACATTTTGGCGATTCGACGAACTGCTCGGCCACATTGTCGCGATAACACGAACATTTGCCGAAGCGAATATCCGCTTCTTCGCGTATCGCGCGCTTGTTGTTAATTTATAACAGTATCGGGATTCGCCTCGATAATGTAACCACAGAGCGTTAGTAATAGGAATTGGGTAGAAACGGGATCCTATTTCTAAGACTTCGCTGTCTGTCCGTCCACCTGTCCGTCTGTCTGACATCAGGCTGTATCTGAAGAACCGCGATGCCTAGACAGTTGAAATTTTCACTAATTATGTATTTCTGTTGCCGCTATAACAACGAATACTAAAAATAAAATAAATATTTAAGGGGGCACCCATACAACAAACGTGATTTTTTGCCGAATTTCCCTAAGGGCGGTTTAGAATCCTTGGTGCGCGAGTCCAACTCACACTTGGCCACTTTTTAAGTATGATGATTGTAGAACATAATTATAACCAATAATTAGTAATTAAAGTTCTGCTATGTTAAAGGTGGCTGTAAAATAAAATTGGTACTCTCTTAAAGTTATTATTTTTAATTAATTCCAGTAAGTACCGATCTAGGTACGAGTACTTACGTAACTATTGGTTAGGCAGCTCTTTGACCAGATTTACGTATACTGCAGGGGTCACTTATATTTATATTATTGCATGGGAAAGTACCTATTCCAAGTTCAATAATAAACACATTTGTTTGAACAGAGCCGGTACGAGGGGATTAACTGCGCGCTGAGTCACACCAATATGACTTAGTGAGTAAACATACTACTGAGAGTAGATAAACATACAAGTTGACCGATTATCTGCTTACATATGGACCTTCGGGCGTGAATGCAGATAAGAGACGGACTTATTCTGTTGTACCCGGGGTAAACAAGGAATGCATTATTTATAATTAGTTATAGATAGATAGGTATTGGTATTATATGGAAAGATAAGTGAAGATCGCATTTATTTTATTTATTAGCTTTTGCCCGCGGCTTATTTTTGCCCGACTTCTTCAACAAATATCGTTAATGTACCTACACAGAAATGAATACAAAAACTTAACAAATTATATATCTAGGTACTAAAGAAGTTTTTGCGTGATGCCTGAACAAACAGACACAATTTTTTTTTTTAATATCATTTTTGGGTTTGGTGTCGGTCTAGTAACACGTCTTACCATTTTTTTTTTTTTGATATTTTCAATGTACAGAACAGATTTATTATAAGTATAGATACCTACCAGTATACTTGACTGTACACATCATAATGTGGACACAATTTATCGTATAGGGAAAAAAATCTGTAAAAATAGAAGTAGGAAAATATATAAAATAAGACTAACAACAACCACGATATTTTAGTAAATTAAATAGTTTTTGATTGATGATTCCAAATTCTAATTAAATGCCTATAAGCAATGTAATGACATTATAAGCATAGGAATTTAAACACACGCTGAGAGTCAATAATTACATTTAATTATTGACTCTCAGAGTCTGATGATTGTAACTGTAGTGTAAATAAATAATAAATAAGATAGTAGGTACCCCATGGTGATTACACAGATATTTATTGCAACATTCGCGGATGGTTTAGACGTCATGCATTGTCTTCCTTCAATTAAACTTAAAAATAGAATTCGAGGATATTTCGCGGACTTCCTATGTGTGATATGAAGTTGGTGTCTAATATTTATATTTTAGGGTTTAAATAAGTCATTAGTGGTTTAAAAAAAGAGAATTGGTTAAAAAAAATCTAGAAATAGTACTTAAGGTTTTCGAAGTCTTTGCACGAGGCCTGCGACACTTACGAGTAGGTATATCGTAAGAACTAAAAGAATTTGACATGCGTATCACACACACGTGTTACGTCGTCACAAAAATATTAAAACTAGTTGCCCATCCCGGCTTTGCACGGGCAATAAATATAGCCTGTGTAATTCGGGGTGAATGTAGCTTTCCTATGGTGAAAGAATTTTTAAAATCGGCACAGAAGTTTTTGAATTTATTCATTAGAAATATACACACAAATACACAAATTTTCCCTCTTTATAATATTAGTGAAGGTATATAAATTAGTAGGTACTGAAAGTATGCCATCCCTACATTTTTTTAATAACACTTATACATTAGGATCGTCGTAAAGTTACTACTGTAGTAGGATATATAAAATCTTTGGATTAATATTACTACATAACACACACATATAATCTGTACCGTGCACTTAACCTAAATTCGTTGACATTTAGAAGTTCGCATCGCTATGCAGAGTCCCAAAAATATTTAAAAATAAATGTTAGTACCTTTTGTATACAGGAATTGCTGCTTGCAGCTGTCCTCTTTGGCATCTTTCTCGCAGAATTCTTGAGACAATGTGCCCTGTCTGAGCGCAATAAATATTGCTACGAGCCAGCAACATTTAAAAGGAAAACTCCGACGCTTAGGAAGCATGTTTTCCTCAAAGCTCCCGACGAGCGACTGCAATCTCACCGCCAACGGAACCTATCAAATTGATTACAGCGGGAAGGTGAGAGTTGTTCTCTATTTTTATTGCTTTCAGAAAAACTTATTATACCGTGAAATGAAAGCGGCCGACGACAAGCGATAAAAAGAAAAGTTAAGTAACTGTACCAGTAATATAGATCGCTTACGTAGCCGCAGATTTGAATAGTGTCGATCAACAAAAGATGTGCAGCTAGAAAGGCACGGGGTAAACTGAATTGTTATTCACGGAATTAACGATGAATACGGTTAGATTGGCTTGGCGCAGTGTAGCGGGTTCGATTGCCACACGGAGCAAATATTTCATACGGCCCGCAGATGATTTTGTCGGGTCTTTTTTTATGGTTCCGTAGCGAAATGGCAAACTGTTGAAACTTGGTAAGTAGTATTCTGTGAGCCGCATTAAGATTTTTACAAAAAAATTGAAAAAAAAAAAACCAATACATTTTAGGGATTCCCCATACTTAGAACTGAAAATCAAAATTTTTATTTCATGAAACCCATTCGTGTGGGGTATCTATGGATAGGTCTTTAAAAATGATATTGAGGTTTTTAATATTATTTTTTTCTAAACTGAACGGTTTCCGCGAGAGACGCTTCAAAAAAAGTAAAATGTGTGTGTCGTCCCTCCCGTAACTTCTAAAATACGAGAATGATAAAACTAAAAAAAATATGATGTAAGTAGGTACATGCAAACCCCACCGAAAATTGGTTTGAACGAGATCTAGTAAGTAGTTTTTTTTTAAATATGTCATTAAATCTAAAAACATACATTCAGCCGAACATAGAACATCCTCCTTTTCGAAGTCGGTTAAAAAATAAACTATTTTTAAAACATCGATCAAAGTTACAACGACCTACAAGAACTTTAATATTTTAATATTAGGTATAGGTACTTGCTGCTACGGAACCCTTCATGCGCGAGTCCGACTCGCACTTGGCCGCTTTTTTGTAGTTGGGAAAATCATCCAATGACACCTCCGTGCCTTCGTTGCCTTTCGTACCGGGGCGGAATCTTCCTTTCAGAAGGAGATCCTTCCTTGGACCCAATAGACTTCGATCCTGCTGGGCCCTTCCTGCTGGACAACTGCTTGAGCCCGGTCTGGGTATCTTGTGTATGAAAGTTAACATGTTTCCTTATACATAAACTTATTGGGATTTACATGTTTTAGCGAATGTTGCAGTTGAAGCATGGGATACGGGGTCAGAGACAACTATTCTCTCTAGATAGGTATCACCAAGTTCACAATATTTTATTTCGCATAAGTCTCTAAGGGCACTTTATGGCGTCATACGCTTTATTTAAATCTATGCCATACAAGATATACTTCTTTATTTATATTTTGTGCTTTGACAAACGATTTAAAAACAAAAAGTGAAACATGGAACAAGTGAAAGTCCGAATCGCGTACAAATTGTTCCGATCAAATTATATTAATTTAATATTGATTCAAAAGTAGGTTTTTTTGTTAGGTAATTAATTGATAAATAAAGAATTAGCAAGACTTAGTAGCGATGTAGCGATATCAATCGCTATGCTCGTACAGTTCTAAAAGTGTAGTAAAATAGTAGTGACAGACATGTGTTGTCCTACAAATTTCCGTTTTTTTATTCGGATATCGAAACCCTATATCCGTTGTGGCGACACTTGGGGGAGGCCTATGTCCAACAGTGGATGTCTTTCGGCTGATATGATGATGATGATGATCAAAAACCTAAAAAGAAGCAGGCTCTCAATTGGGGTTATCCGCTTTTTCAAAAAAAATTATTACAGGTCCTATGTAAAAAAGTTAAATTACAAAGTTGTAGATAATAAAAAGATCTACAACTTTTGTATTAACACTTTTTTCACATAAAATCTAAATGTATGTGAAAAATTCAAACAACTAAGTTTTTAGTTTTTTTTTTTTATCTTTTACAAAAATTATTCTTTTTCCTCGAAATTTAACGAAAACTTACCTTTTTATGTCCCAAATACACTGTAATTTTTTTGATTTTAATATTAATTTTTTCACCTTCATTTTAATATCGAAATAGAACCCTAATTTTCAATCGAAAATTCTCACGTCAAAATATCTCCTTTCCAACGACGCACGCGTGTCATCATCATTATTTCAGCCACTATTCGTCCACTATTAAGCCTCCCCCAAGTGTCTCCATAATGAACGATCCCGTGCGTCTCGCATCCATCGGATTCCTACAACATTCACCATCGGTCATCGGTTCACCTTGTAGGAGGCCTTCCAACGCTGCGTCTTCCGGTACCTACGCGGTTGCCACTCCAGAACCTTTCAACCTCTGGCGATTCTTCTTGCTATGTCGGCAACCTTAGTTCTCCTGGAATATCTTCATTTCTGATTCGATCACGCAAAGAAACCCCGAGTATAGCTCTTTCCCCTACAGGCCTAACACGCCTAATTTGTGTGTAGAACGACGTTGCGTGGCGTGTATCAAGTGTAGCTCTACAAGTTTAGTGTCTATATAAAATGTATAGAGTGTAGTTCTACTTTAAGTTTATACAGTCTCGTTTGATGCTCCGGCTCCGTTTATGGCTATGGCGCATATTTTGACTCTTGTAACCCAAAGCTAAAGGGATCCGTGGAAATAGAACCTTGAATGCAAGGATGATTTTTGACAATGCATTAATTAAACAAATTAAATAAATGTGTGAAAATGTAGCGTTCTCAGTAATTATTTTTTAATTTTAATAAAAAATCTAAGCATACAATATTTCTCAAGAGTGTTTTAAAATACATGTTTATATGTTCAGCTGTTTGAGTACTGCGATAATATCGATATTTTATCAACAGCCTATAAGCATATATTTATAACGCCCCGTGTCGTAGACAAAACAGTTTTGTCTAAGACGTCTTCTCTCAAGTCAGCGCAGGCGTGAGGGTATGGTTGCTCACAGCGGCATTCGGCACCAGCACATAGCTGGGTGTTTTTTTTTTTTGTCGACGGGGATAATCATCTTATGACCAAACCCGCTTTTGGGTGGAGCGGGAGATAGTGTCAGACTCTTACTGACTAAAAACCCCGCGCCGTTCCTTCCAGCCTACATACCGGGGCTCAAGCTTCCTTTCGAATAACCACGGCCCCGGTAGGCTTCGACCCAGCTGGGCCCCTCCTGTTGCTGACAACTCCTTGAGGCGCATAGCTGGGTGTGGGAGCAAAACAACCCCTTTATCGCCCTGAGGCCCAGTGACCATGTATTTGTGTGACAACTATTATATACATAGGCATAGGCAACATAACAAGCTTATATGTTACTAGCTTCTGCCCGCGACTTCGTCCGCGGAAAATTTCTTGTTTTAAAATAAGATTACACTCGATTATACGCTGCGTACGTTCTAGATAAGCTCTCGTAGTATAGATAAGCTCACGAAAAATGGTAATGTTTACCATTTTTCGTGATACAGTAATGCCTTTTTTAAATTCTTTACATAAAAAAGAAAATGTAAAAAAATATTAGACACGTGTTTTTCACAACTAATGCTATAAAGTCTGATTCGCTTCTCAGTAGGTACAGTTAAGTTACTGTATCTAAATAATATGTTCGATCAGTGCCAAAGTCTCCGTTTTTCATCAACGACTGTTGCTAACAGTTAAAATTGATCAAAAAGAAGTAAAACGATTTAGTGAAAGTGATCGTATCTGGAACACCGTTGTCGCGCTTCACTTGCATCGCCAAAGAATAAACGATGATAGAGTTCCGGACCCGAATGTACCGAGAACAAGCCAATGAGACCCTGTCTGTCTGCCCGCCTATCTGTCAGCGGACTGTATCTCACAAACCATAAAAGTAGACTTGAAATTTTCACAGGCTAGAGTGAGTAGGCTCTTAATAAACTAGTGCGCTTCACCATCAACGATTGCATCGCTGCTTACCATCAGGTGGGATAGCGCTAGTTTATAGCAAAAAAAAAAACGATTTCTATTGTCGCTAAAAACAAATTAGGTAAAACCTAATAAAATAGAATTAAGTTGGGGGTTCTCTTACAAGAAAACTTATTGTCGGCGGTATTTTTACTCGATTTTATTATTAAAAGTACGGAACCCTTCGTGTGCGAGTCCGACTCGCACTTGGCCAGTTTTTTATAAGATTGCCTCTATTTTCTAAAACGCTATTTTTTACATTCATTCAAACTGCTAAGCCGTTTCCTTAATAAGTTGGTGTTTGGTGGATTGTTCAATAGAATTAATGTGGCTCTAGAAGATAAAGGGCAACTGTAGGAACACGATGGGGTTTAGTCAGTAAAAATCTGACAAGCTGATGCTGCATGGCGATGATTTCTCACCTAAAAATCAGCTATCTTAAGGCAGCTTTATAGGTATTGTACGGTAAAACCATACACTAATAATGTACAATGCGTCGTCCATTTTTACCTCTTTTCACAAATTTTTCTTAGTCGAGCATTCAGTACACGATTAGCGATCATTGCGCGTAAACCTTTGATCAGAGCAGTTTCATTTAAACGGTCTTCCTAGCTTCTATAGGTATGGCCCTTCGAGCGATCGGGTAGGGGACCTCGCGAGTTTTAACATCTATTCGTTTTTATTTGGGAATTACGTTGAGGGGATTCGGTCAAATCTCAGCAGAGTGGATGGACCACTGCATGGTACGTGTGAACTGTGGACTTACTTTCCTAACCGTAATGCGTTTGTAGCAAAACCCAAGCAGCATTTTAATCTGCTATGCTACTCGTCCCGCAAAACCACCAGTACCCCTAGCCAAGTTACTAATCTGCAATATAGTTAACGCTAGTAGAAAGCTTCAAATGTACGGGAACGATGTCGTCTCAACGCTCAGTCACGTAGTCAGAACAAAAGAATTGGTAGCAAGGTCAACTCGAAGCGTTCGACGCAAGCGAAATGGTTGTAACTTGTCTAGGGGGGCAATACCTTTTAGGACTCACATGAGGTCAATAACAGAACTGTACCTACAGGTTGGACATGAAAAGAAGTATTTTAAATTCAACTACTTCCGATCTGAACTCCACAATCCAGTGGCTTCAAACAGGTGAAACTAATGACGAGTTTCTGACTTCTAACTCGTAATGACAATCAAATTAGGTTGATAAGTCATTTAACCAGTGTCGTCCAAAACCCCTACCACGAGCTCTGAACGCGATTCATTTGACGACCTGCAGTGTTACCAAGACCTCTTAATGCAATCCATTTTACGACCTAAACTCAACTGTTAAATAAGGTATTAGGTAGCTCCTCCATCTCTTTTTATCACTTGCACAACTGACATTTCAAGACCTCATTCTAAGTCCCCTGATACACACACGCATACATACCTACTTATACACAACATATTTAACATAAGTAGGTACTTTGTTCACCTTTCTTTCTTATTCTTATTTCTTATTTGTTTTATTTTATACTAGCTTATACCCGCAACTTCGTCCGCATACAAGCCGAAAATGTTTCTATTAGGTTTTTTGATTGATTTTGTTTTGTTATGATCTATGAGCTCTTGCCCGCGACTTCGTTCACGTAGAAATCGGAAATATTTGTAAAGTTTAAGTACCTACATTGCAAAGCTGTATTAGCAGGGTCAAAGTACCGAGTCTTATAATATTATCAATGGAAATGTAGTTGATGTAATTAATTGGTATGGATTTGGACGATTGACATTATTTCTAACCGCCAATACACTTTGGCACGTCAGACAAACATTAAACCACTCTTCTGATGTCACTGTTTTGAATGCTTCTTTAATCATAGAGGCTATTTCGCTTGGAGCTTGATCACTATTTTTCTCGGCACCACAACTCTTCACAATTGCCCAAATCTTTTCTATCGTCACGATAGTCACTTGATTTTGATTTCGACTTAAACAGTAGCAGTCTGTTTTCTACCAAACCGGTTTTACTCCAGTATGAGCTATAATCTATCTTGCACCGACACTATCAGAAGCAAGAATACCAGACTGTTCGTCCGATTACCAACATTTTTGAAGATGGTATGAAGCATGAATATATGTTTCATCAAGGAAGATAGGTCGATTTCCTTCCTGGCGATTTTTGCGTAGCCCTTCAGTTAAATTTTTTCGCTTAGACTGATTTTTTTTTGTATTTATAGCCCAAACTTCTCAAAATAGATCTCAACGACGTTTTCCCAAATTTAAAATCTACATCGGTTCTCAATGCTAATCACAGTTTATTGATAGTCGGAATCTCCTTCTTTACGACATAAAATGATTGAACTCTATGTCTTATAGCGTATTTGGATGCGAGACGCACGGGAACGTTCGTTGTGGCGACGCTTGGGGCGGCCTATGTCCAACAGTGGATGCATATCGGCTGAAATGATGATGATGATGATAGCGCATTTATCAAAATCATTCAATTTATCTATATTTTTCCGTCGGTTCCTTGGTTTTTCCGGGCTTATAATTTATGATGATGAAGCTGCTGCTAGAGTTTGGCCAGCGAAAGATGACACAACCAAAAGGAGGCCGAATTAAAAAACTTTGTAACTGTTCACCCTGACTATACGCTGCTTAAACATAGTCGATACTTTTGAAACAAATTGTTTATGAAAATAATATGCATGTTTAATTTACAATTCATGAATAAAGAATATTATATTAGTAAGTTGATATCATTCCAATCAGGCCTTAAGTTGATAATCATAGAGTTATAACGCCCGATTACGAACATGACGCATAATTATAGTCAGCACCACTTAACTCTACCATTTTCAGATCATTTGATTTGAAAAACTAAAAAAACACTGAAGTGTACCATACACTTCAGTGTTTTTTTAAGACCGCCTCAGAGCTATCTACTTTCGAACAAAAAAAGATTTTTTAAATCCGTCTTCATTTGGCGGAGTATTCGATGAACAAACATACAAACAGTCGAACGTAGTACCTCCTCCTTTTTGGGAAGTCGGTAAAAAGGAGAAACTGACTGACTGACATGTCAACGCACAGCCGAAACTACTGGGCCTAGGATTGCGAAATTTTGCATAAGGCTTCCTTTTATGACGTAGGCGAGCACTAAGAAAGGATTTTCTAAAATTCAGTCTCTAAGGGGGTAAAAAGGGGGGATTTCTTAACCCTTCAGATACCGTCAATTAGAGACACAATAGTAAGACAATAGATGCGCGGCCACCGGTGGTCGCTTGGGGATTCATGAATTAAGTGTGAAATTTATTCTTTTGTAGGCCGATTAACTCAAAACTTTGTACCAATATTAACCTAAATTAGTTTTATAGTTTGACATATTTATTTTTTCAGTACTACCCCCCGTGCAAGATTTAGGGGGTTTTAAAGTTTGTATGGGAGAATCTTATTCCGTGGATCAATAAACTTGAAACTTGGCACGAATACATATTTAAATAAATAATAAAGATTCCCATTATTCGTTTTTCAAAATTACCCTCAAAAGAATTAGGTCGTGTTCAAGATTTTTTAAATTCTTACTGCGTGGCCTAATTTCCTTGCAACTCGGTATTAGAAATTAGAAAAATACACCCTAACTGAGTAAATAGCGATTATTTGTTTGTTTAACTAAAAATGTAGCCACATCATTTAAATAGTTTCTCAAAAATAGTTCAACATTAATTTATGTATTTGTGAAATGGATTCCTCCATGTTTGTATGAAATATCTTTTTTTTTTTATGTGCGAATAGATTTTCGATATAACGCAACCATGTGATAACCTAATCCAAAATCCGTAATAGTGGATCAATTATATTATTTATATATGTACGTACAACGACATCTATTGGTACAAATTGGCACAAACGATAACATAAAATTTATTTCAAAACATGTTAGTGTGCTTCTTCAATAGAAAATATTATGCTAATTTAATATTTTCAAAAGGCTTTGATTGTTCAGATTGGTAGAACTAAAAGACGTCAAGGGTAGGCAAGATGTTGACACTCATCATTTGGGTCAGATAGTGGTATTACCGTCCTCTTTCACCGGTGTGCCGAGATACATGCACAAGCGTTCTCAATATGCCATAACTTATGTATGTCATTATGGTCGCCTAGACTTATTTGTCACCTTCACGTGCAACCCTCGGTAGAAAGAAATTAAAGAAAAAATGTTTCCAGGTTAAAAACCTCACAATTGACATGAAATCATAACCCAAATATTTTGCATCAAAGTTTTACCCAGTACACATTCTACTGACCTCGGCTCATTAATATTCTGATATGACTAAAAAGACACATTTCTTCTGACATTATTTACAATTTTATTTGTGCCGAAATAACTGATGCCAATCTGAATCCAAAGCTCATGTAAAAAGTTTTTTACTTTTCACTTTTTAATTATGGTACCACCACTAAAAAAGTACCCCTCAGCCGAACTTAAATACCTTATAGCCAGAGAGCATCTCATAACGATTCTAATAATCCCAAACTCGGTTAGATCATATTAATTTACCTACCTCTTCATCTCCCCCCCTCTTTTCTTTCAGCCAGTCATCGCCTACATAGACCAGTGCTGAAGCCGTTGTTAATAGTAAAAAGTGAAATAATAATAATAATATAATAATAATAATAATTTATTCAAATAACGTTTACAAAAAATGAGCGTAAAGCCAACAGTAATAAGCTTTTTCATACAGTTCAGTGCCTAAAAATATACTAAAACTAAAATATTATAATAGGTGCAAATAATCGTGGTTCGGATATACAATGTTTGTTAGTGGACCACCCGAACTAGGTTAATTTAAACCTGTGTTTCAGGCTATCACTTTACAGTTCAGTTTCAATGCGACAGTAAAAATTAAAATTAGAGTAAAACTATTACAAAAATACATTCTATTTATAACTACGAAAATAAGCTTATGGTACAATAATACCTAAAAACTATGTCTATAAATGTATACAAAAATAAATATTAACGAGAGGATTAGAGAACATTACGCCAAAATTTCTAAAAGTTGTTCTGTGTCTGTGTAATGGAGTATCGCTAAATATTCTGACTAATGAAATCATAGTAGGATGAAACCTATTGGAAAAGGAAGAGAATATAACAAACATGAAAGGAAAAATAATTTACGGGCGATTTGAGGTCGGGAAATGGATGGGTGTGCGTTTTTAAGGGTAAAAACAGTTTATCTCGATTTCCGACGAAACTACAAGTCCTATGTAAAAAAGTTAAATTGCAAAATGGTAAATAATAAAAAGATCTACAACTTTTGTATTTACACTTTTTTTACATAACCTCAAAATTTATGTGTTTTTGGATTTTTATCTTTTACAAAAATTATTCTTTATCCACGAAATTAAATAAAAACTTACTTTTTTATGTTCTAAACACACTGTATTTTTTTTTAATTTAAAACGTTTGTTTTTTTACCTTCATTTTGACTTTATATCGAAAAAGAACCCTTATTTTCAGTCGAAAATTCTCACGTCAAAATATCTCCTTTTTTAAAAAATATGCTAGGTGTTTTGTTCTTTAAAATCTCTAGTTTTTGATGGTGTAAAAAAAAAGTATCATTATTGGTAAATTTTTTATATTTATTTATTTATTTTAAAATTGACACGCCGACTCATTTACTGAATAACAGATAAAATAAACCTATGCAAATTATGAAAAATTAAAGTGAATTTCTCACTTACAGGCGTGCACAGCACTCATACAATAAAAACGTTAAAAAAAAGTATTTCAAAATTGCATTGGAATAAATTAAAATAAAATAAATTAAAAATTACATCGAAATAAATTAAAATAAATTAAATTAAAAATTACGTCGAAATAAATTTAAATAAATTAAATTAAAAATTACATCGAAATAAATTTAAATAAATTAAATTAAAAATTACATCGAAATGTCCGCTAGATAAATTATATAAAAAAAAAAATAGATCAAATACATTATAAATAGAAAAAGAAATCACAAGAATATCATAAAATTTCAAAAACAAACTAAAACAAATAACAATTAGGCCAGGTACATTAATTAAAACTTAAAATGTCGTAATACTCGTATATATTAAAAAGTAATTTAATTAAGATCTGTTGTTGCTGGCTTGGAAATATCGTTTAAATTAATTCAAAGTGTTTGAATATATGTCTAAGTTATTAGTACGTATGCTCAGCTTATTATAATTACCTAGCACCCTGTATAAAGGAGCGGAACGACCAAGATTTGTTCTAGTTTTAGGCAATTCAAATGTTTCCGTGTTGAAATTGGATCTGTAATAGGTACTTCGGGGCATATGCTATATGCTATATGCTATACGCTATATGCTATATGCTATATGCTATATGCTATATGCTATATGCTATATGCTATATGCTATATGCTATATGCTATATGCTATATGCTATATGCTATATGCTATATGCCATATGCTATATGCTATATTTATTTATTTATTTTAAAATTGACACGCCGACTCATTTACTGAATAACAATACAGATAAAATAAACCTATGCAAATTATGAAAAATTATAGTGAATTTCTCACTTACAGGCGTGCACAGCACTCATACAATAAAAACGTTAAAAAAAAGTATTTCAAAATTCCATTGGAATAAATTAAAATAAATTAAATTAAAAATTACATCGAAATAAATTTAAATAAATTAAATTAAAAATTACATCGAAATGTCTGCTAGATAAATTATAAAAAAAAAAAATTTAGATCAAATACATTATAAATAGAAAAAGAAATCACAAGAATATCATAAAATTTCAAAAACAAACTAAAACAAATAACAATTAGGCCAGGTACATTAATTAAAACTTAAAATGTCGTAATACTCGTATATATTAAAAAGTAATTTAATTAAGATCTGTTGTTGCTGGCTTGGAAATATCGTTTAAATTAATTCAAAGTGTTTGAATATATGTCTAAGTTATTAGTACGTATGCTCAGCTTATTATAATTACCTAGCACCCTGTATAAAGGAGCGGAACGACCAAGATTTGTTCTAGTTTTAGGCAATTCAAATGTTTCCGTGTTGAAATTGGATCTGTAATAGGTACTTCGGGGCATATGCTATATGCTATATGCTATACGCTATATGCTATATGCTATATGCTATATGCTATATGCTATATGCTATATGCTATATGCTATATGCTATATCCTATATGCTATATGCTATATGCTATATGCTATATGCTATATGCTATATGCTATATGCTATATGCTATATGCTATATGCTATATGCTATATGCTATATGCTATATGCTATATGCTATATGCTATATGCCATATGCTATATGCTATATGATATATTTATTTATTTATTTTAAAATTGACACGCCGACTCATTTACTGAATAACAATACAGATAAAATAAACCTATGCAAATTATGAAAAATTATAGTGAATTTCTCACTTACAGGCGTGCACAGCACTCATACAATAAAAACGTTAAAAAAAAGTATTTCAAAATTCCATTGGAATAAATTAAAATAAATTAAATTAAAAATTACATCGAAATAAATTCAAATAAATTAAATTAAAAATTACATCGAAATAAATTTAAATAAATTAAATTAAAAATTACATCGAAATGTCTGCTAGATAAATTATACAAAAAAAAAAAAATTAGATCAAATACATTATAAATAGAAAAAGAAATCACAAGAATATCATAAAATTTCAAAATCAAACTAAAACAAATAACAATTAGGCCAGGTACAGTAATTAAAACTTAAAATGTCGTAATACTCGTATATATTAAAAAGTAATTTAATTAAGATCTGTTGTTGCTGGCTTGGAAATATCGTTTAAATTAATTCAAAGTGTTTGAATATATGTCTAAGTTATTAGTACGTATGCTCAGCTTATTATAATTACCTAGCACCCTGTATAAAGGAGCGGAACGACCAAGATTTGTTCTAGTTTTAGGCAATTCAAATGTTTCCGTGTTGAAATTGGATCTGTAATAGGTACTTCGGGGCATATGCTATATGCTATATGCTATATGCTATATGCTATATGCTATATGCTATATGCTATATGCTATATGCTATATGCTATATGCTATATGCTATATGCTATATTTATTTATTTATTTTAAAATTGACACGCCGACTCATTTACTGAATAACAATACAGATAAAATAAACCTATGCAAATTATGAAAAATTATAGTGAATTTCTCACTTACAGGCGTGCACAGCACTCATACAATAAAAACGTTAAAAAAAAGTATTTCAAAATTCCATTGGAATAAATTAAAATAAATTAAATTAAAAATTACATCGAAATAAATTAAATTAAAAATTACATCGAAATAAATTTAAATAAATTAAATTAAAAATTACATCGAAATGTCTGCTAAATAAATTATAAAAAAAAAAATTTAGATCAAATACATTATAAATAGAAAAAGAAATCACAAGAATATCATAAAATTTCAAAAACAAACTAAAACAAATAACAATTAGGCCAGGTACAGTAATTAAAACTTAAAATGTCGTAATACTCGTATATATTAAAAAGTAATTTAATTAAGATCTGTTGTTGCTGGCTTGGAAATATCGTTTAAATTAATTCAAAGTGTTTGAATATATGTCTAAGTTATTAGTACGTATGCTCAGCTTATTATAATTACCTAGCACCCTGTATAAAGGAGCGGAACGACCAAGATTTGTTCTAGTTTTAGGCAATTCAAATGTTTCCGTGTTGAAATTGGATCTGTAATAGGTACTTCGGGGCATATGCTATATGCTATATGCTATATGCTATATGCTATATGCTATATGCTATATGCTATATGCTATATGCTATATGCTATATGCTATATGCTATATGCTATATGCTATATGCTATATGCTATATGCTATATGCTATATGCTATATGCTATATGCCATATGCTATATGCTATATGCTATATTTATTTATTTATTTTAAAATTGACACGCTGACTTATTTACTGAATAACAATACAGATAAAATAAACCTATGCAAATTATGAAAAATTATAGTGAATTTCTCACTTACAGGCGTGCACAGCACTCATACAATAAAAACGTTAAAAAAAAGTATTTCAAAATTCCATTGGAATAAATTAAAATAAATTAAATTAAAAATTACATCGAAATAAATTAAATTAAAAATTACATCGAAATAAATTTAAATAAATTAAATTAAAAATTACATCGAAATGTCTGCTAGATAAATTATAAAAAAAAAAAATTTAGATCAAATACATTATAAATAGAAAAAGAAATCACAAGAATATCATAAAATTTCAAAAACAAACTAAAACAAATAACAATTAGGCCAGGTACAGTAATTAAAACTTAAAATGTCGTAATACTCGTATATATTAAAAAGTAATTTAATTAAGATCTGTTGTTGCTGGCTTGGAAATATCGTTTAAATTAATTCAAAGTGTTTGAATATATGTCTAAGTTATTAGTACGTATGCTCAGCTTATTATAATTACCTAGCACCCTGTATAAAGGAGCGGAACGACCAAGATTTGTTCTAGTTTTAGGCAATTCAAATGTTTCCGTGTTGAAATTGGATCTGTAATAGGTACTTCGGGGCATATGCTATATGCTATATGCTATATGCTATATGCTATATGCTATATGCTATATGCTATATGCTATATGCTATATGCTATATGCTATATGCTATATGCTATATGCTATATGCTATATGCTATATGCTATATGCTATATGCTATATGCTATATGCTATATGCTATATGCCATATGCTATATGCTATATGCTATATTTATTTATTTATTTTAAAATTGACACGCTGACTTATTTACTGAATAACAATACAGATAAAATAAACCTATGCAAATTATGAAAAATTATAGTGAATTTCTCACTTACAGGCGTGCACAGCACTCATACAATAAAAACGTTAAAAAAAAGTATTTCAAAATTGCATTGGAATAAATTAAAATAAATTAAATTAAAAATTACATCGAAATGTCTGCTAGATAAATTATAAAAAAAAAAAATTAGATCAAATACATTATAAATAGAAAAAGAAATCACAAGAATATCATAAAATTTCAAAAACAAACTAAAACAAATAACAATTAGGCCAGGTACATTAATTAAAACTTAAAATGTCGTAATACTCGTATATATTAAAAAGTAATTTAATTAAGATCTGTTGTTGCTGGCTTGGAAATATCGTTTAAATTAATTCAAAGTGTTTGAATATATGTTTAAGTTATTAGTACGTATGCTCAGCTTATTATAATTACCTAGCACCCTGTATAAAGGAGCGGAACGACCAAGATTTGTTCTAGTTTCAGGCAATTCAAATGTTTCCGTGTTGAAATTGGATCTGTAATAGGTACTTCGGGGCATATGCTATATGCTATACGCTATATGCTATATGCTATATGCTATATGCTATATGCTATATGCTATATGCTATATGCTATATGCTATATGCTATATGCTATATGCTATATGCTATATGCCATATGCTATATGCTATATTTATTTATTTATTTTAAAATTGACACGCCGACTCATTTACTGAATAACAATACAGATAAAATAAACCTATGCAAATTATGAAAAATTATAGTGAATTTCTCACTTACAGGCGTGCACAGCACTCATACAATAAAAACGTTAAAAAAAAGTATTTCAAAATTCCATTGGAATAAATTAAAATAAATTAAATTAAAAATTACATCGAAATAAATTAAAATAAATTAAATTAAAAATTACATCGAAATAAATTAAAATAAATTAAATTAAAAATTACATCGAAATAAATTTAAATAAATTAAATTAAAAATTACATCGAAATGTCTGCTAGATAAATTATAAAAAAAAAAATTAGATCAAATACATTATAAATAGAAAAAGAAATCACAAGAATATCATAAAATTTCAAAAACAAACTAAAACAAATAACAATTAGGCCAGGTACACTAATTAAAACTTAAAATGTCGTAATACTCGTATATATTAAAAAGTAATTTAATTAAGATCTGTTGTTGCTGGCTTGGAAATATCGTTTAAATTAATTCAAAGTGTTTGAATATATGTCTAAGTTATTAGTACGTATGCTCAGCTTATTATAATTACCTAGCACCCTGTATAAAGGAGCGGAACGACCAAGATTTGTTCTAGTTTTAGGCAATTCAAATGTTTCCGTGTTGAAATTGGATCTGTAATAGGTACTTCGGGGCATATGCTATATGCTATATGCTATACGCTATATGCTATATGCTATATGCTATATGCTATATGCTATATGCTATATGCTATATGCTATATGCTATATGCTATATGCTATATGCTATATGCTATATGCTATATGCTATATGCCATATGCTATATGCTATATTTATTTATTTATTTTAAAATTGACACGCCGACTCATTTACTGAATAACAATACAGATAAAATAAACCTATGCAAATTATGAAAAATTATAGTGAATTTCTCACTTACAGGCGTGCACAGCACTCATACAATAAAAACGTTAAAAAAAAGTATTTCAAAATTCCATTGGAATAAATTAAAATAAATTAAATTAAAAATTACATCGAAATAAATTAAAATAAATTAAATTAAAAATTACATCGAAATAAATTAAAATAAATTAAATTAAAAATTACATCGAAATAAATTTAAATAAATTAAATTAAAAATTACATCGAAATGTCTGCTAGATAAATTATAAAAAAAAAAATTTAGATCAAATACATTATAAATAGAAAAAGAAATCACAAGAATATCATAAAATTTCAAAAACAAACTAAAACAAATAACAATTAGGCCAGGTACATTAATTAAAACTTAAAATGTCGTAATACTCGTATATATTAAAAAGTAATTTAATTAAGATCTGTTGTTGCTGGCTTGGAAATATCGTTTAAATTAATTCAAAGTGTTTGAATATATGTCTAAGTTATTAGTACGTATGCTCAGCTTATTATAATTACCTAGCACCCTGTATAAAGGAGCGGAACGACCAAGATTTGTTCTAGTTTTAGGCAATTCAAATGTTTCCGTGTTGAAATTGGATCTGTAATAGGTACTTCGGGGCATATGCTATATGCTATATGCTATATGCTATATGCTATATGCTATATGCTATATGCTATATGCTATATGCTATATGCTATATGCTATATGCTATATGCTATATGCTATATGCCATATGCTATATGCTATATGCTATATTTATTTATTTATTTTAAAATTGACACGCTGACTTATTTACTGAATAACAATACAGATAAAATAAACCTATGCAAATTATGAAAAATTATAGTGGATTTCTCACTTACAGGCGTGCACAGCACTCATACAATAAAAACGTTAAAAAAAAGTATTTCAAAATTGCATTGGAATAAATTAAAATAAATTAAATTAAAAATTACATCGAAATGTCTGCTAGATAAATTATAAAAAAAAAAAAATTAGATCAAATACATTATAAATAGAAAAAGAAATCACAAGAATATCATAAAATTTCAAAAACAAACTAAAACAAATAACAATTAGGCCAGGTACATTAATTAAAACTTAAAATGTCGTAATACTCGTATATATTAAAAAGTAATTTAATTAAGATCTGTTGTTGCTGGCTTGGAAATATCGTTTAAATTAATTCAAAGTGTTTGAATATATGTTTAAGTTATTAGTACGTATGCTCAGCTTATTATAATTACCTAGCACCCTGTATAAAGGAGCGGAACGACCAAGATTTGTTCTAGTTTCAGGCAATTCAAATGTTTCCGTGTTGAAATTGGATCTGTAATAGGTACTTCGGGGCATATGCTATATGCTATATGCTATACGCTATATGCTATATGCTATATGCTATATGCTATATGCTATATGCTATATGCTATATGCTATATGCTATATGCTATATGCTATATGCTATATGCTATATGCTATATGCTATATGCTATATGCTATATGCTATATGCTATATGCTATATGCTATATGCCATATGCTATATGCTATATTTATTTATTTATTTTAAAATTGACACGCCGACTCATTTACTGAATAACAATACAGATAAAATAAACCTATGCAAATTATGAAAAATTATAGTGAATTTCTCACTTACAGGCGTGCACAGCACTCATACAATAAAAACGTTAAAAAAAAGTATTTCAAAATTCCATTGGAATAAATTAAAATAAATTAAATTAAAAATTACATCGAAATAAATTAAAATAAATTAAATTAAAAATTACATCGAAATAAATTTAAATAAATTAAATTAAAAATTACATCGAAATGTCTGCTAGATAAATTATAAAAAAAAAAATTAGATCAAATACATTATAAATAGAAAAAGAAATCACAAGAATATCATAAAATTTCAAAAACAAACTAAAACAAATAACAATTAGGCCAGGTACACTAATTAAAACTTAAAATGTCGTAATACTCGTATATATTAAAAAGTAATTTAATTAAGATCTGTTGTTGCTGGCTTGGAAATATCGTTTAAATTAATTCAAAGTGTTTGAATATATGTCTAAGTTATTAGTACGTATGCTCAGCTTATTATAATTACCTAGCACCCTGTATAAAGGAGCGGAACGACCAAGATTTGTTCTAGTTTTAGGCAATTCAAATGTTTCCGTGTTGAAATTGGATCTGTAATAGGTACTTCGGGGCATATGCTATATGCTATATGCTATACGCTATATGCTATATGCTATATGCTATATGCTATATGCTATATGCTGAAGGATTATGGTCATAAAGAAAACTAATTTACACGATTAACGTAGATTTATTAGAAAAACAATCGGAGATACAGCGCATACACCAAAGTCAAATATGGAAGAGAAGTGACATTTGCAAAGACAAGTTTTTGACAGCAATGAAGCATTTTTGGAGCTAGTTATTTTTTATTGCGTTTACAAAGTCCCATTTCCAACACTGGCCCTTAAACCAATAGAAAAATAAACAACCCTACTTATATAAAGTTATAAACAAATAGGTATTACAACAATGTAAACAGTCTCATTTTACAAGCAACAACCGATTTACAAATAAATTATGTTTTATTTTACATAAGGGTTTAGTTAGAATGTCAGCGAGCATGTCGCTTGTACATAAGTATTTTAATATGACAATTTTATCACTTACATATTTTCTGATAAAGTGATGTCTAACATCAATATGTTTAGTTCTTGAATGATAAAGAGAGTTTTGACACAACTTTAACGCTGACTGATTATCATTATGAATAGTTATGATAATGCTCTCTTTTATAATATCCTTTAAAAATTTACGAATAAACAAACCTTCCTTACAAGCTTCTGTTAAGGAAATGTATTCAGCTTCAGTGCTAGATAATGCGACTGTTTTCTGTTTACGACTTTCCCAGGAAACTATGGATTTTCCAATGGTGAATACATACCCAGTGTATGACCTGCGATCTCCATCATCATTCGCCCAGTCAGCATCCGCATAAGCCGTGACGTCCAAGCCACCTTTTTGAAAAACTAGACAATGATTTATCGTACCTTTTAAGTAGCGCAGAACCCTTTTTGCTGCCTTCCAATGGATTTCTGAAAAAGACTCATTGAATTGGCTTAAATAGCTGACTGCATGAGCGATGTCCGGTCTAGTGCAGACAGCAATGTACATCAGACAACCAACTAGACCTCGGTAGTCTAGATTATCATCCTTCTGATTACCTCTTGGTAGTTTTAGTCCCGATTCCATAGGTGTGGGTGATGGCTTACAGTCCTCCATTTTGTGTTTTTGCAAGACCCTTTGAATATAACTACTCTGATCAAGAGTAATTTTATCATTATCCTTACACAGTTTCATGCCAAGAATTAGTTGAGCTGGCCCTAGATCTGTAATTTGAAATTCTTTCACTAATTTCTTCTTCATACTCGATTTTTCCTGCAAATTACACCTTGAAAACAGAATGATATCGTCTACATAAAGAGCAATTATTATAATCGAATTTTTATTAGACTTTATGTAAACACAAGGCTCTGATGATGACCTAACAAAATTTAATTTGTTACATATGACATGGTCGATTTTTTCATACCAAGCTTTCGAAGCCTGTTTCAAACCATAGATGGCTTTGTTCAACTTGTAGACCTTATGTTCTTGACCTTTTATCTGAAAGCCCTCAGGCTGTTCCATGAAGACAGTTTCTGTCAAATCACCATTGAGGAATGCCGTTTTCACATCAAGATGCTCAATCTCCATATTGTATTCAGCTGCCAAAGCTAATAATGTTCGTATTGTGGAATATCTAACGACTGGGGAAAAAGTCTCCTCATAGTCTATCCCATATTTTTGGGTACATCCTTTGGCAACCAAACGAGCTCGATATTTTAACAGTTCACCATTCAAACCCCTTTTAATTTTAAAAACCCATTTACATTTAACTGGTTTATGTGATTCTAATCTATCAGTCAAGGTCCAACAATTATTTTCAATAAATGATTCGTACTCACTAGTCATTGCTTCTTTCCAATGTTCTGCATCTTTCCCTCCAAAGGCTTCTTGCACAGTCTGTGGTGTATCCTCGTCATTAGATATGCTCACCATATTCGACGACAGTGACTCCCTTGTATCATCATAGTCTTCCTCAGATGAATCTGGAACGTAAGTTTCATCGGCAGGGTCGCTGGCCTCCGGCGAGCTCTCTCTTGAGCTCTCAGAATCATTTACTGTGATTACGCTGTATCTCTGATTGTTTTCCAAAATAGTGTCATCAGATAAATCAGTGTTCACAATAGATGACTCTGATTGTATAGGAGGTTCAGACAGATTAGTTTGAACATGTCGACTCTCATTATGAGTACAATTTTGAACTTGTGAAAATTGTTCTACTGTTTTTTCATTATCATCATTTGACACTTTACTCAGTAATGTATTTTCCAAGAAAGTAACATTTCTGGCTTTAATGCAATTTGTTGGAAACTCAGGGTCAATCAATCTATACCCTTTAGTATCGTTACAATAGCCAACAAATATATAACTTTTGCATTTCGAATCTAATTTCTTTCGATTTGGATTCAATGCATATGCAACACAGCCAAATATGCGGAAATGTTTGATAGATACCTTTCTGTTAGTCCATTTTTCTTCCGGAGTACATCCCATAACTGCCTTTGTGGGACAATGGTTTCGAATATAGACAGCTGTGTTAACAGCTTCTGCCCAGAATTTTTGAGCCAGATTTGCATCCTGCAGCATACATCTTGCTGCTTCCATGACTGTTCGGTTGGCTCGTTCTGCCACTCCATTCTGCTGCGGCGAGTGAGGTACTGTTGTCTGGTGCTGAATGCCGTTGTCCCTCAGAAACATCTGGAAGTTTGAATTAATATATTCGCCACCGTTATCACTCCTGAGAACTTTAATCTTTCTTCCTGTCTGATTCTCAACCAAGACTTTAAAAGATTTAAACTTCTCAAAAACTTCACTTTTAGTCTTCAAAAAATAGACAAAAGTTTTTCTTGAAAAATCATCTATGAAAAGTAAAAAATATTTTGAGCCACTAAGTGAAGAGGGCATTGGGCCGCACAGATCTGTGTGTACAAGTTCTAATGGTTCAGTTGCTCTGTTGTATGTTTTTTTTGGGAATGGTAATCTATTTTGCTTTCCTTGTATACATGAAACGCAGGGTTCAAAACAAGAATCGTTATAAGAAATACCAGAAACCATACCTTGCCTGAGGAGTTTCATACTTCTTCGGTTGAGGTGGCCAAGGCGTCGATGCCATACCTTTTCCGATGTTTCAGCTGGAATTGGCTCCGTCTCCGTCTGATAATTGCCACACTCAACTGTTGCATTCACCACCAGATTCTCCCTAGCTTCCTGAGGAGTAACTGTAACAGCCCTAGGAGTAGCCGATAATGTTTCGGCAATATTTAGTTTATACATGCCTTTATCCAGAGTAGCACTAACCACTTCTACCCCATTGTCATAAACATGACACCCACTAAAGCTGAATACAACCTTGAAACCCTTTTTAACCATAGAACTCACAGATAACAAGTTTCCGCTTAACTTAGGTACATAGTAAACATTACTAACAGTCTTTATTGCACCATTTGCTAATTTTATTCTTACAGTTCCTATTCCTTCCGTGTACAACTTGTCTCCATTAGCCACTTTCACTTCAAGACTTTTATTTTTCACATAATCGCACATCACAGACCTATCACAACACATATGACTTGTAGCGCCACTGTCAATATACCAGGAATCTGCTTCAATGTTCGCTGACAAGGCTGTAAGCAGGGCCTTGGACTCGTCCACCTTTTTCATTTTACTCGTGTTGGTATTTATATTCTTCCAACCACCACTCTTCTTTGGACAGTCCTTTATGAAGTGACCGGTCTTCTTACATCGAAAGCATTTGGGTTGTTTCCGCACAGCTGCAAGGGCCGTTCCACTCTCATTCTTGTCATGACGACGTAGATTCTCCTGTAACAACTTGCCCTGTACTACCTCACTGGACAATTTGATGTTGGAATTTTCAATCGCCATAATCAGGGGATCATAATCCTCAGTCAGTCCACTTAGCATTACGACTGCTATGAAATCATCTTCGAGTGGTGACCCAATATCGCTGAGTTGGTGCGATATTTCGACGATTTTGTTGATGTAGCTCTCCATACTTTGGTTCTCTAATTTTGTACTAAACAAAGCTCGCAGTAATGCCAGTCTCCGACACAAACCTCTATCTTCATATGCCTTTTGAAGGTTAGTCCAGGCCTCATGTGCAGTTTTCGCAGACCTGACGTGTGAAAATGCAGCAGGTTGTACAGATAATGCAATGCGGGCGAGTGCCTTTTGTACCTTCTTGGCGTGTTCAGCATCCGTCGGCTCCTTCTCCACAAAGTCCCATAAATCCTCATGGATCAGCACCATTTTCATCATAAATTTCCAAGAGTTATAATTTTCAATGCCTTTTAGTTTGTCCATGACTAGAGAAGACGTGTTGATACCTGTTGCCATGTTGCCGCACAACGTGATGCTTCGATGAGAGGTTAAGTTTTTTTCTTCAAGCCGAAATCGCGAATTAATTTTTGAAATATTGCAAAAATAACAAACAGGACCGTGCCTGGGCCCATAACCTGAAGGATTATGGTCATAAAGAAAACTAATTTACACGATTAACGTAGATTTATTAGAAAAACAATCGGAGATACAGCGCATACACCAAAGTCAAATATGGAAGAGAAGTGACATTTGCAAAGACAAGTTTTTGACAGCAATGAAGCATTTTTGGAGCTAGTTATTTTTTATTGCGTTTACAAAGTCCCATTTCCAACATATGCTATATGCTATATGCTATATGCTATATGCTATATGCTATATGCTATATGCCATATGCTATATGCTATATTTATTTATTTATTTTAAAATTGACACGCCGACTCATTTACTGAATAACAATACAGATAAAATAAACCTATGCAAATTATGAAAAATTATAGTGAATTTCTCACTTACAGGCGTGCACAGCACTCATACAATAAAAACGTTAAAAAAAAGTATTTCAAAATTCCATTGGAATAAATTAAAATAAATTAAATTAAAAATTACATCGAAATAAATTAAAATAAATTAAATTAAAAATTACATCGAAATAAATTAAAATAAATGAAATTAAAAATTACATCGAAATAAATTTAAATAAATTAAATTAAAAATTACATCGAAATGTCTGCTAGATAAATTATAAAAAAAAAAATTTAGATCAAATACATTATAAATAGAAAAAGAAATCACAAGAATATCATAAAATTTCAAAAACAAACTAAAACAAATAACAATTAGGCCAGGTACATTAATTAAAACTTAAAATGTCGTAATACTCGTATATATTAAAAAGTAATTTAATTAAGATCTGTTGTTGCTGGCTTGGAAATATCGTTTAAATTAATTCAAAGTGTTTGAATATATGTCTAAGTTATTAGTACGTATGCTCAGCTTATTATAATTACCTAGCACCCTGTATAAAGGAGCGGAACGACCAAGATTTGTTCTAGTTTTAGGCAATTCAAATGTTTCCGTGTTGAAATTGGATCTGTAATAGGTACTTCGGGGCATATGCTATATGCTATATGCTATACGCTATATGCTATATGCTATATGCTATATGCTATATGCTATATGCTATACGCTATATGCTATATGCTATATGCTATATGCTATATGCCATATGCTATATGCTATATTTATTTATTTATTTTAAAATTGACACGCTGACTCATTTACTGAATAACAATACAGATAAAATAAACCTATGCAAATTATGAAAAATTATAGTGAATTTCTCACTCACAGGCGTGCACAGCACTCATACAATAAAAACGATAAAAAAAAGTATTTCAAAATTGCATTGGAATAAATTAAAATAAATTAAATTAAAAATTACATCGAAATAAATTAAAATAAATTAAATTAAAAATTACATCGAAATAAATTAAAATAAATTAAATTAAAAATTACATCGAAATAAATTTAAATAAATTAAATTAAAAATTACATCGAAATGTCTGCTAGATAAATTATAAAAAAAAAAATTTAGATCAAATACATTATAAATAGAAAAAGAAATCACAAGAATATCATAAAATTTCAAAAACAAACTAAAACAAATAACAATTAGGCCAGGTACATTAATTAAAACTTAAAATGTCGTAATACTCGTATATATTAAAAAGTAATTTAATTAAGATCTGTTGTTGCTGGCTTGGAAATATCGTTTAAATTAATTCAAAGTGTTTGAATATATGTCTAAGTTATTAGTACGTATGCTCAGCTTATTATAATTACCTAGCACCCTGTATAAAGGAGCGGAACGACCAAGATTTGTTCTAGTTTTAGGCAATTCAAATGTTTCCGTGTTGAAATTGGATCTGTAATAGGTACTTCGGGGCATATGCTATATGCTATACGCTATACGCTATACGCTATATGCTATATGCTATATGCTATATGCTATATGCTATATGCTATATGCTATATGCTATATGCTATATGCTATATGCTATATGCTATATGCTATATGCTATATGCTATATGCTATATGCCATATGCTATATGATATATTTATTTATTTATTTTAAAATTGACACGCCGACTCATTTACTGAATAACAATACAGATAAAATAAACCTATGCAAATTATGAAAAATTATAGTGAATTTCTCACTTACAGGCGTGCACAGCACTCATACAATAAAAACGTTAAAAAAAAGTATTTCAAAATTCCATTGGAATAAATTAAAATAAATTAAATTAAAAATTACATCGAAATAAATTAAAATAAATTAAATTAAAAATTACATCGAAATAAATTTAAATAAATTAAATTAAAAATTACATCGAAATGTCTGCTAGATAAATTATAAAAAAAAAATTAGATCAAATACATTATAAATAGAAAAAGAAATCACAAGAATATCATAAAATTTCAAAAACAAACTAAAACAAATAACAATTAGGCCAGGTACATTAATTAAAACTTAAAATGTCGTAATACTCGTATATATTAAAAAGTAATTTAATTAAGATCTGTTGTTGCTGGCTTGGAAATATCGTTTAAATTAAGTCAAAGTGTTTGAATATATGTTTAAGTTATTAGTACGTATGCTCAGCTTATTATAATTACCTAGCACCCTGTATAAAGGAGCGGAACGACCAAGATTTGTTCTAGTTTTAGGCAATTCAAATGTTTCCGTGTTGAAATTGGATCTGTAATAGGTACTTCGGGGCACATGCTATATGCTATATGCTATATGCTATACGCTATATGCTATATGCTATATGCTATATGCTATATGCTATATGCTATATGCTATATGCTATATGCTATATGCTATATGCTATATGCTATATGCTATATGCTATATGCTATATGCTATATGCTATATGCTATATGCTATATGCTATATGCTATATGCTATATGCTATATGCTATATGCTATATGCTATATGCTATATGCCATATGCTATATGCTATATGATATATTTATTTATTTATTTTAAAATTGACACGCCGACTCATTTACTGAATAACAATACAGATAAAATAAACCTATGCAAATTATGAAAAATTATAGTGAATTTCTCACTTACAGGCGTGCACAGCACTCATACAATAAAAACGTTAAAAAAAGTATTTCAAAATTCCATTGGAATAAATTAAAATAAATTAAATTAAAAATTACATCGAAATAAATTAAAATAAATTAAATTAAAAATTACATCGAAATGTCTGCTAGATAAATTATAAAAAAAAAAAATTTAGATCAAATACATTATAAATAGAAAAAGAAATCACAAGAATATCATAAAATTTCAAAAACAAACTAAAACAAATAACAATTAGGCCAGGTACATTAATTAAAACTTAAAATGTCGTAATACTCGTATATATTAAAAAGTAATTTAATTAAGATCTGTTGTTGCTGGCTTGGAAATATCGTTTAAATTAATTCAAAGTGTTTGAATATATGTCTAAGTTATTAGTACGTATGCTCAGCTTATTATAATTACCTAGCACCCTGTATAAAGGAGCGGAACGACCAAGATTTGTTCTAGTTTTAGGCAATTCAAATGTTTCCGTGTTGAAATTGGATCTGTAATAGGTACTTCGGGGCATATGCTATATGCTATATGCTATACGCTATATGCTATATGCTATATGCTATATGCTATATGCTATATGCTATATGCTATATGCTATATCCTATATGCTATATGCTATATGCTATATGCTATATGCTATATGCTATATGCTATATGCTATATGCTATATGCTATATGCTATATGCTATATGCTATATGCTATATGCTATATGCTATATGCTATATGCTATATGCCATATGCTATATGCTATATGATATATTTATTTATTTATTTTAAAATTGACACGCCGACTCATTTACTGAATAACAATACAGATAAAATAAACCTATGCAAATTATGAAAAATTATAGTGAATTTCTCACTTACAGGCGTGCACAGCACTCATACAATAAAAACGTTAAAAAAAGTATTTCAAAATTCCATTGGAATAAATTAAAATAAATTAAATTAAAAATTACATCGAAATAAATTAAAATAAATTAAATTAAATATTACATCGAAATAAATTTAAATAAATTAAATTAAATATTACATCGAAATAAATTTAAATAAATTAAATTAATAATTACATCGAAATGTCTGCTAGATAAATTATAAAAAAAAAAAAATTTAGATCAAATACATTATAAATAGAAAAAGAAATCACAAGAATATCATAAAATTTCAAAAACAAACTAAAACAAATAACAATTAGGCCAGGTACATTAATTAAAACTTAAAATGTCGTAATACTCGTATATATTAAAAAGTAATTTAATTAAGATCTGTTGTTGCTGGCTTGGAAATATCGTTTAAATTAATTCAAAGTGTTTGAATATATGTCTAAGTTATTAGTACGTATGCTCAGCTTATTATAATTACCTAGCACCCTGTATAAAGGAGCGGAACGACCAAGATTTGTTCTAGTTTTAGGCAATTCAAATGTTTCCGTGTTGAAATTGAATCTGTAATAGGTACTTCGGGGCATATGCTATATGCTATATGCTATATGCTATATGCTATACGCTATATGCTATATGCTATATGCTTTATGCCATATGCTATATGCTATATGCTATATTTATTTATTTATTTTAAAATTGACACGCCGACTCATTTACTGAATAACAATACAGATAAAATAAACCTATGCAAATTATGAAAAATTATAGTGAATTTCTCACTTACAGGCGTGCACAGCACTCATACAATAAAAACGTTAAAAAAAAGTATTTCAAAATTCCATTGGAATAAATTAAAATAAATTAAATTAAAAATTACATCGAAATAAATTCAGATAAATTAAATTAAAAATTACATCGAAATAAATTTAAATAAATTAAATTAAAAATTACATCGAAATGTCTGCTAGATAAATTATAAAAAAAAAAAAAATTAGATCAAATACATTATAAATAGAAAAAGAAATCACAAGAATATCATAAAATTTCAAAAACAAACTAAAACAAATAACAATTAGGCCAGGTACACTAATTAAAACTTAAAATGTCGTAATACTCGTATATATTAAAAAGTAATTTAATTAAGATCTGTTGTTGCTGGCTTGGAAATATCGTTTAAATTAATTCAAAGTGTTTGAATATATGTCTAAGTTATTAGTACGTATGCTCAGCTTATTATAATTACCTAGCACCCCGTATAAAGGAGCGGAACGACCAAGATTTGTTCTAGTTTTAGGCAATTCAAATGTTTCCGTGTTGAAATTGAATCTGTAATAGGTACTTCGGGGCATATGCTATATGCTATATGCTATATGCTATATGCTATACGCTATATGCTATATGCTATATGCTATATGCCATATGCTATATGCTATATGCTATATTTATTTATTTATTTTAAAATTGACACGCTGACTTATTTACTGAATAACAATACAGATAAAATAAACCTATGCAAATTATGAAAAATTATAGTGAATTTCTCACTTACAGGCGTGCACAGCACTCATACAATAAAAACGTTGAAAAAAAGTATTTCAAAATTCCATTGGAATAAATTAAAATAAATTAAATTAAAAATTACATCGAAATAAATTCAAATAAATTAAATTAAAAATTACATCGAAATAAATTTAAATAAATTAAATTAAAAATTACATCGAAATGTCTGCTAGATAAATTATAAAAAAAAAAAATTAGATCAAATACATTATAAATAGAAAAAGAAATCACAAGAATATCATAAAATTTCAAAAACAAACTAAAACAAATAACAATTAGGCCAGGTACACTAATTAAAACTTAAAATGTCGTAATACTCGTATATATTAAAAAGTAATTTAATTAAGATCTGTTGTTGCTGGCTTGGAAATATCGTTTAAATTAATTCAAAGTGTTTGAATATATGTCTAAGTTATTAGTACGTATGCTCAGCTTATTATAATTACCTAGCACCCCGTATAAAGGAGCGGAACGACCAAGATTTGTTCTAGTTTTAGGCAATTCAAATGTTTCCGTGTTGAAATTGAATCTGTAATAGGTACTTCGGGGCATATGCTATATGCTATATGCTATATGCTATATGCTATATGCTATATGCTATACGCTATATGCTATATGCTATATGCTATATGCCATATGCTATATGCTATATGCTATATGCTATATTTATTTATTTATTTTAAAATTGACACGCTGACTTATTTACTGAATAACAATACAGATAAAATAAACCTATGCAAATTATGAAAAATTATAGTGAATTTCTCACTTACAGGCGTGCACAGCACTCATACAATAAAAACGTTAAAAAAAAGTATTTCAAAATTCCATTGGAATAAATTAAAATAAATTAAATTAAAAATTACATCGAAATAAATTAAAATAAATTAAATTAAAAATTACATCGAAATAAATTTAAATAAATTAAATTAAAAATTACATCGAAATGTCTGCTAGATAAATTATAAAAAAAAAAATTAGATCAAATACATTATAAATAGAAAAAGAAATCACAAGAATATCATAAAATTTCAAAAACAAACTAAAACAAATAACAATTAGGCCAGGTACATTAATTAAAACTTAAAATGTCGTAATACTCGTATATATTAAAAAGTAATTTAATTAAGATCTGTTGTTGCTGGCTTGGAAATATCGTTTAAATTAAGTCAAAGTGTTTGAATATATGTTTAAGTTATTAGTACGTATGCTCAGCTTATTATAATTACCTAGCACCCTGTATAAAGGAGCGGAACGACCAAGATTTGTTCTAGTTTTAGGCAATTCAAATGTTTCCGTGTTGAAATTGGATCTGTAATAGGTACTTCGGGGCACATGCTATATGCTATATGCTATATGCTATACGCTATATGCTATATGCTATATGCTATATGCTATATGCTATATGCTATATGCTATATGCTATATGCTATATGCTATATGCTATATGCTATATGCTATATGCTATATGCTATATGCTATATGCTATATGCTATATGCTATATGCTGTATGCTGTATGCTATATGCTATATGCTATATGCTATATGCTATATGCTATATGCTATATGCTATATGCTATATGCTATATGCTATATGCTATATGCTATATGCTATATGCTATATGCTATATGCTATATGCTATATGCTATATGCTATATGCTATATGCTATATGCTATATGCTATATGCTATATGCTATATGCTATATGCTATATGCCATATGCTATATGCTATATGCTATATTTATTTATTTATTTTAAAATTGACACGCCGACTCATTTACTGAATAACAATACAGATAAAATAAACCTATGCAAATTATGAAAAATTATAGTGAATTTCTCACTTACAGGCGTGCACAGCACTCATACAATAAAAACGTTAAAAAAAAGTATTTCAAAATTCCATTGGAATAAATTAAAATAAATTAAATTAAAAATTACATCGAAATAAATTAAAATAAATTAAATTAAAAATTACATCGAAATAAATTTAAATAAATTAAATTAAAAATTACATCGAAATGTCTGCTAGATAAATTATAAAAAAAAAAAAATTAGATCAAATACATTATAAATAGAAAAAGAAATCACAAGAATATCATAAAATTTCAAAAACAAACTAAAACAAATAACAATTAGGCCAGGTACATTAATTAAAACTTAAAATGTCGTAATACTCGTATATATTAAAAAGTAATTTAATTAAGATCTGTTGTTGCTGGCTTGGAAATATCGTTTAAATTAATTCAAAGTGTTTGAATATATGTCTAAGTTATTAGTACGTATGCTCAGCTTATTATAATTACCTAGCACCCTGTATAAAGGAGCGGAACGACCAAGATTTGTTCTAGTTTTAGGCAATTCAAATGTTTCCGTGTTGAAATTGGATCTGTAATAGGTACTTCGGGGCATATGCTATATGCTATATGCTATACGCTATATGCTATATGCTATATGCTATATGCTATATGCTATATGCCATATGCTATATGCTATATGCTATATGCTATATGCTATATGCTATATGCTATATGCTATATGCTATATGCTATATGCTATATTTATTTATTTATTTTAAAATTGACACGCCGACTCATTTACTGAATAACAATACAGATAAAATAAACCTATGCAAATTATGAAAAATTATAGTGAATTTCTCACTTACATGCGTGCACAGCACTCATACAATAAAAACGTTAAAAAAAGTATTTCAAAATTCCATTGGAATAAATTAAAATAAATTAAATTAAAAATTACATCGAAATAAATTAAAATAAATTAAATTAAATATTACATCGAAATAAATTTAAATAAATTAAATTAAATATTACATCGAAATAAATTTAAATAAATTAAATTAATAATTACATCGAAATGTCTGCTAGATAAATTATAAAAAAAAAAAAATTTAGATCAAATACATTATAAATAGAAAAAGAAATCACAAGAATATCATAAAATTTCAAAAACAAACTAAAACAAATAACAATTAGGCCAGGTACATTAATTAAAACTTAAAATGTCGTAATACTCGTATATATTAAAAAGTAATTTAATTAAGATCTGTTGTTGCTGGCTTGGAAATATCGTTTAAATTAATTCAAAGTGTTTGAATATATGTCTAAGTTATTAGTACGTATGCTCAGCTTATTATAATTACCTAGCACCCTGTATAAAGGAGCGGAACGACCAAGATTTGTTCTAGTTTTAGGCAATTCAAATGTTTCCGTGTTGAAATTGAATCTGTAATAGGTACTTCGGGGCATATGCTATATGCTATATGCTATATGCTATATGCTATATGCTATACGCTATATGCTATATGCTATATGCTTTATGCCATATGCTATATGCTATATGCTATATTTATTTATTTATTTTAAAATTGACACGCCGACTCATTTACTGAATAACAATACAGATAAAATAAACCTATGCAAATTATGAAAAATTATAGTGAATTTCTCACTTACAGGCGTGCACAGCACTCATACAATAAAAACGTTAAAAAAAAGTATTTCAAAATTCCATTGGAATAAATTAAAATAAATTAAATTAAAAATTACATCGAAATAAATTCAGATAAATTAAATTAAAAATTACATCGAAATAAATTTAAATAAATTAAATTAAAAATTACATCGAAATGTCTGCTAGATAAATTATAAAAAAAAAAAAAAATAGATCAAATACATTATAAATAGAAAAAGAAATCACAAGAATATCATAAAATTTCAAAAACAAACTAAAACAAATAACAATTAGGCCAGGTACACTAATTAAAACTTAAAATGTCGTAATACTCGTATATATTAAAAAGTAATTTAATTAAGATCTGTTGTTGCTGGCTTGGAAATATCGTTTAAATTAATTCAAAGTGTTTGAATATATGTCTAAGTTATTAGTACGTATGCTCAGCTTATTATAATTACCTAGCACCCTGTATAAAGGAGCGGAACGACCAAGATTTGTTCTAGTTTTAGGCAATTCAAATGTTTCCGTGTTGAAATTGAATCTGTAATAGGTACTTCGGGGCATATGCTATATGCTATATGCTATATGCTATATGCTATACGCTATATGCTATATGCTATATGCTATATGCCATATGCTATATGCTATATGCTATATTTATTTATTTATTTTAAAATTGACACGCTGACTTATTTACTGAATAACAATACAGATAAAATAAACCTATGCAAATTATGAAAAATTATAGTGAATTTCTCACTTACAGGCGTGCACAGCACTCATACAATAAAAACGTTAAAAAAAAGTATTTCAAAATTCCATTGGAATAAATTAAAATAAATTAAATTAAAAATTACATCGAAATAAATTAAAATAAATTAAATTAAAAATTACATCGAAATAAATTTAAATAAATTAAATTAAAAATTACATCGAAATGTCTGCTAGATAAATTATAAAAAAAAAAATTAGATCAAATACATTATAAATAGAAAAAGAAATCACAAGAATATCATAAAATTTCAAAAACAAACTAAAACAAATAACAATTAGGCCAGGTACATTAATTAAAACTTAAAATGTCGTAATACTCGTATATATTAAAAAGTAATTTAATTAAGATCTGTTGTTGCTGGCTTGGAAATATCGTTTAAATTAAGTCAAAGTGTTTGAATATATGTTTAAGTTATTAGTACGTATGCTCAGCTTATTATAATTACCTAGCACCCTGTATAAAGGAGCGGAACGACCAAGATTTGTTCTAGTTTTAGGCAATTCAAATGTTTCCGTGTTGAAATTGGATCTGTAATAGGTACTTCGGGGCACATGCTATATGCTATATGCTATACGCTATATGCTATATGCTATATGCTATATGCTATATGCTATATGCTATATGCTATATGCTATATGCTATATGCTATATGCTATATGCTATATGCTATATGCTGTATGCTATATGCTATATGCTATATGCTATATGCTATATGCTATATGCTATATGCTATATGCTATATGCTATATGCTATATGCTATATGCTATATGCTATATGCTATATGCTATATGCTATATGCTATATGCTATATGCTATATGCTATATGCTATATGCTATATGCTATATGCTATATGCTATATGCTATATGCTATATGCTATATGCTATATGCTATATGCTATATGCCATATGCTATATGCTATATGCTATATTTATTTATTTATTTTAAAATTGACACGCCGACTCATTTACTGAATAACAATACAGATAAAATAAACCTATGCAAATTATGAAAAATTATAGTGAATTTCTCACTTACAGGCGTGCACAGCACTCATACAATAAAAACGTTAAAAAAAAGTATTTCAAAATTCCATTGGAATAAATTAAAATAAATTAAATTAAAAATTACATCGAAATAAATTAAAATAAATTAAATTAAAAATTACATCGAAATAAATTTAAATAAATTAAATTAAAAATTACATCGAAATGTCTGCTAGATAAATTATAAAAAAAAAAAATTAGATCAAATACATTATAAATAGAAAAAGAAATCACAAGAATATCATAAAATTTCAAAAACAAACTAAAACAAATAACAATTAGGCCAGGTACATTAATTAAAACTTAAAATGTCGTAATACTCGTATATATTAAAAAGTAATTTAATTAAGATCTGTTGTTGCTGGCTTGGAAATATCGTTTAAATTAATTCAAAGTGTTTGAATATATGTCTAAGTTATTAGTACGTATGCTCAGCTTATTATAATTACCTAGCACCCTGTATAAAGGAGCGGAACGACCAAGATTTGTTCTAGTTTTAGGCAATTCAAATGTTTCCGTGTTGAAATTGGATCTGTAATAGGTACTTCGGGGCATATGCTATATGCTATATGCTATACGCTATATGCTATATGCTATATGCTATATGCTATATGCTATATGCTATATGCCATATGCTATATGCTATATGCTATATGCTATATGCTATATGCTATATGCTATATGCTATATGCTATATGCTATATGCTATATTTATTTATTTATTTTAAAATTGACACGCCGACTCATTTACTGAATAACAATACAGATAAAATAAACCTATGCAAATTATGAAAAATTATAGTGAATTTCTCACTTACAGGCGTGCACAGCACTCATACAATAAAAACGTTAAAAAAAGTATTTCAAAATTCCATTGGAATAAATTAAAATAAATTAAATTAAAAATTACATCGAAATAAATTAAAATAAATTAAATTAAATATTACATCGAAATAAATTTAAATAAATTAAATTAAATATTACATCGAAATAAATTTAAATAAATTAAATTAATAATTACATCGAAATGTCTGCTAGATAAATTATAAAAAAAAAAAAATTTAGATCAAATACATTATAAATAGAAAAAGAAATCACAAGAATATCATAAAATTTCAAAAACAAACTAAAACAAATAACAATTAGGCCAGGTACATTAATTAAAACTTAAAATGTCGTAATACTCGTATATATTAAAAAGTAATTTAATTAAGATCTGTTGTTGCTGGCTTGGAAATATCGTTTAAATTAATTCAAAGTGTTTGAATATATGTCTAAGTTATTAGTACGTATGCTCAGCTTATTATAATTACCTAGCACCCTGTATAAAGGAGCGGAACGACTAAGATTTGTTCTAGTTTTAGGCAATTCAAATGTTTCCGTGTTGAAATTGGATCTGTAATAGGTACTTCGGGGCATATGCTATATGCTATATGCTATATGCTATACGCTATATGCTATATGCTATATGCTATATGCTATATGCTATATGCTATATGCTATATGCTATATGCTATATGCTATATGCTATATGCTATATGCTATATGCTATATGCTATATGCTATATGCTATATGCTATATGCTATATGCTATATGCCATATGCTATATGCTATATGATATATTTATTTATTTATTTTAAAATTGACACGCCGACTCATTTACTGAATAACAATACAGATAAAATATACCTATGCAAATTATGAAAAATTATAGTGAATTTCTCACTTACAGGCGTGCACAGCACTCATACAATAAAAACGTTAAAAAAAAGTATTTCAAAATTCCATTGGAATAAATTAAAATAAATTAAATTAAAAATTACATCGAAATAAATTAAAATAAATTAAATTAAAAATTACATCGAAATAAATTTAAATAAATTAAATTAAAAATTACATCGAAATGTCTGCTAGATAAATTATAAAAAAAAAAAAAAATTAGATCAAATACATTATAAATAGAAAAAGAAATCACAAGAATATCATAAAATTTCAAAAACAAACTAAAACAAATAACAATTAGGCCAGGTACACTAATTAAAACTTAAAATGTCGTAATACTCGTATATATTAAAAAGTAATTTAATTAAGATCTGTTGTTGCTGGCTTGGAAATATCGTTTAAATTAATTCAAAGTGTTTGAATATATGTCTAAGTTATTAGTACGTATGCTCAGCTTATTATAATTACCTAGCACCCTGTATAAAGGAGCGGAACGACCAAGATTTGTTCTAGTTTTAGGCAATTCAAATGTTTCCGTGTTGAAATTGGATCTGTAATAGGTACTTCGGGGCATATGCTATATGCTATATGCTATACGCTATATGCTATATGCTATATGCTATATGCTATATGCTATATGCTATATGCCATATGCTATATGCTATATGCTATATGCTATATGCTATATGCTATATGCTATATGCTATATGCTATATGCTATATGCTATATTTATTTATTTATTTTAAAATTGACACGCCGACTCATTTACTGAATAACAATACAGATAAAATAAACCTATGCAAATTATGAAAAATTATAGTGAATTTCTCACTTACAGGCGTGCACAGCACTCATACAATAAAAACGTTAAAAAAAGTATTTCAAAATTCCATTGGAATAAATTAAAATAAATTAAATTAAAAATTACATCGAAATAAATTAAAATAAATTAAATTAAATATTACATCGAAATAAATTTAAATAAATTAAATTAAATATTACATCGAAATAAATTTAAATAAATTAAATTAATAATTACATCGAAATGTCTGCTAGATAAATTATAAAAAAAAAAAAATTTAGATCAAATACATTATAAATAGAAAAAGAAATCACAAGAATATCATAAAATTTCAAAAACAAACTAAAACAAATAACAATTAGGCCAGGTACATTAATTAAAACTTAAAATGTCGTAATACTCGTATATATTAAAAAGTAATTTAATTAAGATCTGTTGTTGCTGGCTTGGAAATATCGTTTAAATTAATTCAAAGTGTTTGAATATATGTCTAAGTTATTAGTACGTATGCTCAGCTTATTATAATTACCTAGCACCCTGTATAAAGGAGCGGAACGACTAAGATTTGTTCTAGTTTTAGGCAATTCAAATGTTTCCGTGTTGAAATTGGATCTGTAATAGGTACTTCGGGGCATATGCTATATGCTATATGCTATATGCTATACGCTATATGCTATATGCTATATGCTATATGCTATATGCTATATGCTATATGCTATATGCTATATGCTATATGCTATATGCTATATGCTATATGCTATATGCTATATGCTATATGCTATATGCTATATGCTATATGCTATATGCTATATGCCATATGCTATATGCTATATGATATATTTATTTATTTATTTTAAAATTGACACGCCGACTCATTTACTGAATAACAATACAGATAAAATATACCTATGCAAATTATGAAAAATTATAGTGAATTTCTCACTTACAGGCGTGCACAGCACTCATACAATAAAAACGTTAAAAAAAAGTATTTCAAAATTCCATTGGAATAAATTAAAATAAATTAAATTAAAAATTACATCGAAATAAATTAAAATAAATTAAATTAAAAATTACATCGAAATAAATTTAAATAAATTAAATTAAAAATTACATCGAAATGTCTGCTAGATAAATTATAAAAAAAAAAAAAAATTAGATCAAATACATTATAAATAGAAAAAGAAATCACAAGAATATCATAAAATTTCAAAAACAAACTAAAACAAATAACAATTAGGCCAGGTACACTAATTAAAACTTAAAATGTCGTAATACTCGTATATATTAAAAAGTAATTTAATTAAGATCTGTTGTTGCTGGCTTGGAAATATCGTTTAAATTAATTCAAAGTGTTTGAATATATGTCTAAGTTATTAGTACGTATGCTCAGCTTATTATAATTACCTAGCACCCTGTATAAAGGAGCGGAACGACCAAGATTTGTTCTAGTTTTAGGCAATTCAAATGTTTCCGTGTTGAAATTGAATCTGTAATAGGTACTTCGGGGCATATGCTATATGCTATATGCTATATGCTATATGCTATACGCTATATGCTATATGCTATATGCTATATGCCATATGCTATATGCTATATGCTATATGCTATATTTATTTATTTATTTTAAAATTGACACGCTGACTTATTTACTGAATAACAATACAGATAAAATAAACCTATGCAAATTATGAAAAATTATAGTGAATTTCTCACTTACAGGCGTGCACAGCACTCATACAATAAAAACGTTAAAAAAAAGTATTTCAAAATTCCATTGGAATAAATTAAAATAAATTAAATTAAAAATTACATCGAAATAAATTAAAATAAATTAAATTATAAATTACATCGAAATAAATTTAAATAAATTAAATTAAAAATTACATCGAAATGTCTGCTAGATAAATTATAAAAAAAAAAATAGATCAAATACATTATAAATAGAAAAAGAAATCACAAGAATATCATAAAATTTCAAAAACAAACTAAAACAAATAACAATTAGGCCAGGTACATTAATTAAAACTTAAAATGTCGTAATACTCGTATATATTAAAAAGTAATTTAATTAAGATCTGTTGTTGCTGGCTTGGAAATATCGTTTAAATTAAGTCAAAGTGTTTGAATATATGTTTAAGTTATTAGTACGTATGCTCAGCTTATTATAATTACCTAGCACCCTGTATAAAGGAGCGGAACGACCAAGATTTGTTCTAGTTTTAGGCAATTCAAATGTTTCCGTGTTGAAATTGGATCTGTAATAGGTACTTCGGGGCACATGCTATATGCTATATGCTATATGCTATACGCTATATGCTATATGCTATACGCTATATGCTATATGCTATACGCTATATGCTATATGCTATATGCTATATGCTATATGCTATATGCTATATGCTATATGCTATATGCTATATGCTATATGCTATATGCTATATGCTATATGCTATATGCTATATGCTATATGCTATATGCTATATGCTATATGCTATATGCTATATGCTATATGCTATATGCTATATGCTATATGCTATATGCTATATGCTATATGCTATATGCTATATGCTATATGCTATATGCTATATGCTATATGCTATATGCTATATGCTATATGCTATATGCTATATGCTATATGCTATATGCTATATGCTATATGCTATATGCTATATGCTATATGCTATATGCTATATGCTATATGCTATATGCTATATGCTATATGCTATATGCTATATGCTATATGCTATATGCTATATGCTATATGCTATATGCTATATGCTATATGCTATATGCTATATGCTATATGCTATATGCTATATGCTATATGCTATATGCTATATGCTATATGCTATATGCTATATGCTATATGCTATATGCTATATGCCATATGCTATATGCTATATGCTATATTTATTTGATCAAAATAATGAGCAGAATCAATTAAACCACTTTTTAATATAGGTGACATTTTTGAAAAAAATATTCGTTTAAAATGTCGCCCTGTCTATTTATTATTTTAAAATTGACACGCCGACTCATTTACTGAATAACAATACAGATAAAATAAACCTATGCAAATTATGAAAAATTATAGTGAATTTCTCACTTACAGGCGTGCACAGCACTCATACAATAAAAACGTTAAAAAAAAGTATTTCAAAATTCCATTGGAATAAATTAAAATAAATTAAATTAAAAATTACATCGAAATAAATTAAAATAAATTAAATTAAAAATTACATCGAAATAAATTTAAATAAATTAAATTAAAAATTACATCGAAATGTCTGCTAGATAAATTATAAAAAAAAAAAAATTAGATCAAATACATTATAAATAGAAAAAGAAATCACAAGAATATCATAAAATTTCAAAAACAAACTAAAACAAATAACAATTAGGCCAGGTACATTAATTAAAACTTAAAATGTCGTAATACTCGTATATATTAAAAATAAATTAAATTAAAAATTACATCGAAATAAATTAAAATAAATTAAATTAAATATTACATCGAAATAAATTTAAATAAATTAAATTAATAATTACATCGAAATGTCTGCTAGATAAATTATAAAAAAAAAAAATTTAGATCAAATACATTATAAATAGAAAAAGAAATCACAAGAATATCATAAAATTTCAAAAACAAACTAAAACAAATAACAATTAGGCCAGGTACATTAATTAAAACTTAAAATGTCGTAATACTCGTATATATTAAAAATAAATTAAATTAAAAATTACATCGAAATAAATTAAAATAAATTAAATTAAATATTACATCGAAATAAATTTAAATAAATTAAATTAATAATTACATCGAAATGTCTGCTAGATAAATTATAAAAAAAAAAAATTTAGATCAAATACATTATAAATAGAAAAAGAAATCACAAGAATATCATAAAATTTCAAAAACAAACTAAAACAAATAACAATTAGGCCAGGTACATTAATTAAAACTTAAAATGTCGTAATACTCGTATATATTAAAAAGTAATTTAATTAAGATCTGTTGTTGCTGGCTTGGAAATATCGTTTAAATTAATTCAAAGTGTTTGAATATATGTCTAAGTTATTAGTACGTATGCTCAGCTTATTATAATTACCTAGCACCCTGTATAAAGGAGCGGAACGACCAAGATTTGTTCTAGTTTTAGGCAATTCAAATGTTTCCGTGTTGAAATTGGATCTGTAATAGGTACTTCGGGGCACATGCTATATGCTATATGCTATATGCTATACGCTATATGCTATATGCTATATGCTATATGCTATATGCTATATGCCATATGCTATATGCTATATGCTATATGCTATATGCTATATGCTATATGCTATATGCTATATGCTATATGCTATATGCTATATGCTATATGCTATATGCTATATGCTATATGCTATATGCTATATGCTATATGCTATATGCTATATGTTATATGCTATATGCTATATGCTATATGCTATATGCTATATGCTATATGCTATATGCTATATGCTATATGCTATATGCTATATTCAATTCTATATTCAAATTCATGCAGCTCTGTGTATGGCGGCTTTCCCAAGCCGCCATACACAGAGTTAATAAATACACAGAGAGAAATGAAGGCTCCCGCCTTCATTTACGCTGCAGTGTGTCACAGTTTTGATGAGGTCCGTCCACCGTGTCGGAGAGCGTCCACGAGATCTTTTGCCCTCGACTTTCCGTTGCACCACCAAACGTTCCATCGAGTCCTCGTTGCGGGTGATATACCCGAAGAACTTAAGGATTCGTATTTGCATAGACGACGATAATCTCTCTTTGATATTGAGTTCTTTCAGGATCGATATATTGGTTCGGTGCGCGGTCCATGAGATTCTAAGCATGCGTCTTCAGCACCACATTTCCAGTGCGTCAATCTTGCGACGGTCTCGCATCCTCAGCGTCCACGTCTCAGCTCCATATAGAAAAATTGGAAAGACCAAGCACTTCATCAATCGAACTTTTGTGTTTCAGGTTATTCTGCGGTCTTTCCAAATTTTTGCCAGATTTTCCACTGAGGATCTCGTGATGGGGCAACGTCTTCGGATTTCGTAAGTGAGTGTCACTAAGTCGAGGGACCGCAATATAAAAAATATTATTTTACATAAACGAATAGAAAATGACTACTGCGGTCGGGACTTAGTGACACTCATCTTTTAAATATTTATAGATTCCTTTAATGACGTTAAAAGGTTGAAAGAATAATTTACTAACTTATTTTTTTACTTTTTATACATTTTTTGCGTCGGGGTATTTTTTAATTTTTAATTTTAGTTTTATTTTAAATTTTTTAAATCATCGAGGAATCCATTATTGTGATATTTATCTTTTCTATATTGCAACAATGATGAAGGCCACACTAATACTACACAAACTGGCTAGTTGTACTTTTTATTAATAGATCAGCGGGGTTACCATAACGTTCAAAGTAAGACTGTTTTATTCTTATTCCAGTGTGGGTAAGAGACAGAGCTATACAGGTTGTCTAGCGCCATCTCTTACCCACACTGAAACAAGATTAAAACATTCTTACTTTTAAACGTCATGGTCTAGGTCCAGGGTCGATAATTTTTGAAACGAAATAAAATCATTGTAGGATGAAACCCACTGGAAAAGGAAGAGAATATAACAAAAATGAAAGGAAAAATAATTTACGGGCGATCTGAGGTCGGGAAATGGATGGGTGTGCGTTTTTAAGGGTAAAAACAGTTTATCTCGATTTCCGAAAAAACCACAAGTCCTATGTAAAAAAGTTAAATTGCAAAGTGGTAGATAATAAAAAGATCTACAACTTTTGTATTTACACTTTTTTCACATAAACTCAAAATTTATGTGAAAGATTCAAATAACTAAGTGGTTTTTTATTTTTATCTTTTACAAAAATTATTCTTTTTTCCCCGAAACTAAATGAAAACTTACTTTTTTATGTCCCAAACACACAGTACTTCCTATCCGATCAACTAAACCGATCAACTGGTTGATCAGAATGGAACTCGATCGGATCACCTTCTGCACTTCCTATCCGATCAACTAAACCGATCAACTGGTTGATCAGAATGGAAATCGATCGGATCACTTTTCTTTACTTCCAGTCCGATCAACTGATTTTTTTTTTTAGAGTGGCAAAACACTTGTGAAATTTCTTAAGAGTGGAAAACCACTCGAGGTAAAAACACTTGTGAAATTTCTTAAGGGTGGAAAACCACTCGAGGTAAAAACACTTGTGAAATTTCTTAAGGGTGGAAAACCACTCGAGGTAAAAACACTTGTGAAAACTTACTTTTATAGTTATGTTTCCTTTGTATTTCAGTTTCTTATAATTGATGCACCTAAAGTACCATGCTCCTTTTTTATATTTCCGGACTTTTGTGTATTGAAAATTTTCAAGTAGAAAATCTTTGCCGCCGTTCTTTTCACATTCCTCCATCATTTTAAATTAAATTTTTCAAATTATCACAAGTGTTTTTAACTATAGTAGTCCAGTCAATATCGACACAAAAAAGCAGAAACACCGCAAACGCGCATGAAACTACATTTTTTTTTTGTGTGTGTAGTTAGATCCGTTGATAGTAGTTTACACCCAAGTTTACAACCCTGAAAGCCCTGTGCTATTCCTATGGTGCTCGAAAAACTACGAAACTTTGGCACTTTTTTTAGTTTCTTCCAAAAATCTACCCTAACGAAGCAACACGATATTTTACTATTTTGTTATTTTTAAAGAAACTATGAAGCCTACATCCTAATTCTTGTCTCATACTTTTCTTTAGGACTATTAGCTTACGTGTCTTTGAATATGTCGCAAACACAAAATTTTCACCTTTCAAAAAAAATGCACAAGCTGTATCTCCGCAACTAATAGACCTAGAGTGCTGAAGTTAAATTCAAATTATAGTATATTTAATTAACTTTATTACGTTATCAGCAATTATACATGAACAACGCTTTTTTTCGGTAGATTTTTGGAAAAAAAAAGCAAAAATTTCGCAGTTTTTCGAGGGGTGTTTCCAGGGTCGCAAACTTGAGTGTAAACTACTTTCAAGGAACCTAACAACATATAAAAAAATATAGATACCTGCGACTTTGTGATTTTTGGTGTCGATTTTGACTGGCCTATAGTGTTTTTCCATCCGTACAAAATTTCACAAGTGTTTTTACCTATAGTATTTTTCCACTCATAAAAAAATTCACAAGTGTTTTTAACTATAGTGTTTTTCCACTCATAAAAAAATTCACAAGTGTTTTTACCTATAGTGTTTTTCCACTCATAAAAAATTTCACAAGTGCCTAAAATATTAAACAAAATTCAATTTTAGTTTAGTACCACAGTTGAGCAGATAGAACAAATTTAAATAAAGTAAAATATTCCTATCGGACCAACTAAAAAGTTGAACCGTTGAGAAAGAAAACAGTTGATCCGTTTCAAAGTTGATTAGATTGGAAATAAATCCTTCACCGAGTTCCATTCTGATCAACCAGTTGATCGGTTTAGTTGATCGGATAGGAAGTACTGCAAACACACTGTAATTTTTAATTTTTTCTGAAAAAAAAAATCCAAAATAATGATACTTTTTTACACCATCAAAAACTAGATTTTAAAGAATAAAAAACCTATAGAATTTTTTATAAAAGGAGATATTTTGACGTGAGAATTTTCGACTGAAAAAAGGGTTCTTTTTCGATATTAAGTCAAAATTAAGGTGAAAAAACAATCATTTTAAATCAAAACAGTTTATAAATCGTGATAAACTGTTTTTACCCTTAAAAACGCACACCCATCCATTTCCCGACCTCATATCGCCCGTAAATTATTTTTCCTTTTAGTTTTGTTATATTCTATTCCTTTTCCAATAGGTTTCATCCTACTATGATTTTATTTCACTTTTTACTATTAAGAACGGCTTCAGCACTGGTCTAACACGTATAAACCGTTTAATTTTACTTGTTACGACAATTCTACTGTGATCCTATGAGGAGTTCTGTTCCATATCTTCGAAGCTCATGATCAGATCATAACACTATTTCTATGGGACCAACTTGGAAGTATACCCTTTCTATAAAAAAAAGAAATTTCAAAATCGGTCTACAATTCACTGAGATATCGGTGAACACACATACAAAAAAAAATTCTACACGACATAAGAAGCAACGACAACTTAATGGGTGGTTTGACAGTATTGCTGACAGGAGATTTTCGCCAAATGTTACCCAGTAGTACCAAAAGCGACACGAATGAATGATATTAAAGCGTGCATTGAAAGATCCTTAAATTAACCAGTATATCTCACAGGGGACGTCTCTTCAGGTGAAATTTTAGACCTTTTACTCTAATTATGAAACGGCAAGTACCAAAAATTAGATGGGGCTATAGTCATACCAATAAAAATATTATGCACAGTAGTAAGTACAGTCGAAGAGATGATAGAAAAAAATTATTCAGGTGTAGCTCAAATAAGCGCTAAGAGAAAGAGCTATATTGACGCCTAAGAACGACCAAGCAGCTGTTATCAGCGATATCTCGCTGACATCATTTGAAGCTGAAGAATTAGTGTTTAATTCAATAAACTTTGTGGTAAAAACAGACGAAGCAGTGCAGGAGGAGGTAGGCGGAACAAAGGGTGAAGTCCCACATACCACCGTTGAAAAGAGAGGATCCTTCGGCCAGACGGGTGTTATGTCTGGTGGCCAACTGCTCGATAGTTGCTTTTTCAAATCCCCGAAATGTAAATGATAAAAAAGTAACAGGTTAGCAACTCGGCGGCGGTGCCCAAGCCTTTAGAGCTTCGACTAAACACGTGCAACATTACTGATGATTCTCTTGGCTCGCTTTTCAATCGACTCCAGTGCATCCAGCGAGTATTTGGCAGATCCATCCCAAAGATGGGAACAGTACTCCATACACAATCGAATTTGCGCTAGATAAAGATTGAACAGCTGTTCCGGCGTGAAGTAAGGTCTTACCTTTGCTACGATCCCCAATTTGCACTGCATCACGTACGTCCGTGATCTTGCTTAGGAACTTGAAGCCTTCGAAGGAGATTGTACGTAACTTACGTACAATCTCCTTTGAAAGTTTTCTTTACAATGACAATAAATAAATCACAGGGCCAAACAGTTGAAATGTTGATGCGCGCGGACGAAGTCGCGGGCAAAGTGCTAGTCTATAATATGAATGTATTTAGAAATATATAAGTATGTTTATCTTTTGGTTAGTACCCATTAAACAAGCTCTGTTTAGCTTGGGACTAGACGGCGCTGTGTGATAGTTGTGGAATCTTATTATTATTTTATTTATTTTTATTTCCACAAAAGTTCATCAAGCGTATCAAAGAAAATAAGCTCACTAAGGCAAGGATTTTGCTATATTTGCACAGCTATATCTAGGTACTGTTTTGAATTTTCAAAACTTAGTTTTTTATTTATTTTAGATTTCCAGAAAAGTTCTTGCTTGGCCTTTTGATCTAGTGGTTAGTGGCCCTGACTGCTATGCCGGAGGTCGTGGGTTCGATTCCCACCCAGGACAAATGTTTATGTGATGAGCATGATCATTTGTTCTGTGTCTGGGTGTAATTTATCTATATGATGTATGTATTTAGAAATATATAAGTATGTTTATCAGTTGTCTAGTACCCATAACACAAGCTCTGCTTAGCTTGGGACTAGACAGCGTTGTGTGATAGTTGTGGAATATTATTATTATTATTATATTATTATTAGCTACGTTTAACTGCAAAAGAAGAGTGCTAGATTATACACGCTTTAAGAAATGTCTGAAAACTTGATCTAAGAACCTCTGCGTTTCACTCTATGTATGACTTACAAACCGTGTTGAACTTTTTCCAAAATTTGATTTCAAATTAAGCTATTGTAGCAGTGTGGGAGCAGAAGGCTTTTATTGACGCAGGTAACAAAATAACAGATCCTACTGCTCTGAAATCGGTTTGTTCTTCGTTCGACACACGGAGTTTTGTCCAACAAAAAAAAAACCTGGTTCATCCCTAACTGTATGCTTCCTTCGTCCCAAAAGAATATTTTAATTACATATTTTGTTCTCGATTCGTCCTATTTTAAATTCCTTGTTTTTTTTTTGTATTTTTTTAGTAATTTTGACTTTTAAGTACACTCAGCAAAAAAATGCATACTAGCTTCTGCCAGCGGCTTCACCCGTGTGATAGCAAAAACATTTGCCTATTGTCAGTCTACCTAATGAAGTAGTATTCTACTGATGAAAATATAAATTATCTTTATTTTATTCAGTACAAACAAAATATTATCCTCTTTATGTAATATTAGTATCATCATGATCATCATCATGTCAGCCGAAAGACTGTTGAACATAGACCTCACCCACGTGTCGCCACAACGGTGACACTTGGGGGAGGTCTATGTGAGTTCAATATAAGGCCCGAAGCCTATAACCGGTCCTGTGTGTCACGCATCCATTTGACATCTTTTTTATTTTATGGTGGACAGAAATAATCCAAAGACAACCCCCGCTCTTGGGCGGAGTGAGAGATAGTGTCAGACTCTTACTGACTAAAAACCCACCCCGTTCCTTTTAGCCTTCATAACGGGGCTCGAGCCCCCTTTCGGATTACTCAGGCCCCAGTAGGCTTCGACTCGCCTGCTGTTGCTGACAACTCCTTGAGGCGCGCGGAAACAGTGCACGCCGTCGTCGTCTTGGGCTCGGTTGGACAATTACCGGACGTTCGGACAGCGAGCTAACCATGGCTCGCCGTCCGCAAGCCCGCGATCCATTTGACCCCTGAGTATGTTTCGGTGTATCTTCTCAGGGTAGTCAAATAGGAAACACCGGCTTCATCTAGTTTAAACTGAGGAAAAAAATATTGACGTGTAAAAGTGTTTTTTTAAACTGGTATTTGCAAAAATAATACTTTAAAAAAATGCTTAACCAACTAATTACAGTAAAACCAAGAATAATAACTCGTAAACTAAATAATACGAACTAAAATATGATGTTTTGTTTTTAGTTTTTTTTTATAAGACCATATTTAAAGTTTTTGAAATGTTATTCGAAAATTTTCAAATAAGTACTTTTGTTTTTTTGTTGTCTGTACTGTTAAAGTATTTGGAATTTGGGACAAAACACAACTTCAATAGGAATAAATAGTTTTTTGGAATGTGGGACAAAACTTCGGGACGAACGAAGAACAAACCCTGAAATCACATAAGGTGCTTAGTGATTTTTACGTATTAACTTTGAAAGAGCAAAAGATAACTCACCATTGTTGTTTTAATCTATTGTAACTATGGCAGAAAAAAAACAAGATTGAAATATTGTTTTTAGTAAAGTTCTTTATTATCAAAGACATTAAACATATACTACCAATAGACAGGACATAGCGAACAAAATTCTAATCCGAGACTTGTTACTACAAGGCGCTGTCACCTGACTGTCAAGTCGCGTTTGTGTCCGCTATACGCACCAAAAGAAAATAGTTTTTTGGAGAAATATTTAGCCGAGTTGCGTATTGCACCATTGTAAATCGTATTATGGCACCTAATATTTTCGTAAATATTTTTCGTCTTCACTGAAGCATAGGATAACAGTTTTTCTAAGACATTTCTTCTGATGACTGCTCTATTGTATCTATTTAATCTCTTTGTTTATTATAATCTTGTATAGATTGCCTAAATGGCTAGCATTTGAACATTTAATAAATCATTTTCTTTTTAACCAGCCTCACTTGATAGTCACGTTTTTCCTGGGAATCTCGAGACAGATCCGAGGTTCGAATTTTTAGTCCCTGAGCTCGAATATGTATCAAGACTGAGAACCTTTCTTAGTACCTACGTCTTCTCATAAACAAAATCGCACACTTAATTACATACCTGTAGAATGGTACTTCCTGGTTATATTATTTTGAACAGTCAGCCTGGCTATATGCAAATAATACTATAATTTGTTTGTAAAATTTAGCCAAAAAGCTCATCATTTAACTCGTCCGCTTTTGTCTTGTATTCAGTAACAAGTTTATATGCATATATTAAAGCGGCAATAACTCCACCTAATACACAGAGCACTAAAACCCCAGTAATTACTGCTATAATTATATGACACGTTTCCATTTTGATTTAAAAATTTAATAAATATATTAATTTATAAAAATTGTTCGGCAGGTCAGTGACGGCATCAATCAGTGACGGCGTGACGGCATCAATCAGCAACGACCACTGACGACCATTGAGTATTAAAAAGCTTCATTTCGATTCCAGAACTTTTTTTTAATTTACCAGCCAGGTTTAAAAACGTATCTTTAAGGAAGGGAGCTCACGAGCAACATCGTTGCCCAGCAACTTATTTGTCTCTATACCTATCTCCGATCGATGATGCGCAAACGGAAGTAACACCTGCAGCGACGCGACTTTTTTGTAAGCTACCAATAGACGGTCTAGATGGGGCGATACTTGTATCACCGGCTGGCCGCTGAACCCGTTGACAAGACGGCCTTCCAGCTGTGGCGTTGCTTATCGCACGCATTCATCATCATCTTCTTGCCCTTGTACCGTTTTATTTGGGGTCGGCGCAACACGTTTTTTTCTTCCATTCTGTCCTGTCACTCGTCACGCTATCACTAACTTTCTTTTCTTTCATATCATTTCTCACACAATCCATCCCGTTCACTTGTAAACTTATAACTCTTTTAGCAACATGTGTTTCATCCCTCCTCTTTACATGACCATACCAAGACAAACAGTTTCCTTTCTACTTTTCAGTCACTGGCGCCACTTTCAAACTTCCCCTAATATACTCATTTCCCACTTTATCCATTCTCGTCACACCACACATCCATCTTAACTTTCTCATCTCAGCTACATGCAATCTTTTTTCATCTGTCTTTTTCACAGCCCAACATTCTGATCCATACATTACGACACTACGACAGGCCTTATTACGGACATGTAGATTTTACCCTTCAACTTGAGGGGCATCCGTGGGTCACATGTGGTTCCCGTGACCTGTCGCCATTGTTTTTTATTGAATATTTAAAAATGAATAAACGGAATAATAATATAATAGTTATATCAACTACAGGTGTTATTCCAAAACAAATATTTAATGGTTTTAATGTTCTGAAACTATCAAAATACACATTTATGACACTACAAAAAGCGGCTATTTAGAACACGTGTCGTGTAGTTAGATAGAAAGTCTTTTACCATCTTATATTCAATTATTAGGATCACACCTTGGTTCACACCCGTGAGATTCCAATAGAACACCAGCCTGAAAAAATTGCCCAAAAAACCATAATAATAACCCCATCGCAATATCTCTACGTTGACACTGTGGTGAGGCTTGTGCGCTCCAACTCCAATAAACCCTAAGTCTGTGTCGGTAGCGCTTGTTTTGCCGCAACATGCCTAGGGTGAGTGGCCAGCCCATACAATCCGCAGGGTAGTTTTGTGGCAAACTGTTGGTCATTAGTGACCCCACGAATCCGAACTCCCGGGAGAATTCTGGTTCTGTGAACACTGACGATGAACAGAGCTTCCATCTCTCCCTTGCCTTTATTGACTGGCTTGAGTGGAGATTCGCAAGGACAAATGTGCTCGGGAGAAGGATGTATAATCTAGTAAGGCGCTGGTAGGGATCTTGACCATACTTCCGGGATTGTCCTGATAGCCGTGGTATATCTCTCCACTCCTCAAACACGTCAGGATATGTTGCCTTGTTTTTCAAACCGGGGGTTGTTCTCGGATGCACTAGCATAGCGCGTACAGGGATAATCACCGGTTGATACCACGTTCCATTAAATGCGTCTGCGAGTTGGTTTGGGCTACTCATATGCCTTCCGAAGCTCCAGGACCTCAGGGTCCTGAGATAAATAAAAATATATAATAATAATAATAAAATTAACTATTGCTGATTATCAACTGGGCTAGGGGTGCCTGATTCTAAATATTCTACTCCGCTTATTGATACATCATGACTAGCCATATTATGATCAAAGTCTGTAGTAGAACTATCATCATCTCAAGAAACAAGTGAATGACAACTAAAATTCGCGTTGCCAACAACTGATTTTTTATTTCCTTCAATAGTTCCCAGTTCCAAGTCGTTTGACTTTTTAGACAGGCTATAATTGGACACGTTTAGGCACCGAAATAAGTTTTAAATACTTTTTAAGTCACTAAAAACACTTTAAATAGTATTTATTTGGAAAACAATAATGAATCCGCTGTGTCCGAGCAACTTTTTGAAAAGCATGCTAATTTGACGTAAAAAGAATACTGCTAGTGGTCAAAAATCCCGTCAGAGTACAAAAAAGAATGAACTTTTTAAGAGTGACGTCACAAAAACGCTAAGAAAACAATATTGTTTTAATATTGTAATTATGATTGTTTTGAAGGCGTCATGGTACGAAAAGCCTAAGTAAGACTTAAACAATACTGCTTTAAGGTCTTATGATTGGCCCCCTGATGTCAGAAACAAAGTGGAATTTCGCCAGCCTGTCCCAGTGTTCCCCACAATACAGCTTTTGCTAAAAGGCAATACTTTGTTCTAAGCTCTTACCTGTATAGAAAAGTCAATAAGAAAACAAACATAATTAAACTAAATAGACATAATGCAAAGCTTACTGTTAGGAGCTGATTATTACAATTAGATTACTCGGAAACAGAAAATCTCATTACCTTTATTACATAACCCCAATATCATTCCCACTCACACTCTCCATACACATACACTAACATACATTCCAATCTCATAATCTTATTACATAACCCAATATTATGCCTACTCACACTCTCCATACACATACATATATATACATACATTCCTAAATCTCATTATCTTTATTACATAAATCCAATACCATACCCACTCGCACACTCTCCAGACACATATGTACATATACAAACATACTTACATTCTTACACTCACTTACACTCACATTTTTGCAATTACACACTACTCTCACGCTTTTAATACTGACTCATCTACATAGTAGTGGCACTCGTGATAAATATTGTACAAACTAATGGCTGAACACTACCCCCTGAGATACAGGTTACCACCTAGTTCAGGGGATAGGATCCAAACTGTTGAGGCATATGACAGCCACCTTATATTAGCGTGCGGTGCGCGCTACCTTTAAAAACGTTGTCGGCAAATTCACGTTTCTTGTATATACAAGTTTTTATATGCAACTAGTGTCCGACCGAATGTTCGGTTTCGATAGTTGTCCTCAACAAGAATGTTTTAGAAATTCTAAAATGTAAAAATAAGCAGGCGTTAAACCTGACAACATTGTTTTTTTATTTCTCAATTTCCTGGATGGCTAAAGATAGTCAAGTGTCAGAAATTTAACTTTTCAAAACTACCTACTTAGTACGAATGTTATCAGAGGTTAGGCAAATGTGTGTTATGCTTGTGTTTTTTATAAGCATAAACCCTAGGAATTATCTACTTACCCCTGTCATCCTGTACCGTGTGTACGTTCACAAACGTGTAAACTTACATATACAAGACTCCTAGACCCGGAATACCTATCAGTAAGCCATATAAATATTTGTCCCATGCGGAAATCGATCCCACGATGCGCGAAGCAGCAGCCAATCGCTCAACCACTGTTCCAACTATGCCGTCAAAAGCCATTATTTTGGTAGTTTAGAAATTAACTGCCTACTTGGTCTAATAATGTAAACTTACAATGTTGGTCGGTTATACGAGTATTATACTTGGGGGAAGTGCTATTGGAAGGTTGCCTAGAAGAAGTATCTTTTTGATAGTTACAGCACCGAGACATACACCTGATCAGCTACTAGCCATTTAGACGCTTTTGGAATGAAAGGCTTCTAAATCGCTTGTAGATAGACGGACGGAACCGAAACAGCGGAGCGGTTGCGTCCATCTGTCGTACGCTTGCACGCACAGATCCAAGTGGCGGCAATCAAACTACGGCGCATTGTAGTAGTATTACGATATTGTTCTGATACCGTTACTATAACAAACAGCCGAACGTAGTACCTCCTCCTTTTTGGGAAGTCGGTATAAAAGGGGCGCATTGATGTAGTCGTCGACTGCCACCGTCGATGAGAAAAATGCATAATAAGTATGTGAAAATTGATTGACTATCAGAAAACAGTCGGGACATATAATGAATAGAACGATTTTAGTCTAGATTATTAAACGAGTTCCAACAGACAGACAAAAAAAATATCCTACTTGGCAGTTGGGTAAAAATTGCTCAAAATTTATTCAGTAGCCGATTCTGAAAATACTGCCAGGACGTACGTTTAATTACTTTACAACCTTGACCCAGAAATCCAAAGTAAGTAGATTGATTGATGCAAGAGACTGAGACCAACAACTTTGTTTGCTTGTCTTGGTTCATCTGCTCTTCTGCCTGCTTATAATGACCAAGTTCTTGGATAATTTTGCTCCCATATAACTTCAACCAGTAACATAATAAATTGTGGTAAGCAGCACATTAGTTGGCACATATAAAGCTTCGGTTGAGCAGTAAATTGAAATCCAATTTACGCAAATGAGATTAAAGACAGGAGCTCGGTTCTGTTTGTGGCTCATACCAGTTGTAGCAGTACATCGTACAACTATTCCTTGGTAGTGGACAGCGGGAATCATGCCGAAAGAAGACCCGGAGACTACGGCCCTTAAAAAAGAGCTGACCGACTTGATCGCCAAAGTAAAGGTATATATAATATTGCCTATTCAGATAAAGCCTGTATGCCTATTAGCATGTTTTTATCTACGTAAATACTTAATGGTTGCGTGATGTTTAAAGAATGTTATGTAATTGATAGTCGGCCTACGGTAATAGTTTTAATACGCCCTTCAACAGGCCGATCAAGAAAAGTTAGCTGATGCGAAACTAGCTGAAAAATGTGGTGATCTAGGAGACATGCCAAAGATAAGATTGGTGACGAAGAAGACTTTAAAGGGACACATCAATAAGGTCAACTCGGTCCATTATAGCGGAGACTCCAGGTGAGTAGATTAACATAGTATACAAGTACATGTACATTAAAGACTTTAATTCAACATATAATTAGATTTAATGTGCAACGAAAATACTATCACGACTGCTGCATAATATAAGACGTCTGATAGTTTTACATTTTGCATCGGTCTTTTATCGATTGCTTCTTGATTGGACGCATTGTAACGTCTTGAATAAACAGAAAATAGGCAACTTTAAACAAATTTAAACATTCGTCCCATTCATGAGCTGTGCGAAGATGTAAATAAATATATATATATATTGCAATTGAACCATATAGTAGGTAAGCTAAGCTTGATGTTTTACACAATTTGTTTTGCACAATAATATATAGGTACCTACTACGTACCTACAGAATTCCCCCTAACACATGCGTAGAGACTAAATTATTATTTACTTACGTAACTTAAGTTACAGTGTGGTTGTAATTATTTACTAACTTTTTTCTTCCCGTAACATCATAGACACTTCCGCCTGACCATCGCTAAGTTCATTTTGGCTTGCACTCGAAACGAAAATCTCTAAGGGTTTGGTTTGGTTCCGCGCTGCAGGATTCAAGCGAAAATTTGTGATCAGGCAGAAATGACCGCGATGGTACATAATAATAATAATAAACATATATTGAACACGCCAAAATAACTTGTTAAGGAATTGGAAACTGTATAACTTCAGGTACTTTATAGAATTCTATACTTAACTGTAATTCCTGTAAAAGTCTGTAAAGTCCACGATCAGGTATTAAAATGTCAGTTGTGGGAGTGAGCTATACACCATATATAGCTCCATTAAACAGTTCAGTTTAGGTCGTAAAATGGATCGCGTTAAGAGCGCGTAGTAGCAATGTAAGGCTACGGAATTGTTCGAATGACTTACCGTGCTTCTCGTAAAGGGTAACTGAAAGAACACAGATGAGGTTTAGTCACCTGACACTTCCGTTTTACCCAAGAGGGAGAAATCATTTGATTTATTCCCTCGAAAAAAAGGTTTGACCCATCGAGTATAAAATTCCGTCTATAACTAAAACACTCTAAAAGTCATCGTATTCTGTCGGTTTGTCTGTCTATTTGTTCCGGCTAATCTCCAAAATGTCAGCAGCTCTTACGTGATTAAGATGTTATTACACATCGTTCTGTAGATATTTTGGATACACGAATCTACGCTATCACGAAAAACCAGACACCGTAGTCATGTGATATCGAATAACCAAATGTCTAAATTACCATTTTGAATCAAAAAATGGTAATTTACAAAGTTCTAAGAATTATACCAAATAAAGAAATGAATGAGAAAAAAAAATATGTTTAATAAACAATTTAAATCATTTTATTTTTAAATAGTTAAATATTAATGCAGAATATCTAATACGAATATAAAAAAATAATATAATTAATCTTATTATAATAAAAATAAAGGTTATTATATATATATATTATTGATTAAAAAATTAATAATAATTCATTTAGGGAAAAATCCAATAAAGGGTGGAAGTCCTCCTAATGAAAGGAAATTAATTAACTAATTAATTTTAATAAAAAAAATATCATTAATAAATAATTGATTAATAAAATATATATTTAAAATATAATAATAATAATATAATATAAAAAAATCATAAAGTTTCACTAATTATAATTGATGAGAGTATTCACCCTAAATTATTAATAGATAAAAAAGCTACCTATTAATTTACGTAATGAAGTTTGATTTAATCCTCCAATAGCTCCAATTATAATATTTATAATAATAATAATGATAAATTGTCCGGGATTGTCCTGATAGCCGTGGTATGCCTCTCCACTCCTCAAGCACCTCAGCATATGTTGCCCTCTTGTTGCTACGTCACTTCGTGCTAGCGGCCGTTTCTGGGGGCCCATTTATTGAGTGTGCAAGTCACCCCCTGCCTTTTATCGATGGATCTTAATAACATTGTTCAGGCAGGGGCCATAGTCTTAACATAGTTCCATGATATCAGTCCACCTAAGACTCCAAAAATCATAGCCTTATTATTTTGTTTTCCATATTGTATCGCAATAGTTTTTCAAACCGGGGGTTGTCCTTGGATGCACTAGCATAGCGCATACAGGGATAATCGCCGGTTGGTACCACAATCCATCATTAAAAGCATCTAAGAGGGCCTCTGCGAGTTGGTTTCGGCTCCTCGTACGCCTTCCAAAGGTCCAGGACCTTAGGGTCCTGAGATAAATAAATATATAAAAATAATGATAATAAAGTTATTATTTAAATAATAAGGTAAAATAATTATTGGGGTTTTTTTTTTTTTTTTTTTTTCCCGATGGGGAAAATCATCTTATGACAAAACCCGCTCTTGGGCGGAGCGGGAGATAGTGTCAGACTCTTACTGACTAAAAACCCCATCCCGTTCCTTCTAGCCTTCATACCGGGGCACGAGCTCCCTTTCGGACAACCCTGTCCCCAGTAGGCTTCGGCCCAGCTGGGCCCCTCCTGCTGCTGACAACTTCTTGAGGCGCGCGGGAACAGTGCGCGCCGTCGACGTCTTGGACTCGGTCCATTACCGGACGATCGGACAGCGAGCTACCCATGGCTCGCCGTCCGCGAGCCCACGTCTACGGTGGCCGGAAATCGGGATCGGAATCCCGACGGCGGCGGCGAGGGCGCCTTTGCCTGATGCGGTCGGCCTCCTCCTTTGCTAGCATCACTGCTTCGCAGAAGGAGGCGACCGCCTGCCACTCCTCCTCGCTCCGGATCATGGCCTCAACCAAGGCTCGGCGCGAGAGGTCTCCGCCGCCGATCGCCCCCACGAGGGCACGGCGTTGCTCCGCCCAAGCAGGGCATACCTCTACTGTGTGCTCCACCGTGTCCTCCGGGCGTTCCGCACAGTGGCGGCACCCGGGCGTCTCTTCCGCTCGAATCCGATGCAGGAACCTCCCGAACTTGCCATGTCCGGTGAGGACCTGCGTCATGCGGAAGGTAAGGACGCCGTGAGGTCTTTCCAGCCACGCCTCAAAGAGGGGACTTACCGCCATAATCGTAGCGTGCCCAGCACTGGGTTGCGATAGTCGCTGACGCCATTTCACCGTGAGATCCCGCCGGAGCTCTGTCCGCCATACCTCGACCTGTCGCGGTAGTGGACTTTCACCCCGGCGTTGCATCTCCACGCGCTTATCGTGCATGTGTGCAAGGACTGTTGCCTCCAGATCCCACGGTGGTAGGCCAGCCAGAAGGCTCGCCGCTTCGCGGGAGATCGTGCGGTAACCCCGCACCATCCGTATTGCCATGACCCTCTGGCAGGCGTTCAGTATGGACGCCGGTCGCTTTGCCAGCGACGGCGCCCACACCGGCGCCCCGTAGAGGGCCATGGACCGAACGATCCCCGCGTAGAGCCTCCGGCAGGAGGCGTCTGGACCCCCAAGGTTGGGCAGGAGCCGCTTGAGAGCAGCCCCGGCCCGGTTGAGTTTGGGAGCCAAACGTCGGAAGTGTTCTCCGAAATTCCATCGGCTGTCGAGGACGAGTCCCAGGTACTTCATCGTCGACCCGACGCCGATGTGAACTCCTCCCACCGTTAGTTGGGAACCCGACGGTGGCGCGTTCCGAGGACCGTGGAAGCATATAGCCTCGGATTTGTGCAGCGCCACCTCGAGTCCCAACTCCTGGATCCTACCAACGACTATCGCAACCCCGCGTGTCGCTAGAGCGACCGCCGCCTGGTGCGACTCTCCCTGCGCTAGAACCAGCGTGTCGTCTGCGTAGCAAACCACGCTGACCCCGTCAGGGAAGTCGCCGCGCAGCACGTAGTCGTACCCGATGTTCCACAAGGGTGGCCCTAGTACCGACCCCTGCGGAACACCGCACGACATCTCTCGACGTTTCCAGTCTCCCTGGTGACCGGGGTAGATAATGTACCTTTCCGACAGGTAAGCCTCGACCACTTGATAGAGGTATTCGGGCATCCGGTGGTACCGGAGTGCCCTCCGGATCGTACTCCAGGGCAGGGAGTTGAAGGCGTTGGCAATGTCCAAGGACACTGCCACGACACACCTACCCTGAGACACCGCGTCCCCCGTCGTGAGGGCTCGTACGCGCATGATGGCGTCCACCGTAGAGCGCGCCCTGCGAAAGCCGAATTGTCCGTCCGAAAGGTCCGGCCCTACCCGTGTTAGGCGCGCGACGAGGCGGTTTGCAATTACTCTTTTAAAGAGCTTGCCCACCTCGTCGAGCAGCACAATGGGCCGGTACGCGGACGGAGAGTCCGCGGGGCGCCCTGGCTTCGCGATTAGGACCAGTTTCCCCGTCTTCCAGCGAAGTGGGAACTGGCCTCTCTCCATGCATGCGCTAAAGAGCCCTCTTAGTCGAGGCCCCAGAGCCTCCATGGCCAGGACCCAGGCTTTCCCAGGCAAGCCATCGGGTCCTGGGGCGGTGTTTTTGGCACTCAGCCTTCGCACCGCCACTCTCATCTCTGCCTCGGTCACCTCTGGAGCATTTTCATCGTCGTCGCTATTGCGGTCCGCGTCAGACACCGCTGGCGGAGGCGGAGCCATCGGCGAGGGGGAGTGTTCCCCTCGCGCAGGGAACAGATTGCTTACCACACCCTCCACGAGCTGGGGCCGGAGACTCTGAGTCAGCGGTGGAGCCCAGGGGCGGAGCTTTTCCCGTACCAGTTTGTACGGGCGCCCCCACGGGTCCGCGTTCAGAGACCCCAGCCACACGTTGCGGGCCTCGAGTTTGGCCCGCTTTATCTCCGCTCGGAGGGTGCGTTTTGCCTCTCTGTATCCTTCATACAGCTCCGCCTCTCTGGCCTCCGCATCCGGCGGGCGGATGCGGCGCCTGCAGTGTCTGGCGTACCGGCGTCGCGCGTGATTGCACGCGTTGCGCAGTGCAGCGATCTCCGGTGACCACCAGTACACCTGGCGCTTAGCACGTCCTGGACGGACACGGGGCATTGCCGCATCGCAGATCTGCGACATGGCCTCCTGGAACCACTCCGCCTCGACGTCGATGTCAACAGGCCTGTCCGGTGCTTGCACCCAGGCCTGTACCATCGCGGCTTCCAGGAGAAGCTCCCGGTCCATCTGCTTAAGCGCCCACCGCGGACCGCAAGGGCTCTGTCGGACCGGCGTGGCCGAGGTTTCGGCGGAGACGTCAAACCGGATGTACCGGTGGTCGGAGTACGTCTCCACCTCCTCCATAACGCGCCAGTCGACGACACGCGGTGACAGAGCGGGGCTGGCGAACGAAATGTCCACCACTGATTCACCCCGCATCCGCACCAACGTGGGGACAGAACCCCGGTTCAGGACGACCAGGCCCAGCTCCAAAGCCCAGTCCTCCACCATCCGACCCCGCTGGTTCGTGTGCCGGGAACCCCAAGCCATGTTCCAGGCGTTGAAGTCCCCGCAGACGACCACGGGGAGGGAACCAAACCCAGCGACGACGGTATTTAGCTCCATAAGGGAGACGTGGAGTTCGTCGAGAGATCTGTTCGGGGACAGGTAGACACCTACCACTGCAATATCCCCGAACCGTGCTGCCACGCAACCCCGCCCCTTCGTCACGGACTCGGGAGGTGGGGTACCGGCGGCGGCCGACGAGATTATGGTCACCAAGCCGTCCAGGTCCTGAACCCAGTCACCACGGGACAGGACATAATATGGCTCGGTGACTACGGCGATATTTATCGACCACTGCGCCATGCTCTGGAGCAACAGATCCTGAGCGGAGGCGCAGTGGTTGATATTCGCCTGGAGGAGACGCAATGGAGCCGTTATTGACAGTCCATTACAGTCTCCTCCCGAGCCCGGCGTGAGGGCGCTGCCGCGGTGGTCGCGGCGGTGGCGTCTGCGGAAGCGTTGGCGGTGGTGGCTAACTTGGCGGCCGCAGCGGTGAGCACCTCCACGGGTATAGGCCTCGAGGCCTTGTTCTTGGCCTTGGTAGGGGGATCGCAGGACCTGCCCCCAGCCCGGTGGTCGGCCGGTTTGCCTGCCGCTGCACATGCGTAGCAGTGCGGCGCTGCACTGCAGGTGACGGCCTTGTGACCGGCCTGACCGCACTGAAAGCAGCGGTCGCTGCGATCCACCTCTGCTGCGCAACAGGTCCCCACGTGGTGCCCCACGTGGCAGCGGTAGCACCGCAGAGGTCTGGGCTCCAGCAGTTTTACTCGCGCAGAGACCCAGCCCACCAAAAGCCGCCGGCCCTCCCCGGTGATGCTCTTGGCCGCCGACACGGGGCAACTCACCGTCACTGCTCCCATGCCCGTGCTGTCAGTACGGATGGCGCCTGCCCGGACCTGGTCGGTGAGGCACCCTCCGGTCCTGACAATGGCGGCCACGACTTCGTCCACCGTCACGGAGTCGTCCAGGCCCATAATGCGCATGTCAACGCACTTTGTAGGCCTGGAAACTCGGGCCTCTTCGGCATCTAAGGACGCCCTTATTTTTTCCGCTAGAGCGTCTGCGGTGGTGCCGCTGTTCGCCCCTGGGACCTCCAGCATAAGGGCACCGGTCGCGGTATGCCGCATCCGGAAGCCCCCGGTGATTCCGAGCTCGGTGAGGTTCACCGCCTGCCTCGCCTTCCGGATGACCTCACCGTAGGTCGCGCCCTTTTTCTCCGCAGCCGGCTGCAGTGTGATTACTACAGCCGTAGAATCCGGGGCGCGGAGCCTAGCCGCGATGGCTCTCTTTTTCCGCTGCCGCCTCCGCTCGCTTTTCTTGGCAGCCCGTGCCGCCTTACCCGCCTGTTTTTTGGAGCCGGCCACTTGCCATTCGGCTTCGGCCGGAGATTCCGTAAGCTGGAGAGTTGGCATAGGCCGCCTGCTTGCCACCACTGAAGGGGCTCCCGCCGCCTTAGTGGCCGGCGCCGCTTTGCCCTTCTTAGGAGGGGCAGCAGCAGGGGCTGGTTTTACCTGCTGCTGTTTTCCGACCGATGGGGCTGACCCCACTGGCTCCAGCATCACGGTCCCGCGCCTGGCCTGCCCCGATGGGCCCGGCCTGGGCGCAGCTACCGTGGTTGCGGCGGCGGTGGCATATGACGCCGCTTTTCGCTGACCGGAGGCCGCGAGTGGGGGACGCAGCACTATGCCCTCCAGGAAAGACAGCTGCTGTTGAATCCGCAGCTGGAACTGCTCCTGCTGCTGCTGCAGTTGCTGTTGAAAGGCAGCCAGCTCCTGCTGCAACAGTGTCAGTAGCTGGCTCTCCGGCTCAGTCTGGGGCTGGTGTGGCTTTTGCCCCTGCTCCTGCATGCGTCCCCTTTTTGGTACCTCCTCTCGGGGGTCGAGTTTTGGAGCATCCAATAGCTCAGCCCGGAGCTTTGCGATCCTCTTCTCGAAAGAGGCGTCTATAGCCTCCAAGATAGAGCTCGCACATTGAGCGATGCCCCTCTTCTTCGACCCCTTCTCTCTTTTTCGGGCTACGGCTGTCAAGGAGTCGAATACCAGCACCCGGAGCAACCTGCGTGACTCCTCGGCGGAGTCTTCCCCGGCGTCTGGCTCGCTGCCAGACGGCCCTGCGGGATCAGCTCTAGTGCTGATCACTGTAGGGTGCCCCTCCGCGGCGAGTTCCACTGCTCGCTTTTCGACTCCCTGGGAGGAAAACCCTCTCCCCCTTCCTCCTCCAGCACGACTCGCGCCCCGTCCGCTGGTAGGGATTTTTGGGGCCGAGCCCTTTTCTGTATCGGAGGACGATCTGTTCCCCGATTTGGAGCGCTTCCGTGAGAAACGCGGATCTTTCCCAGAGTCTCCCACAGCCTCCTCTGCCTCCGAGCCCTCCAGGCTCCCTCTGGATGTCGCGTCGGACTCCGACCGCGCATCACTCTCCATTCGGTTTTTAAAAAATTTTGATTTTGGTTCCATAGCTGTTCCCACGAGTATTTTCAATCTACACTTGCTCAAGATTAGTGGTTCGCACTAGAGACTAATTTAGCTACCCATTAGTCAAGCTAACAACCTCCCTCACGGTGCGCCGCCGCTTGGAGGTTTGGGGTAATTTTTTATAGAGGTTGTCTTCCTCGCGGCCCGGGCGGTTAAGCCAAGGCCCTCGTCCCCCATCGAAAGTCAGAAACATGACCTTGGACAATCTTTGGGGCTACGATACTAACGGTGGCAGAAGGAGGAACACGCCTTCCTCCTACCTGCCCGGCGGCAGTGTGAGTGCACACCGAGCCCGCTCTTACTTCGCCACTGTGCCCTCTGCTATGGCAGAGGGACACGCGTTAAAGCGTTCCTTCCGACAGAACATTCGCAGACGGCCATCAAGGCCCCTTAGGTAGAAGTACCCAAGGGGGTCACTGGCCGCCTCCCAGGGTGCACCGTCCCGCAGACTGGCCTTCCCTCAGGACGTGTCCGCAAGGGAACTACAGCCCGCGGGCACTCGTGGAGGTTTTCTGTCGTGGCACCCCAAAATAATTATTGGGGTGATTTTTTATCAGGTTATTAAAATAAAATTGTTTATTCAGGATAAAACTTCTATAATATTAGGGAATCAAAAACGGAACACCTTCCGTTTTTGATTCCCTATTATATATTTCTTCCTATTTTTATAAGTATAGAGGAATTTAATATTATAGAAATAAAGTTATTTATTTCAGTTTTTATAAGGGTTATTTTAATTAAAATTGTGAATAAAAAAATAATTAAGGCAATAGATTGAGTTAAAAAAAAAAATATTTTAGAGATGCTTCGTTAAATAATAAATGATTAGAATTAGAAATTAAGGGGATAAATCTTAAAAGATTAATTTCTAAACCAATTCAACATCAAATCATGAATTAGAGGAAATAGAAATTAAAGTTCTAAAAAATAATATAAAATAAAATAAAATATTAGAGTTAAATAAAATACGAAATTATTTCTTTTAAGAATTGAAAATTCAATATAATATATATTAGTGTACGATGCACCATAGTTTTTGATACTATTAGGTATAGTTTAATTCTATAAAATATAATAAAGGTAAATAGTTTACTAAATTTAGGATAAATTCATCATTTCATTCATACTAAAATCAGAATAACCCTTTAATCAGGTTCTTTATTAAAAAAAAAACCTGATTAAGAGGGTCCTTCTCCACTCGCTTATCGTAAACATCGAAAATGGTTTAAAAGCTTGTTACTTAATGCAAACCAACGCGATGTTTGCCAAACAGGAAACGCAAAAAAAGAGAGATAACGCCTGGAAACTCTGTTAGTATTCGGTAATTCCGAGATTTACTCGAAAATTTCACAAAACTTCCTCGAGGAAATAGCTGTTTTTTTTAAACACTTACAAGTTTTTGGAAAAAGTTTTCGTCATTTAGAATCTTAGTAAAATTTGCAAGGTCTCTAAAGGATTACTTTTTTGACTTTTTAATTTTTAGGCAAATTATGAAGTGTCAAAGTTCATACAAAATAGGACATTTTCAGAGGTTTTTACTGGATTAGTTTTACGCAAATTTAGAAATTGGTTTCTTTAGAAACCAATTTCCAAAATATCTAATGAAAAATGTGTAATAACGTCATAATCAGTTATGAGCGGTTGTATGAAAAACAGTGAAAATGTGAGTCATGATGCACCACCTTAAAGGAGTATTCTAGAAAAAAAAGGTAAGAAGGAAAGGTATTTCCTTTATAGTTGGGGTATGAACCCAAAAGCTTAATTTAGCTTATTTTTTATTTATTTATTTATATGTAAATTTATTAAAAACTGTTAAATTTAAAAGAAATTAATTTATTATATATATACATATTATAAATGTAATATATATATATATATATATATATAATAAATTATTAAAAAAATATATATTATTTTATAATATTCTTGAATTTTATTTTTAATATAAATATTATGAAGAGAAAAAAAGAGAAATTATTTAAAATTTAATAATTCATATTAAATTTTTTAATATAAAAGAATCTATTTATAAACATTTACATATAAATATTTTTTTATGGTTTTAAGATTTTATTTTAAAGTTTATTTTACAATATAAATTTTAGTTACATTTAATTTATTTAAATAATAATTTATGTTTAATAGTAGTAATTAATATTAAATTATTTAAGAAATTAAGATTTAGTAATATTTTAATTAATAAAAACATTGTGCCAGCAGTTGCGGTTATACAAAAATTTAATGAAATTTTATTAGTAATTAATTTATACAAATATATTATATACTCGTAAATATAATAAAAAAATTAAATTATTAGGTGAAATTTTAATTTAATAAAATTTTATATTTTAATTTTGATTTAATAAATTTTGTAATATACTAGGATTAGATACCCTATTATTAAAATTTAAAATTAAAATACTAAAATAGTAAATAATTATTTATTGAAACTTAAATAATTTGGCGGTATTTTAGTTCATTTAGAGGAATCTGTTTAATAATTGATAAACCAGGAATAAATTTACTTAATTTATAATTTTGTATATCGTTGTTAAATAAATATTTTTAATAAAATTAATATTTAATAATTTGTAATAAGTAATTGAAAGTGGATTTAAATGTAATTTTATTTAATTTAATAAAATGATTATATATTCAAATATTATATGTACATATTGCCCGTCACTTTCATATATTAATAAGTTGAAATAAGTCGTAACAAAGTAGAAGTACTGGAAAGTGTTTCTAGAAAGAACAAAAGATTTTAAAAATTAATTAATTTGAGGGGGAAAATTAAAAAAAAAATTATTAATTTTAATGAAATAATTTTTAAGTAATAATTATTTTAATGGGGGTTAAAGTAATTTTATAGAAAAAATTGAATAATTTATAGTAAATTAGTATTGTTAAAGAATTTTGAAATAGATGAAATAATAAATTAGATGTAAGTAATTTTAACTTAATGTATCTTGTGTATCAGAGTTTATTAAAAAGATTTTTTGGGGAAAAATATCTCGAATTTAAAAGAGATAATTAATTAATAAAGTTATTGTAGCATAAATATTTTTCATAGTTAATTTGAAATGAAATGTTAATCGTTTTTAAATATATCTAGTCTTATTAGATAAACAAAATATTTTTTTTATTATTATTAATTAATTAATTTATTTATTTATTTATTTATTTAATTTTATATTTTAAGGGATAAGCTTTAATTAATAATATTTAATAAAATATTTGTAATAAAAAAAAATAATTTGGTATAATGATAAAATTAGTATATTTTTTTTAATAAATTGTTATTTTTAAATAAGTTAATTAAAAGGAATTCGGCAAATGTAAATATTCACTTGTTTATCAAAAACATGTCTTTTTGAAAATAATAAAGTCTTATCTGCCCACTGATAATAAAAAATTGAAGGGCTGCAATAATTTGACTGTATAAAGGTAGTATAATCATTAATCATTTAATTGATGACTTGTATGAAAGATTGGATGAAATATTAACTGTCTCTTAATTATAAATAGAATTTAATTTTTTAATTAAAATGTTTAAAAAACATTTTAAAAAGTTGAAAAATTAAAAAATAGAGTTTTATAATTTAGTAGTAGTAATAGGGCTGTAAAAAATATTAGTAATTTTTACAATTGCAATTAAGGTAATAAATAGATAAATTACTAATATAATTAAAAATTTTTGTTTATTATATAAATTTCTTAGGTTAATTTTATTTTCATTATTAATAAATAAAATTAATTGATTAAGATTACCTATGTCTGAATTTATAGATAGGTTTATTCATGATAAGTTGTTAATGAATATAAATTTAGTGTTTATTATTAAAATTAACAAACTAAAAAATATTTTTTTATGTTAATTATTAATTTAAATATTTCATTTGAGGCAATTCTTGATACATAAATAAATAATACTAATAATCCTCCTAAAAAAATAACAAATTAAATATATGCAAATCAGTAGTCTTAATTAATATTCCTCTTAATAAACAAGTTAGTAAAGTTTGGGTTAAAATGATTAATCCTATAGATATGTTTTTTAGATATGTTTTTTATAATAGTTTTAAAAAAAAATTTTGGAGATTATTGATAAAGATATTATTTTTCTTTGAAGTTTTTAAAGTATAAAACTTAACTTTGATTTACAAGACCAATATTTTTTGTAAACTATAAAAACAAATGATAATTTTAAATATGTAATATTAAATATAATTTTAATATTTATTGTAGGTAATTTAATTTTTATTTCTAAACATAAACATTTAATAATTGTTTTACTTAGATTAGAATTTTTGTTTTAAGAATTTTTTTTATATTGATTTATTTAATATTTATTAATTATGATATGTATATATTAACACTCCAGTAGGCGCGCCTATACTTGGGACGTAAGTACGCGCGCGCTCTACATACGTAGAACACTTTTAATGTAGGATTTATAAGAGAAAGTTATATAAATTGACAAAAACGTTTACGTCATATTTTAAATAGCTTTATCATGAAACTAAATAAAACAAAACATTATCATTTTAGAAATAAAAGGACCTTAAAATCAGATTTCTACAAAACACTTCAAAAAATTGGTTAAACTTTGGGTCTTGAGTTTGTAATCCTCATCTTAACTACTCGCTCATGTTTTTTACTTCCGTATCTTCATTTTTAGTGCATCGTAGACATATAAAAATGTGATGGTCCGAACAAACCCACTTTTTACAAGTGCCGAACCTAGAGGAACATCATCTTCGGATTCAGTACCGATCCCGATTTTTCGAGTCCGACCCTGTGCTACTTCCTTCTTGCTCTGTATCCGTACTATGTGAAGATTCCTGCAAGCAATCTTTTTCTACTGATCGCGCATCACCAGTGTCACTTTCAATTATATCTTTGTCGTCAGTATCTAGTATCTTTCAACTATCGATAAATTCTAATATCTGCTCCACATGTCCATTGATCTGAGAAAAATAGTCGTCTGGTTTTACACTAACCCTAAATTTTATAATATACGTCATAGTAATAGCCAAAATAAGGTAACAAACATACTTACAATTCACAAACATTGAACGCAACGCACAATAAAAATATTACGTGAGTGGTCGCGCGCTCTACAATGGCAGAAATGCATTTTTGGACCGAAATTACTCAAGTATGCGGCTGTATTCGTCACCATAAGGACACTAATTATATTCTTTACTTAGTTGTAGAGGAATACTGTGAGTGTGTGCGTAAACGGTCTTTGATTTACGCTCAGATTTAAAAAAATGTACCTATGTGTGTTCTACAACTGTAGAACGCGCGACTACTGGAGTGTTAATAGAATTTTTAGTTTTATCAATGTGTGAGGTATTTTTAATTAGGTTTATCTATTTTGGTTTCTATAATTCGAACTCATGGAAATGATTATTTTCAAAGATTTAATCTATTATAAATAAGTTATAAATGTATAATGATACAATTTTTAATTATAATAATTTTTATAATACCTTTATGTTTTATAAAAAATGTGTTTTGAATGGTTCAAATAATTTTATTTTTAATGATATTTTTATTTATAAATTTAGGTTTAAGATTAAATTTATTTTGTAATATAAGATATATATTATCATGTGATGTTATATCTTATGGTTTCATTATATTAAGAATTTGAATTTCTATTTTAATAATTATAGCTAGAGAAAATTTAAATAAAATAAGTTCTTATGTATTTTTTTTTAATGTTCTTTTCTTGTTAATTATATTGTATATAACTTTTAGAACAATAAATATATTTATATTTTATTTACTTTTTGAGGGTAGATTAATTCCTACTTTATTATTGATTATTGGTTGAGGGTATCAACCCGAACGTATTCAAGCCGGAGTATATTTATTATTTTATACTTTGTTTGTTTCTTTACCATTATTAATAGATTTTTTATATATTTTTAATGAAATGTATTGTATAATAATATTTTTTTTTAATTTAAATTTTTATATTTTATACTTTTCAATAATTTTAGCTTTTTTAGTAAAAATGCCAATATATTTTGTTCATTTGTGATTACCTAAAGCTCATTTTGAGGCACCTGTTTCTGGTTCTATAATTTTAACTGGTATTATATTAAAATTAGGGGGTATGATTTATTACGTTTAATAATTTTTATACAGGAAATTAATTTAAAATTAAATTATTTAAGAGTTGTTATTAGTTTAATTGGTGGATTTTATATTAGATTAAAATATTTTTGTCAAGTAGATATTAAATCATTAATTGGTTATTCTTCTTTAGCTCGTAGGAGAATTGTAATAAGAGGTATTATAACTATAAATTATTGAGGTATATTATGAGGGATATTTTGTTTAGCTAATATTAATTATGAGCGTTTACATAGACGAAGATTGTATATTAATAAGGGGATAATAAATTTTATACCTTCTACGAGATTATGATGATTTTTATTAATATATTAATAAGATGATCTTGGATTTCTATGTTTTCATTAATATTGATTTTTTTTTTTAGAGCAGCATATAGTTTATATTTATATTCATTTATTCAACATGGAAAATATTATTCAGGAGTTTATAGATATTATATGGGGGTTTCTTACATTGATTACCTTTAAATATTTTAGTTTTAAAAATTGATTATAGAATAATTTGGTTTTATTTAAATATAAAATATTGATTAGTCAAGTGGTATCAAAAATATGAGTGAATTCACTTTAAATTATTGATAGTATAAAATATTAAATTTGTTTTATTTCTTTTATTTTTAATAAGAATATTTTTTTTATAATTTATTTTATTATGAATAATGTAATTATTTTAATAGAATGGGAAATTATTTCTTTTAATTCTATATCAATTGTAATATCTATTTTATTGGATTGAATATCTTTATTATTTATAATATTTGTCTTTTTTAATTTCTACTGTTGTTATTTATTATAGAAAAAGATATATGAGATCTGAGTTAAATTTAATACGATTTATTTTATTAGTATTATTGTTTGTTTTTTCAATAATATCATTAATTATTAGTCCTAATATTATTAGAGTTTTATTGGGTTGAGATGGTTTAGGCTAAGTTTCTAATTGTTTAGTAATTTATTATCAAAATTTAAAATCTTATAATGCAGGAATTATGGTAGATGAAATTATATTTTTTATTTAGAGTTTATAAATAATGATTGAGAAATAAATATAATTAGTAAATTAATTATTATAACTGCAATAATAAAAAGTGCTCAAATTCCTTTTAGTTTTTGATTACCTGCTGCTATAGCGACTCCTACTCCTGTTTAATTATTGTAATTATTATCAGGATTAAAAACATTTATAGCTTGTATTTCGGCTAACTATGAGTTTGATTTAAAAAAAAATATTGTTTTATCTACTTTAAGACAATTATATGGTATGGTATATATTGGTATTCTTTTTTTAGGTGGGTTTTATTCTAAGGATTTAATTTTAGAATTAGATTTAGAAATTTAAATTTAAGATTTTTTTTATATTATTTTTCTACGGGTTTAACTATATTTTATACTTTTCGTTCATTAATATATTTGATAGTAAATTATTATAATTTAATGAGAGTTTATAATTTATATGATGAAGATTATATTATACTGAAAAGAATATTAGTTTTATTGTTTATAAGAATTGTTAGAGGAAGATTTTTAAGATGATTAATTTTTCTTATCCTTACATAATTTATTTACCTTTTAATTTGAAAATAATAGTTATTTATGACAGTTTAATTGGTGGAATTTCAGGTTATTTAATTAGAAATATAAGAATTTAATCTGTTAATAAATTTATTATGACTTATAATTTAAGAAATTTTTTATGTATAATATGATTTATACCTAATTTATCGACTTATGGTTTAAGATATTATTTTTAAAATTTTTGGCAAAATTTATTAAAAAATATTGATTTAGAGTGAAGAGAATTGAATAGAGGATTTGGGATAGTTAATAAAAAACAGAATATTTTTTTTAAAATATTCTGTTTTTTTATATTATTTATCAAATGAATAATGTTAAAATTTATTTATTTAGATTTATTATTTGAATAATAATTATATTTGTATTATTATTATTTAATAATTAATTTAAATAGATTATAAATGAGAGTGTAATATTGAAGATATTAAGGAGATATGATTATCATTAAATATAATTTTTGTAGTAAATTTATAAAAATAATATGTGTATAATTTATTTTTACAGTGAAAATGTAAAGTTTTAATTTAAACTATATAAATAGAAATATTAATGGAATTTAACCACTAAAAATTAAGTTAGCAGCTTAGTTTTAATCTTTATATTTCTGATTTAATTGGAATATAAATTCAATGATACCATTAACAGTGATATACCTCTTTTTGGTTTCAATTAAAGAATATATATATATATATATATATTAATAATTATAAATAAAGAGTTTATATTAACTCTTTCTTTTAAGTCGAAATTAAATGCAAATAAAATGTTTTATTAAACTATAATCCTATTTAATTTGTTCAATTTAATATATTTTGATTTCATTCATGATATAATCCAATTAATAAAATTAAAATAAAAAAAAAATCTAATTTTTGTTCAAAAAATAAAATTTACTAATTTATATAGGAGGATAATTGGAAAAATAAGGGCAATTTCTACATCAAAATATATACATTAATTTAAAAAAAAATGTATTTGAGCTGAAGATTTAGGGTCAAATCCACATTCAAATAGAGAACATTTTTCTCGATCCGAGAATGTTTTTTTCGATAAAATAATAGATAAAAAAAAAAACTTTTTAAATTAAACTGACTTCAATGTAAAAAAAAAAAACACTGAAAACAACTTAACCTAACTTTAATCATTGTAATTTAGGAAGTCGGTGTTTCTATAATAGATTAGGTAATTTTTTCTCTTCGTTATCTAACACCGACTTCCTAAATTAAAGTTATTTTATACTTTTCAGTGTTTTTTTACATTGAAGTCGTTTATTTTTTTTTTTTGAAAAAAGTTTTTTATTTTTCATTTTTTAGTTATGATACCACCACTAAAAAGTACCAACCCATCAGCCAAACATAAATGCCTTATACCCAGAGTGCATCTCAGAACGATTCTAATAATCCCAAATACTGGTTATATTACATTAATTTACCTTCCGGCTTTATCACAAGATCAGTTCGATACATCCCCTCCCCCTTTTCTTTCAGTCAGTCATCGACTACACGTATAAACAAAGCAATTTTACTTGTTACGACCATTCTAATATGATCCTATGAGAAGTTCTGTTCCATAACATCTTCGAAGTTCATGATCAGATCATAAAAAAATTTCAAAGGGACCAACTTGGAAGCATAACCTTTCAATCAAAAAAAAATTTCATAATCGGTCCACAATTGACCGTGATATCGGTGAACATATATACAAAAAAAAAATTCAGCCGAACATAGAATCTCCTCCTTTTCGAAGTCGGTTAAAAATATTATAATATTAGAAATTAAAAATCAAAAACTTATATTATTTATTCGGGGGAATGCTATATCCGGGGCTCTTAATATTAAAGGGACGAGTCAATTTCCAAATCCTCCTATTATGATAGGTATAACTATAAAAAAATTATAATAAAAGCATGTGCTGTCACAATAATATTTTTTCTAGAACAATAAATCTAGACTATGTTTTGTCTGAGTATGGTTTCCGCGCTTTTAGTCCTATGCGGACCATTAAACCGGGGCCATGGCAGCCAAAACCTTTGGTGTAAATTTTTTGCTAGATGATTCGAAATGGTGATTTAGAGATTTGGTTAGTCGAGATCACATGGCTACGAGTGCTACGACATTAAGTTTTTCGTTTTAACTTGCATTCGTTGTTACGTGTTTCGAATCAGTAAGGTTCGTTTCTTACGGTGACGTGTTTTTCGAGGTTATACTTTACTGAATTATGTAACGCAACCATCTTGTGGATATTAACTAAGCTACTTTAAAAATCAAAACATAAATTAAAACTAATGTAGTAAATCTGCTAATTTACGTGAACTTTGGCCCTCCATAATGTACTCTTAATCTTATATAAAAATAATAAAAAAGTAATTCTTTGCACATTTAGGTAAACGAGATTTTGAATGACGACAATTTTTCTGAAACCTGTTCCAGGCAATAGTGTTCACTATTGAACAAGTTTTTTGAAATATTCGAGTAAATCACGGAAAATTTGCCGAATGTCAACAGACTTTTCAGGCGTTATCTATCTTTTGAAGTTTTTAAACCGTGCTTGATGTTGACGGTAAGCGAAGGGGAAAAAACCCTTCGAGTCTGACGCAGGCACCAGTTTGTATTTAAGAAGGTAGAAAATGTAACATTTTCTTAGCATTATTAACTTACCTACCTGTCTTAAACAGAAGACAGAAGATATTGCTGAAGAGATAAAAATACTTATTTATTTCTTATTGAGATAGTCGAGTAGCTGCTTTTAGGGCTGTGTCGTATTGGAAGCATTACGATACAGAGACAAAATGAAAACGGAAGTACATGACCTGTAGTATTTAATATGAAATAGGACCTTTTTTAATCTCCACAAAAAAACATAACAAGCGCATCTATTACATTTAAATATATTTTCGCATCTATTACATTTAAATATATTTTTTAGGATTCCGTACCACAAAAGGAAAAAACAGAACCCTTATAGGATCACTTTGGTGGTCTGTTGCCTGTCAGTCCGTCTGTCTATCGGTCTGTACGTCTGTCTGTCAAGACCGTTTATCTCAGCAACGAGTAAAGGAATCGAGTTGAGTCGAGAAAGAGAAATTAAAACCAGACCTAAGTCTAAGGTCTGCGGTCCCGTTTATGTTGCAAAATACATATATTTCGACACATTCAAGGGAATGTTTCCAGGGTACTCCGCATTGATCCAGAATCCTGAAATGTTGCATAAAGTTGGTTTCATAGCAAAGGTCAATCAGAAAAAAGAAAATTTGTTTATACGTTACAATTTTTTTGTTTTTTGTGATTTGGAAAATATTCCGAGACTGCCTAAGTTTTTTTAAAAATTGTCGCATCCTAAGAGTGACTTCTGTTTCGAAATAGCACTACCAAACATGTACACTCACTTACAAAAGGCATCCATCGCGGAAGAACTACAGTCCAAACAAAAACTCTCCGTGCGGGAATCTAACCCGCGACAATGTGTGTCGCGGCAGCAGCCGATCACTCTACTACTGCGCCAAAATTCCTTCTAAATAGGTTATTCGGCTGATTTTTTAAATTGATTTCATACTACTAAGTATTGTTTGTAGAGTCCAGAAAAAGTGTTATTTCAATTCTTGTAAATATTAACATAAATCTATATATATAAAAATGACCCCCGTTTTCCGTTGTCACGACTTGGCATGAAAACGGCTTGACCGATTTGGCTGATTTTTTTTTGTTGTGATTGTTATTGTGAGGAGAAGGTTCTTATTAAAAAAAAAATTAGGGTAGTGTAGGGTAGAGTAGGGTAGAGTAGGGTAGAGTAGGGTAGAGTAGGGTAGAGTAGGGTAGAGTAGGGTAGAGTAGGGTAGAGTAGGGTAGAGTAGGGTAGAGTAGGGTAGAGTAGGGTAGAGTAGGGTAGGGTAGGGTAGGGTAGGGTAGAGTAGGGTAGAGTAGGGTAGAGTAGGGTAGAGTAGGGTAGAGTAGGGTAGAGTAGGGTAGAGTAGGGTAGAGTAGGGTAGAGTAGAGTAGGGTAGAGTAGGGTGGAGTAGGGAAGAGCGGGAGCGAAGCCGCGCGGGCAAAGCTAGTAGTAGATAAAGTTGTATTATTCAAATAAGATGCCACAACAACAAGTAGTTTTTTTCTTTTCTCATAAATAGTTCATTATTTTTTAGAATATATGGATACAAATCACTTTTAAAATCCAAATTCTATGTTGTAGGCAATAAAATTTTTATGAACTTATTTTTAAAAACTAGCTGCTGAAAGCGGTTTCACTCGCGTGATAGTAGAAAATTATTACAAGCGCACATAATCCCAGGATAAAAAGTATCCTATGTGCTATTCTAGGATAAGGTCTACCTGTGTACCAAAATTCATCGAAATCTTTTCAGTAGTTTTTGCGTGAAAGAGTAACAAACATCCATACATACAAACTTTCGCATTAATAATATAAGTAGGATTTAATATGAACTTAATTTTCATACTGTCAAATAGCCCCCTGGGATAGGCGACTAATAAGTTATCAATAGATACCATTGTCTCTTTAATATTAATAATATTTATGTATTACTTATATAGTTAATACTAATCTCAAGATGGGCTACCGCAGTACATACTTTCAATAGAATAAGAGGCTCACTTATACTGGTTTTGTTACCACTGATGCAGTGTTTACTGCAGGTGTGAGATGATTTGTCTACTGCAGATGTATGTTAGTTGATTAGTTAAAATAGCAACCAAAACAACGCATACTTAATCTCAATTTATTGAGACCATTAAAGTCTATAAAAAAACGAACTGTGAAAACTGGCCAAGTATGAGTCGGAATCGCGCACGAAGGGTTTTTGTTTATTTATTTAAATCAAATACAGCCACATCACATACATATCACTCACACAAGATGATCTTAAAACAAAATGACCCATGTAACGATCACTGCAAAAATTTTGCTGCCTTCAGAAACTATGATTTAACATAAACTAGATTAAGACAAAATAACACAAAAAAAAATCAAATTACGTTTACATTACAAGAAAGAAGAAGGTTCCGTACCATCCGTAGCAAAAACCGGCAAAAAAAATCATGTTTTGATGAATGGAAGTCCCCCCCCCCCCGTTAAATATTTATTTTATTCTGGGTATTATAGCGGCTACAGAGAAACATCCTCATACATCATCACAGTTCATGATATACAGTCTGGTGACAGACGGACAGATGGACAGCGGAGTCTAGTAATAGGGTCCCGTTTTACCCTTAGGGTATGGTACCCTAAAAAAATTGTATAGCTGGCGCCTGCATAGCATTTAGTTTGCGTGCGTTCTTACCTACTGAGTAAAACTGTCTTGTGCAGGCACTGCGTCACGGGCTCACTGGACGGGAAGCTGATCATCTGGGACACCTGGAGCGGCAACAAGGTGCAAGTGATACCGCTACGCTCCGCCTGGGTCATGAGCGTCGCGTTCGCGCCATCCGGGAACTTTGTTGGTAAGACATATTATGTCTTAGATTTTTTATTACTAAATTTATTAAAGCTAGTAATAAAAAAAAAAGAAAATAAACATATTCATAGGGGTGTGCATATGACGAGTGACGACACATAGCCTCTAAAGCATTGTTTCCCAGCCTTTTATGAACAACTGCCCCCTTTACAGAAAACAAAATTCTAATTCCCTTTACATAATAGTTAATTAACTTTTTATGTCTGTATATTATCTATTAATACAAATTAAAAATCAATTCTCTCCACGATACACGCGATACACCGCGTGTATCGTCCTACTCGTCGTTGTAGTTGAGGGTCGTGATTGTAAATTATTTAAAAATACAAAAAAAAATTGTCATAACGCCCCTTATTTGCCTTTGGACCCGCCACCGCCCTTCACGAAAAGCTTCAGCGCCCTGTAGGGGGTTAACGGTTGTTAACGGTTTGACAAATAATAACTGAAGAGCGGTACGGAAGTTTTATGTATACCGCATTCCGTATAATTATATTCTGCCCCACTGTCCGAGTTTCTATTTAGGAATATCGCAAGGCAATGTGAAATAAATATTAGACATAAGATGTCTATTTCAATCTCAGCTCGGATGCGATAGGCGTCCATTACACGGCAAGTTTTGCTGACAGTTTTGCCACAGTCAATGTTTTGATTGAAGAAAAACCTACCGTCTAATGCGAGGATTGACGTTTGCATAGTACTGACTGACGAAACTATCAGTCATGATTGATTGAATTGATTGACCGTGTGACCGTGACCATGACCGTGTACTGGACGCCCCATAGGAATACGTTCGTAGAGGAGGCGAGGGCTACTTGGTGCTTGTTGTGATTTATTTTGTCTGAATTTCACAGGATTTGGACACAGTCAAAATTTAGAAAACATTTATGACTTAGTACTTCTTATGTTTGAAGCGTGTGGCGGGATGGACAACATGTGTACCGTGTATGATGTGAACAACCGCGACTCCACCGGTGCTGCTAAGATGGTCCGTGAGCTGGCAGGCTACGAGGGCTTCCTGAGCAGCTGCCGTTTCCTCGACGATACCCATATCCTCACAGGGTCTGGAGACATGAAAATGTGAGCGAAAACCATGAATATTCTAAAATGTCTATTTCCGAAAAAACAGAACAAATTCTTTCTTCGTTATGTAGTTTGACGTTTGTCCATACCTCAACGAATCATCCTACCTATGCTAAAATCTAGTTTTTGCCGCAGATGCGTTTGGGACTTGGAAGTAGGCAAAAGAGAGATGGAGTTTGATGCTCACGCTGGTGATGTCGTCACTATTTCACTGGGACCAGGTAACCAATTCCCTTCGTATATTTAATTTTATAAATGTAAAATTAACTCTGTCTGTTTGTTACGCTTTCATGGTTAAACTGCTGAACCGATTTTGAAGAAATTTGGTACGGAGGAAGCAGAGATGGATATAAGTTATATACTTTTATCCGTCTTTGACTTCTTCACGTCCGCAATAATCCAATATTCATGTGGAGGAAGCTTCTGGCAGAAGCTAGTATATTATCTACCTATAATAATTATAATCTTCACATTCAAACTCTTTGGATAGAAACGTAATAACATCAAGATAGGGTGAGGGTTCGTAAATTTATATGGCCTGCGGGTTTTGTAAAGTTTTTACAAACTATATCGCTAGACTAACATTATTCTGTAATAAAAAGCTGAAACACACTATTATGATATCATATTTGCCACTTTTTCTTTATTTCTCATTTTTCACTTTTTAGTTATGGTAGCACCACTAAAAAGTACCTACCCTTCAGCTAAACATAAATTACCTTATAGCCAGAGTGCATCTCATAACGATTCTTATAATCTCAAATACGGTAAATATTACATGAATGTACCCCCTCCCCCTTTTCTTTCAATCAGTTATCGACTACACGTATAAACAAAGCAATTTTACTTGTTACGACAATTCTGCTATGATTCTATGAGGAGTTCTGTTCCATATCTTCGAAGTTCATGATCAGATCATAACAATATTTCTATGGGACCAACTTGGAAGCATAACCTTTCAATAAAAAAAAAAATTTAGAATCGGTCCACAATCGACCGAAATATCGGTGAACATACATAGGTATAAAAAAAAAACATACATTCAGCCGAACATAGAACCTCCTCCTTTTCGAAGTCGGTTAAAAATAACATCATTTTTAATTTTTAATTACGGAAGGTTACAGTCACAAAGTTACAATATAAGGAAATATATCAGTACATCAAAACGATAAAATTGTAAGAGCATTTCAGTACGAAATATCTGTGGATTTTTTTCTGATTTGTAATTACATTAAATTACGCAACTTTTAGGCTCTAATATACAACTAATAACTATTTACCCATTTTACATTAGTAAAACATTTTATGTTTCCATATCATGTTATCATATATGTAGGTGACAAGCTTTGTTTCATAGAACCAACAGTTATGGGATTATATCACGCATAGAAGTATTACTAAAACGTGTAGTGGCACCAATTACTATTTATTGTGGTACGATTTAGATATTGGAAAGTTACTAAGCACTAAAACGGTAGAGATAAGCCAAGAGAGCCTCATATAGCGTGTCGCTGGCAAAAATAGTTTCTAATAAAAATTTTTGCCTGGTGCACGGCCACGGCAATGTCGTTCGCTGTCGCTATCAATAGATCTTATGAACAAGTAACAGGGGCCTTGCATGACGTGTTAGTGTTAAGCGTGCGAGCGTGAAAGAGTTATAGAGATGCCTTTAACAGATCAGTTTAGGTCTTCAAATGAAACGCGTTAAGAGCTTATGGTAGGGCCTTAGGGCACGTGACGCAAGATGAAAGGTGAAACACTGATCTTATATTTATCAATTGCCTACACGAAAACACATTATTTTCCAGTCTTATGACAGTCGTTGGGGTGTCTAAAATTTCCAAAAATTATGTTTATCAGACATGAAGACGTACGTAACTGGATCGGTGGACAAGACATGCAAGCTTTGGGACATTCGGGATGAGAAAGCGAAGCAAACCTTCTTCGGCCATGACGCCGACGTCAACAGTGTCTGTGTGAGTACCACGTGATTATGACTCTCACTGAATATGTTCACATCCATTCTCTAAGCAAGGCGTGGGTACTGTGCTGTGGCAGCTGCTGCAATTGTAGAAAACATTTAATGGCTCTAATATACATATTTTCGAACCATAGCAGTTAAATACAAGGGCCACGAAGTTTAGAATTTTTACTTAGTTTTAGGAAAGAATCACTATTGCCATTCATTGTGATAATGTCGGCAGTCTTTTAGATACTTCTCCCATCGAAATTGATGTGGATGAATTTTTTGAACTCACCTTTCTTTGATTTGTAGTATATCATATATTATTGATGTATTTAATACAGGTGACATTAAATCATGGATTTTATAGACTTTTCGCACCTATAACATGCATCCTAGCCACCGCTACAATAACTAAAAGATTCTATAGACATTGTTTTTGCAATAACTCATTATTTTGCCTACCTAAAGAAGCTACGTTTTCTGGTATCTATACTGTCATTTACACACAGGAATGATTGGTATATATATGTTGTTATGGGTACCATGTACCAGGCATCATGGGTTAGTTAAGTAAGTACTTACTTATAAATAAAAAGGTTTTATTATTCCTTACAACAAGCAGTTCAGGGTTAGTAGTATAATAAAAAGACTTATACCTATAGTTGTTAGTGTTGTGTGTTAGTATCTTCTTCTTCGTTGCTCTCGTATTCAATGTAAGGACCGCCTGTGATGGTAAAAGCCTCCTCCAAATGCTTCCATCGCTCTCGTAGTCTGGCTGTTCTGGTCCAAAGTTTACCAGCTATTTTGACTATGTCATCTTTCCATCTTTTAAATGGCCTGCCTCTTTTCCTTTTAACGTTTTTGAGCGTCCAGTTCGTTATAATATGGACCCATTTTTGTGGTGCTGTTCTGTGGTTTGTTGCTATAAGATCAATTTCGTTTCTAGTGTAATCATCTCCAGGTCTGCATAAAATCTTTGTATTTCCAATTCATTGGCTATATCCGGTGGTGCATAGGCCTGTTATAGTGAGTAAATTTTGTCTTGGATTTTTACTTTCAATGTCGCGACTCTTTCCGAGGTCGGAATAAAAGTAAATAAGTAAGTACTTATTTAACTAATATTTACCAACAAACACGTCATCTAAAATGATGGCAAAATTTTTAAATGTTCGCAGTACCATAACAGTGGTCAAGCATTCGCCACAGCATCTGAAGACAAGACGGCTCGCCTGTTCGACATCCGCAGCGACCAGCAGCTGGGGCACTACACCCCGCCTGGTGCCGGCGGATTCACCAGCTGCGGTATGTTACCACTTATATCTATCAGGCGTAGCTAGAAAACAGACGCCGTAAGTGTAGAGCGTTACTAACTCTCATCGTCATCATCATTTGAACCGATAGATGTCCACTGGTGGAGTTAGGCCTCTACCAAGTATCACCATAATTAACTATCCTGTGTGTCTCGCATCTATCGGATTCCAGCAACCTTTACCAGGTCATCGGTCCACCTTGTAGGCCTTAAAACGCTGCGTCTCCCAGTTCGCGTTCGCCAATCCAGAACCTTTCGGCCCTGGATTTGTTTAGAGCCTAAACTAATCACAAAGAGTTTATTAAACATCGATCTTGCATACTGGAAATATGGATATTTATACTTATTTTAGTATTGTAAAAATAAAAAATGGCTAACACTTAATATATTTATATCTTTTAATTTATTATTAAATTATGATGAAGGCTTCGTAATAAAATATTAATAGTTATTATAGAACAATTGAATTAAATACATAAAAGAATGAATATTTTACAATAAAATGTAACGTCATAAGTCAATAAATAACCCGCCCCTGATCGTTCCTGGTGGAAAGGTGCCCATAACACTCGCCGCATTTCCTCGCTGAATAGCGATGGCCATCCTTTGCACCAAGAACGACCTGGACCGGAAGTCACCCGTTACCTCGCCGAGTCTACGGCCCAAATCCCACACAAAACGCCTTGCCTCCGCACTCCAACTGCCCAGAGTCTCCACAGCAACAGGCACAAAATGGTAAAGCTGCTCCAAGGAAGCGTACTTCAGCCTCTTCTTAGAGCAGGCATCTTCAGCGGCGGCAGAGGCAGTGTGCATGGTGCGACTCAGGTGACTGGCGGCGACAGTGCTAACGCAAGTTGCGTCCCAGATCAGGCACTTCCTGTTTTTCCATGGCACCAGAGTCAGCCCATCCGGCCTCTTACCATCAGATCTGCTAAGACCTGCAGGCTCAAGCACGCAGGGGACGTTTGCCGATACAAGGGCTCTACGGACTATGTCATTCAGGGCATAGTGACGTGGGAACCTCCCTGTGCAACGCCGACAACTCAGTGCGTGATGGCCATCGGCCTCCACCATGGAACCGCAGGTGCATGTGTATGGTTCCCACACCTTACAGCCCAGGCGGAGAGCCACCGCCACACGCAAAGAGTCATCGTCGAGAAGAGTGCCCAGATGAGGCGAAGGAATCGCCTGTAACCACGCCCCGGACTCGGGTTGCGACACTGCTCGTAGTCTGGCCCTATCGGTTCCTAACGCACCCTCCAACAGTTGCTCTTGGAGCAGCTTCACTCCTATGTCATCCCACGCCCACTGAACATTTTCTGATTCGGGGATTGTTGCACCCGAGTTGAGAACCAACCAAGCTGACACAGCATCCGATACAAAGGGCATGCTACCGAGGAAACTTCCTCAGGACAAAGCCAAGAAGGGGCGGTCCGCAACAGATACGTGATTTTTGGGAGAGCGAAGCACATGCGCAACAGGACAATCGCAACGTGCGCGGAAAGATCTTTAAGACGATCGTAGGCAGAAAGGAGAAGTTAAGTTGGAGTGTATGTCTTTTTACCATAGGTACCGTTTGTTTTTCATCTCATCTAAACAAATTCATATTGAGACATAGACACTTCTTTTTGTCGATAATTATATACCATTTCGGAGGTTCTAAAAGTATGTTTTTGTTTTTTATTAGCACTATCGCTAAGTGGGAGATATTTGCTTGCCGGGTCAGACGACAACGACGTACATTCCTGGGACACCCTCAAAGTCAACCACACTGGTAAACAATCTGTTTATAACGATTTTAGTTTTATTATAGTATTATATATAATTGAGTCAATTCACTACGAAACGATAAACAATCTTAGAAATAATAGGTATGTACCTTGAGATAAATGATCCAATAGGTTTATGCTCATAGTCATTACTTACTAAAGACTGTAAGCTTGAATCTAAAATGAAAATAAAGAAAACAATCAAAGCAATCTATACAGAGGCCAATGAACTACACAAAACAGTATTAACAGTTGATTTGTTGAGTTTTTTTGCCATCAAAACTCCGAGTCTGTTAAACGTGAAGGAAAAATGGTATATTCCGATAGGCGATAGAACCTGCACCGGGTGACTTCGTTAGTAATACAGACCAACAATGTACTATGGCTATATTGGTTAATTATTCTTATTGCTGTAAAACAGCGTTGTAGTCAGTGTTTATAATCCCACTGTAGGTGCTAACGAGTGTACACACCAAACTAATAAAATTTTGAACAGATTTTGCTTACACCATTATACAGCAATAAGTATCAGTTACGCTAAAATAACACTAAGCTGTATAGGAAACTCTGGTAAGCATAATACAGCCTTTGTACAGCTTTTATAAACCAGCTTACAGTTTCACTAAATACCTAGGTACTTTAGTCGTCTAATAGAGTTTTAATATCCTGTTTTCGCAGATACCTTTACAGCTGGACCGCAATAAGTACCCGTTGTAAAGCCAAAAGCTGAATTTAACACTGTAATAGAACTTGAAGTTCCAAATGAGCTGGTTAATTGATTTATTGATATTCAAAACTTTGCGTCCTCACTCTTTATGAGGGACTAGATAATATTGTATACCAAACTGACTTAATAGGTTTTTTCTATTGATATCTACTTGTTCTTGTACTTAAAAACAGTTATCAATACCTACTAATATTATAAATGTGAAGGTAACTCTGTCAATTTAGGCAACTTTTTGTCTAGCTTTGACTTCGATCGCATGCGGAATAACGTACTTTTGCAGGCAGACGTTAGTGGCTACAAAAAACCTGTATAGGTCTATAATATTGCAATGAATCAATAAAAAATGTGTTCATTGATTTCAGGTACCCTTCATGGTCACGAGAATCGTGTGACTTCCATCTCCATGTCTCCGAATGGCGTGGCTTTGGCTAGCTGCTCCTGGGACAACAGCGTCCGGGTTTGGGGTTAGAAGAAGCCCACCAGAAATCCCTTTCAACGCCAAAACTTATCGTATTCGTAATATGTCATCTGGTTTTTAGTATTCATATCCCATTGAATATGCTGTCACTTCCTGTTGATTAAAGCTTTATTATTATTTTTATTTTTATTGACGTCTCATAGTATACCTATCTAATATATAAAAGTGTCATGCCATAGTGTTTGTTGCCGAACTCTTTCGAAACGGTTTGACCGATTTGTCTGACATTTTGTGCATTGGTGTGGGTTCCTGGACAGTTTGGAAATAAAATAAAAGGGTTTTCTATTTTTTTCTGATCATAAAATCCAAACTTTTGTTCAGGGCTACGTTTGTCGAAACCACTAGGACCTACAAGTACAAAAATTTATCCTTATTTCAGCCACCACGTCTGACTGTTCGCGATAAACTAAACTGAACTGATTTGCTACTTTAATTCATGAATCCCCAAGCGACACCCGGTGGCCGCGCATCTATTGTCTTACTATTGTGTCTCTAATTGACGGTATCTGAAGGGTTAACTAGGAATTCATAAGGAAGGTTTAGGTGTAAGTAGGTATATATAATAATGCATAATAAAGTAGCGAAAAGTCGGGAATTTCAAAGATTACTAGAACCCATGCGAAGCAGAGGCTAGTCGCTAGTTATTGAAATAATTGACATTCAATAATGAGACTCCAAATGACGTAGGTAGGTACTCGTTATTTTTATAACAAACCCACCAAAATAACATAGGTCACGATCGAACAGATTACATCACGATTAACACCAAAACCAATTAAACTCGTTTTAACCATGACAAACATACATGATAATATAATATCAATAGTTGACGAGCTTAGTGATGACGACCTTGGCGTCTCGCAAAATAAGATAAATCTTATTCTGTATTCACTAATAAGAACTGAAGTTTCTTTAAACTGGTTAATTTTTGCCGACATTTAATACACAAAAAATAGTTATTATCGATAATTCTCGAACTATACACATTGAGATTGTTAAGCTGTTTGGTGGTATAACTTGTAGGTACCACCGTACAAGTTTCTATCTAATGAAATTCAACTAAAACCTACATATTGCTACTGCCGGGGAAAGGCTCCTGCGGGCTCGCGGACGGCGAGCCATAGGCAGCTCGTTGTCCGGCCATCCGGTAACTGTCCGGACCGAGCCCAAGACGTCGACGGCTCGCACTGTTCCCGCGCGCCTCAAGGAGTTGTCAGCAGCAGGAGGGGCCCAGCTCGGTCGAAGCCTTAGCCAAAAGGAAACTCGAGCCCCGGTATGAAGAGGCTAGAAGGAACGGGGTGGGTTATTAGTCAGTAAGAGTCTGACACTGTCTCCCGCTCCACCCAAGAACGGAGGTTGTCATAAGAGGATTTTCGACCACCATAAAAAACGGGTGAAAGGCTCCTAAGTTCTTTTTCACAAAGTTTTGGTTTATACTAATACATGCATACCTTTTGTTGAGTCGTCCCGCTATCTTCTCCTACTCAAATCTTCTCTCACCTAAACAGGGGCGTAGCGTGGACTAATTTAGACGTGGGCGAAGTCGCATCAGCGAGGCCTTTTTCTTTCATAAATTCGAAAACGAGATCAGGTCTGTCACAGCCTAGTCTTCAACCACATTGTCGCTTACCATCAGGTGAAATAGAGGTCAAACGAGAGCTTATAAATATAAAACTAAACCCTTGTTGTTATAGAGCTCTCACAGGGTCCACTTCGCCCGCGCTTATAGTAAACACTGACTGCTCGTTACAGCATTCTACTGTCATCACCATATTCAGCTGGCAGCAGCCGTACAGTTGGACTTATAACTTTCAAATCCAAATACCTCCATTCCTGGCAACCCTGCTTCCATTGCTACTGTAGCCACCGTGTGAATATTGTCGATCCGTCTTACCAGAGGGCGTACCACCCTTATTCATTAAATCCCAAGCGTTCACTCTCATTGTCTTTTTGTGTCTCTAATTACGACCTTCGAAAGGTTAAAATTGCCGATTCGCTGTCTTCACTCTAGAACACATCTACCTCAATGGTTATTACTTATATAACTAACACCGTAGTAAGATAATAATAGAAAAACCCATTGGCATCATTTCAGTTAATTTATTCATAACGCGTCTTAGTCCTGTCGACTGTAATGAGATTATAAGTCATGCATATAATATATTAGCCTCTTACAAAGTAGCTTTCGTATCATCTTATGTATCTAGCGATGAGACAACATTGATATCATAAGAACACCTTCTTTTGATGTTTACTTGATATATCAAGGCTGATAAACCTTAATTCATGAATCCCCAAGCGACCACCGGTGGCCGCGCATCTATTGTCTTACTATTGTGTCTCTAATCGACGGTATCTGAAGGGTTAAGTATTTTATCAACCATGTTATTTACCATTTGCAATTAGATTTGCAAGAAGTTGCAAATACCTAAACAGATCCTAAATCTGGTACAGGTGTGTCATAATGTGTACTTGTTAGTATAGAGACAATAAAACGAGGATATGATACGATTAATGAACCATTAACTTAATTACTTTAACCCTTCAGATACCGTCAATTAGAGACACAATAGTAAGACAATAGATGCGCGGCCACCGGGTGTCGCTTGGGGATTCATGAATTAAGACATTTTCAAACCTAAGTGTTTTTGTGCTAGAAAATAGTGTTTTTGTGCTATAACCATGACACTTACAATCACTTTAACGATAAGCTATAAAACAGTCAACTCGTATCTAATTGGCTTTGACTTTTATTAAGGTGTTTATTATTATAACATTCCCTATTTACGTAAACTATATATTACTGGTTATAATTTATTACGACTTAGATGGATAGATAAACTCTTTATTGTACCTACCTACATAGTAAAAAATATTAGTCCGTTGCGATGTATTAGCGGGGGATGTCATTGGATGATTTTCCCACCTAAAAATAAAAAAGGTGGAGATAAAGGGACAAAAATAGTCTGTAATGATTCACTTTTGGGCCTTAGTTAATTACACTTTTCTCAATGTTACCTATGCTTTACCGTTCGTTAATATGCGTAACCAATCGTCTAAACACAAACATTAAACACTGCGGAATTTGAGGTGTGAAACTGTTAATTTTACCACGTGTCATCTAGCAAAGTAAGGCCTCTAGGGCCCGAGTCTGCTATTTTTATAAATTAGTCATTCCAACACAATCCCATTGTCATTTTGCTAAAATTTCGTAATCTCCTAAATCATAATGATTGATCATTGACCAGTCAGTGGTCTCGTAATAGAGTGGTGGTAGAATGACAATATCGAGCTTATTAAAACCAATAACTGCACAATAACGTTCACTGATCAAAACAACTGTCAAAAGTGTTTGCAAATTACCGCAAACGACAGATATTCATTTGTCATTATGTACGAGATTACCATTTTAAGCCATTTCTGTCAATGAAGTGCCAGTGGTTGACCATTGTGGAAAGTCATTATGACGCCATTATATTAGTAGATTACCAAAACTTGTCAAAATCAACTATTATGAAGTCAATGATAGACCATTCTGACACTATTGTAATAGCAGACTTGAGGCCCTGTACTTCTGTAGTGTAGGTACCTGTGCAAACACATGTCCAGGATAATGTGCTAAGAAAAGTCCCCAATTCTACTAGCACTGACATCGCTTGACTACCGTAATCAACTAGCAACTACGTAAACTAAGTAGTTTGTCGAAAAATTCAGTCCAGTCACAATGAAGGTATTATGATTTCATACTAAAGAATGTAGCCTATTGAATCTTTAACAATTCTGGTGAAAAACTGATACCACAAAGTGGTCTGTAAACAAAATCGACTTGTAAACGAGAGACGGGCAAGGCACGCATAATGTTTGCACAGACTTGAATGATGCACGTCAATTTAAAGAGTAAATCAGTGTACTGTTTTATTACTGTGACGTTAGTTTTCGTGATATTTTATTTAAATAATACCAGTTATTTAAAGAAAACAGAAGTCGAAATTCCACGGGTTACAAACAGGCCTTTCCATAAAACAACTACTGAAGAGATAACGTACACTAGATCGAGAAAGAAAACCAAACATATCTTGCTGTGGACTAACCCTAATTCTTACCCATTTGTTTATTTCGGAGAAGGAAATAGTATTTTCAAAAATAAAAAATGTGAATATGTCAATTGTTTTGTTACTAGTAACAGGCAATTTTTAAGAGACTACACTGAATACGACGTCATTGCGTTTAATGGACCTCAGCTTGTAGAAATTATGAGCAGTGACGACCTTCCAAGAGTGCGAACTTTTCGTCAAAAATACGTGTACGCAAATGTTGAAGCAGCAGCTAACTATCCTATCTGCAACGACAAATGGGATAATTTCTTTAACTGGACGTGGACATATAAACTGGATTCTGATGCCATCTGGGGATATATTGCTATATTCAATTCAAGTAATCACGTTATTGGACCCAGCACTGATATGGATTGGATGAGCGTGGACGATATGTCTCCTATTGACAAAGATTTAAAACAAAAACTGTCATCCAAAACCAAAGTGGGAGCCTGGTTTGTTTCTAATTGCAACACATTGAGTAGAAGAGAAGAATTTGTTAATGAACTTCAAGCATACTTAAAGGATTTTGATTTTAAAATTGACGTGTACGGCTCATGTGGTACTTTTCAATGTCCGAAATCTATAATGCCTCGATGCCTCGACGAGTTGGAAAGAAGCTACTACTTTTATTTTGCATTAGAAAATGCTATTAGCGAAGATTATGTTACAGAAAAAATATTGTATGCTCTGGATCACTATACCGTGCCCGTGGTCTACGGTGGAGCTGATTATTCAAGGCAAGTATGAATAAAATAACTGGGTACTGTAAACTTTACTATTGTAAAGTTTAGTTAATGGAATATGTATATACTTAATTTATTTCATATTTTAATTTCAGATATTTGCCTCCTGGTTCATACCTAAATGCTAAGCAATTAGGAGCAAAAGATTTAGCCAGTGAAATATACGATATTCTAGAAAACCGTGAAATTTATTATCGATTTTTTAGATGGCGAAAATACTATATAATTCGCCGCAGGCATGAGAGCCCAATAACTGATGAATATTGCAGGTTCTGTGCCATGGTGAATGATGAAGAATTAATGGCAAAAAAAACCATTTATAAAAACCTCAGTTCTTGGTGGACTCCGCCCGGATTGTGTTAAAAAAAAGTAGTTAACTAGTTTAGCAACAGGTATGTGTTCTTATTTGAGGTCCGATATGCATTGATATCTTTATATTATATACATTATTTTTTAACCTTTATCTAGATTAACTAAAGATTACATGATTGGCAGCGATGTCTTCTTTGAGACCTTCGAAAACAACCTGGCTTGTAAATGATTTAACATATCTACAACTAATGTTGACAGTTATTGAAACCCATGGTGGAAACATTCAAGTGTTATCTTGGTGATGATTGTGTTACCGTGTGACTTGTGTAACATAATTACACAAGTCACACACTAAAATATTGTGTATCAACTAAGAGTAATTTTTATCAGATAAATATGAGCAAAAGTAAATAAAACTACACGTATATATAAAAAAAAAACATTAGATTTATTTACAAGTTGCATGTTTTAAAGCTCGTCCGTAAACCTGCGGTTGCGAACGTTTTGCCAGAGAGGCAAGGTACCCCAGTATCGTGATCGCGACGCGAGGTCTTTCTTCATCGTCGATTGACTTGCTATTTCCAGGTACTCCATATTGCGTCCCGATGTCGCTGCCTCCCATTTTAGAGGTACAGGTACGGGCTTATTGGGGTTTCTGAAAATTTCATAAACAAATAAAATAAAAGAGATATACTTGAGTCCTTGTAATTACTATTTGATAGTCATGATTTCTGGGATCATTGGAATATGCATTCGCTCGCAGATCGCAAATCACAGATACTGGATATGTAAAGTGACTTTTTCAAGCCATGTCTATTCCTCTGCTGGGCAAAGGTCTCCACTCAATTCCTCCCAAGACGGTGGTTTCCATCTGCAGGAACCCACTGTTTACTGTTATGCGCAGCTGTCAACATGCATGCGGCTGGCATTAGTCAACGAATAAATATTACCACAACAAAAAGTTTAGAAAAAAAGAATAAAGAGCAATTTGAAGAATAATGTCAAGGAATTAGTGGTGTACATAATAAAATGGAAATTGATAAACTTCATCACTCATGTGTGTTCTAGGGGATAGCGAATTTAGAGATTTATGTATGTAGGTAGTTACTAGTTGACTTGCTTGATAATTAAACAATTTGATTTTATCAAGGTTCCTGGAAAATAGAAATTCGGCGCGAGCTCCTTCGTATTACTTACCCAGAAGTAGCAAAGTTGGTAAACAGCGTTACAATAGTTTCGCTCATCTTGATGTCTTCAGGAGAAATTGGTTTTTCGAGGAACCCAATGGGGAACAAATGCATCAGGTCATCGGCGTGACATACTCCTGAAATAGACAACCAGCATTATTTTCTCTTTCAACTTTCAGGGTAATCCACGGAGTATACTCCTTGGTGTAAACCTAGGAAGGATTGACTGGTAGATTAACTTATTCCGTCAAAACATTTGAAAAGCAACAGTAGGTCAAGTTATCATAAAAATAAGTCATCATCATCATCATATCAGCCGAAAGACGTCCACTGTTGGACATAGGCCTCCTCCAAGCGTCGCCACAACAACCGGTCCTGTGTGTCACACATCCATTGCAAACAGTAAAAATAAGTAATAGGTACATAAAAAATCGTTGTTTTTTTTATTTCATTTAAGCCTACTTGGGCACTTATGAAGATGAAGAAGCTAATGCACGGTTCCAATTGATCGTTTTCTTTAAAAATAATCTCTCTCTTTCCTAGAAACGAAGCCTGAGCTCCGGCAGGGAGAACATTATATCATCATCTTCCTGCTCTTATCCCATTTTATTTTGGGTCAGCGCAACACGATTTTTCTTCCTTTCTGTTCTATCACTCGTCACGCTATCACTAACTCCCTTTTCTTTCATATCACTTCTCACACAATCTATCCATCTTTTCTTTGGCCTCCCTCTCCCCCTCCATCAATCCACATGTAAACTCATAACTTTTTTAGCAACATGCGTTTTGTCCCTCCTTTTCCCATGACCATACCAAGACAAACGATTTCTTTTCAACTTTTCAGTCACTAGCGCTACTTTCAGGGAGAACATTATAATCAATACTAATTTTGCTACTTCTGTTTTGACAATTTACTAATCATTTTAATTTGGATGATGTTAGTAGATAAGTCTTGAGTGTTTACTAGATACGAAAGGGACTGCACGATGATAATGTTATGTACTATGAAATCTATAATCAGCATGATAACCAGTGTATACAGCCATATATACCTACTTAATACATGTTCTACAACAATTGATGAAATAACTCACCGTAATTTCCTTCCGGATCACCAAATATTTGTGAAAAGCTGTTTGTGGCTCTATAAGCCAATTCATACAAGTAAACTGGATTTTTCGTGTAATTGAACACCAGCTCAATAGCCTCGACGGCTGGATATGCGAAATACGAGTCTGTGTAAATCTGCAAATAATAAAACAATAAGTATAATAATTCCGCAAAGACATTGTGGCGATCACAGAACGTGATTTACTCTCGGTAACTCTCTATGCCCAGAAAGATTTGTATTGAAGTATAGATAAGTTATTTCAAACAAAAGCTTTTAAAGAAAATATTTTTTTCATACCACGTTTTTATAGCCTACCTATATAATTAATACTCGTCAAGACGAATCATACGAGCCCGAACTCGATGTGGTTTTGTCGTTTAACTACCAAGTTCCTATAGCCACCTTCCGGTTCCACCATCAGATCAGCTCCTTGTCATAATAATTTTGCATTGTCATCTGATTTACAGAATTTCAGCTCAATGGATAACCGGGAAGAGGGACAAATTTAATTAACAAGATTTGATGATAGACAAACATCGGGACAGGTGAAACTAAATAAAAGCTTTTAATGAAAATCCTCCAAGCTCACATGAAAATAACGCAAACAGCCCTTTCTCGGACATGCCTATAACTTTTTTACCAGAGAAATTATTAAATAATTCCTCCAGTGTCAGAGTTTTACTTTCTAAAACCCACCTATGTTCCTTCTGTGGCCTTTTGCGACAGTCACGGTAACTCACCCGTACAATCCCGGAGGCACTTTTTTATTTAACAAATCATAAAACGACTTCTTCCTCTTAATTCATGAGTCCCCAAGCGACCACCGGTGGCCGCGCATCTATTGTCTTACTATTATGTCTCTAATTGACGGTATCTGAAGGGTTAAAATTTATGAAGTATAACCTGATATTTTGATCTTATTTTAACGCAAAATGCGATTTTTTACAGACCACCGCAGGCAGTTCGTGGTGTACTATTTACAGACTTATACAGGTATAACTAACTAGCTCTTGCCCCAGGCTTCGCTCGCGTACATAAATTAGGAATAAAGCAACTTTCAATCCATGTAAAAATTTAAACAATCGGACCAGTACTTTCACACATCAAATCCAAAAAAAAAAACATCTTTTTATAATATTAGTGTAGGTAGATAAAATATGTACATATTAAAACAAACTATAAGTATATATATAATTTACTAAAGCAGAGAAATATTATAAGTAGGTACTTATAAGTTTAAAATTTTGTAAAATTATTTGTGTATTTTGTATATGGGCCTTAGTTGCCTGATAATATAATAAAGGATTATTATTATCATGCTTAATTATGTTCAGGGGAGAGGTAGTGATCGTTGAACATATTTTCAAAAGATGGAATAAGCACTTAGGGCTGGTTTCACTTATAAAGCAAAGCATTCCATAACCACACTGCTTAAACTGCGAACAATTATCATAAATGGTACCTCCACTCTCAAGTTTTTAGATGTCTTAGAACCTAGTATGTGTATCACGAAGGCTCGTAAAACTTTCTTGAAGATAAGCAGGGTTTTAAAATTGAATAGAATACTGTAGAGCAGAAACCAGATGTGTAAGTTCCGGCGAAAACGTACTACGTATCTAATTTCTAACTGCGCAAATTAAATACTTATAAATCCTTATGTAAATATTTTAAAGTGGCTCCATATAGTTAATCTAATGTGATAGAAATAACTGATTTCAGTGTAGATGGAGAGTATTAGGGACTGTGCAAGTGCAATACAATTAGTGTTAGTACAATGTAAATCTATAATTCTGTTAATAAACGTGTAGATAACGATCTGCCACATCCTTCTGACTTTAAATGCGCAATAGCCAATCATCGTCATCATCATTTCAGCCAAAAGACGTCAACTGTTGTACATAGGCCAAGCGTCGCCACAACGTCCGGTCTTGCGACCCTGACCAGGTCATCAGTCCACCTTGTGAGAAGCCTTCTCTCGTCTTTCGGTACCTTTCGTTCCCATAGAGCACCTGTTCTACGAGCAATGTGCTCTGCCCATTTCTACTTAAGTTTGGTGTTTCTTACAGCTATGTTGGTAATCTTGGTTCTCCAAGCCAATGTATGTCCACCAGCCAATGTTTGCCCGACGGCCAATGTTTGCCCAGCAGCCAATATTTGCCCAATAGCCAATACATATGTTTTATCAACTTTCCATCAAGTCTCATCGTGTTTACGACAAAGGTTTAGTAACTTACATCAAGGAGTCCGTTCTGTGTTGCCTGTAGATCGTTTTCCTTCAGATATTTTTGTCGTATGCTTTCAGTAATCTCGTCAACGTACGGTGAATTCTCATAGTAGAATGTCACTGGTGCGATAGTATCGAAAGCCGAAATGAATTCTTCATATCTGGATTCATTTGCTGTTATCCCTACAAAACAGAACAATTTTTATTTAGTACTCGTATCTCACTTAGGCGGTATCTTAATTTTAAGTTTACGTAACCACTGAGTAAACCCTCATTTCTCATTTATTTAAGCTATTTAAGTCAGCTTCAAGTAAGTTGAATATTTCTCAAACTCTCTTTCTGACGACGTCGGGTTTGAGACAACTCGATTCAAAAACCTTAAAAGTGATTCGATTTCAAAATTGTTGTATTTTTCCCATTAGCTTAAAGAGGTAATGAAACTTCCAACTATATATTGTGATCACCAGACGACAAATAAGTAAATAGAGTTTAATATCGTGCTGTGACTTGATCCGTTCCCGTATAACTGCAATATGAACGTCCTACTAACAAAAATACAGTACAGTAAAGTACCGAGTAGATGCACAAACTTAATGTACGACAGCTTGCTTTGTCTACACAACGAATAATGAAACTTACAAACTGATTTCAAGCACCCTTCATGTGTGGTAAGACCTGTCATCCATGGTACTGCTGGTACGTTAGGGATTTTACGAGGACTCCTCTTCAAGAATGCTCCAGGTAGGTCTGGCTCCGCCACCGCTTTGAATGGGGTCATTGGCTCATAGTCCCACTCCTTAAAACACAATATTTCAACATTAAATTATGCGGTGAATGAGAACTCACAAATGTACCATAATGATAATTATCACATAATAGAAAATATAATTTATTATGACTTGACAAATGTGATTTTAATGCTATTCAAGAATAAAACAATCGCAGACGAAATAGAATAATAAGTGCGTAATATATTTGTGTGGGAATAAAAAGGCAAAGCAGACGTACATAAAAACGAAATTCTGTGTTGATGATGTCATAGCTGTCCTTGGTCCGAAGACAGCTGATCATTTTTTCTGAAGGTGATTGTGGGCAGTCCATAAACTTAGCCAGCCGAAACGCGTTGCGGAGAGCTTCACCAGGTGGCGCCTCAGCCCATGGCACTAGAGCGGTACCCGACTCTGATATTCCTTTGTGAAATAGTCCTGAAATGATTTTGAATTTTATGTAAAAATCTGTAACTTCTGTATTACTGAATAACTCATCAACGTCCAGCCCTTGAACCTAGAACGCTGAAATTTTGCATAGAGCTGCTGAAGCCGCTTAGCCGCTTAGCTGCTTTATTCCTGAGTGACATAGGCTATATTTTATGTACGCGGACGGAGCTGTAGGCAAAAGCTAGTAATGTTTATAAAGAATAAAAAGGATTTTTTAATATTCATCCACTAAGAGGATGAAATAGAAGTTCGGTTTGTGTCGAGAAACCTACTTTTTTTCTAAAACAGTAGGATCTGGAAGTCTGACAATCAGGTTGCTCTACCTACGTTTTCGATATCAATCGAATCTCAGCTATAGTGCAGTGTGCGTGTCATTAACTATATTACGTTTTACGCTCAAGGCTTAATTTGAATCATAATCAAATCATACTAATTCTCAGGCACATCTCGACGCGAATTGAATTTAGTTCTTTATAGTAAGAGTAGGTAGGTGCATAAGATACTGACTCCAAGAGTAATCTTTGTCCTCTATATTGCTTACACTTTCACACTTCCCACTCGACCGCAACACAATAGTTTAAAGTTCTTTGAACTCTCACAATATTTAGCGCCAATGTGTGCGCGCACCTCTTTATGATAAACCAATCCAGCCGTTACTAGGCTATTAGAAAACTTAAAAATATCAAATAACGAGGTAGAAACGTCTTAGAAAATTGATTGTGAATTAAATAATCCTACTAATATTATAAATGCGAAAGTTTGTATTTATGGAGTGATGTATGGACGATTGTTACTCTTTCACGTAAAAACTACTGAACGGATCTCGATGAAACTTGGTACACGAGTAGACCATATCCCTGAATAACACATAGGATACTTTTTATCCTGGGATTATGAACGCGGGTGAAGCCGCGGGCAAAAGCTAGTATTGAATTCACAATCATGTTTAAAAAGTGGAAACTGTCTGATATTTTAACGCACAGCCAAAACTACCGGACTAGAAGAATGAAATTTTACGGAAGGTTTCTATTCATGACGTAGGCGAGCACTAGGAGAAGATTTTTTTTTAATTCTCTCCCTTAACGGTAAAAGGGTTCAAAGTTCGTATGAAGAAACCCTAGGAGTATTTTTACGCGTGCGAAATCGCTGGCAGAAGCTTCCATTAGATATATCAGTAGAGTTTACTACAGTCCCCAAACATTTATGAAATGGTACATACTGATACAAGAGACCTCATCCTGTGAGTCGATGAATAAAGGATCCCTGTATGATCCAGTTCTACCTGCAGATTCATAGCCTTTCATTAAATTCTCTATCGTGAGTGCTCTACACAGCCTCAAAATCTGCACAACTATCCGGGCCAGAGAACCTTATCTCTGAAGAGAATCCGATAAAATGATGAGATTCCTTGCGTCTGACAAGGGTATTTAACTATTTATCTAGTCTTAAGAGATTTACTTGCTTTGTATTATATCCTCGAATAATAGCAAACTAGCAAACAACATAAAATGTAATGAGTGAGAGTGTGAAATCTCGATATGTTATGAGTGCTAAGATGAATGCAATAATTCTGATCCGAAGATGATTTACAATGTACACTTTTATTAAAGAGTTCTAATAAAGAATTTTAAATTTTAATAGAGCTATACTAATATTATAAAGAGGAAAGATTTGTGTTTTTGTGTGTATGTTTGTAATGAATAAACTCAAAAACTACTGTGCCGATTTCAAAATTTCTTTCACGATTGAAAAGCTACATTCACCCTGAGTAACATAAGCTATATTTATTGCCCGTGCAAAGCCCGAACGGGCCGCTAGTAAAGAATAAACTTAAAAACTACTGGACCGATTGTAAAAATCCGTTTTTCTATAGAATGACACTAATATCACAGACTAGAAAGAACGAGTAACATAAAAAAATGCCTAACAAGAAAAATCGCTTCTTTCAGAGGTCAGGGACGGCTTTTGTCAGTGGTATTAGAGGTCTTAGCTTAAACGCCTCTCGTTTCCAATGCTGGGACTCAGGCCTCCTCTCTAGGAGAGGGAATGGGCCGGAATTCACCACGCTGGCCCAGTGCGGGTTGGCAAATGTCACATGTCTTCAAATTTTTGGTTCTAGGACATGCCGATTTCTTCATGATTTTTTCTTTCACCGTTTTAGCAGTGGTAATAAAATAAATTACACAAAGTAATGCGCCTGGCTGAGTTCGAACCCGCGACCTAAAACTCGTAAGTCGGGGCCATTACCACTCGGTCACTACTGCTCTTGTCAGTAGTATTCGTCAATTAACTATTGTAATTATCAAAATAGCTTACCTGCACTAGTTTCTGATATCATGTGGTAGTGCACGCTGGCTCCACCAGCACTTTCTCCGAATATTGTGACAGAGTTCTTGTCGCCACCAAAACTCTCAATGTTCTTCTGAATAAACCGTAGAGCCTCTTGTTGATCCTTCAGTCCATTGTTACCAGGACAGTGTTCATCTTGAGTAGATAAGAAACCTAATGGACCTGTAATTTTAAGGTATTGCTGTGTTAGTCAAGTCCAAATTGTTTTTATCTTTTGTGCAAAATATTTTGGTAGGTCTAGTCTCGAGAAAACTTATAGTTGTGTTAAATATGTACCATCGCGGTCATTTCTGCCTGATCACTTTAAAAAAATCGCTTAAATCCTGCGGCGTGGCGCCAAACCAAACCCTTTGAAGTTTTCGTTTTGAGTGCAAGCAAAAATGAACTTAGCGGTAGGTCAGGCGGAAGTGTCTTTTACAGTACGTAGTCGTTAGCTACTCACCTAATCTGTAATTCGTAGTTACTAGTATGACATCTCTATCCAGCAGAAACTGTGGCCCATACATTTGGGTGGTGGCGTCTCCACACATCCACCCACCACCATGCAAGAACACCATGACCGGTAAAAGGCGTTTTTCAACATCCTGCGGATTTTCAAATAGATTACCATGGGCTTTGTTTTGACTTGTTAAAATGTTAGTGCGAGTGAGGAAGCTTTACATCCTACATTATCTCTCTATATCCCTTTGCAATTCAGTTTAGGTTGTCAAATGGATCATGTTAAGAGCTCATGGTAGAGCCTCTAGACATAATTGTATTGTGAAAGGAGGTTTCACAACAAAAGTTAGATAAGTTGATAGTACTTTTTTTATTATTGATATAAACTAGTGCTTGACTGCGATCCCACCTGATGGTAACCAGTGATGCAATCGTTGATGGTGAGGCGCACTATTTTATTAAGAGCCTATTCACTCTCTTCTTTTCTATTTCTGTCTGATGGGAAGACCGCAGCAGGCAAATTGTTCCAGTCCTTCGATGTACGCGGTATAAAAATTACAACGCGGTATAACGGTATAATTACTTTAATTTATGTTTATACAACTTTGAACTCGCAAAAACAGAATCCGTGTAGACAGTGTTAAAAAATTGAACCGACCTTTTAATTACGGTTCGTTTTACTTGGTTGGTTCTGTCCTTCCTGTTAAAATAAAAGAACAGCTAAACGATTATAATACGCACATTACTTATAACCGGCGTGTAGACGTTGAGATACAAACAGTCTTCCTGGCCAACGATGTCCTGTTGGCGAATGTATGGGTTTTTCTGCACACATACAGGGCTGACAGTGGTCGCATCTAACGTTCCCTCCCATGATCCTATTGGAACAGGAGCCTGTCAAACAGATAAATTGATTTGTATTCAATTTATTGTATATTTCTGTACAAGTGTTAATATATATCTACATCTGAATTCTTCTTCTTCTTCTTCCTGCCCTTATCCCGTTTTATTTGGAGTCGGCGCAACACGTTTTTTTCTTCCATTATGTCCTGTCGCTCGTCACGCTAACACTAACTCCCTTTTCATTCATATCACTTCTCACACAATCCATCCATCTTATCTTTGGCCTCCCTCTACTATTAGGTACCTATTAAATATTATAAATTAATAGATATATACAAACTTAACATAATAATAATATGTGCAAACAAGTAAAAAAGGCTGAAAAACGGGGAAAACTCAAAGGGCATAAAAAAATTCGTCCACATCGATGTTAATGGGAATAAGTGCCCAGAACCAAGTCAATAGGAATTTATTTTAATTATAATATATTACATCTCAGTAACATTGGTCAGATATTATTAAGATAAAACTATGAACTTTAAAACGCGTACCTATGAATTATTTATCAAGTAGGCACGGCGAGGTTGCATTTGACGTACAACAACTCCCTACCAAAATATATTTTAGTCAGATTAGTCATTCATTACACGCCTAATAAAACATTGCTATGCCACTAGAGCCACACCAACTTGAAAATAACGCAGTTTATAATTATGTATGTAGAGGTAACATGGGGGGCCAGGGTTATCTGAAAAGAAACTCGAGCCCCGGTATGAAGGCTAGAAGAAACGGGGTGGGTTTTTAGTCAGTAAAAGTCTGACACTATCTCCCGCTCCACCCAAGAGCAGGGGTTGTCATTGGATTATGTTTGCCCACCAAAAAAAAATTCTGTTACTTCTTCTACTTGGATTGTATAGTTTTACACTAAGAACACTTGAGGTACCGGCAGTACCGGGTAAAATGGGATGAATAGAGACTTAGGGGTGAATAGAAACAAAACTTTGGTTTGGTTTTTTACTTTGATACCATAATATCGGCCCCTAACACCGGATTGATTTTTTAATAACAATTCATTAATAAATTGATATAATTAAATACTGCAAAAAGTATTAAAATATCGAGAAAAAACCCTGTATAGTTTTGTCTCTATTCACCCCATTTTACGGTACTTGCCTATATTTTTCATGTAGATTTTTAGAAGGTATCTTATTTCTATGGCCTATCTCCGGGTTCCCCTATATTAGTGAGGTTTGTGGTTAGCTAGTTATATATACATATAAAATACCATATTTTGCCTGCAGCATCGCGCGCGTACATAAAATATAGCCTATGTCACTCAAGAATAAAGCAGCTTTCCATCGGTGAATAAAAATTAGCAATCGGACAATTCAGAAATTACCTCTTACAAACAAAAAAACAAACCTTTCCTCTTTATAATGTTAGTGTAAATAAACCTCACTAACATATTATATTAACACACATATAGGTATACACATTCGCTTAAATTATATTTACATATTATTTGGGTATTGTCGCAAAACATTAATAAATAAGATAAGAATCTTGATGATAATCATATCTATTGAGGTAAGTAAGTATAGTCGGTGTGTAATCACCAAAAAACGTAGATATCTGCATTAATATTACCGAAACCGTTGGTGACGTGGGTTCATCTGTTTTTCTATAATAACAAACCGGTTTTTAAAGTTGTGTACCGGTAGTACAGAAGCAACTTGTGTGTAGGGCGACCTGTCGTACATTGTTAGATAATTTAAGGCTTCATAATTTAACCCTTCAGATACCGTCAATTAGAGACACAATAGTAAGACAATAGATGCGCGGCCACCGGTGGTCGCTTGGGGATTCATGAATTAAGAAAGACTTTATTCGTTGAAATATTGAATCAGATAGGATTGTTAAACTGCAACTTACTAAGTAGGTAATAGTGTATGAAAATTCTCTTAAATAAAAAAAATAAAAACTATCTATTACAATGATTAGAACATAAAATCACAGCACAAAGTAAATAAATAAATAACTACCTATTCAACAAACACTCAATAAACACACTATTACACTATACTCTTTATAATTAAAAAATGTTTCTCTAAGAACAATTACAATAAGTATACAATAAATCAAACCCTGTGTTTATCAACGGAATGGTTAATTACCTAATGTAGGTAACATTTAATATGATAAATACGATTAGAAACTAAAAAATAAATGAAGCAGGTTATCATGTTAGGTATCATAAATTTCGCTGTGCGGTAATTGAATCATACGTTTATATAGCTGTATATATACCTTAAATCTTAGATCTCCAAGCGGCGGGACAGCGAACGGGATGGCAGTAAAAGCAGCTACTTGGCGTCCTCCTCTGGTTTGCATGTAGTAGCCCGCTACTTCCCCGAGCGGTGTCTGCACCACGGGCTGTTCTTCTCCGTTCCCATCACTAGCGTACAACGTTAAAACTATACTTAAAATTAAGAACGTCACTTTGGACTTCGACATTTTTCTTAAGTCGTCAAATAAATGGAACCTGTTTGGCATGATCACATGCAAGATGATCGTGCCGCTTCGAAAGCAAACACGAAATGATAACAAACGGCGGTGTGTCTTGAGTTTTTATTATATAGCGATCCGTAGCTAAAGTACTTACACTGTTGTATCACGTTACATTGTGGCCTGTGGCTTTTCTCTTACTCATTTTGTTAGGAAGGAAAACGAAGAACACCAAGTGCGTTTTTGAATTATAGAGTATTTTTTTCCGGTTCTTTTAAACAGTCATCGTAAACACGTTCGAAAACCTTAATCCCTGCGATTTCATAACGTAATTGTTTCTTTTAATTATGCAAGCATACCACTTTGTTAAAATGTGTTCAATTCAACATCTCGTTCGGACTAATGGAGTGGTCATGTGGGATATTTCCATAATGACCAGGTAAGCTGGTCGGAACTGCGATAAATTACAGTGGCTAAGGATGGTATTAGCACGTGGATCGTTTTACCTGTTATTATAACAGCTAACAATCTTCTATTGTGTAGGTACATTTTAGTACTTTGTTTTTTTTTCTACCTGATGGTAAGCAGTGATGCAATGGTTGATGGTGAAGACACAATTAGGAGCATATTCAGTCTAGCCTTGAAGACACCCAAATTATATTCGGATGGGAACACCGCAGCAGGCAAATTGTTCCAGTTCTTCCATGTACGCGGTATAAACGACGAGGCGAAACGCTTAGTCTGGACCGTAGAGGTTTCAACGACGTAAGGATACTCGCTGTACGACGGGTCGTCCGATGGTAGAAATGGTAGTTAGTTAGTTTATTTAAGAATGCTCCAGGGCAACCAGTTCTGCCAACTCCTTTTTCATGAAATAGCCATACAGGATTAGACCAACTGAGAAGGTTGTACTGATAATTATTTTTTAAACTTAAACGAGTGTAGCCAAATTAGACAGATAAAGTATCAAGTATGAAGGCTTTTGCGAACGACGAGCAATGGGTGGCTCATCGTCCGGCCGTCCGGTAAGAACCGAGTCCAGTCGTCCATGGCGCGTAGTGTTCCGTGCGCTGGCAACAAAACCTTAGGTGCTCAAAAAAAAAGAAAAAGAAAGAAAGAAAAACGTTTATTCGAACCTCACAGATACATTTAAATTAAAAAGCAGTAGAATACCACAGAACACAGGAATCCTATTCTTCTGTTCTGTGTAGACTACGATACAATACAGAAAATACCATACAATTTCAACGAGGTCGATGCCCGCTAGGGCCATGGCGAATTTCTAAAAAGAAAACCTGTTGTCCTGGAACCCAAAAGGCCATTGGAGGAACATAGGCAGTTAGTCAGTAAAAATCAGATTTCCCACTTTCTGAAAAAAAAAAGCAGGAAGACTTGATTCTCTGTCTTAATTCGGTCCGTTTTTCTGTGAGCATAGCGTAAGGAAAAAATACACGCTGTAAGTAATGTTTAACGTTTTTCTCATAAAAAAAAGTAGCGAAACGAAACAGTTTCAATTGAAGCTACAATTCTGGTGCATCGATAAATAGTAGGTACCTATACTAGCTTGGGCACGCCACAATAGTTTTTACACCATGTTATATTTTTTTCCCAAAGTATTTAAAAAGGACACAAGTTGGATACCACGGATATGAAGTACAACACAGGTCACGGAAGGTTATTGCGGGTATTGGGCGCAGCAAGCAGCTGGTTGCATGTTCAAAACAACCCTTCAGTCGCCTGGATGGCCCGGTGACTATGTATTTTGGCTGACATAATAAGCTCATAACTTTGTGATTTTTCGTGATACAGTTATGAAATTTTGGACATAGATTTTTTACATAAAATAGCTTTCGCAAATACAAAACTAATGTTGTATAGTTCTTCTGATGCATTCTGCTTTTAAATGACTTGACCGGTAAGTTCCTAAATGGTTTGAAAATAGAATTAAACCCGGTAGGTGGCTCTGCAGTCAGGTTCTCTTTTTTTTTTACGAACAGCGATCTTTGACGAATTGGCTTGTTGAGAGTTTGTGATATTCACTCAAATGTCTCACCGATGGCGGCGCAAGTGTTGTATCTTTCGGCATGTACGCGTCCCACCCGAGAGTGGGTTTCGTCAATGATGATTTACCCCGCCGAAAGAAAAAAATAAAATAAAAAAATGTCCGTGAAGGAGCGCTGTCGGTTCAGACAGGTCGTCCTTTCAAAAAGCAGCTCATCATAATATCATCTGATGATATTATGATGCTGTTGTGTACATTACAGAGCGATACATCTTTGCACCTTTAGCCTAATTTGATTGTTGATTTTTTCCAATCATCATCATCATCATCATTAGTTTGAAGTCTCAGGTTTGAAGGAATTGAAGAAATAAGATATTTCTACCTTTTGATTTTCGTATTTACGATATTAACTTATACTACTGTCCAAATTCAAGATGTTTTGAACACGTTTCTCACGTAGTAACAAACAATGTTGTTTTTCTAATTAGAGCATTCATGTTCACTGTTTTTGTACACTATCATACTTATCAGATAGTAGCACATATGTTTGCAGACTCAACGGGCGTTACATAATATGTACCTTTATAAATAATGATAAGAATTTCAGATACAATCATTATTTTGTGTGAGGTGCGTGCAAAAATAAATCGGTCTGCGTCTTCGATTTGTTTTTCGGTAGTAGCCAATTAAAATGGACTCGTGACTACTACCAGAGCCGCAAGGGTTAATGCTTTATAGTTAAGCAACTGTGAGCTAGTCAATTAGTGGATTGGTGATTATTTATTACATTTATGAGTCCTCCTCCGTGACCAGAAGTTTGCTTACTGATTCCACCTTACTTCGTGGAGCTTTGGTGATCGTTATGATTATGAATAGTCAATTTACTCGAAAGTCTGATTTGCTTCCTAGTGGTATTCAGCTGCATTTGGTTAGACTAAAAGGCGAATCAATTCAATTTAATCCAATTCAATTCAAAACATTTTTTATTAAGATTATAATATTCCACAACTATTAGACAACGCCGGCTGTCTCAAGCTAAACAGAGCTTGTGATATGAGTAGTGAGTACTAGACAACAGATAAATTTTTATCAACACATCCATCGACCAAGCATCAACCATTCACCAACCAATCAACAATTCTTATCATTTTTCCTGTTTTTTATTAAAAATAGGAAAAATCAATAAATAAAGAGTTCATTACGAAAAAGAGAGGAAGCACAATTAAACGTTGATTGATCATCTTCAAGTTTTAAAGTACAGTTCGTTCGTTTCCTGAAAAAAAATCTTGTGGAAGTTAGTTCAGCCCTTTTTTTTCGGTGGGCAAAAATCATCTTATGACAACCCCCGCTCTTGGGTGGAGCGGGAGATAGTGTGAGACTCTTCCTGACTAAAAACTCACCCCATTCCTTCTAGCCTCTTCATACAGGGGCACGAGCTTCCTTTCGATTACCCTGGCCCCAGTAGGACTCGACCCACCTGGGCTGCAGCTGGCTGACAACTCCTTAAAGGTAGTTCAGCCTTTCTATGTAGATAGGCTTCATACTTTCGGTTAGCATAAAAATTCGTTAAACTAATGGGTACATTAAAAAAAATCCGTTGCGCGTTGTTCGGATTTGCGATATTATCGCTTTTGACGCAATTCGAAACGCAGGGTTAGATAGATGGCAGCTTACAATGTAATTACTACACTTAATAATAAAATAACAATATTCCACAACTATCACACAACGCCGACTAGTCTCAAGCTAAGCAGAGCTTGTGTTATGGGTACCAGACAACTCATAAACATACTTATATATTTCTAAATACATACATATTATAGATAAATTACACCCAGACACAGAACAAATGATTATGCTCATCACCCAAACATTTGTCTTGGGTGGAAATCGAACCCACGACCTCCAGCATAGCAGTCAGGGCCACTAACTACTAGACTAACACAGGCCAGTCAAGATGTATTCTGTGCCAGTTAGATGTACACTGAAGATGTATTCTGTTCTAATTCCATATTTTTAACGGGAAATTATCACATAGCCCTTTCTCTTCCGCTCTTGGCGGAGTGAGACGGATCTGACTAAAAACGATCTGTGCTGTCTAAAAACGATGTGTGTGTCTGATCAGTTACCGTCTGCATTCTAGGGTTACGGACTCTTTTTAATCTGGGTTACGGTACCTCTTGCGAACAACCCCTCAGTCCTTATTTTTGAGGCGGGAAAAAAATTTTTTTCACGCTCTCTGGGGTGAAGCAAGGCCGTGCCACACCTTTATTGACGAAACCCACACTGTTCCTTCATTTCCACGATAACTCTTTAAAGTGTTTCTGTAGATTTCCGCAGCCCTAGCGAATTAATTAAATACTAAGGTATTGTTTTTTATCCGTGGCAAAACAATGGCAAAAATTCAAGGTTTTTTGAATGGTCACGTAAATATTTTTTTTTTCTGTTTTTAGTCATTGTTGTTATAGCAGCAACAAAAATACATCATTTGTGAAAATTTCAAATGTCTAGCTATCATGGTTCATGTGATGGAGCGTCTTTATCGTCATCATCATCAGCCTGCGTCAATCCACTGCTGGACCCACTTCTCAGCTTTAGAACGCCTGCTCAACATCGCATAGCAGTAAGAAGTGTAATTTTGCTGTAATTAGTACGTAATATGTCCGGATTCAATGACATTTCACTTATTTAAAATTCCTCAAACTGTAAATTTCAATTAACTTGCATTGAGAATCCAGAGTTTCATTTCTTTATGCTTTTTTGTTATGGTGGGGCAAATCATCCAATGACAACCCCCACTATTGGGCGACGCGGGAGATAGTGTTAGACTCTTACTGACAAAAAACCCACCCCGTTCCTTCTAGCCTTCATACCGGGGCTCGAGCCCCCTTTCTAATTACCCTGGCCCCAGTAGGCTTCGACCCGGCTGAGCCCCTGCTGTTGCTGAATACTCCTTACGGCGCACGGGAACAGTGCGCGCCGTCGACGACTTGGCCTCGGTCCAGACAAAAACCAGACGGTCGGACAGCGAGCTACCCATGGCTCACCGTCCATGTAGCCCGCGTCTACAGTGGCCGGAAATCGGGATCGGAATCCTGGCGACCTCCTCCTTACTGCGTCGCAGAAGGAGGCGACCGCCTGTCACTCTTCCTCGTTTCGGACCATGGCCTGAACCAAGGCCCGGCGCGAAAGGTCTCCGCCGCCGATCGCCCCCACGAAGGCACGACGATGCTCCGCCCAAGCAGGCACACCACGACTGTGTACTCCACCGTGTCCTCCGAGCGTTCCGCACAGTGGCGACACCTGGGCGTCTCTTCCGCACGAATCCGGTGCAGGAACCTCCCGAGCGAGCAATGTCCGGCGTCATACGGAAGGTAAGGACGCCGTAAGGTCTTTCCAGCCACGCCTCAAAGAGGGGACTTACCGCCATAATTGTGGCGTGCACGTACAGCCTGGTGACAGGCGGACAGAAAGACGTGTATCGAAGTCTTAATAATAGGGTCCGGTTTTACCCTTTAGGTTCGGAACTTTAAAAACGGAATACGTAGCTTATCTCTCGCTCGCTTGCTAGTGGAATTGTATTATCTATTTGACGTATACACTTCTGAACACATCTATTTGCCCACCTTGTATTTTCAGTTTCGTTTGATCCTAGCTAAAATTTTGTATTAGGTCGAGCAAAAAGTTTTTATGCAATTTTGAACCTGGCACATTCACAATTTCATTCAATAGTCTTTTTTTGAATTTCGAACACAGAATTTAAAGAAACAAAAGACAATTTGGAGCCTGTTTGTTGATATCAAACAATCGAATACTAAGAAAACTTGGTTTTATTGGTTTCATCATCATCATCATCATTTCAGCTGATACACGTCCACTGCTGGACATAGGCCTCCCCCAAGCGTCGCCACAACGAACGCTCCTGCGCGTCTCGCATCCAGCAGCTTCCCGCAACCTTCACCAGGTCATCAGACCACCTTGTTGGAGGCCTTCCAACGTTGCGTTTTCCGGTACGCGGTCGCCACTCCAGAACCTTTAGGCCCCGACGGCGATCTGTTCTGCGAGCAATGTGCCCTGCCCACTGCCACTTAAGTTTGGCAATTCTTTGCGCTATGTCGGCAACCTTAGTTCTCCTGCGGATGTCTTCATTTTTGATTCGATCACGCAAGGTAACCCCGAGCATAGCTCTTTCCATTGCCCTTTGGGTGACTTTAAGCCTTCTGATGAGGCCCATTGTGAGCGACCACGTTTCGGAGCCAGCTTTATTGGTTTACTTGGATTTAATTCTTGAACAAGTGATTGATATCTTTGGTTTTGCAACAAACATTACTTATTCTTAACATTCAGGTGAGGTTCTATCAATAATCTATGGATACTTCACCTGAAGTCGCCGCCTAAGCTGTGGCACTTAGTCGATCTGCGGTCCGAAATGTTTAGCGGAGGTACCTAGAGACTGGCGGCTTTGTTCGTCGCTAAGGAAGGCCACGATCTCGGGTCACAACTGAAAGGCAGGATCGATTCATCGTGAGAGCTTGAGAGATCGTCACCTTACCTCCATTGAGATACAAAACCAACTTCGCGACTTCCACGGAGTATCTGTGAGCACTCGAACTGTTCGGAGAAAGTTAAAAGAACGCGATATGGTACCACACAAGCCAGCTAATGGGCCCAAACTAACGCGAGCCCACCGAACAGCGCGCCTTCATTTCGCACGCAGTCATTTAAATTGGACACAGCAAGATTTGAGCCGTGTACTCTTTTCTACTGAGTCTAAAATTGTGTTACATGGCAATGATGGAAGGAAGAAGGTCTACCGACGTAAGGGAGAGCGTTTCGCATAATGCTGCTTTGAAGAGAGGTTTGCTTATGGCGGTGGCTCATGGACTGTCTGGGGCGGTATATCCGCGAGCGGCAAAACTCAACTTGGGTTGTTACAGGACCACGGCTGCCAACATTAAATGCTGAAAGGTACATTCGTGAGTGCTTAGATCCTCACGTGATACCATACGCGGACTATGTGGGCCCAAATTTCCTTTTTATGCATGATAATACAAGAGCCCATTATGGACTGGCCAGCCAGAAGCCCAGACATGAACCCCATTGAGCACATGTGGGACGAGCTAAAAAGACGTGTTAGGGCTCGTCAGCCAGTTGCCCAGACGATGCAGGAGTTGAAAACTGCCATTGAAGGGGAATGGGAGATGATCCCTCAAAATTTCATAGAGCGGTTGATAAACTCTATGCCTAATCGTATGACAGCTGTGGTAGATGCCCATGGAGGCAACACGCGTTATTAAATTAAACCTTTATTTCATAAAACATGTTTTTTATTCAAAAATCAATTGCCTTTAACAAGGCGCATATCCGACTTGATAGGTGTAGCTCCATGTCGTATGGTATTCTGAATTCAAATTTGAAACAATACGATCGAAAAAGATGGTAAAATGTATCAGGTTTAAAACTGCATCAACAGTTTTTGTTCAATCTAGCAATCATATTTCGGTAGGGGCCATCGAAACCTAAACTCTAAGGTGGGCCAATAGATGTGTCCAGAAGTATATTTAAATATTGACAATTTTTATTTGCTGACATTGTGTAGAAGAGATTTTTGTAATTTTTTACGGTTAATTAAATTCTGATTATAGGTACATTGACATTTGACGAAAGGTTTTTTTTTAATTCATGATACCACTTTCTCACCTGATGGAAAGCGACGATGCGGTCGACGATGGAATGCGCTTACCTAGAAGAAACTTATTCACTCTCGACTTAAATAGAGATAGACGGGTTGAAGCTATCAGGAAACACAGACTTCGGCAAGGAATTCGACTCCTTAGCTGCACGAACAATGAATGTGTTCCCAAAACGTTTTGTGCGTGTAGGTGGGATGCCTACTATGTACCGGTGGTGCATCGCCGTACGTCTGGTAGGACAACCAGAAACAGACCCGGAAGACGCAGTGATAGAAGGCCTCCCACAAGATGGACCGATGATCTGGTGAGGTAATCCGATGGATGCGAAACGCACAGTACAAAGACACTTTGTGGAGACCTGTGTTCAACAGTCGACGGACTTTCGGCTGAAATGATGATGACATTGACATGGCGTCACTATTTTGTATGCCTTACGGCGGATCATAGGTTGGACGAAACATTCTATTTAGGATCCTTAAATTGTATCCTGTTCAAAGTTAATAAATGGATTTGAATTTTAGCTGCACAATCACACAGAATTACATGCGAGCTAAATATTACCGAGTCACCCCTTACGTAGTACGTAAACAGTGCACATAACAATGCTATGAAATTAAGTAAGCGTTATTATCGGAGTTGTATCGGTTCTCACAATCGAGCACAATACACCACGGCTTCAGTTTACGCCCATATTATTATTAACACGATAGGCTTTGTTTATATTGCAGTTTACTTTGTTTTTATTAGTTTACTCACGTCACGCCACAATAGAGGCGTAGCGTGGACTAATTTAGACGTGGGTGAAGGCACATCAGCGAGGACTTTTCTATAAATTCCAAAACGAGACAGCGTCTGTCTCAAGCCTGTGTTCGACCACATCGTCGCTTACTGTCAGGTGAAACAATGGTTTAAAAAAACCCTTGTTCATAAAGAGCCCTCGCTTGTGCGTGTGGGGGGGAACCTCGTTGTTTACTATGACTATATTTTTTTTTATCTGGGACATCTAAAATGACATCCCCCGCTATTGAGCGAAGTGGGAGATAGTGTCAGACTTATACTGACTAAAAGCCCGCTCCTGTTTCTGCTTTGCCATTGTGCCAGGGCCGCGGGGATCTCTTTCGCATCACCCATGGCTTCAACCCTGTTAAGCCCCTACGGTTACTGACAACTCCTTGAGGCGCGTATGGCAAACCACGCGCCGTCGACGACCTGAACTCGGTCCGAATGGTTGCAAATTGCTCGCCATCCGCATGAATATTAGTAAGTATGGAACATAAGGAATCTTTAAATTTTCTGTACTTAAATGATTTCAATTTAATTTAATTTTACAAAAGCTGCGATTTCCGGAACGCGATCATTATTCGAGAACCTTTCGACCCTAACAGCCATCTGAGGAGTTCTAAACACGATTCATTTTACGACCTAAACTGAAAAGTTAAAGGGATGAAGATACATAGGGTATGTAGCTCCATCCCTCATTTTCGCTCGTACGCCTAACATTTTACACGTCATTGTAAGGCTACTGTTCTGCGAGTAATGCCTGAGTGTTGGAAGTTCTTCCACAAGGTGAACCGATGACATGGTTAGTCCCGCGGGAATAAGATGAAGGTGTGACGCACAGGACCCTTCATCGTGGCGACAGTTGGCATGCCTATTACCAACACAACTAAATTCGACAGGCCTGTTAGTCTAGTGGTAGTAGCCCTGACTGCTATGCCGTAGGTTGTGTCGTTTCCCACCCAGGACAAATGTTTGTGTGATGAGCATGGTCATTTTGTGCTGTGTCTGGGTGTAATTTATCTATAATATGTATGACGTGTGCGTTGTTCTAATGTAGTTCTAGCTTTAGAGGTGTGTAATCATTGCGATTCGTAGTGTTAGTAGTAGAGAAAAGATGAGAAATTCAAAGATGTGTAATACCCGTATGAAGGTGTGGCGCTTGGTAAAAATAAAATTAGCCACAGTTACTAAGGTTCCATACCCAAAGGGTGCCAACAGGACTCTATTACTAACCCTCCAATGTCCGTCCGTCCATCCATCCGTCTGTCTGTCGGCAAAATTAAAACAAAGTTAAAAATCAAAGGGGGTTCCCATTTAAGAAACGTTTTTTGTTTTATTTTAATATTGTACGTACGGAACCCATTGTGTGCCTGTAGTGTGCAGTTAGCAAAACCATATATTTGTAACTGCACACACTAATGACATTGTTACACGAATCGTTGGATTGAACAGTTCTAAGTAGCTGAGGCATGAGCTAGTAACTAGCTGAGGCATTTACAAATGCGTCATAGAACATTTTTAGTCACAGACCGCCTACTGAAAACATGGCGGCAGATAGCCGTCCTATTCAGAGTCGTGAGCTGAATATTTAAACGGAGCTTCTTACCTCAAACATGGCACTAACTACAATCTAGCCAATCAGGGGTCGTTGTGCCTCACCATGATGCTTTGATCACACGTACCGAGTAAAAGGGCGAGAGAGTAAAATGTTGCTCGGCCGAGACAGTGATGTAAGCGAATTATTAAGATAAATACTCGGCCGAACACTTGGCGCTGTGTTTACAAGTACCGAGTACTCGGCCGAGAGCACTGTTTCGCCCGTTTACTCGGTACGTATGATCAAGGCATTAGTCCATGTCATGTCAAAATATCAGGTGAGCGACCGAGCAAGAGAAATGGAGCTATTCATCTTGTATAGCTCCATTCTTTTAACAGTTCAGTTTAGGTCGACAAAGCTTTTGGTAGGGCCTCGGTTTGCGGCAGCAACGTTGTGAGGGATCCATATAGGTGAACAAGCATACCTTAAAAAAACCGTCAAAGTCTCTTCGTTCAGGTGGTTCAACCCACTTTCAAACCTCACAAATGAAATATACCTAATTACCTATATAATGAGGGAGCAAAGTTTTTCGTTGTATTTGCTAAATTAAAAAATATTTCATTCAGCGGACAAAGAATTTGCATGCACATTATTAAATCTCATCATCATCATTTCAGCCGATAGACGTCCACTGTTGGACCATAGGCCTCCCCCAAAGGTTGCCACAATGAACGATCCTGTGCGCCCCGCATCCATCGGATTCCCGCAAACATCACCAGCTTTCTTTTTTTTTATTAAATCTGCCGTTAATTTATTTCTATTGATAAATTTATTATAACTTACCTACATAATTGTATTTTCGCGCCCCAATCCTCAATTACGCAGCATTTATCTCATCTCAAGAGTCAGCATCACTTTTTAACCACATCCCTATTTATTCAGCAATCATGTAGAGGAAAGAACTTCTCCCGCTCTGTATGCAACGAAAAGGAGTGTTAGACTTTAACTGACTAAAACCCACTAACGTTCATTCAGTTGCTTTTTGCATTCCAGGGTCATGGTAGCTTTCGAACAATCCGCATCAAGCCACCCAGCCAAAAAACATAAACGAGTCTATCAATGATAGAATACTTAATCGTCGACAGGCATAACGGTAGCTTAAACTAAATGATATTCCAAACAAGTACCTATGTATGTATTGTTATGTAAAAACAATTGATGTTTGTGTGAGCTGAGCTACTGGATATAAAGAGGCCGTAAGCCATTATACATGTTTGACATATTAATGCGTTATTAACTTTTGGGATACTATTAATAATTACCCCGGCGTTACATCATATTGTCATTATATAAACGCACATTAAAATTATAGTATCGCATTGTGCGATAGCTTAACCGGCCACTGCAAGTTAAACAGGCACCAATTTCACATAAAACTGAGTGACACTGATGTTTGCCGGTACTGTAATCAGGAAAGTGAGACGCCTAAGCACCTTTTGTGTGGATATCCCCTTATCCACAAACGGAGTATCCATCTGGGCCGACACATTATTCGCCCGGTGGAGATTATAACTCAAAAAGCTAGGAGTATTCTAGACTTTCTGGAAGCCTCCGGGCTAAAAGAGTTACTCTAACAAGGTAGCGAGTCACAATAGATCTTTTAGGTCGCAGTGACTACATCTCCTACACTACGGGAGATGCATATATTTTCAAAAATAATAATCGCATTGGTGCGCCCGTGATTGCGTTTTAGTGGATTTTGGTATTTTTTACTGTTGATAGGCTCGCGTTTGACCATTTATCTCCTCCCGTGTCTGCCTTTCTGGTCCACGATAAACTCAAAAACTACTAGACGGATTTTCATGCGATTTTTACCAATAGACAGTGTGATTTGAGGAAGGTTTAAGTGTACAATACATGAACAGTATTGTAGAGGAAAGCCTTGAAATAAGATTTTAAAAATAAAGTTGGAGTCGACAACTAGCCCATCTTCCGTCAGGAGTTGCAAATCTTTTAAAAACAAATACTCGCAAATAATAAAAATAGAAACAACATTTTGATGGCTTGTATTTTGTCCAGCAACAGTTATTCCCTATTTGGTTGCTGCCTTAAAACGTGCCTAACTGTTCTAGTTTCGTAAAAGTTAACTGTAAATGCGTCATAAAAGAATTATGCAAACTGGCCAAGCTTACTTAGTTATCTTAGGTGTTTCATGCCCTCTTATAGACATAATACCATATTTGTACAAATTTTAAAAATATAATTTCTATACGTATTAAATATGTAGAAACGTGAGCGTTTCCTTAGTATTCGGGAAACTGGGACAGCAACGATGGTATTGTATTGCATTCGATTAACCAATAGGATTGCACAGAATCTCCGCTCCTCTCATTTTGGGCAATCTTTATTTTTCGGTTTCTTCGCTCCGCAGATTCGCTCCGCTCCTATGGACGGGCAGCCTAAGTCTGGTCAAGTCCAATCTACAAAGCCGGCGTAGGGCAGCCAGCCTTTCGGTGTTTCACAGGATGCATTTTGAAGAGTGTGTGCGGGAATTGCATGACTTCATTCCGCATCTCTTTTCTACCATAGGATAACCCGACGTACGGCAAGTATCCACCATTACGTTGTTGAAACTTCTATGGTCCGGACTAAGCGTTTCGCTTCGCCGTTTACACTATACCGGGTATATCGAAGGACTGAAACAATTTACCTACTGCTCAGCCTTCTCGACTGATTCTGATTTAGGTGTCTTGAATAGGCTCCTGATAAACTAGTGCGATTCACCATCAACGATTGCATCACTGCTTACAATCAGATGGGATCGCAGCCAAGTACCTACTGGCTTATATCAATAAAAAAAAAAACTCCAATTAATTTTTTTGATAACTGCACAAGATATAAAATGACAAAAATTATCGCCTTTTTTTTATTTGCCGGTGAACAAATTATTAAAAGTTAGGAAGTTCGAAGAACGCTGCTTCTAAGTTATCATGATAGAGAATTCTAATAACACCCTGCGCGACCAGAGGATCGTTGAAACCAGAACACTGAGGGCCTGAGCTGAGCTTAGACTGTGACCCAAATGCTTCTGCAGCCGACATCCCCAGTACGTTGTTACGTACGTCTTCAGGTTTTTGAAATATTGCATTTCTTGCTGAAGTAACGTTTTGTAGAATTGTGTTCAAAGTAGGTACCTATGTGAATATGGGTGTATGTGTGCGGCTGTTTGTATGATGCCACCATATTGCGCCTGATAAGCGGTGTTGATATATTCTGATGTTAAGATCAATGGAGAAAACACAGACTTCGGATCTAACTACTTTTGATCCATCAGTGTAAATACACAACTTTTTTGAAATACAACTTTTGTATGTTGTAGTATTTTTGAAGTGGATGTGCCTTTAGAGCTTTGTCACTTGGAGTTGCCATCGTGAGCTGTCGTACAGCATCTTGCATTATGTTTGATTTCCAGAGTATTTTTAAGGTGTCAGATATAAAGAGCCTAAATTCCGCGAGGGTTGTTTCCTTCCACACTGTAAGATGAAGTGGTGGCAGCTCCAGCATCTCCTGCGGGGCAGCAATAGGTGCAGTTCTCATACTGCTAGTGCTCGCCAGGCAACAGTTTTTCTAGGTCTTTTTGAGCTATGCTCAGGTCGATCTTGGGCCTCCACTTCTCCAGACTATAGAACCATATGAAATGATTCCTATCCTACGGATGATTCGATGACTGTAGTGCCAGTGAGTTTGACGATGATGCCAGTGACTTTGGAACTAAAGCCCTAGTTTGGGCCCAGTGTGTACATGCACTGCCAAACGGATATACTGGTTTTGTAATACAACAACTTGAATCTTACATGGCACAATGTAATAATGTAATAAATATTAGGTAGGTATAAGCACGGAACAGGTTTATGTAGATATAAGACATTTTATCGAATTGTTTTTATTCACTCCCACTCCACTCTGAGTTGTTACATTATTAAAAAAGAATAAAACTAAGTATAACAACATTTTTAATTTAGGATTTCGTAAGACGTAACTCAGAGATACTATAGAGCTTTATAGCACGGAGTAAGTATAGAAGCGTGCTTTATAGCTTTCGGCCGTTTTGCGCAGATGTGGATGTGACGCATATATAAATTTCCTAAATAATGATTAATTTTGCTAGTTTTAAGATTGCTACTTTTCGCGTAAATAAATTGATTTTATTTCTTTCTGATTTTTAGCTACAATTGGTACAAGTACCGAGCCAGTGCGTATCGTGTGCTAAGGGTCCAATTAATATGCGAACCAAACTATACGGTTAAGACGCCTCGGCTGCCACACTTCCGCGGGATATACACGCACATATAAATATATACTTGATATTAATAAATCAATGATGAAACTATACAGTCTATAATATATCAGTCTATAATCATACGCTAATCATCGATGTATTGTTATTTTAACTAAGGAACCTGCTGAAATTCAATTTCGGACAGGTTGACTGGTCAGACAGAGAATGCCTAAGGCCGCCTATGTAATTTGTGTTGCATGAAGATTAAATAAATAAATTTCATCTTGATTTAGAACGCTCTCCATAAATTATACTGCAAAGTAGAATCGCCTGATTAGTCGACATTTTTAAAAACTATAAGAAAATAATCGCAAGGTTCACTAACCTGGGCACCTGTCTATGGTTGAAATTAGTTAGCATAAGTTACCAGTGCAAAAAATATGGTGGAGAAAAATAGTCATAAAGTTAAAGATATATTGTTTTTATTAGAACGCTTACTACAGCTGTTATCTTCTAGGAGACTGAGTTCTGTTCATTTTTCTGTTTAAAATAATAAATATTCTGTTCAAAAGATAAGACCGTCTTCGTGGTCTGTATCTTAAATTTTTTTCGTTCAGTGTTATAGGAGACTCTTCCTTTTTCTCAAGAGTCATCGTTGATTTTGGAATAAGACTTAGATTCCTTCTTCGATACCTACTGGTTGAACTAAGGCATTGCTTATCGTTATTTCGTTTGTCTTCAATTTCATCTATTTTTCGTAATATATCGTTATTTTGTTGAACAATACGATCTGCCACAGTTTTTATTTGCGCCAAATCACTATTCAATTTAGGTAATTGAATTTTATTGACAAGCTCAAACTTTTCGCTTATTGCATTAACGGCCTGCATTAGGCTATTTTTTTCCTTGTCTTTTTCTTTATTTATGTCTGAACCACTACTGTGGGTACTGACAAAGTTCTGACATAGAGAACATTTCCATTGAAAGCCTTTGTCTCCGCTATCACGATGCTCCTTCACAGAATCATTAACACATCTCATATGGAAACAGGACTCACATATTCCACATTTGAGCCCTTCACCACTTCGAAGTGACCGCTGACACCGTTTACATATCATCCTAAAATGAAAATTATTTGTGAGTGCTAGAAGTAAAATTATATGAACATCCCTATTTTTATGAAAACTATATTATTGCCTTGTCCGACCAGCTTTAGCTTCAAGTTAATACTTAAATCATTTGTAACTCAGAAACAAGCATCATACAGAGCAAGCTTATAATGTTCCCATTGTTGGGACTCGGGTCTCGATTTACTTAGATGGGTCACTTATCCGTTTGCAAATTTAATTCTTTACTTCCGGTAGGAAGCTCGAGTTTTCAGGAGGTCTTAGTATGGTAATATTGGTAGTGTAATCGAATCCTAAAACTTAGGTATTATTGTAAAAGTTCTAAGGGTTAATTGTACCAGCAAGTAATATCTTTATGTGTGGTCAATCCAACTAAAAAAGGTAATGGCTCGAATACAACATTTTGTGACAGCAAAAATTATGATAACATAATAATATCTATCTATATATATAAAAATCAATGCCACTTTTCGTTGTTAATTTATAACTCAAGAACGGACCCACCTATCCAAACCAAATTTTTAGGCTTTGTTCGGACTATTTAGTAGATGGTTTATGTGAAGTTTGGTAGGGTAGGGTAGGGTATAGTAGGGTAGAGTAGGGTAGGGTAGAGTAGGGTAGAGTAGGGTGCAGTAGGGTATAGTAGGGTAGAGTAGGGTAGAGTAGGGTAGAGAAGGGAAGAGCGGGAGCGAAGCCGTGCGAGCAAAAGCTAGTACTTATAATAAATCTGTAGAGAGGTCAATTCTGTACATGAAATATATTTCCAAAATAACTATCAGGGGGTGATTAGTGATCGATACTGATGCCAAAAATGCAAACAGTACAATTTTTGTCTGTCTGTCTGTCTGTCTGTCTGTATGTTCTTTATAGAAACAAAAACTACTCGATGGATTTTAACGAAACTTGGTACAATCATTCTTCATACTCCTGGGCAGGTTTTAGTATACTTTTCATCACGCTACGATCAATAGGAACAGAGCAGTGACGGGAAATGTTGGGGAAACGGGAGAAATTACTCGACGGAATAAGCAACAGGATCCGCGTACGAAGTCGCTGGCAGAAGCTAGTTAATATATAAAATAATATATAAATAATAATAACCTTTGTTCAATTTCTGTGGACCTATTGGAAACCACGGATCCAATACAGAAGATCTTCGGGTTGCGAATAACAGAAAACAATTTAAAAAAAAATCACATTTGGTTCCGATTTCTTTGATATTACTTGTGCCGAAATATACTTAAAAACAATTTGTGAATAAGCACAAGTTGGCAAGCATTATAAAATAAAATAAAAATAGTAAAAATCTACATAAAATAGTTCAAAACATTGTAGACCTGTCAACGTTTGTACGTCACATGACAAAATATATTTTTTAAATGGTTCGCAGGAGAAACTATATATATTCTAAAAATGAGACTTTACTATCTTCCTCACAGACAAAATTCTAAAGACAACACTGAAGACAGACATAAACCAGGAAACATTTATTTATTTATATTATGTTTTCGCACGGGTGTTACAATTCTATGAAACTCTTAACTTTCCTCTACTACAATATTAATTCAAGTCCGGTGAAGACCGGCGTCATGCGGAAGTTGAGGAAGCCGTGACGCCTCTCCGGACACTCCTCAAAGACAGGATTTACCGCCATGTTTATGGCGTGCCCAGCGCTGGATTGCGACAGGCATTGACGTCATATATCGCCATGAAATTCGGCTGGAAGTCGGTCCACCATGAGAAGTAAAGATTTTTTTAGATTAGAAAAAAGCCGACGATGCATTCCACCACTGGGGGGTCCAAAATCATGTATTGAATTGGATCCATGGTATTCGTTAGTGCGTCGATATAGGTGACACAGTGAAACAAGTTGGGCGTACGGAATGGTTTGCGAGTTGATAAGACCTCCGCGGTTACGCTGATGAGTTGCCATTATAAATTAGGCAAAGGTAATCAGCCTTATAATGTTCCTACTGCTGTGATTGAGACCTCCTATCAAGTAAAGGGAATGGGCCGTAATTCACCAAGAGGTTCTAGTGAGGGTTAATAGATGTCATAAGTTTCCCCACAATGTTTTTATGTTACCATTTAGAGAACAGAGGTGATGAAGTAATTTACACAAAATAAAACGCCTGCCTGTATTTGAACCCACGACGTACAACTCATGAGCCGGGGCCGTTACCACTGGCTACCACGTAGTATAAAGCATTTTTCTACAAAAACCGTTGAAATCAGTCTTTGCAGTATCAAATTATGTTTCGAGTATCTATTTCAGGCTAATTGCATTCAAAGATTTTATCTACTCTAGTAGGATATATAAAATCTTTGATTGCATTACATTGACTAGTCAGTGATTGCTACATACAATCAAGTAGGCGTTTGTCATTTCACCTGATAGATAACCTGATAGATTTTTGGTAAAGAAGTTTTGAATAAAACGCATATTTCAGTAGGTACTGAATATAATGTAGTATATTGCCTGATAGGTACCTACTAAAATTATATATCAAAACTCAATAACCGGTTTCATATCTATATTTTATAGTATCTCAGGTATATTGTGGATGATCACATTTGGCTTTGGTCAATTCTGGCAACAATTTATGATATTTCCTGAAAAATCTTGTGAAGTAATCTAATGTAGCTATTACGCCAAACTACGCTCCACTTCATGAAAAAAGTTAACCCTATAAACGCCTACTTTGGATATATCCATTTGTCAGATACTCTCGCGTATATTCTGCCTAGATCGCACATATTTGACCAGATACTCCATGTTAACAGCTCTTCTGTCACCGATGGGGATTAAAGAGCTAAACGAGATGGATTATGAATCAAAAAAATTAATGCTCTCACACACACTTTTCGTTTTCATTTTTGATAAGGTAGAATCTAACAGTGCCCAATACTTCTGGGAATAAAAGCGTGATCCCATACTTAATACAGATTTGGAGAACCCATTGATCATTTCGCAAACAAATTCCCTGAACGCAATTGCATATTTAGAGATTGTCTAACTAAAAGTTGGCTCACAGCGTTAGAAAATAGAACTTTATTTAGAACAGTTATTATAGTAACAGAGGAGTAGGTAGTTATTTACAGTATTAGAGCAGCTGCACATTTATTTATTTATTTCTTTATTTACATGTATTGGAGTTTAGTTTCTACAACTAGATCATGAATGGACCATTGTACGTGGACGTTGGCGGCCATCATTCGACAGGCTTCATTGCAACCAGCCCATCTCTTTTCATAAACAGATTAGGATTAAAATAGCTAGCAGGTATAGCCAGGCTAAATCTGGATTTAATTTTAGGTTCTGGGGTATGGGGTGTACAAAGACCAGTCAAGGACCGTCTTCTAAACTTTGCATGAAGCCGTTCAAAAATATTTTACGCTAGCTTTAGTCTATAGGTACTTATCTAGCCTAGCTTGATAAGTACCGTAGGGACTGGCCTGCAATGGCCGAAGACAGACGTGTGTGGAAACGAGAGAGGGAGACCTTCGCCCAGCAGTGGGACATAAATGGGCTAACTAACTAGCCTTAATCACAAAAGAACTTAGGTATAACTACCTATACTAGACAGTAATTGCCCACTTAGTTAATCATATCAAAAAATGTAAGTACCTACATCGCCTAATCTGCCAGATGACACTGCTTTCTAGATAAGATAAGAACAGGATAAGAAAGAGTAAGTAGGTGTACGGTCGGCAACAAAAGTGGACTGATTTGTGACGCCCCAGAATTTCCTGTCGGACACATACGTTTTGCGAGCAATGTTTTTTTTTTTTAATCTGATATAATCTAGTGCTTGATTGCGATCCCATCTGATGGTAAGCAGTTATGCAATCGTTGATGGTGAGGCGCACTAGTTCATTGAAGAGCCTATTCACTCTAGCCTTGAAGACGCCTAAATAATAGTCGGACGTCAAGACCGCAGCAGGCAAATTGTTCCAGTCCTTCGATGTACGCAACATCTATGGCGTCACATAAGAACTAATCCTGCAACGCGCAATTAAAGTTCTCCGTGCGATTTGGCATATAAATCAGTCCGAAATCATCTATCGGGTAGTCCACCAGACATAACACCCGTCTGGCCTCCATTTTCAACGGAGGTTTGCGAGACTTTACTCTCTGTCCTACCTTCAATAATGTCTCCCTAACTATTAAGTGCACTCTGTTAAGGTGGGTCTATTCTAGAGGAGCCGAACACAAGCCGAGTTCAAATTGATGTAGTGCGGAGCGATTCTAGAGGAGTCGAGCACGAATTTGAGCTCGGCTCTTATTCCGCTCGAGTTCAGCTTCTTTAGAATAGCCTTTAGAAATCTACTGATACTGTACCATATCCTTACATCTGCGTAAGCAAAATATTTTTATTTACAACTGTGCTCATGCGCTGCTACTGCTATGCTTGAGGAAGGCTTGTGTGTAGCAGCTATCAGAGAACATCTTTCAGTTGATAATTATCAACATTCGGCTATACTAACAGCATCCTAGAGGTCATTGCAAGTAAACAGGACTCAAACATCCTGAAAGCATTTATTCGTGCCCATATTATTTTGTGATGGTTTGCATGTAATTTTTTAATTTTAATTTTTATTTTGCGGATTATTATTGTTATAACTGAATGATTTCTATTTAATTTGTTTTAATTAGTAAAACATGTTTTAATTGCGGCTATATTTTTTTAAAATTTAATTTATTATTTTATATGAGTCTAGTACTTGAAATCCCTGCTTCATCACTTTATCCCTTATGATAGTGATGAAGCAGGGAGGTCACGACCCTCAGCATTGAGGAACACGACGCAAGGAGGAGGAGGGAGTACTTGAAATAAATGAATTATTATTTTTATACAATTTCGGTTGTTGGTATAAACGATTATAAAATTTCATTGCTAACTGTACGAATCACGTGCTGCTCTGTACTAAATGATCTGTACTCAGTGTATCGTAGGTACACTAGATATCCAGGCACTATTGTAGATTCTGACATAGGTATGAGGTACTCGTAGACAGATATATGGTTACGAGTATTAATAGCCATTAGACCATTAGTTAGATAGAAAATTCTAGGAGATGTTAGTAAATTGTAATAGGTAGCATAACGACATCATTTGTACCTTCCTGTCTTAGAGCATTAGTTGGTTTAATGCTCTAAGCTTCCTGTGCGATTCCAGTTATTATGAAGTTGAGCCATTATCGTAGCATCATTGTCGTCTGACCATTAATTTGCTGTTTAAATTGTGACATTAGACAAACTTTATAACAGGAATCTAGAGACAAATTAGATTTTACGTCAATGTGAGAGTGGTATCCAATTGATGTAGCTGTCTGTAGGTACTTACCTAATCACCGAAGCGTATACGTGTAGGTACCTAAGCATTTTTTCCCCAAACTGCCAAAGCTCAAGTAGGTACTTACTCGAGTGTGGAAAATACCTGCTTCCTATATAATCGACTGGCCTGTTGGTCTAGTGGTTAGAAGCCCTGACTGCTATGCCGGAGGTCGATTAGCCGGAGGTCGGTACGATTTCCATCCTAGGCAAATATTTGTGTGTAGAGCACGATCATTTCTTCTGTATCTGGGTGTAATGTGTTTCATTTATTTAGTAACTAGCATTTGCCCGCGGCGTCGCCCGCGTACCTTAAAAATAGCCTATGTCACTCAGGAATGTAGCAGCTTTCTATCGGTGAAAAAATTTTAGCAATAGGCCCAGTACTTTCAGAGATTACCTCCTACAACCAAAAAAGCAAATTGTACCTCTTTAATATATTAGTGGAGATTATTATTTATAGTCTATACATATATCTATTACAATTTCTGCGGCAGATTTCTATCCTGGCAAGTACGTGGTGGTATATGTATTTCCTAAGAGTATTTAGCAAAGATTTTATATATCCTACTAGAGTATATATAAAATCTTTGGTATTTAGACACCACTGACAGGCGGTGAAGGAACACATCGTCCATGAGATGATACACGCGTCCTTCAATTTTAAAAGTAGGCATAAAATTACCTTCCCTGATTTCTTTTGCGCCAAAAGAAGTCATTTGAAAATGACTATTGCATTTACGTATAAGTATTTATTAAAAGATTTTTTATTGGTTGTGGTGGCTCCAGCAGTTATAGCAGATCTTATTCATGACTTCGATTTGGACGGACGCTTGTTGTGCATAATCAACCTGCGGATCATAATCTGAAAGACTGTTGCTGTTAGCTAAAATTCGATTGCGAACTCTATTTGAGGACAACTGCTGTCTCTCTGCCTGAGCTCTAAATCGCTGCGAAACACTTCGCCCACGCCTCGCTACGTTACTGAATATATAGTAGCTATAGGCACCTATAGATAACGAATAAGCTTGACACTCACTTTAATTAGGTTTATCGTGACATAACATACTGATAACGAAACGCAACAAAAATACTTTCTTACTTAATAAATACCAGCGAAGGTCAATTGAATCCAACATACTTACCTTGTATTTTGTTATATATTATACTAGCTGCTCCCAGCGTCTTCGCCCGCGTGAAAGCAGAAATTTATCCCAAGGGAACATACCTACCTCCAGGATAAAAAGTATCCTATGTCCTATTCCAGGACATGGTCCATCCATGCAGCAAGCTTCATCAAAATCGGTTTTGCCATTTAGGCGTGAAGACGTAACAAACAAACAAACTCATTTTCGCTTTAATAATATTAGTAAGGATATATACACAGGTATGTATCACTACTTAGACTAGCTCTTTTAACTACCTCAGCCGTTATGACAATCTTTCTCCACTTGTATCAAAATATAATAACAATATAATATTCCACAACCATCACACAACGCCGTCTAGTCCCAAGCTAAGCGGAGCGTGTGTTATGGGCACTAGAGAACTGATAAACTTAATAAATATAATAAAATACATACATATTATTGATAAATTACACCCAGACACAGAAAATTATCATGCTCATCACATAAACATTTGTCCTGGGTGGGAATTCAACCCACGACCTCCGGCATAGCAGTCAGGACCACTACCCACTAGAAAGACGTCTACTGTTGGACATAGGCCTCCCCCAAGCGTCGCCACAATTACCGATCTCATCTTATTTCAAATTCCACTTTGGCCTTCAAACGCTGCGTTCTCCGAAGCGCTTACGCCACTCTAGAACCTTTCCTGTGTTATGTGCCCTGCCTACTGCCACTTAATTTAGGCGATTCTTTAGGGTATGTCGGCGACTTGGTTTTCTTGCGTATATCTTCATTCCTGATGCGATCACGCAAGGAAACTCCGAGCATAGTTTCTGTGAAATTGTTACTATTTTGGTGTAGGTACAATAAAGTTTATTCTATTCTATCCTATTCATAGCCCTTTCCATTGCCCTTTGGGTGACTGTAAGCCTTCTGATGAGGCACATTGTAAGCGACCATGTTCCAGTTCCATAATTATGTCATCATTGGTATCTAGAGTTCCATTTAGAGTGGGAGAAGTTATTTAGAAAACAAAAAAAAAAGAAATTTCTAATTTAATGGTTTTTTTTATTATGGTGGGGAAAATCATTCAATGACAACCCCCGCTCTTGGGCGGAACGTCAGACTCTCACTGACTAAAAACCCACCCCGTTTCTTCTAGCCTTCACTTCATAACGGGGCTCAAACTCCCTTTAGGATTACCCTGGCCCCAGTATGTAATGCTGAGCATGGTCTTTGCTTGCCAACTCTGCCCGCCCCATTGCATGAGAATATCCTTACTAATATTATAAGAGCGTGAGTTTGTTTGTTACGTCTTCACGCCTAAATGGCCAAACCGCTACTTTTTATCCCGGAAGTATGTTCCCTTGGGATAATTTTCTGCTAACACGCGGGCGAAGCCGCTGGGAGCAGCTAGTTGCATAATAAATGGAAGTAAAGTACCTACCATTATCTACACTAAATGTGTCATTACGTAGGTAGTATTTTATTGACATACAGGACTGATAACATAACACTGAATGCAATTTTATTTTGATCGAGGTACTGCCACGATATGCACGCACTAATATGATCGATATTGGTTTTCTTTTATTTGTAAGAGTTATCTATCAGCTTCGACAATAAGACTTTTATCTACACTAATCTACACTTCTACACTAATATTATAAAGAGGAAAACTTTGTTTGTTTGGTTGTAATGAATAGGCTTAAAAAATACTGGACCGTTTTAAAAAATTCTTTCACCATTCGAAAGCTACATTATCCACGAGTGACATAGGCTAAATTTTATTTTGGAAAAAAATAGGGTTCCGTAAGATATTTGGGTTTTTCGGAAAAAATAAACCAGAAAAGTTACTTATTTTACGTACGCTGCCTAAACGATACAAGATAGAACCATAAAATGTTCTAATTAATTGTAGATCTTATAAATATCTACAAAAAAAAGCGAAATTAAAATATTACTGTTTTGTATTGACAGTGGTCGTGCGCGAAGTCTAATAATTTTCGTGCGATTTTTTTTAGATTTCGTTCTTAAAACTACACCTACGCAAAAGTTCTTCTCAGAGCTAAACAACAGTTCTTCTCAGAGCTAATAAACAGTTCTTTTTAGGGCTGACCAACAAACAGTTCTTTTCAGGGGTAGCCAACAGTTTTTTTGAGGGCTAACCAACAGTTCTTTTTAGGGCTAAACAACAGTTCTTTTCAGAGCTGGAATATTACACGCTATTAACATTTTCTTTAACATTTGAAAATGCCTAAGAGAGCCAGGTCTCAACTTTCTAAACATAGTTCTCAAGCACGGGCAGCAAGAATACGTCGTATGGGAGAATCTTCACCTGAACGTTCACAATGCCTTGCTGAACAAAATCAGAGAAACTCTTAGATACGCGAACGAGAGTCGAGTGTCGAACGTTTGCAACGCCTTGCACAACAAAATCTGAGAACCTCTGAGTTACGTGCACGAGAGTCGAGCCTGGAGCGTTCCCAACGTCTTCATGAACAAAATGTAAGGATCTCTGACTTACGCGAACGAGAGTCCAGTTCCAGACGTCTCCTGCCGGAGGCTCTACGCGGGGATCGTTCGGTCCATGGCCCTTTACGGGGCGCCGGTGTGGGCGCCGTCACTGCAAAAGTGACCGGCGCATACTGAACGCCTGCCAGAGGGTCATGGCAATACGGACGGTGCGGGGTTACCGCACGATCTCCCGCGAAGTGGCGAGCCTTCTGGCTGGCCTACCACCGTGGGATCTGGAGGCAACAGTCCTTGCACACATGCACGACATGCGCGTGGAGATGAAACGCCGGGGTGAACGTCCACTATCGCAACATGTCAAAGCATGGCGGTCCGAGCTTCGGCAGGATCTCATGGTGAAATTGCGTCAGCGACTATTGCAACCCAGTGCTGGGCATGCCACGATTATGGCGGTAAGTCCCCTCTTTGAGGCGTGGCTGGAAAGACTTCACGGCGTCCTTACCTTCCGCATGACGCAGGTCCTCACCGGACATGGCACGTTTGGGAGGAACCTGTTTCAGATTAAGTTGGAAGAGACGCCTGGGTGTCGCCACTGTGCGGAACGCCCGGAGGACACGGTGGAGCACACAGTCGAGGTGTGCCCTGCCTGGGTGGAGCATCGCCGGGCGATCGGCGGCGGAGACCTCTCGCGCCGGGCCTTGGTCGAAGCCATTGTCCGGAGCGAGGAGGAATGGCGGGTGGTCGCCTCCTTTTGTGAAGCAGTAATGCTAGCAAAGGAGGAGGCCGACCGCATCAGGCAACGGCGCCCTCGCCGCCGCCGCCGGGATTCCGATTCCGATTTCCGGCCACCGTAGACGCGGGCTCGCGGACGGCGAACCATGAGTAGCTCGCTGTCCGATTGTCCGGTAACTGTCCGGACCGAGCCCAAGACGTCGACGGCGCGCACTGTTACCGCGCGCCTCAAGGAGTTGTCAGCAACAGGAGGGGCCTAGCTGGGTCGAAGCCTACTGGAGCCAGGGTTATCTGAAAAGAAGCTCGAACCCCGGTATGAAGAGGCTAGAAGGAACGGGGTGGGTTTTTAACCAGTAAGAGTCTGACACTATCTCCCGTTCCCCCTAAGAGCGGGGGTTGTCCTCAAATAGAGTTCGCAATCGAATTTTCGCTAACAGCAACAGTCTTTCAGATTATGATCCGCAGGTTGATTATGCACAACAAGCGTCCGTCCAAATCGAAGTCATGAATAAGATCTGCTATAACTGCTGGAGCCACCACAACCAATAAAAAATCTTTTAATAAATACTTATACGTAAATACAATAGTCATTTTCAAATGACTTCTTTTGGCGCAAAAGAAATCAGGGAAGGTAATTTTATGCCTACTTTTAAAATTGAAGGACGCGTGTATCATCTCATGGACGATGTGTTCCTTCACCGCCTGTCAGTGGTGTCTAAAAACTCTTAGGAAATACATATACCACCACGTACTTGCCAGGATAGAAATCTGCCGCAGAAATTGTAATAGATACATGTATAGATTATAAATAATAATCTCCACTAAAATAATAAAGAGGTAAAATTTGCTTTTTTGGTTGTAGGAGGTAATCTCTGAAAGTACTGGGCCTATTGCTAAAATTTTTTCACCGATAGAAAGCTGCTACATTCCTGAGTGACATAGGCTATTTTTAAGGTACGCGGGCGACGCCGCGGGCAAATGCTAGTGGGATAATAAGATAATATTTATCTATTCTATTCTATTTATGGGCTCAAGTATACCTACGTAATTTACTTACTATGAAAGTAGTTTTTCCTAGATAAAAAGTAAGATCATTGCTAATGCACAAAAAAATCCTTGTCTTTCTTTATTTTCCCTGACCAACTTTTTACCATTTTAAAGAAAATCTAAGTACCTATATAGGTAATTCATTTTAATAGAATCCTGGCAGAAGTAGATCCCTGAAAAGTTACTCGACCCAAAAATCATGATAAAAACCGGCAAAGTGAGAGTCGGACTCGCGCCCCACTTAAATATTAATTTTATTCTATTTTTAGTATTCGTTGTTATTATAGTGGCATCAAAAATACCTACATCATCTGTGAAAATTTCAACTGTCTATCTATCACGGTTCATGAGGTACCTGGTGACAGACGGACAGAAGTTTTCCGCAAATATTCACTGCAGGGCAAAGGCATTTACCCGTACAGTGAAGGCATGTACACTAATTACAATGCATGCCATGCACTAGCAGACTATTAGAAGACCAGCCATCACAGCTCTTATCAGTATTCAGTTATCTCTATCTGTGAAAAATTAGGGAGATTTTATATGAATAACTAGCTGACCCGGCAAACATTGTTCTACCATATAAATTATTATCAAAGAAAAAATGGCGGATGGGGATAGAAGGGCAAAACAATAGCGTAGAACCTTTTCTTAGACCTACCAAATATACACAAAGAAAATTCATAGAAATCGGTCAACCCGTTCCGGAGGAGTTCGATAACAAACACTGCAATGCGATTTTTAAAAATTAGAATTACTGAATATGTTAACCATTTTGTTTCTACATTCAAAAGCTAGGTCTTTTATGTTTCACCTAGTTTAGGTTTTCTCAAATTAGAGGCCAATTAACATAAGCAAGTCTTTATACTGTTATTAAGGTTTCTTATACCTATCAGTGAATTTATTATTATGCATGATAACCTTGTGATAAGATTGTCATTAACTATCGAGGGCCATAATGACAGATAAGAATGTGAATTTTGAAATTCAATAAAACAAAGTGGTATGTATTGTATTTACAAAGTAGTATATTTTAAACAATATTATCAGATAAACAGTCGGTTTTATTATGCAATATTCAGGTTAAACCACCTTCAATTATTAAAAAAATTGGAATTATGTAAATCATGTACCGTGATGTTCACATTTCATATAGACCCAAGTGTACCCAAAAGATAATATAATCTTCTTACTTAGTATCTAATATAAAAATAGCACCCATAAGTTCCTTAAGTTTAATTACAAATTGGCATGATACTTCTTGAATGGGGCCAAACCAGCTGCAATCTTGCCGCCTAGATCAGGATGTACCTGAGTGAACATCTTGATGGCCCTTTCTTGAATAAAGCCAGCAGCATCCTTCAAGTGACCCACAATGTTCTCAACAACACGCTGTTTGGCACCATCATCAAACACCTTCTTGTAGAGCTCTGTAGCTTGGGAGAAGTTGTCCTCAGTCTGGCCAGAGTCGAACCTGTCAACGTCACCGCTGACATTGTACCTGGGCTGCAGGCGCTGTGCTCGTGGGCACTCTTGTGGGCCTGAGAACGAGTTGGGGAAGTAGTTGGGGCATCCGTCCTGGTTCTGGATAGTTTGTGGTCCATCACGCTGGTAGTTAGACACAGTAACCCTGTAGGGGCAGTTCACTGGGATTTGCAAGTAGTTAGCACCCAGGCGGTGACGATGAGTGTCGCTGTAGGAGAACAAGCGACCCTGCAACATCTTGTCAGGAGAGGGCTCAATACCTGGCACCAAATTAGCAGGACTGAATGCAAGTTGTTCAACTTCTGCAAAGTAGTTTTTGGGGTTCCTATTTAAGACAAGTTTGCCAACTTGAATCAGAGGGTACTCAGAATGGGGCCAAATCTTGGTCAAGTCAAATGGATTGAACTTGCTGCTTTCTGCTTGAGCCATTGTCATGACTTGGATATACATTGTCCATGATGGGTATTCACCCTTGGCAATAGCATTGTAAAGGTCTCTAATAGAATAGTCAGGGTCCGTAGATGCCAGTTCACCAGCCTTGTCAACAGCCAAGTTCTTGATTCCTTGGTTAGTCTTGTAATGGAATTTCACCCAGTGTGCTACTCCTTGAGCATTGATAAGTTTAAAGGTGTGAGAACCATATCCATTCATATGCCTGTAACCATCAGGAATACCACGATCACCAAACAAGTATAATACTTGATGTGTTACCTCTGGCCTCAAAGTGATGAAGTCCCAAAACATGTCAGGATCCTTAAGATGAGTGGCAGGGTTCCTCTTCTGAGTATGAATAAAACTAGGGAACAAAGTGGGATCCCTGATGAAGAAAATAGGGGTGTTGTTACCAACAAGATCCCAGTTACCATCATCAGTGTAGAACTTTACAGCAAAACCTCTAGGGTCACGGACTGTGTCAGCAGAGCCACTTTCGCCACCAACAGTAGAGAATCTCACAGCAATCGGGGTAACCTTTCCAACTGTTTCAAAGACTTTGGCAGCGCAGTATTTTGTGATGTCATGAGTCACTTCAAAGTGTCCGAATGCTCCGGCACCTTTAGCATGCACAACACGCTCTGGAATACGCTCCCGGTCAAAAGAAGAGATCTGGTCGAGGAAGTTAACATCTTGCAGCAGAGCTGGTCCATTCTTTCCAACAGTTTGTATAGCAGTTACAACTCCAACAGGTGCTCCAGTTTTTGTAGTGATGTAGCCGGGTGAATCCTGAAACATGATAAAAAAAATATTCAGTAAAATAAAATAAATACATGTAAGTAGTGGAACACACACTTATTATGTAAATGAATTGTCAAATAAATCTTGGTGAGATCAAGGTGCCACACATGTTCACAATATTAAGTAATATGTTAATTCGCAATGCATTACAAGGTGAACACCAAGAGGTATATAATTGAAGTTAAAATGAACCTGTTCTAGATACAGTCACTGACACCAATTCATTCACTAGTCACAAGTGCTATGTTTTAAACACCAAAATCATATTTATCAAAGTGAAAACAATTAATTTTATAATAAGTATTTATCAAAAAGTGTAAGTACTTAATACTGTTTACACAAAATTCTTGATAATCAACTCAGGGGACAAAGATCAAAGTAGTAATGAGTACGTGGGGCACGAGTTTTACTAATATACACACAATGCTCAGCATTACACAGTAAAAGTTAATGCAAACAGCTAATGTCAAAATTAATATTCTTAAGTTTAAAGTACATTCGTCGAATTAGCTCACAAGTTATTAGGGGTAAACACAGTACGCGTTAACGAAACACTAAATTACAATATTGTTCACTGCTTAAATTATCACTTTAATAGTAAAACTAGAACTTACTTTAAGATTTTTCTTGAAATCAACAAGCTGGTCAGTGGCAGGATCTCTTGAAGCCATTTTGGTTTGGTTGTAAGCGTTTGTTGTCAATGGAACGGAGCGGCGCACTAGACGCGTACCGCGAGCACAAATACCGCTCAAGCTGCGCTCGTCCCTCTTATATAGAGTTTCCAGCGATAAACGACTATCATGCCAAACAAGTGCGACTGGTGACCGATACACTGGTACGTATAAGCTAAAAAAATATAGGTATAGGTACTTACCTATTACTGTGTTAGTATTCCTGTGCAAGATTTGTTTTTCAATCTCCAATTTGGAAATTCTAAAAGTGTTATTGTACAACTTTTAAAATGTTCCTCTGTCCTATCACTACAGGCTAACTTAGAATAATGTATAAGTCTTAAAACGATATAATGAATAAATAACTAAAGTATTTACGTAAAATTATGATGTAATAAAATTAATAATTACGTTTTGACAGATTATCAAAATGGCATTCAGTCGCTGTCATTTTTTGTGGGATTTTTAATAACTGCACCCAAAATGTATGCATAGGTCATAAAATAAATTAAATTTTTAGGAATTTAGAAGTAAGGACTAATATCCTATACACAGCCTAAGTTCATGCCAATCGATAGTATGACATGTGGATTATGCAAGGACAAACCGGAAACCGTGTGCCTGATAAACTCAAAGGCAAACAGAATGCACTACAACACAAAACTTTCATCCCCTTCTTAAACCCCAAAAAAGAAGAAAATAACTGTTTCTCCAATGAAAGTATCGCTTATACTCCAGTAGGTAATTTTCCAAGATTATAATAATGTGTCATCATCTGCCTTGATGTACCTACTTGTTTTCCATAGTTTTTTTGGCTTGATGGAAACATTCCCCTTGTTCTTCACTGAAATCTCGTAAGTAATTTCTTTACGAGATCGATATTCCTGTGAAAGACATGCAGGTACTGACGAATAGTGTACTTAAAAAGAGATGCAGAGTTCAAATTAAATTTACTTAGGGTTAAATAAGAAGTTATGCAATAAACGATAAGACATTGCATAGCTACCTCCACCTACTATTTACATAGTACCTACTTTTTAATTTTGACATCCATCGTAAAATAAATCTCTAGACTAGGTATATTATTTATATTATACGATCATTATAATATTACTTATATTAGGCTGTTTGCTAAAATTTAGGTTTTGACACTTTGCCTGTTTTCCTCGACGCATTCTTTATATTGTATAGACATTGTAAGGTACTGTGCCCTAAGATGGCCCAACTCTTATAAATACCTACTTAAAAAAAAATTACCTACTTTAGTTTCAATGGTCAGAATTTCGCGGGAATCTTGAAAACCTGTTTATAAAGGAAAGGCAAACGTCATCACACCAATCACATGACGTACGGTCATTTGAATACCAAAGATTTTTGAAGGAATTAAATATAATGACCACCAAAAAATGCTTTGATACCCTTAGTTCTTTAACCAAAAAAAAAAACTTAACACCAGAAAAATAAAGTCTAAAATTACATTAGTATAACCTATTTTAGTCACAACTGCACCTCAAATTGTATTCAAACACCAAATATAGTAAACGACCACCAAATATAGTAAATGATCACCAAACATAGTAAATGATCACCAAATCTTAGCGAGCAAATTAATGCATTTTTTCTGCCTAAATAAACGACTGTGATTGCCATAAAATGTAGGCTTATTACCAAATAAAGTATTATGATGCCATATTAAGTTATGTCTCCGGCTTGCAATCGCCTCATTTGCAAGCATCTTGTTGGATTGGCCACCTACAGAAGCCAGAGCTATTCTGATTGGCATGAAGCGCAAAAGAGGACGACCAGCCAAAGCTAAGAAAGCATTAATTGTGCAGTAAATTATTGCTATTTTATGCTAAATTAATACAGAAGACTGATTCTTCTTAAGATTTTTTAAATATTTATTATTAGTATAGTTTTAAGATCTTTAAACTGTTAATTAGATTACTATTGTATTAAAAAAAGGATTATTGAAATTGTAAGAGTTTTATTTTTTATCTTAGGCATAGTATTTGGTTAAATAAACGAAATGCTCATTTTTTAAGATTCCGTACCTCAAAAGGAAAAAACGAAACCCTTATAAGATCACTGTTTTGTCCGTCCGTCTGTCTGTCAAAACTCTTTATCTCAAAAACGCGTGGAAGTATCACGTTGAAATTAAAACCATATACTCAAGTCTACGGTCCCTTCAAGCTGAGAAAAAATCAAACTACTAAGTTAACGAATAAAAAAGATATGACCGTTTATGTCACAAAAAAACGTTTATTTCGATACTCTTAAAGATCAAAATTCATAGGGTACTTCTCGTTGACCCAGAATCCTGAAATTTGGCACAAAGCAAGGTCTTATAGCACAGACCGTATAGTAATAAATCTGAAAATAGTTAATTTAATAAAATAAAACAAATATTGCAATTCGGGAATTATAGTTTGCACGGAACCCTCAGTGCGCGAGTCCGACGCGCACTTGCCCAGTTTTTTTTTTTTGATCGTGGAGTCGATTCGCTTAAATAGGATAGCAAGATTTTACATTACAATTTTACATTAAAATGCTGTTTTAATTTTGGTGATCATTTACTATTTTTGGGTTGCAAATTATTTATTTGGAGTCATTTTGCTTAAATAGGAAAGCGAGAGGTTAAGACTTTGGTTATAATTTTACTTTAAAATGCTGTTTTAATTTTGGTGATCATTTACTATTTTTGGTGATCATTTACAATTTTTGGGTTGCAAATGATTTATTTGGAGTCATTTTGCTTTAGGAAAGCGAGATGTTAAAACTTTGGTTATAATTTTACTTTAAAATACTGTTTTAATTTTGGTGATTATTTACTATTTTTGTCTGTTATATGTTATCTGGTGGTCAGTTAAACATAAGCCATTTTTGAATACAGCTTTCAGTTGTCACCATCGCATCAACGCAGTGTACGTATGACAACCGCACTCACATGTATAATTGTTTTACCTACAGCAATAAATACTGTAATATCACATTTTAATTTGATGAATCTTATTACTAACTAACGGTAATTACTAATAACATATCACTCAAGGTTAATTTTTATATTGTCATTGTTGCCCTTTAATTTTTATATTAGTTTTACTGCCAGATGACAAAGTTCCATATCTATAAAGCTTACAGTTGACCCACTACGTGACCCCCAAATAAGGCCCAGGCTTTTTAGGCTACCGAATATTACATTTGGTATGTACCTAATATTCGGTAGCCTATACCTACCTTCATAAAAATTTACAGTATTTGAAATAAGAAGCCGATTATTTTCAGTGGCTTATCATCAAACGACTTCTCCCGATCTGGGTGGAGCGAGAGGGAATGTCAGAGTTTTACTACTGACTAAAACCCACCTGTATTGCTTCAGTAGCCCTTTACGACCCAAGGCCATTGTAAGTTTTTCGAACGCGGGATTGTCTCTGCCTTACCTATGCTTTCCGCCACCTTGTATTCGATCCTTCGTGGTGACTGTCTCATGCGGGACGCAAGAGGGACCGCTGCCGATCACTCCCACAAAGACACGGCGCCCAAGTGGGGCAGACTTCCACTAGGTGCCTACTCGTATATGCTCCACTGTGTCCTCATTGTTGAGCTATAGTCCGAGTATATTCACTATTTCCGCATACCTACCACCCGGACGTTTCTTCCCACCGAATCCAAAAAGATCGAACCTACCAAAAAAATACGTGCCCGATGAGGACCAGCGTCAGGCGGTAAGTGAGGACGCCGTGGCGTGTCCTAGTCGGCCATCTTTGGAGCGCTATTCTGCAATTTTTATTTACTTACCTATAGGAAGGTATTTAATCTCCTTATCTAAATATCATGCCGTTCAACTAAAACTTTCTCATTGTTGTCGGTTTTACGCCACTTACCTATAATATTATTAGAATAGAAACCAATTTATACATTGTTCGCGTGTATAACGCCTACCTCAAGAGATTTATAGAGATGTATAGCTCATTTGCGATGTATTTTAATTAATAAACATTTAAGCGTTTATAGGTAGCCATCACATCCAGTTTGGTCTTGTAAGTGAGGCCCTAATTTTGCCAATATCGGATTTGGTTTAGGTTTACAAATTCAAATTCAAATTCAAAATCATTTATTTCAAATAGACCAAATGTAGGCACTTTTGAATAGTCAAATGACAATTTGAGTTACCTACTTCTACCTACCCATCAACATCTACTTTGTCGTTTCTCTTTCTCCGGTTTTTCATTGAAGACTGATGTTTGGGATCTCGACCTGGAAAATCTTAACACTCTTTCTCGCTCCTCCCAAAGCGGGAGTAGTAATTTTGATAACGTACTATCATAGACAATAGTCCATGGGTATCTTAAGGTCGATTTTTGGCTGTGAGGTTTTGCATTACTTTTCATGAGACGACTAGATGGCGCTGTTAAAAAATGAAATTAACACTGCAAAACTTAAAAACCTTATTATGCAGAGGCACATAATAGGCTTTATAATACCTAAAATAATTACTTAGAAATAATAATATATTTATATTCAAATAAACATAAATTATTTTATTTTCTTCTTTCCGAGTACTTAATACAGCGCCATCTAAACCAAACCAAATAAGTCAATTGGTATCTTAGTTAATTTGACTACAGATGGCGTAGATCATATATAATAAAGAATCCTTACATTCACAAAGTAGCTCTCATTTTCGCGTGGCGTAATAGTTAGTTCGGTAGCTCAGGTGGATATGCATGGCAGAATAACACAGCTCGTTCTACTGGGCACCGGTTCGAATCCCAGTTTTCTGTCGACTTTTTTTAAGTTTAATATAATTTATATTCTATTTTTTTATAATTTTAAACCTTTTTTATTTTATTTTTTATATAAATAGTATAAAAATATGAGGTATAAGATGTATAAATGAATAAAGGCATATTATACAAGTAAATATTGACTATTATACAGGGATATTTATAAAACACCAGCAACCTCTCAGGACTATGTTACTAACATCATAAACAACAACTTTTGTTCTATAACTTTTAAAATTTATCATATTTTTATTTATCAGATTTTCATACAAAAATAAAAATAATTAAATAATGTTCTAAATATTACGAATTTTATGCGAAGCAAGCGATAATACAATAGCGGAGTGGAGGAGGTTTGGTAGGCAGAGGTGTTTGATGCGCTAACGTCGCGTCAAGCACCCCCGCCGAATAGAACAAGGAAATATTTAAGGGTTGTTTTTGGTAAATGTATTATGTTTTGAAAAAGGTCATAGAACAAAAGTTGTTGTTTATGATGTTACTAATACAGTCCTGCAAGGTTGTTAGTGTTTTACAAATAACCCTGTATATAAATTTTATATATATAAAAATTACTTTCATAATTGGTGGTAAGTATTAGTATTATTAGTAAAAAAAAATATGTAAGAAAATCTAGACATATTTTTCTTACAGATTAAGATTTACGAAGTTTAATTCTCGAAAGGATAAGAAATAAAACTATTGTAGTGATATTATAGTTTCAGACCTTTAATTCTCAAAGAAAAACACAATTTGTCTCTTTCTTTCTTTCTTATACTATGTATAACCTAACCTAACAGCTTTACACCCAATCGACAATTATTTAAGTCACTCTTTATGAGAAATACAAGTAAAATTTATAACTAAATAACTACATTACAAAATGGAAGACATTAACAAAGCAAAACTGTTTAATAGAAATTATAAGTATTCTAAATCAAAACAATGTTGTGCTATTCTTCTACTATTTAGTTTTATTTACATAATGTAACCTTTCACTATAATGCAACTTTAGTTCTGTTAATATTTTACTTACTCATAAATTATAAAAAAATATTACGTTTTATATAATTATGGTTAGTGGTATTGACTATAATGATTGATTTGTGCATTATGTTATGACTAAGGTTCATAGCTTAAGTATTCGTTCCAAAACGAGGAAGAAATTGAAGCTTAACCTCAAATCAAAATAACAATTGCAAGACCGGGTTATAGCTGTCATTTTGGGACAGAGTTGTTTATATTAATAAATAAATAATTTATTATATTGGAAAGGAATCTATATTTATATTGTTTTTATTTTAGTTTCTTATATTTTATAAGAAATTAAAATCATTAGTGTAATAACATTTTGTTGTTATAAAGTAGTAAAAAAATTTATCCCACTTACGCTAAGTTTGAATACTGTAATTTATCAAATAAATTATAGCTACCCCGGTCTTTGTTAATACTCAATCCAATAGTCAACACTTTATATTCTTTTTTTAATAACTCGTGTGTCCGCCATTTTGATCGCTGACAACTTGCAAGCGCGAACCCATGGAGTTTATACATTTTTCACATAAATTTTGACCCCGTATAGAATCCCATACCTGCATGCAGTGAGTACTCAGTGCTTCCTTAGTCCTTTCATTCCTATTGTCCCACCTTTGACCCATAACGCCCCATAAATTTTCAATAGGGTTTAATTCATGAATCCCCAAGCGACCACCGGTGGCCGCGCATCTATTGTCTTACTATTGTGTCTCTAATTGACGGTATCTGAAGGGTTAAATCTGGCGATCTCGCAGGCCAAGGAATAATCCGTATGTCCGATTGCTGGCTAAAGCACTCTTGCACAATTATGGAACGGTGTATAGGACAAATGTCCTGCACGAACGTTATCACTGGCACGTCTTCTACAGGAAAAACATTCCGCACGGTGGGTAACATGACGTCATTCAGCACATCTATGTAGTTTACACTGTTTGCACGACTGGGTATTACAGTAAATTCTCCTGGTCCTGCAGCACTTATCCATCGTCACATGTTCACTGTTACACGACCGGATTCACAGTTAGGCACAACGTGATCACTATCATAACGCGTATTATTCCTACGCCACAACATAACTCGCCCGTGCTGGCTAGACTTGAAAGCTTTTCATCACTGAAGATGACGTTGCTCCAGTCGAAATTTCTGTATTTCATTGCGAACTCCAATCATGCTCTTTTATTAGCTTCGGTAAGCAATGGTTTAATAGCATGTCGACGATAATGCAGACCTTCACTGTGAAGAGTACGATACACCGTCCGCAAAGATGTAAACAACTCTGCGTAATATCTTGTTGGTGTCCTCATAACCTTGCACCATAAGTTGACGCTGGTCTGAGTCAATATGGCGTCTTCTGCCAGATCTACTACGGTATTCCAACGAACCCCCAAGTGACAGTCTTTACCTGTAAGGAAAAAAAAATATATATTCGATATTTCGTGTATCGATAACCAGGGATAATAAAATAAATAACGGACAGTGATTTTTAAACATTACTTACGTTTAAGCCAGTTTCTCTCGAAATTTCAGAATAATTTAAGCCTTGATTATGCAATGTTATTATTTGGGCCCTCGTAGCCATATCAATATTTGAACGGGAACTCATGATAAAAATAAATATTAAAACTTGTTAAACGCAATCGTAACCGAACTCACTCAAAGATAGTTAGAACGTTATGATTGAACAAAAAGATTTAATTTTTATACAGCCAATATTAAACTACCCTCAATTCTTTTGAGATTTATGATACGGGTTAAAGTCTCTAAACAACTTCAATATAATAAAGAGTAGGATAATTTCAACTAATTGCGTAATGACGCAATGGTCCAGTGGCTTATGATATCGGTAAATTTTATGCTACCGAGTTCAAATCCTAGTTTTTACGTGGATTGCTTTATAAGGTTTGTAATGTCGTAGGAGAATTTGTGTTAAAATTAAGTAATATTGTAACTAGCAAAAAGCAAGATAATATTCTTTAACGAGAGATGTATGTTTTTCAATCCAACTACTATACTAGCGCCATCTATGTCATCCAAGACATATTAATAACCCTTCAGATACCGTCAATTACAAAACGGCCGCTACACAGTTTGTCCAGTGCCTTATGTCCACGATATCTCAGCACTCAAAAGAATCGTACGTTCCAAAACGTAAATTTATAGTTAAACCCTGGATCACGCCTGGGCTCTTGCGGTGTATTCGACATAGGGATAGCCTTCATCGTAATTACCTGGCAGACCCAAATAACAAAATTGTTGAGGTATCGTACAAAAGGTATAGGAATCATTGTAATCTATTACTAAGGAAATTAAAAATAAATCACCACAGTTCGGCTTTGAAAACTTCCAAAGACAGTAGGGAAACATGGAATATAATAAAATCCATTACCAATAAATCCAGCAATCAAACATCAGCTGATAAACTTCTAGCCACTTCTGTTGATGCACAAGTGCCAAATGCGATAGAGCAAATTAATTATTATTTTTCGAACATTGGAAAGCAATTGGCAGACAAAATAAAATCCCAAAATTCTTCATTTGCACCATACAAAATAGGAACATCCCCTGCGCGGGAATCAATGGTCCTCCTTACCCCAGACGAGGCTGAAGTAGAGATTGTTATTGACAATTTAAAAACCAACAGTGCCATGGGTTGGGACTTTGTACCAGCTAAACTCCTGAAACTAAGTAAACAAGTTCTAGTTCCACCTCTTACAAAACTCATTGTAGTCTGTTTTGAGCAAGGAGTTTTTCCCCAAGTCTTTAAGAAAGCTTTGATCACACCTGTTCACAAGGGCGGGAACCAGGATGACATTAAAAATTATAGACCTATCTCAGTTTTGCCAGTACTGTCCAAAATATTAGAGAAATTGTTAAATCGAAGACTCATGAAGTATCTAGAGCATAACAAGATAATATCAGATGCGCAATTTGGTTTTAGGTCTGGGAAAAGCACCATAAACGCGGTTAACCAACTTACAGATTACGTCACTGAAAAAGTTGACACAAAGCAAAAATGTCTGGGTGTTTTCCTGGACCTGGCCAAGGCGTTCGACACTGTGAGTATTCCTACCCTTGTGAGCAAGCTAGAGCATGCCGGGATCCGGGGCCAGGCTCTAAATATATTCGCAGACTTTCTTAGAGACCGGACACAAAAGGTCAAGATCGGCAAAGTTATTAGTAGTGAAGCAGGAATTGACTACGGTGTGCCCCAGGGTAGCTGCCTATCTCCAAGCCTTTTCTTGCTTTATGTAAATGACCTATGCCAGCAGTCTCTTACTAACGGAAAAATATTCAGTTACGCAGATGACACCGTTTTAGTATTTTATGGAGATACTTGGGACGCGGCGCGTCAAGCTGCAGAGTTGGGGTTACGTAGAATAATTCACTGGTTGGAACTAAATCTACTAACACTTAATATTTCGAAAACTGCATTTCTGCAATTTACTTTTGCAAAGACTGAACCCGAGGTAATAAGTCTTAAGGCCCACTCCTGTCATGACCCCAATAACAGTCTTCAATGCTCATGCGCTCCAATTACACAACAAAAAACTATAAAATACCTGGGTGTAATTCTAGATGAGAAACTCAGTTGGCGTCCTCATATTGAACTAACTTCTTCCCGGGTAAGGAAACTTATATGGGCTTTTAAAAATCTTCGACAGGTGTGCAATCTGGAGTTACTCCGGACAGTGTATCTTTCTCTCGTAGAGTCAATAATTGGTTATTGTATTACAGCCTGGGGTGGGGCCTGTAAAACATACATGATACACCTCGAGAGAGCACAAAGATCCCTATTAAAAGTCATGACCTTCAAACCTTACCGGTACCCTACAAAAAGCCTATACGAAAGGTGTCAAGTGCTTACAGTAAGACAATTATTTCTACAAAATCTCACATTGAAACAACATGAAATCACACCGACAAACCATACGAACAAACAAAAAAGAACCATCGGTAATGTATGTCGCTCAGTAAAATGTAATACCGTATCCGCTCGACGGCAACACCTATACCTAGCTATTTATATATATAACAAATTAAATAAAATTATTGACTTCAACCCACTAACTAAAAAGAAAGCTAAGATGAAAATAAGCACCTGGCTTAAAACACTTGATTACTCACAAACGGAAAATATATTAAAAAATCAATAATCATAATAAATAAATTACAAGGTAGATAAATATATCAGATGTATAATCTAAAAGCACAACCACCAAACACAGTCACACAGAAAAACACGCAGGTTTCATATCACAACATCACACATACACGCCATTACACATACACACCATCACTCTTACACATACATACACAAACATGTACACAATCTTATCATATGAGAGCAAGTTAGCACTAATTGTTTAACTTAGTTTTGGTTTTAATTTTGTTGCATAAATTGTTAATGTTTCACAAACGAGTGAAGACACTGACTCCTGTAACACAGGTGCCACCTAGCTCAGGAGCCAGGGTTTCAATTGATGTATCAACCTATTTATGTCAATAAAACATTATTATTATTATTATTATTATTAATTAGAGACACAATAGTAAGACAATAGATGCGCGGCCACCGGTGGTCGCTTGGGGATTCATGAATTAACGCGATGAAACCCAGTACAAACGATTTTGGTTTGGAATTCTCCATGGACTTCTGTCTTTGTTAGTACATTGCACTTAAAAAGGATAGGTATCCATTCATTCTCTTAATTGCATAGTTCACTGACACCCGTCGCTTCTGCAGTAGGTAGGTACCTACGTATATTACGCAGCGACAAATCACAGTTTGATTCTGTTCTGTATAACATAAAGTGAATTTATACTCTGTCTTGAGAAATTGATTCGCAATCATTTGACCATCCATACTGTATTAATTGGAGTCAATCACGAGCCTTTAGGTGGTGCATTATGACTCACATTTTCTCTGTTTTTCATACAACCGCTCATAACTGATTATGACGTTATTACACATTTTTCATTAGATATTTTATAAACACAGTATCTTGTGGATATTATCTAGTTTTCTATAGAAACCAATTCTAAATTTGTGTAAAACTAATCCAGTAAAAACCTCTGAAAATGTCCTATATTGTATGAACTTTGACACTTCATAATTTGCCTAAAAATGAAAAAAGTCAAAAAAGTAAACCTCTAGAAACCTTGCAAATTTTATTAAGATTCTAAATAACGACAACTTTTTCCAAAAACTTTTAAAGGTTTAAAAAAAAACTGCTATTTCCTGGAGCAAGTTTTGTGAAATTTTCGAGTAAATTTCGGAATTACCGAATGCTAACAGAGTTTTCAGGCGTTATCTCTCTTTTTTGCGTTGCCTTTTCGTCAAACATCGTGTTGGATGTTGGATTGCATTTAATGAAGTAACAAGCTCTTAAACCATTTTCGATGTTTACAATAGGCGAGTGGAAAAGGACCCTCTTAAAGTCACTCAAAAGACAATAAAAAGGATAAATATACATAATATTGAAGTTTCTTTGCGTGATACTGACAAAAATTAAGATACCAAGGCTAAAAATACGCCAGGCTTAAATAACAATCAGGGTGTTTTTGTTTTTATTCTCTCGTGGGTTTCACTATCATCGTTGAGGTCACACACAGGCTCAGAACCGGTTGAAATGACGATGCTTGACGTCTTTAACCTAAAATTATCATGATAAAGGTGAATAAAATACCTATTGCTAATTAAACTCACAATTACACATGTGGCGAAAACCACTTATTCTACTTATATATATATATATATATTAACATTATATCTACCTAAGTACCTACCTATACTTACGCTTTTTATATTTTTTATTATTAAAATTACTTTCAATAAATTTTTGACAGTTGCTTTTCAAAATAATTAGGTAGGTACCTACCTACCTACTTATCTGATTTATTTTGTGGGATCGATTCCCACCCAGGACAAATGTTTATGTGATGTGATGAGCATATATTTGTTCTGTGTCTGGGTGTACCTACTTAATTTATCTAGGTACCTATAATATTTATGTATATATTTAGAAATATACAACGTGTACGTTAAATGCGCAAAACCTGAAAATAGTATGATCAGAATAACGAACTGAATCAATTAAACCGATTTTTGAAAAAAATCTTTATTTGAAATATCGCCCTGTTTATGAATAGGCAGGTCAAGCCATCACGTGTGCAAACCCGCCAAAATAGGTAAACAAACACAAATGGTTGTAGTTCAATCAAATTTTCTCTTATATAAATGCAGATATTAATTTTAAACAAGCTAAAACTCCACATAAATCCTTTAATTTTTTTTTTCACTCTATTAGGTCCATTAAATTAAAAATCATTTGGGGTAGCTGAGGTTTTGCGCATTTGACGTTACACGTTGTATATGTATGTTAAATCAGTTGTCTAGTACCATAACACAAGCTCTGCTTTAGCTTGGGACTAGACGGCGTTGTGTAATAATTTATTGTGGAATATTATTATTATTATTTTTCTCTGCTTACTTTCCAATTTTTCGTTTCGCCAAATCGAGGAAAGAATTTTTTTAAATAAAATTAATTTACGAAAAAAAAAAAATATTAACGAACTCGGTACGCTGAGTGCGAGTTGTTTTTACGTTAACGTGATCGAAACGTTTACGCGCTTGACGCGTTTGGCTCTCTGATTGGTAAAGAGCTTGGAGCCGGCCGATCGCAGCGCCGTACGTCACAAACGTGTCGATTGCGTTAACGTAAAATAAACTCACACTAGGCACTCAGAACGAAAAAGTTTAATCAGAATTCAGTTCTTCAATTTTAATCATCTCAGAGTTCTTTAATTTTGCCAAAATTTCTTCGATTTGACGACAGTACGACGTGACGTCACGACATGGCAATCGATTCTATTCTCATTTGGAACGCAAAGTACCTACCTCTTTGGTCGCCGGCAGCGTATTTGCATTGAGGAATCTTTTTCTTCTTGGCGTAACACATTTGCCGTTGTGCTACAGGGTGGCGTTTCATCTCCTCTATTTTTCATACTTTTAGTGAATACTATCTTTAACTCAACGTTTAAGTAGGTATATTTTTCTACTGCTGATGATCCAATCTCCTTTCAAAGAGCTGTGTGATACCATTGAGACTATTAATATGGTACCAGGGTTCGAATAGGTGACTGAGCACTAAGTTTGGGCTGATGATCAAGGCCAACCCAGACTGTTTGTAATATCGATTGGTTGACACTTCCCCAGGTTTACTTCTATAACTCTATAGCAACAGGTAACCTGAGCCTGAGATAGGTACAGATCCTAGTAATTAAGGGTTTGAAACTACCTACTTAAATGTATTAAGATAATCATAATCGAATGAACGCCATAAGCATGCCAAACTACCACAAAATTATCTGTAATCTAAGCTCAGGAAAGAATTTACTCGTGCAGATAAGCAACTGATATATTTACTTAAATTTAGTTTTTTTAGTTCTTCAGATAACCAGGGAAACTCAATGACTCAAAAATAACCCTGTATATACAACGTGTAACGTTAAATGCACAAAACCTCAGACACCCCAAATGATTTTTAATTCAATTGACCTAATTATGTGGGAGAAAAAAAAACATTTTAAAAAAATTTAAGTTTTTATGAGCAGTTTTAATTTGTTTATAATTCATATCTGCATCGAAATAAGAACTTTTATTATCCCGTGTATGAGTTTGATTTGATTACAACCTTTGTGTTTGTTTACCTTCAGCGAGTTTGCGCACGTGATGGCTCGACCTATTCATAAATAGGCCGGTCGAAGGTTTTAATGAAGATTTTTTTGAAAAATATTACCTATATTAAAAAGTGGTTTAATTGATTCTGCTCGTTATTCTGATCAAACTAATTTCAGGTTTTGCGCATTTGACGTTACACCGTGTTTATAAAAATAAAAATTTGAATCACTGTGACTTTATTCAGTTCACGGTCCGGGCACGCCCGTGCGCATAATATGTAGGTACCTACTCTAAAACGTTTCATCATGATCACGGAGACGCCACCAGCTATTTATTTATAACCACGCCCGCACTACCGTGAACATGCGATGTTTTTGTTCGTGAAGATTAGTAAAACAAAAAACCTGTTATTGTTCTCTGGTAAATATTTTGATTATAAAACTAAATACTTACTACTTGTTTATTGAGGGAAAAGTTTAGTGTTAGGTTTATCTGAAAAACAAACAAAAATAACAATAATTGTCTAGTAATTAATAAAAATTACACACCCATTGACAACACAGGCTTAGAGTTGCCAGCTTTCCGGATTTTTACAAGGCTACTTTTGGACAGTGTGCGCGGGAGTTACATGACTAGATTTCGCCATCACCTTGCTACCATCGGACAACAACACGACGTACAGCGAGTGTCCACCCTATATTGTTAACACCTTTACGGTCTTCCCGACCTATTATAATTTAGGTGTCTTCAAGGCTAGAGTGAAAAGGCTGCACTTCACAATCAAGGACTTACCATCAGGTGGGATCGCAGTCAAGTACAAGTTTATATACATATAGATACCTATTACCGAATTTAACCCTTCAGATACCGTCAATTAGAGACACAATAGTAAGACAATAGATGCGCGGCCACCGGGTGTCGCTTGGGGATTCATGAATTAAAAAATACACTCATGATTGATTAAATATCTACTAAATATGCAACATTTCAGCCAAAATAATTCTGATATTGGATATAGGTGTCCCCAGTAGTGTGGCCCTCACTGAGTTTGTGCATCGGGTTCCCGTGGCCCCTACCAAGTTCAGGTCCACCTAACGAGAGGTCTCCCAAAGCAGGATCTCCAAGTACGCGGTCCAAACACCAGAGCATTTCGGGCCCATCGATCTTCTGTTCTACGAGCAACAATATGTACCTAGCCCACTGTCGCTTAAGTTTGGCGATTCTTTGGGCTGTGTCGGTAAACTTCGTTTTCCTGCGGATAAATTAAGTTCAGATCTGATCACGTAAGAAAATTCTAAGCATACCCCTGTCCTCCTTAACCTTCAGTTATGGACTGATGCTTGCTGTACAAATATGAATATTTAAATTTTTGGAGGTTTTGTTCCTTAATGAGCAGGCGATGAAAGTTTTAAGTAGATAATCTTGTTATTTTTGCCGATACGAAATCTTATCGGGCTTACCACACGGATAGTCTCTATATAAAATGTGACGTAGATATTCGGATTTGATTGGACTTTGATTCGACTCACAATAATTGCCATGACAATTAATTGTTCTCTGATCGGTAAAAATTGCAAGTAATGCCTCGTTATCGTAAGTGCGACTGTTGAGTGAGGGATCGTTTATTAATTTCGGAATTTCTCAGCATCAGCCTGGAGTTTGAAAGTTGGTGGTATGTGGACAAAAAGTGTACCCACCGGTGTTTACACACATTATTATATCTCCTACGTACTTAGTTAATCTCCGCTGAGAAACTGAGACGCTTGGAACTGGCTTATGATCATCTTTCTCGTTGTCCGTCTATCGTACGGTCTCGTTGTCCAACAGATATTCCAAAAAAAATACTCTAGTAAAACGGGAGTCTTAGATATAATGTATTTAGTCCCTCGAATTAGCGATCTCGCTACGCTCGGCCGCCAACTCTTTCTCGGGACGAAATAAGTAACTTTCACCCCTAGTGTAACAATGTACTATTAAAGTTTTAACACACAATATAACTATAGTTTTTGCAACTTAAGAACGATGCTTTCAGAGTATGAGTAATGAAAAAATAATTGTTTGACCTACTCTAGATATGTCATAAACCATAGAAGTGAGCACTGAAAACGAGGGGTCGTACTGGGTGCAGTAGAAATCTAGATTGGAGTTAGTACTTCGACTTCCACCTTGCCCAATTTTTTTTAAGTCCCGTTCTCGTATTTTGAAGAACATCCAAGCAGCCAAACAGTCTAATATGAAAAATATACGAAACTGACTAAGTCTTGTATTGTTGTATATTTTTTTTTTTAGGAACTGCCGAGCTTCTTGAGCTTAGCAAATTAAACAGGCACCAATTTCACATGAAACTGAGTGACACTGATGTTTGCAGGTACTGTAATCAGGAGAGGGAGACGCCTAAGCACCTGTTGTGTGAATGTGGGCCCCTTATCCACAAACGGAGTATCCATCTGGGTCGACAGATTATTCGCCCGGAGGAGATTAAAACTCTCAAAGCTAGGAGTATTCTAGACTTCCTGGAAGCCTCCCGGCTAAAAGAGTTACTCTAACAAGGTGGCGAGTCACAATAGATCTTTTAGGTCGCAGTGACTACATCTCCTACACTATGGGAGATGCATAGCCCCTTTTCTTCAAAAAAAAAAAAAAAAGTCTTGTATTTAGAGCACAGATAAATATTAATTTGTTGATCACTAAATGAAAAAGTAAATAATTTTATATAACTATATTTATTTATAATATTCACTTTATTAGCCGACTTTAAATATTTACAAAACTATAAGGCCTCAAACGGGTTGCGCCTCTTAGCTTGTATTGAAAAAAATCTATCACCTTTGATTATTGAAAAGAGTTGGAAAGAAAAGAAAGAAAACCATTTGTGTGCAAATAACTAAATTCAAAACTTGGTAGAGCAAAATGATTCTGTTTTCGAGTGTGTCGAAAAATTATAAATTGAATAGGTGGTTCTCTCGAGACCGGAAATAGTAAAAAAAACGTACTTGCGCGGACGCACGAATCTGTCGCACCCACAGAACAGAAAATATGACACGAACAATAAAGAAGTTTTAACCAATTTACAACGAGATCGGCTACTCAACGCTAGATGGCGCTGTAACCAATTTATTCTATTCAGAACGCTAGTGCCTTTGAAATAGATGCCATATTCACCTGCACTAGTATATAATATGTAATAGGCGAATTTCGCCTGCTGTTGACACACGTGCGATATCTAAGAGGCACTTCCTCTACTTTTCTTTATTCCGTGGTCGCACCTGTCCCTTGCACACATTCCTCATCCAATCCATCGCTTGCCTGCTTTCTTCACAGGCATTTTTCATTTTTTGTATGTAAAAATACCTAAACGTTATCCATCAGAGCTGCGCTAAGAGTGACTAAGAAAATAAAGTGAATCCACTGGTGCATTTTTTCTTTTTTCTTCCTACACCCCCTCTCAATTAGGGAATGGAGTCTCGTTCTGGCGAGATCTCGTGAGTTTAACGTGATTGTACTCGAGCATAAAAACGTCTTATTCGAAGCGCGGACTGACACGGACGTTGAAAACCATTTTTCATGCAAAAAAATTGTTCAAATAATTCGTGAATGGATATTGTTGAGAGAGATGTTATTTAGATGATTTGATAAACATTTATTTTTTATCAAATCATCTAAATAACATCTCCCGCCCTTGGGCGAAGCGGGAAATAGTGTCAGACTATTACTGACTAAAAAACCCCGTTCTTTCGTGCCTTTCATACCGAGGCTGAGCTACCTTTCGGAACTAACCCTGGCCCCAGTAGGCTTCGACCGTGGCTTCGACCCAGTGCGCGCCATCGACGACTTGGTCTCGGTCCGGACAGTTACCGGACGGTCGGACAGTCACTACCCATTGCTCAAAAAAACTGACTACTCAAAACTGCCAATCTCGCGAGATCTCGAAATTGGCGAGATCTCGCCATATTGTTTTTCATAAACTGATCTCGCTTGAGCCCCAATCTCGCGAAATTTACATTCCCTACTCTCAATACCATAAGCATCATAGTAGAATGCACGTACCGTGGACACATGAGGTAGGTAGGTACCCACACAGTCAAGCAAGACCAACGATGACAACACGGCATGGCAATTAGAAAAGTAATCAAGTTCACTTCAACCAATTTACTACGTATCTACGGGCGCTTCGTGTTATCTGGGTTATCATTATTTTGTTTAATTTCGTTACATTATATTACTGACGTCAATATATCATTATGTAGATATAACAACATTAATGGTATGGCTATGCTCTATGGTTGAACATTATGTGTGACTCGTTTAGCGTGACTGTGTGATGAAGCACTTCACACACGTGGTACACCATGCTACTCATTACCTTCTCGATATTTGGAACAGTTTGGGCTCAACTCAGACGCTACTCATAGAGGTGATAATAATAATGTTAAAAGGACTGGAGTATTAAATGTTTACACATTCGTCCTTGTCATTCGCATCGCCACTCGCCATGCCAGAGTCGCCAGTCGCCTCGTCGTTCGACAAAACATTTTTATATACGACGAAATATCTGAACTGATACACAGTTTTTAAGAATGACGAATGTGTATTTTTTTGGATATGTGCTATAGTTCGGACACCAACTTTCGACGAATCTCTAAGAAAACAGCCGTGAGCGCAGCGCTGGCCGCAGCGACGATTCGAGAGCGCAGTACGTAGAATTAACAACCCAATGTATAGATCTATTGGGTTGTTAATCCAATGTACCTGTTTGGATTGCGTCGCTGCGCTCAAGGCTGTTTTCTTTAGAGAACATCACGCCAAAGCGGCTGGGCGGCGGACATAGGTACTTACTTTGACCATACTGTACCTGTACAAAGTGCACGAAGAGAATAGCAAGTGCACTGTTTACACCTACATTCCCACTCGCCACTAGCGAGAATGTATAAATGCAGCTTGACTATTGTGACTATTATCCATGAATAAGTATAACACGTTGAGATTTGAGCACGACCACGTAATATACACACTTGAGAGTAGGTTAGCAGATTACCTGCAAATGGAAAAAAATATTATGAAATTGAACGCAATTCAAGCGAAGATATCGGAATCAATAGTTTATACCTATCTAGTCACATTATAGTAATTGGCCTTTCATATCAAAAAATACAATGTTGACTTGTTGAGTATTTACACAAATAGGTACTTCCACTTGTTATCTGCCGATATACCTGCGGTCTACTAATTTGATAATGACACCTAACTTATTAGAATATCTTGGTACTTACTATCTAAAATATTATGAATACATTATTAACAGTTGGCATTTAAATAATAGGTAGGTATACCTTAGAGCAGTGGTGGCCGAGTGGTAATGGCCCCGAATTACAAGTTGTAGGTCGCGGGTTCGAACCCAGGCGGGCGAATTACTTTGTGTAATTTATTTCATCACCACTGCTCTCAAAACGGTGAAGGAAAACATCGTGAGGAAACCGGCATGTCCTAGAACCAAAAATTCGAAGACATGTGACATTCACTAACCCGCACTGGGGCCGCGTGGTGGATTACGGCACATTCCCTCTCCTAGAAAGGAGGCCTGAGTCCCAGCAGTGGGAACATTAAAAAAAGCTGATGATCATGATACCTACAACGGATGAAACTCCCTGGTTCAAGGGTATCCATTAGCTACTTGGGTATTTTCAAGACCTCTACTAAGGCGACCATTGCACGGTCATGCAAACGTCAATCAACTCCATCAATCATGAATGATGGTTTTCGTCAATCATCTCCTTAGACGGCACGTTTTTCGTCAGTCAAACTTTGACTGCGGCAAAACTGACAGCAAAACTTACCGTGTAATGTTCGCCTTACCAGTAAGGACCTAATTATTTGAATCTGATGATGACCCGTAATTAGTGTATCGAAACTAGGTATAGTAGGTACGTACCTAATCTCTGGGATAGGAGGATTATCTCTTTTTTGATAAAAGGTGGAACATAAAGTTGGCATGCGAAAAGAAACATGGAGGACGCTTACCTACTAATTAATAATATATGTTTGTGTCAGCAATCGATAATGTCGTAATAATCGCGGTGTATAAGTTTCACTGGGCATCTGTTATCTCACTGATAACAAGTCTAGGCAAGTTTACATCGCTATGAATAATATAATAATTTGTGTGTTGTTAATTTTATTTCACATAGGTAATAGATCTGTTTGTGACGTGAAGGTGAAGATGATTCTTTATCTTTACGGGATAATGACTCATCCATCACTAAGCAATAACAATAGCCAGGACCTGACGTTTAACCCTTCAGATACCGTCAATTAGAGACACAATAGTAAGACAATAGATGCGCGGCCACCGGTGGTCGCTTGGGGATTCATGAATTAAAGTAAGATTATTTTAATCTTGTTTCAGTGTGGGTAAGAGACAGAGCTATACAGGTCGTCTAGCGCCATCTCTTACCTACACTAAAACAAAACAATATAACTTTGAACTTCATGGTAACCCCGCATATCTTAGAAATTGATCACTTCATGATATGGTCAAAATTAACCTGATCGTTTTAAACGTTAAAGTATGGTGATATTTCAATCTTTGTTTGGCCTACTTTCTTTATACCTTTTATTATCATTGAAATCCTACATCAATGATATGGCAAGATAAGGATTGACATATGTATCATCAAATGGTAACGTTTAAACTATCTGGCCACTTTTAGTCGGCCATATAAAAAAGTGATCAATGCTAAGATCTAGCCAAAGCATCTATATTATGACACGGAACATTCACACTATCTCCTATATACTCGTACGACATAGCAAAAAAATCACAGACAACTAAGAAATACCCTCTTTTGTCCTGTGGGGGGGAATATTACATACTATATTAGTCATCCGTCTTCATTACCGACATCACAAAAAGGAGGAGGTACTATGTCCGGATGTTTGTACCTATGTTTTTTTTTTCAGGTACTTACTACCCATTTTGTGAAGACAACATGATTTAAAAGAGTGTCGAAAGAGTTTCTTCCACATCTACGCTTTCGAACGTGCAATTTGGTTTTACTTTTTTTTACTTACCGACATTTATTTGACAATTCAAAAATACCTGTTATTGGTTTGCACAAAAAAAAAACAAGATATAGTAATATAAACTCATAGCAAATGCTTAGCCCGCTAAGAAAGGATTTTGCGTAATTCAACCTTGAACAAAAGAGATAAAAAACTTTTTACAAAAAAAATTTAACCGACTTCAAAAAGTACAAAATAACTTTAATTTCGGAAGTCGGTATTTCTATAATAGATACCTAATCTTGTCTCTTCGTTATTTAACACCGAATTCTGAAATTAAAGTTATTTTGTACTTTTTGAAGTCGGTTAAATTTTATTTGTAAAAAGTTTTTTATTTTTCACTTTTTAGTTATGGTAGCACCACTAAAAAGTACCTACCCTTCAGCTAAACATAAATTAAGTACCTTATAGCCAGAGTGCATCTCATAACGATTCTTATAATCCCACATACGGTTATATTACATGAATTTACCCCCTCCCCCTTTCCCCTCCCCCTTTCCCCTCCCCCTTTCCCCTCCCCCTTTCCCCTCCCCCTTTCCCCTCCCCCTTTTCTTTCAGTCAGTCATCGACTACACGTATAAACAAAGCAATTTTACTTGTTACGACAATTCTGCTATGATTCTATGAGGAGTTCTGTTCCATATCTTCGAAGTTCATGATCAGATCATAACAATATTTCTATGGGACCAACTTGGAAAAATAACCTTTCAATCAAAAAAAAAAATTCAAAATCGGTCCACAATTGACCGAAATATCGGTGAACATACATACAAAAAAAAACATACATTCAGCCGAACATAGAACCTCCTCCTTTTCGAAGTCGGTTAAAAAGGGGGGAAATGTGTGGTATGAAAACTCTTATTGGTTGAGTTTATACACCTTATACTACCGGAAGTCGCAGCGTCAGAGTCGCGGGAATCCGATGTATGCGTAACGCACAGGACCGGTCGTTGTGGCGACGCTTGGCTTTGGGGAGGCCTATGTCCAACAGGAGACGTCGTTCGGCTGATATGATGATGATAATGATACAGTTTAAACTTGGAACAAACGTTTATATACTTTAGCAAATAAAAAGGTTTGACCTAAAATGCGAACGAAGTGTGAAATCTAAAATTGGTTTAAACAATATAAAAATAAAATAATTTGAGTGGGCCAAACGACTTTTTCAATATCGTCAACCATCGGGGTGAAAAGATACTTGAATTAAGAAAGAAACTCTAAACTTAGGACAAACAACTTATTATTTACCTAGTAAATAATAAATATTAATAAAAGCGCAAAGTAGCGTTATAGTAATTATGGTTTTTCGTAAACAAACTACTCACAAGATATACTTTGCTTATCAATGAACGATCGTTCTTTGATTATGCATTATTTCAATGATTGATTGACTATGTTTTCAATATCTTCTTATTGACCCCATCCCTACCATGACCTTTTGAATTTCTTGTAAATTAACTCTCATTTGTGGAGGGATCCAGCGTTCAGCCGCTTAATGGTGGTCGAGCAGACTGATCGATTTGCAAGGTTAAATAACATGTCAAGTGTAAGAGGTCAAGTACCGACTGCTCAATATATGAGGAAACATTTTCGTGTGGAGCTCTGGATTGTTTTAAATTCTGTTAATAAATATGCAAAGTGCATGCAACCAGTGCCGTAACTAGGGCGGTGCCAGCGGTGCTCGGGCACAGGGCGCAGTACCTGGAGGGGCGCAAAATTTTGTATCTAACCTTTTTTGTGTGTATTGCACTTTTGACTAGGGGCGCAGTAATAGAAGCTCGCACCGGGCGTACAAAAGGCTAGTGACGGCACTGCATGCAACAATAACGCGTACGTATTGTTATCCTACGAGTAATTTCCTTTAATTGTTCAACACCTCAGTCTTCATAAAATATCGACGACGGCTTAAGTTATACCCATGTGCGCAGAACCTGAGTTCTATTCATCTTTATAAGATCAAGGTAAACAAGGTTTCATCTTAGTCCCTGTCCAAACGATAAGTAAGATCCCAGACACCAAATATTAAAAAGTAGCTGACCCGGCGAACTTTGTACCATCTAACCATCAATGAATGTATAATACTTAAAACTTAAAAAATAATAAGGTATAGTTCCAATAGGTATAATCAACCGATTGCGGAGACGCACGGGACCGTTCATTGTGGTGACACTTGATGGGGTTTAAGAGTGGACGTCTTTCGGTTGAAACGATGATGATGATGATGAACCGATTGCGACGAAACAAAGCTTAAATAATACATCAAGCTACACACAATTTTAATGTGTAAAAGTTATCAACGTCTATTTTATACATTTTACATGATTTGCGCAGAACATAATACTTCTACAGATTTATTATATAGCTGGATATACATATAGCTATGTGAGAAATAGTAAAATGTTTATCGATAGTAGCCTTTACATGATTCCTAAAATACGAAACATAATAATCAAAATATACAGGTAATTCCAGTTCCATTTTTTTTTTAGTTTATCTTTTTTTAATTTATGTTTTTTTATTACTTTTAGATTTCTTTATTTTTTTCCTAAAAGCAACATAGACGTACAATTACTCACTTATTTGAATAAAAATGTTTGTATGTATAGGTAGTGTTTAACTTCACCATGACCCCTAGAATATTTTATAATGTAAATAAGTAGCTATCTAAGAGGTGTGTCTTCAAGACAAAAACACATAATAGCTTAGGAGTTGCTAGGTGGACAAACCAGTTCGACTTTTCTAATAAAGTCACTGACCTTAATATTTGTAGGTATGGCAATGGTTCATAGACACGTGAACAAACACATATCATAATGTTGAGCAATGTCCCAATTTCATGAAAGTCTTACGCTTTTAACAACGCGTAGGTACAGACCTGCTGACTCCCTGTTTCCCACCGTTTTAGCCGAATACCATCATGGTTTGGCTAAAAGGGACTAATAGAAAATAGCAAGAAGATGAAACGTACCTGCCTATATAACGATCTAGATTTCTAGATCATCTCCGAAATGTTATACTTAGGTAGGAAGTCCTATTATAGTTAGGTAGTGAGTTTTTTTTAAACCTACCTTCTAGTTTAAAAATAAACAAGTACCTAATTGTCAAATCTTAGGTAGGTATGTTAGGAAATGTTGGATGCAAAGGACAACTGAAAGAAAACTGGTGGGTGAGTTTCACCTCAAAAAAAGGAATGTTAGAAAATATATGTGATAATATTGACTCAACTCATAATCGTGGAATAATACCTTGTAAGTTCCAGCTCTATGGTGCAACAACCATAAACTATAATTATTATTAGCATACTAATAATAATTATATATAATTATTAAGCATAGCATAATCAGCCATTTAATGTTCCCACTGCTGGGATTCAGGCCTCCTCAGTTTTCCCATTCGCTTTCCTAGACTAGGAGAGGGAATGGGCAGTAATCTACCACGCACCCGGGCCTTGTGCGGGTCGTAATATCATTATTACATCTTTGCAATTATTGATACTTTACCTACTATTGTAAAATATCTGTGTTTATTTTGTTTGATATAAGAGTGCTAAAGTTGGCTTTATATTAAACCTACATTTACTCCAAACCAGTATAACGAGTTTTGACCGTAGATAACTCTAGAATCGCCGATGGTTACGTCACATTTGATATTTTTCCAACAGCAGGAGACATTAGCAAGTATTTATCGAGTATTTCAACACATTTATGCTCAAAAAAGTGCGCCGATATATCGTTATTAGTGTAACACTAGTCACATGGATAGATATTATATCATGTAGATAAGTACTTTCTAATATGTATATTGTATATAACTATAGACAGAAAATTCAATTTTACCTACTCATTTTAGGGGGCGACTATGGGTGGCCTTAGCATTAAAAGTGTTCTTTTTAGGGGTCTGCCCTCTACACCATATCATACCAAGATCATAACATGACCGTGCTAGGAACGTTCAGGCTAAAAAAATAATATTTGTATTGAAACGTATGAGTCTATGGTCAACTAGCTCAGGTTTTGACCGCCCAACACCGTAACGTTACCTATATTAATTACGTCGCGACTTAATCAAACCGGTGACCAAACTGTACAGTATCCATTCTAAGCCCGTCGTTCGACATTACATAACATTTTAGCCTTGGTGATGGTAAAAATATTCACTCGTAATTATTATTACTGGGTGACATTTGGAGGGTTGATTTGGGTAGGAGTATAAAGATAGGTAGGTAGGCAGGTATAGCCCAGCGTGTATTGCTACCTTAAAAGAAAGGATTCTTGGAACGTAAAGAGCAACCTAGGAACACAGGTTAGTTGTAATCAATCAAAGTCTGACACTCCCTCTCGCTACACCCAGAGCAGGAGAATTTATTTGATCATCTTTCACCAAAAGACGAGGCTACAAATAAAAGTTTATTCTATTCTATTTCAATGTTTTTGTTCGAAGGTATTTTTTTTATATATATATTTGGATATACGAGTAGAAGAGGTAGAGGTACAGGTCAAGTTCAATTCGGACTCGAATACTGAGAGTTTCGTAGCATTTGAAAACCTGTTTTATTCAGATTTTGTAGTGTTCAGGTCAACGTCATGGATATTATGTTTTGCGAGATTTAAAAATGCGGCATTGTGAGCCTTAGGCCCCTCGCCCACGACGACTTTTTGCAGCGATGCAGTAGCGAAGCTGTCACGCGTTCTCATCGATACAGTCGCGATGCAATTGTAAGCTGTTTGCCCTCGCCCACATCACGATTGTCAGTCGCGAAGCAAACGCGATACTGTCGCGATTCTGTCGCGATGCAAACGCGATTGAGTAAAAAAATTAAGTTTTTGTATGTAGAATTTTTCACTCGTTCCGTTTTCTCACTGATAGCGTGTCATGGTCGCGCATTAGTATCGCTACAGTCGCGATGCTGTAGCGCGTTGCTATCGCTTCTGTAGCGCGTTGCAAATGCGACTAACGCGCGTTAGTAGTGATGCTGTAGCGCGTTCACTAAACGCGCGACAGTATCGCTACAAAAAGTTGACGTGGGCGAGTGGCCTACTGGCCTTAGGATGTTTTTAATACCTCGTGTGGTTTAGATCACGCATGCTGGATTGCCACGCACGTGTAACCCCCGCAAATTTCCATTTCATACAAGTATTTATTGTACTTAATGCGTGGAATACGCACGCGGGACTCGATTTTTTGTATTTTAAAAGTTTCTGCATGCGGAGCAATCCCACATAGTGATAAAATCCAAACGAAATTAAAAACACCCGTAGTTCTGTTAAATAGACGGACGGACTGGCCGACAGCGGACGTTTAGTTCTAGATTTTTTTATTTAAACTATTTTGACAGAGAGGTTACTAAGGAGGTGAATTAGGGGATGAAACTTTGTATGGAAAGTTGAACATAATTAAAACTATAAAGTCTTTTTAAAACCAAAAAGAATCCAGTGATGAAAATAGAGAGGAAAACTTGTTTCAAAATATTATTACCATTAACATTTGCTCAGGTAAATAATACACAATGTAATGTTAAATTTTTCAAAAGCAGACTTTGTTGAGAATGTCGTATTTCGCAGACGTAAGACAAAATCCATGCAAACAATATACTTATCACTAAATGACCTTAAACTCAGTCATATGAAAAAGAAAAGAGATTCATAACGACATTGTGTCGTTTGTGATGGCCCAGTGATAAGAGTATCTATAATATATAATAATATGCCACAACTATCACACAATAGCTAAGCAGAATTTCTGTTATGAGTATGAGTACTATACTGCTGATAAACATACTTATATATTTCTAAAATATTATAGACTAGCTTTCCGCCCGCGGCTTCGCCTGCGTGGACTACAGTTTATATCGCGCGGGAAGAGACCCGTGCTCAGCAGTGGAATAATAGGTAGTCTATGTGTTATTCCAGTGTCTCTTCTACCTACCTGCCAAATTTGATCTAAATCCGTTCAGTACTTTTTGCGTAAAAGCGTAACAGACAGACAGAGTTACTTTCGCATTTATAATATTATAGTAGGGAGTAGGGATAAATTACACCCAGATACAGAACAGATGGTTGTGCTCATCACATTTATCCTGGGTGGGAATCGAACCTACGACCTCCGGCATAGTAGTCAGGGCCACTAACCACTAGACCAACAGGTGAGTCTCGACTTACGAGTGGTACGTCGTGGATTCCAACCCGGGAGATGCTCTAGTAACCGATGAACCAGCGGCATGTCATAGAATAAAAAATACGAACAGATTTATCACTCATACCATTCCCTCTTATAGAGTCGAGGCCTGAGGTCCACCAGTAAAAACATTATACTTAAAGCAGATCATGTTTTGTTTGAAGATTTGATTTATTGTATTTTTTAACGAATTATGTTTGCTGGTGAGACAAGAGAAATAAATCAAAAGAACAAAGTTTGAGACAATTGCAATCAAGATATTTTTTGAACTGGTTTCTGAAACAACCTGATTTCAAAAATATTGTCAAGATTAACATACCTTTTTTTCCGCATCCTCAAACTTTGTCAAAAATAAAATTTAAAAAATCCAAATATATTTGCTTTATTGTGAAAGGCAGTAGCGTCATAAAATATTAGCAGTTCGCGAGTAGTTTGTTAATATTTAACACAGAAAATTTCTATTGCGTAACTATATTTTTAAGAATGACTAATAAAGTACAAGTACGTAAATAGTATGTAAGTAGTACCTACATAAGAAGACGTATTGGGATGGCAAAGAGCGCCATGTCACAGCTGAACCGCGTCTGGACCGACAGGAACATCTCATGTAAGACTAAAAAAAAGCTCGTCACCACCCTCATTTTCTCCATTTTCCTATACGGCGCAGAGACCTGGACCCTTAAAAAAGCTGACCGTTGCCGCATTGACGCTTTTGAGATGTGGTGTTGGAGGAAAATGCTTGGAATCCACTGGTCAGAGTACCGGACCAACGATTTCATATTAGCTGAACTCAGTTCACCCATGAGACTCACCACAATATGCCAAAGAAGAATCTTTGATTTCTTTGGCCATATTGCCAGAAAGAGAGGTGATAACTTGGAAAAGTTGCTTCTGACGGGAAAAATTGATGGGAAAAGACCCAGGGGCAGGAGTCCATTACGTTGGTCAGACCAAATCCGTGCTACACTGGAGACCACAGTCTGCGACGCCAACATGACAGGACGACATGGCGAAATATAGTCCATAAGATAAGATAAGATTATTCGTCGAGGTCACGACCCTCAGCATTGAGGATAAACGACGCAAGGAGTACCTACATAAAACACGTACCTTAATGCTTGATGAAGAATTTAGTTAAATTCATAATCTTAAAATGAATTTAAATCACGACAATTGGTGTATTGTTTGCAAGTCAAACTCAGTTTTATACAAATTCTGTTTTGGAGGTCCTATTGTATTTAAACAAGGTAGTGGATTATATTAATCTTATGATGACATGCTTGATATTACAGTAACTGCTACGTTGCTACGTCATCGCTTTATGTTACGCTGTCAGCTACGCGCAGTGATACGTTACCCACTACGCTCAGTGCTACGTTATCCGCTACACTGTCCGCTACGCGCAATGCTACGTTACCCGCTACGCTCAGTGGTATGTGATCCGCTAAGCTTGATGCCAGCGTAATCAGCTACGCTCAGTGCTACGTTACCCGCTACGCTCAGTGGTATGTGATCCGCTAAGCTTGATGCCAGTGTAATCAGCTACGCTCAGTGCTACGTTACCCGCTACGCTCAGTGGTATGTGATCCGTTAAGCTTGATGCCAGTGTAATCAGCTACGCTCAGTGCTACGTTACCCGCTACGCTCAGTGGTATGTGATCCGCTAAGCTTGATGCCAGTGTAATCAGCTACGCTCAGTGCTACGTTACCCGCTACGCTCAGTGGTATGTGATCCGCTAAGCTTGATGCCAGTGTAATCAGCTACGCTCAGTGCTACGTTACCCTCTACGCTTGATGGTACGATACAGGCTACGCTCGATGCTATTGCTACATTTTCCGCTATACTCCGTGCTACGTTACCCGCTATGCTCGATGCTATGTCATCCTCTACGCTCAATTTTGCTCTATGCTACGGTGTCCACTCCGTTCGATGCCACGTTAAGTGTTACGCTGCGTATTACACCTGAAACTATCATTCGTAATACGTAACTGACATAATCGATTTCTTATGAAGTTTTCTTTTAGGATATTTAAGTAGGAGACATTGGTTCATTCACATTGGTACACACAGCCTTAGTAACATCCATACAAATTCTCGCTCGATCGCTACGTAAACTGCATTGGTGAGTGTTAAATGTTACACTGGAATGTATTTGTGGTTTAAAAAATAAACATAATTAAATTAATAATAATTGTGTGCGTTAACCAGAAGCTGTTCTTTTACCGGGATCCAGAAACTGATTTCATGCGTATGAAGCTCTTCTGAAAATATTTGTATGTTTTTGCAAAATACGTATGAGCTACCTTATGCAAAATACTATACTATGATAAATGAAGTAAGTACCAAATGGTCAATTTAGTTCTAAAAGTCCCTAAAGAATCTGTTTTTTATCCACATATCTTTATGTATTTCTACATGAGCAAAGGTATGTAAATAATTATTTGTCCAAACCGAATCCTTTTACGGGATTATATATAAAAAGTTTTGGAAATTATGTACAACCCACATGACTATACTCTGTTACTTTTCAGATGATCATATGTAAGACATCATACGACGTCATCTAAAAAACTAAGTCCAAGAGCACGGTAATAATATCATACAGTATTGTAACTCGGCCATATCTTTGAAATAAATGCCTACAGCCGCGCGGTACGTAAACATGCGATAGGGCTACCCGCCTCCAGCCATCTAATTATATTTGCCTAGTTTGTTTCCATTTATTTTTGTGATTGTAAATATACTTACTTTTATATAAACAAAATACTTTGTGGATTGCAAGGTATTTCATTTATTATTTCATTGCAAGTGTTCAATAAAAATGTGTGTAGTTTTTTTATTGGTAGATTTAAATAAAATGCTTTTTCTAGTATTATTCATACACATAGTACAATAAACCACTATTATTAATAATAAAATACCATATCTTTACTTTGAATTATACAAACTAATAATAATCGAGCGATTATTGTTAAAAAAAAACCGTCGTGTCCGTTCGTCACTGCGGCACAGTTGCGACGGCCTCGACTGTCTACATGCCGAGACCATGCTACAACCGAGGCGCGTAGGTATAGCTCGCGTTTCGTCCGTTTATATGAAGTTGGAATACTGTATGATATTATTACCGTGCCAAGAGCCTAAAGCATGGGCCACACGAGGCGACCTTACTTGTTTCGATCCGTGTAGACAGCAGATAATCCAATAATCCGACAAACCGACAATCAACACAATTGTTGGTTTGGTTTCCAATCCAAAAGTTACAATCGCAAGGTGACCTCTGTTTAGATGCTGGGTCACAGGCCACACGTATGTATGACCTATGCTTTATCATGATTTGGGATCGACGGCGGTGCAGCGCTAAACGTCAAAAGTCAAAGTCAAAAACGCTTAATTCAAATAGACCAATTCCTGGCACATTTGAATTATCAAAATGTCGGTCAGTCAAACAAACAAGTGAAGCTAAATTGCACGTTCCAAAGAGTAAATCTCTATGGAGAAGAACGTGCAAGAAACTCCATGGACACTCTTTTAAATCATATTTGTTACATATAATGTTTGGTCACATATTTCTTGTTGCTTCTATTATGTGAGCTCAATGTAGATCACCTCAGTAATGAATCAGCTGATTCATGGCTGATCGAAAATGAATTAACTGAACCGCTGTTCACTTTTATTTTCGCATAACTCGATATGATTATCGGAATATTAATGTATTTAAAACTTTATTTACCCAAATACAGCTGCACAATGTGATACATACTTAAATAGGTACATAGTGTTCAATGACTAACTTTTAATTCTGTATAACGAAACCAACCAATAAGATACCAATGTAAGGATCGTGTTGGTGGTGTCTTATAATTTTTAGGTGGTTACCCATAGATATTCCTACTCGTAAATAAATTATGAATTCATGAGAACGTTTGTCTTATTTCCCTTCCTATTGTATATTTATAAAGATTTATCCAAACGTACCTAAAATCGTAAAAAATTAAAGGCCCATTTTGATATTTAAGAAAAACCCTAGAATGTAACTTGGAAGTAAACTGAAAGAAACAATAAAGTAATAATTAGGAATCCGGTGTAGTCCTACAACTATTTTAGTAGAGGCTAAACTACACCGGACAACCCGCTAGGTAGTCAAAATACAAATGTCAAAATGGGTCTTTTATTTTTTGACACTTCGCGTGACTGAGCAGGCTTTTTCCTCGGCCATAAATTAAGCATTCTTAAACGACGTGGCAATGCCTCCAGAGTCTTTTAGGCACACTTCCAGTCAACTGCGTTTTTTTTTTGTTGGTAGGAAATTATTTCTTCCACTCTAGGATGGAGAGAGAGGCAGCAGCAGAGGAGCGTATCCGACTTATCAAAACCCACCTGTGCCCTTCAGTTGCCCTTTGCATTGCAGGGCCACAGTAACTCATTCAACAAAGCCTTCTGATGCAGAGAAATTGTGGCCATATTTTAGTAATAATATTTAGTTATTTATAAGTATAATAAAGTTACATTTTATTGCTAACGAAACATCAGATTTTTTTCTTAGATCTGTTATAGAATGAAAAACTGAAAAATAATGACTGTTTATCAATGTTTGACGGTTAATTACCCTAATATCTTAATTATAGCTCTTAATTACTGTGTTTAACATTCATTATAATGAGTATATAATAACATTTATTATTATTTAGGCCCAAAATGTTCTTAACATTGGCATTGATATCAAAAACTTAATGAGTTCATTTTTATTAGTTTAACCATTGAACTGCGATCTTTATATGGGCTGATTACATGATAATGGCTAATTTTACACCTAACTTTAATCCGTGTAAAAAATTGCACAAGATTTTTAATAGACTTCATCTTGTATTTTTATTCCGTGTGGAGTCGAGGACACAAATTTATGATAATTCCTTTTGCTGAATTGATCAAATTATGTTTTGAAGAATTTATAAAACACTGCTATTAGGTCCACAATGCCCTATTTCACACATGTCTATTATAATTTGTATATTTCACACTCACGCGAGACAGGAAGCCACTGTTATACAACGTGTAACGTTAAATGCGCAAAACCTCAGACATCCCAAATGATTTTTAATTCGAGTGACCTAATTATGTAAGGAAAAAAAAAACATTCAAAAAAAATTATAGGTTTTATGAGCAGTTTTAGTTTGTTTAAAATTCATATCTGCATTGAAATAAGAACTTTTATTATCCCGTGTATGAGAAAATTTCATTAGATTACAACTATTTGTGTTTGTTTACCTATTTCAGCGGGTTTGCGCACGTGATGGCTTGGCCTATTCATAAATAGACAGACCTATATTAAAAAGTGGTTTAATTGATTCTGCTCGTTATTCTAATCAAACTAGTTTCAGGTTTTGCGCATTTAACGTTACACCTAGTATAATGTATATTGTAAACGAGTAGAAAGTATCTTAGGTAAGTAAATCTTTTTGGACCTAAAATTTTTAAGTTTTGCTTCTTTTATATTCAATGGCAAACTCCTTAAATGGCTGGGCTCAGTAAGTGGCACATTGTCTGCGACGTCCTCCAATGTGCAATGGGCACTTGAGGCACACCAACGTGTAGCTCGTACTCTGGATAATGACACTATGTGTATCCGACGGGTCTGTAAACCCTATTTCGAAAGGTTGTACCTAATAAGTAGATTAACACAAAGAAATAACAATTATTATCCTATATTTCAACATAAAGTAACCAAATCCTAACTAGGTCTTTTCAGCGACAAAATCATATTTTTCGATTTATTTTTGTTTACTGCCCCTTTCCCGGGTAAAGGCTCCATCTCGCCATTTCTTTCGTGGTCTGCCGCTAGTCGCGACCCCGTCTCACTGTCTCAGGGCACCAATTTTGTGCTACTTTGTCCTACCGTTTTTTGGGCATGTGACTGATATGTCCTGCTTAGTTCCACTTCAGTTGAGCAACGTTTTGAGCCAAAGCGGCTATCCTGGTATGAGAGCACAATAACGTTTCGAACTCGACTCGTTACTTTAACACTTAGTGTACAGCTTTCCATTGCTCGTTGGGAAACCTTGAATTGGTGTTTTGAATTTTAGTTAAAGACCAAGTCTGTATGCCATAGGTCAGGATGGGGAAAATGCACATGTCCATGAGCTTTAGTTTTAGTGCCTGATTAGACAACTCACCTTTGAACCGGTCCAGTCCAGGCGTTTTCAAGTCGTCTTGCGAATTCTTGGACCGGGAGGAGCAGTAGTGGCTTAGTAACGGTCCTAACCTACGAACTGTATGTGATTAGGCTCAAACCTAGACAGGTGCTTTACTTTTTGATACTTATTTCATCACCACTGCTATCAAAATGGTGAAGGAAAACATCGTGAGGAAACTGGCACCTGATGACATGTGACATATAACCAACACACCACACGGGCCACCGCGTGATGGATTACGATCCATTCCTTGTATTAGAGAAATCAGCTTCAGACGCCTGACTCACATAAATGGGAACATTGTAAGGCTGATTATACTACATCATATTTTAGCAATATGTAGATATTACTAAAAAACTCAAATACTAACTAAATTATTTATACTAAAACCTAACTATGATCATAAAATATAATAAATAAATATAGGTAATATCTTCTACAAAAACACAAAGTACACTAAGGCGTCAAAGTACTCCTCCATATCATTCGGAAATTATTTGTCTTGTCTCGCCTGGAAAGAAACTACTTGACCCAGGAAAGATACTCCAGGATATGTTGCATTGTCTCCCCGTCTACTTTTATAGATTTCTCGCCCCGTTGGTCATACCTTTAGACTTCAACATACTTATTCTTTTTCTGATTAATCTGCAAGTTTGAGTACAAAGTAGGATAACTACAAAATAAGCCGATAACTGAATAATCGAATGATTGATAACACGGTATTAAATATACTTATTTACCAATGTTATGAATGCCATTCTTTATCTACGAAATGTTCGCACTGATGTTACCTCACTTACCGAAGTATGTAGATGTAATATATAAGTATAATACCTATGTAATATCGTCGACGCTCAATTGGCAATGACCTTCAATAAGGTTGAGTTTGTTGTTGTGTGGCACAGCATACATTTCCATATTTTTACCAACTCATCGCCGACGATATTTACCGACTTTACTAGTAGGTACCTATCTACCGATTTTATCGAGAATGTTTTTTATTTTCTTTGAATTTACAATATTATTCATTTATATATCAATTAATGTATTTTGATCAAACCGTTAAGAATTTTCCACCTTTAATGATGTCTTCTTTATCTAAACGGATAATTGATGTAGAACTTTATTCATTGACTAGCTTCGGCCAGCTGCAGCGTCCATGTATATGACGACTGTAAGTAATGGTCTAGCTACTCGTGAGTAAAATCAGTTTAGCGGTTTGACCGTAAAAGAGTAACAATGAAAGAAAATGAATTTATTTGCTTTAGGGATTTTTTTATACGCCAACAACATTTAGATAAACGCGAAACAAAAAAGGACGCAAAAATACAACTGTGTGCCTCACGCAAAAATACAACTGTGTGTACATAGGTAGGTCAAGTTCAGAAACAACACTCCACAAACATACACACATTTATACAAAATTTCCTGCCTTTATAATATTAGTGTGATTGCACCTAATGTACACGTAGTATATGTAGATACAGACTAGTCTTAATGGGTACATGACCCTATTGGGGCACAATACACACATAGGCACTACTGATAAGTGTTATACACAGACGGTGAACAGTTGAAGCAGGCTCCGGATCCTCCGTGTATACGTATAGGATATGGATATACCTGGTTCACGCATGTATAGGTACTAGGCCAATTATTACTGGCCTTTGGAAAATTGCCATCTAAGTATGGAACTGGATACATCTGCCGCATATCAGAAGAAGAAGGAACCTGCCCACGACCACCGTGTACCTACCAAACGACATCTGCACGAATGTTTCAAAGAACTTACCGTAGTCCTGGAACGCGTGGGGTTGAGACAGTAAAAGATAGGTCCTCTGCTCTACCCTAGAACGAGCGAAGTTGTTTGATGATTTTGGAACTCAAAAAAAAGGAGAAGGGACGTCGCGGTAGTCCCACCAGGCGAGGTTGGTGAGATGAATTGGAGACTTACCGTGACGTGTTAAAATGGCAGTCGTTTAAGAGAGAAAGAGGGATGGATCTACGTAGCTCTAGCCTTTAACCAGGGGCGTAGCTACCACCGTATCAACTGTATCAATGAGAGGGTGCCCCCGAGCTATAAACGCCCCAACATGTGGCAAAATTCGGCCACAACCTAAAAATCTCTTATTGATAAAATGCCAGTAGTTAATAAAAGCTAAGCGATAGGCTGTTCCAAACTTCCAATAGTTTTAAGCTCGCTTAGCTCGTTCTAGCATTTTCTACATAAGATGAAAATAAAAACTCAACCTACTCAAGTACCTTCAGATTGATAAAATAAATGAGCTCATCATTATTTTCGAGGCCTCTCAACTCAAGGCACTATTTTTATGACAGAAGAAGACATTTTGTAAAAAAAGAAAACTTCAAAAATAAAGTACGTTGGAATAAGATCGGCATTGGGTTATGAACGTATAAATATAGATTATACCACTTATTTAGCTTTAGCATATTGTGTGCCACGTCATTATGTTCCACCTTAAAAATAAAGCTAAATAAATAACAATTTATATTTATACGTTCTTACCCCAATGCCGATCTTACCCCAACGCACCTCATTTGATACGGGCCCCCATTAGGACTAGCTACGCCACTGACTTTAACAGTTCAGTTTAGGTTGCCAAATGGATCGGGATACATGCTCGTGGTAGCACTGCTAATCTTCGTTAAAACTGATCCTACGGACTGAAATAGAAGAGAGACCATTGTCTTGCAGTGGAAAACTTAGGTTCACATATAGTAGCTTGCTTGTACCTAAATAGAATCGAAAAACAGAAACGTTTGCGAAAGTGATTGGTGGCTTTTTTAACCCTTCAGATACCGTCAATTAGAAACACAATAGTAAGACAATAGATGCGCGACCACCGGTGGTCGCTTGGGGATTCATGAATTAACTACTACTCCAACTTACTCGTAAGATCAGGCAAACTTTTGTTTCCTTATAATACAGAACCGACTATCAACATGTGTCTGTGTAAATTGGTGACTATTTACGAAATCTGTGAACGCAGTAAGCAATTGTTGAAATAGTTAAAATGAGTCGCCTATGAATATAATTATAAGAATGGTTACGGCGGGACGGGCCAAGTGACCCGCCCGTCTCAAAGATTACATCCCTTTTTATTTTTGAGGTAGGTTATCAGGAAGTGGAGCGAGAGGGCGTGACAGACTTTTACTGACTAAAACCCACAAGTGTTGTATTAGCCTTTGAATTTCAGGGTTACAGTAACTCTTTTGAACATTCTCGTAGCCCTAGCAAGTCCACCCTGTTATTATGTACTATTAATTGGCAGGTAGGTAATTAACGTTTTTACTACTCTGACCGTATCATACAATGCAGAGCAAAATGGACGCGTGTGAAATAATAGGAACATCATCGTCCACATCATCGCTTACCATCAGGTAAGATAGTGGTCAAACGCGAGGCTATCAATAATAAAAAAAGAAAACTATTACGAACCTAAAAGCCGTTACCTTAGAACCAGTTTTAGAGTTTGCATGTATGCATGTATTCCATGCATTCAGAACCAGGTTAGCGTAATAAAATACCATATAGATAGATAAATATTAATTACTAGCTTCTGCCAGCGACTTCGTACGCGGATCCTGTTGCTTATGCCAGCGACAACGGAGTCGTCAAAATCAAAGATCTGAAACGTCTGGTGTCGAATTCTAAGAGCCTGGAAAACAACGTGATGCGCGAGACGATTCGAGACGTTCCAGATCTCTCCCTTCCACTTACACGCGTGACAGTGTGCACACACCTTGGTGCCATAGACAAAAATAAACAGAAAGCTCCGAACTGCTAAGCTATCGGGAGTTACATGTGTTATTGTGAGTCAACCATAAAAGATAGACATATGATGTCTTGGGATATTTTTTATATAATTTTAAGGAGAACATTTCCGTTGTACATGATTTCTGTGTAGCTTTAACTATTAAGCCTACAAACGCGACGGAAGCTTAAAAAATTGAGTATTTTTTCTCGTGTCCCAAACATTTCCCTTCACTGCTCTGCTCCCATTGATCGTAGCGTGATGAAAAGTATACTATAACCTGCCCAGGAGTATGAAGAATGATTGTACCAAGTTTCGTTAAAATCCATCGCGTAGTTTTTGTTTCTATAAAGAACATACAGACAGACAGACAGACAAAAATTTTACTGTTTGCATTTTTGGCATCAGTATCGATCACTAATCACCCCCTGATAGTTATTTTGGAACTATATTTCATGTACAGAATTGACTTCTCTACAGATTTATTATAAGTATAGATTAGTTTAAAAAACTTAAAGAATATCATTTCGTGTGTCTTCGTAATTACCCTATTAGTTCGACTCGGGTAACTCTCTACGTCATCAACTGTCGCAATACTTGCTTGTTACTTAGGTAGGTCCGAAGTCCGTCCATTACCCTCAGTTCATTGTGCATTCTAAAAATATAAGAAAGTACGTACCCACGATTCAATCAAATGAAAATACAATGCGTCTTCGATTGCAGACGAGCTACAAAGAGTTCTTCGAATTTAATTGAAAAGCGGTTACGGCTTGCGACACAAAACTGACGACAAAAGGCTGAGACACGCTTTATGCAGTAAATTAAAATGGTCGTTCTAATGAGTGTTAATGTGACGGATCGCGCAGCCACGGGCACGCTTCGACATCGGCCGTGGTTAACACGCTTAATGAGTTTGTGGAACGTAATACTAGTAGCTAGTAGTTTGGTCCTCTAATGATGCGCGCAGAGCAAGTGTACCTGATCATCACAGTTGCACTGATGACTACACAGGGATTACCAAAAAGTTGCCTTCATTATTGCAATTTGTAAGTTGTTTAAAGTTCTTTGTATTAAATATTTTATAACTGTAACTAAATTACTTACATACTATGTTGCTCCTGCAACATTTATGGCCTTTTTATTTAGCAAAAAAATTAACGTAGCGACAATATTTTTTACTATCATTACAAGGTATATCCTGGTAAATTAAAGTACGCTTTTTTTATCTTGATTTGAAAACTTCCGTTTGAATGAGTTTTATAACGCAAAACTGGTAAGCAAATTCAGCATGGCAGCATGCAAAAGTTATATTTTAAAGTAATTTCGGAAATTGTTTTATTACAGTTCACCTCAAAACTCTTCCACCTCGCCTGTATGCAACTGTTCTCATCAAAATGTAGAGAGGATGCCGATAGCGACGTCAAAACACATCACGACGTCTGCAGAAATAAATGATAGTGGAATTAATTATGACCCATTGAAGTCATTTTTATCCCAGAATACATCTTTTGAGGAAACAACATTGCACATGTTAAGTATCAATCCATTGTTCAAGTCGAAACCAAACACAAAAAAAGATCTCATAACTGCAGTTACAACTTTTGCAGAACAAGATTACTATGATGAGAATATCAGTAAGTCTTATAATCAACACAAAAGAAGTGACACATATTTTCAAAAGCTAATCGATGAAAGCAAAGAACTACCACTTCAGCTTTATTTGGATATAGACATATTTTCAAAAAATGATAGCAAGTCCCAACTAGAAGAGCTAAAAAATATGTTTGAGAATTTTCAGACCGCTGAAAAGAACTTATCAGAATGCATAAATCTCCATGTTTATATATTTTCAAAATATAATGATAACATTAACAAAACAAATATGAATTGGGGTCAAAAAGTTAAACATGATAACTTATCGAATTTCCAACAGCTTACAGAGATTCAAAGTAAATGTGATCAGCCAGCTAATATCATTAAACAAAGCATTTATCAAGTATCACAGTTATTGTCACAGGAGGACCAAACTAGTGAGATTAATCAAGATGAGCAAGATACGGTTTATACTACAAATTCTTATATAGATATAAGGTCAGGAAAGGCTACAACAAAAGAAATTGAAAATGTTAAAGCCAGTGATATGAATTCTGACAAGCATCATCCAACAGATGATAATAACAACAATGATGTATCTGAATCTGCTGATTTTGTTAGAAAAATCGATAAAGTACAATTTCATAAAAAATATTCGGATAACCTGCCAATTGAGAATAACAATAATATTGCTTTAACTTCATCTTTGTATGACGACTCGACAGTATATGACAAAATAAATCTGGCAGCGACTACCGATCCGACAGATTACGGAAGGCTAGGGATCACAAGTAAAACTGATCGTATACTGTTCAGCGAAAAGGATATGACAGTACCGCGAATTATAACGAAAGAACTTTCAAATGGCACCGTCGTGAGTGTAGTGGATGGTTACGAACAACTACCTAACTCCGATTTTGTTTTAACTAATCAAGATCACCATGATGTGTCAACGAACGAACCGATCTCTAAACCTGATTTGCTAAAGTCTAACATTGACAAAATAGTTCCATCAGATATCGTAAATATCCATGGGAACCTTTATTTTTCGTTTGGAAAAAAACAGATACCTGCCCGTTTTATTCAACAGTCTGATGGAGAATTGGACGTAGCAATCGACGGATTCTCAATGTGTGACCAGATATTAGAACATAACACGACTAACTTTATGAACTCGTTATGTAAATGTATTATACGTAAGAATTGCACCTAAATATTTTACTGGTCAGAATTTGCTTTCAGCTCACGGCAACATCTGTAATTGACTAATTATTAATAGATTATTATTATTATATTCATATTAAACGCTCAAATTTTTTTTTTCTAGTAGGTACGATAAATACAAAAGCATAGGTTTAGAAGATTTAATGTATAATAATTAACTTCCACAACTTTGAAATTTTCGTCAAATAAACCAAATATTTTTATTTTAAAGACTGTCATTTTGTAAGTTTTTGCAGAGCCATGTTCCACAACATCAATAAATTGATACACAGTGAATTTCGAAAAGTATAAAACTGAATTACATCGTGGATAAACATACTTCACTATTTTATTATAGCAGCAAACTAGCGATCAAGCCATGTCGTTTAAAAGCTTAAATGAGCATTTGGCTGCTAGAAGGAGCGACCTTCCTCTACCCGTGATTACCCTTTAATCTTTTAGTATATTAATGATTCTACCTACTTCTTACTTATTGTGCGACTGCTGCTCACGTGGTTCGGAAGGTATAGGTCGGGAAGTTGTAACATACCTACCTGATGAAAACTTAATTGCATTATAGCGACATCTTTGACGCCACATAAGACCTACGAAGAAAATACGAAATCCTGCATCGCGCAATCAAAGTTCTCCGCGCGATTTGAACATATACGACAGCCCGACATCAACTATCGGGCAGTAGTCGACCAGACTATAAAACCGGTCTGGTCGGAGGATCCTCCTTTTTCAATGGAGGTTTGCGGGACTTTACTCTCTGTTCCACAAAGCATAATCTGCCCAAAATTGTCGTGATGTAAGTTATAAGGTACCTGATAAACCTGGTCCAGTTCCTTTCGCTACCATAACCTCACGTCGTTGTGCAGATTCGCTAGTTACCGTAGATATTTACAGAAATCAATAGCCCAAATCTGCTACTGCCACCTGCGGGCTAGGGAATCACACCTTTACTCAAGGGTATGTTATTTTGTCACGAGAGGTTGCTCCGTAGTAGATACCGTTATCTTGTTTGAGGAGTTCATTGCTTTAGCCACCTCCTGTCTGAATCATTAAATCCAGGGTACTTAATATCTCTTAGCAATAAATACTTATCCAAGTAGCTCAAACTAGACATTGCTATCTGCTTTAGTTTAGGAGTTGCTTAGACCACCTTTATTTTTGATCATTTTAAAGTGGTTCATAATTAAATTACTTCTTCCTTAGCTGTGGGCGGAGGAACAGGGTCAGTTGCTATCCATGTTCCAGGTCCACGGTAACTCCTTCGAATACTTAATCCCGTGTGTTTCTCTGTGACAGGACCACAGTTTAGTACTCAGATGTCATATTATATGTTATAGTTATGCTATAGTTCGACATAATACCTACCTACAATCTACTTTCAGTCATCGGAATATACTCGTACCTATATATATTTTAGTGCCTCTAGAAATATCTTTTTAATTAACAATTTATGTGATCCAGCCGCCAGGCAGTGCTCTCTGGCCGCGCCATCTCAAATTAAATAGAGCATAGGTCATTCATTATCATCAACAGCTTTTTTTTAATGTTCCCATTGCTGGGACTCATGCCTCCTCTCTAGGAGTGGGAATGGGCCGTAATCTACCACGCGGGCCCAGTGCGGATTGGTGAATGTCACATGTCTTCAAAGGACATCATTCCAGTCTCGAACATTTTGAACCCAAAAATGAAAGCCAAAACAAAATAATGCTAGATTCTTAAACGAAATAATGTCCTGATTTTTTTTACTATTACAAGAGTCATCTAGAATTAACCCCCAGGCTGCTATTTGACTTTGAAAATACAAATGAGACAAAATTAACAAAAAAATGGACGTGGTTTTGCTCATAGCATAGCATAATCAGCCTTTTAATGTTCCCACTGCTGGGACTCAGGCCTCCTCTCTAGGAGAGGGAATGAGCCGTAATCCACCACGCGGGCCTAGTGCGGGTTGGTGAATGTAACATGCCTTCGAATTTTTGGTTCTAGGACATGCCGGTTTCTTCACGATGTTTTACAGTTTTGCAGACAATTCCAACGGCTTCCAAATTGCGTTGCGCACGTTTTTGAAATTGACAGTTGGCCGCGGATGACGTTCATTTGGATTGGATACAAGGATTTCAAGACAAGCGAACCGTCGGTTGCTGCTTTCACACAATGTGTTTGGTAAATGAGACACGGACTTCGCAAGACACGATCCTCATATTATTATTAGTCCACCCGCAATTGGGTTGGTTTTTTTTTCGGTGGGAAATTTATCCAATGACATCCTCCGCTCTTGGGCGGAGCGATAGATAGTGTCAGACTTTACTGACTAAAAACCCACCTCGTTCCGTCGTGCCATCATACCGGAGCTGGGCAGCCTTTCGGAGCTAACCCTGGCCCCACTAGGCTTCGACCGAGCTGGGTCCTTACTGTTGCTGACACTTCCTTGAGGCACGCGCGAACAGTACGCGCCGTCGACGACTTGAGCTCGGTCCAGACAGTTTCCAGACGGTCGAACACCGAGCTAGCCATTGCTTACCGTCCACAAGCCCGCGCCTACGGTGGCCGAAAATCGTGGTCGGAATCCTGGCGGCGGCGAGTACGCCGTTGCCCGATGCGGTCGGCCTCCTCCTTTGCTAGCATTACTGCTTCGCAGAAGGAGGCGACCGCCTGCCACTCCTCGCTTCGGACCATGGCCGATGTTTAATTCACCGTTTTGAGAACAGTGGTGATGAAATAAATTACACAAAGTAATGCGCCTGGCTGGGTTTGAACCCGCGACCAACAATTCGTAAGTCGGGGCCATTACCACTCGACCACCACTGCTCACAGAATATAGGTAATTATCTATTAATAAATAAATATCCCGAATACAACTACCTAAAGAGTACCTTGCATACGACAAATAGGTTTGTTCTTCGTTCGACCCACTCAGTTTTGTCCCACAAAAAAAATCCTGGTTCGTCCCTAACTGTATGCTTCCTCCCTCCCAAAATAATATTTTAATTATTTTGTTCTAGATTCGTCCTATTTTTAGGATGTTTGTAGGTATGTGTTTTTTTTTTTTGTATGTTTGTTCATCGAATATTCCGCCAATTGTGGACGGATTTTCAAATTTTTTTTTTTTTTTCGAAAATAAATAGTTCTGAGATGGGCCCACTGTCACCAAGTTAGGATCTGATGATGGGATCTTAGAAAAATCGAAGGTAACCCTCAAATTTTATAGGCTCACTTATTGTTTTTCGCATATTTTATGAAGTATTTTGTGTACCTATTTGCGTATGGTTGTCACCATCTCAGGTGGCTGGACTGATGATGGAAGGTACAACTCCTTAACAGTAAGAAGTTACTCGAACAGGCAAGGACTGTTTTAGTAAATGGTTTTGATGTTTGATAGGGCATTTGCCACATTTGGTCTCATGATCATTAAGTCATGACCTGATGCTGCAGTCAGGATAGTCCTCGATAACTAACAGCAGAACTTTGTATTTTATTAAGATACTAGCTTCGGCCCGCGACTTCGTACGCGGATCCTGTTGCTTGTACCAGCGACAACGGGGTCGTCAAAATCTCTCTTTGATGTCGAATTCTAAGAGCAAGAGGACGAGAAAACATCGTGCGCGAGACGATTCGAGACGTTCCAGATCTCTCCCTTCCACTTACGCGCGTGACAGTGTGCACACACCTCAGACATGGTGCCAATGTCTCCGTGTTCGATGTAATTAATTAATGGGTTATAGGAAAACGCGCTCCTTTCTTAATCTTTATTTATTCCCGAAAAATGTTCCCATAGCGCAATCTAATTCGACGCCAACGCAATCTAGTTAGAAAACGGAAACTATACCCAACTATTATAGTATCTTAGCCGTGTGCAGCACCCCATACAGACAGATAAAAAAATATATAATCACATTTTTGCGTTCAGTGTCGGCCTAGTAACACCCCCTGCCATTTATTTTTTTTATATTTTCACAGAATTTGACTTCTACAGATTTATTATAAGTATAGATATAAAAAATATCAATAATTTGGACATCTATGGACAAATGGTGATATAAGTGGGTTAAATGATAGATGGTAATCTGGCCAATCGACAGTTTCTGGGTTATTCATTATTTACGTCACACCCTATACATACAGGCAGTGATGTATTGATGACCGAATGATAGAATGATAGACCGAATGATTGAATGATGAAATAACAGCAACTGTCAACTACAACTGACAAATGACAGTCAAAAGAGAAATGATGGTCAAAAGACAAATGACGGTTGCTGTCATTTTTATCATTAAAGAAATAAATGGAGGGTAGAAGTGGGAGGGTAAAAAATAGTTTACGTCTTATTTTTAGACCTACTGAATAGACACACAAATTTTAGTAAAAATCGGTCGAGTCGTATCGGAAAAAAAAATGGGGGGTAGGGGTAGGGAGTAAAAAATAGTTTACGTCCTTTTCTCAGATCTGCTGAATATTCACACAAAATTTCACGAGAATCAGTCAAGCCCTTTTGGAGGAGTTTGGCAACAAATTCTGTGACACGAAAATTTTATATACTTAATTAGAATTAGATTATATTGGATTATTAGATAGATTAGATTAGATAGGTATGGTTTATGTATATTATACAGGGTTATTTGTAAGACTATGTTACTAACATGATGTTAATAATATAGTCCTGCAAGATTGGTAGTATTTTACAAATAAACCTGTATATATTTACACACCTCCACTTACATAATATACACGTCCATACGCTCTAATGCACCAAACATGGGCAAATAGTTTTTATTAAGTTTTTAATGATGGGAGAGCCTGGAGTTCTAAGATACAGGCTTAGGCCTAGTTTAGACTCCAGATCTCCTACAAATTGCAATTTCACCTGTTAAAAGTGCTTATGTTTTTCTGCCAAATAACATATTGATGTTTGAAGTGTCATTTTTTTTTACTAAAAAATAATGTCTTCATTGATAATATATGGCCCTAAACTAAAATAAAAACAATTCATTAATCTCTTAAATGTTTGTATTTTTTGCGTCTAGGAAATGGGACAGCTTCATTACACACGGATTTGCATTCGAGTTCAGTATCAAATCTGTTGTAATTGCCGTCACAGCCGCTGTACGAGAAGCCTTTGCAGATCCGAGTGGAAATATCGAAATAAAACCTGCGAAAACGTAAAAAGTAAGTACATAAAGACAATATTAAATCATCGAAATTGGTTAATGTCGTTAACTATATTACAATTAGGTGTAATTACACATGAGCATTGGTATTACATATAAGTACTTAGCAAATTTTTCAATTTTATTAGACACTAGATTTTACCCGCGGTTTATTATATGGTGAATGTAAAAAATTAGCCGTCCGTCTCCAGGGTCCCAACTATCTCTGTACCAAAATTCATCAAAATCAATTTTGCCATTTAGGCGTGAAGTTGTTACAAACAAACAAATAAACAAACAAACTCACTTTCGTTTTTATAATAGTATATAGTAAGGACTAGTGGACCCGGCGAATTTCGAACCGCTTAACAGTCAATGAATGTAGTATTTTTTTCGATATAATCACCCGATTGCGATGAAACAAAACCTAAGTAATAAGTCAAGTTACACCAAATTTTTATGTATAAAACTTATCTACATTGATTTAGAAAATTTTCTGCAGGTTTATTATATTATATGTATAGATATTACAAGTAGGAGAGGTATATGTATAGATTTGCCATCTCTGACTGATACATTTGATCCCGGGGGAGCTTCACGCAGCCGTAAGCTCTAAGCACTTGTCTCTTCTATCATTCTGCACATAGGTACGTCTTCGAAATGCTTCACAAAGGGCCCTTCACCCTTTCTCACTTATATCTTACATCAGTTTCCGAGTTTCTCACCCAATTAGGATTAGGATTAGCCTAGTAGCAAGAGAAGCAAATGCTATGGGCCCCGAGCATATGGGTGGGCACCGCATGGACGCACAAAAACAAGTCAAGATACCTGGGGCCCAAGTCTGCTACATATTTTATAAGTTCGTCATTCCAACACGATCCCATTTTAGTTCTGCTAAAAGTTCAAAAATATCATAGTAAACCAACTCACATTGGAAAGTATTTATTACAAGTCCCAAAGTCTGGTTGCAAACGACAGATCACGTCTGAGGTTAAATTTTTTAAGACCTTATCACTGAATAGCATCGACTCTGAAAAACAATTAATAAACAATAATAAAATAATCACAACTGTGACTTAAATTTACACATAGGTAACACCTTCCTACTCTTCTATCCGTCACTCTTGACGTAGGTAGCAGTGACGAAGGTTCCATACAACTCGATTCCCACCGGCTTCCCTTCAGAAGTTTAGAACACAACCACTCTCTACCGTAATTGAGAAATGGCACAATCAGTAATTATAAAACTACAAAGAAACATTACAAAACGCCTACACTAAGTATACACTATGGACATTAAATCAACAAAATTTGCTTTTCAACCACAGGTTGCTTTAAGATAAGCCGCAGGCGCAATCGGCTTTTTAGCGTTTAACCCTTCAGATACCGTCAATTAGAGACACAATAGTAAGACAATAGATGCGCGGCCACCGGTGGTCGCTTGGGGATTCATGAATTAAATTTCTATACAAGATATACGTCATGACGTCACATAAAGTTCAATAAACTTGCCGGCTCAAAGCGCTCCGGCAAGCCGGTTTTTTTTCGAGTTATTTGATAGAGTTGCATTGAATAGGCTTAAAAACTATTTGACTGTTTTTTAAAATTCTTTCACCATTCGAAAGCTACATTATCCACGAGTAACGTAGGCTAAATTTTATTTTGGAAAAAAATAGGGTTCCGTAAGATATTTGGGTTTTTCGGACACAAGGTGTAAAAAATCAACCAGAAAAGTTACTTATTTTGCGTACGCTGCCTAAACTTAAAAAGATAGGACCGTAAAATGTTCTAATTAATTGTAGATCTTATAAATATCTACAAAAAAGTCCGCGAGACAGTATACCTATCTATGTCGAGTGAGGCACAACAACCATTTTTTTATCTAATCATATTGAATTTTTTTGGACTACATTTAAACGCATTTATTTTACTCATGCTATTAACCCTTATCAAAATAATGTATTTCATCACTAAGTACAGTTTATGTAGATAATATTTGGTCTTTGAACGATTAAAATTGGACGTTTCGTTTTGAAGTTATGGCGAAATTAAAATATTACGATTTATGCTGCAGGGCCCAAGCGTCACCAAGGCCGGTGAGCGTGCGGGAGGGGAGTTTAGATCTATGAGTAAGGTCGTTCGCGAAGTCTAATAATTTTCGTGCGATTTTTTTTAGATTCGTTCTCAAAACTACACCTACGCAAAAGTTCTTCTCAGAGCTGGTTTTTTTTTTTAACATTTTAATACATCCCTTTACAATAAATATCAACATGCGTAATAATCAAAAACAAGAACGATTATCTGACCTAGCCATTCTTTCTATAGAAAAACGTTCTTTACTAAAAATTAAGAATCTTCCCGGCTTTTATGATAATGTCTTAGCGCACTTTGTAAGAAAGAATAGACGAATAGCTTTAGAGTATAAGTAGTATTATTAGTAGGTACTTAGTCGATTAAGTTTTGTTTAATTTACATCATATCATCATTTCACCACAAACGGCTTTTATCAAAGACACTTCTATTATGCTTGCAAGACACTGTTTCAATATCTCAGTGCTTACACGTATAGTAAAAGTGGACAGATGATACATCTGCCTATACAAGACTGAAGCCAGGATGCCAATCACAGATTTTCGGTAAGGACTCAAGACTGCGTGCCCGCGCTCGGAGTAGGCAAGCATTTTTTTTTTGCTCCGGCTTACCTCTCTCAATATTTCACGCTTCGCCACTGGTAGGTAGGTAGTAGGTACCTACTTAACTTGTACTTTGGCTTTAGTAATATAAATTATGATTATTATTTTTGTATATTTATGTATTTCAGGACCCTGAGGTCCTGGACCTTTAGAAGGCGTACGAGGAGCCAAAACCAACTCGCAGAGACCCCTTTAGTCGCTTTTAATGGAATGTAGTACCAACCGGTATTTATCCCTGTACGCGCCATACTAGCGCACCTAAGGACAACCCCTGGCTGGTGGGAAACTAATACGACATATGAAAAACTAATATATTATAAGGCTATGGTTCCAGGGACTATGTTACCTCAGATTATGACCCTGCCTGAACTTTTAAAAATCCATTAATAAAAAGGCAGGGGGTGACTTGCACAGTCAACAAATAGGCCCCGAAAATGGTCGCTAGCAAGGAGTGACGTAGCAACAAGAGAGCATCATATCCTGATGTGCTTGAGGAGTGGAGAGGTATACCAAGGCTATCAGTATAATCCCGGAAGTACGGTCCTTACTGGATTACCAGCACCTTACTGGCTTATACATCCTTCTCCCGAGCACTTTAGCTCTTTCGAATCTCCACTCTAGTCAGCCAATAAAGGCAAGAGAGAGGTGGGAGCTCTATTCCTTATCAGTGTTCACTACGGCCGGCCAATAAAGGCAAGCCGGTGATGAAGAACAAGTTATTATTATGTTATTTATTTTCTATTTATACATAGTAATTATATATTTAAATATTTTTTTTATCGTTCTCAGGTTTCACGAGGTTCTCGTCATGAGGGACCGCAATATTATATTATTATACCTAAGTATTATAATATTTTACTGGCTTATACCAGCGGCTTCACCCACCTGAAAGTAGTTTTCTACATGCAAACTTTAGACTCCGAAAAAAAGAGAAAATTCTCTCTTAGTACTCGGTTCCGTCATAAAAGGACACCTTGTGCAAAATTCATTCCTCATAGTCCCAGTAGTTTCGGCTGTGCATTGATACGGTAGTCAGTCAGTTTTTCCTTTTATTTTATATGTATCTTAGCCAGATCTTTGAATTGATGACTTCAACCAAATCGTTGATATATCAATCCTCGTTGAACCATGAGCACCTACCTATCAACTGTTACCGATGTGGTCCTGTCCCCGGACAGAGGGTCTCTACTGGATTATTGCTACTTTGTCATTGGGCAGAACCCAATGCAGCAGTACTTACTGCAGCTGTACAATTTTGGTAACAGTAAAACAGAAGTAAAATATTTTAGTTTTCGTCAACAAATCAACACATATTTGTTGTTCCGCATCTGCGCAGGGAAGCCGAAAGTGTTCTGACAGAGGTCATCGGGGGTAAAGGCTTTTACATAAAAGATATCCTGGATTAAAAAAACAATGTATTGTACTGTAAACTTACCATAGCATATTGCATTACATTCATGGAGCTTTTCAAACTGATTAAAAGCATAATCACAGTCATTGTAATAGAACGTCATACAGGTTTTCATACCTACGTCGAAGTAAAATCTAAAAAAAAAAAAAAATCGTAATTAGTGAAAATTTTAGTTGCAGATACCATTTAATATCTAACTCTTTATGAAGGAGATCAATAAGAGAAATTTTACCACCACCAAGGCCACCAAGGTCACCAAGCAAGGGCGGATCCTGATTTATGTCTAGGGGGAGAGGGATGGAAAACTAAGTCAAGAAGCGTTAGGAATGTAACCGCCTTTGAAAGAACCCAAAGAGTTCCGCCCGAATCACGTTGCTAACGACACCACGCGAGAGAAAGCCATTATTACTATGGCTGCATGCGTCTACTGTAGGTAACCTTTTGCTCGAGCAACCGTTGTACGGTAAGGACGCTCCCGCTCTGCTTTGCAAGCGGTGACCTTAGGGTGTTACCACACCAGTCGATCGATCGTAGATTGGATTAGTCGACGTCGATCGACAATTTCTACCAGACCAATAGATCGATTGTCTATCGATGGTAGAATGCGTCCTCTTGTGAATACATTTCGAAAGAAACTGTTGGAATATAGCCAGGGTTCATCGATCAACGTCAACCGATGCCATCGACCGACAATCGACCGATTGGTTTGTCGAGCGGTATCCGTTGATCAATTAAAGCCACACCAATCGATCAACGTCGACCGATGTCGATCGATGGTATCGATCGACAATATTATCTTTTGTCCATGTTTCACTAATAATAGCGACGTGCGCTTTTTCTTGAAGTAGTAAGCATTCAAATTCTACCAGTTTTGGTTTCAAACTTTGTGAGTTCCATTGTAGTATGTTCAAAGTTGTTTCATGTAGGAAACTATCCATTAAAAAGATTAATAATAGAGTTTAACCATTCACCACCTTTCATTATTTCTACTAGAGAGTGTTTTATAGATTCAAAGACTAATTTCACTATGTCAGTGATAGAAAGTGAAAGAGACTATCTTCTCAAGTAAAGAATTACTTGAGAAGATAGTATCTTTAATCCGTTTCATTAGTTGCCAAAAAGAATAATTTCCCTGTCTGTATTCTTTTGGTAAGGTCCCGTGAATCTCATAATTGTGGCTTAATCTATCTTGTCCAATATTCTGCTTCTCAATAAGTATAATATCATTTCTGTTTTCATATTTATCTGTTTTTTCTTAATTCTTTCTTACTGTTATCATGTTTTCTTCTTTTCATAATCTTGTGACTTTGACTTTAAGGTAGTTCCTACTACAACATCCCTAAAGGAAGGCGTCCGGACCAGGGCCTCAAGTCTGCTATTACAATAGTGTCAGAATGGTCTATCATTGACTTCATAATAGTTGATTTTGACAAGTTTTGGTAATCTACTAATATAATGGCGTCATAATGACTTTCCAATGGTCAACCACTGATACTTCATTGAAAGAAATGGCTTAAAATGGTAATCTCGTACATAATGACAAATGAATATCTGACGTATGCGGTAATTTGCAAACACTTTTGACAGTTGTTTTGATCAGTGACCTACCATTAGAACGTTATTGTGCAGTTATTGGTTTTAATAAGCTCGATATTGTCATTCTACCACCATTCTATTACGAGACCACTGACCGGTCAATGATCGATCATTATGATTTAGCAGATTACGAACTTTTAGCAAAATGACAATGGGATCGTGTTGGAATGACGAATTTATAAAAATAGCAGACTCGGGACCCAGGTCATTTGCGACGTTATTGTTATTATTATTTATAGTATTTTCGGCTCTATATTTTCTTGCCTTCTATATAATGCTTTATTTTTCTCCGCTTCTTTCTGGTTACGGTAGATATCAAGTGCTTTTTTATATGTGGAATTTGCAGCAGACTTAATTTGACATACTTATTTCTTTTTCTTTCAGGAATATGGGACAATTCTTATTGAAAGACATGTGTTCACCGTTGCAATTGATACATCGATATTCTATTGTTTCGCAATTCGCGTGAATACTACCACATTTCGGGCATATAGGCTTTTTTCCTTTCGTTTTTGTTGTATTCTTTTCCTTTTCCAATAGGTTTCATACTACTATGATTTTATTTCGTTTCAAAAATTATCGACCCTGGTCTATATAACTCATTTATCATTGAACATCGAACACGGAGACATTTCCACCATGTCTGAGGTGTGTGCACAATGTCACGCACTTAAGTGGAAGGGAGAGATCTGGAATGTCTCGAATCGTCTTGCGCATCACGTTGTTTTCCCGTCCCCGGGCTCTTAGGGTACGTTCACGCAGACCGGCTCGGAGAGGAGAGTAGACTTTCATCACGTTGAAAACAGTTTTTAGTATTCTTAAGTAAGGTTTATTTTAACATGAGTAGGTAGGTACTGCATTTGTCATTAAGAATGCTTGAACGCGCTTGGTGTGAAATAATAAGAGGAGCTGATCGGCTCCGACCACGTACTTTTTCTCGTTCGCGCCGCCGTTCGGCTCCGATTGCATGCTCTTTCTCGCTCGCGCAGCCGGTCGGCTCCGATTACGTGCTCTTTCTCGCTCGCGCAGCCGATCGGTTCCGTTTGCGTGCTCTTTCTCGCTCGCGCAGCCGGTCGGCTCCGATTGCATGCGCGCCGCCCTAAGCTGATCGCCATTTTCATAGCACAATAACTGAAGCTCCAAGAGGACACCGGCGTCCGGCTGGGAACGTACATCCGACTAGCTGCGAGCGCATCCGACCGGCTGCGAGCGCATCTGACTCGCTCCGAGCGCATCCGCTTTCAGATCGCTTCCAACCGGTAAATGGAAATATTTGGCGGCTCCGCTCCGATCAACTCCAAGCGTACATGATCCGGTCTATGTGAAAAGAAAAATGCGCGCCGATGCACTCTGAGCCGGTCTGTGTGAACGGACCCTTAGAATTCGACATCATACGTTTTAGATCTTCGATTTTGAGGACCCAGTTAACGCTGGCATAAGCAACACGAACCGCGTACGAAGTCACGAGCAGAAGCTAGTTGATAATAATTTGATACTTTACTTTGCTTTTGTGTAGCTTTCATCGCAGGGATAACTGTTTGGCTGCAGTCTACAAACTAGGTCATAATTTAGTTTTTTTAAGTGATCTGAAAGAAAATAATAACTCTGATCAATAAGGTTTTTCTGGTTTTTCTTACCAAGATAGTGTATTTTTTTTTGTGTATTTTTGTGTTTTTTTAAGATTGTGTATTTGTGGATTTGTGTGTGTAGATTGTGTGTTGTGTATTTTTACTTGGCTATCTACCCTCATCATAAAACACTACTATACTTTGTTTCTATTAGCTACAGATTGGGCGTGACAGCCATTTAAAAATTTCCCGAACTTTCAACTACGGTCGCACGAATTGCAATTTTTTTTTTTTTAATTTCGAATTGAGTTTTTCATGCATAAGCTAATCGTTGTTTGTTTCTCATGTAAGTATCATTCATCCTAACAGTTTCTGCTATGTAAGTGTTGACGAAATTCTAAAAATTAATGAAGGAATTTTACTGACCTAATCCAATTGTATTATTCTTATAGTTTTAATTTTTCCATGGGTTTTTAAAGTAAGGTGAGTGCTTCAGATAGGTTCTACGACAGGAGTATACAATTTTATAGCTTAGACAAAAGGAGCGCGCTTAATGGCTTCGGAAACCCTATGTTTTGAACAGGATTCTAAAGACCGCAGGCACAAATACGTGTCAGCGCTCGTTTTACCCGACTTTATGGACAAAAGTGATAAATATGCCGTAAACACACTCTGTAAAAAGTACAAATGTACGTTTTGCAATACGAACACTTTCTCATTGTGTTGATGTGCTAATATCTGCAGTGCCAAACAAAACAAATGCGCAGGAACTGATACCATCAACTTACCTTCGTGTATTGTAATTGCAGATAAAATTCATAATCTAGCCTTTGTGCCTAATACGAGAGGAAAACTAATAGCTGACTCAAGCTGATCTAGATCATCTTTTTGGTGATTAAAAACAAACTTAAAAGAACATCTTATTTTTTTTAACATTACCTACGAAACAAATTACTATAAAAATCGCACACCAATTAAAATGTGTCAAGCAATGTTAAAGTTATAATGTTCCACCCAAAATACACTTTTTCCATTCACACTTAGACTGCAGTAGGTACCTACCAAAAATCTGGGATCTACTGCGCAACGCATACTCGTAGAGTAAGGTTCCGGCAGGTCATTTTTGTCATGAAAACCCCATAAAATTTTTTGTTGGATACTTTGTGGTAGACAAACCTCAAGCAAAATATTCCAGAATATCATAACATAATATGTTTTAGAAACCGTATTTTTAATTGTAATTAAAATTTCGTTATTTTTCAAGAAAAATAAAGTAGCTGTCACAAAAAAAAACTGTAGCTAACTAATTTTTTCTATATCTATTTTCTACCAAAGAGACTCAAAATAAAACTTACATGGCAAAAAGTTCTGGTATGAAAAAAAATTAGTTTTTGTTGCACAGTGTCTGTCCATTGCATACAGAGTAAATGAAACAACGCATCTTGTGCTTATTTTTTATATTTGGAATAGTGCTCGTAATTTTGGATACCTACTCTGAAATTGTGTGATTTTTTTCTCTACTTATAATAGTACCACGGAGTAAGAGATATAAGTGTGTGATCAATGTAATGTTAGTGATAAACTGACTTGTTGGTTTAGTGGTTAGTGATCCTGACTGCTATACCGGAGTTCGTGGGTTCGATTCCCACCCAGGACAAATGTTTGTGTGATGAGTATAATCATTTGTTCTGTGTCTGGGTGTAATTTATCTATAATTATAAGTATGTTTATCAGTTGACTAGTACCCATAACACAAGCTCTGCTTAGCTTGGGACTGGACAGCGTTGTGTGATAGTTGTGGAGTTTATTATTATTACCGTCGAGGCGGTAGTTAGACCAGAGCCGTGACGAGGGTCTTAAGAGAGCAGAGAAAAATAATCATTAGTTACTGTGCGTTCCAAATGAGAATAGGAAAGCCAATGAACTCGATCTGTCAAATTTTGATTGAAAAGTATAGTTTTCAAAAAAAATAATAGTTATAAAAAACTTTTTTATCTATTTCTTAATAAGGCTCAGTTAAACAAAAACAAAACCATTTAAACGCAAGTAAGCTTTTTTTGAAAACTATACTTTTTAATCAAAATTTGACAGATCTAGTTCATTGGCTTTCCTATTCTCATTTGGAATGCATAGTACCTACTCGTGTATCATACAACGTTTTTCAATACACTTTTGAAGAATACTCGTATAACATAAAATTTAAAAGCCTTAAACACGCCTTTTAAGAAAGCCGTTACCTACTGGTTTTTTTTTCACCACCATTAATGTTGTAAAATGTATTCGAGTTATTTAACCAACTCCTCCTAGACGACAAGATAGTATATCATTCTATTAGTTCTTCCGTAATCTCAGCCATGACTACTATGTCGTCGGCAAACCGAAGGTGAGTGATGTACTCGCCATTGACATTAATGCCTAGTCCTTTCCATTTCAGAACCTTGAAGACATCCTCCATTGCAGCCGGGAATAGTATCGAAGAAATAACGTCTCCCTGCCTCACACCTCGCTGCAAGAGGATAGGTTTCGATGTCTGGTTTTGAAGTCGGACTGACATGGTGGCGTTTGCCTGGGTTCTGGCCATGGAGGCTCTTGGGCCTCGACTGAGAGGGCTCTTCAGCGCAAGCCTGGAGAGCGGCCAGTTCCCACTTCGCTGGAAGACGGGGAAACTGGTCCTCGTAGCGAAGCCGGGGCGCCCTGCGGACTCTCCGTCCGCATACCGGCCCATTGTGCTGCTCGACGAGATGGGCAAGCTCTTTGAAAGAGTAATTGCAAACCGCCTCGTCGTGCGGCTAACACGGGTGGCCGGTGGGGCCGGACTTGTCGGACGGACAGTTCGGCTTTCGCAGGGCGCGCTCTTTTTTTTTCTGTCGACGGGAAAAATCATCATTGACGAAACCCGCTCTTGGGTGGAGCGGGAGACAGTGTCAGAGTCTTACTGACTAAAAACCCCGCGCCGTTCCTTCTAGCCTTCATACCGGGGCTCTAGTTTCCTTTCGGATAACTCCGACCCCGGTAGGCTTCGACCCAGATGGGCCCCTCCTGTTGCTGACAACTCCTTGAGGCGCGCGGGAACAGTGCGCGCCGTCGACGCCTTGGCTCGGTCCGGACAGTTACCGGATGATCGGACAGCGAGCTACCCATGGCTCGCCGTCCGCGAGCCCGCGTCTACGGTGGCCGGAAATCGGGATCGGAATCCCGGCGGCGGCGGCGGGGGCGTCGTTGCCTGATGCGGTCTGCCTCCTCCTTTGCTAGCATTACTGCAGCCTTCGCAGAAGGAGACGACTGCCTGCCACTCCTCCTCGCTCCGGACCATGGCCTAAACCAAGGCCCGGCGCGAGAAGTCTCCGCCGCTGATCGCCCCCACGAGGGCACGGCGTTGCTCCGCCCAAGCAGGGCACACCTCAACTGTGTGCTCAACTGTGTGCAACCCAGTGCTGAGCACGCCACGATTATGGCGGTAAGTCCAGTCTTTGAGGCGTGGCTGGAAGTCAGACCTCACGGCGTCCTTACCTTCCGCATGATGCAGGTCCTCAACGGACATGGCAAGTTCGGGAGGTTCCTGCATCGGATTCAAGCGGAAGAGACGCCCGGGTGTCGCCACTGCGCGCAACGCCCGGAGGACACGGTGGAGCACACCGTCGAGGTGTGCTCTGCTTGGGCGGAGCATCGCCGTGCTCTCGTGGGGGCGATCGGTGGCGGAGACCTCTCGCGCCTGGCCCTGGTCGAGGCCATGGTCCGGAGCGAGGAGGAATGGCAGGCGGCCGCCTCCTTCTGCGAAGCAGTAATGCTTGCAAAGGAGGAGGCCGACCGCATCAGGCAACGGCGCCCTCGCCACCGTCGCCAGGATCATGATCCCTAGGAGTTGTCAGCAGCAGGAGAGGCCCAGCTGGGTCGAAGCCTACTGGGGACAGGGTTGTCCGAAAGGGAGCTCGTGCCCCGATATGAAGGCTACAAGGAACGGCGCGGGGTTTTTAGTCAGTAATAGTCTGACACTATCTCCCGCTCCACCCAAGAGCGGGTTTTGTAAAAAAAAAAAAACGTGGCGGCGTTTTTGTACAAACACTTCAGCACTTCGATGTACCGACAGTTAATCTGGAACCGTTGGAGAGACTGCAGTACAGCCCAGGTCTCGATCGAATCAAAGGCTTTCTCATAGTTCACAAACGCTAAGCAGGGAGGCTGATTGTACCCCTCGGTCTTCTGTATAATCTGCCGCAGCGTATATATGTGGTCCACGGTACTACAGCCTTTTCGAAATCCAGCTTGTTCGGGAGGCTGTCGAACCTGCACGCGAAACGGTTCGTGATGACTCTGGAAAACAGCTTATAGACAGAGCTCAGAAGTGAGATGGGTCTGTAATTCTTAAGTAGGGCATTGTCGCCCTTCTTAAAGAAGAGTACCAACACACCTCTGCTCCATGCCCATGGCGATTTTCCCTCGAAGATGAGGGAATTGAATAGCTTCTGAAGGGCCTTGAGGACCGCTTTTCCACCCGCCTTCAGGAGTTTGGCCGTAATTCCGTCCTCACCCGACGCCTTGTTGTTTTTCAACTGCTTCAGAACGATCCTAATCTCGAGGCTGACGTCCGGGATATCTCCGATAAAGTGTCAGGTTAATCTAGCTCTTGGGTCATTTGCTAGATTTGCATTTTTAGTAATAGATGTGTGTATAACTGTCCATAAAAGGTGTCGATCTCTCTCAGAAGTTCCGATTTGACCGAAATGACTCCGCCATCGTCGGCCTTCAGTTTTGTTAGCTGGCTCTGTTCAATATAAAAATCTCGTGCAAAAACTTTAGAGCCCTTGTTTCACTCAATCGCCTTACTAATCCTCTCGGTATCAAAGCGACGAAGGTCGCGTTACAGAGATTTTAATATCCGTCTATTGAGCTGCCGGTATCTGTACGTATCGTCTGAAGACTGCAGAATCATCTCACACTTCACCCTCATGAGCTCGAGGGTCGGATCCGAGAGCCTTTTTTTCTTATTTGTACGGTGAGTCTTGAAAAATTTAGACCCAACTGTGTGGACAATTTCCACGAACCCATCATTATATTCGTCCACGGAGCTCCCTAGGCACTCGAAATGATTGTGGAGTTCGAGCTGAAAGCACTCGGAATTTTGGACCGGGATCTGTGCTGGACGAAGCGTAGACTTCACCAGTCGAGTCCTTTCAAGCTTGATGTTTGATATTCAATGTGCCTTTTACCATGCGGTGATCGCTTCCAGTTTACACCACATTGATTACAGAGACATCATTGAATATAATCATCATTCAATCTCATTTTCACCGTCTCAGTTGCACCGTCAGGACTTTGCCAGGTCTACCTTCTATGCTCACGCTTTTTGAAGAAGGAGTTCATCATGTTCATCACACCTTCTTCTCCATAAAGCTGGCCAGTATGTGTCCCCGTTGGTTCCGACATCCTAATCCAAATTGCCCCACTCGCAGCTCGTCATCGTCTCGTTTGCCCAGTTTCGCGTTAAAGTTAAAAAAAAATATTAGATTAAATAAAAGAATACCGGCACCAAAAACTTTTTTATGTAGACCTGTGTTTTGTATTTATCGATATTTAATCACAGTCTTTGTAAACTTTAAAATCTATAAAATTAATAATAATTATAATTACAATAATAATTATTATAATTAAATTAATAATAACAATTTACAGATTTTAAATTTTCTCAATTTTTATTTTATCAAGTACCTAGATAATTACATCTCTTCTCTTTTGTATTATGTTAACATACTTACAGGGTACGTTATTGGCAGTGTTACTCATTAATTTTGACGGCAGGTCACTTGTAATATAGCCAATGTGCATCACGTAGATCAAAAGGATTTTTAAAAGCATATTAATGCCAAAATCGTTACCAAAATATAGCTATAGAGCATAATGTCTGCAATATCGGGACAGACACGATGACCGATGCGTGAAATTATGATAAACCAGTGCCAGAGTCGTAAAAAATATAATTGGTATCCAATCCAATCAATTTGCCCATTTTAAATTTCTTTCATTGCTCTTCTTCAAACAACATGAGATGACGAATAAAGCAAAGTAGGTACCTACCTATGCTCAGAAGAATTTTATTAATTGTTTAAGTAACAGTATCTAATTTATTGTTTCATATGATTAAATATATCTATATGAAGTCAACTAAAATAAAAGTGAGTCAGACTTGCGCTCCGTATCAATTAACCCTTCAGATACCGTCAATTAGAGACACAATAGTAAGACAATAGATGCGCGGCCACCGGTGGTCGCTTGGGGATTCATGAATTAACACATAAAACAGTTCAATTCCTGAAATGAGTAACGAAGATTTTTCCGAATCGCAAAAATAGATTTTTTTTGAGACGTATTAAGTTAATAACACAGTTTTCAGAATTTTATATAGACAGGGTTATTTGTAAAACATTAACCACCTGGCAGGACTGTATTATGACATCACAAACAACAAATTTGTTCTATGACTTTTTATAAAACGTAACACATTTACCTACCAAAAACAAACCTTCAAGATTTCATTGTTCTCTCTAACACATTATATGTATATGTTTATCCACACATCAAGCACTTTTCAATGAACCTAAACTCGATATATCTGCTGTTAGTTGTCGAGGACTTAGGTACTCTGCAGACTATCCTGACTGCAGCATCAGGTCATGACTTGATGATCATGAGACCAAATGTGGCAAATGCCTTATTAAACATCAAAACAATTTACTAAAACAATCTTTGCCTGTTGGAATAACTTCTTACTGTTAAGGAGTTGTACCTTCCATCATCAGCCCAGCTACCTGAGATGGTGCCGACGTGTACCACACAAGATGCTTCATAAAATATGCGAAAATAAGTGAGCCTATAAAATTTGAGGGTCTCCCTCGATTTCTCCAAGATACCATCATCAGATCCTAATTTGGTGACAATGGTGGTCCCTCAGAACTATCTTCTTCCGAACAAATAAAGAATTTTGAAAATCCGGCCACATTTGGTGGAGTATTCAATTCGGAACAAACATACAAAAAAAAAACATACAGCCGAACATAGTATCTACCTCCTCCTTTTTGGGAAGTCGGTAATGATGATTTTTCAAGGATCTTTCACATCACATAATGTGACAAAAATACCTACCTTTACCTCACATAAAGTCTAAGTTGTGAGACAACTTAAAAATATTCATTAGGTACTCTAAAAATTGCATATTAATTGAATTATGTAGTTAATTCAAAGTCAAAGTCAAAGTCAAAGTCAAAATATTTTATTTCACATAGGCCTACATGGGCACTTATAAAACGTCAGAAGCTAGTGCACGGTTCCAAATTGGTCGTTTCCTATGGAGAAGAATTCATAGTTTTTTAGAGAAGCATTCAAAGAATTCATTAAACCCCAAGCGAACGTCATAGTCTTTTTTTTGTGTCTTTAATTACGGTATTCGAAAAGTTTATTTTTAGTAACGTTATATGGTTTAGGATAGTACGTAATCTGGATGTTAGTGGGCATTGGATTATATTTTCAGTTACAAAATGTTTTGTTTTTCTTTCTAGTAGGTAAAGCAGCTGTCTATCTGTGAAAAAGTTTTAGTAATCGGACCAGCATGCCTAGCCAAGTTACGACCATTTCGTTTCGACCTACATGGACTTTAAAGCCAAAACAAAAAGCAAAGCTACTGCCTCATTGGAGAAATGCAGCCCTAACTCTCCTCTGAATGAGTAAGAGAACAAAATGCTGACAAATATTAGGTCCAGCGGTGCGAGTGATTGGCGGATTGCTTGGACCATTGGCGAAGGGTAATTTTATAATATCTTACTTTCTACCTACTATAAATATTTCCTACCTAATGCATTTCTTTTAACAAAGTTACTAGAAGTAACATACATTCAAAATGCTGATTCTTCAAGCATTTTTGGTCACATTATTCACCTTTACCCCACATAACGTCCCACAAGTTACTTCGACCACTAACAAATATTCATCACTCTAAAAATAACATGCATTTTAATTGTGTAGTTAATGTTTTAAGTAGTTTTGCTTTGTTTAAGACAGTATTTAATCTGGATGTAGTTAAGCATCGGATGAAGGTTTCTTTTTTTCAATTATAAAATGTGTTTTGTTCTTTCTAGTACACGGAGTTAATGGTTTAACCAAAGCAAAGCTAGTCTCGCAGGAAGAAAGCAGCCACAACCGATAGAGGGCCTAACAAGCTTATTCCTCTGAATGAGTTAGAGAACAAAGTGCTGGCAATTATTAGGTCCAGCCGTAGAGGAGCAGTGAAGAGATTGCCTGGAGTGCGCCTACTGAAAGAAATGTTAGTTCCATAATTGTTCATTATTACATTATTTTATGAGTAGAAATATGTGTAATTAATGATTAAATTATATTAGGTATAATATCTAACAAAGACTACTTTTGGTGTGTGGCGTGGTATTCAGGATCTTTTTTAATATTACAGGTATCATCTGTAAATGAGATTGCAGCCCCTGTTGATTCTGAAAAAGCAACACTCAATCCTCCAGTACATCAACAATCTTCCCTCAGTTCTCTGCTACTGTATTCGTGTGAATACAGAAAAGTTTATCAATTGTCCACATTTATTGATTTAACTAATGTACATAATACCTAAATTATCTATAGAAAAGATGGGTTGTTGATACTCTATCCCCCAAGTTCTAAGTTTCTCAAAGCTTGTATTATTATGGTGTAAGTATTGTATAAATGTGAAACTAGATATTTTATATTTTCACACTTATACATTATGGTTTACTGTGACGATGATTTAATTACTTACTGTGTTTTATTAAAAGCTGTGATTTTCAAAGATAATTTAGTTGGTATTTGAAATGCTGTGATAGCATGTTCAAAAGTACTGTTACATTTTTTAATTATGCAATTTAAATGTGATATTTCTACATGATGTATTTATTTACAATTTTTCTGAGCGCTGAAGAATTACTTGGTGGAGACCCAAGTAATTCTTCAGCTCTGAAAAATTCTTTCTTTCTCCTACTACATTTTTCCCCAGAACAACCTATTATCTTATAATTTTCATCCACAACTTCACACAAGTTGTAAAGTAGGTAAAAAGTAGGTAGGTAAATAGAATAAAAAAAGCTAGTAAAAATCCATGGATACTTTGTCATATTAAGTTTATTAAATTTTTAACAAAAAAAATTATAAGCGGTCTAACAGTTGTCATTCATTTGACAACTTATCATGAGAAAATGCGTCCATTATAGATGCCGCTTGTGAGCAAAACAAATATTATGTACTACTAACAGTAACTGGCATGTGATATAACGCTAAAAAAGTAAATACATAAATATCTGCATTAATGTTTACTTTCAGAGTAATGATGTGTACTAACATGTAACTATTTCAACTGTATTGTATTGTAAACTATCTTTTTTAACTAGCAGCCCAGAGTTCTGCTGTTCTACTATTTGTAATCCAAATAGGGTCTAATAGAATAAATCAAGGTCACATCTTTAGCACATTTTCTACCATGCATAGCACATTACTATTATTGATAAAACGCCCTCACAGGTTATTCTTAGATTTGGGATCCAGTAGAAACACATATTCACATCTTAAACTCACTCCTTTAATACTAATCATTATATCTCTTTAATATAACATTAAGTACTATAAAAAATTACGTCTTGCTCAAGAATTCGCAAAAAACAAACCGGAGACATATTAAATTTTCCTACAAGCCATTTTCCTTCATAATTTTTAATTCAAACTAAAAACATCTTAAGTACCTACCATAAACTTTAAGCTGCCAGTAATTCATAGACATTAAAATTCATCTAACAACATCCCCTCTGAATTTTATGTTTATAACCACAACAATAAGAATAAAAGCTCTCATATAACTCCCATCAACTCCTTTAAAACCCAACTTAACTAAAAACAAAAAACAAACTTTAAAATTAATTTTCTCCTTAATTCATGAATCCCCAAGCGACCACCGGTGGCCGCGCATCTATTGTCTTACTATTGTGTCTCTAATTGACGGTATCTGAAGGGTTAATGATATGATATTTACATCACACATCAATATGTTTGCTCCTTCTGTTTAAAATTCCATTTTTAAACAAAACTATAGCAGATTGATTATCAACAAACAATTCTATTTTTGGTAATTTATTTATCAACTCGAAGATCAGACTCGGAATGTATAGTAAATCTTTTATACATTTGGCTGCAGAAATATATTCAGCCTCAGTACTGGAAAGAGCAGTGACTGACTGTTTACATAAGCACTAATGAATTGGACCACCACCATAAAATATTACAAAGCCAGTCGTACTTTTCCTAGTATCAGGATCACCTGCAAAGTCTGCATTACAACATGCTTTCAAAGTCAAATCGTTACCACGAACATACTGTATACCACTGCTAACTGTATTTTTAATATATCTAGAAATGTTCTCAATATTTCCAAAATCATTCAAGCCAGGATGTTCTTGATGCCTACTACAATAACCAACATGAAAAGCTAGATCCAATCTTGTTTTATTTACCAAATATAACAATGAACCAATCAATTGCCTCTATCGATATATTTCCATAAAAATTTCTTCATGTAATTCTCCTCCTCCATATAAAAATGCTGTTTTTACATCAAATTGTTTAATTTTAAACTCATTTTGTGCTGCTGCAGTCGCCAACAACAATCTAACACTACTAATGTTTACTACTGGACTATATGTCTCTGTATAATCAATATTGTATTTTCGTAGACAACTTCTTGCCACTAATCTAGCCTTATATCTACCACCAGGTTTTATAGTAAATATCCATTTACTTGACATTATTTTCCTATTTTTAGCTTCACATTTATTAACAATTTCCCAAGTTTTATTATTATTATCTATCTAAAGAATCTTTTTCCTCATTCATTGTTCTTTTCCATAAATCTTTATCAAAACTATTAAAAACATCTGTATAAGTCAAAAACGAAATCTCCAAATCATAATCTTTCAGCCTTGATGACAATTTCCTCTCTCTTCTCGGTAAAATTTTCAATCCATCATTAATAACTTGTTCAATTGCATCCTCAAACTCATCATTCATTTCAACCACTGCATCATCTCTAACTTCCCCTCTCAAACTTTCATTCTCTTCAACACCAACTCCAATATCTTCAACTAACTTCAGCTCTATTATCAAAAACCTCTTCATCACGAAAACCATCACTACTAATAACAACTTTAACCTCTTTAAATAAATTCTCTAAATCACACTGTTTCACTCTACAATTACACATTATCAAATAATCTGCAACATCACTCTTTCTATTATTAAAGACCACATCTCTCGAGTAAATATATCTAAAATGTAAAGGATCCCAGATCTTATAACCGTTATTAGTAAACCCTACTAAAAGCCCTTTGCTACTCCTGGAGTCAAGTTTCTGTAACTGATTATTATTTTTATAATATGTTAAAGATCCAAAAATGTTCAAATGTTTTAAATTCGGTATTCTATTGAACCACATTTCAGCTGGTGTTTTAATATTTATTGTATTTGCACTTCTGTTCAATAAATAAGCAGAAGGTTGAACAGCTTCACCCCATAATTCATGTGGTAGCTGCATATCGAACAGCAACGTTCTTGTTCGTTCCATTAATGACCTGTTTAATTGTTCAGCTTAACCATTTAATTGAGGAATATATGGAATAGTATAATCAATACATCAACATCATCATCAACAAACAACCTTTGTTATTTCAATACATTTTAAATTGTTTACTCGTATATTCACCACCATTGTCACATCTAAATGTTTTAACTTTTGTTTGAAAATGTTTTCCGCCAAATTAATATAATTTTAAATTTTAGAATATACCTCGTTTTTATTGTTGATTAGAAAACCTTAACAAAATGAGTATAATCATCCAAGAATGTGATAAAATATTTGTAACCATCCCATGTTTCTGTTTGAATAGGATGCCAGAAATCTACATTTACATGACAAGCATTGACTGACCTTGGAAGTACAACTGGCTTTGTCATACTTTTTAATAATTTTAAATAATATAGACCGTCTTCTCTCCATTCACATGACTCTATGCATTCAGTTTTTACTTCCGAGTTGACTGCTTGTTCTAAAAAATTTTAATAAATAATTGTGATCAGTTAATCTAGATACAGATATTAAATTCTTTTTGAGTTGGGGAACACATAAAACATTTTTTTTTAAATAATGTTATCTAAGTGCAGGTTTCCCCTCATGTTTACATGATGTATATTTCCATCTGCTGTCATAATTTTATAATTAACTAGCTTTTGCCCGCACGGCTTCTCTCCCGCTCTTGCCTACTCTACCCTACTATACCCTACTCTACCCTACACTACTCTACTCTACACTACCCTAGTTTATGTGAAGTTTGGAAGGGTAGAGCCTTCCAAACTTCACATAAACTATCTACTAAATAGTCCGAATAAAACCTAAAAATTTGATTTCGATAGGTGAGCCCGTTTTTGAGTTATAAAACAACAACGAAAAGTGGCATTGATTTTTATATATATAGATTTCCTTTATATCTTCAAGATAACTTTCTGATGTAACAATGTGACTGCTTGTACCTGAATCTATTATGAATTCAACTTCCTCTTCTTTACAATAATCTGTATAAAAGTTACTTACATTTTGCTTAAGACAGAACTTTGAATAGTGCGAGTTATTCTTACAATATATACAATTATATTGTGAGTTGCAATCTGCATAACTATGTCCACTCTTCATGCATTTATAGCATTTAGCTATGTTATTGTTTGCTATCCCATATGTTGTTGATGTTCTGCAGAATCTCGCAATGTGTCCCTTTTTTCCATGTTTAAAACAACTTTTAACTGTTTTCCGGTTATTCTCCTTGACAATGTTCACAAGGTTCACACGATGTAGATGGTTTTTCTTCATGTCTGTCTAAACTTTCTTGTCTCATTCTTAATTCCAGATTAATCCTTGAAATTAGATTAATTAAATTTTTGTCTTCCTTAGATGTTGAATCCCAAGCTGTTCTAAAATGTAGTAAATTCTCTAGTAGATGTGAAAGTATTTTTGTCATTATCTGCTGATCATCAAATTCTTATCCTAAACTTCTTATTCTTGTCGCATTATTATCTATTTCTGCAAGTAAACACACTAAAAACATGATTGCAGACATTGCAGTTGAAACGGTTGAAACTTTGAAAGTCCTTTCCACAACACTCAAATGTAAAAAATGAAAATCATAAAAATAGAAGTGAGAAAATCTCAAAACTGCCGCCGTTATTACTTTTCCTTGTCTACCAACAAAGAGTATGTAAACTTTCTTGTCTATTAATGCCGCGTTCTAGGGATGTTAAAAAATAATCGATTTTCTTTTTTTTGAATTATGATTTCGTATAATCGATTGATTTTCTAAGTCATATAAATCGATAGTTTATAAATCGATTAAATAAAAACTCGATTGAATCGATTTTCATTTAATATTAGTAGGATAGTAGGATTTTGATTATTTTGGAAAACTTATGTTTATATTAAACATAATTTTACAATAAATTTTCTGATCGATATCGGCGGATTGTTTTATACAGTATTTTTAAATAAAATACTGTAAAAATCAAGGAGGGCTTGATTACTTTAGTTAACAAGAAACCTTGGTAGATTTATGGGTGGAAATAAGATTTCTCCCTACCCTATATTGCTGGAGTAGACTTTTGAGTGGATTAAAGCGGGCTTGAATTAGTCTCTAGGGCTAGGGCAAATAAGATAATTTATTTCTAACATTGAAAATGTTACCAAGAATGCATCTAAATATTTTCTAACAAAAAGAAATCGGAAAAGTCTAATAAAAATATACAAAACGGTAAATATTCCAAACGTGGTGTTATTGTTAAACCTAAGATTTTAAATAAATGAAAAAAAAAATCTTTTATTTAAAATCTTAGGTATTTAATTCGGGAAAATCGATTATTAATTAAATCGATTAATATTGAATATAGAAATATCTATGTTAATGAAATCGATTATTTTCCATTAATTTCACTATCACTACAGCGTTCCGAAACAAACCTTTGATTAAAATAATTTCAAATCCGAGACCATAATCGATTCAAATCGATGGCTAGTCTATGGTTCGACTAAGTGATACGTCCAACCATAGACTAGTTCAGTGTGGCCAACGTAGGCGATTTGTCGCCATTTAGGCTACTCAGAACAACAATAATTGGCGATGGTTACTTCAAAGATGAACTTTTTATAATTCTCAAATCGCTAAAAATAATCTTTTAATTTAAATTATAGCCACCCTAAGGTTTGTGTTATTAATAAAGAATGATGGTAGCCCTAATAGTATATGGTTGACTAGTTCTCAACCATATACTATTAGGGCTACCATCATAAATCCGTTTTTTTTAGGTGGGAAAATAAATCATCCAATGACATCCCCCGCTCTTGGGCAGAGCGGGAGATAGTGTCAGACTTTTACTGACTAAAAACCCACTCTTGTTCCTTCTTTGCCATTGTTTCAGCGCCCCGTGAATGTATTTCGCATCACCCATGGTCCCAGAAAGCTACGACCCTGCTGGGCCCCTACGGTTTCTGACAAATCCCTGGGGCACGCGTGGAACGCCACGCGCCATCGAAGACTTGGGCTCGATCCGGACGATTATCGGACAGTTGGATGGCGGGCTACCCATTGCTCGCCGTCCGCAAGCCCGCACGCCAGAGAAAATCCCTGAATTTGTCTCAGCTATTATGTAAAGACTGCTATGAAGTTATATCAATACAAGAGTCAATACATGGTCTTTCAGGCTGGCTCCAAATTCCCTCAACATGTATCACCCATTCGTCTGAATGATGTACCTTTGGAACGGGTGGACCAATTTAAATACTTGGGGCATTGGGTTACGGCTGACCTGAAGGACCATGGCGACATCGAAAGGGAGCGAAGGGCACTGTTTAAAAGAGCAAATATGATAGCCCGTAGGTTTGCGCGGTGTTCAGATGAGGTAAAGGTCACACTTTTCAAAGCTTTTTGCACTTCATTGTACACGTGCAGCCTATGGGTTTCCTATACACAAGCGGCTTACAGTACCCTTCGTATCCAATACAATAACGGTGCGGCGGTATTGGGGCTGCCCCGCTTCTGTAGTGCCTCAGGCATGTTTGCTGAAGCGCGCACCGACTGTTTTTATACCACCATGCGCAAGCGGTGCGCGTCCTTGGTGCGCAGGGTGCGGGACAGCTCCAATACGGTTCTGGCGATGATTGCTGGCAGATTAGATTGCCCTTATATCGGACATTGCTGTAGCAGACATGTTGCTCGCTGTGTCCGATAATGTATATTTTATATATGGTGCTATTAGTTGCCTGAAATAAACGCTTTTTATTTTATTTGTTTCCACAATCATCTATTAAGCACAACACAATTACACTTAACATAAAGGCCGCGAATTGAGATTATCAAGAAAACCATCCAAGTTTCCACCATTAAATGAGCTTATTTTCATTTTCGAGGTCTCTCAAGGTACTGTTTTATTCTATTCTATCCTATTTTGATGCTAGTAGAAGCCATTTCGTACAAAAAGACAAACATTCAAAAACATTTGGTACGGGGCCCCATTAGGACTAGCTACGCCACTGTATGTAACCTAGTGTTAGAGTGGTGACACTTGGGGGAGGCCTATCTCCAACGTCATTGTGGGTGGATTGTCCATCATCATTTCAGCCGAAAGACATCCATACGTCTTTCGGCTGAAATGATGATGACAGTGATTGACTTGGATATTCTTTGAGGGCCCCGAGCCCCGGATACACCCGATTGGTTTTATCTTGATAAACTCGAATAAAAGTCAGTTTAGCTTAAACTACCATCAGCAGAAGAAGTTAAACTAAAATTTTATAACTAGTTTACTTAGAATTAGGCAAAATAAAAGTTTTGGTTGGTTAAGGTAAATATTTTTATAAAAAGAGAATACAATATAAGTTAATTGAAGGGTTCTTAAAATTAAAATTAGACACATTTCAAAAGAGTTTTTTTTTTATTATTAGCGAATTTTTAATTAAAATTATTTTAAATTTGGCAAAGTTAACTCACATTTGTACTTCACTATTGCTCTTATCGCTGTCCCCAGCGAAAAATATCGTAATCGACTATTGCGATAGAAGTGCTTTTATGAGGAATTACTGTTCTAGAGGTGTGATTACACCCTGTGAATTTTTTCACGTGATTCGTGCTAACTACAGTGCGTTTCACTTAAGACGTTCCTTTGCCGTAATGTTGGCAATAAGGAAAAACAGTGTTGCAATGTTTTTAGCAATTATATTACTTAATATTAGGGAGATTAACTTATATTTCGTTACTTTTAACCAAAGCGTTTTTTTTTGTTTTTCTTTTTACTATTTTTGAATAAAGTATCGGGCGCTGGGCTCCATTCCGATTGTCTTGCAATTCTTTCAAATACCGAAAACACCATGCCACAATATCGTATATTTCTATAACAACGTCCTTTTAGACCTGCTTTTTTTTAAATAAAGTCCCATTCCCCTTATAATTCTCCAAAAAGTGCTGCAACTACCGTTAAAATCGATTTCGTTGCGAATTTCGGGGAACAATTTTGGTAGAGTAGGCAACTCTTTCCTTTTTCCCTTCTTTTTTATGTAGACAGACGGGGGAGCCAATATTACACCAAAGGAACGTCTTAAGTGAAACGCACTGTACTTTTCGAGTTAGACATTTTGTAATGAATTTACCTGTACTATTCGCCTCTAAATAAAAACTTTTTTTAATGAAGAATATCATCACAATAGATTAATCCTCACAAATTTCCCATTCCCAGTAAACTGTAATTACAAACTTCAACGATCTCGCTATGTAAACCTGTTAAGAAGTTATAACCAAAAAACGGTATTTTATTTTTACTGTAAAATTTGGTGTTTTTAGTTACGATATTATTCGCTGGGGACGGCTCAGATAAGAGGTTAGGTAGGGTGAATAAAACCAGATGATATGAAAAAAGTTAAATAAGAATCTGGTTATTAAATTCTGCTAATCTCTGCATCTCAAAGGGCAGAGAAGAGAGTAGAGGCGAATGGAAGAACAATGTGAATTGTTGTCAATAATGAAAATAAGAAAAAAAAATGTTTTTTTCATTACTTATCCCTAAAATGATAAGTTTAAGTTCAATTTGATTCAACAATGTCTAGCGTCTTTTCTTCATTTATTAAATAAGACTCGAAACAAACTAAAAATAAACCGTCATTGATACGCAAATAAGTTTTCTTCAAATAACCTTTTGTAGGTAGATAGAGGAGGTAGAGGTGATTGACATTCCTTTTCTTATTTGAATCGTATTGTAATGCTTCTGTCGAAGGTGTTTGTTAATAAAATCATAGCTAGAAAGTCTGTTCAAAACTTTAACTTTAATTCTTGCAATTTGAGTAACAAAAAGAAATATTTGTTGGTAAATACTTGTTCTTATCCTCAGTGTCATCAACATAAATTAAAATCATACGCAAACAGTCCAATTAATACACATGTTTGAGTGTGCTGCTTTAACCAGATTTTAATTTCATTCGTTAATTTTCTAACACATCTACTAACAATATGACCCTATTTTCTGAATATTTATATGATTTCTGTATATTTGAAAAATATCGACTGATATGGTTAGGAAACATTACGAAATAAATTTTATCTTTAATTAAACCTATTTTATTTAAAGTTATTTTAGCCTTTTTTTTACATTTTCTGTAGCCTTAAAACCGGATACCTTATTGGCAACACCGCATCAACAGATAGTCAATTGTAACGACGACTAAGACCGGTGAACATCGAGGAGAGGTCGTGGAGGAATTTACCATCTAGCCACCATCGCCGTTCGCCAATTACACCATGGCTGATACCGAAAAGGCGCCGCAGCCGCAGCCCCAACAGCAGCAGCAACAAGAGCAACAACCCCCACAGCAACCGCAACAAGCTAAAGCGGCTAAACAAAAGCAGGTCATTGGTAAGTGCCGCTACGCCATCTTAGTTTTTGCGTGTCCCGGCATCAAATTTATCAAAAGCACATGTTCATTATATTGCGGAATCATATATTTTTTTGCCATATTATCTATGCAATGTATAAAATTATTACATCAAAGCGTTAAAATACAAATTTTCCATTAAAATAACATGAGTTTCAAAAGTGGGCGTTCTAGTCGGCGGCGTTATTGATCGTGTGTTGACCCCACTGTAGAACTCGTACCTAACTACGCGTAACAACGAACGGATCAATAATATCGTCAGCGGAATGGAGGATGGCGTGGCGTTCTGGACTGGGTTTAATCCATTTTGTATGAAATATATCACTTTCATTACCGCATTTTCCTATTGGAATGTTGTAGTTGTGTAATTTGTTGCTTGGCCACACTATTTATTTTTCTCATTGTCCTTTAATGCGAATGTACGTTATGATTATGATATTCCGTAGTAAATCAGAGTTTACTTTATAAATATTATTAACATCATCTCTATCTATTTTATTTTATTTCTGCGTGTGGGTGCAACTATTTGCAAATTTCGTTGAGACTCCAAACTAATCGATGGCGGCGTTGAACGCCATGTTTAAACATAACGCACATTTACGCCGTTTTGTTGTAGACTACACATTAGTAGCTGTGCATCTGTAGTAATTTAAGTGTTATGTGGCTATACTGTTGCTGGTAAGTAGATGAATCCTATTTAAGAACTTGATAAATTTAGGACAATTTCTGCAAAACAAAAATTGCCCCAAATTATCAACGAATGGTCCTGTGCGTGGTCGTTGTGGCGACGCTTGGGGGAGGCCTATGTCCATCAGTGGTCATCTTTCGGCTGATATGATATGATGAACTGAGAACAGTAAAATCTTTGGGTTTTTCAGCAACTGTAAATAATTTTAGATGACATGATAAGACATTTAAAATCAAACCTAAAATTCAATCTAAACCGATTAAAGTTTAAGCTTGTGAGCTTGTAAAAAAAAATTAGTCATTTTTCATTTGCCCCTTGGACTCTGTCACCCCTCTAGCACTCACATGCAGAGTGCTAACTGACGAGTACAATGCCACTCGCAGTACTACAGTCTTCGAAAGGTATTAAGAACAGTAACATCACAGACGTCAAATCTAAAAAAATATTACACATAAATTGAAGAACTGGTTGTAACAGTCCCAGTTCTTCAATTTATGTGTAATATTTTTTGCGTGTGACCCAGTAGCGAGTCCTTAAGTGTTAAGTATATCTATAGTTCTTGCTATCATTAGACTATGTGATAGTGCATGCAGTAAACTGTTAGCCTTCTGACATGCAAACATAAGTAATTATAAATTAATGCTTGTCCACTTGCTACAAGTAAAATTTTGTGCCATTAAAAACCAACTGATTTCTCAACTGAGTTTTGTGCTTATACACAAAATAAAATTTGACTTAGCAATGGAAACAAATTATTTCTGAAGCATTGAACTTTATGTAGGCTTTTACTGGCTTGTTAATTCTGTTATCCCCCCCCACCCCATTGTTTAAAAAATGGTCAAAATTTTATGTTCATAGTAGTGGTAGTTATCTCATTTTAAATGTAAATTGGTTGTCATTAATTTCTGTTAAACTTGTCATAAGTCCATGGTGTCTTCATTTTTAAGATGAACTTTGAACAAATATTTAAAACTTGTTTTAATTTTTGCTCAGATTTTAACCCTTCAGATACCGTCAATTAGAGACACAATAGTAAGACAATAGATGCGCGGCCACCGGTGGTCGCTTGGGGATTCATGAATTAATTTGCTATCTCATAGGGCGAGATTTTAACTACCTACGTTTTGTATAAGTTGTCATATTAATTAAACATGAAATGTCATAAAAAAGGAATATTTGAAATTAACTATGTTTTTTTTTTTTCAGCTGAGAAAGTTTCGGGAACCGTCAAATGGTTTAATGTGAAGAGTGGATATGGTTTCATCAATCGGTAAGCTTTGCATTGTTTATTTGTCATCACAAATGGGTGCCCCAATTCGAAATAACCCTAAGTCCTACTTAGGGATTATTTGCACTACTAATACAGGTAGATTTGCTGTTTTTTCTCTATCGATACGTCCAACAATTTTTTTGTTATGATATCCCAACAGAGAGGGGAACAGAGAGGGGGGGGGGGTTTGGACGTATCGATAGAGAAAAAACGGCAAATCTACCTGTATTAGTAGTGCAAAAAATCCCTAACTAGGACTTAGGGATTTTTCGAATTGGGGCACCCAAATATACCTTATTGATGGTGTAACTAATACTTTTTTTTTTTTTTCCCGCCTGTAGAAAAGGCAGGCATCGATCTATAGACCATTCAGCCTCGTCATATTTTCGTATTCTTCTGTATAATATATGAAAGTAAGGCAAAAGCCAAGTCTTCAGTAAATTCTTGTCCTAGTATCCTTTAATCAAGGCATATGGTGTAACTAATACTATTTCTGTCTCTGAAAGGAATGACACCAAGGAGGATGTGTTTGTGCATCAAACTGCAATCGCCCGGAACAACCCTCGCAAGGCTGTGCGCTCGGTCGGCGACGGGGAGGCGGTGGAGTTTGCCGTGGTTGCCGGGGAGAAAGGCTATGAAGCAGCCGGAGTGACTGGTCCCGGTGGTGAGCCGGTAAAGGGCTCGCCCTACGCAGCTGATAAACGCCGCGGCTTCCATCGCCAGTAAGTGAATGTTCAATAGAATCTTTAAAGCTTGAATTTCTGTTCCTCTCTGTTCTTGTATTTAATTTTGACAAACTTTCAGGTATTATCCCCGTCAAGGTGGCGGACGTGGCGGGGAGGGCGCTCCACGTAGAGGTGGAATGGGACGTCGTGGGCCCCCGCCCAACCAGGGGGGTGCACAGGGGGATGAAGGTCAGGAGGGAGGCGGAGCACCACCTCAGCGCAGGTAGGGCTCATCAATGATTTGAGAGTACAGAAAGGTGATGATAATTCAAATGTGAAACCATGTTGATGTGTTGAAATTTTCAGCTACTTCCGCCGCAATTTCCGTGGTGGACGCCGTGGTGGTGGCCCTGGACCCATGAACCGTGGCGGCTACCGTCGCGTGCGCCCACGCAACTTCCAACAGGGTCAGGGCCAACCCCAAGCTGGTGGACAGCCTAACGTGGCGCTTCCACGTCAGAACGGTCAGGAGGCAGAGGCCCCAGCTACCGCTGCGTCACCAACGCAACAGCAACAGGCCAAGCCAAAGCCCACCACCAAGCCTGCTGGTACCACCATCGAGACCACTACCAATGAGAGCCAGGCCTAAACACCCGGCAGCTGCACTGTGTGGCACACCCTTACGTAGTGCATGTTAATTCTAGCTGTGCCACATATCCATCACAACTTTGTCTTGTCTGTACAACTGAAGAGTGTTTTGTTTTAATTGTTGTTGCAGAAGCTATTCCATCTAAGAGAGTCTGCACTTTTGTCATCTTCATTGGAATGTAATGTTCAGGGGATGGTTTTATTGGAACTGCATAGTATCATAGATCAAAAATGTGATATTTTGATTATTCTAAATAATGTATTGTTTTATGATTTTTTTGGTTGTTCCTACAACATGATTGTGTATTTTTAAAGTAATAACTTATACAATTTGGATACCCAAGATTTAATAAAAATGTGCAATTTAATGTTTATAAAAAGGAAATGATATGCAGGTTCCTACGCCCCAATTGATTGTGTATTTTAAAAAGAATGATGATTATTTTATTATAAATTTATAATGATGTATGTTTTAACAAGTCTTATTTGTAATGAAATCATTAGTTCTAAACACTCTCAGAAATAAACTTCTTTTTACCTGTGTGAAATAATTTTATTTTAATGTTTGAAATCCTTGCTAGCCTGCCAAACGGTGTGCGTGTGGTGTGAGGGCCCGTTTGTTAAAACCTTTGAAAATATTCTTGAAATTTAGTGGACATTCTCAAAGAAATGTGGAAATTGAATTAGATTTTGTGTAAGTTAAATAAGCGAGTTATGGACTGTTGGGCCGGGACTCCACCAAAGCAGGAATGTGTGTGGTGTGCTGTGTGAGAAGAGTTGTTTTTCAGCTCGAGGGGGGGGACTCCACCAAAGCGGAGATGTGTGCGTTTTCCTCGTTCGCTCACATCTGGGCTTCCTTCGCGCCATACAAATATTACAGCACAGCAATTTCCACTGAAGCTGAGCAGAGAGATGTCTCAATAACTCAATTCTATTAGTTGTTTTAAAAAACAGCTCTACGCAAACAAAATGAAACCATTAATTGGCAGCCCAGTCCCTATAAGCTACTAGACAGGGACGTAGTTACCGCCGTATCAATGATACGGGGCCCCCGACATGCCTAAATTTTATTCGTAACTAGCTTTTGCCCGCGCGGCTTCGCTCCCGCTCTTCCCTACTCCACCCCACTATACCCAACTCTACCCTACTCTACTCTACAATACTCTACCCTATACTACCCTTATTTTATTTTTTTATAACAATCACAACAACAAAAAAAAACAGCCAAATCGGTCAAGCCGTTTTCATGCCATGTCGTGACAACGGAAAACGGGTTTCATTTTTATATATATAGACTTATTATACACAATCTAAATTATCATATTGAAAAAGCAAGGAGTGAATGAATAGTGACTTTATGATACTCTGTAAAGAGTTTTTAGCCTTTTAGAATAACATAAGACGACAATAACAACTCATCCTATTTTAGTCGGTAGGTTACCTTCTGAATTATCCTTTCAAAAGTATTTGATATGGGGCCCCATTAGGACTAGCTACGCCACTGCTACTAAAAACTTGTGGAAAGTCGTGAAAACAAGAACAAATCTCATCTAGTGTAAATACGCCAAATGTCGGCCCCCCTTAGCGATTTTCTGACTGCCGATTGCTCTAGCACCTTCAGTTTTCAACGAAAGATAGCTTCTGAAGCGGTTTTGGATAGTTTAACTAGTCTATTTTATGTTTATAGGCATAAGATCGACTTTTCTACTAAAAGAAAAAAGTAATAAGGTTTAGATGCGTCGAGAACAGAAAAACCCTAAAGTCGGCCATTCACGGCCCATGGTCGGTCGCGTTTTTCCCAAATGTCGGCCCGGTCATATTGGTCACTGTCTTAAATTGAAACACCCTATGTTTCAATTTAAGACAGTGACCAATATTATTAATGTGATTTATTTTGGCAGGATTCTAATATAACACTAAGTACCTATGTATTTGTATTTGTTTAATAGTTAAATATATTTTTATTTCTCCTCATCAATATTAGATAGGTAAGTACTAAAATTTTAACAAATTAAAACATCAAAATGAAATAAAACAAGAATTAATAACTTTAATATGTGATAAAAATCAGTATTTAAACCAAAAATAGAATAGAATTTAAATAAGTCAAAAAAAAAACTTCAAAAGTAATTGTTTGATAAACTTTTAACGTCTTCGGAATAATATTTATTTATTATTTTTACCGACTTCCCAAAAAGGAAGAGGTATTACGTTCGGCTGTTTGTATGTTTTTTTTTTTTTTTTTTTTGTATGTTTGTTCGTCGAATACTGCCCCAAATGTGGACGGATTTTCAAAATTCTTTTTTTGTTTGAAAGTAGATAGTTCTGAGGTGGTCCCATTATCACCAAATTAGGATCTGATGATGGGATCTTGGAGAAATCGAGGGCAACCTTCAAATTTTATAGGCTCACTTATTGATTTTCGCATATTTTATGAAGTATCTTGTGTATTTGCGTATGGTCGTCACCATCTCAGGTAGCTGGGCTGATGATGGAAGGTACAACTCCTTAACAGTAAGAAGTTACTCGAACAGGCAAGGACTGTTTTAGTAAATTGTTTTGATGTTTGATAGGGCATTTGCCACATTTGGTCTCATGATCATCAAGTCATGACCTGATGCTGCAGTGAGGATAGTCTGCAGAGTACCTAAGCCCTCGACAACAAACAGCAGATATATCGAGTTTAGGCTCATTGAAAACGGCTCGATGTGTGGATAAACGTACTGCTAATACACCGAAGTACATAGAGACCTGATGCTGAAGCCAGGAGCATCAGGAAAAGTACAAACCTTGAAATTACAGCACCGTAGTCGTGTTTGGGCTCATTTTAAACAGGACTAAATTTTAAGTTCATTGCAATGTTGACATAAATCTGGCCTGATGCTACAGCCGGGATTATCAGCATCTAGTCTAATGACTGATTGAAAGATTTACCTTTCGGCTTCATCATCAGATCAGTTCGATATATCCTTTCCCTCTCCAGCATCTAGTCTAATGACTGTTTGAAAGAAGAGGGGGAGAGGATATATCGAACTGATCTGATGATGAAGCCGAAAGGTAAATTAATGTAATCTAACCGTGTTTGGGATTATTAGAACCGTTATGAGATGCGCTCTGACTATAAGGTATTTAAGTTTGACTGAGGGGTACTTTTTAGTGGTGGCACCATAACTAAAAAGTGTAAAATAAAAAAAAACTTTTTACAAAAAAAATATAACCGGCTTCAATGATAAAAAACACTGAAAAGTATCAAATAACTTATTTTTTACTTTTTAGTTATTTGATACTTTTCATTGTTTTTTATCATTGAAGTCGGTTATATTTTTTTTGTAAAAAGTTTTTTTTTTTTTTCAAACAAGTCGGTAAACATTTAAAAAATTCGTAACCGCATAATTTTCTTTGATTCCGTGAAGGCTTTAGATCTCCCTGTTTTGTCATTGTAATATAGGTATTACAATGACAAAACGGAGATCTAAAGCCTTAGTACTTAGTACTTTTAATTTAAGGTAGGCCTTAAATTAAAAGTACTAAGTGAAAACAAACTTAGTATTTATCTAAGGGCCGCTTTTTGGTACAACAAAGATTCTCGACCAACCATTTATATGTTTTAAGCTAATAAGAAGTGTTTAATAGATAGCAAGTTCCAAAGAGAAATTCATATTATTTATATCTTAAATTCCAAAACCATAAAGCTACCATAAAATAATATGTCTTCAATGCTGTCAACTCCTACATTTAAACTTAACTTCTTTAAATAAGTTTGATAAACAAATAAAAAATCACTACCCAATCGATGCATCAACCTGTATAGTGGCGCTCGAATTCGAGGCTGGTCGACATTACGATCTTTAATGTTTCTAATGTCGGCCCCTATTCCTTGTACCTGATTTTTCGAGATTCGATTAATATCACCCCGGCCGTTATTTGGCGATTAAACGTAAAATAGATTTATTTATCTAGAAGCTTTGCAAATTCTCTTATTTAGCCAATAGAATTGGTACAATTGGAATTCATAAAACAGACTGCATTTACTTTAAGTCGGCCATGGCCGAGAATCCGGTTTTAAGTCAAAACTGTGATCCTAATGGCGGCCTCCTATTTTGCCCTGAAAAATATACGCAAAACGCTGAAAAAACTATCTCAAAATATAGTAAAAATAACCCTTTAGTGATAATAAAGCTTAAAACAAAAATAAAGAAATGTCTTATCGTTGTAATATCAATCCCCGAAGTGTGAGTATTCACATCAAGTAAGCTACTTTTAATGCAAACTTGACGCTTCATCGACACAATCCCTGCTGATGCTCAGTGTGCGAAAAGCAAGTGACTTAATCGGATAATAACGGTTTATACATATAGAGTATTGAACTAAAGTTGCAATTCGAGAGGTAAAATTATCACTTAATTACCTTTTGAATGAATGCAAGCTAAAAACGTGCAGACGGCCGACGATTGGGGGGAGGCCGACATTTGGCGTATTTACCCTACTTGTGTGAAAGTTATGACCTTGACAAAATTCGGGCTCTCAATCCTCCCACTTTTTCCTTCGTTATATTACGCGAAACATATGAGAGATAAGACGAACACAAAATTGTTCATTTGTAGTGGACAGTGGTAAATCTTAAGCATATTTTCAGAGTTTTAACAAAAACCGGGTCCTTACACCACACGCATAATGCCAAAGTGTGCGTGTGGTGTGGTCCCGTTTCGAGTCATAAAAATGAGGGTGAAAGCCCAATGTAAATTAATTCATGAATCCCCAAGCGACCACCGGTGGCCGCGCATCTATTGTCTTACTATTGTGTCTCTAATTGACGGTATCTGAAGGGTTAATTATTGAAAGTCCATCATAATATTAAAACGTTTCATTTTATCGTGAACTAGCACTATGCCCGCGGCTACGTCCGCGCGCATCATCGTTTTATGGGTTTAGCCTTGTGATTTATTTATTGTCATTGCAAATAGTGGGCTGCTCCGTCTGTTTTTACCAGTGTCTATTGAATTACGAGTGCATACTATTTCTTCAGCTTTAAATGATGTCAGCAAAATATCGCTGATAACTGGCTGCTTGGTCGTTCTTAGGCGTCAATATAGCTCTTTCTCTTAGCCATACTAATTAATGGTTTGTCCTTTATTTGAGCCACACCTGAATGATTTCTTTCTATCATTTCTTCGACTGTACTTATAACTGTGCACTATTTTACTGGTATGAATATACCAACCTCATAAAATTTTTGGTACTTGCCGTTTTCTAATTGGAATAAAAGGCCTAAAAATTCACCTGCAGAGACGTCCCTGGTTTTTTTTTACGGTGGGCAAAAATCATCTAATTACAACCCCCGCTCTTGGGTGGAGTGGGAGATAGTGTCAGACTCTTACTGACTAAAAACCCACCCCGTTCCTTCTAGCCTCTTCATACCGGGGCTCGAGTTTCCTTTCGGATAACCCTGGCCCCAGTAGGCTTCGACCTAGCTGGGCTCCTGTTGCCTACAACTCCTTGAGGCGCGCGGGAACAGCTCGCGCTGTCGACGTCTTGGGCTCGGTCCGGACATTTACCGAACGGTCGGACAGCGAGCTACCCATGACTCAACGCCCGCGAGCCCGCGTCTACGGTGGCCGGAAATCAGGATCGGAATCCCGGCGGTGGCGGCGAGGGCGCCTTTGCCTGATGCAGTTGGCCTCCTCCTTTGCTAGCATTACTGCTTCGCAGAAGGAGGCGACCGCCTGCCAATGCTCCTCGCTCCGGACCAATTTTATTATATTTTAGGTACCTAACTTATGTGAGGTAAGTCTTTACTGTGACGGACGGGAAACTACGGCACCCTACACTGAGCGTGGCCCGTCACGCTCTTGGCCGGTTTTTTAATCTTTAACCAGGAGTCGGACATAGGCAACCCATATAGATTTTTCGAAGTTTTGATTGCGAAAAGCCAACAATCTATCAAAATTGATTCTTAAATGTATCCTTTATGATTCCGTATTCACAAATTCAGGGTTTTTTGTACGTTCATGACGAAACAAAAAAAATGTGCAATTTATTAATGTTGTAGATTTTCAGTTTTTCTATAGAGTTTTCTTATCTAAATTGTCTGAAATATAACGCGGAGAACATGCGACCATAGCCTGTTAAGAGGGTCCTTCTCCACTCGCTTATCGTAAACATCGAAAATGGTTTAAAAGCTTGTTACTTCATTTAATGCAATCCAACGCGAGTTTGACGAAAAGGCAACGCAAAAAAAGAGAGATAACGCCTGGAAACTCTGTTAGTATTCAGTAATTCCGAGATTTACTCGAAAATTTCACAAAACTTGCTCCAGGAAATAGCTGTTTTTTTTAAACACTTAAAATTTTTTGAAAAAAGGTTGCGTCATTTAGAATCTTAATAAAATTTGCAAGGTCTCTAAAGGATTACTTTTTTGACTTTTTAATTTTTAGGCAAATTATGAAGTGTCAAAGTTCATACAAAATAGGACATTTCCAGAGGTTTTTACTGAATTAGTTTTACACAAATTTAGAAATTGGTTTCTTTAGCAACCTAAATAATATCCACACGATACTGTGTTTCCAAAATATCTAATGAAAAATGTGTAATAACGTCATAATCAGTTATGAGCGGTTGTATGAAAAACAGTGAAAATGTGAGTCATGATGCACCACCTTAAGTCGCACTAGCTTGTGGGAGCTATATTATATCATTTGCCTGTTCAAATTACATGTTTTTTTTTTATATTAGCTATTGCACCCTACTTTTTAGCTGCGATTTTTTGATGAACTCTACTGGTAAATATGTTACTAAAATTGATATTGCTAAGTATACCAAAAGTAGCAGTCATTAAGGCAAAAAAAAAAATGAACAAACTGCACGAAATGTCTTATAATATAGTCTAGCAGTTATCGTCACTTATCGTATCCATTATAGGATAGTTTTGCTGACACCTCTTTGAGCCACGTGTACGGAACACTACGCACTGTCGACGGGCCCGATACTTATAAGAAGAGCAGACGGCGAGCTTCCCTTGCTCATCCTTACTAAAACTAAAAGCGAAAGTGAGTTTGTTTGTTTGTTTGTTACGTCTTCACGCCTAAATGGCAAAACCAATTTTAATGAATTTTGGTACAGGGATAGTTGAGAACCTGGAGACGGACATAGGCTAATTTTAAAAAAAGGGAGAGAAAGAGTAAAGTATATTAATAAACGTGGGCGAAGCCGTGGGTAAAAGCTAGTCGTCTATAATCCCGCGGCCGGAGATCTCTTTATTCCTGCGCCCGCTTTCTTCCTGCATCCCATTCCTCCTCGCTCCAGATCATTTCCTGAACCAGTACCCGGCGCGAGAGATCGCCGTTGCCGATCGCCTTCACTAAGACGGGTGCTCCGCCAAAGCTTAATACATCTACCGTGTGCTCCGTGCGTTCTGCGCGACGATAACACCCTGGGGCGTTTGTTCCGCCTGAATCTGCAACAGGCACTTCCTGGACTTACCATGTAGGGTGAGGACCTGTGTCATGCGGAAAGTGAGGACGCTGTGGCGCCTCTCTTAGTACCTACTTCTCAAAGAGGGGACTTACTGCTGCAATCGTGGTGTGTCCAGCGCTGGGTTGCGAAGTCCGCTGTGCCACGACTTGTCGCAGCAGCGGAGTTTTACTCCAGTCCAGAAGCAAGTTATGTTTTTCGAGGGTCTGTATGTAGATATAAATATATTTCTTTGACACATCCGAGAGCCTAAATAGCTTGTTGCATTTTAGTTTGAGAGGTAGTAGTAACATCATATTTCTCAAAGTACTAACTTTAACCTAAGAATCGAAGGAATTTGTCAGGTTGATCTTGTTATATCAAATGACGCTTATTCTAATCTTGAGATTTCACATGCAACACGCTGCTGAACGGCTGAGTCGTTATCGAGCGTCGCTGTTCACGCGGTGTTCTATGAATATGACGTAAATAAAAGTCCGGTATAACTCCGCATAAATTTAGCGGAGGCGGAGGCGGATGCGAAGATACGATTTCTTGCGGAACTTCCACAGTAACGGAAACGGAGGCAAAACTCCGTTGTTGCAACTCTAATACAAAAAGAAGATCTTACACATAGAAGTACTCGTAAGAAAGGGACACACAATAGATATAAGGGGGGACCCCGACTCTTTGTCGTTGTCTTGCTCAGTACATTTTTCCACCGTTTGCTTGTCAATGAAACATAATATGAACTTAATGATAATGAGATTAAAGAACACTTTAGAGCGTGAGTCAATCTAGTGTATCCGTGTGATATATAAAATCTTTGCTCTAATGTCAGTATGGTGTTTAGTTTGGTAGCGGGTTATATTTCACTGGGACACTATGGTCACAAAATAGGTAAGTACCTACCATGGTGGCGCGACCAGTTGCGCCGCCCATGGTCTCCCGGTAAAATTGTTTTTGTTTTTATTATTACCTACAAGCTTTTATTTAGTTTCACCTGTCCCGATGATTGTTTGTCACCAAATCTTGTAAATTAAATTTGACCCACTTTTACCGATTGAACTGAAATTTTGTATGCATGTGTAAATCAGATGACAATGCAAAATTATTATGACAAGGAGCTGATCTGATGATAGAACCGGAAGGTGGCTATAGGAACTCGGTAGTTAAACGACACAAACCCATTTTTTTTTTACAATGTGCAAAAATCATCTTATGACAACCCCCGCCCTTGGGTGGAGATAGTGTAAGACTCTTACTGACTAAAAACCCACCCCGTTCCTTCTAGCGTTCATACTGGGGCTCAAGTTTACTTTCGGATAACCCTGGCCCCAGTAAGCTTCGACCCAGCTGGGCGTCTGCTGTTGCTGATAACTCCTTGAGGCGCGCGGGAACACTGCTTTATCCCCTAGTCACATAATAGTAGTTTATGTGACTAGGGGATAAAGCAGTGTCTTTAAGTCGCGGGCGGCATGTTGAATTCTGAACGAGACGAAGGTTGCTAAGTTTAATCCCGAACGTCAGTGAGGGATTTATGTAATTAACTCCCGAGCATTGCGAGGGAGTTAATGAAGAAACCTGAGTGAAGTGAGGAATTCAAGCCGCCCAAGACAAAGACACCTTTATCCCCGTGTTGCATACTCTACTTTTTACACCATCTGTGAGATAATTAAAAGACAATTTGGTCGACCAAATCATAATTATATTAGAGATATATAAGTATTATATTCACAAGTTCAACAAACAAACAAACTTCACTACTCCAAGATTGTATAGTTTAAATTTTCTATAACGCTCCTGTCAATAAGCAGGTTTTATTCTATTTTCTTTTTTTTTTTTTAGTGGGCAGTTTGAATTTCAAGTCAACTTGTTCGATGCACGTACGTTTTGTTTGACAATTCAAAAGTGCCTGTAATTGGTCTATTTGAAATAAAATATTTTGAATTTGAATTTGAATTCACAATGTTGACGATTTTTGATGTTCCAGATTCAAATCTCATTAATCCCTAGGGATCGGCCATACTATTATCTCCCTAGGGAATAATGACTTGCTTTAAGGGTTTGAATGACGTATAAAACGACATATCGAGCAGGTGGTGTAAAAACTACTATTAACGACAGCGGAAAGGTACAATCACTTAACCGCCACTTTGTTCGAAAATAAGTTATCAAACTTTATACATTTAAAATAAATTATTTGAAACTTATTTTCGACCAACGTGGCGGCCAAGCGATTTAGTCTTTCAACTTTCGATATATAGATTCACGCGAGTGGAATATTACGCAGTGCAGTGCCAGTGCATTCAATTGAATAAATTGATCCACTCTCCGCGGTCAGGATGCCACCAATTTATGTTCTATATTGAGCATGACATGATTGGGACAATTGGAACTACGTAGGTACCTAGGTACCAGAGATGTTTTTCTTGCGTTCCGCACTCAAAAACGAAACGTATATGATAACGCTGTTACGAGTAGGTATCCATCTGGCAAGACCTTTTTCTCAAGAAAAATGGATGATTACGCGAGATCTTTTTCTCAAGAGATATTATTCTTATGAAGCTAAAATTAATATCAAATACCTACTCAGGCCTGCTGCAGTGCTACTCCAAGCAGGAGTGAAAAACTCAAACTTCTAAGACTGCGCACTCTAAATATCTCTAAATATCACTCTAAATCTCATAAGGCCGTTTATGCTCCGTTTAGGTGCATATTCGCCAAGAAATCAAAACCTATCACAACAGTACAATAACGGGCGGTAGCGGTGGGTGGTGGGTTTTTAACCAACTTCCAAAAAGGGGAGGAGGTTCTCAATTCGGTTGTACGTCGACGGAGTTCTTAGGTATGTTTGTACCTAAGAACTCCGTCGTTTATGAACCGATTTGCAATTTTTTCCCCTTACATGATGTGCTTCCAGATTAGTCCCATTATTTTCATAATCCAGTTCTGATATTGGGATCCATGAGAAATCGAGGGAGCTCTTCAAATATTATAAGCAACTATATAGTTATTTTGGTATTCTCATCGAGGGCTTAAGTACTTAGGTACAGTCAAAAAGTTACATTTGTTGAAGTGGAACTGGTGAAGAAGACCAGAAATGGACAACGGAACTTCATACTCAAACAGATATCATAATGAACATAGTTATGCGACTATGACAATACAATAGTACATTTTGATACAAGTGGGAAAAGTTTGCCATTGCAGCCAAAGCGAAATTTACCCGAGCCGTATAGGTGAGGAATACTGAAGTGACAAACCTCCAAGTGTAACCAACGACGTTTTTCAATACACTTAAGAAGGAATACTGGTAAAATTGTGCAATACTGGACAGCGAGATAATGGATTTTTTGGAGAGAGAGGGGAGAGGAAGGGGCGCCCCCACCCACCCGTACTTTACCTACGTAGGTACTGTTCGTCCCTAATCTTTCGCAAACAACACAAATAAAAAATAATATTTAATAGACTTTTCTCTCGCGCTTTACTTTTGCAGGTTGAAGGAGATGCAAAGGTATCACCGTTATGCATAATACAGTTAAAAAAAAAAAACCAATTATTTTTGAATTTAGAACCAACACAGATATTGTCAGTTTGTTGTTAATAACAAAATATTGTGTAAATTACTATTTCAATTTTTATTATACCTATCATCAACATAATAAATAATATTTTTAAATATTTCAAATTATTATTACTCGTATTTCGTTTATTCATTACATCAACATTAAATTATATTTTTAAATATTTCAATATATAAAAAAAAAACGAAAAATATAAAAATTAGTAGCCCACCGATATCGGGAACAGGGTCCAAGCTACCGGCGGTCACTTCTGCCGGAGGCTCTACGCGGGGATCGTTCGTTCTACGGGGCGCCTGTGTGGGCACCGTCGCTGCAAAAGCGACCGGCGACCATGCTGAACGCCTGCCAGAGGGTCATGGCAATATGGATGGTGCGGGGATACCGCACGATCTCCCGCGAAGCGGCGGGCCTTCTTGCTGGCCTACCACCGTGGGATCTGGAGGCAACAGTCTTTGCACACATGCACAATATGCGTGTGGAGATGCAACGCCGGGGTGAAAATCTGCTGCCGCGGCAGGTCACGGCATGGCGGACAAAGCTCCAGCGGGATCTCATGGGGAAATAGCATCAGCGACTATTGCAACCTAGTGCTGGGCACGCCACAATTATGGCGGTAAGTCCCCTCTTTGAGGCGTGGCTGGAAAGACCTCACGGCGTCCTTACCTTCTGCATGACGCAGGTCCTCACCGGACATGGCACGTTCGGGAGGTTTCTGCACCGGATTCAAGCGAAAGAGACCGGTTGTCGCCACTGTGCGGAACGCCCGGAGGACACGGTGGAGCACACAGTCAAGGTGTGCCCTGCTTGCGGCGATCGGCAGCGGAGACCTCTCGCGCCAGGCCTTGGTTTAGGCCATGGTCCAGAGCGAGGAAAAGTGGCAGGCGGTCGCCTCCTTCTCCGAAGCAGTAATGCTTGCAAAGGAGGAGGCCGACCGCATCAGGTAACGGCACTCTCGCCGCCGACGCCGGAATTCCGATCCCGATTTCCGGCCACCGTAGACGCGGGCTCGCGGACGGTGAGCCTTTGATTTATTTATCTTTCTCGGGATATTATGTCAACAATCTTAACATCGGCATCGGTCTACCACCACTATATCATTATATTGTTATACTTTTATTTCATTTGTGCACACATTGATTACCTACATTTTTAAATATTTCAAAAATAAAAAAATAAAAACAAACTTTTAAAAATAAAAAATAAACATTATCAACACAATTTTAATTTTCATTAAATATTAAAACCTTAAAAATACCGGGTACCACGTGAGGTTCTGTGGTGGGCCTTTAAGGAGAAAGGTGTGCCTGGGAAGTCTGGCAGTTGATCCGAGCGATGTACAGTCAGTCTACCCAAGTACCCAGTGTACCCAAGTCTGGTCTACAGTGGGCACTACTGGCAGCTTAAATGTGGCTGTCAGCTTACACCAAGAATCGGCTCTCAGCCCTTACCTCTTCCTGATGATAATGGACGCTCTGACGTCAGACATTCAGGAAGAGGCTCCCTGGTGTATGTTGTTTGCCGATGACGTTGTGCTGGTTGCCGAGAGTGGCCTAGAGGTCCAGAACAGATTGGAGGTGTGGTGGCAAAGACTGGAAAGTGTTGGCCTGAAATTGAGTAGAACCAAAACGGAGTACTTGTTCTGCGATTTCGGCGGTCTCTCCACTCCAGTGTCTTTAGCTCTCGCCGGAACGCCCATACCGTTCCGCTCATACGAAAACGGGATAAGGGCAGGAAGAGAGAAGTCGGTGTTAAATAACGAAGAGACAAGATTAGGTATCTATTGAAACACCGACTTCCGAAATTAAAGTTATTTTGTACTTTTTGAAGTCGGTTTAATTTTTTTTGTAAAAAGTTTTTTTTAGTAAATAAATCGAATAACGAATCAATAGATAAACTACTTACAATTTTATGAGTCATCCATTCAGAGAATATAGAAATCGATTGTTGTATTTTAACCTGGAAGGATTCCTTACTTGTTAAAATATTTTTAATTTTTGTTATCAAATGCCAAAAGTTTAAATTTTTAGAAGACTTATCAGAATGATTACTTTGAACAAAATTAGGTGTATCAATAATATAATCTGCAGAACCAGAAGAATCGGTAACTTGATGCCACGTTATGTACTTACTCTACAAGTGCTGGGGTCGGCGCTCGACGATTTTGCTTCTTGGAGCTACGCTTGGGTAAAAGCTTGGTTTTTGAATTTGCTGAATCTGGATCACGTCGCTGCGAGGTTGTATCGTTATTTGTGCCAGTCGGAGGCTGCGTTACAATCGAATTAATATTTGCGGTAGTCACTGTACATGTGTATGGCTGACTTCAGGAGTGCAACTAGACAGGTTCACTTGTAAAACTATATATCAGGCGTAGGGGTTCCTCCTACGGGGTTCCCCCTACGCCTGATATATAGTGGGAACCTTTCTGTAGGTACAATTAAATTCGGACATTAAGTATCTAAGCTTCTTTTCCTTCTTAATTCATGAATCCCCAAGCGACCACCGGTGGCCGCGCATCTATTGTCTTACTATTGTGTCTCTAATTGACGGTATCTGAAAGGTTAAAATATGGGCATATTTTATCAAATGTCATATGACCTGAACAATTTACACAAGTAAATGCTGTGATTGTGCAATTTTCGTGGTGTTGTGAGCATTTTGGACAAACGAGTTTCCTCGCTGGACATCGTATCTTCAAATGACCGAATTTCCAGCAGTTAGCACACTGAGTAACTGGAAATACAAATAGTTCGACTGGTATTCTCAAGTCGTAGATATAGACATAAGCTGGTAAACAAAATCCTTTAAACCCCAGCGTATCGTTTCACTCGGAGTCCCACCGTTGCCATCAGGGTTATTAGAACACCGTTTATTTAACCGCTTGATTGACGTTATTTCAGCGCTACTTTTAAGATTATTTCGGAGATCCTCATCAGATATGTCTAGTTCCATAGCTTTAATAAGGCCGTACGATACACCTACTTCGGAAGTTCTCTGGCAATACCAACCGATCTCAGTAAAAGCCGAGCAACTTAAAAATTCATCTGCACCGGTGTCGTTATCGAATGTATCTAATTAATATTTTATTTTGATGTACGTATTTAATTTTACTAATGTTGCTGCTGGTAATGTTATTTTTAAAAACAATTCAAATTTTTTGCAAAAAAATGCGCGCCCGCCAAATTAAAGTGACCATAGACAATCCATGTATGAGATATAATTTATTTTATCCGTTCTCTCAAATGCCGTATATATAATATTCTTTATTTACAATTTGGCCTTCCGGCAAGAATACCAAGAGCATAACACCGTGACAGTCAAATAAAATAGTCAACATGATTTCAACTTCAGCACGTCTCGCCAACACTAATAATGTGCTTCAAGATTGTTGGGTTAGAATCGATTCGTTTTAGCAGGGCAAAACTTCAAATCTTTTGGAATTAGTGAGACACGTGAGACACGGAAAGTCCAGCAGCTATCTCTCTCAAACTTGAACGAGGATTTTAGTTACTATTTTCTTCTTTTTTACGCTACAAATGAAGACTTTGATGGCCTACCAGACGGAGGCAAATCTTTCATCACATCTCGACTGCTCATAAACGTATTGTAGCTATCTTCAGGACATCAGTGAAGATATGTATTTTCAGAACTTTGTTTAAAGACTTTTTCTTCATATTTCTCCATTTTTTTTCCATTTAGTCCTTGCATATTTTTAAGATTATCTATAAACATAAGAAGTATCATCATTCATACCGTAAAAATATCTAGTGGTCAGTCAACAATGATCAAGATTATAATGTCACACTAACTTAAAAATCCAAGATCGTATACCTATAAACATTGTTGTTTTTCTTAGAAAACAACTTCTTTCTCTTCTTGTTTTTGTTTAAACTCACTGATGATAGTGTGTAGCAGCTTTCACACATAACTTTATATTGTTTTACCCATGATAAAGCAGTTATTGTTGATAAATAAATATCTGTTAAAAAAAACTGACAATTGCAAATTGCAATCATAGACTTAGACGTGATTTTGGCGGCAAAATAATGTTGCCACTTTATTTTAAAAAAAAACTCCAGGTTACGCTTTCATTAGACAGACTCTAACGCCAGAATACTCAGTAGCATTTGGTAATAATCCGTGATTTACTTGAATTTTTTACAAAGTTGTTCCAAAAATACGAGTTTTTTAAACCCTTATTAGTTTTTTAAATAAGTAGATTGTAATTTGCAAGGCTTCCATTGTTATAATTGTTTTGACTTTTTCAATTTTTTTGTAAATTATGAAGTGTCAAAGTTAATGCAAAATAGCAGATTTTCAGAGGTTTATACTGGATTAGTTTTGCATGAATTTATGTTTTGATTTCTGTAGATGCTTAGATATCCACAAGATATTTTGTTTCAAAAATATGTAATGAAAATAATACAGTAAGTATAAAAAACAGTGAAAATATATGTCGAGTTGCATCCCCTTAAACATGATTGTTTAATGTAAAGGTTCTAAGATTGAAATCGCACTAGTTCCAATTTGAACAAATAACTGTTTTTTGAGCCATGTACATAATTTACAACAAATAACAGACCGTTTAATAGACTTGGCTGAAATAATATTAATGACTAAAATACATACTATTTTTTTGAAGAAAATATCTATGAAGCCATAGAGTTATGTCTTCTGTAGCTTCTGTCAGTCAAAACATTTGACAATTTTAGTCATGTAGGTACCTGTGTGAAATAATAGGAGTTCTGGATTATTGCTCACAGCTTGCAAAATATTAAATAAAACAAAAAAGAAAACACTGCTATCAACCATTTCGTAAAAATAGTTTCAAAAAATATTTTTTGTAATGCAAAAAAAATGATGGAGTGTTTTTTATGTTATCTGCTTTGGGAAAACCCTACTTTTCGAAAGAAAAGGGAAGAAGTAAAGATATTTAATACAGACAATGATTATATATATGTCAATGAATACAGACATTTGGCTTTCTTGCAAAACTTTTTTATCTGATCGTAAGCATCATCAACATGAATATCGAGATGTTATATTGCCTGAACATTGGAATGACGAAGTAATTATATTTTCATTATATATTTTTGAAACAATATCTTGTGGATATCTAAGCATCTACAGAAATCAAAACATAAATTCATACAAAACCAGTATAAATCTCTGAAAATCTGCTATTTTGCATTAAAGACATTCATCGTGAAAACACTCTTATATCTAATAATATGATTTTTAATAAATTATTGTTAACGTGTGCACGTCACAAACAACAAAACTAAAGTTGCAAAGAATAATTTATCATCATAGTTGTGAAAATTGTAGGTACTTAGTTTTAAATAAAAATAATCTAAGATGTCAATTAATTATTATCAAATATTGTATCGTAATTTAATAAAGATCAATTTAATAAAACCCAAGTAGGTACATTCACAGTTTTAACTTAGATACGATATGTTAATAATTATAAAATTATCCAGAAACAAGTTGTTCATAAGCCACTAAGCGCCTACAAAACCTTTGTTAGCAATTGTTGTGAGAAAAAAACATGTCAATAATTGATGTACAGGCGTTGAAATGGTTTTTATTAATAACTTTTTATAGGAGCTTCTTAGAGTTGTTGAAAACATATACATTAACAGCGCGGTTAATACAACGCTAAAACTATGAGAACTTGAAAGTTGTCAGTCAACCTGGTGACCACTTTATTTCTTTGATAAATTTCTTAACGAAAAGGTAGCAAATATTTAACTATGGGTATTGGATAGTTAATAGTAGCAAATAGGTATTAAATGGTGCACATGGTCTCAAGGACATATCTCGTTTGGTCCAGCCATCCTGACGCCGACCAGTAGGCGTCTCGCACGCGCTCTACATACGTAGAACACTTTTAACCCTTCAGATACCGTCAATTAGAGACACAATAGTAAGACAATAGATGCGCGGCCACCGGTGGTCGCTTGGGGATTCATGAATTAATAAAGGATTTATAAGAGAAAGTTTTATAAATTGACAAAAACGTTTACGTCATATTTTAAATAGCTTTATTATGAAACTAAATCAAACAAAACACTATCGTTTTAGAAATAAAATGAACTAAAATTCAGGTTTCTACAAAAAACTATAAAAAATTGGTTAAACTTTGGGTCTTGTGTTTCTAATCCTCATTTTAACTACTCGCTCATGTTTTTACCATCGTATCTTCATTTTTAGTGCATTCTAGACATAGAAAAATCTGATGGTCAGGACAAGTCCACTTTTTACAAGAGAGGAACATTATCTCCAGATTCAGTTCCGTTCCTGATTTTCCTAATTCGGCTATGTGCTACTTCCTTCTTGCTCTGTATCCGTACTATGTGAAGATTCCAGCAAGCAACCTTTTTCTACTGATCGCGCATCATCATTGTCACTTTCAATTATATCTTTGTCGTCAGTGCTTTCATCTTCCAACCACCGAAAAAAAATCTAGTATCTGCTCCGTATGTCCATTGATTCGAGAAAAATAGTCGTCTGGTGTTATACTTACCTTAAACTTTATAACATTCGTCTTAGTAATAGCCAAAATAAGGTAACAAACATACTTACAATTCACAAACATTGACCACACACAATAAAAATATTACGCTAGTGGTCGCGCGCTCTACAATGGTAGAAATGCACTTTTGGAGCGAAATTACTCATGTATGCGGCTGTATACGTCGCTGTAAGACACTAATTATATGCTTTACCTAGTTGTAGAGGAATACTGTGAGTGTGTGCGTAAACCACCTTTGATTTATGCTCAGATTAAAAAAAAAATGTATGTGTGTTCTACGACTGTAGAACGTGCGACTACTGGATTGTTAAAGGAGTTGTTTAGTAAGAACAGTTTAGTCCTTGATAGAATTTCACACCCAGCAGGAATCACGCAGTCAGCTGGTACCTTCAATATCTCGGCTAATATCCTTATTTCAGGTTCCTTACCTGAAATTTCAACCATAATTATATGTACAAAAAACATAATTGAAAAAACATGCACACCTCTACCATGTGGCCAATGTTATAAAATGGCCCCAATGGCCAAAATGTTATATGGGCATTTACAAATGCCCATATAACATTTTGCTGAGCTACTTTGACATTAAATGCCATCTAAACTCTATAAAAAATAAATTTGATTACTTAGAACTATTAAGTGAAAAGAATAATTTTTATATCGTATATACTGATGGCTCCAATCCGTGAAAATGTTAAGGCTGCATATTATGACCCACAAATGAAAATGACCAAATGCTACAAAATACCAGACACATGTAGTATATTTACTGCAGAAGCTTGGGCAATATATGCAGCTTTGTTATATGTATATCATATTAAATACAGTGCTGCACTTGACAGCTGTCAATTTAACAGATATAGGTTGGGTGAAAAAATATTATTTAAATTAAATTTATTTACCAGTTCAATCGCGGCTTACTCTGTTATCGAAATGTTTATTTATGCCCTAAAAATAATATACGTTGAAAATGAGTAATTATTCCGACGGGCGTAGTTTACCGAGTTTAAATAGTGATGATGAATTACTTGAATGTGAGCAACAAGTTTTAAAAGATGTGGTGTGCAGTAATAAAGTCAGTATGCAGAGCGTTTCACAAGGCAAACCCACTGAGAAGAGAATGAGAGAAGACGACGAGGAGATAACAGAAGATGGGGAATTTATAACAGTGGGACGTAACCCAAAACGGCTGAATCGTGGTTCCTCGTTGAACTATGAGGTTAGCCACGATAATAATTACGAAGTTTATATCTCGTCTAAAGAATGTTTACCCAAACAAATTGGTCTTGCCAAAATCTTAAGGTCAGAAAATATACTGGGTATTGTGAGAATAAACTATAAAAACCCCTTTAGAGTACGCATACAATTTGAAAATAAAGAAAATGCCGAGAAATTGTTGTCAAATGCAAAAATGAAAGATTTGGGATATAGATGTCAGTTAGCTCACGAAGTCAATTTATCGTATGGAATAGTAAAAAATATTGAACTAGAGGTGGAAGAAAAGGAACTGACAGAAATATTTACCAGCGAATATGATATTGTTTCTATAAAACGTTTGAAACGATTTACGGAAGAAGGAAAATGGGTAGATAGTGAAACAGTTTGCATTTGTTTTAAAGGCCCTACTGTTCCCTTGACGGTTGAGGTGTATGGATGCAAATTTAAGGTGGAAACATATACTTTTCCTGTCACACAATGTTCCAATTGCTGGCGTTATGGACATTTATTACGCCAGTGTCCTAGTAAAAGGCCTATATGCCCGAAATGTGGTGGTATCCACGCGAATTGCGAAACAATAGAATATCGATGTATCAATTGCAATGGTGCACACATGTCTTTCAATAAGAATTGTCCCATATTCCTGAAAGAAAAAGAAATACGTCGAATTATGTCTGCTGCAAATTCCACATATAAAAAAGCACTTGATGTCTACCGTAACCAGAAAGAAGCGGAGAAGAATAAAGCATTCTATAGAAGGCAAGAAAATATAGAGCCGAAAATACCATTAAATATAAATAATAATAACAATAACGTCGCAAATGATTTGGTCCGAACGCCTTCCTTTAGGGATGTTGTAGTAGGAACTACAAGTACCTTAAAGTCAAAGTCCCAAGATTATGAAAAGAAGAAAAACAATCAAGAGAACATGATAACAGTAAGCAAGAATAAAGAAAAAAACAGAAATGATATACTTATTGAGGAGCAGAATATTAGACAAGATAGATTAAGCCACAATTATGAGGTTCACGGGACCTTACCAAAAGAAAACAGACAGGGAAATTATTCCTTTTGGCAACTAATGAAACGAATTAAAGATATTATTTTCTCCAGTAAAGAGCTAGGTGAGAAGATCACTGACATAGTGAAATTAGTCTTTGAATCTATAAAACACTCTCTAGTAGAAATAATGAAAGGTGGTGAATGGTTAAACTCTATTAGTAATCTTTTTAATGGATAGTTCCCTACATGAAACAACTTTGAACATACTACAATGGAACTCACAAAGCTTGAAACCAAAACTGGTAGAATTTGAATGTTTACTACTTCAAGAAAAAGCGCACGTCGCTATTGTTAGTGAAACATGGATGGAACCGGAATCTCATAGCCACATTAGTGGTTATAATATATTTAGAAGAGATAGATATGATTCATACGGTGGTGTAGCAATTATAACTCATAAATCTTTAAAGTCTCAGGTGTCGTCATTCAGACTGAACAATACAGGTATAGAAGTGTTACATGTTAAGCTACTGAACTTTCCTTACATACAAAATATTGTGAGTATATATTGTCCATCTAATATTAGAACCACTCAGTCAGATTGGGATTCGCTTTTTAGTGCGTTTTCTCAAGGATCTATAATAGCAGGTGACTTTAATGGCCACCATTCTAACTGGTCATATAAAAATGACCCTAGAGGCATACAATTATTTGATTCATCCCTAGAAAATGGCTTCATTTCATTGAATAATGGCAGCCCTACGAGGATTAAACTGGTAAATGGGGTGCTTCAAGAGTCTTCACCTGACATTTCTTTTGTATCTGCAGATATTGCTGTAAACTTTAAATGGAATATTACTAATGAAACACTGAGTAGCGATCACATAATTATCAAAATTATATATCAATTTTCCAATAGTTTTACAAATCGAAATTTAGTTAAAAGACGTAATTTAAAAAAAACAAACTGGCTATTGTACAAACAAACTCTGGAACAAACTTTCTTATATAACAATATAGTCATTTCAGATAATGTTCAGGTTAAATATGACTTCTTTGTAAATGAAATTAATTCAGCTGCTGATTTAAGTACGCCTGTTGTTAAGATATGTACTGACCCTTTGACTAAATTTAAACCGAAGCCATACTGGAATGCTGACCTATCGAGATCTGTAGCAAGGAGAAGGCTAGCATTATCGATATTTAGGCGAAACCCAACTCCAAGCAATTTAAATATTCTAGAAAAACAAACTAAAGAGACAAAACGAGCTTTAAATCATGCTAAATCACAAAGTTGGCGGGATTTCTGTAGCAGTATAAATGAATCAACCTCTGTCTCGGAAACTTGGAATAGTATGCGTTGGATGAAAGGGCATAAAAGACTAAATTTTTATGCTTCTAAGCTACAAGTTAAGGAGTTACTCTGTAGTCTTGCCCCTGATTATGTCATTCCTCAGATACCAGTAATCGAGTCAAATAACACGTCCCTAGAAATAGAATTTACAGTTCACGAATTAGATAGGTGTCTTAAAAAAAAAGACACGGCACCTGGGGATGACCAAATTACATTTTCGATGCTTTATAACCTTCCAAAACCAGCAAAACTATACCTATTAGAAATATATAATTTAATTTTGGCAACTGGTACTGTTCCTAAACAATGGCGAAATATTAAGATAGTACCAATTCCAAAAAATGGTAGTGGTTCAGAAATCCCGCTGAAATTAAGACCCATTTCTTTAATTTCTTGTTTGTGTAAAATTTTCCATACTTTATTATGTAAAAGAATTGAGTGGTACGTGGAAAAAAATAAGTGTTTATCAGTTAATACTATGGGATTTAGACGTTCTCAGTCATGTTTGGATTGCTTGGCTCGATTGGTTTGCTACATCCAAATGGGTTTTTCTAAGAATCATCCTACGTTAGCGTGCTTTATAGATATAGAAAATGCGTATAACAATGTGACAGTAGATAGTGTTATTCATGCTCTTAACGAAATAAATGCAGGAAAGAAAATATGCAGATATATGTGGGAATTCTTGACAGAAAGACATCTGAAAAGTACATTCGACGGTAATGAAGATAGCTTTTTGGTCAGATGGACTAGTACAGGCATTGCTCAAGGTGACCCATTGTCTCCTTTGATTTTTAATATAGTTACGCATAAAATTTGTCACAGTATTACTAACGTTTTCATATTACAATACGCCGACGACTTCGTCCTTTACAAAAGCTGTAAAAATCTAGCTGATAGTGTTTTGGAAGTACAAAGTGCGGTAGATATAATGATTAAATTATTAGATCAATTAGGTTTAGAATTATCAGGGAGTAAATCTCAAATTTGTATATTTAGTAGAGGACGTAGCAGACAGCAAGTAAACTTAACCATCAAGGACTCAGTAGTAAACCCGTCTGAGAATGTCAAATATCTTGGTGTATGGTTGGACAGAAGTCTTCGTTGGGGGAAGCACATTAACGAAACTTGCGTTAAAACACAGAGGTTTTTGTGCATACTGAAAGTTCTAGCTGGAACATCATGGGGGATGCACCCTAAACATCTTCGTAGGCTGTACATAGCATTAATCCGAAGTCGAATAGATTTTGCTAGTTTTTTATTCGATAACAGTGCAAAAACACATGTGAGTAAATTAGACAAGGTACAAAACCAAGCTTTGAGGATAATTGGTGGTTTCATACGAAAAACTCCCATACACGTTATGGAATGTGAATTGTGTATCCCTAATCTGGCTCTAAGAAGAAAATATCTTGCAATTAAATTCTGTTTAAAATCACAATCTTTTGATAACAATATAACATTGGACCTATTAAATACCTTAAATAGTCACATTACGAATAGTTATTGGCGAAATAAGAAACCACCATTACTAGTAACAGTGTATAACAGTACCAAAGAAGAAGTTTTGTCATCTAGTTATCCTTTAGAAATGTTTTGCTTGGATACTTGGGTTTCAAATATAAACGTAGGAGATAATATTAGAGACCATTTAGATTATATGAAACAGTGTAAAAAATCATATGATATTAATATTTTGAAAAACAGTATCTTGGAAGAAATTCATACTAAATATTATGGTTGGTTAAAATTATATACGGATGGTTCTAAAATTGGGAATATTCTTGGAGCCGCCTTTTATGATCCGATGCATAATAGCAAGGGATTGTTTAAAATTTGTAACAGTAGCGTGTGTATAATGACGGCGGAGCTAGTTGCGGTATCAAAGGCACTGACATACTTGCAAAACGCAGAGTTTAATAACGATCGGATTGTCATTTTCATAGATAGCAGAAGTGCTCTGCAGCATATAGCTCGATGTGCCTCTGGATGCAGAGGTGTTTCGATTGCTTATGTCATATTAAGGCAAATATATTACTTCATGTCAAATAATGTCAATTTGATTCTGCAATGGGTTCCGTCGCATGTTGGCTTACGGGGGAACGAGGAGGTTGACCAGTTAGCAAAGACTTCTGTGTCGGATGGTATTGAGGTGAATATTACTCCAAGCTACTCCGAACTTTTACCAAAATATAAAATTGAATGCTTTAAGAATTGGAAAGAATATTTTAATAGAACATCACTAGAAAAGGGAATCTGGTACAAGACAATTCAATGTGAACCTCCTCGTATTCCTTGGTTTTCCAACATTAAGCTTAAGAGAAAGTTTATAATAATAGCGCATAGACTGCGGTCTGGACACGTCCCACTCAACAAGTTTCGGCATCTAATGAGAATAAGTGATAGCCCAAATTGTGCAGAATGCGGCACGGTGGAGGATGTCCATCACTTGTTGGTGGAATGCGTCAGGACACGAGCTGCTAGAGAGGTGCTGATGAATACTTTCAAAATTAATTTAATTAATATTGGTTATATTCAGTGTATATTGTCCGAACCCCTCTCTAACGCAGCTATCGCTGTTTATAAATTAGTCAGTAAGGTTTTAGAGCCCTAGTAGTAAATAAGAGTCAATGTAGCTTTACTTGTATTAGGTTACGATGGGGCTGGCGTGGTCTTTCTGTGACCAAAAGTCCCTAAATTTATACAAGAATAAAAAAAAAAAAAAAAAAGTTATATGTATATACAGATATAAATAGTGTAAATAATAGGTCTTTACCTATGAAATTGCCGTTCTGCAGTACTGGCCATTTCAAATCAAAATAATTTTTGTTTGGCTAAGAATTCGAATTGCAGATTAATTTTATTTCAAAAGTAGTCATTTGTTTATCGATTAGTGTTACATTTTCATCGCATTTCAATCTTTTTCGTCATCATGATACGTTAAAAATTCGAGTAATTATGGAATATGAGTACCGTCGTGGCAGCAACGCGGCACAAACGGCACGTAACATCAACGACGTTTACAGAGCTAACACTACAAACCAACGCAACACCTGTTATTGGTTTGCTCGCTTCCGTTCTGGAAATTTCGACCTGAAAAATGAACCTCGCGGTCGTCCGAAGACTTTGGTCGACAATGACGAATTAAAGGCGATTGTGGAAGCTGATGATACCCAATCTACGGCTGAATTAGCAGCAGCTTTCGACGTTAGCGTCAAAACAATATTGGTCCATTTGCGTCAAATTGGCAAGGTAAAAAAGCTTGACAAATGGTTGCCCCACGAACTCAATGATCGCCAGCGCGAAGTACTCGTCGAGACGTGCCTTGCACTGCTCAACAGACACACAAATGAAGGAATTTTGAACCGCATTGTTACCTGCGATGAAAAATGGATTCTGTTTGATAACCGCAAGCGCTCAGCAAGTTGGTTGCACCTAAACAATGCCCTAAACGAAAACTTACCTCTAGAAAAGTGATGGTCACTGTTTGGTGGTTTAGTGCCGGTGTGATTCATCACAGCTTCTTACCAAACGGGGTGAGCATTACTGCAGATGTGTACTGTGAAGAACTGAACACAATGATGGAGAAGCTGGCACATCTCCAACCAGCATTGGTCAATCGCTCGTCTCCGCTGCTCCTGCACGACAACGCGCGACCTCATACTGCACAGCAGACGGTCTCCAAGTTGCAAGAACTGGGGTTGGAAGCTCTCCGTCATCCGCCCTACTCACCAGACCTTGCGCCTATAGACTACTACTTTTTCCAGAATTTGGATAACTTCTTGGCGAGAAAAAAATTCAATACCCGAGAGGCAGTACAAAATGCCTTTGAAGAATTTGTTGCCTCCCGTCCAGCTGATTTCTTTAAGAAGGGCATCAATAAACTGTCACTGCGTTGGCAAAGATACATTGATTGCATGGGTGATTACTTCGATTAATACCTACAAATAAAAAATACATGAAAAAATTCGATTCAATTTTTTCATACAAAACGGCAATTTCATAGGTAAAGACCTAGAGTCTGTCTAACGAAAGCGTACCCTGGAGTTTTTTTTAAAAATTAAAGTGGCAACATTATTTTGCCGCCAAAATCACGTCTAAGTCTATGATTGCAATTGTCAGTTTTTTGAAACAGATATTTATTTATTAACAACTAGCTTTGCCCGCGCGGCTTCGCTCCCGCTCTTCCCTACTCCACCCTACTATACCCAACTCTACCCTACTCTACCCTACTCTACCCTACTCTACCCTACTCTACCCTACTCTACCCTACCTACCCTACTCTACCCTACTCTACCCTACTCTACCCTACTCTACCCTACTCTACCCTACTCTACCCTACTCTACCCTACTCTACCCTACTCTACCCTACTCTACCCTACTCTACCCTACTCTACCCTACTCTACTCTACACTACCCTAATTTTTTTTCCATAAGAACCTTCTTGTCACAATAACAATCACAACAAAAAAAAAATCAGCCAAATCGGTCAAGCCGTTTTCATGCCAAGTCGTGACAACGGAAAACGGGGGTCATTTTTATATATATAGATAACTGCTTTATCGGGAAAGCGCGGGAAACTTCCAACTTGGCGGGCTCGTATTTTTTGGTTTAAAACTCAAAACAAATTTTTATAATATTTATTGGGAAAAACTTTAAATTTATATATAAGATTAGTAGTAGTAGTAGTAGTTTAGAGTTAATATTTAGTTTTGTGCATTCTTCGGTAGTGGTAAGTTTCTTCAATTATTTAGTTTTTAACGTTAAGGATGAAAGATCCGCCCGACCCGGGGGACTTTGTTCCCCCGGCCAGCGTTTTTGTCACAGTTCAATCCAATAATGAATCAGGTATGGACACTGATGGATCGTCTTCATCTCGGAATTTAAAAAGAAGTCGCATGCATGTCTGTAAGCACTGTAATAAGCGTCGTCGTATCCGAAAACACCACGATGGTTCCGAGTCTTCGGGTTGTGGTTGTATGGAGTTACACTCTGCTCAAGCTGTGGAATCTGCACCTATCCATTCTGAAAATGTGTCTAATGTATTGCCTAATGATATTCCTGCTCCTTCCATGGTTATTCCCACTCAGATTGGTAGAAAAACCTACGATAAAACGGACAGCGCGCCTTTTGTAATACATGTACAAAAAATAATAACTTCACCAGATGATGGTACGACATTGCACCCAATCACATTTGGGAAGTTTTTAAAACACAACAACTTCCAAAATATTATTAATGGTAGCGTCAAAAAAATTGGACGCAATAAGATTTCATTATCCTTTTCTAGTTTCCTGGACGCAAATTCTTTTATTACACATAATAGTCTAGAAAAACACAACTTTAAAGCTTTTATACCTACTTTTAACGTTACTAGGATGGGACTAGTACGTGGTGTTCCTGCGGAATGGTCTCCGGAGGAAGTTTTAGATAATATAACAGTACCGATTGGTTGCGGTCCAATTTTAAAAGTCAGACGTCTTAATTTTAAAACCATTGTTGATGGTTCAACTATTTGGAAACCATCTCAATCCATAGTTGTTACATTTGATGGGCAGGTCTTACCAAAAAGAATTTTTATGTGTTATAATGCTTTACCTGTAGAGTTATATATTTTCCCTACCATACAGTGCTTCAATTGTTGTAGGTTTGGTCACACTAGAATTCAGTGCAGGTCTAAACCCCGTTGCTATAAATGTGGCCAAGGCCATACTGGGGACAGTTGCGATAGAGAACAAGAAAGTACATCTTGCTGCCTTTGCTCTGGGGCCCATTTTGCTATTAATAAGTCTTGCCCAGAATTCTGTAGGCAAAAATTAATTAAAACATACATGGCACAAAGTTCTGTTTCATATGCTGAAGCTGCAAAAGTTTATCCTCCAGTAACAAAATCATATGCTGATGCACTTTTATCTTCTCCCTCCAAAAACTCTGCTAATATTCCTCCAGTCCCTTCACCTAATAATACACCTGTTCGAAGTAGCTATAAAAAGACTGTCTTTCTCAAACCTCATTCCCCTCCTAAATCTGTACAAGGTTATAATAAAGAGGCTCATAACACCATCATTAAAGATTGGAATATTCCCCAGCCATCAAATGGTTGTGTTATTTCTAACAATCATAATAATGACTTTAAAGACACAAATTTTTCTGTAAATGATTTTCTTTCCGCACTACATAATCTTCTCTCTCAGTTTAATTTCTCACCGTCCAACGCAGCCCCATCTTGCAATACATCTCAATCAATACATAATGGACAACACCAAAATAATCCAGTGGAACTGCCGCAGTCTCATTAACAAAAAAAGTGAAGTTATACATCTTCTAAACAAATATGATCCATTTGTCTTTGCCTTGGCAGAGACTTGGCTCAAACCAAGTAACATTTTTAAAATAAATGGTTATTTAACCATTCGAGAGGATAGATCTGATGGGTATGGTGGAGTAGCTATACTTATCAAGAATTCTATCCCATTTTCTAATATTAGGTTGCCTCATCACAGTGAGGATATTTCAATTGTAGCCATTAAACTTCAACATATATGCCTTGTTTCCATTTATGTTCCTCACCCTTCTGCTCCAGTTCTGCAAGAAATAAAAAACCTTTTTTCCTTTCTTCCAAAGCCACTTTTAATATTAGGTGATCTTAATTGCCATCACCAATCATGGGGTTGTTCAACTTCTACATATTATGGGGATGAATTACTAGATATAATAGATTTTCATAATTTATGCATCTTAAACACAGGAACTGCTACACGTCGCTGTGGTCCCAATCAGAACCAAAGTGCGATTGACCTATCTATCTGTTCACCAAGCTTAGCCTCTTCATTGACTTGGGATATTCTAACCTCCACATATGGTAGTGACCATTTCCCAATAGTTATATCTTATCCTCTTTCCAATGCAAAGGCACCAATAAGGAGATCAAACTTAAAACATAAACTACCTGATAGAAATAATAATGACTGGGACAAATTTAGAAACATTGTTGACAGTAAACTTTGCTCCTTGCCTGTTATTTTTGATGGTAATGAAAATAGTTGTGCTGAAGCTTTAGCACACATATTAATTGCAGCGGCGGATGAAGTTTTCCCTGTAAAAAATAACAACAGGAGCACAATTCCTTCGCCTCCATGGTGGGACTCTGAGTGCACAGAATTGATTAAAAAACGTAGAGAGGCTGAATTCAGTTATAACCGTGATATGTCGGATATTAATTTTGTAACCCTTACTAACTTAAATAAGGAAATTTCTAAAGTATTTAAGAAGAAAAAATTTGATTCCTGGCGTAACTTTTGCTCAACAATTTCACCGAATACTCACCCTACGATTGTCTGGCGCAATATTCGTAGATTTAGGTCCATTTATCATAATTCTTCTCCTATTCCTGACTCATTAGCAAGCGAATTTTTAGACAATTTGGCTCCTCCTTGGGTTCCTGAGGCTATTAACCTTAACCTGTCTCCCTTAACCAATAACCAAGTCACTTCAAGTTCAGACACACATACGACGCTAGATCTCCCATTCTCTCTCACTGAATTAAAGGGTGTTATTCATAGAACAAAGGATTCTGCCCCGGGTATTGATGGCATTCCGTATTCCTTTTTTGCTAATTTAAATGACAATGTCCTCAATTATTATTTAGATCTTATTAATTCTATTATGAAAACAGGAAACATCCCTGTTGAATGGAAACATCAAATGGTGTTGCCATTCCTTAAACCAAATAAAACTCCATCTGATGCTTCCTCGTACCGGCCTATAGTTTTGTCTTCAATTCTGATGAAACTAGCTGAACACCTAATAAAGAATCGACTAGAATGGTATGTTGAAAGTAAGGGTCTTTTGGCGGAATCACAATATGGCTTTAGAAAAGGTAAAAGCACCACTGACTGCTTAAGTATTTTTTCATCCGATATTCGGTTATCGTTTTCTAATAACCAATCCACCATTGCAGTCTTCCTAGATATTAATGCAGCTTATGATAATGTCGTATTATCAGTTTTACAAAATAAATTAAAAGCTTTAGGGGTTCCCTTGAATTTAACTAATTTCATTATTAACATCCTGACTGAACGCTCTGTTAACATGTTAATAGGAGATCGTCATGTCTCTCATCTTGTATGGAGAGGTCTGCCACAGGGTTCTGTACTTAGTCCCCTTCTGTACAATATTTACACTTTTGATTTGGACTCTTCTATAACTAATCATGTCAAGGTTCTTCAATACGCTGACGATTTATTATTATATTCTTCAAGTCAATCTATTGAACAAGCTAGCGATGTTATTAATTCTGCTTTGTGTACTTTAGAGTCATGGCTATATTTAAACGGTTTGGACTTGTCTGTGTCTAAAAGTGCGGCTGTTTTATTCACCAGGAAGAGAAATATTCCCTTAGTTAACCTATTCTACAAGGGAACACTTATTCCAGTTGAAGATAAATTCAAATATCTAGGTGTAATATTTGACTCAAAATTAAGCTGTGTTCCTCATTGTGACTATATTGTTAATAAATGTGAAAATCACTTAAACATGCTCAGATGTCTCTCAGGTGTGTGGTGGGGTGCACATCCCTTTTCATTAAAACTGATTTACAACGCAATCATTAGAAGCACTCTGGACTATGGATTGTTCGTTTTAGAACCTGGTAGTGTTATGGCTTTTAAAAAATTGGATCTGATCCAGTCAAAAGCATTGCGCATTATTTCGGGTGCCATGAAATCTAGTCCTATTAATGCACTGCAAATTGAATGCGGGGAAGCTCCTTTAAGCCTTAGAAGACAATTCCTGTCTGACAAATATTTATTCCGGATTCTTCAGTTCTCAAATCATCCTCTCATTCCAAAACTGGAATCTTTAATGTTACAAATTGAATCTTCAGCTTACTGGTCCCATAAACGTACTCCTTGTTTGGTTGAAAGCTATAAAAAATTCCTCTCGATTTCTTCGCCAATTCACCGTTCAAATAAATTACCCCTGTTTAATAATAGCTATGAGAGTTTACTGTTCATCCCCAATATTGAATTTAATTGTGTAAGTAAATCAGATCCCGATTGCCATTTATGTTTTAATATATTTCTGATTGAACATTCAGACTTCCACCATATTTTTACGGATGCTGCCAAGCATTCCCCGACGAGTTGTGTTGGTATTGGTACCTACCATACTCAATACAACATCATTCAAAAAATAAAACTGCCCCCGGAGACTTCCGTTTTTACGGGCGAATGTTTTGGAATTCTAAAAGCTTTAGAATATGCACGTATTTTTAAGCTCAAAAAATGTTTAATTTTTACCGATTCACAGAGTGCTCTTCTAGCCATAAATAAATCCCCTTTCGAACACAAAGTACAGTCCCCTATAATTTTTGCAATAAGAGAATTGGCGTTCAGAACCATTTCCGAGGGTAACACACTGCAATTTGTCTGGATTCCGGGCCATTCTGGAATCCATGGCAATGTTGTAGCTGATGCACTCGCTGGTGATGCGGTGCAATGTGGGGACTTAGTTCCTTATAAGAACTTTGGCTATGACCTTGAGACGTTGCCAAGGAATTTTCTTCGGGATACTTGGAAGGTAGCTTGGGATATCAGCAGCAAATCCAAGGGCCGATACTTTTCTTTTATTCAACCTGAGATTCCGGAAAAACCGTGGTTTGGCAAGGCAAAGTTTGGTAAGGTGGAGACCTCTATTTTAATAAGGTTGAGACTGGGCCATGTTTGCTCTCCAGTCCATCTTGCCAAACTACACATCATAGACGACCCCATTTGCTCATGTGGCACAGACCTTGGTGACTTAAACCACATATTTTTCTCCTGCCCTTTACTTGACCATTCCTCCTTTCTCTGTAACCTCTTGTCCCTTCGTATCCCTTTTCCTACCTCAATACTTTCTTTACTTTGTACAAATAGCTTTCCAGTATATAAATGTATAGTCTCATTCATCATCCTAAATAACATTAAACTGTAATTTTTGTCATTGTAATTTGCTCATTATCTACATGTTATTATCACCGTTAAAACTGATCCTATATATCTTTTTCTAAATTCCGCTCAATTTAATATTTTTATTTTTATATTTTGGTTTCCCTAACTTTGATTTATAATAAGTACATATAATAACGAAATACAACCTGACGTGACATTGGCTGAATGCACAAACCGTGCGAAGCCAAAGAAGAAGAAAAAAAAAAAAAAAACTGCTTTATCATGGGTAAAACAATATAAAGTTATGTGCGAAAGCTACTACACACTATCATCAGTGAGTTTTAACAAAAACAAGAAGAGAAAGAAGTGGTTTTCTAAGAAACACAACAATGTTTATATACGATCTTGGATTTTTAAGTTAGTGTGACATTATAATCTTGATCATTGTTGACTGACCACTAGATATTTTTACGGTATGAATGATGATACTTCTTATGTTTATAGAAAATCTTAAAAATATGCGATTCCAACCCAACAATCTTGAAGCACATTATTAGTGTTGGCGAGATGTGCTGAAGTTGAAATAATGTTGACTATTTTATTTGACTGTCGCGGTGTTATGCTCTTGGTATTCTTGCTGGAAGGGCAAATTGTAAATAAAGAATATTATATACGGCATTTGAGAGAACAGATAAAATAAATTTGGAATAATAACTAACATTTTGTGTATTATTATATTAACCTTTACCATACCAATAAATAAAAGCAAATTTAAGTTCTTAAACAACTATTGTACAATCGTCATATATAAAAAAACACTCAAGAATCAAAACATTTTTCTCGTACTATTTCAATGATACCATATTCAAATTTTTGGGTTTCAACCTCCTTTTCTCAGGTCACGCTTTCAGTAGACGGACTTTAATACATTCAGTCAAAAAAGTATCGGGAATGGATGATTTGTTTATGGTTCCAAATTCAAATTTTTGTTTTTTTTTTGTAGTTGTTAGATTGGCACAACTGTTTTCCATTTTGGCGCGGTGTTTGAGTTGCATCTGTTATTTATATTAAATACAGTGCTGGTTTAGTAATATCATATATAGTGTGTATTGCGAATTTCATAATGGACAAAAATATCGAACAAAGAGTTTGTCTTAAATTTTGCATCGCCAATGGAATTTCGTGTTCGGAGTCACTGAAAATGTTACAGAAGGCTTACGGTGAATCGACTTTATCAAAAACTCGTGCTTATGAGTGGTTTAAAGCGTTCAAAAGCGGTCGAGATGTGATGGAAGATTTGCCTCGCTCTGGTAGGCCGTCAACGTCTGCAACTGAAGTTAACATCGAAAAAGTGAAGGAAATAGTGACTGAAAATCCCCATTCAACTCTAAGAGAGATAGCCGCCGAACTTTCTGTATCTCACGAGTCGATCCGTACCATTTTAACTAATCATTTGGGTATGAAACATGTTGCTGCTCGGCTAGTCCCAAAAGATCTGAATTTTTTCCAAAAACTCAATCGCATGAAAGTCGCTGAGGACATGCTAGAACGAGTCAGTTCGGTCCCAACATTCATGAAACGCATTGTTACTGGTGACGAGACGTGGGTTTACGAGTTTGACATGCAAACTAGTCAACAAGCTTCGGAGTGGCGCCTTCCAACTGATCCGAAACCGAAAAAACCACGCCAAAGTCGATCAAAAGTCAAAGTCATGTTGACTGTTTTCTTTGACTATCGCGGTGTTGTGCACTCTGAATTCTTACCGGAAGGTCTAACGGTAAATAAAGAATATTATTTGAGCGTTATGCGGCGTTTAAGAGAGCAAATTCGACGAAAAAGCCAGATTTGTGGAAAGAAAATTCTTGGATTTTGCACCACAACAATGCGCCTTCGCACAAGGCTATCATTGTGAACGAATTTTTGCCCAAACACTCAACAAATACCATCCAGCAACCACCATATTCACCAGATATGGCTTGTCGGCGACGGAGGTCCCTTGCAAGCAGCAGGGGGCAAGTAGTGTGCGATGCCTACTAACGCGCAGGTAGATTTTATGTTCTTTACGATTAGAATAGGATGTTTTTATTTGATAAGTGTTTACTTTTTAGGTTTAGGAACTTAGGTCTTGATAGAATAGTGTTCATAGACTGAGTTTACTATTGGAATAACCTGTAAATAAGATTCTAATAAGAATATGTAAGTTTTAATGAGAATACTTGGTAATTTGTTTGTTGACTATTTTTAAATAGAGTTTATTTAAATAGTCTGTTCCTAAACAAGATTCTATGTGTTCAATTAGTGTTTTTAAGTTTAATATGTGATATTAGAAACGTTAGAATCAAAATAGAGTAATTTGAAAATTATCGAAGTTTGTTATTTCAGTTACGTAATTTGAATCGTTTGTTTACCTTTTTTGTGTTAGGTCCGATACCCACCTACATTGTGTTTCTAGATAGAATCTAATTAGAAAATGATTATGTAACAGTTAGATTTCAAATTAACGAAGTTTTGAGAAAGATATCGAATTGTTGGTGTCTCGCAATATTGTAAACAATGTGTTTTGATAAGTTAATGTTCTAGAAACTTTTTTGTATGCAATGATATGTGCAATATTGTTATTTTATAAGATAGTACATATTATTACGAGTATTTTGATGTGCATATTGTCATGTTTTCTTAAAGAAATAAATAAATACGGCGTCAGAAAGGGCTCGGCTGAAGTGAAAGTTAAAGTAAATTTAGAGTCAAAATACGCGGTCCCCGAGAACGTACAGTTTCGCGGTATAAAAGACGGGGCGATTTTGAGTCCGATGTCAGTCGAACACGAGCCACCGAAGACCCCACTTGTCGAAAAACGTATGAATCTTATTTCTACTCCTTCCCCCCCCTCAATCTGTGGTACACTCCACCGTTGCCCCTAGGCTTCAAAATCTACGCATTCAGGGGTGCGTGGTGGCGTACGTGACCAGCGCAACAAGCAACGTGCGCCAAATTTCGGGTTTGAACTGTCCCGAGGGCTCAGTAGCCACAAGGGTTCCGCCTGCTACCATCACCGCCTCTTAGCAGGGGCTAGTCCACCACATGGCTCCTGCTGACTTTTTTCTTTTTCCTAAACTCAAATTACCACTTCGTGGCACCCGTTTTCAATCGATAGAAGACATAAAGGAGAATTCGCGGCGAGAACTGAACTCAATTCAGGAAGCAGCGTTTAAAAAATGTTTTGATGAATGGATTATTCGTTGGCGCAAGTGTATCGTTTTTAAAGGAGCATACTTTGAAGGTGATAAAATAAATTTGGATGAATAACAGACATTTTGTGTATTATTGATCTTTTCCCGGTACTTTCTTGACAGAGTAGTATATTAATTGTAAGTGATTTCAAGAGTATACTTTATGTAATAATAACTTAACATACAAACAGAATTATATAGTGTTTGGAATCAAAGAAATTATCGGGAAGATAGGAAAAAATTTAGAATTTGTCTGGGTCCCACAGTGGCATAACAGGAAACGAGATAGTCGATCAGACAACTCGTGGTAACCACGATGAAGATTTAAGCGGTTCGTTTGAAGTACCCTTTACCGATTACTATCATCTGAATGTGGAAAGAATATTGGGACACTACAATAGAAATAAAAGGAAAATGGTATGCACAATTCCAACAAAACTTACCGACAACACCGTGGCATAATGGATTTAAATACATAAACCGAAAGTTTGTAACTTGCATAATGTCCGGTTTACACGGGCTTTTAGCTAAGTGCTTAGTACTTGTCGTAGTGGGGATATCGACTTGTCGTTTAGTAAATAGGATCTTTTTCTATTCACTTGTACTATTCACAAATACTAATACTAAGCACTAATCAGCGTGTTTACACATGAGGACTTAGTATTAATGACAAGTAGGTAGGTACTAAGCGTTAGCTACGAAGCCCATGTAAACCACCCATAAATCGCTTGCGGCCTGGCCATTGCTTAGTTCCAGCACATCTTTCCAGAATGAAGACAAATGTGCACATTGTTCACGAGAGGATGCCGATATAAAACACGTTTTATTTGAATGTGAAACGTTTGCCATTCAAAGAAAAACTCGTTATGTGTTCCCCGCCGCATTAAAGATTTATTGTCAAACAAACCCTGTCTATTTTATACCTTTATATAAAATCATCCTAAATACTATTGAAAAATATGATATAATAATAAGAACTATTAGTGTTATAATACTTATGTAAGTAAGATTTCATGTCGATGATATTTTATTGTTAATACTTTAATGTTATTTCCTCAAAATTTCTTATTATCGAAATTGCCAACTTTTTGAATAAATATGAAGATTTTTATGTTATAAATATTTCTTTAATAAGTTTATTTATATTTTCTATTACATACTGCGACTGAAGAACTGTGTATCCATGGTCAAGAAAAAAAAAACTTTTGACAGTTGGTTTCAGTTGGTTTGTTATGGTTCTCATAAGATAGATTTCCATCTATTTATTGTTTTAAAGTATATTATTAATCATTTTTTTTGAAAAAAATTGTTCTCCCAGTATTTCTATAAGTCAATATGAGATAAACAACGTGTGAAATTGGCTTAAAGTGGTGTTATTAGAACATTGTAATAGAAGAAAAGGTTGATGATAAAAAACGTGTTTACAGGGCAAAATTCCATCAGATGAAGAACGGTAAGCATAATTAGTTATTTATTTCTTTATAGAACTCAATTTAAATACGAAATATGAAAGTTTAGTGCATTTTAACAGAAAAAGAAACTTATACAAAACAGAACATAGTGTTGGGTAATTAATCAGTATTTATCGACATCGATATTAAGAAATGACCGAAGCAGCCTATGTTCAGCAGATATTTATAAGCCTAAGGTGATGATAATATTGATATAAGGAAGTAAATTTAATTTTTTCTGATAATTTGCCTTGCATGTAATGTTAAAAATTAAAAATACTACTTCATAAAAAACGCACTTATAAACTCATTGTTATGCTCACCTTGGTACATAAACTACCGTTTACTATGTATGTTTTGTGTACAAGAAAGAATAAAGAAGTAAAGTTCGTTTAAAATTTCATTAAATCTTCTCTCTAATTAATTGTAAAAGTGTTTTTGTCTCAGTAAACCAGTAAAATAAATGAAATAAAATTAAAATGTCTGACATTCTTTGGGAGATATGACTAATGTTCGATAAAATAACATTTCAACCCGTTGTTACAGTAACTTCTACATAAACATCAGACCCTAAACTGACTTCCCCTAAAGAAAGAAGATTTTGTAGTCCTAGTGAATATCATCATCATCATCATCATCATCATCATTTCAGCCGATACACGTCCACTGTTGGACATAGGCCTTCCCCAAGCGTCGCCACAACGAACGTTCCTGTGCGTCTCGCATCCATCGGTTTCCCGCAATCTTCACCAGGTCATCAGACCTAGTGAGTATAATTATGTGTTTTGTTTAAGATTGTAACTGCTTAGTAACCTAATTTTTAACACCGATTTTCTTTATACTTCAGTATCGTTAATGTCACCAAGAAAACGCCGAGAGACAAGCTGTCCCAGAGATACGTCGGAAGCGAAAGTTAATTAAAAAAACTTAAAGAAACTTAAATCAAGTCGAACTATTATAAAAAACATCAACAGAAAGTTTATTAGATAGAAAGAAAATATATAACATCACCTGTCTTGAAAAGTGCAATCGTCAGTGCAAATTGTATTATTAGTATTAAAATAGGTTGACATGAGTTGAATCTGTAAGTCACTAAAAATTTTTTGTTGACTCAAGTTATTGATTGCCATTTTTGTGTATCCGTTTGTTTTCCTAAACTTACCCAATAAATTTACTTATTTATTGGGTAACCAATAAATAAGTAAATTAAATTCGTTGAATAAATGTGTTTTAAAAGAATCTGAGTGTTTAATTATTATTTTTTTAATTTCCTGAAAAAAGGAATCCCCGTTAACCTTTTGACCGCCACGGACGGCTATAGCCGACAAACGAAAACGTGCCAAACAGGCCACCGACGTCTACAGCCGTCCAGAAAACGACATTTTTTAAGTAAAAATTTTTTTTTTTTTTTTTTTTATATTAGCCTGTGCTGTCCCACTGCTGGGCAAAGGCCTCCCCCAACTTCTTCCAGGCATTCTTTTCCCGAGCCACCTCGAACCAGTCCCCACGGTAGGAATCCAGGTCGTCTCGCCACCTCTTCCTTGGTCGACCTCGGCGGCGTCGTCCATCTTCGGGTACCCACTTTGTGGAAACTCTTGCCCAACGGTCAGAGTGCATGCGACTGACGTGACCCGCCCAATCCCATAAAAAAAAATATATTAATAATATATTAAAAAATTATTAAAAATATATTAAAAAATTAAATATATTAAATTAAATTTTGTTTCTTTTTCCTATTATTTAAAACTACATTAATGAAATATTGTAAAATGGCACAAAGACATATTCATTATTTACATTTCACTAGAAAAACAATCACCAAAAATTGCTAAGCGATATCCGTATAAATGTGTTCTTCCTCACGCCACGCGATACCACAGTCAAAAGGTTAAGAAAAATTGCCGATATCGATAACTTTTTGGATAATCAATCCAGTACATCACTAGTAATGTCACAAATGAGAAAAGGATGTGACGATATATGCATATGCCCATCGTCGATATTGTCGGACTTGTGCATTTTATCTAGTTAAAAATTTTAAATTCGCATCAGTTTTGTATTACTTATATTGTAAATTTCATTAATATATTTTAGTGTAGTGTTTTAGTGTATATTTTACCGGATTCAGTAAGTTTTTTTTAATATTTTCAATGAACGAGCCGCCTGACTTAGCAGACCCGGAGTTCTTAATACCCGCGGCTTCTGATTTTGTCACTGTTGCTTCAACATTTTCGAAATTATCTGAAATGGAGACTGATAGTTCCCAACGTTGGATTAGAAGGAACAAACTGCATAAAATATGCAGTGTGCAATAAGAAAAAAAGGAGTCAGTGAGGCCAGTGACATCAGCCCATTTATTGATCTTGTACAAAAAGAAATAAAGTCACCTAATGGAAATACCACCTTACATGCGATCACATTTGGCAAGTTTCTTGTAATTTACACACATATTTAAAAAAATCGAGTGCCCATAAAGAAAACCTTAAAGAAAAATTAGAGATGCTTATAATGATATACCTGAAATGTTGTGTCATTTTATAATTAACCTCCTCTCAGGTAGGAAAATCAAACACAGGATGACAGGCTTGTATGGAAAGGTCCATAACATGGTTCAGTTCTCAACCCCTATACTATTTAATTTGTATGTTTGATTTACTTTCCTCACTTCAAAATTCAACCAGTATCCTGCAATATGCAGATGACTTAGGTTTGTATGCTATGGGAAGTTCATCAAGTGCTCTTTGTACTCTGCTATCTAACTCTCTATTTCGTTTCAAAGTTTGGATAGGCAAAAATGGTCCGAGTATATCAGCAAATAAGAGTTCTTTAGTCTTGTTCACTCACTAATGTATCCACCCTCCGAGATCTATAATTTGTGACAGTAATGAAATTCCAGTTAAAACTCAGGTCATGTTTTGGGCATAATTATGGACTGTAAACTTACAGGTATTCCGCACTGTGATTATGTTCTAAATAAATGTCAGAAACTACTAAATTTGTTGAGGTGTTTATCAGGTCATCAGGTGTATGGTGAAAGAAAAACGAATGTGCACCCACATTCGTTTTTCTTAAAGCTTCTTTACAATGCTCTGGTTTGAAGTGTTCTTGATTATGGAATCTTTTTATTGGAGCCTTGTAACATTGCTGCCCTTAGGAAACTGGATTCCATCTAATCAATGGCCTTGAGAATAGTCACAGGTTTCATGACATCAAGTCCTATTAACGCATTACCGATTGTGTGTAACAAACCTCCGCTTAGTTTAAAATGTCAATTTTTGGCTGACTGATTGTTTGTTCTGAAATTTGCAGTTTAATAATAGCCTTTTATTTCAAAAGCTTCAAATACTTGCTGATCTCATTGACTCATCAAATTATTGGAATCACAAATTTCTTCCTTGTTTAGTTAAAAGTTATGCCCGATTCAAATCATTTTATGCACCAACACACAGGTCCCCAAAACTTATTTGTTTAACAGTGAAAGGTATATACCCGTGATTAATACGCCATCTGTTAAGTACATTGTAGATATTGATAAAAATAATGCTAATCCACATTTTAATTTTATTATCTTCACTGATGCATCAAAACATAAATCTGATGATTTTGTGGGGGTAGGAATATATCATGCACAGTATAATATTGTTCAGAAGGTAAAGTGTCCACCTGAAGTAACTGTTTTTACTGGAGAATGTCTTGGTGTACTTAAAGCTGTAGAATACATTTTACTTTTAAAACTTAGAAATAGTTTAATTTTAACTGATTCCATGAGTGCCCTTCAGGTGCTCCTGAGATATTCTTTTAAATCTAAACCACCATTTCCTCTTTTTTTTAACCGACTTCGAAAAGGAGGCGGTTCTATGTTCGGCTGAATGCATGTTTTTTTTTTTGTATGTATGTTCACCGATATTTCGGTCAATTGTGGACCGATTTTGAATTTTTTTTTTTGATTGAAAGGCTATGCTGCTAAGTTGGTCCCATAGAAATATTGTTATGATCTGATCATGAACTTCGAAGATATGGAACAGAACTCTTCATAGAATCATAGCAGAATTGTCGTAATAAGTAAAATTGCTTTGTTTATAAGTGTAGTCGATGACTGACTGAAAGAAAAGGGGGAGGGGATGTATCGAACTAATCTGGTGATAAAGCTGGAAGGTAAATTCATTTAATATAACCGTATTTGGGAATATTAGAATTGTTATGAGATGCACTCTGGCTATAAGGTAATTTATGTTTAGCTGAAGGGTAGGTACTTTTTAGTGGTGCTACCATAACTAAAAAGTGAAAAATAAAAAACTTTTTACAAAAAAAATTAAACCGACTTCAAAAAGTACAAAATAATTTTAATTTCGGAAGTCGGTGTTAAATAACGAAGAGATAAAATTAGGTATTTATTATAGAAACACCGACTTCCGAAATTAAAATTATTTTGTACTTTTTGAAGTCAGTTTAATTTTTTTTTGTAAAAGTTTTTTATTTAAGTATAGTTTATTCTTGCAATTTGCCTTTTTCAGGGCATTCAGCTTAAGGTCACGAATTTCAACTTTGTCTTGAATGAACTGAGCCCAGTGGCTAGTTCATCAGCTTAAGCCAAAAGGTCATATCAGGACTTGAGGTACTTTTCTTTTTATTTGCTGGAATGAGTTGGTGGTCTTATGCATCAGATTACAAGCAAGTGTGTTTGGGTGCTTTTCAATACATTTGGCGTGGAGCGAGGAGGAGTGGCAGGCGGTCGCCTCCTTCTGCGAAGCAGTAATGCTAGCAAAGGAGGAGGCAGACCACATCAGGCAACGGCGCCCCCGTCGCCGCCGCCGGGATTCCGATCCCGATTTCCGGCCACCGTAGACGCGGGCTCGCGGACGGCAAGCCATGGGTAGCTCGCTGTCCGATCGTCCGGTAACTGTCCGGACCGAGCAAGGCGTCGACGGCGCGCACTGTTCCCGCGCGCCTCAAGGAGTTGTCAGCAACAGGAGGGGCCCATCTGGGTCGAAGCCTACCGGGGTCGGGGTTATCCGAAAGGAAACTAGAGCCCCGGTATGAAGGCTAGAAGGAACGGCGCGGGGTTTTTAGTCAGTAAGACTCTGACACTGTCTCCCGCTCCACCCAAGAGCGGGTTTCGTCAATGATGATTTTCCCCGTCGACAGAAAAAAAAATACATTTGGCGTATGATTTGAACTTTTCTGTTATCTCCTACTTACCATTGGTATCTTCAGGTCGTGGTGTAGTTGATTATTGATAATATACCATGGTGCATCCGTTATCATGCGCAGTATCTTTGACTGGAAACGTTGGATTTCCAGATTTCTGTTGGCCGCAGGTCCCCACAGCTCAACTCCGTATGACCAAATGGGCTTCAATATACATTTGTATAGGAGTTTGTTTTGCAGTGATACTTTAGATTTGCGAGACTTTAGCCAAAACATCTTCCTGAGTTGCAACCCTAGTGCTTTCCTTTTGGTAAAGATGTGCTTTTTCCAAGTGTGAGTCTTTTGTCCAAATATATACCTAGGTATTGTACTTCGTGATGTTGGGGTATTTGGATTCTATTTAATTCAACAGGAGGGCAAGCCCCACGCGTGATGGTAAAAGTTATTGAACAGATTTGGACTCTTTCGCCTTGATACGCCAGTCGCGTAGCCATTGGAATATATCACTAAGGCTTCTTTGTAGTATAGCAGATGCTGACCCTGGATCTTCGTGTGTAGCAAACATACCCACGATAACATTGTCATTTACTGGCAGGTCATGAGTGTATAAAAAGTATAAAATTGGTCTCTGCCTTGGGGAACATCTCCATACTTAACATAAAAGTGACGCTGGGTTAAGTAGGATTGCATTAGTTGGAGATATCGAGAAAGGCAGCCGTGCAGTACTTCTTATGTTCAAATGCGGAATTAATCCCATTTACTAGTCAGTGAACCTGTTCTATAGTCCCATGAGCTTCTCTAAACCCGAACTGATGTATCGGTATGATTTGATTCTGAAGGATTTCTAGTACTTTAGAGGGTAGGTACTGGTAATAGGCTTATTGGGCGGTAAGAGGTCACTCACAGGGATTCAGTATAAGGATTATTGCAGCTGTTTGCCACTGTTCAGGGATTCACTTCGTAGAATTGAATTGTATAATTGTGTTAGGAATGTTATACCGATACCAGGTAGCTCTTACATGATTTTTGCTGTTATAAGGTCGTATCCAGGGGCTTTGTTATAATAATAATAATAATAACCCCATCGTCGTATCTCCACGTTGACGTCGTGGTGGGGCTTGTGTGCTCCAAAATACCCTAGGTCTGTATCGGTAGAATTTTCTTTGCCGTAACATGCCTAGGGTGAGGGGCCAGACTAAGAGAGATACAATCCGCAGGGCAGTTTTGTGGCGAACTGTTGGGTATTAGCGACCCCACGGACCCGATCTTCCGGGAGAATTCTTCTTCATCTCCGGCTTGCCTTCATTGGCCGGCCGTAGTGAACACTGACGAGGAACAGAGCTCCCACCTCTCTCTTGCCTTTATTGGCTGGCTTGAGTGGAGATTCGCAAGAGCTCGTGCTCGGGAGAAGGATGTATAATCCAGTAAGGTGCTTGGTAGGGATCTTGACCGTACTTCCGGGATTGTCCTGATAGCCGTAGTATGCCTCTCCACTCCTCAAGCGCCTCAGGATATGTTGCCCTCTTGTTGCTACGTCACTTCGTGCTAGCGGCCGTTTCTGGGGGCCCATTTATTGAGTGTGCAAGTCACCCCCTGCCTTTTATCGATGGATCTTAATGACATTGTTCAGGCAGGGGCCATAGTCTTAACATAGTTCCATGATATCAGTCCACCTAAGACTCCAAAAACCATAGCCTTATTATTTTGTTTTCCATATTGTATCGCAATAGTTTTTCAAACCGGGGGTTGTCCTTGGATGCACTAGCATAACGCATAAAGGGATAATCGCCAGTTGGTACCACAATCCATCATTAAAAGCATCTAAAAGGGCCTCTGCGAGTTGGTTTCGGCTCCTAGTACGCCTTCCAAAGGTCCAGGACCTTAGGGCCTGAGATAAATAAATATATAAAAATAATAATAATAATTCCAGTCATCCTTAGAGTCAGGGTCGCTGCCTGAGATTTTAACAACTGGTGCCACCCACCTGCTCCATAAGACAGGTAGTACCGCGGACCCCAAGACCCTCAGAATGGATGTAGGAACGGGTCACGCGGCACTAAAGAGCTACTCCTCATAGACATGGCCATAAGCCAACAGGTTCGTCGATCCCGCAAGGATCTGTCAACATGCTGGATAGATTGAAGGCCTACGACTCTGTTCCACATACATGGCTCATGAAGGTGTTGGAGTTGTATAAAATAGATGCAACTGTACGCACCTTCCTTGAGTCATGTATGAGGCAATGGAAAACGGTCCTTCGCTATCCAGGATGTCGACCGATCCAGGAGAATGATGAACCAATATGGATTAAACGGGGAATATTTCAGGGCGACAGTTTGAGTCCACTTTGGTTTTGCTTAGCCCTGAATCCTCTAAGTATGTTGCTGGAGGATTCAGGCCTGGGTTATCGGTTGAGACGAGGTGGTCAGGTCCTATCTCACCTGCTTTACATGGATGATCTGAAACTCTCTGCCGACAACAATTCGCAACTGATGGAACTACTGAAAGTAACTGAAACTTTCAGTAGTGCCATCAGGATGGAATTTGGTGTGGACAAATGTGCAGTCATGCATGTAAGGCGAGGGGAGATAGTAGAATCCGAGGGAATTCAACTCTCGGATTCTATTCACTTTAGAACCCTCTCCGCGACCGAAACTTTAAGTATTTGGGTATGTCGGAAGCGTTAGGCATTAACGTCGCTGACATGAAGCAAACGTTGAAGTAGCGCTTCTTTGGCCGCCTGAAGAAGGTTTTAAACAGTCTTCTATCGGGCGGAAATAAGGTGCGCGCCTTCAACGGTTGAGTCATGCCGGTTTTTATGTACTCTTTCGGCATACTCAAATGGACTCAGACTGAGTTAGACGCCCTGGATAGCCTGGGTCCGAACATTGCTGACCGCAAATCGGATGCATCACCCACGATCTTCGGTGATGAGACTGTACATCCCGCGGAAGTGTGGAGGTCGTGGCTTTTTGAACGCAAAGACAACCGCGAGGTGTGCCGCCTCAGAGAATACTTTCTCAAAACCGACGTGGGTATGGTCACATCACCGCGATGTGGTCGCAGTGGACAAGGGACTCACCCCGTTGTCCATGGCTAAAGAGAACTGGCGCAAACCTGTGGTACTTACTATTGATGACCGCAAGGAAGTATGGAAACGCAAGGAGCTTCATGGACGCTTTTTTCGGGCTCTTCATGGGCCTGATGTAGATTTTTTGGCGTCTGTGGCCTGGTTACGATTCAACAACCTCTTCGTGGAAACTGAAGGTTTTGTCTGTGCGATAATGGACGAAGTTATCTTGACGAACAACTACCGGAGACATTATGAAGGATGGGACGGTTGACGTGTGTCGGGCATGCCATCGTGGGTGAGTCTATCAGACATATTATCTCTGGTTGTTCTCGTCTAGCTAACGGCGAGTACTTGCACAGGCATAACCAAGTAGCCAGGATTATTCACCAGCAACTTGCTTTTAAATACAACCTAGTGGATTCTGAGGTACCGTACCACAGGTATGTGCCCGACCCAGTTCTTGAAAATGACCATGTCACGTTGTACTGGGATCGGTCTATCATCACTGACCGGACTACTGTAGCCAATAAGCCGGACATAGAGGGTATAGACCGATTAGCGCGCCGCGCAATAATAGTCGATGTCACCATCCCACATGACGAGAATCTCGTGAAAGCTCCTAGCTTTGCTGTGCCCGACAGGGTCCATATTGATTCTTTTTTTTTTTGTTATGTACCATCATATATATACATATGGAATGCAATAAAGTATTGAGTATTGAGGTTGTCGACATGTTGAATGTGGACTCGGCTATCATTGTGCCGATTGTCGTGACCGCCAATGGCCTCATAGCCAAAAGCTTCGACGACCATCTGTCGAAGCTGTCGTTGCGCGGTTGGATCAAGGGCCTTATACAGAAGGCAGTACTCCTCGATACGGCTCGCATTGTGAGGAGTGTCCTGTCCACGGAGTCCTGTCTCTGGAGCCCTAACCACCGGTAGCTTGGACCCTGCTTCCGACACCGGCGGAATACTATTTTTTTTATTTTTAAATGTTTTTTTTTTATAAGGGTGTTTAAGAAATATTTAAAAATATATAAAATATGTGTAAAATGAAAATAAAAGATAATAATAATAATAATTCTATATTTCAGGCTACTATGGCCCATATACACTACATAAACTTAGTTGGTCGCTTCAGTTTATGTATTGCATGCTGAACTTCATTTTAAAAATAAAGTAAATGGCTGTGAAGTGAGATAGGTTCGTGGCGTCAAGTAATTTCAGAGCGCGATTTTGCATAGAATGTTACCTTATTACTTGTTGTTATTTATTGTTATTGTTTGACTTTTGTATTTTTATTTATTTTGGTCTTTTTTATTTTGTTTTGATTATTTGATTTATTTGACATTCTAGTATTATAACTTTCACATTTTTTTTTTATTTTGTTTAAGTACCTATCTAATTTGTTTGACATTTTAATATTGTTATTTTCTTTTTATTTTAGTGTTTTTTTAATGTGAATTGCATATACAATGAGAAAGTCCTAGATTATTTAATGTTTAATAACAAATAATATGTTGCTGTGCCCAAACAGGGTCTATAATGATTCATAGCTCTAAGCCTGTTTTGTACCATCTTACCAACATTGTAGATGCAAATAAATGAATATGAATATTTTTTTTTAATTTAAAATGTGTTTGGAGGTAGGCGGAACAGAGAGTAAAGTCCCACAAACCTCCGTTGAAAAGGGAGGATCCTCCAACCAGACAGGATGTTATAGTCTAGTGGGCGACTGCCCGATAGTTGTTGTTGGGCTGCCGTATATGTTCAAATCGCGCGGAGAACTTTGATTGCGCGATGCAGGATTTCGTATTTTCTTCGTAGTTTTTACCACATTTTTTTTTAGGATTGCCTTCAGCACTACCTTAAACGTTTACGTTCGTGTTCCAATTTTAAATTATGTAGAACATTATTGCAATAATTCCTGTACGAGGGATGCCTTTTAAATTTTGTCGTTTGAAGAAAAAAACACAACTAGAACCTTAGAGTATTATTTAATGTTCTTCAAAGTATTAAACTCAAAGTTTTATAAATTTTTCCATTCGCTCGAACCAGTTCTTAAAACACTTATTCCACTCTAAAGTCGGTATGTCCAAAATTGCCGTCTTGAAAGCGTCGACTGCTTCTTCACTGGACTGGAACCTTTGCCCACGAAGAGTTTTCTTAATTTTAGGAAATGTAAAGAGATCGTTAGGGCTTAGGTCAGGACTGTATGGGGGATAGTCAAGAATTTCTACGTTTTCCTGCTTCAAATAATCAATTGTTTTACCAGCGGTATGTGAGCTTGCGATGTCATGGTGTAGGATGATGCGTCGCTTTGGATTAAATTTCCGAACTTCGGCGATGACTTGTGGCAAAAAAATTGTGGTATACTATGTAGATACCAGAATTGACCTCTCTACAGATTTATTATAAGTATATAGATATAGATAAAAAAAATGCTGCAATGTCTCTACGATACTCTTTCATTTGTGTTGTGTGTGAGTTTAAAACTTTAAAAGTTAGAGAACTTCAAAAGGCTATTAGTAAACTGCAAATTTCAGAAGAAACAATCGGTCAGCCAAAAATTGACATTTTAAACTAAGTGGAGGTTCATTACACACAATCGGTAATGCGTTAATAGGACTAGATTTCATGAAACCAGTGACTATTCTCAAGGCCATTGATTAGATTAGGAATCCAGATTCTTTCAATTGATGCAAATATTTAGTCTCTGAAGTAAGTAACGAAATAGCCAAGCCATAAATTTTTACTGATTATATGTAGAATTTGTGAAGTTAGGGTCGGTAGAGTTAGGCCGTGTAGATTCAAAAGCTTGGCTCTACATGAGATCTGATATCTTTTTGATAGAGCAAACCTTATGTGGTCGTCTTGGCAACATTTTACATGAAATGTTTTTGGTGGGATACATAATATTTTCATTAGGTCGTGCTGTAGGGTATAAAATCTTTGGTCGTGCTATATATATTGACATTCGTCACTATATATAACACGTGTCAATCAGATGACAATGCAAAATTATTATGACATGGAGCTGATCTGATGATGAAACCGAAAGGTGGCTATAGGAACTTGGTAGTTAAACGACACAACCCCATCGAGTTTGGGCTCGTACAAAGAGAATGTCATTGGGCTCGTATGATTCGTCATGACGTGTAGGTATTAATTATATAAGTATACCGAGCTATAAAAGCATGCTATGAAAAAACTATTTTCATTAAAAGCTTGTTAGAATAATAAATGAAATGTGTGTTATTTTATGAATACACTTCGACCGCTCATTCAGTACTAACCACAGCCAAATGCAACAGGGCGGGTAGCGGGCTGGGTAGATCAGTAACCGCGTGCGCATGCAATGTATGTTTTGGTTATTATTTTATAATAGACTGTTGTAATAAAGATACATATTTTTTTTTCATCACCATCATTTCAGCTGAAAGTCGTCCACTGTTGGACATAGGCCGCCCCAAGAGTCGCCATAATGACTGGTCCTGTGCATCGCTACAACACACGGTCCTCGTTGGTGCCAAGTACTCCGGAAGTGCCTAAACCTACACACCGCTACTACACACGGTCCTCGTTAGTGCCAAGTACTCCGGAAGAGCCTAAAGACAAATGCCGGTATAATACACGGTCCTCCGTGAACAGTACTACGAAGAAGAATAAAACTAAGAAGGCTATGAGTGTGACAAAAAAGGTTGAGGTTGTAAAGGGTGATGTAGATGTGTTGTCGAAGAAAGTTGGTAAAGTTGGCGTTACACCAGTCGTTAAGAGTGTACAGAGGATTAGTTTTATGGGTTCTTTGGCAGGTAAGAATGACTTTATTTAATTGGTTAACTTTTGTTTTATCGAAGGGTGCTAACAGAACCTTATTACTAAGCCTCCGATGTCTGTCAGTCAGCAGGCTGCAGCTCATACACAGTCAGAGGTAGAGTTAACATTTTCACAGAATGTGTATTTCTATTGCCACTAGAACAACAGACAATAAAATGAAAATAAACTTAAAAATTAAAAGAGGTTTCCATACAAGAACCGTTATTATATCGGCGTTTTTTTTTGTTCTATTTTAATATTGCAGTACGGAATCCTATGAAGCGTTACGGCTCGTTCATACCTTGGTGCTGTGAGCGGTAGCTAAGCGCGGGGCGGTGAGCGGTAGATCAAAAGTATGAAAATGTTTAAAGCACGCCACGAGTCGCCGCGTGTAACATGCTCGCTTACCGATGACGCCCCGCTCGCCGCGAAACTCACTAGGCCGTTATAGATGTCGCTACAACGCTGACTAAGTATCCCCGTACACGGGCCACAAAAAAAGCCGCTTCTAGCTTCTTTGTATGGCGACCTTTTTTGTGTCCCGTGTGTGGCGGCGCCTCCACAAAAAAAAAAAAACTAGAAGCTGCTTCTAGCTTCTCCGGCCACAAGATGTCGCGCGATACAGCATTTGTTTTTTTGGCCGCTTCTAGCTTTTTTTGTGGCCTGTGTGCCCGATACTTACTTCTAAAGTTTTATATGTGTAGACCCCTACATGGGCATGTAGACCTATATGAAATGGGTTTAAATTTGACTTACTTTCCAACTTCCAGATAACGTCCCTTTCGGGCGAAGCCACGTAGACGCTATTCAATATAGAAACAATTACATAACTTTGAAGGAGCTATTAGCAAGAAGGTTATTTGTGGAGTTCAATAAAGAAGTATTTAACAACGCCTTCGAAGATAACCTGCCTATACTGTGGGAAAAAAAGTTCAGGACTACAGCTGGGTAAGTGATTTATTCATTACTAGCTTTCCCCTTCGGTTTCACCTTCGTCTTTGGTTACTGCGTTGATCGTGTTGACCTATTGGTCGTGAACATGATGATGCCTTTAGCCTTCCAAGATAAATAGGCTATCATTATCGGACATAGGCACCGGACTGTTCGACACTCTCCCCCAAGTGTCGCCACAAGGAACGGTCCTGTGCTTCTCGCATTCACCGCATTCCCGCGACTCTCACCAGGTCATCGGTCCACCTTGTGGGAGGCCTTCTAACGCTGCCTTTTCTGGTGCGCGTTCGCCACTCTAGAACCTTTTGGCACAATCGTCCATCCGTTCTACGGGCAATGTGCCCACTGCCACTTTAATTTTGCGATTCTTCGGGCTATGTCGGTGACATTGGTTCTCCTGCGGATATCTTCATTCCTGATGCAATAACGTAAGGAAACTCAGAGCATAGCCCTTTCCATTGCCCTTTGGGTGACTGCAAGCCTTCTGATGAAGCCCATTCTAAGCAACCATGTTTTAGTGGCAACGCGCACTGGTACTATCGTATTAAGACACTGTGGTATGTTGGACGAGAAGATACTGCGCACTTTCCCGCACGCTGCCCAGCCGAGTCGAATTCGACGATTGACCTCTTTCTCAAAGTGATAGAGATTCAGGCGCAGGGGTTGATTGGATTCTTGGGGAAGATTGAAAACTCCAGATTGCTGATCCTTTCAGTTGATTTAATTACACGAGAAGCAAATTTTTCCAGTTATTCACAGTGGGATTTTTCTCCGTCCGTAGTTCCACCTGTTGAAGTCCAAAATGTAGCGTGCCGCGAAGTTCAACCGACCCGAATAACCGTGAGGCGGCTGTTTATGTATCTTCATAGGTGGGTGGAAGTAGGGGCGGAGCTGACGTAGCTGATCTACGTCTAATTTAACGTTGTATGGTGCACAAGGGTGGAGGTAGTGTGGGCCGTGACCTTCCTAACTCGACCCTTGCTTACATATTTTCGGTCAACAGGACCTTTATCAAATACACACATGTGGCTTGAATACCACGATTATTCCAGATTCTAAATACAGTATAGTTTAGTTACACAATAGTTTGAACAGACAGTATAGTATACATATTTTCGACTTTTCTTATAAGAATTAGGTACATTTATCTTACAAGAATCACACATTATAATTAACCTATGTGGGTAAACCCGCTAACTATGGCTAGTGTAGCTGTAGGTCGCTGTGCTCCTTAACAATCCCACCCCCCGTAAGAGGGTTCAGCCGATTACAGACCCGTCAGTGGGGAGCACAACGACCTTTACAACGGGTCGACGTAATGTTCCGCTATTAGTTCTTACATCTACGACGCGTACAACACCGTCGGGCCCGGGAAACACTTTCACTATTACGCCTCTTGTCCATTGACTGCGCGGTTTGTTTTCGTCCACAATCACTACCACATCATCGACTTTAATGTTCTGTACGTCGTTGCTCCACTTTCGTCGCTGCTGCAGCGTCGGCAGGTACTCGCGCAGCCACCGCCTCCAGAAGAGGTCAGCCAGCGCGTTCACCCGGCGCCACATGCGGCGCGAGTCGAGGTCGACTACGTGCCGACGCGTGCATGGCGCATCTCCTGCGGTAGAGCCCAGCAGGAGATGGTTCGGAGTCAGCACCACGGGTTGCTCGGAGTCGGCGCTCACGTAGGCGAGCGGCCGGCTGTTGATGACCAGCTCAGCCTCAGCGAGAAGGGTGTAGAGGACCTCCTCGCGAGGGGCCCGCTCCTTCAGCGTCGCCCGCAGCGCATTCTTTACAGAACGCACCAGGCGCTCCCAGCAGCCGCCCATGTGTGGAGCCGCCGGGGGGTTGAAGTGCCAGGCTATGCCCCGGCCTGTCGCCTCACTCTCGAGGCGGTCTTGATCCAGTTCTCGTAGCGCCGCTCGTAGTTCGGAGTGCGCCCCGACGAAGTTGGTCCCGCGGTCAGAGTACATATCCGCGGGACAGCCGCGGCGCGCTATCAGGCGCCTCAGCGCCAGGATGGCGGAGTCAGCGCTCAGCGACGCGGCGAGCTCCAGGTGGACAGCGCGGGTGGTGAGGCACGTGAACAACACGCCCCACCTCTTCTCCCGGCGCCGCCCCACGGCGACCTCCATGGGGCCAAAGTAGTCGACCCCGCAGTGCACGAAGGCTCGGCGCGTCGACTCCAGTCTTGCTAGCGGCAAGTCGCCCATCTTGGGCGCGGTAGGCGCGCTCCTAGCGACGCGGCACTGCTGGCAGCTCGCTGTCACTGCCTTCACCGTGGATCTCAAGTTGGTTACCCAATATCTCTCCCGTACGTTGTTGACCACTGCCTCTTGGTTGGCGTGTAGGGAGGTCACGTGGTATTTCATGATCAGCCGGCGCGTCAAGGCATCCTTCCCGTCTAGAATTATCGGGTGACGCGCTCCAAAGACGAGCTCGTTGCAGGCGCCCAGTCTACCACGTACTCTCACCAGCCCATCTTCATATATCATAGGATCTAAGGTTCTGATCTTACTGTTTTTGGGTAGCGGTCGTGCGTCTCGTAGTGCTCTGATTTCTTCGCTAAAACTCTCACCCTGCATGAGTCTCAGTAGACGTAGCTCCGCCTCTCGCAGGTCGCCCACTGTGACGGCGCTCGACGCACGGCGCTTGCGACACAGGTCCGCAAATATCAGCAGGCGCGCCACGACTCGTACGGCGCGTGTCCAGGTCGGTAGCCGCTCGGGTGCCAGCAACGGTTCGGCCGGTGGTGTCGTAACGTTCACCCGCTGCACTCGTTCCAGCTCTTCCTCCGTCACTGCGCCGCTCGCGGAACACGTCGGCCATTGCTCCTGTGGACAGAAGAGGAAGGACGGGCCCGACAGCCACTCATTGCAGCTGTCAGGCCAATCCAACCGGGTGCTTTTGTCCGCTGGGTTCGACGCCGAGGGAACCCAGCGCCAGTCGGACTTCTTTGACCGTGTATCTATCTCGGCAAGTCTGTGGGACACGAATCGCTGGAAATCAGCGGCGTCCGAACCTATCCATTTTAAAACAGTTTGACTGTCAGTCCATAAATACCTTTGTTTTATTTCTACACCTAACTCGCACTCTACAGTAGCAGCTAGTCTACACGCCAGCACGGCTGCCTGCAGCTCTAGGCGTGGGATCGAGACCACCTTTTGAGGGGCCACCCTGGCCTTTCCTATGACGAAGCTCACTCGCCTACATCCGAGTTCATCCTTTCCCGCTATATAAGCGACTGCGGCGTAGGCTGATTCGCTCGCGTCCCCAAACACATGGAGTTCAACGTCCTCCAGTGTCAGGCCGTACCACCTAGGGATGGTCACCCTCTCCAGCAGCGTTAAATTACGTAGCCACTGGAACCATGTCTTGGCCTCTTCCTCTCCCAGCTGTTCGTCCCACTGAATCCCTGACCGCCATATTCTCTGCATCAATACTCTACTCTGGATGATGCAGGGGTACAGGAAACCCAGTGGGTCGAACACTGACATGACTAGTCTCAGGAACTCCCTCTTCGTGGGCACCACCTTTCCTTCAACAAGCGCCTTAGGCAGCTTTTTGAAAGAGAGGTCAAAGGCCAAGAGGTCAGTGCCCGGCGTCCATATCATCCCTAACGTTCGCTCGGAGGCGTTCTCACTATTTTCTAGCGGCACACTATGCGGCATATCTATCCTTAGCTGCTCTCTCAGCTCCTGTGAGTTCGTCACCCACCCCCGTATATGGAACCCGCCCTGAGCGTGGACGTGGGTCACATCGTTGATTAGTTTGGCCGCTTGGGCCACGGACCACGCGCTGTCCAAATAGTCATCCATGTAATGACTCCCACGAATGGCGGCTGCCGCTTCGGGGTACTCCACCTCGTGACGTGTCGCGTTTTTATTTAACACGTAAATCGCCGAGGTGGGAGACGATACCGCACCGAAGATCATGGAAGTCATGACATGGACCTGGGGTTCCCTATCGGCCCCCGACTGCCATAGGAACAGCTGCGCTCCGCGGTCTTGTTCCCTAACTTTCACTCGTAGGAACATGTCCGCAATGTCCCCCGTGAATCCTATAGGACCTAATCTAAACTTAAACAATACACCGAGCAGCGAATTCAATAAGTCGGGGCCCGCCAACAGGTTGGCGTTCAACGAAGTACCTTGGTACGTCGCGGCGGCGTCGAAGACTAACCTTAGCTTTCCCGGTTTGTTGGGATTCCTTACTCCAAAATGGGGCAAGTACCACACCGGATCTTGGACGCCACCCTCCAATCTGTTGGCGTACCCTTGCTCAAGTAACCTATTCATCTGATTATTGTACGCCTCTGCGTACGTCGGGTCTTTGCCTAGCCTCCGCTGTATCCCAGCCAAGCGATGGCGGGCTTGGGCATAGTTGTCTGGGAGCTGCGGGCTATCGTGCCTCCACAGCAACCCCACCTCCCAGTGGCCGTCCTCCGTTTGACGGCTGGTGTTTTCTAATATTTGTAAGGCCCTATCGTTGTCTACGTTAGACCTAGACACACTAACTATACCTATCGACTCTAACTCAAATTGACTTTTCACTAAATCATGCAACTCTGTTACAGGTTCTATGACACAATTCACAGACTCCTCAGCGGGACCATGTCCCCTACCTACGGGCCCATGCACGACCCAACCTAAGCTGGTCAAAGAAGCGACTGGCTTACCGGACTTTCCTCGGCGTAGTTCCCGGCCGACGAGCAGCTCCCAGTTGTCTTGACCCAGCAGCAGCAGCGGCTTGGCCCCGACCATCCCCTCGCAGCCCAAGTCGCGCAGGTGGGCGTGCTCCGCCAGCAACGCAGCCGGCACAGTTTGCGCGGGCAGCTCCAATCTCCGGAACGTACGACACATCACTTTATGTGGCTCTCCGTTCGGCCCACGCACTGTCACTTTAATTTGACGCGAAGCACTGTCTTTTATTTCCTGGCCGCGCGCCGTCTTCAGTTCCAGAGGCTCTTCCTTGCCAACGGCGTTTTCTGCTAGCGTGTCATCGATTAGCGACACCGTAGCTCCGTCGTCCAGCAGGGCGTAACAGTCGTGAACGCTGCCTTCCACCGTCACATGCACAGGCACAATCTTCAAGAGTGACTTTCCGCAGTAGTCGCTCACGTTGGCGACGCTCTCTGTGGTTTTCCTCTCCGCGTGCAGCAACGGGTGGTGCGCGTAATCGCACGACGGACACTTGTCGGCCCGACAAAACCTCTTGTTGTGTTGTTTTGTTATACATTTGAAACAAAGTCGTTTGTCCTTCACATGACGCCATCTCTCGTCCACGCTGAGTTCGATGAACTTATCACACTTAGGGAGCCCGTGATTCTTCCCACACATCGAACACTGGGGCTCCGGAGGCGGCGAGTGGTCGCTCTGTACGTGAAGGCGCTGTACGTTTCTGTACGGGGGCTGCCTCTCCGCGGCTTGCTTCGGCGCGTTCCTCTGCGACTTTGAAGCTGGTGGCCCGGTAGCGCTCACCTCCATCTGTACATAATAGGACGTGGCACGCGCGAGGTGGCCGAGGAAGTCAGATAACACCTCCAAGCTCGGCGCCACCCTCATGTCTATTCCTTGCGCCGTGGCCATTCCCATCGCGTAATCTCCGTACTGAGCCTTTTGCACTGGCGTCAGCTTATTCAACAGCTCGCTCACTAGTTGCGGGTTGTTCAGATATCCCGTCGCGTGTATATTCCTCAGCAGCGACACACAATTTCGTACCGTCGACGAGAACTTTCTTAACTCGCGTCCGCTCTCGGTGACTTTAGGTAGTGCCCGTACTTTCTTCAGCGCGCACTCCAAGATTAGGTTTGGGTGACCAAACTCGTCGTCCAACGTCTTCATAATCTCCGTTGGGTTCGTAGACGTTCGAAGTAGATCTTCCACCGCGATCTTAGCCTCTCCCTGTAACGACGACTTCAGGCGCGCTAAGTTCTCATGGGGTTTGAAGTCGTACATTGCCGTCGTGTCCCAGTACATGTTCTTGTAAGACAGCCAGTCCGCCGGGTCCCCGCCGAAGTATGGCAACTCGTACGCCTGTCTCGGTACCGGCCGCGGACGTGCCAGGTTCGAAATGGCCTCGGCTAATTGGTCAATCTTCTTGTCGCGCGGTCGGCCTCTGTCGGCGTCTTCGGCGAAAGCCCGGTCCCAGTCTTCCTGTCGTACACGTGTTGCACTACCGCTCGGTATGGGCGCGTTCGATGTGGTGTCCTTGAAACGTACGGTCGCGGGCGCACACTGTGAGAGCGCTGATACTTGGGGCGTCGCGGCTACTGGTACACAATGAGCGTTCGCGGGCGCGTACACGGGCACTTCGCGCTGAGTCGCGGGCGCGGACATAGGTACGTCGCGCTGTGACGTAGGCGCGAGCACGGGCACGTCGTGCTGGGTTGCGGTCGCGGGCGCGGACACGGTCACTTCGCGCTGAGTCGCGGGCGCGGACATAGGTACGTCGCGCTGTGACGTAGGCGCGAGCACGGGCACGTCGTGCTGGGTTGCGGTCGCGGGCGCGGACACGGTCACTTCGCGCTGAGTTGTGGTCGCGGGCGTAGGTACGTACGATGACACTAATTGATGTGGCGGCGCTTGTTCATTCGGTGTGGTGTGCGTCACCCATTCTTCTACACGGCGAGTCGTATCTTCGTCGTCTGATGAGACGTCTTCTTCAACGGCGGCGTCTATTTCAGCTAGTTCCGCTTCAAGTCTCTTTCTGACTAAGTTTTCTTTCAGGCGCACAAGCTCCCTCTCAGCCTCGTACTCGACCCTCCTACGAAGATAGTCGGCGCTCCGTTGTCCGCTTTTCGTGGAGACGTGGCTTGATCCCGGCTTCCGTGCGCTCCGTCGCATTTCCGATTCCCTGGGGGTGGCGGCGTCACTATAATCGATTACGCGGCCGGGCCCCGCCAGGGGAATCACGGTGGCAGGTGCAGGGACCGATGATGAGGTCGGCGCTATCGACGGTGAACCGGGTGCCATTTCAGTCGGCACCCCTGAGTCGCTCTCCAAAGCACGCCGTCTGTTCATTTCGTCTTCCAGTTTGCGCAATCTGCTTCTTGTGGTGATGATGCTACGTTCGCTCATCCTGGGTGATCTTCACAGGGCGATCTTGATGACAACTTGTAGCACGTTCACCTAAAATCTTCAGCTTGTCTAGTACAATCTTCGTTCTTCTCCAAGACGATCCGGCTCGAAGGACCAAAATGATAGAGATTCAGGCGCAGGGGTTGATTGGATTCTTGGGGAAGATTGAAAACTCCAGATTGCTGATCCTTTCAGTTGATTTAATTACACGAGAAGCAAATTTTTCCAGTTATTCACAGTGGGATTTTTCTCCGTCCGTAGTTCCACCTGTTGAAGTCCAAAATGTAGCGTGCCGCGAAGTTCAACCGACCCGAATAACCGTGAGGCGGCTGTTTATGTATCTTCATAGGTGGGTGGAAGTAGGGGCGGAGCTGACGTAGCTGATCTACGTCTAATTTAACGTTGTATGGTGCACAAGGGTGGAGGTAGTGTGGGCCGTGACCTTCCTAACTCGACCCTTGCTTACATATTTTCGGTCAACAGGACCTTTATCAAATACACACATGTGGCTTGAATACCACGATTATTCCAGATTCTAAATACAGTATAGTTTAGTTACACAATAGTTTGAACAGACAGTATAGTATACATATTTTCGACTTTTCTTATAAGAATTAGGTACATTTATCTTACAAGAATCACACATTATAATTAACCTATGTGGGTAAACCCGCTAACTATGGCTAGTGTAGCTGTAGGTCGCTGTGCTCCTTAACACAAAGTTAATCCTACCCAACTGGATTGTCTGTAGAATCTTCCCCGCTCCATCCACAGCATGAGATTTTTTTTTAAATAACCTTTTGTGTGTCCTGGGTAAAGGCCTTCCCTTTCTCTTTTATGGCGCACGAATGCACCCCGACAGATGGGCGAGGATTGTAGCTCATTGGACTCCTGAGGGAGTTTGATGCACTCGTGGCCGTCTGCGGCGAAGGTGGCGTGACGATCTGATCATGTTTATGAGGCAAACCTGGCCTAGAAGGAGAGATAGAGAGGGTTATTGGTTGATAAAATAGGTCATTTTGATACAGTGCAGAAAGTTTGTCATTGTGACCGAGGCGGGACCCGCGCGATCCGTAGGCGAGTGTGTTATGGACCCAAGTTTTTCAATACACTTACGACTCGTGGGGGTAGACGCGCGCCTGATGGGGGTCGTCCGGCGAACAGCCTAATACGATAAACGTAATAAAACTGGCAGGGGCGAGAACGCGCACTTTTCTGCACTAGTGCGGAAAATAGTTAATTGTGTACTTAAAAGCGGTAAGAGATAAGAGCGGGTTTCCGAGTAAGTGTTATGAAAACAAAAAAGGATGACTGTGGTATCTGTTTTGGGCAAACCGCAATTTTGTGGTCGCCATATCCTGCGTCGTCCATCTTTTCTAATCTTAATTATAACATAACATATATATGCAACCTAAGCATGGAAACTGGTACTGTCCCTGATTGTTGGAAAACTGCTGTAATTACGCCTATTCACAAGACCGGTTCCAAAGATTCCCCAGATAATTACAGGCCAATTTCTTTGCTATGCGTGACTTCCAAAATCCTCGAGAAAGTTATTAATAACCGCCTCGTAAGCTTTCTAGAAGAGCACTCGCTTCTCTCGGAAAAGCAGTTTGGCTTCCGCCGAGGGAAATCTACCGCGCAAGCAGTGAGCCTGATGACTACCATTGTATCCTCGAACATAGACAAGGGCCTTCGATCAGCTGGTATCTTCCTTGACCTTGCCAAGGCCTTTGACACAGTCCCAATTTCCACTCTTTTGAAGAAACTCGAAACCTTCGGTGTCAGAGGTCTGCCTTTAGAATGGTTCGGAAGCTATCTGTCTGGTCGACATCAGCTCGTTAAAATAGGAGAACATGTCGGTGCTAAGCTGCCAATTGCCTTCGGTGTGCCCCAGGGTAGTATTTTGGGACCCACCCTCTTCATTATGTACATGAATGACCTCCTGAAACTCAACATAGCCCAGTCGGATATCATCTGCTATGCTGACGATACTGCCATCATCTTTAATGGAGCTACGTGGGCTGAGGTTCGGAGTGTAGCTGAAAACGGGATGGCAGTCATTGCAGCATGGCTTGAACATAACCTCCTCACTTTAAATCTAAAAAAAACACACTTTTTGGCTTTCCATCTGACTCGACTAAGCAGACCGAACTTTGAAACATTGAGGATACACCACAGTGGATGCAATGTCCTGTCGGGGGCATCTGTCTCAGACACCAGTTGTTGCTGCAATGTAATTCACAGAGTGGACACTACTAGGTATCTAGGCGTCATTATAGATCAGAATCTGTGCTTCAAACCACACATTCAAGCACTTGCAAAAAAAACACGCAAATTCATTTATGTAGCGAAACTTTTACGGACTTGTGCTCCTAAAAACATCGGTATCCTTGTGTACACATCTCTGTGTCACTCTGTACTGCAATACTGTGTCGATGTCTGGGGCAGCGCCTCCAAGACCTGCATGCTGGAACTAGAACGGGCTCAGCGTGCTGTTCTTAAGGTACTCCTCGGGAAGCCAAGGCGCTTCTCTACAGATGAACTATACAGGGAGGCGGGGGTTCTACGCGTTCGACAATTATTTATTCTGGCTTCTCTATTAAAACTGGTCAAGAACAAGACGGCTCTCACTGGCTGCAACAAAAGGGGCAGGACACCATATGATAGAATCCGCCTTCCAAGGCTGGGGACCTTGTCTGCAGCCCGGTTCTCGACATATCTGACCATACGTATTTTCAACGCTGTGAGTAGAACATTCGCAATACCGAGTGAGTTCTCTGAGGCTAAAAATAAACTAAAAAAATGGTTAATGGGACGAACATACGAGGAAACAGAAGCCTTACTTTGTTGCAATAGTTAACACAAACTGACAGACACAAACACACCACACACCCTCACTCACACTTTACATTACACACTCCACTGTTACTGTGCACTATCGTTGCTAACTGGTAGGATAATTATTTATTTGTATGGTTTTTTAGTATTTTCTTTTATTTTATGTAATTCCTTGGCTCTGTATTGTGAAAATTTTTACGTAACGCTTGCTGGCTAAATTATCTTGTCAACTCTTCATAATTTTTGGGTCACCAAGATACAGGCCTTGCCTAGTTTGGGACCCATTGCTAACTTGACAATGTCATTTTTAGTTAATTCCCTAAGTCTCTTTAAATATGTAACTGGTCAAACTGTGTATGTCTTAAATTAAATAAAATAAATAAAAAAAATAAATTATCATATTTTCCAGAACAACAATATTTCGCCAAGTAAAGAACTCAAAAGGCGAACAATCCCGAGAGGTGACCATAAAGTTATCAACCAAAGTAGTGGACAGGCCGCAGCGATTACGAGACACGCTTATCCATGAATTGTGTCACGCTGCCACTTGGGTGATTGACTCGGCAGCTAAAGAAGGACATGGCCCTCTATGGAAAAAATGGTAAGATATTATAACAGAGTCTAAAGTCACACATACCTCCGATAAAAAAGAAGGATCCTCCGACCAGACGGGTGTTTGGTCTGCTCTGGGCAACTGCCCGTTAGATGATTACAGGCTGTTGTGAAAATCGTGCGTAATACTAATTGCGCGATGCAGGATTTCGTAGTTCTTAAGTGACGCTATAGATGTTGCTACAATAGCTGTTTTTCGAGTTGAAAAATTATCAAATATTTGTTTCCACTCTGGGTAGAGCGAGAAGCAGTATTAGATTTTTACTGAATAAAACTCACCCGTGTTTCTTCAGTTGCTCTTTGCGTATCAGAGCCTTGGTAACTTTCGAAACAAAACTGGTACTAAGAGACCGAATAAAACTTTCTGTTTAGGTAATAGTTTTATGTGCATGTTGCTGGTAGCAGCTAGTAAAACAAAGCTGTCAATTCTAATCAAAATGTCAATTCTAATGCATCAATCTTACTGTATAGTCAACCACAAGGTTATGGGGAACAGTTAGACATTGACAGCACCCTCATTTTGTGGCAATTAGGTAGGTTTTCGCAGTTCACATTGCTATGTATTTGACTGTATATAATTACTTGGATTCTAATCTGTTTACAAAATGGTTTTAAAGATCTGTTATCAACGTCACTTTGTTTTGAAAGTAATTAATGTTGCATATTACACCTCAATTTATAATTTACTTATTTATATGCTTGCTTCTGATAGCAGCGTTGTCCGCAAGAAAGTAGAAAATATATGTCTGTTACTCGGTAACAAAAAAACTGAGCAAGTGCGAGTCGGACTCGCGCACTGAGGGTTCCGTGCAAACTAAAATTCCTGTATGGAGTCTCGAAGATTTTTTCGATTTTTTTTTTCGTTACTTAGGTAACAATAAATTTACCGTTGTCAGATTTATTCCTATACCTGTGCTAGAAAGACCTTGCTTTGTGCCAAAGAAGAATGCCAATACCCCGTACCATATTGCTTCACAAGTATATTAATACCAAAAATAATGTTTTATTTATGTGTAAGTACAATGTACTGAATTTTGACCACTTTTTTAAACCAGGTTAAAAAATAATTCTGTCAAATTATTTTATTTTAGCTCACGATTTTCTCACTCAAAACATGACACTGTCAATTCGGTTATAACATTTTGGTATTCGGCAAAGAGATTAAATTTAAATAGATACAATAGAGCGGCCATCAGAAGAAATTTAAAAAAAAAAACTGTCATCCTATGCTTCAATGAAGACGAAAAATATTTACGAAAATAAACTGGAGTTAAGTCCAGTCGTTTTGCCCACGGAGTAAGTATATTACTCCGTGGTTTTGCCATAATACGATTTACAATGGTGCAATGCGCAACTCGGCATATTTCTCCCAAAAAATATTTTCTTTTGGTGCGTAGGTATAGCGGACACAAACGCGACTTGACTTGACAGTCAGGTGACAGCGACTTGTAGTAACAAGTCTCGGATTAGAATTTTGTTTGCTATGTCCTGTCTATTGGTAGTATTTATGTTTAATGTCTTTAGTATTCGGTATCGTTTGATGTGGTATAAATACTACGTAATTATGTAATAAAGTCCAATTCAACGCGACGAGCAACGCTATTTCATAACGACGAGACCATCGACTCCTCTCACTGCTACTACGCCTATAAATGGTTGCTGATAGCTTTGGCCTTAACCAGCCTTACTTTAAGGTGGTGGTGTGCCCTGCTTGAGCGGAACACCAACAGGCCCTCGTGAAAGTAATCGCCGGCAGACGGTAGGCGCGGGCTTGAGGACGTTGAGCAATGGGTAGGTCGCCGTTCGACCGTCCAGTAACTAACCGGACTGACCTTGACGTCAACAGCGACTGCTAGCTGGGACTAAGGGGTATTTCTGAAGGAAAAAACCGTAGTCCTAGAACGCAAAGGGCAAGGCATCTTACCCACCTTCCGTCTGTTGCATTAGAGTTCATGGTAACAAGTTTCCCGCACTATTTATATATATTGTTGCTATATGGTTAGGGCTAGGTGCAGCTATGGTTGTTGTTAGGCTACAGTCAACCCCCTTACTTACCCACTGGTAACTGAATCTACTACCTATGTATGTGATGTCCTGCGTTTTTTGATAAGAGGAAATGAACTAAATCTCGTAGTAAGTTTGTTTAGGTCTTGACAATTTTATTAATAAACTAGCTTTTGCCTGCGCGGCTTCACTCCCGGCTCTTCCCTACTCCACCCTACTATACCCAACTCTACCCTACCCTATTCTACCCTACTCTACTCTACCCTATTCTACCCTACTCTATCCTACTCTACCCTAGTCTATCCTACTCACGGAGTTAGTATAGAAGAGGAGATGTAATAAGATTTCCCTAAGTAAAAAAGCGTGACATTTTGCGGGGTGAGGGGGTGTTAGACTCCGCCCATTTTTTTATTTGCCATCTGCCGGTCAATAGCAAAACTACTTGCTCGTTCTGTTGATTTTATTTTGTAGTTACGTAACTATCTCACACTAGATGTCATTAAGTGCAGGATGCAACAGGGCCGCACTCAGAATTACCAGGGATATTTGTTTTTTAAATTAATTGTGTAAGTGTAAACCATCCGATACGTATATTTTTCATTGAAATAGTTATACTATTATTTGATGAATGACGAATGAAGATCATTCGAAATTCATCAAAAACCTTTTTATTGTATTTTTTTTTTAAATTCTACTTTTATTAGGTTTTACTTTTTTAAAGGCTTATTTTGATAGAAAGAATGATCAAGATTGATTAAAAAGCTAGTTTAAAAAAAAAACACGTGTTAACGTCCGAAACCATTCAATAATAGTAAATTATGTGACTAGGGGATAAAGCAGTGTCTTAAAGTCGCGGGCGGCATGTTGAATTTCGAACGAAACGAAGGTTGCTGATTTTAATCCCGAACGTTAGTTAGGGATTTATATAATTAACTCCCGAGCATTGAAAGGGAGATTATAAAGAAACCAGAGTGAAGTGAGGAATTCAAGCCGCCCAAGACAAAGACAGCGTTATCCCCGTGTTGTATACTCTAGTTTTTACACCAAATGTGAGGTAATTAAAAAACAATTAATTTGGTCGACCAAATCATATATTAAAGAAATATAAGTATTATAGGTACTAGTATTTACAATACAAGTTCATAAGCCGTGGGACATTCGGTAAAATAATTGACTTCTAAATACTGCCCTGTATTTTTGCTATTTGACGATAGATGGCGACCTGTTTATAAAATTATATAAAAACTACAAAAATAATATTTTGGCGATTAACCCTTCAGATACCGTCAATTAGAGACACAATAGTAAGACAATAGATGCGCGGCCACCGGGTGTCGCTTGGGGATTCATGAATTAAAGGACCTTTAGGAATGAATATTGATCAAATTTCAGTACGTATGATTATTAAAATATATTAATACTGAGCTCTACGTGCCTAAATATATTTACTTCCCATGACACAAAGTGTCGCCATCTAATGTCGAGTAGAATTATATTTGGAAATGCTGACTTTAAGAGATTGTTCTAGAAGTATTTTAATAAATTATGCCTAAAATTACTTACAAATGAAATGTGATGGCATCCATAGCATCAGAACGTCTATCCAAGTAGTTTTTACAAGATAAAATACAACACTTATTTTTTTTGTTTTTCTATCGCGAATATGATGCCAAATAGTAGGTTTACGAAGTTGTGCACAGGACGAACGCCAACAATACACTGATTTAAGCCACGCCCACCGTGATGACGTCAGGACTCAGTTGAGAATCACAGTGCACAGTTGTTTAGGCCGCCTCCTCTTCTATACTAACTCCGTGATCCTACTCTACACTACTCTACCCTACTCTACCCTACTCTACCCTACTCTACCCTACTCTACCCTTCTCTACCCTTCTCTACCCTACTCTACCCTACTCTACTCTACACTACCCAAATTTTTTTTTCATAAGAACCTTCTCCTGACAATAACAAACACAAAAAAAGAATTAGAGAAATCGGTTCAGCTGTTCTCGAGATTTGCGCTTACCAACACATTTTGCGATTCATTTTTATATTATAGACTAGCTTTTGCCTGCGCGGCTTCACTCCCGGCTCTTCCCTACTCCACCCTACTATACCCAACTCTACCCTACCCTATTCTACCCTACTCTACTCTACCCTACCCTATTCTACTTTACTCTATCCTACGCTACCCTAGTCTATCCTATTCTACCCTACTCTACCCTTCTCTACCCTACTCTACCCTACTCTACCCTACTCTACTCTACACTACCCAAATTTTTTTTTCATAAGAACCTTCTCCTGACAATAACAAACACAAAAAAAGAATTAGAGAAATCGGTTCAGCTGTTCTCGAGATTTGCGCTTACCAACACATTTTGCGATTCATTTTTATATTATAGACTAGCTTTTGCCTGCGCGGCTTCACTCCCGGCTCTTCCCTACTCCACCCTACTATACCCAACTCTACCCTACCCTATTCTACCCTACTCTACTCTACCCTACCCTATTCTACCCTACTCTATCCTACTCTACCCTAGTCTATCCTACTCTACCCTACTCTACACTACTCTACCCTACTCTACCCTACTCTACTCTACACTACCCAATTTTTTTTTTCATAAGAACCTTCTCCTGACAATAACAAACACAAAAAAAAAGAATTAGAGAAATTGGTTCAGCTGTTCTCGAGATTTGCGCTTACCAACACATTTTGCGATTCATTTTTATATTATAGACTAGCTTTTGCCCACGCGGCTTCGCTCCCGCTCTTCCCTACTCCACCCTACTATACCCTACTCTACCCTACTCTACCCTATTCTACCCTACTCTACCCTACTCTACCCTATTCTACCCTACTCTACCCTACTCTAACCTACTCTACCCTACTCTACCCTACTCTACCCTACCCTACTCTACCCTACTCTACCCTACCCTACCCTACTCTACCCTACCATACACTACCCTAATTTTTTTTTTCATAAGAACCTTATCCTCACAATAACAATCACAACAAAAAAAAATCAGCCAAATCGGTCAAGCCATTTTCATGCTATGTCGTGACAACAGAAAACGGGTTTCATTTTTATAATATAGAAGAAGAAGATAGATAGAAGATAGATAGGTAAATAAAAGACTTCACCATTACGACTTTTGACAGTCTAGCTATAGCGTAAAGATATTATGTGCGATAAAAACCTGAGCGTAAAGCGCCTCGTCCACGGAGAGAGAATACATCCAGTCAAAAAAGTATCGGGAATGGATGATTTGTTTATGGTTCCAAATTCAAATTTTTGTTTTTTTGTAGTTGTTAGATTGGCACAACTGTTTTCCATTTTGGCGCGGCGTTTGAGTTGCATCTGTTATTTATATTAAATACAGTGCTGGTTTTAGTAATATCATATATAGTGTGCATTGCGAATTTCATAATGGACAAAAATATCGAACAAAGAGTTTGTTTTAAATTTTGCATCGCCAATGGAATTTCGTGTTCGGAGTCACTGAAAATGTTACAGAAGGCTTACGGTGAATCGAATTTATCAAAAACTCGTGCTTATGAGTGGTTCAAAGCGTTCAAAAGCGATCGAGATGTGATGGAAGATTTGCCTCGCTCTGGTAGGCCGTCAACGTCTGCAACTGAAGTTAACATCGCAAAAGTGAAGGAAATAGTGACTGAAAATCCCCATTCAACTCTGAGAGAGATAGCCGCCGAACTTTCTGTATCTCACGAGTCGATCCGTACCATTTTAACTAATCATTTGGGTATGAAACATGTTGCTGCTCGGCTAGTCCCAAAAGATCTGAATTTTCTCCAAAAACTCAATCGCATGAAAGCCGCTGAGGACATGCTAGAACGAGTCAGTTCGGACCCAACATTCATGAAACGCATTGTTACTGGTGACGAGACGTGGGTTTACGAGTTTGACATGCAAACTAGTCAACAAGCTTCGGAGTGGCGCCTTCCAACTGATCCGAAACCGAAAAAACCACGTAAAAGTCGATTAAAAGTCAAAGTCATGTTGACTGTTTTCTTTGACTATCGCGGTGTTGTGCACTCTGAATTCTTACCGGAAGGTCTAACGGTAAATAAAGAATATTATTTGAGCGTTATGCGGCGTTTAAGAGAGCAAATTCGACGAAAAAGGCCAGATTTGTGGAAATAAAATTCTTGGATTTTGCACCACGACAATGCGCCTTCGCACAAGGCTATCATTGTGAACGAATTTTTGACCAAACACTCAACAAATACCATCCAGCAACCACCATATTCACCATATATGGCTCCTGCTGACTTTTTTCTTTTTCCTAAACTCAAATTACCACTTCGTTTTCAATCGATGACGAGATAGAAGACATAAAGGAGAATTCGCGGCCCCGTTTTCAATCGATAGAAGACATAAAGGAGAATTCGCGGCGAGAACTGAACTCAATTCAGGAAGCAGCGTTTAAAAAATGTTTTGATGAATGGATTATTCGTTGGCGCAAGTGTATCGTTTCTAAAGGAGCATACTTTGAAGGTGATAAAATAAATTTGGATGAATAACAGACATTTTGTGTATTATTGATCTTTTCCCGGTACTTTCTTGACAGAGTAGTATACCTAGACAGCTTGGAGACTAATCTAATCTATACTCTTATTTCTACGTACACGTAAAGATCATTAGGGCACACTATTGTAGGGTATTTTTTGCTCTATTGTAGGGTAGCTCTATCATAGAGAAATTTTGACCTGCGTACACTACTCGTAGACTAGATATTCAGTCACGATTTACACTCTGAATCATAGCTCTCACTTGAAAACATGTAGCGGTTACGCTTAGCTGCTGCGTTTGTGGTTTCTTTGTTATTGAAAAAGAAAAATAAGCAAAAGGTTAATAGAAGCTGCTGGGTTAAACTATGGATACTAGATCGATCGAAGCAACAGGAGCTGGGTCGAAGCCTACTGGGGCCAGGGTTATCCGAAAGGAAACTCGAGCCGCGGTATGAAGAGGCTAGAAGGAACGGGGTGGGTTTTTAGTCAGTAAGAGTCTGACACTATTTCCCGCTCCACCCAAGAGCGGGAGTTGTCATTGAATGATTTTTGCCTAACGAAAAAAAAAATGAAGATCGATCTAAACAAGGAGCATATTATAATTTAATACAGGATTGAAAGCAAAAGATTTAATATTTTATAGTTTCCTTCGCGTAGCGCCGTCAGTTTTTCAGTTTCTTCTAGAACTCATCAAGCCAAAAATTAAAAAACGAGATACTGTGGTGCGAAAAGCTGATTTAAGCCCTAGCTAGACTGATTAAGGTGTGTAGATAATTCGAGAGCTCCCTATTCATATCGCTTGTCTCGCTCTCGCATCTGCGTTCATGACGCCTTCCGAGAGTAGCCGAGCGTGTCTACGTAGACTGTAGTGATACTCTAGCTAGGGTAGTCTCGCTAATGTGTACACGTCGTAGATTGCCCTATGAGACTCGCTCTACGTTATTTAAATCTATCGTGGACGAGGCCCTTAAGCAACGCCACAATATAGGAGCGAAGGAAACCGGATTCTGACTTATCGCGCACTTATAATATATCAATAACAATCTTCCACTACGCAACAATGCGGGCTAAAACGCATACCTAAATGTATACGTATAGTATGCAAATAGTAATAATCACGACCGGTTAAAAAATTGCTCTGAAATATCATCAGGCGTTTACTAACTTTTTTGAATATTTTAAAAACGTGGTTAAATATTAACAAAATATTTTAGGTAGTGAAAAGTTAAATAATAACTATACTCTTGAAATTAATTTTGGTTTGAAGCAACTTGGTACCTACGGCGACACATACAAATTTGGGCATTCTCTTTTCAGGATTCTGTCTCAACGGGAAGTACCCTATGAATTTCGATCTTTGAGAGTATCAAAATATGTCTTTTTTTGCGACATAAACGGCCGTATCTTTTTTATTCTTTAATTTCGAAGTTTATTTTTTTTTATATCTTCACAAGTGTATTGAAAAACGTCTTTTGATACACTTAGAAATTTGTCACTGCAGCACTGCACTCCATAAAACCTTTGTCTGCGGCTCACTTTATTTATTTATTTATTATATACTTTATTGTACACCAGTACACATACAAAAAGGAAACTTAAAACTAAAACACATACATACAATGGGCGGCCGGTACTTTATCCACTTGTATCAAAATGTTTTCTCTGTTACAGGGTTAAGAGGGCGCTGACAGTGTATCCCGAGCTTGGAAAGATAACCACGGCTCACAACATGAAGATACTTTACAAATACAATTATTTATGCTCGTGTGGATATAGGTGAGACTTTGTTGTGTTCCCATTTCCCAGTCAAGCAATCTTTTTTTAGTATGGTATATCATGTAATTACTTCGCCTGATATAGAGGAGGGCGCACTTATGTCCCTTCAGTTGCTTTACGCGTTTTAGGCACACGAGTTGCCTTTTCAAAAGTTTCCATGCCCCTAGTAGTTATCAGCCCTGCCTCCCTTTGATAGCTACAATCTGGTCAAGAGTGCATAGTTTACTTCTGTGCCCTGTGGGGAACGAACCTTGGGTTAGGACGTCGCTGGGGGCGGCCGCAAATGATGAGCTGGATCCAACATTTTACATATCTCAGTGACTTAAACCTCGCAAATGTTGAATGCTTTATAATCAGAAAAACGGATTTAATTGTGTTAGACTAGCAATTGCTATTAATTCTAAGGCAACAGGCCTATAATTTCAGCCGAAAGACATCCACTGTTGGATCGACCTTCCCCAAGCGTTGCCATATCGACCGATTCTGTGCGTCTCGCATCCATCGGATTCCCGCGACCGTCACTAGGTCATCAGTCCACTATATAGGAGCACTTTCAACGATCTCCAGAACCTTTCGGCCCCATCGACCATCTTATCTAGAGTCCAGTGTTGGACCCAAAGCTAAGCAGACGTATATTTGGTTGTCACTTTAAAATATAATCACAGCATATTCAACAATTTACCCCATCGCAGTATCTCTACATTGACGTCGTGGTAGGGCTTGCGTGCCCTAACATACCCTAGGTCTGTATCGCTAGAATTTACTTTGCCGCAACATGCCTAGGGTGAGTGGCCAGACTAAGAGAGATACAATCCGCAGGGCAGTTTTGTGGCGAACTGTTGGGTATTAGCGATCCCACGGACCCGATCCCAAGGCCCGGCGCGAGAGGTCCCCGCCGCCGATCGCCCCCACGAGGGCACGGCGATGCACCGCCCAGGCAGGGCACACTTCGACGGTGTGCTCCACCGTGTCCTCCGGGCGTTCCGCACAGTGGCGACACCCGGGCGTCTCTTCCGCTTTAATCTGATGCAGGTTCCTCCCGAAAGTGCCATGCCCGGTGAGGACCTGCGTGATGCGGAAGGTAACGACGCCGTGAGGTATTTCCAGCCACGCCTCAAAGAGGGGACTTACCGCCATAATCGTGGCGTGCCCAGCACAGGGTTGCGATAGTTGCTGACGCCATTTCATCATGAGATCCCGCCGGAGCTCTGTACGCCATGCCTTGACATGTCGCGGCAGTGGTCTTTCACCCCGGCGTTGCATCTCCGCGCGCATGTCGTGCATGTGTGCAAGGACTGTTGCCTCCAGATCCCACGGTGGTAGGCCAGTCAGAAGGCTTACCGCTTCGCAGGAGATCGTGCGGTACCTAACCCCGCACCATCCGTATTGCATATGCAGATGACCTTGCATTAGCCACACAGACACCTAGTTTTGGAGAAGCCGGAGAAAAACTGATGGAAGCTCTAGAAACACTTCGACAATTTTATCACGAAAATGCTTTACGGCCAAATTCATCTAAGACCCAATCCTGTGTCTTCCATCTCCGCAACCGCCTAGCTTATAGGGCTCTTAGTATTTCTTGGCCAGGTGTTGATATAGAGCACTGCGCCCATCCTCGCTATCTTGGTATCACCCTAGATCGGTCTCTAACTTATAAGTTCCACTGCATTAAAACGAAAAAGAAAATCGAGTTAAGAAACAACGTTCTTCGCCGCCTAACATCCACTAGCTGGGGAGCATTACCACAGGTACTGCGCACAACCGGCCTGTGTCTTTCATTTTCTGCGAGGAAGTATGCATGCCCAGTGTGGCATCGTTACGCTTACGCTAAGGAGGTTGACACAGCGTTGAACGATACCTGTCGCATCATAACAGGTTGCTTAAAACCAACCCCACTGCAGTAAGTGGGGTTGGTTTGCTGTATCCACTGGCGGGTATAGCTCCACCGGAAGTTGGCCGCGAAACAGCCAGCCGCATTGAAAAAGCCAAACAGGAACGAGATAGCCGTCACCCCCTACATGGCCACCAACTCCCACATGCACGCTTAAAGAGCCGCAAAAGTTTTCTGCTATCTACGACCTCTTCGGAGTACAGCGATTCGGACCAGAGACGCGAACTGTGGAGAAATAGATATCCCACTCCCCCAAACTTTATCTCTCCAGCAGAACACCTGCCCTCGGGACACGAACTGCAGTGGTCAATCTGGAAATCTCTGACCCGACTGCGGAATCAGGTTGGCCGCTGCGCAGATAATCTGGGAAAATGGGTTTTCCTTGACCCATTGCAAATACAGTGTCAGTGTGGACCTCCTTCACAGGATATGTGTCATCTCCTTTCCTGCCCAGCATGCACAACTACCTGCTCTCATCATGAATTAAACGAAGCTAACAACAGAGCTGTCCAGGTGGCTAAATATTGGTCGGACAAAATTTGAGTCGAATCGACACGAGAAGATTTGGAAAACAATAAATCCACTGCGTCCGAGCAACTTTTTTATAACTGCTAACTTGACGAAAAAATAATACTGCTAGCAGTCAAAAATCCCATCAAAGTACGAAATGAATGAACTTTTTAAGAGTGACGTCACAAAAATCTTGTTTTAAGATTGTTTTGAAGGCGTCATGGTACGAAAAGCCTAAGTAAGATTAAAACAAGACTGCTTTAAGGTCTTATGGTCGGCCCCCATGTTTCTCCTGAGGATATACAGCTTTTTATTATTATTATTGATAGGCCTGCGTTTGACCACCATCTCACCTGATGGTAAGCGATGATGTGGTAACTATTACACATATTAACATAGTTATTACTTTTTTACAGATTGCAACGCCATTCCAAATCCAAAAAAATTCTTGAGAAAGGCTGTATTGTATGCCAAGATAGTTTATTCATTATACTTAGTAGAAAGAAGCAAAATGGGGTGGTACTTATTACTGCAGCCGAAACAGAAACAACTAACGCCTTCGCGTTGTATGTTCAAGGAAATTATGCTCGTTTAAGAACAAAGCAACGAACTCATGCTCAGGTCATGAAACTTTTGTCGATAGAGTATGCTAAGAGCAAAGGCACTTGAATAATAGGTCTTTACCTATGAAATTGCCGTTTTTTATGAAAAAATTTAAACAAATTTTTTCTATATGAATGTTTACTAGCTTTCCGCCCGCGGCTTCGCCCGCGTGGACTACAGTTTATATCGCGCGGGCAGAGACCCGTGCTCAGCAGTGGAATTATAGGTAGCCTATGTGTTATTCCAGTGTCTCTTCTACTTACCTACTAAATTTGATCTAAATCCGTTCAGTAGTTTTTGCGTGAAAGCGTAACAGACAGACAGACAGAGTTACTTTCCCATTTATAAAATTAAAGTAGGGAAGTAGGGATTTGTATTAATCGAAGTAATCACCCTTGCAATCAATGCATCTTTGCCAACGCAGTGGCAGTTTATTAATGCCCTTCTTAAAGAAATCAGCTGGACGGGAGGCAACAAATTCTTCAAAGGCATTTTGTACTGCCTCTCGGGTATTGAATTTTTTTCCCGCCAAGAAGTTATCCAAATTCTGGAAAAAGTAGTAGTCTGTAGGCGCAAGGTCTGGTGAGTAGGGCGGATGACGGAGAGCTTCCAACCCCAGCTCTTGCAACTTGGAGACCGTCTGCTGTGCAGTATGAGGTCGCGCGTTGTTGTGCAGGAGCAGCGGAGACGAGCGATTGACCAATGCTGGTTGGAGATGTGCCAGCTTCTCCATAATTGTGTTCAGTTCTTCACAGTACACATCTGCAGTAATGCTCACCCCGTTTGGTAAGAAGCTGTGATGAATCACACCGGCGCACTATGGAAAATAAAGGTCTGTTTCTGATTAAAAATCAATAACTTTTTTGTTTCTGAATATTGTGTTCTAAAATTTTGCACAGATATAGAATAGTGTATATGGCTTCAAATCTAATATAATTTATTATGATTGAATGTAAAACCTTACATTAAAAAATAAAACAAATTCAAAATTATAAAAAAATTCCAATATTTATTTTTTAACAATGTAACAATGTATTATTTTAATGTTTACGAAAACCTAATATCATATAGTACATCAAAATACATATCAATTTAAATAATAATATTTTTTTTTTAAATATTTATGATTAAAATCGGTTTTAATCGTAATCTATATATATAAAAATGACCCCCGTTTTCCGTTGTCACGACTTGGCATGAAAACGGCTTGACCGGTTTGGCTGATTTTTTTTTTGTTGTGATTGTTATTGTGAGGAGAAGGTTCTTATGGAAAAAAAAATTAGGGTAGTGTAGGGTAGAGTAGGGTAGAGTAGGGTAGAGTAGGGTAGAGTAGGGTAGAGTAGGGTAGAGTAGGGTAGAGTAGGGTAGAGTAGGGTAGAGTAGGGTAGAGTAGGGTAGAGTAGGGTAGAGTAGGGTAGAGTAGGGTAGGTAGAGTAGGGTAGAGTAGGGTAGGGTAGGGTAGGCTCTTGGGTGGAGCGGGAGACAGTGTCAGAGTCTTACTGACTAAAAACCCCGCGCCGTTCCTTCTAGCCTTCATACCGGGGCTCTAGTTTCCTTTCGGATAACCCCGACCCCGGTAGGCTTCGACCCAGATGGGCCCCTCCTGTTGCTGACAACTCCTTGAGGCGCGCGGGAACAGTGCGCGCCGTCGACGCCTTGGCTCGGTCCGGACAGTTACCGGACGATCGGACAGCGAGCTACCCATGGCTCGCCGTCCGCGAGCCCGCGTCTACGGTGGCCGGAAATCGGGATCGGAATCCCGGCGGCGGCGGCGGGGGCGCCGTTGCCTGATGCGGTCTGCCTCCTCCTTTGCTAGCATTACTGCTTCGCAGAAGGAAGCGACCGCCTGCCACTCCTCCTCGCTCCGGACCATGGCCTGAACCAAGGCCCTGGCAGTCTCCATAGCATAACTGCCAAATTTTTCAGCATTTATCATTATACCCGATGAAAGAGCTAGCAGAATTATGTAAAGTCGTTTAATTAAATTTATACCCACTCCTGTAATTTCAGCAGAGCAGCTTGCATTGTGAAAAAATCTTCTGGCAGTATTACCGTCATTAGAATTACCACTTACTTGTCTTGGTTTATCGATGATCAATCTTAGCTCTTCACGGAAACGCCTTTGTACCAGGGTTTTTTTCTCTTGCTTTAGTCGTTTCTTTTCTTCACTTGTGGCTGACCAAGTTTGGAAAGACAGATTATAGGAAATATGTAAAATCATTTCCATACAACGAATCCAGGCGTGCAAAGTAGACAGTCCGTATTGATAAGAATCTTCATTTTCAGGCCTAGCAGTAACTTTAGTCAAATCGTTCATTTGGCGTGGAGTAGCTCCACATATTGTACATGTGGAACCCGAAGACGTATCTGTTAATACCAGAGCTACTTTGCCATCTATCATTGTAAGAAATAGATCATGCTTCACTTGCACTCCTTCACCTTCTTTGTTAATTAACGATGGACGCAAAGAATTTATTTGATCTTTTATTTCGTCCACAACAGCTTTAGTTTTCTCGAGAGTTTCTTTGCAAAATTCTATTACTATAGGCCGGCAAAAACGAACAAATGAAGGTACCGGATTTTGCCAAACAACATCACCTGTAAGCTCGTTAATTAACTTAATAGGCACCAAAGAAGTGATAAATAAATTTGCATCAGAAATTAGTTCAGACTCTTCTGGCAGTTTCTGTTTGTACTGACTTTGACCAGATGAGCCATCACAGCCCCATTTGCTCTATAGAAGTAAGTTATTCAATCCATTTTTATACACTGAATCTATTTTCAATATCCTAGCTGCAGTGTGATCTAATAAATCTTGAAGTCTTACTATTTTTGCACTTGTATCTGTAATTTCTATAGCTGAAGTTGGTGGATAGCAAGTAATTTTAGCTTCTTGCACTTTGAAATATGGTGGAAACACAAAACATTTTCGTTCATTCGTTACATTTCTCAAGTACAAATATTGTGCTTTTGTTAAATCCAAGTCAATAAACACGCTCAATGCTTCTTCATCCGTTAAAATTTTTGTCTGCCTTGCATCTTCTATGAGACTCGAGAATAAGGTCTTATTTTCACTGTCAGCAAACCTTAATGTTTCCACAAGATTAGCTTCTGTTCTTTCTCCTATTGAACGTAACCCTTGAAGATATGCATTATAGACGTGTTCAAATCCATATTTATTAAGTAACATTAAATTTTTTCTTCTCTTACTGGATTTTGACAAGTCTGGATAAGATACGCACGGTCTCCCACGTTTTCCAGAAGAAGTAGATGGTGTGTAGACGGTTGTAACGTCTTCAGAGTTCGGTAAATTTACTGAATATTCTGATTCCAACCAGTTACTGTTTTTCGTTAAAAATAAATCCTTTTCCCGTGAAGCTTCTGTCCATCGTTTATTAAAAGTGGGAATAATATGTCTTTGAAAATCACTGAGGATGAAACATAAGTTGTCTTCAGATACATGATAATTTTCTTTTAAAACGGTTGATAATGCCTCCAACGATTTTCCTCCTTCGATATACGAAAGTATTATTTCACGTTTAGAACACTTGAAAGTAGACATTTTGAAGAGTTAACAAAACACGTAATTATATTGTATTAGTAACAATTACACTTCTTCTTCTTCTAATTCACCACTATTCTGTTATTTAAAATGAAATGAAACCACTGTTTATATACTATATGAAATATGAGGGTAGTGTGCATCTTGTTGATTAATATTTTCACACGCAATATGAGTACAAAAAAGATAAGACATCCTAATATCAATGATAAATTACAAAACTTACCGCAAACTATTGATGTAAACAGTAACATTTCAAACCGCAATAGATAGCGAGCGGTTTTCTGTTTCCTGACTTTTATCACATTTTTACAAATTACTCCGAAAATCGCAAATATTCGCAACTTTTTTTTATTTAAAAGTGTATGGATAGCTAGGCTACAAATCAACATTAAATGTAAAGCATGGGTAAACGTGGGTAACTGTCAAAAGTCTCGATGAACTTTAAATAAACCTTGTTTTTTACCATTATTTATTTTGCAATTATTTTAAGGTAAACGTTAATATAATATTAAATACATAATAGGTGTTTCATATTCTTCAAAAGACGAGGTTTCCAGAAATTTATAATACATTATACCTTTTCCTGTAATGTATAACGATAAAATAATTTGAAAGTGATGAAGTGAACGGGCTTAACATGGACGTCCGTCAAAACTATAAAGTTTGTAGAGTTGTAAAAAAAACATTTCAAATAATATGTATAATTTTTTGATATTATATTCTAGTTTGGTCCTTAAACTATTGAGTAAAATAAATAAAGTATGCCAGTAGCGACATTGACAAAACCCATTTTTAATCAGCAGTTGTTCTACGATTTTCCATAGTGCGGCGCTAAACCACCAAACAGTGACCATAACTTTTCTAGAGGTAAGTTTTCGTTTAGGGCATTGTTTAGGTACTGAACCAGGATACAACCAACTTGCTGAGCGCTTGCGGTTATCAAACAGAATCCATTTTTCATCGTAGGTAACAATGCGGTTTAAAATTCCTTCATTTGTGTGTCTGTTGAGCAGTACGTCATCGCACACAATCGCAAGGCACGTCTCGACGCGTACTTCGCGCTGGCGATCATTGAGTTCGTGGGGCACCCATTTGTAAAGCTTTTTTACCTTGCCAATTTGACGCAAATGGACCAATATTGTTTTGACGCTAACGTCGAAAGCTGCTGCTAATTCAGCCGTAGATTGTGTATCATCAGCTTCCACAATCGCCTTTAATTCGTCATTGTCGACCAAAGTCTTCGGACGACCGCGAGGTTAATTTTTTAGGTCGAAATTTCCAGAACGGAAGCGAGCAAACCAATAACAGGTGGTGCGTTGGTTTGTAGTGTTAGCTCTGTAAACGTCGTTGATGTTGCGTGCCGCTTGTGCCGCGTTGCTGCCACGACGGTACTCATATTCAATAATTACTCGAATTTTTAACGTATCCATAAAACTAATACATAAACAAATGACTACTTTTGGAAAAAAAAACCATGTTTTAAAATAAAATTAATTTGCAATTACAATAATTCTTAGTCAAACAAAAATTATTTTGATTTGAAATGGCCAGTAGGTACTGCAGAAAGGCAATTTCATAGGTAAAGACCTAATATTTAATTAAAAATGCCAATTTTCCTAAATATATAAATTAATATCTATGTGATTATTTTAGGTAGTTTAGTAACTGTAGAAAAAAAACCTGTGAAGGTTTTTTTTTCAACTTTGTTTTTCTCACTACAATTACTAACATTTTATGTGACACGTTTTTAGTAAGTATACTGTCTTGTTATTTAGAGTTAAGTATTATGATTAATATATAATTATATGTGTAGACTAATTGTACTGGTTACAGTGATTTTTTGACTGAATTCTTTTGTAGTTTACCTTGTAAGTTATGAATGTAAATATAAACAAATGATTACGAATATTTTATGGTTTTAGTACCTAAAGAATTTGATGATCTATTGTAATAAATACTGGTGTTTAACTTTTAGGAATAAATGGGATATGATAATTGGTAAAGGATATCGGACATGTTTGTATGTAGGTTACTGACAGCTGTGTTCCAATTTTCAAAGGTCATAATTTATTGACATTCCCATGCCTTTACATTTTAGAAATTGCTCTTTTTGTTAAATGTAATCAGGCACTATTTTTAAGATATAACTTTAAGATCTCAATACCAAAACCTGTTATGCACAGGTAGATATAGGACTGCTCTGTTAAGGAAAAGTATTTTTGGTATGGCACCGGCTATTTTTAACCACATTCCTAATTCTATAAAAAAGGAACCAGTAAGAATTTAAAAAAATAAACTAACTGAACTTCTGTTAAACAAATGTTGTTACTCTGTAACGGATTTTCTAGCTGAAAAATTTTAATTGTGTATAATGTTTAACATGTTTGATGATGAACTTGCATCAATATTTGCATGCCAAAATGGTAGAATGTACTGTAATTATTTTTATCACCTTATTGTAAATTACCTACATTCTGAGCAAATAAATCAATATTATTATTATTCCATTTATTAGTTAGTATGTACATATTATCTACATTTTTAAATATTTCTTAAGTAAAACACATTAAAAAAAAAAACATTTAAAAATATAAAAAATAGTAGCCCACCGGCATCGGGAACAGGGTCCAAGCTACCGGTGGTCAGGGCTCCTGAGAGAGGAACCTCCTAACGATGCGCGCCGTGTCCAGGAGTACTGCTTTCTGGATCAGGCCCTTGATCCAGCTGCCTAACGAGAGCCTCCTTAGATGTTGTTCGAGGCTCTTAGCTATTAAGCCATTGGCCGTTACGACTATCGGCACAATGATTGCTCTATCCACTTCCCACATGTCGACAACCTCGCGAGCTAAGTCAAGATACTTGATCTGCTTGTCTTTCTCAGCTTTCACGAGGTTCTCGTCATGAGGGACCGCTATATCAACAATCATTGCGCGACGCTCTAGTCGATCTATCACCACTATATCAGGTTTATTGGCAACAATAGTCCTGTCAGTGATGATAGATCGATCCCAATATAATGTGATACTGCCATTGTCGAGAACTGGGTCGGGCACATACCTGTAGTACGGAACTTCTGATTCCACAAGATTATATTTAAGAGCAAGTTGCTGGTGAATAATCCTGGCTACGAGGTTGTGTCTATGCAAATAGTCTCCATTAGCCAGACGAGAACACCCAGAAATAATGTGTCGGATTGATTCCCCGGGCCGGTGGCATGCCCGACAGATGTCAACCGTACCGTCCTTCACAATGTATTTCCGGTAGTTGTTCGTCATCATAACTTCGTCCATAATTGCAAAGACAAAACCTTCGGTTTCCCCGAAGAGGTCACCGAAACGCAGCCAAGATACGGACGCTAATAGGTCTACATCGGGCCCATGTAAGGCCCGGTAGAAGCGTCCGTGAAGCTCCTTGCTCTGCCATATTTCCTTGCGGTCATTAGTATCCAGTACTATAGGTTTGCGCCAGTTCTCGTTGGCCAAGGAGAGCGGGGTGAGGCCCTTGTCCACCGCTACCACATCTCGGTGCATACCCACGTCGGCGGCTAGAAAATATTCCCTGAGACTGCATACCTCGCGGTTGTGTAGGGTCTTAGCATTTAAGAAGCCACGACCCCCACACTTCCGCGGGATATACAGTCTCATCACCGATGACCGTGGGTGATGCATCCGATTTGCGGTAAGTAATGTACGGACCCTCCTGTCCAGGGCATCGAGTTCCGCCTGAGTCCATTTGAGTATGCCGAAAGAATACATCAATACTGGCATGACCCAACCGTTGAAAGCGCGCACCTTGTTTCCGCCTGATAAAAGACTATTCAGTACTTTATTCAGGCGGCCAAAGAAGCGCTCCTTCAACGATTGTTTCACGTCATCAGTATTGATGCCTACCGCTTCCGACATACCCAAATATTTGTAAGTTTCGGTTGAACTGAGGGATCTAAGGTGTATGGAATCCGAGAGTTGAATGCCCTCGGATTCCACAATCTCACCTCGCTTTACATGCATGACTGCACATTTGTCCGCACCAAAGTCCATCCTGATGGCACTACTGAAGGTTTCAGTTACCTTCAGTAGCTCCACCAGTTGCAAGTTGTTGGGGGCAAAGAGTTTCAGATCATCCATGTAAAGAAGGTGAGATATGACCTGACCGCCTCTTTTCAACCGGTAACCTAAGCCAGAACCCTCCAGCAGTGTGCTGAGAGGGTTCAAGGCTAGGCAAAACCACAGTGGACTCAGACTGTCACCCTGGAAAATGCCACGCTCGATCCTTATCGGTTCGCTGTTCTCCCAAATCTGTCGACATCCTGGATAGTGAAGGACTGTTCTCCACTGCCCCATACATGACGTCAGGAAGGTGCGCAGAGTTGCATCAACTTTATACAGCTCTAGCACCCTCATGAGCCATGTATGAGGAACAGAGTCATAGGCCTTCTTATAATCTATCCAACATGACGACAGATTCTTTCGAGAACGTCGAACCTGTTGGCTAATGGCAATATCGATGAGGAGCAGCTCCTTAGTACCGCGGGACCCGTTCCTACATCCATTCTGAGAGGCAGACATGATAGAATTTGTTTCAATATGACTATTGATTTTAGCTCTCAGAATGGATGTAAGAACTTTATAGACCGTCGGCAAACACGTAATCGGTCTATAATTTTTGGGTTCCGCAGTACTACCTGATTTATGGAGCAGGTGGGTTATCCCTGTCGTTAGAAACTGGGGCAGCGACCCTGACTCTAAGGCAGATTGGAACTGAGATGCCAAGCGAGCGTGCGACCCTTGAAACCATTTGAGCCAGAAATTGTGCAGCCCGTCCGGCCCTGGAGATTTCCAGTTAGGCAACGGACGGACTGCACGGGCTACATCTTGGGGGCTGATGGTTATTGCCCCCATTTCTGGTAAAAGATCGCACGCGCGCTCGACCTCTCGCATCCAATCACCCTCAGTATGACTGACAGGCGCCGACCAAATGCTGCGCCAAAATGAACACATGGCATCATCATCTGGTAGGCGCGTGTCAGACACACCTTGGTCCGGTCGCTCCCAAGTCCTGTAAACCCACCTCTCGTTGCTTTGGAATGTACGATTCTGAGTGTACCGCTCCACTCGTCGCTTGTACCTACGAATACGGTTTGACCATGCACAGATCTTCTGCTTCAGGAAGTCGATACGCTCTGTGACGCAGGGCAGATAATCTCGAGGATTAATATCAGTCCCCGAGAATGCCCGCCTCACAAAGCGCATTACCCTAGGGCGAGTGTTGCCCTCCCTGAAGCAGATAAGCTTGCCGATGAGTGCTCTAGCCTCACCGATACGGCGCTCTATCCTGCACTGCCAAGCTGGCACAGCTGGTCGTGTAGCTCTGTTACAATTAGGAAATTTAACGTGAGCTACACGACACGCTGCTACAGCCGCACAGTACAAGATAGAGTGGGTATCAGTGAGATCTTCACTGCTATCAAAACAATTTGATAGCTGCGAATCTAGAGCACACACCAGCGCCCTATTTCTCTTGTGCATGGGCAAACGAGGTAGGCGAGGTCTGAGCTCCGGTGGTATGGAGCGGTATTCCCGAAATGCGTCTTCCAAAGCACCCCTCAATCGTTCATTACATTGGGTACTCACAGATATAGCCGCGCTATCATCGGCGTCACCAACGTGATCGGGTCGCGATGCAGCACTGGGTTGACGTTGCGCCGCGGCCGGTGGTGTAGCAGGTGAAACACGGCTACTCTGTGATTCCAGGCGCAGTCGATCAAGTACGGCGTCATCCAACATACGATTACGCTGAATGACCCGCACCTGATCCGACAGTCGTTGGACCGAAACGTTGACAGCTGGCTCAAGCACCTGAAACAGAGAGAGCATCCGACCACGATACGCAGTCAGGTTAATTCCCCCCTCTGTAGCCCCAAAGTATGAGCGCATGACATTTTCATTGATGGATGATGTCCATCGCATGCGCTGCACACTTCCACCGACAGCGGGGACCCTATCAGAGGCCGGCGGGCCTCGAGGTCCCAAGCTGGCCGGAGGTCGGCCTCTTCCCCGCCGACGCGCAGGTGGTGGTGACGTCGGCGGCGAGAAGTATTCGTCGCTCGAACTCGACGCAACTGCAGCTACCGGAATCACTGGACTTACGGCTGGCGCTGGTCCCGGCGGCTGCGAGGCGGAGCTGAGCGACGAACCCGAAGATGTTGGGTGTGTGTCAAGTTTTCTTGCTCGGCTTCTTGTCAACATTCTTCAAATTTATTTCATCGCCATGTCGTTGTTTTCTTTTGTTGTAGGTAATGTAGGATCGTTATGTAATGTTTCTCTTATTTTTTTCTGGTGGTTTTCCGGTGATTAGACATGTTTATGGTGTATTATTGAATTAAATTGAATAAAAAAAATGACGTGAAAAAATTTGCTGACACTTAGTTTGACAGCCGAGCCACAGATTATTATTATTATTATTATGGGGTCAGGCCGAAGTGGCGTCGGAGCATGACACTTATATTGTTTGGAAGTTCATTAACTTAGCTTTATTTTTTTGTACGAGTTCTAAAAATCTATCCTGGGAAAAAGAAGTTATTGCATATTTATATACTCATGTATTTTTAACTATTTAGTAATTCAATCTCTATTTTAATCCAGGTATGTTAGATGTTGCCTGAGGTGTTTAAGTAAAACAAGCGTGTAGCTAGTACCGTGGTTTATTCGGGGCTGTTCGTCCTTGACACGACCGCCGCATCGGCGCACACGCACTCACACATAGACACACATACATCACACCTCCACCCTTAATCTAAACATTCCTATATTTATAGGTATACAATTAAGAACTTACTATATACTAACAAAACCCAAAATAAACTTATAGCTAGGTAGCTTAGTTCCTAATAAATATATTTATACAATTCATATATTACGTAACTAACAAAAGGTGATATATTACCTATCATATCTTATAACTAGGTGGCATATTCCTTAAAGATGCCCGGATGGAACGAGACTGGGTCGGCTCAGGAGAAGGCAAAGGAGTTTGTGTTTTTGGTTCGACACAATCTTCAAAATGTTCTTGTTCTCCGTCCCCCTGAGGTGTATCTGCGGCGGCTGAGTCGTCAGAGTCCGTGGGCGCTTCCTGGTTCTCAGATACCGCCACTGTCTCTGGCTTCCTTCTAACCGGGCTAGAAGGACAGATTAATGAACTCCGTATCCGTTGCTTTAGCTGATCAACATGTTTATGGGATTCTCTACCTAAAGCATCTACTACTTTGTTATCGGTGGTTCCCATCTTTTCCGTTACTTTCCCTGATAACCATTTATCCTGTCCCCTATACTGACGCAACCAAACTTCATCCCCCGGATGCAGTTGACGTGACCCAGTTGCACCATACTTTTGTTGTCGCCACTGAGCGTCCCTAACTTTATTGTCCCTATTAGGTCTCAGGGCGTCGAATTTAGTACGCAACCTGCGGCCGAACATGAGAGACGCCGGAGTTTCACCTGTCGTACAGTGTTCCGTGTTCCTATAATATAGGAGGAATTTATTTATAAATAAAGGTATGTTTAAATTTGTTGAAAATAGGTAATACAATATGTACTATGGTCACATAGACAATTAAGAAACATAAGTGTCTGTCACATCTTTTACGATGAGCTGTATTGTCAGTATATTTAAATTATAAATATCTTATTTAATTCCACTGTGTAGTGTTATTTACATTAGGTTATGGGCCCAGACCATAACTTGGTTGTTTGGAGTGAGTAGAATTTCTTCTCATGATGCAGAAGAGTGAAACGGTCACCATACAAAAATTGATGGGCCAATCCAATTATGGAACATGGTCGTTTGCAATTCAAATGTTTCTGATCGATCATGATTTATGGGATTGTGTTGGAGAAACATTCGTGGCAGAAACTGAAGCTGAGAAAAAACGAGATGCCAAGGCACGAGCTAAAATATGCCTATTAGTTGCCGAAAACGTGTACCCCTTAATAACTAACGCTAAGACGGCACGTGAGACATGGCTGGCTCTGCAGAAGGCATATGCAGATGCGGGTTTGATGAGAAGGCTGTCCCTTTTGAGAAAGATGTTCAGTTTGAAACTGTCAAGTTTTCAAAATATTGAAGCATATGTCACTGAAGTACAGGCAACTCAACAAGCCTTGCATAGTATTGGAGCAGCTCTAGACGACGAATTTCTCGGGATCATCATGTTGGCAGGTTTGACAGATTCATATAATCCATTAGTGATGGCAATCGAGCATTCTGGTGTGAAAATAACCACGGAGTCGATTATATCAGCACTGCTAAAGGAAGGTCAACGCCAGCAATCTCCTAATTTTCAAAAGGACGATGATTCTGCATTGGTGACTGATACTGCAGCAAGTAGCAGTGGTACACGGAATCGAAAAGAAATAATTTGCCATTCTTGTATGAAAAAGGGCCACTACAAGTGGCAATGCAAGCAGTTTAAGATCAAGCGGCAAGATAAAAAATTTACTAAAAATATGTTAGCCAGTGATAATGTTAAAACGGACTTTTTAACCTTTTTATCTGCTTCAGGTGGCAGTGGTAGTTGGGTTATCGATTCTGGCGCTACGTCTCACATGACGCCTAATCGTGAACTTTTGGTTCCAGCTAAATCGTGTTCCAAAATAATAACATGTGCAAATAATCAAAAGATAGTTTCGATTTCAGAAGGTCATGTTAAACTAAACGTGCGTCATGAGGGTCGTAAGTTGGGAATCAAATTAGATAATACTTTAGTAATTCCTGAATTAATAACCAATTTGATGTCCGTAAGTAAGCTTGCAGATCAGGGCAAAGTGTGTATTTTTGATAAAGATTTTTGTAAAATTTTCGATTCCAATGTTTTTGTAGACCTTTAATCTGCGCACCACGAAAAAACGGTCTTTATGTTGTAGATACGGATAGTGATGGGGCGACGGTCTTTTTAGAAGGTAAGGGTTCAGAAAATTTCGAACTGTGGCACCGTAGGTTAGGCCACCTATCTGCTCCTCAAATGGAGATTTTGAAAAAGATCGTCATAGGCCTACACTATGATAAAAGGACTAAGAATGGTCCTTGTGTTCCTTGTAGTCAAGGAAAACAGTGCGTGCAAAAATTTCCTAGAAAGAAGAAAGGTTTCAGAGCTTCTGATATTCTGGAATTAGTTCATACTGATGTAGCTGGTCCCGTTAATGTGGAGACATATGGCGGTAATAGATATTTTATATTGTTTATCGATGATTTTAGCCGAAAGATTTTTGGATATATATTGAAATCAAAGGATGAAGTGCTACAGAAGTTTAAAGAGTTTCAAGCTCTTGTAGAAAACCAGACCGGTAAGAAGCTTAAGCGGTTGAGAAGTGACAATGGGACAGAGTATACCAATAAGGCTTTCCAGGCTCATTTAGCCAAGTGTGGGATAGTGCATCAGACGAGCGTCCCCTACACACCACAGCAGAATGGTGTAGCGGAGAGGAGTATTCGCACGATTACTGAGATGGCAAGATGTATGCTTCACGACAGTAATCTTGACAAGAAGTTTTGGGGCGAAGCGGTTGCTACTGCGATTTATTTAAAAAATCGATCGCCAACGATGGCTCTTGTGGGAAAGGTTCCCGAAGAAGTCTGGACAAACTGCAATGTAGATGTGTCAAACTTGAGAGTGTTTGGCTCTACAGCACAGGTACTTATAAAGGATGGTAGTCGAAAGAAGTTCGACTCGAAGACCTGTGAGCTTGTCTTTGTTGGTTACAGCGAAGTCACGAAAGGGTATAGATTTGTTGACTTGAAGAATCCGCGTCGAATAATAACTGCACGTGATGCTGTTTTTAATGAGAGGATCGATACAACCAAACTTGGGGAAGAATCACTGAGTGGTAAAAATTCTAATGCGACTTCCAGGATGAAGTCAGTTGAGGTAAAAATTCCCTTGTCTGAAGAGTTGTACTCTGACGAGGAGAGTTCAACAGCTGACGCTCATAGTGAAGAGTGACCTTGTCGAAATAGCTTAGAAGAGTCAGGAACGACGACGTCAGCTGAAAATGCAACTGAAGAAGAATTTCATGACTCTTTGGATTCAGAGGCTCCGAATCCAGTAGTTTGTGAAAATCCTGAAACATTGGAGCGACGCTATCCATTGAGGAATAGAAAAACAAAGATAGATGAGAGCTTTGTGTACAATTTTAACCTGACAGACTATGTAGATCCTGCTTCGGTAAAAGATGCTATGACTCGAAGTGATAAAAACTTATGGATGATAGCAATGCAAGATGAATATAATTCATTGATTGAAAATAAAACGTGGCAACTTGTAAATCGTCCAGACAAAAATGTTGTAAAAAGCAAGTGGGTTTTTAAACTGAAGAGGGGAGCAGATGGATCTATTCAACGTTATAAAGCGCGACTAGTTGCGAAAGGTTATTCTCAAATTTATGGAGAAGATTATTTCGAAACTTTCGCTCCAGTAGTCAAGCTATCTTCTATCCGGCTTTTACTTGGTTTGGCTGCGGAAAGAAACTTAGAAGTTCACCATATAGACGTGACAACTGCCTTCCTAAATGGAGACCTAGATGAGGAGTTGTATATGGAACAGCCTGAAATGTTTGTTAAAAGGGGGGAAGAAGGAAAAGTCTGCAAGTTAATTAAATCATTATATGGTTTGAAACAGTCGCCTCGTTGCTGGAACGAGAAAATACACACTTACCTTTTAGAAATAGGTTTGGTTCCATCAAAATATGATCAATGTGTGTACATGTCTAAAAATACCAAACATTTCTTGGCTATTGCTCTTTATGTGGATGACTTCTATATATTCACAGATGTAATTGCAAAAGCTGAAGAACTTAAAACAAAAATTGGGAAACGTTTTAAGATTAAAGACTTAGGTGAAGTAAGAGATTGTTTGGGTATTACTGTTACGAGAGACAGGTCAAAGAGTGAAGTTTATTTGAAGCAAAGTAATTATATTAAAAGGATTTTGGAAAAATATGGCATGCAAGATTGTAATGCTGTTGGAACTCCAATAGAATGTAACTTAAGGTTAGAGAAAGGAGATAAGCAAGATGATAGAAGATATCAAGAAATAATAGGCTCCTTGATGTATCTAGCCTGTGCAACGAGACCTGACATTTCATTTACGGTCAGTTATCTGAGCCAATTTAATGCCTACAATAATAGTACACACTTTAATGCTTTGAAAAGAGTTCTGAGATACCTTAAAGGTACATCTGAATATGCACTGTGTTACAAAAGAACACGTAAGCCTATGACGGCCTACGCTGATGCTGATTGGGGTAGTAATAGTGATGGTCATTCATTTACTGGTTATGCTTTGTTTTTTGGTGGTGCTGCTGTGGCTTGGCAAGCTCGCAAACAGCGTTCTGTTGCACTTAGTACTGCAGAAGCAGAATATATTGCCATTTGTGAGGCTGCCAAGGAGGTAATTTCAGTAAAGGGTTTACTAGCCGAATTGGCAGGAAAGATTGAAAAACCTATTGTTATATATAGCGACAGTCAAAGTGCTAGTAAATTAGTGTATAGTCCATCAATTGGTAGACGGTCTAAGCATATAAACATTAGGTATCACTTTGTTCGTGAGTTAGCTAATGATAATGAAATATGTATTGAATATTGTGATACAAAGGTTATGCCTGCAGATATGTTAACTAAAGGTCTATGTGGAGTTAAACATATGTTTTGTGTTAAGCATATTGGATTAAGTGGGGGTGTTGAAAATAGGTAATACAATATGTACTATGGTCACATAGACAATTAAGAAACATAAGTGTCTGTCACATCTTTTACGATGAGCTGTATTGTCAGTATATTTAAATTATAAATATCTTATTTAATTCCACTGTGTAGTGTTATTTACATTAAAATTTTCCCTGATGGCTTTCTTAATCACCCTTTTCACTGTGTGTACTGCATTCTCTGCTGCCCCGTTTGAGGCAGGGTGATATGGTGCTGAAAATATGTGTTCAATGCCATTGGCATTAAGGAACTGCGAAAACTCATGGCTTGTAAAGGGTGGCCCGTTGTCAGAGACTATTTGTTTAGGTAAACCAAAATGTGCGCACACGTCACTTAACACGTTTATTGTGTGACTAGCCGCTGTACTAGGTACTTGATTGACTTCTAGCCACTTGGTTCTAGCATCTACCATAACTAAAAATATCTGTCCCGAAATAGGGCCTAAAAAATCTACATGTATACGGGCCCACGGTCTATCTGGCCAAGGCCAAGGGCAGGGCATATGTCGCAGGGGCGATTCACTTTCTACCGCGCAGACACTGCAAGCGCGGCATGTGTTTCCTATCGCTTCGTCCATTCCCGGCCACCAAATGTAGCTCCTAGCAAAAGCTTTCGTTTTAACTATGCCCATGTGGGCTTCATGTAAACCAATTAGAACCTTACTCCTACAAACCTCAGGTACGACCACCCTATGGCCCCACATCACACAACCTAATTCCTCATAAAGTTCTTTTCGGCGATTGAAATAAGGCTGGAGCGTTTTTATTTCGTTATCAGATGGCCATTCGTCGCGAAGATATCTTAAAACTCGGCCTAGTAACTGATCTCGGCTCGTCTGTTTTTTAATTTCGTCATAATCTAATAGCATTGCATTTTGCGCGAAATGTAAATATGACTGTTCCGGAATTGTATTTCTTTGTTTACTCGCAAACGCAATCACCGCTGGCAAGCGTGATAAGCCGTCCTCCCCGTTCTGTTTAGAAGTGACGTACTCAATATCATAGGTATAAGCTGACAACTTTATAGCCCATCTTTGTAATCGACTTGCGGCCATCCAGGCCAAATATAGTGACCAACGGTTTGTGATCCGTGCGTAGTGTAAAACGTCGACCGTATAAATACTGGTATTTTTCTAAACAGAACACAATAGCTAATGCTTCCCGCTCGATCTGCGAATAATGTTTCTCGCGATACATACACAATCGGGCGCTCGCGCGCTCCGCCTGCGCTGCTATCCTGCTCGCACATCTGGCTCAGCACGCCGCCTATGCCTCTCGCGCTCGCGTCGCTAGTTAAAAACAACGGTTTGTTTGGTTCATAATGAGCCAGGACTAATTAAAACATTTTTAATTTTCTTAAAGGCTGCCTCACATTCCCTGTCCCATTTCCAAGTCACTCCCTTCCCTAATAACCTATACAACGGCGCCAGCATAGTGCTCAAGTTGTTGACGAATTTAGCATAATAATTTATTGTTCCTAGGAATGCCCTTAAGTCGGTGATATTTTCTGGTGGGGGAATATTTAATATACCTTCTACCTTTTCTGGGTCCATTTTAATGCCCTCGTCGGAAACAATATATCCTAAGTACTTCACTTCATTAGTCATAAACACACATTTATTTTGTTTAAGTTTCATTCCGTTATTATGTAATCGCTCTAAAACTTTTTCCAGTGTAACTAAATGTTCCCTAATATTGCGTGTTCCAATAATAATATCGTCAAGAAATACTTCTACGTTTGGGATATCGTTGCGTAGGTTGGCCATAATTCTTTGGAATATGCCTGGGCTCGAGGATAGGCCATAAACTTTTATATGATACCTAAAAAGACCCTTGTGGGTATTAATAACTGTACAATTGTCGGGGTCATCTAATTCGATTTGATTATATGCCTGTGTTAAATCAATTTTCGTAAATATTTTAGCACCGTTTAAATTAACTATCATTAATACGTGGTAACGGATATTTATCTACCAGTAGCACGGGATTTAAGGTTATTTTATAATCCGCACAGATACGGAGTTCACCATCAGCCTTACGTACAAGTGGGGTAGCCCAGTCCGAGCTCTCCACGGGCTCGACGACACCAGCGCGCAGCATACCCTCTAATTCTGCCTCAACGCGCTCGCGCAGCGCGTATGGCACAGGCCGTGCGCGGCAAAATACAGGCACCGTTCCGTCACGTATCCGTAACCGGGCCTTGCCTCCCGTGAAACGGCCCAGTCCTTCCGAGAACAAATCCTTATATCTGTGAAGCAATAATGTTAAATCTTTATTACAGGAGCTATTACAATTCGTTCCGTCTGTGTTTATGGTCAACATATTTTGATACATTGGTATTTTAATACCTAATTCTGTAAGCCATTGTCGACCTAACAAAGACGTGGTACCCCCATCTATCACAAACAACTCCATTTGTTTCGACTTATTTTTATAAGTAACTAGTGACCCCCATTGGTTTAATTATAGTGCCATCATAGAATCTAAATACCAATTTAGTGTTTTTTAAATGTCTATGTCTGAACAGTTTATAATACAATCAAAGTACATCAGGCAGCATACACCAAGAAAATACTTGAAAAGTATGGAATGTCTGACTGCAAACCTATTGGTACGCCCATTATAAAAGACAATTTAAAAAATGTAGAGGAAACAGATCAAGATTGGTGCAAGTTTCCTTACAGAGAAGCTGTTAGCTCTCTCGCATATTTATTGGTAGGAACGAGACCCGACATTGCTTATGCAGTAGGAGTGGTGTCTAGAACTCTAGACAAGCCTAATAAAAAGAATGTACAGCAAGTAAAGAGAATTTTCCGCTACCTATAAGGTACCCAAAATCCGACAACTGGACTGTTATTCACGAAAGGCCAAAAACAACTTATCTGTTATAGTGATGCAGATTTAGGAGGAGATGACATTACTGGCTGTTCTACGAGCGGATTGGTCTGTTTATTCGCAGGATCGGCTGTATCATGGCGAAGCGCAAAGCAAACTTCTGTTACGTTATCTTCCACAGAAGCGGAGATAGTTGCAGCAAGTGAAGCATGCCGTGAGATTGTTTGGCTACAATGACTCTTCGAAAATTTAAGTGAACGATTAGAAACATCACTATTGTATGTAGATAATGAATCTGCAATCAAAGTTGCCCTTGCTCCTCAAGAGCATCATCGAAAATTGAAGCATGTTAAACTGAAACAATTTTATATGAAACAATGCGCCTCAGAAAAAGCTGTTCAAATTAAGCAGGTGCCTTCTGAAAATCAGTTAGCAGATATGTTAACTAGGCCCTCTTCAAACCTCGCTTGACCAAACTCTGCAAACAACTTGGTTTGCAAAACTAATAGTCCAAGAGCCCGTGAGTGCCAAACCTTCGGATTTTAATAAAAGCTGAAAGTTTTTCTGTGTGTCCCTAGTACAGGTAAGAATGATCCCCACCCATGAAGCTGAGGTAGCGGTGGCTTTGGCAGGTAACAGGTAACAAAGGTGTATAAAATTCCATCTCTAATTTATCACTTATTTATAGGTAAAATAGGTATAGGTAAAACGGGCTGGTATCCGCAATTTGTAAGTATAATTATAAATTACAATAGTTTAAGGGTGTCCGGCAGAGGGTTGGAACCATACTAACTGTCTGGCAATGAGCAACGCGAGTTTTGATATTATTATGGATCAAATATAAAAAAAATCAGTTTTATTTTATGATAAATTTAAGATGGAATTTTATACACCTTTGTTACCTGTTACCTGCCAAAGCCACCACTTCCTTAGCTTCATGGGTGGGGATTATTCTTACCTGTACTAGGGACACAAATATAAAAACTTTCAGCTTTTATTAAAATCCGAAGGTATGGCATTCACAGGCTCTTGCTCTATAAGGGGAGTGTTATGGTATATCCAGCCATAACACATAATTATCTTTGTTTATGTACCACGTCCATTGGCAACCGGAGCTGTCTAAAAATAAAAGCGTAAAGATCATATATGAATAAGAGACAAATCTTTTATTTTAATAACTTGTCGTTAGTAAATAAGACTTAAATCTATGTAAGTAACTTTATGTACTCTTCACTTTAACAATATGTACACTTTACTTTTTTTTGTGCACTTAATTTGTAATGGCTGTACAACTTTGTATACCGAAAATATTACTAATTTATTTGTGTAAATAATAATGTATCATTCGTAATTTTAATAAAAAGGCGTTATTAATTTGTTTTATTTTATTTTTGAAACATCACACAATACCTCTGTGGGTGACTCACATTCGGATTTAGACAGTAAACAAATATCTAGTAAATTTCGAGATACGAGAGTGTAGTATTTTCTCAGTTTAGCGGATTGAGTGTTCCAGTTAATGGACCACTACATTTTTCCCAACGATTTCACAATTATTTTATATTCACCATGAAGTTATTACAATTGTTTCCTAAATCCTTTCTTGATTTCGTATAAATATAATGAACTTTTAAAAAAGAACACTCAATCCACACGCACACTATTTTCTATGCTATCTTTCTTCTTGAATACAGATACATTTTTAACCTCATTCTTGCTTCCTCACTTCTTAAAACATTGCCATGAAGAGATCCGATATATTTTGATAAGTATAACGTAATCATATATTTTACAGTTTGTTTCGTTTGCTTAATGTCTTTTCAGCAATAAAAATAACTTACTAACGTATTCCTGGACACGGCTCGTATTGTTAGGAGGTTCCTTTCTCTGGAGCTTAGGCTGTAGCTTGGACCCTGTTCCCGATGTTAGTGGGCTTCTTTTTTTAATATTTTTTTTTGTATATATTGAAATATTTAAATATACAATTTACTAGCTTTTGCCCGCGGCTTCGCTTGCGTTAAATTCGGGTTAACACGGTTCCTCTTTCCTGATTTAGAACACAGAAGAGAACTCTTAACAGAATTTTATTTTAATACACTACTGTAGACGATATTATATGTCTTTCCATTTGGGGATAGAATGTAAAGTTTCTGGGCATTGAACACACGCGAACATGCTACATACAAATTGTCCATGGAAAAAAGCACGGCTTTTCTTCTTTAATATTTGTCCTTGCACTTTGTTAATGGCCATAGCGAAGCTTAAGGTGGTGCATCACGACTCACATTTTCACTGTTTTTCATACAACCGCTCATAACTGATTATGGCGTTATTACACACTTCATTAGATATTTTGGAAACACAGTATCTTGTGGATATTATCTAGGTTTCTAAAGAAACCAATTTCTAAATTTGTGTAAAACTAATTCAGTAAAAACCTCTGAAAATGTCCTATTTTGTATGAATTTTGACACTTCATAATTTGCCTAAAAATTAAAAAATTCAAAAAAGTAATCCTCTAGAGACCTTGCAAATTTTATTAAGATTCTAAATGATGACAACTTTTTCCAAAAACTTTTAAGGGTTTAAAAAAAACAGCTATTTCCTGGAGCAAGTTTGGTGAAATTTTCGAGTAAATCTCGGAATTACCGAATACTAACAGAGTTTCCAGGCGTTATCTCTCTTTTTTTGCGTTGCTTTTTCGTCAAACATCGCATTGGATTGCATTAAATGAAGTAACAAGCTTTTAAACCATTTTCGATGTTTATGATAAGCGAGTGGAGAAGGACCCTCTTAAGAGGATATCGTAGTCTTTTAAACTGACCCGGGAGATCTGTGGGAATTATTGGGATTCGTGGGATCATTACATTTTCACTCTTTCCTACGCCGGTTAAAATAGTGGCGCAAATGATATTACGGCCAAGTTATGGGACACGAAGTTTCGCCTCATTACATAATCTCGGGGCCATTGACATATATATTACTAGCGCTCGGGGCGTACGAATTTCGAATTTTAATTTTTTGATGCCCTTTGAGTTTTCCCCGTTTTTCAGCCTTTTTTATTCGTTTGTACATATTATTAATTTAAGCTTGTATATACTTATTATTTTATAATATTTAATAGTTAAGATGTATTTATAAGTTGTAACGAAATATATAATAATACATACATACATATTATAGATAAATGTTAATATAATTTAGGATGTTGTTTAATTAAACACTTTTTCAAACGAAAGACTTTTTTATTTCCACCTTAACCTTTTTTTTTAATTAACCTTTGCACGGTTTTATTATTTTATATTAGCTGGTGTCAAATTTAGAGATTATTTAGTATTTGCAGACACTTTGAGTTTTAATAGAGTCCAAATGTAACACATTCTAACGTTCTTTTAATACTTGGCAGCAAATGTATCGAGTCGGCCTTCTCTTCTCAGCAAGCTTCTTTGAGCTATTTAATTCATTAAACCCCAGGCTGCTCGTTCGTGCACCCATTGTCATTCTATTGGCTAATATTACAATAAAAATTCTACAACTCCACCGAGATCACGCCTGTTTCAATAATTCTGTATATATATTCGATTAATATTTTATTTTATTTAAAGGCGCTGACGCAGCATTTTTGTAGAGTGCGCAGTGCCCGGCCTTTAGTCTGCCCGCAGCAACGACCACCTATAGACGCACTTACGTATAAGTAACAATTTGTAATGTAATTAGTCATCAAAGTAAATATATATCCAAGATAAACAGTGACTTAATTTCTCTCCTTACACACTTCCAAGGACACTACTGTACACAGGTACACGCACACAAAAATGCCCCATACAATCTTCCACCCCCCATTTTAGGGAAGTGTGGGGTTAGAAAGAGACAGAGTAGCCTATGTCACTCTTCATCATTTCAACTATCTCCACATAAAAAGTCACGTCAATTCGTCGCTCCGTTTTGCCGTGAAAGACGGACAAACAGACACAAACTTTCCCATTTATAACATTAGTATGGAAGTATGAATATAGTATAAAAAGGAAGTATGAATAGTATACACTAGACACGTACGTAACGGCAATGGGAATAGATTAGCAGCACAATCGTCATCAGTAAGGTTTTCTGGTTTTTGGCGTAGAATTAAAATAACAATTCACTTCACAATCACTTTTATTAATTTCAAAGACGGCATGTATATCGTAAACTAAGAGAACTAGTAAATTTGTTAGAAGTGTCCGTACTGCTCGGCGGATCTCCCTAGACTGACTTTTGCAATGTCTCCCCTCCAAACGATTACGCTCACGTGACTTCAACAACGTCACAATGGTTTACACCACTCCTGTACCACTGAATCAATTGAGTGTCTTATTATCGCTAAATTGTCATAATCCCCGACTCCGCCATTCTGACTTGCGTTGCGACCGTCCTCGTGCGCATAAATGATATCTATTTTGTACTGTGAACCCGCACAATCATATGATTAAGTATAGGTTATGCAACTTCAGCGTTTGCACTCGCGCGACTATTTAGTATAGTAGTTGCTAAGTAAAATAAATCAGTGATTTTTCTACACTCAACACGGGCGTTTTCTATAATTTTTCTTAAGTGTGCAGAATATCGTCGTAGATTTTTTTTGGTTCTTTGAGCCGGATCTGATATCACGCGTAGTAACAGTCGATCGAGTATAGATCAAGGTGCGCCGGTGGTTCGGAATCAGAACCCCAGACTTGATAATATTCGTTGAGTATTTCGCGACAGTTACGTAAAGTTCAATTATTTATTAGTCCATTTGGTGAACGCGTAGTGAATCGTTTGTAGAAGACATTGGTGGAACGCCGAGTGCCTTCATCTTTTGTATCAACTCATCGGTGACCACGTAAGATTGTTCCTTTTATTTAATCGCAGTATTTAGCGCTCGTCAGTCTGAAATATTAGAAGGGCTCAATAGGATAAATCTCAATTTCGGTAAGGATTCATTATCAAGGAAAACTCCGGATTATATCCAAAAAAGAATAGAGAAATCACCAGAAATTTTCTGAGTTTCCAGACAAGGAACCACAATATTTCTCCGCAGATTTATATCAACAGGGTAAGATCCTCTACCAGTCTACCCATAACTTGCTAACTGCATTTGTCTCTGATGAGAAAGGAAGTCAAGCAAACACGGAAGCCAATGAACTGTTGGCTCAATATAGAACCAATTTTAGGGCCTTCAACAGGTTGGTGAGGACCATTAACGTGAACGAAATAACGGTAAAATGAGAACTTGAAGACGAGCTTAGGACTTTACAAACCAAGTGGAACACTATCGACTCGTTCAAGGCAGCGACTTATTGTACGAAAATGAATTTAGCATGTTTGAGCGTAATTATAAGGACATCAAGCGTTCGCTAAATAAGAAAATATCATCCAAGGTACATGTACAGCAAGCTACGACGAAACTCGAAATTCCTACCTTTGCGGGGAAATACACGCCGTGGCCAACATTTTGTAACCTGTTTACAGAAGCTATTCACGATAACAGCACCATCACTAAGGCTCAGAAGATACAACCTTTGAAAGGAAAGCTCAAGGGAGAAACTGAACGCCTTATTCAGCATCTTCATATTTCGGCTGAAAACTACAACACAGCTTGGGAAATTCTAACTCACATATATAACAATGCTCAAGTTCTCTTTACAAATCAAATAGAGGTATTTTTAAATCAACCTTCTATTTCCAAGCAAACAGTTTATGAGCTGAAGCGATTATATGACACCACCACGGAGTGTATCCGCGCTATACCTAAACTTAGTGTGAATACAAATACATAGGATCCTTTGTAAGTGCATCTTCACAGTAAAAAACGACCAGGAGACCTACTGTGATTACAAAGAGGCGCGTGCATCACCACGACAGCTACCATCTCTTTCAGAATTTATGACGTTCCTCGAAAACAAATTCACAGCCCTGGAACTCTTACACCGTCGAGATAGTGAAATAACGAAGCCTGCTGCTAAACGGGAGTCAATTCTACAGAAGAACAAGCCTGTTAATCACGGGAATCAGCATAAGAAACAATATCAAGCCACCGCTACACAAGGACCAACCTGTTCGATTTGTAACACGCGTCACTTTACATTTACTTGTAGAAAATTCCTTAAAATTACTCCAGAGGATGGGTTGGCCTGGGTAACAAAGAGTCAATACTGTAAAAATTGCCTTAACTATCATCTAGACCAAGAGTGCATTACTAGTAGTTAGCATAACGCTAACCCGGTCGCTGCTGATAATGAAGAAATCTTGTTAACTACGTTGTCGTTAACAGTTTTATCAAACAAAGGTTAAGTTAAGAGCGCTTCTAGATCAGGGGTCCCATATTTCACTCATTTTGAAAAAAGGGACACAAATGCTAGGTTTACGACGGCGGCAATATCATGCCTTCATTTCAGGCGTGGGTCCGGTCTCTAAGCAGAGCAAAGGCATCGCAACATTAGATTGTAAGTCTATTTACGGAGACTACACCATGCAAACTCAGGCGTTAGTTGTGTCAAAAGTTATAAACAGTCTACCTAACTCATCATTTTGCAAACAGTCCTGGTCACACTTGCAACATCTTCAGTTAGCCGACCCGAAATACAAAGTGTCAAGATCTTCTACTGGACGCCAGTGTGTATTCTGAAATTATATTAAGCGGTCTTTTAAAGGGGCCGGCACAAGCTCCAATAGCTCAACAAATCAAAATGGGTTGGATCTTATCAGGTAATGTAAAGAAGTTCAACTGTCATGTCGCCATCAATAACCTTGAAGAGATAGCCAAGTTTTGGGAGTTGGAATATATTCAAGACTCATCATCATCAAACGTGACTATTGGTGATCAATTTTGTGAAGACTTTTACAAAAGCACCACGAGACGCTTAGACAAAGGCAAATATGTAGTTGGGATACCCATGAAGCCAGGTTTCGAACAGCAACTCGGATCATCAAAGTTTAACGCTATAGCGCAATTTAAACAATTAGAGTCCAAACTGTCTAAAAATAAATCATTTTCAGGCCTATACAAACAATTTATAAACGAATACCAGGAATTAGGTCTTAAGCGGCAACTCGTTCAAGCTATAAACAAAAATATCTGGCAATGGTGGTCATTGGAATATCTTCAACAGCTTCAAACGAGAACCAAATGGCAAAAAACACGAAGTAATCTTGAAGTTGATGACGTCGTCCTCATCCTAGAAGAAAACTTACCTCCGGGTAAGTGGGCAATGGGTCGAGTAAGGCAGCTTCATCCAGGAAAGGATGGGTATGTGAGAATCGTTATAGTCAAGACGAGCAACAATACCATACAGCGTCCAGTCAACAAGCTTGTATACTTACCCATAAATAAGGAGAGACCCCGTCCGAATCCGCGACTCAGTGCGTGGAAGAGTCCTCCCCACCGCCATCTGTTCAACCGGAAGTTAAACGGCGCTCCCCGCGACCACGAAAACAAAAACCTTTATAAGTCTTTTTCATGTCCGTTCTTCTAATGCTTTTGTTTGTATCACCCAGTGATCAAACTCAGCAACTCAAATCGACCTCATATAATGTTACGCAAATTTTTACTAACCAAGGACTTTATTTCGACAAGATGTCCAACCTCCAAGTTATCAAGGAAGATTGGAAACTCATTCTGTTTTACAACATGTCCACGTTCTATCATGGAGTGTCGAACGTAAAGAAGTACATAATCCACTTGAGACTAACCGCCGCGCCGATTGCATGGGCTCGCAATACGATAGTGTCATCATACAACTAGAACATGAGCTAAAGGAACTTGAGCATTATCAAACACTTCTTGGAAAACCTGACGCAATAAGGCAAAGACGCGGATTAATAAACGGAGTGGGGTACTTGGCAAATACTCTGTTTGGAGTAGTGTCTGATCAGATGATCAGACTCAACAATACAAGCAGGACATAGAAAAGATTACAAACTATGAAAATTATCTCCAAATATTACTCAAGAATTAAACAATTGTCTTGGTCAGAATGGCTGGTGGTCTGTGGCGTTGGTCTATGCGAGTTGATTCAAAAATTGCTACATAATTGCTTATATTTGCTACATATAGTAAATAATTGCTACATAGGATATATATTTAGAAATAAAATATTTTATTTGACCAGCCATCCTGACGTTTGGTTGGCTGGTCAACCCCTAGTTTAAAGTGAAGCATGCAGACTTTCCCAAAATGTATTGCGTCAATAATTGCTACATATGTACTTCATTTATCTAATTTAGTTGTAACTTCAAACATATGTTAAATTAAGGATGTAGCAATTATTTAAATTATCCTAAGGGAAAGTGCCTGATAAAATATTAAAGGCAATTACTTAGTTATGTAGGTGTCGGTTCAATCGTTTAGGCTCTGGTGTTATGGAGAGAGCCGAGTGCTGCAGTGACAAATCTCCACGTGTACCAAACGACGTTTTTCAATACACTTACGAAGAAATACTTACTATCTCTGCAAATTACGACTCAATTTTTTTTCATTTTATAGTGAAGAAAATGTTCCAAAGTTGATTTTAGTTTTGATTTAGATGGCAGCAGGCTATCATAAGTACTCATTAACTTATTAACTTAATCATAATATCTGGTGACGGCGGTACCATCTAAAGAAATCTCTTCAAATCTTAAATTCAACAATTTTTTACAAAATATAACACAAATAAGAGATAATATTTAATAGACTTTATTCCCGCGCTTTTTATCTGCAGATCTGTATTATTAAGACAGTAATTAAATTTATTTAAAATCATTTCGGTTTTTTTCGATCCTCTGATCGCAGCAAACGTATTTTGCTATAAAGAGCGTTTGTAAACAAGAAATATCCACGTGCCATAATTATTGGGTCAAATTACATAATGTAAACTTCTGCTTCTACACCTGTTGTGAATCATGTGAACTCCGTATTTCCTGAAGTGCTGACACAACAGCTACTGTTATTCGAGGCAGTGGTATCATTAACGTAGGTCAGGGATGCACATTGAAATCGGACACTTATAGTATTCGTGCACACAACAACTTTTTACGTCACTTGGATATTCAATCAAACATCGAAGTCCCAGAGATGTCCATTTTAAACTCACTTATCAATACGACTTTGCTTATCGAGTTTGACGCAACAGAAAACCACACCCATATGTGGAATCAGCTGCAAGAGCAGATCAAAAATATTAAGAAACAATCTTCCACTGAGTTAACCGTTCACGACATCCATCATTACTCCGTCGCATATATTATCCTGGCGTTAGTTGTCATCTTGGGTGGCATATGCATCTACCTTGTTACAAGAGGGAATTGACAAAACGCTCTCAACAAGCAGCGGCACGAGATGGTGGAGGAACGACTGCAGCAGTGCGAGCACGCCCCGGGGGTGGAGGCGCGAGCCGGGCACGCAGGGCTGCAGGCTATATATAAGTAAATCTACCCAAAGAGTTGATAAGTGAACCTCCACCATGGTCTATCAGTGAAAGTGTGTACTTGAATAACCAGATAATTTAGTGTTACTGACTTTACTATTTAGATTAGTTATGTATTTCATTGCGTGTATACACGCAATGAAATCACCTTGTATCACCGTTCAAATGACAATTATATCATTTAATCTAAGTCATTAGTTTTTCATTTGTTTAGTTGCACCACTTACGCACACCCAGGCCAATAAAGGCGTAAGAGGAATTCACTAACTTTACAGGAGAGCAAAAAAACTGTTTAACCAGGTATATCTATTTCGTTTTTGACTCTATGATCTTTTGTTATATATCAAAAAATAGTAAAAAAAACAAACTTTTTTTTTGTTTATATTTGAAACACCTTAAACTATCTTGGTAATCAATATTTAATGTTTAATTTTTTACAGACTTGTTCCTTGTTTATTTATGACCAATCCTCAAATGTAATGGTTTTTATTCTAATCATCGCTTTCTAAATACTTTTTATCCTGTAACTACTCATGGTTACGTCTGTTTCGAAGTTCTATACTATGATAAAATACAGAGGCTAAGTACTGTTTAAGGCCTTTTTTGCTTAATTTTCTTTTACATATCGAATTGTATGACGCTTTTACAGCTTTGTTTATTAAAACATATAACTAAAATATAGAGTTAAGTCTAAATACGAGCTTTTTTAACAGTATGTTAAATTAAACCATAACTGTAAGTAATTTTAAGTTTTTAGATAAAATATATTTCAATGGCGTAATAAAAAAGGTTTTTAGAAAATTGCACTTTATTATATTAATAGTCATAACAGAACCTGATAAGAGATAATAAAACTAACAGTGAATTGTAATCTTTATGATAAGTTAAACCCAGAACGGTAACTAAATACAAATTCTTAGAAAGACCTCAAAAACTGGCATCAACCAAAATCTTAAAATTATTTATTATACCAATTACTAAACATACAAAAAAATATTGATGATGATGATGATAATGATGCCATCTAGCCGATTTCGGCCACAGCGACCGCACTCTTTGGCCTCTCATAGTGGTTGTGAGCTCAGATCTGCAGCTCTTTTATGCGCCCTCATGTGGCTTGCATATCCAACCTTGGCCGAAAAACTCCGAGCACAAAGCGTACATGTCAGGACACCATTAACGACATTATAAATTATAGCTGTTGGTGGTCTAGCTTTGAGTTCATCACGCTTCTGGTCCAATTCCAACCTTCTCCTATCTTCAAAGGCCTGCACGTGTTGTTGCACACGACGTCTCCATTCAGGCCGATCTTGTGCCCGTTTCTCCCAAATGGCGGGGTCAATTTCGCATCTCTTCATGTGCCTATTCTGAACATCTTTGAAGCGCAGAAATTGTCCGCCACGATTTCGCTTCCCTTGTTGGAGTTCAGAATAGAAAATACGCTTCGCTAATCTCTGTTCGGGCATCCTAGGTAAGTATAATTAGGCTTCAATGCCCAAGACCTTGGCTCTCCTCAGGACGTTTGTGTTTCTAACACGATCAGACCATTTAATGCCCATAATGTTTCGAAGGCATTTAAGATGGAATCTGTCCAAAGTGCGTATATGCTTCCGATACAGGCACCACGTCTCCGATGAGTACAAAAGATTTGGAAGAACTATAGCCATGTACACAGAGATATTCGTGTTCAATTTGGGATCGTGAGAACGGAAAACCTTTGGCTGCAGCTTACCAAAAGCTGCCGCTGCCGCACAAATCCTCTGATTAACCTCAGCGTCGAGATCTCCTTTGCTTGTGATCATGCTACCAAGATACCTGAAGTTCTCCACTTGCTTCAACTTACTAGCGCCGACTAAAATGTCTGGGACTACCGACAGATCTTCTTCACTCATGACCATAATTTCGGTTTTTTTGACATTTATTTTAAGTCCAAACCTAGTACAAATATCATTGAGTCCAGTTATCAGCGCCTGCAATCCATCGCAAGTATCCGCCACAAAGCATAGGTCATCGGCGTACATGATCTCCGTGATGGTGTCATAAGAAACCCTTGTGCGAGCCCTCAACCTGGCAAGATTAAATAAATTGCCATCAGTTCGGAAACGAATCCGAATACTTCCCGAAATTCTTTCCAGGGTTTCCCGAATGACGACAGCAAAGTATAAGGCAAAGAGTGTAGGCGCAAGTACACAGCCCTGCTTCACGCCACAGGTGACATCAAAATAATCTGATTGCTTGCCTTCTACCGAGACGCAACAGGACATGCCGTCATGCAGGAGTCGCATCATCCTCACAAACTTTTGAGAGCATCCCAGTTTTACCAGCAGGACCCAAAGAGCTTCCCTGGGAACACTATCGAAAGCCTTTTCGAGATCGACAAAACCGAGGTACAGAGGTCGACCTTGTTCCCTGCTTTTCTCTTGAAGCTGGCGGATGGAGAATATAGCTTCACATGTTCCCCGCTCAGGGCGAAAACCAAACTGGGTCTCCGGAAGGATTGCCTCTAATATAGGAATAAGGCGGTTGAGAAGAACTTTTGCAAATACTTTTCCCGGGGTTGAAAGAAGCGAAATTTCACGATAAGAATTACAATCAGATTAGTCTCCTTTATTCTTATATAGGGCGCTTATTTTTGATACTTTAAAAGTATCCGGAACTCGTTCCTCCTCCCACATAGTCACGAAGAACTTCCAGATAAGCTCATGCAGTCTCTCACCCCCATATTTAACACATTCACTGCGGCAGCGTTAAATCTAAACTTTCTACTAGTGCGATACGAGACAAATGCTGCCCGTATCTATGTTTCCTGATATGCGTTACGGCTTCTATTTTGCCGTACCAGAACCTGACTTTCAAAGCCTATACAGACGTGGAAACCGCTTATATCAATGGTTTTTATCAACAAATCGATAGACTATATCCTTGTATATACCTAGCTGCAGTCGCCCTGGGTTCTCTGTTATACTTTGAAAGATACAGAGATTTTTCAAAATCTTTCATTCGCGGCAATATATATGCCGTACAGCGTAGAAGTGAAAAAATGCTAGGGATGGGGTTTATTTCTGAAATGATAGTCGATAGTTTAAAAATATTTTTTATTTTAGATAAAATATTCATATTTAACAGTGTTATATTATTATATAAATCAACATAATTATGTAACCTAATTATTATAATTACTAATCAACATGAGATCACAAATATATATTTAAATATGTATATATATGTATTTATATTCTACCACAATCACACTATAGCGCCACCTAGTCCCAAATACATATAATGCATAGTATACTTTTTTTTTATGCTCGTAAAAAATCATCCAATGATGAATCCCCGTCCATGGGCGGAGCGGGGAGACGGTGTCAGGCTCTTACTGACTAAAAAATCGAGCCCATTCCTTCTTTGCCATATATTTGATATCTCATATATGAGATATTTGATCTGGATCATTGTATTTATTTTTTTGTGTTGATGTTTCATTCAAAACAAGAAATTCTTTTTTAGTTGACGGACTTACAAAAATTGAGTTCACCTCCTTTTGACTCCCTTTGTTTATAGAAACACTTTCAATCACTCGTATCTTTCTTGATGACAGACTCGATTTTTGAAAATTATGTGTCTCACCCGAGCTACTACTAAGTACACTGCAGAACTTTGTTTCTTGCTTGTGCACCTTCATATTTAACCCCTTTACTCAAATCCAGCTTTTTACGTGAACGTCTCATTGTAGCAGAACCGCGTAATATTTTTCATCAAAAATATTGTTACATCTTGCTTACGGCCAGCACTAGCGCACACTGAACCGCCGCGCGGACGCATGCAGTGTGGTGCGGGGTTGGGGGGGTACGGCAAGATATTCGCCGTACCGCACTGAATGACAATAATTATCTTACTGTGCGTTACGGCAACTATTTTGCCGTATATTGTTAGTATATAATATTATTATATTAAAAGCAACAATATTGAAAATATCACTATCTCATTCCTACGCGCAAGGGAACTTAGATAAATCGCCCCCGCACAGTACGCAAAACAAGGACAACGAGCTACCGCACTGGCTGAGAGTCAAATACGGCCAAATACTTGCCGTAACGCAGTGAATGTGTTAAGAAGTTCCCCTGGGATGTTATCAATACCGACCGCCTTTTTATTATGTAATTGCAAGAGTGCATCCCTGACTTCCTGCAATGTTGGTGGCTCGTCCAACCCAGTAGCTGTGGGGAGTGTGGGCACAGATATAATATATTCCATGTCTGCTGAACGGTCTAAATTAAGAAGCTCGCTAAAATTCTGAGCCCAGCGCGCAAGCACAGCGTTCTCAGATGATAGTAATTCTGAACCGTCTCGACATTTGATAGGTACCTTGGCACGATAGCTTGAGCCAATCAATTTTCGCACCTCCCCATAAAAAGCACCCAGTTGTTTAGTATCTGACAGCCACTGAATGTATTTGGCTTTTTCAAGCCACCACCTGTCCTTCATATCCCTAGTCAACTTCCGTAACGCAGAACTAGTCTGCTTTATGTCACATTCGGAACCGTTTTGTCCATAGCGGTTCTGCTGATTTAGTAGATTACGATGCTTCATCAATGCTTCTGCTATAACCTCATCACTCTCATCAAACCAATCCTGATATTTGCGCGATGTTGTACCTAGTATCTGAGAACTGATGCCCAGTAGTCGAGAAGAAAAGTCCTGCCACCGGACATCGAGATCACCGACTGTCGCAGCAAATGCATTCAGTTCAGTTTTAAGAGCAAGGACGTACTCCTTCCTCGTATCACGATTCTCTAGTCTTCCTACATTTAGACAAGCAGATTTCACTAAGGACGACCTACGAGGAGGATGAAGGCGAAGCTTAAGCTTCGTAATAATCAGCTTATGGTCTGTCTAGCAATTTGCACCTCGCATTACACGGGTAATTCTATCGTGGGATATATCTCTTTCGCGAACAATTGCGTAGTCAATAAGATGCCAATGTTTGGAACGAGGATGCATCCACGTGGCCTTGTGTTTTGTTGGAAGTCTGAATATTGTGTTGGTAATAGTTAATCTGAATTGGGCACAAAGGCTAAGTAGTGTTTGTCCGTTACTGTTACCAATTCCGTGTCTACCCAATACTCCAGGCCACGCTTCGAAGTTACGCCCAACTCTTGCATTAAAATCACCCAAGATTAGTATTTGCTCCCTACGCGAGATCTTAACAAGGACCTGTGCCAACTCTTAATAAAATCTGTCCTTGACCTCATCTGAATTAGTCATGGTAGGTGCATACACACTTATTACATTCAAATAATTACCGTTATCCAGATGAAGGCGCAGTGCTATTATACGATCCGAAGTGCATATTGGACATTCACTTAAGCTTTTAGCTATTGACGTCTTAATTGCAAATCCAACCCCTGAACGCCTGACTTCAGACGCAGCAGTCCCCTTCCAAAAGAAAGTGTATCCACCGCCACGTTCTGTCAATTCTCCTTCGTCAGCCAAATGCGTCTCGCTGAGTGCGGCTATATCAATATTGTATCGAGCCAACTCACGTGCCACAATAGCTGTCTTACGTTCTGGGCACAGATTACTATCCCGATCCAGTAGAGTGCGTACGTTCCACGCACCAAATGTCTTGCTTGATGATTTTATATATTTCTTGTAACGTCGACTACGAAGTAAGGGTTGCACAGGCAGCCGTGGTTGCTACCTCCCGGGTAAAGTGGGTGAACAATTTTTGGGACACCTTTTCTAGTCTCCTCCCCGGCTGAGCGAGGGAAGCAGTGCCTTCCTGAATAGGGCTGCTTCGTCACTCAACGTGCTGCCCAATCCGTGTTGTCACCCAAAACGCAACACGAAAACGACCACTCTCCTTGAGCCGCCTATGTGCAGACATCAGACAAAGCCCAGCTTGCAGTACAGCTAGACCTCTCTACCTCTGTCTATCGCCATAGGACTTTGATAATCGTAAGCCATTATTCGGAAGCAGTCATGTGCGCAGGATATATTTTAGTGCATAAGTGTGCGCGCGAACACAGATGCACTCTCTCGTCCGTGCCTTCCTTGATCCAATGGAACGGAAACAGCTACGATTAGAGGAAAACTGGATGCAGTGTCTGGTGGAACGATAACTATGCCTCCTATCGCCCATCCTTTAGGCCTTTTACTATGCCTAGCTGCCTCGCCACCGAAAGTGGATTGCCATTGTGACCAAGACAGACCCTATGCACTATGCGAGGAGTAACCGCAAGGCTTGAGTGTTAATACACTCAAGCCCCTCTCTACCAGGTTTAGCCCACGAGTCGACGTGGTTACCGGGGTGTGGCCGCTGTGTGCAAAACAGCTACTTGGAGCCACTGGCGAGAGTTTGTCGGATGTCAACGATTTTAACTAGGTATTCCGCCGCCTGTTAAGGCCGACTGGCTGAAATCCGACGCTGACACCCAACTACACCCCAACAAAAAAATATTAATCTTCATTTATATTAATCATATTATTGGTGTTTCTTATAGGTACTAAAGTTATTATAATGTTTTTTTTTATTTATTTCATCATCATCATCATATCAGCCGAAAGACGTCCACTGTTGGACATAGGCCTCCCTCAAGCGTTAAAACCTAAAACTAAATTTTGAGTGATAACAATACATTTTTTTGCAACTATCATATAGAAATTTAAACAACTAAAGACATATGTAAAAATATTTTAAAATATCGTTGTATTTTTTTTTTAATATTATAAAACTGCGAAATATCCTTTACATTTATAGCGGACACGAGATTCAACTAAAATCAAACGCATAGCCATTTTCAACCGTATTGCGTACCGCGATGCACTACAATCGCGCGCTTGGTAATGACACGCCCAGTCTGCAGCTAGATTTGCTGCTTACAGCGCCTTAAGGATTTAGACAAAAAAATGTAGTTTCTTTTTATTGTAGGCATAAACAGAATGGCAACATAGCAACAGCCACGGGCAGCGATGATGGACGCGGTGATGGCAACCAGCAAACTTTTAGAATGTACCTTTACTCGTTGACTTTTAGAGATTGTAATTAGTTAAAAGTAATACTTACACAATTATTTGACTGCAGTTTAATATTACTTATGTGATATTTGAAATGAGACAACAAAACAGTAGGAATAAATGTAAGCATTTTACTACATTGTGATGTCATTTAATATTACCATTGATCTGTGATTTTAATTGATATAGGTGAGTATACGTAAGTTTAGGACATACGTAAGTTTAGGACCATTGTATAATTATTTATTGTCTGTGATCATTACACATTCCAATATGTGTATACCTATTTAAATAAATACTGTTACTGTGTACTGTGTTTACTAAAATCTATAATTTAAATAAAAAGTAATAGAAAATTCAAAAAAGCAAAATTACTATCTGTAATTTTAATCAGTGATTGTTTTTAAGTATAAGTTTATTAATACTTTAAAAGTTCAATTGAAATGATTATTTTGCCTGTTAATAAAAATTCGTTAATAAACATGTAGTTTTTTTAACACTTGTGTAAATGTCTGTACTAAATTTGTAACACTATCCTAAATATTTTAGAAGGTAGCATAATGTTCTGCGTTTTCGCTTTTTCGTAACCACCTAAACTTGGTCGGGTTACCACGGTCATTCACTTCCTAATGACTTTAATCGTATTATCTCATTAATAATCCAATGTACTACGCTGAAATTTTATTGATATACAACTGAACTACACAACTCATAACATTCAGTTTATATATCCATATACAGGCTTATCAGTTGCCAAATAACACCGCGCGCATCATGACCGTGCTCGTGAAGAACTGAATATCATCATAACTTGTTAAATACTTACAGGATACTAATGAAACTTCACATACATTTGAAGGCAGTTACAAGCTTCAAAATAATGTTTCAAGTAAGTCTTTAGACCTCTTATTGAGAGTGCTGGAACCAATTGAAGTGTTTTTCTATTTAATGAAATAACCTTTAAGCTATGTATTATTTTGGTATTTTTATTGCAGACCAAATTTAAACTAATTCCAAAGAAGTCTTGAACAAAATATGATAAGAATCCGCTTAACTGTTTCAAAGATCTAGCAAAACCAAAAACGTTACCCCAGCAAAATCTCGAATAACTTCGCGACCGAAGAAAGAACAAATACAAAATAAGGCACAACATTAAAATTTACTTCATCTAGGCAACTAATTTTATAGCTAGTATTTATTTAAATACTCCCATTAGAAAGAAAAAGGTCTGGAAAAAGGAAATGTTTTTGTGAAATAATTAAAAAACTATAAGCGCACCAAATTTAAAAATATGAGCAACAATTACAGAAGCCGCAAAACTAATTATCTATAAGATTCAAATGACCATTTTCGACCACATCTGGCTGAGGTAACGGACACCAAAAACGCTCACTGTCGCTTACGATGTTCTTCCTAAAAAGGCTCGAGATATAGAATTCCAAAAAGTTATAAATAACACTGCACAGATTTAAAGCCTGGATCATAAGAATCGCGACACCTAGCGGGAAAGAATTGCAAAAATCTTCCCCATTATTGTTGAAAAATAAATCTCTGTTACAAAATACTGACAATTGAATTGACAAACTATGACGTGCCTGTGATGGCTGAATAATGTTGCCAATTTAATTAAAAAAAAAAACTCCAGGTTACGCTTTCATTAGACAGACTCAAGCTATTATAGGATTAGGTTATCACATAACCATGTACGCAACCGCGTTATATCGAAAATCTATTCGCACATTAAAAAAAGAATACGATATTTCATACAAACATGGAGGAATCCATTGCACCAATACATACATAAAATTAATGTTGAACTATTTTTGTGAAAGTATTGAAATTTTTGAGAAAGTATTTAAACGATGTATCTACATTTTTAGTTAAAAAAACAAATAATCGCTATTTACTTTAGTTAGAGCTTATTTTTCTAATTTCTAATACCGAGTTGCAAGTAAATTAAGCTACGCAGTAAGAATTCAAAAAATCTTGAACACGACCTAAACCGTAATTTGAGGGTAGTTTTGAAAAACGAATAATGGGAATCTTTATTATTTATGTAAATAGGTATTTGTGCTAAGTTTGAAGTTTATTAATCCAAGGAATAAGATTCTCCCATACAAACTATAACACCCCCTAAATTTTGCGCGGAGGATAGTACTGAAATAATAATAGTTTAAAAAACTAAAAAACACGCTTTGATGATGAAAGAAACTAAAAAGCGCTTCTTAAGAACGGAGCCCCCCACGCTTTTTAAAAAAAATACCGTTGATTGTTTGTTCATTCATTTTTAAATTTATATTATTGTGAAAAAAGCGTGGGGCGCTTTTCAAAAACTGATATGTGGAGCCCCCTACGATTTTTTCGCAATGATACCATTTATTGTTTATTATTTCTAAATTAGAAATTATTTTCCACTTTTTAGTTTCTTTCATCATCAAAGCGTGTTTTTTTAGTTTTTTAAACTATTATTTTTATTTTATACTTTTTAGTCTTCTTATTTTCTTTATCCAATCGTCGTTTTCTTTGCGTTGCTGTCTCAATGGTTTAAGTTTGTTTGGTTTATTTTTCATCATGTTGTTCCCACGAGTAGTGGACAAATAGACGGTCGACCCCCCCAGAGGTCCATGTAGGAGGGCAAGGCTAATTACAATAGGGTTGCGCCCGGTGCCCTAAGGTCTAGCGTCATGACATGAAATTTTTTACCTTTCAGCCCTCGGCGCGTATCCTACCTTGGCTTAGGTGGGATCTCATAAACTCAAAGTCCAATCTTCGTATTCCTCTCGTCGAACCTTATTGATTGATACCCATGACATGATAATTTGGCAAGAAAATGTCATTTCGCATTATTTTCAGCAAACCTTTTCATTTTATACCTAAATCATAGGGCTGCATTTCAAATAGCCAATCCGCCACCTTGGGACGGCCGCCATGTTGAATGTAGGTTAGGTACGTGATTATTTTTTCGTATCCCATTCAGCAAACCCTTTCATTTAATACCCATATCATGGGGGTGCATTTCAAATAACCTGTCCGCCATGTTGGATTTAAGTCACGTGACTATTTTTTCATATTCCTGACAGCAAACTCTTTCATTTGATACCCATATCATGGGGGTGCATTTCAAATAGCCTGTCCGCCATCTTGGACGTCCGCAATGTTGGATTTGAGTCACGTGACTATTTTCTCGTATTCCTGACAGCAAACCCTTTCATTTAATACCCATATCATAGGGGTGCATTTCAAATAGCCTGTCCGCCATTTTAGACGTCCGCCATGTTTGATTCAAGTCACGTGACTATTTTTTTCGTATTCCTGACAGCAAACCCTTCCATTAGATACCCATATCATGGAGGTGCATTTCAAACAGCCAGTTCGCCTTCTTGGGGAGGCCGCCATATTGGATTTGTAATTACGTTTCTTAGCTAGTCATGTATTGTCATCAGAACTCAGAGCGTGTGCAAAATTTCATCCTGATCAAAGACCAGGAAGTGGGTCAAATTAAGATTCCAAGATTTTCTTACATAGTTACAGTTACAAGTGAAGCTAATAAAAGCGTGTTAAAAACTAATATGTCAAACTTTAAAACTAATTTAGGTTAATATTTGTACAAAGTTTTGAGTTGATTAGCCCACAAAAAAATAGATTTCAAACTTACCCCTTAACTTAACTTAACTTACTCCATTCTTTCTAAAATTCTTTCTTAGTGCTCGCCTACGTCATAAAAGGAAACTTTGTGCAAAATTCACGGTCCTAAGCTCAGTAGTTTCGGCTGTGCGTTGATATGTCAGTCAGTCAGTCAGTTTCTCCTTTTTTATATATAGATAGATTTGTAGCGTCCGTCATCACGCCACATAAGAATTATGAAGAAAATACGAAATCCTGCATCGCGCAATCAAAGTTCTCCGCGCGATTTGAACATATACGACAGCCCGACATCAACTATCGGCCAGTCGCCCACCAGACTATAACATCCTGGTAGGAGGATCCTCCCATTTCAATGGAGGTTTGTGGGACTTTACTTTCTGTTCCACCTACCTCCAAACTGGTGACCCTCGACAAAGAACGTCAGCGCAGACTTCGTGGAGCTACTACTTCGTGACATCATCATCACTTCCTCAAGCTTTCGAGCAACGAGCCATACAGCCAGCACCCTCGGCTAAGGGTATCCTGACCACCAGTATGCCTACCTGATCATACCTGGTCATCACCTCAGCCGCATCAGCGACCTTGGCTTAGCACCTTCGGCCAGCCATATGAAGAGCCATGAAGAACCTCTCCTGGTTGACGCCAGCAATCAAGCCCTATGTCGCACAAGCACCGCCGCTCCGACTCACTGGAGCCAGCAGCACTACTCCGACTCACTGGAGCCTGCAGCATCGTCCCGACTCTCTAGAACATCACCATCCCGACTCACTGTGGCATCATCCCGACTCACTGGGAAAGCACCACCCTGACTCACTGGAGCACCACCCCGACTCACTGGGGCATCATTCTGACTCACTGGGACATCATCACCCCGACTCACTGGGGCATTATCCCGACTCACTGGGGCATCACCGCAGACAGCTCCGACTCACCGTGAACTATGCGGCATCGGTTCCGACTCACTGGAACCAACCTACCACTGGCCTGGCATGCAGCAAGAACCATCGATCTCCGATCTCCGGAGGAGAGTGATGTAGCGACATCTATGACGCCACATAAGAACTACGAAGAAAATACGAAATCCTACATCGCGCAATCAAAGTTCTCCGCGCGATTTGAACATATACGACAGCCCGACATCAACTATCGGGCAGTCGCCCACCAGACTATAACATCCTGTCTGGTAGGAAGATCCATTGAAAAGGAAGGTTGCCTTTTCAATGAAGGTTTGTGGGACTTTACTCTCTGTTCCGCATACCTCCAAAGATTGATAATTTTCGAGTAGTTGCCCCTTAGGAGCTCTCTGTAAACGGTATTCAGCCCCGCTGGACGTTTACTATAACCATATATCAGTTCTAAAAGCGCACATGCTTGCGTTTTTGAATACAATATATGAGTGAGATTTGAGGCCCCATTTTGAACATGAATATAATAAAGTAGGTGTGTATTTTACGATAATATCTGGTATCCACATTTTTGTTTGACATTACTTTAGAAATCTAATTTCAATTTATTAAAATATATATACACAAAATAACACATTTCATTGGGAATTTCCACTAAATCTGAAGCATATTTTCAAAGAGTTTTAACAAACGGGCCCTCACACCACACGCACATGCTTTATTACATACCTGCAGAATGGTATTTCCAGATTATATTATTTTAAACAGCCAGCCTGGCTGTTACCAATTAAATGTGGACCAGTCAAAAATGTTTGTTGACACAGTTGTCCTATCGGGTAGAAACATGTTGTCCTTTATTTTTATTAATTCATCATAATGCAATTTTAACGATACTGCTATGTAAACAACTGCTATTACTATAAGTAGCCACCCACCCCCAAAAATTACTAATACAGTTATCTCATAAGCATCCATTTGGTTTTAACAAATATTATATGTTTAAAAATTGTGCGGTTTTCAAAAATTTTACAAAAGTTACGGATAAACTTCAGTCAGCATCTAGCACAGAGTATTAAAACGCTATATTTTGATTCCTGAACATATTTTTAAAATACCAGCCAGGCTTAAAGGCCTATCTTTAAGGAAGAGAGTCCACCAGCAAATTCCGTTGTACAGAAACTTATTTGTCTCTGTCCTTATATCCGATCGATAATGTGTAAACGGAAGTATTACGGCCCGTTCACGACTTCGGTCTTAGCGGCGAGTGGCGCGGCAGGCGGCGCGGCGGCGGCAAGAGGTGCGTTTTACACGCCATGTACCCTCAGTAGCGGCTAGCGGCAGCGGCCGAGGTGGACGTATTTAGGTAGTCGGGACGTGCTCAAAATTATGGCGTTATCAAAATTATCCCTTCTGTGTTTATAAAGCAGTATATTTTTAAAACAAGTATGAGAGAAGGAGTGCACGAACTTCTTCACAAATTTCTTCCCATAACGTTTTTATATGTTTTGACATCCATATAGGGGCTCGATTTAAAATTTCAGTAGTAAATTCCTCGGTATCCATTACCGCCACTAAATCGTCTAAAATATTTTGTGTATGAGTTCGCCGCCGAGTCCGTCACACCTACACCGCTATCCGCGCCGCCAAACGCGCCGCTCTGTTTCGTGGCGTCGCGCTCACTCACTTGTACTTTTGATCTCGCCGCTCGCCGCACCGCACGCCGGTGCAGCGATTCGCTCCGACAAACCACGCGCGTTTTCGCTATGAGCGGCGACTCGTGGCATGCCTCAAACATTTTCATACATTTGTTCTTATCGCTCGCCGCCCCGCACGCCGCCGCCGCTCAACGCGGTAAGGTCGTGAATGGGCCGTTACAGCGACGCGACTTTTTCGTAAGTCAAACCTGTCCAGCCTAATCCCACTTTAGAGTAGCAGCTTTTCGAGTAAAATCTTAGATTTGGCGCGTAGCTCACGCACTTAGAATAATGCGCTCAGAATAATGAGCTCCATTGGTATGGCTTATGGGAGGGATCACTATCCCATCATGGTTGAAATCTCATCTAAATCCATTCCCAACAATATCTCCCCTCCCCTGTTAAAGTACAAACTGAATTATGATTGGGATCTGTACTCAAAAATTTTGGACTTACGGGTCGCTCCTCTTTCTCCAATCAATGATGCAAACGCTCGAAAGTGCTTCTCATCATTCTCGAGTATTACCTATATTCACTACAGCGGACGACTGTTTCCCCTCCAAAAAACCGCCAGCCGGAAAAATTCCTTCTCCGCCATGTAGGGATAGAGAATGCTCTGCAACGATCAGAGCCAGGAATGAGGCCGAAAGAAAGCTTAACGTAGAGAACCTCATTAATTTTCAACATGTATTGGCTAAATCTAGAAAACTACTTAAGAAAAAGTAAAGAGAAGGTTGGCGGAAGTACTGCGACTCGCTGAGTCCATCCACTCCAGCTTCAGTAGTGTGGCGTAAACTAAAATCTTTTAGGAACAGCATGCGACCTCCCTCTGGTAGCATGACATCTAAAGAACTAGGTCACCAGTTCTTCTCCAAACTAGCTCCAGCCTATGCCCCGGACAAGGATGAATGTGTTTCCACAGATCTCCAGATGGCATCACATGATCCTCTGGATAAACCAAATGCTAAAATGCAAATGATGGGAGAGCTAAAATCGGTCCCCGCACATGTAAAGGCCTGCCCCTGGTGTGGATGGATTTCCTTATTCCTTCATATCCAAAGCTAGGGATAAGACCCACCAGTATTACCTGGATTTGGCCAATTATTGTTTTCTTTCCGGATATATCCCTCCTGATTAATAATAATTTACGGAATATTATGGAATCTGAGGGGGTTCAATTCTCGGATTCCATACACCTTAGATCCCTCTCCTCGACCGAAACCTATAAGTATTTGGGTATGTCGGAAGCGTTAGGCATTCCCGTTATTGACATGAAGCTATCGTTGAAGGAGCGCTTTTTTGGCCGCCTGAAAAAGGTATTAAATAGCCTTCTGTCCGGCGGAAATAAGGTCGTGGCTTTTTGAACACAAAGACTACACAACCGCGAGGTGTGCAGCCTCAGAGAAAAGTATTCTCTCAAAACCAACTTGGGTATGCACCGCGATGTGGTCGCTATGTCCATGGCTAAAGAGAACTGGCGCAAACCTGTGGTACTTACTACTGATGACCGCAAGGAAGTATGAAAAGGCAAGGAGCTCCACGGGCGCTTTTTTCGGGGTCTTCATGAGCCTGATGTAGATTTTTTGGCGTCCGCCTGGTTACGATTCAGTAACCTCTTCGGAGAAACTAAAGGTTTTGTTTGTGTGATTATGGACGAAGGTGTCAACTACCGGAGACATATTATGAAGGACGGGACGGTTGACGTGTGTCGGGCATGTCATCACCCGGGTGAGTCTATCAGGCATATTATCTGTGGTTGTTCTCGTCTGGCTAACGGCGAGTACTTGCACAGGCACAAGTAGCCAGGATTCTTCACCAGCAACTTGCTTTAAAATACAACCTAGTGGATTCTGAGGTACCGTACTACAGGTATGTGCCCGACCCAGTTCTTGAAAATGACCATGTCACGTTGTACTGGGATCGGTCTATTATATTTTTTTTATTACTATATTTTATTACTGACCGGACTATTGTAGCCAATAAGCCGGAGATAGTGGTGATAGACCGATTAGCGCGCCGCGCAATGGTAGTCGATGTCACCATCCCACATGATGAGAATCTCGTAAAAGCTGAGAAAGAGAAAGAAATGAAATATCTCGACTTAGCACACGAGGTTGTCGAAATGTGAAATGTGGACTCAGCTATCATTGTGCTGATTGCCGTGACCGCCAATGGCCTCATAGCCAAAAGCTTCGACGACCATCTGTCGAAGCTGTCGCTGCGCGGTTGGATCAAGGTTCATACAGAAGGCGGTACTCCTCGATACGGCACGCATTGTGAGGAGGTTCCTGTCTCTGGAGCCCTAACCACCGGTAGCTTGGACCCTGCTCCCGACACCGGCGGAAACTATGGTTTTATATTTTTAGATGTTTTTTTTTTAAATATATATATAATTTTGTTAAAAAATATTTAAAAATTTAATTCTATAGTGTGTGTAAATGTAATATAAGTGTACAAAATGAATAAAAACATAATTAATCAGTTATGAGCGGTTCTATGAAAAACAGTGAAAATGTGAGTCGTGATGCACCACCTTAAGAACGAAATCTAAAAAAAATCACACGAAAATTATTAGACTTCGCGCACGATCGCTGCGTAGGGAGCCAACCTCATGCCTGAGGCGCGAGGGTACCTTACTCATAGATCTAAGATCTAAACTCCCGTCCCGCACGCGCACCCTTGCCTTGGTGACGGTCACTTCGCAACGGACCGTGCAGCAGAAATCGTAATATTTTAATTTCACCATAACTTCAAAACCAAACGTCCAATTTTAATCATTCAAAGACCAAATATTATTTACATAAACTTTACTTAGTGAGAAATAATTTATTTTGATAAGGATTAATATTTTGAGTAAAATAAATGTGTTTAAATGTAGTCCAAAAAAAATTCAAGATTTTTAGATAGAAAAATGGTTGTAGTGCGTCACTCGACATAGATAGGTAAAGTGTTTTGCGCACTTTTTTGTAGATATTCATAAGACCTACAATTAATTAGAACATTTTATGGTTCTATCTTTTATAGTTTAGGCAGCGTACGCAAAATAAGTAACTTTTCTGGTTGATTTACATCTTATGTCCGAAAAACCCAAATATTTTACGGAACCCTATTTTTTTCAAAAATAAAATTTAACTTATGTTACTCGTGGATAATGTAGCTTTCGAATGGTGAAAGAATTTTTAAAAACGGTCTAGTAGTTTTTAAGCCTATTCATTACAACCAAACAAACAAAGTTTTCCTCTTTATAATATTAGTGTAGACAGTGTAGATGTAGATTAGTATGGATTGTTATGTAGACTATTTTATGTGAACATTGTTAATGTGTAAGTTGATTTTCTGTGATATTTTACAATTGTTTATGTAAAAAAAATATCGTACACAGTTATTATTACATGGTAGAAGTAAGTAATTACGTCGTACGTAATTTTATTTCAATTAAAAGTCCTTTCTTAGTGTACAGAGCATTTTGGCTGATTGTACTTTAGATCCTTGATTTTTTTTAGTATTAGTTGTCACAATGGTATTCATTCGGAATAGACAATAAATATGGGCTCTAACAAATACCAGTGGTATTAGTTGAGTGGTATTCATCATCTTCCTGCCCTTGTCCCGTTTTATTTGGGGTCGGTGCAACACGTTTTTCTTCCATTCTGTCCTGTTACTCGTCATGCTATCACTAACTCCCTTTTCTTTCATATCACTTCTCACACAATCCATCCATCTTTTCTTTGAGCCTCCCTCTTCCCCTCCATCCATCCACATGTAAACTCATAACGTTTTTAGCAACATGCGTTTCGTCCCTCCTTTTCACATGACCATACCAAGACAAACGATTTCCTTTCAGCTTTTCAGTCACTGGCGCCACTTTCAAACTCATACTTAAAAACACAATACTCATTTCTCACTTTATCCATTCTTATCACACCACATATCCATCTTAACATTCTCATCTCTGCTACATGCAATCTTTTTTCATCCATCTTTTTCACAGCCCAACATTCTGATCCATACAGTACGACAGGCCTTATCACGGACTTGTAGATTTTACCTTTCAACTTGAGGGGCATCCGTGGGTCGCAGGTGGTTCCCGTGACCTGTCGCCATTTCATCCATCCTGCGTTGATCCGATGTGTTACGTCACGGTCTATCTCACCATCCCCTTGGACGAGCGACCCTAGGTACCTAAAGTCGGAACAGATCGGTATGGGCGTTCCGGCGAGAGCTAAAGGCACAGGATTGGAGAGACCGCCGAAATCGCAGAACAAGTACTCTGTTTTGGTTCTGCTCAATTTCAGGCCAACACTCTCCAGTCTGTGCCACCACACCTCCAATCTGTTCTGGACCTCTAGGCCACTCTCGGCAACCAGAACAATGTCATCGGCAAACAACATACACCAGGGAGCCTCTTCCTGGATGTCCGACGTCAGAGCGTCCATTATCATCAGGAAGAGGTAAGGGCTGAGAGCCGACCCTTGATGTAAGCCGACAGCCACATTGAAGCTGTCAGTGGTGCCAACTGTAGACCGGACCCGGGTATTACACCGACTGTACATCGCTCGGATCAACTGCACATACTTCCCAGGCACACTTTTCTCCTTAAAGGCCCACCACAGAACCTCACGAGGTACCCGGTCGTATGCCTTTTCGAGGTCAACGAATACCATGTGCAAGTTTTTATGCGCACTTCTAACTATTATTTAAAAATATATAAATATATATACAAATCTTCTGCTCTTGTTCTCTTCATCTGTTTCTTCTATTTTGGATTGTCATTGCTATTCGTAGCGGTCGCCTCTGCGGCGTAGGCCTCCCCTAAATCACTCCACGCTTTCCTATCGCGCGGTTTCTGCATCCAGTTTGGTCCACAGCGTTGGGTATCAGCATCTCTTTCTTGGTCTCCCTAGCTTTCTTTTACCGTTTAATGGAATCCATTCTGTTACCCGCTTTGTCCACCTCGTACACTCCAATCTACACAGATGTCCTGCCCAGTTCCATTTCAGTAATCTTATTCTTTGCTTTACATCCGTTAGTTTGGTTTTCCTGCATATTATTTTATTTTTTTGCCATCCATATATTAAACAAGGTAGTATGGCTGTTTTATACACTTTATTTTTTATGCGTAAGCTAATTTCTCTACTTTTCATTATGTCTTTTAGGCCCCAGTACTTCTTCCATGCTAAAGCTATTCTTCTTTGTATCTCTTTTTCAGTACAGTTTTCGAACGACACCAAATGCCCTTGGTAGACATATTCAATAACATACTCTATCTTTGCGTTCTCTATAATAACGTCCTGATTCTCTCCATTCGTAATTATTTACAATAGAAGCGTTTAGCGATAGACCGACTTTCTTGCTTTCCCTTGCCAATTCGGAAACCATATCTCCTATCTGCACCAGGGGAGGAATCAATTAGACCGTCAAGTGCCATTTGAAGTTCAGAAAAATAGAATGGGGTATCAAAATTAATTTCGGAAGTAAGAAAAGCCGGAGAAGAGGGTAAAGATTCCAAACTTGGAACTGAAGGAGGAACTAGTTTATCAGAGAAAGATTTAATCCAAGAAGAAGGATCATTAGCTGAAATGTCAACAGAATTACAGGATCCTCTTTATCAACTGATTTGCTTCCAGACTAGTGAAGAAGGGGAACAGGGAGATAAGCTCTGACAGTAGCGAAGCCAACCCTCTTTTTTCTTTTTGGAAAGAAGTTTCTTAATAATGGCCGCTTTTCTTTGGTAGATTTTGTTGTCTACTGTTCAAGTTTTATATTATTATAAGCAAATGTCTAAATATCTGAGGAGGCTCAATATTTTTTTAAATTAAATCAAGCACCTACCAATTTGACTAATCCTATCTTCCCTGATGATCGGGCGCCTTCGGCCGCTCGGTGATTTTCGGCTGCTTTCGTGAGTTCGTGACACAACGGAAAGCGGCGAGCGGCGGTGGCCAGTGGTGTGTCACGGTAACACGTGTCTTCGGACCACTTCAGTATGTAGTTATCTGTGACCACTCTGTTACCGATCTTTGAAAACGACGCGCGTGCGCTCCAAAAGCTTCTTAATATCGATATAGTACATTGCAGAATATTATTCATTTTGTTTTAAATTATAGTCTACTGTTTTTAAGTTTAGTCCTTAGGTAGGTTCCTAATAAATGCCGCACGCAATGCTGCATGTATGTGGCTTATCCGTTAACTACTAGTAATACCTAGCTTATTTTTGTTTTGTTCTAGTTTTCCAAGAAATGAGAACCTTGTGTAACCTGTTTCTCATATCATGTTCTATAACAGGGTATTTCAGCAAGATTCGGCGCCAGCTCATGGAGCGAAGAGCTTACAACCTGGCTAACGGCGCGTGAAATCGACTTCATCCGGCACGAAGACTGGCCTTCCTCCAGTACAGATTTGAGTCCGTTAGATTACAAGATATGGCAACACTTTTTTTTTTCTCTCGACGGGGAAAATCATCATTGACGAAACCCGCTCTTGGGTGGAGCGGGAGACAGTGTCAGAGTCTTACTGACTAAAAACCCCGCGCCGTTCCTTCTAGCCTTCATACCGGGGCTCGGCAACACTTGGACAAAAAGGCCTGCACAAAGCCTCATCCTGATTTGGAGTCACTCAAGCAAGGCATCCTTGATTAAGGCAGCCGCTGATATTAACATGGACCTCGTTTTTGCTACGATAGACGACTGGCCGCGCAGATAGAAGGCCTGTCCCATTATTTGGGGTCGGGTCTCCTCACTTTCCTGCGCCAAGTGGCTCTATCTTGGATTGTCAATTTTGGCAACTGGGCTTTCTTGAGGTCCCTCTCTATATTTGACCACCAGGTCAATGGCGGGCGGCCTCTACCTCTTTTTTGTTCTGGTAAGCTTAGGGCGATTTGGACCACGTGGTCCTCACTACGTCTTTGGACGTGTCCATACCAACGAAGGCGATTCTCAGTCATCTTATCGGAGATTGCTGCGACTTTGAAGCTTCCCCGAATGTGTTCATTCCGTACTTTGTCAAGTTTAGTCACACCCCCTGCCCATCTTAGCATCTTCATTTCGTTGGTATGGACCTTTTGTACTTGCGTCTTTTTTGCTGTCCAACATTCGGAGCCATACGTACGCTGGACGGACTGCAGTTTTATACCCTTTGTTTTTATCGGGAAACGTGGTTCGCACAGTACACCTGTTAGTGACCGCCATTTCTGCCAGGCGACACTGATTCTATGCGTCACATCGGCGTCGACGATGGCGTCTGTTGTGAGCATGGAGCCAAGGTATTTAAATTTCTCTACCGTGGCAATAGGAGTCGATCCAATGTATATAGTAGCCGGTACCGTGATTCCACTGAAAGAGCACTTCAGGTATTCGGTTTTGCTCCTGCTAAACTTCAGGCCATACCGTTCCAGGGACTGTCTCCACGTATTTAAAAGGTCTTGCATGTGCTGAGCGTTGTATCCGGTATATTCTTGGTAAGATAGTCCATCACCAAGTTAAATAAAAGCGTGCTGAGAGCAGAACCTTGATGAACTCTAACTGCATCACTAACCCCTGCCAAGCTTCGAACTCTTGTGCTAGCATTGTTGTACATATCCCTGACAAGGTCAATGTAATAATCTGGTATATTTTGAGCACGAAGAGCCTGCCAGACTAACTTACGTGGTACTCGATCGAACGCTTTCTCGAGGTCAATGAATGTTAGGTGTAGGTCCTTTTTGTTGGTTCTATATTTCTCCATCAGTATTCTGATTATTTGAATAGCGTCAGTGGCCGATCTAGATGCTGTAAAGTCAAACTGATTAGGAGATATTATAAAGATATCGGTGAGACGTCTATTAATGATTCGTTCCCATATTTTAAGTTTATGCGAGGTTAGTTTTATTCCTCTGTAACTTTCACACTGTGCCACATCACCATGTTTTTATAAAATGGAATTAAGTAGCTTTGGCACCACGACTCAGGAATGCGTTTGGTGGCCAGAATTATGTTAAATAATTTAGTCAGCCAGGCTACGGCTATTGGGCCAAGACGTTTTCAAATCTCCACTGGTATCTCGTTAGGGCCGGTAGCTTTCCAGTTTTTAATTTTAGCCAACGCAAGTCTAACTTCGGCTACATCTACTTCGAAAATTGGTCCAAATGTGGGCTCACACCTTGCTGGATCTTCATTTGGGGAATTCCTCATTGAGAAGTTCTTTATAATATTCATACATCTGTTTCTAATTTCTGCATCACTTGATAGTAATTTTTGGTTTTTACTTTTTATGTACTTATTAACTTTAATATCCATAGTGTCCCTGCCTAAATTTTGCAATTTTAAGTATTTCTGCAGTTTTAGCGTTTTCCAAATTATATATATATAAAAGTTGTTATTCCTGATTTCCCGCTCCTGTGCTATGCATCTCTTTGCAACTTTTTTTGCTTCTTTATATTTGATCCTATCTTCGTCCAGATGTGAGCTTTGTTATGTTTTAAGGGAAGCTTTCTTATTGGCTAGAGCCTTTCACCCTATCGTTCCACCACCCAGGGGACTTTTTTTTACCAGGAGGGCCTTTGGAGACTCCCAAGATCTCTGCTGCTTTTATTCTACACTCTGCTTCAAAGTTAGACTACATATTTTCAAAATCGTGGAGGTCATTTTGAATAATCTTTATTATCATAACGTTCCCATCGTTGGGATGGGTCTGCCAAATACCAGCTTACTGCGCTGGAGTCGATTGAGAGGAGAGCCAAGAGAATCATCGGTAATGATGCACTTGTTGAGTCAAAACTCTCAAGCCTTGGGCACCGTCGCCGAGTTCTTGCCTAAAAGTTTTGCATCGTTTACATTTCGAGGAGTGTGGAATTGGAATTGCACAATCTAACTCCGCCAAGTCCGTTTCATCATCGGACCCTAGACGTATGGCGTTGCGCCACCGGTGCATGGTAGACATCCCACCCATACGCGCAAAGCGTTTAGAGAAAACATTTATTGTGCGTACAGCCAAGGGGTGGAATTCCCTGCCGAAGTCTGTGTTTCTTGATAGCTATAGCTACAACTTAGGGGTCTTGAAGTCAAAAGTGAATAGGGTACTTCTAGGGATGCATGCTCCATCGTCGACCACTATCGTCGCTTACCATTAGGTGATATGGTGGTTAAATGTGAGACAGTTATCAATAATAAATAAATAAAATGAAAATCATGCTTCGAAAAATGCAACGAAATCATGCATCGCGCAATCAAAGTCCTCCGCACGATTTAAATATATACGACAGCCCTATATCAACTATCGGGCAGTTGCTCACCAGACATATCACCAGTCTGGCCGGAGGATCCTCCCTTTTCAATGGTGGTATGTGGGACTTCACTGTCTGTTTCGCATACCTCCAAAATAGTATGCAGAAACTCAACCGGATAGTGGATTTCTTCAGCTTCAAATTATGTCAGCAAAATATCGCTGCTAAACTGCTGCTTGGTCGTTCTAAGTCGTCAATATAGCTCTTTCTCCACAGATTGAGCCACACCTGAATAATTTCTTTCTATCTACTTTTACTTTTTTCTTAATTTTTCTGTGTCGTACTGTCCGTCCGAAAGGTCTGGCCTCACCCGTGTCAGGCGCGCGACCGCCTTGCAAACCGCCTCAATTACTCATTTCAAAGAGCTTGCCCACTTCATCGAGTAGCACAATGGGCCGGTACGCGGACGGAGAGTCCGCAGGGCGCCCTGGCTGGGACCAGTTTTCCCATCTTCCAGCAACTGGCCCCTCTCCAAGCATGCGCTGAAGAGCCCTCTTAGTCGAGGCCCGAGAGCTTTCATGGCCAGGACCCAGGCTTTACCAGGCAAGCCGTCGGGTTACAAACATCAGCTGGATTCACAGGTAATTTTTGATGTTGCCACCACTAATGCATTATCTAGCATATAATATTATATATCCAAATCAAATAACAGATGCGGTAAGAGATTTCTTCTACGTATATTAGATCATCACCGATCGGAGACAAATACAGTGACAAATAAGTTGTTGGGCAACGCAGTTGCTGGCGAGCTCTCTCCCTTAAAGATAGGTCTTTGAGTCTGGCTGGTATTTTTAAACAAAAACAGGAATCGAAATGTAGTCTTTAATACTCTGTGTTCGATGCTGACAGGCCGCACATTTTTTTACGTGTTAATATCAAAATGGAAACTTTTCATGCAATTTTATTATCAATTTGTGTGGTTGGGTGCCTGATTTTAATAATTGCATTTATTTGTATTATAGTATTTATCGTTTCGTATTATATTTATGAGGAAAAACAAAATGAGAAACTAAAACTACATATTTCAACAATGAGATCAAGGTGGTCAACAACACAACCATATTGGTACTAGCCATACCAATCAAATTATAATATGATTTGCATATAGCCTGGCTGGCAGTTTGGAATAATATAATTTGGAAATACCATCCTGCAGGTATGTACTAAAGTATACAATTTATACACGTAGTATTTTTTATATGTCTTTGAATCAAGAACATTCATAACTATAAGTCGTCCAGGGGTTCCGCTAATTTTTAAATGAAAATAAAAAAAAGTAACTCTTGCGTAACCATTAAATTATTATTATTATTTTATAGAGTAGAGCTAAGAGCTCCGAAAGAAACGGACTTAAAATGAATATGACCAAACCAAAGTCATGGTTAACATTCATGTATCACCCACTCCTATCAAGATCGGAGACACACTCGAAGTTATGGACGACTACGTTTACCAGCCTGAGATATACGGTCCAGTTAAGTAGGTCTAACTTCTAGAAAGAAGTCAATAAAAACGGTCAGTAAGAACTCAATCGTACATGTTGTATAATACATAGACACTAACAGATTTAGAGGTTTCTAATGTGATGTCATCAATAAATTTTTTTTTGCGTTTAGATTTTGAAACATCAATTGAATTGAAGATACAAACCACGGAGTAAGTATAGAAGAGGAGATGTTGTAATAAGATATCCCTAAGAAAAAAAGCGTGACATTTTGCGGGCTGAGGGGGTGTTAGACTCCGCCCTTTTTTTTATTTGCCATCTGCCGGTCAATAGCAAAATTACTTGCTCGTTCTGTTGATTTTATTTCGTAGTTACGTAACATCTCACACTAGATGTCATTAAGTGCAGGATGCAACAGGGCCGCACTCAGAATTACCAGGGATATCTGTTTTTTAAATTAATTGTGTAAACCATCCGATACGTATATTTTTCATTGAAATAGTGATACTATTATTTGATGAATGACGAATGAAGATCATTCGAAATTCATCAAAAACCTTTTTATTGTAACATTTTTTTTATTCTATTTTTATTAGGTTTTACTTTTTTAAAGGCTTATTTTGATAGAAAGAATTATCAAGATTGATTAAAAAGCTAGTTTAAAAAAAACACGTGTTTACGTCTGAAAACATTCAATATTAGTAGATTATGTGACTAGGGGATAAAGCAGTGTCTTAAAGTCGCGGGTGGCATGTTGAATTCCGAACGAAACGAAGGTTGCTGATTTTAATCCCGAACGTTAGTGACGGATTTATATAATTAACTCCCGAGCATTGAGAGGGAGATTATAAAGAAACCAAAGTGAAGTGAGGATTTCAAGCCGCCCAAGACAAAGACAGTGTTATCCCCGTGTTCCATACTCTACTTTTTACACCAAATTTGAAGTAATTAAAAAACAATTTGGTCGACCAAATCATATATTAGAGGAATATAAGTATTATACTCGTATTAACAAGTTCATCAGCCGTGGGACAATTGGTAAAATAATTGGCTTCTAAATACTGCCCTGTATTTTTGCTATTTGACGATACATGGCGACCTGTTTACAAAATTATATAAAAACTACAAAAATAATATTTTGGCGATTAAAGGACCTTTAGGAATGAATGTTGATCAAATTTGAGTACGTATGATTATTAAAATATATTAATACTGAGCTCTACGTGCCTAAATATATTTAGTTCCCATGACACAAAGTGTCGCTATCTAAAGTCGAGTAGAATTATATTTGGAAATGCTGACTTTAAGAGATTTTTCTAGAAGTATTTTAATAAATTATGCATAAAATAACTTACAAATGAAATGTGATGGCATCCATTGCATCAGAACGTTTATCCAAGTAGTGTTTACAAGATAAAATGCAACACTTAATTTTTTTATTTTTCTATCGCGAATATGATGCCAAATAAGTAGGTTTACGAAGTTGTGTTCATCCGTATGTCACAGCCACTTTTTTCGGAAACTATAAGACCTATACCAGTTGAAACCAGTTGAACTTGGTATGCAGATGAGATGTATTCTGAGAACCGCATTGAGATTTACACACAAAAATAAAAAAGAAACAATAAATTTTGGGGCGTATGGGTTATTTATAGATAGGTCTATAAAAATTATATTGAGGTAATTTTCTAATATCGTTTTTTCCTAAACTGGAGATACTTCCAAAGTGGTAAAATGTGTCCCTCCTACCCCCCCCCCGTAACTTCTAAAATAAGAGAATGACATAACTATGATATACATTACCATGCAAACCGCCAACGAAAATTGGTTTGGACAAGATATAGTTACATAGTAGTATTTTTTAAAACGTCATAAATCTAAAAAAAAGCACTCATTATTAAAACATCGATCAAAGTTACAAAGAACTATTGATGTTAATTTCCTATATTATAGCTTCGTTTGTCCGCACATTTAAGAACGATGATCAAATTTGTATGAGACTCATCCCCTCTATCCAACAGATACCAACAGATTTGAAATAGGTCATTCGAAGCGTCTAGTTGAATAGAGTTTTTTTTATGGCAATATATCTCAAAAGTATGGGGTTTAGGTTTTATAAGACATTATATTTCGACCTGTGACCTGTGACCTGACGGTGAAAACCGGGAGTGATCACCGTATGGTAAGAGGCACATTGAATATTAATGTCAGGCTTGAAAGATCTCGACTGATGACGTCTACGCTCCGTCCTGCACAGATCCAGATCCAAAACTCCGAGAGCTTTCAGCTCGAACTTCAAAATCGTTTCGAGTGCCTTGAAAGCTCCGTGGACAAATATAATGATGGGTTCGTGGAAGCTGTCCATACAGTCGGGTCGCAGTTCTTTAAGACTCGTACAAGTAAGACCAAAAGGCTTACAGATCAAACTCTCGAGCTCATGAAGAAGAGGCGTGAAATAACTTTGCAGTCTTCATATGACGTGTGCACGTACCGGCGGCTCAATAAACGGATCTCGAAGTCTCTGAAAAGCGAACTTCGCAGATTTAATACCGAGAGGATTAAAGACGCGATTGAGCGGAATAAGGGCTCCAAAGTATTTGCACGGGATCTGTCTATTGGGCAGAGCCAGCTCACGAAACTGAAGACCGATGATGGCAGAGTTATATCCGCCAAATCGGAGCTTCTGGGAGAGATCGAGGCTTTTTATGGACAGTTATACACGTCAGTCTCCAAACCCGATACAAATCTAGCAAACGACCCAAGAGCTAGATTGACTCGACACTACACTGAAGATATTCCGGACGTCAGCCTGTACGAGATTAGGATGGCTCTGAAGCACTTGAAGAACAACAAGGCGTCGGGTGAGGACGGAATTACGGCTGAGCTCCTGAAGGCGGGTGGAAAACCGGTCCTAAAAGCCCTTCAGAAGTTATTCAATTCCGTCATACTCGAGGGAAAAACGCCGCAGGCATGGAGCAGAGGTGTGGTGGTACTTTGCTTTAAGAAGGGTGACAACACCCTGCTTAAGAATTACAGGCCCATCTCACTTCTGAGCCATGTCTACAAGCTGTTTTCAAGGGTCATCACGAGCCGTGTCGCGCGCAGGTTTGACGACTTCCAGCCTCCCGAACAAGCCGGATTCTGAAAAGGTTTCAGCACCGTAGACCACATTCATACGCTGCGGCAGGTTATACAGAAGACCGAGGAGTATAACCTGCCTTTTTGCCTAGCGTTTGTGGACTACGAGAAAGCCTTTGATTCGATTGAGACTTGGGCGGTGCTGCAGTCTCTCCAACGGTGCCAAATTGACTATCGGTACATAGAGGTACTGAAGTGTTTGTACGAAAACGCCACTATGTCAGTCCGACTGGACAGGACCAGATCTCGAAACCTATCCTTTTGCAGCGGGGTGTGAGGCGGTGTCTTCTCGTCCAACATACCACAGTGTCTCAAGACGAAAGTCTATGATCAGTGCGTGTTGCCAGTGATGACATATGGCTCCGAAACGTGGTCGCTCACAATGGGCCTCATCAGAAGGCTTAAAGTCAGACAAAGGGCAATGGAAAGGGCTATGCTCGGGGTTACCTTGCGTGATCGAATCAAAAATGAAGACGTCCGCAGGAGAACTAAGGTTGCCGACATAGCGCAAAGAATTGCCAAACTTAAGTGGCAATGGGTAGGGCACATTGCTCGCAGAACAGATGGCCGTTGGGGCCGAAAGGTACTGGAGTGGCGACTGCGTACCGGAAGACGCAACGTTGGAAGGCCTCCAACAAGGTGGTCTGATGACCTGGTGAAGGTTGCGGGAAGCTGATGGATGCGAGACGCGCAGGAGCGTTCGTTGTGGCGACGCTTGGGGGAGGCCTATGTCCAGCAGTGGACTTGTATCGGCTGAAACGATGATGATGATGATGATATTTCGACCTAACCTAACCTAAGTATTGTTACGTACGTAGGTAATTAAATGCCGTTTAATTAACAGAGAACTTTATTCACCACAAACAATAAGTAATTTGTCCAGTCAACAATAATCCAAATCACAGTTAGCACTAGAGTTCCGTTATACTATCGCCTCGGTCGTTAGATAAAATCACTTTGCACACTTAGGTAGATCGCTCTCGTTCGCAGTCGAAATCAAAACTGACTCACTTTCGTGGAGCAATCGCTGCTACCCCCCTAGGGGGGCGCGGCTGGCGAGATCGGGGCTTCGCCCCCTGCTCGCGGTATCATTGAGCACCCGCAACGACGGGTGCCTCTCTGGGTTGCCTATTTAGGCGTAGTGTCTCTGTTTATTGGGCAGCGTGAGCGTCTCGGCTTGCCGCTTCTTCGCGACTCCCCGGCGGTCCGTCCCCGCCAGGTGAAACCCCCGGTTGCCCGGGGGAGGCCCAGCGACGAGGGGGCCGATTTGGTTGACGCTCCCCATTGTTTGGTGCGTGACCCCCGTCTGTCACGCTTCCAGGTCGAGCCGGTCACGCTCCAGACTAAGGGGTCGTGTATCTGTGTGGGTGTGAGCGGTATTGTGTGTGTTACACCGCTCATGTAGGCGACTGGAGGTACGACCGCGCCGTACGTCCAGTGCGTGGGTTTCGTGCGTGTGGAGTCGTGAGTGTCTGGTATTCGGCGTACGCCATGCCTATATTAACTTAGCACACAGCGCGCGCCGAGCGTATGTTTCGTTGTGGAGTCTATGTGGGTGGCTGGGTCGCGTGTTGGTGTATGCGACTCAGTCACGGGATGAAGCATGGTAGAGTGCTAGTAGGGCCGTTAAGCCGTCGAGGATAACCAGGGCCGGGTCTTGGCCCTGCCTGATGGCCTGTATTAGGTCCATCAGGACTTTAATGGCGCAGGCGGTGAACTCCCTCCGCTCTTCCGGAATAGGGGGGGGGGGGTGATCCCTTTCACCGGGTTAGGTTCTGTGATGGGGGCGCCCTGGGGTGCCTGGGGCCGTCTTCGTGTGGACTCTGCGTGGTTCTTAGGGGCCATTTGTGTCTTGGCGCTCCCGTCTCCTGTCTCTTGGTTAGTCGTCGCCTGCGCCATTGCAGGTGCCCGACTTGGTTGTTGTTGGGTGGGGGGGGGAGGGGGCTTGTTCCTCCCCTTTTTCTTCCCTCCCCTCTTCCCCTTCCTCCGCCCTGTGGAGGGGGCTTCCCTGACTGGTGGCCCATTTGCCACCGCCATCAATGTGGCGCTTGGGGCCTCTGTCTCCTCGATGTTAGCGACCTGGGCGATAGTCTTCCCAGGCCGGGCTGCTGCCTTTGTATAGGCGATAGTACCGGCGTGCCTATTCTGTGCTTCCTGGGCGAACACGGGGCAGTCGCGGTTCGAGGCGGGGTGTTGTCCGCCACAGTTGGCACACGTTGCCGGCTCTGAACGCGGCCTCGTACAATCCCGCGCCGAGTGCCCCTCTCCGCACCGCACACACACCAGTGGGCGGTGGCACTGCTTCGAGCTGTGCCGGAACTCTTTTGACAGCGGTGGCACTGTGCCACTGACTCACTTCCGTTCGGGGGCTCGTATTTATACGCGGAGCAGAGAAAATTCTAGATGCTGACGTCTCAGGATAGATCCAGAACAATAGAGTTGCGTCGCGGGGCCATAAATCAATTTTATTACTTTGTCCTTCGCGAGTCACTCACGCGAACTTCGACTCTATTGTTAATGGCGGAAAGTACCATTTCCCTTATCCACCTACAGATACCTACAGATTACATACCTACTAAATAATAGGTACAACAAGTACTTATGAAGGAATGTTCCAGATCTTGCCAGGCTAGGTAGGTACTTTGGTTCTAAAGCTTTCGAACAGCAATGCGTTTTAATTATTCGTTGTCACTCTTTATTTTGTCGGAGATATGACGTGTTGAAGTTTAACGGCGTAACAGTATTTTTAGGGCATAATATAACATAGTATTATCCGCCTTAAATATAACATATTTTGGAATGCGGCTTGGCGAGCACTCGTACAGTACTCCTCTCTCTTCTATAAAAATATTTAAACGAGGGCATTGCGTAAAACTGTCCCCAAAACTGACAACTGTTTCAAATCTGTTGTTGACAAAGGGCATTGCGTAAATCTCTTAGCGAGCACCAGCTGATTTGAAAGAGATAAGTCTAATTGAATAAAGTTCTTTTTATTATGGCTGCATACCCAATATGGTTTAGGTTTTATAAAATACTAGCTTTGCCCGCGCGGCTTCGCTCCCGCTCTTCCCTACTCCACCCTACTATACCCAACTCTACCCTACTCTACCCTACTCTACCCTACTCTACCCTACTCTACCCTTCTCTACCCTACTCTACCCTACCCTACCCTACTCTACCCTACCCTACCCTACTCTACCCTACTCTACTCTACACTACCCTATTTTTTTTTCCATAAGAACCTTCTCCTCACAATAACAATCACAACAAAAAAAAAAAAATCAGCTAAATCGGTCAAGCCGTTTTGATGCCAAGTCGTGACAACGGAAAACGGGGGTCATTTTTATATATATATATAGATTTTATTTTAACCTAACCTAACATCAAAACATCTCCTCAATTCTTACATCGATCAACAGATTTGAAATGTATCTCAATTGAAAGATCTTAGCAAGCCGAGAAATTTTTACTCTGGTGACATCTCTCATGTCGTCTCAAAACACTTCGGTTAGGTAGGTTACGTTAACATAAAAATGTTTAAAAAAACCAGAACCCCATACTTATCAGAACCATAGTAAAAAAATCTCGCCTTGCCAAGATCTTTCGATTTAGATACATTACAGATCTGTTGATTGATGTAAGAATTGAGGAGACGTTAGGTTAGAATAAAATAAAATAAAATATCTTATAAAACTTAAACCCCATACTTTTGAAGTATGTTGCCATAATAATAAGAACTCTATTCTACTAGACGCTTGGAATGACACCTGATTCAAATCTATTGGTACTCTCTAAGAGATTTGGAACAGTGTCATATTTTGGGATAGTTTTACGCAACTCCCTTTGTCATATTTTGTAGAACCATACAAAACTAGATTTGTGTTTCTACCCGGTAAATACCCAAATTGAGTTTTTTTACCGGGGTAAATACCCAAATGGTGGGTATTTAATTTTTTAAAGTATTTTATACATTTTAAGCAATAAAAAAATGTTTATCAAGTATATTTTTATGCATGAAATGTACCTACATGGTGATGGCAAAGAATAGTTTTCTTAGTAAATTGCACGTCCGTATTTTTAAGTATTCTAGTTGGCAGTTTATATTACATTTAAATATAGTAGTTTTAATTAGAAGACCATTTGATTATCACGGTATGTCATAACAAATTATCTATCTATCTATCTTCTATCAGTCTATGGTTGGGGAAAAAGTCTTTTCGCATTTAAAAAAAAAATTCAAAACATTTTTTAATATAGTGTAGAAGATAGGAAGATACGAGGAGGGGGAAGACCTATATAAGGCGATGCAGTACCGGCACCTGCCCTCATCATTCTCCGCTCGACGCTCGCCCCGATCGGACGTGCCGCCCTGTGCTCCGCGCCCGCTCTGTGCTCCGTGTCTCGCCCCACCACTCGTCTACGTCGCGCCACGTCATCAGTGGTCACCCGACCACGCTCACTATCCGAAGCCGCCTTTTTCGAGGCAGTGGACGATAGATACTTTCCTTAACGGACATTGTCGAAAACGTAGTGCCCCTTCAGGGAAAAGCCACAGTTTCGTGGTCCTTGGTGGGATACCTTACGGTGACAACAAAGCCAAGGGGGTGTTGCCCCGATACACCCGCCGAACCCCTTCAGGGCTAGGCAGTTAATTGGAGTCGGGAGCTAGGTCTTGGCCTTGGGGGTGGCCGCTAGTTTTACCTGACCCAAGGCGTTCCTCAACTGACACCTTATATCGAGAAACTGGCGTACTGAGCGTGCGACAAATATATATACTGGCCGTTGCTTTAAGGTTCCATGAAGTTGCTTTAGTCCTAGGTAAATCCAAATCACATTCCCGGAGGGGGCCTGAGTGGCACAAACCAAAGCGACGACTTGACTTTGGAAAAAGGTGTTTTCACTATAATAACTGAACAAGAACTCGAATATATTATTTATGACAAAATCAAAATGCAAATCTCTTATCAAAACTTACCTTAAAGATCTGAATTACGTTGAAACAGAGAAATTATTAATTATTCATTAACATTATTATTACACTTCTTATTATTAAAAGTCATTATACTCTGTCATGATGATTCTATTAGATCTTAGAGACATAACACATGTACACACATGCACCCACTCACCTCACACACACGCACCCACGCCATCGCACATAACCAACCATACACACACACACCATCATATACCTACAAACATACACGCTCCATCACCATACAACTTACTAACTCTCTTACATATTTATATAACTCTCATTAATATTGATGTATTATTTTAACATTTAAATTCTTCTTGAACTATGATGAAAGAGACTGGTCTCCACGACACAGGGAATCCTAGTGTGGAGACCCAGGCACGGTAATAATATCATACAGTATTGTAACTCGGTCGTTTCTTTGAAATAAATGCCTACAGCCGCGCGGTACGTAAACATGCGATAGGGATGCCCGCCTCCAGCATTCTAATTACATTTGCCTACTTTGTGTTTCCATTTAGTTTGGTGATTGTAAATATACTTACTTATTTATATAAATAAAATACTTTGTGGATTGAATAGGAAGTGTTCAATAAAAATGCGTGTTGTTTTTTGATTGGTAGATTTAAATAAAATGCTTTTTCTAGTATTATTCATACACATAGTTCAATAAACCACTATTATGAATAATAAAATACCTTGTCTTTACAATGCGTTCCAAATGAGAATAGGATCGATTGCATGTTGTGACGTCACGATTTACTGTCAAATCGAGGAAAGAAATTTTGAAACTTTAACTATTTTACGAAAAATTTAATTTATTTACGAACTGTGAACGAAAAAAGTTTAATCAGAATTCAGTTCTTCAATTTTACTCATCTCCAAGTTTCTCAATTTAGACCAAATTTCTTAGATTTGACAGTAAATCGTGACGTCACAACAAAAAATCGATCCTTTTCTCATTTGGAACGCACAGTACTTTGAATTATACAAAATAACAATAATCGCGCGATAATTGTTAAAACAAACCGTCGTGTCCGTTCGTCACTGCGGCACAGTTGCGACGGCCGCGACTGTCTACATGCCGAGCCCATGCTACAACCGAGGCGCGTAGGTATAGTTTGCGTTTCGTCCGTTTGTATGAAGTTGGAATACTGTATGATATTATTACCGTGACCCAGGTGCGTCAAGTGCCTGGGCGAGCACGAAACAAGTGACTGCCCCCGTCCCAAGGACCGCACTCAGTGCACAGAGCCTCCCAGCTGTGTGCTGTGCGGCCAGGCTGGGCACCCGGCTAACTACCGGGGCTGCCCAAAAGCCCCCAGAATTTCTCCCAAGCTGGCAAAGCGCTTCGCCGCCCGCCAGCAAAGGGAAGCACCCTCTGCTCAGCTCCCCGAACGCCTTGCCCCCCAACCGAGATTCCGTTTGGAACAAGCTGACCCACCAGAAAGCCCTCCCGGCTCTGGTGGCAGCTAAGCCTTCCCCAGCTCTGATGGCTAAGCCCATCCCAGCGCCAATCCCCGCCCCCGTGGCCCCTGTAGCCCCAGCAGCCCCCATCAAGGCACCCCAGCCCTCTGGGGTAATTCCTCCGAGAACAAAGTCAATCGGAAAGATTATCACCAAGCACTACGTCATATTCATGACGCAGGATGCTAGGGACCTAGCCGAGAAACTTCACGTCGCTGAAGCAACCGGCCAACTGACCTAAGCCAAGCGCCTGGAATTCTTCGACCAGCACGAGTCTGTGCTGTTCGAACTTGACAAACTGCCCGCTGTCTCTCCTTAATGGATAGACAAAAGAAAGTTGGTACCCACAAACCCCGTTCCCTAAAGTTAGGTTTCTTCAATGCGAACAGCATTACTTCCCAGCGTGATGAGATCGCCACATTCCTCCGTGACCATCAGATAGACATCTTCCTCATACAGGAAACCCTCCTCAAGCCCCACTATAAAGACCCTAAAATTGCGAACTATCGCATAGTTCGCAATGATAGGACCCGCTGTCACGGTGGTGGCACCCTCATTTATTACAAAAAGGAACTTTACTGTACTCCCATAACTCCACCCGCGCCCCTATCTCAGCTTGAATACTCGGCTTGTCGGCTGGGCATGACCGGTCATCAATCGATCACCGTCATCTCCGCCTACTGTCCCCCTTCGTCAAACAGGGTTGACGAACTTTCCGCTTTCACTAGTGTCCTCACTGCCTTTTTCAGCCTGAGCGACTCCGTCATCCTGGCGGGCGACCTCAACGCTAAACATCCCGCATGGAATAGTAGTTTGACCAACCCCAGAGGAAAGGTCCTATTCAACCTCGGTGCATCCCTCAATTTTGACGTCATCGGTCCGATGAGTCACATTCACTTTCCCCATAACCCCAACCATAGCCCCAACGTGCTCGATGTGGCGCTCCTAAAGAATGTAAACCTCCGTTTGCAATCTATAGAAGCGATACATGAGCTCAACTCTGATCACCGTCCCGTGGTCATGCACCTTGGCTCCCGCTCGGGCAACCTCGACCCCGGCCAGCCCCTGCCCCGTCCCAAATGGTTACTGTCACTGACTGAAAGAAAGTAACCGAACGTCTGAAATCGACCACGTCACCCCATTTGGATTCCATCCCTGATCACATAGTATCAGTCACTGAAACGGCGGAGGCGATCGACTCGCTCACAGAGCACGTACAATCCGTCCTGAACGATTGTTCAAGGGAGATCCCGGCGACAGAGGACTGTCGCTGGAAAATCCCGGCCGATGTACGGGCTCTGATGACCGAGAAGAACGCTGCTATCCCCGCGCGTACAGCTCTTTCCCCTGCGACGCTAACAAGGCTCACATGCGTAAATTACAGCGTACTGTAAAAAAGCGCATGATTGAGCTGCGTTCTGCCCGCTGGGAAAAGACGCTCAGTGAACTCGAGCCCACCCACCTCACCTTCTGGCAACTTCAGAGGAGGCTTCGCTCCACCGAAGAATCCACCATGCCCCTCGCACACGCTCACCCGCACAGATGGGAGTGTCGCTTTTGACAACTCCGAGAAAGCGGAATGCCTAGCCGACATTCTCGAAGCCCAATTCTCGCCTAGCACTCTCCTAGTAGACCAAGCCCACACTGATATGGTGGATGCTGAAGTTGAACGGAGAGCCTCCCTCCCTCCGGTCGAAGACCCCGACAATCCACTAGCCCCCGTCACCCTAGATGAGGTAGTGGATATAGTCCAAAAGCTTCAGCCCAGAAAAGCCCCTGGAGCCGACGGCATCACAAACAGAGTCAAAGTCAAAGTCAAAGTCAAAACATTTATTGCGAACTAAGTGTACAATGGTGTTGTTGTTATCATGTCAGTACTTTTGACTTAGCAGCCTTCCCCCCCCCCCCAACTCATAGTGCTAAGGACCGCCATCTTCAACGGCGCATTAAGCAACAATATGTGGCAGGCCACCGTTATCGGTATCCCCAAACCAGGCAAGCCCAAGTCTGACCCCGCCAGCTACCGCCCCATCAGTCTCCTAAACGTTCTCGGTAAGATCTACGAGAGGCTTATTTATAAGCGGTTCAAAGATTATGCCGAAACCAAGGGTCTCATCCCCAACGAGCAATTCGGGTTCCGTACCGAACACTCGTGCATCCATCCAGTTCACCGCATCGTGGAGCACATAAGCGTTGGTTTCTAACGTAACGCGATGACGGGCGTTTTGTATTTCGACATAGCGAAGGCTTTCGACCAGAGACCTTTTAGAGACCAAAGAAAGCCCAAGACGAATCAGACAATTACTCTTTATAAGCGAATTTACGACAGATATTCGTCATGTGAGTGGGCAAGATAACGTCGTCGCAGATGCGTTATCACGCGTGGACAGTATACAATGTACGTCGAGTTCAATCGACTATGAAAAACTAGCATTAGAGCAAGGTCAAGATGTAGAACTTAAAACATTATTATTAGATTCAAAACACAAATTTAAAAAGTTCATTGTTCCTGGTACTAATCAATCAATTTTCTGTGAAGTATCAAACGAAAATGCAAGGCCCTACATAACGGAAAACTTGAAGAGAGGTATTCCATACGATACATAATCTTAGTCATCCTGGCACGCGCACATCGCGCCAGATGATTAAAGAAAAGTTTTATTGGCCAAATATGAATCGTGATATAGGATTGTAGACAAAGACGTGTATAGCATGTCAAAAATCTAAAGTAAACAGGCATATTATGTCTAACTATGGAAAATATCCACCAGCAGACAGATTTGATCACATACATATTGATTTAATTGGACCTCTCCCAATCACATCGGATGATTATAGATACTGTCTAACGATAATAGACAGAGGCACTAGTTGGCCCGAAGCTTACCCACTTAAAGAGATGTCAGCGAAAACAGTAGCGCATAAATTATATACAGAATGGATATGTAGGTTTGGTTGCCCTGCAAAACTCACGAGTGACCAGGGCAGGCAATTTGAAAGCAAAGTATTCACAATATTAATGTCGTATCTAGGAGTACAGAAGATAAGAACAACGCCATACCACCCACAGAGCAACGGTGCTTTGGAGAGGTGGAATCGATGTGTAAAAGCTTCATTAATGGCACGATTAAATAATAATAAAAATTGGATACACGAACTACCTCGCGTAATGTTAGGACTTCGTGCAGCCATTAAATCAGATTTAGGAGTCAGTGCAGCACAAATGGTCTACGGCCGCTCCTTACGATTGCCAGGTGAATTTTTTGTCGAAACAAGTAATAATTTAGATCCTCATACCGTTGTTCAGAATATTAGAAATAACATAAGACAATATAAGCCAGTAAATGAAATGAAGCATGTCTTGACCACATCTTCATTAAGACTAAAGGACAAATAGAGTCCATTGTATGCCCCTCAGCGGTAACTGATCACGACATGGCTATGACTGGCATAAGCACAAATGTCCCCAAGCCACCGCGAGAGAAAAAAAGTCGAGTGAAATATGACTTTGAATCTATTAAGTTGGAACTACAAGACACTGACTGGTCAAATATAATGGGAGAATCATGTCCGAATGCTGCAGCTTTCTCATTCATGTCTAGCCTGTCATCTATCATTGCCCGCAACTCCAAAACTGTACAAATAAGCAAACGTAAGTTAACTCTTAAACCCTGGATGACTCCCGGTTTGATCAAATGTTCTTTGCATAAGGACCGGCTCCATATGCAAGCCAAAAATAATCCCAATGACCCTATTAAAAACCGAATTTACAAGCGTTACAGAAATTTTTATCAAGATCTCCTACGTAAACTGAAAAATCAACACGATAGAGAAGAATTAGAAAACAATAAAGACCATCCTAGCAAACTCTGGAATACGATCAAACGAATTTCCAACCGCGTTGTAACCAAAAGCAAATCGCACAACCTTTGCCAAATTAAAGGCAATGAAATCGATTCACTAGATTTTTGCAATAAATTCTTTTCTAATGTAGGACAGCGACATGCAGACCAAATTTTAACTAAGCTTAACGAAACACAGGACTCACTAGCATCAAAAATTAAAATTCCAGATTCTCCCCTAAACTCTTTCTTTTTGCATCCGACTAATCCAGATGATGTTGAAAATCTTATTCTTCAACTCAAAGACAGCAGTGCCCCAGGCCTGGATGGAATTACAAACCGCATAGTAAAATATATCAAAAATCTTATCGTCGAACCGTTAACATATATTTATAACCTAAGCTTGTCTACCGGAATTTTCCCTGATATCTGGAAAGTTGCAGCAGTGACACCCATACACAAAGGTGGTACTACTGATGATCCCAACAATTTCAGACCTATCTCACTCTTAAGTACATTCTCTAAAATGCTTGAAAAAATAATTAATAAACAACTTATTCGCTTTCTGGAATCAAATAAAGTCTTATCAAACCAACAGTTTGGCTTTCGTCAAGGCAAGTCAACCGAGCATGCAGTATCACTCTTGACGAAAATCGTGTCTGATCATCTCGACAAAGGATTGTCATGCATCGGAGTTTTTCTTGACCTGGCGAAAGCCTTTGATACAGTTTCAATTTTAATTCTCCTTAAAAAACTAGAAGCAATCGGAGTGCGAGGTATTTGCCTTGAATGGTTTCGCAGCTACCTTACTGGCAGAAAACAATGTACTAAAACGAATTCCTATACAAGTAACACACACGATATAGCTTTTGGTGTACCTCAAGGCAGCATTCTTGGACCCACGCTCTTTTTAGTTTATCTAAACGATATGTCCTCAATTAACATTGAAAATGCAGACATTATAAACTACGCAGACGATACAGTAGTAATATTTCACAATAAAACATGGAATAGTGTAAAATATTCATCACAAACTGGACTCCAACGTGTTGTTGAATGGTTAAATAGCAACCTATTAACCCTAAACACCACAAAGACAAATTTTATTTGCTTTCACAAAACTGCTATCTCTGCACCACCACCTGACTTAGAGTTTATAGTGCATACTTGCCAACCATCTGCCGAAACATATATTGACCTAAACTTACCAACATGTAAATGCAAACAGCTAAATAAAGTAACACGCACAAAATATTTAGGAGTACTCATAGACGAAAAACTTAACTTCAGTGAGCATATTGCGGCAACATCTGCAAGGGTAAGAAAGATCATATTTGTAATGAAAGAGCTAAGAGACGTGGCTCCATTAAATCTTCTTCGGAAAATTTATACCACACTGTGTCAGTCGATTCTATCTTATTGTATCCTGGCATGGGGTGGTACCTCTTCTTCTCATCTCGTAGGCTTAGAAAGATCACAACGTGCAGTCCTTAAGACTATGATCAAAAAACCTTACCGCTTCCCTACCGTTCTCCTTTACAAAGAAACTCAGGTACTTAGTGTTAGAAAACTATACCTACTAAAAATCACTCTTCTCACCCATAAAGAAGTACTAAAATTACCAGACTATGAAAACATGGTGAGGAGGCGTGTGTTCAAGCTACCTATCATTCGCGTCAAAACAGAATTTGCCAAAAGGTTCAGCACCTATACGAAAACCCTGGTTTACAATAACCTTACCAAAATTCTTAGCTTAAGTAAACTATCGCTTCGTGACGCTAAAACTAAAATAACCAAAGAATTGATTGATTGGACATATGATAGAACAGAACTTTTTATAAGACAATTGTTATAATAAGGTATGATCTCATAGTTTTAAAATAAATAATAAGCATTAAATGCCATTAGTTCTAAGATTTTGTTATTTATATTCTATAGATAATATTAGTAATTTGTTATGTATAGAAATCCTTTATAGTTACTCTCCAATAATTTAGCTTGTATCTACTCTAATTAGTATCTTTGTAATATCAGATAAAATACACATATTACATCACTGTTTCACCTTGTTAATACGCGCATACATACTTATAATTTGTAACTCCAAAGAAAACTTGTATGCTTCCTGCGGGACAGGCCTAGCCTAGTGCAGGAAGTCTTCGGAAATTTATACTATGTTAATTGATTAATGAAAACAAAATGTTTAGCAATACCCACACCCTGTAACCTCTTTTCATTAATAAATATTATTATTATTTTTATATATTTATTTATCTCAGGACCCTGAGGTCCTGGGCCTTTAAGAGGCGTACAAGGGGCCGAAGCCAACTCGCAGAGGCCCTTTTGGTTACTATAATGGAACGTGATACCAACCGACGATTATCCCTGTACGCGCTATACTAGTGCACCCAAGGACAACCCCCGGTTTGAAAAACTATTGCGACATAATATGAAAAACAAATTAATAGGGCTATGATTTTTGGAGTCTTAAGTGGACTGGTAATATAGAGCTATGTTAAGACTATGGCCCCTGCCTGAACAATGTTATTAATATCCATCGATAAAAGGCAGGGGGTGACTTGCACACTCAATAAATGGGCCCCCTAAAACGGCCGCTAGCACAAAGCGACGTAGCAACAAGGGGGCAACATATCCTGAGGCGCTTGAGGAGTGGAGAGGCATACCACGGCTATCAGAACAATCCCGGAAGTACGGTCAAGATCCCTACCAGCACCTTACTGGATTATGCATCCATCTCCCGAGCATGTTTGCTCTTGCGACTCTCCACTCAAGCCAGCCAGTAAAGGCAAGAGAGAGGTGGGAGCTCTGTTCCTCGTCAGTGTTCACTACGGCCGGCCAATAAAGGCAAGCCGGAGATGAAGAACAGGAATTCTCCCGGGAGATCGGGTCCGTGGGGTCGCTAATACCCAACAGTTCGCCACAAAACTGCCCTGCGGATTGTATCTCTTTTAGTCTGGCCCCTCACCCTAGGTATGTTACGGTAAAGAAAATTCTACCGATACAGACCCAGGGCATGTTGGAGCACACAAGCCCCACCACGACGTCAACGTAGAGATACGACGATGGGGATATATATTATTATTATTATTATTATTATTAAATATGAAATGCAAAAGTTCCACATCATTTTTCGTTCATCCAGATATCAAAGATTGCACACACGTATTTTTAAGAGTAGATAAGGTAAAAAAGTCCCTAACATGTCCATATGAAGGACCATATAAAGTATTAGAAAGATCTGAAAAAGTGTATAAGATAAGATAGGATATTAACAGTTTCAATTGACAGACTAAAGCCCGCTTACTTATTGAAAGAAAGCGAATCTGAACAAACGAATAAAGATAAGAAAGTGACGCGTAGCGGTAGAGTTAGCAAAACCCCAGTAAGATTCTTGTAAACACATATAATTAGCCATACCTAAATAAATAATTATAAAATAACAAGTGAACATTGGTAATATACCTAGTATATGAAAAATGTTGACTAGACTTAATAATAGTACATAGATAATAATGTGATCGGTAGCATCATTTGCTGAGCCAACGGAAAAAAGTATTGACTTTATTTTACGAAAGCATCATTATAACGTGTAATTCAGTTGAGTAGTAGAGAACTTGAATTAGAGATAATATTCTGTTAAAAAGACCATTATTACAAAATGGGTAAAACATATAGTGTTGAAAAAAAAACCGAAGAAGTAATTATTACTCAAAACGGAGCGAATAATGCATCCAATTCACATGTTGAGCAGATAGAGAAGTACGGCATCATAATAATTGGCATCGCAATACTTATTGGCATCTACATCATATACAGGATGCTTAAAAAATGTAAGCAAGGAGCTCAGAAAATATTGCGCAAAGAGATGACAGTTTGGCATAGCAACATGAATATACCAATGGCACAACAAATGACGCAACCACAACATGCTGTATAGTGTTTATAGTGTAACAGTGACGTGTGTAATAACAGTGAAAACTAGTTAAAAAAAGACATTGTATCTAAACTCATATTTGTACTAAATTTATCAAAAAGTGTTTAGCAATATATGTGTACGCCATAAATCATAAATATCCAGATATATGCGATAAAAGGTAATAAACTTGTATGCACTTAGTTATCAAATGTTCTAATAAAAATTAAAATAAAACATCATACTGTGAATGTACTAGTAATACGATACTTGGCGAGTTGATATTATGAGCATTGTTATGGTAAGATAAAGCATTGTATTAGTAATGTAAGCTAATAAACATTTGTAATACTTATTCAAAATTATATAACATTCATTAAAAAAAGGGGGAATACGGTGGGGTGCATAGGTATAAATATAATGCCCTTAATAAACACACTTCAGTTGGCATTCGAACCTCGTACATAAATAAAAAAATTAGAACTGAAATGAAATGCAGTAAATTTGACCATTTGCCTATTGAAAGTGATAACAAAATTTTAAAATTTTATGACGGAACAAAAATTAAGCCTTTAGGGATAATTAAACCAGTAGTACGATATGGCAACATACAGAAACCATTAGAATTATTTGTTATTGAGGGTGGTACTATATCCTTAATAGGAAGGCAGTGGTTAGCCGAATTACAAATTAATATTCCTAGATTTGACTGTAATTTTATAGACAAAGGTAATAGGTATACACATAGATAAAGAGATTTGTAAATTAATTGACAGGTATAAAGTAGTGTTCAGCGGGGGGGCTGGGATGGTACGCGGGAGGCAAGGCCATATTGCGGGTTCGCGAAGGAGCTCAGCCCGTGTTCCATCGAGCGCGGCCGCTGCCCTACGCGCTGCGCGAGCGCGTTGACGCTTAGCTCAACGCGATGCATCATCGAACCCGTGGATTGCTCGGACTGGGCGTCACCATTGGTACCTGTTAACAAAGCGGATGGTACTTCACGGATTTGTGCGGATTACAAGTCAACTCTGAATCCGGTGTTACTGGTCGATCGTTACCCCTTCCAAGGATTGATGACGTTTTGGTAGCTCAATTACTAAGCAAAATTGATTTGTCAAATGCTTATAACCAAATCGAATTAGACGAATCTAAATAGTTCACTGTCTAAAAAGTTCACACACACAAGGGCCTATTTCGTTATAGGTAATAGGTTAGTATACGGTTTGTGGTCCAGTGTAGGTATTTTCCAACGAATTATGACAAATCTATTGCAGGGCATTCCTCATGTACAAGCGTTCCTTGACGATGTCATTATAGGGGGTAGAACTAAAACGGAACATTTAGAAGCCCTCGAGGCGGTTTTAAAGCGGTTAGCAGACAATGGGTTAAAACTAAGGAAGGATAAATGTGTTTTCTTGGTAGACAGAGTAAAATATTTAGGGTACGAGGTATCGAAAGAGGGTATTGGAGCGGACACAACCAAAATTGATGCCATTTTAAAGATGCAACGTCCAAAGATTTTATATATCCTACTAGTAAAATCTTTGGCAACGTCCTACGAATATATCGTAGCGACGGTCGTTCCTAGGTATGATAAACTTTTTCGCGAGATTTATCAAAAATCTGTTTCATATTACCACCGTTGCATAACTTACTACGGAAACAGGTTCCGTGGAAATGGAATAAAGACTGTGATCGGAGTTTTGAGGAAGTAAAACGTGCGCTAATCAGCAGTGAGGTACTGGCACACTATGATCCCAGCAAACCGGTGATCGTGACGTGTGACGCGAGCGCACGGGGCATTGGCGGGGTGCTGGCACAGCGCGGGGCGCACGGCGGTCGCGTATGTGTCACGATCACTCACTATCGCGGAGTGAAACTACTCACAGATTCACCGCGAAGCATTAGCTATTATTTTTTGTGTTAAATTTTTTTACCAGTAGGTACCTGTACGGGCGGAAGTTCACAATGCGTACCGATCACAAGCCTTTGGTGTCTATTTTAGGACCGAATGCCGGAATACCAACTATGACAGCAAGTAGAATGCAACGGTGGGCAGTGATTTTATCGGCGTATGAGTACGAAATAGAATTCATTAAAACTAACGCGAATTGTGAGGACGGCCTTTCGCGGTTGTCAAGTATTTAGTAGTGCGGCGGCGGTACGGGACGTAATATCGAAACAGACTTACCTTCATTTCGCACAAGACGCATTACTGTTAGATTACCAACAAATAAAAAAATACACAAATAAAGATCCCATTCTAAGCAGGGTGTTAGCTTACATAAGGGACGGTTGGCCAGAGAAATGTGACGTGGTAGGAATGCAGCCTTATTTTAATAGGAACTCTGAATTGTATGAGGAATTAGGGTGTATTATGTGGGGCCATAGGGTAGTTATCCCTCAAGATTGCCGCAAACGGGTTTTACTGTTGATTCATGAGCCGCATATGGGTGGGTGGGGATAGCTCGCAGCTATGTATGGTGGGCTGGCATCGACGAGGCAGTGGAGCGTGAGTGCCGCGCGTGCTCCACCTGCGCTAATCACGCGGACGCACCCCCCAGTGCTCCTCCTCGACCTTGGCCCTGGCCGTTAAAGCCATGGGTTAGACTTCACTTAGACTTCCTGAGCCCAATCGAGGGAAAGTTGTACTTGGTCGTGGTGGACGCGATGTCTAAATGGCTGGAAGTTTTTCAGGTATCAAGTACGGCAGCGCGTTATACTATTCCTAGACTTAGCGAACTATGGAGTAGGTTCGGTGTTCCGAAACAGATAGTTACGGATAACGGCCCACCGTTTACGAGTAGTGAATTAGCTTTCCTATACAATGACGGAGTGGAACACATTTTTACGGCTCCTTATCACCCGGTTTCTAACGGGGCGGCCGAAAATGCGGTTAGAACCATTAAAAAGGTTATAAAGGAAGCCTTAACGGAAAATAAAAATATTGAACGTTTGAATACGTTTTTACTACATTATCGAAACACCGAACATTGTTCTACAGGGGAAAACCCCTCCATGTTACTAATGGGTAGACATTTACGAACCCGGTTAGACGCATTGAAACCGGACCGGGAAGCTAAGATTCGGGGTGTGCAGAAACGACAAGTTGAAGGTAAGGGCGGGGTGAATAGAGAAGTAGGAGTTGGAGACGACGTGTGGTATCGCCAGTATTTAAAGGCGGAAAAATGGCAACCAGGTTCCGTGATAAAATCTACAGTGCGTTTCACTTAAGAAGTTCATCATCATCATCATCATTTCAGCCGATACACGGCCACTGCTGGACATAGGCCTCCCCCAAGCGTCGCCACAACGAACGCTCCTGCGCGTCTCGCATCCATCGGCTTCCCGCAACCTTCACCAGGTCATCAGACCACCTTGTTGGAGGCCTTCCAACGAAACTTAAGAAAAGAAACTTAACTTAAGAAAACTTAAGAAGTTACATCGGCGTAATGTTGGCTCCCCTGCTACACAAAAAGAAGGGAAAAAACGAAAGAGTTTCCTACTCTACCAAAATTGTTCCCCGAAATGTGAAACGAAATCGATTTTAACGGTAGCTGCAACACTTTTTGGAAAATTATGAGAGGAATGGGATTTTATTTTAAAAAAGTAGGTCTCAAAGGAAGTTGTTAATAGAGAGGAACGATACTGTGGCGTGGCGTTTTCGTTATTTGAAAGAATTGTAAGACAATCGAAATGGTGCCCAACGCCCTATACTTTATACAAAAATAGTAACAATAAAAAGAGGCAATTGGTAAACGTAGCGAAATATCAGTTAATCTCCCTAATATTAAGTAATTTCATTGCTAAAAATATGGCAACATTATTTTCAATGTTACCAACATGACAGCAATGTAACTTCTTAAGTGAAACGCACTGTACAGGAACCAATGATTTTAAAATCATAGACGCTAGTGGTAACGTAATCCATAGGCACCTCGACCAGGTTCGACGTAGATCTAGGAGTTCATTTGTAATTCCCACAAATTCAGCACCCCCAGTGGTGGAACCACCTGAGTCCAGTCAGAGCAGTCAGAGGCAAAGAGCTCGCGCAAGGGAACGGGGATTGGGAACCATACACCGCCAGTGGTGGTTTCCGAGCCGGTCGTGGAAAAGTTTAGCACGGCTCCTACCACCCCTGTACCGACTCAGCCGCGTCCAATTCGAAATTGTCGGTTGGGCAAAAACGTTACGTATAATTAAGACAGAGAATCATAATTAGAGATAAGTCAAAGAAAGGGTTATTTGTTAATAAAGTGGGAGGGATGTAGTGTAGGTACTTAGATATAAGTTATAGTTTAAGTAATAGCGGGTAGCGGAGGATTTTGTATGCGTCTTCAGTTTAAAATAAACCGTGCTAAGAACAAGTTGTTTCGTGGTGACACTCCCCCTTCACCCCCGCGCACAGGACATTACAAAAAATGATAAAGAATTTTTTTTATTTTTTTCTGAGGCTCGAGAAGATTTAATGAACAGACCGCCTCAAAACTGTATCGTTTGTGAGAATATTTTAACGCGATAACGTTCAAATCAAATATTCGTGTCGAACACCTGATAAAAGCTGTTTATGAGTCTAGGTGGGTTTTCATGACGTTTAAAGTAAGATTGTTTATTCTTATTCCAGTGTAAGAGCTATACAGGTTGTCTAGCACTATCTCTCACCCGCACTGGAATAAGAATAAACAATCTTACTTTAAACGTCGTAGCAACTCACTTGCCCACGCGCCACCTGGGTTGCTTACCGCACGCCAGCTTCGAAAAGCACTGTAGATAGTGGAAATACAAATGCAATTCGACATACATTTTGGCTGTTTTTCATACAACTGCTCTTACGCGATTATGACGTTATTACATATTTTTCATTAGATGGTTTGGAAACACAGTATCTTACGGTTGCCGATAACTCCTTGAGGCGCGCGTGGATCACTACGCGCCGTCGACGACTTGGGCTCGGACCGGACAGCTACCAGACGGTCGGACGGCGAGCCACTCATTGCTCACCGTCCGCAAGCCCGCGCCTCCGGTGGCTGGAAACCAGGATCAGAATCCCGCTGGCTGGGCCGCGAGGGCCATTGCCTAGCGCGTGCTGCCGCCTACTTTTCCAGCATTACTGCCTCGCAGAAGGAGGCGACCGCCTGCCACTCGTCCTCGCGGCGGACCATGGCCTGCACCAAGGCCAGACGCGAGTGATCACCACCGCCGAGCGCTCCCACGAAGATACGGCGGTGCTCTGCCCAGGCGGAGCACACCCCTATCGTATGCTCCACCGTGTCCTCAGGGCGGTCCACACAATAGGGTAGTTTCCAGAGTCAAAATAACTGAATTTTATTTAGTCTGTATTTTAGATTATAAAAAAAAATAATGGACACGTATTTTTTCTTTTTTCGGTTAAACAAAAAATAACAAAAATACGTGTAACGTCACCCCGTGCGACAAAATGCAGCACGGCGTGACGTTACTTTAATGGGCTCTATCTTTGTCATTTTTGGTTTAAAGTACAAATAAAAAAATATGTGTTTCTTATTTTTGAGTAATCTAAAAGACGGACTAATTACGTGTTTACGGCAACTAACCTATTTAATAGATTTTGAACGTATAAGTCTATAATATAAAACTAATAATATCCTGAACTTCGTTATACCAGAATATCCCGTAGTACAAACTAGTCTATGGACTCAAAGATTTTATTATATCCTAGTACTAGTACTAGATTGATTACGACAACCTCAAAAGCGTACCTGTCTACTCTAGTAGGACATATAAAATCTTTGCTATGGACACACTAGTAGAATGACATGACATACCCTTTTTTGTATCGTACTCTTTGGTACATTTTTGAGGTTGACGCAAAGATTTTATATATCCTAGGGTTGACGTAATCAATCCATGTACAAAAAGGATTTTTTTAATTAAAGACTACGATTTGACAATTCTACAGTGCGTTTCACTTAAGAGGGTCCTTTTTCACTCGCCTATCGTAAACATCGAAAATGGTTTAGAAGCTTGTTACTTCATTTAATGCAATCCAACGCGATGTTTGACGAAAAGGCAACCCAAAAAAAGAGACATAACGCCTGAAAACTCTGTTAGTATTCGGTAATTCCGAGATTTACTCGAAAATTTCACAAAACTTGCTCCAGGAAATAGCTGTTTTTTTAAACCCTTAAAAGTTTTTGGAAATAGTTGTAGTCATTTAGAATCTTAATGAAATTTGCAAGGTCTCTAGAGGATTACTTTTTTGACTTTTTTAATTTTTAGGCAAAGTTCATAAAAATTAGGACATTTTCAGAGGTTTTTTTACTGGATTAGTTTTACATAAATTTAGAAATTGGTTTCTTTAGAAACCTAGATAATATCCACAAGATACTGTGTTTCCAAAATATCTAATGAAAAATGTGTAATAACGTCATAATCAGTTGTGAGCGTTTGTATGAAAAACAGTGAAAATGTGAGCCATGATGCAACACTTTAAGAAGTTCCTTCGGCGTAATGTTGGCTCCCCTGTCTGTCTACACAAAAAAAGAAGGGAAAAAGGAAAGAGTTGCCTACTTTACCAAAATTGTTCCCCAAAATGCGAAACGAAATCGATTTTAACGGTAGTTGCAACACTATTTGGAGAATTATGAGGGGAATAGGATGTTATTTAAAAAAACAGGTCTAAAAGGAAGTCGTTAAAAGAGAGGTACGGTATTTATTTTTTATTGTGGCGTGGCGTTTTCGGTATTTGAAAGAATTGCAGGACAATCGGAATGGAGCCCAGCGTCCTATACTTTATTCAAAAATAGTTAAAAACAAAAAAGCCAATTGTTAAAAGTTGCGAAGTATCTGTTAATCTCCCTAATATTAAGTAATTTAATTGCTACAAATATTGCAACACTGTTGTTCGTATTACCAATATTACGGCAAACTTCTTAAGTGAAACGCACTGTAATGTTGCATGTTTTTACCGTTTCATAAATAGTGAGGTACCGCAACCGTTACTGACCAAAAAATATTCGTAAAAACAATTTAATTTTAAAATGCAACTAATTATGGTCAGCTTTTGTATTTTCTGAAGGTAATTTGATAGGTGCAAATTATCATAAAAAAAAATATCATTTAAGCTGAAAAAAAAATCTTTTTTTTTCAATAGTTCCAGTAATCAAAATTTTAGATAAAAGTTCACTGCACCCTCTAGGTTCTCCAATTTTGGAAGACAGTTTTTCTTTATTAATTGACGAAAAAATTGAACGTTTTAATAACATTTCGGAGAGACTTTCCAAAATTAACCTACATTTGGCATTCACCCTACTACGGTATTGTTTTACACCTAATTTTATGTATTTTCTCCGCTCTTCCCCTTTATGGAAGCAGCCACATCTCTTTGACAAAATTGATCAGACAATTTGGTATACTCTGACCTCCATTTTAAATGTGGCCCTGGATGACCGAGCGTGGTTACAAGCCTCGCTACCCATTCGCTTTGGTAGGATCGGCATCCGCAAAATTTCTAGTGTATGCCTATCGGCGTTCCTGTCTTCGGTTCACAGCACTCAACAGTTAACCAAAAAAATCTTAACTTCATCATTGGTTGACTATGAGGTGCCGTGCTTGACCGACGCCGTGGAAGCCTGGAAACTAGCTTGCCCGGATAAGGCGTTGCCCGAGAGTCCATTTTCCCAGAGACAGTGGGATGAGCCGCTCTGCCGGTTGGTACGGAATAATCTCTTAAATACGTCCACCAATACTGCTGAGCGTGCCCGCCTACTCGCTGTGGGTGAATGGGAGTCGGGTAATGGCTACAGGCTCTACCTTCACCTAACATAGGTACTATGTTGAATGACACCACCTTCCGGATCGCTACATGCCTACGTCTGGGTGGCTCTAGTGGAGCTCCACATCGTTGTTAGTGCGGCGAAGCAGTCGATCGGCTCGGACACCATGGCCTATCCTGCAGTAGAAGCGCCGGTCGGATAGCATGACATGCCAGTATTAATGACATCATCCGTCGAGCTCTTGTCGCCGCCGGGGTGCCAGCTGTTTTAGAACCCAATGGCTTGGCACGCGACGATGGGAAAAGGCCAGATGGATGACTATAATGCCTTGGAAATTGGGTAGGCCTTTGGTGTGGGATGCAACATGTGTCGACACCCTTGCGCCATCCCATCTTCTTAGTACGGCGGGCTGTGCTGGTGCGGCTGTTGCAGGTGCAGAAAACCTCAAACGGCGTAAATATAATACCCTCATCGGAAGTTATATGTTTGAGCCGTTTGGGGTTGAAACACTAGGGCCATGGGGTCCGAGCGCTCATCGAGTTGTTCAAGATATCAGCAAACAGTTGGTCGACTTTTCGCGTGACCAGAGGGCTGGGCTTTTCCTCGGTCAACGAATCAGCATTGCCATCCAGCGTGGCAATGCTGCCAGCGTTCTGGGCACATTTCCCATTGACATCGATGTGGACGAATTTTTTGATGCCCTATAAGTTCCTTTTGTTTTTTACCCGTTTGTACATATTTTTTCTTTAAGTTTGTTTATATACCTATTAGTTTATAATATTTAATAATTAAGATGTATATATGTATTTTAATAAAGCACCCCCATTTAAGCTTAATAAAAATTGAATTTTTGAAAGACTAGCTAAAGCTGTGTATTTTTTTATGATTTGGTGATAATCCAGACGAAAATATAGAACTACTCAAGCTGATATTTTTGCTGACACATTATTACAACTTTACTAATAGGTATCTACTAGGTATTAATATTGACTTCGGTTTAAAAACTAATAATAGATAATTGTAAAAATATATAGGTATATTTTTACAATTATCTCGTTAGTCCTCTTCGTTTACTATTTTCGTACGAATCTCTTAAAAATTATAGCAATAAAAACGAATTGTGTGTCGGTTTGTTACAAATATTACAATGTAGACATTAGTATTTACAGCTTGACGACCAATAATGACAACTTTTATAATTCTAAAGCATAAACTGCGACTACGTCCCGTCCTTGTAAACGGGATATGAAATAGTGTCGGGAAGTCCATACACTGAAATTCCCTGGTAAAAGAAAGTATTTTTAGGTGTGGGTTTCAGTATATTGATGTATGTAATCTGCGATCAATCCAATTGACTATAATCAGATAGGTTACAGTAAATAGAACCTTTGGTGGGTTAATTCCACATCAAGCAACAGTGCTCATGCCCCAGCTGCCACCGGGATTCCGATCTGAAGATTTAGGCCACGGCAGGCGCGGGCTTGCGGACGGCGAGCAATGGGTATCTCGCTGTCCGACCGTCCGAACCGAGCCCAAGTCATCATGCTTCAAACAACCACTCGAATCGGTTGCACTACTACAAGCGCGCTGCGAATGTGGGAGTGACCACCGTCCGCTTGTTGCGTATTCGTCGCGTACGCAACCTGTACGGTTGCTTACGCGACGAATACAAGTAGTGCAACCGATTCGAGCGGTTGTTTGAAGCTTTGCCTCTGTACGGTTTATCTACTCATGTGCCGCAACCACGGCGGACATGGGTGAAAACCGCTTCGTCAGTTCTTAGCCAAAGTAAAAGGCCGAGTGTTAAAAAATATGGTAATATTTTTAAGTATTTTAATTTTTTAAATTTATATTAGACTCTACAATAAATAAACATTACCGTATCTTAGTACTATTTTCCATAAAGGTTCTATTGTTAAAAAAACCGGTTTGTAAAATCTAATTTGGAGACATCACATTTTACTAAAAAGCAGGCAACATATTAATTCTAGAATTTGGCATTTGCACTTGTCAAATCATAGTCTTTAATTAATAAAAATTAAAGATACTTGAAGCTGACTCAATTTTTATAACATAACATTTATGTTGTATTTATAAATCAAAATGGAACCAATAACTGTGATACGTATATGCGCTTGTGCGATTTTTATTGTCTGTATGTTAGTTGCAATAATAATTTCTGTAGTAGGTTATTATTTTAAAGCGTTTTTTTTGCCTGCTACCCTAGAACAATAAATTTTAATGTAGATACTGCTGCGTCTTATTTTTAACCTTCGACGGAAAAGAGGGGTGTTATAAGTTTGAGGTGTCTGTGTATCTATATTTGTTTAAAGTATCATGCAAGGACATGCGCATGAATACACAAGGCACATCTGAGGACCTTTTCGTACGTCTTCGGATGGCCCGATCCAGTTCATCGTTCATTCTACGTTCGATTTTGAGCCTTTTTATATTCACTCCTTGAGCAATATTGTATTCAGCTGCATCGGTTAGACTAAAAGATGACCCCAAGATAGTTGCCAAAGTGCTAGGTAGTGTGTATGTATGACATGTATGATAGAATCTCTTGCAAGTGATAGCAACATTGTAAAATCACTACCTTACTACTTAGTGAGTTTGCTATGCCATCCATGATTAACTGTAGTTTATTTAGGAAGGGCTTAGTTATAAAGGAGTTTAAAATATAGGAAGCTGCTATACAGATGTTTAATAAGAAAGAAAAACAATCAATAACAATATTACACATTTATTCTTCAAGGAATATTTGGAGGGTATGCGGAACAGAGAGTAAAGTCCCGCAAACCTCCTTTGAAAAGGGAGGATCCTCCGGCCAGACCGGGTGTTATGGTCTGGTGGGCGACTGCCCGGTAGTTGATGTCGGGCTGTCGTATATGTTCAAATCGCGCGGAGAACTTTGATTGCGCGATGCAGGATTTTGTATCTTCTTCGTAGTTCTTATGTGGCGTCATAGATGTCGCTACATCACTCCCCTCCGGAGATCGGAGATCGATGATTCTTGATGCTTCTTGATGTGTGCCAGGCCAGCGGTAGGTTGGTTCCAGTGAGTCGGAAACGATGCCGCATAGTTCTCGGTGAGTCGGAACTGTCTGCGGTGATGCCCCAGTGAGTCGGGGTGATGATATCCCAGTGAGTCGGGATAATGCCCCAGTGAGTCGGGGTGATGATGTCCCAGTGAGTCGGGATGATGCCCCAGTGAGTCGGGGTGGTGCTGTCCCAGTGAGTCGGGATGATGCCCCAGTGAGTCGGGGTGGTGCTGTCCCAGTGAGTCGGGACGATGCTGCAGGCTCCAGTGAGTCGGAGTATTGCTGCTGGCTCCAGTGAGTCGGAGCGGTGCTTGTGCGACGTAGGGCTTGACAGCTGGCGTCGACCAGGAGAGGTTCTTCATGGCTCTTCATATGACTGGCCGAAGGTGCGGTGTGCCAAACCAAGGTCGCTGATGCGGCTGAGGTGATGACCAGGTATGACCAGGTAGGCATACTGGTGGTCAGGAGACCCTTAGCCGTGGGTGCTGGATGTATAGCTCGTTGCTCGAAAGCTTGAGGAAGTGATGATGACGTCACGAAGTAGTAGCTGCACGAAGGCTGCGCTGACGTTCTTTGTCGAGGGTCACCAGTTTAGAGGGTATGCGGAACAGAGAGTAAAGTCCCACATACCTCCTTTGACAAGGGAGGTTCCTCCGGCCAGACCGGGTGTTATGGTCTGGTGGGCGACTGCCCGGTAGTTGATGTCGGGCTGTCGTATATGTTCAAATCGCGCGGAGAACTTTGATTGCGCGATGCAGGATTTTGTATCTTCTTCGTAGTTCTTATGTGGCGTCATAGATGTCGCTACAAATATATTATCTAGAAATCACAATTTAGTGATAGTTTTATTTTATTATATTGGTAAGTGCAATACTTTTTAACCTGCCACATCGCTCGACGACGCTCAGTTAATCAGATGCCCCCACTGCGCCCAAACACGTTATTTTAAAGGCGAACGAGGACTTAAGATACACTATGGCAAGGTTCACAAACCACATAGTGTACCTTTGTGTCCTCCAGCTACTTTCCAATCAACAATACATTTGGAATCACTTTGGCAAACTTTATCAAAATTAAAAAATTCTACACTAATATTAAAGAGAGTTCCCCGGGGCGCGAGACGGTCTGTTGCGCTGAGTTTAGCGCGATGCGTCGGTCTTGTGACCCAGGAAAACACACCAAGTGCTTGGGAGGAATAACTTACCTTCCCCTACATGTGCAAAAAAATTTGGCTACGAAAAAAACATTAACTACCCAAATTAAAGACAATTGCAACAATTCGGCTTACATTTTAGATCTAAATTTACCCGCTTCTAACAGCTTTTCTCAGAAAGGTTTGTGCTCACGTGTGGAATCCAAAATAAGTGAGGGTGACATTAGGGGAGCGGCTAGGTTACTGTTCAGCAGTGATGTGGTGGCGCCTTACTCTTCAAATACACTTTCAGCCCTGGAGAGTAAAAATTCAGTGCCTGCGGATGACCTCACCTTTCCTGACCCTCCTAACACCCCTAATCCGGATTCATCTTTTCTCCAAATTTCAGCACCCCAGTTACTTGCAGCCGTGAGCTCCTTCAGAAGCGGTTCTGCCGGTGGCCGGTCTTATGCTCTCCGGCGGCGTGAACGATGCCGTCGTCGATGTCTTGTACGGAGCCAACCTATGTGCCCTGCGCAAGAAGGACGGTGGCATTCGCCCCATCACCGTCGGGTGCACCTACAGGCGTATGGCAGCCAAAATTTTTTGTAAATTATACAGCCAATCACTAACGGACAAATTCCAGCCCCTACAGCTTGGCTTTGGTTCAAGAGGGGGCTGAGAGGCTGCCGTGCATGCCCTCACAACCTTCCTAAATTCTGATAAGGGTGAAGTCATCCTCAAGGTTGACGTTAAAAACGCCTTTAATTCTGTAAACAGGGACACTTTTCTGGTTGAAGCAAAAAAAGAACTACCAGAATTTGTATGGCAATGCTATGGCATCCTTCTAAATTATTATACAAAGACAAGCTTTTGGAGTCTGCAGTTGGATGCCAACAAGGTGATCCTCTCGGGCCAGTGATTTTCAGTTTGGCTATCCATCCAATCATTCAACAACTAAATTCGAAATTTAATCTATGGTATTTGGATGACGCACACAGGCGGATTTTTTAAAATTCCTGGCCAAAACCCCAATGTACGAAGTCGGTCATAATAGTCACGTGACGTAATTTTTTGAATCTTAATGATTCCTTGCATCCAATGACAGCTCGCATAATATTTTAAACGAACGTTTTCATGACTACTCATTATTGCAAAGTATAGACTTCTAACCAAAAAGTGAATGTTGCTTAAAATTGAGTTTATTGAAAAAATATATTGTCGTATTTCGAACGTGTTAAGTGTAACTTTTACCATGGATTGTGAAGCTGGAGGTATGTATCTAAGTATTCAAATTAAATTCACTATTGTTTTTAGTTTGTTTGTTTACAAAAATAATTAAAGTAATTTGCAATATAAATTTTACGTAATGATTGCTTTTGGTATGCTCTAAAGTTGCAAATTCATTAGAATCAGACTATCTTGTAAAGATTATAATAAAGATATACATCTTAGCTGGCTATCGGTGTTAATTTTAGTTGCTAATATGTGCTACTCTGCTTTTCGTTGGACAATTAGCAATGTGAAGTAAGAAACACGAAAATTTTTTTATTTTATTTCTTCTTTATTTTTAGGTTCATCTTCTCAGAATGTCGTCATATGTTGTCAACAATTAGTTGAATATTATAGGAAATGCAATTTGAAAGATAATAATGAATAATTTAAAAATCTTGTATATAAAGTAAAAAGTTTTTTAGGTGTTGAGGATGATTTAACAGATGGAGCAAAACAACTATTATCTAAGTTCATATTCGAATATAAGCAGAAGTGGGCTTCTGCTTAAAGAAACAATGCCTATTTTAATAAAAAATAATTTATTTGGCTTAATAATGGTATCTGTTTTGTTGTTAAGAAACATGTTTCAAAGCAAGTTGGTGGAAGACCTTCTAAAAATTTCTCTGAGAGCTGTGATCGATCAAAACGCAGAAAAACTGAAGACTTATGTACGGAAAGATCTAGTAGTGCACGTAAGTCTTCAGTTTTTCTAAAATCTGTTAAATCATCCTCAACACCTAAAAAACTTTTACTTTATACAAGATTTTTAAATTTTTCATTATTATCTTTCAAATTGCAGTTCCTACAATATTCAACTAATTGTTGACGACATATGACGACATTCTGAGAAGATGAACCTAAAAATAAAGAAGAAATAAAATAAAACATTTCTCGTGTTTCTTACTTCACATTGCTAATTGTCCAACGAAAAGCAGAGTAGCACATATTAGCAACTAAAATTAACACCGATAGCCAGCTAAGATGTATATCTTTATTATAATCTTTACAAGATAGTCTGATTCTAATGAATTTGCAACTTTAGAGCATACCAAAAGCAATCATTACGTAAAATTTATATTGCAAATTACTTTAATTATTTTTGTAAACAAACAAACTAAAAACAATAGTGAATTTAATTTGAATACTTAGATACATACCTCCAGCTTCACAATCCATGGTAAAAGTTACACTTAACACGTTCGAAATACGACAATATATTTTTTCAATAAACTCAATTTTAAGCAACATTCACTTTTTGGTTAGAAGTCTATACTTTGCAATAATGAGTAGTCATGAAAACGTTCGTTTAAAATATTATGCGAGCTGTCATTGGATGCAAGGAATCATTAAGATTCAAAAAATTACGTCACGTGACTATTATGACCGACTTCGTACATTGGGGTTTTGGCCAGGAATTTTAAAAAATCCGCCTGTGTGTGACGGATCACTGGGAGGTGAGGTAGATACTGTTTTGAAAGATTTTCAAATCCTGAAAGAGCAATTTAAATCTATCGGCCTTTTTTTTCGATGGGAAAAATCATCTTATGACGAAACCCGCTCTTGGGTGGAGCGGGAGATAGTGTGTGTCAGACTCTTACTGACTAAAAACCCCATCCCGTTCCTTCTAGCCTTCATACCGGAGCACGAGCTCCCGGGCTCGGACCGGACAGCTACCAGACGGTCGGACGGCAAGCCACTCATTGCTCACCGTCCGCAAGCCCGCACCTCCGGTGGCTGGAAATCAGGATCAGAATCCCGCTGGCTGGGCCGCGAGGGCCATTTCCTAGCGCGTGCTGCCGCCTACTTTTCCAGCATTACTGCTTCGCAGAAGGAGGCGTCCGCCTGCCATTCCTCCTCACTACGGACCATGGCCTCGACCAGGGCCCTGGTCGATAGGTCTCCGCCGCCGATAAATCTATCGGCCTAGACCTTAATCATTCTAAATGAGAAATTTTTGTTCCTGACAGTACTGACAGACAATTGACTCTACAGAAATTTTATTCAATAGCTCCAGAAATCAAAATATTAGATAAAAGTACACTGCACTTCCTAGGTTCTCCAATTTTGGAAGACGAAAAAATTTAACTTTTTAATAACATTTCGGAGAGACTTCCCAAAATTAACCTACATTCGGCATTCACCCTACTACGGTATTGTTTTACACCAAATTTTATGTATTTTCTCCGCTCTTCCCCTTTATGGAAGCAGCCACATCTCTTTAACAAAATTGATCAGACAATGCGGTATACTCTGACCTCCATTTTAAATGTGGCCCTGGATGACCGAGCGTGGTTACAAGCCTCGCTACCCATTCGCTTTGGTAGAATCGCCATCCGCAAAATTTCTAGTGTATGCCTACCGGCGTTCCTGTCTTCGGTCCACAGCACTCAACAGGTGACCAAAAGAATTTTGACCAGCTAACCATTCCATCACTGATTAGCTGTGAGGTGCCGTGCTTGGCCGATGCCTTGAGCGCCTGGAAAATAACTTGCCCGGACAATGCGTTGCCCGAAAATCCATCTTCCCAGAGACAGTGGGATAAGCCGCTCTGCAGGTTGGTACGGCATAATCTCATTAATAATAATAATAATTAGCCCTTAGCCGAGGGTACTGGCTGTATGGCTCGTTGCTCGAAAGCTTGAGGTAGTGATGATGACGTCACGAAGTACTTAGTAGCTGCACGAAGGCTGCGCTGACACACCGACATGATTTGAACAGAGAGTAAAGTCCCGCAAACCTCCGTTGAAAAGGGAGGATCCTCCGACCAGAAACTTTTAAGGGTTAAAAAAACAGCTATTTTCTGGAGCAAGTTTTGTGAAATATTCGTGTAAGTAAATCTCGGAATTACCGAATACTAACTGAGTTTTCAGGCGTTATCTCTCTTTTTTGCGTTGCCGTTTCGTCAAACATCGCTTTGGATTGCGTTAGATAAAGTAACAAGCTTTTAAACCATTTTCAATGTTGACAATAGGCGAGTGGAAAAGGAGTCTCTTAACACCGACTTCCGACATTAAAGTTATATTGTACTTTTCAGTATTTTTTGTAAAAAGTTTGTTATTTTACACTATTTACATATGGTTCCCCCTTTCAGCCAAACTTAAATAAACTTAAAAAAACCTTATAGCCAGAGTGTATCTCATAACGATTCTAATAATCCCAAACACGGTTAGATTACATTAATTTACCTTCTGGCTTCATCATCAGATCAGTTCGATACATGACATCCACTCCCCTGGGTCCGCCACGATTATGGCGGTAAGTCCTCTCTTTGACGCGTGGCTGGAAAGACCTCACGGCGTCCTTACCTTCCGCATGACGCAGGTCCTCACCGGACATGGTAAGTTCGGGAGGTTCCTGCATCGGATTCAAGCGGAAGAGACGCCCGGGTGTCGCCACTGTGCGCAACGCCCGGAAGACACGGTGGAGGACACCGTCGAGGTGTGCCCTGCCTGGGCGAAGCATCGCCGTGCCCTCGTGGGGGCGATCGGCGGCGGAGACCTCTCGCGCCGGGCCCTGGTCGAGGCCATGGCCCGGAGCGAGGAGGAATGGCAAGCGGTCGCCTCCTTCGGCGAAGCAGTAATGCTTGCAAAGGAGGAGGCCGACCGCATCAGGCAACGGCGCCCTCGCCGCCGTCGCCGGGATTCCGATCCCGATTTCCGGCCACCGTAGACGCGGGCTCGCGGACGGCGAGCCATGCGTAGCTCGCTGTCCGATCGTCCGGTAATGGACCGAGTCCAAGACGTCGACGGCGCGCACTGTTCCTGCGCGTCTCAAGGAGTTGTCAGCAGCAGTAGGGGCCCAGCTGGGTCGAAGCCTACTGAGGACAGGGTTGTCCAAAAGGGAGCTCGTGCCCGGTATGTAGGCTAGAAGGAACGGCGCGGGGTTTTGAGTCAGTAAGAGTCTGACACTATCTTCCGCTCCACCCAAGAGCGGGTTTTGTCAAAGATGATTTTCCCCGTCGACAAAAAAGAAAAAAAAAAAACATCCACTCCCCCTTTTCCTTCAGTCAGTCATCGACTGCCCGTATAAACAAAGCAATGTTACTTGTTACGAAAGTTTTGCTGTGATCCTATGAATAATTCTGTTCCATATCTTTGAAGTTCATGATCAGATCATAACAATATTTCTATGGGACCAACTTGGCAGCATAACCTTTCAATCAAAAAAATAATTTTCGAAATCGGTCGACAATTTATTGACTGAAATATCGGTGAACATACATAAAAAAAAAACTACATTCAGCCGAACATAGAAACTTCTCCTTTTCGAAATCGGTTAAGTGTACAAAAAAAAGTAATCTTCATCAGATTCATCTGATAAATCTTCATAATCTTCACTACTAACGTCCTAACGTCGCTGCCATCTTCATCTATTTCACTTTCCTCAATCGTGATATCTGACTCTGTAATAACATAAAAAAATTAAATAAATTATATAAATGAAAAATTAATTAATTAATAAAAATTGTATTAATAGGGATCTTGTACCTATGTCAGAAGATAATTCTTCAAAAGATGGACTTTGGGGACCATCAAACCAATAGTATTCATATTTGCCATCAATTATTGTCCATCCAAAATTTTCTGTCAATTTTTGCGTTGGGTACCGCATGTGTGCATTACGCCATATACATTCAGTCAAAAAAGTATCGGGAATGGATGATTTGTTTATGGTTCCAAATTCAAATTTTTGTTTTTTTGTAGTTGTTAGATTGGCACAACTGTTTTCCATTTTGGCGCGGAGTTTGAGTTGCATCTGTTATTTATATTAAACTAGCTTTTGCCCGCACGGCTTCGCTCCCGCTCTTCCCTACTCTACCCTACTCTACCCTACTCTACCCTACTCTACCCTACTCTACCCTACTCTACCCTACTCTACCCTACTCTACCCTACTCTACCCTACTCTACCCTACTCTACCCTACCAAACTTCACATAAACCATCTACTAAATAGTTTGAACAAAGCCTAAAAATTTGGTTTGGATAAGTGAGCCCGTTCTTGAGTTATAAAATAACAACGAAAAATGGCATTGATTTTTATATATATAGATAGATAGATACAGTGCTGGTTTTAATAATATCATATATAGTGTGTATTGCGAATTTCATAATGGACAAAAATATCAAACAAAGAGTTTGTTTTAAATTTTGCATCGCCAATGGAATTTCGTGTTCGGAGTCACTGAAAATGTTACAGAAGGCTTACGGTGAATCGACTTTATCAAAAACTCGTGCTTATGAGTGGTTCAAAGCGTTCAAAAGCGGTCGAGATGTGATGGAAGATTTGCCTCGCTCTGGTAGGCCGTCAACGTCTGCAACTGAAGTTAACATCGCAAAAGTGAAGGAAATAGTGACTGAAAATCCCCATTCAACTCTGAGAGAGATAGTCGCCGAACTTTCTGTATCTCACGAGTCGATCCGTACCATTTTAACTAATCATTTGGGTATGAAACATGTTGCTGCTCAGCTAGTCCCAAAAGATCTGAATTTTCTCCAAAAACTCAATCGCATGAAAGTCGCTGAGGACATGCTAGAACGAGTCAGTTCGGACCCAACATTCATGAAACGCATTGTTACTGGTGACGAGACGTGGGTTTACGAGTTTGACATGCAAACTAGTCAACAAGCTTCGGAGTGGCGCCTTCCAACTGATCCGAAACCGAAAAAACCACGCTAAAGTCGATCAAAAGTCAAAGTCATGTTGACTGTTTTCTTTGACTACCGCGGTGTTGTGCACTCTGAATTCTTACCGGAAGGTCTAACGGTAAATAAAGAATATTATTTGAGCGTTATGCGGCGTTTAACCTTTCAGATACCGTCAATTAGAGACACAATAGTAAGACAATAGATGCGTGGCCACCGGTGGTCGCTTGGGGATTCATGAATTAAGAGAGCAAATTCGACGAAAAAGGCCAAATTTGTGGAAAGAAAATTCTTGGATTTTGCACCACGACAATGCGCCTTCGCACAAGGCTATCATTGTGAACGAATTTTTGACCAAACACTCAACAAATACCATCCAGCAATCACCATATTCACCAGATATGGCTCCTGCTGACTTTTTTCTTTTACCTAAACTCAAATTACCACTTCGTGGCACCCGTTTTCAATCGATAGAAGACATAAAGGAGAATTCGCGGCGAGAACTGAACTAAATTCAGGAAGCAGCGTTTAAAAAATGTTTTGATGAATGGATTATTCGTTGGCGCAAGTGTATCGTTTCTAAAGGAGCATACTTTGAAGGTGATAAAATAAATTTGGATGAATAACAGACATTTTGTGTATTATTGATCTTTTCCCGGTACTTTCTTGACAGAGTAGTATTGCAGATGTATACAGTTCTTTTAATTTGTTGCAACAATTCTTGCTTTGTTGGTGGCAAACAAGAAGGCTCATATCCTACGATTTTTTGTTTTGTATCTCTTCATTTTCATTTTTTGATGTGTACCCTTTTCAAACAACTCAAATCGTCCTTCATTTATATCACTTTTTGTTTTTAACCGACTTCGAAAAGGAGGAGGTTCTATGTTCGGCTGAATGTATGTTTTTTTTTTTGTATGTATTTTCACCGATACTTTGGTCAATTGTATCTATTTTGAAATTTTTTTTTTTTGATTGAAATGTTATGCTTCCAAGTTGGTCCCATAGAAATATTGTTATGATCTGATCATGAACTTCGAAGATATGGAACAGAACTCCTCATAGAATCATAGCAGAATTGTCGTAACAAGTAAAATTACTTTGTTTATACGTGTAGTCGATAACTGACTAAAAGAAAAGGGGGAGGGGAAAGGGGGAGGGGGTAAATTCATGTAATATAACCGTATTTGGGATTATAAGAATCGTTATGAGATGCACTCTGGCTATAAGGTAATTTATGTTTAGCTGAAGGGTAGGTACTTTTTAGTGGTGCTACCATAACTAAAAAGTGAAAAATAAAAAACTTTTTACAAAAAAAATTTAACCGACTTCAAAAACTACAAAATAACTTTAATTTCGGAAGTCGGTGTTAAATAACGAAGAGACAAGATTAGGTTTCTATTATAGAAACACCGACTTCCGAAATTAAAGTTATTTTGTACTTTTTGAAGTCGGTTTAATTTTTTTTGTAAAAAGTTTTTTATTAATGAGTACATTCTGCATACATACTCTTCAATCATTTGAACTACCTCACTCGATGTTGTTAAAGCTGTATTTTCAGAAGTTGAATAAAAGCCTTTTGAAAATTTTCATTATTCTTTAAAATACTGAAAGGTCTTTTTTCCTTTACGAAAGAAAGCAGGATTGTAATCATTCCCTGTAAAAATATGGCATATGGCGAGTGAACAAGATAATTGATCTCCAAGCTAGGCATAAATTTCATTTATGTTTAAGTACATTTTTTTTTACTAGTGTTTAAATTAATTATTATTTCAATTTGATCTTTTAAATGCTTAAAATTTGCCATCATTATTATTGGTATATCAGAATCTGTACAGTGTATATCTGCACACGATAGTTAGTATTAAATTAACAAATGTGGTATACAATTTTGGTATCAGCTTCTTCATGATAACAAGAGGTTATAGTCAATGTATTTTTTTTTTACTAGACATCTCATACGTGTTACATTGATCATAATTGAGTTTAACAGTCTTTCCTGTAATCCATGTAATAAATTCATCCCTTGTCCACCGTGTCCTCCGGGCGTTGCGCACAGTGGCGACACCCGGGCGTCACTTCCGCTTGAATCCGATGCAGGAACCTCCCGAACTTGCCATGTCCGGTCAGGACCTGCGTCATGCGGAAGGTAAGGACGCCGTGAGGTCTTTCCAGTCACGCCTCAAAGAGGTGACTTACCGCCATAATCGTGACGTGCCCAGCACTGGGTTGCGATAGCCGTTGACGCCATTTCACCATGAGATCCCGCCGGAGCTCTGTCCGCCATGCCTTGACATGTTGCGGCAGTGGACTTTCACCTCGGCGTTGCGCATGTCGTGCATGTGTGCAAGGACTGTTGCGTCCAGATCCCACGGTGGTATGCCAACCAGAAGGCTCGCCGCTTCGCGGGAGATCGTGCGGTAACCCCGCACTGGCATACGTTCAGTATGGTCGCCGGTCGCTTTGCCAGCGACGGCGCCCACACCATGGACCGAACGATCCCCGCGTAGAGCCTCCGGCAGGAGATGTCTGGACCCCCAAGGTTGGGCAGGAGCCGCTTAAGAGCAGCCCCAGACCGGAGAAGTTTGGGAGCCAGACGTCGGAAATGTTCTCCGAAATTCCACCGGCACCTCATTGTCATTTGCAGTTCTGGCTAGAAACTAAAGTACAACAAGATAAGATTGACAGTGTCATAGTTGCAGGTATGTGTACAAATATTACAAAGAGAGACAATTTGATTTTTTCGTTCCGGACCCGTGGCTCCCCTGGATGATACCCCTGGGGGAGCCATGGGAACTGAATTCGGACCCGTGGCACCCCCAAGTCCTCAAATCCATACAACTTTGTATCAGTGGTATCACGGGTACTATTTCCTAGTTCCCATGGATCCACCAATCGAATAGTGATGGGACAGATTCTCAACCGGTCAGTATTGGACTTTAAGAATTAAGTTGGTTGTATAGAAAATGGGTCGTTCTACACTGAACTCGCTTTGAATTCACCCAATCCAAGTGTGATGAGCGCTCTATTCCCTGCGCGAAGGGAACATCATACCCCGCCCATTGCTCTACCACTTGCGGTGTCTAAAGCGGACTACGACGGCGACGACGACGACGACGATAAAGCTCCAGAGGTGACCAAGATTGAAATGACAGTAGTAGCACGAAAGCTGAACGCCAAAAATACCGCCCCTGGACCCCACAGCTTGCCTGGGTAAGCGTGGGTTCCAGCCATGGAAGCTCTCAGGCCTCGACTATGAGGGCTCTTAAGCGCCAGTTCGTTCGTCGTTGAAAGATGGGAGACTGGTCCTCATCGGGAAGCCGGGGCGCCCTTCGGACTCTCCGTCTCCATATCGGCCCATTGTGCTGCTCAACGAGATAGGCAAACTCTTTAAAAGAGTAATTGCAGGCCACCTCGTCGTGTAGCTGGTTCGGGTGGGGCCGGATCTTGCGGATAGCCAGCTCAAAGTAGTGCGCGTGCGAGCCCTCACGACGGAGGATACGGTCTCTCGGGGTGGGGTCGTTTTAACGGTTTCTTTGGACATCACCAACGCCTTTAATACACCGCCCTGGAGTTGCATTAGGGAGGCACTGGGTATCACTGGGTATCACCGGGTGCCGACCTAATTCCGTCGTGTGATCGAAGCCTGCCTGATAGACAGGTTCATCGTCTATCTTGGTCACCAGGGACAGTGAAAACTGCAAGAGATGTCGTGCTAAGGATCAGTACCAACTGCTCTTGTGGAACATCGGGTACGATTAAGTGCTGCGCGGTGACCTCCCCGACGGGGTTGGCGTGGTCTATTACGCAGATGACACGCTGGTCTTGGCGCAGGGGGAGTCGCACCAAGTGGCCGAACTAGCGACACGCAGGTTGTGTCAGCAGTAGAGAGCAGCAGCAGAGGAGGAGGAGCAGTTGAACTCGAGGTACCACTGCACAAGTCCGTGGCGATGTGTTTTCATGGCTCTCAAAAGTACCACCACCGGGTTCCTAAAAACGGTATGAGGGGTTCACATCGGCGTTGGGTCGACGATGAACCACTTGAACTGGGACTCGACTCGTCCTTGACAGCCGGTGGAATTTCGAGAAGCACTTCCGACGTCTGGCTTTACAAACTGAAACGGACCGTGGCTATCCTCAAGCAGCTCCTGCATACCCTAGGGAATCCAGACTTTTCCTGCCAGATTCTCTACGCGGTGATCAATCGGTCCATAGCCCTTTCCCGGAGCGCCGGCACCGGTGTGGGCGCCGTCGTTGCGAAAGTGACCGGCGGTTAAGCTGAACGCTTGGCCATAGATTGACTTCCGAAAAGGAAACCCGGGGTACTGGAAAACGAGGCAAAGAAAGAACATAGGAGTGGGTTTTAGTCACTAAAAGTGTGACATAACCACCCGCTCCCACCCAGCGCGAGAGAAGTCATTGGATGAAAAAACAAGCTTTTAATGAAAATCATTTTTTCATAGCAAGCTTTTTATAGCTCGATATACCTATACAATTAATACTCGACAAGACGAATCATACGAGCCCAAACTCGATGGGGTCGTGTCATTTAACTACCAAGTTCCTATTCCACCTTCCGGTTCCATCATCAGATCAGCTCTTTGTCATAATAATTTTGCATTGTCATTTGATTTACACATGCATGCAAAATTTGAGCTCAATCGGCAACCAGGAAGGGGGTCAAATTTATTTTACAAGATTTGATGACAGACAAACATCGGGACAGGTAAAACTAATTAAGGCCGGACGCACACGTTCGATTTTCTGATCAGGAATCCAGATTCGGGAATTCGTGTGAGACGCAAGGAGATAATTTCGAAATGGATGTAAGTTTTTTTTTTCCGTTCGGTAAAAGTAAGAACGTGTTATCTGAACATTTTGTATGAAAGAAGAGCATTTAGGTTTCCGAATCTGAATTCCTGATCAGGAACCCTAATCCGGAAACCGAATGTGTGCGTCCGGCCTAAAAGCTTGTAAAATTATACACAGTTTTAACACAAAGTACTAGAGTGTTTGTCTTAGGAAAGTACCAAGCACTGCACTAATTTACCTGGGGGTGCCATGGGTCCGAATTCTAGTTCCCGTGACACCCCCAGGGGTATCTTTCAGGGGAGCCACGGGTCCGGAACGGATTTTTTAAATGTTTGTTTACACACGTAATCGATAGACCATGGAAAAGGCGATAACTAAGCAAAAAACCCAAATTCTGCCGGAATATTCCACGCGGACGAAGTCGCGGGCAAAAGCTAGTAATAAATAAAATGCATCAACTAAGTGAATGTCTGCTTCTGGAGGATTTACTATTTCAGTTTGATATTCTAGTAATTCACAGTTTTGGGGGTCTTGCAAATTGTTCCCTTAGTATGACAAAGTGAAAATGGAATAGGAGCTGAAGGATAACTTAATGCCTTTTCTATATCAATTTTATTTTTTAGTGATGCATAAAGTAGACGACCAAAAACATCTCTTTGCATCTTAATTTCTTTCATTTTTCCATTATTTTTGACTTTTTGCGTATTCTTGTACTCAAAATTAATTATTTTATTTTTGGTAATGCCTTTATCAAACCTATCTGGTGTTATTCGAGTCTCAGTAATGAAATTCTTTTGTCCTGATCCTGACTTTCTGCATAGTAAATAATTGATTGTATGTGCCTCGTATCACAATAAAAAACCAAAGACACTAACATTTAGTATAAAATTTTATAAACTAATAGGTATATATACAAATTTAAAGAAAAAATATATACAAACGAGTAAAAAACAAAAGGAACTTATAGGGCATCAAAAAATTCGTCCACATCGATGTCAATGGGAAATGTGCCCAGAACGCTGGCAGCATTGCCACGCTGGATGGCAATGCTGATTCGTTGACCGAAGAAAAGCCCAGCCCTCTGGTCACGCGAAGAGTCGACCAACCGTTTGCTAATATCTCGAACAACTCGATGAGCGCTCGGACCCCATGGCCCTAGTGTTTCAACCCCAATTCTTTTGTTGTTTTTCGCTGTTGATTTCAACTGATGATAAAAATTTATATATTTCATCGTTCACCGACTGACCTTTCGATATACTGTAAAGATGATCTTCTGACAGTTCTAATGCAAATGGGTTGGTGTACTGTTTTATTAGTTGCATCATTACATCTAAGGTTTTGTTAGATTTATTTATTGTTGACTACTTTAAATCTTTCGTAATATCATCTGTTGATTTCATATTACAAAATTCCATCACTTTAGATATTGTAACTAATTGTACGTAGTGAATGAGTTAATGACCATTTTTGTTTTGCAGAGAATGAGTTTGTAATGTTAATAATTCCAGAAACTTTAGAAGCAGCATCAGCATTAATTTTTTGTTCAAGTGTTAAATCAACTGGGATTCTTGAAAACGATTTCATTGTCTTTCGGATACCCAAGAAACTCGTTTGACAATCATCAAGCAATCCGCGATGTGTAGTTTCAATATTCATCAACTTATCCCAATATATCGAAATATATTTGTTATTTTCGGGAAAGGGTGTGCAAAAAAATTTAAGTCGCCTATGCGAATCCTACTAATATTATAAATGCGAAAGTTTGTATGTATGGATGTTTGTTACTCTTTCACGGAAAAACTACTGAACGGATCTCGATAAAACTTGGTACACGAGTAGACCATATCCCAGAATAACACATAGGATACTTTTTATCCTGGGATTATGGACGCGGGTGAAACCGCGGGCAAAAGCTAGTACTATATAATAATTGAAGATAATATTCAACTAATCTTGTGTACATTAAATAAATTTGAGGCGTTTTACCATGTCTTCCATTTAAAGTTTCGTTTTTATATTCTTCATATCTGTTAAAGATTTTTTTTAGATTCTCGTTGGTTATTTGTGGGTCATCATTCTGTTCTTCATTAAATATTTCTAAATATTCTTTAATACTTTTCAGGTCCTGATCATGGTGTTGTAAAAACCTTTCCAAATGCAAAATCTGCAAAGCAAGAGAGAGAGTAGAGGATGGATCTTTCTGCATCGATTTAAAGATTACTTCTGGCGACTCGAGGTATCACAAAATTTTAGAATGTTTTCCCGACATCACCCGACCCCACTACAGTACGTTACGCACTACACCACATAACACACACACAGTACACCATATCCGCACGACCCTAGGCGCTCCAGTTTTTTCTTCGTTTCGGCGACTAGCGCCAGACAAACATAAAAAAGCACAGATAGAGTTCCAGCTGATGCTATCAAACGGAACAACCGGACCCTCAGAAAGCCCTTGGTCATCGCCTCTCCACCTCGCCCCTAAAAAGAACAACGTTTGGCGACCCTGCGGAGATTACCTACCGCATGCTGAACGCCCGCACCGTTCCTGACAGGTATCCGATTAGTCACATACACGATTTTGCACACAGCATTGCAGGTTGCCGAGTCTTCAGCACAATTGATCTTGTGAAAGCCTATAATCAGATACCTGTCAGCGTGGAGGACATACCGAAAGCGGCGATCACCACACCTTTCGGCTTATACGAATTTCCGTATATGACGTTTGGTCTGCGCAATGCGGGCCAAACTTTTCAACGATTTGTCGACGAGATGACCAGAGATTTGGACTTTTGCTATTGTTATTTGGACAATTTTCTAATCTTTTCTAGGACAGAAGCAGAGTACGAGGAACACCTACGAAAGATCTTCGGCAGAATGAAGGAGTTTGGCATGCTCCAGATGGTGCGCACGAAGTCCTTGGGCACAGTAGGTCCTGCTAGACCTTGCAGGTGGCGAAGGAACTGCGACGGCTTCCAATCTCCTAGCTCCTCATGCATCAGCAGCTGCTTCACCTTCCGCTCTTGGGAGGCTGACAAGCGCTTCACCAACTCTGTCTTCAATTTGTCACAGCGATTGGAAGCAGGAGGGGCCAGTATGATGTCCCTTACCTCCTTTAATACTTGCGGGTCTAGGTGCCCAACGACATAATTGTATTTTGTGACGTCATTGGTCACTCCCGTGTTTTCAAACTGCGCCTCTATCTGCGCGAACCAGATATCAGGCTCATCGGCCCAAAATGGGAGTAGGTGCAAAGCGACGCGGTACACCTCGCTAGGTCCGACGCTGGTCATGGTTTTTGTTTAACGCGGTCTGCGCGGAATGTGTTCCGTCGGCTGTGATGACGCGGTGTGCTCGCTCTCACTGTCACTCATGATAGGTTTTCGATGTGTTCGACTCGGGGTCACCAGTTTAGTAAAACGTGTATGTGGGTAGGCGGTGAGTGCTGGTGAGCGAAAATAAAAATCTCTGCTAATAGCTAGAACTCACAGTTTACTGCACTGATCCTTTCACAATACACATAACAAGAATAGAAGGAGTACATGAAGCAGACAGAAGAGACACACGATCACAAGGTTTACAGTCACAAAGTTCAGGAACACAATACACAAAAATACGACTAGCGAAACGAGGTTTTTTAGATAGACCAAAAAATCAATCGCGCGCACGGCAGTTCGTAGCGGACTGAAGGTCCGGCGTAGGTCACTACGTGCACGCACACATGCGTCGACATCTTTTGACACCACCGATGCGTTCCGAAATATGATCATTTTTGTGTTTGAATATAAATATTAATAAATGTGATTAGATAATTGTGTTGCTGTCTTTGTGTTGTATGATTTTATAATATACAAAAATAAACTAATAATATGGAAGGGTTGAACCCTATAGATTAAAGTGTTTTCCACTTAAAAACGAACTGATAGAACCACTAGCCAAAATTTCGCTATCTCTAAGAATATTTGTTAACTCAGATCCACTTATAAATTTCCCGATAGCTTTCATGAATGATAACATTATGTGGAAAGGTCCAAAATTAATGAAAAGTTTTTGGAATTCATCCTCTGCACTCTGTATCTGTAAAGCAATCTTGGCCATGGCTAAATCGTAAGTACAGTGCATTTTTTTTTCAGCTTAAATGATATTTTTTTTTATGATAATTTGCACCTATCAAATTACCTTCAAAAAATACAAAAGCTGACCATAATTAGTTGCATTTTAAAATTAAATTGTTTTTACGAATATTTTTTGGTCAGTAACGGTTGCGGTACCTCACTATTTATGAAATGGTAAAAACATGAAACATTACAGTGCGTTTCACTTAAGAAGTTTCTTTGGCGTAATGTTGGCCCCCCTGTCTGTCTACACAAAAAGAAGGGAAAAAAGGAAAGAGTTGCCTACTCTACCAAAATTGTTCCCCGAAATGCGAAACGAAATCGATTTTAACGGTAGTACAACAGTTTTTGGAGAATTATGAGGGAAATGGGATTTTATTTTTAAAAAGCAGGTCTAAAAGGAAGTTGTTAATAGAGAGGTACGATATTGTGGCGTAGCGTTTTCGATATTTGAAAGAATTGCAGGACATGGAATCGGAAAAAGTCGGAATGGAGCCCAGCGTCCTAAACTTTATACAAAAATAGTTAAAAAAATAAAAACAAAAAAGGCAATTGTTAAAGTAACGAAGTATCAGTTAATCTCCCTAATATTAAGTAATTTAATTGCTAAAAATATTGCAACACTGTTTTTCCGTATTGCCAACATTACGGCAAAGGAACCTCTTAAGTGAAACGCACTGTAACGCTGAAAAATTTTTTCTGGCATTCTCTTCGCATCGTTTTTTTTACAACAGCTAGATCCGTGGGTGAATTGTTAATTTGCATTAAATACTCGACCTTTTGAATTCTACTGTCATCATTTAAAATTTTGGTATTATATCCTACCCACATTGGCATGTTTGAAATTCGTAAGTTATGGGAAAGTACTCATGTAAAATATTTGTATTGAAAATTAATAAAATTTTGTGGTTGGTTCTTAAGGTGACGCTACACTACTACGCCAAAATTCTGGATGACGTTGCATCGCGTATACAGTTTCAAGAATTTCAAGTGACTGTTCCTCAAACGAACGTTTCCACGGCCAGTCAAATCACGAATACTAATTGATGAATTCTGTTGACCTTCTGTATATGCATCGTTCCTTTTGATGATGTTCAATTCTTCTTCTGTAGGGATATTTTGATAAATGATACCTACTGTATCATGTAAGGTATTTTTACCAGAACTTGTTTCTACAAATCTGTCGTAATTATTCCACGCCACTCCAGATGATAATACAGAAGTTGGTTGAATGCAAGAAGGACATAATTTATTACTAGAAGCACAAGAATATACCAGCAGACGTCTCCAATTCCAGTATACCAGGATAGGTAATGCAGTAATCTTGCCTACTTAATATATCCACGACTTTTTTGCTTCCCGTGAGGCTTTTTATAGTTATAGCCAATAAAATATGCTTTCGCGGTTTAATTGAACCTCTGGTAATGCTATAGATAGAGTCCTGCGAATAACATGAAGACAATCTCCGAACCAGATCGCAGCTTTCTTTGCCAATACCGCTCAAAGCAGTAGTCCAAAGTATATCCAACCATTTTAGAACATCGCACTCTCCTTCATTTAATACTTCACTATCGATGAAATCTGGTAAAGGTTTTTTTTTTTATTCTCAATATATTTTTTCGATACTTCAAGGCAAAATCTTTTGCTTCTTGTTCAAATAATATATCATTGATTTCTTTATCATCGATTGTTTCAATATCTGTTTCAGATTATATAAAAAATTGTTGATTTGAAATATTGACGAATGATATTTTGTGTTTTAATTGAGTCTGTATATAGTCCTTGAGAGCATGATTGCTAAGTGTAGTAGCTTCTATATTGTCGTGTTCATAAATTTCTTTTACAAATTCAGCATAACAATATTTCAAGCGAGTGAATGACAACAATCGTCGATTTGTAATTACTTCTTGCTGAATATTATTAATCAGGCGTTCTCTGGCGATCTCGTTTCGTGGCCCAGTCATTAGTTGGAGGTGGATTTATTTTCCTTTGGTATTTGGCAAAATAATTAACACTACAAATATTGTGATACGCCAAAAAAGTTTCGTTAAGGTAGTGCATCATGACTCACATTTTCACTGTTTTTCATACAACCGCTCATAACTGATTATGACGTTATTACACATTTTTCATTAGATATTTTGGAAACACAGTATCTTGTGGATATTATCTAGGTTTCTATAGAAACCAATTTCGAAATTTGTATAAAACTAATCCAGTAAAAACCTCTGAATATCTCCTATTTTGTATGAACTTTGACACTTCATAATTTGCCTAAAAATTCAAAAAGTAAAACCAGTTATACTATAGAAACATTGCAAATTTTATTAAGATTCTAAATGATGACAACTTTTTCCAAAAACTTTTAAGAGTTTAAAAAAACAGCTATTTCCTGGAGCAAGTTTTGTGAAATATTCGAGTAAATCTCGGAATTACCTAATACTACCAGAGTTTTCAGGCGTTATCTCTCTTTTTTTGCGTTGCCTTTTCGTCAAACATTGCATTGGATTGCATTAAATGAAGTAACAAGCTTTTAAACCATTTTCGATGTTTACGATAGGCGAGTGGAAAAGGACCTTTTTAACAGAGTTTTCTTTTTGAATTTTCTGTAACATTTCTATATCGCCCAGTTCTGTTCTGTTAGTTTCTGTTCCCATCGATTATAAAAAATGCTTGAATTACCACCTAATAATTGATGTTGTCATGAAATTCATTCATCCCAGACGGCTAATCAGGAGAATAACATTTTTATTAAGAATTCGAAGATATATGGTTAGTGGTTAGTGGCCCTGACTGCTAAGCCGGAGGTTGTGGGTTCGATTCCCACCCAGGACAAATGTATATGTGATGAGCATGGTCATTTGTTCTGTGTCTGGGTGTAATTTATCTATTATATGTATGTATTTAGAAAGATTTAAGTATGTTTATCAGTTGTCTAGTACCCATAACACAAGCTCTGCATAAATTGGGACTAGACGGCGTTGTGTGATAATTGTGGAATATATTATTATTTATTTATTTTTATTTTTTTATTTATTATTATATATTACATCGCATAAATCCGCACAATTCACGAGTAGTGGTTTACGGCCCATTCCTTTTCCCAGAGAGGAGGTTTGAGTCCCAGCAGAGGGAACATTTATAGGTTTTAATAAACTAGTGCGCCTAACCATCAGAGATTACATCACTGCTTACCATCAGGTGGGATCGTAGTCAAGCACTAGTTTATAAGAATTAAAAAAAGGTTATTACGCCTATTTTTATACCAGCGTGCCCTGTATTTTGCTACCAATATAGATAGCAATATCCTCTTATGCGAGTATCAAATACCTACACTGATAAAAAAATGCCTAATGTGTGTGTACCTACGTAAGAAGATCACTTCTGAATAAGGTTGCTCCTATAAGGTTTGTCCACGGAGTAAGTACAAACGAGGAAGCGGCCTAAACAACTGTGCACTGTGGCTCTCAACTGAGTCCTGACGTCATCACGGTGGGCGTGGCTTAAATCAGTGTATTGTTGGCGTTCGTCCTGTGCACAACTTCGTAAACCTACTTATTTGGCATCATATTTGCGATAGAAAAACAAAAAAATTCAGTGTTGTATTGTATCTTGTAAAAACTACTTGGATAGACGTTCTGATGCTATGGATGCCATCACATTTCATTTGTAAGTTATTTTATGCATAATTTATTAAAATACTTCTAGAAAAATCTCTTAACGTCAGCATTTCCAAATATAATTCTACTCGACATTAGATGGCGACACTTTGTGTCATGGGAACTAAATATACCTATTTAGGTACGTAGAGCTCAGTATTAATATATATTTTAATAATCATACGTACTGAAATTTGATCAACATTCATTCCTAAAGGTCCTTTAATCGCCAAAATATTGTTTTTGTAGTTTTTATATAATTTTGTAAACAGGTCGCCATCTATCGTCAAATAGCAAAAATACAGGGCAGTATTTAGAAGCCAATTAGTTTTACCGAATGTCCCACGGCTGATGAACTTGTAAATATAATACTTATATTTCTCTAATAAGTATATGATTTTGTCGACCAAATTGTTTTTTAATTACCTCACATTTGGTGTAAAAAGTAGAATATGCAACACGGGGGTAAAGCTGTCTTTGTCTTGGGCGGCTTGAATTCCTCACTTCAGTCTGGTTTCTTTATAATCTTCCTCTCAGTGCTCGGGAGTTAATTATATAAATCCGTCACTAACGTTCGGGATTAAAATCGGCAACCTTCGTTTCGTTTGGAATTCAACATGCCGCTCGCGACTTATACGTGCGACACTCACTTTATCCCCTAGTCACATAATCTTCTATTATTGAATGGTTTCGGACGTAAACACGTGTTGTATTTTTTTTTTAAACTAGCTTTGTAATCAATCTTGATAATTCTTTATATCAAAATAAGCCTTTAAAAAAGTAAAACCTAATAAAAATAGAAAAAAAAAATGTTAAAATAAAAAGGTTTTTGATGATTTTCGAATGATCTTCATTCATCATTCATCAAATAATAGTATCACTATTTCAATGAAAAAATATACGTATCGGATGGTTTACACAATTAATTTAAAATCAGATATCCCTGGTAATTTTGAGTGAGACCCTGTTGCATCCTGCACTTAATGACATCTAGTGTGAGATAGTTACGTAACTACAAAATAAAATCAACAGAACGAGCGAGTAGTTTTGCTGTTGACCGGCAGATGGCAAATAAAAAAATGGGTGGAGTCTAACACCCCCTCATCCCGGAAAATTTCACGCTTTTTTCTTAGGGAAATCTTATTACAACATTTTTTTTTTATACTTACTCCGTGGGTTTGTCTGAAAGAAAAAACTAGTAAGTTTATAATAAAACTAATGTTATTCTTTTATTTTTACTTTATTAAAAATAGACTGATGCGTGACACCAAATTGTACATTTTTTATTACGTTAAATTGCACTTATTAACTAACAAATAAACAATAAATAATACATTAAATAAATGATCCCCGACTAGTTTATACAGTTATTTATACTAATTACTACTACTACTAATTATTGCCGATGCCTGCTAGGGCCACAGGGAATTTCCGAAAGGGAAACCATGGTCCTGGAACACAAAGGGCAAATGAAGGACACGGGTAGATTTATTCAGTATAAACCTTAAATGACTTGTCCCGCTCTAAGATGGAGCGTAAGGTGCTCTACCTTAGGGCAGGATAAGTTGTTGGAGATTTTACCACATCAAAAAAAGTCCCCCAACTATGTTCGTTTGTCTATATCTGTTTGCAAACAACTCAAAAACTACTGAACGGATTTTTAACAACGGATGCACTTACAAAAGAGTATATAGATGGAATAGAATTAGGGTTTAGTGTTGATTTAACTTTATGAACTATTACATCTTCAGACTTAATGTCAAACTGTTGCTGAAAAAAATATTTTTAAATGGCACAACTTCAAAGCCACTGTTGCCGATGGTTCTCATTTCTTGGAAATCTACAACAAAACATAAAAAATAATATATTACTAGTGGTTAACGGTTAAGCCACATACGTGCAGCATTGCGTGCGGCATTTATTAGGGACCTACTTAAGGACTAAACTTAAAGACAGTAGACTATGATTTAAAATGAATACAATTCGCGAATGTATAGTACATTCGCGAATTGTATTCATTACATAACATATCGATGTGGAGAAGCTTTTGGAGCGCACGCGCGTCGTTTTAAGAAGTGGTCACAGATAAATATATATCTACTGAAGTGGTTCGAAGGCGCGTGTCCCGCATGCCGCACTTCTGGCCGCCACTATTCGCCGTTTTCCGTTGTGTCACGAGAGCAGCCGAAGATTGCCGAGCGGCCTAAGGCGCCCGATCAACAGGAAAAATAAAATTAGTAAAATTGGTAGGCGCTTGATTTAATAAAAAAATAAATATTGAGCCTCCTCAGATATTCAGAAATTTGCTTATAATAATATGAAACTTGAACAGCAGAACAGGCAACAAAATTTTATAAAATTGCAGCATTTAGTCCGTCTTCTGAGTCGTTTATGATGCCCCCTTCTCTATGTATTTTTACAGGCAGTTAATATGTTTTAATTTCTGCTTGAAATTCAAAACGATGTTTGTTGTCATCCTAAATAAATATTTTGTAAACCAAAGAGATTTAAAGAGATACAATAGAGCGGCTATCAGAAGAAATGTCTTAGAAAAACTGTCATCCTATGCTTCAGTGACGTCATCTAGCTTTGAATAGCAATCACGCGAATGAAATTTGTCCAAACTTTATACAAATTTGGCTATCGCTCGGTAGGTGGCACGGAGTAAGTATAGAAGAGGAAGCGGCCTAAACAACTGTGCACTGTGACTCTCAACTGAGTTCTGACGTCATCACGGTGGGCGTGGCTTAAATCAGTGTATTGTTGGTGTTCGTCCTGTGCACAACTTCGTAAACCTACTTATTTGGCATCATATTCGCGATAGAAAAACAAAAAATTAAGTGTTGTATTTTATCTTGTAAATACCACTTGGATAGACGTTCTGATGCTATGGATGCCATCACATTTCATTTGTAAGTTATTTTATGCATAATTTATTAAAATACTTAATGAAAAATCTCTTAACGTCAGCATTTCCAAATATAATTCTACTCGACATTAGACGGCGTCACTTTGTGTCATGGGAACTAAATATATTTAGGCACGTAGAGCTCAGTATTAATATATTTTAATAATCATATGTACTGAAATTTGATCAACATTCATTCCTAAAGGTCCTTTAATCGCCAAAATATTATTTTTGTAATTTTTATATAATTTTGTAAACAGGTCGCCATCTATCGTCAAATAGCAAAAATACAGGGCAGTATTTAGAAGCCAATTATTTTACCGAATGCCCCACGGCTGATGAACTTGTAAATACTTATATTCCTCTAATATATGATTTGGTCGACCAAATTGTTTTTTAATTACTTCATATTTGGCGTAAAAAGTAGAGTATGCAACACGGGGATAACGCTGTCTTTGTCTTGGGCGGCTTGAATTCCTCACTTCAGTCTGGTTTCTTTATAATCTCCCTCTCAATGCTCGGGAGTTAATTATATAAATCCGTCACTAACGTTCGGGATTAAAATCAGCAACCTTCGTTTCGTTCGGAATTCAACATGCCGCCCGCGACTTAAAGGCACTGCTTTATCCCCTAGTCACATAATCTATTATTATTGAATGGTTTCGGACGTAAAGACGTGTTTTTTTAAACTAGCTTTTTAATCAATCTTGATCATTCTTTCTATCAAAATAAGCCTTTAAAAAAGTAAAACCTAATAAAAATAGAATAAAAAAAATGTTACAATAAAAAGGTTTTTGATGAATTTCGAATGATCTTCATTCGTCATTCATCAAATAATAGTATCACTATTTCAATGCAAAATATACGTATCGGATGGTTTCCACAATTAATTTAAAAAACAGATATCCCTGGTAAATCTGAGTGCGACCCTGTTGCATCCTGCACTTAATGACATCTAGTGTGAGATAGTTACGTAATTACAAAATAAAATCAACAGAACGAGAAAGTAGTTTTGCTATTGACCGGCAGATAGCAAATAAAAAAATGGGCGAAGTCTAACACCCCCTCACCCTACAAAATGTCACGCTTTTTTTCTTAGGGATATCTTATTATATCTTATTACAACATCTCTTTTATACTTACTCCGTGGTAGGTGGCCAGGGGCTTTACCATGATATGTTAAAATTTCAGTCTTATGAACGAAAAATAATGACGGAGTTATACGCTCTATATAGTTCCATCCCTCTAATAGTTCAGTTTAGGTCGTAAAATGGATCACGTTAAGAGCGAGCCAGTTCAGTGAGAGCCAGTGGCGTAGCTAGGGGGTGGCGGCGTTGGGGGTCATAACCCCAGGCGCCCAGGCGGTATACGAAAGGGATCGGCCGAAAGCGCCAATTTATTAATTTGGAAAATGTAAAAAAAAAAAAACTTAGATATTCGAAATCGCGCGCGCAATGTTACATACGAGCCAAGCAAAGTTTGATCATGCTGCAGTTGGTCTATTTCTTTTTATAAATCCAAGTTCATTCTCTTAGAGGGCCTGCGCACACTTAAGACAAGACGTCTTAGATGAAAACGCTACATTTTCACACATTTCTAATTTCATAAATATTATGAATATTATAAATTAAGTAAATTATTTTTGAACCGACTTACGATTGTTTATTAAGACAAAGCCAATAAAATAAATTTGAAAAAAATATCGATATTTCGATATATCGTTATTTTATTAGCCTAGTGGCCCGTGTCGTAGACAAAACAGTTCTAAGACGTCTTGTCTCAAGTGAGCGCAGGCCCTAACGTAACGATGTCGGACTAAGCTTGACCATAACTTGGCACCAAGTTTGTTTGCGCCGAAGCGACACGCCATCAGTTTAAAAAAAAAATTATAAGTATAAACCCAACTAAAGGTCATGTTTGGCAGCAATCTGAATACTGAATCAAGCCTTTGATTTTATTATTGGCAATAAATACTTAAATAGGTTCTTGTTTGTTTTTACTATAGCACGTACCTAGTGTTAAGGTTATTATTTTAATAGATGAACTTCCTGGGAATTTTTAATGGGTGTATAAAAGTTTGGGTTTAGTCTGATACTTAATAGTAAAAAACAAAGAGCGGCGTATTTCCGGTCGGCCCCAACCGGCAATAACCCACGCTACGCCACTGATGTGTGCTAGGTAAGGTTAAACTTTTCAGCAATAGATGGCGTTATCACAAAATCAGCCTGTTTTTTTCAAATTCAAATTTCCAAAATGTTCTAGAACTATTTAGAAAATAGTTGAATTCTAATTAATTACTACATAAATACCAAGAATATTTAAAAATAAACCGCAATTAGTTTCAGTTATTTTACAATAACAAAATTTGAAATAGCATAATCTGCAACTCGGCATATTTCCCTAGAAAATGATTTTCTTTTAGTGCATAAAGCGGATACAAACACGACTTGACATGTGGGGGTGTCATACTAGACTGAACGACTTGTTACTAATTTAGTTGTTTGTAACTAATTTAGTAACAAGTATCTGATTACGATTTTGTTCGCTATGTCTGGTCTATTGGTAGTATATGTTTAATATCTTTGTTGTAAACAAAACAGGAAACTTACCAAAAAAAATGAAATTTCACAACCAGGATACACATCTCTATTGCGAAACTTTACACAGCAACGTTTTGACCATCTTGCACACTTTATACTTTACTAAATATTGAGATAAAAACTTGTAATAATTAAAAATACAACTTTAGCCCTATGAAGCATCAGCCATATTGTTTATTGTGCAAATTCTGTCAAATTGAAACCTCCTAAATGTTGCCTTTCATAATTTGAAAATTACTACGAATAGCTACTATCTAAATGAAATCATCATAAAATACAAGAAGAATGCGTATCAAATTTCAAGAAGCATTATTTGAAATAAAATATTTAGTACAATTCATTTTGTTGCATAAACCTATCAAAATGCATGAACATGGACTATTTAACGATAACTTGAACAATCTAAAAACTACCATCTGTTTCTTATTTTTTTCTGAATGTAGGTGAGAAAGGGACACAGAGGATTTATGTCAGTTTCTTGCTTTAGGCCCAAAGATTTTATATATCCTACTAGAGTTTAGGCCATTGTTCCCTTTTGCGTAATGCTAATGAGAATACAGAACATTTTAGAGTGTAATATTTCTTCGTAGTCAATCTAGTCTATTCTAGTAGGATATATGTATAAAATCTTTGAAAGCAGCCATTTTTTTTTTAAATCCTGGTTACACTTTCATTAAACAGACTATATCAAAATGCATCAACATGAACTATTTAACGATTAGGTACTTGAACAATTTAAAAACTACCATCTGTTTCTTTTTTTTCTGATACCTAGTAGGTGAGAAAGGGACACAGTGGATTTTTGTCATTGTCTTGCTCGCAACCTTTGTTTTCCTTTTGTATGTCAATAACACACGTGAAATTAATACTCATGAGAATAAAGAACCCTTTACAGAGCGTAATATTTCTCCGTAAAATAAAATCTTAGGTAAATACCAGAACGTAGCGAATATTATACTCTGTGGCCCCTCTCTGTAGCTGATGGTTGACTGAAGACTTTCATATATTACTTTTTAATTTTGAAATTGATGATGTCAAAAAATTTTTTAATTTTTTGTTCTGCTCTTTGCGCTGTTTGTATAAGTATAATTGCTGCCTCATCTGTTTTCCTTTATATATTTTTGAAAAACAGACCCAAAGTTTTAAAAGAGAAGACTACTACAACGACTACTGCTTCTACTTTGGGGTGAGTATCATCTTTTTTAAATTTAATTATTTAGGTACTTTGTTTGATTGATACTATCTATTAAACAAAGCAAAAAATGTAATAAACTTATAAATAATGTAATTTTCCGCAATGGAAAACATACTGCTAGTGTCCAATCAAACAAAACTAAAAATGAGCACCAACAACGACAACAGACTCCTATTTTCTTGAGCTTGGTTGCAAGAATCATATTCTGATTAAAGACGCTTTTACAAGTTTTTACTCGCTCAACTTTTGGTAAACTAGCCGCAACGCATCAACATAACGCGTACGCTCACACCACGCATACATAGAATCTTGTTCGCTCAATTTTATACTTCAACAACAACTTATCTTGACACTTGAAAGCTAGGCACGCCACAATTAAGGCGGTAAGTCCCTTTTTTGAGGAGTGCCTTGAAAAATCTCATGGTGTCCTCACCTTCAGCATGACGCAGGTTCTCACTGAACATGGTAAGATCGGGAGGTACCAGGGCGTCTACTCTCTTTCTCCAAAAACGAAGTTTCGATCGGAATTCGGGGTGTTCATTACCACAGTTCATTTCGTTTCCGAAACGTAGGAACGAAAATAGATGCTCTGAGCAGGCGCCAAAGTTGAGTGTGCAAAATATGAGGACCGTCTGTGAATGGTTTTGGACTCAGAAAAGCATGCAGATTATGATTCTGGATTTTGCCAGGAGGTATATAGGTAGGTCCAATCTTTTTATACACCCTTCTCCCTGAAACAGCAAGTAAATTAACTGAAAAAATGCTAAGAAACATTTTATTAATTGTTTAAGTAACATGATCTAATTGTTTCTTATGATTAAATATATCTAAAGGAAGTCAACTAAAAAAAAAGTGAGTCGGACTCACGTACTGAGGGTTCCGTACAAATTTATACATGAAAACAGTTCAATTCCGAAATTGAGTTTTCCGAAGATTTTTCCGAATCGCAAGAATAGTTTTTTTTTGGTGACATCATGACAAATTTACAGTTTTCAGGATTTTACCTATATTAGTGCTAGAAGACCTTGCTTCATGCCAAATTTCAGAATATTAGGTCAACAGCAATCCTTACTAATATTATAAAAGCGAAAGTGATTTTGTTTGTTTGTTACGTCTTCACGCCTAAATGGCAGAACCGATTTTGATGAAACTTGGAAAACGGATAGACCCTGTCCTGGAATAGGACATAGGATACTTTTTATCTCAGAGGATAATTTTCTGCTATCACGCGGGCGAAGCTGCTGGGAGCAGCTAATACCCTATAAATGTTGATTCCCTTGGGGGTGTCGATCGGCGAACACGCTTTTTTGTGACATAAACGGCCGTATCTTATTTTTTTGTTAACTTAGAAGCTTGATTTATTCACAGCTTCAAGGGACCGCAGATTCGAGGATATAATTTTAATTTCATTGCAAATCTATTGTAATTTGGGTTCGTATTGATACTTCGAGAGTCACATGGTCGATTAACGGAAAGTCGACTGAACGTTAGACCGAATAGAACTTATTGCGAAACAACCTTTCAAAGTCAAAGTCAAAAGTCAAAATATTTTATTTCACATAGACCTACATGGGCACTTATAAAACGTCAGAAGCTAGTTCACGGTTCCAAATTGGTCGTTTCCTATGGAGAAGAACCGGCAAGAAACTCCATGGTTACTCTTTTAAAAAATGTGTTTACAATATTTATTGATTTATGTAAGAACAGTGTTGTAGACCAGTCAACACTGTACACAAAAGCAGAAAATTAATCATAATAAAAAAAGAAGAAAAAAAGTAAGTCTTAATAGAAAGTTATCTAAGTGTATGTGGATTATACAGTGTGCTCACATTCAAATTCCAAAAAGAGGCTATATAAAAAAGCAGGAAAAATTTAAATAATTACAACTGTTAACAAAATAAATTACTAACAAATTTAATGCAGTTGAAGTCTAAATAAAAAAAATACTGCAAAAGCAATGCGTCAAAGGAAAAATAAATACATACATATATATGTATGTATTTATTTTTCTATTAACTGCTAAACCTTTGTTTTAATATATATTAAAACAAAGGTTTAGCAGTTAATAGACACAACTTTTATCGTCAAACGCTATTTCGACTGAACGATTCACCGAACGTTTATTAATCGATGGGCCTCTCTTTCGAATGAGTTTTTGCGGTTATACAACGTGTAAAGTTAAATGCGTAAACCCTGAAAATAGTTTGAACAGAATAACGAGCAATAACGAGCAGAATTATCTAAACCACTTTTTAGTATGGGTTACATTTTTCAAAAAATACTTCATTAAAAATGATGCCCTGTCTATTTATTAATAGGTCAAGCCATTACATGCGCAAACCCGCCCAAATAGGTAAACAAACCCAAATGGTTGTAGTCCAATCAAATTTTCTCGTTAGCGGGATGATAAAAAATCTTATTTCGATGCAGATACGAATTTTAAACAAACTAAAACTGCACATAAAATCTTAATATTTTTTTCTGTTTATAAGGAAGGGATTCTCCTACATGCAGGTACCCTCCTGGGGTAGTATTTATTTGTCTACTCGCGCTCGTGGTGTTGCTGAACACAGCTTTGCCCCAATACACGTTCGCCATCGTGGTCGTGTCTGATAAGCAGGCACGTACCCGAGGCGAACCCACTCTCCGAAATCGCTGTCCAGAAGGCGCCAACAACTGTTGGTGCCAGCGCTCCTGGACAGCGCACCCTCCGGGCGGTCCGACTGTACTCCGCCGTGTGGTCTGGTCTCTCGCTTGAGGCCTTCCGGCATGAGTAGCTCTACCGGCATAGCCCTCAAGGTCACTGAGACACGCAAGCCCCACCACGATGACAACGTGGGAAACAGGGTTAGTGGGGAGTACCATAGTACTGAGAGGTTGCTAGTGTTTTACAAATAACCCTGTATATAATCGTTTTTAGTGAAAAAATGTTTGAATTACCTTTGAAAGGGCATTGCATGAAAGTGTCCCCACCCACCAACAGACTTGAGACAGATGTCATTTGAAGCGTATAGTTAAATGGAGTTTCTTTTATTAAAGTGACATATCTCAAAAGTATGGGGTTTAGGTTTTATCATACATTATTTTTTAACCTAACCTAATCTAACCTAACCCAAGTGTTTTAGAGCTTAAATATACTCATAATATAGTTTATATAGTACTTACTGTCATTCATTTTATGATGCGCCTTGGCGAGCCCTCGACGATTCTATAAAAACATTTAACAAAGGGCATTGCCTAAAACTGTCTCCAAAAATGACACAATAACAACAGGTATCATTCGAAGTGTCTAGTTAAACAAAGTTTTTTTTTCTGGCGACATACCATAAAAGTATGGGGTTTAGGTTTTATAAACAATTTTTATTTTAACCTAACCTAAGTCGTGCGCATAATAGGCATGTAATGCATGTCAGTTTGTTCATTATTATCCACAAAAGATAAAACAGCTGATTCAGTTATTAAAATGTATGGGGTTTTTTGAATAAATAAAAAAAACACTTCAATACATACATTTACTGTTAGACATATATTATAATATGATCAAGCATTTGTTCTAATGCATTAAAATCAATATGTTTCACTTACCCCATGTGTCATACAATAGATATAAGTGCAGAACTTAGGTTAGGTTAGGTTACACAGTTTTACGTAAAGCCCTTTGTAAAATATTTTTGCAAAATCGTACAGAGCTCTCTAAGCCGTATTCAAAAATATATGACAGTACTATATTTTTATTTTTATTTTTTTTTAGTCCAAAATACTTAACTTAAAGTTTGGTTTGGGCTTTGTAAAACCTAAACCCCATACTTTAGAGATGTGTTACCATAATAAAAATACTCTATTTAACTAGACGCTATGAATGACACCTGTTTCATATCTGTTGGAGGGCGGGGACGGTGCCCATACAAAATCATTTGCCTTTTCCTTTAAAATGTCATCAGAATTTATTAAAACACGAATTTTTTGTTTTTTTTTTTCTAAAAATATTATCGGGTTTAGTTAGAATAACGTAACATAACGTAATAATTTTACACAGTTTAATTTAAAAAAAGAACAATTTTGTTTTTTTTTTTAATTAGTAAAAAGTCGACCAAAAATTTCAACAACTGGGAATCATGTAGGTCCGTAATCTGGGATCCGTTGTATTCGTTTTTACATCGATGTCAAAGACACCCCGCATAAGCGACTCATTTAAGGTGATAATGTTATGATGAGTAAACAGCGGTAGGTATTCCACCTGCGAATGAATTATTGTGTCCTTACGAGATGTAAATTCTGGCCCTGACAGCATTCACTGCCTGTTCTCACAACACACGGCCGGCCTGGAGTTTTTAATGATCGTTAACAGAAAAACTGTACAGTTGGTGTAGGTATCACTATGGTACATATATAAACAAACCTACGACTGGTATCAAGCCTCAACAGCATTTCAAATCAATGTTTGCAAAAAAAAATACTTGAAAAAAGAAACGGTTTTTTTAATCATTAAAAATATGCCGAAATACCGGTTTTTGCGTTAACCGGTTAGCATTCCTCCACTTCACCAAATGATACTTTTTGACTGTGGTTGCTTGAGTTATCGATGAAAAATAAAACAACTTAACAAAAAGATACCAAGTACCTAATTAAAAAAAAACTAATTAATAATCAAGCTATGAGAGATAAGAGAGCAGTGGTGGCCAAGCGAGAGCAGTGGTGGCCGAGTGGTAACGGCCCCGACTTACGAGTTGTAGGTCGCGGGTTCAAACCCAGCCAGGCGCATTACTTTGTGTAATTTATTTCATCACCACTGCTCTCAAAACGGTGAAGGAAAACATCGTGAGGAAACCGGCATGTCCTGATGAACCAAAAAATTCGAGGACATGTGACATTCACCAACCCGCACTGGGCCCGCGTGGTGGATTACGGCCCATTCCCTCTTCTAGAGAGGAGGCCTGAGTCCCAGCAGTGGGAACATTAAAAAGGCTGATGATGATGATGAATCAAGCTATTTCTTAATATCGACGCTTGATTCACAAAACTGGTAACTTCTATATGTTTGCAAGTAAGGATCATCACGATAATAGCTGATATTATTGTTTTATTTCTTATTATTATTGATATTGAGATACAACTCGTTTTTGTCGGAGCTGGGTTTTTTTATTTATTCCGGTTTAATACCACTCAACTAATACGGTTTAGTACTGTATGGATCAGAATGTTGGGCTGTGAAAAAGACGGATGAAAAAAGATTGCATGTAGCGGAGATGAGAATGTTAAGATGGATGTGTGGTGTGACGAGAATGGATAAAGTGAGAAATGAGTATATTAGGGGAAGTTTGAAAGTGGCGCCGGTGACTGAAAAGTTGGAAGGGAATCGTTTGTCTTGGTATGGTCATGTAAAAAGGAGAGGATGAAACGCATGTTGCTAAAAGAGTTATGAATTTACATGTGGATGGATGGAGAGGGAGAGGGAGGCCAAAGAAAAGATGGATGGATTGTGTGAGAAGTGATATGAATGAAAAAGGAGTTAGTGATAGCGTGACGACCGACAGGACAGGATAGAAGAAAAAAACGTGTTGCGCCGACCCCAAATAAAATGGGATAAGGGCAGGAAGATGATGAAAACCACTCAACTAATACCACTAGTATTTGTTAGAGCCCGTATTTATTGTCTATTCCGAATGAACACCATTGTGGCAACTAATACTAAAAGAAATTCAAGGATCTAAAGTACAATCAGCCAAAATGCTTTGTACACAAAGCAAGGACTTTTAATTGAAATAAAATTACGTACGACGTAATTACTTACTTCTACCATGTAATAATAACTGTGTACGATATTTTTTTTACTTAAACTATTGTAAAATATCACAGAAAATCAACTTACACATTAACAATGTTCACATAAAATAGTCTACATAACAATCCATACTAATCTACATCTACACTGTCTACTGCTGATTTAACTTCGTTGCTAATGGATAAGGCCTTAGCTGACTTACAAGTATTTTTAAACATTTTAGAATAAGTAGCAACATATTTATTAAAAGTTTCAGTGTTAATAATAGCTTGTTAAGCTAGCTTGCAATGTTAGCTTGTCTCTTTCTAACCCCCCACTTTCCTAAAATGGGAAGTGGAAGTTTGTATGGAGCATTTCGCAATTTTCGAGGTAGAAAGCTGAAACTCGGTATGCAGACTATTTGTGTCTAACGAAAAATTATGTATCGTTTTTTTTTTTTTTTGTTGTAAATCTGCCCCCAACCCCTTATAAGAAGAGTTGAAATTTTATAAGTAAATTTCGCAGTTTTAAGGTAGGAAGCTAAAAATCGGTACACAGACTCTTTGTTCCCAACGAAAAATACCTGCTTTATTTTTTTATGGAAATCTTCCCCCGGCCTCTAAAATAGGGGATGGAAAAGACATGGCCGGATCCTGCCCAAATCAATTCACACGGACATTCATTATGATTTTATAAAAAAATCTTATTAAATAAATATAATAATTCACATCAATCACATTTCTCTAGAACATGCGAGAAATAATCCCAAAAAAATATGTGCGTTAATTGTTTTTATGTCTTTTTGTATCATTGCAATCATGGCGTAAACTTAGACACGTTTGGTTATACGCATCAGACCATTTCTGTACGCACCTATCTGTAGTAAGCCTGAAGGGAAAACTAAAATATAAAACACCCGTAAATGCCAGAATTGTATTTCTAAGGTACCTCAAAAAAGTTAACGGTTTCACAACTATCGCAGACACCACTTTTCGAGTTGCCGCGTGTCTTGATGGAGTTCCATTCTGAATCGACAATATTTTACAAGAGTGTGTCACCAAACGTCTTTTGACATTTCTGTTCTTTAAACTAAATTGTCAAAACAACAATACAACATACATGTCATACAACATAATATTATTGTTTTGTGTTTTCGTAACTGTATTGGATTTTTAAACTTAACTTAGCACGCTATCCTTTAACGGACTTTCCTTTACGCTTCTAATATTAATATTGAGCTGTGCATATTGAATTGGTTTGTTTACGATTTGAATTCAGACGCTTATGAAGTCAAGGTGCTTGAATTGAAGTGTAGCCTATAATCGAACATGAAGGCATATTGTAAGAACTTTAACACCGTAATTACAAAATACATTGGCTGTATATACATAAACAGGTTGAAAAACTACAGGAAAAATGAATCGGAATTGCTTGAACTACTTTCGATTCAACCAGTTGCTAATCAAGCAAATATAACGGCACCAGCCTCATACTTGATAACATATCTTCGAAGCTGGCTAGTTCTTCTTTTCGAGATTTAAGAGTGGATGAAAACATTGAATTCGTCTTGTCCGAGTGATTATTGTATGAGAATGTATTAAAATATTAAGAAATAAATATATTTAAGCAAATGTATGTACTTACTTATTTATATGACTAAACAAAAATTCAAGTGTTATGTTTTTAGTGTTTTATTACATGTCCAATTGTATATTTTTTTCAAATTCACCTAAATATCCAAAAATATCTTGTATGACGACGAGCTCTTCTTCGAAATCGCAGCTTGTTTATGTCGACGACGGTTGAAAGTGACTATTACCAATATACATCAATGTGATTACGTTTTACTTGGTCTTTTGATTTTTTACTCATAATCCAATAATTGCCTCTATGAATATCTATCACTGGTAGTGTTTCATACATCTTCATAGAATTATACCTACCCGAAGTCTGAAAGGCGTTCTCATACTAACTTACTGTCACTGTCACTTTAACGTGTTTTTGTAAATCAAATGTTGTGTTGATGTCAATCATTGCTATTCAAAATGATTAGGCGTTTCTTTTGAAATTTTATTTATAGTGTCTCTCGCCTGTTCTCTGATCATAGAACTTGAACTACTCTAAAGCCGTACCTTTAAGCTTTAATACTATGTACCGTTTGTCTGTGTACATGAATATTTTTAGCTTGGGCACAGCTCCCTACTAATTCCGGCCATGTCAAGTGTGAGACTCTCCGCATAATTAGTACAGGTTCTATGATACAAACGTAATGTACAATAATAAAATAATTTAATTTTAACAAATTAAATAAAACTATATTAACTATTTATAACTATTACATCTAACCATAAAATCAATCAGTATTTGAGAGAAAAAAATCAACATTCGAAACATAAATAAGGGTTATTCATATGGATTCCGATAGATGGCGCTGATAGGATTCTAAAACACGCATAGATTTTGCATAAAAAAAAATATTTTCAATAATATTTCTACACTAGCAATGGTAATGTACGTGAGACGTTTTGATATTAAGTTCTAGTATGTACCGTATTCTTAGAAATAAATGGATTATTATTATTAACGTTGTGTGCTCTCTATCTGCGGATATCTACATACCTAAGTGCGGGCATCGGCCCGCCCTTCAAACTATAGTGCACACCCATATGACCACCCACCCTGGTTACCCTGGGTGTCTGTGTTATTTGACTATTGATTTGCTTTCGATTTTTGGCTATTCGTATTTGTCCTTGCGCTTTGTTAATGGTCATAGCGAAACTAAAGGAAATTGTAGCTTTTTGGAACGAGAGATCTATGGGAATTATTAGGATTCGTCATCATCATCTTCCTGCCCTTGTCCCGTTTTATTTGGGGTCGGTGCAACACGTTTTTTTCTTCCATTCTGTCCTGTCACTCGTCATGCTATCAATAACTCCCTTTTCTTTCATATCACTTCTCACACAAACCATCCATCTTTTCTTTGGCCTCCCTCTCCCCCTCCATCCATTCACATGTAAACTCATAACTTTTTTAGCAACATGCGTTTCGTCCCTCCTTTTCATCATGTGAATATACTTTTCACCATACCAAGACAAACGATTTCCTTTCAGCTTTTCAGTCACTGGCGCCACTTTCAAACTTCCCCTAATATACTCATTTCTCACTTTATCCATTCTTGTCACACCACACATCCATCTTAACATTCTCATCTCTGCTACATGAAATCTTTTTTCATCCATCTTTTTCACAGCCCAACATTCTTATCCATACAGTACGACAGGCCTTATCACGGACTTGTAGATTTTACCCTTCAACTTGAGGGGCATTCGTGGGTCGCAGGTGGTTCCCGTGACCTGTCGCCATTTCATCCATCCTGCGTTGATCCGATGTGTTACGTCCCGGTCTACCTCACCATCCCCTTGGACGAGCGACCCTAGGTACCTAAAGTCGGAACATATCGGTATGGGCGTTCCGGCGAGAGCTAAAGGCACAGGATTGGAGAGACCGCCGAAATCGCAGAACAAGTATCAGGATTCGCATCATAATATATATTCGTGGGGTGAAATTAGAAAAGCCGTGCTTTTTCCATGGACAATTGTATGTAGCATGTTCGCATGTGTCCAATGTCTCTTTACAAGAATAGAATGTTTACATACATTATATTTCCAAATAGAAAGACATATAATATCGTCTACAGTAGCGTATTAAAATAATATTCTGTTCCGAGTTCCCTTCTATGTTCTAAAGCAGAGTAGAGAAATCGTGTTACCCCGAATTTAACGCAAGCGAAGCCGCATTCAAAAGCTAGTAGGTAATAAAAATGCGTTCTAAGAAATACCAATGGTATTAGATGTTTGGTATTAAAATGTTTTTTTTTTAATTAGCCTTTACTGTCCCACTGCTGGGCAAAGGCCTCCCTTAAGTCCTTCCAAAATTTCTTCTCCTGCGCTGTCTTTAACCAGTCCTCGTGGTAGGCGTCCAAATCATCCCGCCACCTATTTCTAGGCAGGCCGGCCTCGACGGCGCCTTCCCTCAGTAGGAACTCACTGTGTGGCGATGCTTGCCCAGCGGTCCCTGTGCATGCGGCCGACATGACCCGCCCAGCCCCATTTGAGCCTGGCAGCTTTTTTACCCACGTATATTATACCTGTTATGGAGCGCAGCGTGTCGTTCCGTATTCGATCAATTCTTCTGACACCCAGAATGCTGCGCTCCATAGCTCTCTGGCAAACCCCAAGGCGAATTTTTTGTAGTTCGGTGAGAGACCAGTTCTGAGCACCGTAGGTTAGGATGGGCAGGATATACATGTCGATGAGTTTACGCTTCAGGGAGATCGGCAGATCACCCTTCATTAGCGTCTTCATGGACCAGTAGCTTTTCCATGCGTTCTGGATTCGCCGATCTATCTCCTTTTCCTGCCTGTTTTCGAAAGATACCAACTGGCCCAAGTAGATATACTCATCGACATAATTCCTGCGCATCTACCTCGACCCTACGTTTGATGCTGTTAGTCATCACCTTCGTTTTGGACCGGTTCATTGCAAGTCCCACCTTGAGGCTAGCCATGCTCAGTTCTTGGAGCATTGATTGTAGCTCCTGAGCTGTGGGGGCAAAAAGGACTATGTCGTCGGCAAATCGGAGATTTGTAAGCCTCTTGTTACCGACGTCAAAACCTTTGGTGTTCCATGAGGCTGCCAGTGGAAAATGGAATAAATCGGTTTTTTTGAGCATTCACTTATCAGCATTGTAGTGCTAACGGTCGCTGAGATTATCCGCGGACGGACAAACAGACAGACTTGGCGAAACTATAAGGGTTTCTAGTTGACTACGGAACCCTAAAAAGAACTCTCACTCACTTTCAATACATTTGCGCCAACCACAATAGAAATCTACGCTCATCTCATAACCGCCTTCTCCATTGTCCCACTCATCGTACTGACTTTCTTCACTATTCTTTCTTTATTCAAGTTATTTTTTTGTGGAATGCGCTTCCCCAGAAGAGCAGGATGGCAACAAACGAATTAACATTCAAAACCAAAGTTCGCGAGTTAATTCGTCAAAAGTTGGCAGTAGTATCATCACACCGTTAATTCATGAATCCCCAAGCGACCACCGGTGGCCGCGCATCTATTGTCTTACTATTGTGTCTCTAATTGACGGTATCTGAAGGGTTAATGTATTCCTATTGTCGATTTCGACCCATTGTCTGACTATTTGAGTATATGTATGTAGTGTTTTAATTTAAGTATATATTGTATAATTGTATTATATTTATTCTATAATTTATTGGGATATCTATTCTATGGTCTATTAGTATATTTATTCTTACCACTAACCACCACCATCTTCCATACCACTAATTCCACCTACCACTACCTTTCTCTGCATCACCCAAAGGTAGACTGGAAGAAAATGCCTAAGGCATTAAGTTCGCCTTTGTACATTTGTGCATAAAGTATTAAAGTTAAATAAATATATATTTTTCAAACCGAAAGACACCGTTTTGTATGGCACTAATCGGGCGCTAGTGCCTTAAGCCAGTGATTTATTTCGATGTTTTATGAAGAGCCCTAGCGCCCCGTGTCGTAGACAAAACTGTTCTGTCTAAGACGTCTTGTTTCAAGTGAGCACAGGCCCTTATGTTTTCCTTTGAAACGTGAGGATAGAAGTCCAATCGCCGAGAAATCCTGACTTTCGCTTATGTTACTTTTATTATTATTTTCTACAGATTTCTAAATCAGTTCTACTTGGATAACGAAGACAAATGGGTGTGGGGTGCAGACGATTACATAGATGATGAAATACATGGTGGCGGAAGACCTAGTGGCAACTACATAGATTATGAAATACATGGTGGCGGAAGAACTGGTGGCAACTACATAGATACTGAAATACATGGTGGCGGAAGACCTGGTGGCAACTACATAGATGATGAAATACATGGTGGCGGAAGACCTGGTGGCAACTACATAGATGATGAAATACATGGTGGCGGAAAACCTGGTGGCAACTACATAGATGATGAAATACATGGTGGCGGAAGACCTGGTGGCAACTGGTGAAAACTGGTAAACTCTGAAATTTTATTTCTTTCTTACTCAGTAAATCTTAGGATATGTCCAAGATACTTGTAAAAGTTGAAAATAGTTAATACAAAAGTAAATATAGCTACGTAGAGAGAGTACGTACGAGAGTATTTTACTTTTAAGGCTGGTTTTAGAGTGGCGCTGACCGCCCGCTGACCGTCGGCGCTGGCAGCCGAAACGTATAAACTTCTAGGAAGCGTTTTAGAATAAGGCGTAGCTATCAGCACATGCGTTAGTCTGCGGACGTACGCGTCGCGCGTTGGCGCCGCGTAGCCGTCGGCGCTGACCAACGCACGTGCGCCTCTGTCTACAGTGAGCGTTCTACTGTCGAGCCGAGCGGACTCCGTCAGCGTGAAAAGTCAGTCAGTACAAAGCAGCAATTACCTTCACATTTTTGTGTATCTGTACTCCACAGTGATCAGCACGATACTGAAACGTCTCGCGCTGAACCTCAGCGCTGAGCTGTCAGCACCGGCGATGGTCACTTATGTCGATGACTTGAGCTCGGTCCGGACAGTTACCGGACTGTCTGAAGGCGGGCTACCCATTGCTTGCCTTCCGCAAGCCCGCGCCTACGGTAGCCAGAAATTGGGATCGGGATCATGGTGGTTGGGGTTATACCACTGCGGACTTTTTTTTAGATCTTTTTATTTATATAATACTGTACTGTACTGTAGTACATTATTTTGATCTATTTGGGTTCAATTGGCGTATAAACCAGTTTGCGTGAATGAGTTAGGTATATATACCGTTCTTCTCGGATTTTTTTGGGATCCCTTCTTTTTGCATAATATTCTTTTTCATAATATATTTTGGCATAACGATTTTGGTACAATCTGTTTTGCCATAATAATACTTTGCCATCTTTTTTTGGCATATAGTTTATGTTGACATAATCATCTTTAAGAGGGTCCTTTTCCACTCGCCTATCGTAAACATCGAAAATGTTTTAAAAGCTTGTTACTTCATTTAATGCAATCCAATGCGATGTTTGACGAAAAGGTAACGCAAAAAAAAAAAGATAACGCCTGAAAACTCTGTTAGTTTTCGGTAATTCCGAGATTTACTCGAAAATTTCACAAAACTTGCTCCAGCTCCAGGAAATAGCTGTTTTTTTTTATTGTACCACACTATCCGGGCAATCGAAATCCCGACGAACGCTATCCCGACCTGCAGTAGATCGACAGAACACTAAGTCGATGGAGTTTTTCTCGACTGAACGCTATCCCGACAATCACTTGGTCGACAAAACACCAGATCGACTAACTATTGGCCGACTGAGTGCCATCCCGACGTTCAGTAGCCCGACAGCAAACTATGCCGAAATACTTTATCTCGACAAATATCCACAGATAAACAACGGGACGTCAAGACAACACAGCAACAAGCGGAATAACCTAGAATTCAGAAAAATAAGGTTTAATCAATAGAAGAATTTAGAAAATAGTAATAATAATGAATATTCATTGAGATAATGAGAAAACATGTTGAAACTATTCTATTAATCGTGTAAGTTATTCAAATGAGTTCGACATCCGGACTTCGATTTGTGGTTTGTTCTTCGTTCGACCCACTGAGTTTTATCCCACATAAAAAATTCCTGGTTCGTCCTTAGCTGTATGCTTCCTTCGTCCCAAAATGATATTTTAATTATTTTGTTCTCGATTCGTCCTATTTTATATTCCTTGTTCGGCCCATATTTTTTTTGTATGGGCGATTTTGACATTTTTGTAAACTCAGCAAAAAAAATGGTATACTAGTTTATGAGTACTAATTACATACTAGCTTCTGCCAGCGGCTTCACCCATGTGATAGCAAAAATATTTGCCTATGTCACTATATGTACTGAAGTAGGATTCTACTGGTGAAATTATTACGTCTATATGTGGTCAATACGAGGCCTGAGGCCTATGAGTGGTCTGTTTGTTATTATTTATTTATCATCAACAAATTTACATTTGTGTCGAACAGTTGAAAAATTTACAATAATTACGTAACACAACATAAAAAAACTACTATATACTAAAAAATAAATAAAATTATAACATGCTGGTGTAAAAAATTGCCAGGTTAATAAATTAAATTATATCCCATATTGGTCATCATCATATTATATCATAGACTAAAAATAATGGCTGTTTAATTATTCTATTAATTCTATTATTTATTTTATTAATTTATTATTATTAGTTCTTTTTTTATAAGTCCGTATTTAAAAATTTTCAAAAGTTATACAAAAATTTCAAATAAGTATCTATCTACTTACATTTTTCCTTGACTGTACTTTTAAAGTATAAATATTTTTTTGGAATGTGGGACAAAACTTCGGGACGAACGAAGAACAAACCCGATTTGTATGTATTTTATTTTTGCGTGAAACATTATCTACATATCGTTATAGAGATGCGGTGTGTTTGTGTCACTGTACATTAAACAGTGGTCCTTTTTAAAATGATGCGGTCTAATGCTCGACTAAAATCGATAATTGTGAGGTGCACTAGTTTATTAAGAGCCTATTCAATCTAGACTTGTCTATTAAAAGCCTTTCACTGTAGCAGTGAAGACAGCCGAAGCAATGTAGGGTGGATATACGCCGTACGTCATGTTATCCGATGGTAGAAAGGTGATGGCGGTATCAAGTCAATTAATTTACAGGCATAGTCTTCAAAATGAAAATAAAATCCTATAGAAGACGGCAAAGCTGGCCTGTGTGCCATGGTAAAGATGGTTAAGCACATTAAGCTTAACCATCTTTTGACATGTACTAGTAATACGATTCCACCGATATTGCCTAATTGCGACTCTTCGATGCGTCGCTTTTATGCTCGAGGCTCGCATAAGGAACAAAGAAGTTCTGAAATCTTGCGTCGTTTAGACGTGAATAAAGCTAGTAGATCAGATGGTATACCAGCAATTGTTTTCAAGGCTTATGCATCCAAGCTGTATACTTTATTGACACGCTTGAAGCGCCTTTCTTTAAAAACTGGTGTAAGTCCCCAAATCCTGGAAGCTGTACAGTAAGGGTTTTGCGACAATCGGACTTTTGGTGACCTACTAGTTTAAGCCACCCACTTGTGAGGCGAAGCCCTTGATAACAATGAGGAAGCGATTGCTGTCCCCTTAGACATCTCGAAGGCCTTCGACAGGATATGGTACGCTGGCCTTTTGAGCTTCCAGGGTACGGCATTTTCCCTGGTCTGATCAACCAGGTAAAAGATTTCCTGAGTGAACGGTCTCTCCGAGTTGTTGTCGACAAATACTCATCAGAGTCCATGACGACTAATGCCGGAGTTCCTCAAGGGCACAGACCCCCAGCCTCTCACAGTACAGTTATAGAGATTTGGGGTAGTAAGGAGTTAATCCAGTCCGAACGAATGTCTAACTTCAGACAGTATCCAAATAAAGCAAAGATTCAAGCGTGTCTATTAACGTACATCTCGGTATTTACTTACACTGACCGCCATCAGTTGTTGACAGTTGAAAATTCTTCAAACCTGAATATGCAAAGAGATTAATTGGTGATCGCCTATTAAATCTATACTTAGTAACATATTTTAAATTATAACGTTATAACATAGGGCCTAAGGAGATCAAAAAGTAATAGGAGCGACAGGAATAGCAGCAGAAAGTATACATTACATTACACAAGTAGACATTGTGAAAAATTTGATTCAGGCTTATAAATAAACTTAAACGAGTTCAGAATGATACAGATGAAGAATGAATTTGTATAAAAAAAAAACTCAAAAATGTAGTTATGTAAACATGTTTACAATTAACATAAAATGGAGGTAATTGAGCTAGTCAAGTTAAAATCCTTTTTCACTAAACTCGGTGGTCCTAGATTCGATATACCTATGGATCGTGCAATTACTATATGGCAGCTCGAAGTTTGAAAGTTGGTGGTAAGACACCACCGCTGTACCACAGAAATCACGTATAGTTTTTGATTTTAGCTGTCATTGAAAGTTCTTCGACAACTAGTTTCCTAAAGAATATCTTCTTTAGCGAGTTTCTCAATTTTGAGCTTAGATAAGCAGTCGCTCCATATATTATACTTTAAATTCTGCTATTCAGCATTTGTTTTTAATTGTATAGGCATAAGTGTAGGAAAATAACACTAATTTAATGACACCTCATTTTTTCAAATCCATCAAGGCGTTCAGCCAACAGAGCGAGCTAAAGAACGTATTTCTAATTCATTCACATTTTAGTTGATTATCTCATTGTCATCCTTATTTTTCTGAATTCTAGGTTATTCCGCTTGTTGCTGTGTTGTCTTGACGTCCCGTTGTTTATATGTGGATATTTGTCGAGATATAGTAATTCGGCATAGTGTGCTGTCGGGCTACTGAACGTCGGTATGGCATTCAGTCGGCCAATAGTTAGTCGATCTGGTGTTCTGTCGATCTACTGCAGGTCGGGATAGTGATCTGTCGGGATAGCGTTCCTCGGGATTTCGATTGTCGGAATAGTGTGGTACAATTGTTTTTTTTTTAAACCCTTAAATTTTTTTGGAAAAAGTTGTCGTCATTTAGAATCTTAATAAAATTTGCAAGGTCTCTATAGTTTTACATTTTTGACTTTTTTAATTTTTAGGCAAATTATGAAGTGTCAAAGTTCATACAAATTATGATATTTTCAGAGGTTTTTACTGGATTAATTTTACGCAAATTTAGAAATTGGTTTCTATAGAAACCTAGATAATATCCACAAGATACTGTGTTTCCAAAATATCTAATGAAAAATGTGTAATAACGTCATAATCAGTTATGAGCGGTTGCATGAAAAACAGTGAAAATGTGAGTCATGATGCACCACCTTAAGGCTAATTTATTTTGGCATAAAGAAGAAGTAGCAAAAATGCCCCACTTCCGACTGCAAAGATAAGTATCTCAAAAAATCGCTAAAAATTTGTATGAAAAAATTATATACTTCCGGTGATCATTCTTACTGGCTAGCACATAAAAAAAATTACTCTAAATATTAATTCAGGGGCAGAATACCTGTAATATACTAACTTTTATTTTAGTTTTACAATGGGATTAAAAAGCAATTAAAAACTGTAATAGCTCATTTTGATAATAGATAATTATTATACTAGGTTAATAATATTAACATATTTAAAAAGTATTATTTTTTAAATTAACTCCTCACTGACTATATTATTATGATCTATTTATGTAAAATAATTTCGGATATTACACACGGAGAGCTATTCTTAAAAATATCCCGGCGTCACTCGGGTAGTTAAAAACCGAGGTTACTATTGCCCGCTCGATCTCCCGCGAAGCGGCGAGCCTTCTGGCTGGCCTACCACCGTGGGATCTGGAGGCAACAGTCCTTGCACACATGCACGACATGCGCGTGGAGATGCAACGCCGAGGTGAAAGTCCACTGCCGCAACATGTCAAGGCATGGCGGACAGAGCTCCGGTGGGATCTCATGGTGAAATGGCGTCAACGACTATTGCAACCCAGTGCTGGGCACGCCACGATTATGGCGGTAAGTCCCCTCTTTGAGGCGTGGCTGGAAAGACCTCACGACGTCCTTACCTACCGCATGACGCAGGTCCTCACCGGACATGGCACGTTCGGGAGGTACCTGTTTCTGATAAAGTCGGAAGAGACGACCGGGTGTCGCCACTGTACGCAACGCCCGGAGGATACGGTGGAGCACACAGTTGAGGTGTGCCCTGCCTGGGCGGAGCATCGCCGTGCCCTCGTGGGGGCGATCGGCGGCGGAGACGTCTCGCGCTGGGCCCTGGTCGAGGCCATTGTCCGGAGCGAGGAGGAATGGCAGGCGGGCGCCTCCTTCTGCGAAGCAGTAATGCTAGTAAAGGAGGAGGCCGACCGCATCAGGCTACGGCGCCCTCGCCGTCGCCACCGGAATTCCGATCCCGATTTCCGGCCACCGTAGGCGCGGGCTCGCGGACGGCGAGCCATGGGTAGCTTGCTGATCGTCCAGTACTGGACCGAGTCCAAGACGTCGACGGCGCGCACTGTTCCCGCGCGCCTCAAGGAGTTGTCAGCAGCAGGAGGGGCCCAGCTGGGTCGAAGCCTACTGGGGACAGAGTTGTCCGAAAGGAAGCTCGTGCCCCGGTATGAAGGCTAGAAGGAACGGAATGGAGTTTTTAGTCAGTAAGAGTCTGACACCGCTCCAACCAAGAGTGGGTTTTGTCAGAAGGTGATTTTCCCCATCGCAAAAAAAAAGGTTGCTGTTTCGCGTGTGCTCCTAAATCGCTCTGCTCGCAGTCCTGCGCTTGCGGTAACACTCTTCGGTACTGTGTATATTACGTGTGATTATTTTACTGTGACAAAGATAATATTTTGCTAGATGAAGAACAGGAATAAATAAGTTTTATTTATTTTATTTTTTTCTTTACACCTTCCTTGTAACAATAAAGCAAATGAATTTAGAATGTAACAGATGTTCATTTGTTTAATCTTTATGTCATCTTTATTTTACATTTGTATGATCATTAGAGTAGTAGGTATTGCATAATTCAAAGTAAAATATTTTTAAGATAAGTACTGTGCCTGAAATAATATTTAGAGCAATTTCTGAGTATGATGGCCAGTAAGGATGACAATCGGAGGTATGCAATTTATTAATACTCATATTTATCTATTTTAAGAGATATTTTTCTCAGCTGTCGGACGTGGGGTAAAATTATCTATAGTAGTTGCAACTTCTCCTTTAATTCGCAAAAAGTTACTAGGCCTAATGACTATTAGCATAATAATATTTAGGCGTACAATTAATATAACATAATATAACACCACATAGCTATAGTTTCTGTGACAATTCAATAATATTGTTGGTTAAAATTCAATGTGCTACAAGACTTAGTGTCAGAACCGAATCGCTGCAAAACCGACTCCACGTAGTTTTGTCTGATCTACCCCTAGAGTATAACTTAAAATCGCGTAGGCGCGTAGGGGTGAGGCAGCCCGCGGTCTGAGGAGTAGGCCGTTGTGAGCAAGCCGCTGCTGAGGCTCTAAGGCTCTGAGTAAGCCGAAGCTGCGGTGGACCTAAAAATATTCGGACAAAAAGTCACTCGGAGCATAAAATATTAGTGTAAAAATTTATATTGCTAGAGGACTTGTGGGGATGTAGTGTTTTGAAACAACTGTTCATAAGCGATTACTTTTAATGACTGTCATAGACCTTATACTATAGGTCTTCTGCATCTCACCTCGATAGAGGAAAAAAAAGGTTTACAATTTTATTTAATATACGTAATTGTAACTGAATTACATTGCTTATGTTACTAATGATTTGGTTCTATTTTTATGGATTAAATAGGTTTTATTATTTTTTAATATTTCTGCATTAAGAGCATGTATTCGATTTAGCGTAGGTACAAAATTGCAAGAACGGCTCAGTATTTACACACACAACAACGGTAAGTTAGTGTGTGTGAGATCAAAATTAGGATCGAAGCGTTTTGATACTTTTATTATCTATTTTTTATATTGACTTAAAGGTTTTAAATTGTATAAAATTATTCAATTTCATTTTCGTTTTTTAAATGTATACGGGTCATTGTCAAACCTAGGAAAATTTTTCGTAAAAAAATGAAACGCGTGATTTATAAAAACCAAAGCTATATTATTACTCTTATCTTACTTTAAAACAAAAATGAGTATCAGTCTGAGATCAAAAATTTGAAACAGGCTATTTGTAAGGAAATAACGATATTTCGGTTCAACCGAAAAGACTAATATGTCCACCGAGTGGACTAAAATGTGAAATAATGACAAAAAAAAACAAAACAAAATGCGATTAACATCTTGACCAAAAATAATGATTATGCTACTTTCACATAATTACAAACAATCAGTCACTTAAAAGCAATCATAAAGTAAATAAAAAATGTTTTGTGTCTGTCTACCGAAAAGACAATTCATTTCGGTGTTCAAAATACACGTTCAACGGTGGTGATCTTCTGACGACGAAGACATCGTAGTCAGAAGACCACCAGTGTTGAACGCGTTCACTCATGCACGTGAGCTTTGGTGGCTCTTCTAATTTTGACGTTGCCGTATCTGAGCTGTTAGAACATACGTTCGAAAATCTTCTTCGTTTATGAACATTATTTCCAGTCAGCAGTGATGGACTGCGCTCGCCAATATTCAATGCTTGCTGCATCAAGCCACTCGGAATTGGACTGGACCATTGGCTTGCCACTGGACTGTGCATAGAAATTAAAATTAGACTTGGTGAATTGATCCTCTCGGTGGGAGTTGGTGTGTCATTCCGGGTAAGACTTTGCAGAGGAGTCGACCTGACTGGACTTGATAAAGTAGGGACATTATTTTGGAGAGGTCTGGGACATGGTGCTATGTAGAGTTTTTGGCAACCTAAATCGTAATATATACAACTATTTTCCGGCCTACATTTCATACAACTTAACCTATGAAACTGAAGAAATATTGGTTTACGGCGACTCCAAGTAACCTGATGGACTTTCATGTTTCCACGAAACGGCGTAATATTGCTGTTTTGTATTTTACTCTCAATAGACTCCACATGCGTTTCATTTACTCTAATGACTTCAATGCCTTTACAGTTTTGAAGAACGCACTCCATGAAGGCATCCAAATTATGGACATCATTTCCATGCACGACATGCTTATCAGCCGTACACTTAACACAACCACCCACGCCATCAGGGACTCCTTTGCCGTGTCCACTTTCACTATAATGCCAGATTATATCATCTACATTATTCTCCTCGCTCAAGTAAGCGGCAATTAGATGAAACATTGTCTATCTTTTTGGTCTTTCGTAGAACCTTCACTTCTATTCTTTTTTTGTTTTCTGTGCATCCTTTAATCTTTGTAATCGCATTCTATACTTAACAAGTTTACATTCCAAAATCACCATTTTTTTTTTCAGTAAACTGTTCCCTACTTTCAATCTTCTTCTGTTTCTCACTGCAATATGAGCACCAATTTCAGCTCTTGATGATGCTGTATTTACAGGACTTAAAGGGCGGTGTTTCGCATGCAATGTATTTTTCAGCCTCTTTGTATCTTGAGTTTTTCTCTGCGTCGTTTTGCATCCTCTCTCCATTTCTTCCTCAAAAGCTTTTTTTGCACATCTGGTAAGTCTTGTACAGTTTTTATTTTCGCTTCGGCTTTCTTTCGATGATAATATTCTCTGTCCTTTCTTCGCTTTTCTTCCAATACTGCTGGATCTTGTTCAAGTTTTTTTCGCGCCTTTCTCATCCTACGTGTTTTTTGCTCACTGCGTCATTTTTTTTATGGTTATCGGTTAATTTACTCCTCGTTTTTACCATCGCCTGAAAATACCGCAATAAACAATGCACACAAACAGAAAGAGAGTAAAACTGTGTAAAAAAAGAGCAACACTTTTTATTAATAAAAAGATATGCATAAAGGAGGCAACCATGCTTATAAAATATTCTTATCCTCCATACCATAAGTAGCATTACAGTTACAAGTACCATATCCAACCATTGTTTGTTAACTTAGAGTATGTATAACTACATTAATAAGGGCGGGTTGTTTCAAAATGTCGGTTAACGTTACATACGAACGGTTAAAAGTTACTATTACGTGAGAGGTTTTACGTACGTCAAATTCAGAGCGTTGTTTCATCACATAAAAAACACACAGTCAAAGTTATTCGGGTTGCCAGTAGAAAGCAACACATTTTCCCAATAAAAATGGTCGGGAGATTTTTTGAGTATGGCAAAATTGCATCGTTTATGTCATAATTTGATTTATCGGTTTAACAACGACAACTTCAAAGTGACATTATTGACTAGCATATTATATTCGTTTAATTCATTACATTAAAGAAAATATAAAATGGATACATTTACACCAAAGTAAGTACCAACAATATATAAACACGATAATATTTTTAAAACTTTAAGATAAGTAACGCTGTTTCTCAATATTTTGGGTTCACGAGGTGTTTTATTTTTACAGAGAACGCGCTGTAAATTTCACACTACTGGAAAAACAGCGCTTCTTGCACTACTTGGAAAGTATAAGGACACCGGCGGCCTTAGAGGGTGGCGAACAGTTCAATCGCCCGGGGCCTCGCTCTTGCAGGGGCTTCGCGTCAAGCTAATTTTTAAAAACACATCGCACACATCAATTTTAAAATTTATCATCTCTGTATTTGTTAATTTTGTAAATCTTATAATGTAAGTAAAATATTTTAAAAGTCAAATTTTATTTATTTGTATAACTTTAGCATTTCTCGTGAAACATAACGAATAGGTACCTACCAACAAACCAGACCTACTTTCGCATCACATAGGTACTTTTCCCGAGAACGGCCTCGCAAAGACCTGCCACCCGGAGCTTCGTAATGGGTAAGGCCGCCGCTGTATAAGGATATATATAAGGATATGTATACTTGGTCTATGGGTTTTACGACAAAATTTCTGAAATATTGTGAATCAAATATTATGAAGTAGATAGGTATCTGTATGGAAAGTATAAATAACTAAGGTATAATACACTTGCTTTTCTGTAGAAGAACTTATTTCATCTTCGATTAGCCTTGTTAATAGTAGAGCTACTTCCTTTGATACACGGTATCTTGCAATAAATTCTTGTCCATACCAATTTTTTTTTTTACATTGGGCAAAAATCATCCAATCACAACCCCCGCTCTTGGGTGGATCGGGAGATAGTGTCAGACTCTTACTGACTAAAAACCCACCCCGTTCCCTCTAGCCTCTTCATAACGGGGCTCGAGTTTCCTTTCAGATAACCCTGGCCCCAGTAGGCTTCGACCCAGCTAGGTCCCTCCTGTTGCTGACAACTCCTTGAGGCGCGCGGAAACAGTGCACGCCGTCGACGTCTTGGGCTCGGTCCAGACAGTTACCGGACGGTCGGACAGCGAGCTGCCGTCCGCGAGCCCGCGTCTACGGTGGCCGGAAATCGGAATCAGAATCCCGGCGGCGGTGGCAAGGGCGCCGTTGCCTGATGCGGTCAGCCTCCTCCTTTGCTAGCATTACTGCTTCGCAGAATGAGGCAACCGCCTGCCATTCCTCCTCGCTTCGGACCATGGCCTCAACCAAGGCCCGGCGCGAGAGGTCTCCGCCGCCGATCGCCCCCACGAGGGCACGGCGATGCTCCGCCCAAGCAGGGCACACCTCGACTGTGTGGTCTACCGTGTCCTCCGGGCGTACCGCACAGTGGCGACACCCGGGCGTCTCTTCCGCTTGAATCCAGTGCAGGAACCTCCCGAACTTGCCATGTCCGGTGAGGACCTGCGTCAGGCGGCAGGTAAGGATGCGGTGAGGACTTTCCAGCCACGCCTCCACGCCATAGATATACGTTATATATACGCGTTTTAAATACTTTTTCTTTTAGTTTGTATCATCATCAGATGAACTATCGTCGAATAGAAACGAATTTAATACAAAAGAGTCCATATTGTTGAACAGAACTACTTGAAAACGACAACAAACATGGCGTAAAATGACGTTAACTAGTGGCTAGGGCATCAGTAATGGTAATAGTAACTTTTTAACGTATTTTTGGGCCGCCATTTTGTGAAACAACCCATTTTTTGGTTTAACGTACTTTAGCGCCATTTTTGACTGTTACTCGTGAGTTAAGTATGGCTGAAACAACCCGCCCTAAGTCGACATAAAGCGCTAAGGAAACAGTGGTGTAAAACATACTCGTATTTATAAAAATCAAGCGAAAATAAAACAAAAATAGGTCATTAGTCCTTTTCTGATAAAAACACCAGTACCTAATCAGAAGCAGATTTACAAGTTATATTAACAAAATTACCCATATTCATTAAAACATTCCACTCGGTGGATATCTGTCGTTTCGGTGGACAAAAGTTCAACCAAAAAGATGACCACCGAATGGACTTTTTTCAAAAAACCATTCATACCAGCCGCCGGTTATAGATTATATCAAAACCCAAGGTATATTTGTAAAGTTTAATTGTTCAACTAGTTACTAAGAATGTTTGATGATTTTTTAGTGATTTACTTACCAAAATACAGCAGTAACCGAAAAGACAACTCAACTTTGACACCACTAAATATTTTTCAGAATACAACAACAACGTGTTCTGCGTACGAGTCACAGCAAAATGGCCGTTGACAGAGATAGTGCGATACTGGATGCGTTCAATCTTACGTTTGGTTTGATTCATTAGACATTTCCTTCATTTTAGTCAGGATTGAAAGTAATGTCCACCGGAAAGACGAAAATTCTTGTAACAAAATTCAATGATGCAAAAAGTGTGTTTAATTTTTATCTATTTTTTATACTTTTAATGTTAAAAGAAAAACATACGCAGATTACGAAAATAAATCTTTTTTGTATTCAATAACATAAGAGACATTTTTTAAAAGCTCCATTTTATTAAATGGTAGGACCCGAACGGTCCACCGAAGTGGACTTTCAGTTGTATTGCGATGATATAATGTAAAAAATAAATTAATTAATAGTAAATCTGTTACAGTATGCTATAGTAAGTTTCATTTACTTTATTAACACGCTTATATTAGCTTCACTTGTAACTATGTAAGAAAATCTTGGAATCTTAATTTGACCCACTTCCTGGTCTTTGATCAGGATGAAATTTTGCACACGCTCTGAGTTCTGATGACAATACATGACTAGCTAAAAAACGTCATTAAAAATCCAATATGGCGGCCTCCCCAAGATGGCGAACTGGCTGTTTGAAATACACTTCCATGATATGGGTATTAAATGAAAGGGTTTGCTGTCAGGAATACGAAGAAAATAGTCACGTGACTCAAATCCAATATGGCGGGCGTCCAAGATGGCGGACAGGCTATTTGAAATGCACCTCCATGATATGGGTATTAAATGAAAGGGTTTGCTGGCAGGAATACGAGAAAATAGTCACGTGACTCAAATCCAACATTGCGGACGTCCAAGATGGCGAACAGGCTATTTGAAATGCACTCCCATGATATGGGTATCAAATGAAAGAGTTTGCTGTCAGGCATATGAAAAAATAGTCACGTGACTTAAATCCAACATGGCGGACAGGCTATTTGAAATGCACCCCCATGATATGGGTATTAAATGAAAGGGTTTGCTGAATGGGATACGAAAAAAATAATCACGTAACCTACATCCAACATGGCGGCCGTCCCAAGGTGGCGGATTGGCTATTTGAAATGCAGCCCTATGATTTAGGTATAAAATGAAAGGGTTTGCTGAAAATAATGCGAAATGACATTTTCTTGCCAAATTATAAAAATAATATATTTATAATAATTTAAAATAATAAAGCGTGTTTTTTAGTTTTTTAAACTATTATCTTATTATTTTGATGTTGTATTAAAAAAAAATGCCTTAAAAGATTCGTATGAACACTTTTTTGTAGGGTTATGACAATGACCCATACGTAAAAATGCTTTTGTAAGTCTGTACGCCTGTATGTAGGTACAGTTATTTTTCTCTACAGGTCGCATTTCTTAACCGATTCTTGTAAAGTTTCGGAAGTATGTTTGTTATATTTTTTTTTCGATTTAGATAAAGAGTTTTTTAAAAAATTTTAGAATTGCACCATAAAAAAAAAACTTTTTACAAAAAATAATTAAACCGACTTCAATGTAAAAAACACTGAAAAGTACAAAATAATTTTAATTTCCGAAGTCGGTGTTTCTATAATAGATACCTACTTACTTGTCTCTTCGATATTTAACGTATGATGATATTTAACCTATATTTTATAAAATAATAAAAAAAAATTTTTGATCATTTATTTTAATACCGCATATCGCTAATGGCCATTGATCGACTCTTTCTGGGATCAATCATCTCAGGCAAAAGACATTTGTCATAGAAGTCCAATAATTTGGGTTCCATTTTAATTGCCCAAAACACATGGTCTCTTAGTAATTTTGCAGAATTCATCAATCGAGATCTTTCAAGCTTGAAATTGATATTCAATGTGCCTCTTACCATACGGTCCCGGTTTTCACCACATTGATATATTTGCTTCTTCGTCGACATGATGAAGTCAATCTCATTTTTAGTTACACCAATCAATCAATCAAAGCATTTATTTCAAATCAACCAAATGTTTAATGAATGAATAGTCAAATGGCGGTCAGTCCAAGAAAAGTGAAGCTAAACTGCACGTTCCAAAGCGTAGATCTCTATGGAGAAGAACGTGCAAGACACTCCATGGACACTCTTTTAAATCATATTATGTGTTACATATAATGTTTGGCTACATATTTCTTGATGCTTCTATTATGTGAGCACAATGTAGATAATAAAAAAATAATAAAAAAAAATAAGTAAAAGATAGAAACTGAATTAAGCCGCTGGCAGCTAAGAGATGACCAGTCACATCTGACGGCACCCGTTCACGAGCATGACACGTGCATCAGCCCCACTCAGCTCAACCATTTTGAAGGGAACTCAATGACCCAATAACACGCGCCACCAACATTGAGTGAGCATGACAAACTCTCAACTGCCATGCTCGTAATGACAAAATAAAAAGTTGTAACCTATACACCATCAGAGCTTTGTTTGCCAGGTCCACTTTCTGTGCTCACGCTTTTTGAAGAAGGAGTTCATCATGCCCGCCTTCTCCATAAAACTAGTCAGTAGGTCCCTGGCGGTTCCGATATCCATCACCGTATCGTTTGCCAAGTTTCGCAATAAAGTCCTCCATGACCAAGGTGAAGTGAGTCTTAGAACCATGCATGGCACTGAATATATCCTCATACATGGATTCCACATTTTTATTTTCGGTGAGAAAAATCACCCAATGACAATCCCCGCTCTTAGGTGGAGCGGGAGATAGTGTTTTGGAGGTATGTGGAACAGAGAGTAAAGTCCCACAAACCTCCGTTGAAAAGGGAGGATCCTCCGGCCAGACAGAATGTAATAGTCTGGTGGGCGACTGCCCGATAGTTGATGTCGGGCTGTCGTATATGTTCAAATCGCGCGGAGAACTTTGATTGCGCGATGCAGGATTTTCGTATTTTCGTATTTTCTTCGTAGTTCTTATGTGGCGTCATAGATGTCGCTACATCACTCCCCTCCGGAGATCGGAGATCGATGGTTCTTGATGCTTTTTGATGTGTGCCAGGCCAGCGGTAGGTTGGTTCCAGTGAGTCGGAACCGATGCCGCATAGTTCTCGGTGAGTCGGAACTGTCTGCGGTGATGCCCCAGTGAGTCGGGGTGTTGCTATCCCAGTGAGTCGGGATAATGCCCCAGTGAGTCGGGGTGATGATGTCCCAGTGAGTCGGGATGATGCTGCAGGCTCCAGTGAGTCGGAGTAGTGCTGCTGGCTCCAGTGAGTCGGAGCGGTGCTTGTGCGACGTAGGGCTTGATTGCTGGCGTCGACCAGGAGAGATTCTTCATGGCTCTTCATATGACTGGCCGAAGGTGCGGTGTGCCAAGGTCGCTGATGCGGCTGAGGTGGTGACCAGGTATAACCAGGTAGGCATACTGATGGTCAGGATACCCTTAGCCGTGGGTGCTGGCTGTATGGCTCGTTGCTCGAAAGTGATGATGACGTCACGAAGTAGTAGCTGCACGAAGGCTGCGCTGACGTTCTTCGTCGAGGGTCACCAGTTTAGAAGGTATGCGGAACAGAGAGTAAAGTCCCACATACCTCTTTTGAAAAGGGAGGATCCTCCGACCAGACCGGGTGTTATAGTCTGGTAGGCGACTGCCTGATAGTTGATGTCGGGCTGTCGTATATGTTCAAATCGCGCGGAGAACTTTGATTGCGCGATGCAGGATTTCGTATTTTCTTCGTAGTTCTTATGTGGCGTCATAGATGTCGCTACAGTGTCAGACTTTTACTGACTAAAAACCCACCCCGTTCCTTCTAGCCTCTTCATACCGGAGCTCGAGCTTCCTTTCGGATAACCCTGGCCCCAGTAGGCTTCGACTCAGCTGGGCCCCTCCTGTTGCTGACAACTCCTTGAGGCGCGCGGGAACAGTGCGCGCCGTCGACGTCTTGGGCTCGGTCCGGACAGTTACCGGACGGGCGACAGACAGACACAAAACAGCGAGCTACCCATGACTTGCCGTCCGCGAGCCCGCGTCTACGGTGGCCGGAAATTGGGATCGGAAACCCGGCGGCGGCGGCGAGGGTGCCATTATTATTACTGCTACTGAGGCACATTGAAGACTCAACCAAAGCTCGGCGCGAGAGGTCTCCGCCACCGATCACCCCCACGAGGGCACGGCGATGCTCCACCCAGGCAGGGCACACCTCGACTATGTGTTCCACCATGTCTTTCGGGCGTTCCGCACAGTGGCGACACCCGGGCGTTTCTTCCGCTTTAATCCGATACAGAAACCTCCCGAACGTGCTATGTCCGGTGAGGACCTGCGTCATACGGAAGGTAAGGATGCCGTCAGGTCTTTCCAGCCACGCCTCAAAGAGGGTACTTACCGCCATAATCGATACATGGATTCCACCTCGTCGTCAGGGTGTGTCGAGGTCGGGGCGTAAACCTGTGTAACCTTCAGCGAATATCTTGATGATATTCTGAGTATAACGTACGCCACCCTGGTTGACACACTCTCGATCCCCACAACATTGTTCACGAGGGACCTGTGACAATAAACCCGAAACCACCCTGGGACTGGTGGTCACCCTTCCGGAAATAAAGCAGGTTACCGGATTTGAGAATTATCGTGTCCTCCCCGTCTTCGGACTTCAGAAAACCCCACAATACTCAATCGTAATCCGCTCATCGTAAGCCGCTTCCTCCAGTTCGGTGATCTTGTCGGACCAGAGTGTGCGTACGTTATACGTTGCCAGGTCCAGTCGTCGACGGTTAAACGTTCTCGCCCGGAGATTTTTAGCACCACTGACTCCAGGGCTGCGCCCACGCCCGTCCATGTCAGTACAGTCTTCTGTTATTTTTATTGAGCGGGGGGGGGGGGGGTGGACAATAACCCGCCTCACTGGTCCAGTGCGTGTTAGCGGGTCGCCATACCCTCGTTCGTTTTCCAGCAGGGTGTACCACGTGCAAGTGAAGTTGGCTTGGGTCCCGACAGATGTTGACCCCGTATACACCCCCATTTGGTAAATATACCTACTACTAACTAAAATACTGAAGAGCAGTGGTGGCCTAATGGTATCCGCCCCGAATTACGATTAGTAGGTCGCGAGTTCAAACCCAGCCAGGCCCATTGCTTTGTGTAATTTATTTCATCACCACTGCTCCTACAACCAAAAATTCAACCGGGTCTGGGCCTGCGTGGTGAATTACCGACCATTACCTCTCGTAGAGAAGAGGCCTGAATCCCAACAGCGGGCACCATTACCTATAAGGCCGATTATACAATACTATAACTAAAATATTTATATGACTTGCGTCATAGAATATACAGGGTTATTTGTAAAACACTAGTAACCTCTTAGGACTATGTTAAGAACATCATAAACAACAACGTTTGTTCTATGACTTTATAAATATTTACTACCTATCGAAAGAACTCAAAGAGCGATTCTCAAGGTGTCTACTTGTCGCCCTTTTCTTTTTCCCACTAACCAGCTCTACAAAACATGTGAAATACTAACAGTCCAGCAGTTATTCATAATGAGCATTGTACTAAAACAACACGCAGCCCTTCCCTTCAGCACTGAACTTACTAAAAAGAGACGGAAATATATAGTTTGTCCCACATCAGCACAAAACATGCTTTTACAGCCATTTTTTTTGTGTTTCTGGGACCACTACGCTATAATAGGCTTAATGCAAAAGCAAATATTTATTCCCTAAATTATGTAAATTGTAAAAAAACTCTCAAGGAAACATTACAAAATTTGTCCTATGAAGATACAGAGAAGTTATTAGTTGTACTAAAATAAAGATAAATTGCACTTTTTTATTATGATTAGTTAGCTTTTAACTTTCTGTGGCATTATATGAGATGTGTAATGTACTCACCGTAAGACAGATTTATATTCTGCAGGTAGTTACCAAACAACACAGTATCACACCCTATACCGAAAAACCCAAGACCAGTCGAACCGTTCCTGACGTCTGTCTACCCTTGAGATGCCACACGGCATCTGCCAGGCGGCAACGTGCACATCAAGCCATATACTTGTATAATAAATTAAACAAATTGTTAAATATCTATCCCCTTACAGTTTACGAAACAAGAAAAACTTTAAAGGATTGGTTATCTACTCATGATTACGAAAAGACCGAATTGTTATTGCAGCGGACTTGAGGCATGTTATGGTATATATCAATTACACACTCTTTACCACACACACATACACACCCTCCCACCCTCACACACTCTCCTCTCTCGCTGTTCACGTTATATCTTATATAGCATTTTTAATTGCAGAGTAAAATCATGGAATTTGGATGCATTTATAGATTTGACATAAAATGTTTGTTAATTCTAAGTCTAATTTAATATTAATTTAATCAATTCTAATTTCATTATTATTTTGTAATTTATAATTATTAATGCATGTATAATTTAAACTAATTTAAAATTGACATTATATTTATATGAACTGTATTCGGTAGTTCCTATTCGCAACATTAATGTGATTTTTGTTATTTAATTGTACCTCATGTTATTCTCAATTTATTTTTGTATCAAGGTTACTGTAGCTATAACTCCATGTTTTTAGGAAGAAGACACTGACTCCTGAAATACAGGTATTCATACCTAGCTCTGGAGTCAGGGCTTCATTAGTTTGTAAAGATTTTTTGTGAAATAAATATTATTATTATTATTATTATTTCCTTTATTCATTCAACATACATACAAATTATATTTTTAAATATTTCAATAAAAAATAAAAAAAACATTTAAAAATATAAAAAATAGTGTCCCACCGGTATCGGGAACAGGGTCCAAGCCACCGGCGGTCAGGGCTCCAGAGAAAGGAACCTCCTGACTATACGAGCCGTATCCAGGAGTACCGCTTTCTGAATCAAGCCCTTGATCCAGTCGCCTAACGAGAGCCTCCTAAGGTGTTGGTCGAGGCTCTTGGCTATTAAGCCATTGGCTGAAACGACTATCGGTACAATAATCGCTGAATCCACTTCCCACATGTCGACAACCTCGCGAGCCAAGTCAATATACTTGATTTGTTTATCTTTCTCGGCTTTCACGAGGTTCTCGTCATGCGGAACGGATATGTCAACAATCATTGCACGCCTCTCGCATCGGTCCACCACCACTATATCAGGCTTATTGGCTACAATAGTCCTGTCAGTGATGATGGACCGATCCCAGTACAACGTGATATCGCCATTATCGAGAACTGGGTCGGGCACATACTTGTAGTATGGCACCTCCGATTCCACAAGAGAGTACTTCAGAGCAAGTTGCTGATGTATAATCCTGGCTACAAGGTTATGTCTATGCAAGTATTCCCCGTTAGCTAGACGAGAACAACCAGAGATAATGTGGCGGATTGATTCACCCGGTCGGTGACATGCCCGACAGATGTCAACCGTGCCGTCCTTCACAATAAATCTCCGGCAGTTATTCGTCATGATAACTTCGTCCATAATTGCACAGACAAAACCTTCGGTTTCCCCAAAGAGGTCACCGACGCGCAGCCAGGCTACGGACGCTAGTTGGTCTACATCGGGCCCATGAAGGGCCCGGAAAAAGCGTCCGTGAAGTTCCTTACTCTGCCATACTTCCTTGCGTACGTTAGTGTCAAGCACTACAGGTTTGCGCCAGTTCTCGTTAGCCAAGGAGAGCGGGGTGAGTCCCTTGTCCACTGCCACTACATCACGATGCATACCCACGTCGGCGGCTAGGAAGTATTCCCTGAGACTGCATACCTCGCGATTGTGTAGGGTCTTAGCATTTAAAAAGCCTCGACCCCCACACTTCCGCGGGATATACAGTCTCATTACCGACGACCGAGGGTGATGCATTCGGTATGCAGTCAACAGTGTACGAACCCTCCTATCCAGGGCGTCAAGTTCCGTTTGAGTCCATTTGAGTACACCGAAAGCGTACATCAATACCGGCATGACCCAACCGTTGAAGGCACGCACCTTGTTTCCACCTGACAGAAGGCTCTTAAGTACCTTCTTCAGGCGGCCAAGGAAGCGCTCCCTCAACGATTGCTTCATGTCAGTGGCATTGATGCCTAACGCTTCCGACATACCCAAATACTTATAGGTTTCGGTTGGAGAGAGGGACCTCAAGTTTATGGAATCCGAGAGTTGGGTACCCACGGATTCCACAATCTCCCCTCGCTTTATATGCATGATCGCACATTTGTCCACACCAAACTCCATCCTAATGGCACTACTGAAGGTTTCAGTTACCTTCAGTAGTTCCATCAGTTGCAGATTGTTGGGGGCAAAAAGCTTCAAATCATCCATATAAAGGAGGTGAGATATAACCTGACCACCTCTCTTCAACCGATAGCCTAGGCCTGAATTCTCCAGCAATGTGCTCAGAGGATTCAAGGCTAGGCAGAACCAAAGCGGACTCAAACTATCACCCTGGAAAATACCTCGCTCAATCCTTACCGGTTCGCTGTTCCTCTGGATATTTCGACATCCTGGATAGCGAAGGACCGTCCTCCATTTCCTCATACATGACATCAGGAAGGTGCGAAGAGTTGCATCAACTTTATACAACTCCAGCACCCTCATGAGCCATGTATGAGGAACTGAGTCATAGGCCTTCTTATAGTCTATCCAACATGTCGACAGATCCTTTCGGGAACGCCGAACCTGTTGGTTAATGGCCATATCGATGAGGAGTAGCTCCTTAGTACCGCGGGACCCATTCCTACATCCATTTTGAGAGGCAGACATGATAGTGTTATTATCAACATGTTGGTTAATTTTTTCTCTCAAAATGGATGTAAGAACCTTGTAAACTGTCGGCAAACATGTAATCGGCCGATAGTTTTTGGGTTCCGCGGTGCTACCAGATTTGTGGAGCAGGTGGGTAACTCCTGTTGTAAAAAACTCGGGTAGCGAACCAGACTCTAAGGCGGTCTGATACTGAGATGCCAAACGAGCGTGCGACCTTACAAGCCACTTTATCCAAAAGTTGTGCAGTCCGTCCGGCCCTGGAGATTTCCAATTAGGCAACGGACGGACTGCACGGGCCACATCTTGGGGGCTGATTGTGATTGCCCCCATTTCTGGTATCGATTCGCACGCTCGTTCGACCTCTCGAGTCCAACCACCTTCAGTATGACTGACAGGCACCGACCAGATGTTGCGCCAGAACGAACACATGGCGTCATCATCCGGAAGGCGCGTGTCAGTCACACCTTGGTCCGGTTGCTCCCAAGCCCTGTATACCCACCTTTCATTATTCCGGAATGTGCTATTCTGGATGTACCGCTCAACCCGCCGCTTATACCTTCGTATACGGTTTGCCCATGCATACACCTTCTGCTTCAGGAAGTCGATGCGCTCTGTGACATGGGACATATAGTCTCGGGGGCTGATGTCAGTCCCCGAAAACGCCCGTCTCACAAAGCGCATCACTCGTGGGCGAGTGTTGCCCTCCCTGAAGCAGATTAGTTTGCCGATGAGTGCTCTGGCCCCACCAATACGACGCTCGATCCTGCACTGCCAGGCCGGCACAGCTGGTTTTGGTCGTGTAGCTACGTCGCTGTTTGGAAATTTGACGTGAGCTACACGACATGCCGCTACGGCCGCGCAGTACATGATCGAGTGTGTATCGGTGAGATCTTCGCAGTCATCAAAATAGTTTGACAACTGCGAGTCCAGAGCAGCCACCAGCGCCTTATTCTTATTACACATGGGCAAACGAGGTAAACGTGGCCTAAGTTCAAGCGGCATATTGCGATACTCCCGAATAGCACACTCCAAAGCACTCCTCAATTCGTTAGTACTTACATGTGTAACAATGTCAGTGCTCTCCTCGTCAGCGTGGATGGGGAGATGGTTGGACGGTGATACCTGTAAAGGTAACGCCGTCTGTGACGAGGAAGCAATGACATGGCTACCCATTTCCGTTCGGAGGCGATCAAGTACAGTATCGTCCAACATATGATTACGCTGGATGACCCGTACCTGATCCGATAATCGTTGTGCCGAAACGTTGACGGCTGGCTCAAGCACCTGAAACAAAGAGAGCATCCGAACACGGTACGCGGTCAGGTTGTTTCCTCCCTCTGTAGCCCCATAGTATGCGCGCATGACGTTTTCATTGGTCGATTGCGTCCATCGCATGCGCGGCACACTTCCGCCGGTAGCTGGGACCCTGTCAGAGACCGGTGGGCCTCGAGGTCCTAAACACGCCGGCGGCCGGCGTACTCCCCGACGACGCACAGGTGGTGGTGTCGTCGGCGGCGAGTAGTACTCGTCGCTCGAGCTCGACGCAGCTGCCACGGCCGGTATCACAGCACTCTCGGTGAGTCTGGGTTCCGGCGGCGGCGAGGCGGAGCTGAGCGACGAGCCCGGAGGTGGTGGGCGTGCACTTCGAGCAGCAGCTCTTGTCAGCATTGTTGTAAAAGCATGATTGTTGTCGTATTATTGCATCATTTTATGTGTGACATAAAATGTCATCTGTCTGATTCAAAATTTTCTTTTCTTTCCATGTTTTGGCCTTTATTTATTGAAGAGAAGTTTATATTTGATTTATTAATTATTTAATGGACTTCTGGGATAAGAATTTGTAGGATTGCGGCTCCAAAACTATTAATTTATATAAAAATTATTATTTATTATTATTATTATTAGCTTAGTTAATATACACAGATTTTAGCAAGTAAGATTTTTATACTGTTTACACCTCTTTTAAATACGTATTAGTTGACTATTTTACTTTTATTTTATACTATAACTAGCTTTTGCCCGCGACTTCGTCCGCGTGGAATAATGAGTTACGGCAGAATTTGGGTTTTTCACTTAGTTATCTCCTTTTCCATGTTCTATCGATTACATGTGTATACAAACATTTAAAAAATCAAATTGTCTCTCTTTGTAATATTAGTACACATACCTACAGATTTAGAAAAGCTAGTCAGACAATTTCTGTGGCAGATTTCTATCCTGGCAAGTACGTGATGATAGGTATATTTATTTTCTAAGAGTATTTAGACACCACTGACAGGCGGTGAAGGAACACATCGTCCATGGGATGATACACCCGTCGTTCAATTTTAAAAGTGGGCATAAAATTACCTTCCCTGATTTCTTTTGCGCCAAAAGAAGTCATTTATTTTGAATATTGTATTTACGTATATTTATAAAAAAAATACCAGATAATGGATGGTTATTAGTTAAAAGATTTTTTATTGGTTGTGGCGGCTCCTGAAGGTTAGGAAGACAAACTTTACCTGAAGCACAGCACGGACCATTAGGTCCGTTCGCCCATTTCTTGGCAGAGCAGTTAGAGCAGATCTTATTCATGACTCTGATTTGGACGGACGCTTGTTGTGCATAATCAACCTGCGGATCATATCTGAATGACAGTCTGTTGCTGTTAGCTAAAATTCGATTGCGAACTCTATTTGTGGACAACTGCTGTCTCTGCCTGAGCTCTAAGTTGCTGCAAACGCTCGACACTTGACTCTCGTTTGTGTTTGTGTTTGTTTTTTTTTTTTTTTTTTTTTTTTCTCGGTGGACTAAAATCATCCTTTGAAAACCTTCTTGGGTGGAGCGAGAGATAGTGTCAGACTCTTACTGATTAAAAACCCACCCCGTTCCTTCTAGCCTCTTCAGATAATCCTGGCACCAGTAGGCTTTGACCCAGCTGGGCCCCTCCTGTTGCTGACAACTCCTTGAGGCGCGCGGGAACAGTGCGCGCCGTCGACGTCTTGGGCTCGGTCCGGACAGTTACCGGACAATCGGACAGCGAGCTACCCATGGCTCGCCTTGCGCGAGCCCGCGTCTACGGTGGCCGGAAATCGGGCTCGGAATCCCGGCGGCAGCGGCGAGGGCGCCGTTGCCTGATGCGGTCTGCCTCCTCCTTTGCTAGTATTACTGCTTCGCAGAAGGAGGCAACCGCCCGCCATTCCTCCTCGCTCCGGACCATGGCTTCGACCAAGGCCCAGCGCGAGAGGTCTCCGCCGCCGATCGCCCCCACGAGGGCACGGCGATGCTCCGCCCAGGCAGGGCACACCTCGACTGTGTGCTCCACCGTGTCCTCCGGGCGTTCCGCACAGTGGCGACACCCGGACGTCTCTCCCGACTTAATCTGAAACAGGTTCCTCCCGAACGTGCCAAGTCCGGTGAGGACCTGCGTCATGCGGAAGGTAAGGACGCCGTGAGGTCTTTCCAGCAACGCCTCAAAGAGGGGACTTACCGCCATAATCGTGGCGTGCCCAGCACTGGGTTGCGATAGTCGCTGACGCTATTTCACCATGAGATCCCGCCGGAGCTCTGTCGCGTTGCATCTCCACGCGCATGTCGTGCATGTGTGCAAGGACTGTTGCCTCCAGATCCCACGGTGGTAGGCCAGCCAGAAGGCTCGCCGCTTCGCGGGAGATCGTGCGGTAATCCCGCACCATCCGTATTGCCATGACCCTCTGGCAGGCGATCAGAATGGTCGCCGGTCGCTTTTGCAGCGATGGCGCCCACACCGGCGCCCCGTTAAGGGCCATAGACTGAACGATCCCCGCGTAGAGCCTCCAGCAGGAGGCGTCTGGAACTTGACTCTCGTTCACGTAAGTCAGAGGTCCTTACATTTTGTTCATGAAGACGTTGGGAACGCTCCAGCCTCGACTCTCGTGCACGTAACTCAGAGGTTCTCAGATTTGGTCGTGCAAGGCGTTGCAAAGGTTCGCACTCGACTCTCGTGCGCGTACCTGAGAGTTTCTCTGATTTTGTTCAGCAAGGCGTTGTGAATGTTCAGGTGAAGATTCTCCCATTCGACGTATTCTTGCTGCCCGTGCTTGATAACTATGTTTAGAAAGTTGAGACCTGGCTCTCTTAGGTATTTTCAAATGTTTAAGAAAATGTTAATAGCCTTGTAATATTCCAGCTCTGCAAAGAACTATTGTTTAGCCGTGAAAAGTACTGTTAGTTAGCCCTGAAAAGAATTGTTGGCTACCCCTGAAAAGAACTGTTAGTTAGCCCTGAAAATAATTGTTGGCTACCCCTGAAAACAACTGTTTGTTGGTTAGCCCTGAAAAGAACTGTTGATTAGCTCTGAACTGTTGTTTAGCTCTGAGAAGAACTTTTGCGTAGGTGTAGTTTTAAGAACGACATCTAAAAAAAATCGCACGAAAATTATTAGTCTTTCGCGCACGACCACTGCGTAGAGAGCCAACCTCATACCTTAGTCATAGATCTAAAGTCCCCTCCCGCACGCGCACGGCCTTGGTGATGCTCATTTCGAAACGGGCCGTGCAGCAGATATCGTAATATTTTAATTTCGCCATATCTTCAAAACCAAACGTCTAATCTTAATCATTCAAAGACCAAATATTATCTACGAATTACGAACTTGATAACAATTTAAAAGAAATTATATTACAACCTATTCTCTTAATAACCAAGCTTTAAACTAAATAATTTAAAAGGAACGATCTAATTAATTTAAAAATTAAAACGAATTTAGACATACAATTTTAGTATCTACTAATAATCGAGATCAAACTAAACTTACATTATACAACAACCAGACAACCCAACAAATAAACCTTTTATCGACAAATACAACGGAAACAATTTTAAATTTACGAAACGATCAATCCTCAATTCCACGACAGTACCGAAGCGCTCGGCCGATACCCAACCAAATGCGTGTAACGAAACCATAGCGCGATCTATTTCAATCCCAACGCCATCTATCGAGCATAGTGACAACTCGGATTATTTATCTATACTCCGTTCGGGCATTTTCTTTGTACTAAAAGTTTTATTATATTGATATTATTTTTTTCATACCTTTTTACTATTTATTTACTTTTTACCGATGAATAACATGAACCGAACTCGTGTAACGATCGACACCATTGCGCGATCACCAACTCGACATATAGTACTAATAGAATTATCTATACTCCGTTAGAGCATTTTCTTTGTACTAAAAGTTGTATTATATTATATTTTTCATACCTTTTTACTATTTATTTACATTTTTCCGATGAATTTTCAGTACTGAATTGATGCCGACTCTTGACCAATAGATGGCGCTGTATGTCCGGAATAAATTTCATTTTTTATTTTATTTTTTGTAATAAAAACTATCCTATGTCCTTTCTCAAGTTCCAAACTATGTCTGTACCAAATTTCACACAAATCGGTTCAGTAGTTTAGGCGTGAAGCAAAGACAGACAGACAGACAGACAGAGTTACTTTCGCATTTATAATATTAGTTTGGATTACTGTGATTATTTAGTTAATAATGTTTTACTTACTTTCTCTCGCCTGAAACACACGATGTCCTAGTTCAGGCATATAACACATGTGAACTTTACATAGAATTAAGAAAAAATGTGTTTACTGTATTACTTTATTTTTTGAATAAATTTTATTATTTATTATTATTTCGTTTATTAATTTAACATACATATCAATTATATTTTTAAATATTTAAATAAATATAAAAACATTTATAAATATAAAAAATAGTGTCCCACTGGTATCGGGAACAGGGTCCAAGCTACCGGCGGTCAGGGCTCCAGAGAAAGGAACCTCCTGACTATACGAGCCGTGTCCAGGAGTACTGCTTTCTGAATCAAGCCCTTGATCCAGCCCGTAACGAGAGCCTCCTTAGGTGTTGGTCGAGGCTCTTGGCTATTAAGCCATTGGCTGAAACGACTATCGGTACAATAATCGTTGAATCCACTTCCCACATGTCGACAACCTCGCGAGCCAAGTCAATATACTTGATTTGTTTATCTTTCTCGGCTTTCACGAGGTTCTCGTCATGCGGAACGGATATGTCAACAATCATTGCACGCCACTCGCTTCAGTCCACCACCACTATATCAGGCTTATTGGCTACAATAGTCCTGTCAGCGATGATGGACCGGACCCAGTACAACGTGATATCACCATTATAGAGAACTGGGTCGGGCACATACCTGTAGTATGGCACCTCCGATTCCACAAAAGAGTACTTCAGAGCAAGTTGCTGATCACATACCTACAAAATTATACTTTTTAAAATTTTCCGGAAAGTTTTATTACTTTTCCATTATCTTTTGATTCAGTAAGTTTAAAAGTACCAACCGTTTCTATCTATCAGCTTTTATTTTCCGTATACATCTTTTTGGTTTTTTAGGTAAAGGTAAGCAAACATTTACAAATTTAACACAGTGTTAAGGTAAAATTATAGCGGTTTCTACATCAAGGAGTCGTTGTTGAAACGATCCGGAGTGTTTATGCTTTATTTGTAGCTAATATGTTTTTTTTAAATATAGAAAATCGGAACAGATTTCGTAAAAACTACGTACCTATACCGACCATTTTAAAGTACAAAGTAGGTATGTAATTTGGACAAGCTATGGGTGCCTAAAACTGTTTGTTAAAATTGTGTTGTTAGTTTGTGACAATGGACAAGTAGAAAAAGAAGTTCCCGTGCCCATAATCTGGAGAGAACAAAAATATCACCTTTTTTATTGTTATTTTTGCTTCGTTAATGTAAACTCAAATTAAAGTAAATTCAAATAATAGCAGTAAATGGATTTATTTTGCTTTACCCACCTGCTAAACGACCAACTTTGTTACGAATTCTAGATCAAGAGCCTATACCAGCAGTTTTACCTTCGATATCTGCAGCAGCTTCTAGCCAAATGGAATAAGACAACATAATAGATGATGATAACCACAGAAAAGTTAAAAACTGGAATATTTGATGGAACACCAATACGTCTGCTATTTAATGATGTAATTAAAAATAGATAAATAATGAAAACGAGTCCAACGCATGGAAATTATTTGTATCAGTAATGAAAAACTTTTTGGTAATATTAAAGCATCAAACTACCAAAACTTGCCCACATTATGTTGTTATGTCTGAGCGATCTTGGTTGCAACATGACCGTAATCTTTCATTATTTCTACTCTCATCTGGACCATTTTCCTGAAAATCTTGTCCATTTTAGCGATGCGATGAACAAGGAGAAAGACTCCATCGAGAAATTGGCACCATGAAGAAACGATATAAGGGCAGATGGAATGCGCATATGATGGCAGATTATTATTGCTGGAGTTTAAAACAAGATTTACCATAAGCATCTCAGGCAAAAAAATCATTAAAAAGATAATTTTTGACTATTTCCCAAAATAAATATTTTTTATAGAATTAATTTTCTGTATTTTTCTACAAAATTAAACATACGCCATATCTCAAAAACTAAAGCTGATAGATGAAAACGATTTGTATTTTCAGAATCAGGATTCCAAATGTCTTCATAAAAGCTAAATAAACGTCTGGAAAAAAAATCTTTGTAATTATGTGTAATCCTAGCTACAAAGTTAAGTCTGTGCAAATATTCCCCGTTAGCTAGACGAGAACAACCAGAGATAATGTGGCGGATTGATTCACCCGGTCGGTGACATGCCCGGCAGATGTCAACCGTGCCGTCCTTCACAATAAATCTCCGGTAGATATTCGTCATGATAACTTCGTCCATAATTGCACAGACAAAAAGGTTTCCCCAAAGAGGTCACCGACGCGCAGCCAGGCTACGGACGCTAGTTGGTCTACATCGGACCCATGAAGGGCCCGGAAAAAGCGTCCGTTCCTTACTCTGCCATACTTCCTTGCGTACGTTAGTGTCAAGCACTACAGGTTTACTCCAGTTCTCGTTAGCCAAGGAGAGCGGGGTGAGTCCCACGTCGGTGGCTAGGAAGTATTCCCTGAGACTGCAACTCGCGATTGTGCAGGGTCTTAGCATTTAAAAACCCTCGACCCTCACATTTCCGCGGGATATACAATCTCATTACCGACGACCGAGAGTGATGCATTCGATATGCAGTCAGCAGTGTACGAACTCTCCTATCCAGGGCGTCAAGTTCCGTTTGAGTCCATTTGAGTACACCGAAAGCGTACATCAATACCGGCATGACCCAACCGTTGAAGGCACGCACCTTGTTACCACCTGACAGAAGGCTATTAAGTACCTTCTTCAGGCGGCCAAAGAAGCGATCCTTCAACGATTGCTTCATGTCAGTGGCATTGATGCCTAACGCTTCCGGCATACCCAAATACTAGTAGGTTTCGGTTGGAGAGAGGGATCTCAGGTTTATGGAATCCGAGAGTTGGGTACCCACGGATTCCACAATCTCACCTCGCTTTATATGCATGACCGCACATTTGTCCACACCAAACTCCATCCTGATGGCACTACTGAAGGTTTCAGTTACCTTCAGTAGCTCCATCAGTTGCAGATTGTTGGGGGCAAAAAGCTTTAAGGCTAGGCAGAACCAAAGCGGATTCAAACTGTCACCCTGGAATATGCCTCGCTCGATCCTTATCGCTTCGTTGTTCCTCTGGGTATGTCGACATCCTGGATAGCGAAGGACCGTCCTCCATTGCCTCATACATGACAACAGGAAGCTTTATACAACTCCAGTACCCTCATGAGCCATGTATGAGGAACTGAGTCATAGGCCTTCTTATAGTCTATCCGACATGTCGACAGATCCTTTCGGGAACGCCGAACCTGTTGGCTAATGGCCATATCAATGAGGAGTAGCTCCTTAGTACCGCTTGACCCATTCCTACATCCATTTTGAGAGACAGATATGATGGTGTTATTATCTACATGTTGGTTAATTTTTTCTCTCAAAATGGATATAAGAACCTTGTAAACTGTCGGCAAACACGTAATCGGCCGATAGTTTTTGGGTTCCGCGCCAAAGTTCTTGTTGAAAAACCCTGTATATCTATTCTTATATTCGCCTTTTTGTCACTCTTTTATTGCACCTACCACTACTTTTTCTCTCATTGCCCAAAGGTTGACTGGAAGAAAACGCCTAAGGTATTAAGTCCACCACCGTACTCATACGTGCATAAAGTATTAAATTAATAAGTATAAATAAATAAACAACATATAAAAAAATCACAGATACATGTGCGTTTGCGATGTTTGATGTCGATTTTGACTGGTCTAAATAACAGATGAGGGATGTGGAGTACACTAGAATCTCTAGTTAGGGATTTAGGTTTATCGTAAATGCAACAACCAAATTGTCAGTAAGCAAGCAAACCCAAGGAATGACGTCTAGTATGACGGTAGAGGTTCAGATGGGAAGAAAACTACTTTGAACAGTTAATACGCCACTTGCACATATTTTCTTAGAAAAATACAGACATCAATCCCCAAAAACCCGCCAAACATTAACGTGCGTCCCGCGCAAGAGATCCTCTCCCAGCTGGAAGGCCTCGCTTTATTAATTATAACAAATATCCAATAAGTCATAAAAAATTTACAAACTTATTATAGTTGCTTACAATAGCGAAAGTTACTGGTGAACAAACTAAAATCTTATAATTAAATATCATTATCAGTAATATTTTCAAAGTAAGGAATTAATACAAAAACAATTAAGAATTTAAATAATTAATATCAATGTACAATTATCGTTAGAGTCTCAATAAATTGATAGGTAGTGTCAATTTTATAAGGATTGTATCGGATTGTACAACTATGACCACGGAATAAAGAAAACTAGAGTAAGTGCCTCTTAGATATCGCGCGTGTGTCAACAGCAGACGAAATTCGCCTATTACATATTATATACTAGTGCAGGTGAATATGGCATCTATTTCAAAGGCACTAGCGTTCTGAATAGAATAAATTGGTTACAGCGCCATCTAGCGTTGAGTAGCCGAACTCATTGTAAATTGGTTAAAACTTTTTTATTGTTCGTGTCATGTCAACAACTTTCTTACGTTGTAATAAGACCTAATTTATGAAAGCAATAAGAATATGATTTGTAAAAGTTAAGTTTGTAATTCGTAGCTTCGTAGCCAATCATATTACTGTTTTTTATGTGTGTAATGTACAATTTGATACGCAAATGTGTGAGTTTGGCGACACTGGTTCCCGTGCTTAGCCACGTTAGGGGCACTTCTACCTATATTTTCTGTTCTGTGAATATGACGGACTACTATTACACTAGTTGTCTTGATTAGCTGGTAGATGGCGTTTATACTAATTTACGCTGCAACGGTGACTGTGGTGAGTTGGGGTCTGGAGCTCCCTGGTAATACGGCAACACAGCAGGCGGGTGGTAGCCGTAACACTAGTCGATGCCCCGGAAGGATCGCGACTGCCGTGACATCAACTAGTTGACTTGTCCTACATTTAATGTGTATACCACAAGGGAAGATTTTTCCTCTACCGGATCTCGTACTGTAATCAGTAATAATCAATAATTGTTTTGAAATACCTTTATAGGTACTAATCGGTTTACACCTTGGGTTATCTTATTGCAGTTTTAATAGGGAACCTTTTTAGAAGTTTAAGTAGGTGTTTTTTAATATAAAATATTTATGATGGTGAAAGAATTTTTTAAATCAGCCAACTAGCAACAAAAATACTAATCTTTTCTCTGTATACTATTAGTATATATTATTGACGTAGTATTTATGTACTTTTTAGATATCTTTGAGTGTCACGACATTATTTGAATTGTATTAACTTTATATATCTAAATAACTAGCACCAACCGGTTAAAGCCGCCACCGTATCAGCCTGACATCTTATAAACATAGCACACAAGATATTTTTATGATAAGTATTTCGTAAGATAGGTATTTCATTATCTAGATAAGCACTTTTATGACAAAGATCATCCCACGCATTTCCTGAAATCCTAAACCAGCTTAAATACGACACGATAGTTATCTACCACCTTGATAGTTCGACCAGATAAGACAAAGCTTCATACAACCGTGCGAATCGGTTGGTTGCACTACTACTAGCACGTGGGGAATGTGTGCGTGCTCACTAGCAGCTTGTTGCGTACTCGACGACACTGGATAAAATCGGTTAATGCAGGCACAGTCAGGGGACAATCTTAAGCAAACATTACACGGTCATGCAAGCGTCAATCAATTGTATCAATCATGAATGATAGTGAATGATGGTTTTCGTCATTCAGTACTAAAAATCGTCATGAAAAAAATGGTGAAGGAGAATCGGAAGGGAGGTTCCGGCTTTTATTAACAAAACCTAAGTAGGGCACGCCATTATTATGACGGTAAGTGTCTTTGAGGAGTGAACGGAAAAACTTCACGGCGTCCTCACCTTCCGTAGGTTTTTACTGGACACGGTAAATCCGGTAGATTCCTGCACCGGATTTGCCACCATTTTGCAGGGTGTCACCATTGTAGATATTGATTGCCCAGAGGACACGGTGGAGCATACGGTAGAGTTGTGCCCCACAAGGGCAGAGCACTGCCGTGTCCTCGTGGAGGCGATCGACGGCAACGATCTCTCGCGCCGGGCCTTGTTACAGGGTACTTGGTCTGAAGCAAGGAGGAGTCACAGGCGTTCGCTTCTTTCTGCGAAGCAGTAATGCTAGCGAAGGAGGCGGCAGCACCAAGCAACGAAGGACCATATTATAAAAACTCCTATGTTCCTTCGTTGCCCTGCCTTAAACCTACGTTTTAGTCAGTAAAAGTCTCAATGACATCTCCCGCTAGAAATGGAAAGGCGGAACATGTCATTTGATGACTTTACAATTTAACAATTTTTTTTTTTCATGTAATTTCTCCCCAGGTATCGCTCCCAGGCGTCAACCCTAACTGACCAAGTCAATTTTGCTGATCTCTTTGTGCCGCGCGTGAAACACGACGCGCTGTCAATTCGGGCTTTTTGGTCTTATTGGATTTGATGCTTACTGGATGGCTGGACGGCTAACTACTTACAGCGGTGGACGGGGTCGGGGCGTCAGGCTTGTCTCCACTTCACGCTCATTTTAGCTCACTGTGTTCGTACCATGGCCTGAGCCAGGGCCGAACGCGAATCGCCTTCTTAAGGACACGATAATGCTCTACTCAAGTGGGACAGACTTCCACTGTATGTTCCAGTGTATTAGCTGACCGAAGCTGAAAGCTGTTCTAGTGGCGATCGCGTACTGATAGACGCAGCGTGGTGTCAGTCATAGGAATCCGATGCATGCGAGACGCATAGAATCGATCGTTGAGTCAGCGATCGATCCTATGCGTCTAGCCGTGGATATTTTTTGGCAGAAATGATCATGATGACATTATTTTTTTAATAAATATTTAAATTTTTTATTGTTGATAAGTTGGCGCTTGACCGCTATATCACCTGATGGAAAGCGCTCAACACTTTGAAGCCTCAACTCGACGAATGTATGACGAATGATTCTCTTGGCTCGCCTCTCAAATTTCTCAAGTGCATCAAGTTGGTATCTGACAGATCCGTCCAAAACATGAGAGTATTACTCCACACACGATCGAACTTGCGTTTGATAAAGTTTGAACAGTTGTTCCGGCGTGAAGTACTTTGCCTAAGGGACGTTGATAACCTAGGTTGACTTCGCAATCTCATGTATAATAGTATAGCATAGTCGGCCTTATAATTTTCTCACTGCTGGGACTCAGGCCTCCTCGCCAGTATAGGGAATGGGCCGTAATCCAACTTGCGGGACCAGTGCGGGTTAGCGAATGTCATACGTTTGCGAATTTTTGGTTCTAGGACGTGCCAGATTCTTCACGATGTTTTTGTTCACCGTTTTGAGAGCAGTGGTGATTAAATAAATTATACAAAGTACTTAATGCGTCTAGCTGGGTTTGAACCCGCGACCTACGACACGTAATTCGGGGTCGTTACCACTCAGCCACCACTGGCTGTACCGTGATGTTAAGCCTATACTGTTCCTCATATAACAGGCTGTAATACCTATACACTAGTACTTTGTCATCCAAATAGTGCCAAATACAAAGAAAACTTGGACTAGTGCGAGTTAAACTCGCGCACTGACGGTTCCGTATTTTTGTGACGTAATAACTTTACGGTTTTCAAATTTATTTCTGAACCAGTGCCTTCCTTTATGCCAAATCCCAAGATTCGGGGATCTATCCTATGAATTTTGGGGCAACGCGAAGTACCCTATGCATGTTGATTCCTTTGAGAATATTAAAATATATTTTTTGGGCGTCATAAACTGACGTTTGATTTTTTCATAGCTTCAAGAGTCGACTGCAGATTTATATATAAGATTTTAATATCAGCTCGAACCCTCCACGCATTCCAATGATAAAAGGTATTGACGGACAGACAGACAACAAAGTGATCGCATAAGGGTTCCGTTTTTTCCTTTTGAGACACGGAATCCTAAAACCTTTTCAGTTTTATTATATTAGTATTTTTGAAACGACTACTGCCTTTCTGATCTCCACAACCCAATAACTAGGTAACACGACACCCTTTGGCAAGAGTAGTGCCAGATTTTCTGATTTCTGCCTATCCGTTAGAAACTGTTAAAGATCTATAAAGGACACCGGATACTAACCGGCTTCGTGCCCTCCGAGGCACGGACGTATCTCACTATACAGGGTTATTTGTAAAACACTAACAACCTTGCAGGACTGTATTACTAGCATCATAAACAACAACTTTTGTTCTACGAGTACGACTTTAATTTTTACAAAACCTACTACATTTACCAAAAATAAACCTTCAAGATTTCGTTGTTCTATCTAACACATTTCAACTCTGTATTTTGCTGTACCTACCTACGCCTCCTGCACACTGTTTTCGTAGTTATAGTAAGCAGGCTTCCTAAACATTGTTATCACTCCTACCTAGCAAGCATTCGCTCCATTTTCATGTACTCAGCGCACTAGAAAATTGATACGCCAGCATAGACTTCGCAACATTTAGAACGTTCAATTTAAATATTTTTATTTTTGTATGAAAATCATATGAACTAAATTATTGTTTTAAAAGTCATAGAACAAAAGTTGTTGTTTATGATGTTAGTAACACAGTCCTGAGAGGTTGCTAGTGTTTTATAAATAACCCTGTATATATCCAACTGTGGACGTCTGTCAGCTGAAATTGTGATGAAATCAAACCTTTTTCACAGTTCGTTCAACAGATTTTGGCTTCTTTTCCGTATGCATAAGGATGGCATTCAAAGTAAAAACCCTGGCCTGGTGTGAGTCGAACTCGCGCCCTGAGAGTTCCGTACAAACTTACCTGTAGGTGCGTAAATAGTTCAATTCCGGAATGGAGTATCGGAAGATTTTTCCCATTTTTTCCAATACTTGTGCTGTAACACCTTGCTTTATGCTAAATTTCAGGGTTCTGGGTCAACGGGTCTGGGTCAACCTATGAATTTTGATTTCCTCGAAAGTGTCCCAAAATGTACGTTTTTCGACACAAAAATCAAAAAAGGGAATAAATCATATCCTATAAGAGTTCGGTTTTTTCTTTTTAAGGTACGGAACCATAAAAAGTGCTTACGAGTGGAGTATAGAATGCTATATTAAAATTATATTGAGAATCCTACGTTCACGCGGGCGAAGCCGCTGACAGAAGCTAGTACTATAATTCTGCCCCTGATAGTTAAAAAGACGTATCTAACAAAAAGTACAAAAGGGAAAACAATACAAAACTTTTTACAAAAAAAATTTAACCGACTTCAAAAAGTACTAAATAACTTTAATTTCGGAAGTCGGTGTTTCTATAATAGATTCCTAATCTTGTCTCTTCGTTATTTAACACCGACTTCTGAAATTAAAGTTATTTTGTGCTTTTTGAAGTCGGTTTAAATTTTTTTTTGATTCAGTGCAGGAACCTCCCGAACTTGCCATGTCCGGTGAGGACCTGCGTCATGCGGAAGGTAAGGACGCCGTGAGGTTTTCCAGCAACGCCTGAGGGGACTTACCGCCATAATTGTGGCGCAACCCAGTGGTTGCACCAGTGCATGTTGCCAGTGATGACTTATGGATCCAAAACGTGGTCACTTACAATGGGCCTTATAAGAAGACTCAAAATCACCAAAAGGGCGATGGAAAGGGCTATGCTCGGAGTTTCCTTGCGTGATCACATCAAAATTGAAGATATCCGCAGGAGAACCAAGGTTACTGACATAGCTCGGAGAATCGCCAAATTTAAGTGGCAATGGGCAGGGCACATTGCATACAAAACAGATGGTAGATGGGGACGAAAGGTTCTGGAGTGGCGAATACGTACCGAAAGACGCAGCGTCGAAAGGCCTCCAACAAGGTGGACCGATGACCTGGTCAGGGTCGCAGGAGGCCTATGTCTAACAGTGGACGTCTTTCGGCTGATATGATGATGATGAATAAATACTAGGCCGTCCCCCGGAAGCGACGATTTTCGAAGACTTTAAACTGTGGCGGCGAACAAATATTTCGCGACACGGCTGCCATGCCAAGCGCCATACGATTAGATGACACGTCTGCCGTGTCTTTAGCCACGCGGAAAATAAAAATGTATTTTGACAATTTGTTACATGTTGAAGTGTAGAATATAATAGGTATGCTCTCTTATTTTATTAAGTAAGTACACTCCTTTATATGTATGCTGAGTTAGCAATATACCTCATATGCGACGATTCCATGTATCATGCATTGCACTCAATAAATAGTACTTAAAACATGTGGTTGTTTGCTTGAGACGACCTCCTTAGGAACCCCAACATTGAAACAATGTTCTAATCTTGAGTGTTTTTAGTTTACATTCGAAATCTAACGTGAACAACCAGAGAAGTTGTTTCAAGTGATTAGAAGTGCCAAAATAAGTGTATTTCTGAAAGTAGAGGGTAAGAAATTTTTTTTAATACAGACGTGCAAAAAAAAAAATTAAAATCTTTTCAATATATTTTCTACTAGCTTTCCGCCCGCGGCTTTGCCCGCGTGGACTACAGTTTATATCGCGCGGGCAGAGACCCGTGCTCAGCAGTGGAATTATAGGTAGCCTATGTGTTATTCCAGTGTCTCTTCTACCTACCTACCAAATTTGAAAATTTGAAATTTCTAAATCCGTTCAGTAGTTTTTGCGTGAAAGCGTAACAGACAGACAAACAGAGAGTTACTTTCGCATTTATAATATTAGTTGGGATTACCTACCTAATGGTTTGATTGATTATGAGATATATTAAATTAGTTCTAAAAATATTGCTTTGGTTTTCCTCATAACAAAGGGCATTTTGTGAAAGTGTCCCCACTCACCCACAGACTTGAGACAGATGTCATTGGAAGCATCTAGTTAAATAGAGTATTTTTTTATTATGGCGACACATCTCTAAAGTATAGGGTTTAGGTTTCATATAACATTACCTATATTTTGACCTAACTTAACCCAAGTGTTTTAAACCTTAAATATATAATTATAATATAGTAGTGTCATATATTTTTAATGCGATTTTGAGAACTCTGTACGATTCTGCAAAAATATTTCACAAATAGCATTGAGTGAAACTCTCTAAAAATAGCATTGTCATTTGAAGTGTCTAATTAAATTGAATAACACATTTTTTTTTTTCATTTCAAGTCTAACGTGTGTAGGTATTTAAAAAGGAACAAGGGTTTACTGAAATATTTTTTTGATAATGTTAATATTTTCAGAAATAGTCGAAAAGTTAAAAAAAAATGTATGTGTGTCCCCTCTAGGCCCTCTAACCTTTTAACCATAAGTTTAGATAATATGAAAAAATTTCAAAAGTAAGCTTTATAATTTTTTTTTACCGTCCTGTTAGTCTAGTGGTTAGTGGCCCTGACTGCTGTGCCGGAGGACGTGGATTCGATTCCCACCCAGGACAAATATTTATGTGATGAGCATGATCAATTTTTCTGTGTCTGGGTGTAATTTATCTATATTATGTATGTATTTAGAAATATATAAGTACGTTTATCAGTTGTCTAGTACTCATAACACAAGCTCTGCTTAGCTTGAGACTAGAAGGCGTTGTGTTATAGTTAAAAAAAAAAAAACAGTGAACCATTGTATTGTGAACTAAATTGGTGAAATGTATAAATATTGCAGATTTTGTATAAAAAAATACATTTTTGGAGGTAAGCGGAACAGAGAGTAAAGTCCCGCAAACCTCCTTTGAAAAGGGAGGATCCTCCGACCAGACAGGATGTTATAGTCTGGTGGGCGACTGCTGACCGATAGTTGATGTCGGGCTGTCGTATATGTTCAAATCGCGCGGAGAACTCTGATTGCGCGATGCAGGATTTCGTGTTTTCTTCGTAGTTCTTATGTGGCGTCATAGATGTCGCTACACATTGAAGTTATAATTTACCGCCTATATCAATCAGTGGACCAGTGGGAAGTATTTCAACGCAACGCGTAAGCAATAGGCTACATACGTAGTGCTCACGACCTTTTTCGACGCGTCTAAGTACGTACGTAAAGAATTTGAGTGCTGCTGGAGTTAAAGGTATATCTACATTCGAATATCATTTGTTTACATTTCAACAAGGGAAAAAATAAAGTCATCTTATCATAATGACAGATAATTGACAGGCCTGTTGGTCTAGAGTGCGTTTCACTTAAGAAGTTACATCGGCGTAATGTTGGCTCCCCTGTCTGTCTACACAAAAAGAAGAGAAAAAAGGAAAGAGTTGCCTACTCTACCAAAATTGTTCCCCGAAATGTGAAACGAAATCGATTTTAACGGTAGCTGCAACACTTTTTGGAAAATTATGAGAGGAATGGGATTTTATTTAAAAAAAGTAGGTCTCAAAGGAAGTTGTTAATAGAGAGGAACGATACTGTGGCGTGGCGTTTTCGTTATTTGAAAGAATTGTAAGACAATCGGAATGGAGCCCAGCGCCCTATACTTTATACAAAAATAGTAACAATAAAAAAGGCAATTGTTAAAGTAACGAAGTATCAGTTAATCTCCCTCATATCAAGTAATTTAATTGCTAAAAATATGGCAACATTATTTTCAATACTACCAACATGACAGCAATGTAACTTCTTAAGTGAAACGCACTGTAGTAGTTATTGACCCTGACTGCTATGCCGGAGGTGGTGGGTTCGATTCCCACCCAGGACAAATGTTTGTGTGATGAACATGATCATTTGTTCGGTGGCTGGGTGTAATTTATCTATTATATGTATGTATTTAGAAAGATTTAAGTATGTTTATCAGTTGTCTAGTACTCATAACATGCCTGTTCACATCTGTTTAGCCTGAGACTAGACGGCGTTGTGTGATAGTTAAAAAAAAAACTGGTTCGTCGCTAAGTTTTGGGATATTATGGGGGTGTTACCACCAATGGTGTACAACGAAAAATACACTAAATGCGTAAAAGTCTTCAGGCATATCATTATACATATGTGTCCTTAGCTGACGACTACAAGGTACCTGCTAAGTGGCATCGTGCTGAATGTTTGTCCAACCAGAGGCCAGAGGCAATAAGAGGCAGGCCATAGAATCTCCACCTGTAGCGCCTGCTGAAATCATGTTAGTACCTGACGATATTCGCGAACTTATAGAGGAAGCGGTTAAAAAATAACAGGCAGTTAGTAACTAAAATCAAAAAAATTAATTAAGCGTACCCTGAATCAACAATTCTATGAATTTTCCTGAATTAGTAATTCATTATTCTGAATCAGATCACTCAGAATCGTTATAATCATACCTTCAATACAGAAAAAAAACTTTAAGATAGTGGTGGTATGTAGCTAGGATTAGTCCGCTATAACTCATAAATATTAAGTCGTCGTATTTTACTCTTGTTAAGAAAGGTAGAATAGAGAGGGTAACTGGTGCATTCATACAATCAGCTCTTTGATGAGTTTGGGCTTGGGCATTGGATGGTCATCCTGTTACAGTCTGTTAAATCACATCGATATTGAATCTTCACAAAAACTTGCATCTCTTTTATTTTCACGTATTGTCTATTAGTTTCCATCTTCTCTTCGTACATTTAATTCATGAATCCCCAAGCGACCACCGGTGGCCGCGCATCTATTGTCTTACTATTGTGTCTCTAATTGACGGTATCTGAAGGGTTAAGGCTGCTCGCTCACGTCCGATTATCGGTGACCGATTTTTTGTAGGAAAAAAATAGAACACACTGATAGCAAAAGTGCAACGCACACCTCCTACAAAAAGTTGGTCAGAAATACAGAACAATGTTACAAATATACAAAATCGGCCCGATTATTTGTCCTACAAAAAGTTTGACGTGGGCGAGCAGCGTTAGACTGAAGCCATACATATCATTACACAATTTAAATAAACACCAAGAACTTTCTCCCTCTTTCTAAATATAGCCTTTAAGTGGAGCGCCGTAAGATTTCTACCTCGGAAACCAGAGCCAGTCAATGAATCTTTATATAAACTTTTGAAATGTGTTTTTAACGGGGACTATATTTCTTGTCACCAAACTTTATATTTGTCATCAAGTTGTATTACCTAATAAATAGATCTATCGCCACGAAATATTTTCGTTCTCAGATAAACAAAAAGTGTTCCCCGGTATGAATTATCAAATTAATGTTAGTATATGTGTAAAATAAGAGATGGATTACCAATAAAACTGTGGTGCATTAGATTAATATAAACTTCGTTCTTATAATAATAGTTTTATTACCTAATTAATAGCTTTGTCCTCAGAATGGTAGATCTGTCACCAAATAAATCGATTATCGATCCCTGATTGCAACTCCTTTTTATTTGTTATTTTGTCACCAATACAGTAGTTACATTTTATTTCGTTCGGTTATTAAAATAATAGTATTCGTTACCAATTTAATACATCAATTTATAATTTTAATGAAAATATGTTCAAATTGGCGCGTTTTTCGGCCTCAACGATGTGTCGTAGGTAACTAGGTACCTACGACGATCATACGATGCGCGGTGCGGGCAGCGAGATGCAAGTTTACTTCATTCGCAATTTTATTGAAATATATTTATACTACCTGTTGGGTTACGGTTCTGCAAATTAAGATCCTTGGGGGAGGCGTATGTCCAGTTAAGTAGTAGACTCTTTTGGTTGAAACGATGATGACGACAACCCTTAATTTTTTTTGGAACTTTATGAAATTTTCTAGTAATATAATATATAGTTTATTGGTGATCTCTTTCAATTAGTTTGCTTAAATGATTTTTAGGACAAACCTATTATAATATATACAAAAACAATTATTTGGTACTAGACCTTATATCTCCATGATTTTAGGTGATTTATTGTGGAATTGATTTTACATTGTTTGGTGACTACATTTTGGTGACAAATCTACTATTTTGCGGGCAAACCCTATTATTTAAGAAACACAAAACTAATTAAATTGGCGATAGCTTAAATGGTACCCGTTTTTAACAATAAGTACGTTATACAAGGTGATTGGCAGATGGGTGCAAAGCTTTGAGGCGAATATAGTACAGACAATTTAGAACCCCTTCAGCCATGGTTGTCTTAGACGAAGTCTTACCAATTTTTTTTAACCTAATTTTTAAATTTTATTTCGGAAATTCTCAACATTTCATGTAAACTGCTTATTTATGGCCAAATGGAATGATAGATGAATTCATTTTTATTTTATTTTAATAAAGTAATGTGTGAGCAATTCAGCAAAACATGTTTTAGGCAACTGTATCATTAGAAATTTTCTTTACAGACATTTAAAGTTCAGAAAAAATTTAAAGTTTTTATCAATACTTTTTCAAAACTTTATTTAAAAAAAATAAGGGTGCTTTTTTATTCAAACCATTTTGGAAATATGCCTGATAATCGTTCTTTCTTTTGAGATATCATTTACGTGGATATCTTACAAATTATTGAAGTTAGGACTTACAAACCAATTTGAGGGAGAAATTTTAAAATTTAGGCAATCTACCAAAAACTGAATTTTTGTATAAAAGAATACTTTATGTGTTCGAAATGATAACATAGTTCAATCCTAAGAATTTTTCTCTCTATGCGCGGTGCGACGGCGTTTCCAGGAAGAACGCCCAGTGAATAGAGAAAAGCGATAAGAGTTGGTTTTTACAGCAAAATGATGGGATACACCGTGTGGAACCTGGAGTCAACCCAGGCAGCCACAAAACTGCCATCGAATAAGACATTTTGGCAGCATTTAGCCAGAGCAGTAGCTCGAAATCTAAACATTTCACAATTAAAGGTGTGGCATACAATGCACCAAAATGATAACTATCCGTTTCATGGCAGGAGTGTGCAAAGTCTAGAACAGCAAGATCTCCAAAGAACAATTCAGTTTTGCCGTTTCCTCACCAATAGTGACATCGAAGATGCATGGTTCCTGAAATCATTCTTGTGGACGGATGAAAGCAAATTTTCAAGGGAGGGTACTACAAACTTTTACAACATCCATAAATGGGCCGACAAAGACAACAATCCACATTCTAAGAAGCAGAAGTCGTTTCAGAGAAAATTCTCTGTCAACGTATGGGCTGGAATAATTGGCTGAACGTTGATTGGGCCCCACTTTTTACCGAATCCTTTGAATGGCGAAAATGATTTACAATTTCTGCAAATTGATTTACCACTGCTGATTGAGGAATCAGTTGTCACTATCTTCGAAAGAGACCGAATAGTAATTTTTCAACCAGCGCAGCGCAGTTAACGTTAAATGTAAGGGAACCCCTTAAATTACTTTCCTGACAGCTGGATTGGTAGGGATGGACCCATCCCTTGGCCGGCTCGCTCACCAGATCTGACTCCGTTAGAATTTTTGGTGTGGAGCCGGGCCAAGGAACTGGTGTACACACATGAAGAAATAAATACTAGGGAAGAATTCATACAGAGAATAAATTCAGCGTTTAAAATAATGAAACAGAAGATGATGTTGAAAATAACAACTACAGAAGTTAGAAGACAGAGTTGAGCTTGTATTAGGAATCACGGCCGTCATTTTGAACATGAAAAATAAATAATTTTGATTCAAATGTTTGTTTTAATTAGTCTGCCTAAAATTTTAAATTTCTCCCTCAAATTGGTTTGTAAGTCCTAACTTCAATAATTTGTAAGATATCCACGTAAATGATACCTCAAAAGAAAGAACGATTATCAGGCATATTTCCAAAATAGATTGAATAAAAAAAGCATGCTAAGTTTTTTTTTAAATAAAGTTTTGAAAAAGTATTGATAAAAACTTTAATCTTTTTCTGAAATTTAAATGTCTGTAAATAAAATGTCTAAGGACACAGTTGCCTAAAACATGTTTGGCTGAATTTCTTACACATTACTCTGTTAAAGTAAAATAAAAATGAATTCATTTATCATTCAATTTGGCCATAAATAAGCAGTTTACATGAAATTTTGGGAATTTCCGAAATACAACTTAAAAAATAGGTTAAAAAAATTTGGTAAGACTTCGTCTAAGACAACCATGGCTGAAGGGGTTCTAAATTATCTGTACTGTATTCGCCTCAAAGCTTTGCATCCATCTTCCAACCACCTTGTATATAAAAAAATGTTTAAAAAAAATAATGGGATATTCATTTTTTTTTTTTTCAATACTCGAAAACTGACTCTTATTGCACTACAATTAGGTATATATTACCCTCGTGTTTTTATTTTTTCAATTTCAAACCAAGGGCATTGTTCTTTCGTATTTCATCACGGTCAACGGTGTTTTTTTTTTTAAAGCTAAGAGGCGAAATAATTTTTCATCCCCCCATCTCGAAAAGAGTGATTTTGCTCTTCGATATCTGAGAGCAAAAGCCGTTGGCGTACTTTTTTTAATTAATGAAAAGTTACGTGTTGCACTCGACTGCAAAAATTTCACCTCGAGCTCTTTTGATTCTCTTGCTCGGTCATCAAAATTGAACACGCGGTTAAAAAGCAACTTTGGACTCTTGTATAACAAATAACTATTAACCCTTCAGATACCGTCAATTAGAGACACAATAGTAAGACAATAGATGCGCGGCCACCGGTGGTCGCTTGGGGATTCATGAATTAAGGCTTTCATATTTAATGAAAATTAAAGTTGTGTTTATGAAAGAATAACAATAATTTGTTATTCCTCGGCTCCATAACACACTCGCCTGCGGCTCGTGCGAATTCCGCCTCGGTCGCAATCACAAACTTTCTGCACTTGAATCAAAATGTACTATTTTTATCTAGTCATTTCTTTTTTATCGTCCAAACAGTATAAGATAACGGTCGGTAACGTTCATCCTCTGTAAGAGTATAGAACGAGTGATTGACAATAAGTTCTTGGTATAGCTAGAAGGACTAATGATTGTCAATACGGCTTTCGCCGAAATCGGTCAACTGAGTATCTTCTAGCGTATGCCATTCACATCTGGAGCGAGACCATCGAGAAGCATGGGGAAGCACTTGCAGTCTCTCTTAATATCTCGAAGACCTTCGACAGGGTCTGGCGTGATAGCCTTATTGCTAAGCTTCCTTCCTTCGATCTGTCCACTGGTCTATGTGACTGGATCGCAGATTTCTTGAGGGGGCTATCCATCTGACTGCTCGTCCAGTAAAATGGATATTAATGCTGGGGTCCCTCAGGGGTTGGTACTCTGCGCAAAACTGTTCTTGCTCCACATAAACGACCTTCTTAAACCCGGTACTGATGAGAGATACGTGTCCGATGCACGTATTAGTGGATCACAGATCCAGTTTCTCCGAGAGGCTTTGGTTGGAGACAGTATCCGATTGGAGCGATGCCTATCTGGTTAAGTTCAATGCTGCTCAAACCCAGTCGTGTCTTTTTTCCACCAAACGACGGAATGACGGATGTCATAGTAATGAAAATCGAAGAATTTCAAAATTTTGTTAACACGACCAAAGCTAGGATGGGTCGCTAGTTATTATGTAACTGAAAAGTTTCTTTGGTTAAACGATCTAATCTCAGATACGAATTATAAAAAAAAATTAAGTATATTTGATACCGGCAATCTGTATAATTCATTTTTTTTTTAAACCTAAGTATTGTATAGAATACTTAAAACGTGTAAGTAATGTAGGAAATATTATTTAATTTATATTTTGCCTAGGTATTCTATACAATAATGAATGCCCACCTAGAAATACGTGTAAAAGACGAGAGCAAGGAAGGAGGTGACGTTGACGTTGACGGACACCCTGACACGGACAGGTTAGGTTGGAGGGCTAAGGCTTAAGGCGGGAGCGGAGTTCTCGCTATAGCCTTCATGGTTATTTTTTATAGCCACTTAGAAATAGAAGCCTTACTTTAAACCCCGTGGACAGAAATAAGAACCTGACTACTTACACTTTCTCATTCTCATTATGATACTTAAAGCCAAAAGAATTCTTAATTTAAGGTTAATTTTATTATGTGTAAGAACCAAGGAGGCGGCCTAAACAACTGTGCACTGTGACTCTCAACTGAGTCCTGACGTCATCACGGTGGGCGTGGCTTAAATCAGTGTATTGTTGGCTTTCGTCCTGTGCACAACTTCGTAAACCTACTTATTTGGCATCATATTCGCGATAGAAAAACAAAAAAATTAAGTGTTGTATTTTATCTTGTAAAAACTACTTGGATAGACGTTCTGATGCTATGGATGCCATCACATTCCATTTGTAAGTAATTTTAGGCATAATTTATTAAAATACTTCTAGAACAATCTCTTAAAGTCAGCATTTCCAAATATAATTCTACTCGACATTAGATGGCGACACTTTGTGTCATGGGAACTAAATATATTTAGGCACGTAGAGCTCAGTATTAATATATTTTAATAATCATATGGTCTGAAATTTGATCAACATTCATTCCTAAAGGTCCTTTAATCGCCAAAATATTATTTTTATAGTTTTTATATAATTTTGTAAACAGGTTGCCATCTATCGTCAAATAGCAAAAATACAGGGCAGTATTTAGAAGCCAATTATTTTACCGAATGTCCCACGGCTTATGAACTTGTAAATACGAGTATAATACTTATATTTCTTTAATATATGATTTGGTCGACCAAATTGTTTTTTAACTACCTCACATTTGGTGTAAAAAGTAGAGTATGCAACACGGGGATAACGCTGTCTTTGTCTTGGGCGGCTTGAATTCCTCACTTCACTCTGGTTTCTTTGTAATCTCCCTCTCAATGCTCGGGAGTTAACTATATAAATCCCTCACTAACGTTTGGGATTAAAATCAGCAACCTTCGTTTCGTTCGGAATTCAACATGCCATCCGCAACTTTAAGACACTGCTTTATCCCCTAGTCACATAATTTACTATTATTGAATGGTTTCGGACGTAAACACGTGTTTTTTTTAAACTAGCTTTTTAATCAATCTTGACCATTCTTTCTATCAAAGTAAGCCTTTAAAAAAGTAAAACCTAATAAAAATAGAATAAAAAAAAATGTTACAATAAAAAGGTTTTTGATGAATTTCGAATGATCTTCATTCGTCATTCATCAAATAATAGTATAACTATTTCAATGAAAAATATACGTATCGAATGGTTTACACTTACACAATTAATTTAAAAAACAAATATCCCAGGTAATTCTGAGTGCGACCCTGTTGCATCCTGCACTTAATGACATCTAGTGTGAGATAGTTACGTAACTACAAAATAAAATCAACAGAACGAGCAAGTAGTTTTGCTATTGACCGGCAGATGGCAAATAAAAAATGGGCGGAGTCTAACACCCCTCACCCCGCAAAATGTCACGCTTTTTTACTTAGGAAAATCTTATTACATCTCCTCTTCTATACTTGCTCCGTCCTACAGGTCCTCTTTTCCTATAAAAAATAACCACGAGGCCTTGGCGACCCCTAACTTAACCTATTAGGGGAGCCCTAATATGAGGTCAATTCATTCCCTGCCCTCGTCTTTTACACACATTGATTTTAAGGGGAGGTTCTCTCATTTTGAACTTTTTTAAACCTCTGGAAATCCACAAATATGAAAGAGAACACCATGAAAAATTATTTAATTAAAATTGACTATATTATAAAGTGCTTCGCAAAAATGAAAACACGATATAAATTAATTGTCTTGATTAAAAAAAATCGCGAATCAGACCTTTTTTTATAAAAAATAAAATTGCTTTTGCGGGCCGCGAAGTCGACATAACCCGGCCCCAGTGCCAGGGTTACCAGACCGTACCAAAAAGTACGGTTTTCCATACTATTCATCACACAACCGTACCTCGGTGTAGATCGTACTTTTTTTGTACCTTTTCTATATTAGTGATTATTTTTTACTACAAAAGGTAAAAAACAAAAAAAATCGCCTTCTCCTGCTTTGCATTCTGAATTTGAGTTTAAAAAACTTTTTTCTTCTTATGTTTGTCACTTTACCGTGTGATAAAGTGACAAAACATTATTACCGATTGCCAATATCGGACAAATTCATTTGTAAATAAATTTATAGTAATGAGGTTATAAATCAATACAGAGTTACGAAATGGAATAAAGTAATTAAATTCGTTAATGATGGATTTTTTTTGTTTTAATAGCTTATCATAGATATAATGTGATGAGGAAGTTCAGATATAAAGCGATATTATTCTCTATATTTAAAGGAACAAAAAGTATTGTTTTTAAACAAGTGTGCAAAGTTCTGTGGTTTACATACCTGTCAGAAACTTAAAACGAAATAACAATAATGTTGTTTAGTTGAATTATAGTACCGGTAAAACATTTTAGAAGTAATTTCATATTTTTAGATCTAAAAAGACTTTGTAAATCAAATGATTTTTTTTTACAAAAATTTACATTTGTTTAAATAAATCTTAATCTATTCAGATAAACTGAGATCTACAATTTGCTACAATTTACCTAGATCTGAGTAGATTTAGAGAAATTGAAAAATACCTAAAAGGATCTAATTAAACCTAAAACAAATCCCACCATTGAGATCTGATTAGATCCAAAGTTTCAAAGCTGATTTAATCAAAAATTATTCTCTAAGCTCAGTTTATATTTAAATTTTGAAACTTAATTCAAGCCTTACTCGATCCGATAATGAATTATCATTGATTGAATGTGAATAAGGCGTGTAATTATTAATGAGTTAAAACTAGGAAACCATCCATAGGAAACACCAATTCGGAAACGTAAAAGCTTTTGACGTTTTATAAGTTCCCATGTAACAAAATATTTTGACTTGATTTGAAAAAAATAATTAAATTGTAATGTTATTAATGATTACTAATTGGAATATATTCAAACAGATTATCAATCTTCATAAATAATTTAAGTAAATTCATACTATTTTCGATGCCAATTTATAAATTCATTTGAGTTACATGAAATTCCCACATAATGAATAATAACGATTTTTACCTTCTTCAAATATCTACAATTTCTCTGTTTATGTAAAAATGTTTAAATACTCTTCTGATATTAAAAAGATTTTAAAATTCAAAATGATTCCAAAAGACAACTCCAGCGCGTCCTATCGAGATCTTTGAATACTGTAATAAGGTTTCTTTATAGGCATTCGATTCCCTATCGCTTTTTTTCCAACATGTGGTCGCAGACAGCCAACTCGAGGGAAAAAAAAACAAACCCAACCGTAACTTGAAGTTAAAAACCGTACCTTTTCAGAAAGCCAACCGTCCTTTTTTGGGTAATCATACTGGCAACACTGCCCAGTACTCGCCGCGGCGTGTTAGAGAGCGGACGCATGTCGCTTTTTCCACAGAGCTACCCCTCATAATACTTACGCGTCGATTTCGTTACTTTTTATTTAACCGACTTCCAAAAAAAGGAGGAAGTTCTCAATTCGGTTGTATTTTTTTATTTTTTTTATGTTTGTTATCTCAGAACTCCGTCGCTTATGGACCGATTTGCAAAAATTTTTTTTCCTTTTACTTGATATGCTACCAGATTGGTCCCATTTTTTGTCAAAATCCAGTTCTGATGATGGGATCCCTGAGGAATCGAGGGAACTCCTCAAATATTATAAGCAACTGTATAGTTATTTTGGTATTTTCATCAGGGTTTACGCATTTACAGTCAAAAAGTGATATTTGATGAAGTGGAACTGGTGAAGAAGAGCAGAAATGGCCAACGGAACTTCATACTCAAACAGATATCATAATGAACATAGTTAAGCGACCATGACAATACAAATAAATGAATAGTTCTGAATAGTTATGTTGAAAAAGGTATCGTCAAAGTGATCTGATGATGATGGAGCCGGAAGATAGGCACCAGAACTCCGTAATTAATCAAGGTATCTTAGCCGTGTTTGGGCTTATTAGAATTGTCATTAGATGCACTTTGGCTGCAAGGTACTATTGAACTGATCTGATGATGATGATGAAGCCGGAAGATAGGCATCGGAACTCCGTAGTTAATCAATGTATCCAAGCCGTGTTTGGGTTAATTGGAATTGTCAAACACCGACTTCCGAAATTAAAGTTATTTTGATCGTTTTAGTGTATTGGTCGTGTTTATTGTATTTAGTGTATCGTTATAGTGATGATGATAATTAGGCTCACTTTCCCTGTGCTAGGCTAACGCACGAGACCATTGTGGTGACATTTAGGGGAGGCCTATGTCAAATAAGCGGGCGTCTTTTGGCTGAAATGATGATGATAATGAGGCTAACTTTCCCCGTGCTAGGCTAACGCACGAGGCCATTGTGGCGACACTTAGGGGAGGCCTATGTCAAACAGTGGACGTCTTTTGGCTGAAATGATGATGATAATGAGGCTAACTTCCTCTGTACTAGGCCAACGCACGAGTCCATTCTGGCGATACTTGGGGGAGGCCTATGTCAAAAAGTGGACGTCTTTTGGCTGAAATGATGATGATAATAAGGCTAACTTTCCCCGCACTAGGCTAACGCACGAGTCCATTCTAGCGACACTTGGGGGAGGCCTATGTCAAACAGTGGACGTCTTTTGGCTGTGATGGTGATGATTATGAGGCTAACTTTCCCCGCGTTAGGCTAACGCACGAGATCATTGTGGCGACACTTGGGGGAGGCATATGTCAAACTGGACGTCTTTTAGCTGGAATGATGATGATAATGAAACCAAGTTTCCGCGCGCTTTCTTTTAAAAAAAAAAAATCATAGTAGGTAAGCAGTGATGCAATCTCTGATGGTGAGGTGAGGTGAAATAAACATAACTTTATTATTTCTTGTTTGAAATAAAGTTATATTTATTTAAAAACCCATTTCATTTACCTATCTTAGTTAAAATTTTATATTAATAATAATACATAATATTGAAACCATTATTTATTAAAATTGTTTGAACTTATCTCGAAACATTATAAATGTTGAGTACACCTGCTTCTATATACCTACCTGTTTTATGTAATGGATAAGTGAATGGAGTATAGTCTTTTTGAAATTGTAGGTACCATGTTTAATTAGTGTGTTTTATTATTTTGCTAAATGATTATTATAACATTTTAATATACATTTTTCAATACACTTGCTCATAAAGTGACTCTTATTGCACTGCACTTAGGTATATAATGGCACTTATTACCAAACTGTGACACTTTGATTGCCATTACGCACTTGTGCTATAATGTGGTTAAAACCTTCTTGTTCAACCTCTCTCGACCGCCATAATTTTATTACATTATCGTATCAGGATGGGCGCAGGTCGTCCCCCACGAGGAAAAAAACAGTGGGCGCGTCTATGAAAACAGATTTTTGCCGCCACAAAAGTTAACTAGTTTTACAATTATTTTATTCACAAGTGTACTGAAAAACGTCGTATGATACACGTGAGTAATTAGTGATTGCCGTTCTCGGCTCTCTTAAGACCCTCGCCATGGCCTCGGGTCTAAATACCGCCTCGACGGTAATCACTAACATTACACACTTATATCATAATGTAGGTACATTACATACATGAAATCAACTATACTTTTCTTCCGTGCCCAAAAATAATGAATACCAATGCCTAATACTTACCTTACATATTATTTCATTACACTACACTCAGTGAGGCTAGGGCAAGCGCACGCTAAGTAGGTACGTATGTCGCGCACAGCCCGGGCGCTCGACTCGCCAAGTCGCCACTCGCTGCGTCGACGAATTGGGGGGGAACGCGGTAACGAATTCTTGCCTACAAGCAGTACTACAACCCCGTCTTAAGTTATAGAATATTTTTCATTTGCCCGTCATTTTATTTTGTAGGTCAGTTAATCTATTTATTTTAAACATTGCCGGTGGACCAGCAGGTACTTCATACAATCCCTAAGAATTGTTTAAATTACCTAGGTAAAGTATATAATGGACAATAATATGCCATCAAAAACATAACTTGTAAAAAAACCAAGGCTTGCAACTCAGTTCTTCTATAGTAAAAAAGTTATGAGTTCCATGCAATACCAAGTCGGTAAATTTATTCAGTCTGTACTTAAGGGGTGTATAAGCGTTTCCATTCAACACCTATCGGGATCAAAATCTACCTCAGCTGCACGTGGTGCACCCTGCTGACTGACAAACGAGGCTCTGGTGACCCGCATACATGCACTGGATCTGCTTGGTGGGTAACGGTCCTAACCCCTACAAATGCATACAAGCAAAAAAACAGGCCCCAAGTCCTCGGCGACTCAAGCAGTTGTGCTAGCGTAGACGGGCGTGGGTGCAGCCCTGGGGTATAGGGTGCATAAGAATCTCAGGCAGCGTTCGGGGAGCTACGCGGTATCTTCTCATCCAACATACCACAGTGTCTCAAGAGAAAAGTCCTGTTGTGTTGCCAGTGATGACATATGGATCCAAAACGTGGTCGCTCACAATGTGCCTCATCAGAAGGGCTAAAGTCACCCAAAGGGCAATGGGAACGGCTATGCTCGAAGTTTCCTTGCGTGATCGAATCAGAAATGAAGATATCCTCAGGAAAACCAAGGTTGCCGACGAAGAATCGCCAAACTTAAGTGGCATTGGGCAAGGCATATTGCTCGCAGAACAGAAAGCCGTTGGGGCTGAAAGGTTCTGGAGAGGCGACCGCGTACCGCAAGACGCAGCGTTGGAAGGCCTCCTACAAGGTGGACCGATGACCTGGTGAAGGTTGCGGGAATCCGATGGAGGTGGGACGCGCAGTATCGTTCATTGTAGTGACACTAGGGGGAGGCCTATTTCCAGTGGACGTCTATCGGCTGATATGATGTGATGATGATGATGTACTTAAGGGAACTTGATGTAAGTAATACCAAGTCGGTAAGTAAGTCAGATTGACTTAGCAATCGGACTTACTGACTTGGAAGGAAAAAAGAACGGAGTTGCAAGCCTTGGTTTTTTTAAAAGTTAAATTTTTGATGGCGTCTCATTTTTTTTTTTTGACGATTTTTCTATGTTTTTAAATATACAGGAACACTGATTCTTTCCCTGCAAATGTAACATTGTAATCCTATATATTTATAAGGGATTACAAAGTTATTTATGCAGATGGTGTATCTAGAAAACTGTACAGAAATTGCTAAATGTATTAGTTCTTCATTTATTTAAACACTAATTGTATTCTAAATTGAAGCTTCTATGTCTGCTAGAAGTGCCTTAGAGTTTTGAAGATCGGTCAGTCAGTGAGTGACAAAGTTAATAAACTTTGCCCAGTTATAAATCTTAAACCACTGGTTCAAATTGAATGAAATTTTAAATGTACCGTGTTTATACAATGCCTGCTAAATTCAGGCTTCTAGTTTTATACACAACGAAGTTATAGGGAGTCGAAAATAGCATAAACAGTTTCGAAAAAAGAATGATGCTGATTTATTCACATCCGCGGATGCGAATGCGGATGCGGAGGTTTGAAGGCTCACATCCGCGGATGCGGATGCAGATGCGGATGTTTAGTTTAAGATATTATGTAGGTAAATATAGTCTGTTTGTTTTCGATCTTATATTAGTCTAACTAATTTAAAGTTTGCCCATAAACACTTATTTTGTAAACTCTTTATCACACAATGATCACTGTATTACAACAACTTTTAAAATATCTATTTATACGATAAGTATTTCACAGTATAAACAAACACGTAATGATTTATTTACAAGAAACAAATAATGCACCACAACGTATCGAATCTTGTCACCAATTTCTTTGCTCCCATTGAATATTGCCACGTGCGACCGGCACGCGCCAATTGCTAGGCCCCGCCCAATTCTTTCTTGTCGCTACTTGCATGATATTCGCATCCGCACTGATTAATGCGAATGCGGATGCAGATACAGATGTCCAAATCTATGCGGATGCAGATGCGAATGTTCGCAACATCCCTGGTGTGGAGGCACTGCCGTGCTCCTTAATATTCAAGGTGTAACGTTAAATGCGCAAAACCTAAATTAGTTTGATCAGAATAATGAGCAGAATCAATTAAATAGGTTAAATGTTTCATAAAAATCTTCATTATAAACTTCGACCTTTCTATTTATGAATAGGTCGAGCCATTACGTGCGCAAACTCGCTGAAATAGGTTAACAAATCTAATCAAATTTTCTCATACACGGGATGATAAAAGTTTTTATTTCAATGCAGATATGAATTTTTTTTTTTTTTAATTTAACAAACTAAAACTGCTCATAAACCCTTTAATTTTTTTTCAATATTTTTTTTCACGTAATTAGGTTAATCGAATTAAAAATAATTTGGGGTGTCTGAGGTTTTGCGCATTCAACGTTACACTTGTATATTAAAATATCACACTTGGTCGGTACCAATAGTAGCGGAGTAGTAATCAAAGACGTGAGTGAAACCGCGCGGGACAGCTAGTTATTAATTTCAAAATACTCATCCGAAGCAAACTTAGTCATGTCGTCGCTCGACCTGAAGGCGAGCTCGTTAGGGTTCTAAGAGATTTGAATGGCAAAGTTTGCTGGCTTGTTTACTATGTGAATCGATCGCAGCATCGATACAAAAAGAATTTAATGAATACGACACGAAATTGAAAACTCATCTGCTGAATGGCGAAATCAATAAAAAAATTAAAACCATTTTTTTTTTATTTGCTGAATTTTCACAAGTAATACATTGCAAATATTGCAAACCATAGTTTTACCGTGTATCGTAATCATCGACACAAAAATTACTTGACAAAACAACATCAAAAAAATTTCATTTCATTCTAGAACATTGCAATAGTAATTACTGACAAGATAATTTCAATGTTACAGTAGTACATATTTATTCATGTGGCAGTAGGTACCTGCGACCATTAATCACAATAAACATTATGTCTTATATTCATAATAACTAAGTTATTTTCAATAGAAATTTTATGATGATAAGAAAATAATATTTGAATTACGACTTCAAGATAAAATATTCAATTTCGGAACAAAAATCTCTATATTAAAATAACAAAAAGTTAAACATGGCAACATAAACTTGTTGTAGAATCTTTTTATTATAAAACAAAAAAGTCACATAAAAATTAAATAGGTACACTCGTATATCGACTCATTGTATTGGTAGATGAAATAAATATGGATTCAAATGTTTCGAACATGGTTCTGCTAGCGACTTCGCCCGCGTGATAGAAGAAAATATACCTATGCACCTCAGTAAGAAAGTAGCATTCTACTAGTTTAAGATTATTTTAAATCAGATCAAGTTTATTCATTACAAACAAATCTTTGCTCTTTATTATATTAGTGTAGATGATTTTATGAGAACAATATCGTTTATTGTATTTTAGAAATTAATCTACATAATTTTTATTTATTCATCCTTATTTAAAATAATAATTTCTGACAAGTAAATTACTTTTTAACTAGGTATGCGGAAGATTATAATTCATAATTAAAAGAATGCCTACTATGCTGGCGACTGTATATAAAATTAATTCCCTTATACTAATATAAGTATAAGATAAATATGTATATAAATAATATAAGGTCAATAAACTTTTTGCCTCTCACATCTCACAAGATCATGTTCATAATCACGTGACTATGTCAACATGATCTTGTGACCTTGTAACAACATGAAAATGACAAGATCATATTAAAGGTGATCTTAGACAAAAAGTTATCACTCACAATTTTCTCCTGTTCCATGTGATGCTCATTTTAGAAAATATGCGTGTTGATGTTTTTGGTGTGTCAATTGTTCCAATTAACAATCACTCGTATACTGTCAATAACTTCTAGTTTGAGTGGTTTCATTTAAACTATTAAATCAGCGACCTTAAATAATAGTAAAATTTCCACTTAATGGAATGATATCCGTGCGTGACCAGATACTCGTTAAGAATGTTTGAGGTCAGAATAACAAAACAGCAAAAGTAGTTGAGATGGGTCGAAGCGCTTGGAGCCGTGCCTCTCACCGGACTGCAGCGAGAGGTGCCTTGACACAGTAGTGGTGGTAACCGGCAAGCTATTCACGCTACGACTGCGGATGCAAACTCAGTATAGTGTCAACAACTAGCGAGTGCTGCAGCGCGCGCCGCGCGGCCGAGCAAACCCTGCGATATTCGCCAAACATCGTTTGTGAATACCATTCAAGTAAGTCTTGTGATATATTTATTACAAAAGGTGAACTTGTAGATATTATTTTCTGCTCTGCGACATTACTGCTGTGCACACGTATATTTGCGATGAGTTCATAAATATCCCTAAATAGGAATATTAATAATTATAACCAATAAATTTATTTTGTAAACATATTTTTTCGACGCTCTTACGGTTGGATAATTTGAGTCTTAAATTCATGATATTGTGTTAGCACAGCTGCTATACCAACAAAATAAAATATACCTTATTATTTTGAAGAGTGTTGAAATATATGTACCTAATTGTAGAATTTGTGTTTACCAATGGTTGGGTACTTCGATACTCGTTGTGTTTTAACAGAAACTTCGTGTTTGAATGCGGTTATTGTGTCCACGTGGAATCCTTTTGAATAATACGAGTATGTTATGATGATAATGTATATGATTTAAACGATTAAGGTTTCTTATTTCTGTACTGTTCTATTCTAATCAAGACAGGTTAAGGTAAGACAGGTTACTCCGGCAGTCGTTCAGCTTCATTACCTCGGTTCCTTGGATGGTGCTTGTCACCTCTGCTGATTCTGGTTTCCACGACCACCATGCACAATGTGACGGGCTTGATACAAATTATAAGTACTGTTTACGTTTCATATCCCTAAGTTAGTGATATCAAACGTAAACAGTAAACTACCTACTACTACTTTACCTGCGTTAGTGACACTAACGCAGGTAAAGTAGTAGTAGGTAGTTTATTGTGGGTATCACGTTATGAACAGTTGCTAACTAATAAAAGCAATGCATGCGATTCACCGGAAACATGGTAGGTACGTTATAATTGTTCGCCCTTGGCCAACAAAAACATAAGTACATTACCAATGGTGGACCAGGAATTTTGATGATGTATGTTCTATCAGTGAAACTAACATACAAGTTGGAGAGAGGGTTGAAGGAACAAAATCCTTGGGCACGCCACGATTATGGCGGTAAGTCCCCTCTTTGAGGCGTGGCTGGAAAGACCTCACGGCGTCCTTACCTTCCGCATGACGCAGGTCCTCACCGGACATGGCAAGTTCGGGAGGTTCCTGCATCGGATTCAAGCGGAAGAGACGCCCGGGTGTCGCCACTGTGCGCAACGCCCGGAGGACACGGTGGAGCACACCGTCGAGGTGTGCCCTGCCTGGGCGGAGCATCGCCGTGCCCTCGTGGGGGCGATCGGCGGCGGAGACCTCTCGCGCCGGGCCCTGGTCGAGGCCATGGTCCGGAGCGAGGAGGAATGGCAGGCGGTCGCCTCCTTCTGCGAAGCAGTAATGCTTGCAAAGGAGGAGGCCGACCGCATCAGGCAACGGCGCCCTCGCCGCCGTCGCCGGGATTCCGATCCCGATTTCCGGCCACCGTAGACGCAGGCTCGCGGACGGCGAGCTATGGGTAGCTCGCTGTCCGATCGTCCGATAATGGACCGAGTCTAAGACGTCGACGGCGCGCACTGTTCCCGCGCGCCTCAAGGAGTTGTCAGCAGCAGGAGGGGCCCAGCTGGGTCGAAGCCTACTGGGGACAGGGTTGTCCGAAAGGGAGCTCGTGCCCCGGTATGAAGGCTAGAAGGAACGGCGCGGGGTTTTTAGTCAGTAAGAGTCTGACACTGTCTCCCGCTCCACCCAAGAGCGGGTTTCGTCAAAGATGATTTTCCCCGTCGAGAGAAAAAAAAAAAGGATCAAAATCCTATTTGTTGCTCACCTTTGTTCTATAAGGTACTCTTGTTTATACCATTATACTCGTAGTATCTAGGAGGTGACTGAATGACACCACTAGATTAAATAGTCTATAGAAGTAACCACGGAAGTTAAGAGTTCCTTATAGTCTTATCTTGTAGTTCTTAAAAAGGATCGTTCATCTCATGTGCACTTTTATTTTTCTTGTTTTTATTTATATATAACTCCATCACAAACTCAATTATGTTATATTCTGATGACCGGATTTAATTCATGAATCCCCAAGCGACCACCGGTGGCCGCGCATCTATTGTCTTACTATTGTGTCTCTAATTGACGGTATCTGAAGGGTTAAGACCAGACTGCAATTCCATTGCAATAAACAGTTGCATACTTTTACCGTCATCAATATTACACAAATATTTAACGAATTCCTTAAATGTTTTATGAAACATAGTTTAATTGCGTTTCGTTACGTTACGATTTATCCGCATTATCGGTTGCAAATTTCATTCATGCATACAGTAATCAGCTTTGCTGTACATTCGTTTGCCATAACACACGGAACTAGGTCTACCTGTAGGTACTATATACGCCTCAGCATGGTAAACTATGAATCAAGGTCATGGTCCTAGCAAAATGTGATCAGCCACTATATTAGTGACGTTCTAATTACGACTTTCATTTCATTCGAAATTTTCCTCTTTGATTGGTTGATTAATGATTATGAATTTATTTATTTAAGGCTTTATGCACAGAGTTGTACAAAGGCGGAATTAATGCCTAGGCATTATCTGCCAGTCGACCTTAGGGTGGTGCAGAAACATAACATGTCAGGTGCAACTTAATAAATGAGAAACAAATACAATAGTAAGTACATACTTAGATACATACATATAAATAAACAAAGCTATAGTGAAAAAAGAAATCAGTGCGATGATGATTCTACCAACATCTTGCGAATATGCTCTCGTGCCTTCACCTTAAAAGAAAATCGGCTAGTCGCCATCCTGATATTCAGAGGGAGCGCATTCCAAAGAGATATCGCTTGAACGAAAAAGGAGGAGATTTTTCAAAAAACACATGCATTAACTTTTACTTATTTATGGAAGTAAAATGTCAAGTCCAAGTTCCTCCTAAACGTACTACCTAGACGAGGAATGTTTGTATTTATAAGTTTATACGTACTTATATCCTTTTTTCGTGCCGACCTTTGTTATAATCTCTTGAGCAAAATTTTACTACTAGGCAGTGCGTTGTGTATTAGTGATTGTGGTTCTTCACTCCTAGGTAGGTACTTGGCAATGATACTTTTTTTTTCTCGACGGGGAAAATCATCATTGACGACACCCGCTCTTGGGTGGAGCGGGAGACAGTGTCAGAGTCTTACTGACTAAAAACCTCGCGCCGTTCCTTCTAGCCTTCATACCGGGGCTCTAGTTTCCTTTCGGATAACCCCGACCCCGGTAGGCTTCGACCCAGATGGGCCCCTCCTGTTGCTGACAACTCCTTGAGGCGCGCGGGAACAGTGCGCGCCGTCGACGCCTTGGCTCGGTCCGGACAGTTACCGGACGATCGGACAGCGAGCTACCCATAGCTCGCTGTCCACGAGCCCGCGTCTACGGTGGCGGGAAATCGGGGCTGGAACCCCGGCGGCGGCGGTGGTGAGGCCGCCTGGAGCGGTCGGCCTCCTCCTTTGCTAGCATTACTGCTTCGCAGAAGGAGGCGACCGCCTGCCACTCCTCCTCGCTCCGGACCATGGCCTGGACCAAGGCCTCCGCCGCTGACCACGAGCGCACGGCGGTGGCAATGATACTTGGTAACTCTAACAACAATTATGCTAAAAATTAATAATGAAAATGAAGCTTAAGTAGATACCTATTCACACAGCAAGTAGCAATATTCCAGTTTTAAACCGAAATCAATGTAGTTACATTGGTATGAAGTTCCGGTGGTCTAAGTGCTACTATTTGCGATGCAATAAACAGGTGGGGTACCCCCACCTGTTCACTGCCTCGTTGGTGTCGTAGTCGCAAGCTCAAGGGGTTGGCTCTTGTGTTCAATTGCCGGGTTAGACAACCGGTTGTTGGTACTCGCTAACAGATTTGAAACAGGTGTTATGTTTTGGAACCGTTTTACGCAACGCCCCCTATCAAATATTTTTTTAGAATCGTACAGAACTCGCCAAGCTGCATCCAAAAATTAATGAAAGTACTATGTTGTGAATATATCTAAGGTCTTTTTAGACCTTAGATATATAATATATAACTCACTTAAGTTAACATAAAAATATCTTATAAAACCTAAACGCCATACTTTTGAGAGATGACACCACTGTAAAAAAATCTCGGCTTGCCAAAATCTTTCGATTGAGATACATTACAAATCTATTGGTCCAGTCCACCAATAGACTTAGTCCTCACCAATCGCAAGTCATCCATCTCGAGTTCTCGACTCTCGGACACTGTCACCATGCTGCTACCACTGCATGCTGGTGTACGCTACCTGGCCTTGTAGCGGCTGGTACTTGACCAGCCGGTACAAGGCCCAAGTAAAAATTTATTTTTGGTTAAATTATCTGGATCAACCTTGAAGGCATCACCAATGACGCAACTGATGCCCTCTGGCACCAGTTATAAATCACGCAACGAATCATTTTTAATTGATTTCGAAAAGAAGGAGGTTCTATGTTCGGCTGAATGTATTTTTTTTATGTATGGTCACCGATACGGTACGGAACGATACGGTCAGGTGTTAACCGATTTTGAAGGTATCCAGGTCGTCTCACCACTTCTTCCCAGGTCGACCTCAGCGGCGTCGTCCATCTTTAAGTACCCACCCTGTAGAAACTCTTGACCGTCAGAATGCATGCGGCTGATGTGTCCCGCCCAATCCCATTTTAGCTTGGCAGCCTTTTTTCCTACGTTTAAAATACCCGTCTTTTGACGTAGCGTGGTGTTCCTCATTCTGTCAGCCCTTTTGACACCCAGAATGCTGCGTTCCATTGCTCGTTGGCAAACCCCAAGGCGTAACTTTTGCGACTCGGTGAGCGACCATGTCTGGGCACAAAGGTTAGGACGGGCAGGATACAATATATCGATGAACTTTCGCTTCAGGTATATCGGTAGATCTCCCTTCATTAGCGTATTTATGGACCAGTAGCTTTTCCAGGCGTCTTTGATATGGCGATCGTTACCTTCTCCTGCCTGTTTTCGAAAGAAACTAACTGACCCAAGTAGATATACTCATCGACATAGTTTATATCCTGCCCATCTACCTCCACCCTACGTTTAGTGCTCTTGGTCATACATTTAGTTTTAGACCGATTCATCGCGAGCCCCACCCTGAGGCTTGCCATGCTTAGGTCTTGAAGCATGGATTGTAGTTCTAGAGCATTCGGGGTAAAAAGGATGATGTTGTCGGCTAACCGAAAAACTTACAAAAAAAAATTCAACCAACTTCAATGTAAAAAAACTGGAAAAAGATTTTTCCGAATTGCAAAATTTTTTTTTTCTTTGTGACGAATCGTGGTAATTAGAGACAATAGAGAGACAATGGGTGCGCGAACGCCAGCGTTCACTTGGGGTTTAATGAAGCGTAGGTACAAAAAACTGTTTTCAGAATAATTCCTATAACTGTGCTATAAGACCTTGCTTTGTGCCAATTTCAGGATTCTGGGTCAACGGGAAGTACCCTATGAATTTCGATCTTTGAGACGATACGACATAAATTGATGATACGACATAAACGGCCGTATCTTGCTTATTCGTTAACTTAGAAGTTTGATTTTTTCGCAACTTGAAGAGCTCAATTTAATTCGACACCCCCACGCGTTCTCGAGATAAAGGGTTTTTTCCTTTTGAGGTACGGAACCCTAAAAACACTGAAAGTACAAAATAACTTTAATTTTGGAAGTCGGTGTTTCTATAATAGTTTTGTCTCTTCGTTATTCAACACCGACTTCCAAAATTAGTTATTTTCTACTTATCAGTGTTTTTTTACATTGAAGTCGATTGTATTTTTATTTGTCATGTGATCATTTACAAATGTCAAGCCCACGGCTGTCCTATGAGTAGATATGGATATTCTTTAACGGTCAAATCGTTTGAAAGCTTTTATGCGATTTGTGATTTTTCAAGCATTCAAACATCAGTTTACCGATTTTAGATCCTTACTTATTGGAAAAAGGTCGATAATTTTTTAGCCGTTTTTTTTTTATACTGTGAATGTCAATTAGCAATTCTTAAAAAAAATTAAGTCTTGTAAGACCGTTTCCAATAGATACAACTGTTATAGCCCTTACTGCTTCGTCTCCAAAATCCATTCTGTAAAGTGGCCAACTCCAATTACTATATAACCGGCAAGTTTTAAAAACCGTAAGATTCTGATTTAATCTTGTGAGAGTATAAACTCTGGATATATATGTAATATAAATTTAATACATTACAGTTTCCTCCAATAAATCTAATCTTTATGGTGTGAATCTCCCGTTTATGGCTTAAATGGCTTCAACCATTCTTCAGCTGAGGTCTGTTTCGCTATTTTTTTAGTTAGCATCAGGAATTGAGTCTCCGAAGCTTTTGTCTAAAATAAAAGCCACATTTTTGGAGAGCAGGAAGTGAACTGGAACATAAATGATATTCATAAAATGTACGAAAAACAAAATAAATAAAAAAAAAACTTCAGTGACATCTAGAGAGTATGGTCATCATCCAACATAAACCAACTCGCAGTAAAGCGTTCAAATACCTATAGAAATTATTTTTCCAGTATACATAACATAATCGGCTTTATAATGTTGCCACTGCTGTAACTTAAGCCTCCTCTGTAGGAGAGAGAATGGACCGTAATCCACAGCGAGCGTCCAGACGCGATATGGGTGGCTATATACCATAGTTGAATGTTGCAATTTTGGCAGATGGTGAATTTTTTTCTGTTATGAACTTGTTTCTGAGGTTTCGGTGTTGAATCATTTAATTTTTTATAATAAGTAACCACAGAAGACCAGTTCGTAATAGGTCAGCTACTTATCTAAGTATTTATCAGGTTATTTCTTTGTTATTTTGCCTCACTTCGCGACTTGGTTTTCAAAATATTTGTAAAAATACACAAAGGTAAGAAATTTACGTAAACCTATACGTTATGTAGGTTACGATAGAAGAACTACCTAATAATTATGTATCTTCAATGGGGTCTCAACATCATCAACACCCGCCTCGCCACCAGTCGCTGACATAAGTCGGGTCTTCCCTCGCCCTGTCACAGTACGTATCGTTTGTGTAAGTTTCGCAGTCATCGATTTCATTGTAGACTGCCTTTTCAAACCTAGTTGCGTGTCCTGAAATTAGTATTAAAATGAAATTAAGCTATTATGAGTTCGTCTCTTCAAAGTAAAAAATTGACAATAATTTTGTTTTATTTATTTTTGTCTAAATGCAATGTTTTATAATATTTGAAAACTTGGCTCGACAGAAAAAATAACACAATAAATTGTTTAATTTTTATTTAAATTTAAATTTGTATTGCTAAAGTTTTGCTTTTAGCTTTCACAAGTACTCTTCATAAATTTGAGTGTGTTACGTAAGCAGGACGCACGACATGTCTCACACACACACCTCAAGTTCCTTATTATTTTTACGTAATCTGTATATTAAACGAGTACTAGCTCCTGCCAGCGACTTTGCCCGCGTGAAAGTAGGTTTCTCCATTCAAACTTTAGACACCCGTTTCATCCCCATAGAAAGTGAATTTTAAAAATTCTTGTCTTAGTGCTCGACTACGCCATAAAATAAAAAATTACATATTCAAAATTTCACGCTCCTGGTCCCAATATTTTCGATTGTGCTTTGATATGTCATCAATCAGTTTCTCCTTTTATATATATCTATCTCGGACCATCGTAGTATCATCGTAGCTCGCCAATAACTGCAGTCTGTAGTAGTGGGACGGAATAACATAAAACAAGAGCTCACGTTTGTAGATAGGCTTGACGATGGTATATCTTGCTCTGTCGAGTCATGGTTTTGGGTGCCTGCCGATTGCTCACTAGATGAAGTACTCGACACCTGTGTAACACGTGTAACAACGTATACAATACGATCAAAATATCTACAGCATTATTTTTAGTTTATGTGAAACCTGAATTTAGTTTGTTTAGAATCAGTAACTGAATGGATTCCAATAGTTTTTACACCGTGTCATATGTTTTTCCCAAAAATATTTAAAAGGTCACAAGTTGGATACCACACATACTAAGCACAACACAGGTCACGAAAGGTCATAGCGGGTATTAAGCGCCAAAAAACAGCTGGGTGCAAGTGTAAAATAACCCCTCAGTCGCCTGGATGTCCCGGTGACTACGTATTTTTGCTGACATATTTTTTTTTTTAACATGCTTATAACTTTGTGATTTTTCATGATACAGTTATGAAATTTTGTACATTGATTCTTTAAATAAAAATATTAGACGCATGACTCTGATTTCCATATACTGAAACTACGAATAAAGTTATATATCATTGTGTACATTCGTTATACACACAACATAAAAATTAACCAACCGGAATGAGCGAAGTCCTCTTAGCTCTGTTCACTTCGAATGGTACATGTGCCGGTGACTTGAACACGGAGTCGATGCACAGTCTGTTGTCTTCGTTGGCATTAAATATGAAGAATGAGTTAGCTAAGGGTGGGAGGCACCGCATGAGGATGTGCCCACCCGCCAGTATTGCACACACGACTGCCGCGATCACGGCCACCACAGGTGCATAGCCCAGGTATTCTATGGGTAAACCGCACTCGGATTTTCGTTCATCAAACCTACGAAGCAAAATTTTTATCATTTAACTTTGATTGACTTGATTTGACTTCAAAATGAAGGAAGTTCTATGTTCGTCTAAATGTATTTTTTTATGTATATTGTTACGCCGTTAAACTTCAACACGTCATATCTCCGACAAATTAAAGAGTGACAACGAATAATTAAAACGCATTGCTGTTCGAAAGCTCTAGAACCAAAGTACCTACCTAGCCTGGCAAGATCTAGAACATTCCGCTATAGGTACTCGTCGTACCTACTATTTAGTAGGTATGTAATCTGTAGGTATCTGTAGGTGGATAAGGGAAATGGTACTTTCGGCCATTAACAATAGAGTCGAAATTCGCGTGAGTGACTCGCGAAGGACAAAGTCATAAAATTGATTTATGGCCCCGCGATGCGACTCTATTGTTCTGGAACTATCCTGAGACGTCAGTATCTAGAATTTTCTTTGCTCCGCGTATAAATACGAGCCCCCGAACGGAAGTGAGTCAGTTTTGATTTCGACTGCGAACGAGAGCGATCTACCTAAGTGTGCGAAGTGATTTTATCTAACGACCGAGGCGATAGTATAACGGAACTCTAGTGCTAACTGTGATTTGGATTATTGTTGACTGAACTAATTATTTATTGTTTGTGGTAAATAAAGTTCTTTATTGGTAAATCGGCATTTAGTTACCCACGTACGCAACAATATTCACCCATTTCTCGGTCAATTGTAGACCGATTTTGATTATTTTTTATTTTTTATTGGAAGGTTATGCTTCCAAGTTGGTCCCATAGAAATATTGTTATGGTCTGATTATGAACTCCAAAGATATGGAAACGAACTCCTCATAGGATCACAGCAGAACTTTCGTAACAAGTTAAATTGTATTGTTTATACATGTAGTCAATGACTAATCTGATGATGAAACCGGAGGATAGGTACCGGAACTGTGTAATAAATTAATAATAATGGGATCATAAAAATAATGGCATCATATTATTATTTAACCTAACTAAATTTCATACACCTCAATATAACACAAAAAAATTTAACCTCATACTTTTCTCTAAGACTATTTATTATTTTAGCCAGTAAGTACTTACGTGTCTTTGAATATGACCCAAACACAAAATTTTCACATTTTATATAAAATGCCTTTTGACAAACTGTATCTCTGCAACTAATAGACCTCGATATTAAACTTAAATTGTAGTAAATTTAGTTAGCTTTATTAAATAAAGCAAACATACATGAAAAACGCTTCCTAAGGGAAGTTTTTTTTTTCGAAAAAAAAAAGAAACATGTGACAAAATTTTGCAGTTTTTCGAGCACAGGGTTTGAAACACTCATAAGCGCCTCGAGAGAGAATAGAGCTAGACAGATTGGAGACTAATCTAATCTATACTCTCATTTCTACGTACCCGTAGAGATCATTAGAGCACCCTATGGTATTTTTTTGTTCTATCATAGGGTAGCTCTATCATAAAGAAATTTTGGCCTGCGTACTCATAGGCTAGATATTCAGTCACGATATACACTCTCAATCTCTCAATCATAGCTCTCAATTGAAAACATGTCGCGATCACGCTTAGCTGTTGCGATTGTGGTTTCGTTGTTATTGAAAAAGAAAAATAAGCAAAAGGTTAAAAGAAGCTGCTGGGTTAAGCAATGGATACTAGATCGATCGAAACAAGGAATATATTGTAATTTAATACAGGAGTCGAAAGCAAAAGATGTAATATTTTATAGAAATTTCATTAAAGTAGCGCCGTCAAATTTTCAGTTTCTTCTAGAACTCAACAAGCCAAAAAAAACTTTTTCATAAAAAATTAAACCGATTTCAATGTAATAAAAACACTGAAATGTACAACATAATTTTAATTTCGGTAGTGGGGGTTTCTGCAGAATTTACATCAAAATGACCGCCCTGTACAAAAATTGGTAGATAGTGATTGGAAGCCACCAACTGGCTCACGTCAAAAACAAGTCCCTTTGGCTTTTACATCTGGTAAAAAATATATTCCCTAAACGAGTAAGATCGAACTGGATTACTTTTCTTCGTTTGAGGATGACGAAATAATGAACCTGATGGTGACCATGACTAACTGTTATGCGAATAAAACGAAAATAATGTCAGCTTTGAGACGATCAAGTAGGATGCAGAATTAGACGAATTATGATCAAAATGAAATGAAGAAATGCCTTGGTCATATAAAAACTGCCTAATATATCTGATTACTGGAGTCAGAATATTATACAAAAATCCCGTGGCTGGATCAGTAATGAGACGAAATCGCTTTGAATTGTTGTTGCGGTGCTGGCAATTTGAGAATACATATTCTCACTCGACAACTGGCGCTGACAGACTTATCCGAGTAAAAGGTCTGGTTCACTTGATCACAAAAAAAAAACTGACTTATAACACACCCGGAGAATATGTAAAAGTGCAATTGAATTTTCTGATCAGATTGGCAGTTACTGTAATCCGTCAAGAAGAAACCTACGTTGGTTTCAAAAACTGGTAATTAAATTAATGCTAACAATCGTAAACGCCTACTTGATATACAAGTCTCGTAAAATACTTACAACAAAATCTTATAAAATACGAAATTTCGAGAGAACCTATGCATACATTGATGGATTTACAGCAGCGACGTGCTACCAATCCTGTCGTAACCAAACAGGAGTTCGGAAAGAACCCCCTGACTGACCATCGCAATCGACTAATGGCCTCCCCACATTTATCGATGCGGACTCGCCTAAGCCGAGTGCGTATCACCGCACTACTCGACATAGCGCCGATCAGCTGTTGCGACGCGACGGCTCAATTCGCCGTCGGCCGGCGTCGCGACGCGTCGTCCGAGCCGAGCCGATGCGAATGGTATTAGTAACACCCTTATTACGTAGACATAAAGTATTTTTTTTTTCCTTATTGGCAGGCCAGTAGTACAAAAATCTGTTTGAATTTAGGGGGTCACGGCGTGCTTAAAGCATTATTAACTAGCCGCTGGCGGATCCCATGGTCTGCTTTAATATGGTTTTCAGTGACAGCGTACCGCAGCAGATTTGTTGGCACCCGCCAGCGGACTCCATGGCTTGCTAAACTAGAACCATGCTATACATATATTGCTGGCAGTGAGCGTGCTTGGGATACGCTGGCGGGCCACAAGTTTTAAGTACAAAGGGCCACTTTTATTTTAAAGAAACATTCACAGCAGGCCGAGGGTGTCGCCAGCCGCCCCCAAAACATTTTGCGTCGCTTGTAATTTTCTAGAATTTGCCTGTGATGCCAGCTTTGGCTCGCTGTATGTACGTCGTTTTACCGCGCTTTCGCAACTTTCTGGATTAGAGGCAATTTTGTTGCATAGAATATTATTTTATAGTGTGTATAACATTTCGGACGACTCGGACTATGATCCTGATTACGTGCCTTTGTCGGAATATAGTTGTAGTACCGATATTGATGAATACACCAAGATATTTTGGAAACACAGTATCTTGTGGATATTATCTGTTTCTATTGAAATCAATTTCTAAATTTGTGTAAAACCAATCCAGTAAAGACCTCTGAAAATCTTCTATTTTATATGAACTTTGGTACTTCATAATTTGCCTAAAAATTAAAAAATCAAGAATATTTATTTCTAATAGCTTCTAGAGGAACCATATTTCTAGTGAAAAAAATCTCGTCGTAAACCTCGGATCCTATTAAAATTGTTTGCTCGGTAAAACTATTGAACGGGAACTGAATTACCCAGCAGTATATTCGGTTCGGTAAAAATGTAACCGAATATTATTCGGTACTCGATTATTCGGTTAAACCACTATTCGCCGCACGTCTACTATTTATTGATCCATCTCTTTTAAATATGTCTTTAGTTTACAACGTGTCTTCATGGCTTGAGAATCATAAGCAAACATAAGTTATAATAAAAATAAATTATTGAAGGCATAAAATATAGTTGTTATTATATTTTTTGTATTAAGTTTTTTACTGACAGCTTTTTGTTTCGCAACTGTGTTTCGTAAATTGATAAGCATGAAGCATGATGACCACTTAAGAGAATACTTTATTAGTCATGTATTATATACAAGTACATCATGAACCTGCGTATCTTTTTCTTCTTTTCTGACAAATCCATCCAAAGGTTGTCTGTAAAAAACGCTTTTAGTGATAAGACCGCCCATTGTGACACAGTGACGAAGGTTCCATACAACTCGATTCCCACCGGCTTCCCTTCAGAAGTTTAGAACACAACCACTCTCTACCGTAATTGAGAAATGGCACAATCAGTAATTATAAAACTACAAAGAAACATTACAAAACGCCTACACTAAGTATACACTATGGACATTAAATCAACAAAATTTGCTTTTCAACAACATGTTGCTTTAACATAAGCCGCAGGCGCAATCGGCTTTTTAGCGTTTAAATTTCTATACAAGAATACGTCATGACGTCACACAAAGGTCGATGAACCTGCGCGCTCTAAAGCGCTCCGGCAAGCCGGTTTTTTTTCGAGTTATTTGATAGAGTTTTATTGAATCGGCTTAAAAACTACTAGACTGTTTTTAAAAATTCTTTCACCACTCGAAAGCTACATTATCCACGAGTAACATAGGCTAAATTTTATTTTGGAAAAAAATAGGGTTCCGTAAGATATTTGGGTTTTTCGGACACAAGGTGTAAAAAATCAACCAGAAACATTACTTATTTTGCGTACGCTGCCTGAACTATTAAAGATAGAACCGTAAAATGTTCTAATTAATTGTAGATCTTATAAATATCTACAAAAAAGTCAGCAAAACAGTATACTTATCTATGTCGAGTGAGGCACAACAACCATTTTTTTATCTAATCATCTTGATTTTTTTTTTGGATTACATTTGAACGCATTTATTTTACTCATGCTATTGACCCTTATCAAAATAAATTCTTTCATCACTAAGTACAGTTTATGTAGATAATATTTGGTCTTTGAATGATTAAAATTGGACGTTTGGTTTTGAAGTTATGGCGAAATTAAAATATTACGATTTATGCTGGACGGCCCAAGCGTCACCAAGGCGGGGCTCGGGAGTGCGCGTGCGGGAGGTGAGTTTAGATCTATGAGTAAGGTCGTGCGCGAAGTCTGATAATTTTCGTGCGATTTTTTTTAGATTTTGTTCTTAAAACTACACCTACGCAAAAGTTCTTCTCAGAGCTGGTTTTTTTAAACATTTTCATATATCCCTTTACAATAAATATCCATTATATATATGGAAGGCCTCCAACAAGGTGGACCGACGACCTGGTCAGGGTCGCGGGAATCCGATGGATGCGTGACGCACAGGACCGGTCGTTGTGGCGACGCTTGGGGGAGGCCTATGTCCAGCAGTGGACGTCTTTCGGCTGATATGATGATGATGATGAATAAATATCAACATGCGTAATTCAAAAACAAGAACGATTATCTGACCTAGCAATTATTTCTATAGAAAAACGTTCTTTACTAAAAATTAAGAATCATCCCGGCTTTTATGTCTTAGCGCACTTTGTAAGAAAGAATAGACGAACAGCTTTAGAGTATAAGTAGTATTATTAGTACTTAGTCGATTAAGTTTTGTTTAATTTACATCATATCATCATTTCACCACAAACGGCTTTTATCAAAGCCACTTCTATTATGCTTGCAAGTAGCGTTGCCAGGCGTCCGGATAAAGCCGGACATAGTCAGGCGGTCCGGTAGGGTCGGGCGTGTCCGGCCAAATTTGAGCATTTTTGGCTTTTGTTAGGCTTTTTAAAGACCATTTTGTTTAGAATTGTCATTAGAGTTTTGCCTTACCTTGTATCGCTAGCACAAGCAAAGTGGACATGTAATAGTATAACAATAATATCACTTAATCTTATGGTTTTTTCATTAGAATTTAAAAAGATTTCATGAATTTTATTAGACTTAAAAAAAATGTCGGCCTTTTTGACCAAACGTCCGGCTAAATAGGATAGATTGTCCGGCTTTTCAGTTCCAGGACCTGGCAACCCTACTTGCAAGACACTGTTTCAATATCTCAGTGCTTACACGTATAGTAAAAGTGGACTGAAGATACATCTGCCTATACAAGACTGAAGCCAGGATGCCAATCACAGATTTTCGGTAAGGACTCAAGACTGCGTGCCCGCGCTCGGAGTAGGCTAGGCAAGCATTTTTTTTTTTTGCTCCGGCTTACCTCTCTCAATATTTCACGCTTCGCCACTGTTGTGACATCCTATTAATTTCAAGTTCCTATTGTAATTTTATTTTTGGTGTACAATAAAGACTATATCTATCTACTTCATCTGTGATGCAGTAAGTATCAATTCCAAGTATGTTCGGTAGACCCTAAATTGCCGCGTGGTACTACAGAACTAATATATTGCCACATTTCATGATTGAAAAATAGCCCTTATCATGCATCGTAGATACTCAACCTAATTGCAAACATGCCAATAGAATCGAAACGGATCTTAGAGCTTATCTCATCGCTTTAGAGCTTAAACGGGGTCATCGCTTGGCCTGCTGCGGTCTTCCCGTTCGATTAAAATTTAGGTATCTTCAAGGCAAGACTGAATAGGCCCTTAATAAACTAGTGCTCCTCACCATCAACGATTGCATCACTGCTTAAAATCAGGTGGGATCGCGAAGCACTATTTTATTGTCTTTTTTATTGTCATGAAAATCAGTAAAATTATTTGAAAGTTACCGAGGCCCTGGACCGCAAAAGCCGCTAAAAGATCACAGGTGACCTTGAGGTAGTAAAAGTGTGACACTCTCTCACGCTCCACCCAAAGCGGAAGGACTCATTTGATATGCTTCGTCATGTCACACAAGTTGACCCCACCTCAAATCACCAAAATTGTCGATTATTTATACATATAATATTATAGTTTATTCCATTCTATTCTATAGGTATACTTACTAGAGTCTAGAGAAGCGCTACTCTAGTAAGCGTTACCTTGGCGCGTGGCTGGGGGTGCGCTTAATGTTAAAAGCCTAACTAATCTATTTTCCCTCATATAATAATAAAAACAAACGTTCGTAACTCAAATTATAATTTACTAGCTTTTGCCCGCGGCTTCACCCGCGTACATAATCCCAGGATGAAAAGTATCTTATGTGTTATTCTGGGATATGGTCTACTCGTGTACCAAGTTTCATCGAGATCCGTTCAGTAGTTTTTGCGTGAAAGAGTAACAAACATCCATACATCCATCCATACATCCATCCATACATCCATCCATACATCCATCCATACATCCATCCATACATCCATCCATACATCCATCCATACATCCATCCATACATCCATCCATACATCCATCCATACATCCATCCATACATCCATCCATACATCCATCCATACATCCATTCATACATCCATCCATACATCCATCCATACATCCATCCATACATCCATCCATCCATTCATCCATCCATTCATCCATCCATTCATCCATCCATTCATCCATCCATCCATCCATACATCCATCCATACATCCATCCATACATCCATCCATACATCCATCCATACATCCATCCATACATCCATCCATACATCCATCCATACATTCATCCATACATCCATCCATACATCTCTTTATATCATCTCTCTTTTTTGCGTTGCCTTTTCGTCAAACATCGCATCGTGTTGGATTGCATTAAATGAAGTAACAAGCTTTTAAACCATTTTCGATGTTTACGATAGGCGAGTGGAAAGGAACCCTCTAAATACATATCGCACCTCCGCTCAAATATTGTCACAAGCCAAAAATCAAATTATTGAGAAAAAGGCCTTTAAATTTTAATAATTCAGGAATGTGACACTACTTATAAATAAATAAAAGTCAACTGTGGGCAAATTAAATTACAAATATGACAATATCTGAGCTTAAAGTATGATGAATTCTGAAATTAATAGCATATAATAATCAGCAAACATTTTTTTGGGTTGTGACTTTGTGAGTGTTGTGATGTGTGACACTATTTGAGCAGAGGTGCGATATGTAGCAGTCCATTTTCAACAAACTTTGTTTTCCTGCCAGGCACCGCTCGGGTACGAACATTGTTATGGTCACCCGAAAAATTATTTGGCAAATGGGTCTTTTTTTTGCGATGGGGAAAGTCATTGTATGACAAAACCCGCTCTTGGGTGGAGCGGGAGATAGTGTCAGACTCTAACTGACTAAAAACCCCACCCCGTTCTTTCTAGTCTTCATACCGGGGCACGAGCTCCCTTTCGGACAACCCTGTCCCCAGTAGGCTTCGAACCAGCTGGGCCCCTCCTGCTGCTGACAACTCTTTGAGGCGCGCGGGAACAGTGCGCGCCGTCGACGTCTTGGACTCGGTCCATTACCGGACGATCGGACAGCGAGCTACCCATGGCTCGCCGTCCGCGAGCCCGCGTCTACGGTGGCCGGAAATCGAGATCGGAATCCCGGCGGCGGCGGCGGGAGCGCCGTAGCCTGATGCGGTCGACCTCCTCCTTTACTAGCATTACTGCTTCGCAGAAGGAGGCGACCGCCTGCCATACTTCCTCGCTCCGGACCATGGCTTCGACCAGGGCCCGGCGCGAGAGGTCTCCGCCGCCGATCGCACTCACGAGGGCACGGCGATGCTCCGCCCAGGCATGGCACAACTCGACGGTGTGCTCCACCGTGTCCTCCGGGCGTTGCGCACAGTGGCGACACCCGGGTGCCTCTTCCAAATGGGTCTAACTTTGGAAAATAGTACCGCAGTCCAGATATTTTCTCATTCTTGTCATGACAACATTTGATTTCCAAGATAATAGCCCAGCCAACAGTTTTAATGACTTTCGGTTTAATGATGACGATTATTTACTTAAGAAACGACACAGAAAATTTTCCTGACAGCTGACCTATACGTCGAGATGGCGGCAAACGATTAGTTACCTTAGCCTTGCGCCAACTTATCTTGCGCGGAGTCTAATACACATAAATCGTGGCATTTTTCTGTCGTCGGCGACTGATTCAAGATACGTTAAATGGGCCATTTTTAAGCTTCCTAAAGACTAAGATAGGTCTTTATTGCGCAAAACGGAGAAATATTCACACTAGTTATATTATGTTAACAGTACAGGAAACCACAGTATAAGTCAAGACAATTCTAAATTGTAAACTGCCTCTACCTCTACTACATGTACCTACGTACTTACAAGAAGCAGGTACGTCTAAAACACTCATATAGCTAAAACCGGCTATCTACGAGTCGTACTCGCGCACGCACGGTTCCGTACTATTATCTATAGTGCATTAGACACTATAATTATAACTATTATTAATTCATGAATCCCCAAGCGACCACCGGTGGCCGCGCATCTATTGTCTTACTATTGTGTCTCTAATTGACGGTATCTGAAGGGTTAATATCGAACCAAACAACGGCAAAAGTCATATGGAGGAGGAGGCCATACGCGTGAACAAACGAACATCCTCACGCCCCAGCCGCCGAGACCCCGACACCGACTATCAGCCACGGTACACACGGGCTTGCAGACGTCGAGCAATGGGTTGCTCGCCGTCCGGCATAAGCTCCACCCAAGGAAGCGGAGATGTCATCGAATGATTACCCACCTTAAAAAAATAAAAAATGACAATCCTAAAAATTCAATCACGTCACGTCGGTTTCCCTCTTTCTTCAGACAGTCATCGACGACTATTGTTACGATAGTTCTGCTATGATCATTGAGGATTTCCGCTCCATATATCCGTAGTTCAATATTAGATCATGACAATATTTCTATGGAACCAATTCTTTCGTACCAAAACAGATAATTCAAAATCGGTAAACAGTTTTACAGACCAGTATAAGAACGCTTTCAGGGCGCTGATGCGGCTACCGCATTATTGCAGAGCTTCGGGAATGTTTGCTCAAGCCAAGGTCGACAGCTTCTTAGCTGGCTTACGTCTCTTCTCGCATTGCATGGAAATAGCAACAGTCTTTTGAAAGTGATTGCTAAAAGACAGGATGAGAACCCAATAGCACAAAATGTATAGGTACAGAAGTCAATCTACTTGTATACAAAGCGCGCTCGCTCAACGGACACAATATAGACACCGGTCACGGACACGATGTCTCGGTAGCGTCTCGGCCTATTCATCGAACAGTAGCCCGATTCACGTAATCAAAACCGTAACGATATCGTAGCGACTTACTCGTTTATGTCATTTTCGTATTCACATCCATCAATCGAGTTTAAACGACACCGATGACCTTGTATGAGGGAGCTTTGTGTAAGGTTAGGGATCTTGAGGACGAATTAGTTCATGCTAATAGTATTATTCTTAAATTGCAGAAGGAAAAGGAATGTATTCAGACTGAAAAGACAAACCATTTGTATGATGAATTACTAAATTCAAAATGTAACCCTTATTCCTTGGTAACAATTGATCTTACAGAAGATTCTATATTAAAAGACAATATTAATTACAAGCTTAGTCACAATAAAATTAAAAAATATGCAAGACTTAATAAAATAATTAAAAAATGTAAAAACCACAAGCGGCAACAAAAACACTTTTTCAAAAATATTCAACTGCGGAAAGAACGTGTTGACCTTATTAAGCAATTAAATAACTATCAGATTAAGTTGGAAGATAGTATAAATATTTATCAAATTGACACTCAGCGCCTACAGTCTGAAATTCAAGATCTTGATAAGTCTCTAAAATCAATTCATAACAAATATGTTTGTTCAAAGAAACAAATAAACGAACATATTCTTGCAACAAATGAGTTAGTGGACAAAGTGGACTCTCTTAGAAACAACAGATGTACTTGTCAGAGAGAATCTAACCAGGCTGGCCTCGAACCTGTGGTAACGGAGAACTCATCCCAGGTCATCAGTGCTCAGGACTGTATTCCCAACCAGGTTCCCCCCATTCAGCAAGCATTAACTCAAGGGGTAGATTCAGAAAATTGTAATTTTTCCTCTCAAAACAGCGGGAATTATCAATCAATAATTTTTTCAGACAGTATAGCAAGAGGATTAGGACAATTAGTTAGTAAAAAACTCCCTTTTCCTTCTCAAAATTATTGCACACCTCAAGCTTCCTACCATCACATAATGTCATTGGTAAATAAGCAAGTATATGATCCCAATACTATTCTAACTATATTTGTGGGTAATAGTTTAAACGTGAAGAAAGACGACATCACTAATAGTGTCACTGAACTGTTAAGGATAAATTGTAGGAAGATTATTTTGTGTGCTTTTCCTTACTTTGAGCACTTGTCAGACAGACAAAATAAGTACATACATATGCTAAATATGCATATGAATTTTTTAAGTAGCCATCATAGTGATAAGTTTTTATTTTTTGACATCAACAATTTTGTTGATAAACTTTTTTCGACCAGGTATACTGTGTACCTGCCTATTATTTTAAGACGTCAAATAGCAAAGCTATTAGCATTTAATATTTACTCAGACATAAGTAGTATGTCGACGTACCCGGTAATTAGTCCCACCATTAGTAATAGTACTGATCATAGCTTAATTGCTATTAATTCTTTTGTAAACTGTACGAAGGAGGTTCCATGTATCACTATGGAAAATTCTTTTGTAACTCCGGATAGTAGTTTAAACTAATTTATAGGACAACAGAGGGTACCAGTAACACCATAGTTATACCAAGTAATAACGAGGTACCTTCTTGCTTTCAAAAAGTTAAAATCCAAAAAGGGGCTCAGCAGCATGTCTTGAAGTTATTTCATCAAAATATTCAGGGTATCTCTTCCAAATTATTAGAAATTGAAATGTTTTTAGAAAAAACAATGTTTGATGTCATATGTTTTACTGAACATTGGTTGAAAGATTACCAAATGCTACTTAGTTATGAAAATTATAGTGTAGGCAGTTGTTTTAACCGTAAATCTATGCTGCGGGGTGGTTCCCTGATCTTAATAAAAAAATGCTTAAAATTTAAACAACGTAATGATATAGTTAGCTTGTCAAATGAACATTGCATTGAACTGTCCTGTGTTGAGCTAGATGAGCATGTTGTAGTGTGCGTGTACAGACCCCCGGACCCTCAAAACTTAAGTTTATTTGAAGCAACAATGGAAGATATTCTAACAAAACTTGCAGACAGTAAGAAATCCATAATTATTTGTGGAGATTTTAATATCAATATTTTAGAAAATAATTCAAATAGCTGCAGATTTTTAAGCCTTTTTAAATCATTTAATCTGTCTAATGTTTTTACAGAACCAACTAGAGTAACTCCAACCTCTGCAACTTGTATTGATAATATTTTCTGTGATTGTGATTATTTAGATAAAGCCATAGTGAATTATCTTCCGTCTGATCATAGTGGACAAACGGTGTCTTTTAAGTCTAAAGCAACTTTGGAAAAAACTCAAATTCAATTTAGGCCAATTACACTTAGCAAATTAATAAAATTTAATAGTAACATACAAAATAAGTTAAATGTTCTGGGCCATAGTATTGATGATGCTAATAAATTTTATAATAATTTCTTTTCAGTAATACTTAATGAATTTAATAAAAGTTTTGATAAGAAGTCAAAAAATGTTTTCCCTAAGTTTGTATTTAGTGACTGGGCGACTAAAGGTATAAGGATAAGTAGGGAAAAACTATATGAACTATATGGCCTTAAGCCATTTTTTAACTCTGAAAGCTTTAACAAGTATGTAAATAAATATTCTAAACTCTTTAGAAAAATTTGCAAAGTAGCGAAGGCCCTTTTCATTAGCACAAAAATCAAATCGGCAGACAATAAAATAAAGACCGTTTGGAAAATTATTAATAATGAAACGGGTAGAAATAAGGTACGAAACACGGATTTTTTATTGGAAACTTCACATGGTCCCATAAATTCTAACATAGAAGTAGCCCAAGAGTTTGTGAATTTTTTTACCAACATACCTCTTAAGACAACGGAAGCTTTAAATTCCTCGCCAGAGGCCTCAATTGCTTTATTGAAAGAAAACGTGCCAGGCTGCCCGGTTGAATTTCAATTCAAACATATAAACCCCATGACAGTCATAAAGGCTTTCCGGCAAATAAAAATAAAATTAACCGAGGACCTATGGGGAATGTCTGTTAAAGTTTGTACATCTATAATCGAGACCGTAGCACCATACTTGGCTTTAATTTTTAATTTGTGTGTGGACCAAGGAGTCTTTCCAGATGTAATGAAATTCAGTAAAGTTATACCTCTTTTTAAATCTGGCGACCATAATGACACCAATAATTATAGACCTGTATCCGTGTTGCCGGTTTTCAGTAAGGTCTTTGAAAAAGTTATGCTCAATCAAATGCTTATTCATTTTAACAGTAATAAAATCTTACACGAACAGCAGTATGGTTTCACCAAAGGACGTTGTACGACTGATGCTGGTGTCTCCTTATTAAAACACATATTTGCAGCGTGGGAGGAAGCCCAAGATGCTATTGGAATCTTCTGTGACCTCTCAAAGGCTTTTGATTGTGTTAATCATGACACCTTGCTTTTAAAGCTAGAACATTACGGATTAGGTAAACTTGCACTAAGCCTAGTGAAATCTTATTTAAATGACAGGCAACAGCAAGTTCAGATAAATGGTGTAAATTCAGGGGGCTTAAAAATAAAAATGGGGGTACCACAGGGCTCTATATTGGGTCCTTTCCTCTTTTTGGTGTACATAAATGATCTACCGCATTTATTGAAAAAACAACCACATATAGTATTGTTTGCTGACGATACATCCTTAATATTTAAAATCAATAGACGTTCCACACGTATTGATGACGTAAACAACGCTCTACAGCAGGTCCAAAACTGGTTTACTGTTAATAATTTAGTACTAAATGGAAAAAAAACGAAGTGCATAAGATTTGCGTTGCCGAATGTTAAAAGTAATGACTTGGAAATAATATTGAACAAGGAGAAACTAGAAATCGTCGAAAACACGGTTTTCCTGGGAATCACGCTCGACTCGAGGCTACAATGGGGCCCTCATTTAACATCTCTGGCAGGACGGCTTAGTTCAGCAGCATATGCTGTCAGAAAAATCCGTCAATTTACTGATGTACATACCGCGAGGCTGGTCTATTTTAGTTACTTTCATAGTATCATGTCTTACGGTATTTTGCTATGGGGACGGGCTGCAGACATAGAGTCTATTTTTATTCTGCAGAAAAGAGCTATCAGAGCCATATACAATCTTCGCAGGCGCGATTCTCTTAGGGAATTATTTAAAGATATAAACATCATGACGGTACCTTGTCAATATATTTATGAAAATATAATGTATGTCCGGAAAAATATTCATCTTTTTACTAAAATAAGTGATAGGCACAATTTTAATACTAGAAATAAGGACAAGTTAGATCAACCTCGATTCAGGTTAGCTAAAGTAGCTAGTTCTTTTATGGGGTACTGTGTAAAATTTTATAATAAAATTCCACTAGAAATTCTCCAATTAAACGAGTCAAAATTTAAAACCTGCATTAAACGCACACTATGTAGACAAGCATATTATAAATTGGAAGATTATCTCCTTGATAAAAATGCTTGGCTAAATGCCGGTCCTGCTCCACAGCCACATACTTTTGTAGCTACAAATTAGTCTTTATATATATATTCGAAGAGATGCTGCTTTGCTTTTCGTATTGTTGTTTTCAGTATTTTATTTTTATTTGATTAGTTTATTTCAATAGGACTTAGGATTCTTTACATGTTATATCTAAAAATAATAGCATTGTATAATGTAGAAGCACTTTTTTTCCAAATTTGTGAATGTGAAGTACCATGGAGCATTTTTGTTAGGTTACAACTTTTTATTATTTTATATTTTTTGACATTGCGAGCATGGCAGTTGAGAGTTTGACATGCTCACTCAAATGTCTCGCTGTCGGTGGCGCGTGTTATTGGGTCATTCGGTTCCCTTCAAAGTGGTTGAGCTGAGTGGGGCTGATGCACGCGTCATGCTCGTGAACGGGTGCCGTCAGATGAGACTGGTCATCTCTTAGCTGCCAGTGGCTTAATTCAGTTTTTATCTTTTAATATTTTTTTAATTTTATCTACATTGTGCTCACATAATAGAAGCAACAAGTAATATGTAACCAAACACTATATGTAACACATATGATTTAAAAGAGTGTCCATGGAGTTTCTTGCACGTTCTTCTCCATAGAGATCTACTCTTTGGAACGTGCAATTTAGCTTCACTTGTTTGTTTGACTGACCGACATTTTGACAATTCAAAAGTGCCTGTAATTGGTCTATTTGAAATAAACGTTTTTGATTTTTTGATTTGATTTGATTGAAGAATAGAAACACCGACTTCCGAAATTAAAATTATTTTGTACTTTTTGAAGTCGGTTTAATTTCTTTTTGTAAAAAGATTTTTATAATTTCGGAAGTCAGTGTTTCTATAATAGATACCTAATTTTGTCTCTTCGTTATTTAACACTGACTTCCGAAATTAAAATTATTTTGTACTTTTTGAAGTCGGTTTAATTTTTTTTTTTGTAAAAAGTTTTTTATTTTTCACTTTTTAGTTATGTTAGCACCACTAAAAAGTACCTACCCTTCAGCTAAACATAAATTACCGTATAGCCAGAGTGCATCTCATAACGATTCTAATAATCCCAAATACGGTTATATTACATGAATTTACCTTCCGGCTTTATCACCAGATCAGTTTGATACATCCCCTCCCCCTTTTCTTTCAGTCAGTCATCGACTACACGTATAAACAAAGCAATTTTACTTGTTACGACAATTCTGCTATGAGTCTATGAGGAGTTCTGTTCCATATTTTCGAAGTTCATGATCAGATCATAACAATATTTCTATGGGACCAACTTGGAAGCATAACCGTACAATCAAAAAAAAAATTTTCTAAATCGGTCCACAATTGACCGAAATATCGGTGAACATACATACAAAAAAAAAACATACATTCAGCCGAACATAGAACCTCCTCCTTTTCGAAGTCGGTTAAAAAGTGAAGTACATATATGAGATTGTCTTCTGTACCTATCTATCTATTTTGTGCCAATAGTGAGGCGTCTTATCAAAACAGAATTTTGTTTAGTAGCATCTAGTCCTAACTAGGTTATTAGCTAAAATTATTACTAACATCCTATTTATTTTTGGTTCTGTGTCCTATGTTATCGGAAATAAAAATGATTATAAGGGATTTACAGATTCATTGTGCGCCGCAACTTTCGAAATCAATATCAAATCATTTTTTCTTTGAGCTGGGGATTTATCCACCCAGCATCTTTGCTGCTCTAGGGTGCAAAGAGAATGTTTTACAATAAAATTGACAAACCAATCTGTGACGCCGCAGTTCTTTATGCCATCGCACACCACACCACTAGTGAAGCAAAAATTCTGTTCACCTATCACACAAAGTGTTTCATTCCTTAAGTTGCACAATGTCGCCGGTTGAAGCCTGGCAGAGGTTGCAGTCACTTGGTACAGATCCGCCTGCAAGCAAGTTCGTATATTATTATCGTAGAAAACTTTATGACGGCCCTTTATCAGAACGTAAATCATGTTGTTTATATCATATCTGTGCTTGTATCTTATGCTAAGCATATATAAATATTATTCTACTGCGTGACGTTTACCAGATACTCAAAACTAAGCTTTTTATTATGGTTTACCGTTTTTAGTTTTATGAAAATGCACATTTTCAACAAACAAAACCTTGATCTAAATGAATAGGAATCACAACTGTCATATATGTATAAAAAGTTTATTTAATCTTCTAATTCCAACACAATCTAAAGATAATAATATGTGCAGTTTCATAAACTGATAATTACCTGATATAAGAAGAAAATTAAGCATCATTGTAACTGGCAACTAAGACACGTGCCGTTTCTATTTACCGAGCGAACCGGTATTTATGACACGGGCGATAGGAAGTGTTCGCGGTATAGAAAGTTAAATAAGACATTATTACGAAATAACTGACGAGAACAGCTGCACATAACATCAACAGCTATAAGCACACGTGTCGTGATATCACAAGAAATAGCACCAAAATTTACACCACTTATTATATGCCTACCTATAAAAACCGATAAGGCTTACCGTGAAATTCTATTTTAATTTAAACTAACTAGGTAACATAAATAAAACGCAGACCTGAAATACCGGTTGTGGTGCTGCCTTTTTATTAATTTTATTTTTATTTTGTACAAATTTTTCCGCAGTGAAAACAGAGATTTTAAATAGTAGATACTGACAATTAAGTGATAACGATTGTGACTCTGGACTTCCCGTTTAAAATGTAAGTGGTAGACAGTTATAGTAGTACTTTTTAGGATAGAATTTCGGCACGGTCTTACGGTAGTACGGAGACAGGCGACAGTCGCAATCTAGCGCTGGGTACGCCATAATCAGGACGAGATGTCCTCACCAGACATGGCCAGTTCGGGAGGCTCTTGTGTCGTATATTAAAGCGGAAGAAACGCTCGGGTGTCACTATCGTGGGGGTCGCTCGGAGATCACGATAGAACATTGGTGGAAGTGTACCCCGCTTGGACGGAGCACCACCGCGTCATGGAGGAGGCCAGCGACGGCCTCTTGTGCTCGACCGACCCTGGTTTAGGTCATAGTTCGGAATAGAAAGCGTCCGCCTTTTTCTGCGTAGCGGTAACGCTAGCAAAGAAGATTGCCACAACCGTGAGAGAACAGACATCTTCCCGCCCCAGTCACCGCTGAAGGAGACGGGGGGCTTCTCCTTAGCACGGAGGGGCGTCGAGAATCTTGTTCCACCTAGAGTGGGAGAAGTTATTGGATAATTTCTCTCCTCGAAAAAGAGCAGACAATTTTACTGACCAACAATTAGAAGGTACTTTGATGTCCTGGAGCCTGTTAACTACAATGATAAATTAAAAATATAATTTGCAAATAGGTTTAAAAAACACTTTAACATGTAAGTAATATTTATTTTGTCAGTTTAAACTAGATGAAACCGATGTATCCTAGCTACCCTGAGAAGTAATTCCGAAAGCAGCTCAGAAATCATTTTTTTATTTTAAATTCATACAAAGAACAGACAATTATTCATCAAATCATTTGTAAACCAAATTTTGATATAGTACAATGTCTAACACATAAAGATTCGCATATAGGTAAACTTGAGCGTTAGACAGAATTCACACTACAGAAGGCGCCAGATAACCGTGGAATAACGTATATTGACGTTTTCCTAATATTAGCTCTGCGAAGGTACTCGAATAAGAAACAATGAACTGCTTTTCATTACTAGATCATGTAAAGGATCAAGATACATGTCGTTTCGTCTTTTAGAAATTAGGAATGTCAAGTAATGTAGTAGGGTCAATAACCGTTATTCCACGTTTATTTGGACCTACCACCTATCCTAATGTTATAAATGAGAATTTTAAGTAAAGTATGTGTGTCTTTGTTATTATTTCACTCTCAAACGGCTGAAAGAAGTTGTCTGCCACGCACGGTTAGACCATGTCCTAGATTGTAGGACCTAGAATAACACTTGAGACAACTTTTATCCCTGGGGCACAAGCAAAAAAGTTTGTAAGTGCAAGTTTGCTCTCACCCTTCTGTCCACGGAAGTGTAGCTTCATAGACGCGCATAGTCATACGCTTGGTGTACGCCAGCGTGAAGCTTACCCAAATAAAAAACTTTTTACAAAAAAAAATTAAACCGACTTCAAAAAGTACAGAATAATTTTCATTTCGGAAGTCGGTGTTTCTATAACAGATACCTAATTTTGTCTCTTTGTTATTTAACACCGACTTCCGAAATTTTTATTCGTTATTATTATTATATATTTGTTTAACTCCAGGACGGGTCCAGGACCTTTGAAAGGCGTACGAGGAGCCGAAACCAACTCGCAGAGGCCCTTTTAGATGCTTTTAATGAAGGATTGTGGTACCAACCGGCGATTATCCCTGTAGGCACTATGCTAGTGCATCCAAGGACAACCCCCGGTTGAAGGGGAACTATTGCAACATGTGGAAAAACTAATATAGGCTATGGTTTTTGGGGTCTTAAGTGGACTGGTTACCAGGAATCATGTTAATACTGTGGCCCCTGCCTGAGCAATGTTTTTAATTTCCATCGATAAAAAGGCAGGGGGTGACTTGCATACTCAGCAAATGGGCCCCCAAAATGGTCGCTAGCACGGAGTGACGTAGCAACAAGAGGGCAACATATCCTGATGTGCTTGAGGAGTGGAGAGGTATACCACGGCTATCAGGACAATCCCGGAAGTACGGTCAAGATCCCTACCAGCACCTTACTGGATTATACATCCTTCTCCCGAGCGCGTTTGCTCTTGCGAATCTCCACTCAAACCAGCCAATAAAGGCAAGAGAGAGGTGGGAGCTGTGTTCTTCGTCATTGTTCACTACGGCCGGCCAATAAAGGCAAGCCGGAGATGAAGAACAGGAATTCTCCCGGGAGATCGGGTCCGTGGGGTCGCTAATACCCAACAGTTCGCCACAAAACTGCCCTGCGGATTGTATCTCTTTTGGTCTGGCCCCTCACCCTGGGCATATTACGGCAAAGCAAGCGCTACCGACACAAACCTAGGGTTTATTGGAGCGCACAAGCCCCATCACGACGTCAACGTAGAGATACGGCGATGGGGTTATTTTTTTTTTTTTTTGTTCACTTTTTAGTTATGGTAGCACCACTAAAAAGTACCTACCCTTCAGCTAAACATAAAAACCTTATAGCCAGAGTGCATTTCATAACGATTCTAATAATCCCAAATACGGTTATATTACATGAATTTACCTTCCGGCATTATCACCAGATCAGTTCGATACATTCCCTCCCCCTTTTCTTTCAGTCAGTCATCGACTACACGTATAAACAAAGCAATTTTACTTGTTACGACAATTCTGCTATGATTCTATGAGGAGTTTTGTTCCATATCTTCGAAGTTCATGATCAGATCATAACAATATTTCTATGGAACCAACTTGGAAGCATAAGCATTCAAACAAAAAAAAATTTCAAAATTGGTCCACAATTGACCGAATTATTGGTGAACATACATACAAAAAAAGAACATACATTCAGCCAAACATTGAACCTCCTCCTTTTCGAAGTCGATTAAAAAACAAGCTTTGTCCACCAAGCGGGTAATGACGAATACTCGTCTATGAAGCTACGTGGCCGTAGCCCTAGCTAGGGTCATGGCACGGAACATCAACTCGGAAAGGGATCGTCACTGTATCAACTTGAGCCGTTTAGTATTATTTGTATGAAACCCTCTCCCTACTGCAACGCACACTAATTGGATTCGTGACGTAATCGCCTTGCGTCGGACAAGCTCGCGAACCGCGATGCGCTTCGCGGTCGACTTGCAGTTCCCGGGGCGCTTACGGCTTTACGCACCCTAGCTTACGTCTCTTTGTCGACTCCCCTCCAGTGACGGTTTGACCCTTAATCAAATTAAGCAATTGCCTAGGGCATCACGTCTGAGGGGGCACCAGAAGATGCACAAAAAGTCCGTACTTAGGTCAAATCGTTATTATACATAGAATCCGATATGTTAAAAACGTAACGTAACGTTAATACTATCTTGCGTGAATTCAATACCCGGAAAAGCCGCAAGGCGCATTTCAATAAATATATATTAATGTGTGATTTGGTTTTTATTGTTGTCGCACCTACTTCACTTTTAAGGTACGTCTTATCATCTTATTTTACAAAAAACTAATGTTTTTAGGGGGTAGGTAAAGGTTTAAAAACCGATTCTAATCGACATACGGATAGGTGGGCCCTCAGGCAGGGATTGCTTAGGGCATCAAGCAGTCTTAATCCGTCACTGCTCCCCTCCCGCAGTCTGCGTTGCCGAACGTGCTTTCATTGGCTGTCATTCACTAGGCTTCTTTCTACTACGTGTAACGTTAAACGCGCAAAACCTGAAAATAGTTTGATCAGAATAACGAGCCAAGCGAACCGTTACCGACGTAGCTCGAAGAATCGCCAAACTTAAGTGGCAATGGGCAGGGCACATTGCACGCAGAACAGATGGTCGATGGGGATGAAAGGTTCTGGAGTGGCGACCACGTGCCGGAAGACGCAGCGTTGGAAGGCCTCCAACAAGGTGGACCAACGACCTGGTCAGGGTCGCAGGAATCCGATGGATGCGTGACGCTCAGGGCCGGTCGTTGTGGCGACGTTTGGGGGAGGCCTATGTCTAGCAGTGGACGTCTTTCGGCTGATATGATGATGATGATGATGAACGAGCAGAATCAATTAAACCACTTTTTAATATAGGTTACATTAAAAAAAAAATATCTTTTAAAATGTCGCCCTGTATACGAGTTTTTTTTTTATCTGATATAAACTAGTGCTTGACTGCGATCCCACATGATGGTAAGCAGTGATGCAATCGTTGTTGGTGAGGCGCACTAGTTTATTAAGAGCCTACTCGTATTCAGCCTTGAAGACGCTCAAATTGTAATCGGACGGGAAGACAGCAGCAGGCAAATTGTTCCAGTGAGGTGTTATGTATGAATAGTTGTTATGAACAGGTCAAGATATCACGTGCGCAAACCCGGTGAATTAGGTAAACAAACACAAACGGTTCTAGTCCAATCAAATTTTCTCATACACGAGATAATAACAGTTCTTATTTCAATGCAGATAATAATTTTAAACAAACTAAAACTGCACATAAATCCTACATATTTTTTTTTAATGTTTATTTTCTCACAGTATTAAGTCAATTAAATAAAAAATCAATTGGGGTGTCTGAGGTTTTGCGCATTCAACGTTACATGTTGTATATTCTTTTTGTCTTCATCAAGGCAATAATAGCCAACTCACGTATTGTGAACCAAGATAAAACCGTGAATTCAAAGGTGTGGCTGAAAGGTACTCACATTTATATCCGAGTTGATGCTGCTATTACTCAAAAATCTAAATCGAATTCTCCCTTTGACTGTAATGACGTAGTAGGATGATAACATGTCTCTGGAGCCGATCAGGTCACAGAGACGGAGGCATCTGTTCTTCTTCATCACACTGAAGGCATCCCCATTGGCATGGCAGTTCCTTGCGAGGCTTGTGGGGTACTTTACAACCACCACGAGGAACACGTTCCTTTCGTGATCAGTGACTATTTCAACATTGCACGCGTAGTCAACCTCATCTAAAGTGCGAAATACCTGCAAATTGTGTTATTATTCTTTCAGAAAATTTCATTCCTTTGAGAGCGTCAAAATAGTCGAAATATACGTCTTTTGCAATATAATCGGCCGTATATGTTTTTTTTCGTTGGATTGTTCACATTTTAAAGGAATTGCATATCTGGGTATATGGTTTTAATTTCAAAACGAAACCTCCACGCGTTCTGGAGATACAGACGGACAACAAAGTGACCCTATAAGGCGTCCATTACACGGTAGGTTTTGTTATTAGTTTTGCCACAGTCAATGTTTTTACTGACGGCAAATCTACCGTCTAATGCGATAATTGACGTTTTTAGGGTAAAATTTCACAAATTATGTATTTCTGTAGCCACTATAACAACAAATACTAAAAACAAACAAAAAAATATAACCATACAACAAACGCGATTTTTTTGCCAAATTTTCCTAAGGACGATACGAAACCCATCGTACATTATTGTTGGAATTGATTGACTTACATGGGCGTGTTTTGGACGCCTTAAGGTATTTTTTTTTCCTTTTGAGGTATAAAACCCTAAAAAAACAATTATAACTCTTTCATTACGAATAGTAGGTAATTATACGGAGCTTTTAAAACCAATTGTGTAAGCGTGTACTTTTCGTGTCCGCATTGGTGTTTACGTCAAATCGTACATGTCCTTTGTACGTTCTCATGTCAATCATAATATTTGGTCATCCATGCATAATTATACTAACGTCGCTGTACCTACACGTTCATAAATAACTTGGCAGGTAGGAATGTTTATAGCCCATCAACATTCCTACCTGCCAACATTCTTATCTGCATCATAATTGCGCATATTTTCAATGGTAAATACTTAATTAATTAAGGATTAATAATGGGTGCGTCATATAATTGAATTGTACGTACTAAGCTGCCGCACTATCGGATAACTAAATGTCTTCCAAACAATAAAAATTTAGTCTAAAGACTAATTTGAGTAAGTACTAATAAGTAAGGTGTCTAATGATTTATTATTATTATTTCTTTTATTCATTGTACAAACATATAAATTATATTTTTAAATATTTAAATAAAAACTAAAAAAACATTTAAAAATATAAAAAATAGTGTCCCACCGGTTTCGGGAACAGGGTCCAAGCTACCGGCGGTCAGGGCTCTAGAGAAAGGAACCTCCTGACTATACGAGCCGTGTCCAGGAGTACCGCTTTCTGAATCAGGCCCTTGATCCAGCCGCCTAACGAGAGCCTCCTAAGGTGTTGGTCGAGGCTCTTAGCTATTAAGCCATTGGCTGAAACGACTATCGGTACAATAATCGCTGAATCCACTTCCCACATGTCGACAACCTCGCGAGCCAAGTCAATATACTTGATTTGTTTATCTTTCTCGGCTTTCACGAGGTTCTCGTCATGTGGAACGGATATGTCAACAATCATTGCACGCCTCTCGCTTCGGTCCACCACCACTATATCAGGCTTATTGGCTACAATAGTCCTGTCAGTGATGATGGACCGGTCCCAGTACAACGTGATATCGCCATTATCGAGAACTGGGTCGGGCACATACCTGTAGTATGGCACCTCCGATTCCACAAGAGAATACTTCAGAGCAAGTTGCTGATGGATAATTCTGGCTACAAGGTTATGTCTATGCAAGTATTCCCCGTTAGCTAGACGAGAACAACCAGAGATAATGTGGCGGATTGATTCACCCGGTCGGTGACATGCCCGACAGATGTCAACCGTGCCGTCCTTCACAATAAATCTCCGGTAGTTATTCGTCATGATAACTTCGTCCATAATTGCACAGACAAAACCTTCGGTTTCCCCAAAGAGGTCACCGACGCGCAGCCAGGCTACGGACGCTAGTTGGTCTACATCGGGCCCATGAAGGGCCCGTAAAAAGCGTCCGTGAAGTTCCTTACTCTGCCATACTTCCTTGCGTACGTTAGTGTCAAGCACTACAGGTTTGCGCCAGTTCTCGTTAGCCAAGGAGAGCGGGGTGAGTCCCTTGTCCACTGCCACTACATCACGATGCATACCCACGTCGGCGGCTAGGAAGTATTCCCTAAGACTGCATACCTCGCGATTGTGCAGGGTCTTAGCGTTTAAAAAGCCTCGACCCCCACACTTCCGCGGGATATACAGTCTCATTTATTATTATTATTATTTGCCATCCATCCGGGATTCCCCGGATTTGTCCTAGTTTGAAAGGAGTCCGGTCTGGAAGCGTCCGGTAGATGTTTATAAAACTGTCCAGGTGATACCCGGACACATTTACTGTCAGAGAAAACCCATTTAGAAACCCACTCAGAGAGAAGTCCGGGAAAAAAACATTTTTCGTCCAAAAGCCCGGGATTTTTACCGTAGGTATAGGATATTTAATAATATTTCAAGAAAACAAGTTAATGTTGGTCGTATGTGTAGTATCACATGCACTATTGTTGTTGTGAGCATAAATCATTTTCAACCAGATTTGACACCGAGTGCACTGAGCTTAGGTACATACACAAGAGAAAGTGTACGTGTACCACCACACATATCCAAGACTGATCCACTTTCGTAAGATCATCATCTTCCTGCCCTTGTCCCGTTTTATTCGGGGTCAGCGCAAAACGTTTTTTTCCTTCCATTAAAAGAACTCTAACATTATTTGTATAATTTTAACGGAACCCCGGTCCCCAAGATACAGGTACTACTTAGTTTTAAGAATGCAGAGAACAAGTTCAATTGGCATACCATAGTGATGGTGTCTGACATCCCCATACCGAACGATAGGTCGAAACGTAAACTGCCTGAGAACGCGCAATCGGAGCTGACGTCGAGCGGCCGGTAAAACAGAAGCAAGCCGTGCATCGCAACATAACCAACCGATATTAAACATATTAAAAAACCTATTAAATATGACCGTGACATTTTAAGGTACGGATTTAAAATAAAATCTAGGTGCCCATGGATTTTTTAAATAGCCAGGAAAAGTCGAGATATGTGTTCAGTGTTCCGTCAAGCAGAGGGCGCCTTGACCGGTGCAGGAATAATTTAGGTAAATCATAGATTTGATTTTACCTAGTACAAGCAATACTATGACGATGATGTGAAGAGGCCAGACGGGATGACTATAATGCCTTGGAAATTGGGTAGGCCTTTGGTGCGGGATGCAACATGTGTCGACACCCTTGTGCCATCCCATCTTCTTAGTACGGCGAGCTGTGCTGGTGCGGCTGCTGCAGGTGCAGAAAACCTCAAACGGCGTAAATATAATAACCTCATCGGAAGTTATATGTTCGAGCCGTTTGGGGTTGAAACACTAGAGCCATGGGGTCCGAGCGCTCATACGCGCATGCGCTTTCGTTGTTCGAGATATCAACGCGAGAAAGCAAACAGTTGGTCGACTCTTCGCGTGACCAGAGGGCTAGGCTTTTTTTCGGACAACGAATCAGCATTGGCATCTAGCGCCAGCGTGGCAATGCTGCCAGCGTTCTGGGCACATTTCCCATTGACATAGATGTGGACGAATTTTTTGACGCCCTATAAGTTCCTTTTGTTTTTTACCCGTTTGTGCGTATTATTACTTTAAGTTTGTATATATACCTATTAGTTTATAATATTTAATAATTAAGATGTATATATGTATGTTAATAAAAAAACCAAAAGTTTATAAGCTGAGCAATACTTATGTGTATCAACAGATATACACTTAAACTGCGAATTTGTCTCTCTGTTTAGCTTTATGCCACAACTGCGTATTACAGGAACTAATTAGTAAAGCCGTTGCATTACTACCTAGTTCCTGCAATAAGCAGTTAGCATGAGGAACAGTATGCTATGGAATATTTTGCTCGTATCACTATAAGCCAAGTACAATCTACCCATCGAACTATTTACGTTTTTTTTCTCCTCTCTCAAATTCATCTAAAGATTGTCTGTAAAAAACGCTTTAACGATAAAACCCTATTTTGCCATGCTGAAAACCAGCGCCGCGGCGTAGATTCACCGCTTTTAGCGTTGTGGTCTCGGCATTATGCTGGCGGCGCGCGGCGTTCGGCCGTTTTGCTCGGAAGTGGCGCATTCTTTTCATTAAATGTAATTATAATTTGTAAATACTTTTTGGCCTTTCCGGCAAATAAAATATTTTTCTTACTTTCTATTAATTTAAACTCCTACTGTATTATTGTCACAGAGTTTGTGTCGTGTATTATAAAAGAGTATATCTATGTATTTTATAGTAACCTACTTATACTTATACCTATTTACACAGACCTCAAAGAAGTATTGATTATTTTTTAGTTTTTCTATATAATTTAGCATCAAACATAAAGATGTTTCTTCCTTTTAATTTTTTGATCGTAAAATAAAAAGAAGTTTGTAGTATAAAAATATTATTCTTACTAAGGTAAATTCTCGAGTCTGCTCGCAATTGGTTAAATTTTTATCATATAGTTACATAAAGCGGCAGAAATTTAAAAATGTAGATTGAAACCCCGTTTCAACAGTTCAAGGAAGGAGTATCAATTATCTCACTGTATTGACATTAATTCTAGTCTTATCTTCCTTTTTATTGTATTTATTTTGTTTTATCTTACAAATATAATGTGAGCTTAGGCTATATTTGTAATTGCTTCAGATGTCGGGTGAAAAAGCCATGGTATTTGCTGATGGAGAGAACAAGATTGGTGACGAGTATACTTACAAGAAAGATTTCCGGACCGCTTTACCGCAGTTTCTGGCTGTCAGCGCAAAGAATCTGCTTCTTTTAGGTAAAATCTTTTAACATTACAACTGGTTCTGTTACCGGACCTTGCTATTTTGACTTTTACTTGACTAAAACCCACTTCTTTCTTAAGTTACACTTTGTGTGATCACATCCTTACTTAGATATTTTTATTGCACCCATGGTAAGTTACTTGTAAGTAATGTGACCAATTTAATTTATTCCTAGTTGGGATCAATTAAATTGGTTATAATCTCATTATAATTACAGTCACGCCTAACCTTGCTAGCAAAAGCAAGACTTTCAAGGATTTTATCAACACTAAACAGGAAAAGTGTCAATAAAGATTTCGTACAATTGACAATCCCCGCTGAGATAATTGTCAGAAAAAGCTGTTAAGTACAGTCACAGCATCCCTCCCAGGGATATCTATGATTGCTCTCCACTAAATGGTACCTGACCAATCAATGCTGCCTGTTTTTTTTTCAGGATATGGAATGACACTTGGGATTTCCACTATTCTCATGCCAGCAGTTCAAAATCCTAAAGATGGTGAAGTTCTGCATTTAAACAAGTCTGAGATTTCATGGATCAGTAAGTAGATGATATTTATAATATTTACATACGAATACTCTGCAGTTCTATACCAATTAGCCAAGCAAGGACACTGACATCATTCTTCTATTCACGACATTTTTTGCATAATGTTGCTTTTGTCATGCCTTATTAGATGTTTTGTGAATACAACTTACTTCTAACTGTATTATGAGTTGTAGGAAAAAGTAAAGTGCCTGTATAATACCATTCTAAATAATAAAACTAATTGAGACGAGTTTTTTTAGGTATATTGTAGAAGCTGGTTCTTAAATATTGACTTTATAATTAGGAAGTCGCTCAAGACTAGCTGGCAATATTATTTGATTTCATGCGCCTTTAATTTTATATTTTACCTCTCAGTTGCTGACCTTTCGTAGTCCATGAGATTGTATCGATATACTTAGGCCGCGTTCTCACTATATCGTAAGTAACGGTTAATTTATTGTCAGACGACTATATATCGTCTCTAGCTGTTCCCATTATAACAACTGTTTGTCATGTCGATAGTCGCAACAACGACACATTGATTTACCGTCTCGATTTAGAATTGACAATTTTTTATAGCTTTACGACTGTCGTGCTAGCCGTTCCCACTATTCTGCCAATCGGTTGTTACCGCAAATATGTAAATACCTTCATTTAAATGTAGGTATTAATACTTAAAACTACTAGATTAGATAATCTGTCGTCACGACAAAGTGGGAACACGGCCTCAGATGGCTGTATTCAAGTTGTTAAAATGTAGGTAATTTCTTTGTAAGAAGTAGTGAAGAATCCAATTCAATATCTTAGCAGCATAGGTTCTTTCCAAACTATCATATATTTTGTTTTTTACAGGTTCCATTAACCTCATCATGGTACCCCTGGGTTGTGCCTTCTCTGGTGTAGTGGCCGCTCCTATAGGCCGTCGGAGGGCAATGCAGATGGTGAACGTGCCTTTTTTCGTAGCCTGGCTGATTTTCCACTTTTCGACTACGACAGAACACTTGTACGGAGCTCTCTTCTTAACTGGATTGGCTGGAGGATTACTGGAAGCGCCTGTAAGTTAATCATGCTTATTACATTTTAGAGGTTCATAGTTTGAGGAAAGATGAGCTGCTGTCAAAACTGCTGGAAAAAATTAGTAGTGAGCATCCTTACATCTAGGGTCGATAATTTTTGGAACGAAATAAAATCATAGTAGTATGAAACCCACTAGAAACGAAAGAGAATATAACAAAAATGAAAGGAAAAATAAATTACGGGCGATCTGAGATCGGGAAAAGGATGGGTTGATTATGAAAAAGAATTTTTGGATTCGAGATTTTGGCTTTTTCTGAGAAATTTACCATAATTTTAACGAACAAAAAACCTAGCCAAATTATTAAAAAAGGAGATATTTTGACGAGAGTATTTTCGATTGAAAATTAGGGTTTTTTTTCGATATTAAGTCAAAATGAAGGTGAAAAAACCAAAATTTAAATCAAGAAAATTACAGTATGTCTAGGACATAAAAAGGTAAGTTTTCATTTAATTTCGTGAAAAAAAAAATTTTGTAAAAGATAAAAATAAAGAACCAAAAACTTAGTTATTTGAATTTTTCACATACAATTTGAGGTTATGTGAAAAAAGTGTAAATACAAAAAGTGTAGATCTTTTTATTATCTACAACTTTGCACTTTTATTTTGTTTTCATAGGACATGTAGTTTTGTCGGAAATTTAGATTAACTGTTTTTACCCTTAAAAACGCACACCCATCCTTTTCCCGACCTCAGATCGCCCGTAATTTATTTTTCCTTTCGTTTTTGTTGTATTCTCTTCCTTTTCCAATAGGTTTCATCCTACTATGATTTTATTTCACTTTTTACCATTAACAACGGCTTCAGCACTGGTCTATACATGTTATAAAACAAATTACCTCATCGCGTCTTTCTTTCTGCCCGTTCGTGATAAACTCCAAAAGGCTATCGCAAGTACTTTTTATTTTAATCTCATTATCTGGCGACGGCGGCGTACCATCTAAAGAATTCTCTTCAATCTTAGATTCACAATTTTTTTCACAAATAACTCTTTTATGTTTATACAGTCTGACTAAAAAGTCAAACGATTTACGAAACGATTTTTTGAATATTCATCATATTATTAAAAAAATACTTATATTTGATACTTTTTATTAGGTTCTTCATTAGTAAACAATGATGAAGATGTCTTTATCAACCTTGATAATTTAACCAGTGTTGACTACTTCAGATTTCATTTTACTCCAATAATTGTCCAAGTCGTTTGACTTTTTAGACGAACTCTATTAACGAATTTTTGTGTCAATATGATGTAAGTTTGTAATATTAGTGATAACAGCCGAGTCAGTATTTTGAACGCAATAACTTTCATGAAATTTTTTCGTAATCAGTAAGAGAAAAGTTTTGTACTGCAAAGTTACAAAAAAAAAATACTAGTTTTATTGTTATTTTCTTCATAAGTGTATTGAAAAACACTGTACGATACACGTGAGTAATTAATGATTACCGTTCTCGGCTCTTTTAAGACCCTCGCTACGGCTCGGGTCTAAATATCGCCTCGATTGTTTATTTATTTATTTATTTAATTTAGTACAGCCACATCACATACATTTTACTCTTATTAACAATAGGGACTAATGCACATGACAATTAAGGCGTACATAGCGCTCACCATAGTAATGCTGCCTTGAGAAATATATACTATTATTATATCATTATATAATTTAGAGATCAATTTATCATGAAACAACAATATAACATAAAAATAGATTCAAATATGTCAAATACATTAATATTATTGTCATTACAAATTAAATTGAATTGAAAATATTAAAAACGTCAATTAAATTGTCCAAAATAAATAAATAGAAATTAAATTAAATTACAAATTAAAGTCAAACAAATTACAAAAATTAAGTCAAATAAATTACATAAAATCAAACAAATTACAAATTAAAGTCAAATAAACTACAAAAAATCAAACAAATTATAAATAAAAACAAAATAAACAAATAATCAATCAAATTAAATTAAATCAAATTAATAAGTTAAATCAAAAACATTAAAAGTGGCCTGGCAAGGATTGCAAAGACTGGAAGAGCTTTCTCCTAAACCTCGGTAGTTTGTCATTAAATATGTCTAGTTCTGGCATGCTTAATACAATATTGTTGTACTCATTGCTAATCCATATAATGGGAGACTGTAAGCCTAGGTTGGTTCTAACAATTGGAGTATCAAAAACCTTTTTAATTTTTTTGGCCCGCGGGTAAGTTCTTGGAACTGTCAAAGAAACACTTTGTTAAAGGTAACTGCAATGAATATTTCCATTAACGATTTTATGAAGGAAACATAAATCTAACAGACGTCTTCGGTCGCGAAGGGTAATCAATGTTACGAATGAATGGACGATTTACCGCTGCGTTTGTTAATAAACTTCCAAAAGGCTTTTGGGTTTATAGATATTTCGTTCTCTATTTTTGTTTTATACTTAGAATAGCATTCATCGTAAAGCTTGTGACAATGAGAGCGCAGCAATTTATATTCAATTTCATCTCTAGGGTTACCAAATTTTTTATATTTCTTTCGAACTTTTTCCTTTTCAGACATAAGTCTAAATAATGAATTGCTAAAACACAATAGAGATTGTAATCACTAACATTACACACTTATATCATAATGTACTATTTTAGTATAGGTATTTGAGTTTACTATATAACTATATAGTACCTGTACACGTAATTACAATTAGTTACTCGTATGTATTAATTAATTATGATTTTAAATACTGTTTAATAAATATGCCATGTTTTTAATTTGTACTAGGACCGCATGATTGAATGATTTTGACCAATGTAATTGACACAAGGCTCTCTTATAACCTTCGCCACAGCTCGGGTCTAAATATCGTCTCAATGGTAATCACTAACATTACACACTTATATCATCATCATCTTCCTGCCCTTGTCCCGTTTTATTTGGGGTCGGCGCAACACATTTTTTTCTTCCATTCTGTCCTGTCACTCGTCATACTATCATCAACTACTTTTTCTTTCATCCAACTAGCATACCTCAATCTCATTTCCCGAGCTAACTTCTTACATTGCCGCCGCCCGGGATGGTGCAACAACCCTAGTCCATTTCCTACAGGGGCTGGGTGCTGCCCCTGCGCGTCGCCTGTGGGGTGCGCCCTAATCCTATCGCGCATTATTAACAAATATATTGCAAAAGATTTGGCAACTGTTTTAAAGTCGACCGCCAGTCTGACACCAACCCTTGTGTCATAATGTACCGTTTTATTTTAGTATAGGTCAAAGTACGTATAAATACAGTTCCTATACTTGTAATTATAATTAGCTATGCGTTGATTAATCATGATTTTAAATGCTAATTAATAAATATTATGTTATGTTTTTAATTTGTGCTACTAGGTAAGTACCGTATGATTGAATGATTGTGACCAATATATTTGACAGTTGCTGTAATTTTTCGATGTAAAACGCACGCGGGCCACCGGCCACAACCGCAAAACGCCGCCCGCCACCGGCATTTTTCTGTAGGTTTCATACATTTTATAAAGACTCACCGCACACGTTGACGGCGGCATAAGGCGCCACACGCTATAAAACTCAGTTGCTCCCTTCTTGAGGCCCGCACTGGCTACTAAATGCCGATACAAAATGCTTTTACACGACATTCGCGCATTTAAAGCTTCTTCGAACCAGTCTTATTCTTCTATTCGGAGCGGTGGCAATCTAATTAAGCATTAAAGCAAAGCTAATCAAAATTGGTCTAGCCGTTCTTGAGTTATAAATAAAATAATGATATTCAATAAGATATGTATCCTTATAAATAGTAAAGAAATATTTGATCACTTTATATATAAACTAGCTTTTGCCCGCACGGCTTCGCTCCCGCTCTTCCCTACTCTACCCTACCCTACCAAACTTCACATAAACCATCTACTCCGAACAAAGCCTAAAAATTTGGTTAGGATAGGTGATCCCGTTCTTGAGTTATAAAATAACAACGAATATATATAGATTAGTCTCTAGTATAAATGTCACTTAATATATTGTTATCAAAGAAAGTAGGTAAGTAGATACAATTGCAAATGCTTACTGGAATAAAAGAGAAATTGATAATGACCCAGTTTTTTATGTCCAAAGGTCAAATGTCGTGAACTCGTCCCCATTCTGATATTTACATATTTTATTTCAATAAAAATATGAGAGCAAGTAAACATTGAGCGATTAATTTATGAGCTTGAGGTAATTTACTATCAACCTTTGTAGGTATGATAACCATAATTGCAACGCAATTTTAAAACTAACTTCAAAAAGTAAAAAAAAAAATTAAGCAAAGTACCTACCTAATTAATTTTTTTTTTCAGACGGATTTTTTTTTTATTACTTTGGCGGTAAAATTTATATTCAATCAACAGACAATTATTACTTGCTACATACCAATAGATTAAGTTCGACGGGGCTTTGATCGCTCGGTCACTATAAGCTCATCATTCCTTTCAAGTAACCCCTACAGCCAGCCCCCTATCTAAAGGGTTTAAATGAACCCCTTTAAACCATAAACTATAAAAGGATGAAGGGGCAAATGTATTTTGCATTTTGAAACTATTTTTAGCTGACCCAATCATAGATTTTAAACTTATTGACCGGCTAAAACCATGAGTAGCTTTTTTTTGTCGACGGGGAAATCCTCTGATGACAAAACCCGCTCTTGGGTGGAGCGGGAGATAGTGTTAGAGTCTTACTGACTAATAACCCCGCGCCGTTCCTTCTAGCCTTCATACCGGGGCAGGAGCTCCCTTTCGGACAACCCTGTCCCCAGTAGGCTTCGACCCAGCTGGGCCCCTCCTGCTGCTGACAACTCCTTGAGGCGCGCGGGAACTGTGCGCGCCGTCGACGTCTTGGACTCGGTCCATTACCGGACAATCGGACAGCGAGCTACCCATGGCTCGCCGCCCGCGAGCCCGCGTATACGGTGGCCGGAAATCGGGATCGGAATCAAACCATAAGTAGCTAAAACAGACGGAGACCGGAAAATCGAGTGAGTCGAATACACAGTAAAATGTCTAGCTCTGGATTGCAAATGGATAAGGAGTATGAACAGCAACACTGCGGCACAGTATGAAACTGTATAAATATGGATTGAGGACACTAAAACAAACTATCATGACTTGAGCTGATAAATATTATGCCGTAACGATATTAAATATTCTATTAAGATTAAAAAAATAATCATCATAATCATCATTTCAGCCGATACACGTCCACTGTTGGACATAGGCCTCCCCCAAGCATCTTTACAACGAACGTTCCTGTGCGTCTCGCATCCATCGGCTTCCCGCAGCCTTCACCAGGTCATCAGACCACCTTGTTGGAGGCCGTCCAACGTTGCAAAAAAATAGTCTACCTAGCCAATTGCAAACTTTCTTGTGGTCGGCTTTCAGTCTATCATAATTTTTGTCATATTGTTTTTTACATATGCCTTATAAATCTGTAGAAGTTTTTAGTTGTGCGCGAATCACATAAAATGTACGATATCGATGAAGATACTTTTAGATAAATATATACCTACACATTCAAATTGTATGTACCTAACTTGAGATTGGTACATATTACTTAGGCTTTTGTTTCATCGCAATCGGTTGACTGAGATATTGAAAGATCTACATTCATTGACTGTTAGACAGTACGAAGTTCGCCAGATCAGCAAATCTCTAATATAAGTATTATTTATTCAATAGACACCAAACTTGTTCAAAACCTTGACTGAAAGGTACCCTTAGAGGTATACAGGATATACTGACACTCAGGCTGCTCTTTCCAGGTGCTGACGTACGTGGCAGAGATAACGCAGCCTCACCTTCGAGGGGCGTTCACTGCCACCAGTTCGCTGTGCATCATTCTGGGAGTGTTCACGCAGTTCCTCTTCGGAATATTCATGTACTGGAGAACTGTGGCGTTAGTCAACATCGCATTCACGGTTTGTTCCAATAATTTACTGTTTACTCGGAACTACACAAATCTAGCGTACCTAACTAGTACCTATCTATATTTTTATATGATTTTTAATGTTTAGTGTGTAACGATATATACTATGAGTAACTTTAAAAGTTTCTCAGAGCATCTTATCCAAAAACAACAGGATGAACTTTCAACTCTCTATTAACAGGCTATTTAATAGTCTATCTAAATACCAGTGACGAAGGTTCCATACAACTCGATTCCCACCGGCTTCCCTTCAGAAGTTTAGAACACAACCACTCTCTACCGTAATTGAGAAATGGAACAATCAGTAATTATAAAACTACAAAGAAACATTACAAAACGCCTACACTAAGTACACTATGGACATTAAATCAACAAAATTTACTTTTCAACAACATATTCCTATAAGATAAGTCGCAGGCGCGATCGGGTTACAAAGCTTTACAATTTATACGTCATGACGTCACATAAAGGTCAAAAAACCTTCGCGCTTATAAGCGTTCCGGCAAGCCGGTTTTTTTTCGAGTTATTTGATAGAGTTGTATTGAATAGGCTTAAAAACTACTAGACTGTTTTCAAAAATTCTTTCACCATTTGAAAGTTACATTATCCACGAGTAACATAGGTTAAATTTTATTTTGGAAAAAAAATAGGGTTCCGTAAGATATTTGGGTTTTTCGGACACAAGGTGTAAAAAATCAACCAGAAAAGTTACTTATTTTGCGTACGCTGCCTAAACTTAAAAAGATAGAACCGTAAAATGTTCTAATTAATTGTAGATCTTATAAATATCTACAAAAAAGTCCGCAAAACAGTATACCTATCTATGTCGAGTGAGGCACAACAATCATATTGAATTTTTTTGGACTACATTTAAACGCATTTATTTTACTCATGCTATTAACCCTTATCAAAATAATGTGTTTCATCACTAAGTACAGTTTATGTAGATAATATTTGGTCTTTGAACGATTAAAATTGGACGTTTGGTTTTGAAGTTATGGCGAAATTAAAATATTACGATTTATGCTGCAGGGCCCAAGTGTCACCAAGGCCGGTGAGCGTGCAGGAGGGGAGTTTAGATCTATGAGTAAGGTCGTGCGCGAAGTCTAATAATTTTCGTGCGATTTTTTTTAGATTTCGTTCTCAAAACTACACCTACGCAAAAGGTCTTCTCAGAGCTGGTTTTTTTTTAACATTTTAATACATCCCTTTACAATAAATATCAATATGCGTAATAATCAAAAACAAGAACGATTATCTGACCTAGCCATTCTTTCTATAGAAAAACGTTCTTTACTAAAAATTAAGAATCTTCCCGGTTTTTATGATAATGTCTTAGCGCACTTTGTAAGAAAGAATAGACGAATAGCTTTAGAGTATAAGTAGTATTATTAGTACTTAGTCGATTAAGTTTTGTTTAATTTACATCATATCATCATTTCACCACAAACGGCTTTTATCAAAGCCACTTCTATTATGCTTGCAAGACACTGTTTCAATATCTCAGTGCTTACTCGTATAGTAAAAGTGGACTGAAGATATATCTGCCTATACAAGACTGAAGCCAGGATGCCAATCACAGATTTTCGGTAAGGACTCAAGACTGCGTGCCCGCGCTCGGAGTAGGCAAGCATTTTTTTTTTTGCTCAGGCTTACCTCTCTCAATATTTCACGCTTCGCCACTGCTAAATACTATCTGCTGAATAGTAGCAATGAGGTAGTTACCTATCTCAGTACATAATCAATATCAATACAATATGAAACGATTACCAAACGATACGTTATTGTCACGAAACGCATGGTCACCATGGTCACCATCAGTCCCGACCGGCAGTGACCCCGTGTTCATGTTTCATGGTAGATACTTTAGATGCACGACTAAGCAAGGAAATGTGACGAAAAACACAAAGCCTTAAAAATATTATGTTCAGTGTTAGCCTTCCACATCAGGGTAGTTATAATCCTTGACCTCTGGGATTATTTGAAAGAGTTACCGTAGCCCTGGACCAAGTCAAAGTCAAAGTGAAAGTGAAATTCTTTATTGCGAGCTAAGTGTATGGTTTGTAAATGTTAACAATGTTAGGTTCTTAGAACTTAGTTACCTGTTAAGGCATTGCAATATACATAAATGGAGAACGCAAAGGGTAACTGCAGAAGGAACACTCGGAAGAGCTTTTGATAATTTTCCACATCAGAAAAGGATCATCCCAAATCCTTGTGCCTTACCATAACTTAGTTTTTTTATATAACTACTACGCAAGTAATTCAATGATATTTACTATTGTTTGAAGATACTAGCAGTCATCGCCTTGTGCTTCGTGCCGGAGTCCCCACACTGGCTGGTGTCAAAGAAACGCCACGATGAGGCTAGGAAGGTAGGTACAAACAAACTGACTCCATCATGAATCTAGGCTGACAGTAGTACCGTAGTACACAGTATTACAGAATTTTGTTAAACTAAGTTACTCTTTCTGTTACCGCGTCACGCTTAAACTACTGAACTGATTTTGATGAAATTGGAACGACGAAGTAAGCTTAAAGCCCAAGGAAGGTCATACGCTCTTTCATTATTATAAAACAAAGTCTCCCACCACGCCTATCTGTCTGTATGAACGCGATCAACTCAAAAACTGGTCATCTGGTTTAGTCTCCGTGTACGTAATAACATGGTAATAAGTTAATAACCGACATTCACCCGGAAAAAGTCGCGGGTAAAAGCTAGTATTAATAATGGGCTGTGTTACCCACTATGCTATACATGATGCTATCATCATCATCATCATTATTTCAGCCGATATACGTCCACTGTTGGACATAGGCCTTCCCCAAGCGTCGCCACATGATGATGCTATAATATAGAATAGTGTTATTTTAATAGCATAGTAGCATAGTCGGCCTTATAATGTTCCCACTGCTAGGACTCAGTAATTATACATCCTTTGCTTTATACAGGGTTATTTGTAAAACACTACCAATCTTACAGGACTGTATTACTAATATCATAAACAAGAACTTTTGTTCTATGACTTTTTACAAAACAAATTTCATTTACCAAAAACAAAACTTTAAAGATTTCCTTGTATTACCTAACACATTTTAATTCTGTATTTTACTGTACCTACGTGCTCTTCTCTACTATTGCTTGCTTCGCATAAACTTTGTAACATTTAGAAGGTTCAATTTAAAATATCTGTATTTTTGTATAAAATCTGATGAACTAAAATATGCTAACTTTTTAAAACATAGAACCAAAGTTGTCCTGAGAGGTTGCCGATGTTTTGCAAATAACCCTGTATATAAATACGTTTCAGAGTTTGCAATGGCTACGTGGTTGGACAACTCCTAGCGCTGTGGAACAAGAACTAAAAGACATACAAGCCCTATTTGAACGGGAGAAGAGAGGTTAGTAACATTATATAGCATATAAGCATAATCATACTTTTAATATTCCCACTGCGGGGACTCAGGCCTCCTCTCTAAGAGAGGGAATGGGCCGTAATCCACCACGCGGGCCCAGTGCGCGTTGCTGAATGTCACATGTCTTCGAATTTTTGGTTCTAGGATATGCCGGTTTCCTCACGATGTTTTCCTTCACCGTTTTGATAGCAGTGCGCCTGATTTGAACCCGCGACCTACAACTAGTAAATCGAGGCCTCTACCGCTCGGCCACCACTACTCTCATTATTAACATTACTTTAATTTATTAGATTGTAGATAAAAAAGAAAACTTCCTCACCGTACATCAAAAAAGTAACACAACTTATACCTACACAAATAAAGGTAATCTATGCTGCCCTTGATAGTTAAAAAGACGTATCTAACAAAAACGAAAACGGATAAAAAAATGTTTTAATGAATCAAACGGGAAATCGGGCCTTTTTTCCTTGTGTTAAAACCACACTGGAGAAAGTTAGCGAAATATTAAAAATCCTGGCAGACGCGCCTGTTTTTCCTGATTCCGGCAATGTATATAACTCAAATCAAATTTAGATGCGTCTTTTCCCGTTAGTAAAAAAGACGCGTCTAAGATTTTTCAGCATCGGTGTATTGAGTTGAGAGGCATAAATCTATAGTACCTAATTAATTTATTTCAGATCTAACTGACGTCGATGAGACGATCTCTGAAAAAATGTCGTTTTACCTAAAAAGAAGCTTCACGCTGCCGTTCTTCCTGGTCTCGTTCACTTTTTTCGTCGGCCATTTTAGTGGCATGACAACCTTACAGGTAAAATAAACGTTTATTACTACTAGAAATGAAACATCACACTATAGGTACAGATACAGACACATTACTGTGTCGTGTTGTGATGTGGCGCGGGATGCACCAATCAAAAGACTATGTTTATGACTGTGGGGCCATGGGTTCGCTTCCCGGCCCTAGAATGTAAGGCAGCGAAAGAACTAAGAGTGGGTTTAGTCAGTAAAAGTCTGAGACGCCCTCTTACTCTGCTCAGGGGCGGAAGATGTCATTAGATGATTTCCCACCTAAAAAAAAGGGCAACTGAAGGTAGAAATGTGGGTTATTCAGTAAAAATGTGACAGTCTGACATTTCCTCTCGCTCAGACCAAGAGAATTTCCCACAATAAAACTTGGGGCGTGTATTTTACTGGTTCTATTATTTTTGACACAAATTATGGGGATAGTTCAATGCTTATTATTAAGAAAATACTTTATTTTGCAGACTTACGCGGTATCTATATTCCAAATGCTGAAGGCACCTATCGACAAGTACTATGCGACGTTGATCCTCGGCGTGCTGCAAATAGTGGGTGCGTGCATATGCGTGTTTCTGATACACTACGCTGGCAAGCGACCCCTGACTCTGTTCTCTACAGCGGGCGCTGGCGTCTGCTGCTTCCTCGTCGCTAGTTACGACATTTATATCAAAATGGTAAGATTAAATAAGAAAGGAAACCAAAGACAATACAGCTATTTCTTAGGCGAACATTACACAGTTTTGCTGTCAGTTTTACCACAGTCAAAGTCTTGATTGACGAAAAACCTACCGTCTAATGCGATGATTGACGGTTTTTAGTACTGATTGACGAAAACCATCATTCATGATTGATGGAATTGATTGACGCTTGCATTACCGTGTAATAGTCGCTATACAAACCTAAAGGCACACACAAAATGCGTTAATTTAAGTTGATTATGTGGAATTACCACCGGTAAATTAAGGACGCGTTTACGATTTGACGCGCATCAATTTTAGGTATAGAGTCTTACTACTACACGTGCACGGCTCACACACACAGCGAAATGCGCGAAGCGGCGAAATTATGAGTAACTTGACACGACTTGATACTTGAGCTTACTTTTATTTAATTTTTGCCATGTTTTTTTTTAAGTTTACTTTAATTATTTTTCAAAAAGTTCGTAACGTGAAATGGTAACAAAATTTTTACCTCGAGTGGTTTTCCACCTTTAAGAAATTTCACAAGTGTTTTGCCACTCTAAAAAAAAAAATCAGTTGATCGGACTGGAAGTACAGAAAAGTGATCCGATCGATTTCCATTCTGATCAACCAGTTGATCGGTTTAGTTAATCGGATAGGAAGTGCAGAAGGTGATCCGATCGAGTTCCATTCTGAACAACCAGTTGATCGGTTTAGTTGATCGGATAGGAAGTACTGATTTACTTAATTTCATTGGACAGTGATTGACTGGCAAGTACTTGCTAAAGTACCTATGTATTTACGATTTGCGCGACAAGCTTTTTGAAAACAAATAATTAAAAACATAAGCTTATTTTATCTGCTGTATTTAGTATTTTTAACCGACTTAAAAAAAGGAGGATATTCTCAATTCGGATGTTTATATTTATATATTTTTTTATGTAAGAGGTTTATTCCGAAATAGTCCCTTGTAAAGATCAGACGGGCAATTCTCGTAATTTTAAGAACGTTCACAGTCTAATCTGTCTCAATCTGTCAAAAATACCTCTAATTTCCCTACATTTTGAAAATTGTTTGACATTTGTTTGTTGCCGAGATGAGACTGCGAATAGATTTTGAATGTTTTTAATTACGAGAATTGGCCTTCTGATGATGTCGGAGAGTTGTGGGATTGGAGAGTTTCAGAGACAGACAACGGAACTCTTCAATAAATGCCAGCAAATCAACCGCAATTGCTGCTTTCGCGTATTATGTATGCATTGTTTGCGTAATCACACAGTATAAGATCATATCTGTACCCTCTAAAGGGGTACGCAGATGTGTTCAGTATACCACGGCACACCGTCATTTATCTCAAAGTTGTTATTGGGGTACCTTTAATCTTGCAAGTAAATTCGGGCAACCTTTTTTGTTTATGAATTGATTTAATTAACCGACTTAATTTAGATTAAGTATTTTTTTTTAATGTAGGTATGTTTAGATGGATTTGCAAAATTCTGTCATTTTTTAATGGATAAGCTATGCATGCCCCAGGGGTAGTACAATATAAATTTTATGAACTTTGCTTGGCCTAACCAAGCAAAGTTCATAGAGTTCATAAAATTTTGAAATTGATGATGTTTAATTTCCTGTCACTGTTATTCACATAGCAAGTAAAAAGTTTTAGGTACCTATATAATTTTGTTTTAGTATCAAATGGTTCTCGAAAACTAGAAAGAAAATACGTTTATTTGGCACATACATATAATACTGATAAGTACTTACAATTACTTTCAAGGTTAGGATTAGGTTCCAAACATTATTAATTGCTTCATAAAAAAAGTCGTTGGCATGACAACAAGAACAACTCAATAGATATTGTTTATCTGTCAAATTGGAATGGATTGCCATTCTAAGTGTGTTACGTAATTAGGATGCCGTACGAAGCCGGGTCAGGAGCTAGTAAATGATAAAAGAAATGAATAAAACTTACGAAAGACATAAAAAAAATATCAATTTTTATTTTTCATTATATTATTATGACAATGACAATTATATTATTATGATGAATATTCTCGTAGTTCCATATTCCTTTTGAATCTCGTCTTAGGCCTTGGCATCTAAAACAAAAATTGTGTTATAAAAGGTATAAACTATACACACTCTTATCAGCTAGCTCTACTCGTCTATTAGTTTCAATAGCAGCCTCCAGGTCCTGGACCTGCAGGACTCTCCATCAAGTCCGGAGGTAAGGTCTCAACATAACTAACAAAACGAGCCCAAACTCGGCACACCTAGCTCTACTGGTATACTAGTTCCAGTAGCAGTCTTCGAAGTACACCTGCAGGTCTCTCCATCAAGTCCGGAGGTAAGGTCTCAACATAACTAACAAAACGAGCCCAATAAACTCGAGACACTCACACACCTAACTCTACTCGTCTATTAGTTCCAGTAGCAGTCTTCGAAGTACACCAGCAGGTCTCTCCATCAAGTCCGGAGGTAAGGTCTCAACATAACTAACAAAACGAGCCCAAACTCGACACACCTAGGTCTACTCGTCTATTAGTTCCAGCAGCAGTCTTCGAAGTACACCTGCAGGTATCTCCATCAAGTCCGGAGGTAAGGTCTCAACATAACTAACAAAACGAGCCCAAACTCGGCACACCTAGCTCTACTGGTATAATAGTTCCAGTAGCAGTCTTCGAAGTACACCTGCAGGTATCTCCATCAAGTCCGGAGGTAAGGTCTCAACATAACTAACAAAACGAGCCCAAACTCGGCACACCTAGCTCTACTGGTATAATAGTTTCAGTAACGGTCTTCGGAGTACACCTGCAGGTCTCTCCATCAAGTCCGGAGGTAAGGTCTCAACATAACTAATAAAACGAGCCCAAACTCGACACACCTAGGTCTACTCGTCTATTAGTTCCAGTAGCAGTCTTCGAAGTACACCTGCAGGTCTCTCCATCAAGTCCGGAGCTAAGGTCTCAACATAACTAACAAAACGAGCCTAAACTCGACACACTCAGCTCTACTCGTCTATTAGTTCCAGTAGCAGTCTTCGAAGTACACCTGCAGGTCTCTCCATCAAGTCCGGAGGTAAGGTCTCAACATTACTAACAAAACAAGCCCAAACTCGACACACCTAGCTCTACTCGTCTATTAGTTCCAGTAGCAGTCTTCGAAGTACACCTGCAGGTCTCTCCATCAAGTCCGGAGGTAAGGTCTCAACATTACTAACAAAACAAGCCCAAACTCGACACACCTAGCTCTACTCGTCTATTAGTTCTAGTAGCAGTCTTCGAAGTACACCTGCAGGTCTCTCCATCAAGTCCGGAGCTAAGGTCTCAACATAACTAACAAAACGAGCCTAAACTCGACACACTCAGCTCTACTCGTCTATTAGTTCCAGTAGCAGTCTTCGAAGTACACCTGCAGGTCTCTCCATCAAGTCCGGAGGTAAGGTCTCAACATTACTAACAAAACAAGCCCAAACTCGACACACCTAGCTCTACTCGTCTATTAGTTCCAGTAGCAGTCTTCGAAGTACACCTGCAGGTCTCTCCATCAAGTCCGGAGGTAAGGTCTCAACATTACTAACAAAACGAGCCCAAACTCGACACACCTAGCTCTACTCGTCTATTAGTTCCAGTAGCAGTCTTCGAAGTACACCTGCAGGTCTCTCCATCAAGTCCGGAGGTAAGGTCTCAACATTACTAACAAAACAAGCCCAAACTCGACACACCTAGCTCTACTCGTCTATTAGTTCTAGTAGCAGTCTTCGAAGTACACCTGCAGGTCTCTCCATCAAGTCCGGTGGTAAGGTCTCAACATTACTAACAAAACGAGCCTAAACTCGACACACCTAGCTCAACTCGTATAATAGTTCCAGTAGCAGTCTTCGAAGTACACCTGCAGGTCTCTCCATCAAGTCCGGTGGTAAGGTCTCAACATAACTAACAAAACGAGCCCAATGTCGGCATACCTAGCTCTACTCGTCTATTAGTTCCAGTAGCAGTCTTCGAAGTACACCTGCAGGTCTCTCCATCAAGTCCTGAGGTAAGGTCTCACCATAACTAACAAAACGAGCCCAAACTCGGCACACCCAGCTCTTCTGGTACATTAGTTCCAGTAGCAGTCTTCGAAGTACATTTCAGGTCACTCCATCAAGTCCGAAACTAAATATGAAATTTATAAGTACATATAAGAAACTGTGAATAAAATCTTACCTTGGTTGTCCGTAGTCCGTGCAGAATGCGTGAAGGATCAAGTATGTTAGGTCAAATATTTTGTATTCGTACAGCGATCTTTTCCAATACGAGGAGCTGCTTGCAAGCGTCACAGTGTCCACTCACGACGGCGGCCGAGCGCAGACTAATATTTCATTACAAATTTTTGTGCAATAAAGCAAGACAGTGACCAGTAAAATAACCCTTATTTCAATCCAATAAGAATCACGTGTTACCGCTAAATATGCGAAAAAATAAGACTCAATTTTAATTTTTTTCTGAGCGTATTGTAACATTTTGATAGTTTTTTTTGCTACCTTTTTGAGTTGAACATGTCTACTTACATAAAATATTTTTAAATACATAAATTTATGTTATTAAATAAAAGAAAAATGTCCCTAAAGTCAGTACGATGTCGTCGAATTTGTGTGAAGAGGTAACGGAAATTATTTTTTACAATATTATAAACCAAAATTTTCGAATAAAAAATTGCTACCATTTGAAGATTAAGGAGTAATCTATCTGTGGTAATTATTAGTTACTTTTAGTTTTGTACCATTTTGCCGCAAAATGCACCGAAAAACTCCTTATTTTTTTCGGAGTCGTAAACGCGTCCTTAAATTAAAATTTGTCACTAGGTACCTAAAGTCAACGACAATCTCTAATGTCACCTCTAAAAGTACATAAGTAAATATTTTTAGAATGACGTAGGTACTTATCTTATAATATAAATTGTGAACGATTTGTCTTTAGTCTTTTTTTTTTGAGATGGGATGTCATCAAATAACGTCTTTTTTTTATGGTGGGGAAATCATCTAATGACAACCCCCGTTCTTTGGCGAAGCGAGAAATAGTGTCAGACTCTTACTGATTAAAAACCTACCGTCTCTTCGTACCTTCATACCAGGGCTGAGTTACCTCTCGAAACTAACCCTGGCCGAAGTAGGCTTCGACCCAGATGGGCCCCTGCTGTTGCAGAAAACTTCTTGAGCCGCGCGGGGACAGTACGCGCCGTCGATGACTTGGCTCGGTCCGGACAGTTACCGGACGGTCGGACAGCGAACTACCCATTGCCCGTCGTTTGCAGGCCCGCGCATCAAATAACGTCTCACGCTCTAGGTGGAGCGAGACTGATTGTCAGATTTTCACTGACTAAAACCCACCTAAGTTCCTTAAGTTGCCCTATACGTTCCAGGGCGGCCGTAATTCTTTCGAACAATCCCATAGATCAACGGTAACTCAAACTATTTCATACCTTGTCATTTCCAAAATAGGTTTCCAAAATAAACAATATCCATGTTACCTGCTGCCGGTATACAACGTGTAACGTTAAATGCGCAAAACCTGAAATTAGTTTGATCAGAATAACGAGCAGAATCAATTAAATCACTTTTTAAAATATAGGTTAAATTTTTCAAAAAATCTTCATTAAAAATTTCGAACTGTCTATTTATGAGTAGTTCAAACCATCACGTGCGCAAACCCACCCAAATAAGTCAACAAACACAAATAGTTGTAGTCCAATCAAATTTTCTCATACACGGAATAATAAAAGTTCTATTTTGAATTCAGATATGAATTTTAAACAAACTAAAACTGCACATAAAGACATTAATTATTTTTTTATGTTTTTTTCTCACATAATTAGGTCAATTGAATTAAAAATCATTTGGGGTGTCTGAGGTTTTGCGCATTTAACGGTACACATTGCATATATAATTGCGGTAGAGATGGAGATTTACGTGCCCTGTCTACGTTAACTATTTGTCATGACACCGAGCGCTCCAAGCTTTAGTGTCCGACCGCATGTTCGGTTTCGGTTACCATTTCGGGGAAAACCTGCCTAAACTACGACTGAAATCGAAACTTCATTCGGGAGTTCTTGCACTGTAATTGGTTAATGGTCAGCGCGTTAAATCCATCCAAGCGAATAAGCGAGGAGGACATTTGCCGCGCCCACATGCAATCATGTCATGACTGGCTTGTGTGCATTTGTTTTGTTTGTTGTGAGTTCTTGTTTGATTTATTTTGTATTCGGTAAGCTTTATTACCTTATATTTATTACATATTAAAAAAAATATGAAGTATAACAAAGTATTACATACATAAATATAGTAGAATCAAGTTTAACCTATGTAAATATGTTTTTTGGTTGATTCAACTCTCGCAAATGCTATATACTTAAACAAACATTAGTTATGTACTTGGTACTTGCTATAGTTCATTAGTGGTGTTATGTTACCAAGGTATTTAAGTAGCAATTACAGTTAGATGGGTAAGTATCTAACTGTAATTGCTACTTAAATACGTCCCTAATGTTTGTCTGTTATAACATTAACACACTAACTGCCGCACTCAGAGACGCCCATTAACGCTAATCTCTGATTTACTAATTTTGTCATTGAATAATAGTCTATATCTTTATGATGTTAAGTACCTTAGGTTTTGCTTTAATTGACATTAAAGTTAAATGACGTCTCTGAGTGCGGCAGTTAGAATTAAATGAGTAAGTAGGTACTTAAATAGGTACCTATCTAAGTACCTATTCATATAAAAAATTAATATTTCATATCTGTTTTTCGAATTTTTATAACCTTTAACCTACCCCCAAGCTAAAATCAAGTGTAGTAAAATTCATGATCAATCAACGATTTTAGATATCTAAATTTAAAAAGCATAATGCTTTTAAAAAAGATAAAAAGGAATTAAGGACACACAGATTAAGATTATAATAACGTTTTATTTATTTTTCCCTCAAAACATGATCCTTGTAAGGAAATTTCGATTTCGGTTTCAGCCGAAACTGAGGCTTGCCGAAATTCGGTTTCAAAACCAGTTCGGTGCGGGTAAAAACCAGTTTCGGTCGGACACTACCAAGCTTACTTTCACAGAAAAAAAAATGTATGTGAACCTACACAGTACTAAAATAAAACTGCCTACAGTTACCTAACTAAAATTACTTTATATGTAGGTGGTAGCGCCATCTCTTTTTAATGTCGTAAATCAAGGATATGTTTTTTGAGATTTCGCGGGCGATCGATATCCTATCCTATATATCATTCCTTCATTCATTCCATTTCCTGTTTCGTACGCCTTCAACACGGGTCGACAGAACGAACCGAAACTTCTACGTGAACGGTCCCCGTGTCTCAACCGCCGGCTCCAAACCTCATGTCTGGAGACTGATGCATCTAACTCGTTAGATTGCCGAGGACCTTATAAACGCGTCTATTGCCCGCCTCTCGGATACAAAAACAATTGTGCAAACTGTGTAAAGTGTGGAGTGTGATTGAGGCCGTCGCCATCTTGAAGCAGAAGATCACCAGCTCGCCGGTCTTCGCGCCACGTGGGCTAACTTCGAGTCTCAGGTAAGGCGTACGATCCTCACAATCCCATATTACAGATCGCCCGGTTGCATCCGAGAATATTTTCCCGCCTTTTAGCGCAACAATTGCCAGCCGCCTTCAAATACAGTCCACTATTGAAAATAGGCACGAAATTATAAGGTTTCTCAAACCCGCTACACCATTTTTTTGGTCATTCGAACCGGGTATATTTCTAAAATATATCCTTTTACCATAATTTCTTACGTAGGAATCTACGTAAAATTCCTACTTGGGTCGTGGCACCTAGCCGCCTACCCACATAATCAAGTTGTAAATGTAAACCCAATACGTGGTTCCATCAACACCGCTATAGCAGGTACACATAACGTATCTACTATAATTCATTCTTATTTAAAACTAAGTTGTCGTATTGTAAATTTCCATATTTCAAGCGCCTTCTAGTTTAACCGCCCTTATAGGAATCACCTACCTCCAATTATAAATCGTGAATAAGTTACGTTCCGAATACCGCGGAGTAGACATTCATTCTATAAGAGAAAAATAAAATAAAATAGGTGTACTACTTGTAGGTACCTACGCAGTATAAAATATCATAACTTTACCGAATACGTTTCGACGATTGCGGGCTATAAGTTGCATATTTATACCTACTTATTTGTCTTAGACAATATTCGTACTTAAAAATAAAACTAGCGTGAATAGTGATGCTATTGGCGTATTGTACTTCAATCTAAATATTTGGTTTAGTGGGTGCTACGAAAAAACTTATTTCGTCATTACCAACGCAGCTGTTAATGCGAATACCGTTACCGCAGTACAGTCACACACAGTAGTATTACTTTTCTACATACAGTTGTCCGCTAAAGTATAATATATACAAAAAAAAATAATTACTTTTGTTTGTGTGGTTATTTGTAACTACATTACAACATGTCGCGTGATGCGAAGGCAATCACTTCTTCGGAAGATCAACAGTTGGTGATTTTAGAAGCTAAGCGTAATATACTTTTCGAGCGTATGCAGTCAATTTATGATCGCTCTAAAGTCGCTAACACTTCCGAGGCTGAGAGGGAAGGCTTTCTCAACTCTTGTGTAACAATAGATGATATTCGAACGGACTTTCATAAATTATTGGATGTTTATAATGCAAGGTTACTGGCTGTATGTCCCAATGCAAAGCCTAGCTATCAAGCCTACGCCTCACTCGAGGATATGTATTGTTCCGTTAAACGTGTGATGTCACAGTTTGAGGATAAGCCGTCCGGGAAGCACAGTGTGGTTGATTCTGCAGCATGCAGACCAAGGTTGCCGCCAATCGAACTCATGTCATTCGACGGTGATATACGAAACTGGCCATTATTTTATGCAAGTTTTAAATCTACCGTTCATGACAATATGTCGTTGTCGGATGCAGACAGATTGTACTATTTAATAGGTAAGCTGTCGCCGAAGGCTCAGTCTGTGTTCGCGGGCGTCACACCCTGCGCTGAGAATTATAAAGTCATATTCCAGGCGCTCCTTGATAGGTATCAGGATATTCGTGCCCTCGCATCTACCTATTTGGATCAAGCTTTAAATCTTAAACTGTCCGGTCCCGCGTCTGTTTCGAATTACCAGCTATTCATGGACAACTTCGTTACTGCAATTAATTCCCTTAAAAATCTTAAGTTAGTTGACCTTCTGGATTTTATTTTATTGCACCTCGCAATAAAAAAGTTTGACACTGAAACTATTCGCGCTTTCGAGATGACAGAACGTAATCATAAGATGCCCACTCTAGATAGTTTTGTCACCTTCGTCAAAGATCAGTGTCGGATATTCCGTAATACCCAACCATCCTCTTCTAACAATAATAAGTCTAATAATTCATACAATTCACATAAGTCGAGTAAATCGCGTAGTTTTAATAATAAGATTTCCGCTCCTAATTCGCAATCATATGTAGCTTGCTCTGAGTCAAATAATTCAAACAAGTGTCTGTGCGAATCAAACCTACATGAACACTTATATAAATGTCCCGCCTTTGATAATTTGACTCCGACGGCTCGTTTTAAATATGTGAAAGACAACAATGCGTGTGTTAATTGTTTGAGTATTAGACATAAGACAGTTAGCTGTTCTTCTAAATCAAAGTGTCGCACATGTAATCAACGTCATCACACATTGTTGCATTTTAATAAAAACGAGCGATTAACATCTGCTGTGATGTCACATCCAGAGTCGGTCCCGACGCAGACTATTACGTCACAATCCAAGGTATCGTTGTGTACGACATCTGTCGCCTGCGCTGCTCAGTCGCGTTCGATTGACGCTCGGTGCGTTTCGGCGTCGCTGTCGGCGAAAGATAGCACGCAATGTACGGCGTACACAACCGTACTGCTCGCTACTGCACAAGTAGTGATGTACGATGCGGATGATAAGCCGCACATAATACGTTGCTTACTAGATAGCGCTTCACAGAGTAATTTTATTACTTCTGAATGTTTTAAGCGTCTAAGACTTTGGAAAAACTTTCATACTTCTAACTTAATAGTTAAAGGAATCGGTGGGTCGGAAAAACCAGTTAAGGGTTCCGTAGATATTAAATTATATTCTCGTTTTAATAGTGATATTAATTTTAACGTTTCATCGCTTATTGTTGAACGTATAACGGAGGCACTGCCGACCGCTCTCGTCGATGTCTCTAAACTTACACATCTCAAAACATTACCGCTCGCAGATTCGAAGTTTGCGGAGCCGAGCGGTATCGATGTTTTGATTGGTGCTTCTATATTCCCGCGCTTGCTATTGCCTAACATAGTGCATAGCGAGCAACATAATATACCGCCCGCTATTGAAACTGTGTTGGGGTATGTGGTTATGGGTTCCGTACCTACAGCACATACTTCACACTGTTCGAGTACAACATCATGTTGTTCTGTTCTTGAAGAACCCAGTTTAGATTCGCTTCTCAAGCGATTCTGGGAGCTTGAACTAATCTCCGCCTCGCCCTCGCAGAGCCGTCAGGATCTCGAGTGCGAAGAACATTTTCGCGCTACCACTGTTCGCGATGAGAGTGGTAGATATGTTGTGTCGTTGCCATTTTGCGACGACCCGTATTCGCTAGGCGACTCGTACGCCGCCGCACTTAGGCGTTTCCATTGTTTAGAGCGCAAGCTTGATGCATCCTTAGGGTTGCGCGGCGCTTACAATGACGTCATACGAGACTACATAAATAAAGGATATTTGAGTCCAATTGTAAAGGATGACAATGTTGCTAATCTGTCGTATTATATTCCGCATCACGGTGTCGTTCGCGAAGATAAGAATTCCACTAAACTTCGCGTGGTTTTAGACGCTAGTAGCCAAACTACATCGGGTCAGTCGATTAACGACATTCTACATGCGGGCCCCAATTTACAGGGTGATTTATTTAATATCATAATTCGTTTTCGTCTCTTTCAAATAGCCCTGTCTGCTGATTGCCGCCAAATGTTTCTCAATATCGGCGTTCGCGAATCAGATCGTAGATTTCAACGCATCTTTTACAGATTTAGCAAACATGAACCTATAACGGTTTATCAATTTAATCGTGTTTGCTTCGGATTTAAGTCAAGTCCATATCACGCTTTACGTGTAGTCCGCCAGTTAGTCGCTGATGAAGGCGATAACTTCCCCGCAGCAGCTGCTGCTGCTTCTTCCGCATTATATATGGATGACCTCGCCTGTAGTGTCATGTCCATACCGCAAGCAATTTCGCTTTGTGATGAGCTTATTCAGCTCTTCAAGCGAGGCCAATTCGATCTTGTCAAGTGGACAAGTAACTCGAAAGAGGTTCTCGCACACATACCTGATACTCATAAGGCTTCTCCTGATATCGAGTATGAGAAGTCTGTACCGCATAAAGTCCTGGGATTACGCTGGGACAAGTCCTGTGACAATTTCCGCTTTGACGTCGTCACACCAGATGACAATTGCACTAAGCGAACCATGCTTTCCACAGTGGCTCGGCTATGGGACTTAATGGGGTTTGTCGCCCCCACTATTCTGTATGCCAAGCTCTTAATTAAGGAGCTTTGGCTGTCAAAGTGTGACTGGGACGACATACCACCTGACCATATAGTCATCGCTTGGAAACAGTTTTGCGCTGAGCTTTCTGCGCTTAATGAAATTATTATACCGCGTCATCTGGGGTTGATCGATGGATGCACCATGAATTTAGTAGGTTTCGCTGATGCCAGCGAGCGTGCTTACGGCGGAGTCGTATACATGCAAATAAGAATTGGTTCTAACTACTCCGTGCAGTTAGTTAGTGCGAAGTCTAAGGTCTCACCTGTGAAAACCATTTCGGTGGCTAGACTGGAGTTGTGCGCGGCGCTACTGTTGTCTCAGTTGCTTCGAAAAGTACAAGACACAGTATCGCCCCACTACTGCATCAATAAGATATACGCATTTACTGACTCTAAAGTAGTGCTCGCCTGGATAAATTCCTCACCGCACCGCTGGCAAACTTTCGTTGCCAATCGGGTTACTAAGCTAACAGAGCTTATACCCGCTGATTGTTTCAACCACGTCGCTGGTACTGAGAACCCCGCTGATTGTCTGTCTCGTGGTGTTACGCCAGCTAAACTCTTGCATCATCCATTGTGGTATAACGGACCCTCATGGATTTCTCATGATCCAACTGAGTGGCCCATACATAATTTTGACCACAATGCACTGCATGAGAGCGTACCCGAACAGAAATCAGTCGCTCATGCCGTGGTTTCCGATGTTACGGAATCACCAATTTACGCGCTAGCACTACGTGTGTCGTCATGGTCTAAATTGCTGCGTGCGATTGTTTACGTCTATAAATTTTTAAGACAACTGCCTAGTGCACATACTGTATCAAGCTCTGATCTCAAATATGCAGAAATTAAATTGCTGCGAGCTGTACAGGATGTTCATTTCCGTAACGATATTCTAAATTTAAAAAACAATAAGCCATGTACGCCCGCCCTACAGAAGCTTAAGCCGTTTCTCGATGAGCACGGCATCATACGTGTTGGTGGTCGTCTCACAAATTCTGACGAACCCTACGAATATAAACACCCCTGTATACTACCGCGTCATGACCATATTGTCGATCTACTTGTTGATTTTAGTCACAAGAAACATCTTCATGCTGGTCCAGAGTTGCTTATGTCCTTACTCAGGCATAATTATTGGATTTTAGCTGCTCGTCGAATAATTCGCCACAGAATCCACAAGTGTAACACTTGCTTTAAATTCCGCCCGCGTCCTGTTCATCCACTTATGGCTGATCTACCTAGCCAGCGTGTAAACCAAGTCGACAAGGCGTTCACTCACACCGGTTGTGACTATGCAGGCCCACTGCAGTACACACCATTTCGTGGTCGAGGTGTCAAAAGTCGCAAGGCTTGGCTCTGCATTTTTACGTGTTTGACAACGCGCGCCACGCACATTGAAGTGGCAACAGATTTAAGCACAGTGACTTTCCTTGCAGCCTTAAAACGCTTTCTTTCGCGACGCGGTCCTATTAAATGCTTATACACCGATAACGGTACTTGTTTCGTAGGTGCAAGTTCTTATTTGCGCGACCTTCATAAATTTCTTAAAGATTTTCGTCCTCATCTCGAGGAAGAGCTTTCCTTAAATCATATAGATTGGAAGTTTATTCCACCTGCTTCTCCACATTTTGGTGGATGTTGGGAGAGTATGGTTAAGGTGGTTAAAACTCACCTTTTTAAAGTTATAGGTCAACAAATCCTCTCCTATGAGGAACTTATAACTGTCCTTAGCCAAGTTGAGGCTATAGTTAATTCGCGGCCACTCACCGCTATGAGTAGTGACCCTGCTGAACCATCAGCGCTGACCCCTGCGCATTTCTTGCACACGGCGCCATTGTTGTCTCTACCCGCTCCTGAAGCAGACACGCTCAGCTTGCTTCAGAGACATACTCTGCTAGACAAGCTTGTGCAGTCGTTCTGGCAGCGCTGGCGTTCAGAATACTTACATCAACTTCAGGCTAGATCCAAATGGAATAGTCCTGCACCTCCTATACAAGAGGGTACTCTTGTAGTTATCATTACTGATAACTCTCCGCCTCTTTCATGGCCGTTAGGCATTATTGAAAAATTACATACCTCTAAAGACGGTACAACCCGTGTTGTTACTGTGAAGACCGCGAAGGGTAGCTACGTGCGCCCTGTTGTACGTCTGTGTCCGTTACCGACTCAATAAGGCCTGGCTTGATGGTTAGGTCTCTTAGTTTTAGTTAGTTTCCGACGCAACATAATTGCTTCTCTTAAAATTTAACTGTATAGGTATGTAACTTATAGTATTATGCAACTCGCAGCTATTATTACTCTTAATTTTAATATTAAATTTTTCGCATCTTAGTCTGTATTACTGAATAGGTATTTGGTAGTACACCTCATAGAACTAAGTTTAATTTTCATTAAAGGTGACCCTTTAAGGCCGGGGAAATGGTAGCGCCATCTCTTTTTAATGTCGTAAATCAAGGATATGTTTTTTGAGATTTCGCGGGCGATCGATATCCTATCCTATATATCATTCCTTCATTCATTCCATTTCCTATTTCGTACGCCTTCAACACGGGTCGACAGAACGAACCGAAACTTCTACGTGAACGGTCCCCGTGTCTCAACCGCCGGCTCCAAACCTCATGTCTGGAGACTGATGCATCTAACTCGTTAGATTGCCGAGGACCTTATAAACGCGTCTATTGCCCGCCTCTCGGATACAAAAACAATTGTGCAAACTGTGTAAAGTGTGGAGTGTGATTGAGGCCGTCGCCATCTTGAAGCAGAAGATCACCAGCTCGCCGGTCTTCGCGCCACGTGGGCTAACTTCGAGTCTCAGGTAAGGCGTACGATCCTCACAATCCCATATTACAGATCGCCCGGTTGCATCCGAGAATATTTTCCCGCCTTTTAGCGCAACAATTGCCAGCCGCCTTCAAATACAGTCCACTATTGAAAATAGGCACGAAATTATAAGGTTTCTCAAACCCGCTACAACAGTAGGTTTAAGTTTTTACAACAAAATATATCACGTTTGTTTTATTTTATTTACAGAACGGTTTCACTGAAAAAATGGAAGTAACAAATGATACTTTGACTGCTATAAACGCTACTTCAGCGGACATACAAGAGGAAGCGGTAACTATTTATTTATTACATCTTGGAGGACTTACAACTTAAACAAAAAATACGTGTTTTGTTATATCTCATGGCCGTACATGTAGGATTTGAATGAGATATCAAAGAATCAATTGGCATGTGAATTATTATTTTTTAATTATCTATTTTTTTGTTTACTTTTTTTCGATTACTCGTGGAATATACGTACTTACAGCAGATAAATATGAATTTGTTTGTTTGCAAACTATACTAGATTTCATCAATGATGACGAGGTGACTTGCTGTCGAAAGGGAAAACTTACACATTTTTTTTTTTTACAACTTAACTACACTACTGAGAAGTTTGGCTAAGTTGCAAAGTAAAGATTTGTCATACGGCTTGTACTATTACTCTGTGATTCGGGTGACAATTTTTGACCATTAATTATGATATCTTGGAAACCATGCATTTTTGGGTCACATGTTCTAGGACTTTTAGTATTATTTTTCTTTATCTATAATAAATATGGTATATAGTATAATAATAAAGTTGTTTTTTTTGTTTCTTGGTAAAGAAAAGTACTGGTCCGATTGCAAAATATTTTTCACTCATAGAAAGCTGCTTTATTCCTGAGTGATACGGGCTATGTTTTATGTACGCCGTCGAAGCCGCGGACACAAACTAGTAAAATATATATCTTGAGTTAAAGGATATAAAAACAACACTATATTTTACAGGTGTTATTTGGTCCATAAGTGGTACACTTAGGTGATTCACACACGACACCGCGCACCCCATAGCCTGGCTAGTTTTATTTTTTACTTGCAGTTTATTAAATAAAACATGTTTTTACAGCGGAACCCATACTCGTGGATACCAACGACCCTGCTCATGCTTTTAGCCCTTATAGCACACACTGGTTTGAGATTGATGCCATGGATACTTGTCGGAGAGGTAAAATATCAATTTAATTCTTTTAAATAGCATAAGCTTTTAGGTTCACAATTAATAATTATAGTTCTTTATCTTCGAAGTTCATGATCAGATCATAACAATATTTCTATGGGACCAACTTGGAAGCATAACCTTTCAATACAAAAAAAAAATTCAAAATCGGTCCACAATTCCACAACTATCACACACAACGCCGTCTAGTCCCAAGCTAAGCAGAGCTTGTGTTATGGGTACTAGACAACTGATAAACATACTTATATGTATCTAAATACATACATAATTTATAGATAAATTACAAATGATTATGCTCATCTCACAAACATTTGTCCTGGGTGGGAATCGAACCCACGACCTCCGGCATAGCAGTCAGGGTCACTAACCACTAAACCAACAGGCCAGTCAATTGACCGAAACATCGGTGAACAAAAATAAAATACATACAAAAAAAAACATACATTCAGCCGAACATAGAATCTCTTTCTATTCGAAGTCAGTTAAAAATCATGCTTCACCAGATGTTTCCTTTTAATTCAAATAGGATTTTGCATAGTTATCAGTTTGGCTTCACGATAGGAAGGTCAACGACGGATGCAGGAGTGAAACTCATCAGTCACATTTTGGAATCCTGGGAAAAGTCCCAGGATGCTATTGGCACATTCTGTGGCCTCTCAGAAGCATTTGATTGTGTTGACTACAATACACTGCTCTGTATGAATTTTTGAACATGTTGTGAAAAGGCTAGGCTGATTGTTGGCTTACTTAATCCTCATTTGGTTTTCAGGTGTTTAGTGCGAAGACTCGCGCGGGTGGCGCAGGCTTGGCTAGTGGAATCGGTTACATATTCGGGTTCCTGACGAACAAAATATACATAAACATGGTCGATACATTGTCCATATGGGGCACCTACGGTTTCTACGGTATTGTTTGGTAAGCATTCAACCCTAAATTCCCCAATAGCTAGACACAACCAAGGCCAATAATACTCTTTTATTTATTAAAAATTAAAAACGAAACACTGTTTTTAGACAGTTTGGTACTTACGTCCAGTTTTTATTCGGAAAGGATTTCAAAATAGTACATTTTTTATACAATTTGATTCAAATGGAGAACGTTTGTCATTGCAACCGAGGCGAAATTCACACGAGCCGTTTAAGCGAGGGTGTTATGGATGGAAATGAGTGCTGCAGTGATTTGACACTGAGATATTTGTCTCCACGTGTATCAAACGACGTTTTTCAAGAAGAAATACTTTTCACGTCACAGTGTTTGCCTCGGGGTGAAAGTAACTAAAATCGTCCCGAGAAGGTCGAGGTGTTTGGAATTCGACATGCCGTCCGCGACTTAAAGTCACTTACTATCCCCTTGTCACATAATCTACTATTGCGAATCAAATCAAGCAAGAAAATCTTTTAAAAGATTTTTTTAATAAGTTTTTGTAATTAAAAATATTATTTTTTCTTGAAAATCTAGTTTTCAGTATTTCTCAAAAACTAAAGCTGATATGAAAAATCTGAGTTCAGTACACATGTACACACTAAAGCTGATATGAAAAATCTGAGTTCAGTACACAAATGTATTGATGTCATAATACCTATTTCATGCAACAAAAATGCAAAAAATATTGTTCTTTGCTGTGTTGAAGGAACTAGTATGATTCACATGAGCATTTGTCATAGTACCTAACCATAACGGATATAAAGCTGCAATGAGACCCGGTTGCATCAAAATTATTCTTATTTAATGATAAATGATGATCTTTATATCATACTAGCTTTTGCCCGCACGGCTTCGCTCCCGCTCTTCCCTACTCTACCCTACTCTACCCTACCCTACCCTACTCTACCCTACTCTACCCTACTCTACCCTACTCTACCCTACTCTACCCTACTCTACCCTACTCTTCCCTACTCTACCCTACTCTACCCTAATATACCCTACTCTACCCTACTCTACCCTACTCTACCCTACTCTACCCTACTCTACCCTACTCTACCCTACTCTACCCTACTCTACCCTACCAAACTTCACATAAACCATCTACTAAATAGTCCGAACAAATCCTAAAAATTTGGTTTGGATAGGTGAGCCCGTTCTTGAGTTATAAAATAACAACGAAAAGTGGCATTGATTTTTATATATATAGATTTATCTCATTTAATGATGATCTGTAAATAAGTTTAAAAAAAAAACACTTTTAAACGTCAATTTTATTTTCAGTCAGTTTTCAGTCAACTTGTCTGAGAAGAAACATCGAAACAAACTCAGGGGTCAAAGCATGGGTGTAGCTATCGCCGTATCTGCCGTATCAATTATACGGGGCCCCCAAGTTACAGGGGCCTCGACTTAGGCAAAAATTTGTAATATGTTGTCCATAATCTTAAATTCTCATGGACAGGATTGAATGATTACTACTCACAATATGATACTCTGTAAATAGCTTTTAGCACGCTCGCGCTCCTTTCTTTTTAGAATTTTCTACATACAAGACGACAATAAAAACTGAACCAATTTTAGTACGTCCTACTAAGTGATCCATAAAATGAGCTCATTTTCAATTTTAAGGCCTCTCAAGGCGCTATTTATAGGTATATTAGTAGAAGCTATTTCGTACAAAAAAAAACAAACTTTCAAATATATTTGATACGGGGCCCCTGAGGGCCTAGCTACGCCACTGGGTCAAAGTCAAGTCCATACCTACAGTAAAGAACAGTAATGGTCAAATAATATTCATGGTTATTAATATTCTAGCTACCTAAAAATGTTTGTTTTTCAGTTTTGTTGGTGTCATCGTATTTTACTTCATTTTACCTGAGACTGAAGGCAAGAAATTGAACGATATTGAAAACCATTATGCTGGTAGAGTAAAACTCACCAATCAAGTCTATAAATCCAAGGTTCGTGCATATTTCTCTAATACCTACCTTCCTAGCTATTGGAAGTACGTAATCCAATTCATGTGGGTTTCAGCTTTTAGTTTCTCTCTTTACTGTAACTGTACACAGTTTACCATTTCAATAATAAAAAAAAAACAGTGCCAGAAAACCCGACCGCAAATGAACAAATGGCACCAACAGCATCAGAGAACGTTTTAGTTGTTTTTCTGCGGTTGGATTTTTGACAATTTGTTTTTATTTCTTGCTATATGTTATATTGAGTGTTATTTTTGAAATCGTTTCCTTGAGACCTCCATCTGAATACTCTTCGTGACTATGTCACAAAAAAAAAACTTATAATTTGCAACATTTACTAATTTATTTTGCCAATATCACTCTCACTCATAACTTATACGAATTTAACATCTTCCAAATTAAAATGCAACAAGGTCTTGAGACCTACATACGTATACTTACCTACATGTCGCAGCCATCTGGTTAAATAAAAGGTGGACCAGACAGTTGTAAACCAGCGTACCAACAGGGGTGACCTGGCTAGTTACAATCCGTGTAACAGCAGCTGAAATCCATGACCTTCAACGTTGAAGTTTGGGAAAACGCGTTTTCCAACCACAGTGACTGATAAATTTGCAAACGTATTAGCGCGTGGTTTAGATCCAAGTAACCGCAACATAAACCAAGCTCCAGCCAAGGTGACCTTGGTTGGAACGCTGATTTGCAACCGTCTGGTTCATGCTGTAGCCAACTAAATAAAGGCCTAGGCCGTTCATTAAACGTCGTGAGATGTCTAGGCCGTTAGTCAATTAAACTAGAATCAACGTTTAATAACTTGACGTTATCTTCAAAGGGCTAACTTTCAATAAGTAATTGAAAGTTAGCCCTTGAAGATAACTCACCAAGACTCAGTCAAGTGATTCAATTTAGCATGTATTGAAAACAGTCAATCAATCAGGTAAAAAGGAGTGATTGTATTTATATAATAATAAGCTAACTAGTGTGTTATTTACTTGCAGAAAGACCCGCAAAAAGACGTTACGAGAATGCACGAACTGAAAGGCACTATAAATCCTGCATTCGAAAGCGACGCTTCAAAATTATAGTTAAAGTAAAAGCTTCCATTTTTACTCGCTTCCTGTCGAATTACTGTTGTGACTACAGATCAGTGTTTAGAACGACGGCGACGGCCAACACTCAGATACCACGCAGCAATGATATCATGGATTCATGGTGGACCGCGCATTTCATATTTATTTACCAAACTTAGATCCAATTTTTTTATAAAATGACTGTGGTAGATATATTAACATAGGTAGCCGTAGTAACCCATCATGACGAAATAACATAAGCCATAAGTATCTATTAACACTATAAGCCAAAATTAATCATAATTCTGGTTTATTGCTGAATTTCAATCGAGTAAGTACCTACTCAATTTCATTAAATTCCCGTTGGTATCTACCACCGACTTTGTGTATACAACTGGTGACAAATGGAGAAAATATTCCATCCGTTGCCAATGGGGAGCTAGGACTCATTAGTTAATTTTGATATAATTAGAGAAACTTTGTCATTACGACCGAAACAGAACGTATGAAGCCGTTATAGATCCTATTATTAAAAATAAATAAATATTTTTTTATTAGAACACAGAGACGTGTTAATTTATTGGTAAAAGTAAATTATATTTTAATATAAATAATCTTGTTTATACATTATTAGATAATATTCTGATCATAAACACAATTTATTTTTTATTAAATTTTAGTAGCCCTTAGAACCATATCACGCCACTTTGCTATGAAAAAAAAATCAACGCCGCATAATATGATATAAACGGTTGTTTGTTATCTGTATGTAATTGTACATTTCGAGTTTCGATTTATCAAATGATTCACATTAAGTGCCTACTTCTTTTTTTAAACTAAAAGGAGCTGATCGTACCTACTTTTGTGTGTCGTGCGCTGTGTCCAGGACCGTGGTCCAGGGGCGTGCCCTTAATATACTAAGAAATATCTGTGATTAATAATTATATTTTTAAGTTTATTGTAAAGGTAAGGACTGGGCAGAAATAAATTAAACTAAGCTTGTAGGTGAAACTACAGGCCCCAGCGTGGTCATGTTCTCGCTGGATGGCGCTGAACTCAACATTTTTAATTTTATTTTGTTTTTAGTGTATGAGAGCACTATTAAGGCAAGAAAATGTTATCCGCGGGAACCGGACATTCCACTTTATTGTACTTAGTCAAGTCAAATTATTGTCTAGGTATATTGCCATAGCAATAATGCTCAAATATAGTGATACACCTACCTACTTACCTAATCACTATAGTTTGAGTCATGGCTGCGCTCGGACCCGTAACTTTCACCTTATGTAAAGCCAACTTCACAACTGTGTTAATATTTTTTTATTGACAGTGTCTTTATGCTGTACCACTCAGTAAGGATGATTTCATAAAGGAAACGTTACCACAGTTGTACAGTTGATTGCATATCACGTGTTGAATAATACCTTCGCAAATAAATAAGTAGATACCTATCTACTTTCACAAATAAAAGTGTTTATTTCTATATTATTTATTAATTGTTTATTTTCAGCTTTACAATATTACAGTAGACAAAGAAGTCTACGTGAAAGTAATGCTACAAACGAAGACACTTTTGTGCCTTGTTAATTCCAAAGAATAAGTATTTTATTTTCCTATACCTACTTACCGTTTACCATCTTTTACTGTCTTGTCTTTATTCGTTGGTTTAACAAACTAAGTACTTACCTAATAGAAAACTTAAATATTAACTAAATTAAGCATTTATACTAAGCCTAACTATTTACATATAAGTAATACAAAAACACAAAAAATTCACTGGGGCATCGACGTAATCCTCCTCATCACTGTCAACGAGAAATGTGACCAGAAGACTGGCAGCATTGCCACGTTAAATGGCAATGCTAATTCTTTCGGCGAAGAACGGGCTAGCCCTCTGGTCAGGCTGCCACGCAATATGTCGATCAGTCGGCGTGAAATTTCCTAGAAGATGAGACGCACACTCGGACCCATGACACAAGCATTCCGACCCCTAACGTTTTCATATATTATTACAAATCATTATAAAATCAACCACTCCTTGCGCAGACGTAGACACAAATGTGCAGCAATCTCGGAAGATTTACTGTCTTTTATGGAAGGTTTTCATGGTCTCTCTCCAAAGTTCTTCATTAAACCTTCACTAAATTCAACACTCTTCTAAAAACAATATTATATAATCACTAGCTTTTGCCCGCAGAGTCACCCGCGCACATAAAATAGGCACTGGTTTAAAGAGGCTATATATAGTCGTTTTGGTAAGTTAAAAATTATAAATGGCACGTTTAGTAACTAGTTCAGCAGTTAAAACTAAGCAGTAAAATAAAAAAAATGAGTAATAAAAAATAATTAAATGGGCGGTAAAAATTATTGAACGAGCAGTTACGTGTGAGCAGTAATCAATCGAAATTTTTCGTTAAGAAATCTCATTCTAAGCAGTTGAGGTGATAAAGTAATGGTGAGTAAGAATGAGGTGGTAAAGTAGGGATCTCCCTTGTTTGACCGAAAAGAAATTGACAAATTTTCACTACCCAACAATTTTTTCGCATAATTTCATTTGCCAAATTATTACTTACTTTGCAAAAAAAATCTGTTTTCATAACCGCGCCCATTTTGTTTTCTCGTGAGGGACGACCTGCGCCCAGCGGCGTAACAAGTCTTTTATACGCCCGGTGCAAGCTTCTTAAACTGCGCCCCTAGAAAAAAGTACAATACGAACAAAAAGGACTATTAGAGATTTTTGCGCCTCTCCAGGGACTGCGCCCTGTGCCTGGGCACCGCTGGCACCGCCCTAGTTACGGCACTGCCTGCGCCCATCCTAATACGATACATGTCATAAAATTATGGCGGTGGAGAGGTTGAACAATACCTAAGGTTTTAACCAAATTATAACACTAGTGCATAATGATAATCAAAATGTCACAGTTTGGTAACAAGTGCCATTATATACCTAAGTGCAGTGCAATAAGAGTCACTTTATGAGCAAGTGTATTGAAAAATATGCTTACAGACGGGAATCAAATCATTGTTCTCCTTTCCTGGTAGGTGATAGAACGTGTTTCGTTTCTGGATGGAACAGCAGAATCAGTATCGATTTTGCGTCTTTTTATTTCTGCCAAATTTACAAACTTATTTCAAAATGATCGCCTTGACTGAAATTGTAAATTCCAATAGGTACTGTTCCCAAATTGCCAGTATTTCCTGATCTGAAATTTTAAACATTGTCTAACCACAGGCCCTACGTATCATAGGGTGCTTTATCATTTGTTTATTTTTTAATATAGGTATTATACGTTGGGAGCAATATTCAAAATAAAAATTGGTCCAGGACATTGGGCAATACAAACGGTCTTGAATTCTCTACCTAGACTATTATTTATTATAGACATTATTTTTGATAGGTAATCGCGATCCCTTCAGTGATATTGTAAATCAATAACCTAGTAAGGGACATTTCCAACTTTAACCCTTCAGATACCGTCAATTAGAGACACAATAGTAAGACAATAGATGCGCTGCGATGGGAAAGTGAAAAAGGATGTAAAACTGCAATTTACCTATGGGCTTTCAAAAGTTTCAAATACGCTAATTATAATAGTTTTCTGGCGCGTTCACATCTGGAGAATACACCGCAACCTCGTGAGCTGCTCCTATGAACACTGTACAACTATTGCAATTGTTTGGTGCGTGCGCATCTTCAGCGCAATTGATTAACATAGGCGCTAGAGGGCGCGCGCAGCGTTTATCGTACTGTAGCTGGCCGCATCTGAAGGTGGTAGGAAGTAACTTCTTTCAGACGTTCCCGCAGCCCTAGAGACATAACAATGGTAAGGGCATATTCTACTCTTTTCGAGCTTCATCTCAATTGTCAACATGCATCAGAACAGCCGCGCCATGAGGTAATCTCATGTCGCGGCAAGTATTTCATACAAATTCATTACCTAATTATGTTCTTTTTGTTGGTATTCCTAATCATTATCAGATAAATATTGACATAAGAATCACATTTGGTAACGATCTACACCCTTATCATAATAACTAGGTAATGAGGGTAGAAACCTATATAAGATACAGTAACATTGTTAATATTTGCAATTTTGCATCCTAGAGCTATCATTTTTATGATTTCTAAGTGTTTGTCAATTGTGAAACAAATGGAGCATATAGCGGAAGGTAAGTTCGAACTATTTATAAGATGTACTTTTATAAATTGTTTTTTTTTTTTTCAAATATAACTATTTGTGGAACAAGAGAGCCAAGTTATTTTGTTGTGAGTGCTGATATAAAAGTCCAGAGCTTTTATATAGAGACAACTTTGATGATAGCGAAGAACTCAAAGGTTTAATAGGTAATACCTAATACTTAACAATACCTACTGTGATTTTTTTGCTTGTATGAACTCGTATTACAAAGGGCCGCGCTGGATAGACAAATCTTTCCTGCTGAGTTTCTCCTGTTTTGTTAAAGATCCCTTGAAGGTAATACATGAATCGAGAGATACATTGGTCCAAGTTACTACTATTCCGAGTGTTAGAACCGAGGGCCTCGCTGGATGGACGAGGCGATTAATTGTAACTTCTATCAACATACTTGAGGTACATTGGATTTTGTCAGTAAATTCGTGAGGTTACCTACATAAAACAAACAAAGCAATGCCACGCCACTAGTTTTTCGGTCTAGCTCGAGTGGCCCCGCTGGATAGATCCACATGATCTTCGTATCTACTGCTTATGTTTAGGCTGGTCAATAAATCATAAATCCGTTCTTGTCAGAGCAGGAGGAGATATTTGATAATATCCCATAAAAAGAGTCTATTACTTATTTATTGCTCTAACTTTTTTAGAGAGATAGGTAGAAACACAAACTAGTAAATGAATAATCCTAGCCATGATCATAACTTAGCGTCCTTTTACGAAATTGCTTTCTGCCTTCTGTCTACGAAAGAATGTTGAAGGTATTCGAAAAAAAAAACACATTTTTCTCGCGGATAAGAAGCTTCTGTTCATTATTGTACTTTTACCTGTTGGTATAGTACAACTTAGTGATTATTGTATCAAATTCGCAGTCATAGAGACAGTTTTAACTAAAAGTTCATTATATTAAATTTACCATGAATACAGTTAGTTCGATTGACTACAATATTACCATACCTAAACGACGACGTAGATCTACTACGAAACAAACCCTGGACTATGATAGATGTGGTTCTAGTCCCATTCCATTACTTGCTGACTGGAATTTAAAACCAGGGGAATATCATACCCCACCATCAAACAGTGCGGATCAAACGCCACCTAAAGAATGGAATCATCCGCATAGTTGCAATTGCCACGAATGCGCGATACCAATATCTCTTCAACAGCTCTACTCTATCTTTGAACCAGGTATGTTTCAAATTCATTAAAGTCTCAATTTGTTCGCGACTTCTACTGTAGGCATATGAATTGAAAGTTTGTCTATTCTATGTGGGTACTAGTGCCATCAGTATAATGCAATATTCTGTATTTATATTTTATGCAAGTTTCTGTTTATCTTTTAACTACTATTGTATTAACTTTTATTGTTGTGTTTTGGCACAAAATTTCAAGTTTATTCATTTTACCAGCACCGCAAATCATACCATAGTCACGAACCTCAAACGCATGTAGGTACCGCTACACCATCGCTGAACAAATAGGAAGTATATCTTATTTACCTATAACATCTTAATGTTTTTGTCATATTCAAAGGATTGTCAAGAAAGTGCAAATGTGGAAGAAGTGGCCATTAGATACATAAACCCAGGTACAGACTTGGCGAGGGCAAGCAATAAATAATTAACAAACTAATTAATGATAGGCCATTTAACAAAAGGCAAGATATCGCTGCAACCACATTTGCCCATACCTGATGTCTCGGTATAATATTTTTTTGCTTATAGGTATAGTTTCAATAAGCGCTTTTAATGATTTTGACTCATTGCCTGTTTTCCAATGTAGTTATGTGCTTTATAATTGTAAAGCACATCGCTACATTGGGAAACCAGCAATGGCAAAGGCAGGTAAAATTTGACATAAAACTACACAATTGATATTACAGTCACAACAAGATTTCAGTCTTGCTACATAATGTCTCTACGGGAGGATTTTCAATTGCACAAGAACCTAGAGGAATGTTACCTTTAACTTTAGGCACATATCCAATGTGGTGAATCCAAAATGGACACCAATCATTCAGAAAGTTTGTTTAGTATGAAAGGGCTTCTTCGGAACCAGATCATGGAGTGCTCTAGAGTAGTTAACGTTTTGGAGACGTAGTCCTTAGTAATTTCTTATTTTCCCTGGAATTGCTCAGGCAGAAGCGAGGATTACAAAGCTTTTGTGCTAAAACAAAATCCTGAATTACTAACCATTATATTACATTTAACTCTTCAGTTACCGTCCATTAGAGACACAATAGTAAGACAAAAAATGTGCGAACGCCGGCATTTGTTTGGGGATTCATGAAGAAAGATGACAGTTTGATTTGGGTAGATAAGGTATAAGTCTGCTGTTTAGACCTCAAAATCAGGATTCAAAGCATTCATGGTCACATTGAGCAGGGTGCACTTTAGGATGCTGAACTCAGGTTGGGATTATTGTTGCCCTGATGAAACACGACATAGGCTTTCTTCTGGATCTCTAGGTACCAAAGTACCCATAGAAGAAAGGAGATACATCTGCTGCAACTAGAAACAGGTTAGGTACAAGGAGCGTATAGGAATGGATATATTTTTAGTAGCACTCCCGTAACATTAATCTATCTATACATTTAAATAAATATGAAACGGTCTGTTCTGGCCGGTTATCCCCACAATGGCTGGATGGATTTTGATGGGAATTTCATAGGGTATATAGCTAATATTATAACAACTAAATCAAGCTACTTACTTTTATAATAACTAAATCAAGGGACTAATTCCTGAGGAGGGGGAGGGGGCATAATCTTTTGTTGACTCCATGCAAATGAAGTTGCTGTTGGTAACAGCTAATTTAAAATATTTACGATGTAGCCATTAGTGTATGGGGTGATCAAATGTAGGTGCTGGCGTACTGTGCTATGCGGCCAGCACTTTTGCAGCAGGATAGGTCAGAGTGCCCAAACCTGTCGATAGCTTCACGGCAGCAACAGGTGTGCTTAAGCGTAGGTCCAGCCCAAACGATGATACATTAGACCGATGACTGATATCGGGAGTGCCAAATCAATGCCTAATAGGTAATAGGTAATAGGTAAAACGGGCTGTTTTCCGCAACTCCACGACTAAAGCGCGTATTTTGCGTATGGGTGGGACAATTGGGTCACTCGATCCACCCCAGCTCCTCAAGAAAGGCCAGCAGCGCCTTGGTGTTGCTAACCACTTCACGAAGGTTACCTGGGTTACCGAAGTGCTTTGCCCTGTATTCAGCGACCACAGGGCAGCTTAGGAGCAGATGAGCTGCTGTCTCTTCCTCCTCCATGCAGGCTCTGCAGAGAGGACTATCCGTAACTCCTATGACAGAAAGGTGCTTGTTAAAGGTCCCGTGGCCGGTTGTAGCGGCCGTGACTTTGCGCAACTGTAGTTTTGTCAGTCGTAGGACCTGTTTCGTAAATCGGCCATCGATCGAGGGAAGTGCCTCCTTGGCCTGCCTGCACTCACCGTTATCTCTCCATAGTTTGTGGTGTATATCACTGGTACGGTTCCTTACCAGATTGCGTAGATAACCGAAGGGAAGTGGCACAATGGGTTCAGGGCCCACTGCTGCCATACTCGAGCCCCTTCTGGCGAGTTCATCCGCTGCATCATTGCCTCGGGAATCGCTGTGTCCTTTGATCCATTGAATGGTTACTTGGTTGTGTTTACCCACCTCGTTTAGCCGTTGGTGACACTCGTATATTAGCCCAGAAGTGGCTGTGTGACTATTCAGTGCTTGCAGGACAGCCATGCTGTCTGAGAGAATGCGTATAGAGTGATCCTTAACTATCCTGGTCAGAACGGCTAGAGCTGCCAGGGAAATGCCCACGCATTCAGCCTGGAACACCGTGTTATGAACCCCCAATGGAGTGGCTATATGAATGTTGAAATCCTCTGAGAAGACTCCCGCACCCGTGCCATTACCTGTTTTGGATCCATCCGTGAAGATCCGCAGCTCAGCGGGGCACAGCCCCTCGCAGCGGTCATCCTCATACAGTTGGATCTTGTATTTCTTATCAAAGATAAATTGCTTAGGAATCCGGTCGTTTGCTGCTATGGTAATGGGAAACTCAGTATTGAATTCCTCTAGCAGAGCGGTGTGTTGAGTTGATCTCTTACCCCATAGATTCAGTGTTTTGAGACGTACTGCCGCCATCGTCGCTTCCTGTTGTATGAACAGGTGAAGTGGAGGGAGTCCCAGCATGGCCTCGAGCGCTGCAGTTGGAGTAGTCCTCATGCATCCCGTAGTTGCCATGCAGGCAAGCCTCTGCGTTTGTTGTAGCTTGTTTACTGCAGTGGCTAGCTTGGTGCGTGGCCACCACACCACGGCACCATAAGCAATCATAGGCCGTATTACGGCCCTGTATAGCCAGAGTATGATCTTGGGGGATAGGCCCCACCTCTTACCTATCATTCTCCTGCAATGCCTAACGCTACAAACCACTGTGAAACCTCAAATCCAGCAGTTTTGTTTTGAATTTTTTTTCTTTAACGTCATAGACCACAGACACTCATGCACTACTGCCAACTGTCCTTTATTAATTTATTTGGTAATGTTTTAAGCTTGGATGCAAGTCTTTTAAAATATATGCAATGTCTTAATCGTCGTAATTAATAGATATCTATAGAATTGATTTTTTTACCATTAGAATATGGAGTATACAGCAGCAATTGTATCTCGTAAAGTACTCAGCTCCATTTTACCGAGATTGCGTCTGTTTCAATGATTTTGCAGTTATTTGAGATTTTGATATACAAAACTACACCAATTTTTAGTGTCCAACTGAAGCTAATTTTTACGACCGAAACCGAAACCGAAACTTCCTTGCAAGGATCATGTTTTAAAAGAAAAATAATGAAAATGTCAAAGAAGTAAGGCTAAGAACTCATGAAGTGGTTTTCATTTAAATCTGCGGTCTAGTTAGTTTTGAAATAAAATAGCTGTTTACTCTACAGCGGCGGGCGCGGGTAAAGACCGCTTCGTGAGTTCTTAGTCTCAGCGAAAATGTTAAAGTATATAACATACAGGGTTATTTGTAAAACACTGGCAACCTCACAGGATTATGTAACTAACATCATAAACAACAACTTTTGTTTTATGACTTTAAAAAAGTGATTATATTTTAGTTCATCAGATTTTCATACAAAAATAAAAATATTTTAATTGAACGTTATAACTATTACGAAGTTTAGGCGAATCAAGCGATTGTATAATAGCGGAGGGTAGCAGAGATCCGGTGGCGCTTGTTCCGCTTGCTTCGTGTCATACGGATGTAGGAAAATATAGCAAAGTACAAAGTTGAAATGTGTTAGATAGAACAACGAAATCTTCAAGATTTATTTTTGGAAAATTAATTAATATGTTTTATAAAAAGTCATAGACTAACAAAAGTTGTTGTTTATGATGTTAGTAATACAGTTCTGCAAGGTTGCTAGGTAGTGTTTTACAAACAACCAAAGATTTTATATATCCTACTCAAAGATTTTATATATGTAGGATATATAAAATCTTTGATCCTACTAGAGTAGCCCTTTATAAATTAAAAAAAAAAATAAAGACTGACTTGTTATGCTATGATATGTTTTTTAGATAACCAATAATTTTTGTTAACCAAAACATCGTCCACATATGTGGCTAGCAGTACGTACAATGTTCAAGCGTACTTTTGATTGGAATATTTTGCATGGGATTAAGAGACGGTTAAAATGATCGTAAGACCGTAACATTTAAAAACGTAACCAATCTCGTCCACGCTATCGGTACAGACACCCGAATTGGTCACAGTCATAGCACGGTAATAATATCATACAGTATTCCAACTTTATACAAACGGATGAAACGCGAGCTATACCTACGCGCCTCGGTTGTAGCATGGGCTCGGCATGGCGACCGTCGCAACTGTGCCGCAGTGACGGACGGACACGACGGTTTTTTTTAACAATAATCGCGCGATTATTGTTAGTTTGTATAATCAAAGTTAAGACGTGGTATTTTATTATTAATAATAGTGGTTTATTGTACTGTGTATGAATAATACTAGCAAAAGCATTTTATTTAAATCTACCAATCAAAAAACAACACGCATTTTTATTTAACACTTCCTATTCAATCCACAAAGTATTTTGTTTATATAAAAAAGTAAGTATATTTACAATCACAAAACTAAATGGAAACACAAAGTAGGCAAAAAATGTAATTAGAATGCTGGAGGCGGGCAGCCCTATCGCATGTTTACGTACCGCGCGGCTGTAGGCATGTATTTCAAAGATACGGCCGAGTTACAATACTGTATGATACTATTACCGTGGTCATAGTGTTAGGTTTAGCGAAATATCATTAATGTAAACCCATCTTTAGGATGAGTGATGGATGTTTCTTACTGTCATACGGAAAATTTACTGAACTGAATTTGATGAAATTTCCGACAGCTTACCTAATCACAAAAAAGAAACACTATTACTAGATTTGTTATTGAATAAATTGTTAGTTAAATTATTTTTCTTTACAATGGTGTTGAAAAACGTATGATACACATGGTTGTGGAATATTATTACTTATTATTATTATTTTAAATAATGCACTATACTAAACGTAATATATATATACTAGCTTTTGCCCGCACGGCTTCGCCCCCGCTCTTGCCTATTCTACCCTACTCTATCCTACTCTATCCTACTCTATCCTACTCTATCCTACTCTATCCTACTCTATCCTACTCTACCCTACTCTACCTAACTCTACCCTACTCTACCCTACTCTACCTTACTCTACCCTACTCTACCCTACTCTACCCTACTCTACCCTACTCTACCCTACTCTACCCTACTCTACCCTACTCTACCCTACACTACTCTACAGTACTCTACTCTACACTACTCTACACTGCTCTACCCTACTCTACAATAACAACGAAAAGTGGCATTGATTTTTATATATATAGATATATATATATATAATACAAACTCATCCCTAAGTGGTATGCGGTCTGAACATACTGGTCAAATTGTATCTGATCTTTCGAGTTAGTCAAAAAGTTACAATTAGTTTCAATCACGTAGTTTAAACCGGTTACTAAAAATAAATTAAATTAGTATTAGTAATTAACTGTAAGTAGTCTCTCAACGAGCAGTGGTGGCCGAGTGGTAATGGCATTGACTTTCGAGTTGTAGGTCGCAGGTTCGAACCCAGCCACGCATTGTGTAATTTATTTTATCACCATTACTCTCAAAACAGTGCACGGTGAAGGAAAACATCGTAAGAAAACCGGCATGTTCTAGAACCAAAAATTCGAAGACATGTGACGTTTACCAACCCGCAATGCGCACGCCTGAGTCCCAGCAGTGGGAACATTTAAAAGGCTGATGATGATGATGATGAGTCTCTCAACGGCCGATTTTGATTCGCAATACTCCATTGTAAACTATGCTAGAAAAATTTTTTTTTCTACATTATTTTCTATAGTAGGTAGGTATGTCAAGAATTTAGTATGGATATGGCGTGTCCATTTTAGGTTTAAAATGTTCAAATCTATTTACATTATATATCGCACTCCCAGATCAACAAAGACGTAAGTGCTGATACGCCAATTTTTTTTTATTGCAGTTTTGATTAGTTTAAGTAAAGATACATGCGCTCAATTTTTTTCGTTACGTTTCGACTTAAAATGAAGATTTTATGCCAAAAAAAATTTTTGGCGTCAATTAAGTCCAATATTTTTTCAATTAACCCTTCAGATACCGTCAATTAGAGACACAATAGTAAGACAATAGATGCGCGGCCACCGGTGGTCGCTTGGGGATTCATGAATTAATGAAGTCGATAAACGAACATAAGCACGCAAAATTTCATCAAAATACACATAATCATGCTTAGGTTTTTGTTTCATTATGTAAATAAAGCAAAAATTTATAATTGTAATCCGTACTATGCTTTTTAATGCCTAATACAAGAACGGTTTTCATAAAATAATACCGATTACATCCCATTAGAAATAAAAATAATCAAACAAAAAAAAGGCGTATTTCCATGTTTACGGGTGCACTCGCACACAGTTTCGAAATAATCATGCTTACGCCTTTTTTCCATTCACGATTTGATCTAGTTGGCGGAAATAATCACGAACTCGTCACATAAACAAGTCGAAAGGTCTGAGTACTTATCCTTACAATGCATGCGCGGGTGGGGATTGTTTATTTAGTTTTCATAACTCACGCGCCGCTCAGGGATAACAGCACGTAACTATTTGTATTTCCACGTTAAAAAGATGTTTTGCTCGTATTTGAGATGCACCCAGATACAAAGAAAGTGCATCATCGAAAGAAAATGAAAAACCTTTCTCTCCAGCAGCATCTCAGTATGTGCCGAGTTTAAATCCGAGTAGGTCTTCTAGTCCAGTTCAAAGTTTTAATATTCCAATGTCGTCTTTATTGGTGCGAGTGTTACGATGGCGCTAACGGATGCATATACTACGCCCCCAACGAGATCAAAAAAACTTTTTTATTTTAGCACTCTCTCTAAACATCAACGTAAAAAATTATTGAGTGCTTTCAGCTCGAACTCCACAACCAGTTTCGAGTGCCTAGGGAGCTCCGTGGACGAATATAATGTTGGTACGTACGAAACTGTCCACACGGTCGGGTCTAAAATTTTCAAGACTCACCGTACAAATAAGAAAAAAAGGCTCTCGGATCCGACCCTTGAGCTCATGAGGAAGAAGCGTGAGATGATTCTGCAGTCTGCAGACAATACGTGCAGATACCGGCAGCTTAATAGACAGGTATCAAAATCTCTGAAACGCGACCTTCGTTGCTATAATACCGAAAGATATTATAGAGGTAATTGAGCGAAACAAGGGCTCTAAAGTTTTTACACGAAATTTGTTTATTGGACAGAGCCAGTTAGCAAAACTGGAAACCGACGATGGCAGAGTCATTTCCGTCAAATCGGATCTTCTGGGCGAGATCAAGACCTTTTGTGGAAAATCATACACGTCTGTCACTAAACCATCGCAACCCTACCTACCTTAGTCTAGAGCATCGACGCCGAGTTGCTAGCCTGTTGGTTTTCTACCGGTTGCATTTCGGGGAGTGTGCGTCGGAATTGCATAACCTGATTCCGTCTAGCCAGTTCCATCATTGGACTACCAGACGTATGGCGATGCGCCACCGGTACATGGTGGACATCCCACCTGCGTGTAGGTGGACAAAACGTTTCGGAAACACATTCATTGTGCGTGCAGCTAAGGAGTGAAATTCCTTGCCGGAGTCTGTGTTTCCTGATAGCTACAACCCGGGTATCTTTATGTCGAGAGTGAATAGGTTTCTTCTAGGTAAGCGCGATCCATCGTCGACCGCATCGTCGCTTTCCATCAGGTGAGATAGCGGTCAAGCGCAAACCTATAAAAAAAAAACCCGCTGCATATCTAGCAAATAATCTAAGAGCTAGATTGACTCGACACTATACCGAAGATATCCCGGACATCAGCCTGTACAAGATTAGAATGGCTTTAAAGCAGTTGAAAAACAACAAGGCGACGGGTGAAGACGGAGTTATGACCGAACTCCTGAAGGCGAGTGGAAAACCGGCCATTAATGCCCTTCAGAAGCGATTCAATTCCATCATCCTCGAAGGAAAAACGCCACGGGCATGGAGCAGAGGTGTGGTGGTACTGTTCTTTAAGAAAAATAACGATAATGCCCTTCCATTCATTCCGAAAAGGCTTTAGTACCGTGGACCACATACATACGCAGTGGCAGATTATACAGAAGACTGGGGAGTATAATCAGCCTCTCTGCTTAGCGTTTGTGGACTATGAGAAAGCCTTTGATTCGATCGAGACCTGGGCTGTACTGCAGTCTATCCAAAGGTGCTGAACTGTTTGTACAAAAACGCTACCATGTCAGTCCGACTTCATGACCAGACATCGAAACCTATCCTCTTGCAGCGAGGTGTGAGGCAGGGAGACGTTGAGTTATTTCTCCGAAACTGTTCACGGCTGCAGTGGAGGATGTCTTCAAGGTTCTGAAATGGAGAGGGCTAGGAATAAATGTCAATGGCGAGTACATCACTCACCTTCGGTTTTCCGACGACATAGTAGTCATGGTTGAGACTACAGAAAAGCTCAGTACAATGCTCGGTGACCTCAGTAGAGCTTCCGAACAATGGGTCTTAAAATGAACATGGACAAAACCATGTAGCAACCACTCCTATTTAGATCGGAGACTCTACACTCGAAGTGGTGGACGATTACGTTTACCTGGGACAGACGGTCCAGTTGGGTAGGTCTAACTTTGAGAAAGAGTTCAATCGCCAAATCCGACTCGGCTGAGCAGCGTTCTGGAAGCTGCGCGGTGACTTCTCTTCTAATATACCACAGTGTCTCACTGGTGACACGCAGTGTGTGTTGTTACCAGTGCGTGTTGCCAGTGATGACTTATGGCTCCGAAACGTGGCCACTTACAATGGGCCTTATAAGAAGACTTAAAGTCACCCAAAGGGCGATGGAAAGGGCTATGCTCGGCGTTTCCTTGCGTGATCACATCAGAAATGAAGATATCCGCAGGAGAACGCCACTAAGGTTACCGAAATAGCTCGAAGAATCGCCAAACTTAAGTGGCAATGGGCAGGGGACATTGCACGCAGAACAGATGGTCGGTGGGGACGAAAGGCCAGAACCTTACGTCCCCACCGACCGTCATACCATGTCGTACATGTCGTAGTGGTGATCACGTACTGAAAGACGCAGCGTTGGAAGGCCCCCAACAAGGTGGACAATTAAACTTGGTCAGGGTCGCGGGAATCCCATGGATGCGTGACGCACAGGACCGGTCGTTGTTATTAGTTTAGTTTTATGTTTTAACGCTTGGGAGTCTTTCGGCTGATATGATGATGATGATGATGAACCCACCCACCACCTACCCATAAGAACTACACACCAATAATTATGATTAATATAAATGAAGATTAATATTTTTTTGTATGTTTAGTAATTGGTAATAAATAATTTTAAGATTTTGGTTCATGCCAGTTTTTGAGGTCTTTCTAAGAATTAGTATTTAGTTACCGTTCTGGGTTAAACTTATCAGAAAGATTATAATTCACTGTTAATTTTATTATCTTTTTCAGGTTCAGTTTTGACTATTATATTATAATAAAGTGCAAATTTCTAAAAACCTTTTTTATTACGACACTGAAATATATTTTAACTAGAAACTTAAAATTACTTACAGTTATGGTATAATTAAACATACTGTTAAAAAAGTTCGTATTTAGACTGAACACTATATTTTAGTCTTATGTTTTAATAAACAAAGCTGTAAAAGCGTCATACAATTCGATATGTAAAAGAAAATTAAGCAAAAAAGGCCTTAAACAGTACTTAGCCTCTGTATTTTATCATAGTATAGAACTTCGAAACAGACGTAAGCATGAGTAGTTACAGGATAAAAAGCAAATAGAAAGCGATGATTGGAATAAAAACCATTACATTTGAGGATTGGTCATAAATAAATAAGGAACACGTCTGTAAAAAATTAAATATTAAATATTGATAACCAAGATAGTTTAAGGTGTTTCAAATTTAAACAAAAAAAAAAGGTTGTTTTTTTTTACTATTTTTTGATATATAAAAAAAGATCATAGAGTCAAAAACGAAATAGATAGGTATACCTGGTTAAACAGTTTTATTGCTCTCCTGTAAAATTAGTGAATTCCACTTACGCCTTTATTGGCCTGGGTGTGCGATATATATATTATAAAGAGTGATGTATTGTTTTGTGTGTGTATGTTTGTAATGAATAAACTCAAAAACTACTGTGCCGATTTGAAAAATTATTTCACCATTGGAAAGCTACATTCATACTGAGTAGCATAGGCTATATTTATTGTCCGTGCGAAGCCGCTAGTAAAAAAATAAAGTTCTGCCCAGGAGTCTTTCCTGTTATTTGGTAGATTCCACGATTATGCACCGACAGAGCAGCTCTTAAAGTAGGAATATTGGTATTGGCAGTAGTTCTGGCATGCAGATTCAACCAAACCTGCCTCTGTTCACGGACTGGTTGCCACAGACAAAGACGAGGACCTACCCTGATGGATATGCGATAATATGTATACCTTTACGGGGGCAAAGCCCAAACAAAAAAAGGTGGCCCTGCCGACCAATCTTTATACCAGACAATAAAAAAATCTCTTTTTTATCTCATCATAAAGACAGAAAGGTATCGCCATACAGAAATAGTTTCACTGTACTTTCATAAACATTCCACAGCGTATTATTTTGAATAGAAATAATACGTTTTGTGTGTCCAACAAATCGAAAACAATAATAACAACTAATAATCGCCCCATGACAACAAAAACTGGTATCACAATCGACAAGGGTGTAATAGCATAGCGAAAATAAGGAGCCCACCAAAATAGTAGTTTATGTGACAAGGGGATAAAGCAGTGTCTTTAAGTCGCAACATCCGCCGCATGTTGAATTCCGAACGAAACGAAGGTTGTTGATTTTAATCCCGAACACAAGTGAGGGACTAATATAATTAACTCCCGAGCATTACGAGGGAGTTAATAAAAAACCTGAGTAAAGTAAGGAATTCAAGCCGCCCAAGACAAAGACAGCTTTATCCCCGTGTTGCATAGTCTACTTTTTACACCATCTGTGAGATAATTCAAAGGCAATTTGGTCGATCAAATCATATATTAGAGATATATGTATAAGTATTATATTTACAAGTTCATCAAACAAACAAAATTCACTACAGTGCGTTTCACTTAAGAAGTTCCTTTGCCGTAATGTTGGCAATACGGAAAAACAGTGTTGCAATATTTTTAGCAATAAAATTACTTAATATTAGGGAGATTTACTTACATATCGTTACTTTTAACAATTGCGTTTTTTAAGACTATTTTTGAATAAAATATAGGGCGCTGGGCTCCATTCCGATTGTCCTGCAATTCTTTCAAATACCGAAAACGCCACGCTACAATATCGTTCCTCTCTATAACAACGCCCTTTTAGACCTGTTTTTTTTTAAATAAAATCTCATTTCTCTCATAATTCTCTAAAAAGTGCTGCAACTACCGTTAAAATCGATTTCGTTGCGCATTTCGGGGAACAATTTTGGTAGAGTAGGCAAATCTTTCCTTTTTTTCCCTTCTTTTTTGTGTAGACAGACAGGGGAGCCAACATTACGCCAAAGGAACGACTTAAGTGAAACGCACTGTACTCCAAGATTCTATAGTTTCAATTTTCTAAAACGCTCCCAATACGCAGTCAGTAAGCAGGTTTTATACTAATTTCTTTTTTTTGTTAGTGGCCAGTTTGAATTTCGAGTCTACTTGTTCGATTCACGTACATTTTAATTCACAATGTTGACGATTTTTTTGATGTTCCAAACTGAAATCTCATTATTCCCTAGGGTATATTTTTTCTAACATGCAGATCCATCATAGTCTAATCAACAGTTTGTAAATAATTTTGAATCAAAAAGTAAAGAAGAAGAAGAAGAAAACAAAAATAGTCATATCAGTAAATTGGGAAATAAAGTGTCTTGGAAGTTGATCATTTATTAACTTACAAGAACTTGTCGAGTCTGAGTATCTTACCGTAAGACTGGTGTTAGAAATCAGGCTTCTTATTACCTACACCTTATCGTACTTCTATTTCACTACAGCCGGGATCAAGGCTGTCTTTTAAAGATCTTCGACAGTCGATATGAGTAATAAGAAGCCTGAATTCGATTTAACCTGCTTTCCGATTTACGAAGGATTCGCGTTGTGTCATAAATGATCAATGCAGAGACGGATCAATCTCATCAAGAGTTGTTTTACCGTAGTGCGTATATTTCTACAATACGCAGCAGGCACGGTTTGGTGTTCAGCTTCATTGTCAGGATTCTATCAGACATATCAGTTCATGTGTGGTGTTAATATGATTTCGACCCTATTCCTATAGGAACTATATCTATGCAACCTGAGAAATCTTACTTATCGCAGTGGTGAAGTGGTAATAACCACGCATGTGTCTCACTGACGCCTAGTATGGAGATAGTGTGTGATTCCATTTCCTTCTCCACAATGGTCACTTCGCTCACCATTAGTAGATCTACCTGGGGGTCAAACTTTCACAAATACAGTGCGTTTCACTTAAGAAGAAAAAAGAAAATAAAAACGAAAAGAGTTGCCTATTCTAGCAAAGTTGTTGCCCGAAATGCAAAACGAAACCGATTTTAACGGTAGTTGTAACACTTTTTAGAGAATTATGAGAAGAATGGGATTTTATTTAAAAAATGCAGGTTTAAAAGGAACCAGACGCTTCCTACCGGAGGCTCTACGCGGGGATCATTCGGCCCTTTACGGGGCGCCGGTGTGGGCGCCGTCGCTGCAAAAGCGACCGGCGACCATGCTGAACGCCTGCCAGTGGGTCATGGTAATACGGATGGTGCGGGGATATCGCACGATCTCCCGCAAAGCGACGAACCTTCTTGCTAGCATACCACCGTGGGATCTGGAGGCAACAGTCCTTGCACACATGCACGATATGCGCATGGAGATGCAAAGTCGGGGTGAAAGTCTGCTGCCGTGACTTGTCATGGCATGGCGGACAGAGCTCCAGCGGGATCTAATGGTGAAATGGCGTCAGCTATTATCGCAACCCAGTGCTGGGCACACCACAATTATGGCGGTAAGTCTCCTTTTTGAAGCATGGCTGGAAAGACCTCATGGCGTCCTTTCCTTCCGCCTGACGCAGGTCCTCACCGGACATGGCAAGTTCGGGAGTCCTCCGGACGTTCCGCACAGTGTAACGCACAGTCGAGGTGTTGCTTGGGCGGAGCATCGCCGTGCCCTCGTGGGGGCGATCGGTAGCGGAGACTTCTCGCGCCGGGCCTTGGTTTAGGCTATGGTCCAGAGCGAGGAGGAGTAGCAGGCGGTCACCTTCTTCGCCGTCCTTCTGCGAAGCAGTAATGCTAGCAAAGAAGGAGGCCGACCGCATCAGGCAACGGCGCTCTCGCCGCCACCGCCGGGATTCCGATGCCCATTTCCAGCCACCGTAGACGTGGGTTTGCGGACGGCAAACCATGGGTAGCTGTCCGGACCAAGCCCAAGACGTCAACGGCGCGCACTGTTCCTGCGTGCCTCAAGAAGTTGTCAGCAACAGCAGGGGCCTGGCTGGGTCGAAGCCTACTGGGACCAGGGTTATATGAAAGGGAGCTCGAGCCCCGATATGAAGGCTTGAAGGAACGTGGTGGGTTTTTCTTCCACAACCATCACACAACGCCATCTAGTCCCAAGCTAAGCAGAGCTTGTGTTATGGGTACTAGACAACTGATAAACATACTTATATATTTCTAAATACATACATAATATAGATAAATTACACCCAGACACAGAACAAATGATCATGCTCATCACATAAACATTTGTCCTGGGTGGGAATCGAACCCACGACCTCCGGCATAGCAGTCAGGGCTACTAACCACTAGACCAACAGGCCAGTCTAAAAGGAAATTAAAGTCAATATTACACAAAATGTTAGTCTTCTTGTTCAAATAGTACGGATCAACTAGTGAGGCACAGAAAGTAGTTTAGCAGTTATCTCCCTTAAACTTTAATGAGGATTTTCCAACACTATTTTCTTCACTTTCACACACAGACCGAGTCAAATCTTTCATCACATCTCGACTGCTTATAAATGTATTGTATCACTCTTCAGCACATTAGTGAAGATAATATATGTCTTTCAGAACTTAATTTAAAGATTTTTTTCTCCATATTTCTCCTAATTTTTTTCATTGTGTCCTAGCATATTTTTAAGATTATCTATAAACATAAGAAGAAGTATATTCATACCGTAAAAATATCTAGTGATCAGTCAACAATGATCAAGATTATAATGTCACACTAACTTAAAACTCCAAGATTGTTTATTAACATTGTTGTTTTTCTTAGAAAACAACTTCCATGTCTTCTTGTTTTGGTTTAAACTCGCTGATGATAGTGTGTAGCAGCTTTCGCACATAACTTGATGTTGTTTTATCCATGATAAAGTAATTATTGCATTGACATTTATATATCTTTTGAAATCATTGAATTATAATTGTTAAAAAATAAATCTTTGTTACTAAATACTGACCATTGAATTGACAGACTATGACGTGCCTGTGATGGCTGAATAATATTGCTAATTTAATATTAAAAATCCACGTTACGCTTTCATTAGACAGACTCTATCAGTTAATCTCCCTAATATAAGAAATTTAGTTGCTAAACATAGAGCAACACTTTTTCCGTATTGCCAACATTACGGCGAAGGAACTTCTTAGGTGAAACTTCTTATTTGAAAGTGACCACAGACTGCTCAAGTATGCTTGTACAAACCTCATTTCTGACTAAGGGCATTTGTGCACTACAAGGAATTTTACCGTCCGGCAGTCCGATTTCTTACAATTGTCAATGAAAGTTGCTGTAAATCTGACTGCATTTAAACGCAAATAAGCTTTTTTTTTAAAACTATACTTTTCAATCAAAATTTGCCAGATCGAGTTCATTGGCTTTCCTATTCTCGTTTGGAACGCATAGTACTATTTATTACCAGAACAGTGTGCGGGAGTCGTAAGTAGATACACCAAAATACATAGTTGAAAATGTTGAAATGTGTTAGAGAGAACAACGAAATCTTGAAGGTTTGTTTATGGTAAATTTATTATGTTTTATAAAAGTCATAGAACAAAAATGGTTGTTTATGATGTTAGTAATACCATCCTGCAAGGTTGTTAATGTTTTACAAATAACCCTGTATAGTTTTAATTACAACTCGTTACCTCCACGCGTTCCCGAGTTAAAGTGTCTGGATAGACAGACGGATAACAAAGTGATCCTATAATGCTTCCTTTTTTTTCTTTTGATGTACGAAACCCTAAAAAATCTCGACCGCATACTAATAAAACAATAATTAATTACTTTCACTATGTAGGTTCACAATATTTATTACATACCTATCATTAAAGTTTGATACATAATATGTCCTGGCTCATTGTTCTGGATTATATAATCGCACACATTTTGGCGGGAAATCGATCACAGCACATGCGCAAACGTGTTACAATACTGCCACGCCCATTCAAGTAAACTTACGCAAACTCAAGTTTGCACTAGTTTGGAATCGAAATTTGGAACTTTTTTCAAAACTTGTATTATGTATCTTCCACTAGACTTGCGCAAGTACTAGCTACGCTAATAATTTTTGTGAAATATTGTAACCTTTTAGTAGAGTACTACTTAACGTGTCTTTTCAACCTCGTGGTTACTCTACTAAAAAATTTTTTTTTGAACCTTTTTCTCGCCACTATGCCTACTATCACTAGATAAAAAAAATGACATGCTAGCGGAACATTGCATGCGTGACGTGAGTAGCCGTGAACGATCGAATGACAGTTTTAAGATTTCAAAAATACGTGATAATATTCATATTGCAAATAAATATTTTTACATTTTTTATCTTTATTTAAACGAAATAATAGTTCGGCAAAAACGCTAAATTAAGTGATTAGCCATATTTTTTGACTCTTATTACCGAGAGAGTCACTGACAGTCACGTTTGTTTATTGGTTAACATCCGCCATTTTGTACTGTCGTTTGTTTAGTGACTGGGGCTCTATCCTAGTGATGCCAATAGCATTATCCAGGAAATATATATTGTGATTTCACAAGTGGTGTACAATGTTTTTATTAGAAACGTTGCTTTCAAAGGGTAAAAATTAAATCGTGTGACTTGTCAACTGACGTCGGTACATCTACCTATGTGCCGGATGTGTCCTACAATCGGTTAGGGCGATTTTACGTGCCACCTTGAGTGGTGTACGTGTCCCGATACCTATGCTGCCAAGATTATGAGTAGCAACGGGAATCAGGTGCCGTTGGCGCCGAGTCAGCGAGGACCCGGACCGTATCCTTTTTCAATATTGTTTATTAAAGTTTGTATCATTTTATTTACGTAATATATGCCACTTCAGCAGTCGGTAGTGCCGCAATTGCGAATAATTACAAATGTTGTTATTATTGCCACTCATGTAAGTAAGTTATGAACCTTATAACATAGCTGCAGTTAGTTCCAATTTGGTTATAAACTGATTTATAAGTAGTTTATATTGAATTCTGGCAGGTTTTATTTGTTTTGCTGCAACATGACTTGTAGTTACCATTGTTTGTGACAATTGTGCATGAATATTATTTAATGTTGTCTTAAATTGTGATGTGCCACTTGTTGCACTTGTTGCATTTATTTAATAGCAGTTACCTATCTGTTGCATTTTCCACATTTGGAATGTATTTCTGGTTAAGTGTAGACAATCAAATGTTGGAAATCATTAATTTACGAAAAAATACTAAAACCATACCAGTTATCTTTAGTTATTCTGTAGAGCAAAGCGAATGTCCTTTTATTTATAACACCTTTGAGCGAAATTGGATAATAATAATAATTTTTATTGTTCAGAATAGCTGTCTTACTTTGTTTTTTACTTATTGAAAAGTGTAATCACTTTGCTCTACATTTTTGTATCTATTATACAATCAAATAGACTGCTGTTGAATGGGAAAGTAACACAAAAGTTTATAGTACAGTAATATTTGTTATACCATACTGTGCATAGAATCAATTTGTAACAAATCTTGAAACATACTTTATGATTGTTCTAGTATGCACTAGAAATAATCAATCTTTTTCATGTGTATTTTTGTGAGAAATGTTCAAAAGTTTTATACTGGGTTGGTATAAGTTTTTCGATTATTCCTAGTGAAATAAATGAAATACAGAGTTAATGCATGTTTTTTTAGGACATCTGCAAGAATCATAAACACATTTCATCAAATAATTTAGGATATTTACTACACATAGACACAAATCCAAATCAACAGCTTACTTCTTGCTTCATTAAGTTTTTTTTTTCTATGTAAAACTAACTTTATATCATTTCAGTGGATCCAAATGTGTGAAGGGAAAATAACTTAACCTTTACTGCAATTAATTTAAAAATATTGAATTAGAATGACAAAAATATCAAAAAATGCAATGATGGTAATGTTTCATTTACCCAACATAATTATAAATACAAACTGTAAGTAAATTGCATTTAATTAATATTCAATATTTTTGTATTCCAATTATTGGTGTTTTTAAGTTGCAAAGTCTATCTGCTTCAGTTAAATACCTTAATATCTATTATTTAATGTAGATATTTGGCTCATTAAATGCTATTTATCACACAGCAAGATAAGGTATCTAGTAAGTTATAAAGAGGTAAAGTTGTTAGTTTGTTTGTATAAGTAAAAGTCAATACAGTTAATTAGTCTAAATTGGTTTTGAATGGCTTCTGTCAAGTCTCATGATGAGTTAAAACATGTTTGTTATAATATTTTAAAAACGAAATGTTATAGTTATATTTTTAAGTACCTACCTAGAATGACTACAAAAACTTTTTAAAATGAACAAAAAAAAAAAACACCTACTCATAAACAGGTTACAAATTAGTAATTTAAACTAGTCAAAGGTACTTTCACCAATAATTGCAGTAAGAAGTGGTTTTAAGTGAGTATTTATTCCCTGATAATACTGCTTCAATTACTAAAACCATTGTTCCGCTATAAAAGTACTTGAACACTAAAATCTGCCTGTGCCAAAACTGCATATAAAGCGTAGTTATAGTATAAAGTTATCAGACAAAATAACTTAGGTTATTTTGTCTGTTATAGCAAAAAATAATATTAGGGTGTCCCATCTGGTCAGTTACTAAACAGTCATTTTGACCTAGAACTGCTAGCACAACATTAATATAATTTGATATAAAAATAAAAAAATATTCAATCACACAACCAGTATTAATAAAAAAAGATTGTGGTTTCTAAGTAACTTATGGAGGTTTAAATGGTTGATAGGAAGAGAAAGGTCAAAGAAGCAATGGATACATTTTTTTTTAAATGAAATAGAGTAAATGTTAGCGTGACATTTGACCTGGAATAAGAGCAGGAAGATGATGTTTGTCTCTTTCCTCCCTCTTCAATATCTCACTTAATATTGAATAAGAAAAGTCAGGTGACATTAATTTAAAATAATATTATTATGAAGCATTCTTAATCGAGACAGTAGTCAGTAAACATTTTGTTACTTATAGTTTGTGTTAATACTTTGAAATACAAACTCATTCTTGTAAGCTTAATAGTTTCTGTTTGCAAACTTTTTAAAAGTAATAAAATATTTATTTATTTATTTTACTATTTATGTACACACAAAACAACAAAAAAAGATAATACATAAGAGACATTAGTACAAAGGTACTGCTTATTTCCAAAGAAATTTCTTCCAGCAGACCTGCGAAAGGAGAAATGAAAAAGAAATGTAGACAATAGTGTGTAGGAAGCAAAAAACAGAATGTGTGAAGTCTTAATCCAAATATAATTAAATATAAAAATAATATATAACTTCTAATATAAATATATAACATACATAATACATATAATATATAAATAAATATCACGGTTGAGAGGAAAGATAGTGCTCTTTTACTCGATTTTTAAAAAGTGAGATCGATTTTAAATCTCGAATGCTAGGCGGAAGTGAGTTCCACAACCTCACGGCATGGACACAGAAAGAATAGGAGTAGTAACTGGATTTATGAGAAGTGGATTTAAGAAGGGATCTGAGGTGCGATCTGCACGGCGCGTCACTCGGACGAGCATAGGAAAAACGATCACGTATGTAGGAAGGATAAGATGGGTTGTGTAAAATGTTAAAAAGAAGACATAAAATCCGAGTGTTCCTGCGAAGACGGATAGGGAGCCACTTGAGTTCTTTGCGAAGATGAGAAACATGGTCATATTTTCGTAATCCAAAAACAAACCGAATGCATAAGTTTTGTAATCGCTCAAGCTTGTTTAATAGCTCCTCAGTAGCATCCAGGTAGCAGGCGTCGGCATAATCTATAATCGGCTGAATAAGTGTTTGGGCTAAACTGATTTTTGTTTTCAAAGGCAGTATACCCTGGAGGCACTTAAGCGAGTGAAAAGAAAAATTTACTTTTCGACTAACCTCGTTAACCTGCGCACGCCACGAAAGATTGGAGTCAATAATAACACCCAAATCTTTGGCAGTTTCGGAATATTCAATACGAACGCCATCGAGAAATAAAGGTGGTAGTGAAGAAACCACAGCCGCATTGCGAACGAATCTACTGCCTATGATCATGGCCTGTGATTTTGTTGGGTTGATCTGCAAACCAAATGACTTAGCCCAAGCACTGACACAATGCAGGTCACGATTCATAGCAGCAATAGCAGAATTTGCGTCAGCAACAGTAAAGTGTCGGTTAAGCTGCAAGTCATCCGCGTAAAGATGGAAACTAGAAGATATTACTCTGGTAACAAAGTTAATAAAAATCGAAAAAAGAAGAGGAGAGAGAACGCTACCCTGAGGAACACCTTCAGTGAGACTACACCAATCAGAAAACGACTCTTCAAGGCGGACACACTGAGAGCGTTCACGTAGATATGAGTTGAACCAGGTTAAAGCGGAAGAAGAGAGATTAATAGATTTAAGAATACCAAGTAAGATGTCGAAATCCACCGAATTAAAGGCACTACTGAAATCCAGTAATACAAGAACAGTAAGAGACTTGTTCTCCATAGCCCAGCGGATATCGTCAGTTACTAAATATATTTATTATAAGTAAATATATTTTATGATGTGTGATATAGTGTAACTTTCTATGAGTTAATTAGTTTTTTGTGATTCAGAACTTCTAGATGTATCTTTCACAAAAATATTAACAAACTAACTCGTGCCAGTAACTTCACCTGAAAATAATTTATAGCCATAAAGCATCTGGGATAGTTACACACAGCTACGTATTAATAAAAGAAATATCCGAATTGGTTCAGTAGTTCAGAGTATTGCCCCTTGCCCCCTACAAACAAACGTACCAATTTTACCTCTTTATTAGTTTGGATCATTTTATTTTAACTGTTGTTGGCGGTGGTACTGTAATAGGCTGCGACTGCGTCCGCGTCAATCTCGTAAAATTAAAAAGAAAACTTGTTCCATTTTTGTGCATCAAACCCTAAATCTTTTTTAATTAAAATTAGGCTAAGTTTCGGTGATCAGACGGATTGATTCGAGAAAGTCGAAATTTTTTCTGTCTGTATTCCGAGCGTAATAGAACCGAGGGCTTCGCTAGGTCACAAAATAGATAGGTACAGAATTCAATCTTAACTTTTCATGCCTTCGGTCGACCGTCGCGTTAGGGTCGGTGCCGTTCCGTCCAAGCGCGCCACCCGAGCGCGCTCGGATAATACCTAATATAAATTGTAAAAATATTACGTGGCCACAAAATCATGTTCGCTTTCTTTTTCGGCGCGGGCCTGGTGGCCACTGAGGTACCTACGTACCTACCTAATGTTCCGCGTTACGTTAAAACAAACCATCAAAATACAAGCCAATACTAGCCTACTTACCTCTTTGAAACAACTAGTAGCTTAAAAATGATACCTAATTTACACGATACAACTAATATGAATTCAAAATTTTAAACAACCATCCACAGTTACAACTTTTTTTGCTCCATTATTGATTCAGATTCAGTACCCCTAGCCAAGTTGCTAATCTGCAATAGTTAACGCTAGTAGAAATCTTCAAATGTACGAGAATGATATCATCGCAACTCTCATTCATTTGGTCAGAACAAAAGCATTGGCGGCAAGGTCAATTCGAAGCGTTCGACGCAAGCGAAACGGTTGTAACTTGGATAGGGGGGCAGATTCGTTTATTCATTGCACTCAAATTTCACAGATGCGTGTCTCAACGGATGGCACTCGCACACGCAGCTTGCACTGTTGCCAACCGGGCTGAAATATCGTGTCCCTGAGCGGTGTCTGTGTGTGCGTTGCTCGAGCGCGCTTTGTATGTGACTTCTGTACCTAACTATTTTGTGACTGGGTGGATGAAGCGATTCATTTGCAATTACTATTAAAAAAGTTGGGTTACATTGGATCTTGTCAGTAAATTCGGGAGGTACATTTAAACAAACAAAGCAGTACCACTAGCTTTTTTAGTCTAGCACAACTGGCCCTTCTGGATCGAAATACATCGAGCCTGCCTGGCTTCAGGAAATATGGTTTTAACCCATAGTTGAAATAAATTGGTATATCTTGAAGTTAAGTTTAATCATTATTATGATAAGAAAAATTATGCTTAAAAAATTATGCGTAAGCTGTTATGCGTAAATAATAATGCGAAAATATAATTCGGACAAACAAAAGTACCTATGCCAAATTATATTAGGTCTTATAATTTTATGCAAATGGATAGGGAACCTAAAAAAACACGTTTGCTTTTACATGTAACATAGTTTTTATGCAATGCAACCAGTATAGTGATTCTATTTATTTACAAAACCATACGCAAATGGTGAAAATAGACTTTTATGGTGCATAGTTTTTAGGGTTCCGTAATAGGTACGTTCGCCATATTCGTCTGCCACTCTATCCGTCCGTCGCCGTTGTCGACCTAGCTTAGACGCTTTGTCGGTGTAGATATACCTAGTCGGGCCATAAGTTTGGTTATACTTAAAAAGTATCATAATTATATATATTTTCTTTGCAAATTTAGAGTCCGAAGCTAATTCATTCAATTACGTGAGTTGGACAAATTGATACAACTATCGCTTGTGCGACAAAACTGCGACTCGCCATAAGTTGAATACATGCTTATGCGACACACTGAAGCTAGACATTGCTTTAGTGCGACATGAAGAATGTTAATTCTTAACTTGTATTTATGATAGGGTACCCCGACACGGGCCTTCATGGTTTTTTTTATAACCACCCAAAAGGAGCGGGGCAGCTGTCGAGCTATCTTGGCAGGTAGGGGTAGTATCGAAACTACTGTAATACGGCAAAGATGTTGTTGAATTACAATATTCACTCAAGTAGAAATCGTACAATTGTTTGATACTCCACCAGCATCGATAGCGAAGTTATTTGAGTCATACCTGATGTATTCCAAGCATTGTTATCGTTTGAGAAAAAATAACTGCCTAATATGTGGTATACTTTTCTGTCAAATTTTTTAATTTGTAAAGTAAATATAATCTTGTAACATTTATCTCTAAAACTTTGAGTTTACTACCTGGGCCAATATCGATTCCACACATAAACCACAACCACAAGTATATTTTTCGAATTCATACAACTGTTAAGTGACAGAAAACAAACAAAAATAAAACAAAACCATTACATACTAACACGATAACCGATCAAAGCAAAATTGAACTAATTTGTAGTTGACAGAACTTTTTTTACGCGTCATAGAGGTTGCCTCGTAAAATGCGTACAAAGTGATGACTTTCGTAATTGATGGATGCTTTTTCCAAGGCCGAGCTTTATTTTAATACAAAAACATTCGGTGAGCATTTGCACACAGTATCATATTTTACCTACACAGACTTAAAATTTGATGTTTCTATAGCAAAAGTAGAGATAAAGCTATAGAAAAAGACAGAAAAAAACATCAACACGTGTTCATCTCTTTCTTTTATTAAGTGTTAGAGTGAGATCGGAGAGATTGCGCTCAGAGTGGCAACCTCGCATAAGGTATCGTATCTTTTGAATGAATTTTTGAATTTCGCACAACACAAAGTGGCAAATTAGCGTAACCGTAGGCGCGCGAAGTTTAAATTTTTGTTTTATTTACTTGATTAGTAGTGGGGTAGGTCAAGCCGGACTTTTTGGCTTGTATTGCTCGCACGTCCCTGCGAGGAACATTACAATAAGCAAAATAATCGGGTGTTTGCTAGTAGCTCCAAAGAAGCCTCTTAATTGTTGACAGTCCTGCATGGTCATCATACGACATCAATAATGGTTAAAGTGTGGGTGTCTTATCCCCGAATGACTAAAGTTATTTTTTTTTAAAGGGATGAAAGCTTCAGCTAAAGTTTGTCTGACGGTGTATTCAAGCTACTTAGAAATGACATTTTTCATGGACTTTTCAGCGAAACTCAGCATTCGGGCATAAGATACGCACACAATTGACCCTCGGCCTCAACTCCTTGAACCACAAATTTTGGTTTGTGCCACCATAAACTTTGTGGTAAAGGACCTGCGCTAATAAACGTTACAATATTTGTGTATTAATTTTGTGGTGACGATTTTAGATTCAAAAACAAAATTATGCTAAGAATTTTATATTCTTTTTTACGAAGCTATGATTTTCTGTTTTATTGGTTATAAAATTTATGGCCATACTAGGATAAATGTTTATCACGCCGAAAAAGTGATGAAATAAAGTACCTATTGCAAAAAAAATTCTGGGGATACCCCCCTACACGTAAAATGGAGACGATTTTATTTTCTCGTTTACCTCGTGGTTTTTAGTATCGTTTGATCTATCCAGTGTTCGCGTCTCATATGATATAAACTTAATTGGTATATTTTCATTTCAATAACGTTCACAAGATATAATAAACGTGAGATATACAAACTGTTGATATAAATTCTTTACATATAACATTAAATGTCATAAAACTTACTTATTTGTTAAAACTTATTAACCTAAAATCTTTAAATTTAATTTTAGATTAAACGATATGTTTAAAATATATATTAACAGTAATTATACTATAAATGGTTAAACAAACCGATTTGAGGAACCAATCATTTTTCTGACATTTTGGTCCCAAATGTATAGACGGTTACTTGGAAGCATTTTCAATATTAATTTAAAACAGTGTCATAGTCAACATGTTGTGCTACAAAATTTAGTTACAGAAACAATCGCAGCAAAACCGACTTTACGTAGTCTTGTCAGCCCTACCCCTATAGTGTAATTCAAGCTCGCGTAGCCGCGGAGGGGTAGGGTGGCCCGCGAGCTGAGGAGCAGGTGGTTTGAACCAAACGCGACGATAAGCTCGCGTGGGGACGCTCAAACCCCGCAGCGCCAAAGCCGTGACAGAAACAATGCTTGCTGCATGCAAGCAGGCCAGCTGCATGCCTGCTTACATGCTGCCTATCTGCGTGCATGCTGCATGCCTGCTTGCATGCTGCCTTGCATAACTATTCAGGTTACTATGACAAAAATTAAAAAGCAAGTTTATGTACACAAAGTGACAAACTGGCAATGATATGTGTCAATCTACCTACATACCACAACTTTTCAATAAATTAAACAACATTTTAAATTGTGTATAATTATGCAATTTAGCTTTGTGTTTTTAACTAAGCGTTTTTCATCATATTAGACTAAATAAGTGTTATATCTTCTGAGTTGTGTATCTAACGATTTTATATTCAATGAATGTTATGTTTATAAACTGATCGTTATATCAAATAAAATTTTAGATTCAGTTGTTATATCTTGTAAATAATAGAGTTTGTAATTGTACCATATATATTACTTACCTCTATTCAGTTTACATATTTAAAAGATCTATATTTTAAACATTTAAACTTATGAAAATTAAAATCGTAACATACTTTCATAACTTTTCAATTACGTCGGCAGCAGAGTCGGAAAAAAATCATTTAATAGAGTATTTTTTTTAAACAATCAATTTAAATTGTTTTAAACAAATATTTTTCTTTTTAGTTTAGGGCAGTATTTCAAATTATTTCGACATTTCATTTCTAGACTAGATATTTTCAAATTCGCCATAGTAAATTAAATATTTACAAAAGCGATCAATTAACTTTTATTTTATATTGCGTATCTCTAATCAATACTGAACGTTTTACATTCACCATGTATGTTCTAACTAATGTTGATGGACGACATAGGGAATATCATCAGCCCCCCTAGCCAAGTTGCAATCGTTTCGCTTGCGTCGAACGCTTCCAGTCGATCTTGCCGCCAATTCTTTTGTTCTGACCACGTGACTGAGCGTTGAGGCGACGTCGTTCCCGTACATTTGAAGCTTTCTACAAGTGTTAACTATTGCAGATTAGCAACTTGGCTAGGGGGGCAGGACTATATCGGCGAGGAATTACCTATGGTCTATGAATAGGGGAAACACCAATATTTGTATTTAAATTAGGAGAATAACCACTAGTCCAATGAATTATTTTCTGTCTGCAGCTGACATTTTGTACTTTCCTAATGGGACTTAACCGGCGGGGAATAACTTATGAATTCTGTAAATGTCTTTCTAATACTTCATTTCATTATTAATTCTGCGACTGGTAACACCTCTTAAAATGTATTTTATTTAATTACAATGCCTATAAAAGTTAAAAAATATAACGCAGTGACGAAGGTTCCATACAACTCGATTCCCACCGGTTTCCCTTCAGAAGTTTAGAACACAACCACTCTCTACCGTAATTGAGAAATGGCACAATCTGTAATTATAAAAGTACAGAGAAACATTACAAAAGCCTACACTGTGGACATTAAATCAACAAAATTTGCTTTTCAACAACATAGCAAGCCGCAGGCGCGATCGTCTTTTTGGCAGTTAAACTTCTATACAAAATATACGTCATGACGTCACATAAAGGTCAATAAACCCACCCGCGTATTAGGAGCTCCGGTAAGCCGTCTTTAACCGAGTTACTTGATAGAGAAAGTAATAGAAACTGTGTGCGCGTGAGCGAGATGGAGGAATATCGGTTTCGGTCGTAGAAATTCGTAACAAATAGGACGTTTTTGACAGATAATTTGACGTAATTGCAATTCACCATCCATCATTGTATGCATGACTGTGTTTTTAAATTAATATTTGAATTTATTAGTTAGTTTTACCTATTAGAATTTATTTCTTTTCTTGGTATAAAATAGTGATTAGTATTGTAGTTGTTTATTTGTGTTGTGAGAATAGTGATGAAAGTAGTTACGAAGACGTACGTTGTAACACGGTAATAGTATCATACAGTATTGTAACTCGGCCGTATCTTTGAAATAAATGCCTACAGCCGCTCGGTACGTAAACATGCGATAGGGCTGCCCGCCTCCAGCATTCTAATTACATTTGCCTACTTTGTGTTTCCATTTAGTTTTGTGATTGTAAATATACTTACTTTTTTATAGAAACAAAATACTTTGTGGATTGAATAGGAAGTGTTAAATAAAAATGCGTGTTGTTTTTTGATTGGTAGATTTAACCCTTCAGATACCGTCAATTAGAGACACAATAGTAAGACAATAGATGCGCGGCCACCGGTGGTCGCTTGGGGATTCATGAATTAAATAAAATGCTTTTGCTAGTATTATTCATACACATAGTACAATAAACCACTATTATTAATAATAAAATACCATGTCTTTACTTTGAATTATACAAACTAACAATAATCGCGCGATTATTGTTAAAAAAAACCGTCGTGTCCGTTCGTCACTGCGGCACAGTTGCGACGGCCGCGACTGTCTACATGCCGAGCCCATGCTACAACCGAGGCGCGTAGGTATAGCTCGCGTTTTGTCCGTTTGTATGAAGTTGGAATACTGTATGATATTATTACCGTGGTTGTAATTAGATTTTTGCGGTAAGTAGATATTGTTATTAGGGAATGCAAATCTCGCGAGATTGGGGCTCGAGCGAGATCTCGCGAGATTATGAATAACAATCGAGATCCCGCTGATTTCGAGATCTCGCGAAATTGGCAGTTTTGTGTTTTTTTTTGCAAATATTCACAATATTTGAATAAATTAGGATAAAAATAATAAATTTTTTAAGTATTATAAGATAACCATAGGCGGACGGTGAGCAATGGGTAGTTTGCTGTCGAACCGTCCGGTAACTGTCCGGACCGAGCCCAAGTCGTCGTAGGCGTGCACTGGGTCGAAGCCTAATGAGACCAGCGTTTTTTTTTGTTTTTTTTCTGTCGACGGGGAAAATCATCTTTGACGAAACCCGCTCTTAGTTCCGAAACGTAGCTCAGCCTTGGTATGAAAGGCACGAAGACAGTAATAGTCTGACACTATTTTCCGCTCCGCTCAAGGACGGGAGATGTCATTTGGATAATTTTTACCTACCCAAAAAGAAGTATTATAAGATAAACATTTATTTTCACGAATTTTTTCAATAAATTTTTTGTATCATACATTGTTTGAAGTATCTGTCTATAATTTTTAACGTCCGTGTCAATCCGCGCTTCGAATAAGACGTTTTTATGCTCGAGTACAATCTCGTTAATCTCGCGAGATCTCGCCCTTTTTCGTTCGAGATCAATCTCGCTAAAAAAGGCCGAGATCTCGCGTTCCCTAATTGTAATAAGTTGAAATTACGTATTTAGAGTAAGTAGATTTGCAAAGTAATTGGTAGAATTGTAAGATGTCAGCATTTATAGCGTTAGATTGTTGTTTGACAGATTATTTGCTTTGTGAGGAAACATCAAAGTTAAGTTTTGAAAATAAAAAACATGTAATTCAGTTAGGCCGTGCTCGCCCAGATATGACTATAAATTACAAAAGACTCGATGGTTTTTTTTAAACATTCCATATATAATTTTATTTTTTGAACAAAAATTAGAATTTTTAAACATTTTAATATATATATATGACGCTTTTCCACAAGTCACAACATTATGTAGACTGTTTTTGACACTTCCTGTTACAGTAGCATCCGCGGAGAGTCGTTTTCGGCTTTAATTCATGAATCCCCAAGCGACCACCGGTGGCCGCGCATCTATTGTCTTACTATTGTGTCTCTAATTGACGGTATCTGAAGGGTTAAAGCGAATTCATACGTACATGCGTAATGCTCAAAAACAAGAACGATTATCTGATCTAGCCATTCTTTCTAAAGAAAAACGTTCTTTACTAAAAATTAAGAATCTTCCCGGCTTTTATGATAATGTCTTAGCGCACTTTGTATAAGTAGTATTATTAGTACTTAGTCGATTAAGATTTGTTTAATTTACATCATATCATCAGTTCACCACAAGCGGCTTTTATCAAAGCCACTTCTATTATGCTTGCAAGACACTGTTTCAACATCTGTGCTTACACGTATAGTAAAAGTGGACTGATAATACATCTGCCTATATAAGACTGAAGCCAGGATGCGAATCCCAGATTTTTGTTAAGGACTCAAGACTGCGTGCCCGCAGTTTTGTTTAATTTACATCATATCATCATTTCACCACAAGCGGTTTTTATCAAAGCCACTTCTATTATGCTTGCAAGACACTGTTTCAGCATCTCAGTGCTTACACGTATAGTTAAAGTGGACTAGATACATCTGCCTATACAAGACTGAAGCCAGAATGCCAATCACAGATTTTCGGTAAGGACTTAAGACTGCGTGCCCGCGCTCGGAGTAGGGAAGCATTCTTTTTTGCTCCGGCCTACCTCTCAATATTTCACGCTTCGGCACTATAACATAGCAATATCATAGACTCAACTGGCTTTATGTCAAGCTAAGTATGCTCTTAAATATTTATTTATTTTAATTTTATATCCATTCATTCGCCATGAAAACTTGTTTGCTTTCTTATTGTTTTATACAATGATTAAAACATGTTTTTATCTGTGTAAAAACACGGTCTAAATTCAATTTGTTTTAAACATGATTATTAAAACAACTTGTTTTAATCATGCCGACCCTGGTTCATATGTTCTAACGTTGAACTGCTGAACCGATTTTAATGTTAAACACATTTCTCTTGGTGTCAAATTCAAATATCTCTCTTTCAACCCTATTTTCCCGCGAGGCCCAGTACTGTATCTGCCCTTTCTAATGTAATGGAAGAATACCCCTTGGGCTAAGGAGAATAACCCCGTTAGTGACTTGTACTCGATACGAGTAGCGCCTTCAAGAAATCGATTTCGAATTTACTTTGCGTTTTCAAATCTATGACTTTTATTATTATGATTAAACCCCAAGTGAACAGCGTTCGTTATTACAATTTGTCTCCGTCGGCAACCGTCCACAATACCGCCGAGTGGTGAACTCAGGAATAAATAGTATTTTGTTCGCACTAGCCATGTGGCGGAACATTTATCTCGCAAGGCAACACTCGCGACGGTGACCCTACTCGATACCTATAACTCGGTAAAAATCGTCGTGGGCGTGTGAATTGAGTGAGCGCACATAAAATCGTTAGATGACGTATACAAACATAAAAATATAAATAACAGGAGAAGTGGCAAGGGGGCGTGTGCATGTCCGCTCGAATTGCATTATAAGTGCCTATTGGGGCAAATGGCTGGCAGTTATGAACTTGTGAGACTCGCGATACGTGATCGTAAACAAATTTGAAATGCCGTATTGTTCAGTGGTTTCATGCAAGAACTGAAGTGATAAGACAAGCCTGGGTCATCACGGAATCTCTTACCATATGTAAATACAAGTTTAATGCTATATTTATCTTTAAAATCAGTAAAAACAACAAATCTTATAATATGCATTGCTGCTACTACGATTTTCGTTTTCAAATATCAAAGCGACTGTATAACTCATAAAGTAAATACATTGCTCTTTAACAACTACCAAATTTTAACGCTCAGTAGGTAATTGGACAAGCAATGTAAAAATAACATAACGATACTTTATCAGTGCAGCGTATTTCATAATACTGGCCGCTGATCCGTTCCGCTAGTCAGGGATGCGCGTGTTCTTTTTTCGTTCATTCCTGTACGTGTAGTAGTGTCGGTAGTGGAAGGGAGAACTGGAGACACCGTGTTCCGATACATTTTTAACTACTTAGCATATCTCCTCTTTTCTTATATCTATGTATACAAAGCTCCATGTTTTTCGCTTAGTTTAAATTTATAAAAAAATGTCTAAAGATTTTATCTAAAAATGTTTACAATAAGGTAGTTACCTAAATCGGTGTTGTCATTTTGATTACCATTACGCACTAGTGCTTTAATGTACCTTTTTGTTCGGAAAACAGAATTTTGAGGACGATAAAAATTTCACATTCAATTGTATAAATATATTTCATGTAATTTTGTCCATTTTTAAACAAAAACAATCTATTTAATTAAAAAAAAAATTAGTAAATATATCGTACATTCAAATAAAATTGATTTATTTGTTGCGGTCTATGGTTTATTGGTTCATTTTAAGAAGCGCGCGGTTTTTGGCATGATTTTTTCGAGTGAAGTTCAGTGGCTTAAATTAAATGAAATACTACAAAGTCATTAATCATTTTATAATGTGTTTGTGACTAAGAGACCAGGAGACCCGTAGCACAGGTTTCACCTAGTATGGGCTCCTGTCTCCCGTCTGTAAACTATTTCTTATAAATTTTACTCCCACACTTAGAAAAGATAACACGCATAACATATGCTATTGTCATTTTACGAAAGTCATTAATGTACTAGATAAACTTTTATTACATAAATAATCACGCAATAAAACATAAACGTACGACTAGGTAATATGATCAAAATACCGTCCCCTACGGGTAAATTAAAAAGAATATGCTTATAAAAACAGATTTTTACCGCCATGTCACAAAAAAATACTAGTTTGTCTATTATTTTTTTCACAAGTGTATTGAAAAACGTCGTTATAATATACGTGTATCCCGCCGAGAATGGTAATCATTAATTAATCCCGTGATTAATTAATGATTACCATTCTCGGCTCTCTTAAGACCCTCGGCACGGCTCGAGACTAAATACCGCCTCGACGGTAATCACTAACATTACACACTTGTATCGTAATGTACTATACTGATTTTAGTCTGTTTGTCTCCAACCGGCTTTAGGTACATATATGGATACAAATCTGGACACAATAATGAGACTACTTTCTTGTCTCCGAATATTTAAATCGATTCCAGAGTTTGGCGATTCTTAACGGCACATCACTAGTTCGAGCAATATTTGGTATGACAACCCTGACCAACCCCTAACAAAAACACGAACCCCCCGTCACTTGGCTTTCCCCCTCTCGCACAGGGCGAGTCTAATAGAATCTTTTCAGTTGCTCATTCGTTAGTGCCTTACTTCATGTTGAACCCTCGCGTCGTTTAGTAATATGAACTACAATGGACGCCGTTTGATCCGTTTTGTCGCTAACTTTACACTGAACATATTACGGAGTAACTAGAGGCGTCTGGGAACGCCCCAAATTTTTTGCAGGGGTTGTAGATACCCTTGTCTCTTTCTTTCACTCAGTCACGACACGCTTGTCTTATAAAAATGTTCATTGGTGCGATATCCTACCTCATCTAAGGTTTTTGCGACATTGATTGCTACAAATATTAATAGAAACGTTCTAATAAGTTAGATTAAAGTAAATGTTTCGTTCGAACTTTCTTAAATCATTGAAGTTAACGTGAAAGTGTCACTTTGACATAATATTTAAGTGCGGGTGAAGAGCGATGTAGCGCGCCGTTTGCTTATCGATTTTCTCTATGCTGCATTAAATTACTATTTAAATTGTTAATGCGGACTGCATGAAATAATATTTGAAAATGCGTGGTGCTTAAGTTAGCAAAAAGTGAAGTAGTGAATGGGTGCAGTGATTAATATATGATTGAGATCACAGCTGGCGTAACTTTTGATTGACTAATCACAACAACACCGACAGAAAGCGGTACTCTTACATACAATAAAACTTTAAACTGACATATCACTTGTCGTTGAGTTACGAAATGATACATTAATTTATAATATTGCCTTATGCCGATGATCGTGTCTCCATTGTTTTGGGAATGGTTCAACATTTGGCTTAATCAATTTCTAAAAGATTTATATCATGAAATTAAAATGGTCGCATTAAGAGGAACAAATAGTTCATTAAATACTTTGTCTCACGCGTGTGTCAACCATGGAAATCAGTCACAACAGAGTGCGATTGATGTGGCGCAAAGTTTACAAACATCATTGAATATGCCACAATCGGCAGTGGCACAGCACATCAATGCGAATCAAATCAATTTGCAACCCCTGAATAATGTTTCGATGCAGTTTTTGCCGCAGCATACGAATACTAACTCTATGAAACATGAACAATCGTCTTCTCGGTATTCCAACTCAAATTGCATGCTGCCTTCGCATCATTATCGACTGCTAAGTCAAACGAGTAAGTGTGCATATACGACGGTATCATTAACATAGGGCATTGATACAACTTTCTATTATTTTACTTAATTTCCAGTATTAATTGTTTTTATTTTTTCCATTACTGTTGCTTTGAACTATCATTTTTTTTTTATCGAAAAATACACTTCTATAAAAATTTACATAAAACATTATAATTAAGGCATAATATAATTTTAAAACTACCAAAATATTTCCTTAGCGCTAAACAGTTATCCACGGGCGTCAACACCACACAGTGAGTACGGAAGAAGACGAAGTCGACAATAGCGCCGGCCGCGTTAAAATTGATCTGAGTTTAATCTTGTGACTGCGTATAATAATTATGTAAATTGTGTTTACAGGACCGGTGGAATGTTACCACCCTTCAGGCGCCGCCGGGGCCGCTTACATGCCGAGTACAGCCGGTGGCGCGCAGCCGTCGGCGCAATCTTCGCTGAGAGTTCAGCCGACACCACAGCCATCGGCACCGCCGGCACCTCAGCAGGACATGTCTAAGACTACTATGGTAATTACAATCCTTCTAATATGGACATGATAAAGCAGTTCGTTATTTAACTATCCTTATATTATAAACTAGCAGACTCGGCGAACTACGTACCGCCTAATGATGCTTCCAGACCCTAACGAATGCTATACTCGCGAGCCGTTCGCGAGCCAAGCGCGCGGCGCAGGGGCTTCAAACGAACGAGAGCGGCTCCCGAGCGGTGCATTCGCTAGATCTGGATGCGCCATTACAGTCAATGAATGTAGTATATCTTTCGTTATAGTCAACTGATTGCGATGAAACAAAGCTAAAGTAATAGATCAAGTTACACACAATTTTAATGTATAGAAGTTATCTACATCGATTTCGTACATTATACGTGATGCGCGCACAAGTAAAAATTTCTACAGATTAGATATGTAAAAATGTGCAAGTCTGTTTGTTGAATTGCTGATCAATCATGTATCAATGGCTGATCGATTGTAACCTGGTAGTACGATCCCATTAGATATTGGTAGTGTGCCTTACTGCCATATGCCAATTGCAATGGCATTACGCCGCCATGCCTCCGGCGACAATATTAATTTTGATTTGTAAATACTTGTTGGGTGAATGGATGTTGGTATGATGGGTTTTCATGTTTGGTGTGTGATTATTTTCAGGCTGGGCATAGTTATGTATCACAGAACCAGACGCCGCAGCCTCGACCTCACTCAACGCAGTTCGCCAACTACAACCAGTACAGGGCGGCGCAGCACGGAACGAGACCAAATACACTTCCCAGGTATTTGATTAGTATGTTTAAATTAGTATATAAGAGGGTCTTTTTCCAGTCGCTTTTCGTAAACATCGAAAATGGTTTAAAAGCTTGTTACTTCATTTAATGCAATCCAACGCGATGTTTGACGAAAACGCAACGCAAAAAAGAGAGATAACTCTGTTAGTATTCAGTAATTCCGAGATATACTCGAAAATTTCACAAAAAGCAGCTGTTTTTTTTAAACCCTTAAAAGTTTTTGGAAAAAGTTGTCGTCATTTAGAATCTTAATAAAATTTGCAAGGTCTCTAGAGGATTATAAAGTGTCAAACTTCATACAAAATAGGAGATTTTCAGAAACTTTTACTGGATTAGTTTTACACAAATATAGAAATTGGTTTCTTTAGAAACCTAGAAAATATCCACAAGATACTGTGTTTCCATAATATCTAATGAAAAATGTGTAATAACGTCATAATCAGTTATGAGCGATTGTATGAAAAACAGTGAAAATGTGAGTCATGATGCACCACCTTAACGAACGATCGTAACGATTTGTTTTTAGTGGAACAAATAGTTACGAATTCGCACAAGTCGATCGATCAAGGTTTAAATATGCATGCCGTGGTCGACCCGTAGATTGGTGACCTGTCGAATGGCTCGAAAGTGTGTCAGTCAGTATAACTCTCAAGTCATGAAAAACTATTAAAGGGTTAAGTTCTTCAGCTGTAATCGGTTAAGCCAGTAGCTAACAATTTGTGTCTTTGATACAAAGCTGCGTAATGTAAAAAAAGTTATTTCTTAAAGATTGTTCTAATATAAATAAAAATATTACCTTGATTTATCAGAAGTCTGTCTTAAATATTGAACTTCAGACTTCAGCAATAGAATGCAGAGTATACTGCCATTTCTATTGTTACTGGAATTCTTATCAGTTGGTGGATGAATGAGTTTAAGTTCTATGGAACTGTGGAACTGGCGTAGACACATCATTCATTGCAAGTTGATCTTGATATTGAATTTAATTAGTTAGCTCCATGGTGTGGTACACGGAGTCTGCCTAGACTCAAGGTTTCCCATAATGGTACTAGGGAAAAAAAGCGTGGCCGAAATTTAAAAAAGATACGATAGGATATTAGTAGTGTAGTTATGTATTGCATGATTGTGCTTCATTAAAACGCTTTTCTGAGTGCTTTGCTCTTCAAATATTTCTTTTTTTTTATTCCGTATTTGTACAATATTTTTTCATGCCCCCAATTACCGACAACTTAGAACTCACGTGGTTATTAACCGACTTCCGAAAAAGAGAAGAGGTTCTCAATTCGGTTGTATTTTTTATGCTACTAACTCCGACGTTTATGGACTGATTTGAAAATTATTATTTTTCCGCTTAAATGATATGCTTCCAGATTGGCACCATTTAAAAAAAAAACCAGTTCTGATGATAGGGCCTATGAGGAATCGAGGGAGCTCCTCAAATATTATAGGCAACCATATACACTCGAGAAATGTAAAAATGAAATGAAATGTTTTTTTTCTTCAAATAAATCAAACATCATGACACTTGTTGTTAAAGCAATTTGTGTCATGAATGTGAATAGATATTGTAATTAATGTATACACTAATTAAAAGACAACTTCATTACCTTTCTAATGAAATTAAATACAATGTAAAAATAAAAAACCTTTGAGAGCTTTTTTTTACTTTAATTTTGGAAGTCGGTGTTAAATAAGAAACAAACAATACCAAGAAACACCGACTTCCAAAATTAAAGTTATTTTGATCGTTTTAGTTTTTTTTTTTTTTGTAACTAGTGGTTTTGAAAAAAATTACCGTTCAATATCACGTGTGTGTGACTGTTAACGATTTCTTTTCCCAATAAAAGCACCCAAGGAAAGGTAACGATATCTAGCTTTAAATGTAAGTAAAATAATTGTGCATTCACTGCTATGCACCACCCACTTCGACTACATTCGAAGATGTGGACTACCTCGGACAGACAGTCCAATCGGGTGGGTCTAACTTCGAGAAAGAGGTTAACTATCGTTACATGTGGATGGATGGAGAGGCCAAAGAAAAGATGGATAGATGGTGTGAGAAGTGATATAAATGAAAAGGAGTTAGTGATAGCGTGACGAGCGACAGGACAGAATGGAAGAAAAAAACGTGTTGCGCCGACCCCAAATAAAACTGGACAAGGGCAGGAAGATGATGATGAATTAGTTATACGATCTTTTATGTTGTGTAGTTTATTATTTTGTAAGATTATTTGTGTATATGTCATGGGCCTCAATTGCCTGAAATTAAAGGATTTTTGGTGTACAATAAAGAATTTATCTATCTTTCTATCTATCTATCTATCTATCTATCTATCTATCTATCTATTATAGCCTATGTCACTCAGGAATAAAGCTGCTTTCTATCGGTGAAAAAATGTTAGCAATCGAACCAGTACTTCAGAGATTACCTCCTACAAACAAAAAAAAACAAACTTTACCTCTTTATAATAATATTATCTATAATATGTGTGTATTTAGAAATAAGATTCCGTTCATTGTGACGGCACTTGGGGAGGCCTATGCCCAACAGTGGACGTCTTTCGGCTGAAATGCGAACAATAATTAGTTATACGATCTTTTATGTATTTATGTAGTTTATTATTTTGTAAGATTATTTGTGTATATTATCTATGGGCCTCAGTTGCCTTAAAATAAAGGATTATTATTATTATAGCCTATGTCACTCAGGAATAGAGCCGCTTTCTATCGGTGAAAAAATGTTAGCAATCGAACCAGTACTTCAGAGATAACCTCCTACAAACAAAAAAAAACAAATTTTACCTCTTTATAATATTATTATCTATAATAAGTGTGTATTTAGAAATAAGGTAAGGGTTGGTAAGGGTTGCGGGGATCCGATGGATGCGAGACGCACAGAACCGTTCATTGTGGCGGCACTTGGGGGAGGCCTATGTCCAACAGTGGACGTCTTTCGGCCGAAATGATGATGATTTAGAAATATGTATATAAGAATGTTTATCAGGGAGGCGCCACTTACGCGCGCGATTCACACGCTTAACCAGATAGCAAATGAGACGGACTTATTTTGTTGTACTCTGGGTGAATTCACAAGAAATGCATTATTTATAATTAGTTATAGATGTTAGTTTATAAGTTAGGAGAAGCGCATTTATCGCATTGGGCATTTAAAAAAAAACCTGTAAAGATAGATGTAAGATGAAGAAATATATATATAAAAAAAAAAAAACAGTTGTCTAGTACTCATAGCACAAGCTCTGCTTAGTTTGTTACTGGTCTCATACAGTTGGGTGTTGTGTGAAAAAAAAAAAAAAAAAAAAAAAAAAATGTGTTTATTTTCTTAATTCTATACAAATAAGTTGCCGGGGCTTCCCAGAAAGTAATCCGAAGATACTTGTGATGGGATAAACCTCGCTCTTCCTCCAGTGGTTAACAATTGTAAGTTGTGCTAATTAGGTGTAAGTTACACATTTTTTTTATAAAACAATAAGGGAAAAAAATAATAAAATAAAATAAAAATAAATAAAACAAGTGAAAAATGAAAATCGTGTTAATGGCTGTATGTAAAAACTAGTGCGTTTTGTATAAATGTATGTTTCTGCGCGTGTTTATGAGTGTGTGACTGTATATTTTGTGTATGTGTGTATATGTGCGTGTGTGAATGGGCGTGTGTATGTGTGAGTGAGTGTGAAGTTGTGGTGGAGTGTGTGTATGTATGGATGGGGGGTGTGTTAGAGTGTTTGTGTGCATGTCGTTTAGCCCGAAGTCGCCAAAATGCCTTCCACTGCGTCATAATCAAGTGTGAAGAGCCATTTCGTCAGTGTCTTTTTACATTCATACAACTGCATCGGATAAATATTAAGTATGCGATTTACTTTATTATAAACGCGTGGGGCTTGAGTTACATTTTGGCGACTAGCAAAGATTGAGCGTGCTGAGTATGTAGGGGCTACTATGTCACACCGTCTTTTTTTTAGTTTGAAAGTTTTGGAATATTATATTATTGATCTAATGCAGGTTGGCACGTTGCTGGATTACCTTTCCAGACTTCAGGCTACTTCTGAGAAAATCAAGATAGATAAACATACAAAACTGTCAGAGATTGTATAGTACTGAGATAGGTTTGGTAGGAGAAAGGGCCTTTGCCGAACACTCAGACATAAATAAAAAATTAAAATAAACAAGACAAGACGAGACGCACAGGAACGTTCTTTGTGGCGTCACTTGGGGGAGGCCTATGTCCTTTGTATGATTTGATACGTTTTTATCATTACGCAAATATTTTTATAATATAAATATCAAACAATGGTGTGCGATTTACTTCCACAGACAACAACAGTCCTACATTCCTAGTGCTGCTGCCACAGCTACCGGACCAGTCATGTATCCGACGTTAGTGTTCCAGCCCTCGCCCATGGGAATGCAAACCTATCAGCAACCACGGTCTAGTACACCAGGGTGAGTGTTAATAATATCAGCATAAAACGACATAACAGTGCTCACGATTACCTATTAAATTAAATAATAACCAACTTATGACTGGAAATATATCAGAAGATATACAAGGTGTAACGTTAAATGCGCAAAACCTGAAATTAGTTTGTTCAGAATAACGAGCAGAATCAATTAAACCACTTCTTAATATAGGTTACATTTTTTCAAAAAAATCTTCCTTAAAAACTTCGAACTGTCTATTTATGAATAGGTCAAGCCATCACGTGCGCAAACCCGCTGAAATAGGTAAACAAACACAAATAGTGGTAATCCAATCAAATTTTCTCATACACGGGATAATAAAAGGTCTTATTTTAATGCAGATATGAATTTTAAACAAAGTAAATCTGCTCATAAAACCTTTATTTTTTTTTAAATGATTTTTTTTCTCGCATAATTAGGTCAATCGAATTAAAAATCATTTGGGGTGTCTGAGGTTTTGCGCATTTAACGTTACACGTTGTATAATCGAGGTTCTATTTGGTTACCGATCCAGTAACTTCGGGGCCACTTTTCTATGGGAGGCAGACAAACGATGAGGTGATGGTAAAGAGGGTCTGTATACTGAACAAACCAGAAATCACACAGATCTTACCCATCACCTCATCGTTTTTGACTAGATACAATTTAGTGAAGTCATCAAATGAAATTTTGTTTAAAAATTGTAATTTATTTTAATTTTATTGAAACGTTTTTTTGTTTGTAAGAAATGAATTCCTCCTCCTTGCGTCGTATTCCTCAATGCTGAGGGTCGTGACCTCCCTGCTTCATCATTGTAATTTTTATGGTGTTTTTTACATTTATTCGTGTCTCTGGCAGTGTGAAGGGCCTTGCATATCTGGTCGGACCAACGTATTGAGCTGCGCCCGCTAGGCCTTTTCGCATCTACTTTACCAGTCACGATTAGCCTTTCGAGGTTTCCATCGTCTTTTCTTGCAATGCGACCGAATTATTGCAGAATTTTGCGAAGACACTCAGACGACAACCGCGAGGAGTTTTTTTAGTTCACACCGAATGGGTGGATACGTTGATCCAAAATACTGTCCAAGGGATACGGAGCATTTTTTTTTTGCAGCACCACATCTCAAAGGCATCAATGCGTTTGCGATCTGCTGCTTTCAGCGTCCAAGTCTCAGCGCCATATAAGAATATCGAATAATACTAAATCAATCCAAAGATCAAAACAACCTGTTTTAAAAAACGGCAATTTTTAGTCGTCCTCTTTTGTATTTGATGACTTTTCTAGGAGTATTTTGTTGTGTTGATACCGAATATCAGTCTTTTTGTTTTTTAATTATATTGAAACCTCATAAAACTACAAATATTAATAGTAATGAATAGCACTGATCAAATAATCGATGCTGTCTTGTTTCTTTCGCCTAAGCTTCAACTGTGAGTTCTTTGGAAATTACTGTATTACTATCAATAAGATGTAGAAAGAATTTACAAACTTTGGTTAAGTCTCGAATTTTGGTTTATCACTGAAATTTTTCAAGTTATTTCAATGTGAAGTTGTAAAAGTGAATTTACGGATCATCAAACAACGATATTTTTTTTTCAAAGTTTTCATTGATATTTGGATAGGATTTGGCTGTTAATCAGCCAAAATCCTATCACCAGTACTACGGATTTGAGCCTTTTTTAATTTCCGAAACAGACTTATGTATTTTTACTTTTAATAATGCTATACTCTCTCTTTGTTACAGGTACTATCCATATATGGGACATTACATAGGTTATAACACGCCCCCGAGCCACACCCCACCATGTATGTAGAACAGTTAAAATATTATTTGTCTTAAAGGTTTTCTTTGTACACATGACTTGTACTATACTATAACGCCTGGGATTAAAATATGATGTATCGTTATAGGTGATGGCAGATTTTGCTGTGCGTCTACCATATTAAAGAACACTTAATATATTATTTAAGGGAGGTCGCCCACGGACCCTGACTTTATACCACTTCGCCCTCGTAACCTTGACTCGTCCACGGATGCCTGCAGCATCGATACAGCAGTGTTCTATAGTCATTACTTCTAGTCGTCTGCTTATGATGTTGTTTGTATTGGTGTGGTATCTTAAACCGGGTATTCGCTATGTTCGCAAACTAACTGTGCTCCGTGCATCTGTAACCGCTCTCATAGACAAGGTACACGCATCTCTATAACAGACACGCATAATCCACAGTCCTCTTGCGAACATTTATCCAACCGTGGAACGTGATTCTTCGGAATAAACGTGGTATTCTGCTTGCGTCCACGAACAGACTGAGCTCCTCTTTGTGTTCGCCCAAAAACTGCCGCCGGTACTTTCTGGAACGCGAACGAGTTGCCGTACGTAGAGCAGTTGCAGGAGTGCAGAGCGGACATAGTGTATCCATTTTTTAGCCTTTAGAAGTGACCCAGCAAGAATACGGTTGCGCATTGTAAATACGACAAACGGCGAAAAAAAGTGTTCATGAAACAATGCTGTTATTTTGAAAAATCATCGTGGGCACCCTCCCTCACTAACAAACAAAAGCAAATAATTAGCTCGTTGTGTGTCGCTATCGTTGAATCATTCCAAACAAACAAAGATAAAATTGAAATTCGTTAATTCATTGGTCATTTTCGTGCTGATGGAGGTAATATGTGAAGTCAGATTTCTTGTAGATTTTTTTTTATCCTGTGTAGGTACGAAAAGTAATTTATAATTTTGTTTTTTTTTTTTTACCTGGCTTGATATCTCCTATGTATAACGAATTCCCATATAATTTTAAGTAAAATGGAAGCAAACGTCTATTTTGTTTATAATTTACCAATTAATATTAGCACTATTACCTCACTTACCTTTTCCTTCACAAATACCTAGTTTTACTTTAGAAAGTGTTTTAGATTTACTGCCCGAAACAAGTAGTTTATATTAAGAAATGTGAATAATATTTTTTTATATGGTAATGTATAATGAAATTAAATTATTCAGTAAATAGAATATTAAAACATCTTAAAGCAATTTAATGCAGGTGGGCTTGACTGGTCGAAATATTATGTGGAGTTAGGTTATGGTGGTGAAGGCATTTGATGCCAAAGAATAAGGAGAATACCATGAGGAAAGTTTTGAGTATGAATGTGGATCGCTTGAATGGCTATACGTAATAGTGGAAGACCAAGGATTACTGGGACCAACTACTGAAGTGATGACTAATAGATATTTATACGAATGATGACGAAGAATTATGAAACTTTGGCCATACATAGCTGGCATGAAAAGAAAAAAAGTAAATCATGCCAATATTTTGCATTGGGTTTTGCACCAACCTCTCATAATAAAATTGGAATAAAAATAAGCAAATGATGATGAGTTATTTGTTTTACAGTTGTTGTACAAGAAAATAAGTAATGAAATGAAGAATTTGGTAGCAGAGTAATTAAAACACTTTTTTAAGTAACATTTTGAACCAACAGTATTACTCGTAATGTATTTCTTTGTAGTGTAATATTTATTACAGTTTGGTTCCATTGGTAGCCTTTACATAATTTTAATATTATTTTGTTTTATCCCGCAGATTACTACACTTCAAATAGTCCCCAGCTGCCAACGCCAAACTTACAAGCCAATACCCAAGGTGGTAGAAGTAATCCCACTACATTGGTGGGGCCACAGGGTACATCCGCAACCCCCACTGCGCCCACTGCCACGCTTCCTCACCCACAAGCTTCTACACTTATGCACCAAACTATGCCTGGTAACCATTGACTTCTATTATTAATGAAATGTTTTACTCCAACTCCTGGGTGAATTGAGAAGGTGAATCTATGACACAAACTATATCACTCAGCTTTGTCATATGTAATAATTTACCACCTGGCTTATTTCATGTCCTTGACTGAATTAGCACAATTCAGGTGAAGTGGAATTGAAAGTTAAGAAATAAATTGCAATCCTTTAATTTGTCACAAAACAATTCTTCACTGCGCAGCGAACTTTAAGATTTTTTTCTATTTTAAGATTTATAGATGTCCGTCTTTTCCATCATATAGGTACTCCTTAAAATGATATCCCGAAATAACATTGTTATTTTTTAAAATTAAATCTCTATTCTAGATAGTTATTTTACTGAGGTTGAGTTTTTAACAGGAATCTTTATGGCAGCTAAGTTACACTCAGGGTTACATCAGGGAAATTACAGCTTACAAAATCATATACAAGTTCTACTAGTATGCAATGGTAAAGCAGCATTTAGTTGGGAATTACATTGTTGGTGGTTATTAAAACACAAAAATTTAAATTTATTACGAACTAAAGTGGTATGGACGAACTACAAATTATTGATGATCATACTTTACCGTTATATTTTATGACGTCTTAGAAGTAATGAAGGACTACTAAGGCTGCATGCCTGCTACCTCTAATATTGATTAAATGATGAAAGCAGGATTAAAATAGTTATTAAACCAGTAGTTTTTATACTATATTTACACAATGGTGTGATTAGCGAAGCAAACGTGTGATCGGTTCGCTTGCCATTCGCGCCACTCGAGCGCTTGCCCAAGTAATCTCGTATGTTTACACATTCGCGAGTAAATTAACATGAACGGTTTTAGATGGTGAATTGTGTTGGTATCGCAATTGGTAAAACACCGTATAAGAATCCAGCTTATACTTCTTTATTTTAAATGATGTATGCCTTCGGTTTTGACCATCTTCCGTATATTATTCATCTCTAATGCGATCTTTCTATATTTTGAAAAAACGACTACCACCATTTTTGGCACTTTATTTTGCGAGAGCATTTTCAGGCAAGAGCTAGAAGTTTCACTTTCTAGTCTTTCCTTAAAATTCTTGTCGCATTCTAGGAAAACCGTTTTATGAAGCTAGATTAGATTAAATTAGTTGGCATATGTAATAGTGTAGCTGGCTGCCTAGATGAAGTCTGTTAATAAACTCGCCCTACATGAATATTATGAATAATCACTCGTAACTTACTTTCATGAAGCATGAATATCAGTCGGTTCTTGTCACAACTTTCGTATTAAAATTATAACAAGCAAAGCTACAATATGATGTAAACAAGTTATGTACGACATAGTCTTTTTCACATACATTGGGACATCTAGCGCTTATTACACATTGTGCTGTGCAAGTGACGCTAAAAAAGTAAGGCTCGGTTTGTTGTCTCTTGCTAGATATATAAGGTTATCATAATGACTTCATACATTTTGTACCCAAAAATTATAGTCAAAGTAGAAAATGTAATAATCATGTTATGTGAAATAGCATCCAAAAACTATATGAGCTGAGTTACGTCTGTTGTTAAATATCGAGCTAGAATTTAAAAGAATGTGGATCTTAGGTTGATGATCTTAATCATACTCTTAAGTGATAAGACCATCAGGTGTTCATCTTTATTTTTTTCAATTTACTTGTTCGTTGTTTTTCAAAAATATTACGATTACTTTGTCTGGAAGATATTACATTATTTTATCGGTAAGAGGTAAGATTCTCAGGCGAGTTCTGTAGGACTATGACCCTCATCTCTGCTGACTTGGCCGTATTCTGTAAAACTCTGGACTTGTTCGTTTTAATAGTAGCCTAGATGGTAGTAATTATACCATGATTGGGCAACTAAAAATTAATGATGATCTTCATCACTAGTTCGATGGCGAATCAAGTCAACTTTTATTCATCACAACAACTTTCCACCCGATCTCGAAGTTACGTTTCATACGAATATGAGCCATATTTGTATTAAGCGAACGATTTCCAATTTGCAACGATTGCCACATAGTCCTGCGAGCCAGTTAGCAGGTGCTTTTGAAAATGTGTATTTTCTATACAGAGGTTAAATTTGTTTGATTGTACGTCAAACTAAAAATCGAATTCGTAATATTTTTTACCTTGGTATAAATATTATTTGTCTAATAATGCCATGCTTTCACAATTATTGGCTAGCCCCAGTCGTTTTAAGTGTAACTCTTAAAACAGAATTATTTATACGCATTTTCCGGGTCATATGTCGTTCTATTAAATTCTTTCGGTAGTTTGGTGTCAGAAATACTTCGTCTTCCTCTTCGTAGTTTTGTTGTTTGATTGTTTCTAAAATTTCTCAAGTTGCAATAAATTCGTTGAGTAATTTAGAGTAGACCAAAGTGCTAAATATTCCCTTAGGTTTTTTATTTCTTACAAATTCATAAATAATTTTATTTTGAAAGAAGGAACATTGCCTGTATATATTACACGCGGTCGAAGGCGTGAGCAAAAACTAGCTTTTAATTCATCGTTCGGCACAGCAAAAGGTCTTGCTCTATTTACACAATTCTTTGAAATAAACAAGTGAATGAATTTTGGTTGGATGTAATCATTGGTCCCGTGTACGTGACAGAACCCGGTCGGCACGGAGCCCGAAAGGTCTTGTGATGTGAATGTGAAAAGTAGACGTTTACACGGAGTTCTTATAAGAGCGGCGCCATCAGTCTTGATATTGGCACTTTCAAACATTAGTGTGCATACACTAACAACTCCGTTTTTTGTCAGGGGCACTAGGCATTTAAGAATAGTTCCCTAAATTACAAATAAAAAAAAAAATTGTCGGCGAGGTTAAAAGTCTGTACATTGGAAATATTTTCTCAAAAAACGAGAAAAGCTAGAAAGAAAGCATTATTCGCGAATTATTGAACTCTGTCTGTTGGCATCACGAAAATGGCTGGACAGATTTACTCTTGTATATTTTCGGGTATATTATTATCTTTAAATCAAGACATTCGTCATTTGGATGCGTGGGTTCTGAGAAACAGTTTTAAGAGGTTATTTTTACGAGAAACGGAAGCCATAAACGAGTTAAGGTTTCGTTTAACGGAAAGGTTTAGTACAGTACATTTATTTAAGTTTTTATTTAGTCAATGTGGAAAATTTGATTAGCTACAGTTAATTCAATGTTGTTTTTGGTGCAATCGGACCGTAGTTGATCGACGAGATTGTAACATTACAGACATGTATTATGATTTATCATGAAAGCTATAGTCCGCTAAGCTATAGGCGCGATCGATCAACCGCTGTCTGATTGCACACCTATCATCATGATGGTCTTTGTGCTGTTTTCAGACTTCCACGCGGGCAGTGTCGTGGACAATGTCATAAAGAGTAGTGCATGTCTAGGTTGTACAAACCTATAATAGCATGATATTTTTATTTTCTGTTTTATTTTTGGTTACAAAATGAATGATGTCCTTACTTATATAACTGTTTTTTTTTTTTTTATGAACGCAGTGTCAGCCCAAATAAATGCTTTTGTTTTACATATTGATAGTATTTAGTGAATATTTGACTTAGTTGTAGCTCGATGTAGCCGGTTGCTCTTATTTCTAATCCACTGTAACCGGCGACTCTTAGGCACTATGCGGCCACAACTTGTGGCCGCAGCGTCCAAGTGAAATACTTGGCACGACGTGCTGTCGACGATTTACGGCCAAATCCGCATCTCGGTCGGATGACCGAGTAGTGCGAGAGGGTCAACAAGTAATGCAATACTGAAGAAAAAAAAAATTCGTTATCATTTTCAATATTTAGCTTTAAATTAAAAATAAAGTGTGTATGTTTTGCGAATTATTTTTTTATTGAGTAATGATGACTTGCATCACTTTGTTGTAATAACTAATATAATCTTGGCGACTAACACTCTAAAATGTTACAGTAGTCAATAAAAAAAAAAAAAAATCTCGATAATTTAGATAATTTATATTCCCGCTGTGGAATTGCTCTTCATAAAATTATGTAAATTGTGCTATTCATGTAGTTAGTTATATTTACCTTATTCAGATTAATATTATTTTTGTTCGAGATTATACCTATTACTAGGAAAAATTAAAACGGTCTTAAATTCATTTTGCTCTTAGGTATACGCCAAACTGCTCCAAAAAGAAGTCATAGAGTACCTATCATCGACCCTAAAACACGTGAGTAAAAAAGGCAAAAAAAAAAAACAATATACTTTTTTTTTAACTAAGCAACTACTATTCACTATTTTATTTTATTTACAGAACAAGAAATTTTATCAGATTCATTTACCAACGATAATAATTTTTTAAGCAGCGAAGCTAACGATCGACACACCCCACAACCTCCTGTGAGTATATCAATTTATTATTTTCTTCGAGTTTCGAGGTATCAATATGCCATAAAGTTCTATTATCTACTTTTATCAAGGGAAATAGTTGGTGCAGTATTATATGTAAAAAGAGTAATGATAACACTTTGCAACACGATTTTGGTACCCGCTTAACTGATAACTGAAATGAAAAGGTTCCAAACATATGAGGTATCTATCACGTCTAGTTTTCGAGGTATGTGCCAATCATTATTTCAACTACCCTCCCTTAAGGAGATGCAACTCGACATACATTTTCACTGTTTTTCAAACAACCGCTCTTACGCGATACTCGAACGCATGTTGCTAAAAAAGTTATGAGTTTACATGTGGATGGACGGCGGGGGAGAGGGAGGCCAAAGAAAAGATGGATGGATTGTGTGAGAAGTGATATGAAAGAAAAGGGAGTTAGTGATAGCGTGACGAGTGACAGGACAGAATGGAAGAAAAAAACGTGTTGCGCCGACCCCAAATAAAACGGGACAAGGGCAGGAAGATGATGATGCTCTTACGCGATTATGACGTTATTACACATTTTTCATTAGATATTTTGGAAACACAGTATTTTGGGGATATTATCTATGCTTCTATTGAAATCAATTTATAAATTTTGTGTTAAACTAATCCAGTAACGACTTCTGATAATCTGCTATTTTGCATGAACTTTGACACTTCATAATTTAGTCAAAAATTTAAAAAGTCAAAAAAGTAATACAATAGAAGCAAAAGAATAGCCTTGCAAATTTTATCAAGATTCTAATGCCCTGATCACACGTACCGAGTAAACGGGCGAGACAGCAAAATGGCTCTCGGCCGAGACAGTGATGTAAGCGAGTAGCTGTTCACACACATGTTATTTTTAACATGTGTGAACAGCTGTGCCAATTTCTATTGGCACAGTCAGTTCAGTTCTGTTGAGACTACCATTCGGCAATTCCAACACTTTTAAACAAAAATTATCCAAAGAAAAGGCGTCATGACGACATTCATGTGGCTGAGTGGAGAGACGGTACACGTTCGGACCTGCCGAGTGAGCGAGCGAGACATTGCGGCGGGGAAGTGGGAGGACGGGCACTTGGCCTAGGAAGTTGAGCGGGTGCCGAGCTACTGTCTCGCCGCTTTGCTCAGCCGAGCACTCGGCGCTGTGTTTACACGTACGAGAGCACTATCTCGCCCTTTTACTCAGTACGTGTGATCAGGGCATAAATGACGACAGTTTTTATCAAACCCTTTGAGTTAAAAAAAAAACACTTATTTTCTTGGAACACGATTTGTAAAATAATAGAGTAAATCACGGAATTACTGAATGGTAACAGAGTTTTCAGGTTTTATCTCTCTATTTTTTGCGTTGCCTTTTCGTCAAACATTATGTTGGATTGAGTTAGATGAAGTAACAAGCTTTTATACCATGCTCGAAGTTTACGATAGGCGAGTGGAAAAGCAGCATCTTAAGGCGAAGAAACAGTTGACGTTATTGATTATAATACATTTTTATTGTTTTGTTTACAAATTGCATTTATTCGATAACCGCGATTATCTTTGTACGTATTTATTTGAAAATCCAACATGACTATTAAACTAACTTGTTGTTCTAACTGCAAATATACATCAAATAAGTGTTATGTTTGTAGACAGTATATCTATATTACAAAATATGTTTCCAAAAAAGTGAGAAGTGATCAAGTTTTACTATATTTTGTACACTGAGACCAAAAGTCTGGTCAATTTTGTTAGATTTTTTTAAGTTATGTTTGGTTTCTTTCGAGTTTTAGTATAATTTGGCACATCCACACAGAAAATAAATGAGACATGAAAATGTGAATACCTATCATATATACGAAAACCTGACATTTCAAAGAGGGTACCTGTTTTTTTTAATTGGTTGCACAGTGTTATCAACTCTTTAAGCAGACTTCGCTCAAAAACGACTCGATGATTAGCTCACTAAAAGATAACGGACTTTTTACAAGTCGTATCGAGTGTTGTATCAAGTTGAATATGTCATTAGAAAGGCCTAAATGCTATTTTTTTTTTGTTTGTAAACTATAGTCGAACTATTTTCAGATGTATGCAGGGAAAGAATTATTATTGATTTCGTTTCTGTGGCAAATCATCTATATGAAAAATGTTTTTACTTTATACACTCAACTTGACATCGATTTTTTTTTCTACCTAGTTTTTGTCTTAATGTTTGGTTGACGTTTAATACATGTCATATAAAACATATAGTGCGTTTCACGTAAGAATTCCCTTCGTAGTAATGTTGGCTCCCCTGTCTGTCTACTGAAATAAATAAAAAAAAGAAAAGAGTTGCCTACTCTAGCAAAATTGTTTCACGAAATGCGAAACAAAATCGATTTTAACAGTAGTAGCTTCACTTTATGAAGAATAATGAGGGCGATGGGATTTTATTTAAAAAAATGCGGGTCTAAAAGGAAGGTGTTAATGGAGAGGTATATTGTGGCGTGTCGTTTTCGGTATTTGAAAGAATTGCGAATCGAAATGTAGCTCAGCGTCCGTCTCAACAAATACTACAACGTCGAAGTATCTGTGTAGACAAAGAAACAGACAGGTATAATTTAAGTTGGAGATGATAGTGATTCTTCTGATGGTAACTGTGATAGGGAGTCATTCAAATATTACGTAAGCACTATAGGGGGAGGGGGGGGGGCATATTGCTTATTTTTGATGACATGGGGGGGTGTCTAGATGGTGATTACGTCAGCAGTATATATTTTTATTAGTTTTTTAAGAGAACGATCTCGATGTTCCAAAATCACAAGAAAATGAGCAGATACACATCACTGAGCAGCAAACATCCAATGCCGTTGAAGATTTAGAGTCATGGATTCGTGTATCATGGACTCAGGACTGTTAGTTTAAATTAATAAGGCAAAATTTTAAATGTAGTTTGTTTTTTTTTTTCCTTTATTTCAAGCCTATTCCTTATTTGTAGACTAACAACTAGTGCTCATAAATTAATAACGAAACCAACACATTGACAAATACTTGTACCAAAGTCTACGTAAGCATCGGGGAAGGGGGTGAGAGCTTTGCTTACTTTTGCTGACAAGGGGGAGAGTTAATATTTGCAAAAAAACTGCTTACGTAATACTTGAACGGCCCCTAGCAATTTCTCCGGTGTGGTACCCTTAGATGAACACAGTTATTTTAAAAAGCTTATTCTTTTGATTATATCACAAAAACTCCTATAGTTACAATTATCATAATATGCTTCTGTCGTTTCTACAAAGGGTATGGTTAAATATTAGCTAGTCAACAAACATAACAGTAAACATATCAGTTAATCTCCCTAATATTAAGTAATTTCATTGCTAAAAATATAGCAACACTGTTTTTCCGTATTGCCAACATTACGGCGAAGGGAATTCTAACGTGAAACGCACTATAGCTCTTATTGTTTTGTACATTCAGTGGTGTAACTTATTAAAATACCTATTCAGTGATTGGCTACTTAAGAAGTTACGATTTTTTTTGTACTTTACCGCCAATTGGTATTTATTTATTTATTTAATGTCAGCCATTTCGGTTTTATTAAATCAAAATCGAGCTAATAACCATCGCACGATTAAGGCGATAGACACAATTGATTAAACTCTTTCATAACTACGTTCGTTTAACATATTTTTAACTCGCCAAACCTTATAGTCATATAACAAGACTTGTTGTTTATGATGTTAGTAATACAGTCCAGCAAGGTTGTTAGTGTTTTACAAATAACCCTGTATAGTAAAAAAACGAATATGGTCTTTCGCTGCATATATCAGACTAGTAGTTCAATACGATAAAATCAAGGCATTGAAATGACCTTTAAATGGCATACACCACAACTTGATCTGACATTGGTTATGGAGCCCATGGCCTTTTACAATATGAACCGACTCATGGTGCGATTCGAAAAAAAAAAACAGATGGTATCGAATAAATTTGTTTTTTGTTACGTTTGAGCACTACATGCTGTACTATTTCAGTCTAATTTTAAGATAATTTTACATGTCGACTTTAATATTCTTTATTTCAATATAGTAGTGTTTTTTGGGTCAAAGTAACTCTTTTTGTGCAATATAACTATGGGCGGGGGAACAAAAAAGCGAGAGAAGAATTCAATGAATACAGTCGAGTAATGTGAGAGTCAGAATAGCGGGTGTACCTCAGCTAGAGACCGCATACCGAAAAAATATCGGTTATAACGGTTAACGGTATGACGTCATACCTTTTCATTACACTAAAGCTTTGGTTTCCTAGGATAGCGGTGCCGTCATATAGCGGCCGTAATACAGCGGTGAATGACGTTACTAGAACGTTGTCTATGTAAACATAATGGCGCGGTTTCCTAGAGAGCGGTAACTGACACCGTAACGTAAAAAGCGGCGCCGCCATTTGCATGACGGCCGTCTTGTCGGTGTCAGATGGTTTCGTGAACGTTTCATTGATAGCGGTGAGCTATTAAAAATACGGATTTGTGTTTTTTTTTTCCGGAACAACGACTACTTTCCTTTTCTGATGGTAGTTCATCCTCCAAGTAAATTACTAAAGCTAAATCAAGGTTGTCCATTTTCTATCTTGGATACTATTCGTTTGACGTTTGTTTTAAAAAATGACTGACGGTGTGTTAAAACGGCCGTGGAACTTTCCACATGTCACCGTAAAGACGGCCGCCTTTTTGCGTCCGTAATATTACGGCTGCTATATGACGGCACCGTTTTCTTAGGAAACCAAAGCTTAAAATCTAATTATTCAGTGTTAAGTTAGTTTGATATCTCTCATTACTCCAAAGCGGGCAGGCCGGAAACTTTTGGACCTTACTACGTATTTTAAAGCTAGGTACTGAATAGTACATTTTACATACATTTTAACATTAATTACTACAAATTATTTTGCTAAGGTATACCCGCCATTCTGACTCACACTCAAGTAATGTGTGGCGTGTACATCTAAAATGAGCCTTGTAGTAATGTTATACATCGCTCCGCATCATCGTGCCGCCTCCTTCTCTCGCACTGATTTGGTGGAAGAGGTCACACGTATTCACGTTGCCACTTTACTTCTTCGCCCGGCATGCTACATCTTTGATGTAAGGCACCCGTATGTGTGTCCCCCTCTTTGAGGCGTGGCTGGAAAGACCTCACGGAATCCTTACCTTCCGTATGACGCAGGTCCTCACCGGACAATTTCGGGAGGTTCCTGCACCAGATTCGTGCGGAAGTGACGTCCAGGTGTCGCCACTGTGCGGAACGCTCGGAGGACACGGTGGAGCACACAGTTGAGGTGTGTCCTGCTTGAGCGGCGGAGACCCCTCGCGCCGGGCCTTGGTTCAGGCCATGGTCCGGAGCGAGGAGTGGCAAGCGGTCGCCTCCTTCTGCGAAGCAGTAATGCTAGGAAAGGAGGACGCCGACCGCATCAGGCAACGGCTTCGGGATTCCAATCCCAATTTCCGGCCACCGTAGACGCGGAGTAGCGGACCGCGACCTATGGGTATCTCGCTGTCCGACCGTCCGGTAACGGAGTTGTTTAGGCAAAGCTCAGCGCAGATGTCGCTGCGTACGCTTGACCCAGGGGCTGCGTTCAAAAATAACCAGAGTCGAGTAGAGTTTCAGCCCAGGGTCGCTCATAAATAACTCGAGTAGCTACCCTAGAGTTGAGCAGTGTAGGTTAGACAGTTCGCATTCAAAAATGCCAGAGTAGAGTTATCACCCCGAAATCATTACAGTTAACTCTAAACTTATTTTTGAACGCAGCCCAGAATAAAATAATCCCTGCAATAATGGTTATTTGTCACTGTCATAGATATTGTTTATTATGGGTCAAGCGTATAAAGCGACACCTGGTGGCGGAAAAAAGTACTATCCAGTAAACAACTCCACTGTCTGGACCGAGCCGAGAGAGTTAGTTTCGAAAGATAGCTAGAGCTCCGGTATGAAAGCTTGAAGGAACGGGGTGGGTATTTAGTCAGTAAGAGTCTGACACTATTTAACGCTCCGCTCAAAAGCGGGGGTTGTCATTAGATGTTGATGATTTCCCCACCATAAAAAAAACCCGTATGTGTAGAGGTTAGCACAGGTGCCACGATAATCTCAGCAATTGAAGATTCATAAAATTTATTAATAGCACTGTAGTCTATTCACATTAAGAAAATAGTGACTTGTCGTTGTCATTCGGCTCATTTGCCACACCCCTTGAGCAAATAGAGAGCAATTAAATCACAGAAAATCAGACAGTATGGACGCGTCTTTTGTCAATTTTAAAAATTAATACCTCACCTATTCGTAATAATAAAAATGGGAAATCTGACGATTAGAATTAAATAATAAGATAATTACTTAAATTTTTGAACATGCTGTGTAATAAAAAACTTACTATAATGGTTTAAATTTTACCTCAGTATGGAATACACCTTCACTTTGCAGTAGCATTGATAAGTTACTATTTTCTGAACCCGAATGGACTAAAGTAGGAAATATTATTGAATCATCTTGCTTGCTGTTTGTAAGAAAATGACGATAGAACATGCCTATCTTTGATAATGACTGAAATAGTATAGTTGTCGACTATTACCAGCAACAAATAAAATATTGATTTATTGAATTATTGTCTACTCACGGCAATTGTTACACCACCGCCACGTCGACGAGTACGCGATTGATTGATGGAGCTGAAAAAATCTCGTTCAAAAAACATACAATTGAAGTAATTTTCCTACCTATCGCATATGGTTGAGCACTGATCGCTAAGTGAGTTCTACTTTATGATAAACTAAGGTTCTACGTTTAATCGTATTCAGTAACTTAACAGTTAAGAGTCGTGCTATACTACATTTTCGATAAGAAAATAGTGATTCATCTTATCACTCAGCCACGCTCCTTGTCCAATTAGATCATAGTAAATAAGAAGCCAAGAATTGCGCCAGAAATCAGCATTATTATCCTTTCTTCAATATCTGTTTTCTGATGAAAAACAACTAAAATATAAAATAAATTAGACGAGAGAAAATTTCCTATATTTATGTATCGACTGCTTTTTTTTTTTGTATGACGAATAGTTTTAGCGAACGAGCGCCGCAAAGTACTCCAACAAGTTTAAAGTAGTACATTTTGATGCAAGTGAGCAAACTTTGTTGAGGCAGAATAGACGCCCGAGCCCAAAGACTGCAATGACAAAGCCACGGGTCTCGAACCACGTTTTTTCAACAGACTTACTAGTAAAAAAATAAAAATATTTTAAAATAACATACTATGGCAACCAGTAGAATATGTTGTAGGGCGCCGTGTTATATTTTTTGGAAATGTGTCTTACTGATATTAAATAGAGAAACTCGGCTTTGACTATAGGAATTTAACTACATTTATAGCAGTTAGAGGCCAAAAGAAAACAAAAGAGAAAAAGATAAACAAAAAACCACTTGTGTGTCAAAGACTGTTTCTGATCCTAACGGCAGGGGCAATAGGAACCAGTTTTCGAGCAGTTTCGCCACCACCAAGAAGTAGTGTGTGGTTGATTCGTTTTTTTATGCCAAAATATGTAGGAAAGTGGCGCTGGTACGCTAAAACTAGATATTAATTAAACAAAAAAATAAAAATGTTACGATTATGTCGTAGGAGGATATATAGGAAATTGTCTCTAGTTTAATTTATTTTACAGCTATTTTCATTGGAAAATAAGTCGGAAAATAAAAAAACTGATTTTGGGCGCAATTTTTTCAATAAGGCAGTACAAGCGGCGAAGATACAAGGTGGCTCAGTGGAAATTCGAAAAGAAAACGTTGAGATCTATAACTCTCGGAAAACTTGCCAGGTATTAAATATCGTAAGATTTTTAAGAAATTTAATTCTTTTAAAATTTATTTCCATTTTTGCATATTTTTTAAATTCATCTCGACAGTTGATTCCTCAAAACTCGTGTCAATTAAACGAACCTTTTTTAAACCTTTCTGAATGAAATGTGTTTTGATTCAAACACGTAAATGTTAACTGATTTTTACTGCGGATCTCAATTTTTAAATTATCCAATATACGAAATATTTTTTTTTCTAAAAATCAATTTATCCACCAGTTTATTTACTTTTTGGACGCTATCTTAAAACGTAATTGTTAATAGAAAAAGTTATTATAACAATAATATATTATTATAGCCTAGATTTTTTTATTGTGTTTTGCAATATTCTGATATAGCATAAAACGTATTATACGTTTGACTTTAAAATTAACATTTGACTAATAGTTTCCATGAAAGGGCTTGTTTATCACTAGAATATAAGTCGTTGTTGGATACCAATTTCGAAACCGAATAAACTAAACAAATTTTACGCTTGACCAAATCAAGTTAAAAATAAAAGCATTATTTCTCACATAATTACGGTTAAAACACTTTTAAAATAATAAATCTTTAAATTTATTTAAACTTGATTTCAAATTTAAATGTATTTACTATTCATTATATACACAAACTGCAGCGTGAATAGTGTTAGGGTCAACTAGTTTATTTATTATCATTATTTTGCTATAAACTGCTTAAGTTTAAATTGGATACGATTAAATGTTGAACCTTAGATCCTTGCTCACTATGCTCTTTTTTAATGGCTGTGGCGGTGGTATAGCTAGTGTTGCAGCTATAAGAACTATTAAAAAAAAATTGTAGATATTTTCTTGGTATCAATCGGTACTTCGGCAGTCCATCAACCCTCGTTATAATAAAAACAATTGATTTTGGTCTGCCGACTCTATACCAGATTCTAGCTCAAGAAACTCATTATTGACTGACCTGTTGGTCTAGTGCTTAGTGGAGCTGACTGCTATGCCGGAGGTCATGGGTTCGATTCCCACCCAGGACAAATGTTGCTGAGCATGATCATTTGTTCTGTGTCTGGGTGTAATTTATCAATAATCAGTGTGTATTTAGAAATATATAAGAATGTTTATCAGCTGTCTAGTACTCATAACTCAAGCTCTGTTTAGCTTGGGACTAGACGGCGTTGTGTGATAGTTGTGGAATATTATTATATATATATATATTATTTATCGTCGGTGAGACAAGTGCATTGAGTAGGTTAGTCATCGAACGTAAAAGCGAAGTCTGCAGCAATCGAAATAGTAGCACGTAAAGAATGAGCTAGTTGTAGCCACTAATATTGTAACATGGCGATTGCACCATGAGCCACGACATCTACGGGCCAAGCTTTATATCCGTTGCTGTATATAATTTTAAAACAATTTGACATAAAATTTATCATGTGGTGGTCAAGAGCTGTACAGGAGGATGGCAAAAAAACTATGGAATCTGATCTACCCCTCTACTAACAATGAATTACGTTTGATAAGTTGGTGACTTTTTGATTTTTCCGCGCATTAATTTTGAAGGTAACATAGCTCTCGTTAACTGTCATCTATTACTATACTACTTTCAAAATTTGTTTCATTACACAATGAAACGTCCGAGTGCCTTCGCAAAGTTCTACAATACTTGTGTGTAAATGTGGCCGACATTGCAAGGAAGGACGGTGGCAACCTCGAAAGGCTCATGGTGATCGGCAAAGTCGATGGAAAAAGGCCCCGCGGGCGCAGCCCTATACGTTGGTCCGACCAGATCCGCACCTCTCTTGACTCTACGATGTATAGTGTACTTCACATCGCCAGAGACAGACACAGATGGAAAGACATCATAAGGGTTAAAGTGAAGAAGCAGGGAGGTCACGACCCTGAGCATTGAGGAATATGACGCAAGGAGGAGGACACAATGAAACAATGAATTGTTTGACAGCCAATGGAAAGCAGAAAAAAAATGACACGGTAGCGTCAATTCCGCGAGGAGATGCAACGCCGGGGTGAAAGTCCGCTGCCGCGACAGGTCACGGCATGGCGGACAGAGCTCCGGTGGGAACTCATGGTGAAATGGCGTCAGCTACTATCGCAACCCAGTGCGGGGCACGCCACAATTATGGCGGTAAGTCCCCTCTTTGAGGCGTGGCTGAAAAGACCTCACGGCGTCCTTACCTTCCGCATAACGCAGGTCCTCACCAGACATGGCACGTTCGGGAGGTTCCTACACCGAATTCAAGCGGAAGAGACGCCTGGGTGTCGCCACTGTGTGGAACGCCCGGAGGACACGGTGGAGCACACAGTCGAGGTGTAGCCTGCTTGAGCGGAGCATCGCCGTGCCCTCGTGGCGGCAAAGACCTCTCCCGACGGGCCTTGGTTCTGGCCGTGGTCCGGAGTGGCAGGCGGTCGCCTCCTTCTGCGAAGCAGCAAGCTAGCAAAGGACGACAGCCGACCGCATCAGGCAACGACGCTCTGGCCGCCGCCGGGATCCCGATGTCCGGCCACCGTACACGTACACTTGCGGACGGCGAGCCATGGGTAGCTCGCTTTCCGATGGTCCGGGAACTGTCCGGACCGAGCCCAAGACGTCGACGGCGCGCACTGTTCCCGCGCGCTAGCCGGGAAGGCCCGCAACGGGATGGGCCCAGCCGTGTCGAAGCCTACTGGGCTCAGGGTAATCCGAAAGGGGGCTCGAGCCCCGGTATGAAGGCTAGAAGGTACGGAGTAGGTTTTTAGCCAGTAAAAGTCTGATACAAACTCCCGCTCCGCCCAAGAGCGGAGGTTATTGGATGATTTTCCCCAACATAAAAAAGCGTCAATTTTTTTTTGTTGCCTAGTAATTATACCTATATCGTCGGTGCGTTCACAAATAGAAACTCCACAACATCCAAACCTGGAACAACTACCTGTAGGCCATACAAGTGTTCGTTCGGTGCGTGAATCGAACCTGCGACACGCAACATAGAAGCCTATCGCTCAGCCACTGCGCCAACCTGGCCGTCACCAGACTACATGATGCATTTAGGAGAGTGTGCGCAGGATTTGCACGACTTGATTCCTCATTCTCAATTCTACCATCAGACAACCCGACGTACGGTGAATATCCACCCTTACTTATTGAAACCTCTACGGTCCGGACTAAGCGTTTCGCCTCGTCGTTTATACCACGTACGTCGAAGGACTGGAACAGTTTGCCTGCTGCGGTCTTCCCGTCCGATTATAATTTGGGTGTCTTCAAGGCTAAAGTGAACAGGCTCTTAATCAACTAGTGCGCCTAAACATCAGAGATTGCATCACTGCTTACCATCAAGTGGGATCGCAGTCAAGCACTAGTTTATATCAATTTAAAAAAAAACCATTAAACGAAATTGGTAAAAAGGATTGAATGTCAACGTTCGGGTCGTTCAAAAAAGGTCCTCACGCCCGAAATTGTAGTGGATACATCCAATTTTACATAAATATTTGGAAATGAAGAAGCTATCCTCGCGATGAGACAATTTCAATCTTCTAAAGTGGTCACACGACTGTTTGGCTGCACTCTGAACGATTTTTCCGTCGTTTCATAATCGTTGACAAAACGTGTATCTACCACAACATACCAGAGAAGAAGGAACAATTAAGACAGTGGATTTTCTGCACCAAAGAAAGCAAGAGGTCTGACAGTCAACAAAGCCACGCAGCAGCCAAGCAGCTACGGATTAGTACTGTCCATGTATTGTCCCATCCCCAAGATAATGTATGGGTGCACACTGCACATGTATACTCCGCATGGCAAAAATCCACAGAATGGTCTACCAGCTGCCTCCTACTCCGACTTCTTGATTTTTCTCCAGATGAAAACTATCTTTTGTTTTTAAACATATGCCTGTTTTGAGGACCTTGAGAAAATCTATTATTTGGAGGAAATCATTATTATTTTTACACCGTACGTTAAATATATGAAGAAATTTTGGGATATAGTATATAAGTTTATTTGTCAAAAAAATTATTTTGGTCGAAAAGTCACTAAATTATCAAACTGCCCTCGTAAATCAACGTAATAATCCAAGTGAATCTCGTAAATCAAACATGTATTCCTATATGAATAGGTAATATCAATGATTAATCGTTTAAATATTTTTTAGATTCCGTTTGAGAGAATTTAAAGAGTTGAATTGACTTCGTACTATGTGTTTGTATGCATTAAGAAAAAACCGAAATTACAGGAATATTTCATTAGCCAATCTAATTTGTTTATAATTAGTAAAGAAGATATTTGGTCAGCTTGAATTATGTGTTTGCAAAATAAATAGTCATAGCCAAAACGAAATACAGTAACGCCTCTCATTACGAAGGCCCCGTTGGGCAGGGTTCTTTTGAGCTTTAATTATATTTCGCTCTAAAATGTCTTGTTAGGAGGATTACTTGAATAATAATAATTTAGGTGGCCTTACAAAATAGGCCTTTTCTCTAATGTTTCCTTTTTTGTATATTTCCTTTTTTGTATTGTTTGATTGTATTAATTTAATATTAGTTGCCAGTCGTATTCTAACATTTATCTCGACGCTTAAAAGCTTAATTTTACAATTGTAGTTAAAAATGATAATTATGGCATGATTTTGCTCTCTCAAAATCAAATTTGGTTTATGTTTAAGTGCATCATAAATAAATTTCACAGTGCGAGTTCTGTCTAGTCTCCCTTGTGTAAAGCGAGGTGTTACTGTATTGGCGTATCTGTAGTCGTACTATTTGATCGTTAAAATTTGAATGAACAACACGGTACTTCAGCAAAAACCGAAACTCAAAAATGTTAACACACTTTACTCTCCGAACAAACAAAATGGTTAAAATACTGTGATTAACATTTTAAAGCTTATCTAAATTGTATTAAGAGTATTTATTCCGCATGGTGTTATATATGTTACCGGCAATTCGTATTATCCGGTATTCTATATAATACCCAAGGCAATGTATAGAATAGCTAAAATGTGCAGGTAGTGTAGGTAATGTGAAATATTATTTACTTTATACATTGCTAGTATAGAATTACTATACCAAATGCGCAGCCGGTGATGTGTGTAAAACATGAGAGCAGGGAAGAAGGTCACGTAATTTTAGGGCACCCCTACACGGACAGATTATGTTCGAAGGCTAAGACTGCAGAGCGGAAAGAAGCTCCCGCCGTTGTCTTTGTGATATTTTTTTATAATCAGGGAGATAACTGATTTAATAGACACTAGAGTAGGTTTTTTTTAAATAGTAAATAAGGTAAAAAATATCTACAAAAAAATACATAATGTAGACCAGGTTTTCCTCTAATAGTAGAGGATACGATTAAAAACGATCTTCACCGGTCTGTTTATTGGATGAAACGTAAATAATATAGCGCGGGTGGGCTGCCTAAGAAATTCCTGGCCATTTTTTTTTTCACCTTAGCGAATATGCTTTCAGAGTAGTCCCATTTTTTCGAAATCTAGTTCTGATGGATCCCCAGTAGGCTTGACCCTGCTGGGCCTCCTTCACGTGTCCTACAAGTGGGTGAAGATACTAGTATTGACATACCTGTTTATACTTGGCAACCCATAGTTACGCTTGGAAACAAATAAGCAACCCAACGTTTTTGTGTTCTAAAGGCTTCATACTTTCGGTTAGTATTAAAGGAGAGGTCAAAAGGTCAAAAGTGGGCTATTATACCGAAGAAATTTGAACACCAATGTGATATATCTTATAAGAAAAGTTTTATATAATATGCAACTCGATTGTGTTTAAAAATAATTTTTTCAGTCCTCAGTTTGTGTAAAAAACTCAAATGTTTTATTAAATATAAAACGCACATTTTTTTGTTTATTCAATTCTACGCAAGAGGATTATTTAAAATGTTACTGAAATTGTCGTATCTATTAATTCATGAATCCCCAAGCGACCACCGGTGGCCGCGCATCTATTGTCTTACTATTGTGTCTCTAATTGACGGTATCTGAAGGGTTAAATACCTTAAAGTGGTTCATCATGACTCACATTTTCACTGTTTTTCATACAACCGCTAATTACGGATAATGACGTTATTACACATTTTTCATTACATATTTTGAAAACACAGTATCTTGTGGATATTATCTAGGTTTCTAAAGAAACCAATTTCTAAATTTGTGTAAAACTAATCCACTAAAAACCTCTGAAAATGTCCTATTTTGTATGAACTTTGACACTTCATAATTTGCCTAAAAATTAAAAAAAATAATACTATAGAAGCCTAAAAAAAAGTAATCCTCTAGAGACCTTGCAAATTTTAATCAGATTCTAAATGACGACAACTTTTCCCAAAAACTTTTAAGGGTTTAAAAAAAACAGCTATTTCCTGGAGCAAGTTTTGTGAAAGTTTTCGAGTAAATCTCGGAATTACCGAATACTAACAGAGTTTTCAGTCGTTATCTCTCTTTTTTTGCGTTGCCTTTTCGTCAAACATCGCGTTGGATTGCATTAAATGAAGTAACAAGCTTTTAAACCATTTTCGATGTTTACGATAGGCGAGTGGAAAAGGACCCTCTTAAGTTTTAATTATGATATCAACTGCCGTTTTACGAAATAACGACAAAACAAATGAATTGTCATATTAATGCAATATCAAAACGTGTCGAAAGGAGATCAAATCCGTAAATGTCAGATTGACAATTTGCAACTTGACGTTTGATGTTGAAATAAACACACAGATACACTATACGTCATTGAATTACACAAACATTGATACAAAGTTATACTGACACGTCAATTACCACAGAGTTGCTAACCCTATAAAATAATATATAGTGATACAAGTTTAAAAAAACGGAGGACTGAAAAATGTTATTAAAAGCTCAAAAAAATCAAGATAATTACGCTCTTTCAGCCTGTATTAGTCAGATTGCTGTTCTCGTCGTCTCCTTTATTTGTTAAACACATCGGTGCATTTAAAAAAAAGTCAATTTTTAATTAACAGTTGTTTGGCCAGGAATTTCTTAGGCGTTATATCTAATAAACAGACCGGAAGGTCGTTCTTAATCGGATTTTAGATTATAACAAACCTTTTCGGTTTTATTAATGTAGTTACAATAGTATTGAAAAAAAAAATGAAAAATACCTGCTCTAGTGCTTATTTAGTCAATAAACAAAGTAACACAGGGAGATAGAAAGCTAAATTCAAGTCAACAGTAATAATACATGTCACTGATGTAATAACATAAATTATTTCGGAAATACCTCCTAAGAGCCGTTGACCCTATCTTATCCTGCTACACTCTTTATTAAGTACCACTGTAGTGGTACTTAAAAAGAGTGGGTACCTCTGCGTGACTTAAAGTGAGGCTCCTATTTCCGAATAGTTATAAAAAAAGTAAGCACGAAGGCTCCCTGATTAACCCCCTGATCTAACTTGTCCGTGTCTGGATACTCTAAAATTACATTACCTCCTCTGCTCTTGTCTTTTACCATGATGATGCTAGAACTACATAAGACTGACACTCACTTATTTACGCCTGATTTGTACGTAGAACGACGTCGCGTGTATCAAGTGTAGCTCTTACAAGTCTAGTTTCCATAATAAATATATGGAGACCGGCGCGCCCAGATTGGCGTGTGTGGCACACGTGTGAGCAGTGTAGTTCTACCTGTAACATGTTTTGTTTGCCCGTTATTTTATATGTGGGTTAGTTAACTTTCTTTTATATGATATAAACCAGTGCTTGACTGCGATCCCACCTGATGGTAAGCAGTGATGCAATCTTTGATGGTGAAGCGCACTAGTTTAAAATTATTAATATAGGCCAAAATCTATTTATTTTACACATTGCCGGTGGATTACCAGGTACTCTATACAATCCCTAGGAATTGTACTCATTACCTAGGTAAAGTATAAAATGGACAATCATATTCATAATATTTAATACATTGCCTGGACGCCCCAGGTATTATACATTGCCTAGGTATTGTATAGATTACCTGAACTATACAGTTTGCCGGTAAAAGCTGACCAAAATCTCAATATGTAGTTGGTAGCCGTTTTATTTCTTAATTGTCTGCCTGCGAATGGATATCATGAAGTCTCATGAATTTTGGAACAAAATGTGAAATTGAATTATCTGAAAGAAATATTTTGCTATATTTGGGTAGAACTCATCCGTCTAAGCATTTTTTTTTTTCACTTTTAAGCTGTTGGAGCGGTTAGTTGAAATAGAAGCCGCGCGTATCCTATAAAACTTAGGATATATCAGGGACTTACAACACCGATTATTTAAATATATATACTTTTTATATTCAGTTAAAAACTATTTGTTTAAATGTATTGGTTATGTTAGACTACAAAAAACTCAACGACTTTATTTAGATCACGAGACAATTTTGAACGATAAAACAAGAATGTAGTTCTTTCTTAGTCTCTTGTATTTTAATTTCTGTATCGTGACCAAAACAACTGTGCTCCTCGGGAGACAAAGAAAGTATGAATACAATTGTTTTCGTGCGTAGTTTAGTACTGGAAATATGAAAAACACTTATGGCAAGAAATATGGTAATTATTAACGAAAATTTATCGAGTCCGGTCGATTCGAAGCCGCGCGACTTCTTGAATGCTAAAAAGAGATACGAATAAAACTAAGGTCATTGGCCTTGGTTCTTGGTTATTTAAATTTGAAAATTGGTTCTTTTACATAAATCTACTGTATAAATAAAGAAAAATTAGTTATTGTTAGTCAAATAAAAACTTGTATTACGGGACCTAAAGCTAAAATTAATTAATTGATCTCAGAATTTATTTACTTACGCTAAGTTGCTGTGTTTATAAATGATTGGCAGCGATTCTGCAATCTCACAAGCAAGTCGATCAATATTGTTAGTAAACGAAATATAATAAAAGAGAGTCATACCCAATGAAAATATTTAACGTATGTAACTCAAAATCAGGTACAACTTTTAGCCTTACGATAATATCATATAAACGGCACTTAAAACCTCAGCCAACGGCTTGAAATCTTTTCTAAATTTGTACTAAAAATGTCCTTAGACGGATAGTTTATTTTTTTTAATAAAAAAAAATATGGCAAAATATTGAACATGGTAACCCAAACCAGATGTCCTTTCAAGAAATGATTGTACTAAACACTAAATAATGGTGAAACAGAAATTAAATAAACATGTCTGTAAATCATAAGGTATGTGTAAAATTATAAGCAAGGTTACCTTTGAATTTTACATTCAGAATCCAATAAAACTTGAGGCTGTACATGATTACCATTTTATTATTGTGGTTAGAATATTTTTAGGATTTTGTGTTTAACCCTTCAGATACCGTCAATTAGAGACACAATAGTAAGACAATAGATGCGCGGCCACCGGTGGTCGCTTGGGGATTCATGAATTAAGCAAGTCCACTGGTATTAAAAATCTTATTGCTATTGCATGTTTGTATGCGAGATCGACATTGTTTTAATTGTAATGCAACTATTGATGATTTACTTAATAAAGTAACCTTACTAAAAATTCGTTCTGTTAAGAGGGGTAGACCAAAAAGTCAATCCTCCTTTGTCTGCTAAATGGCCCATTTGCGGCGGGCTGGAATGCTATTGAGGTATATCAAATTATTTTAAACTTTACGGTCTAAATATTATCGTATAATTAATGAACTATTTTAAATTTATTTTATTCAGGAGCCAACACACAGTATCGCAGCAGAATTCAATAGAATGGTCAATGAAGTCGCAAATCAGCCGTCTTGTGATAACTCTATGAAATCGAATTATGTATCAAAGAACGTAGATGTACCTGTGGCATCTACGACAAGCTCTGTCCAAACGCAACCAAATTCAATAAGCTCTATTAATAATAATTTAGTAAAGTCTGAAATTTTAACTGTAAACGAAAGTAAACATTTAGGACCTGATGTTGCTGTGGAATCAAACGAAACGCCAATAGTATCAGCAATATCAGATAGTCCTGTTATAGTGCCTAAAATGCCTATGAATATTAAGCAACTACAAAAAAATAGTGAACCGACAGTTCAGCCTTTAGTCCTAGATACGAATAAGAATATACCACCTAATAAGCAATTTAAACAAAGCAAAAATGTGCCTCAAGCCGAAGAATTAGAAAAGCCTACAGAGAATATTATAAATGTTGCACAAGTAGCAAACGCAACAGTAGCTTCAATTACGCCCTCGACAGTGATAAAGTCGTCTACCACCACACCAGTGCCTGCTTCAACACAACCCACTTCCTCTGCCGCGAGTCCAACACCTGTCCCTATTCCTACGCCTGCCCCTCAGCCCCAGAGGATACGGGAGCCCAGGGAAAGAGTCAAATCAGAAGATAAAGAAAAACAAAAAGAGAGGGAGTCACAGGAAAAAGAAACTGTGTCTGCATCCAATAAACCTAATGGTCCTACGCCTGTAGGTAAGTAAAACTTTCTTAACCTAACAACATGTGCACCAGAGAGGGAATCACTTTGGCTATCATGTTGAATGTAAAATGATAGTTTCGTTGCTTCCATCGCCGCAGCGCCGCCAGTAGTGCACTTATTTGTATTCATTTATTACATACGCTTTGTTCTGTTGCACTGATAGATGTACCGCTTTCGATGTGAAGTAGTATCGATTCAACAATAAAAACAAGGTTTGGTGTTATTCGTGGATTGATACTGCACTATTTATTAAGGTTATGTTTGAGCAATTGCGGGTCTGTTTAGTTCACTTACACGCTAACTTTGTTGAATATGTTCGCGGATGCGCTGATCGCGTTTTGTGACAATAGAACACGATGCAATTGAACTAGCAACACCTGGATACCGTTTTTATTACTGACTTCTGAATATTCAGAGGGGGACCTCTCGTACACCTACTGCCGGACGATGCCTCAACCTGTTTAATCTCACCCCCACTGCGCAATACATAATATTTCATCTTGTCCATTGCGGTAATTGAAACTTCGACTAGTCGATTCGTCCAAGTATGAGCTATGAAAATGACTATGTTACACAATTTAGACTATCGGTTAAAATTTTTAAGAAATATCACGTGGAGGCATTCCGTTTGCGGTATTTGACAACTTGGGAATGCTTTCTTTTCGCGAATTTATTTAGCCATTCACTGCAAATGCTTACGCTTAGGTTCGTTCGATATAACAGAACACTATATCTTTTTTTTAAATAATTTAACCCGTATTTACAAATAAAAGACTTAACCCGCCTTCGAAAACTGGTATAATAATAAGCATAAGACTTGCTAGCTCGCTAGACGCTAGGATCCAATTTACTTAATTTCAATGCATCTTCGATTATACATGGCAATATTCATGGGGGGTTATAATATTCATAAACGTCCTCTTAAACAAAGTTTACCTTAATTTTTTGTTGTAAATTACAGCTATAAACTATATCTAAAGTTGGCTGAAGTTTGCTACATCTACTATAGCAAAGTGAAACCAACGCTGAGTAACATAATTTCATACCTAATGGTCAGTGGTATAAAAAAAGATAATATATGTTTAATATGTTTACAGAAGTATTCTTTGGAAAACGATTCGACTAATAGTTGCGCAAAATTGTTTCCAATGAATATAAAACATTTTCGTGATGCCGCACCACTACAACATTCCGTTTTGTCACCAATATGTTTTCCCTACACGAAAAAGAAAGTTGTACTAACTTTTCTTTCCCCCGTTTTATCCCCTACGAATACGAGTGTGTTCAGGGTAAAGGTATCTACTAATTATATGACACTGACAAAGTTCCATACAATATACCAAGATCTATCGAAATAAACACTCGATTAAGTTCAGCTATTGCCATTATTCATAGCTTGATGCTACAAAGGCAATTTGTTGAATTCCTTCCAGCCGTTCTCATGTGATGAGGTAAGACACATGCATTATTGAAAAAAAAAAAAAAATGTACAGACTTTTTAGCCTTTACTGTTTTTATAATTCCTAGTGCTTATTTTCTGATTAGCCGTTTTTATGTTCAGAGTCAAGAAGCGAACCTACCTGATTACGAATCACAAAATTGTATCTTGTGATTTTTTGTAATTTAAAGAGACTGCAAATTTGAATTAGAGATCTAAGAACTATAAGCATACCATTTTCATATGTATGAATATTTCTTCTATACCCTTTTCAAAATGGTAATGAAGCAATAAAATTACCGGAGTCGTAATCGTATTACTAGGTATTGGTCCACAGACCATTTTCCTATTAGGCTATAACGACTCGAAATCGTAGGGCTGGTAGTTTCATTTATCTGACAATGTCGAGTTGCCATTAATAACTTAAGTGTGTATAACTTTGTGTTTGTTAGACCGACGTACATGTGATCCACGACTGATTTGTACGTAGGACGACGTGGCGTGGCGTAGATCTAGTGTAGCTCAACAAGACTAGTTTCCGATATAGGACATTGGTTATCAATACATTTGTAAGAGAATAAAAAATTCCAATGTTCAATATAATCTTTTTTTTTATTTATTAATTTATAAGATTGTATACTTTGTGACGATATGAATCCCGTCGTACATGTTAGTCTAATTTCTTAACTAGTTCATGTATGGGAATAACATTTTTGCTGCTTCACAATTAGGCTTGACCTAATAATACCACAAAACGGTTTATGATCTTTTTTTGATATTTTTGTGAAAAAGTGCGTTTCTTTGTTATTTCGTTTACCAACAGGCTTGTATATTCTCTAGCTACACACGTCACAAGCAGTCAAAATGTTTTAGTAGAAAATGCTAGGTTAAATTTAATGAACCATGGAAAACAGACGTGATGGGTTTTATGGTGAAAAATTTTATTTATCATTGGATGTGCAGAACACATCTGCGGATGTTTTCCATGGAAAGGATTCTGTATTTTATAGTGAGCTATAGTACTAACAAAAATGTATATTGCAAAGGAACGTTTTGTGAAAAATCAAAGGAAGTGCCATATTTAGCAAAGTGATTTTTTAACTGTACAAATGTGACAATTTTTCAGGAATAAGTTCCTTTTAATACTATTTACAATATGGTCGTTGTGGCGACGCTTGGGAGAGGCCTATGTCCAGTAGTGGACGTCTTTCGGATGATATGATGGTGATGATCATGAATACCAATTTAATCGTAAGACATATCCCTATTTTTAAGTGAACTTTGTTATGTGTATTATATTTTAGTATACATGGACGTTGTTTTCACGAAATGTATTAAATCACATTGCCATGTAAGTTTTAATTTTTAAATTAAAATGTATGGTGTTTAATGTCTACCACTAAAAGATTTATGATGTCATTGAATAGATCAGAAATGTTCCTACTTTTTACTGTCAAAAATGTACTTATATTATCTCTACACTCGCGAGCAACCAACCCAACTTAACGTAAAAGTGCGCACTTACAGACGTTTTCTCAAAAAAATACTGAACAGTTTTTAAAACAAACGATATAAAAATAATTAATTTGATTCAGTGCTTTTTAAATCATTAAATTAATTAGACGCATAAGAAAATGTTGCCCAGCAGTGAGAAAGTATAGGCTAATAAAAAAAGAAAATACACACTCGACAGAAACCGAAATTTCGGCCGGACAACGAAAGATCAGTTTCGGTCGAGTTTCAGCAAAAACAAGTTAAACTAAACCGTAGTTTCGGCCGAAACCGAAACTGCATTCGGGAGTTCTCGCGCTGCGATCGTTCATGTTCAGCGCAGTAAATACCATCCAAGCAAGTAAGTGACGCAGACATTTTGCCGTGTGCACGTGCGTAATCATGTCGTGACTGTCTTGTGTTTGCAGTTTGTTTTGTTTGTTGTGAGTTTTCGTGTAATTTATTTTGAATTCGGTAAGTTTTATTACGTGATATAGCATAAAAGTAGGTGGTAAACATAAAAAATATTCATTGTAACAAACTAATACATAGATTTTAGTAGAATCAAGTTTAAACTAAGGCTTTCAGTCGGGACTATAAAATCGAGACTTTCGAGACTCGTTAAAAAGAAAAATATTTTTATTCAAATATTAGATATTTAGGTAATCAATATAAGATATAGTAAATAACTTTACCGATTAAAAACAGCATTTCCATCTTGTTTTTCTTCTGCTGTTGTGTTTCAATCGAGTAAAATAACTATGACAAGTAATTTTTTGCTTTTTTAAAGTGAGTACGTAAAAATCATGATGCATTTAATGTGATTTCAGTACGGTAGGTATTTTGTAACAAAACAACAAATATATTGTTTGCAAAATTAACCTGCGTCAGAAAAAGCCTTTGCTTCAACGCTGCTACAATGGCTTAAAAGCCAGCTATGCAAGTTAGGGTGTACCTGACAGGTTTGCCTGCATAATTAAGCCTAAAGCTTGTGTGAAAACCTGCACAGCTTACCAGACAGGTAAGCTAAAATATAGTATTATTTATATTTGTAGCAAAATTATTATTGTATTAGCTTTTGCCCGCGGTTTCACCCGCGTACATAATCCCAGGATAAAAAGTATCCTATGTGTTATTCTGGGATATGGTCTACTCGTGTACCAAGTTTCATCGAGATCCGTTGAGTAGTTTTTGCGTGAAAGAGTAACAAACATCCATACATCCATCCATACATACAAACTTTCGCATTTATAATATTAGTAGGATTATTACTGTATACGCGCTCCGGTTAACCTGTACAACTGAACTGTAAAGACAAACCCGTCAGATAAACCCTAGCGTGTATAGCTTAAGAATTTGAAATCTATTTCACATTCTGGAAAAAGTTCAACAAGGTTTGTAAGTCATACATATAGTTAAACCTTCTGCATGACGCAGGTCCTTACCGGACATTGCAAGTTTGGGAGGTTCCAGTCTTAGTACAGGCCATAGTCCGGGGCGAAAAAGAGTAGTAGGTGGTCGCCCTTTCTGCGAAGCAGTAATGCTAGTAAAGGAGGAGGCCGCACGCACGAGGGAACTGGCCTCACGCCCCAGCCGGCATTCCGATCCTAATTACCAGCCACCGTAGGCACGAGCTTGCGGACGGCGAGTCATGGGCAGCTCGCTGGCTGACAGTCCCGGTAACCTTCGGGACCGAGCTCAAGTCGTTGACGGTGCATAGTGTTTCACGCGCGCCTCAAGGAGATGTCAGCAAAACCATAGGGGCCCAGCAGGGTCGAAGAATACTAGAGCCATGTGTTGAACGAAAACAAGGAACGAGCAGAAGTGAGTTTTACAACGCCTCCAAGAACCAAAAAGGGCGGGAGATGTCGATAACTAATTTCCCATCTAAAAAACAGATGTTAATCTTTTCTTAATCTAATGTCATATTTAGGTTTTAGTAAACGGTTAAGCTAGGTTTTCATTTGCAGTCAATCCTAGCTACAACCAAGGGGTATTAAGGTCAAAAAAGAATAGGTTACTTTTAGGCAAGCGTGCTTTATCGTCGACCACTACGACGCTTACTATTTGGTGAAATAGTGGTCAAAGTGAAATAGTAGTAAACAAAAAACCCGTGAGCTATGCCATTGTCCCGTTATGTTTTGAAGTTTGCTCGAAAACTTTCAGACGGTATTCAATCAGTGATTTACTTAATTTTTCATATTATACCGTTAAAGATAATATAATTTCGTTATTATGGATGGTTTGAAAAGACCCAACTTCCTCTCGATAAAATTGAGTAGGACTGTGCGAAAATATAGCATAAGACTCTGCTTATAGAGCAAATTTTCTTGTGCGTCTAATTAATTTAATTACTTGTTTAAAAACACATTGAGTCAATTTTTGTAAGAATGGCACCAGTTTAAAGTTGGAAGTTCCAGACTTTGTAACTATATCGTTTTTAAAAACGGTTCAGTATTCTTTGAAGAACTCATCTGCAAGTGCGTACTTGTACGTTGAGTCGATTTGGTTGCTCGCGAGTGTAAAATATATAATGGTTGTTATAGTTCACGGAAACTATTTCTATTATGAAAAAATCAAGTGTGAAAAAAAGAATGTGACTTATCTCCGTAAACAAGGTAAATATCACTTTATATAGTACATTATGATATAAGTGTGTAATGTTAGTGATTACCGTTGAGGTGGTATTTAGACCCGAGCCACGGCGAGGGTCTTAAAAGAGGTGAGAACGGTAATCACTAATTACTCACGTGTATCATACAACGTTTTTCAATACACTTGTGAAGAAAATAAATGTAAAACTAGTAAACTTTTGTAGCGGTAAAAATCTGGTTTTATATGCGCGCCCACTTTTTTTTTTGTTTTCTGGTGGGGTTCGACCTGCGCCTATCCTGATAAAATAAATGTAATAAAATTATAGCAGGGGAGATGGGTTAAACAAAAAGGTTTTAACTACGTTATAGCATTAGTGCGTAATGGTAATCAAAATGTCACAATTTGGTAACAAGGGCCATTATGTACTTACCTAAGTTCAGTTCAATAACACTCACTTTCTGAGCAAGTGTATTGAAAAATAGTTTAAGTAATAATACCACGAGGGAGCCAGTCAGTCAGCTCTGTTTTAAGTTTTTTTTTTTTTTATTGAACTCAGAATTAGTAAATTTATAAATATGGTAAAAATTCAATTTCGTCCATTTTAGTTTTTTGTAACATTTGGAGATTTTTCTCATTTTTATTTATCTCCTACTTAATTTTGCACACTATCACGTGGTACTTTTAATGAAACGGACCTGTTACCTGCATGCCCTTGCAGGTAGCTGTAGTGAGATATTGGTCTGAGGTAAATCTTGTGAAACAGTTCAAAACTAAGTAAGGAGTTAACTGTTATTCTTTTATACTAAGCAATTTATCTATACAAGGTGTAAGGGACAGCCCTCCGCAACCTTTTTAAGGGTTTGCTCAGTAAACGAAACCGATCAATCTACCACACATTTTTTTTTCAGGAAACGAAAACAAAAATCAGCCTCGACACAAACTGTTCAATAAAGTTTATAATTTTGTATGGTGAGGCTCTGAATTTTTTTTCCTTTCCTGAAAAAAAATCTTGTGGAAGGTTGTTCAGTTTCGTCTACCGAACAAGCAATTAAAGTTGGCGGAGGCTGTCCTTTACACCTTGTATAAATCCTGGTGGTACACTACAGTACTAATGTTTAATCACAAAATGTAAAAATGGTATGGTAATGGTACCTTATTCCACTTATTGTTTGTACGTATTTATGAGGTTTTTTATCACAAGTTCGTATCAAGTAGCTCGGTATTTATAGGAGCTAGTTTTAACGAAACTTGAAACGCGCAAGATACGGGTCAAAAAAGTAAATTGATGACTAGATATCCCTGCTTTAGACAAAGTGACATTTTAATTACGATAAAATTGACAGTAGTCCAAAATGTTTGTGATTGACTTGACCACGTGGGGTTTTTGTAGCGTACGCCAATCTGTCCACTATCTTCTCTCTATCAAAGGAGTTATTTTAATTGGAAAATAGGCTATTTTAATCAAAAATTAAAATATTTTTGCTTATCCATAATTAATGAATAATTGTGCACAATAGTTTTTAACTACCTAAGTTTCTACACTGTGTGACAGTGCACCTTAAATAAAATGTCGGCTGGCACTTCGTGAGTATTTCGTTATACCAACTTCAAAAACGAGAGAATTTCACGACTGAGTGGTCTATGTCTATCGATGTTGATGATCATTTTTTTAACCGACTACCAAAAAACGGAGGAGGTTATCAAAACGGGTGTATTTTTTTTTGTTTGGATGAGTATTTTCCGAATACGGCCTCGTTTAAATTGGTTTATTCCGTCTTAATACCAACGAACTAATACCAGTGGTATTTATTTGCACGCATTTTTATTTTCTATTCTGAATGGATGCCGAATATACGAACAGATACCACTAACTTGAATTTGGTGCAGTCAACTCAGTCAAAACCTCATCAAATTGTTTCCTAATATTTTTATATGATCGTATGTAATATGATGCAAAAACTTTCTAAATTCATTTTATTCCAAAATTTTTTTACTGAGTTATAGGTAAGATTGTAAGAGTAGTTTATGTGAATCATTTTGCTGTTCTTTACCTGCATAAAAGGGTGAGTTTGATCTATTGTTCTAAAATTCCAAACAACCATTCAGAGTCGAGCGGGGCTGAAAAGCCTAAAATATTTTATTGTCTTGGTGGCACACGTAATTCAATGGAATAAGGTTCGTTTCTCTTTTGATAATAATAATTATTTATTTTGTGCTTTAACTCGGAGAGAAATTGTATGTATCTGCATAAGTTCCTCAGTACATTTCTTTCCGTGCAGAGGACGTGACGTATTGGTATCTCAGTGACAGTGATTTTTAATTTATGACGTGAGTATATTTTGGTTCTTTTGTAAATTAACTCCTCTTTATTACAGTTTTTATTATTTAAAATATTACTTGATAGTATTTTTATTATAATCCAATCAAATGTAAGACGTTATAAATTTACAATTTAATCATTTTTAAATTGTAAATACATTCAAGTTTTACTTTGTTTTTGAAAATATATATATGTAAGTATAAAATATTATTATAATTATTAAGAATAACTAAAGTTATATCAAAGTTGAATATTGTGAGCCATATTTTATTTTTAAACTAGGCATTTGTTAAATACTTTCATTGGATTTAACAAAATTTTATATCAATTAAAGGTACAAAGCATTAAAATTAAGGTTTTCTGACTGTATTTTAGATCTTTGAATTTATTTTTGTGTTAGTTGAAACAATGGTATCCATTCGGAATTTCAAAGCCCCGTGTTCATTTTCTATTGAAATTAAACACGGGTTCAGAGACCACTAATACCAGTGGTATTAGTTGAGTGGTATTAAAACAACATAAATCTTTAAATTAAGTAGGTAAAGATCTCAGGAAGAAGAGAATTTCGAAGATAGACAATAGAACTCTTCAAAAAATGATAGCAAATCTTTCGGGATTGCTGCTTTGCATGCCCTTTTATCGTTTATATCATTTCATATCGATATTAAATTGGTACTTAGCTTACTAAGAGTTACGCAAATGTTTACCCTACTGTTCACCCTGGTAAACGGTTTCACAAATCATTTATGTTCAAATTCCATATTATTAGGGTTATCAGTTCAGACGTAACTTCTTTATGTTCTGACTGATACTGATGATTGTTTTTGTGTTGGGTTAAGTTATATCTTTGAACCTAAACTCCCAAGATACGGCAGAAAAAATAAAGAAAATGTACAGTGATTGAGATATTAAGTTCATGTCAAACACAAAGCAAGCTAGGCAGATGCCTAGCTTACTGATAATTAACACGTGTAGATACTCGTGTTAATTATCTTGACACGGTTTTTCGCGACTTCGTAAGGCTAGATTTTTCGGAAATGTTTTGCTACGAGAAATGTTGACCAGAAACCCTAAATATTGAGTGATAATTCAGGTCATCCCTTGAAATAACCTATTTCAGAGCGTACCGATTTTAATTTGATAGCTTAGGTTGGAACTTACATTTTATGAATATTTACCTAAGTAACTACTTAATTGTGAGAAATCTGCACTCTAGATAGTGAATTAAGACTTTTCTGAAAGCAACTTCGTAAATAAATCTCTCGAATAAACATTTATCTAAAAGAATACTTATAAATAATTTAGCGTGGTAAACTTCGAGCTATGATACCTCTAGTTCTTGAAATACCTCTAGTTTATCGAGGTAGTTTAGTAGTTCCAAATAAATGTGTAAGCACTCCACGTAAAAATTACAGGAGTTATTTTCCTGATTAGTAAGTTTTCTGAAGAGGTAAAATAGTGCCTTCTGTTAGAACGTATAAGTAAACAAAAAACTCAGTTGTTTCCGATAAAGTAAAATTTTGGTGGTTGTAAACGTTTTTCTATGCATGCCTCGCGTGTATCGTAATATACCGGTATATAATGTTACCTATTTGACCAGCGACCGGTTTTAGTCTATTAGATTTAGCAAAATCTATGGCTACATTTTAAATCTTTACTTTGCTAATATTTGTAATCCGTCACGGGGACCCAGTGCAGGTTGATAAATGTCACATGCATATGAAACTGTTCCTCGCGATATTTTTCTTCATCGTTTTGAGAGCAGTGGTGATGAAAGAAATTATACAAAGTAAAGCGCCGACCTGGGTTACTCGTTACCACTGGGCCACCAATGCTCTCTTACTTAGCTAGTAGTAGCTAGCTTATTAAATATTGAACGTACAAATTACAAGAGTCACTCTGTAACTTATACGTCAAGTGTTATGCCAACATTTAGTTTTTAGCAAAAACTATTTTAATAACGAGGAATTTCATGGCATTTTCTTAGCTTGCTTTATAAGTTTTTAGATTGAAGTAGTAAAAAAAAAAAAAACATTTTTGGTGCATTTGTAGAAGTAATTCAAGACAATAAATTAGACATTTTTACCCCGCGCTACATTCTATAGAATATTATTTGACTTGGTGCTTCAAGCAATAAACATTGTTTGATAAAAAGAATACCAAATGGTAATCAATATATTTATTTCTTTTAAGAAAATTTAACAGATTAGACGTAAAACATTATAAATTTAGAAAAATGCATGTATGCGTTTATTTTTCTTATAAATAAGTCAACAATGGTCTATACTTAAACAAATTTTTTATTAAGACGTATAATTTACATATTAAAAATACTTAACGAACTATAATTAAAGTAAAATAAAAAATAATAGTCCAAAGCCTAACTAATAACAAACTACAACATGGCGTAAAAAACCCTACGTCTAGGCGCTCCCTGTTGTTCCTCATCGCTGCCACTGTGGCGAAAGTGTCAACAGCCTCGGACACCACGGTCTTTCATGAAGCCGACCGCGACGTGCGGATCGCGTAATGCGGCACGCGAATATTAACGACATCACCAGACACGTTCTTGTCTGTAGAGCCTGCATGGAGGAGGACGAAACAGCAGCTCATTTGCTTCTAAGTTGCCCAGTGGCCGCTGGATACACAGCAAAGTACTTCCGAAACGTAGGAAGCCTCCGTGAAAAGGTCAGTAACACCAAATCGCTGCTGGCCTTCCTTGAGGAGCTGGGGTGCCCCACCCGTGCGCAAAAAACGCGCTTTATTGTCCCCACACACGGGCTTCAAAAAAACGCCGCTTCAAGCTTCTTTTTGAGGCGGCCTTTTTTTTTGGCTCGTGTGCGGCGGTGCCGCCATAAAAAAACGCTTGAAGCCGCTTCAAGCTTTCGCGCGCTTCAGCTGTTTTTTGCGACTGCTTCTAGCGTTATTTGTGGCGGCGTTTTTTTGAGGCCCGTGTGCGAAGGCCTAATCGTGGTGGACACCAGCCCGAAATACAAATTAAAAAAATTGACACCTGCCGCCACGTTGTACTTTTTTTATATCATCCAATGACTTTCCCGCTCTGGGTGGAGCGAAAGGCCGTGATTAAATCCCACCTGTGTCCTTCAGTTGCCTTTTGCGTACTAGGAATACGGGTTTCATTTTTAGAAATTCTCCGCGGTCCTAGCTAACGGGCATCGGCCCTACCGGGCCCCTACGGTTTGCTGACATCTCTTTGAAGAGCGCGTAGGGACCCGCGCTGTTGACGACTGGGCTCGGTCCGCTTGATTACAGGACGGCCGGACGGCGAGTTACCCATTGCTCGACGTCTGCAAGTCCGCGTCTACCGTGGCTGGTAGTCGGGGCGGATTTTCGGCGGCTGGGCCGTGAGGATCTTCGTTCCCTAACGCGTGCGGCCTCCTCCCGTGAGGATTCCGTGTTGCCGCTCCAGCCACTCCTCACAGAGGGGACTTACCGCCGCGATTACGGCGTGCCTAACGGCATGTCGTACTGGGGTTGAAACTTGTAAGTCCGAGTGCTTACAAGTTGTATAAAGATTTGTCGAAACGTTTTGTTGACACTTCGCGTAATCCAAAGGCTGGCCACTTCGGACAGAAGATATAAGCATAACCATATAGCGTGGCAATGCCGCCAGTCTTCTGAGCACATTAAAAGTCGACAGCGATATGGAAGAGCTTTTTGACGCCATAAGTTTGTTTTTAGTTAGTTAGTGTAGGGTTATTTTTTATTTTACTGTAATTATGGTTAGTTATTATATTTTTATAATTGAATAACTGACACAGTAAAACAACCTGCGCTAGCAATTTAAAGAAACGCTGTTTTCATGTTTTCCTTTTTGCCCTGACAATCTGAGATTCAAATTCATGATTCGTCAGAAAGAATTGTTGCAAGGTTCAAACCAAATTTCTGTCATTTAAGTCCTAACGCTGCATTGCAAATAAAAATTGGTAATTTCAGACCCAGACAAAATTGAAACCTAACATAGTTTTTAAATCGTGTCGAGTAGTAAAAAAATTGTTTTTTTTTTTTAATTATTTTTCGGTTTCAATTGCCACGCTAGAAATGAATATATTTCTACCTACCTTGAATATATCTTCAGACGCAGTATTGAATATTTTTCATATATTTACAGGCTACAAGCATAGTTGTCTTATTTGAGTTCATTTGAATTGGAAAGTAGTCATTTGTCACTTAGAAACCGACAGGATTGAGACTTATCGTGATTTTTTTATGACTACAACAAGATAAAATAAAACAAATTGAATATTTCTTCAAAAACAGTACCTATAGAAAAGTTATTTTTCTTCCTCTCCAATTCGTTGGTATTTCCACCATGTTTGATTTTAATCATTCTGATGGCATATGTTCATTGCAGTTGGTATGAAAGGTGTGATGATTAAGACCAGAAAAGTTAATAATTAAGCTCAAAGTAAGTTACTAATATACCTGTATTTGGGTACAATAGTCCTGGTGAGTAGGTACGTATTACTTCTTATAGTTGGTAAAAAGTATCCTATGGCTTCATTCGAATCGATATCTACACATTTCGATATTTTTTGGTCCACAACCAATGAGGATACAATAGCCAACTCAGATACACTGTTCAAGTAGGTATCAATATCTCGATCACCATCATCAGACATTTGTCACCGGCAGCGTTGAATAGTATCCACCCTAGGGTTGCCAGATCGGATCCTACCCAGTCCGGGACAATTCCATGTCGGGCCGTGAATATAGTTATGAATATATAAATTACGGGATATCTACCTAATTTTATATTTGTATTTATTTTTATAGGAAAACTACATTTTATCTAATTTATACTTTTATTAGTCCAGACAAAAGAAGTTTGATAAAAAATCATCATATTAAATTGAGAACTTTGTTTTTATAGTAAGCAATCAACAAGTACCTATGTTTTATAATTTAAATAAGACTTAAAATAATAAAAAAAACAAACAAAGTAAACCTCTCCTTGTGGTTCGTTGATTAAATAGACTTTTGCTTAACTGCCTACCGTTTAGCCATGTCATTTATTGATAAATGATTATATTTTTCGTAATCCGGGCCAATAGATCGAATTACTGGACACGGACAAATTCCGGGACAATCCCGGACATCTGGCAACGTTAATACACCCGTACCTACCTATGTTTTTAGTTTAAGTGACCAACTAAGAGATTCACTATCCACCTTTCTTGGTCACCCATCATCACTCTTATTAACAAACTAGCTGACAATGAATGAGTCAATAAAATATCTTTCGATATAGTCAACCGATAGCGATGAAACAAAGCCTAAATAATATAACAAGTTACACACAATTTCAATGTATAAAAGTTATCGCTTTTGTACATTTTACATGATGTACGCACAACTGAAAACTTCTACAGATTTATTATTTAGATAGATACAGTGAATAGTGCACAGTGCACACTCGTACAGTTTAAATGAGCCCAAACACGATGAGTGTATCAGTAGCCAATTAAGAGATCTATTATTGACCTTGCTGGTTTCATCATCAGACCCTTGTTACAAACTACAATGAAAAATAACTACTCGTACGATTCAAATGAGCCCCAAACATGATAAGCTGCATACTAGTAGGAGTGAATTAAGTAACTTTTCTATACTTCGCTTGAAGGAATAGATACCTACTCAAAACCATATACCTAGGTATGGTTTTATATATGATTTTGATGATTAATTAAAACCGAAAAATAAAAACTTGTTTTGCTTACACTTTGGACTACCTACAAAGAAACTAGGAAATGTCTGAATGTGGAAAGGATTGGATAACTTTAAAATAAGCCGTGACCATTTTTTTTTGACCGATCATCTGTTTCCAATCGATAACAATATCCACGTCTTATCTACCTCTAGATTTAATTTATTACATCTACGACTACTAATCATTTAAAAAAGTCAACTTTTTCAAAACTCTAGCACCCTGTACTTATATAAATAAGTACGATTTCATGTTTGTTGGCCAAAGGTCATAACTAAAAAGTATCTAATTGAGCCGGACTTGGAAAAAGTCCGTAGTGGTGGTCGTGTTTGTTAGAATCGATTATAAAATCGATTACGTAAAATTATATCTGTCACGTGAGATGAATACATAATAATTCTTGTTACCATTACTTGTTGGTTATTCACGAGGTTTAGAAATGAGCATACTTAGATTAACGGTTTTAGTTCATAGCTATACAATAACAATCATATCTAATTGTGTACCTCTAAATAATGTGTGTAAATATAAAGTACTGAAATTACTTGAACAGTTGGTACAGGCAGTACTTGCAAATGTCGCGCGCGCAAGTAGTGTATAATTAGCAGACTGTATACTAGGCGCACTGTCCTACGTAACACTACCGCTATATTTATTATATTTCAATGGCTCTTAATAATTACAAAATAATACTTAACTATTCGGTTTACCGTTTAAAAATGATAGATTATCCAACTTCTTCCTACCTTATGATCCACTCGTTTAATACAATTTTGACTCGCGTATTACATGAATCAAAATTGATACATTTAATCAAGACTATGACCAGCTGGTAGTGATTGTTAACAGGCGCCAGAGTATTTTTATGTGAAACACATACACTACGGCTCCACGTATATATATATACCCCGATCGTTGTCGTATTAGTACAGATAAAAACTAAAGTCGAATCTGTCCCAAAATTACTCTTTTGCTAACAGCACACAAAAATATTATTCTCTTTTTACTCACGTAAAGTTAGAATAGTAATTTTGCTATGCTTAGTTTCATTTGTACTATAAATTTTACGTAATACGATTTTGGTGAACTACGTTTAATCGATTAACTGTGAACTTGCGCACAACACTAGCAGCTCCGAACCGCCTGTCCGCATGGAGCGATCCAAGATGGCGGCTTTTACCTTACAGTCACTTTGAGCATGGCCGCGTTTTAAATATTTTTAACTTTTATAATCTTATCTTTTTAACCAATTAATTCAAAAAAATATCGATTTTAGTATAAAATATTTATTTAAGTTTTACTAATAAGTAATGTGTTTCAAGTGCAAAGTGCAAGAAGTCGGACAATATTCTAGATCCTTGAGTGACCTTTTGTTCAAGACTTTCTTTTACCATATTGTTACATTATTGTGTCTTAATTCAATTGCGTGACGAATAACTGGAAAGTTTAACGGATAACTGTGATATAAATTAGGTATCAGTGCCACATAAAGTCTGATATTCAGGTACTGTGCAAGAACTCCCACGTGGAAATATCTCACGTCTCTATTTATAGACTACGAACTTGGTTTCATAAAAAGTGATAGGATAGATTAAAAATCATTAAACTAGGGTATTTTACTACATGTAATTTGTTCCGTAATCATGAGTTACATTATAATTTGTACTGTTTAAACAGCGAGAATAAAAGTACACCATTTTATTAGCAACCAGACAAATTCGATTGTCCTTCTATATTACAAGTGATGTGTAGGTACGTTACATCCTTCTACCTATAATTTTATCGGACATGTTGTCTCGTGTTCAATTTCTCGGCGATGGCCTTGATTTTAGTAACTTGTTTCAAAGCAACAATTTCAAATATCTAAATTAGTGTCCGATCGTAACAACGTAACCGAAAATTTAGCTCTTCTAGTCACTGAAAAATCAGCCCTTGGAAGACTATTAATAAACCGTTAAAAATTACAGACAGAAGAAACCTTGCAATAAATTTCCTGGAGGGGGCTACACTTGTCAAATGTGGTAGGAGGAACAGCTCCCACCCCTAACTAATTGACCATGTGGCTCATAGATAGTTATGTTTAAGCTCTATAAAATTATTGTAACCATAAATTACCATGCAGAATTCTCATCTCCATGCTGATGCTTTGGTTGGGGATTGAACTCACATGATTACTCGCTTAGTTAATGACAGTAGTTTATCTTAATATACCAACATCTTAACAACATTAGTTTTGGTTGTGTTTTATAACTTTAACTGAAAATTTGGTTAGACACTAATCCATGACCCATGTTCATTATCAATTTATTACCATGCCAACATTAAGGCTATCACATTTAATGAAAATTCTATTATTAAATTGTAAGTATGTGTAATTATAGGTGTGACTTGATATTAATACTTACTATTTTGTCTTTTCCAGTGATTAGTTCAGTTGATAGCTTGGTGGAAGCAGCCCTTCCAATTAGTCAAATTATTAATCAAGGATTCAGTGTGGAGCCAACAGCAAAGAAACAAATACCAGTAAAGCAATTTTCACCAGCCCCGGAGGCTGAAACTCCTGCTACTGTAGTATTAAATGTTGAATTCGCTAACAAGAAGAGTGAGCCTGTTGTTGAAACTCCACCCACTGCCACTCAACTGTTATCTGCAAGCATTGAAAAACTTGCCAAGGAACAGCTTTCAAAGGCACCTGAATTAAAAGAAGGATCAAGTGCGATAGAAGCCCAAGCAAAACTCACACAGAGTATATCTAGTGTATTGCGCACCAATCAATCTGAATTGAAAATGAAAGATTTCAACCTTAATAATAAGGCCACAGGTTTGTTCATTAGTTTCTTAACATACTGGTAATTGAGTGTGTTCCTTGAAATGGATTGCAGTAGAGCTAATTTGTAATGATTCTGACCCTGTTAATTTTGGGACCTAGTTTGGTTCCTAAACTTGTGGTTAAATTGTGAGGTATTTACTCTGATCTTGATAGATCAATACATTTTTTGGTAGCTCATACATGTGTATGTATGTACTCATACCTTAGTTAATTTCAAGTTATGACCACTCAACCTGTATTATCTTCTGCACTTTTCAGTTTACTATCTTATTAATTTGATGATCATCTAGTTTTTTTGTATATTTAATTTGTGTTTTTCAAAAACTGAAATAAAAACATGATTGCTTTATTTATATATTTAGATCTTACTGTATTTTATTTGGTATTATTTGAGTAGTTGTAATGTGATTTTAAATCTTTTATCAATTAATAGCACAATGCTTTTCCCATGTTGGTAAGACAAGCTCAAACACTCAAAACTTTTAAAAATGATGTTATGGATCATTCATCACACCTTTCCTCCTGAATGTTAAATTGTCATTAAGTACAGTATTTCTCTGCTTTTATGACTATATATATATATTATATTGTTTGTATATATGTAATTTATTAGTTTATGTGTTATATATATGTAAACAGTACACCAGAAGTTACCTGCGCATCTTTTTCTCCTTCTCTGTCTTAAAAAAAAATCTCTTAGCAATAAGACTGCCCCTTGTGACACCCTATTAATTTTAAGTTTCTTATGTAATTTTTTATTGTATTGGTGTTCTATAAAGAATTTATCTAGCACAGAATTGTTAACTGAGATAAATGATTGTCAGTTTTAACATAATATATTCAATATCAAATTAGACAGTCATCATAATTTTTATGGATATTAGGAAGAACATGTGGGATGCTGTATAATGTCAATTTGTCCTATTTAGGCTATAATAGTAGGAAAAAGGTTTCTTCACTTGCAGTTATACTTCACATAACTTTCTAGAATATTAATAACTTTACCTAAAGTAACACACTTTACTTGTATGTTCAGTGACATTTAAACCAGCATATAAAGTGTAACTGCATTCAACTTTTCTTTACATTTGTTGTTTCTTTTACCTCCTAGCAAGAAGTAAATATATGATGATGAAGTAGAAAGTATGATGACACATTTCAAACCAGCCAGTTTGGAATGTATCATCATACTTTGTGATGCAATATTAGCTGGGTTTACATTACTTCTGTCTTCAGGTGTCCATATCCTGGCCTTTCTGTTCAAATGGGTAACAGTAAATTGGTTTACTCAATCTCACTTCAGACATATCTGAGTAACTTCTTAGTTTACAAGTTATGGCAATGATTGCATTTAGGCAGGTTAGGTTAGAGAATGCACAGGAGTCAGTTCAGTTGACAATTTAGTCACTGCACCGCCAGTGAATGGCCTTGTGTAAGAATACATTTGAAGATAGTTTAATAACAGTCAGTTGACTTTGTGCAGAGGCACAGGTTTTTAGAACTGACTCGCAAAGTGGCCTTTTCTGGAGCTAGAAAACAAATAGATATTTTGGCAAGGCCCACTGATTCAAAAAAATTTACGATTTGGTTTATAATATTTGTCCGTCAATATATCTGCAGGCTTTGTGTAGGATCAATAGGATTAAAAAATTACTTGTACTGTATCATGAAAAACATAACTAAGAGTAATTAATAAAATATTCTAAAATATTCTAAACTAGATATGTACTGTGAAACTATAGAAAATTTGTTCATATTTAGCTTTTCTCTTAGATCCAGACACTGCCAATGGAAACACTACCGAAGTTCCTAAAACTGAGTCTGTTAAGGAAGATATCAATAAAAATGACAAGGTTTTAAACAAGAATACTAAGAATTCCAACAAAAAATCTGCAAATAAAATGGCTAATAATGAGTCAAATGTTAAAGAAGCCGAGTCATATGAAAATGGTAAAAATGAGACTGATAAAGTAGTTAATGTAGAGCAAGATAAAACCCAGCCTGCTGATGAAATGGCTGCACCTCCGAAGCAAGTGCCAGTGGAGACTACAAAGATTGAGCAACCAGCAACACCGCAGTTGTTTGTACCTAAATATAAATATAGTGAAGGTTGGTCAAGTTTTAAGTTGAGTACTTTTGATAGCATACTCGAGCAGTTTTTAACATTATTATATTTTCAGATCAATGGTCTCCACTTAATACAGCTGGCAAGAAGTGTTATGATATTGATTTGCTGAAGCAAATAAAGGAAGATCCACTTTCGAAGAACAAGCCTAATGCTCCTTTGTTGGAACATTGCAATGTCATTAGGGTATGTTCATTTATCCATATATTCAGTTATATCTTTATAAATAAGAATAGAATACAATTTTACCTTCATTCTTTATTTCTAGACCACACCAATGCAGGAACCACAACCATTCACTCCTATTTCGAGACCTATGAATGATTCTCTATTTCCTCCATTTGCCAAGACCCCTGGTATGGGATCCAGGAATAACACACCTAGAGAAACAAAGAAAGATTCAAGAAATACAGCTCCTACTGGTCGGTATCATTTTCGTTTTTTTTTTATTGCATGTTAATTAGATGTTGAAATATGAATATTTTTAAAGATAATTATTTTTGTACAGGCAAAGGAAGTGGTAAACTGACCCCAAGTCCAAGTGGTAACAGCCCACATAAACCGGTTATTCATGTTTCATTGTCGCTGAGGGAAGAAGTCAAACTTAATGAAGTTGATTCTGCATGGAAGCCTACCAGGTTCCGTAAGGATAGTATCAATGAAGAAGAATACAGGACACAGGTAAAACATTGTTCATTTTTGAGAAATTATAACAGTACACCTCTCCGCTTAAGTTTGGAGCTAACATTATTTGTAGAACTTTAATTCAATATATAGGAAAATTACCATGACATATTTATTTTTCCTGGATCTCATTGAGTTGTGTATGTGGTGTAGTTTTACCCTTTAGATTCCTATCTTATTGAGTTATCTTACTAATCCCGCATTTGCAGCAGGCTAGTCGAGAAAAAAAAAAGTGGTTCACCTCTTTTTGCGCATAATGAAGTATATTCTATTTGTAGGCATGCATGCTGTATTGTGAATATTCTGCTTTGATGTCATATAATTTTTATTCTTTCAGGAATTGTACAAGAAGTTCAGGGGTATTTTGAACAAGTTAACTCCACAGAAGTTTGATACTCTTTTGGACAGAGTAAAAACATTGGATATTAACAATCAGAAGCGTCTAGAAGGTGTAATTGATTTAGTATTTGAGAAAGCCATTGATGAGCCCAACTTTTCTGAAGCGTATGCCGCAATGTGCAACAAGTTATCTGTGCTAAAGGTACTTATAAAGAATTCACATGCATGAATTGGTTGCACATGCTGACCATTCATTGAATATGTTCATGTTTCAGTATTTATATTTAAATGCTTAATTATTCCCCAGGTACCTGCTGACAACCCAACATCACCTGACAAGTGTGTCAATTTCAGAGCGCTTATTATCAACAAATGCCAAAATCAATTTGAAACTCATAAAGTTGATGAGCAAATATTGAAATTAGAAAGTGAGCTTGCTGCCACCACTGACCCTGTGAGTACAACAACAATTCAAACTAATAATATTATAAATGCGAAAGTGTCTCTGTCTGGCTGACTATTACCATTTAATGACTTGACTAAATGGATTTGTATTAAATCTGGCACACTTACATGACTATTCTTGTATTAATAAACATAAACATTTCAGGCCAGGAAAAAGGAACTGACTCTTATGATCGATGAAGAAAACAGACGTGTAAGAATGAGGTCTGTTGGAAATGTAAGATTTATTGGTAAGTTACATTTTGATTATTCTTTTTGTACTCTCTATTTTTTAATGTATTTGCTTTGTATTTAATAAAGCAGTTTATAATGATAGTTCTGCATAATTGTACCTATGTTTTGTATGTATAAGTTTGCCTTATATTAATGCAAACTTTCTGCCTAACAGCATCAGCGAAAATCTTTATTTCATGTGTTTCTATTATTGGCGAATATTCATTAATAAATAAATAAGCAAATTATTCCTGAATCCATTGCGGCTGTATTATTTGATAGATAAGGCAGAAGTATTACACCCACGTGGCAGAACTTTATGCAGTGCATAAGTCATTCTCATGACCTCTTGCTAGTTTTTAAATTAAGTAGAGCTTACTTAAATATTTCAATTTAACAAGATATTATTGATTAAAAAATATAGCTAATTATCCCTTTGTAATAGAGCATTTGATATACCAGTTATATGTGATAATAAGTAACATTGTTATGCTAGTGCGACATATTTTTTACTTAAGAGATAAGGCACTGCTATGTATGTATAATTTTGATTAATATTTTTTCTTTTTTTTTTGAGAACCAATTTTTGGTATTATTTTCATGCAATTACATTTCTATACCTAATTGTTGCAGGTGAGCTGTATAAATTAAAGATGTTAACTTCAAAAATCATGGATTATTGCATGAAGTACCTAATCGAAAAAGTTGAAGAAGAAAAGCTTGAGTGTCTCTGCAAGTTACTTACTACGATTGGTGAACAAGTGGAAAATGAAGTCAATGGACAACTTGATAACATTTTCAAAAAAATGCAGGATATTGTTGATCGCAAGTCCAATAAAATAAGCAGTCGTGTTAGGTTAGTAACAAAAAGTAATGTAATGTAATATTATAGCTTATATACCTATGACGTCTGTCTATCTGTTTGTACATTATAAGCTCAAAATGTACGGATTTTTATGAGGTTTTCATCAATAGATACTTCTATAATATGTATGTACATATTTAGAAATATATAAGTATGTTTATCAGTTGTCTAGTACTCATAACACAAGCTCTGCTTAGCTTGGGACTAGACTGTGTTGTGTGATAATTGTGGAATATCATTATTATTATTAATTTACATCATATCATCATTTCGGCTACATATCATCATATCATCGGCGGCTTTTATCAAACTCACTTGTATTATGCTTGCAAGACACTGTTTCAACATCCCAGTGCTTACACGTTTAGTAAAAGTGAATTGATAAAACATCTTCCTATACAAGACTGAAGCCAGGATGCCAATCACAGATTTTCGGTAAGTACTCAAGACTGCGTGCCCGCGCTCGGAGTAGGGAAGCATTTTTTTTTTTGCTCCATCTTACCTCTCTCAATATTTCACGCTTCGCCACTGAAGAAGGCTTAGTCATGGTTTTTGAACAAACATATACATCATAGTAGAGAAAAGCTGAAAAAATTCGAAGCTGAAATGACTTGCTGGTGATTCTTATAATAGACACAATCTTATATTAAACGGCATCCTTCTGGACGAAACATTAAACAGAGAAATTTGTATTCATGTTTGGTTTTATACCAGAAAAATATGTGGTTCTTGTGATATAAGCCAACAAAAGGAAAATTTCCTTTTACAATTTTAGACAATAAATAAACTCGATTTTCCACAGATTCATGCTTCAAGATGTTATTGAGCTTAGAAAACGCAAATGGGTGGCTAAAACTGTTATTGATTCCCAACCTAAAATGATGGATCAAATTCAAAAAGAAGCTGATCTCCAGCAGCGCAATATTGAGGTAATTTCAATTAAAGAAACTATATTACTGATTTATAATTTTTTGTACATACAATAATATTGAAAAAACTGATAACTTTGTCTAAATATTTACCTGTATATTTTATTTTAGTTAATGAACAACCCTATGGGTGGATACCGTCGTGATGAGGGCGGCCGTGGTAAACGTGGTGATGGTCGCAGACAGAATCAAAACAATTCTTTCATTGATAACCCTTGGAAATCATCTCGGACCACTAATTACCCAGTGGACACACTAAAACTTAAGGCTGTAACGCAAAAGGTATGTTTATTAATAACTAAAGTTATCAAGTATGTTATGAGGGATAGATTTTGTTAAAGTCTATCTGAGCCTTCGCACTGCCTTCGTACAGTCAATGAATGTAGTATATCTTTCGATATATTCAACCAATTGCAATTAAACAAAGTCTTTTTAAAGTAAGTGATAGTGAAACAACTCTGCGATTCACAAGTCTTATCTACGTCTACTGGCTGGTGCGTGAGGATGTAATTATAGATACTGGCACAGAAGTCAAATATTCAGTCTCTTTAGTGGTATGAAGAGAGATGCAGAGAAAGAGTCAGTGATTGGCTCATGCTCTATAATCATAAACTCAGTCTAAAATAAAAAAAATAAAAATTGTAACGTCTCTGGTATACATCCCTTAACGAGTGAGATTATTTTTGTATTGTTGAAAACACTTAATCTTGAATTAAACTAAAGGGCCGGTGCTCACATAAGCTTATTGTACCACACACGGCGCTTTCTATGCATTGTGTACCTTTCGGGTCCGCTTTGCGCGTAGCAAATTTTTTATTTTTTTGGATCTGTGATTATTTTAAATCTTTGATGAGATCAGATGAAGTGGACCATCGATGTACTTGTACTATCGTTAGTTCATAGCCTTAGTATATAATAATGTTGAAATATTTCTGTTGAACCCGTTTTCATGAAAAAAAGTAGTTAAATGTTATATTGCACTACAGTGACAATAATTTTTTAAATGATTAAAACCTTGCTCTGAAACCTACAATTTATTCATTTCCGACGGAGTAGATTTGCAGAATATATCACAAGTCTGTGGTAAGCTATTTGATAACTGTCAAGCGATTCTGACATCTATAACGGTCAGAAGCTTTGAGTCCTTGACCAAAGAGTATGTAAAGCTATCCTTAACAGCATGGCTTCGCATGATAGAAGGCTGCAGTGCTTCAATCTCATCGTCAGCCTGTTCTTCAACGATGTTAAACCTGTTTTCGATCAAGAGCATGAAATAGATTGGCTGAATAGTGTATAAGATTGGCTTTGGATTCTTCCATATCTTTTCTTCGTCACAAATTAAGCGCAGATGCACAAAAGAACACAAGCCTACTAGAATCATCGTTGTCTGCCATAGTTTGCTAATACAAACTTTGCCCTGCAGCATCAGATCTTGTTAATATGTTGTAAGTGTTCCCATAATAATAAATAAATAAATAATGCCCAACTTGCATAGATATTTGTCAACTGTTTACCATTCCGTGAACATTCCGTAAGAATTTTCCAAGCCTAGCCAGTTTGCCCAAAATTACTTTGTTTCCTATTTTTACCCCTCTCTCTTTCTGTGATTTCTAACTTTCTATGGTGTATTTAGGTGGCTAGCAGTTTTGCTTCGCCTCAAGGATATATAATAAAGATACAATGTACTACTCTGTATCTTTATTATACATCCTTGATCCAAATCAAGTTACAATTTTAAAGTATAAAAGTTGTTTACATCGATTTTGTACAATTTGCGTGATGCACCCTCAACTAAAATAATCTACAGATTTATTATAAATATAGATCATTAGGATAGTGTAACGCTGCGTTAACGTGGCGCCTGCGCGTGCACCCATCGTATGACGTTGCGCGTGTGTCGTGTGCGGCAGTTCCCGTTGCGGAAACCGGATTATTAGTGTCGCTATTTGAACTTTAACGGTGTGCATGGAGTCGTGTCGATGGGAACTTCAATGTATTATTACGTAGCAAAACGGGAGAGCCGCGCGGGCACCTGGCCAAAGCTCTATTGTATGGTCAACGCGGGCGCTCGCGTAATGCAGCGTTTCGGCTTAAGGGGGACAAAGGATCGACATCGGTCGACGTTGATCCATTGGTGTGGTAGCTTTAATTGATCGGCGGATACCGGCCGACAAACCAATCGATTGATTGCCGGTCGATGGCATCAATCGATCGATTGCCGGTCGATGGTATCGGTCGACGTTGATCGATTAACCCGGCTATATTCCAACAGTTTCTTTCGAAATGTATTCACAAGAGGACGCATTCTACCATCGATCGACCATCGATCGATTGGTCTGGTAGAAACTGTCGATCGACGTCGACTAATCCATTCTACCATCGATCGACGATCCATCGACTGGTATGGTAACACCCTAAGATTGAGTGAATGTTGTGTATTTTTGTATATGGAGAAGTTTTCTTCGAAACCTCAACTTTTATTTGAAACTGGGTTTACTCGTGACAAAAAAAGAGTGCATTACGTTTTTTTTTTTTCATATAATACATTACTTTGTTTTAGAATCTGAACAATATAAAATTGGCTCCACATAATTCAGCGTGGAACCATGGTTCAGGTACAAAGAATACTGCACAAGCAAGTAGCAATTCCATGATCAGTATCAGCAAAAATATGTACAGTGTACTAGAGAATGTACAAACTGATCCTACATCACTAAGAGGTATGTACTGATACATGGGCTATATAATGTAAAATAAAATATTTTTTAGTAAAGACTGCTTTGTTCTTCTTAAACAAGGTCATATGATATGATAATTTAATACTAAAATGTTAACATATTAATGAAATTATTGGGTTTTTCAGCTAACAGAGACATGACCCCTAATTATTCTAAGGGAGCATCAATCGAAAGGTCCACATTCAACTCCAGAGGTGACTTCAGTAAGTTATGATATTCCATACTTTTTAACAGTTAAAGTTATTCCTAGGTATTTTTTACTTATACTTAAGCTAATTGTTAGCTTGTATATTGTAAAAAAATAATTCAGTACGAATAAACGACTTTGTTTAATAATTACTGGGACTAAATACATCACATAAATAAGATACTTAGTTTAGAATTTGTTTTGTTAAGTGTCCCCAAGTATGATTAAAGACTTAAAATAAAATTCCAAATACAGCAGCAAGTGGTAGTAGCAGTCGTTCCGGTTCAGTGGGCGTGGCTCGCTCTAACTCTGGCACGCGCAGCACGAGTGCTGCGCCGATCACACCCCCGGTCGCCAACGAGGCTCCGGCACCCGCGCCTACACCAGCTCCAGTTCCCCAAGAACCACTCCCGGAGCCCAAGAAGAAGTCGATCAAATCTATGGTAGACCTCTGTATCACTCACAACTCTGATGATGTCGAAATGGTAGCTGAGGTCAAGCAACTGTACACATCCCAGTACCATGCTGCTGTTGTTAATGAAATACTCAATATTGCTGTTGAAAAGTAAGAACAGTATATTTTATGAAACTTTTATTCTTAGATATTTAAAAGACAAAAATTCATCACCATGATGCAGCTCGACATATATTTTTTTTTTAAATGGTCATACGACACATTTTTCATTAGATATTTTTTATTTTATTAAGATTCAACTTTTTTCAAAAAGTTTTAAAGAAAAAAACAGCGAAAATAAAGGAAAGAATCTCGGAATTACCGAATACTAACAGAGTTTTCAGGTGTTATCTCTGTTTTTTTCCGTTGCCTTTTCGTCAAACATCGCTTTGGATTGCGTTACATGAAGTAACAAGCTTTTAAACCATTTTCGAAGTTGACGATAGGCGAGTTGAAAAGGACCCTCTTTAATACATCTTTTATTTTGGTTTTAGGTCGGCAAAGGAAATTGCGCTGATTTCAAAGGCATTGCTTAGTTTAGTTGCCACAAATACCATCTCCCCTGACAATTTTGTTGCCGGTATCAAAGAAATATTAGAATACGCACCTGACCTTTATATCGATATTCCTATGTTATACGATAATTTAGGAAAAATAATTGCGCCGCAAATCGAAAAGAAGGTAAATAGAGTAATACATAAAATTTTAAAACATAATTACGTATATACTTAACAAATACCTAATCAATATATTTATTTTCAGCATATCACATTTGTACAGATATTTAGAATTTCTGAAAGCATAATTTCTGCGAATCAGGGACATCTGTTTTTGAAAGCAGTGATTAGAGACCTAAAAGAAAGCATGGGACCTTCCTTTGTAAAAAGCAAATGGCAAGAGTCTGGCCTTGAAATTAAGCAATGGATGGATGAAAAACTTGTAAGCACTTTGTTTTTATGTCTACCTTAAACTATTATTTGCATTATTCTAATGTAAAATCTGTTAGTGTCCAACCGAAATTGGTTTTTACGACCAAAACCGAAACCGAATTTCGGCAACAGTCTGTTTCGGCCGAAACCGAAACTTCCTCACAAAGATTACGATTTGATGGAAGAATAAAGAAAACGTTATTAAATCGGTCATTCTTTATTTTGTTATAATGCATTATGCATTTTAAATTTAGGTATTAGTCTCGGCAGGTTTGCCGCCGATACCAAAACCCGTTTTTTTTGCCAAATTTCGACCGAAACCGAACATTCAGTCAGACACTAAAATCTGTATTATTCTAAAATAAAATTAATTTTTATTTCAGGTGGCAACGTGGTTAGAAGACAATAAGTTCGAATTCTTGGAAGGTGATTCCAAAGTTATCGAAGAAGCGAATAAAATCTTGTCGCCTGCTCAAACTCAAAGCAAATTAATTCAACTTATGAATGCTGATGAGTCTTGTGAATGTATAAAAGGGTGGATACAGGTAAGATATTTTGGATGTTTCAAGTAGTGAGCAGCTTTAATTTGATCAAATTCCCTTTTGATTGGTTAATTTGACAGGTTTTTAATATGTGACCCTTTTTAAATCAATTTTTCGCAGTTATTCTTGATATAGGTGACAGGGATTTTTCGTGAAAACATGTAATAAAAAGTGCTGTTAATTGAAACTAGTCAAAACTGGACTTGATTACCTAACAGTATTTTTTATAACATTCTTATAATATAGTTTATTTAATTACCTATTAATGACATTCCACAGGATAAGATTAGTAGCTTTACGAATGAAGATTGGTTTATGCGAGCACTTATTCAAGCAATATGCGAACATGCACTATTCGGGCCAGAAGGACGCGATGTACCACACTTCAACCAAGACCGCATGAATAAATACGCAAGTCTCATACATGACTTTGGCGAGACAAAACAGTCGAGAGAGGCGAGCTGTTTGTTCGGCATACAGCAGCTTATACGTAGGCTCGAACATCCGCAAGGTTAATAAAATCAATATATTATAATTCCCTACTCCACCCTACTATACCCAACTCTACCCTACTCTACCCTACTCTACTCTACACTACTCTACCCTACTCTACAGTATCCTATGTCCGTCACCTGGCTCTAAGCTACCTACCCACCAATTTTCAGCCATATTGGTACAGCCATTCTTGAGTTATAAATAGTGTAACCAACACGACTTTCTTTTATATATATAGATGTGAGGCAAAGCTTAACCAGACACATTGTTGCATTGACATTTTATGTTATCCATGGTAACGTTTCTGACTCGATTCCATTCTGTATTTTTGGCGTTTTTTTTTCTAGCATACAGGCTTTCACAATAAACTACGATCGTAAAAGATGTATTTGCTTTCAAAATTGGCAGAATGTATAAATGCAAACTATTAACGCGTCTATAACTCGTACATATAACGCTCTTAACCAAAACAACTTAGGTGGTAACGAATTGAATTATTTCTGTTACAGGATTAACTTTAGAGATATTCCAATATCTGCATGAACAATATATAATTTCATTAGATGGATTTATTGCTTGGGAGGAGTCCGAAAAGGAGCCAGAGGGAAAAGGTATAATTTGATTTCTTTATTTGTTAAAAACGATTTCAAGAAATAAAATGTGTTGACTTCAATGCTCGTTGCTTGTTTACAGGTGTAATGATGAAAGCGTTGGTTTCGTTCTTCACGAACATTAAGGAGGCCGACAACGAGGACTCTTGTAGCGAGGACTGACGAGCGTTTCGCCACGCGCACGCACTGCCGCCGCTGTACGCGCCGGTGGTCGCGCCCGTGCTCATCGCAGCCACGCCGAACGGAACATCGTCATTTAATGTCTTCTATATTTTTATATATTAGAATCATCCTAAATGGAACTCATAGTTATATTATTATTATTATGACAATGCTTAACCTAACAGAAGCTAGAAAAAGTTGTATAATATTTTTAAATGCGATAGTTATTTATCAAGTTTTTAAATTGAATTTGCTTCAAAATTATGAATGCGTGATTCGATGTCGTACCTAAAATAGCTAGATGAAATACGCGAGGTTGACGTTGTTAACGGCAATGTAATCACATAATTAATTATGGTTTTTAATCTTTTACATGTACCCAAATAAAGTAATTATTTCTTATAATTTAAATATGTATCTATTAACAGATATTTGTATTATTATGCAAGTGCAAACATCAACCTCTGTTGTCAACATTTTTATTAATGATATATTTAAATGGTTTTGACTGTTTTTTCTGAAGTAGTATAAATATACTTTTGGATGCTTTCAATGGGTTAAAGCTTATAATAGTCTTACTACTAGTGAATTCACTGTTTAGAGAATTATGATATGCAGTTAACTGTTAACGTTTTTGAACATACAACTAATAGTTAATATATATATCTTGTTTACTTAAATCATATAATTCTATAGGTAATAAAATAGCTAATGTTGGCGTTGAAAGAGTTAAATGCAGTGGCATAATTGTGTAGTGGGCGTCCCAGACGTCACATTATTGGTCTCCTGTTAATGAAGAACGTTATTTTGTGAATATCATGTTATTGCGATTGGGTTGTTGGATTCGTCTGTAATACAATGCGTCACTGCAAACATAGAATATATACAACGCCAATCCCAGACTCAAATGAATTTGTAGTTGAAGTTGTTAATTCATCATCATTTCAGGCGACAGACGTCCACTGTTGGACATAGGCCTCTCCTCAGTGTCGCCACAATGATCGATCCTGTACGTTTCGCATCCATCGGATCCGATGGAAGTTGTTAATGATACTTAAATAAGCATCCGAATAGTAAAATACAAAAAAAAAAAATATTTACCGTGCTTCTATTGGCATATTTTAAGAATTTTATGAAAGTTTAATTACATGATTAGCTCTATTAAAATCTCAATAATTTTCATTTCAACAGTTGCTACTACTAGCATATTTTCAGAATTTCGTTTAATTACATTAATAGCTCCATTTTGAAAAGCCATCACTCTCGTGGAATTTTCTTAATTTGCATATTATTCTTTTTTTTATATTCAGTAAGTTATAATTTCTTCATTTTCGTTTTTATCATTTAAAAGCCCCAAGTTACAATTAATTTCTTATACCTGGACTTTTAATTTAATAGATATTTTTATTTAGTTTTAATTTGAATAGTTAGCTGTGACTCAGTAAGCAGTGATATCTGTCTCAAATCTTTCGTTAATTCTGTTGACGGAGTTTTTCTAGATGCGCAGCGAGTAGTCCGCCCTGAATTACACGCTGCGCTCTTCATTTGCATGATTATTTCTTTTAACTTAACTGTCCCTGCTGCTGAGTTTTTATTATTTTTTAGCTACTCTTGTCAGTTACTATGTATGTTATGTAAATAAACTTTTTAAAAAAAGATAATCTTTACTGAGTATACCTGATAAAGAACACCAAAATGTTAACTAACTAACTAATGAAGCAATAAATGCAAAATTCCCAGCCTTTAAAAATAGTATAAAAAATAGAAAAAATAGTACTTTTATATTCCATAGAAATGTATATGCAACAAGAAATATTAGTAACAATACACGTTATTTATTATTAAATTTTATAAAAAAAAATATATATAAAATAAATCTCTGTTTGAGGTTTTTGTAAATAAACGTGGTTTTAATTTATAGCAAGAAGTAACCCATAGTAAGGGCTCAAACACGTTACGACGACACAACGTGCCACACGGCACGGCAACGCGACGTGAAAGAACACGTTACGGCCGTGACGAACACTAAACACAAAGTCGAGAGTGAATAGATTGCTTCTAGGCGATCGTGATCCATCGTCGGCCACATCATGGCTTACCATCAGGTGAGATAGTGGTCAAACGTAAGCCTATACATTAAAAAAAAACTGATAAAGACGAAACAGATACAAAGAAAATAGGTAGGTACTGGATCCATTCATATCTTTCAGTCATAAATAATGGGAGTCACTTCAGAAGATATATAGTGCACCGTATGATTTTACGTCACGACGACGTGCCGTGCAACGTGGCGCGTTGCGTTGTCGTAACGTGATTGTTTACGTTGCTCGGCGTCGATTTCCACGTCGCGGCACCGTGACGTGGTACGTGGCGTCCTCGTAACGTGGTTTATGTATGAGCTCTAAGGCCTCTGCCTCGAATTTTGCGGGCAGCGGGGCGGCGGTGCGGCAGCGGGGCGGGCAACGCATACCTGTTCTCCAAACCAGCGGGCAGATCGCGCGGCACTATAGCGGTGTAGTGTTGTGTTCGTGGTTGTGTTGTCGAGATATTTTTTTTATTCGTTCCATATGGGTGTCCTCTCAAAGATTGCCGAAATAATTAGCTCTTGCACGTCCGAGGACATTTTGATACGTCACAAAAAAAATGTACAACAGTATACCTACAATGCAGACGCGCAACGCGGGCGGTCACCGCTTGACTAGAGTGCACCGCTCGTTGCCCGCCCCCGCGCCGCTCCCGCGCCGCTGTATTCGAGGGCCGGTCCATTTGATTATACGCGTAAGATCCTGCCGCTCCCGCGCCGCCGCCGCCGCCGCCCCGCTGCCCGCAAGATTCGAGGCAGAGGCCTAAGGCTCAACTCGCACCAAAAGAGCGTCGAAGCGGAGCGCAGTTTCAGTGTCATATTAATTTTAACTTTATTTTCATTACTATAATACTTATTATCGCATGAGAAACTCGAACAAGTCGCGCGGATGCTCGCGGCTTCGCGGGAATTCCATCCACGCGCCTTCTCTACCGAGCGGGTCGCTGCGCTACGCTGTCACCCTTCTATATTTACTCCGTGCTGTCACCGCTCTTTCGGTGTGAGTTGACCCTAAGTAGAATTGTATTATTTACTAGCGGTCTGCCCGGTTTCGCCTGGTGTATGTGTCGTAGTCGTTTCTATACAATCGTTGCCCATTTGCATAGGTACTGTCGTTGCATATTTGCATTCAATGGATCGGTGAGGGGTTAGTTATGTGAGTGAAAAATAAATAAAATGGATATCATATTTCACCTGTTTTATTAGGTAGCGTACAACTTTTATTTTTATGCCAGTGTGCCTCCTGTAAAGTTATAATTATATAACTTTAATCTTATAAAAATCTCCATTTGTGCTCCTGCACAAATGGAGATGTTTTGACATAGGTACTATGTCAAAAATATCCATTTTACTGGAGAGCAAAACAAAGTTTAATAAAAATCCAGTTCGTGAACTAAGTGGGCTAGGTTAAACTTTCTGTAGATACTTTTACAATGAATTAAATTTTTTATGGTAAATAGGTGTTGTTTTAAAGTAATCCAAGAAAATTTGTGAGATGTATCTTTTTGTATTACTAATGGGTACTAAAATTACGGGATACATGATACAAGTAGGTACATTTATATTATTTTGCACCTATAAGTTGTCTTTGTGTAAACTGATACACATTTAATAAACCAAAATCCAATAACCCTTTAGACTGTTACTAGCGCAATGTTAATCAAACTAATGATAAACATACTAACCCAAAGATTTTTGATATTAAATAAAACTGAATTGTATCAGTTTGCAAAAAAGACTGTCTTTTTAAATATATGTGTTTAATGATACAAGTCTAATTATACCCCTCACTAAAATTAAGTTAACTAATAAGTCTTAGAAAAATAACACTGATCGGCAAAAATAAAAAGTTCCGGGCGCAAAAAGTTTACTAAGTATGTGATTTCTATTGGCTTTGGACTCTGCAAACTGAGTCCAAATCTGTTTACAGTTTTCAGTTAACACGTCTAGTTTTTCAGATATTTAAATTTAAATAAGAAACCGGTACTGATGATAGGTATAAAATATTTTTGTTACAAAAAAAATATATACTGACGATTTTTACTAAAAAATTAAAATAAATTATAATTTCAAAAATAATAAAAAACAAAACATTTAAAACTATTCGATAGATCGGTTTCCTTTATGAATAAGGACGGTTTCTCGCCAGCAAAAAGTAGCTACTACCGCTAGGGTCAACTTGCTGCTATATCTTTTTTGCATATGTGCAATGTCTAGTGGAATCTTTCACCATCAGACACGGCACCAAACATGCCAGGGAAAAAATATAGATGCGAATGCAAAGAAGTGAATATTTAAAGACGAAGTTGATATGACGAAGGCTTCTTTTCGGCCTTTTCATTGGCTTTTGATTTTTATATGGCGATTTTGTTGTGTCCAATACGTCATAAATTTGCTCACCCAAAGGGAGAATTGGCACTGGCTGCTCTTTGAGCGAAGAATTGGTATTTATTTATTTGTGTACACACAAACACCTAAAAAAGAAAAGAACAAATAAGAAAAGAAGAGTACAAAGGATCTGCTTATCTCTAACGAAATTTCTTCCAGCAGACCTGTGGCAGGACAGTTGGATAAGAAACGTAGACACAGTGTGTATAAATTTAAAAAAATTCTCAGCATAATCGATGATCGGCTGATTTAGAGCTTGAGCTAAAAAAATTTTGGTTTTAAATGGGAGAAACTTTTGAAGGGATTTAAGACTGTGAAAAGAATAGTGAACCTTTAAGTACAGTGCGTTTCACTTAAGCCGTTCCTTTGCCGTAATGTTGGCAACACGGAAAAACAGTGTTGCAATATTTTTTGCAATTAAATTACTTAATATTAGGGAGATTAATTCATGAATCCCCAAGCGACCACCGGTGGCCGCGCATCTATTGTCTTACTATTGTCTCTAATTGACGGTATCTGAAGGGTTAACTGATACTTCGTTACTTTTAACAATTGCGTTTTTTTTTGTTTTTCTTATTACTATTTTTGAATAAAGTATAGGGCGCTGGGCTCCATTCCGATTGTCTTGCAATTCTTTCAAATACCGAAAACGCCATGCCACAATATCGTATCTTTCTATAACAACGTCCTTTTAGACCTGCTGCTTTTTAAATAAAATCGCATTGCCCTCATAATTCTCCAAAAAGTGTTGGAACTACCGTTAAAATTGATTTCGTTTCGCATTTCGGGAAACAATTTTGGTAGAGTAGGCAACTCTTTCCTTTTTCCCTTCTTTTTTATGTAGACAGACAGGGGAGCCAACATTACGCCAAAGGAACGTCTTAAGGTGGTGCATCACGACTAACATTTTCTCTGTTTTTCATAAACCGCTCATAACTGATTATGACGTTATTACACATTTTTCATTAGATATTTTGGAAACACAGTATTTTGTGGATATTATGTAGGTTTCTAAAGAAACCAATTTCTAAATTTGTGTAAAACTAATCCAGTAAAAACCTCTGATAATGTCCTATTTTGTATGAACTTTGACACTTCATAATTTGTGAAAAATTAAAAAAGTCAAAAAAGTAATCCTCTAGAGACCTTGCAAATTTTATTAAGATTCTAAATGATGACAACTTTTTCCAAAAACTTTTAAGGGTTTAAAAAAAAACAGCTATTTCCTGGAGCAAGTTTTGTGAGATTTTCGAGAAAATTTCGGAATTACCGAATACTAACAGAGTTTCCAGGCGTTATCTCTCTTTTTTTGCGTTGCCTTTTCGTCAAACATCGCGTTGGATTGCATTAAATGAAGTAACAAGCTTTTAAACCATTTTCGATGTTTACGATAAGCGAGTAGAGAAGGACCCTCTTAAGTGAAACGCATTGTATTTGTGCAGAACGAAGTTGAAAATATTTTATTTTGTGTTTATTTTTTTTTGCAGTATCCTTTAGCCTTTTCGACGCCCATCTATATAATACGCGATGTGTCCTCCAGCGCTACGCAATAAATGTTTTTCATGAATTTCTGGCCTTTTTGTTTCTATTGAATATAAAACAAACAAGAACTTATTATGTGTGAAAAAGTTAAAACTATGGCTTATCTGTAGGCTTATAACAGGGAAATTTTCCATAAACGCATAGGCTTATAACAGGGAAATTTTCCATAAACGCAAAATAAAAGGTCTTCTAAAAGTCGTAAATTTATTTTATACTATTATTACTTCTATCAAGTAGTGGCGCTGAGGGCACGAAAATCTCGAACTTGTATACAAGTGATTGGCGTTCAAAAGGTTGATTTCTGTCATACAAAAATAGCAGTCTTTTATATGGTTCTATGGCTCCTTTCACATCAATGGACGAATAAATCGCAATGATTTTTTAGACCCCCTTCAGCCAACCATTCAGAGGCAGTGTTAGGTGTGGGCGATGTGGGCCACCGCCTACGGCCTCGTGGTCCAAGGGGCCTCATGCGTCGAAGGCCCGCGAACGCAAATATAAATATTATTACTCATCTAGCAATATACAGGGTGTGGCGTAAATAATGAATAACCCTGAAACTGCCGATTGGCCAGACTATCATCTATCATTTACCCCACCTATATCACCATGGATGCCCAGCCCTTGTCGAGGCCATGGTCCGGAGCAAGGAGGAATGGCAGGCGGTCGCCTCCTGCGAAGCAGTAATGCTTGCAAAGGAGGAGGCCGACCGCATTAGGCTACGGCGCCCTCGACGCCGTCGCCGGGATTCCGATCCCGATTTCCGGCCACCGTAGACGCGGGCTCGCGGACGGCGAGCTAAGAGTAGCTCGCTGTCCGATCGTCCGGTAATGGACCGAGTCCAAGACGTCGACGGTGCGCACTGTTCCCGCGCGCCTCAAGGAGTTGTCAGCAGCTGGAGGGTTCCAGCTGGATCGAAGCCTACTGGGGACAGGGTTGTCCGAAAGGGAGCTCGTGCCCCGGTATGAAGGCTAGAAGGAACAGCGCGGGGTTTTTAGTCAGTAAGAGTCTGACACTATCTCCCGCTCCACCCAAGAGCGGGTTTTGTCATAAGATGATTTTCCCAGTCGACAAAAAAAAAAACCATGGATGCCCAAATTATTGATATTTTAAATAAAAATCGTACTTGCTCATACAAAATCGGCTGCCATTTCTACAATTGGTGACTTTCTCTCGTTTCTTTTTTTTGTTTTATATCACTCCTGAATGTTTGTATTATCCAAAGACATTAAACATATACTACCAATAGATAGGACATAGCAACAAAATTCTAATCCGAGACTTGTTACTAAAGTACAGTGCGTTTCACTTAAGAAGTTCCTTCGGCGTAATGTTGGCTCTCCTGTCTGTCTACACAAAAAAGAAGGAAAAATGTGAAAGAGTTGCCTACTCTACCAAAATAGTTCCCCGAAATGCGAAACGAAATCAATTTTAACGGTAGTTGCAAAACTTTTTGGAGAATTACCACTAGCAATACCAAATAAAAAAACCTTACATAAATTTATTGGTTTGCTTAAAAAATGTGTTTCAATCAGAAATTATATATCTATGAGTACTGTCCCTAATAATTTGGCCTCCTCTAGTATACTTTATTCAAAAATAGTTTCTACAGTTTCCAAAAGAAAAAGAAAAAACAAAGTCAAAATGCAATTTATTGTTAAAAGTAACGAAATATCAGTTAATCTCCCTAATATGAAGTAATTTCGTTGCAAAAAATATAGCAACACTGTTTTTACGTATTGCCAACATTATGGCGGCGGAACTTTTATGTGAAACGCATTACACGCAAAAGCGTGTTTTCTAAGAGAAAACTCTTAGAAATATAATAATGTCGATTACTGTTGAAATGAAACACTCTCCAAAATATAAAACGTGTTAAATTTTAGTGATAACATTTTCTCAATTTCTGACGTAGCTTTCATTTGTATACAAGTTCGGGTTAAGTAAACAAACGCTAAAATATGGAACACTCATATGGGACATTGAAGAGATTGGATTTTTTCTATTTTCTCTTTAACTATTATATTTTACTTCCAGGTTTTGGTTTCACAATTGACTCTGTGTTACACACGTAAAACAAAGTAAGAATATTAAGAATTTACTGACCCAAAATTGCAGAATTTGAGAACACTCGTTCCACACCATAAAAGGATTGAGTGTTCTACATAAACCTTCATAAAATGCCAATTAAATTTTTAAATCAATTAATATTTTTTTATTAGTTTTCACTAACTCGACACAATTAATCCACATACAAATGTTAAACATATATCTATCTAGTAAATTTCGAGATACGAGAGTGTAGTATTTTCTTAGATTGGCGGATTGAGTGTTCCAGTTAATGGACTACTACTGTTTTCCCATCGATTTCACAATTCTTTTATCTTCACCATGAAGTTATCACAATTGTTTCCTAAATCCTTTCTTGATTTCGTATAAATATAACGAACTTTTAAAAAAGAACACTCAATCCACACGCACACCGTGGAGTAGGCAACTCTTTTCGTTTTTATTTTATTTTTTTTGTAGACAGACAGGGGAGCCAACATTACGTCAAAGGAAGTTCTTAAGTGAAACGTACTGTATGTTCAGTAGTCAGACAAGTGGTACAGTGCGTTTCACTTAAGACGGTCCTTTGCCGTAATGTTGGCAAAACGGAAAAACAGTGTTGCAATATTTTTAGCAATTAAATTACTTAATATTAGGGAGATTAACTTACATTTCGTTACTTTTAACAATTGCGTGTTTTTTGTTTTTAGTTTTTTATTTTTGAATAAAGTATAGGGCGCTGGGCTCCATTCTGATTGTCTTGCAATTCTTTCAAATACCGAAAACGCCATGCCACAATATCGTATCTTTCTATAACAAAGTCCTTTTAGACCTGCTTTTTTTTAAATAAAGTCCCATTCCCCTCATAATTCTCCAAAAAGTGCTGCAACTACCGTTAAAATCGATTTCGTTACGTATTTCGGGGAACAATTTTGGTAGAGTAGGCAACTCTTTCCTTTTTCCCTTCTTTTTTATGTAGACAGACAGGGGAGCCAACATTACGCCAAAGGGACGTCTTAAGTGAAACGCACTGTAGTGACGATATCCCCTAAACACAAAAATTATTCAGCCAAGAGTATGAGCTTGAGAGCACGTATGCGTTTCAGACTGTAGTGTATGTGAGTGAAAGAGAGGGAAGCATTATGTCATCCACGCGTGCGACCGTTGACAGCTCAGTCGGCTGTGAGCGGTGTGAGTGAGAGGGCGCGCGCGACTAAGAGCCGACAATATTGAAGGATATACCACACAGACCGAGTGAGAAGATTTCAGGTAATGACTAGGGAATGCAAATCTCGCGAGATTGGGGCTCAAGCGAGATCCCGTAAGGTTATGAATAACTCAATTTATAATTAATGATATTTATTAAACAAATTAAATTATAAATGTATGAAAATGTACCGTTCTTAGTAATTATTCTTGAATTTTAATAAAACATTTATGCGTACCAATATTACTCAAGATTTTTTAAAAATAGGTACTGATACCTGCATTTTTTATATGTTCAGCTGTTTGAGTACTGCGATTTTATGAGGCACTAAGAGATTGAATATAGAAGCAATTCGTTCAGATGCTATAGATGTAGTAAATAAAACACAGTAGTAGTTTATATAATTGGCGAGGAAAACTAAAACTAATTAAAAAAAATATCGAGTCTCGATATCAAACAATCGACATATCGTCAAAAAAGTACCTATTAGTAATAAACAAAGATATTAAACATATTTGTATCTCTTTAAATCTCTTTGGTAATAAATATCGATATTTCGATATTATATCAACAGTCCTAGCGCCCCATGTCGTAGACAAAATAGTATTGTCGCAGACGTCAATACTATTGACAAGTTTGTCTAAGACGTTTTGTCTCAAGTGTGCGCAAGCCCTAAGTTATTAGTGCGTATTCCCTTGTATAGAACCTAAGGTTTCATCTACGTGAAAATAAGTCAAATCGCTCTTGGGTCTTGGTACTGATATTATTTTGATACTGACAATTATTGCAATCATACAGAGTGGCGGACTGTCCAAAAGATCGATAATGTAAGCATATTAAATCAATCTTCCATTGTTATTCATCATCATAACTTCATCCATAATTGAACAGACAAAACCTTCAGTTACTTGGAAGAGGGTATCGAAATGCAGTTAGGTTACAGACAAATTGGTCTACGTCCACATTAATGGCCCCATAATTCCCTGCGATTGTTGATGTCGAGTACCTACCTACTACTGTTTGTGCCAGTTCACATTACAGGAGAGCACAAGGTGTCTCTTGTTCACTGCTACTACATCTCGATGCGTCATACCTTCGCCGTTAGCCATATCTCGCACATTGTGGAGCGTCTTGGAATTCAAAACAGTTCCTGACATAGCTACACATCCGCGGGATAGGTATAGGTACAGACTTTGAGTGATTCATTCGATATGTAGGGACTAGGCATCCATCTATCCAGGAGCCGTTTGGGTCCAATTTCATAACGCTGAAACTCATGCGGATACACCGGCATAGCCCAACCGTTGAAGGCCTTGTTTTCTTTTGCAAAAAGGTTATTTATAGGTAATACCTACCTTCTTCAGATGTCTAAAGAAGTACTCCCTCAATTACTGCTTCTTGTCAGTGACACGACATTACGACATACCCAAATACCTACATTTCGATTGGAAAGAGAGATCATTATGCAGGGTAACGTTATCATATGATTATCATAAGAATGTTATCATATGATTATCATATGATAACATTCTCGTGTCTTCTAGGTCTATCGATTATTCATTCGATTGAATTGAAAGGGGTGGTCACTCAAAAATACGCTAAGGTACCTATGACCACAAAAATAAGTAGATACTCGTATTGGTGTCACGTATTAATTTTAGAATATATGTACATCGAGTTTCGCACATGTAGGTACGAGTAGTATATCTAAACACACCAGTATGGATAATTTACGATTATGATTATTTTACATTTCAAATATAATGTAAAAAACTCGCGAAAAATTTAGTAGTATAGGTATAAGGTAGGTAACACATAACACTTTAGAAATAGGCATATCTAAAGCAGCTTTCAAGTTAAAGATTTTATTTACTAATAACATGAGTCTCAAACAAAATAATAGATATATTTAAATAGGTATTAATTAAGTTTTGTAGATGCTTATACAGAACTTGATGTCATACAACTGCATTATATCTGCAAATTCTTCAGTAACTGATTCCACAACATCTCTCCAATAATCCATTTTCGTGTCATCGTCTTGGATTTGAATTTTTAATTGTTTCAAATCTGAAATTATAAGAAGCTAAGAAAGTAGGTACAAGCCATTCGTAACAAAAAGTCCATTTAGATTTGTGGGCTCTTCAAGTCCCTTTACGTGCATGTGAACTGAGGGACCACACTGATTTTTATCAAAAAAAAAAAAAAAACAGGATTTAGTAGTTAGCTACTCCCAAAACAATTGTAGAACAAATCTGGGAATTTGTAAGTTAACGTACTAAAAACTGCAGCCCTTAGGGCTATATTGCACCGGGAAACCGTGGTGACGCGACCAGTTGCGCAACCATGGTGTCCTGGTGAAATATACCTAGCCCTAAGCTACGAAACTAGACACCAGAATCGCCACACGTCCGAGCTGGTTGCGCCACCAAATTGGTTGCGTCGCGCCGCCATGGTGTCCTGGTGAAATATAGCCCTTAAAGTCCGACCCATTAGTCCTCACCGACCACCAGCCGGATCTTGATAAGTATCAGAAAAAAAGAAGTATTGTGACTACAGACATTTAGTAGAAAGATAAAAAATATATAACGACTAAACTGTGGTCCCTCAGAAAGATAAACCGGCCAAGAGCGTGTCGGGCCACGCTCAGTGTAGGGTTCCGTAGTTTCCCGTTCGCCACAATAAGTGTCCCAACTTAAGAGTAAAAATTAACAGCGCGAAGTAGCCCAAAGTACAGCGCTATCTCTCGGGCAATTGGGTTACTAATTTATACAAACTAGACGGATTATGTATATTGGGTTTTCGGTGGTAACTTTGGATTGCGTGAATCAATTATAATAATTCTTTTTTTATTTGAAAGGAGATACGTTCAGGACAATAAAATATGTAAAGCACATACCATAAACCCCTATTCATTTTTAAATACCTATCCAACAATATATCACACGTTAAGGTTGAAATGAAAAAAAAATATCACGGCCCACTTTACGTGTAAGGGAGGTATCCCAATAAAACATTTTTGCCACTTTTTCTTTTACCACTTTGTCGGCGTGATGGATATACATATTACCAAACCGCTTTCTAGTGCTAGTCACTGAGATTATCCGTGAACGGACAGACAGACGGACATAACTATAAGGGTTCCTAGTTGACTACGGAGCCCTAAAAATCGGACTCTGATCCACTATTAATTTGACTAAGATTTTAGGTAGGTATAGAATTAGATCCTATCGACTGCAATAAGAGTTACGGGCATGTCCACCTCACCCACAAAGTCGTATCCACAATTCTACATCCACCGTTGTCGCTAACCACACCTCACGTAGGCACCCGTGTGGGATTTGCATTGCAATGCTGAAGGAGGATGATGGCTGATCAACTAAAGCCATGATATTATTCACTGACAAAAAAAGTACGTCAATATAGATAAAGAAGTAGTAACAAAAACTTACTTTTGCAAACCCCACAAGCAATCATCTGGAATAATCTCTTTAGATCCACTTCATCTTGAACTTTGCCAATGTAAAAGAGACGCACCAGCTTGGGCATGAGCTCCATGATACGACGCAATGGGATTACGGCGAATCTCCATTGATGAATGCTCAATGTTACTGCAAAGAAAAAAGTTTATGTAGGTACCTATCTAGGAATATTTACCTATGTAGGTAGGTACTTACATAACCCTTACCCATTTAGTATCATTTGATATGCTGAAAGTCTAGAGACAGGAAACCATAAAACAAATTAGATACATTTTATTTATCCTCTAATGATCCCACCTAGCCGATTTCGGCCACAGCGGTCGCATTCTTTGGCTTCCCATAGTGGTGGCAGGCTCAGACATGTTATTCTCTCATGTGACTTGCAAAATCAAATTTGGCTGAAAAATTACCCACTACAGAGTGAACACCATTAACGGAATGATGAAATAAAGCTTTTAGTGGTGTCTAGCTTTGAGGTCGCTGCGTTCCAACCTCTTTTTATTTTAAAACGCCAGATTTATACTATTACTTACATTATCAGTCTGCTTCCCTTTTTCCAACTACGATTTTGTCAGTGCAGGCTATCAGTTTATCCGGATGCTTCAAAAGACCAGCAATTTATATGGACCAACTGGTTAACCCAATCAACTAGGGAATGCAATCTCGATTGGCAATAACTGCCAATCTCTCTTTTTTTTCGGTGGGCAAAAATCATCTTATGACAACCCCCGCTCTTGGGTGGAGCGGGAGATAGTGTCACACTCTTACTGACTTAAAATCCCACCCCGTTCCTTCTAGCCTTCATACCGGGGCTCGAGCTCCATTTCGGATAACCCTGGCCCCAGTACGCTTCGACCCAGTGCGTGCCATCGACGATTTGGGCTCGGTCCGGACAGTTACCGGACGGTTCGACAGCCTCGCGAGATCTCGAGATTGGCGAGATCTCGCGATATTGTTATTCGTAATCTCGCGAGATCTCGCTTGAGCCCCAATCTCGCGAGATTTGCATTCCCTACAATCAACCCGGCAAGTCAGATGACTGATTTTCTGGTTTCGTACTATTCGTAAGACCCACTCCTGTTCCTTCGTTACCTTTCGTATTGGCTACCTTTCGGAGCTAACCCTGGCCCCAGTAGGCTTCGACCGAGCTGCGCCCTTGCTGTTGCTGACAACTCCTTGAGGCGCGCGGAAACTTGGGCTCGGTCCGGACAGTTACCGGACGGTCAGACAGCGAGCTAGCTTTGTGCCTCACCGTGTATCCGAGGCCCTTCATACTGAGGCATGGCGTCAGTATGAAGGGATAGGTAGCCGGCCATCCAGTGTCGACATCATCCGACCTCGGTAGACGTTGTTTATGCGCTCCAGGTCCGGTGACCAATGTCTGTTTGTGGGAAGTTTATGGGAGAACCTTCCCTTTCTCTCTCTTATATTTTGATGTAATGACATAAGACTCAGGGGACCGCACCGGTCCTCCCACAGATGGACATTTTAGGGAGCCGGATTGGGTCCGCGGTGTTATTTTTGGATACTGACTGTAATTCGATTAATTCTATTAGGCTTACTTAATGTATTGGCGTAGCGGTATGCTATGTGACGAACAAAGCAGCTTAAGTCCGAGTCCTGTCGCTGTCGCATTTTCAAGTCGATGCCAAATTGCAGATGCACTTCTCTTAGAGGTAAGCTTGGCGTCAGAAAGCGCCTTACATTGTCATAGTCACGGATACGAACTGTAAAAAAAGAAATTGAACTGTAAAGTCAAAACTTGAAGCAGTAAAAAATTCAAACTAAGTAAAGGCAATTTAAAGATAAGGCCGTTTATGACGAATATTTTGACGCTCGCCAAGTCGCAGTAGACTCATCCTAACAATTGACTTCCCGCTGACCTAGAATCATGAAAGTTGGCAACAAGCAACGCCATGTTTGCAATGCGGGATTTTCAAGATTTCATCCTGGTATTGAATTACACTCATAGTCATGCATGTAGGTTTATGAACGTAATTCTTTTTATGGTCGTAAAGCACGTATTTTATACGGTCTCTACGCACTGTAAGAAAGTTTGCTGATGTTAGCTGTGTTTGTCAAATTCAAGTTTTGTGCTCAGTTATTTAAGTAAAAAAATAATTTTAGTTTAAAATATAGGTATTATTTAAGTTAACTTGAAGTAATAGTGGGTCCTGTGGATCGGATATCAGCGTAGCTGGCTCAAACAACGTGAGTTTCTAAGTCTGTAATTTATACGATATCGAAAGACTGGCGAGTGTTCAAGAGTTACTTACCTTGCCCTAACCGAAGCCGAACGATTGAGGTTAAAAACTACTAACAGAATGCGAAGAGCAGGAATAGATCGGGGCAGGCCATGGTAACGCGGCGCCAGGCGGTGTCGGGTATGTCGTACCCTCCGACACCGAGTGCGGCGTCCGCTCGACCGGGTATCTGGTCTTCTCGGCATATTAGCTAGAATTTGGAGAAAACGTTATCACATCAGGCATGCGGGTTTGGTCCGCACGCGTAACGCCCGCAAATGTCCATTACTATTTATTTATTTATTATACTATTTATGTACATAATAGTATAATAAATGTACACACAAAAATAACAAAAAAATAATACATAAGAGATATTAGTACAAAGGTACTGCTTATTTCCAAAGAAATTTCATCCAGCAGACCTGCGAAAAGAGAAATCAAAAAAGAAATGTAGACCATAGTGTGCAGGAAGCAAAAGAAAAATGTGTGAAGTAATCCAAAATCACATAGGTAATTATAATTAAATTTACCTAAAAATAATATATAACTTCAACTATAAATATACCTATATCATACATGATACATATAATTTATAAATAAATATGACAATTGAACGGAAAGATATTACATACAAGACAATTGCATACAATTTACTGTAATGCGTGGAGTTGCGTGGGACGCGTTTTTTTTTGCATTTTGAATGCGTGATGAAATCTGCATAGTTTATATACGTGGGTGGTCTGAACAGGTTCCGACCTCAATGTGAAGATAGCAGCGCTCGTCGATAAAAGTTAGTCAATGTATTTGGGCATCTTTTGACTGTTAGGTACTCACCAAAGTTCCAGCCATATTGGACGTGTAATAGTCATTTGAGCGAGTCTATGTGAGATGCAGAAAAAGAAAATCCGTTTTCACCAAAACAACGCGCTCGCTCGCACCTCAGCGATTGGCACAGCTAAAATCTACGAATTACGGTTTGATCTGCTCGATCATCTGCCTTACTCACCAGACCTAGCCAATAAAATAATTACGCTCAGAGGATAGAGATTTCTGTCAAATGCGGTGTAAAATTTTGTGCATAATTATTTTACAGAGAAAAACGCTAACTAATATTTACACGAGTTAGAGGGTATCGCTGGGAGAAGTGAAAAATAAAAATTGTATGAAAAATTGTCTTGTATCTTTGATAGGTCGGAAACTTTTCAGACCACTTGTGTATAGACGAGATCTTGCAAGATATTTAAGTACCTATTATGCCTGTTTGGAATTGAATCCAATATATACGATAATAGTACATTTTGATACAAGTGCATAAAGTCCTTGCGACCGTGGAGGAATTGTTATGTAGCCGAGGGCTGCAGTAACAAATTTGCACGTGTATCAAACGATGTTTTTCAATATACTTATGAAGAAATACTTTCTCTGGAAATTACGACGCATTTTTGTTCATTTTGCACTGAAGAAAATTGTCCAACGTTGCCATATATTTTAGTTTTGATTTAGATGGTAGCAGGCTATTCGAAGTGTTTTTTACTTTAATCACAATATCTGGCGGCGGTGGCGTAGGTACTATCTAAAAAATTCTCTTCAAATCTTAAATTTAACATTTTCTGCCATTCCTCCTCGATCCGGACCATAGCCTTAACTAGGTTCGGCACGAGAGTTCGCTGCCGCCGTTTGTCTCCACGAGGACACATAAGTATATAACAAAAACTATACCTGTAATCGGAAATGTGTTCGTTTGATGACTGGCAACAAAGACAGCAATGCTCCTCCAGTACCATCGGCTATGTGCGCGTACTCGAGAGCAAGAATACGAAGATTCCTTAATTCGCCAAGACTTCGAAGAAAAGTGTTTCTAGAATCCGGTCGAGGTAAATATTGTCCACTTCCTGAAATAGGATAAGTACCTTAGTCAGTCTTTTGAACTGCAGACATTACATAATTTACATTTTTACATGCCAAGGACACTATATTAGTAATATAGGGTAAGGCTAAACGAGCGTAATTTAATGAGTCGTGGGTCGCAGAATTTCGGTCGCATAATTTCTGCTCCATTCGGCTTCATAAAAAAAGTCCTGTTTCATTCACACGGCGACGCAAAATGAGTTTACTAACGCATTAGACATGCATGCAGTAGAAATTACGCAACCCGTGTACGAAACGTTAAGTGCCCACAAATGTGCATTGAATATTTTACTCCTTCGGTTCAGTTCAGTTTAACCGTGAAAGCATACTAGACAGACAGTTACTTTCATATTTATAATATAAGCTAGACCATTTAGTTTCTGCCAGCAACTTCGAGTCTTCGAAATTATCTTATGGGAACATACGATAGATAGTATCATATTATGTCCTACTCTAGGATAATGGTTTACTCATATGCCAAGTTTCATTCGTAAAATGAAAGTCCAGTCAGTTCCTAATATTAAAGCTTTTTAATGCAAACTGGCAGGAAGATGATGAATGCAAACTACATGGTGTCAGTATTTTAAGAAGAAAAAAAAACAGTTTTGAAGGAAGAAGTACTTTCCATAAAAAAAAAATATATTTATGTGTCAAACAATAATACAAAATTAATGAAGTAGTTACTGAAAAAAACATAAAAATAGAAAAAAATACCTATTCATTAGAAAATATCGCAGTTTATTTATCTGAAAAAAAAAACAGCAAAAGCAAATATGTTCCAACTTGTGCCTTTAATGTTAATGTACCCCAGTTGCAAACTGTTCTGCTTTCTGATACCATGCGCCACGCTGCTGGGCATGTTAGGAGTGTACCTCGGCGGACTATTTTCGTATTTTTCCGACATGGCGTACGTTAAACTCAATACAATCGTTAGCACATCAAAATTTTAATGAAACAAATATCGTAGGAGATATTCGCTAGTTGCCAAGACAACCTTTTTTGATAGGTGCTTGCGTTGCTACGGTAGCAAACAATTGTTATTGCTATACTAACCAGAAAATGGCAACAGACGAGGAAAAGTCGAAAATTGTGAAACTATTGCAAGGATTGGAAGTGCCTGAAGTAAAGTTAACGGAACGATGTTCTGATCTTGTGAAAATGTTTCACCAAAGGTTTGGCGGAGAAGTCGAGGCTGAAAGTCTGCAGGAGGATGATGAAACTTACCTGAGGGAGAACCCGTACAAAGTGGATCGACGCTTACTCGAAGAAAACGAAAAGAAATTGAAGGCATTGTTAGCTGAAAGTAAGCGGTTCGTATGTACTGGTGCCTATCTCAAGTGCTCCCACGAATATTTTAGCCTTAAATTTATTATAGGATAAAACGCGTCACTTTTAGTCTACTTGATGCTGCAATGTTGCTCAGTGTCCCTTATCTTGCCCCCCAATATTATGTTGGACAGTTTGACAGCGTTGCGTGTCATATTGGGGGACATTTCCTAATGTATCTGAGGCTTTAAAGTAAGGCCTGTGCTTTCTACTGTTACGTAAATCGTATTAATTATGTTATTAAGATTTACGCATCCGATGCGGGAAATCAAGTAGGAGGTACTGAGTATACCAAAGTACACAACCAACCATTCATTGCCTCTGTCTAACTCTCATATCTAGCAACTGGTCACTTGGTTGTGCATCCATTCACTTCGCCACAACAAAAAAAAAAAAAACTGACATCTGGTATATTTTTTTACAGAGCCAAAAAAGAAAATGCCGAAAAGATTTTAGCTGGTACTGATCCTAAGAGACCATGGCGAACCAATTCTAACAAAGAGAAGCTGCTCCGTGTAGAAAGCGAACTCAAGCGGCACTTGGAAAAGTCGTCCCAGATGATTGTACCTCTTGCTGAACAAGAGATGAAGGAGCTTGTGAGGCAGTGTAGCGATGAAGGGCGCGTGGCCCCAGCCGTGGGTGCTAACCGGCTTAGAGACACTGTGGACGCAGCCAAGAAGAACCTGCCGCATTTCCAGTACAAGAAGATTTCCAACACTACGGCGACGTCGATCATGCCACTTGCTCACGCGTTCCATGCTAAGCCTTCGACACCTCCTAAGGACTCTTCTACTGTTGAGTGATATATTTCGTAATGTTTTCGTGTGTGAAAATTTTTGGAAAATGATTGAAATACAATTTGATGAACAACTTTTCATTTTACTTCGCTCATCTCACGCCTTTTGCCTTGTACACATAGCTACATCGTTATGATGTTCTAAATAAAGTTGATTGGATTATTAGAACATACTTGCCTAATAGAATAAAAGAATACTAGGTAATTTATGTCACTTGGTAGTATATTTTATTATTTAATGTCTACCTTATACTAAACCCAATCCTTCTAATATTATAAACACGTGGCAATAGAAATATACACTGTGAAAAGATCAACAGTATCATTACAGTTCCAGGGATGCAGTCAGCTGACAGACAGACGTACATCAGAGGAAGATGCAGTTTGTTTTTATGCTAACTTTCGATATAAGAACTTAGTACTCACCAGTGATGTACGAGTAGTTAATGAGAAGAGGGTTTTCGTTGGGCAGAACGAATCTCCATAGAAACAGGTACTTGAGAGTGTTCGCGTTGAAGCAAGCCAGATACTGGAGGAGGCTGACGCCCTCGAGCCTCTTGCAGCACAAGTTCTCAAACGACACTAGTTGGAGGCTATCCTGAAAACTGTGGTCATCAAATTATGTAAATATTTAATTCAGTTTGTCTGAAAAGTAACCTCCGAGTCCTGGGTCTCAAGGGATATAGGAGTGGGTTTTAGTCAGTACATGTCTGACATGTCCTCCCGCTCCGCCCTAGAGCGGAAAGTTATTGTATGATTTCACACCTAAAAAAGTATCTATCTAATAACGAGTATCTAGAGAATATTTTATTCAACAATCAATTACGGGCCCATATATACAGAAAAATAAAGTTCTGAGTATAAATAATGGATGGAGAGGGAGAGGAAGTCCGAAGAAAAGATGGATAGATTGTGTGAGGAGTGATATGAAAGAAGAGAGCAGTGATAGTTTGACGGGTGACAGGACAGAATGGAAGAAAAAAACGTGTTGCGCCGACCCCAAGTAATGGGATAAGGGCAGGAAGAAGAAGATATACAGAAAAATAAAGGTTAGTAGGCTAGACTAAGTAGTCACAGTCCTCTCCTACGTAGTCGCTTGGGCAGAGCATCGCCGTGTCCTTATGAGGGCGATCGGCAGCGGCGATCTCTCGCGCCGTGCCTTGGTACCGGCCATGGTCCGGAGCGAGGAAGAGTGGCAGGCGGTCACCTCCTTCTGAGAAGCAGTAATGCTAGCAAAGGCCGACCGCATCAGGCAACAGCGCCCTCGCCGCCACCACCGGGATTTCCGGCCACCGTAGACGCGGGCTCACGGACGGCGAGCCATGGGTAGCTCTCTGTCCGACCGTCCGGTAACCGGACCGAGCCCAAGACGTCGACGGGGCGCACTGTTCCCGCGCGTCTCAAGGAGTTGTCAGGAACAGGAGGGGCCCAGCTGGTCGAAGCCTACTGAGGCCAGTTCCTGCGCACCTCAAGGAATTGTCAGCAACCGTAGCAACAGTACATACTTGGTCCAGAAGGGTCGATGCCTACGGGAGCCAAGGGTCTGTTTCCGAAAAGGAGGCTCGGCCCCGGTATAAAAGGCAACGAAGGAACGGGGTGGGTTTTTTGTCAGTAAGAGTCTGACGAACGTTCGTTGTGGCGACGCTTGGGGGAGGCCTATGTCCAACAGTTTTACGTATATCGGCTGAAATGATGATGATGAAGAGAACACTATCGCCGAAAAACTAAAAACCCCAGGGATAGAACGGGGGTCAAGATCATGTATGGAGAAACCTTTCATGTGGGCAGAAGCTCGTCTGGACTAAAATCATTTCGAAATTGGTTTGCGAAACCTGCCAGCGAGAAAGTACTGAAAATAGTGTAGAAGAAAATATACATTTCTTTATGTTATTTGTATTAGACAAATCTTTATTTTATATTCCCTAGGGTTATTGTAAAAATCACAGAAAGCTATTTATTTAAAAAAAAAAAAATAAGATATCCGCAGGAGCACCAAGGTTGCCGACGTAGCACGAAGAATCGCCAAACTTAAGTGGCAATTGGCAGGGCACATTGCTCGCAGAACAGATGGCCATTGGGGCCGAAAGGTTCTGGAGTGGCGGCTTCGTACTGGAAGACGCGGCGTCGGAAGGCCTCCTACAAGGTGGACCGATGACCTAGTGAAGGTCGCGGGAATCCGATGGATGCGAGACGCACAGGATCGATCATTGTGGCGACACTTGGGGGAGCCCTATGTCCAACAGTGGACGTCTGTCGGCTGAAATGATGATGAAATGATGCTTTTTTTTCCTCTTTATTTTTTAGGGCCCTAAATGTTAAAGACCATGTCAAATTATGATACCACCTATACTCCATTCGCAACAACAATAGACATTGAAACAAACCTTTGACTGTCCGTTCAACCGATTTTGACTTTGATTGCGTCGATGGCATGAAAATGGCGGCTACAGTATATTATAGTTGGTATTATAAACACTTTTTTTCTTTTAATGCCAATTCTTATGCCTACGGAATAAAAGTCAAAGTCGCTTGAACGGACCGTAAAAAAGGTTTGTTTAAATGACTAATCGTATTTTGAATTGAGTACAAGAGCTGAGCTTACGTACAAACGTAGGGCGAGGGCGAGGGCGAGATATAAAGCGCATCAGGAGATGAGGATTGCAAGGTTTTCTGTATGCAAGACTAATAAATGGAAAAATATGATTTAAAAAAAACGTAGTTGTTTCTATCACATAGGTTCCTCAATAGAATTCATACAATGCTTTTACGTGTATTATTTACTAGCTCCCAGCGGCTTCGCCCGCGTTATAGCAGAAAATTATCCCAAGGGAACATACTTCCGGGATAAAAAGTATCCTATGTCCTATTCTAGGACATAGTCTATCCGTGTACCAAGTTTCATCAAAATCGTTTTTGCCATTTTCGTTTTTGCGTGAAGACGTAACAAACAAACAAACTCACTTTCGCTTTTATAATATTAGTAAGGATACGTACCTTAGAACGTTCTGCAAGTGTCGCAAAAATGATTTTCTGCTGAAATAGTCAAGACGATCCAGCTTGACGATGCTATCGGAAACTATCAGTCGATCCATTTGAGCCGTTGTTGCTTCCATTTTCTGTTGCACAAATATAAAATACTAGTTTTAGCCCACGTGTTCTTTCACGTGAATATCGATTATTGCAGTCGCGAAGTCGTCAATGCGAAATAAATTGTAGCCTACATCCATCTTTGGGATTCCAGCAACTTCGTATCAAACCACACCAAATTCGGTTCAGTATACATTGCTTCTGTGTGAAAAAGTTTCAATCGCGATCACTTACCCAGGCATACAGAAAAACACCCTAAAACACCCTCTCCTAGACCAACCCGAAGATGTGTGGCGAGACCGAACAACCATCGTAACCAGGTTCGATTGTCAGGCTACATATCTTTACGAATCCTAGATGATTAAAGGTAGAACTACACTGCACACACGTGTGCCACACACGCCAATCTGGGCGCGTCGGTATCCATACATTGTATATGGAAACTAGACTTGTAGAGTTACACTTGATCCACGCCACGCGAAGTCGTTCTACGTACAAATCAGGCGTGTTACACATGTGCTCTGTTACAATGTAGTTCTAGCTTAAACCCTCTCAGTTTGTTTAACCCTATGGAATGGCTTTTTCAACAGTTAACTTGACATGTATTTTTGGAAATCCTTTTCCAAAAATCCTTGCATCTAGAATTAAAATATCTTTTATTTCTGCGCTTACGCTCTAAACTTCGGCCAATTGGTTGCGCAAAAAGTCTTTTATCAGATGACATGCGTTTTCTGAGGGCTTACGAGTTGTAGGTCGGGTTCAAACTCAGCCAGGCGCATTAGTTTTTGTAATTTGTTTTTATGCCACTGCTCTCATAACGGTGAAGGAAAACATCGTTAGGAAACGGCATGTCCTAGAACCACAAAATTAGACATCCACCAACCCGCACTGGACCCGCGTGGTGAATTACGGCCCATTCCCCCTCCTAGAGAGGTAGCCTGAGTCCCGACAGTGGGAACATTATAAGGCCGACTACGCTATATGTTTTGTGTATTTTTTCGAGATACGCGCATAATTCATCGTGTATAAATCGCGCATAGGTAGGTAGGTAGGTATTTTATGATTGACTAGCTTTTGCCCTCGGCGTCGTCGCCCACGTACATAAAATGTAGCCTATGTCACTGAGGAATAAAGCTGCTTTCCATCGGTGAAAAAAGTTTTACCAATCGGACCAGTACTTCCAGAGATTACCTCCTACAAACAAAAAATCATAAAAACAAACTTTACCTCTTTATAATATTAAGACTGTAACTGTACTATTAGTTCCAAGATTAGTTTTTGTTCAATGGACGAACCTTCAGAAAGGCTTAAGTATCCCGCAGGTAGGAGGGATACCTGCCGGATACTTACCTAAGCCTTGTCAAAGTGGGTATCCTACATATTTAATTGCGGAATACTGGACATAAATGAGACATGTGACCCAAACATGAGACACGCAGTGCGACAACGAATCATAAGAAAACTTCATCAATGACGACATGTCGCACCAGTCTGCGGGAACCTTTTCGTAAAAGTGACCAAAGAAATATCAATGACAAGGGATACAATACCTTTAGAGTAGTTTCCATACTGTTTAGTAAATCGCGTTGATAAAGTAGACATTGTAACTTCAACGCAGTGTTGGCTCGCCAGAGGTGGCTGCTGAGAGGGGTGGTCATCCTAGGGTACGGGTAGGGATATACAAACAGCACTTTTTCACAATGACGGTCACCAGTAAAATAACGTTGCACCTCGTCAATCTCCCAATACTCAGACTCTTTAGACCTGCAATAGAAACTTTTTCTATTCGTTAAATCTATAGACCTAGTTTAATCTCGTAAGACCCGACAATCTAATTTAATCCATAAAATATTTAGATATTCTGGACCAAGATACTTTTTAAAAATTATAAAAAAAGCTTTTAACGAAAATATTTTTTTATATCAAGCTTTTATAGCTCGGTATACCTATATAATTAATACACGTTAAGACGAATCATACGAGCCCAAACTCGATGGGGTTGTGTCGTTTAACTACCAAGTTTCTATAGCCATGTTCCGGTTTCAACATCAGATCAGCTCCATGTCATAATAATTTTGCATTTTCATCTGATTTACACATGCATGCAAAAGTTCAGATCTATCGGTGACCGGGAAGTGGGTCAAATTTAATTTACAAGATTTGATTACAGACATCGGGACAGGTGAAACCACAGAACACAGGAATCCTACAGTCTTCTGTGGGTGATAGTTTCACCCACAGAAGACTGTAGGATTCCTGTGTGTAATTAAAGCTCGTAATTACAGCCCAGCGACCTAAAATTATGAAGTTTAAACAATCTAAAAAATATATATTTAGCATGAACATAACAGCAATAATATATATTTATATATATTGTCCACATCAAATAGTTAACTTTAGGTAAGTATAGGAAATGTCGTTTTAAAAGAATTTAGCCAAAAGCATTGCAGAAGAAAGGTGAAAGAAAGACCGAAGTCCTGGGCCGTTACGACTATTTTTAGTACATTGGGTCGTAATCGTAATGTACAATTGGACATCAACCGATTAGGTTGGGCCTTACGAGGACAATATTAGTTATCTGCTGTCAGTGTCTTCCCCCACGTGATAGTAGACTTATCACACACTATTCTCAGACCTTCCAAAATATACACACAAAAAAATCGATCTTTCCGTTTCGGTGGGGTTCAGACAAACTAGCTACGTAACCAGTCGTAACATATCCAGGTAGTCTGATCATCTCTTTCATCATCACCACGACTTCGTCTCGAAATATACCCTCAAAAACGTTTGACGGCGGGGATCTAGCTACTACACTGACCTTACACAATGTGTGACTTATTCCACCTTGTTGGTAGGTCGATACTCACAAGAGAACGTCATCCTCGGCCAGTATACCATCAGACTTTTCAATGTAACGTAGCCAAATAAAAGGGTTTCGAGTCCAGTCGTCCAGGGAAAGTTGCCCCGGACTGTAGCGGTATTCTCGGTGGTCCTGCCATTGTATATTTTCCAAGTGACCAATAATTTTAACGCACTTGCAATCAGCTGCGGAAATTGAAAAAAAAACGCTAAGTAATTATTGACAGATAATTTTATTCTTTTTGAGGATGAAAATTGTTTTCAGATAAGTTGAAGATTATTGCCAAATCGGCCTTTAGATAAATATTGAAAATAGAAAAAACAAATCTTTGTACAACATAAATTGCGGTACGAACAAAGGTGATATGTCCCAAGGTACAAAGAGTTGTTTTTGAGGAGGGAAACAGTCCATTGAGTTCTCTCACTCTAGGTCGGAGCGGGAGCAGAGCGTGGCAGACTTACTGACTAAAACCATCACACCTGTGTCCTTCAGTTGCACTTTGCGTTCTAGGACCAGTTTCCCTTTCCAAATTTCCTCGTGGCCTTTGCGGGTATCGGCCCTGGTGGGCAACGGTTTGCTGACATCTCTTTGAGGCGCGCGTGAAACTCTACTCGGGGTCTACCGGACGGCCGGAACAGGAGCTACCCGTAGATATTTCATCTGTGGAGCTACCTATTGCTTGTCGTCCTACCCACGGTCGACGAGGATCACCCTGTGACTCGTAGCACCTCCTGTCGCGGCAGCTGGAGCATGAGGATGTTCGTTCCAGTTGCGTTCCAGTTACTCTGGCAATCTTCTTCGCTAGTCTTACTTTACATAAGGATGTGACCGCACCCCGTTCCCTGTCGTTCTGGACCTTAGCCTGAACCAAGGCCCGGTGCGAGAGACCGACGCTGCCGATCGCCTCAATGAGGACACGGTGCTGGTCCACCAACCGAAGCACAACTCAACCGCAAGCTTAGATAGGCGTACAGACTTTCTTTACTTCTACTTCTAGACATAATAGCTGACTGAACAACGCTCTTACATTCATCGTTTATAGTACCAAGAAGTTCTGAACTCTTTTTTTTCAGATTCTCGTCAGCTGAACCTTTTGCAGGTTTTGACTTTTTAATAGCATGTGTGCAAGTTTCAATTTGCTTTTGCATTTCTATTATTGTTTTAACTCAATTTCAATTTAGTTTAAATAATAGGCATTATCAAAACAAAATGTTTAAGAAAAAAATCTATGAAAAATCTAAACAAGATAGATGTAAATCATTAATTACAAAGTAAACATTCAACAATATTACACTTTCCGCAAAAATATGTCAAAACTGCGTGACATAACTATCATAAATAAAGGAAATATATAGATTAACTATAAGGAACGTAAAAGGTTTTGTCTAGAACAAGTTTTTAATGAAAATCATGTATTTATAGCAAGCTTTCGGCTTTTTGGTCTATAAAAATATTGAATACCTACCCACTCCTTGGACCCTGGATACCATCTAGCACTAAAGTACTCGTCAAGACGGAACAAATGAGTCCAAACTCGATGGGATTGTGTCATTAACTACCGAGTTCCTTTCCTACGGCCACCTTCAGGTTCCATCATCAGATCAGCTCCGTGTCTTAATAATTTTGCGTTCTCATCTGACTTCCACATGCGAAATTTCGGTTTAATCATTTAAAAAAATAATTATCAAAATTATTGACCGAGCCGTATTTATGTACAAATGATCAAAATATGCTTTTGGCGTAAGACTTGTCAAAAAAATGGTCGTTGATAACACAATCAACATTAACTTCACAATTGATTGGAATCTGGTTTTACCTACTTTACCATTAATTCTATCTACTAGATCAAATTCATCTCAAATCATATAATGACAATGTAATTGTAGCGACAACAACTAATCCTGCATCGCGCAATTAAAGTTCTCTGCGCGATTTGAGCATATAGAACCGCCTAAAATAATATATCGAGCAGTTGCCCACCAGACTGGTCGGAGGATCCTCCCTTTTCATTGGAGGTTTGCGGGACTTTACTCTCTGATCCGCATACCTCCAAGTAATATTCTATCAGAGATATAGATTTTTTGTTATCAGATCATTATTTCCAGTGAGAACCCTTTCTTATTCCTAATGAACCCGCTCTTGATCTTGACCTTGGTCTCAACCGAAGGTTAGCGATGGTACGTACTACTCGTATCGTAGATATTTCAAATTAACTAGAGTCTGTCTAATGAAAGCGTAACCTAGAGTTTAAAAAAAAAATAAAGTGGCAACATTATTTTGCCGCCAAAATCACGTCTAAGTCTATGATTGCAATTGTCAGTTTTTTGAAACATATTTATTTATTATCAATAATTGCTTTAGCAGAGTAAAATAATATAAAGTTATGTGCGAAAGCTGCTACACACTATCATCAGTGAGTTTAAACAAAATCAAGAAGAGAAAGAAGTTGTTTTCTAAGAAAAACAACAATGTTAATATACGAGCTTAGATTTTTAAGTTAGCGTGACATTATAATCTTGTTGACTGACTACTAGATATTTTTACGGTATGAATGATGATACTTCTTCTTATTTTTATAGATAATCTTAAAATATGCAAAGACACAACGGAAATTTGGATAAATATGGAGAAAAAATCTTTAAACTAAGTTCTGAAAATAAATATCTTCACTGATGTCCTGAAAAGTGCTACAATACGTTTATGAGCAGTCGAGATGTGATGAAAAATTTGCCTCCGTCTGGTAGGCCATCAAAGTGTTCATCTGTAGCGCAAAAATTAAAAAAAATAGTAACTAAAATCCTCGTTCAAGATTGTGTGCGTCAGAATGGCTGGTGGTCTGTGGCGTTGGTCTATGCGAGTTGGTTCAAAAATTGCTACACAATTGCTTATATTTGCTACATATTGTAAATAATTGCTACATAGGATATATATTCAGAAATTAAATATTATTTTGGACCAGCCATCCTGACGTTTGGATGGCTGGTCAACCCCTAGTTTTAAATTAAGCATGCAGACTTTACCAAAATGTATTGCGTCAATAATTGCTACATATTTACTTCATTTATGTAATTTAGTTGTAACTTCAAACATATGTTAAATAAAGGATGTAGCAATTATTTAAATTATCCCAAGGAAAAGTGCCTGATAAAATATTAAAGGCAAATACTTAGTTATGTAGGTGTCAGTTTAATCGTTTAGTGGTAACCGTGTAAGTAAAATAAGTAATGTCCGTAAGGATTGAGGAGCCACATTTCGTATCTTAATGAAATTAAACACTTCTTTAGTAGTAAGTTTGAAAAATTTGTAGGTTCGATAATATATACTACTAAAATACTACTTATACTATTAAATAAGTAGAATATAATAATAAATAATACTTAAAAAGTTACATGAACATGAAGGTGGCTCCTCAATCTAAATGTTTGGATTGAGGAGCCACGTCAGAACTACGAACATCATGGTTGAATATTTATCTTAATTTGATATGACTTAGTAGCATTTTAAAGTAGTTAGTAGACAACATTTCAGCACTGTAGTGTTAAAATTAAAAAAGTTATCATACATTGTATATGGCTATGACCCGTCATTTTTCAAAGAAACATTAGTTCAATTGGTCCACAATTTTGTCATCATTTAATAATAAGTTCGTGTGAATTTGTAGCATACAGAGAAAGTAGTAAAACTGAGTAAATTTAGTATTTTAATTGGCTCCTCAGTCCTGACTTTCTGAATATTAAATTAAAAAAAAAAAAAATTTTACTCAACAGTATTATTTGATAAAAAAAATACTTCTCGATATTCATTTAGAATTTGCTATTAAGGGAAATCATGTTGTGTTTGTATATGGGATAAAGGGTCCGTACGGTAAGTCCATTTTTGTTAAATTATGTGTGATGTGAAATAAAAATTTTCCTTGGGATAATTTAAATAATTGCTACATCCTTTATTTAACATATGTTTGAAGTTACAACTAAATTACATAAATGAAGTAAATATGTAGCAATTATTGACGCAATACATTTTGGAAAAGTCTGCATGCTTAATTTAAAACTAGGGGTTGACCAGCCATCCAAACGTCAGGATGGCTGGTCAAAAAAAAAAAAAATTAATTTCTGTATATATATCATATGTAGCAATTATTTACAATATGTAGCAAATATAAGCAATTATGTAGCAATTTTTGAACCAACTCGCATAGACCAACGCCACAGACCACCAGCCATTCTGACGCACACTTCAAGATTGAGAGAGATAGCTGCTGCACTTTCCGTGTCTCACGAGTCGATCCGTTTCATTTGAAACATTCACTTGACTAAAATATGTTCCCACTTGACTAATCCCAAAAGATTTGAATTTTTTCCATGCTAAAACGAATCGATTCCAACCTAACAATCTTGAAGCACATTATTAGTGTTGGTGAGACGTGCTGAAGTTGAAATCATGTCGACTATTTTATTTGACTGTCGCGATGTTGTGTTCTTGGTATTCTTGCCGGAAGACCAAATTGTAAATAAAATAAATAATATACGGCATTTGAGAGAACAGATAAAATAAATTTGCAAAAATAACTAACATTTTGTGTATTATTAACCTTTACCATACATCTACCAATAAATAAATCTACACTAAGTTCTTATACTCTCAAGTATCAAAACTTTTTTCTCCTACTATTTCAATAATACCATATTCAAATTTTTGGGTTTTAACCTCCTTTTCTCAGGTCACGCTTTCAGTAGACGGACTATAGTTTACATATTTCAACTCCAGAGCGTTTCCGGTATACATTCGATCCAAATTCCACAGTCGCTGTTCCGGAGTGTAAGTAGGTAGTGCCCAGCGCTGGTAACTGCCACGTTACTACTCGTAATCGGATAAGAAGTTAGTATATTTATATGATTAAACGAACTTACCTTAACCCTTCAGATACCGTCAATTAGAGACACAATAGTAAGACAATAGATGCGCGGCCACCGGTGGTCGCTTGGGGATTCATGAATTAAGTGAAGTTCTATCATAATTATACGAAGCTTCTTCTCCGAGACACATTTACGTGGCAGTTACCAGCGCTGTTCCTTGATTGGGCAGGCCGTATGTCTCACAAACAGGCAGGCCGTATGAAACATTTTATGATCTTTTTAAAATATGTTGAATAATAAGGGTTTTTTTTTCGATGAGGAGAGTTCTTATACAACCCTCGCTCTTGGGAGGAGTGGGAGATAGTGTCAGACTCTTACTGAATAAAAACCCCACCCCGTGCCTTCTTGCCTTCATACCGGGGCTCGAGTTTCATTTCAGATAACCCTGGCCCCAGTAGGCTTCGACCCAGCTGGGCCCCTTCTGGTGCTGACAACTCCTTGAGGCGCGCGGGATGAAAACTAAGGGTGTGAATGATAATAATTCTATAGAAGTTTTTAGTTGTGTACAAAATCGATATAGGTAGATCTTTTGTACGAGTAAATTAAAATTGAGTGTAACTGGATTTGTTTCATCGCAATCGGTTGATTATATCGAAAGATGCACTACATTCGTTGACAGTTGGGTGGTACGAAGTTCGGCGGGTCAGCTAGTCCTCAATAAAATACATACAATATCTTGGAATTTCATTATATTTGAAAAAATATACAAAGAATTAATGTTATAATTAATTTGTTCTGTACAATTTAAACATATTTAATTAAGAATACTAATAAATGCGTTATATAAAAGTGATTATTAAACCATTTTCAATTACATCATTAGGTATGCGTCAAAATTATGAGAATACAACCCGTATCTATCTATTAGTTAGCTGTAAACAGTGTTTAATTTAGAACTAGCATATGTCAGATATTATATCCAACATTAAAGACCGGTGAGTGCGTTATGTTTTTATGATTATTTATGATATTTTAAAGTCTTGTTTGAGACTTACGGCATACGGCACATTAGAGTAATAAGGATATTCCAGATACCTACGCACTTACGCATACTTGATACTTTCAACTAACGTTCTTTTCTTCAGAAAAGTCCTCTATATTGCACGATCAACATTGTCGTTCTTTCCGTGTTGCTAGTACATAGGTACAGGTTCAAATAAAATCACATCTCCCTACGTATTACAATATGTATGTATAACTGAGATTTAAACTACTTACCTATAGACAAACGGTTATCATGTAGTTGAATTTACTAGAGTACGATAGTTTTAAACATTACATTGAAAAACATCAATAGCAAAAAAGACGAACTATGAATATCATTATGTCTTTGATTCAACATAATAAAATATTTTTAATAAAATCATGACAAACTAATAGACTTCGTAAGCGTCGTATCTAATCGATATTTTGAGAAATTTCGTACATTTTCCTATCCATTTTACACTAACCAGCAGTCTTCCACTTACCTATAATACTCGTAAATACAAAGTTTCATTTTCATATTTACGTCGAAAATATCGACAAGATATAACCGAGAACTTTTGGACGCGTCGGAATATCAAGACTCGTATGAAATGATATCAGTGCTGGATCATCGACTATGCGTTCCAAATGAGAACAGAATCTATTGCGATGTTTTGACGTGACGTCATACTGTCAAATCGAAGAAATTTTGGCAAAATTGAAGAACTCAGAGATGACTAAAATTGAAGAACTGGATTCTGATTAAACTTTTTTCGTTAACCGTAATTTTTCGTCAATTAATTAAAAATTAAAGTTAAAAATTAAAAAAAAAAACTATAAATCAAATGGCAATGGCAATTAATCCTATTCTCATTTGGATCGCATTGTACGTAGTTAGAGCAGCAAACGCTACTGGCCCCGCGCAGTGCGGCGGGAAGATTCACTTTTGGGTTTTCCATAAAGACAATGTAGGCAACTGGCTACAGGCAACCCGTTACTATATACTTAAGGGCCCTGCGGCCTGTTTGAAGAATAAGTTACAAGTTATAATTTTTAATGATTTGGGACCCCTTGGTGGTAGCTACAGGCCCAACGCTGACTTAATCCGGCACTGATGATAATGCAGCCTTAATTACCTACTGTAAAATATCTGAAGTTTTTCAGATTGTGCGTTTAGCGATGAGAATTGAGAATGCTGTCTTCTATGAACCCCTTGATCCCCAAGCGAAAGCCAGCTTTCTCCAATTTTATGGTAGACCTTATTTTTTACATTGGTAGTAAATAGCGTAAAAAGTTTGAATTTATGTTCTCGGATACATTTCCTAAGACTTAAACGCATATTTTTATAAATCTATAATCTTCCATTTCACGTAGATAATCTTTGGAGCGCTTGCGCGAGGTAGCCGGCTGTCGCTTAGGGATCAAGGAGCCTGTTTAAAAACCAGTTCCAATTACAATAGTTTACAGCGGTACCATAGACACTAAGCACAAATAAGGCAGTGAGCACTCTCCCTTCCATTTAATACGACTCTGGATTAATTGGACGTAACTTTATTGTCAATATCGGATTTTTATTTCATATTTTCAGTCTTCCTAACCCGACTTTGAAACTGGATGGACTTCCGTTGATGTCATAAGTGTAAAATGAAATTCAGTGTAAACGCAGTCGTCGTCTTTTCTTCATATCGAACTTAGTTGAAATAATCTATAAGTGATTTAGCTGATTAAAACAAGCGTATACTGAACAGCTTGCTTTTCTTTTGTTCATGATACAATCGAATCCTCTACAGATTATGTAGGAACCTATAGACTTGTAATTTTACATCTTCCGAAATTAACAAAGGAATGCAAAATTCTAGTAATGAAACAGCATCGCCCAGCAGATATAAATAAGGCAGTTTATATCAAGTCTACTGCGAGCGAAGACAGAGTAATATTCGTTATACTTATGTTTAGTAAACGTTTAAGGTTTTAGCTGAAATATAATGAACAGCAGGGGGCGCTGTTTGCCCAGCTTTGCAGATAGTATTAGTAGCTAGATTCTTAACATTTTTTCCTTATGGCAAATGATTTATCAATAGAAGAGATTACATCTAGGTGTTTCATTACATTATAAGGCCTCGTAATGCTCATCAAATTCATATTACACTGTCTCGACTCAACAGTTGCAATGAACTTAAATAATAATAATTAAAAAAAAAACATTCGTACGTAATTTATCGTTAAATAATTAAATCTAGTCAGGTATTCAAAGCTTAATTTATTAGCTAATTTGCTACACAAGGAGCGAGTTCCAGTGCTGTTGTGTTCCGTTAATAATACCTACACAAAACAATTTACACAATATTTATCAGCAGTTTATAGAACAGCGGTGGCAATATAATTAAAACGCTTTTATCCTAACATTCTCAACTTTACATGCTACTTGTGTATTATTTCTGTTGAAATATAGCCTATATATATCAAGTCGGGAATATTATTTTACCACCGTTGTCGTATAAAACTGTATTCAGAAAATAAATCAGACACGATATAATCACAGCCCAAACATAATAATAACGCTTACTGATGTTACAGTGAGATCAGACACATTGGAGTTCTGTATATTTTTCATTTTGTCCCTCCCTACTCCCTTATTCTCAGAACAGCCAAATCAGTGGTCACGGTATGCTTGCAAATGGACTTATCTGTGCGTTCTTTGTGATAGCATTTGATAAGGGGATCCAAACAGGCTAAGTGGCGCTGTGGCACCCTCGAGTACATTCACGTGTAAAACATGTACGTAATTAGCAAATTGTTTACCTTGTCTTGCTACACAATATTTCAGGATACCAAAATTATGATTGCTTGGTTGCTTACGCTTAGGAACGTAAAGAAACTAGTGCATGTTGATAAATAATTATGTACACCTTTTGCACGTGACTGCAGAATATAGTTTAGAACGGTGACTACTCAAATATTTCGAATCGCATTTATAAATGACCAAAGTGATAAAATCAGAAGTTATGGCACTCAACTCACGAGGTATACTCGCATCACCACCAGCTCACTTACAAGAGTATGTTGCCATTACTAACTTTTGTACCTCAATCCCATCAAACACGTTTAACTATAAATCTATTTAGTTACTATAGCTCTTCGGGTATCCTTCGAACAGGCAATCTTCTCTAGATGGTTGAGAAACCATAAATTCGTATCAAATGACATTCTGTTAAAACGTAGTTAAAAAATCTCCTTACTTTTAGACATAGACTGCCTGAGTTTACAATAAAACATATACAATAATTAACTAGGAACATAATATAAAATTGACAAAACTCCAACTCACGCAATAAATATATTTTGCAAGTTCACTGCAAGTAACCGTTCCCTACGAGTGCACAGCCGCCCACTCGTGCACGTGTATACATTCTGTATAACTTTTCTAACGCCTAATTAAATATATTTATTTTTACAATACCTTGCCTAACTTATTAATTTTACGGAAATTAATTCCCTCTATTCTCCATTGCAAGTGAACTTGCAAAAAGCCAACCTACATACCTTAGTATACCTTCCAAAATAGCACCCCATTCTGATTACTATAATTTTTTAAACTGCGTTCAAAATGATAACAATTTATCGAGATTGGTCATTTTTTTTACAAGAAACACGCTTTACAATTTTGCATGTTGTATTTTTTCAGTTGCCTTTATACTTAGTTTTGTAAACTACGTTTCAAGTAAATATGTCACATTTAGCTAACTTCAGAGAGCTTAATTTTATTATTAGAAAGGCTTAAAGTTACATAACATTTAGATTCGCTATTCGCTACGTTTATCTGTTTAGCGATTTATGGGACACAGATCTCGTTACAGTGATTTAATGCCTAATGTATAGGTACAAGTAATTATAAAATCTATACCAATAAATATCTAATTCCGATCGGTATATGGCAGTTGTTTGTGTTTCTACGTATTCATGCGCGCTCCTTCCTCCTTCCTCACTTGCCCTTGTAGTGCGGCGCCTAGACGGCGGGCTGCGGCTGCGAGGACAGGTGCGTGGACTCGCTGCGGCGCGGCGGCGCGGGCGGCGGCCGCTTCTTGATGGGCTTGGGCTCCTCGCGCCGCACCGGCGGGTCCGCGCAGCTGAACACGTTCTCGTAGAACGGGTCCTCCACACCCCCGCCGTAGTGCTCCTGCACCCACATCGACACGCTCGTCTCTTTGTAGTCCTCCGATAAAGGATATTCTCTAAAACCTAGCACTTCGTGCGGCGTAGTGGCTGGTTCTAGTTTACATTTTTGTGCTACCTGCCACTTTTTTCTCATAACCCTCTGCAAGTCTCTAAGGAACTCTTTTGGAGGATTACTGTTCGAATCTGCTAATTTCTTTGGCGACGATAACCTAGTGCTTTCATTTCGTTTCGGCGGCGGTGGCTTTCGTGGTGACAACGGCGGTTGCTCCTTTAAATTAAACGATATTTTCTTAGTCTTTTTACTATCAGAGCAAGTCGGTAAGTCATCAGCAAAGTTGACTTTTTTCATTGAGCCAGTGCGTTCCTTAGGTGCTTCGGCGGTTACTTTTCGCTGGATGGAGGGGCTGCCATTGCTTATTTTTTTCGTCTGAAGTTCGGCGAGACAAGCGCCGTATGCTACGTTTTGTTGACCATAGATGCTTTTGTCCGAATGTAGGGACGACGTCCGTGATGCCTCCGAGTGTACACTGTCGAGCGAAGGCTGGCGCGGGAACGTGCGGTTAGAGTCCGTGCGCGCGACGGCACGCGCCTGGCCAGCGCGCGCTGCCTGCTCCACCTGCTGCGCCGTCAGCTGCGTCACGATGTCGTGCACGCGCCCGGCCGCGGCGTGCGCCTCGATCGTGTGCTCCGGTGGGGGCGGGGGCAGGCTGAGCTGCGAGCCCGTCAGGTCCTCGATGGGCTCGAGAGGCGGTGGCGGAGGCGGCAGTGAGTCGAGGCTCAAGGTGGAACTGAACATTCCATCGGGAACGTCTTCTGTGGGAGGGGGAGGTGGCGGTAGATCCTCCACGGTGCTTACCGTTGGTGGTCTCTGCACCTTGTCGTAAACAGCGGTGTAGCCGTACAGGGCGGAGCCGCTGTCGGAGCTGTTGCGGTATAGGCTGTCGCGGGGGATGCTCTCGTAGTGGCCGTAAGTGGGCGAAGGAGGCTCGCGAGCCGGGCTACCGGCGCTGCCCACGCTGCCAGCGCTGCCCGCACTGCCGGCGCTGCTCAGCCGACCGACTGTTGCGTTGCTAAATACACTTGACTCTGCGGTATCTGTTGAATATAACAGAATAGAAAATTAGAATAGCTTTTGGAAATTGTGAGAAATTAAGTATCTCGTGATCCTTCATCTGTGTGTGAAAACTAACCGATGGTGTGGTGTCGTTTGAGCGTGGAGTCGTCGGCGCGCGCGGGGCGTGGTCGCCGTGTCAGCGTGCCGGAGTCGCCGCCGGCCTCGTCATCGACGCCGCACTCACCGCCCTTCTCTACCATCTCTTTGAGCTGTCGAGTCATCCAGGTTAACGGTATGTTAGGCTTCATCGAAGGCTTCCGCTTTATTGTACCTGGAATAAATAATATAATTTTAAACATACTTACGTTTAAATTAATAATATAATTTTTCGACACACTTGCTCGGAAACTGACTATAATTGCACTACACTACAATGTTGCTTGTAACCAAACTGTGACTTTTTGATTACCTTTATGCACTAGTGTGATAAACTTTTTGTTAAACCTCTGTTTTCAAATCAAACTTTGAATTCGAAAAAAAAAAATTGGTATTGCGTTCAATAGTAGGTGCAAATTAGTGTCACTTGCTTATTTTATGCTAATTTGTGTTTAAGTAGATTATTTTAACTTTTACATGTTTAATAAATAAAACCTTTCATAAAATAAAAATATTTTTTCTGTTTTATAAGCAACCTCATTCTATTTTTATTCAAGCAGTCTAGCTGGAGTAGCTAGCCTATGGCCGCCATTTTGAATGCGCGCGCATATATGTAATCTTTGGCGCGCGCATAAGAAAAAAGAACAATGTTTTGCCGCCATACTACAAAAAAAAAAAAACAGTTTTGCTGGTAAAGCAATAATTAACTAATTTGTAAAAATGTCTAATCTACTGTTTAGGAGGAAAAAATGATTTTTGCCGTACATCTCCCTATACAATATGTGAAGCCCATAACGTCATGGAAAATTGACTACCAAAAAACTCAAAGGAAAAATATCTGTTGTTGTACCAAAATTTCATACAATAGACAATCAACAAAAATATCCAGTCTTTTATCATCTGATGACATTAAAAAAGTCGTTAGGGATGCTCCAGATAAACAATATTTGGCTACTAAGGTTAGTTAAATTAGTTTTCAGTATAGGTACTCTGTGTTAAGTACGCGACTCCAACCTATGATGTGTGATAAAAACTTAATCATTGTTCCTTCTTTTCAGGTTGCTTTAATATTTGGTGTCACTGGTGTATGTAGGAGACAAGAATTAACAAATAAGTATATCTGTAAAGGACATAGAGAATCGCGGCCAGATGCTTTTAGTGAAGAGATGAGAGACATGAGACCGCTATACCGCAAAATAGTTATTTATGATTTCACTAACTGCACATTTACTAATTGTTTCTCTAAAAAAAAATTAATATACTAAAAAAAAAGATTTTTTATTTATTTTTCTTCTCAAGTGTGTCGAAAAACGTCGTATGATACACGTGAATATTGGCGATTAGCGTCCTCGGCTCTCTTAAGATACTCGCTTTCGGCTGGGATCTAAATATCTCCTCAGCGGTGATCACCAACATTATACACTTGTATCATAATGTACTATTAATTACTTACCCATGGGAAATTCGCAGTCGAAAGCGCTCTCGGAAGCGGTGCCGCCGTCGGACAGACATCCGCTCGAACTGGACGACGATGCGCGGGAGTGTCTGCACACGACAATACTTACAATCATTTTTGTTTACAAACAAACATAACAACAAAATATAATCTGTATTTGTTAGTATATCATTGTAGCAATGGCGACAGTAACATCAATATGGCATACAGTTTAAATAAAATTGGCATTTGCATCTTATTTCTTTGGAAAACATAAAATAAACCATGCGCAAGCGATTTCAGAATAATCTGTAGTAGGTAACATTGAGAATACATAAATTCGGTCGCTGAGAATAAATTTGAAAAGTAAATTAATAAAGGTAAAGTGAAACGTCACATTATGCGACATTAAAATATAGTCAGGTAGGCATTGTACTGAAACTTATAAATCTTCATGCAGTCCCTGACCGTGAATATAGCACATAAAGTGTTCGAGAGGGACAACCCCTCTCGAAGGGTAATTAACTTGTATGTGCGTGTAGACTCACATACAGAGTTTCTGTGCCACCCAACATTTGTGGATTGTGGGTAGGGTAAGGGGAGATATACTGGTGACATAAGTAAATTGGTGTTTTTTTTATAACAGGCCATATAGTTCCAACCAAGCACATTCATGAGACCACGAGCGAGTTATTACGAAGAGGATAATTATCTTCATCCTCGTAATAGTCACGCGTCATTCATAGGGAACCATTATGGTATTGTGTTTAAAAAAGTATCACCAAATTACTTTTATTACTAATATATCTCGCTTTACTATACACAGAAAAATATGAGTACGTGAACCTATAGGCTCATCTATAAACAACCCACCTTCATCAGATACATCAACTATACAACGTGTAACGTTAAATGCGCAAAACCTGAAATTAGTTTGATCAGAATAAGGAGCAGAATCAATTAAACCACTCTTTAATAGGTATAGGTTACATTTTTCAAAGAAATCTTCATTAAAAATGTCGCCGTGTCTATTTATGAATAGGTCAAGCCATCACGTGCGGAAACTCGCCGAAATAGGTAAATAAACACAAATGGTTGCAGTCCAATCAAATTTTCTCATACACGGGATAATAAAAGTTACAGATTTGAAACAAAGTAAAAGTGCACATAAAACCATTCAATATTTTTTAAATGTTTTTTTCACAGAATTAGGTCTTTTAAAATAAAAATTATTTGGGGTGTCTGAGGTTTTGCGCATTTAACGTTACCCGTTGTATTTGAATCTGAGTCACCAAGACTACGTAAAACTCTTTCAAAGTCTTGATGTGATTTTACAGCCTGTTTATAGGTGGACGTAGTGACAAGGGCGTGATACCAACCTTCCGCTGCTGATGTCTGAGTTGGCCACGCTGACATTGCTTGAAGTGGACTGTGCCGGGCTGTTGATACCCAGTGCCGGCAAACCGTTTGTCTTTGTTGGTATTGAAGTAATCTGTAGACAAAATGACACATTACTTACATGTGATGCACCCATAGCAAGTTATAATATGGCATCGGAAAATTGCAAACGTTGTAAGATTGTATTGTTGCATGTCGCGAATTATTGTAAACTTTTTTTCTAAATAGGATACGGTTAGGACTATAGAAGGCGCCAGATAACCGTGGAATAAAGTACACTGACGTTTTTTTTAATATCTCTGCGTATATACCCAAAAAACAGACAATGAATTGCTTTTCATTACTAGATCATGTAAAGGATCACGATACCTGTCGATACAAGACCACTTTACGCCTTTATTTCCGTTTTTGAAATTGAGAATGTTAAAGGGTCAATGACCGTTATTTCACGGTTATCTGGCACCTACCTTAGATTTTTAAATTCATGATACTTACTGAACAAGATCGGGCATGGGCGAGATGGTCCAGGTCCTCTTGCGTGAGCTCCTCAACTAACGAACGATAGTTCTCTAGCAGCTGCCTTCCATGCTGCAAACATGAGAAAATTAACACATGTTGTAGAATAAGTCGACAATATAAAACTTAATGCACCATAAACATTTATGTCATCATCCACAAAGATATCTTACAAAGTTTACTAGTCAAATACCTACTGTCACACAGATTTTTCGGTGCCACAAAAAAAGTATTTTTAAAAATAACAATCTTTTGGACAAAAATATAAATGTCACTGTTAATGCAAACACTATTCAAACGATATTACCTAATCGCTAGAGTATAACCATTTTTGTCTCGATAATAATATCTATGTAATTATGTATTTATTTTGAAATGTCTACGTATGTTTATCAGTTGTTTAGTACTCATAGCATAAACTGCGCTTAGTTTGGAACTAGATGGCGTTGTGTGAAAGTTGCGGTATATTAATATTAATAATACACGTATAATATTATAATTTGACCTTGGATATGATTTATTATATTTGAAATTATCATTCTTTTTTTAAATTTATATTAATCACGAGAGTATTGTTCATTGAACAAGCATCGATTTATTTAAGACCTATTTACTGCTCGCCCCATATTCAATATCTATAATTATGAACTTAAAATGTCGGTTATTCCCGAGTAATCACACAAGAGAGTTTTTATGTATATTTTTATGTGTATGTATGTAATATACATCCGTCATGCTTAAATGGCTGAACGGGTATTGATGAAATTTGGCAGAATAACATACTAAGTATATCACTTTTTATTCCGGGAGTATGTTTCCTTGGGAAGGCGCTAGCAGAATCCATACAGTAATACATATTGCTTGGCTACATCTAAGATTTTTACACACGTGAAATTTTATTAGGAACAAACCGGAAAACAGTTTTACTTTATGTTTCATCTAATAACACAGGTTTTATTGTCTTTTCAGCGTTCTGGGGGATTCTGGGACGACCCTCTATGAGCTTGGATTTTTATTTCTCGTTACCGATCTGTACGTGGTAAGTAACTACAAATATTGATGGGTATTTTACACACATTTTACTTTATTCTTTGCTCTTAGACTGGGTGATTTTGGATCGAATTAGATCCATTTTTTACACGGCTGTGAGCAATAGTAATGGCCCTGACCTATGAATTTTAGTTAGCGCGTTCCGACCCCGGCAGGCGCTGTAGTTTAGGTAATGTATTTCATCACCACTGCTCTCAAAAGAGATGAAGGAAAACAGTGTGAGGAAACTATCAGGTTCTAGAATCAAACATTCTAAGACATTGTAACCCGCACCGGGCTACGTGATAGATTACGGACGGACCATGATTATCATTTCATTTCTTAAAAAAAAAATGCAGGCGTCCGTACCTTTGCTATGCGCATCGCCGTCACCCATCTCTCGAGCGTCCGCTGATCATCAGCGCACAGGAACTTTATAAACTTAACACTCTTTGGTTGCTGCAGCCTTGGGTGCTTGATGGCGAAGCAGTGGTCTGTGGGCGACTTGTACTTCTTCTTCCAGTTCAACCCTATGTAAACCTCATTAGTGTCGAAAGTCGCTAGACACACCAGCTCCTTCAGCGTTTTCACCTTATCCTTTGGCGAGTAGTACAGTCCTAAATAATAACAAATCGAAATGTAGTTAAAGAAAAATTATATCTAATGTTAAAGATTCGCTTTGGCTTATTCGCTTTGCTTATGAAAGACGTAAGGGGTGTGGCCACACAGCGCAGCTTGTGGAGATGGTTACTAACCAGACGGTCGCAAAACGCAGTATATTTTCTTCCATCCTTTTTTGGCATCGTTTTTCAGATAGAGTGGTCCCTCCATCGGAGGCACTGGGTGGCCTGACACGGACGGGACAGTGCTCGTAGTTCCTCCACTCTGTCCGAAAAACTCTTCTATGATTACTTGTCTCGAATGCTCGTCCTGCTCGCTGGACCAACCTTAACATTTGCGATTCAATATTAGCAATAGTTCATTAGTAATGTTAATAAGTATGCTTACATCAGGTTGCAGTCGCATCGTGACTTTACCTCTGTCGTCTTCAGTCAACAGGAACTTTTCGGGTGTTTGGAACAGAGATATTTTGTCTGGTCGCTCGGCGAATAGGATTTTGTTTTTTGATTCTCTTGTCCATAGCATTAAATTGTCGACTAACATCTCGTGGTCTTCATAAACTCGTTCTATAATGGATAAAACTGAATTAGGTAACTGTTTATCTAAATAAACATTAAACATTTGAGACTGTTGGTCTAGTGGACTAGTGGTCAGTGGCCCTGACTGCTACCGGAGGTCGTGGGTTCAATTCCCATCCAGGACCAATGTTTGTGTGTTGAGCACGATCACTTGTTCTGTATCTGGGTGTAATTTATCTATCATAAGTACGTATATCAGTTGTCTAGTACTCATAACAGAAGCTCTGCTTAGCTTGAGACTAGACGGCGTTGTGTGATAGTTGTGGAATACCTATATATTATGTAAATATTTAAAGATCTTACCCATATGGAGGTCGGGCAGGTGTTCAACAATGGCCCACTTCGGTTCCATGGTCACGTGGTTCTTGTCAGCAAGCAGCCGCGCCACGTAACCACAAGTCATCTTCTCATCGACTAGTAGGCTCTTGGAGGACCCATCCATAGAGAAGGCTTTGATGAAGAGTTTCTTGATGTTAGCTTCGCGCATTCGCTCTAACGCTAACTTTATTTTATCAGCTTTTAGTTGGAAACTTGCGTCCTGGAAAGGTACAAATTTATACAGACTGTCGTATATGTAAAGTACTTATGATGTAAAGCTGAAGAGTATGTTAGTTTGTTGGAACGCGCGGTAATCTCAGGAACTACTGGTATGAATTAAATAATTCTTTTAAGTATTGGATAACCCAATGATCGAGTAAGGACCAATACGATGGAGCTAAGAGAAGCAATAACCAAAGACACGCGGAAACCGCGGAAGCAACTGGTTTCCATTACACCACTATTTTTAATTAGGTAGGACAAATACTTAAAGGGCTTATTAAAAAAGGTCTTGTTATTATTAAAGTGAAGTAAAATAATAATAATATTCATAAACAGGAAAGTTATTAGCGGTAGTTATACCTATATCCCAAAATGTCACTAAATTTAAGGAAATATTGTACACGATTATGAATGAATAAATGACGATCAAAATGGATAAACAATTGCACGTGGTATTTTCTAGTAGCAAAGGTTTCTGAATGATTGATTCAATTATGAATTTACCAATTATGACTTTGTGGACACTTGGGATTTCGTTTTTTTTACTTTAGACTGCAAAATTATGATCAGCAACGAGTAAGGGTAGCGCCCCATTTTTTTGTACTAAGTAGTTAAAAATAGGGGTGTATAGGGTGGTAGATAATTAGCGAGTACATATACATAAATATGTAGTTACGTATACTTCCAAAGACAAATAACTGTTAGGAATTACCTTCTGAGTTTGATGAAGATTTAGTTTCAACGCTTTACACTTGGTGCTGGTGCTACTGGACGCAGAAGATTCGCTGGACAGCATGGAAACCTAGTAGAACATAAATACAGTTCGACTTTATTATATTGTTAGGTTGTATGAATGTTGGACTATGTGAAAGATGGTGGACAATTACTGGATATAACGAGTGATAAAGACGTATGGAAGCAGTAGCGTAACTAGGCGTGGGCGAAGTGGCTCACGCCCACGGCCTCGCACCTAAAGGGGCCTCGCACAACTGAGGAACAAAATAGATAGGTACAGAAGACAATCTAAATACAAAGCGCGCTCGAGCAACGCACACAGACATCGCTCGCGAACACGATATCTCGGCTCAAGCTCCCGGTCGCACTCGTACAGTTCGAAGCAATGAGCTGACGTGTGTGCGAACGCCTAGCGTAAGTATAAAAAGTGAAGTACATACATGAGACTGACTTCTGTACTTATCTATTTTGTGACCGAGGGCTCTTTAAGAACTAGTTTTTTTGTATAATTGATAGGCCCGTGTTTGACCACTATTTCACCTATAGGTAAGCGACGATGTGGTCGGATAAACGGTTGCGACAGTCGCTGGCACTTTTTTCGAATTTATTAAAGAAAAAGGTTTTGCTGATGTTTTGTTTGCCCTCGCCCACGTCTGAATTAGTCTACGTTACGCCACTGTATGGGAGATCACGGGTTGTGCCGACAGCAAATATATTAAAATTTATAAGTATAGCACATGTAATAAATGCATATCCTAAAATATTTTTTTTCAAAATTGGCTATTGAATCGAATTAACGAATTTAACTTACAGTGTCGCTAAATGCAGAGTCATTGTCGGGGGAGTCAGTTCGAGCGATGCTGGATGCACCGTCTGCGCACTCCTTATCTTGTCTCTGAGAGGTTTCAGCTGCGCCATCTGCTCTGGACTTTGATGCTGATGATAATGCTGTAAGACGACAATTAAATCAGGATATATCAACGTATGGTTAATATTCAGTGGCGAAACTATAGAGTGGCAAGGCTGGCGAAATGCCACGGGCCCCCGGCTGACGGGGCCCCAGGTCCGAGAGACCGCAAGCTCAGAAGAACTAACCTAACCTATTTTACAAAATTTATTAAAATCACAATGTGACGATTTTTCTGGGGCCCCATCCAATGATAGCCACGGGCCTCAGATTATATATGTATTTACGCCACTATAAATATTGGAAGATTACCGGAAAGAATTGAATACTGAAACTTCACCAACTGGACGGGTCTCCTCAGCCCAGTGAAGTTTCGTAGACAATAAAATTTTGCTCCAAGGCTAATGGACCTACAAAAAAAGTTGAATACTTAGCTTACCTGAAGAGACCCTGGATATTTCTTCATCATACTCGGAGTCGAGGGCGCAGAGTTCACCCAGTATGGCGTCCAGGTCGGCATCCTGCGTCTCCTCCAGGTTAGCCATCGAGAATCTGTACGTATCAATACGAGGCGCCACTATCTCCAAAGGCCTCAGCGCCGAAGTTCCATCACTCGACGAGTTCAATCCCTGCAATCAAATAAAACAAACTAAATTATGCGAGTGTTCAGTGTCAACCATTACGTTATCAACATTTCTAAGGTCCGGACTAAGCATTTCGCCTCGTCGTTTATACCAAAGGTGCCGCGGTCTTACAGTCGGATTGTCTTCAAGCCTATAATGCTCTTAAAAAATTTGTGCGCCTTCCGAACAATAACATCACTGCTTACCATCAGGTGGAATCGCAGTCAAGCACTAGTTTATATTATTAAAAATATATACACCATAGCCAACTCATTAGTAAAACTATTCGCAATTATTCCTACATCACCTAGTATAGCCATAGTAACTAATTCCATGCCTTATATACCACTACAGGACGCAGTGAATGTAAATGATGGACCCCATACAAGTCCCTATATGTCCGGGAATTAATTATCAACTCACATACAAGTTGACATCCCAAAACATAGTTGGGAATGCATTGTCTTCAAACAATGAACTTGGTGAGTTGAACGATGTGTGTCTTATTGTATCAACAGTTAATTATCAAGTAGTGATACCAATGATATTTATACAATATGTAGTTACCTACACAGTTATGTATTGTGCAAGCCATTCAAAAGAGCGGTCATCTCGTCAGTCCTCAAGTAAGTAAGATGTATTTGAAGTGAATACAGTTTGTCAATTTAAAATTGAAGCTGACACAATACTAAGTAACAATCAATTTAAATGTAGGAACCTACACATCCATTGAGTAAACAAAATACCCGTAAACAAAACGATGACTAGTTAAATTCTATTTTGAACCAAGTTTATGTCATAAAATAAACATTCAAGTAAACAATTGAAGACTTGGTTATCATCAGCAGACTCATTAGTCACACGTACCGTCGTTGTCGAAGTCATATTGAAACTTTGTTCGATGCTTTTATTTTCTGTGGGAGAGTTGTGCACACTTCTTGACTTCCCGCTCGCCAGTCGGAAACTTCTGTTAAGTGTAGACAGAAACCCTCCGCGCTGCCACTTACTCGATTCGTTTAGTTGCACATCCATCATTTCGTCTACATGGCAGCGTGTACTGCACTATGACTCACAAACGAACACTTTGCACTATTAGAAAAGCGTGCCAAAAGCCGGCGCTACGCGGGACATGCTCCCGACTCCCGACTGCGTCCGTATGGAGAGGAGACAGCTTTCGAACTGAACAACTTAAATAAAACGCCGTTCAATTAATGACTTTCTGCACTTTGTATAAGTAATAAGTCAAGTCACAAGTAAGTATGCACTTTTAATGATTGGTATGTATGGAAACGAGTTTGTTATTTCAACGGGCACTGAACACGGAGCCTGCGCGGACTGCACAACTTTGCCGCACCACAGTTAGTTATTACATCTCATAGACTAGTGACCTCGCCCGTTCACTTCGCCCAAAACAAACTTTTGGCGCCAGCTTTAATACGTGTTTGGTAAAATCACTGAACAAAGAGCACTAACGAGGAACTTAAAGCGTGCAGGGCGTCCGCGGGCTGGCGGGCACGCAGCACGACTAGCAGCGTAGAGCACTGTGAAGTGAGTAGTATTACAAAATGAAGCATGAGCGCTCGCGGAGTCGCCGAGCCGCTGAGTCGGCCGCGGCAGGCTTGGGGGGAGGCGAGTAGACAAGCGGCACCGTGTTTGTGACTTGCGCACGTGTGCGCGGCCCGCTACGCTACGCGTTGTTTGATTCCAGAATGAGTGGCGCGGCGGTGTGCGTGAGCCCCGGGCCCTCATCCCGCGCCCCATGCCCCGCGTCCCGCCGCCATGCCATGCCTGCCACTCTGCCTACACTCACGCATTACCAGCTAAATAATATTCACACATTTCTGATAATCACTCCAAAATATTTAGGTACCTACATATTTTTTTCAAGAAAGTTACCCAGATACTTATTTCAGATATATAAAAACCCAAAAGTATTACATAATATTATTTAATAAATATAATGTTGAATACATAACCATAATATTTTATATATTTTTCTTTAAAGTAATAGTAGATCTTATAAGGGTACCTACATATCTACATGCACCTATATGAGCACGTGATAATGAAAGAGGAAATCGGCAGAATGACCTACTTTTATTTGTCCTACTTTTGTTTAAGTAATAGCCGCACCCCGCATACTATCTACCAAGCAAAAATGGAACTTTGTCCAAAACGCGCTTTACATAAAAAAATTGTAAATTGTACTTATATTAAGGGAAGCACAATGTTACAATGTTATGGTGATTGCACTGCATACTACTTACACAATTAAAATGTCAATTTCGGTAATCGCTTAAAGCAAATTTAACAAAATTATATCTGTAGGCGGAGAAGTTGTAATAAGTTTCGTGAACTGTACGGGACTATAACAAAAGTTGTATGAAAAAGATGGACAAAAAATGGGAAACAGGTGCTGTGTTGAAAACACCTGCTCGTGGTCGACAGATGTGCACGATCCACTTTTATTCATCTCTGACTCCTATACATACAAAATATGCGAATAATAACTTCAGCCTTCATCCCACATTGCTCAAATTAGCCTTAAATTTGCATGACTTTAATATCTCTGAGACACGCTAGGTTTTAAGGGGTAAAATGAATAGACAATAAGTGTTCTCCATGTAAAATATTACATAGGAACATTAAAAGATAATTTATTAAAATCAGTAAAACTACGTGTATTTTAAAACAGGCACGAGTTGAACGTAAGTAATTATGTGAGCTTTACAGTCACAACATGTCACAGTTGGACACCCTAAATGAAGCATTCCTAACGAACGCACATCTGTCGCATTACTAACTATTGATTGTAGCGAAGAGTCGGACTCAACTTAATCTGTGTCGGAGTGAGTTGCAATTATTATTAATAAGTACCTACAGACGACACAATTCAATGGGGGAGCTTTATCAAATGTGATGCAAAAGAAACAGTAATCATGTCACGAAAAGGTTATTAAAGAAACAGCTAAAGGTCTGTTGAAAATCAAGTTATCGCGTGTTCGCGGCTGAGATGTTAACGCAAGGCGCAACAAACACGCCGAGCGATGCAAAATCATGGTACAAGCGCATATGCGGCTGCACCTGTCCCGCGGCGTCACCCGCGCCGCGCCCGCGCCGGCTGCAAAGCACACGTGCGCACAACATCCAGCATCAATCATCCCTTTTAAACTCAAGCAGCCTCTCCGTTTTTATTTATTTAATTAATGAAGGTATACTTATCTTTCGACTAACATACGATTCCGTTCCAAGTTTAGGCCAGATGCCTCTATTTATGGCTCGCGATTGGGTTGAGTTAGGCAACGTGGCGTTTTTCAAAGAGTGTCGGTGAAATATTATATTACCTGTTGGTAGTGAGATGTTAGGAAGCGAAGATGTAAATTCTTAATAGCGTAGCTGAGAAATGGGTCAGAGTTTTTGCCAAGATACTGCAACTTAGCGTTAAAAAACCGATTCCGTAAAATGTAAAATTAATCCCACTTCATAATTGACACCCCGGCTGTATGTGTGGTATTTTTTTTACAGTTGTCTTGACTGTTGGTGTTGAGCTGTATATATAATAAGCATATTAATATCTGATTAGGTTTTTTTTTACTTCATGTATCCCCAAGCGAACGCCGGCGTTCGCGAATCTATTGGCTTACTATTGTGTCTCTAATTGACGGTATCTGAACAGTGATAGAGAAAGCCGTGAGCTAACTACTATCACACTTTTACAGAGTCCTGATGGCTATTGGTTACTTATTTCTAGACAAAGTGTAATTCTAATAACCATAAAGTTACTTGCAATATGTAGGTACCAAAATAATTCACCTAACATTTTACTAGTGCTTGTCAATTCTAGCTTCTCTCTATGTCTATAGCGCCCTATTGTGCTATTCTGTAAAAACACAACTTGAAAACTTAGGTGAAGTAACCGTGAACTGTCAATTCAATCGAAACACGGGTTTAAGAGGAGAGTCCTCCAGAAACACCTAAAAAGGCACTTATGGTTTTCTTAATGTTTTAAAAATACACCGCATTGTATTACACACACAAAAATAATTAAGAACCTAAATAGATGTGCTAACAGTTTCAACGTGAGCTATTTGCAGAAAACCTATCCTTAATTTCGAGAATAATAAATTGTTCATAAAAAAATTGCTTAAAACTAATAAATCCTCTTTATCTGTTTTTGAGACATATGAACAATTTTTTCTACTTCAACAAAATTACTTTCTTTAAACGATACTAAAAATAGCGCACCAGGTGTTCGGAAGGATTTCAAGATAAAATTCTTAAAAAGCGAAGTGATTTCAAAAATAAGTGCATCCCACTTAGGACAATGTTAGGTTTTTTTTTTATAAGAATACAGAAATGGGTAGTCTTCGTGAAATATATACAACGTGTAACGTTAAATGCGCAAAACCTGAAAATAGTTTGATCAAAAATACGAGCAGAATCTATTGAACCACTTTTTAATACAGGTTACATTTTTCAAAAAAAAAAAAACATTAAAAATATTGCTCTTTCTATTTATTAACAGCTCAAGCCATCACGTGCGCAAACCCGCCCAATTAGGTAAACAAACACAAAGTTTGTAGTCCAATGAAATTTTCTCATACGCGGGTTAAAGTTGTTATTACAATGCAGATACGAATTTTAAACAAACTAAAACTGCACATAAAATCTTAATTAAAAAAATAAGATTCTCACGAAATCAGGTCAATTAAATTAAATATCATTTGGGATGTCTGAGGTTTTGCAAATTTAATGTTAAACGTTGTATATACTTTGACAAGATTTTTGTTGCGTTCAGAGGCGGGTTCTCCGAACGTGCGGGTCGAAGCATTTGCTACTCTTGCTACGTGGCTAATCCGCCACTGGTGACGATGTACTTACCGCAGTGAGCACGGTCAGCTCGCCAAGCCACTCGTTGAGCAAGGCCTCGGGGTCGTCGGCGGCGGCGCCCGCGCCCTGTTCCTCTACCAACGCCATCTGGAAAAATTTAACAATATTCATTAATTATAATTCTCTTCGTCTTCATTGCCTTGGCGCTCTTCTGATTTAATTTTGGAAACACTAAAACCGAGTTCTCCAAATGGGCAACAAAACATAACAACAAAAAAAAAAAATTGAATTTGTTGGGGCTCAGGAATTGACCATTCAATTCATTATCGTTTCTGCAATGGGTTCCGTCGCATGTTGGCTTACGAACGTGGAGGTCGACCAGTTAGCAAAGACTTCTGTGTCGGATGGTATTGAGGTGAATATGACTCCAAGCTACTCCGAACTTTTACAAAAATATAAAATTGAATGCTTTAAGGATTGGAAAGAATATTTTAACAGAATATCACTAGAAAAGGGAATCTGGTACAAGACAATTCAATGTGAACCTCCTCGTATTCCTATTTTTAAGCTTAAGAGGGTCCTTCTCCATTGGCTTATCGTAAACATCGAAAATGGTTTAAAAGCTCGTTACTTCATTTAATGCAATCCAACGCGATGTTTGACGAAAAGGCACCGCAAAAAAAGAGAGATAACGCCTGGAAACTCTGTTAGTATTCGGTAATTCCGAGTTTTACTCGAAAATTTCACAAAACTTGCTCCAGAAAATAGCTGTTTTTTTTAAACCCTTAAAAGTTTTTGGAAAAAGTTGTCATCATTTAGAATCAGGACTTTTTTGACATTTTAAATTTTTAGGCAAATTATGAAGTGTTAAAGTTCATACAAAATAGGACATTTACAGAGGTTTTTACTGGATTAGTTTTACATAAATTTAGAAATTGGTTTCCTTAGAAACCTAGATACTATCCACAAGATACTGTGTTTCCAAAATATCTAATGAAAAATGTGTAATAACGTCATAATCAGTTATGAGCGGTTGTATGATTTTTCATACAACCGCTCATAAAATGAAAATGTGAGTCATGATGCACCACCTTAAGAGAAAGTTTATAATAATAGCGCATAGACTGCGGTTTGCACACGTTCCACTCAACAAGTTTCGGCATCTAAACAGTGAGAACAAGTGAGCCCAAATTGTGCAGAATGCGGCACGGCCGAGGATGTCCACCACTTGTTGGTGGAATGCATCAGGACTCGAGCTGCTAGAGAGATGCTGATGATTACTTTCAAAATTAATTTGATTGATATTGGTTTCATTCAGAGTATACTGTCCGAACTCCTTTCGCTGTTTGTAAATTAGTGAGTAAGGTTTAGACCCCTAATAATAGTAGATAAGATTCAAGGTAGCTTTACTTGAATTAGGTTGCGCTGGAGCTGACATGGTCTTACGGTGATCAAAAGTTCCTAAATTTATATTTAAAAAAATCTTTTTGTAGTATAACTGAAATTTAAACATAAAAGCTACAAAATACTACTAGAGAAACCGTGGATAATTGCATGCGATCATTATAAATTGTCTCTTTGGAAATATAAAACAAACCCCAAAAAATGTATATAGCTGTTTATTTATATTTGATTGTCCCAATTGCATAAAATATGCACTTTTAGCCTCGTTGTTTATAAGAAAATTGAGTGAACATAACGTTTATTACGCAGTTGTAAAACTTTATCGATCTTCGTGCCTAGCTAGCCACTAGTAATGACTAGTATAGAACTCATTAAAATTATCTTTTTAAATTTGTACTATTATTTATATTATTATACTTATAATAAAAGCATAATTTGTTTATTCATGTCATCTGCAAGTCGCTTACTTTGGCAAACTACCTAAAACATCTAAGAAACAAATTGAAGTCCCCTTTCAAGTTGCACATATTTACACAAATTCTCAAAAATTATATCTATTGTACTAGTTTCAGCAACTAACTACACAGAATGTTATCCAATTTCAATATCCGATGAATAAAATACGTGGGATTATCTTGTCTAAGCTCTTATGAAAATAATGACATATATTATTACATTTACAATTTATATATACATTTTTTAATTGCCTACATCTACGTTAAATATCACTTCTAATAGTCCTTTTACACGTATGGCAGGGCTTTATAATGAAAGGTCCAACTTGGTGGATCACCCTATCGATGTCTTCTCGATGAGTTTTGCTTCATACAGACGCCGCCTATATAAAGTGTGAATAGTGTACGTTTTTATGTATTTTTTTTTGTCTTTGTAGTGTTCTGTATCTAGCTGTACTGGACAATCTTTTTTAATTTTCTGTCTCTTATTTTTCATTTTGTTAAATGCCATGCATACCTGTTATTTGCATGGTTACTGAAATGTAATATTTGGATGTAAGTTTTATTTGTATTGTAAGTGATTGTGCTGTTGGTATGCTTATTATAAATAAATAAATAAATAAATATTTTTATTGAAAGATAAAACTTACTAATTGGAATACTTAAGATTCATTATTTCAGTACTGTCCAGCAGTTTACTCAAGTATAAAATAAGTCGGAATATCAAGATCGAGGTACAATAGCGCGATCCTATTGAAGAAAATTTTCCCTTAGGCAATAAAGGACCTTGAGCCCCTATATTTAGGACTGAATTACATTTTCGATCCGGGTCGGGGGTTTATACAAAAGCTAGCTAGATAGGCAACAATTCAGATTGTGTTGGCCAGTCGGCTAATCTTTGTTTAGTCGGTCCTTACCTGCCTGCTCGCTGTGCTCTGTGAAGTGCTATTACTCAACGGTTTAAAGTTTAGCCAGAAGTTAGTCTGCAGGACTAGCTGCTAAGTAGTCAGTAGCAACTAATACTTCGTTGTTATTGTATTGTTGGAAGCATTAACAAAGTTCTCACCACTTTTAAATGCTCATTTGAATATCGAGTTCTAAGTGATTTAAACTCGTGCACAAAATGGTGTTTATACCTTTTTTGTTACGGCTTCACAAAAGCATTTAGTCAATCAAACCGAATTTGTTTGTATAAGTACAGCCACTTGATTTTTCATTAGAGTACGGATGGAACACATTCTAATGCTCATTATTATATATAATTAGAAAATAAAAAGTGTGATAATTATTAAATAATATGTTTTCATTCATTAGACCGCGCTTTCGCTATTCTTGTTATTTTACTTGCTTTTTATTTCAATAAGACCAACAAATTACAAAGTTAATTAATTTTACTTAATCTACCTAAAAAATAAAAATAAAAGCCCTAAAGAACTAAAAAAAGTCAATTAACCCTTCAGATACCGTCAATTAGAGACACAATAGTAAGACAATAGATGCGCGGCCACCGGTGGTCGCTTGGGGATTCATGAATTAAAGTAAGGTGTCGAAAAATATCTCCGCATCGTTGTCGACTGGAAATGTACTACCCAAAAGACTGACGGCATTGCCACGCTGAATGGCAATGCTTATCCTTTGACCGAAGTAAAAGCCACCCCTTGGGTCACGCGAAGTATCAACAAGGCGTTTCGAAAGTTCTTTATTTATCAGTCAGCTTTTTATTTAAAAGTTATTGTCTTTAAAAATTCAAAGATTCAAACCTGTTTTACAGCCACTACACGTTTACGTAGTGCACGACGGACGTGGTTTAAGCGACTTCAACGTGGCTGCTACGCAGAGCTACGCGCCTTGGACGTAGCAGGTAAGCAGTACTACGCAGCTAGAAGACGACTGCTACGCAACTTCAACGTGGCTGCTACGCAGGGGTACGCGCCTTGGACGTAGCAGGTAAGCAGTACTACGCGGCTAGAAGACGACTGTTACGCGCCTTCACCGTGGCTGCTACGCAGGTCTACGCGCCTTCGACGTAGCAGCTACGCATTACTACGCGGCTTGAAAATGACTGCTACGCGACTTCGCCACGGCTGCTACGCAGCATTATGCGCCACAACGCAACATGTAAATTTGCGGATACGGGGCGTCAACGCGGCGTCAACCGGCGTCACTAGCACTAGGCGGCAACATCTAAAAAACCTTTTTGCACTATATCGTATAATTTCGCAGTACAAAAAGTACTGCAAAACTATGCGAAAATTAATCTCCACAATTTATTTTAAATTTAACATTTTAGAGCGCGCTTATAGATTTCAATAAGGTTTGAGTAAAAAATATCAAATCAATAATGTAATGTTGCTCTCACTTCTTGTAATTATAATCACCTATGTATTTGGTATCTTTATGAAGGTGTTAGGGTTCTATGGTTGTATAATATTATGGTCTCGGTATGAAATTTAAGTTTATGTAAGTAAACACGAGTTTATTATCTAGGAGTGAATCAAGAGTAACGTAAAGAGTTTGAAGTGGAGCGGCGGCCGCGGCGGCGTCGATCGTGGGCCGCGGCCGTGCGCGCCCTGCGCCCGCGATAAGTTTTTGTTGTCCTACCTTCCATAACCGGGAAGGAAAGTTGGATTGATGTAACATTTTACGTAACAATACTTACAACAATAACAACATAAAAGAGATATTTTCGTAAGTTTACTACAATGGTGTCGTGGCTCGTGACTATTTGGATTGATACGTACCGCTACCCACTGAAGTAAATAAAAACTGCATCTCTAAGATCTTAGTTCTTATAAAATATTTGCAAAGAACCGCCGCTCTCGACGTCAAGTCTATTTACTATAGAAATTGTGAGTACTTTTATAAGACTTCAACATAAAAGAAAACTTAAGTCTGAAATGAAAAGCGTCGTTGTTGTGATTCATTCTTTTTATATAGTTTGCTACTAACGATTTTCCTATAAAGTTTCCTCCAATTTAATAATTCTGTCCCGAACCATGGGGTGATTTGCAGTCCCAGGGGGAAGGAAGTAGGGGGGATGTTAGTGTTACAATTTGGCGGACACTGGACCGTGTGGATGTGGTGGCCTATCATTAAAATTCATGCGCAAATTAATCAATATTGTGGAACGTCGACGGCCGGTGTTTAATTACTAATTATGTACACCTCTATTACACGTATCAGGGCACGGTCAATATTCACCATTATTTGGTCAGTTACATGCATTATTATTCGCTCATTCAGTGCAACAATGACGTAATTACATTTTTAGAAATTTTACAGGAGATGCAGTCAAAGATTAATAATAATGGTTATGGCATTTTAGCGAAACTTATTACAATTCTAATTGTTGGTCAGTGGGTCGTCCTATAAATAAAATCAACGTAAATGATGTTTTGCCCGATGAAAATAGTCTTTCCGCACATTATAACATTATAAAACTTGTTTTGAAAAAAGTGTAATTACGCCGTTGTTGCACTGAATGAGCGATATATTGTTTACCTATATGTGTATGTCGTTCACGACGGAGCGAATTGTTTCCTTTGATATTGTGTTGCCCTGTCAACAGTGTCGTTACCCAACAGTCAAGACAGTTTGATAACGTGTCAGAACTTCCGAAGATGTTTGTTTCAACGATTGTAACAATGTTTTTTTTGTCTTTGTGATATTTTTGGTTAGCGACCCGCCCCAGATTTGCGCTGGTGTTACAAGTCTATAATGTTCTTGAAATTTCTTTTCTATAGCATAAGCATAGCATAATCAGTTTAAAGTTCCTACTGCTGGGACTCAGTCTTCCTCTCTAGGAGAGGGAATGGGCTGTAATCCATAATGCGGACCCAGTGTGGTTTGGAGAATGTCACGTGTCTTCGAATTTTTATTTTTTGGACATGCCGGTTTCCTCACGGTGTATTCCTTCACAGTTTTGAGAGCAGTGGCGATGAAATAAATTACACAAAGCAATCCGCCTATCTGGGTTTGAACCTACAACTCGTAAGTCGAGGCCCTTACCATTCGGCCACTACTGCTCACCTATGATATGCATGTATTATACATCCCTAACCTAAACCTTATATGAATCACTCTGTTTATTGGTGAAAATTGCATAAAAATCCGTTCAGTACTTTTTGAGTCTGATCGCGAATGGTTAGACAAACGCGGTGTAGGACTTTATTACATAATTTTTGCATATACTTGTAGACATAAGTAAAGGTTCCGCACACGGGCTTCAAAAAAACGTCGCTTCAAGCTTCTTTTTGAGGCGGCCTTTTTCTTGGCTCGTGAGCGGTGGTTCCGCCACAAATAACGCTTGAAGCCGCTTCAAGGGTTCTCCGGCCACGAGTTGTCGCGCGATTCAGCTGTTTTTTGCGGCGGCTGTTAGTATTTTTTTGTGGCGGCGTTTTTTTGAGGCCCGTCTGCGGGGACAGTAAGGTTAAAACATCTGATGTATGTATGTCACCTAAAAACTGCAGACTCCATATTATGACTAACAAATCTTTATTAGAACAGAATTTATCAATATATTACGAAAAACAGAATCGTGTTTTTTACTTTACCTCCAAATTCGTTAGTTTCCAACATACGTGTCTTATTTAGAAAAATAATTTATGATTAAGTATATTATTTACGATATTTACGGCATTTGCAATTTTCCGGCGTCATTTATATCATAACTGTGAAATAACTCAATAGTATCCTAACCATTGCTTATAGAATTATTGCCTTATAAACGATTAAAGACCAGGTTAGCTGATATCTAGTTACAGGTTCTGTCGTAGTATCGGCGTAATGAATCGAGCGAGCTTTCTCCTAAAATATAAAGTCGCACTGACTTAGGGGAAAGTGAAGTAGTTTAGATAGATTAACGCGTCAATTTGACGAGAGCGGTCAATAAACAGACATGCGGGTCGGTCAAACTCCCTCATATTAATAATAACATTCCACAACTATCACACAGGACCGGTCGTTGTGGCGACGCTTGGGGGAGGCCTATGTCCAGCAGTGGACGTCTTTCCGCTGATATGATGATGATATTGATTCACACAACGCCGTCTAGTCCTAAGCTAAGCAGAGCTTGTGTTATGGGTACTAGACCACTGATAAACATACTTAAATATTTCTAAATACATACATATTATTATAGATAACTTACACCCAGACACAGAACAAATGATCATGCTCATCACATAAACATTAGTCCTGGGTGGGGATCGAACCCACGACCTCCGGCATAGCAGTCAGGGCAACTAACTACTAGACTAACAGGCCAGTCTATTAATAAAATAAAGCGCAAATAACATTACCCTGTATTCTATGTAATAAAGTTATTTTTTATACTAAGTAAATAATTATATGTTTCAAGGAACGATTTTAATTACATCTGCTGCTATCCCGAGTTACGACGGTGTATTTTATTGTTTTTTTATAGACCTTACAAGTTAAGTTCCACCTGTTGGGCCGCGAACTGAACAGCTTGACAATCGAGTTTTTTTTTAATTCTCAGAAAAGATAAACTTATTTGTGTGCTCTTAGGTATTGTTAACGCCATTTTGATTAAGATAGGAATAACAGGCAAGAAGATTGCTTAAGGTGGTGCATCATGACTCACATTTTCACTGTTTTTCATACAACCGCTCATAACTGATTATGACGTTATTACACACTTTTCATTAGATATTTTGGAAACACAGTATCTTGTGGATATTATCTAGGTTTCTAAAAAAATAATTTCTAAATTTGTGTAAAACTAATCCAGTAAAAACCTGTGAAAATGTCCTATTTTGTATGAACTTTGACACTTCATAATTTGCCTAAAAATGAAGAAAGTCAAAAAGTTATCCTCTAGAGACCTTGCAAATTTTATTAAGATTCTAAATGACGACAACTTTTTCCAAAAACTTTTAAGGGTTTAAAAAAAAACAGCTATTTACTGGAGCAAGTTTTGTGAAATTTTCTAGTAAATCTCGGAATTACCGAATACTAACAGAATTTTCAGGCGTTATCTCTCTTTTTTGCGTTGCCTTTTCGTCAAACATCGCGTCAGATTGCATTAAATTAAGTAACAAGCTTTTAAACCATTTTCGATGTTTACGATAGGCGAGTGAAAAAGGACCCTCTCAATAATTGGACTATTAACCTTTTGTGTGCATAACCCCTACTCCTTGGTATCGTATGTGAACTGTTTTTCAACAAGCTTTTATGTAGTTTCACCTGTCCCGATATTTGTAATCAAATATTGCAAATTTAATTTGATCCACTTCCCGGTTATCGACTGAACTAATATTTTGCTTGCATGTTTAAATCAGATGACAATTCAAAATTATGCTAGCCGTAGCTATAATCTGAGCCGTTGATGGAACCGGAAGGTAATATATAGGAAATCAGATAACCCTATGGTGTTTGAACTTTTATGGAATGGTCTTGATACACCACTACAAAAGCTTTTTATGAAAAAAATATTTAATTAAAGCCTTTATATAAGGTTTCGTACCTCAGTCGGAAAAAGGGAATCCTTATTTATTTTTTTATTCCCGTGACAAAATCTATTCACTAATGGTCGCCCTATACGGATTCATTCAGTACAGTATCGATGCAAAGAAAAGTAGACCTAACCATTGAATGAATAATTTACTAAATCACGTGAACAGGTACAAAAGGGGAAAGGTTTTTTCGAACGAGGACGACAGGTTAATCCGAAATTCATCAGCAGACAAGCAAATAAACATCACAACTTTTTATTTGCTTGTCTGACGAGTGAGGCAGAACTACACAGAGGAAATCTGTCCAGATATTAATTTTCGTGACTACACATGAGTATGAATTTAGCTAGACGTTAGGGGTGGTTCAATTTCTTTTGTGTGGCTGCGTAGAGCTTAGTGGAACCGTCAGTCATGCTCAAGGGGGTGGGGGTCATATTCAACACCCTTCCCTCGAAGCCTCAGACTATTGGGTTACCGATTAATCTCGTTGTTGTAACTAACCAAGCTGGAGGTCGACCCCAAACCTCAGACCATGCGAGGATTTGATGTGTGTGATGCGACTAATTGGCGTTGCTGTTATCTGATAGTTATGCGCTCATGCTACATAATCGCTTGAGATTCACATGCCATTTCACTAATTGGAATTAGTCTAATACTGACGAATTAGGAGTATCGAAACCTTATTATTATTATTTTTTAAAGAGGTTGGTCGTGCGTTCCGTGGACTAATCCATACTAATATTATAAATGGGAAAGTCTGTGTGTCTGTTTGTCCGTCTTTCACGGTAAAACAGCGATAAATTGACGTGATTTTTAAGTGGAGACAGACAGTTGAAGAGATGGAGAGTGACATAGGCTACTTTTTGTCTCTATCTAACCCCCACTTCCCTAAAATGGGGGAGTTTAACGAATTTAACGCGAGCGAAGCCGCGAGCAAAAGCTAGTCTACCTATAAATAAAACTTAACCCTTCCCCTGTGCCACCCCAAACACCGCGAATTATTTTTCTTGCGTGGCCCTACCTGTATAATTAGTTTTGGCAACAACCCCGCCTCTGATTCATGTCGGTGACATTCAGTTCAAAAACATTGATGTAGGAAATTGTGTATTTTATTTAAAAACAAATGTATCATCATGTGATGACTACAACTATGATTTCTAGTATAAGATATGGGCTTCTTGTATAGATCAGAAATACAAAGGGGGAAATTTGTATAGATGAAAACTGTGAACCGGATGTTTTTTGAGCTCTGTTTTTAATTTGGGTGGAATATCATCAAATATCTTTTACCACTCGGGGTGGAGCGAGAGATACTCTCTCGCTTCACTTTACTGTCAGACTTATACTGATTAAAACCTATGTGTTTCTTCAGCAGCCCTTTGCGTTCCAGGACCACGGTAACTATTTCGAGCAATTCCGTAGCCCTGGAAGACCTCGGCTCCAGCAGGCCCCGGCACTCATGAGGCTCACCAGCTAGCCTAAAGCTTTGTCTAAAGCCAGAACTACATCTCATCGAGGCCAGCTAGCTCTGTCTAAAGCCAGAACTACATCTCATCGAGGCCAGCTAGCTCTGTCTAAAGCTAGAACTTCATTAGACCGCTGCACACGTGTAACACGCCTGATTTGTACGTAGAACGACGTCGCGTGGCGTGGATCAAGTGTAGCTCTACAAGTCTAGTTGCCATATAAAATGTACAGAAACCGACGCGCCCAGATCGGCGTGTTTGATACACGTGTGAGCAGTGTAGTTGATGTTATGTCATAATTAATACCCTTCGGCACTTCTACTAGTCGTTATTATTATGGAATTAAACACGGAACTCCCTTGATATTAGGATTACTTATTATCATTAGCACCTTGACCCAATATATTATATAATTCAAACAGTTATGTATGTTATCACAGCCACCGAGTTTAACATTCCTACTTGTTTACTTGCATAATCATTATTATCTAGACTTGTTTCCATTTGTTTAACGTTATTTAAAACGTTCACGTTACGGACAAGTGATGATTACGAATGATCAATGTTATTGGAATACATTTAGCTACCTGCTTAACCCCGATGAGAAACAGTACTTAAAGTAACCCAAAAAAATAATGACTTGAAATCGAATTTATGCAATAATGGTAACAAAAAAACGTGAAGATTGCGCTAGACGAAACAAATTACCTTGAAGCATTCAACCGCTTTTGTCGATGTTCCACGGTTTGGTACGACACAGGAAAGTCCTCGATACGCCGGCCGTACTAACCGGGAAAGTTTAAAGTGAACAAACAATACAATCCAATTTCTTCAATGCTGCACTTAGCTTCGCCGGCCTGCACAATAAACGTTCTGGGATTCGTTTCGCTCACAATCGCTCGCGAACGACCCGAGCGAGCGACCGGAGCGAGCAGTCCAAAGTGCACGCCACATAAATGATATTGAGGTATAACTTGCGTACTGGCTGACCACTGCTAAATGAATGGATAGTCTATGAGTATGAGGTCGCGTGAGTGACGCGAGCCATGATCATTATACTATAAACGTGCCTTACGTCATTCATATCAACACAAACGCGCAAGGAAAAGTAACAAATAGTTCGCAGAAACAAGTTCTCGGTCACATCGCTTATCAGTTATCATTCCTGCTATGAATACACGCTCGTTGTTCTATTAGTGCAGTGATGTTGAAAGAAACGGGTAGCCAACATTCTTCACTTGCTTGCAGAACAAACATAGATTGTAACCAAGGATGTGTAGGTATATGAAATTTCGAATCTAAATTCGGATACAGAAATAAAAAGTTGCCGGTTATGGTACGGCTATGGATAGGCCTAGTTTAAAGGATATGTTGTGCTAATGATGTTATAATATTAAATATTCTCTACTATGTATAGAGCGCAATGAGTTCTTATTTTATGAAATAAATAATGTTATTATTATATTACTTATATAAATTTATTTCGGACTAGCTAATGGACTAGCTGACCCGGCGAACTTACCGTACCATACCGCCTAACAGTCACGCAACAGACATTTCTTTGACCGGGCAAAAAAAAGATAAATCTCAACCTGTTATAACCTGTCATTTAGACTCCGTTTTTATCTGAAACTAGCACAAGATAGCATAACATAGCTTAATCAGCATTTTATTTTTCTAACTGCTGTTAGTCAGGCCCTCTCTTTGGGAACGGAGTCGTCCAGTTATCGAAGCTATAAGAAAGTTTTATATATTTTTTATTTCGGATATCCGATAGTATCGGTTAGAGCTACGAACACCCCTAATTGTAACTTATAATAACATTAGCGACCCGCCCCCGCTTCCCATGTATGTTACATTCTCATTTAATTATTTTCTCTATAACTTACATAGTTATTTTACATCTAAACTTTTCTCATGATATCACCCTGTCTATTGGTGAACACCTCATGAAGATCCGTTCAGTAGTTTTTAAGTTTTTCGCGAACAGGCAAACGCGTTGGGGGACTTTGTTTTATAACATGTAAAGAGGAATCAACCTAACAGAGTTTTTTTTATTATGGATAGGCTTGCGTTTGACTACACCTCACCTAAGCGATTATATCGCCGACGACCATGTAACACGCTTGCCTAGAAACAATCTATTCACTCTTGACTTAAAGACCTAGGTTATAGCTATGAAGTAACATAGATACCGGCAGGGAATTCCCGTCTTTGCGCTAAATGTGTTCCAAAAACGCTATGTACTTATTGGTGGGATGTCTACTGTGTACCGGTGGCGCAATGCCGTACCTACGTCTTAGGTATGGTTCGATGATGGAACGGACTTGCCGGAAATTAACTGTGCAACTCCAGTGCACCCTTCCTAAAGTGTAAACGATAAAGTTTTCATAAACAGACGCTAGATTCAGTCCAGAATTCATTGGATCGTCAGAAGCAATATTCTTAGTTCTAATATTGAGGTTAAATTGCAAAACTTAACATTTTACAAATATGTTATTTATAGTGTTGCTAAAATCTCTGCCCACAGTCTCACCTTGTTTACATGAGCTGGCGAGTCGATGACTGTTTCCGTTGAGCTGGTTTGTGGATGAATCATATCGCATCACAATCAATGTTTGTACAACCGGATTAGTTTATCGTCGCATAAACAAAACGAGCAAAAAATATATTACGAAATCTCTATCTATGGTACTTATAAAGAGACGCACTTCTGAACTTGTCCTGTCCTGGCCATTTATTTGTAACAATAATCCGTTAACACGTGATTTCCGTGTCATCAAATATCTATTCATTAAGAAAATTTAAATCAATGATATAATTAAGTTGACTCATCAAAAAAAAAAAAACACAAAAAGTAAAGAAAGAATTTTAAAATCGTCGTAAGCTAGACACCTTTGAAATCTGGTAGAAGGAGAAGCTGTCAAGTTATAGAATAAGGATGCACAGTATGCACACACTGATATGTGACGTCACCATTATTTAGTGACGTGTGTACAAAAGGAAAACGAGATGTTTCCTATACGTCCTCATTTTTCCACACTAGCGACTTTGATCTCCAAGCGTGTGTCGCCATGCAAGTATCGCTGAGCGATTATTGCCTTTGGTAGTTATTGCCATGCCGTTCGGCGACCAAACTATTTGAGCGAGTCTAACCTAACTGGCATTGTGGACCATCTGCTGGTAACTATTAACATAATTATGCATTTCATTTGTTTACACGGGATGATTGGGGCAACATTAACTAAATAAGAAAAAAATATAAGATGTTTTAGTTTATAGAAAATAAGAATTAGAACTTGGTTGCGAAAAAATCACCCCAGCCTTGAAAGTTTGAAACGCATAGGGCAAGTGAAGAAACACGAATGGATTTCAGTTAGTAAAAGTCTGGAACTCTCTCCCGCTAGAGACAAAGTGGGAGATGTTTTTTGATGATTTCTCAGAAAAAAAGACATGTAGCTGTTATTTATCCTGTTAATTAACTACATTTTACAATTCATGATCATTACATTTACCTTAAAAATGACGTAATGAAATTGTTTCTGAATGGATCGATTTATAAACAGGAATAATCTTAAACAATGTTGAATTAACAGCTTCTTCTAAAAGAAAAATAAATGAATATGGAAGATTAAATGTAGTCTCATCCCGATTTTATTGAATTATTAGATTACCTTTTGTTAAATGTACGTATTCTTATATTCATTATTGTACACAAATTACAGTCAAATGAAAATAATGATCAGGTGATGTACACAGGCGAGCTTAACCCAAAATTGGGTTTTACCCATTGCAAAGATAATAATTTACATTCCCGAGTACAACCTTAGTGAATAATGGTATGAGCACATATGTTTGTGTTTAAACTTAAATGTAAATACTATCTGTCGGTTTTCAGAATACATACATCATATTTTCGCTCTCCTTTCTGGGAATATCTCATTTCCCGCGGCGAGAACGGCTGGTAAAGCCAGAATGTAAATAACAAAAAACACACAAATTGTGAATGGATGTCAGGGATGGCGATTCTTCCGATAGAAGATTCATTTTTAAATTGATGCGAATCGAGGTCTCAATCGATTCAGCTATAAATCGAGTTCTAAAATCGATTTCCTAATATTAGATGTGTTGGATACCGTGCAAGTGTGACTGAGTCCTAATAAGAAACACGGTACAGGTGATCCTATAAATAGCGAGCATGATACACACCATGTATATTTTAGGATTATCTGGTACACTTAAAACATTCACATAAAAGTTAGTTTGGGGACAATTGGTGCTTTGAACGTTCTTAATTCATTGCTTGGGGTTTACAAGCGAAAACTGGCGCTCTCTCTCTCATTGTCTTTCTGTTGTGTATTATATAATTACGCTATTCGAAAGGTTAAACTATAGGTTGCGGAAATCCGATGGATGCGCGACGCACAGGATCGATCATTGTGGCGACACTTGGGGGAGGTTGTGGCTATGTCTAACAGTGGACGTCTGTAGGCTGAAATGATGATGATAAGTTTTTTCCCTCTGGAAATAAAATTGAATCATGATATCAAGTTCCTGAGATCGAATCACAGAATCGAAAGTTAGGATCGATATGAAATTTTGATTTTCTTGACCTATAAAATCGATTCTCCTAATAATCGATTTCATATCGCCATCCCTAAAGTTTACACCCTTTTTTATGCAACCGATGTATCTAGAACAGCATAGTATCGCAATAGTATGATGGATAACGTATTTTGTTCATTTTTGTGCACTTTGTCCGAGTGGCTTTTATATTTTCTCATATACGGAAACAAATTTTACACCTATGTCAGCTATTCAATTCTCGTCCAAATTCTGTGAAACCGTTATCGGTGAACATCGCAGTTAGAGAAAAAACAATCATAGTATGTGTGGTTTTTCAATTCCAAGAAAAAAGTCACAGAGTGAAAAATAGAACCGAACTTAATACAAACAAACTGGGCAAGAGCGAGTCGGACTCGCGCACTGAGGGTTCCGTGCAATTCCCGAATGGAGCCTATAGTTGCCCAGTTCTTTTTTTATATTACGCTTTTTGTTTTTATTTTAAATTCAAATTAACCTTACCTTACTTACTACCAATACTTTACCTTACTTTACCTTATTATAACCTATAGGTTATAACAATTACAACAGTGCCAATAAAAGATGAGTTATCTCGATTTCTCCAGACTACCATCATCAGACATCTGGGACCATAGGACAACCTAGGAAGAGACAAAAAAGAAATTCTTCAAACCATTCTAGGAGTGTAAAAGTATTAACGCATATAATAGCGCACTTAAATAAGAAAAAACTTCCGACAAATTGCGAATCCTTATTGAAATCGGATAACAAAAGGAAAATAAAATAAGTGTTTCAATGAGAGCACTTAGTTTTCTCTCTTAAATAAAACAATAGCACAACTGTAAAAAGACTGACAAGAAAAACACTTTGAATAAATTGTAAAAATAAAAAGGCAAAGATAAAAATACACCGTACATTTTCCAACCTGAGTATTCCGTAAAATGAGTTGTTGTTTACGTCGACGTAGCAAGGCAGTAGGGAATACTAGATCAATGAGACTGTTGCTACGCTCTTCCTACAAGTCGGTTTACATTTGTAGGATTGGCATCAATACAAGCGTTGAATGAATATTTTTATCTCTTAATCCCTCAAAGGCTGGCGGCAGAAAACGTAGAGTACGATGCCTTCTGAGCTCAAAGCTTCCTTTGAAGTTTGAAGCACCTTTACGAGTTTTATTTGTGTAATATTTATTACTTCGATTTTTCGATGCGTATCATATCAATCGAATCTTATACGAATATCTTTTATACGATCATATATTAAATCTGCAGAAGTTTTTAGTTATGCACGCATCACGAAAAATGTAGGAAATCGATGTAGATAACTTTTATACATTAAAATGTAAAGTTTGTTTTTTTGTTTGTAGGAGGTACACTGTGAAAGTACTACGGGGTTACCATGACGTTCAAAGTAAGATTGTTTTAATCTTGTTTCTGTGTGGGTAAGAGATGGCCCTAGACAACCTGTATAGCTCTGTCTCTTACCCACACTGGATACAAGATTAACACAACCTTACTTTAAACGTCATGGTCTAGGTCCTGGTCCATTTGCGATAATTTTTTCACCGATAGAAAGCTGCTTTATTCCTGAGTGTAGGTGTAGTGTGAGTATTTTATGTAGGCGGGCGAAGCCAGTGGCAAAAGCTAGTTTTTGAAGTTTTCCTTAGGATTTGTTTCATCGCAATCGGTTGACTTTATCGAAAGATACTATGCGTTCCAAATGAGAATAGGATCTATTGCCATGTTGTGACGTCACGTCGTACTGTCAAATCGATGAAATTTTGGCAAAATTGAAGAACTCAGAGATGAGTAAAATTAAAGAACTGCATTCTGATTAAACTTTTTTCGGTCACAGTTCGTAAATAAATATTTTTTTTTGTAAATAATTGAAGTTTAAAAAAATATTTCCTCGATTTGACAGTAAATCGTGACGTCACAACATGGCAACCGATCCTATTCTCATTTGGAACGCATTGTACTACATTCATTGACTGTTAGGCGGTACGAAGTTCGCCGGGTCAGCTAGTTTGTAAATAAAAACATTTGTGGGATATTTACATTCTATTTATATATATTGCTCTCATGCTTATTTTAAATTTTCGTGACTACTTTTGACTTAGGAGTCATGAGGTTTGCCTAGCGAAGTTGAAGAAATTTATTAATTGAAGTAATTGGTTACTATGCTTTAAAAGTGAGGTCTGTGCCTTGATTACGGTTTATTTACTCATGTGCCTTGACCGTGGAACTGAACTTGAGGCAATTTGAGCAGGAACAGTCAGAGGAAGCCACGAGCATAAGCAGTAGTGCTTGTCTGAAGATTAAAGCGTGTTGCGTAACCAGGGCAGGAAGATGTTGATTCTACTTGACTGTATTCAGTAATATAAGCATAACTATCATCTAAATACTTGGAACGGGAGTAGTCTATGTTGTTTCTATGCTTTAACTAGAGATATCGCTTAGCGTACGGTGCAAGCAGCAGACATGATTCATGTTCATGCCCTTACAAGGACAAGAGGTGTTGCAATGTAACGCCGTGTAGCAGAACTTTGTGCTCCACCGAGGTCAACAATACCGGCCATGATGTTGCATAGGTAGCTCAAATAATACCTACTTGCATTCCGGTTAAATGGTTTGTTTGTTTATTGGTAGTTTCTAGAACTAATGGTTTTATTATGACGATTCATTATTTATCGCTGACCGCTATTTAAGTCAATTTTAAGGGTTCCGTACTTTAGACGCAAAAACGGACCTTTTCTGTCCTTCTGTCATGACTTTTTCAGAAACACGTGTAGACGTTTGCATCGCATTACATTCACATGCTTAATCATAAAGAGACCTAACTCAAAAAAGAAAGTATTTGAATATTAAAAAATATGTTTCAATAATAAGGTTCATTTTTAAATACCCACATTTTTGGATTAGGTATTTTTTCTATTAAGCATGCGTTTTCCTGTCGACTCCGTATTAAACTCTGAATTTAATATCAAATACTCGGCAGTCAGGTCTTCTAACCAGAGCAGCAGTAACAAACTTCTAAGTCAACGAAATCTAAGGATAAGGTCGTCTATGGTGAACATTTTTTGACATTCGCAAGGAAATCTAAACCTATAAGTAAGGTACTTCCTAGATACGAGTACCTGTAATTTAGCAAGAAGCAGGGTCATAAAATAATTACTTTTGTGTGAAAAATCTTCGATTCTGAAATCAGACTACATATTTACATGGTACTTGCCTAAATTTCTTCGGAACCCTTAGTAATCGAGTCAGACTTAATCGTGTCTGGTTTTTATTTCAAGAGAATGCAGTATCAAGTTTGAGTGAAGCTCACCTTTGTTCTTGGACTTGATCTATCTGCCTAAACTTTTTCCAATATAATTGGGGACGCCTTCCAGTCAAACCAGATTACAGAAAACCTATCTTTAACATGGAACGAGCCTATCGGATCTCCAAAATCCAGTAACTTGCATTCTGCATCACTGCTTACCATCAGATAGGATTGCAGTCAAGCACTAGTTTATAATTATTAAGAAAAAAACCTGTCAAAGATCTAGAAATGACAGTCGGGACCAAAGTTTAACGTGCCTTTCGAGGAACGAAGGCATCTTGGTATGATGAGATGTTATAATATTAGACGGCAGTATAACATTAGACAGTATGATTGGCGGCTGTGCTGAATGGCGCGAGTTCGATTTCCGGACGGAACCAATATTTCCTGGCCCTACAGGAAGTAGTTCCGGATATGTGTGTCATGTGCATGAGAGTTGACATCGTTGTAGCTTTAAAAAACTGGGTAAGTGCAATTCCCGAATGGAGGCTCGAGTATTTTTATTGACGTAGGTAATAACTTTACTGTTTTCGGATTTATTTCTATACATGTGCTATCAGACCTTGCTTTATGTCCAATTCCAGGATTCTGGGTCAACGGGAAGTACCCTATGTATCGAATTATACATTTATTAGTGACATAAACGGCCGTGTCTTTTTTATTCGTTAACTTGTAAGTTTGATTTTTTTACAGCTTCAAGGGATCGTAAACGTAAGTATATGGTTTTAATTTGAATTTGATACTTCCACGCGTTCCCGAGACAAAAGGTCTTGTCAGACAGACGATAGATAGTCAACAAAGTGATCCTGTAAGGGTTTCGTTTTTGCTTTTAAGGTACGGAACCCTAAAAAATAACGATAAAAATGATGTCTTGCTGTAGGTACAATAAGAAAATTAAATTGGCTGCGGGATTGCTTGAAAGAGTTACCGCAGCCTTAGTAGACAAAGGGCTACTAAAACACGTGTAGGTTTTAGTCAGTAAAAGTCTGTAATTCCCTCTCGATGCGCCCAGAACGGGAGTTTTATTTAACGTTAAAAAACAAAACGCCAATTTTGACATTTAAAAAAGTCTCTAGGATGTTACTTCGAACGAAACTGAAAGAAACAATAAAATAAGTATTAATGACATAATACTAACATATTTACGTTACATAACGTAATAATAAAAACATCAAATATCAAAATGAGCCTTTTTTTTGACAACTTTACCACAAAAAAAATTGAACTGTTTCAATCGAATATAGTACGTGAGTAATGCCTCGAGAAAATGCTCATGTTACATAAATACAATGTTTTGTATATATAATGTTTATACTTAGTGCCACAGATCGATTTCAGCTGCTGTGAAATTCTAGTCAAGAGCTACGTACGTATAATGTTATTGTAAACCAATATTTGATTTATTTTATGCTGACGTACAATTCATTGTGGGTGTTCGTCTAATGCGCTGTGCTATGGCAGCCACCACATCTCGCTTTTCTACCTTCAAGAATTTTGATTGCCAAAGTCAAAACAACTATAATCTTCTTATTGGAATATCATATTTATATAGGTCAAAGAAATCATCGTCAGCCTTTTTAATGTTCCCACTGTTGGGACTCAAGCCTCCTCTCTAGGAGAGGGAATGGGCCATAATCCACCACGCGGGACCAGTGTGGGTTGGTGAATGTCACATGTCTTCGAATTTGGGGTTCTAGGACATGTCGGTTTCCTCACGATGTTTTTCTTTACTGTTTTGAGAGCAGTGGTAATGAAATAAATTACACAAAGAAATGCGCCTGGCAGGGTTTGAACCCGCGATCTACAGCTCGTAAGTCGAAGCCATTACCACTCGGCCACCACTGCTCTTCAGGTCAGGTCAAGGAAAAGTCGAGCTCAAAATATCACGTGGACGCTCTCCAACACGGTGTACAGACCTCATCAAATCTGTGAAACACTGCATCATCATTCATGACAACTTTGGCAACAGTCACCAAACACAGAGTTGCATGGCGTCGCATCGCGAGAGAAGCGGTGAGCCCCGGATTTGTCATAGTTTGAAAGGCGTCCGGAGGGTAGCCGGCAGGAGTTTATCAAACTGTCCGGGACACTTTTGTTGTGAAAGTAAACTTATATGGGAAACCACCCAATAAGGTGTCCGGGAAAAAACCATATTTCAAAAATAATTTTACAAATTACGGTAGAAGGACTGTCGTGTATGAGGGAGCTGAACTATATAACCAGTTACCTACCTAAAGACATACAAGAATCGAAATCTCCTCCAACTTTTAAAATGCTATTAAAACACCATATTTTAAATGTTACCAAGTTTTAAGTTTACAATAACTTTACTTTAGTTTATTTTCTCTTTCTTTCTGCGATACCGTCACTTAACTTATTTTTATTTTCCTCATAGTAGTGAATAAGTTATTCTTTTTGAGTGAATAAATTCTTTAACCATATTTCGCCCAAATGTCCGGGAGTTTTGCCGTGTTTACCCGTTGTCGGCAATTTAGGTGGCAGCCCTTGACAGAGTGGTCATGCCACTCAGTTAAGAGTGCACAACTATGAAGATATTTAAGTCAACCGTAGACGACCAATAGACGTACTTATCTTGAAATAGCATCTTTAATAATATTCAAGAAGCAATTTGACCAGAACCGGATTGAGTGCATCTGACGTCCGCAAGACGTCATCTCGGCAGGCGAAGTGCGAGGCGCTTCCTGCCGAGACCCGTGGTTATGGACCAGTAATAATTGGTTTTAGTCTAACGGCTAGACGAGAGGTAAAACAAGAGGCTATAGACTAAACTTCATATACCTAAGTATTATCATGATATTAACATTATCATATACATTCAGTCAAAAAAGTATCGGGAATGGATGATTTGTTTATGGTTCCAAATTCAAATTTTTGTTTTTTTGTAGTTGTTAGATTGGCACAACTGTTTTCCATTTTGGCGCGGAGTTTGAGTTGCATCTGTTATTTATATTAAATACAGTGCTGGTTTTAGTAATATCATATATAGTGTGTATTGCGAATTTCATAATGGACAAAAATATCGAACAAAGAGTTTGTCTTAAATTTTGCATCGCCAATGGAATTTCGTGTTCGGAGTCACTGAAAATGTTACAGAAGGCTTACGGTGAATCGACTTTATCAAAAACTCGTGCTTATGAGTGGTTCAAAGCGTTCAAAAGCGGTCGAGATGTGATGGAAGATTTGCCTCGCTCTGGTAGGCCGTCAACGTCTGCAACTGAAGTTAACATCACAAAAGTGAAGGAAATAGTGACTGAAAATCCCCATTCAACTCTGAGAGAGATAGCCGCCGAACTTTCTGTATCTCACGAGTCGATCCGTACCATTTTAACTAACCATTTGGGTATGAAACATGTTGCTGCTCGGCTAGTCCCAAAAGATCTGAATTTTCTCCAAAAACTCAATCGCATGAAAGTCGCTGAGGACATGCTAGAACGAGTCAGTTCGGACCCAACATTCATGAAACGCATTGTTACTGGTGACGAGACGTGGGTTAACGAGTTTGACATGCAAACTAGTCAACAAGCTTCGGAGTGGCGCCTTCCAACTGATCCGAAACCGAAAAAACCACGCCAAAGTCGATCAAAAGTCAAAGTCATGTTGACTGTTTTCTTTGACTATCGCGGTGTTGTGCACTCTGAATTCTTACCGGAAGGTCTAACGGTAAATAAAGAATATTATTTGAGCGTTATGCGGCGTTTAAGAGAGCAAATTCGACGAAAAAGGCCAGATTTGTGGAAAGAAAATTCTTAGATTTTGCACCACGACAATGCGCCTTCGCACAAGGCTATCATTGTGAACGAATTCAACGAAAACAAACACTCAACAAATACCATCCAGCAACCACCATATTCACCAGATATGGCTCCTGCTGACTTTTTTCTTTTTCCTAAACTCAAATTACTACTTCGTGGCACCCGTTTTCAATCGATAGAAGACATAAAGGAGAATTCGCGGCGAGAACTGAACTCAATTCAGGAAGCAGCGTTTAAAAAATGTTTTGATGAATGGATTATTCGTTGGCGCAAGTGTATCGTTTCTAAAGGAGCATTCTTTGAAGGTGATAAAATAAATTTGGATGAATAACAGACATTTTGTGTATTATTGATCTTTTCCCGGTACTTTCTTGACAGAGTAGTATTACAAATACCAGCAGTGTAGTCCGCGTGCGAAGTCGATATCTGACAAAAAATAGCCTAGGTCCTTATCTAGGGTTCAAGCCTACTTCGTACTAAATTTCATCAAAATCGGTTCAGTAGTTTAACAGACAGGCAGAGATACATTCACATTTATAATAATATAATAACATTGCCATACAACGTGGCAATACCGCCAGTCTTTTGGGCAAATTACCAGTCGACAGCGATGTGGAAGAGTTACTTACTAAAACCACATGTGTTCCTATAGTTGCCTTTTGCATTCAGGGGCTGCAGTTCTTTCGATCAATTCCGCATACATTATCAAAGTTGAGGAGTGGCTGAAAAGATGGCCTGGTGTCTTCACTACTCGTAAGACGCATAACTCACCGGACATGGTAAATTACGGAACCTACTGAGGCCATGAGTTAACTTCAGATAATAAAACCCTTGGTCCTGGAAAGCAAGGCAAAGAAGGAACATATAAGGCAGTAGGTAAAGTCTGACACGCCCTCCTGCTCCGTCCTAGAGCGGGAGAAACATTGGATGACTTCCCACCAAAAAAAAATTCCACGGCTTACTAGCAACTTCTGTCGGCCCACATTGCCTCCGCTGGTAAAGGTTGATGGGACACTTGCTCATACGGCAAGAGAGAAAGCAGGACTCTTTGCATCTCTTTTCGCTCATAATTCTCGTCTTGACACTAGCAATGCTACTCCACCAACTCTGCCTCAATGTAACTCTTCAATGCCCGAAGTTCACATGAGGAACCGAGAAGTACTGAGAGAGCTAGACGTGAATAAAGCTAGTGGAACAGATGGCATACCAGCGATTGTTCTCAAGGCTTGTGCACCCGAGTTGTCTCCTGTACTCACGCGCTTGTATCGCCTCTCGTTTAGGACCGGTATAGTGCCCAAGTCCTGGAAGCTTGCTAACATGCAACCCGTGCCCAAAAAGGGCAGCCGTGCCGATCCTTCCAACTATCGGCCGATTTCGGTAACCTCCATACTCTGCAAGATTATGGAGCGTGTATTGAACTCGCGCCTCATGGCATATCTGGAAGGTAACGATCTCCTCAGTGACCGGCAGTACGGTTTTCGCCGCAAGCGGTCTACTGGGGACCTACTAGCGTATGCCACCCACTTGTGGGGCGAGGCCCTCGAGAAGAATGGGGAAGCGATTGCCGTATCCTTAGACGTCTCGAAGGCCTTTGACAGGGTATGGCACGCTAGCCTATTGAGTAAGCTTCCAGCGTACGGCATTGCCGGAGTTCCTCAGGGGTCTGCTCTCTCTCTGCAACTCTCTTCCTGTTGCATATCAACGATCTGCTGGTGCCCGGTATATATGGGTATGCAGATGATAGCACAGTTGTAGAGAGATACCTGCCCGGTGCTCGGGCTAATAAGGAGCTAATACAGTCCGAAAGAGAGGCTATGGTAGAGCGTACGAATATCTCACTTCAAGCAGTCTCCAAGTGGGGTGAAGCCAGTCTTGTGGGATTCAACGCCTCCAAAACGCAAGCGTGTCTGTTTACCGCTAAAAGGAGCCCGTTCACCTTAGCTCCTGCTTTTCGGAATGTTTCCCTGGAGTGTACCGACCGTCTTCAGCTTTTGGGAGTCGAAATTTCTTCAGACCTTAACTTTGAGAAAGAAAGAAAGAAAGAAAACCGTTTATTCGAACCTCACACATATTAAAAATATTAATTAAAAAATAGGTACAATAAACATAGAAGAATTTGTGCAAGGTCAGAAAGGCACCTAACTCAGCATATGCTGCGATATCTATAAAAATAAATAACGCAGCGCTGGTATTCTGTTAGGGCCCGCGGTGATGCCACGGTCATACTTACGGAGACTAAATAAAATATATATACTTTGGGCGGTTCATTGAGTCCAAAGCCAAAGTAGCTGCTAGAAAACTTGGCATTCTTGCAAAAGTCCGGCGGTACTTCACACCGGAACAGCTTTTAATGTTATACAAAGCACAGGTCCGTTCGTGTGTGGAGTACTGCAGCCTCATATGGGCTGGTGCTGCAAAATGCCACCTGGCAGCTTTGGACTCGGTGGAAAGGCGTGCGAAAAGGCTAATTGGTGATCCAGATTTGGTTAAGTCCAACCTTCAAAGCCTTGAGCACAGGCGTAGGGTAGCCAGCATTTCGGTATTTTACAGGATGCTTTTTGGAGAGTGTGCGCAGGAATTGCATGACTTGATTCCGCCATCTCAATTCTACCATCGGACAACCCGACGTACAATGAGTATCCACCCATACGTTGAAACCTCTACAGTCCGGACTAAGCGTTTCGCCTCGTCGTTTATACCGCGTACGTCGAAGGAATGGAACAATTTGCCTGCTGCGGTCTTCCCGTCCGATTATAATTTGGGTATCTTCAAGGCTAAAGTGAATAGGCTTTTAATAAACTAGTGCGCCTCACCATCAGAGATTGCATCACTGCTTACCATCAGGTGGGATCGCAGTCAAGCACTAGCTTATATGAACTAAAAAAAAAAAAAAAAATCTAGTTGTTTAGACTTTTCGAGAATTGTTACCACTGCGCTGATAACAGTAACTTTGTCAACAACTTAATTAGTACCTCCTTAACATAATGAATGTGGGTTAAATACGTTATGTGCAGTAAAACAGTTACTTTTTCCAATAAAAATGTGTTTTAATCGTAAACTGGCCACGGTTTGCCCGTAAACTGCATGAATGTAAACACTAAATAGCGCGCATGGTTGCATATCTCGTTATGCGCTCGCGCAATTCCTTTTTAGTGCTTCCAAAATAGTTTAGTGTGCTGGTTTCCGTAGCGTACAGGTAACGACTAGTAACGAGAAATTATAGGCACCACGTTGGCTAGCGTTGTTAGAACGATATTGAGTTGATGGTGGATTAAGTTTTCAGCTTTCCGGATTGAAAAGTGTTCCAGAGCTAAATTAGAAATTTATTCAGCTGCACTATCTATGTTATTCATCAACATCATCACCAGCCTTTTTCATGTTCCCACTGCTGGGACTCAGACCTCCTCTCTAGGAGAGGGAATGGGCCGCAATCCACCACGCGGGCCCAGAGCGGGTTGGTGATTGTCACATGTCTTCGAATTTTTGGTTCTAGGACATGCCAGTTTCCGCACGAGGTTTTCCTTCACCGTTTTGAGAGCAGTGGTGATGAAATAAATTAAACAAAGTAATACGCCTGGCAGGGCTATACTATTAAAAACACTTAACTGCTGCGCCACAACTATGCTGATAAGCTAGTTACGATAGTAAGCTACTATTAAAATTGCGGCATTTCACGCAAATAAATGAGAAACAATTTAGTTTCTTTCTTCTTTCTAACTGAGCAACCAAGTAATAAACCTGGATCTAAACATCGAATTAATAAATAGGATTGGTAAGCTCCGCACAACTCAGGTAAACATAAGAGTTGCATGACGCGTACTTGCGGTGCTCGCTGTGCCCAAATATAGAGCAAATTCCAGCCTGTTGAGGCGACTATTATCATCGCCCCCGCTCCCCGCTCCGCTCTGGGCCGTGCACCGTGCTCCGTGCAGAGCGAGCGCGCACGGCCGCTCCGCACGCCGCACGGACGTACGGACGTTACCCCTCACATACTTCCAGCCCGTATTTCCAGACGACTATTATATTTTCACTAAGAGTTATGCGACTCCACGCATCACTCGATGAGCCAGGATTATCATCAAAGGCGACTGCAGAATGGTTGCGTTTACGCTTGCGTCGTTGCGTCACCCTCTGATAATATGTATAACTGCTGAATGTTTGACGGAATAAAGGCGTACTTGTAAGTATTTATTATCGCTACATTTTATTCGAATGTAACAAGTTAAGAAGACATTAACGGTGCGAGACAATGGGCGCGTGTAGCTCATAGGCGATAGGTTCGTGCGAAAGCTTTTAGCTCCGTTTCGCCCCAGTCGCAGTCGCGTGACACTGCATATTTTAGACACTTGAGAACCGCCTCGGCCCTTAATGCATGCTCGTGTGTACCTATGTAACATTACGCCTTCTCGGACGCGAACACTGATATTGCGGAAACCAATGTCTGGAGTGAAGGGAGTGAATGAGTTTGGCAGCGACGCTAACTAGTTTGCCGAAGCTAGCTCGCAAGTGACTTTCTACATAAGTTTACGTTGCAGTGATATTGAGTTCCTAACTATCAAACTACATACAACTACAAGTTACTCAACTATTAACCCTTCAGATACCGTCAATTAGAGACACAATAGTAAGACAATAGATGCGCGGCCACCGGTGGTCGCTTGGGGATTCATGAATTAAGACTACTAGATCAACCTTGTGTAAGTAAAACATAAATAGGGTAAAACAAAATTGTTAAATGTACGGTAGATATTATTTGACAAGTACGGACATCTGTAAGTGAGTGATATTTTTTTTTTATTTGATTAACCCTTCAGATACCGTCAATTAGAGACACAATAGTAAGACAATAGATGCGCGGCCACCGGTGGTCGCTTGGGGATTCATGAATTAAAGGGCTTTGTCGCTTAGCGACCACATCGCCCATGACTGATAAATGATCTTTATTTTGTAAATAGGTTTTCAAAAAACAGTTTTACACTTCAATTTTGTTTTCAGTCAGTTTTAACAAGATGAGGCGAGTGACAGAATTTATAAAGCAGTTCCTAAGAGATGTTGGGTTTGTTCGAGAGTCACCGCGACCCTGGAATGAAAAGGAAAATGAAAGAGCACAAGTCGATAAACGAACAGAACGGGAGGAGTCTAATTTTGACATTTAACAACGCCTATATAAAAAGATGCTACTTATAAAAAGTCAACCGAATTGGGAATTTTATTTAATATTTCATCATTTAAAAAATACTTGTATTCGATACTTTTTATAAAGTTCTTCTATTAGTAAACAATGATCAAGGTCTCTTAATTCATGAATCCCCAAGCGACCACCGGTGGCCGCGCATCTATTGTCTTACTATTGTGTCTCTAATTGACGGTATCTGAAGGGTTAATCAACTTTGATTATTGAACTAGCTTTGTTACTACATCAGATTTCATTTTACCATAATAATTACCCAAATCGTTTGACTTTTTAGACAGTCTATGAGCAAATAGTGTTCGCTAAGATATCCCTATGTATATAGGTACAGGTATTAGGTACTATTGAACGAGGAACTAATAAATTTGTCAGTATAAAGGAGGTAAACCCCATATTGTTCCGAGTGCTGAGTAACAAAGAATTTCATAACGCGGGGAGAGTGGGGTCTTAATTAAAATGAATTCCTGCGAGGAGCGAGTTGCGGCGCAACGAGCCATTTGTGGCTATTAGCGGAGAACAATTGAACGAACACGCGGGTGCAAGCGGGCTCACTGGAGATCAGGAAGCCATTTATTAACATTTAAGAAAGAAATTCATTGTTTAAACAGCATCGGCCGCGATTCCATAATGTTTAAGCCTCGTTGCTCTGTATCACCCTCATGAGATATATTCACGCTGCTATTTCCATCACATGTTCGGATATGAAGATCTTCCGGCATTACTAGCTGTCCTGCGTTCCAGAAACATTGCAATCCGAGGCTCACTATCGGAGTGTCTATTTCCGTGAGCGGTGGCTGGCTCGTTTTCAATTAATGGTGATACCTGTCAATTGGGTGGCTAAGCTGTTTTTAGTTCATGTACGTCGTGGTATAACACACTATGCTGGTATTGCCACTTATACCCACTCAGTTATTAGCATGAATGACAAACTGAATGTGCTTATCATAAAATCACCTGAATGTAGTAACACTAAAAGGTACTTACATTGCATAGGGATCCTCATTAGTTGACTTTATCAAATTCCTTTTCGGGTTTAATATAGTCAGTCCATCCGACTATGGTAAGTTATTCGTATAGGTATATACCTATACAAGGTGTAAGGAAAAGCCCTCTGCAAACTTTAAGGGCTTGCTCAGTAGACGAAACTGAATAACCTTCCACATGATTTTTTTTCAGGAAACAAAAATAAATCAGCCTCACCATACAAAATGGTAAACTTGGTTGGAAAATTTGTATGGCGAGGCCGATTTTTTTTTTACGAGGGTAACCTCTTCACTGATTATATTTATATATGTGTCAGGTAATAGTGAAAATTCGCTTCTTTTAGATAGGTTTAAAGAAAAACTAACTGGAATGCATTTTACAGCAATAAGCGACGACAGTGGACTTGAAATATATGTGCGTAAATTAACTCAATCATTGTGGCGACACCTAGGGGAGGCCTATGTCCAACAGTGGACGTCTATTGGCTGAAATGAATGAATGAATGAATGAAAATTTACTCAAAATCGATAGTTTCATGAACCGGATCGACCCACCACGGGATTATAACGATCAAAATTTAGCGGCGTATAATTGACGCGGTCAAAGCTCTCCGCTAAATGCAGGTGTGAAACGATAATTTATTCAGCAGAATAATATGTAGAAACTAGCTTTTGCCCGCGGCTTCACTCGCGTTAAATTCTGGGTAACACGGTTCCCTTTTCGGCTTATTTTTTCGCGACATCTTTAACAAATATCGTTATTGTACACAGAAATAAATACAAAAAAAAAATATACTAAAACCTTCCTCGAGAATCACGCTATCGAGTGGTTTTTTTTTTTTTTTTTTTTTTTTTTTTTTTTTTTTTTGTCGACGGGGACAATCATCATTGACGAAACCCGCTCTTGGGTGGAGCGGGAGACAGTGTCAGAGTCTTACTGACTAAAAACCCCGCGCCGTTCCTTCTAGCCTTCATACCGGGGCTCTAGTTTCCTTTCGGATAACCCCAACCCCGGTAGGCTTCGACCCAGATGGGCCCCTCCTGTTGCTGACAACTCCTTGAGGCGCGCGGGAACAGTGCGCGCCGTCGACGCCTTGGCTCGGTCTGGACAGTTACCGGACGATCGGACAGCGAGCTACCCATGGCTCGCCGTCCACGAGCCCGCGTCTACGGTGGCCGGAAATCGGGATCGGAATCCCGGCGGCGGCGGCGGGGGCGCTGTTGCCTGATGCGGTCTGCCTCCTCCTTTGCTAGCATTACTGCTTCGCAGAAGGAGGCGACCGCCTGCCACTCCTCCTCGCTCCGGACCATGGCCTGAACCAAGGCCCGGCGCGAGAGGTCTCCGCCGCCGATCGCCCCCACGAGGACACGGCGTTGCTCCGCCCAAGCAGGGCACACCTCAACTGTGTGCTCCACCGTGTCCTCCGGGCGTTCCGCACAGTGGCGGCACCCGGGCGTCTCTTCCGCTCGAATCCGATGCAGGAACCTCCCGAACTTGCCATGTCCGGTGAGGACCTGCGTCATGCGGAAGGTAAGGACGCCGTGAGGTCTTTCCAGCCACGCCTCAAAGAGGGGACTTACCGCCATAATTGTGGCGTGCCCAGCACTGGGTTGCGATAGTCTTTGACGCCATTTCACCGTGAGATCCCGCCGGAGCTCTGTCCGCCATACCTCGACCTGTCGCGGTAGTGGACTTTCACCCCGGCGTTGCATCTCCACGCGCTTATCGTGCATGTGTGCAAGGACTGTTGCCTCCAGATCCCACGGTGGTAGGCCAGCCAGAAGGCTCGCCGCTTCGCGGGAGATCGTGCGGTAACCCCGCACCATCCGTATTGCCATGACCCTCTGGCAGGCGTTCAGTATGGACGCCGGTCGCTTTGCCAGCGACGGCGCCCACACCGGCGCCCCGTAGAGGGCCATGGACCGAACGATCCCCGCGTAGAGCCTCCGGCAGGAGGCGTCTGGACCCCCAAGGTTGGGCAGGAGCCGCTTGAGAGCAGCCCCGGCCCGGTTGAGTTTGGGAGCCAAACGTCGGAAGTGTTCTCCGAAATTCCATCGGCTGTCGAGAACGAGTCCCAGGTACTTCATCGTCGACCCGACGCCGATGCGAACTCCTCCTACCGTAAGTTGGGAGTTCGATGGTGGCGCCGTCCGAGGGCCGTGGAAAAACATGGCCTCGGATTTGTGCAGCGCCACCTCGAGTCCCAACTCCTGGATCCTACCAACGACTATCGCAACCCCGCGTGTCGCTAGAGCGACCGCCGCCTGGTGCGACTCTCCCTGCGCTAGAACCAGCGTGTCGTCTGCGTAGCAGACCACGCTGACCCCGTCAGGGAGGTCGCCGCGCAGCACGTAGTCGTAGCCGATGTTCCACAAGGGTGGGCCTAGAACCGACCCCTGCGGAACACCGCACGACATCTCTCGACGTTTCCACTCTCCCTGGTGACCGGGGTAGATAATGGACCTGTCCGACAGGTAAGCCTCGACCACTCGACAGAGGTATTCGGGCACCCGGTGGTACCGGAGTGCCCTCCGGATCGTACTCCAGGGCAAGGAGTTGAACGCGTTGGCAATGTCCAAGGACACTGCCACGACGCTCCTGCCCCGGGACACCGCAACCCCTGTCGTGAGGGCTCGCACGCGCATGATGGCGTCCACCGTAGAGCGCGCCCTGCGAAAACCGAACTGTCCGTCCGACAAGTCCGGCCCCACCCGTGTTAGCCGCGCGACGAGGCGGTTTGCAATGACTCTTTCAAAGAGCTTGCCCACCTCGTCGAGCAACACAATGGGCCGGTACGCGGACGGAGAGTCCGCAGGGCGCCCTGGCTTCGCAATGAGGACCAGTTTCCCCATCTTCCAGCGAAGTGGAAACTGGCCCCTCTCCATACATGCGCTGAAGAGCCCTCTTAGTCGAGGCCCGAGAGCCTCCATGGCCAGGACCCAGGCTTTCCCTGGCAAGCCGTCGGGTCCTGGGGCGGTGTTCTTGGCACTCAGCCTTCGCACCGCCACTCTCACCTCTACCTCGGTCACCTCTGGAGCGTTGTCGTCGTCGTCGCTGTTGTGGTCCGCGTCAGACACTGCTGGCGGGGGCGGAGCCATGGGCGGGGGGGATTGTTCCCCTCGCGCAGGGAACAGAGTGGTTACCACACCCTCCACGAGTTGGGGCCGGAGACTCTGAGTCAGCGGCGGAGCCCAGGGGCGTAGCTTGTCCCGTACCAATTTGTACGGGCGCCCCCAAGGATCCGCGTTCAGAGACCCCAGCCACACGTTGCGGGCCTCGAGTTTGGCCCGCCTTATCTCCGTTCGGAGGGTGCGCTTTGCCTCTCTGTACCCCTCATACAGCTCCGCCTCTCTAACCTCCGCATCCGGCTGGCGGTTGCGGCGCCTGCAGTGTCTGTCGTACCGGCGGCGCGCGTGGTTGCACGCGTTGCGCAGTGCGCCGATCTCCGGCGACCACCAGTACACGCGGCGCTTAGCACGACCTGGAGGGACTCGGGGCATTGCCGCGTCGCAGATTTGCGACATGGCCTCCTGGAACCACTCCGCCTCGACGTCGATGTCGACAGGCCTGTCCGGTGCTTGCACCCAGGCTTGTACCGTCGCGGCTTCCAGGAGGAGCTCCCGGTCCATCTGCTTAAGCGCCCACCGCGGACCACAAGGGCTCTGTCGGACCGGCGCGGCCGAGGTTTCGGCGGAGACGTCCAACCGGATGTACCGGTGGTCGGAGTACGTCTCCACCTCCTCCATAACGCGCCAGTCGACGACACGCAGTGACAGAGCAGGGCTGGCGAACGAGATGTCCACCACTGATGTACCCCGCATCCGCACCAACGTGGGGACAGAGCCCCGGTTCAGGACGACCAGGCCCAGCTCCAAGGCCCAGTCCTCCACCATCCGACCCCGTTGGTTCGTGCGCCGAGAACCCCAAGCCGTGTTCCAGGCGTTGAAGTCCCCGCAAACGACCACGGGGAGGGAACCGAACCCAGCGACGACGGAATTAAGCTCCATCAGGGAGAGTTGGAACTCGTCGAGAGATCTGTTCGGGGGCAGGTAGACGCCTACCACGGCGATGTCCCCGAACCGTGCTGCCACGCAACCCCGCCTCCTCGTGACGGACTCGGGGGGCGGGGTACCGGCGGCGGCCGACGAAATTAACGTCACCGAGCCGTCCAAGTCCTGAACCCAGTCTCCACGGGGTTGGACAAAGTACGGCTCGGCGACGACGGCGATGTTGATCGACCACTGCGCCATGCTCTGGAGCAACAGATCCTGAGCGGCGGCGCAGTGGTTGATGTTCGCCTGGAGGAGACGTAATGGTGTCGTTATTGACATTCCATTATCGTCTCCTCCTGAACCCTTTCTGAGGGTCTTGCCGCGGCGGGAGCGGCGGCGATGGCGGCAGCAGCCAGAGTAGCGGCTGCGGCGGTGAGAACGTCAGGGTGGATGCCCCTCCTGACTTTGCCCTTGGCCTTGGTGGGAGGGTCGCAGGACCTACCCCCAGCCCGGTGGTCGGCCGGCTTGCCTGCCGCCGCACATGCGTAACAGTGCGGCAATGCACGGCATTCGGCGGCCTTGTGTCCGGGCTGTCCGCACTGGTGGCAGCGGTCGCTGCGATCCACCTCTGCGGCGCAATGGGCGCCCACGTGGTGCCCGACGTGGCATCGGTAGCACCTCAGAGGTCTGGGTTCCAGCATCTTGACTTGGGCTGAAACCCAGCCCACCAACAGCCTTCGGCCCTCGGCCGTGATGGCCTTGGCCACCGACACGGGGCAGCTCACTGTGACAGCTCGCATGCCCGTGCTGTCAGCGCGGATGGTGCCCGCCCGAACCTGATCGGTCGTGCACCCTCCCGCCCTGACGATGGCGGCCACCACTTCATCCACCCTGACAGAGTCGTCCAGACCCATGATGCGCATGTCTACGCTCTTGGTGGGTCTGGACACTCGGGCCTCCTCGACGTCCAGGGACGCCCTGATCTTGTCGGCCAGGGCGTCGGCGAGTTCGCCGCTGTCCGCCCCGGGGACCTCCAAAATTCGGGCTCCGGTTACGGTCCGCCTTATTCGGAAGCCCCCGGAGGCTCCGAACTCGTCGAGGTGGCCCACCACCGCCTGCTTCGCCTTGGCCATGACTATGTCATAGTCCACGCCCCTCTTTTCCGCAGCTGGCTGTAGTGTGATCACTACAGCTGCGGAAGTCGGGGCGCGAAGTCTGGCAGCCATGGCCCGCTTCTTGCGCTCCTGTCGCCTTTTCCGTTTCTTGGCCGCCCTAGCCGCCTTCCTCGCCTTCTCCTTGGCGCCGACGACCGTCCACTCGGCGCCAGCCGAGGAGTCTTCGGGCGGAGAAGGCGGCAGGCGCGACCTAGTCGCCGCCGCGGCAGGAGGCCCCACCGGTTTTGTGGCAGCCGCCACCTTGCCCTTCGGGGGGGCGGCAGGCTTCCCCTGCTGCTGCTGCCTGGTCACCGGGCCCGACCTCGCCGCTTCCGGCGCCGCGGCCTTGCGCGCGACTTGCCCCGACGGACCTGCCCTGGGTGCAGTAGTCGTCGTGGCCGCGGCAACGGCGGCATATGACGCCACCTTTTTCGGGTTGGAGGCCGCGAGCGGGGGACGCAGCACGATGCCCTCCAGGACGGAAAGCTGGCGCTGGATTTGCTCTTGGAAGCGCTGCTGCTGCTGCTGCTGCTGCTCCCTGGCAGCAGCCAGCTCTTGCCGCAGCAGGGACAGCACCTCGCTTTCCGCCTCCGTGCTCCGTCCTTCCGGTGACTGTGCAGGAGGGGAGTCCTGCAGACCGGCCAAGGCCTCGAGCCGACCAATCCTCCCTTTCAGGGTCAGCTCGTAGGGCTCGAACACGAACCCCAGAGCCCCCCCAATCGTGGCATTGGCCAGCTCGATGGAGCGCTTCTTGGCCACCCTCTCCCGTTTATTTGCCACGCTCATTATGGCGGCTGCCACGACCTCTTTAAATTTGGCCATAGCCACCTCCATTCCCTCCGGCAGTTCGGTAGGGATTTCCGGCGGTATGAGGCCGGCCTGGCGTCCCTCGCTGGCGCTCTCAGCGGGGATCCCTCTTCCTCTGCCTGTTTGACGGGCTGCGCCCCGCCCCGTGGACGAGATTTTTCTGGCAGATCCCGTTTCGCCGTCGGAGACGGAGCGCATAAACTCCGCCTTCCTTTTGTTGTTGTTGGAGGTGGATACTTCCACCTCCATAACATCAGAGTTGTGTGAAGACGCGGCATCAGAGTCTGACGCCGCGTCTTCACTCACTTCTCTGAGGCCGAAACTACGGCCGGCCTCCACCGGCGTCGCGGACGTGCTGGGAACTGGTCCCAGGGACTCCGCGCCGCCGTCAAGTGAGCCACCCTGGCTCGATCTGTCCACATTGGACGGTACAGGATCCGAAGACCCGAGGCGGTAGGTGCCCCCCCCAGAATACGAGGGGCAGCCCGAGCTTAGCTCGGGGAGGGATTCTCCTGCAAGCAGGTACCCTCCTGGGGTAGTTATTTTTTGTCTATCCGCACTCATGTTTTTTGCTGACCACAGCTTTGCCTTTTTGGCGATGGGGTGGGGTCCCCAATACACGTTCGCCATCGTGGTCGTGTCTGATAAACAGACACGTACCCGAGGCGAACCGAACTCGCTGTCGAGAAGGCGCCGACAGCTGTTGGTGCCAGCGCTCCTGGACAGCGCACCCTCCGGGCGGTCCGACTGGACTCCGCCGTGTGTTCCTCTTGGTCTGGTCTCTCGCTTGAGGCCTTCCGGCATGAGTAGCTCTACCGGCATAGCCCTCAAGGTCATTGAGACACGCAAGCCCCACCACGACGACAACGTGGGAACACGGTTGGTGGGGCGCTATCGAGTGGTGAGAACCGCGTGAAAATAATTAATAATTATCAGTAATTTTTGAGTATATCGCGAACAGACAGACAGACAGACGCGGCGGGGGACTTTGTTTTATAATATGTATTGAAACAATATCGCTCGCCATACAAATTCATCTTAAGATACGAAAATATGAAATATTGTTTATTATCTTCGTCGTGTGTGATAGTCCATTGAATTGTATGGCGAGCGATATAAAATATTATAGTATCTTAGCCATGAGAAGTGCATCTTAGTGAACTCCACTGCGAGTGCCATAACTTACAACAAACTTATTATTTTCGGTTGGTACAGTAATGGGTCTAGGGATCGAACCGCAAAATTAAGTTTGTTTTTTATTGTATATACTTTTCCTGAACAAACAGACAGACAGACAAAAATTTTTTAATCACATTTTTGGGTTCGGTGTCGGTGCCCCCTGCCATTTTTTTTTTTATATTTTCAATGTACAGAATTTTCACTTCTACAGATTTATTATAAGTATAGATTAAATAGATTATAGAGGAGGCTTTTAGGTAGATACTGCAAGAAAGTCCGGCGTCCCCTCTTGACTGCAGCCGGGCTGGACACCCCTCTAAATTACAAAATAACAGTGTTCAGACATGTGTTTTTTCAGTAGTAGTTGCAACAATAGACTTTATTATTATACCAGCAATATATAAAATCGTAAAACTCGAATGTTGTTGAGTCTTTTTGAATCACCTCCGTACTATGAGAGTATCAACAACTGGCGAATAAACGTCACATTAATATTTAACACAATGGTGGATTTCCAGTTCGTCATCCGCAATGAGTTGTGCTCAAATATCGTGAAATAGTTTATTTGTATATAATTATACTGGGTTATTTGTAAAACACTGGCAACCTTGCAGGACTGTGTTACTAACATCATAAACAACAACTTTTATTCTATGACTTTTTACAAAATATGATTTATTTACCATAAAAAGTCTTTAAGATTTCGTTGTTCTATCTAACACATTTCAACACTGTATTGTGCTATACCATCACTCGATTCCCGCTCCTATCTGCTATTGTATTATCGCTTGCTTCGCATAGACTTCGTAATATTTAGAGTTAAATTTAAATATTTTTATTTTGTGTTGTGCTCAAATATCGTGAAATAGTTTATTTGTATATAATTATACTGGGTTATTTGTAAAACACTGGCAACCTTGCAGGACTGTGTTACTAACATCATAAACAACAACTTTTAATCTATAACTTTTTTTTACAAAATATGATTTATTTGCCATATTTTTTTAATTTTTATATAAAAATCTAATGAACTAAAATATGTCAATTTTTTAAAATTCATTTTACAAACGTTGTTGTATATAATGTTAAACGTACGTTTACTTAGTATTTACCATAGTCCTGAGAGGTTGCCAGTATCTTACAAATAACCCTGTATATAACAGTATAAAGTTCGACACGTTAACAGTGAACTTAGCAAACTTACTGAATGAACGTCGATCACTAATAAAGATGAACATGAAGCCCACAGCACGGACGCAGACAACTATTGATCACAGCGAGTTTCTAACGGAAATTACTTTTTTTTTGTTTTATTTTTGTCTGCAAAAATGGACCTTCCTGGTCTCTCACCGTCGATATTTGCCTACACAATAATTATTCTAATGAAGTGAGCGAATCGACTACGGAGTGGCAAAGGAAGCAAAGAATATTAACCAGCTAGGTATTTGTATATTTTTCGTCATGCATTTTTGCATCTTCATTAGGTGCTGTAAATTTCGAACTCGAGACTATACCTTTATTCCCGTGGAAATAAGAGCCATTTTTGCGGAATTAATAAACCGTAGCATTAAAATCACTATAAAGGTGGTTTTATTTATGGTGGGCAAAAATCATCCAATGACAATACTCTTGGGTGGAGCGGGAGATAGTGTCAGACTCTTACTGACTAAAAACCCACCCCGTTCCTTCTAGCCTTCAAACCGGGGCTCGAGCTCCCTTCCGAATAACCCATAAAGGTGGGTTTACGCTAGAGGACCCGAGTACGAGCAAAGCACGAACCGAGCTCAAATTCGTGAAGTGTGGAGACTCCAGAATTCCAGAGGACAAGCACAAGCGACACTGCACGAATTTGCACTCGACTCGTGTTCGTTCATGCTCGGTGCCTGTGTCTTAGACCCACCATAGCATTAACAGTCTCCGCACACGGGCCTCAAAAAAACGCCGCCACACAAAAATCGCTTGGAGCAGCCACAAAATAGCTAGAATCAGCCGCAAAAAAACAGCTGAAGCGCGCGACACTTCTTGAGTCCGGTGAAGCTTGAAGTCGCTTCAAGCATTTTTTTGTGACGGCACCGCCGCATACGAGCCACAAAAAAAAGGCCGTCTCAAAATAAAGCTTGAAGCAGCGTTTTTTTGAAGCCCGTGTGCGGGGACAGTTAAGGCGCAAAATACAGTTGTTACAAAACTCTCGAATGGTAACCAACCATATAAAATCCGCTCTGTAATTCGTGTATCTCACACAAACAGAACACACAGTTTCAGTTCCGTTCAAAGGTGAATTGAAATGCAATCGACAAAAACAATATGACAATGATAAATTGACGGCTGAACGTGGTTCCGGCGCTCAGTGCTAATTAAAGTTAAATGAAGCGCAAAATTTAATTTCTCCAATATTCATTTTATATTTAAAACGTAGGTATTTTTGGATTATTTTGTAGTGTGTGAGCGTGAGCACTCCTCGCGTGAAATATTTCGGGTATGCAATTTGAATTTTTGATCGGCGATTAAATATTTTATGTTTTTAAGTACGTCGATTATACTCATTATGGTGCTATTGGAAAATTACATACTTAAATTTAATTGGACCTATCCTTGCAATACAGTATATGAATGGTCCGCGTAGCACAGCGCTGGTAGCGGACTTCAATCTTATGAGCTCTACGACTCGACAAAATCATCAGCAGAAGTACTTGGGAGCTTGTCCAATTAGGGCTGGCCCCTTCAAAAACTCAAATAGCCAGACCATCAGTTCCATGTATGTAAAACAATGGCCCACACACATTAACAATAATAATTAAAATAATAGAAGACATTAGTTAAATTGATAATGTGTTTGTGTACATGAACAATTAATAAAAAGCTGGTATGATGTGAGTGGTCGCTGCATGCGAGTGTGTCGCTGGCGGCGATGGCGGCTGGCATCGGGAGGGGTGGCAGGCAAGGGAGCGGTATTGATCGCCCGGACCACTGCACCACCTGACACTGCAACTTGGAAAATTCGCTTTTCTCACAACACAATCGCTCGGACAGCCCGGTGTCTACGCGCCCCTCACTCGATCCATTTCATAGATTACTAAGCAATCTACAGCGACTCTCACCTCACAATTACCTCCTTTTTTTATTAAATCATCTGAAGCTTGCGGCTAATAGGATTTCGATTCGTTTCCTTTAAACTCAGATCCATGGATCAGTTCAACGAGTAAACTCAATTATTTTTTAATTATGAAAATGTTTTGTGATTTTTCAATCTGATATAATACCATGGTGTAAACATAATTCAATTGCGATTTATTGTGTGATTCAATCTGTTTATATTATTTGAATTTAGAAGAGAATGATAAAAACTTCAAAAACTAAACAAAAAAAAAAAATACAATCACAGATTTATACGAGTATGGTTTTGTGCGTATCGTTGTTCAACATCCGTATAAGCTGCGGCAGTAAGTCAAAGAAACAAGTTAGTGTAGTGCGTGGGCGACACTCGGCCCGGCCGTCTTCAACTGAACTGCATCACGATTGCAATCTTTTACAAACACGTTTTTACTTAACGTCGCAGCCTTTTGATTTACAAACAGTATCAACCGCGCTCCCCTCAGAGTTATGTTAGTACAGTAAACGCGAACATTTGTACTGAGATAATTTACGCGCATTTGATGAAAGGAAACGCTCCGCATTCCCCGTGTACAATACGCAGTTAAAAGTAAAAATACGTAACAGGAACAGAGGTTGTGCCACGCGCCACATGGTACATTAGTCGCAGCTCAATAAGCTCGACATATCTGTCTATCTACGCATCAACGTGGTGCATTCGTCACGCCAAAACTGTAGGTATACAAGTTTTATTTTGCCGGATAACGTCACATGAATGTTTTCGTTATCGAGCGTTTGATAACGGATGGATAGTTTTGTGGGAATGTGATTGTCTCTGCCTCTCCCATACAACATGTTCTGGTCCTTCTGGTCCCATACAAGATGCCGACTTGATGGAGACCAATAGCATGGACACAAGATGCTACCATCCATCTTGTGTCCTCTTGCATCCAGCCCTATGAATCGGGACACAAGATAGCCGTAGTAGTCCTATGATTATGAATCATTCATAGCGCCCAAAATCATTAATTCATAGCGCCCAACCACATCAATGACGCTGCTTTTCCACTCGCCTCGTCAACATAGAGCATAACTTAAAAGCTTGTTACTTCACTTTATGCAATCCAACGCGATGTTTGACGAAAAGGTGAAAAAGAAAGATAATACTCCTGAAAACTCTGCTAGCATTCGGTAATTCCGTGAATGAATCGTTTTTTTTTTACAAAATTTGATCCAGGAAATATGTGTTTCTTTTAAACCTTTAAAAGTAAATTATCGTTATTTAGAATCTTGGTAAGATTTGCAAGGCTTCTTTTGTTATACTTTTTGACTTTTAAAATTTTTGAGTTAATTATGAAGTAATCAAATCAAAATTCATGCAAAGTAGCAGATTTTCAGAGGTTTTTACTGGATCAGTTTTACAAACAAAATATTAATTGATTTCAATAGAAGCCTAGATAATTTCCAATTAACCACGTCCATAGCGGCTAACAATGTCTATTATATCGCCCAACTGCAGCCATAGCCCCCAACATAATCCATAGCGCCCCAAAACATCATTAGCGTCCAAATACATGCGTAGCGCCCTATGTCATCGAACCATGCGCTCAACATCCAAAGCGCCTAAAACGTCATCCAACGCACCCTATACCTACATCGGTAGCACTATTATACACAGACAATGGGTAATAGACATCAAAGGCTTTCAGAAATAACACCACATAATACATCTGGTTGAAATCCTGATTTGATTGGCGGAATATGGATTCTCACAGTGTAGTGGTACTGTGTGTAAAACAACAAGAAGTAATTGGAAAAATACAAGCAAACAAAATATAAAACCAAGACCATTGTGGTAAAACTTTTAAGTATCAGCAAGCGAGTTTTTTTATAACTCTGTCCATTCAATTTCATTGGAGAGTTTAAAAAAGTATATTGCTTGCCGGAGTCTGTGTTTCCTGATAGCTACGACCCGAGGATCTTGACAATAATATTAAAAAAGTTACCTTCTAGGTAACCATTGTCGCTAACCATCAGGTGAGATAATGATCAACCGCACTAGCCTATCAATGATAATTTAAAAAAAATACATTATACCTTTCTATAGTTTGTTGCTCTTTAATATTTCCAATTATCCTAAAATATAGGTATACAGGAAGCAAATTGAGTGTTTCTTTTCATTTCATTAATTAATTTTTGGTAACAACTACAACCAGGTACACAATTTTATAGTTATACTAGTTTGAACCAGTATTGTTCAAAGTATTGAACTACAGCAGAGAAGTGTATAGTCTTTATTGCGCTCAGGGGCGAAGTCGTTATCTGCATAGCGATATGAATATGAATGTGCTAGACAATATTTATATTCGCATTGATTTTTTGATTTTTTCACAACCTACGTTGCATACTGTGCTCTTACATAATACCTATACAACTGTAAAACAGCATTTACGAATGATTAAATGAAAGTCTTTGTGAAAACAAAGTTTGTTATGTTGTGTGTGTGTGTGTGTAATCTTTTAATGTATGTCATTCTGAACGTATTGGTGTACGTATCATCTGTTTACAAGTTCGAGTCGTGTACTTGTAGATACACGCAATGAATTATTGTGACTGTCTAGTCTAGATCTAGATGATTATAAAAGTGATGTGATACCTGTCTTCCGCAGTTTTTGTCTGTTTTTCACCATTTGCAATCTGATTGACCCATTTTCTTGTTTAAACATATTGATGTTTAAAAAGCATTGGCTTTTGAGACCGACGAAAGGCCCTCGCTGGGCATTGAAACTCAGAATTGTAAAGATTTTATTGTTTTGATTTCTTATAAAATATTCTGACAAATAGAAGTCATAGAACTCCAATTTTGCTTTTCAACAATAAAATGTAATTTAACAATTGGTAATTGCGTACTTTTCTTTTATAAAAGTGGAGGTATCCCGCAATGTTACTGTACGTTTATTATTCACGTGGCAACGACGAGGTGGAGGGTGGCTGTCGGAGGAAGAGGGAAGAGGCGCGAGGAGGTGGCGGCCAAGACCTTCAACTAGCGGTGCTATTGACCTGCAAATGAATTTTGTAACGTCATGTGAACGTAATCGGGTGTTAACGAGTGCCTTCGTTTGCGGCGCGTACTCGCACCGGTGCACAATAACGTGCAGGCCACGAGCTCACACCTCGGTACGTCCAGTCACTCGCCGTTCGCCACTATCTGCTCGTCACTCGGATATCTGCGCATATTGTTCTAAATTGCTTTATCCTGGTCAGCCTGGCTGTTAAGTGATTTCACATCCTGCGTCACAGAGCAAATCTTGTCAATTGAATTTTATATAACAATAGCTAAAGGGAATAGAGGTCAAGCAAGTGCGTTCTCTTTATTGCAAATACAAGTCAACGGAGGAAGAGTTCTCCAGTGTAAGTGACTTTTTCTCTCGGCGGAGAGCGAGCAGCGCGCGTCGAGTGTCGACAAACACAATGTAAGGCAGGACAATGGTGCAAATTTGGTGGCTTCGTTCCTTCCGGCAACGCGTACAAGGTCTGGGTTGATCGGGTCGACGTCCTGCCCCGCGCCCGCGCCACCCCTGCGCCCCGCCAGCTGTCTCCGCCCGGTTATATTTAGACCGGATGGCGGAGTTCTCACTGAAACAGATTCTCCCCTCTGTTTGCATAACGCACCAAATTGTGTGACGGACTGACTCCTTTATTGCAAGACAATGATGGCCACCGAGTCCGGGTCGCGCAGAGCTTGATTCGTTTGCATATTGTTAGGTAAAATTAAAAGCGATTGTTACATCAGCGGGGTATTCATGGGAGGTGAGTAAAGGTTCGAAACTATATAATAATATACTAAATCAGGAAGCGTCGAGTGGCGTGCGGGCATCATGACTGTCATGACACAATGCATACGACACATATGGTCGTAGACGTAAACATTACTAAGATAGTAAATCAAATGGACGATCGATACCAAAAAGGGCAATGTACCGTTAGCCGACTAATGCAGTAAGATGCAAACGGCTTGCGCTTGCACAGTTAAGCACACAGCGCCGCTTGACATATCGCCGCGACTCTCGCCAGCAGCGCTGCTCACTCCGCCGCCCGGCGACCAGCCGGCAGCGTGCAGCGCATTATAGAAAGTAAATATGTCTCGACAGTAATGAGTATGTTAATTTGGCCACTCATGCGCGCTAGTCGGCCTAAACGATACTTGAAAAAACAGAGCCGTATGCAAACAGTGACATGTCGAAATGGTGGCATGTTGAATATGAACAGATTGACAATAATTCCGGACTCTCTTGATCACTGCCTTACCTGATGGTAAGTGATGATGTGGTCGACAGAGATGCACGCTTGCTTAAAGACTAATTAAGAGTAATTAAGAAACACAGATAATTTGTAAGTGGGCTTCTTGCAATATTAAGTACTGGATAACATCCGCTCTGTTATGTTATGTCTATGACTACTGGCTCACAATAAAATAATTAGAAGATATTCGTGGTAATTGGTGCTATTAGTTCGCAGGATCATATTACTGGATTGGGTACAGATTCAGGCAGGCGAGAAATTTCTTAAACTGCGGATTGAACTAATTATCATTTATTTGTCGGTCGAAATGTTTTATAAATATAATTACTACATCTTAACTATTAAAATTAAATTATAAAATAAACTTAAATAATTAAAAATAATATATACACTAAAGGCCTAACTAAATATGACGTCAAAAAACTACTCCGCATCGCTGTCGACTGGAAGTGTGCCCAAAAGGCTGGCGGCATTGCCACGTTGTATGGCAATGCTTAATCTCTGACCGAGGTAGAAGCCAGCCCTTGGGTCACGCGAAGAGTCAACTAAGCGTTTAGATAAATCTTTAAAAAGCATATGAGCACTCGGACCCCACGGCCCAAGAGTTTCAACCCCAAACGGCTCAAAAATATAACTGCCAACGAGGCTGTTATATTTCCGCCGCTTGAGGTTCTCCGCAGCTGCCGCGGCAGCACCAGCACAGCGAGCGAAGCCGGGGCGGGTCGCTAGTATATAAATAAATATACAAATTATTTTTATACTTAGCTTAATAACTGTAATATGTCCCCTTTTTATTTGGCGGACGGGAGTGTGACATACCGACGCCAAATCTATGAAGTCGGTTTTCTTGAAAACAAACAAACATCTAAATTTTTTTATTGTACGGGGTACCAAATGTGTACTTATTTACAAAATTCAGAAGCGATTAGAGATAGATGTCCTGATGATGTCCTGACTACCGCAAAGCTGGTGGGCTTGCGGTAGTCAGGTCATCATTTTGTTTACTTGTAGCTGAGGTTGTAGCTACAACCTAGAGGTCTTAAGTCTAGAGTGAATAGGTTACTTCGGCAAGCGTGCTCTATCGTCGGCCACATCATCGGATACCATCAGGTGAGATAGTGGTCAAACGCAAGCCTACCGATAATGCCAGGATTATCTGAAAGGGAGCTCCAGCCCCGGTATGAAGGCTAGAAGAAACGAGGTGGGTTTTTAGTCAGTAAGAGTCTGACACTATCACCCGCTCCACCCAACAGCGAGAGTTGTCATTGGATGATTTTTGCCCACCATAAAAAAACCCTACCAATAATAATAATGAAAAATTAAATAACCTTCAAGTCGGGAATGCCAGTATTTCTAGTAAACGGGTGCTGTCAAGGAGAATTTATGTATTCATAGCTCTGTCATAAGGTCTGTTGACATCATTGCCTTTATTATGTTGACCGTGGTGTCGAGATGCCGCTGGATGTAATTATGGCTCATGATTACTACGATATTATATACATACAAGACATTTAATATATCCAATACATGACTTCATAGGTACTGCTTTCTAATACTTAACTATTATTATAGGTATTAGTTATGTAATTATGAAACAGCACACTTTCTTAAACACTTTAAAAGGTGTTTTAAGTTCCTAGGTGTACCAGCTTCAAATATCACCTTTTTCGAACGTAGTAGCGGAAAAGGTTATGCTTATGTTAAAACAGTTTTTACAGTTAAACTCAAAACTAAATTGACAAAGCTTCTTTTAAATACTGTTGTAGAAAACTAAATCGAAAAACTAGCTATACTTATGGAATACGTATGTTCCGCTACACACGTGAAATTTGTCCCCACTCGGAAGTGAAATGGAGTCATCAGCCATCCCTTTGAGGGCTGCGTTGGAGTCCGGCTTCCCCCGCGACCGAGCCCGTCTCGCTGCACTCTAACAGCTTCGAACACATTCCTGATTCGCATGGCACACCAGCCTCGTGTCCTAATTGGACTTGCAAATATCATTAATGTGTCATTAACTGGACTTTCTCGTGTTTATTTGTGAATCCTAATTGCCAGTACTACCGTTACTCGAGAACACGTGGCGGCGAAACTTTGAATGCGTTGCGTCGTATTCATTACATTACAATGATTTCAATTCATCTTTTGGATCAAACTACAAGGTGTACTGCGACCGCAATTATAATGGGCACCTGTTACCTCTTGGAGCTTGGGCACTAAGTAGGTATAAATCATTACTAATATTATAAAAGCGAAAGTGAGTTTGTTTGTTTGTTTGTTACGTCTTCACGCCTCAATGGCAAAACCGATTTTGATAAAACTTGGTACACGGATGGACCATGTCCTGGAATAGGACATAGGATACTTTTTATCCCGGAAGTATGTTCCATTGGGATAAAGTTCTGCTATCACGCGGGCGAAGCCGCTGGGAGCAGCTAGTATGGAAAAAATGGCAAAGTTGCTTATTTTCGATTTGTACAGACTACTTTATGAAAAACTTCTTATTTACGTTCTGGGGTACATAGCCTATAAATAAAACGTTCAATATTTTAATAATCTATGCGTACCCGACATTCACTTGACGTTTAACAGAAGGCGCGAAATCACGCGTAGTTTATTAAAAAAAGATATATTTTTCTCTAAGTAAAGTTATTTGGTGTTTTTTGACTTTAAATAAATCTTCTAAGCCCTTTAAGGAGAAAATTTATTAGGTATGTTTTCCATGTAGGCATGCTGCGCAGAACAAGGCAGGTATAAACCTAGAACTACATTAGACCGACGTACACGTGTAACACGCCTGATTAGTATATAACGACGTCGCGTGGTGTCGCGTGGCGTGGACCACGTGTAGCTCTACAAGTCTAATTTCCATATAAAAGTATGGAGACCGACGCGCCCAGATCAGCGTGTGTGGCACACGTGTGTGCAGTGTAATTCTAGCATTAAAATTAATGAAAATCTAGTAGGTAGGTACTCACCCTCTCCTATATGATTTACCGGTTCTGCATTTCAACAAAACGGCATCGGAATCTGAAACAAAAAATGCATTTTTTAACAATGCAGCAACAAAAAGATGCGCTTGTACCATGGTTTGGTTTAAAAATCTTTTCATACAGTGTCAAAGGCAGCTCTAACAGCAAACTCGTTTGTCCATTTCCCTTTGTTCATTCACTTACATAAAAGAATATAAAAAAACACGGTGATATTGTGAAAATAGCAGTTCACCCTGTGAGTTCAAAGTACTAACTGTCCTGTCCAGTCCGATCGCAGTCATGCCTGTAACGTTAATAAATTAAAGTTAACGTGGGAAACAAAAGCGATGACGCGGTCAAAGCCTAGTCTAAAATGAATAAAAACTCGGCTTGTGCGTTGGCGGCATGGTAATGGGAGTGAAGACTGCCATAAAGGGAACTCGTACAAACGCCCGAGCGAGCGACCAGTTTTTGAACTAGTGCAAGAAAACAAAAACTGTACTGAAAAATCTTGCTCAAGTATTTAAGTATTAGAGGCTCAATCTTGGCCAACATATCAATATCTTTTAGATCTTATTTCATTCAAGGTTTTATTTTTGTTATTTTCATTTTAGTTTTGTTTTATCGTGTGTTTTTTAACTATATTGAAGGAAAGTTATTTCGCCTATAATAGTAATAATTTTTATAATAGTAATATTTATTGGCATACCGAACTATATACCTAAGCGACACTAATGGAAGAAGGCACTGATTTATGAAATATAGATTTCTACGTAATTCAGCAGAGAGGGCTTCAAAATCTGTGTAAAATAATTGTATGTATCAATAAAAACTATCTATTTGATTTGAATTAATTTAGATTTTATAAATTAATAGGTATATACAAACTTAAAATAATAATATGTACAAACGAGTAAAAAAGGTATTATTAATTTATAATATTTAATAGGTAAGATGTATATATTTATAAAGATTAGGTATTGTTGTAGAATAATTAATTTACTCTGTAATACAAGACGTATTATGATGATAAATACGTTGAAAAAAAAATTAATCATATCAAAACAAAGAGTTTTTATGTTTGTTAAGTTAGCGAAACCAGTAACTAATTAAATTGTATATGAAATAATATACAATTAATAAATAATAAGTGAATGGATGGAGAGGGAGAGGGAGGCCAAAGAAAAGATGGATGGATTGTATGAGAAGTGATATGAAAGAAAAGGGAGTTAGTAATAGCGTGACGGGTGAGAGGACAGAATGGAAGAAAAAAACGTGTTGCGCCGACCCCAAATAAAACGGGATAAGGGCAGGAAAATGATGATGATGATACAGTTAATATTTGTTTGTTTGTTTTGTTGTTTTTTTTTGTTTTTTTTTTGTTGTTTTTATTTTTTGCTTTTTTTTTATTTTTTTTCACGTGGTCAATGGCCGCCGTGTTTAAATTCGTATTTCCGCTATTTGATATCGACATCGACAGCCATCACAAATGCAGTGTTTCATTACCTACCTAATTTAGTTCGACTCTAGACAATAAATACTTCATTCTACTTAACTGTAGGACCAGATTTAAACTTAATGTTCCCACTGCGGGGACTCAGGCCTCCTCTCTAGGAGAGGGAATGGGCCGTAATTAACAACGCGGGCCCAGTGCGGGTTGGTGAATGTCACATGTTTTCGAATTTTTGGTTCTAAGACATGCCGGTTTCCTTACGATGTTTTCCTTCACCGTTTTGAGAGCAGTGGTGATGAAATAAATTACACGAAGTAATGCCTGGCTGGGTTCGAACCCAGTCAAAAGCCACCAACAACTCGTAAGTCGGAGCCATTACCACTCGGCCACCACTGCTCTCAGCACCCACTTTTTTTTTATAAAAAAAAAAATGATATTAACGGTAACAACAAGAATATAATTACACAACTATACTCATTAAAAGCTTGAAGAAGAGCTTTTAATGAGTACTGGTAAACCGTCAAGTTTTAACTAAAGTGCACATTATAGCTCATCTCTGAGGCAGAAAGTTATAATTGTGTAAATTAATACCTCCAGTCGTAAAATATATTTTGAGTAAACTTGTATTTTAATAATGTTAAATAAATATTATTATTTCTTATCACATACATTGGTTAAAAGGATTTTCACCAATTATTTATACACCCTTATTTTTAATTAGTACAAAAAAATGGGGCTGTACTCACTACTGATTATATTTTTGTAGTCAAAAGGAAAAAAAAAAAACAAAATCCCACAAAAAATTTTCATAATTAGTAAATTCATAGTAGAGTCAATCATTCATTACAATTGCTACTAGATGCCATTTTGATCGACATTTATTCTTTCATAATCAATAGCTTGTACAATATTTCCATAAATTAAGTGACATTTTGGGATACCAACAAACGCTAATAACTTTGCTGTTTATGAATATTAATATTTAATGAGACTTTACTTAAATAACAACAAAACCTTTTCTAATAAGCTCTATAAGTATTTGTACTAATTAAAAAGATGAGTGGTGTATAATTAACTATTACAAAAACGCTTCTCCTGTAAAATGCTGTTACGACTTTAAAGAAGTGTCTCGAAATACATACCATTACCACATTTTTTTATTGCTTATAGGTTCGCGCTTGACCGCCATCTCACCTGATGAAAAAGCGACGATGCGGTTGACGATGGAACGCGCTTACTTATAAGAACCCTATTCACTTTCGACTTAAAGATTCCCGGGTTATAGCTATCAGGAAACACAGACTCCGGAAAGGAATTCCACTCCTTAGCTGCACGCACAATGAATGTGTTCCCAAAACGTAAATGATTGTGCGTATGTTTATGCAGAATAAACATGTTTTCTTTCTTTCTCCATCAAATATATTGTTATCCAAAACTAAAATGAACATACGAAAATTTTAATTACTCGGGCTACCCTGTTGCATTAAGCTTTACACTAAAATATTATATTTCTCGCCCAGCAGCTGAACCAATTGTGTAACAAACATGAATTTCCACAATAAAATATAAGCTGGTAGCAAGAATTTCATGATGCGAGGAGTATTGTTCATTCATGAACTCAGGAACACGCTGTAAGCGGCTTTGAACACGTAGGGATTATTTTCCACTCCAACTGAATATGGTTCGCCTAAATTTACCTCTGCATTGAGCTTTGTGATTCACTGCACTCAGTTCTGTTTTGAAAGCAAACAACTCGACATTTTATTTTTTAAACTGCATGGATATTATTTGTTTATTTTTCCGCACGCGGCTCCCCTTTGAATGGACATTGCTATAAAAAATGTCCAATTTAGAATGTTTTCAAAGTTTCTTCTTTTTTTTTATAAGGTTTTCCCTGTTTTAAGCCACCCCTATATCAGAGCAAACATAATAAAAAAGAAATCTAACTGGTCACGCCGTCTTTGAGTTTTAGCGATGCTAACGATCAATATATAATAAATTGTGTTTGTATATTAGCTAGCTGCTGCCCGTGGCTCCGCTACCGTGAAATAACTGAGGTGACAAGTTATTCTCAATCAATTTTTTAAAATTTTGAACCCTTTTTATTTTTTTTATCTTTTAAACTATACACTAAAGAGTAGAGTTTTTTGACGCCATATTTTAGTTTGATTTTTGTTAGTTACAATAAGCGCAGTGTATTATTATTATTTTATTTTACTGTAATATAGTTACATAGTTGTTTATTTGCAAAATAAATGTTTCAAGAAATTATATTAAGAAACTTACACTAAAATAAATAAAAATAAAAATTGTTGAAATCGGTCGATTCATTTTTGAGTTTCAGCCCGTTATTTTCAGTTTTCCCGGTTCAGTGTTGTTTTATTTCAATTAGGGAGGGAGGAGCAAGAGGTGGGAGTTTCTATCGTCGTAAAAAGATATCTACTTAAAATGCTTTTACGAATAACACTGTTTATATTTAATTTTTGATAATAATTTGTGGCTTTATTTATAGAATAAACAAACAACAACCAGCATTGCAGAAAATTGCGGCTTAAACTATCCAAACATTTCTGTTAAAAACTTGAGTTACATGCTTTCAATTTTGTGCAGTAAATTAGTGAGGTTCATAACAGGTGTTTGGCTTTTACCTGCACTTGACAGGCTCTCCGTGTTGCAGCTTCGGCTTTTCATTTAACATTTCTCTTATTTCCCATTTACCGGTACGAGGTAACCGTAATTAACGTTGCCAATTAAATTAGTCGATGCAGTTTTAATGTAAGACTTCACTGTGTTTCGAAACAAGTGTTGCGTAAAATTAACTTTGATATTCAGTGAAGTGTTGTCATAAACTCCAGGTCGTTGTCAACCGCTGTCTTCGTCGTGTTCTCGGTATCTAGGTATCTATCTAGGTAAATGTAGAACTGTTGGAGCACTGCGGTGAAACCTCGATCGACCAGCAGATCAAACGCTGCAAATTGAACTGGATCGGCCACACGCTCCGAAGGAACCTGAACATATATACCAAGGCAAGTCCTAGACTGGACTCCTTAAGGAAAGCGTAAACGTGGTCGCCCTAAGTAGACCTGGTGAATTTGACGAATGGAATTCATCGCAGAGGCGAATAACATTGGGAAGACCTGCCTCCCAAGCCAAGTTACAACCGTTTCGCTTGCGTCGAACGCCTCGAGTGGGCCACGTTCTGATGACCACGTGATTGAGCGTTGAAATGACGTCATTCCCGTACATTTGAAGTCTTCTACTAGTGACGATTGCAGATTATCAACTTGGCTAGCGGTAATGAAACACGACGCTCAAGACCGAACGGGATGGCGGTGCACTGTGGACGCCCTCTGCCCTATCTAGGTTACACAGGAACTTGAGTTCGAGCCCCGGTATGAAGTCGGCTTGCGAACGGCGAGCTATGGGTAGCTCGCTGTGTGACCGCCCGGTATCTGTCCGGACCGAGCCCAACTAGACGACGGTGCGCACTGTTCCTGCGTTAACACTGTTCAAGGAGTTGTCAGCAACAGCAGGGGCCCAGCCGGGTCGAAGTCTACTGGGGCCAGGGTTATCCGAAAGGGAGCTCGAGCCTAGAAGAAAGGCTAGAAGAAACGGGGTGGCTTTTTAGTCAGTAAGAGTCTGACACTATCTACCGTTCCGCCCAAGAGCGGGAATTGTCATTGGATGATTTTTGCCCACCATAAAAAAGGGGACACAGGGACTTAAGTCAGTAAGTCAAGAAGCGTTGTCGTTGTTGATGAATAGCAATGGCTATTTATTTTTTAAGCAATTATTTATTTATTGATCACGTGCATTATACAAAAAAATCATGAACAAATCATTTGTACCAGGATAGGTACACATATATTATGATAATAAATCGTAGCAGACATATGAATTTATTCATTCGCATGTTTATCCTGAAGGTCGAAAAACAGTGCAGAATCCGTCAGCTAAACTATCATTGCCACATTGGTGATATGAATATCCGCTTGGAAATATATTTATTTGAATAAAATTTAAAGATATGTATATAAGCATCTAGGTACTGAAAAATTAGCATTGCCATTCTACGTGGCAACATTTTCGGATGACAGCGATGTGAAGGATTACTTTCGATGCCTGAGTGTATTTTGTGTCTTTGTATTTTAAATAATTAGTTAGGTTTCGTAATAAAATGAAGTACAAACATAAGATTGACATCTGCGCCTATCTATTTTGTGGCCAGGTCTTGTTTATCAGAGCCGGTTCACTATAGACCCGAGGTCGTCTCACTGAACGGAAATGCCAGACCTACACAACCTGCGCCCGCGAATATGTAGATGCTGTGCATAAATCCTCCACCCACTTACTATCACTGTCAGCTTAGGTAACAGTATACGTAAGACTTTAATATGGTAAAGGTTGCGGGAATCCGATGGATGCGAGACACACAGGATAATTCATTGTGGCGACACTTGGGGGGGCTTTATGTTGGACATAATCCCACCCATTGTGTGTGTCTCAGTGGATGTCTATCGGCTGAAACGATGTTGATACGTAAGATTTATAGAGAATAAGTGTACCTATACCTACCCTTACCCGCTACAAATAAACCCCCACCACATCCGACTATTGGTACGTCCGTGAGAAATTCAAAAACTACTGTATTTTCATGCTGTTTTCAACAAAAGACAGAGTGATTTTTTGAAGTTGAGACCGGGGACCGACTTTTTCATTGTGGTACCAAAATACTACAAAAAAAAAAATACGTTTAGAAGTTAGGAAACTGGTCTCAGTCCAAAGAGCCCCAAGATGGCATCCTTCAAAGTCAAAGTCAAATCTTTATTGCAGAACACAATACAATAAATTATACATTCCTGGATGTCACTTGAATGCTCTAGAAAATTGTAATGAATTCAAAAACATTTGTGAGTAAGATACATAAGTAAGATAAATTCCATGTTGCATCACAACAAAATCGTCAGTCTATGTCCCTTCTTCAATAGACTACAATATAATCTAGATACAATTAAAACTACAGTTAAATCAATACAATTGGATTTTGCAAACTTCGCTAGACTGATTAGAGATCCGTTGCGGTCATATCGTAACTAGCAGAACGAAATCAATTCGTGCCTCGTTAAGACGAAGTCATGACTCCGTCTGATGGGTTATCGAAATGTCAAAATAGAGTAGGTAAGACAGCGCGAAACCGGGTAAGTTTCAATGTGAATTTTTCAATTCATATATAATTTCAAGGAGTTTTCAGGGGCCCAGCTGGGTTGAAGCCTACTGGTGCGAGGGATAGCTCCGAAAGGTAGCTTAGCTCCCGGTACGAAAGGCAACGAAGGTACTGGAGTGGGTTTTTAGTCAGTAAAATTCTGACACTATCTCCCGCTCTGCCCAAGAGCTGATAGATAGATGATTTTTCCATCGAAAAAAGACTCTACTATTTTTTATCTGGCACATCATTGATATCTCGTGCCTCAGAGCGGACGTAAAGCAGTTGGTCCTGATCGTCGTTCGTAAAGCTATGACAGTCGTTACAGGTAGTCTGATGCCAGAAAGTCTGACCATCAGTCTATTCAAGTTAATATCGTGTTGTCCAGTTACTCAGTTGTGGAGGTCTGATAGGCAGTCGCATCCAGTTAGCCTAGAAACCGACCCACAGGGCCACAGCTAGTTGGGAAAAGGCTAGGAAGTTGATGAGTTAAGCTGGCTTGTAAATCATTCCACTGCCTGGGTACGTCGTTACATCAAATAAATTTTTACTTTTGCTGTTAATAAAATAAAGTCATGCAACGTAAACTCACAATTATATGTATGCACAGCATGTTTACAAAGTTTATAGAAAACATTAAAAAGAAATTGTTAAATTCCCAAATATGAGTGAATGCGCCCACAGTGTTACCGAATTGTGTTACGTTAACGATATTCGTGAGCGTGGGTCGTTAATGTGGCATCAAACAATAGAGCCGTGTGTCACGGACGCTGAGGACTAGTTCCGTGGAACCCACGAGACGAGACAACAAACTAGTTAAGGCTTATAGTCCCTCGAACACGGCCGAAATTAAATGGACACGACACTAGTACCCGTCTAGGCGGCAGTACGCGTACCTATCTGTGCATTTAAAATTGCAGCCAGCTGCGCCCGGATAGAGCCCCGCTGACCTTTAAATCCATTTTCTTTGCGAAATATTGACTGATTTACTCACTTTGAAGAATATTTAACTATCAATTTTTATGTGTAAAAAAGTTTCTAAATATCAAAGCCGTTTCGAAGGAAAAGTTGCGAAATTGCTAAAAAATTTTTTTTAGACAAAAGTATTATTCGCCTGAAAAAAATCATAGTTGATAACGTTTTTTAGACAAAAAAAAAGAAGATACCTTATAATATTATATCTTAAGTTTTTTAAGTGAACGCAAACTTTTTATTACGTGTGTACAAATGATATGGCACTTGACCTACTTTATCAGTTAGACCAAAAAGTTCAAAAACGTGAGCATTTTGTCAATAGCTCTTATTTCAACGTTTTAAATATTCCGTGCGCTTCGATTCCCGGACTGACACATTAAAATACAACAAGGATTTTTGGTTTCGACGTAAAAATGTAGGTTCAAGGAATACAAGATGTCTGACCGACAATAACGCAGAATACACGTGAAGGATACGAGATTGGGAGTGCATGCACCGTTCCAGTAGTTTCCTAGTACTTCCATTAGTAGAAATCGATACCAATCAATCGCGAGTGCTATTACAAAATGATACTGCAGAGGCGTACCGGGCGTCGGACTCCAGAGAGCTTAGCCAAGTAGATAATCTACAATTGTAAACGCTAGTAGAAAACTTCAAATGTATTGGAGTGACATCATCGCAACGTGTCCCAGGGCAGGTGTGTCGTGGCAGTGTGCTTGGAAATTACCAACGATTTTTAATTCCCTGCCCTGGAGTTCGATCAGGAGGGCACTTCGGTACCACTGGGTGCCCGAATAACCTCTGTCAAGTAGTCGAGGCCTACCTGTCGAATAGGCACGTAGTCTTACGTTTTTCCAATAGCCGCTTTTATTTTGCAAACAAATAAATTCAAAGCATCAAAAATAAACCAAAATGTAGATAAATCTGTTAGAGTAAGTATTTAAACCATGATATAAATAAATTGAAATCACGGCTAGTAGTGCGCGTGTATTCAGAAATCAGAAACTTTATTTTAAATAGACCAGTAATAAGGACTTTTAAATTGTCAAAACGTCGGTCAGTCAAAAGAAGTGAAGCTAAGTGGCACACGGTTCCAAAGCGTAGATCTCAAAGAGAAGAACGTGCAAGAAACTCCATGGACACTCTTTTAAATTCTTACTAATATTATAAAAGCGAAAATGAGTTTGTTTGTTTGTTTGTTACGTCTTCACGCCTAAATGGCAAAAACGATTTTGATGAATTTTGGTACAGAGATAGTTGGGACCTCGGAGACGGACATAGGCTATTTTTTTTTTAAGTGAGAAAAGGGAGAGAAAAAGCTAGTCATGTTATAAGTGACAAAAATCTTGATTACATATTTTTTGTCGCTTCTATTATCTGAGCACAATGTCAATAAATAATGAAAAAAAAGAATATTTAGAAAATATAGATTGAAATAAGCCACTGTAAGTTAAGTCTCAACTGACGGCACCTGTTCACGAGCAACGCACGCGTATCAGCCCCACTCGGCTCAAAATTAATTAATATCAACTAAAATAGTAAAATCTAAATATAGTGCATGTGTACTCTTCTTTTAATTATATAAAATTACCTCGGTCTGTTCATACGACAAAAGAGCAAACCAATTAAATAAGAACTTTTTTACACGAAAAATTCAACAGGTTTTTAAATTCGTAGAGATGATTTAATTGTATCATGAGGTTTGATACACGTATTAATAGATACCAATCTATAGTTCTGCCTTATCTCCTTCCTCGTCAGTGGCGTTCAGTTAACCGATACAAGCCCTATCACGAGCTCTTAACACATCATTGGACTGAGCCGTTCTGAACTGTGGATAGCGGTGTTTATTGTAGAGCTTCACCTCCATCCCCCTTCCCCGCTCACATGACGGACATTTTAAGGCCAGGATCTATTCATTTAAAATTTTAAACCTCTAGAAATCCACATTACACCATGAAAAATTACTTTATGAATATTGACTGACCAATCGTTGACCAAAAATCAAAACATGATATAAATTAGTAGGCTCGGTAAAAGTCGCGAATCTGATCCTAATCTACGATTTCAAACGTGTCTGATACGAGATTACGACACAAAAATATTTGAAAGTTACAAAAAAAATAAAGCTTGTTTTTTTAAAGGGCCTCGCAAAACAAATGTCTTGAATGGTTACTGTTTTTCTTTATATAAAAATAAAATCACTGCTACCTGGCCGCAAAATTGACTGACTTGACCCGGGAGGAGTTCATACTCGGCGACTTCAACCGGCTCTTAACACGTCATGTAAGGCCCGGAATCAGGGCAGGCTATCTATCCATTCGATGGATGATAGGCACAAGTAATCGCAAACTTTATCGGTTAGCGACACTTTAATCAGTCCACGTAGGTGTCTTGCATCACAGTTATACGAAGCATAAGATAGTTTGGGTGCTATGTTTTATTAATTTTGGCATCGGGAAATGCGTAGGCTATCTACATATTTCCGCCCACCCTTTACGAAATAGTGCTGTCCGTTTTTGAAATAACGACTCTAAAGATAAATGAAACGTAGAATTAATATGCATAGCGCTCTGATTACTTGTTTGCTGTTTAGTAATGAGTTCGTGGTAGTGAGATAAGGATATTATTATCTTAGGGGTTAGTTTAAGACCGACTTGAATACATAGAAATTATATGCGTGGTCTTTCTTTGAAAAATTTCTCATTTTTTATGACATTAATCACACTATCACACTAATATTTCAAAGACGATAGTTTGTAAGTTTTTACGGAGTAAAATCATCCAATGACATGTCCTGCTCTTGGGCGGAGCGGAAAAGTGTGTCAGAGTTTTACTGACTGAAAACCCAGTCCTGTTCCTTTCATACCTGGGGCGGATTTTTCTTTCAGAAGCGAACCCATGACCCTAGTAGGTTTTTACCCTGCTAGGCCCTTAGGCTGTTCTGACATATAGTTTGTGTGTATGTTCGTTATTTATTGTAGGCCATGTCCTGGAATAGTACATAGGATACTTTTTATCCCTGCACCTGCAGTTTGTTTCTGTGTGACCATTCGCTACTTTCACGCAGGTGAAGCTACTCGCAGCAGCCACACATAATAAAGACAAGGTTTGTAAGTCTGTATGTTTATAATTCCTTCACGGTCAAACATCTGAATGGATTTAGGTCAAATTTGGTACCCGAATAGCTTATATCCTAGAGGTCAATCTAGCTATTCTGGTGTGTGTTAACATAGACCACAATTTAAAAGGTGGTAAGTATAAATTTTAAGTGGGTTGCTGCGGTAGCTAATAGTATTACAAATGCAAAGACAAATTTGTTTGTTACACTTTCACGTATTAAGTACTCGACCGATCATTATGATATTTCGCTTACATGTCAGAAGGGTTCGCTCTCTACAAGTTCTCTAGATGATAGATATAATCTTCTTCTTCTTTCTGCCTTTATCCTATATTACTTGGGGTCGGCGCAACACGTTTTTTTCTTCCATTCTGTCCTGGCACCCGTCATTCTATAACTAACTCCCTTTTCTTTCATATCACTCCTCACACAATCCATCCATCTTTTCTTCGGCCCTCCTCACCTTCTCCATTCATCTACATGTATACTTAGAACTTTTCTACAAGCTAATCCGCAGACAAACACATAAAGGTAAAATTATTATAAATTCGCAAAGCGATTTTAAAATAAGTTTCCACACAACCTCGTCGCTCGTTATAAGGCAAATCACCAAAATTATCTTACAAACTTACAACCAAAACTAACAAGACATTTGGCAAAAAAACGTGCAAGCTGTAGACTAGGTCAAGTTGGCTACAGACGAGGATATAAGCCAAGCGTGAGGAAACATCTGTCAAGTCAAGGCAGGGATTGTTATATTTGAACGAAATTTACAATAGACTCCGTCGGATGACCCAGTTTTTATAAAAAATCTCAACGGGCTGCTTCATATAATCGCCGATAAGCATTGAATTTAGCGATAAGGGCTTACGTACTAACATCTATTCATAAAATTGTATGATAGCTATATGTTATGTGCGTATGCGCGTATCGCTAATAATATGGCGGCAAAATAACGCGCGATATAAATTCTGATCACACCTCTATTTGCATTATGCTAGTCGGCACGACTCAGATACCGCAACTGATAAGTCGTACTTTAGGGTTCCGTGTTTAACAAGGGTTCGAGATGGAACCCTTTGAAAAATAATCTACACTAATATAATAAAGAGGTAAAGTTAGCTTTTTGTTTGTAGGAGGTAATCTCTGGAAGTACTGGTCCGATTGCAAAAATTTTTTCACCAATAGAAAGCTGCTTTATTCCTGAGTGACATAGGCTATATTTAGCGGGAGTAACTGCGGGCAAAAGCTAGTAATATGATAAAGAGGTGAAGTTTGTTTTTTTTTGTTTGTAGAAGATATCTCTGAAACTATTGGCCCGATTGCTGAAATTATTTCACCGATAGAAAGATGCTTTATTTCTGGTTGACATAGGCTATATTTTATGTAGGTACGCGGGTGAAGCATCGGCAAAAGCTAGTCATAATTAAATTAATTACACACTTATACCTCACGTAGGTGTTATAAGTTATTTCACCACTGCGTCTTCTTCTTTTCAGAAGAGCACTCATTCTGATATTTTTAAATGTTAGGTTTATCATACCGTTTCGAGTAATTTTTTTAATTATAAACTTCTGTGAGTATCTAGGTAGGTAATATAATTGGGTATTGCAGGTTTTAAAACATGACTGCCAATACGTATTTCACAATAAATCTTAGGCACTTATATATACTTTTACAAGTTCTGTAGTCTGATTTCAGTCAAGATATCCGTAAAGGTTACATTAAAATGCAACTCGACTAGTCGCTTACATTCATGGCCATTTTAAACATTTAATATATAGCAGGTTAGGTACACAATAATAAATGTCATTTAATTAATAATTTTTCTATCTAAAATAGCTCCCAGTTGACCTTTGACCTAAGATATTACAATTCGTTTAGATGGATAGGTAATTACTGAAAGTAAATAATAGGAAAAGCTACTGAATATAAGTAATAACTATTACACCGCAAAATACGATACGTTTTAGTTATTCCCCTTAATTGCTACAAAGAGATTTACTTACAACATACTTTTTACTCCTGTGGGTATCCTGTGGCAATGCACTGCCGCACTGGTTCTATACTTGACTGTAATGTCTTGAGTGTAATAAATAAATATGAATATGAATGCTATCTTCTTAGCGTGTCGATGGCAAAAATAGTTTTATTTACCAAAATAAATTTCTTGCCTGGTCTTGACCAGAACTACTGGTAATTGGCCACAGTAATCTGTCCACTGACGCTGTCATTAAATCTCTACGCGACTGGATATGTGACAAAAGATGGAAGCTGGGACATGGTTTGCAAGGTTTAAAAACGAGCTTCCTCGACCTACGGCGACGTAACCCGACCTTCGGCTACGTTCGGCGAACCCTTTACCTATTCGGCAATCGATTTTTATCGATTGGCAAATCCTTTCACCACAATAGCAAACTGAATCTGAAACTGAGGCCACTTAACGCTAGCACGTCTATGCAACCTTCATCATTTCTGCGACACAATTCACGTAAAAGGCAATTTAAAACTGCTCACTTTTATTATACTAACCAACTTTATGTTTGATTGAAGGAACTGGTTTGTGGCGGACTTCTCACGATAAAAGTCAGCAGAAACGATATCTACCACAGCTGCAGCCTTCGAGAGAACACGATTATTCTCCACGCGACCAAGAACTGTATAGCCTAGCTTGAGAGACTTGACCACATCTAATAATAGTAATTGTTCAATGAAATATTACAGCATTCAATCTATTTATGTTGATAGAATTGAGTGTAATGTAAATAACGATGACGTGATTGTTTTCACACGCCTTGCTCTGAGTAAAGCGCATGTTTTGGATCTTACCTGTTTCATCTCGATGTTTTGAAATGGAATGACGAGCAGAACGCAGCCAATTTATTTATCATCAGCCTAACTGTTCTGCGGCTGTCCGTGTAACATGAAGGAACGTGTCGTCTGTCTGTGTGAATTAGTAGCAACAAGCTCTTAACCAACTTCAATAGGACAAGCGAATGACAGGAAAGGGAATTAAAACAGAAATAACTTGTCTTTTTTTAATGGCTTGCGATGAGAAAATATTGGCTCTTTCTACTCTTCTTCACAATAGCTATAGGAAGATGTAAAGTATATGTAGTATGTTGTATATCGTGTGGGTTCTAAAGAGACAACAAAACGCAATAAAAATACGGTCGAATGTATGTTATGACTTGAATACCTATTGTCGCAGCCTATAACAATGCAAAGCTTCGTTCGGATTATTTTTAGGCTCCAGTGATCGTTTTCAATTATACGAGAACGTAGGTACTTGTGTTCATTAGGCGAGCAATGTACCGCAACTGGCGGACGGCGCACGCGCACTTCGTTGAGTGACGAAATGTGGCGTGGAGCTCGGAGCGCGGGCCGTGACGTCCCAACACGGTTGCCCTCATCGTAGCCCAACAAGATACTGCTCAACTATAAAAAATAAAGGGTGACAGAAGAGATTGCAGATGCAGTTTAAAAAGAAACAATCAACGCGAGATTATGATTGCATCTAGTACGTGAACACGGCTGGAGCCTGCACGTTGGTTGAATCTTAAAGTTTGATTACTTTCTAAGAGCCTATAAAGAATAGAATATGATAAACTTTTTTGTTCACCAAAATGGTGGATATTCGTGGGACTCTAACCACGGTCCCAACTTCTACCTACATAAATATTGTTTGTCTTTGAGTAGTATTTTGGGATCACCAATAAAATAAATACAGTTTTTTAGGTAACGGTACTTTACTATCTTTTTCCTTGTCGTCCAAAAATATTTGGTACTAAAAAAAAATATATTTTTATAGATGGTAGTTTGGACCGCGGTCCGGGTCCAAAGAGCCCTACGAGCTACAATAGCGGTCTTATCGTTGACGCAGCGATATCTACGAGACAACTTTTGGATGGATCGTAAGACCTTGAAATAATAAAGGGGGTAATCAGCGGTGTATTTACTGCAAACAAACGGCCCGACAGATGTTGTCCTGATCGCAAGCTGACGTTGCGTCAGGAAAAAAATTGACGGCGCCATATAACGGGCACAATTTATTTTCAAGTCATTCAGGGACCTGCTTAAATATTCACACAAAATTTCGTATAAGTAGGTCAAGCCGTTTAAGAAGAGTAACTGTCTCTGCACACGGGCCTCAAAAAAACGCTGCCACAAAAAAACAGCTGAAGCGCGCGACAGCTTGTGGCTAGAGAAGCTTGAAGCGGCTTCAAGCGTTTTTTTGGCACCGCCGCACACGAGCCACAAAAAAGGCCGCCTCAAAAAGAAGCTTGAAGCGGAGTTTTTTTGATGCCCGTGTGTAGGGACACTTAGGTGACAAACACGCGCACAGAAGAACATTTAAGTAAAGTAATACAATACATAGCAGTTTACATTTATTTTTCCATTGCTTATATTATTTTCAAGTTCGCCAGCTGTGTTGGGCAATATGTAGTACGTTGAATGCGCGCTGTTCTCGAACCCATTCTTATGTTTTCCCGAGGACAATTACCGCGGCCGGCGACCGGGCGGCGACGGCGTGCAGATGAACCCAGTACATAATTAAAGTAGTTACACGATTATTTCGTGTTTGTCGTCCTTGTAACGAATACTAGCTCGATGAATCAATTGAGAGCGAGCGCTTGCGATTACCGCTATAAAGTAAAAACTGATGTCGCTATTGAGCTCAGGCGCCGGGCGCTATTGGTATTGCAAGTCACCTCTTGATCACATAGCCAAGAGATTAAAATCGCAATTGAATTGGCTGGACTGTTGGTCTAGTGTTTAGTGTGCCTGACTGCTATGCAGGAGGTGTTTGTGTGATGAGCATGATCATTTGTTCTGTGACTGTGTGTAATTTATCTATATACAAGGTGTAAGGGACAGCCCTCCGCAAACTTTAAGGGCTTGCTCAGTAGACGAAACTGAACCACCTTCCACAATTTTTTTTTCAGGAAACGAAATAAAAAACAGCCGTTTCCATAACAAACTGTCCCATCAAGTTTATAATTTTGTATGACGAGGCTGAATTCTTTTTCGTTTCCTGAAAAATACTTGTGGAAGGTGGTTCAGTTTCGTCTACCAAGCAAGCCCTTAAAGTTGGCGGAGGGCTGTCTCTTACACCTTGTATATATATTTATAAATATTTATGTTCAGTGGTCTAGTACTCATAGCGCTAGCTCTGTTTAGGTTGGAACTAGACGGCGTTGTGTGATAGTTGTGGAATATTATTATTACTAAAATCGCAATGCTCCAGATCAGTCGGGCCCAGAGGTAACAGTCCCCAATAACATCTCGTGATTTCAAACCAGGAATGTGGTGGAACTCCGAAACCATAACCGAATTAAAAAAGGTATCCGTAACCTAAACCGATATAAAAGTTTCGGAAAAATTCGGACACATGTGAGGTTACTACAACTTTTTGTTATTTTTTGCCCGGCAAAACAAATGATGTAAACTGCTCGTAGAATTAAAAGTCAAATCTTGTTCCGTAACTGAAACTATCTGGCGGAAAATCTGAATTTATTTCTACTAGCATTTGCCCGCGGCTTGGCCCGCATACATAAAATATAGCCTACTTCACTCAGGAATAAAGCAACTTTTTATCGGTGGAAAAATTTTCGTGATCGGACCAGTACCTATCACCTACAAACAAGAAAAACAAACTTTATCTCATTATGATATTAGTAAAGTAACTGTATCCGAAACTATAACTATAATTAATATTTAAAACATAGGTAGGTGCTTTACTTTGTATATTTATTTCATCACCACTACTCACAAAAACGGTGAAGAAATACCATCCAGTATGTGCGAAGGTACGAGACATCCACCAACCAGTTCTTTGCCTGCGTGGTGGAATACGGAGCTTACCTTTTCCTAGGTATGCGTTTCAACCGCGCGAATAGAGCGGGTTTCGTCAATGATGATTTTCCCCGTCGAGAGAAAAAAAAAACCATGACGATAATAAAAAAATAAAAAAACGCTAAGATTATGTAAAAATTTGTAAAAGTTGATTCCCAAAACCATAAAGTCAAAGTTATGGTTAAGAAGTTATAGGGTTTACAACTACCTAAGCGTTGCAGAGACCTGAAATTTAGGGAAATATCAGATTTAATTTATGATTTTTTTTTAAATATAGAAATAAAATTATTGGTTTAGATTTTAAGAGCTATAAAACCACGTCATCGAAATGGTGACAAACATATTATTATCGTTGATATCTCGCTGTAAAACCATCGCAGAGGTCTGAAGTTTTTTGCAAAACACAGTTTTTAATTTGTCGAAATTTTTAAAAATACAACCAAAAATTCCGAGGAGGAGGAGGCCCGAGTCTCATCCTCATCAATGGGAACATTTTATGGCTGATTATGCTTAAGCTTGCTTATACTATGCTTATGCTTAAATTAGTGCAGTGGTTAATTGTTTGAATAAGGAGTAGTACTAACGTTTGGGTATGTGTTTCCGTCTTCCCGACGGGTTCGTGTCTCGTACAGCGGTGACATCTGTGGCGATGTTATTATAGCCCGGTCGGTGGAGCGCACAGTCTAGGCACGTCGCGGGTGATTGTTGGGCGCCGAAACCATCGCCGGAAGGATGTCCCAGGAGGCGGCGCGTGCGCTGCATGCAACCGAGCTTTAAGGTCCCCGCAGACAAACTGACAATGCGACGACCATTTTTCGTGTCAAATATATCTGTCATCACTAGGTACTGCTTTCAATGCGGTGAAGAAACCAGCATGTCTTAGATCAAACATTCAAATGCAAAGGACATAGCATAAAGTAGCTGCTATGTCATAGCCCTCTCTCTCACAGAAAGAAGGCCTGTGTCTCAACAGAAGGATCATATAGACTGATGCGTGTACTATAGAAAAACTTATCTGAGTCATGGTCGTCGAATCGATGTCGCACTGTCGCATTGCGTCTTTCTGTGAGAGCCTTCATTAGCAACAGTTCGATACGAGCCGCACAAACTAATAACCACGAATTTATATTCTTCCGTTGTCAAATAACAGGATTGTGTGACATCAGACTCATAAATGAAATCACCTGTAAAGCTTCAAGCTTATCGCTTCTGATGACACAATTACGTCGTGGCCAGATCTTTGAATTGATCACTTTATGATATGGCCAACTCAAATTGGCCAGATCGCCTAAACGATAAAGTTTAATGATATGTCGATCCTCGTATGGCGCGCCCCATCCACCACCGCCGTTTAAAACGATCTGGCAAACTTTAGTTAGGCATTTAATGAAGTGCTTTATTTCTAAGATCGGACATATAAATTTCTACTATCCTTCCTTATATACATATTCGTATGTATAAAAAAATAGTCGTAGTAGACGGGCGGTCTTATGTGTGTGTCATATAGAAACTCAATTTTCATCCATTTTTCGCCAATAAACAGTGACGAGGAAAATAACCCGTTTAATTGGGTTATTGTAAACTCGTCACAAAAACAATGACGTTATGGAATTTACTCATTTATGGCAAATCACTGTGATGAACTTACAGTAGAAAATTAAAAATAATATAACACTTTGATCTGTTTATATGTAACATTTTTAACACTAAATCATTAACTAATTTTGAATATTGGTATAGAGACGGATTAGACTTCGAAGAAGACCTTAAAGTAGTTTTTAGCCATTTCCTTTAAGATAATTTCTGTGTTTCACGCGAGCAAAGCAGATGGTAGATAGAAACTAGTGGCATTTATAAACAGTTTCGAACAAAACCCCTATATTAAAGAACATATGGACGACGAAACGGAGGTGAAATAAGAAACAGTAATTATTGGTAACCAACACGATTGTTGACTTCACAGAACACAGGAATCATGCACTTCTGTTCCGTGGTTGACTTACTAAAGCTACAGTACTGAGGTACTTTTTAGGGTTCCATACCCGAAGGGTAAAAACGGGACCTTATTACATAGTCTTCACTGTCTGTCCGTCTATATATATGTCACCAGGCTGTACTTACCTTTTTTTTTCTGTCGACGGGGAAAATCATCATTGACGAAACCCGCTCTTGGGTGGAGCGGGAGACAGTGTCAGAGTCTTACTGACTAAAAACCCCGCGCCGTTCCTTCTAGCCTTTATACCGGGGCTCTAGTTTCCTTTCGGATAACCCCGACCCCGGTAGGCTTCGACCCAGATGGGCCCCTCCTGTTGCTGACAACTCCTTGAGGCGTGCGGGAACAGTGCGCGCCGTCGACGCCTTGGCTCGGTCCGGACAGTTACCGGACGATCGTACAGCGAGCTACCCATGGCTCGCCGTCCGCGAGCCCGCGTCTACGGTGGCCGGAAATCGGGATCGGAATCCCGGCGGCGGCGGCGGGGGCGCCGTTGCCTGATGCGGTCTGCCTCCTCCTTTGCTAGCATTACTGCTTCGCAGAAGGAGGCGACCGCCTGCCACTCCTCCTCGCTCCGGACCATGGCCTGAACCAAGGCCCGGCGCGAGAGGTCTCCGCCGCCGATCGCCCCCACCAGGGCACGGCGTTGCTCCGCCCAAGCAGGGCACACCTCAACTGTGTGCTCCACCGTGTCCTCCGGGCGTTCCGCACAGTGGCGGCACCCGGGCGTCTCTTCCGCTCGAATCCGATGCAGGAACCTCCCGAACTTGCCATGTCCGGTGAGGACCTGCGTCATGCGGAAGGTAAGGACGCCGTGAGGTCTTTCCAGCCACGCCTCAAAGAGGGGACTTACCGCCATAATTGTGGCGTGCCCAAGGCTGTACCTACCTCAAGAACCGCGATAGCTAAACAGTTGAATTTTTCACAAATTATGTATTTCTGTTGCCGCTACAACAAATACTAAAAATAAAATAAAATAAATACAATAAACGTGATTTTTTTTGCCGACTTTTCCTAAAGACGATACGGAACATTTTGTGCGCTAATCCAACGCGAACTTGGCTAGTTTTTTCTTTTAGCTTAGTACAGACTGTGCATTTAGCCTGTCAAGTTTAGAAAGTAATTAGTTTTTGATGCAATATACAGTTAGTTTGTTTTCCATTGCAACACGGATGTAATACATTCGAATGTTTTTTTTTGTTGTTTTAATTGATATTTTAAACTAGTGCTTGACTGCGATTCAACCTGATGGTTAGCAGTGGTGCAATCTCTGATGGTGAGGCGGACTCGTTTATCAGCCAATTCATTTTTGCCTTGAAGTCACCTAAATTATAATCCGCAGCAGGCAAATTGTTCCAGTCCTTCGAGACGTAAGCAAAACGCCAAAAGGTAAGGTAAGGTAGTTAGGTAAGGTAAGGTAAGGTAAGGTAAGGTAAGGTAAGGTAAGGTAAGGTAAGGTCAGGTAAGGTAAGGTAAGGTAGTTATAATAATGATAGATAATATTCCACAACTGTCACACAACGCCATCTAGTCCATCTAGTCCTAAACTAAGCAGATTGTGGTATGAGTACATGTCGACTGATAAACATGCTTACTTATATGTATTTCTAAATACATACTTATTATAGATAACTACACCAAGACAGAACAAATCATCGTGTTAATCATCAATCTTTGTCCTGGGTGGGAATGAGACTTATGAATCACTGTGTCTATTGGTGAAAATCGCGCGATATCATCGGCCAACGGGTACCCACATATCGGGTATCCCTGGGGCAAGGGGCATTAATTTGGTTGAACCCTATATAAAATAACTAGCTTTCCGCCCGCGGCTGCGCCCGCGTGGTCTACAGTTTATATCGCGCGGGCAGAAACCCGTGCTCAGCAGTGGAATTATAGGTAGCCTATGTGTTATTCTAGTGCCTACCTACCTACCAAATTTGATCTAAATCCGTTCAGTAGTTTTTGCGTGAAAGTGTAACAGACAGACAGACAGACAGAGTTACTTTCGCATTTATAATATTAGTAGGATTTATAAATATTTTTTTGAGTATGTTTGTACAATGTAGGTCCACTTGTCAAAGTCCATTGCTTGTCCCCAGGGCCCTGGAACGAAGGCAAAAAAGGAACACGAGTGGGTCTTAGTCAGTAAAAGTCTGACACCAAAAGGGCGGGAGATGTCATTAGACGATTTCCCACCTACAAAAAGACACAATTGCTTGTAATTCGCGACAAATTATACCGGAACAAAATGCAAGGTTTCCATGGGATAGGCTTCTGGAGCGAAACCACGGGAAATTGCTTGTGTTTCATCTGTTTATTCGAACAGAACAGAGACAAATACATCATTAGGGCACGTCATTATTATTGTTGTGTAGGACGTAAATGAGGTTTAATTGAGGGCTTTGTTCTGATCAATCAGTCCCTTTAAGGGGCAATTACACTACGCGTTATTCAGACCGGCTTAGTTCATGGTTCGACGTATCTATTCTATGGTTCGACGTATCGCATAGTGTAGGTAATAGGGGTCAGACTGTCTTACTATGAATAGAAAATAAGACGAGTCTGAATATCGCGTGCTGGATAACGCGTAGTGAAATAGTCCCTTTAGATTTATGTGCGCACTAGCTTTGGCTCGTTGCTTTGTTTGCGATAATGTAGAACAGCAACCCACCAGCTTCGCACGCGGGTGTTAGAAGAAGACTTCGAAACTTTCGGCTTGTGTCTACAGCTATCATACATATGCACATGCATGTACATATCCATCCCTAAACCTTTTTCAAGAATCGCTCTGTCTGTGAAAACTGCATGTAACCGTTCAGTTGTTTTTGGGATTTTATAGGAATATAGGTAATGAAGAAGGGTTTTAGTCAATATTGAATCCCCAATCGGACATTACTCGAAAAATGAATTGCGTTGGGTGGGTCAAGTTTTCGGGTGGTTTTAATTGTTTTGTTACGAATGTTGTCGAACCTAATTTAGTATTTAATTTAAATTTATTATTCTCTAGTAAGAGACATGTAATGTTTTAAACCTATATATTATGACATTGAAAACAACTCAGATAGGTTTTTTTAAAGTGAGTAATCATCCAATGACTTTTCCTGTTCTGTGGTGGAGCGAACTGATGACTTTGTAAACACACGATGTGATTACAATTCCGCTGATTAGGAAAAATGTAAGCAGTTGAGTTTTTATCAAAATCGGGCCTGTAACTCTTTTTAATACTTTTTAGCTATCCGTCATAGGTAATCATCATTTTAGCCGATATGCGTCCACTGTTAGACATAGGCCTTCCCCAAGCGTCGCCACAACAAACGTTCCTAACTCATAGGTTCATCCATAACCAATTGAAAAATTCAGTATGTGGTGTAAAGTACATAAAGTGTATGTAACTAGTAACTAGGACATTATTCAGCCATATTCACGAGCACTAACATATTCAGAATATGCTTTGCCTTTTCGTAGAATATTCCAAGCGTTATTGTTATGATAATATCGACGTTTTCATCTGACTTGCCATAAAGCTTGTCCGAGTAAGGGAATCGGGGCCGTGCGAATCGAAAGAGGAGATTCTTTCAATATTTGGACGTGTCATGAGCGGAATGCAACGCTGAACGCTGTGTCGACATGGCAGCTCGTATGGCATAGATAAATTATTTTATTAGATGCGACCACACGCAGACTGACAGTTCGGCGAACCCACTCGCTCGCGACGCGTGAGTGTTGCATGAGCACGAATATCCAGCAAATAGTATGGCATACGGAACGGCACGGAATCTTGTCGCCACCGATGTACCTACTAAGAGAGCAAGAGAGTATATCTATTCTTATAATCGCCTTTTCTCACTCTTTTATTGCACCTATTACTACTTTTTCTCTGCATCCCCCAAAGGTCGACTGGAAGAAAATGCTCGCCTCTATACATTGTTGCCTAAAGTGTTAAATAAATAAATAAGAGTGACATTGTGTAGGGGCCAAGTCATGTAAAAACTCCCATTTAATAAAATTTCATCTTACAAGTATCCATATTTTTACTCTTATAACACTTTCTAAGGTCTATAAGTGTTGAATTGGGGGCACCAAGAGTACAGCACCATTATAATGTGGTACTATAGTTTGAATAAGTGTTTTTTTTTTTTAATTTTAGACTAATTGTGTTCTAACAAATTACTTGATTTCTGCTGATCCATGAAATCAATTTTCTTGAAAGAAGTCTCAAAAACCGTTCTAAAGCGAAACTACATTAGACCGAGGTATACGTGGACCACGCCTGATTTGCAATAACGATGCCGCGTGGCGTGGATGTAGTGTGGCTCTACAAGTCTAGTTTTCATATAAAATGTATGGAGACCAACGCGCCCAGAATGGCGTGTGTGGCACACGTGTGCGCAGTGTAGTTCTACCTTATCTCTCTTAAAAATTTTGTTCTGATGATAAAGTATGGTAAACTTGTTTAGTTTCGCAAAAGAATTACCATTTAAAAAAGTGATTATATAAATCTTTCTGTTTCTTTACCTTACAGTCTGTTTAAGCGAGTAAAAAATAGGAACAGCATCATTCTAATTCACTAAGCAGCACAGACCTCCAGGGATTGGCGCCACAATAGATCTGTACGCAATTAACCGTCTCTCATAATTATGAGTAGGCGCTTAATTAGTTCGTGGACAGAATGAGTATCGACAATTACGTTTATATGATTTTCCTAAAATTTAAACTTGCGACTTGTATGTGTGTGGTCGTCACTCACATACAAGACATGATTGTCATTTCACCCGAAAGACGTCCACAGTCGGACAAAGGCCTTCCCAAGTGTCGCCACTATGAACGGTCAAGCGTGTCTCGCATTTATCGGATTCCCGCAAGCCTTGCCAGGTCGGTCCACCTTGTGATTTGAATGGTGTATGGTGTAAATACAGGTGACTAATTTGGGAACTAAATAAATATAAAATAATATTGATCTACCATTTTTAGGATTCCGTTGGTACGTCAAGTCAGCAAAAATGGAACCCATATTTAAATGATCCTTATTTTGTTTTTTGTCTGTCGATATCCTTAGTCTCAAAAACGCATGACGGTATGAAGCTGAAATTAATATCAATTACTCAGATCTATTATCCCAAGCAGCAAAATGAAATTTCAAAGTCAACGTAATTTAAAGATAAGGTTGTTTATGCTCCGTTTTGGCGCATATTTTGCAACTCGCTAGGAAGTCTAAACCGACAGGGTATATACTTACCGTTCACCTAGAAAAAAAGCGTTTTGGGAATACATTCATTATGCGTACAGCTAAGGAGTGGAATTCCCTGCCGAAGTCTGTGTTTCCTAAGAGCTATAACCTAGGCCCTTGGGGTCTTTAAGTCAAGAGTGAATGGATTGCTTCTTGGCAAGCGTGTTCCATCGTCGGCCACATCATCGCTTACCATCAGGTGAGATAGTGGTCAAACGTGAGACTATACATTATAAAAAAACAAAACCTAGAAGCCTTAAATTTGGCATTGAGAAAGGTCTGCTAGCATATGTATAATAAAAGTTCTAAAAACTGTTAAGTGGATACGTCACGAAACAATAATTTTTTACTATTCGGAAAAACTTTTTAGAGACTCATTTCGGAAATCGAACTGTAGCGACATCTATGGCGCCACATAAGAACAAAAAAATACGAAATCCTGTAACACATACAATAACCCAAAATCACCAAACGAGCAGTTGCCCGCCGACATAAGAACCGTCTGATCTGGAGGGTTCTCCCTTTTCAAAGGTATGTAGGGCTTTACACCCTGTTCCGCATACTTCAAGAACTATTTACATAGGTAAGTTTATACAGCACCCTCGGTGCGCGAATCCGACTCGCACTTGACCGATTTTCTGTACCTGTGATTATGACTATTGTTGAGGTTTAGTGGCCGTAAGTATTGTAGAGAATCTCTGTAATCATCAGTCAGGATTGATATATTAGAAAGAAAGAAAACATGTTTATTCAGCCTGAATAGACACACAAATAAGTCCAAAAAAATTAATAGGTATATAAAAATGAATAAGATTATTATGATTACTCGAAGCGGCAACATTTTCTTAATTAATGTCTCGTAGCTAACTTAACATATAGCTCTTATCATTATAGATGTAAAAGCAGATTGCACTCAGCTAGCAGTTACGCGCAGCTAAGTAGACTCGTTTGATCCTAATTAGTACCGCTGTGATTTACTAAGCTTACAAACTAGGCTAAGTAAAGCAAGCCTGGTTTACACGACCGTTTTATTCCTCTCTATACAATAGGGTAGTTTCCAGGGTTACAATAACTACATTTTATTTAGGCCGTATTTTAGAATATAAAAAAATTTTGGTCACGTATTTTTTCTTTTTTCGATTAAACAAAAAATAACAAAGATATAGCCCATTAAAGTTACGCGTGACGTTACACGTAACTTTAATATTTTTATAATATTTATTTTTTTATTTTTTTTGTATATTTTTTTAATATTTTTATAATTTTTGGTTTAATTTACAAATAAATAATGTGATGTTACTTCTTCGCGCTTAAAACGCCTGAAAGGTGGGTTACTAAATAAAGCAAACCTATAACCGTACGTACCTACTATTATAATTCAGTCACGTCATAGTGTCATCTGCATGTGAACGTAGAACCAAGATATAGGTGCACAGTCTGCAAACATGCCTAATCTCGATCTCACATCGTATCGTCGTGCAAACTATCTACGGAACTATGTATTAATGCTTAGATTATGTATGATCCTACATAGGAGGATTGGGAGGGCATCTGCGGGATTGGTCGGATAAGTTACCGTGGCCCTGGAATGCTAGGGGCAACTGAAGGAACACGGGTATGGTTTTAGTCACTAAAAGGCCGATAGTATCTACTACTAAACAATATAATACTAAAACTCGACTACGATCAAAAGACCTGACCCATTTTCTTTCCGGATTGATCTGAAGACCCATTTTCTTTTAGGATTTTCACGCTAGTGGTAGGTATACAGGATGTAAGGGACAGCCCTCCACAAACTTTAAGAGTTTTCACAACGAAATTAAAAAATCGGCCTTCCCATACAAAATTAAAAACTTTGATTGGATACTTGGATAGTTTGTATGGTGAGGTTGATTTTTTTTGGGTGATTGCAGAAAATTATCCCAGGGGAATTTAGTCCGGGGATAAAAAGTAAACTATGTGTTAGAATATCATTGTCTATGTTTTTTTTATTTGGTGGGCAAAAATCATCTGATGACAACCCCCGCTCTTGGGCGGAGCGGGATACAGTGTCAAACTCTTAGTGACTAAAAACTCACCCCGTTCCTTCTAGCCTTCATACGGGGCTCGAACTCCCTTTCGGATAATCCTGGGCCCAGTAGGCTTCGACCCAGCTGAGCCCCTGCTGTTGCTGACAACTCCTTGAGGCGCGCGGGAACAGTGCGCGCCGTTGACGTTTTGGGCTCGGTTCGGACAGCGAGCTACCAATGGCTCGCCGTCCACAAGCCCACGTCTACGGTGGCCGGAGAATCCCGGCGGGCGGCGGTGGCAAGAACGCCTATTTGTTTATGTGCCAGAACGTAGCCTATCCGTGTACAAAGTTTCATCGAAATCCATTTAACACATCAATACATGCAAACTTTTGTGTTTAAAATATTAGTAGGATTTGATTTTTTTGAGAACTTTTGATAAATTTTTTTAGTGATTCATTCCTCTCGCCTCCATCTACGATTCCGGTTCCTGTCCCGATTCCAGTTCTGATCCAGTCGGCTTCCTAATTAATTCGGTTCCAATATTATCACTTACGTAACATCCCTACTACTGATTAACACAGTCATGCATGAGCTATATTGTGTGTTTACTAAACTATATGCTTAGCCATGCCTAAATTACACTGAGATATTAATTTGGTGATTATAGTTTAGGTAGGGTGGCCATGTTCAATATTGACAGTACAGTATTAATTAATATGTACATAAATTTCTAGTATATCCAATAATGAATATAAAAGGCACGCTTTTACTTCGGTCAAAGGATAAGCATTGCCATTCAGCGTGGCAATGCCGCCAGTCATTTGGGTACATTACCAGTCGACAGCGATGCGGAGGAATTTTTCGACGCCTTACTTTAAATTGCCATTTTTTTTTATTTCTTTAGGGCTGTTTATTTTTATTTTTTAAGTTAGTTTTAATTAAAATAAATTCAAGGTTTGTTTTTAATAAAACTAATCTACTCAATAAATATACAATTATATTGAATTCGATTTTATATGAATCACCTAGAATCTGTTTGATATGATTAAAACTCTCGCAAATGTAAGCGTAATCACCAGCTACATTCCCACTTCTGAGTCTATGGCAGACGTATTCTCATAGAGAGAAGGCCTGTCATGTGTATGTCCCGAACTTGTACACTGGTCTCCTTTATGAAAGAGGAGGTGAGTTGAGTAGCCCACCACGCGGTCGTAGCGCACCGTACAGACACAAAAAATAGCCAAGAAATGTTAGCTTATAATACCTTGAAAAATTTTTTTAAACTTGTTGGAACTGGAACGAACTTCATACATCGTCAAGTATGACTGCGTGGATAGTGTGACGCTCGATAGATTATATAGTTATTGTATTTTAAGGCCAAAATTCATTGTGGCCTGAAATATCGGTTTCTTATTATTATAAAACATTTCAGTAGTATAGAAGCCGTGTTGCATACCTATACATGAATTTAATTTAAAACTTTTATCGTACCAACGCCTTCTTTTCCTATAATACATAGTATTTTATCGGTAGAGAGGTTTTTGTGTTCCTAGACCAACGTCTAGCAAGTCACAGTGACAGGGTAGTTTTTAAACTAAACTTTCGAATTCCGTAACCTTGGCGATACTTTTTATCGTATTCAACTGCGCTTGACAAAAAACAAGTCCAATAAAGAATATTAATAATGTTCCAATAACCTTTTTTCTATGATCAATTGTCAGCAAACCAATTTTGATTTCGTTCATTTAAAATGAGAAAAACTTGCACACAATGCATTGGGTTAAAATCAAAAGTGCTTACGTGTTCTTTTTTTAAATTATCATAAACAAAGACGAAGCTATGGTGTGCAGAGAGCGGGAAATGCTGATATTTAAAAAAAAAGAAGGCTACGGTATCGCTAAACTGGATAAAGTCGCATTTGCCGGCGAAAATCGTAGCCGTGGGATAGCAAGCCTCGTCCGAGACTATCTAGCGGGATAAATGGCGCTTGTTCTTGTCGCTTAACTTTCTGTTAAGTCAAAGTCCATTGGCGCCTCAGTCACCCTCCCGTCCCGAGGAACGTGGAGCGAGTCCTCCCACGCCTCGCGGCCTCGGTGCACTACTGCCCACATGCGACAGCGCCGCTGCTTCACTCCCATATATCAAGACCGAACGCTCTAATCATGTTTTCTGAGAAAAAGTTTTGTAGGTGTACAACAATGTATGCCCAATATTTACATAAACACAGATACCTATTTACAACTCTATGGCTGATGGTATAGCGTCTAAGTCTATCGATTTAATTTCCCTGCAGGTAGTTGCTGTGCATACCGCGAGTTAAGTATGTACCTACTATAAATATGATAGCGAACAGTTTGAATGTAAAATGCCAGATTGTTTGTTTTTTTAATAGCAATTCGATTTTCAATTTTTTTAAATCACAGACAACTTTAGCTTTTAATCAGAGTTACGATATTTATTTTTATTGCTTCTCATTTTGGAATTTTAGTAAAACGGGCATTTAATTATTTTGTATCAAAATATAACAACATTTAAATACCCAATATCAATAATTTATTACGAGAGAATGAGAGATGAAAGCAAAATTCCTGTTAATAAATCAATAATGTTAAACAAATTCCTTCCCAAATGACTATATTATTTCTCAAGATTTTTTCTATTGTCCAGCGATAAGTATTCCTTAGATCGACTCGAGCAATTCACAAACAATGCAAACAAACGGAGTAGTTGTTTATTTTTAATTGATAAATAACCGTTGGAGAATAAACAATGGCTGCCATTACGTCAAATGTTTATTTAGTAGTTAATGCGATTTAAATGCCAGCATCGAGGATTCTGTAATTGTGAGCAGATATTGACTTTCCCTTAGAGTTTAGTTATATAACGTTAATTTGTTGATGCAGTATGCATTTGAGTATTGTTAGCAAAAGAAGCTGAATGAATGTTTCTACTAAGAACTAGTTTGCTTAGTTATGCTGCCATTTAATTTAGTCGTCTTGCTGATAAACGGTACATCTTGTACACTTAGTAGGTACTTAATTGAGTATGTGCATAGGTAATGGTACTTACCATCGATCCTATTGAACGTTATGTAGTCGTGATGAACCAAAATCTGGCTGTCTGACTGTTTATTACCTTTTAAGACCTCATTAGTTTTTAACGTAAAGATTTTATAAGGTATATTCATATCCTTGGATACTTTTTTCTCAATAACATGTTACTGTGGAGTGATGGACCATCTTTGACATTAACGCAGGCAAAGCCGCTGGGACAAGTAAGGATTAAATAAAACTGTAACATGCATTATTGGTATTCGTCATGTAAATACACAACAAAAGCATTGACCACTAAAATAACAAATGAACATAATGTTTATATTGTACCTAATGGCAACTTGCTATTTTGTTACTAATTACGATTAAATGTGTTTAAAATAAATTAAAATGGTATTTATGGGACTGCTAACCACAATGAGTAATTTCGGATCATATTTACAAAAGTGTGTTCAAAGCTTTGTAGGTGTTTAGTCTATACCACGTGCGAACACCACAACCACGGTAATTATGATATTATTACCGTGCCACAACTAAGCTATCATTGTTTTAATATAAACTGTAATCAGCGTAATTTGATTTCAAACCGCAACAGCAATTAGAGCTGCTAAAATCTGTTGTTTATTCAGAATGATTAATATTAATGGTTGTTAACAAACTAGATTTCCGTCGCGGCGTCGCTTCCGTGACAGGCAATATTCCGTGAAATAAAGACGATAGACCAATCAATGATGCTGTGCCTGTCAATAAGCGACCAAAAGTTAATTATCGCAGTATTGAATAATTTTCATAATAAGAAAACTCATTTGCAATTTACAATCATAAAAAGCTAAATATCAAAACGGTATAGTTTTTTAATCATAGTGTTTGATATAGTTAACGAGCTGCTCCCAGCGGCTTCGCCCGCGTGATAGCAGAAAATTATCCCAAGGGATAAAAAGTATCCTTTTTCCTATTCCAGGACATGGTCTATCCGTGTACCAAGTTTCATCAAATCGGTTTTGCCATTTAGGCGTGAAGAAGTAACAAATAAAGAAACTCACTTTCGCTTTTAAAATATTAGTAAGGATTATTTCTGTAGCCCCTCGCGTTCCGATTGCACATGCATAGTTTGTACAGATTCAGACTACTTTCCCGTTCAAGTTGTAACTTTAATGATCGGCCGAAAATTTTGCTCTCTATGCCTTTGTTTTCCCTAACGTCTACCCAGGGGGGTTCAGTGAAAAACGCGCAATTACGTAATAATTATACACGCATACGCGCGACGGGTTAATACCTAACATCAATATTAATTGCAATTTAAACAAACCAATCAACAATCAAATTATTTCATTTTTAACAAACAAATCATTGTCAATAATCATATTGACTTTCATTTATTAGATCTCATTACCGATAAAACACTTCATATATCGAAGCCAAGTATTGCAAAATGCATGGTCACTTAGCATTTGAGTATATCGCGACCCCTTTCATTAGACATACTCTCTATAACCAGTTTCAACCTGATACTACCTACATTATGTACAGTACATACTATACAACTACTACCATTTAAAACTACTTTTGTATGTCTTTGATGAAATAAATATTATTATATAACTATCAATTCAATCAAATTTAAATCGAAATGATAAATAACTTCGCTTCATTTGAAACTGTCCCGGTGTCAAGTGATAATGAAATTTGCAAATGAGATATCGATTTTTCATCACGATGCGGCTTTCTGTTTATTTTAATATAACGTGTAGCTGAAAAATTAATTATTTGGCTGCGTATAAAGTTGAAAGAAATGTAGGAAAATATTGGAGCTTTAAATTTGTTGTAGGTATCTAGAATAATAAAAATTGAACGTGAACCTTCAACGTGAGATATTTTCTATCGAGCCATAATGAAATTTGTCAGACATCATTATCATATTTTGATATTTAGCACATCTAATGATGTGTAATGAGGAGATTACACATCATTAGATGTTTTTGTGTGTTATGAAAGTACCTTCAGATTAAAACTAGTCTGTTTTTAATCGGAATACACAATGATGAGTATTCATGAGTGCTTTCACCAATTAATAACATGAGAATAAACGTGGAAAATTTCTAAAGGTTCTAGATTTCTTACCTAAATATGCAAAATTAAATTCACCGGTATATTGTCACATAAAAATGAAGTATCTATAGGTAAGACAATTTTTTTTTGTGTAGTATTTAAAACTAATGATCGAATGAAGTCTGAGTCAAAATGCATGTAGGATAGGTACTTTTTCAGGAGAATTGAATAGACTGAACGTCTTTCATCTTTCTTTCTTTCTTTCCTTATTTCTTTTTTTCTTTATAAATTGTGCCTCCTTCGTCTATTGCTGCGGTTCCCGGAAATGATTTGCATCAATATTTACGTTTCGTCATGGAGAAATCATTTCATCCGGTAGTTACTATGGAGCCAGTTAGAGGGTGCTGACTTACGTTGATTGAGAGTAAATAACCTGAATGTTGTTATAGAGATGTTGCAGGTTTGCGCGAACCGTCCGCGAAAACCGCGAACAGTCTACACTGGATAATAGCACAATAACCACTAATTTTGCGGCCAAACAACGTGTTAATAATAAACTTCACGCCATATGGCCGACTTCGCAAAATGTTATAAAAATAAATTCGTCACTTTCACGATTTTTCCTTTCTTTGTATCTATTTTTGGAAGACATTTGAAACCGTTTTTGAAGTTGGGGAATTGTCAAAAAATTCCTCTCACTCTGGGTGGAGCGTAAGGGAGTCTCAGACTTTTACTGACTAAGCCCACTCGTGATCTTACAGTCTTAGCGTTCCTGGCCGTGGTATCTCTTTCGACCAACCCCTCAGCCCAGACAGTTAAATCCTCAACAAGAAGAACAAACTAATGGTATTGAATTATTCCTTCGTGAACTTTCCGGACAGATGAGATGCCGTTGCAATGCTTTACAAAGCGAAATTAATTTGAAGGCAGCTCATATTTACTGAGCTTTCAGATTGGAAATGAATCAATCAATTCGAAAACTTTTCATATTGCACTTATAGTCTGTCTATAAAGTCAAACGACTTGGGAATTTGTACAATATTTAATCATTTAAAAACTACTTGTATTTGATACTTTCTATAAGGGGAAGACCCTTATAAAAAGTATCAAATACAAGTAGCTTTTATTAGTAAACAATCAACCTTAATTTTTGAACCTGCAAATATGATTTAAATTAGAAAGAGATGTGGATTCTGACATGAAACTCCATATGACCGCTATTATAATAACGACATTTTTCGAGAGAGACAGATATATTTGTTAAAAAACGTTCGTTTTTCGATCAATTTTGTTTTCACAGTATCTTTATAAAGAAACATCACATCATACATGTGAGATAATACAATAATGTAAGTAACATTCTTCTGGTACTGTACTATCGCCTCTATATCCGTACTGTAAACGTTGTTCCACTTTAGGTAAATATAGGCACCGAATAAGTAGACAGTGTTATCTTCCACGAGGAGTATCTGGCTAGCCTCGTTGCACGGTCGACGCCCTTGGGCCGCGCGCCCCGCATGCATTCATTATTATAATTGATATAGATTGCCTAGAAATCTACAAATTATGTGAAAATAAACAGAGTAAATATTATGATAACTTGTATTCAACACAGCTGTAATTGTAGCTAAGTTAACTTATGTTTTACTAACTTATGTCTTGCTAGTGCTCACTTTCTTTTGTAGGAAGCCTTATTTAGATATTTATTTATTGATATTTTTATATCGTTTTCATTAATTAAAATAATGACAGCCGGATATGTGGAGAGTTGACTGTAATTCATTAAAATAAAGCAATCGTGACGCACAGGCCCGGTCGTTATGGCGACGTTTGGGGGAGAGCTATGTCCACCAGTGGACGTCTTTCGGTTGGTATGATGATGGTTATGATGAAAGCAATCACGCTGCATTTTTATGAACTTTAACAATATTAAAACTGATACATATGTACTACTCTGTTCCCACAATATGCATAAAAAGGAAATGGACAATAACAGTTTTTTGTTAGTTTCCTGCTGGAAATTATCCTGTGTAATCTTGTGTACGTAATAAACTTAAGATTTATACGACTGCGACTTTTTCATTTAGCGTCGAGTACGTTTTGTTTGAGGCGCCTTCGTAAAAGGACTAACCGAGTGAGTGACAAAGCAATGCGGTGCATTCTCGGCGCGCGGCGCGTGCAGCGTGCATGAGCCATCGGCGTCGGCAGCCGGCTTCTCGCGGAGAGCCGCGCTATAAATAGTTCCCTATAAAAATACAACGTCTTCTGGGAACTTCCGCATAAAGCCAGGGGCCCACGATTTATCAATTTTTTTGCGTACATCCGTCCTTACTGATAAAACTAGTTTCGTATTTATGGAGAGACAGAGGAGGGTCCACGTCGATATCGTCCGATGGTTTTAGATTAAGTGCAGAAACCTTTTCTGCATTAAATAATAGTTTCAAAGTAGAAATTATATTTCATTTTATTAGATATTATTTTGACATTTTTTCAGCTTATTATCGTAATCATATGATAGTGAAAATATTTATCATTATAATATCATTAGTTTAAATAAAGATTACCAGACAAAATAATCGAATTATAAAAATAAATAAGAATAAAATAATGAACCCTGTCCAATTGTGCAAATCTTTGCATATCAGAAAACTTTTAAAGATAATAGTTTCAAAGTAAAAGTAACAAAATTTAATCAATGTTTCGTAGTAATTTCCATTTCTCTCATTTAATTAGATATCACTCGGTCGCGATCGAGCGGCGTGAATCGAAAGTTTCAGTCCAAAGTTGTTATGTTAAATTATTTATTTACACAAGTTTTTACTTCTTATTTCTGTTAAATTTCACAGCAAATCTATTGATGAGCGCGGCGATCGGCTAGCGGCGTATGAGTCACGCCGCGAGGTTGGTGCCGGAAGGGCCTTCCGGCAGCGAACACGCTCCACGGTGACGATAAGACTACGTGTTGTGTCGTTGTTCGACATTAATACGCCATCTAGTATACTCTAGTCGTATATACCTTCGTCAGTCTCCAAATTGTTTCCTAAATCAAATCGGAACATTTAATTCATTTTGACAATAAAAGCTTGGAGTAGTCGCACGCGTAAAAAAGTATTTTTCATCACTTGAAAACTAAGATTGAAGTTTTTGATGAAAACCTGAAATGGATTATCCATTTTTTTATCAATATAAATCAAATCTATTATATTTCATTTGATTAAATATTAGTGTGACATTTTTTTCAGCTTATTATCATAATGATTTGATATTATGCTAAAAAATATTTATCATTATACTTAATATCTTTCATTAGTTTAAATAAAAATAACCAGACAAAATACTCAAATAAAAAAAAAATAAGATTAAAATAATGAACTCTGTCCAACAGTGGAAATCTTTCGGCTAAAATGATAATGATGATGATGATGAAATATGTGTAATTTTAGAATTTTATCTTGGTGAAACCAAACTCACCAAGATAAAGGCTGCGCTTAGTTTGGGACAAGTTACTTACTAACTTTTAAGGCTATTGTTAAGTTAATTTCTATAAGTATGACGCATAAAAACTGAAATAAATTATTTTCTTTATTTTTCTTGTACACACACTTTTAATATTTTTAAATATTTCTTAATACAAATATATTAAAAAAAAACATTTATAAATATAAAAAATAATAGTCTACCGATGTCGGGAGCAGGGTTCAAGCTACCGGTGGTTAGGGAACGAGAGACAGGAACTTCCACACAATGCGAGCCGTATCGAGGAGTACTGCCTTCGGTATTAATTAAGCCCCTGGTCCAACCGCGCAACCACAGCTTCGACAGACGGTCGTCAAAGCTTTTGGCTATAAGGCCAATGGTGGTCACGACATTATTATTATTATTAAGTCTTTATTCCACATTTAAATTACATTTTAATATACTTTTTAACTAGGTAGGTATATGAAAAAACATTTTTTATTACAAATTATTAATATAGAATCAGTTAATCAGTATTTATGGTTAACTTTATAAAGAAGGCCCTTAATGCTTCAATTAAATAATGCATTTAGTTTTTTATCATTCATCATCTTCAGCCTTTTTAATGTGCTGGGACTCAGGCCTTCTCTCAAGGAGAGGGAATGGGCCGTAGTTTTGTATAGATTATGCTAATAATTTGAAAGGTTTTATAAATAAAAACCGTAATGATATTACCTATAAGTGCTAATACAGTGCTAAAATTTATTTTAGTATATATGCCAACCACGATAAAGAATGTATGTACAAAATTTCATAACTGTATCATGAAAAATAACAAAGTTTTAAGCTTGCTGTGTCAGCAAAAATACAAGATCATCGGGCCATCCAGGTGACAGAGGGGTTGTTTTTTTCTCTTACACCCAGACCCAGACCTGCCACGACCTGTGTTGCACTTAGTGTCAGTGGTGTCCAACTAAAGACCTTTTTAAATATTCTTGGGAAAAAATATAACAGGTTTTAAAAACCATTGGAATCTTTTCAGTTATTAGTTCTGAACAACCTATATTCAGATTTCGCATAAACTAAAAGTAACGTTGTATTTATACACGGAGTAGACAAAAATAGACCTTAAAACGTAACAGGTCCTTAGAGTCTATTTTTGTTTGCTTCAAAGCGCCTACTCAGTTATAAATTCAGTGACGTGCCCAGTTATATATAGTACAAAAGAAATTGAAAGGCTGTGACGAAACCTTCCCCAGCCTTTTCTCAATTTTCCGCTTTCCCCTAATATTTTACACTTTTAAGATTTCCGTATCCAAAGAGTAAGTACGTAAGCACGGGGCTGAGAATCCACTGTCCGTCTGTCTATCACCAGGCTGTATATCGTGAACCGTTATAGATTGACAGTTGAGAGGTACGAACACTTCGTGCGCGAGTCCGACTCGCATTTACTCGCACTTGGGTAGTTTTTATTTATGTGGGATACCATCCAGCGACTTGGAGTGAGAGGTCGTGTCAGACTTTATCTGACTAAAACCACACTTGTGTTCTCTAGTCCCCTTTTGTATTCTAGAACCACCTGTTGGCCCTAGCAGGCATCGGACCTGCTCGACGGGTTTGTTGAAATTGACACCTCTTGGAGGCACGCATGGAACACTGCGTGGTGTCGACGATTCGGACGCGGTCCTTTCCGGACGGTGAGTTACTCTTTGCTTGTCGTCCGCAAGCCCGCGACCACTTGAGTCTTAGGTTCCTTATCTTATTCCGTTGCTTGCAATGTACTGAAGTTTTAGAGTGCGAGGTTAAGTTACGAACACGAACTAAACCCATAGCTATACTTTTTGCGTTTCTTGGACAATAATTCCTATTTTATGAAACTCTAGGTCAACGATGAAAACTGGATGACCCTCTTACAACTTTTTAAATATTCAAGAAGTACGGTTTTTATACATTACACGAACTTTTAGGTCGATTTAAATGTTTGTACTTATATTACTTAAAATAATAAGAAGGATTTTTTTTTAAAAGCTGATATATGTATAATGTATATTAGACTAGCTTTTGCCCGCACGGCTTCGCTCCCGCTCTTCTCTACTCTACCCTACTCTACCCTACTATACCCTACTCTACCCTACTCTACCCTACTCTACCCTACTCTACCCTACTCTACCCTACTCTACCCTACTCTACCCTACTCTACCCTACTCTACCCTACTCTACCCTACTCTACCCTACTCTACCCTACTCTACCCTACTCTACCCTACTTTACCCTACTCTACCCTACTCTACCCTACTATACCCTACTCTACCCTACTCTACTCTACGCTACTCTACACTACTCTACCCTACTCTAGCCTACTATACCCTACTATACCCTACTCTACCCTACCAAACTTCACATAAACCATCTACTAAATAGTCTGAACAAAGCCTAAAAATTTGGTTTGGATAGGTGAGCCCGTTCTTGAGTTATAAAATAACAACGAAAAGTGGCATTGATTTTTATATATATAGATTTAGTTATTAGTACAGGCTCGGGGTTTGTCAGTTTGCCATGGAGCGCAGAAACAGTCGAGTAAGGAACACAGAGCAGCGCGCCAAAACTAATATTAAAGATATTACCTGAAAAGCTACTTCTCTAAAGTGGGATTGGGCCGGACAAGTTTGCCGCATGTCGGACGAGCTGTGCGCTAAAAGAGCCACTTACTGGGTCCCATTAAACGTAAGGCGTCGTGGCGGCAGACAAATGCAAAAGTGGAGAGATGAGCTTGATAAGTGCCGGAGGGACTGGCACGCAAGGACCGAAGAAGTCCCCCAGCAGTGGGACATAAATGGGCTAACTAACTAGATTTAGTTATGTAGGTATACTGCTGGATAAGACTGCACGCAGTGAAATAGCATATATCTTAAGCGTTCTGGTGTCCGATTATTCTAAAATCTGTGTTTTATGTTGTCTTGTTATTTTTGTCCTATTTCATTTGTTTTGTTTATTAGCTTTTAAGTATTTTTGTGTTACTCACAATTTATATGGAGAAACCTGAAATAAATTATTATTATTATTTTTATCTTTTTATTAATCTCAGGACCCTGAGGTCCTGGGCCTTTGAGAGGCGTACGAGGGGCCGAAACCAACTCGCTGAGGCCCTTTTGGTTACTATACTGGAACGTGATATCAACCGACGATTATCCCTGTACGTGCTATACTAGTGCACCCAAGGACAACCCCCGGTTTGAAAAACTATTGCGACATAATATGTAAAACAAAATAATAGGGCTATGATTTTTGGAGTCTTAAGTGGACTGGTAATATGGAACTATGTTAAGACTATTATTATTATACTGTGCACTGGATCTTACCCTCAAATATGTTCTCTCTCTGTAGATAACTAAAAGGTTTGTTGGGAGAAAACTCATTGTTGAGTTAAGCTCGCCTTTGTACACAATCTGTATTTATCACCGTGTAGGTAGCTATGTATGTTTTTATGTACAATAAAGAATTAAAAACTAAAGCAGCATTGAAGATAATCCTCTAAATTATCATGTTTTATCTGTATTTTAAATGTATCTTGGATTTTACATAGCTATTTTTATTTAACAAGTTGTTTGAATCAATAATAGGATACTTATAATTAATTAAAGAAGCGTATCTTCTTCTTCTTCCTGCCCTTATCCAATATTACTTGGGGTCGGCGCAACACGTTATTTTTTATATCACTCCTCACACAATTCATCCATCTTTTCTTCGGCCTTCCTCTCTGTCTCCATCCAGGCGTATATAGGATACTGTATAGGTACATATAATATTCAATAAGTAGGTATCCTATATACGAGAGCATAACAAGCGAGCTTACCTAAATCATAATCGGATGAGTCGTCGCATGACTAGGTGCCGCCGCCATTATCTCCCCTAAGTAGGCATACGCAGTTTATTTATTTGCATGGTAACATTGCCATCGGAAATTAACTGCTCATACTTGGTGTGATGGCGGACTCAGTGATCCATCATCTGACCTGACGTTTAAAGTCTCGTTTAATGGAACATTTCCGGCGAAGTGCGCGGACGCATTGCTCCGATTGTCGACACACAGGTCAAGGGTTGACCTTTTATTGTTCGGCTATCGATAAGCGTGGCGCCGCTGTCAACACACATCACTAATGTAAGGCTATTACGCTTGAAAGCTATTACTACACTCTCGGAACTAAAATGGAAAGTTGCAAAACAAACTGATCGTTGGCAAAAAACATAATGTGTATTCTATTTTTGAAACGCTGGCCGTTAAGTTTTTTAGCTTTTCGATTCAGCTTTCAGAATCAACATAGATCTTTGCCGAAGGCATTAAGTCCGCCTTTGTACTTTTTGTTGCATGAAGATTAAATAAATAAATCTTTAATATATCATTTGATCTTCGATTTTTTTCATACGTTAAAAAGCTGTCTTCAATATCCTTATTGGTTCTCATTAGATGACTTGTGGCATCCCTTATAATATATTGCACGTTTTTCCTATGGACGTTAGATCTACTCTAATCTAATGCGTAAGGCATAGCAGGGCGCCGGAAGCTCGTCGCGTGGTTCGGTGCCATATACTGGGAGCGAGCACCCCCCGCCACCCCCGCGACCACGCCGCACCCGCCATCTCCCTCGAGGTGAATGAACGTCTTACAGCGGATTTCTATTATGTATATTAGTTATGCTTTACCAATGTTACTCACAATTAGATTAAAATTTGAGCACTATTACATTATTCGTCAATTCTATTTCGTGGTACCAGCCTTAGCTTTTTCAGTCCCACAATTTTGCAAAATCTAAGTGGTACAATTTAAAAAAAAAATATTTGTAAATTTAACTGTACGCGTATGTGGTTTTCTGGTTAAAATCCAGTTTCTTTACTTAGTCTGAAATAAGTGTGCCGTTGTTATAGTAACATAAGTGTTATTTGTTTTCGGCTTAGCACGGAGCGTGGCGGGCGAGGGGCCGGGGCCCCGGGGGCGCTCCCTAGCCGAGCCCGGCCCGCGGGGGCAGGGCCGTGACTCATCCAAATGTCAGCTGGCTGTACGACCACATTTTGACAATCAATCCCCATTTTACATAGCAAAAGCCCTGTTCTAATTAAAATTAGCTATTAAATGTAGACTGCAACAAGATGTAATGTAATAATCCATTGTTCACATTATGTAAGTTATCGATTTGAGTGGCGGCCGTGCTGCGAGTCAGTGTTTGGCTCAACTCAGCGTCAGCTTTTGCCAGAAAGTACTTAAGCCGGCGCGATTAACGAGGAAGTTAGGTACGGTACGCAAACATTTATTATGATACCTTTTTGATTTAATTTTGTTTCGACTTAAATCTTCTAATCACGTCGATAGACCCATTATTGCGATGTTAAACCACTTTTTAAATAATTACATTGCATTAGGTAAGTACCTCTACCTACCTCTAGTTTTTATGAACCTTCATATAAAAAAATGCTGGAACATGATACTTAATAAAATAAATTGTGTTGAGTTTAACATCTTAGAATTGATCATTCATGATAATTAGGGCCAAATAAAACTGGCCAGATCGTTAAAACGTTAACGTTTGATGATGTGATGCCAATCCTCGTTTGGCCATATCATTGATATAGGATTTCTATGATAATAAAAGGTCTAAAGAAAGTAGGCCAAACGAGGATTGACATATCAAACTTTAGCGTTTAAAACGATCGGTCAGTTTTAGTTGGCCCACATGAAGTGATAAATTTTTAAGATTTGGCCACGACAAATGCATATAATCATTTCACAACAAAGTTAAAATAAAAACAGCAAGCGAATTTGTATGATAAAGCACGTTTTCCAAGTCTACAAGCTTGTCTTCAGGGAAATTACTTTAGGTCATGTCAAAATAATGGACTAGAGCAAAATAATCTAGGATAGCGTCAACAATTGAGTACTAGGTACTATATTTATATAAGACTATATTTAGATTTTCTTTTGAAAGAGACGCAACCAAGTAATATCACTTTGTAGCTTCCTACATATGATTTTTATGCCCACACCCGACCCATTTCAATCAAATCTATTTCCATTATAAATATCAGAGGAATTTTATATCGAAAATAAGTCGATGATCAGAGGTCTTACCACGTGTATTGAACGCGATCTATTTGAGGAGCTAAGTTGTTAGAGAGACGAAGCTGTACTGGGTGTAAGGGACAGGTTTCAAAAAACTTTTTTTTTTATAATCTAGTGCTTGACTGCGATCCCACCTGATGGTAAGCAGTGATGCAATCGCTGATGGTGAGGCGCACTAGTTTATTAAAAGCCTATTCACTCTAGCCTTGAAGATACCCAAATTATAATCGGACGGGAAGACCACAGCAGGCAAATTGTTCCATTCCTTCGACGTACGACGAGGATTTAAGGAGGATTTATTTAATTTAAGACAAAACTTTAAGGGGTTGCTCAGTAGACGAAAACTGGACAACCTTCCTCAAGATTTTTTCAGGAAACGATTAAAGAAAACCAGCAGATTTAGATTCAAAACCAAAGTCCGCGAGTTGATTCGTAAAAGGTTGGCAGTAGTTTCATCACAGCGTTAATGTTTTCCTATTGTCGACTTGGACCAAGTATTTGACTATTTTAGTGTCTGTATGTAGGTACTAGTATTAATTTGAGTCTATATTGTATACATTTATTCTATGGTTTATTAGTGTATTTTTTTTTTGGTTAGTTTTGTTGGTTTTGTAGTGATTTTTTTTTTGTTTGTTTTAATATAGTTATTTGTATTGGTTTGTTTAGTTTTGTTTATTTTATGTATAAGCTGTGTTACTTTTTCGTGTAAAATAAAGTTTATTCTATTCTATATCTATTCTATGGTACATAATATTAGTAGGTATATCATTTCTTAAATTCGCATTTTTTTTCACTCTTTTATTGTGCCTTTCTGACCTTGCACAAATTCTTCTATGTTTATTGTACCTATTTTTTAATTAATATTTTTAATATGTGTGAGGTTCGAATAAACGGTTTTCTTTCTTTCTTTCTTTCTTTCTTTCTTTACCACTACTTTTTCTCTGCATCACCCAAAGGTTGACTGGAAGACCTAGCCTAGGGCATTAAATCCGCCTCTGTACTCATTGCATGAAGTGTTAAATAAATAAATTAAAAAATCGGCCTCTCCATACAAAATAAACTTTTGGACAATTTGTATGGAGAGGCCGATTTCTTGTGTGCAGTTTCGTCTACTGAGTAAATCCTTAAAGTTTGCGAAGACCAGCAGTCCTTTACACTCTGTATAGGGTGTAGGTAGAACTTCAACCTTATTTCGCTTTACGCTTACCTTTTTTCAGTAACGGATTAACCCTTAATCAATTGCCTAGGGCATCACGTCTGGAGGGGCACCAGAATAAGCACAAAAAATGCGTCCTTAGGACAAATCGATATTATACATAGCGTCCGATATGGTAAAAACGATAGATGTTAATACTGCCTTGCCTGAATTCGATGCCCGGAAAAGCTGCAAGGCGCATATCGATAAATAAATAAATTGTGCTTTGGTTTTTATTGTTGTCACAGCTACCCCACTTCTAAGGTACGTTACATCTCATCATCTTATTTTACAAAAACTAATGTTTTTAGGCGGTAAAGGTTTAAAGAACGAATCTAGTTGACATACGGATAGGGCGTGTATTGCTTAGGCCATCAAGCAGTCTTAATCCGCCACTGCCCTTTTTACACGTCATTGTAAGGAAGCTTTGTAAGTTTGCTTCTACAACGTTTGCATAATACTGCATAAAGATAATATCATCATAAACTTGCTTTCTCAAAGGATCCCGTTTAAGCGAATCATGTGTCGCATTTCCTAGCTATAGGTAGTTTTTCTCCCCGAGCTAGATCGTCCAGGCTATTCCCGGCAATTTCCTGCACAGTGTCACTCAGAATTGAATCCGTGTCGGCAACGATGTTACTCCTTTTGTTGGGACATAATGGCAACGCTTTGAAAACTCTGAAGCCGTGTTCTTTTGATCTCTCAACGGTAGTTTGCTTTGCACATTTTTCCGACGTTTTGCCATCACAATTTGTATGTTTAGAATCGGTCTGGTCTTGTGTTTTTGTTAGAAATATTTGATATATAAATAAGTGTTTTTGAAACCGATGGATGCGAGACGCACAGGATCGTTCGTTGTGGCGACGCTTGGGGGAGGCCTATGTCCAATAGTGGACGTATATCGGCTGAAATGATGATGATGATTATGATTGCTCTTGAAATGTAATGGAAACAGTGCAGACTACCTGAAAGGACCAATATCTTTGAGTTACCAGTATCTATATATATAAAAATCAATGCCACTTTTCGTTGTTAATTTATAACTCAAGAACGGACCCACCTATCCAAACCAAATTTTTAGGCTTTGTTCGGACTATTTAGTAGATGGTTTATGTGAAGTTTGGTAGGGTAGGGTAGGGTATAGTAGGGTAGAGTAGGGTAGAGTAGGGTACAGTAGGGTAGAGTAGGGTAGAGTAGTGTAGGGTAGAGTAGTGTAGAGTAGTGTAGGGTAGAGTAGTGTAGAGTAGTGTAGAGTAGTCTAGGGTAGAGTAGAGAAGAGCGGGAGCGAAGCCGTGCGGGCAAAAGCTAGTATATATATATATATTATGTTATTGCTTTACCTGACATTTAGGCTGTAAGGACTGAACCTGAGTCATCGACGGCGTTTAGTGTCCCACGACGCATTAGAACTGGGCTTACTTGGCCCGAAGCCCGCTAGGCCCACGTAATTTTTGAAACTGATACCGCGGTCTTGTACATGGACAACTTTAGGACACAGGTGGGTTGTAGTCAGTACAAGTCTGACACGCTCTCTCGCTTCTCCCTAAAACGGAAGAAGTCATTGGAAGATCTCCTAGTTCAAAAGAAACACTGACGTAACCCGGCTTATAAAGTAATTAACTTTATGGTAAATAAAGAACTAGGAACCTACTTATTTTACTTAATTTAGAACCACCCTGTCTCAGATAAAATAATTCCTATAATTTATATGGTTAAGTTCGCTCTGAAAAACTGACCCAAAACCTGACTTTTATTTTATTGTTTTAGGCTCCATGAAGAAAAGAAGCTTGAAGCGGCGTTTCATTGAGGACCGTGGTCGCGTCAAGCTTCTTTTTGAGGCTTCTTTGTGGCTTGTGTACAGCGGTGCCGCCACAAAAAAACGCTTGAAGCCGCTTCAAGCATCTCCGGCCACAAGCTGTCGCGCGCTTCAGCTGTTTTTGCGGCGGCGTCTAGCTTTTTTTTTGTGGCCGCCTCTAGCCTTTTTTTGGGCGGCGTTTTTTTGAGGCCCATATGCGGGGTCAGTAACCTATGATATTTGTATAATAACAGAGTGACATATTCCCCCTAGCAAAAAACTCTTTAAATAAAGATTTAAAAAAAAAATACACAAGTCCACAGGCCACATGTGAAGTAAAAGCCGGAAATGTATTAAAAACACATAACTTAGGAACTAAATAGGTTGTATAGGTTTACTGAAATACTAACAATGCTGGTCGCTGCCGCGGTCTGCACCGCCGCCGTAGTACGGCCGTATCGAGTTGCAGATCGAATAACATTGCCAATAACACAAGCACAGCCTTTTCACGGACGCCCGCTCTGCCCCTGATAGTTAAAAAGACGTATCTAACAAAAACGAAAACGGATAAAAGTATGTTTTAATGAATCAAACAGGAAATCGGGCCTTTTTTTCCTTGTGTTAAAACCGCACTGGAGAAAGTTAGCAAAATATTAAAAATACAGGCAGATGCGCCTTGTTTTCCTGATTCCGGCAATGTATATAACTCAAGAGAGCAGTGGTGGCCGAGTGGTAATGGCCCCGAATTACGAGTTGTAGATCGTAGGTTCGAACCCAGTTGGGCGCATTACTTTGTGTACCTAATTTATTTCATCACCACTGTTCTCAAAACGGTGACGGAAAACATCGTGAGGAAACCAGCATGTCCTAGAACCAAAAATTCGAAGACATGTGACATCCACCAACACGCACTGGGCCCGCGTAGTGGATTACGGCCCATTCCCTCTCCTAGAGAGGAGGCCTGAGTTCCAGCAGTTCCAACATTAATAAAAAACTTTTTACAAAAAAAAAATTAAACCGACTTCAAAAAGTTAAAATAACTTTAATTTCGGAAGTCGGTGTTTCTATAATAGATACCTAATCTTGTCTCTTCGTTATTTAACACCGACTTCCGAAATTAAAGTTATTTTTTACTTTTTGAAGTCGGTTTTTTTTTTGTAAAAAGTGTTTTATTTTTCACTTTTTAGTTATGGTAGCACCACTAAAAAGTACCTACCCTTCAGCTAAACATAAATTACCTTATAGCCAGAGTGCATCTCATGACGATTCTTATAATCCCAAATACGGTAAATATTACATGAATTTACCCCCCCCCTCCTTTTCTTCCAGTCAGTCATCGACTACACGTAAAACAAAGCAATTTTACTTGTTACGACAATTCTGCTATGATTCTACGAGGAGTTCTGTTCTATATCTTCGAAGTTCATGATCAGATCATAACAATATTTCTATGGGACCAACTTGAAAGCACAACCTTTCAATCAAAAAAAAATTTTCAAAATCGGTCCACAATTGACCGAAATATCGGTGAACATACATACAAAAAAAAAAAACATACATTCAGCCGAACATAGAATCTCCTCCTTTTCGAAGTCGGTTAAAAAGGCTGATGATGATGATATAACTTAAATCTGGAAAAAATGTTAGATGCGTCTTTTTTACTAACGGGGGCAGCGCTATGATTTACATTTAATATTTCATGTTATTGCCCTGCCATATAACATTAGTTTAAGTTTAAGCGAAACTCGAAATACGTGTCTAGTATTTTATTTATAGAATCTATGTAGGTACCCTAAGGGCCTATTGTTTGTCTCTCCATCTCTGTACCTTTAGCTCTCGCCGGAACGCCCATACCAATCTGTTTCGACTTTCGATACTTCGGGTCGCTCATCCAAGGGGATGGTGAAGTAAACCGAGACGTAACACGTCGGATCAACGCAGGATGGATGAAATGGCGACAGGTCACGGAAGAAGTAAGTATAAATAAATAAATACTAATTCTGAACCCACTATATTCTGGTTTTGCATATACTAAAATAATATTGTATACTAATTGATATCCACGTTTTGACTTCGACCACCACTTTGCGGTTATAATCTCCAGCTATTTACTACTGATGCAGAAACATGAACTTGTGGGTTCTAAAATTAGATAATCAGACACGCAAAGCTTGATTTGTTATGTAATTCATTTAGTGGATAAGAGTAAATCGTATGGAGTGTAAAGCACAATTAAAAAATAAATATGCATTTTGCTGAATTGGTCTGCTTGTTTTTAGGGTTCGGTATTCAAAAGGAAAAAAAGGATCACATTGTGGTCCGTCTGTCTGTGAAGACCCTTTATCTCGGGTACGCGTGGAGTTATCGAGTTGAAATTGAAAACAACATACACAGGTATGCGGATGATGCTGTTAAAAAATTATACTTGCAAGCATAGATATAAGAATCTTGTAAGTTAACGAAAAGAAGACACTTAAGTCGTTTATGTTGCATTTGCAAACGTACCTATATTTAAAACTCCCAAGGGAATCAAAATTCATTTAAGGTACTTCCCGTAGTCTTGAGAATCCAGAAATTTGGCAAGTAGCAAGGTAGGGTATAGCATAAGTAGGTATAGAAAGAATCAGAAAAATTTTAGTGACGTCGCAAAAAAAGCGATTCGGAAAATCTACATAACTCAATTCGAAAACCGAACTGTTTTCATAGATATACGTAACTTTGTACGGTACCTACCTTCAGTGCGCCAGTCCGACTCGCATATGCCTCGATTTTTTTTAAATAAAACAAATATGCGTGTGGCAAGTTTGTCCGTACGTTTAACTAACAAAGTTACTCCGTCACCCTCGAACGTCAGAACGGATTTGGTCGAAATTCGGCTCATAGTCGCCGAGTCGGAGTTATAAATGAATTACTGTGACCCTGATTCAATGTGATACGCAGAGAGCAACTGATCACAGGTGGGCTTTAATCTCCAAAAGCCTAACAAGCCCTCTCTATCTACTCTAGAGCGCAAGAGTAATTTAATGATTTCCTACAAAAAAAAATAAAAACGAATAGACTATATTCTGGAATAGTACCTATCATGTTTTCTATTTCAGCAATATGTTCCTTTGGGATAATTTTGAGAAATCGTTCATTGTGGCGACACTTGGGGGAGGCCTATGTCCAACAGTGGACGTCTATCGGCTGAAATGATGATGATGATGGGATAATTTTACTAGCACGCGGGAGAAGCTGCTGCCAGAAGCTACTTAACTAAGTTAAATTAATTAAATCATGATATGTGAAACTACTTCGGGAGTCGTGTAGCGAAGTATATACCTACATAGTTCTCTCTCCGCGGCTAAGTGATCGATCAATCCTGATTTGGTCCAATTAAATTAAGACACATTGCGAATCTGCTACCACTACCGCCTTTTTGTTAAATGGTTGGCGATGGATCGCTGCGATTACATCGACTGTTAGATGTGTGTCGGGCATATCGACACCTGACGCATTAGTGCGAATTAACTCTCTGATTGGTTAAGATCTTGATGCGAGCCAATAGAAGCGCCGAAAATCATGAACGTATCGATTGTGTTAACATAAAAGCAAATAGCACTAGGCACAATATTTGAATCTAGCTTTTTTTTTGCCCGCAGCTTCGCCCGCGTATATGAAATACGAGATCACTCAGGATTAAAACAGCTTTCTGTCGATGAAAAAAATTTAGCAATCGGACAAAGTGCTTGTCTAATTGCTTCAGGGTTGCAATTGTAGGAATAATACAAACAAATAAAACAAAACTAATACAAACTTTACCTCTTTGTAATATTTGTGTAGATGTAGATTATAAGTTTTAAATACAAAGTTTTTCATTTATTTCAAACAATAAAACAATTATTTCTAGATATAAACTTAAATTAATTAAAACTAACTTAAAAAATAAAACCCTAGAGAAAAAAAAAATGGCAATTTAAAGTAAGGCGTCGAAAAATTCCTCCGCATCATTGTCGACTGGTAATGTACTTACCCAAAAGGCTGGCGGCATTGCCACGCTGAATGGCAATGCTTATCCTTTGACCGAAGTAAAAGCCAGCCTTTGGGTCAAGCGAAGTGTCCAGTTTTAAAATTAAGTAATTTTATTTACTTTTTTTTAAATCCGCTTAAAAGGTGCTGCTTATTTTGAAAACTGTACTTCTTTTTGCGATATAATAAATACGAAACAACTTTTTGAAATAAGTAAATACTTGTCCTTTTTACCGACTTCAAAGCAGATGGTCGATACGGATTTATTTTGAGGCGTAACAATACGTTTCTCACCTCGTACTGTACTCGTTTTTCGTACTGGTATAATTTAAATAGTACAAACAAATCATTTGTATTAATATTATACCTATAAACGAATTAATACCACAAACACTACAAGAAAGAGACGAGGTCACATTTTCTTTTGGTAGGTGAGTAAACATGTTATTATTTACATGAAATATAAGCCCTGTAACACGTGTAACAACTGTTGCGTGTTTACGTTGATTGTTGAACGTAATCATCTCTTTATTCATCTCAAAGGGTAATGGAAGGGTTGCGTTGTTGCGTTGAAAGAAAATGCCTTGAACAAAATTGCACGTGAATGGTTCTGTATTCAAGCATGACTGATGAACAGATGTCGGATATAGGTATTATTCACGCACTTGCATCGTATCCCATATGGCCAACATTTATTACAATTGAACAATAATAAAAACCTCAGAGATAGATAAGACAAAGCAAAGATAATTATGATTGTATTTTTAATTGAACTGTGGTTTCCTACTGAAGGAAAGCGCCGTCGAGGCCGGCCTAGAAAGAGGTGGCGGAATGATTTGGACGCCTACCACGAGGACTGGTTAGAGACGGCGCAAGTGAAAAATTTTGGAAGGACTTGGGGGAGGCCTTTGCCCAGCAGTGGGACAGTAATAGCTAGTAAAAAAAATATTGAAAAAGATCTCTCTACGTCAACTGAGGTAAGTTTTACTTATACACTTCCTCCTCCTAGTTTTTTTGGCTATATTTCTAATAGTGTCATTAAAAAAATCAGCCTCCCCTAGTCAAGTTACAACCGTTTCGAGTCGAATTCCGTTCTCCAATCGGTAACGCCTCGATGTCAGCAATTTGTAGTAAATTATAAGTTGACGACGCGCCTAAGTCGGTCACTCGTTCTACAATGTAGCGTTTGTATAACAAAGGATGTAGCGTTGAACGTTGCAGAAACGATATTCTATTAGTTTGACCGATGTGAACTTGGCTTCGAATTTTCTATTCGTTTGTTCTGACCACGTGACTTAACGTCGAGACCCATACATTTGATTACTTTTTGTCTAGCGTTAATGATTGCAGATTATCAACTTGGCTAAGGGGAGCAAGTCTTAAAAATAAAATTAGTCTCGGGATTTGAGGCATATCCACTTTATTCTTCGCTGTATGAAATCTCTACCCAATTCCGACATCTAGTAATGAATAACGTCGGTATTTCTATGTATGTGAAAGTGATGCACGAGTCGATATTGGCCAGTTAAATGCAAATGAGGACCACCGCATGCGTTGGTAGAGTTGAAAGCTTTTCAGCGTAGTGATGGCAAACATACTGAGTTGACCTACCCTAACCGAATCACCGGCGCGCGGCTGCCGGCAGGGCTCAGTAATTAACTAACAGAGCGCAGCCAGGAATAGCTGCAGGGCTTTATTCCTGAATGCATCAAACGGAATTTTATTATTTTCAAACTCAGTCGAACTGTACGAGTAGCTAAATTTGCTGTGACTGTTTCGGAAATTTAATTAACAAGGGTTGAGTTTGGTCAGTAAAAGTCTGAATTTCCATCGCTCGCTCCACACAGAAAGAGAGGAGTTAGTTTGATAACTGCCGATTTCGAAAATAAGGGAGGTTTCAAACATACTTGCGTTATTTTCTATACTCCTAATCCTGTTAGTTTCTTGAATGTCGTTGTTATTCAATCATGCCCCCACGTTAAAATGTGAGAACATGGGTAGAACATGTCATTAACCATTCATCATCATCATCATCAGCCTTTTTAAAGTTGCCACTGCTGAAATTTCATTTCATTCACGTCAAGAATGTTATAAAATAGTACTGCCAGTACTTATCTATTAGAGATTAGTTTTGAAGCCGGTATGAAGAGGCTAGAAGAAACGGGGTGGGTTTTTAATCAGTAAGACTCTGACACTATCTCCCGCTCCACCCAAGAGCGGGTTTTGTCATAAGATGATTTTCCCCGTCGACAAAAAAAAAATAAAAAATGCGGGTTGGTAAATATCACATGTTTTCGAATTTTTAGTTCTAGGACATGCTGGTTTCCTCACGATGTTTTCCTTCTCCGTTTTGAGAACAGTGGTAATGAAATAAAACAGTTGCCTGCGTTTCATTTTTTCAATATCCCTGCAGCCCACTTTTTATCCCTCAGCATACAATTTCGAGAACCACAATAACTTACTCATAAATTATATTATAATTAATTATACCAGTCATATTACATTTCGTAATTATAAATCTCGTACCTATAATTATTTCTTTGAATACTGCGGCGGCCATTTTGACGATATTAATTGCGATGCGTAACTGATGAGCCGCAACAGATCGTCGATATAATCGATGTTGCACCTTACATAACAACAATATGGCGACCTTTTTTTTGATTATAGTAATGTTTTATTTTATGTTTCTCTGTTTTCAGAAAAAGGGTAATACTTTTTCAAGTGTTTGTATATATATACCTATATTATTTATTACTGGACAGGTCGTTTCAAATCTGTGTGATTCTCTCCTCAAAAGAACATCTTTTTTTTTAGGTGGCATCACCTAATGACATCTCCCGCCCTTGGGAGGTAAAAAGTATATGATCTATACTTTTTAGAAAATTTTCGCATAAATTCTGAGAATATGCCATTACAACACTGACCATTTTTGGAAAGAGTCAAATGACTGAGTGACCTATACCTGTACATATATCTTTTCTTTAGGAAAGCTGTAGTGACGAGGGTGACATTGCAAGCATGTGTGTCTAATCAGAAAAATGTCTAAAAAGAAAAAGATAACAGCACAATCTATTACACTTTTTATTTATAGGACATACTTTTTGGCTGTGAAAGTTCTCCTTAATACAGTGTTGGTCCTTCTAGACAAATACTGTATTTGATTGTTTTAATTAATAAGACGTGCAGCTAGCGTGTGCACGGGAACGATGGAAGATGACTGACTGGATCAGTAGGATGGATGTATGAGGAGTTAAGGAGAAATGTGATACACTCTGATGAGAATGCAGCATAAGCTGCTCGGTAAACCAGAAGTGGTAATATTGGAAGAGTATAACAGATCCTTTTGTCTCTCACGTTTTGGGTACAACTCAAGCTAGGACTACATTAGTCCGCTTTTTTCACCAGCCTGTAAGCACAAGTTTTCCTACAGCGTGGTAATTTCATAAGCAGCTCTCTTATATCTAAGTATATTAAATCTAGAACTACATTAGACCGACACGCACACGTGTAACACGCCCTGATTTGTACGTAGAACGCATTCGTGGATCAAGTTTAGCTCTACAAGTCTAGTTTCCATATAAAATGTTTGGAGACCGACGAGTCCAGATCGGCGTGTCTGGCACACGTGGGAGCAGTGTAGTTCTAGTTTCAGTCTAGGCTTTTTGTCTGTGGGTTTTTGTTTTAAATGTTTCAAGTACGGAGAAGGTAGTAAGTTGTAACTAGTTGTTACCTATTAATTGCCTACTTGCTATGCTTGGTATTCCTTTGTACTACTAAGTAGTTTATTAACACATTACAGTTAGGACGATTACAATGGGTGTTTATTTTGTGATAGCTAACCATGTTATGCATCTAGCAATGGAGTTATGCGTGAGTACTTCGGCACTTACTATTTGTATGATAATATTCTCCTTCATAGTAACGGTCGCATCATTCAATAGGTTCATCGGTTCAATAGGTTGATACAAATGTAATAATAATAATCGCTTTTATTAATTAAATAGTTATTTTTATCTTTATTAGATTGACCCAAGCAATCAGCCCGGTTCTGTCTGAATGCTTGCGTACCTACAATACAAAAAAAAACAGTAGGTAATCACTGTGTATTGATGGGTGCTTTTTAGGCGTTTTTTGTTCAATTTTGAAGATTTTAGTGTTATAATATTCAAAATTAAAAAGAAAAACATTTCGTGGTCTTTAATTAAAAAAAAACCTGCATCATCGCAAAATATGGTTTATACTAACGGCAAGTCATGACATAGTGGTTATTACATCTTCCAATGCCATCGGATCGAGAGGAGTAATCGCATTTAGATTCTGTCGGATCCCATGTGGTCGGAAAGATTTGATCATGCTGGCCTCCTAGCTTCCCTCCTGCGTCAGATCCGACGGTGTCGGAAGATCTAATAAACCTTTATGTGTACATATAACTAACCTGCATGCATTACCCTGCATTTAGCATGACAGATTTATGTTATTATGTTAATTATAAGGAATTGTGTCGGATGCTATGAAAAACTCCGAACCTTTTTAACAAGCCGATAAACTAACAAAAAAGATTTTAAAAAATTTACTGAATGTGTCAGTGTAAAAAAACTTTTGTTATCCGTGCTTTATTGAAAAACATTAATTCATGTTTGTTTCTTCTTTTTTTTATAATATTAAAACTATCGATATTTTTACTTCACCTTCCTAAAATACGCGTCTTCCCATATTCAGTGCCACACAGGGTGCATGAACCCTGTATTTTAAATATACCTATAATTTTTAATGAACTAAACAATTGTTAATGAACGGCTTTAAGTGTATGCCTATTCTTCTTCTTCTTAGCGTATCGATAGCAAAACCAGTCAAATTCCTTGCCCAGCCCAGAAATCGGCCACGGCAATGCCGTCCGCTGATACTGTCATTAGGTCCCTACGTAAGCAGGTAACCGGGCACGTGGTGCAAGACGGAAGGTGAGACATCGTCTGAGGAGCGACGCCGCACAAACACTGAAAATCGGAACCATCCGAGAACCTATCTCATCATCCTGCTCTTGTCCCGTTATATTTGGGGAACCATCCGAGAACCCACACCTGTATATTAATTTATTATTATTAATATTCAAAGCAAAAATATCAAATATATTTTGAAACGAAGCCAAAAAAAAGGATTTGAGTTCTTTTAATGTCACAGGGTCTATAAGCCTTGTGCCGCCACAATGGAAGTTTTATCTCCAGGTGTTCTTTTTCATTTTTCCAGAAATGGAAAGTATAGAAAAATCACAGCCGCAGTGAACGTGTTAATAACGTGTGACTTCGGCTTTTCTCTTTGTTCTGTTCTTGTTTTTCCAGTTACCTTGTTTGTTTCAGCATCATGGATAACTTGTTTTATACTTTTTCAGCGTCGCTTTTTGTTGTCGTAGTCGGGTTTTAGTTTTTTACTATTTCTATTTTACATTTGATTTTTCCACCATGGTTGTAATGAAGGTACTTTAACCTTTTGAATATTGTCATTATAGAAACAATAAAAAGACAATGACAGAGCGAACGCTGGCGTTCGCTTGGGGTTTAAGTAATTAAATTCAAAATAATGATAATATTTATTATCGCTTTATTAGAAATTAGGTCGATTCTGCCAGTGGCTTCGCTTGCATGAAAGTAGAATATTATCTCAAATTAGAAAAGTATTCTAAGTTCTACTGCAGAAAACGGTCTACACGTAGGTATGCCGAATTTCATCCTGATACATTCAGCCGTTTGAGCGTCAAGAAGTATAGACATACCACTTTAGGCTATAATATATCTATTAGTGTGACACTAGATTGTCATAAATTAGGTACTTTTGGATCAGCCTACGTTATGCATAGTGGATTCCCATTCCTCTCCTAGATAGGAGGCCTGAGTCCCAACAATGGGAACATTATAAGGCCAATTATGCTATGCTACGAAATTTATTCTTTGTCATAATTATAACTTTATTATCGTGTCAAAATTGAAAAGTTCTGGAATGGCGACCACGTGCCGGAAGACGTAGCGTTGGAAGAACTCCTACAAGGTGGGCCGATGACCTGGTAAGGGTTGCGGGAATCCGATGGATGCAAGACGCACCCGACCGTTCATTGTGGCGACACTTTGGGGAGGCCTATTTCCTACAGTGGACGTATTTCAGCAAAAAGATGATGATGATGATAATCAAAATTCTGTAAGTGGATACACCTAAGCAATAGCGAGCTCGTTAGGCTCATCAGCTAAATACAAACTAGATTATGTGTGTACATGTTTCAGAACTTCCATTGATAGAAGGATAACGCAGTTACCCCCACAACGGATAACTTTATTACTCGCTGAAGTAAACCGCAATGTAGGACAGTTTTCACGCTGCGGTTCTATTTAATATCGCTCGCTAAAATCGAGTTGAACACTTTGAACTGAATTTTATTTCAATCCTGCAGGCGGTAATTCTAAAGTGAACCAATTAAAAATTGAAAGAGTAAAAATAGCTTTGAAAAGTGTTCTTCCGATACTTTTTAGCATTTATCTGGTTTTTATATAAACGCGAAGTGAGCAACACATTGTGAAGAAAATTTCGATTCTTTTTTACAAGCGTTTATTTAGTTTCACCTGTCCCGATGTTTGTCTGCCGTCAAATCTTGTAAATTAACTTTGACCCACTTCCCGTTTACCGATTGAGCTGAAATTTTGCATGCATGTGTATATCAGATGACAATGCAAAATTATTATGACAAGGAGCTGATCTGTTGATGGAACCGGAAGGTGGCTATAGGAACTTCGTAGTTAAACGACACAACCCCATCGAGTTTGGGCTCGTATGATTTGTCTTGACGAGTATTAATTATATAGATATACCGAGCTATAAAAGCTTGTTATGAAAAAATGATTTTCATTAAAAGGTTGTTTCGTTTTTATTCTATCTCCCCTGATGGTAAGCGGTGATGTGTGGTCGACCATAGAACACGCTTGCCTAGAAATAATCTATTCACTCTTGCGTTAAAGATCCTTAGCTATACGCACAATAAATGTGTTCCTAAAACGTTATATATATATAGGTGGGATGTCCACCACGCTCAGGTGGTACAAAGCCACGTCTATTTCCGACGATGGAACGGGTGCACAAAGCTTTACGTCTAGTGCTCAGATGATGGGATGGGTTAGGCGGAATTAAATTGCCGATGCACCCTCCCCGAAACGTATACGATAGATTGGAGTTTAGACGGTACGAGTGAAGGGAGTTCAAAAAGACATGAACGGGTTGACAGGGGTGTAATGTATTACAGACAGTATGGTTAAGGTGTTGCATCTAGACACATATTTTCACTGTTTTTTATACAACCGCTCATAACCGATTATGACGTTATTACACATTTTTCATTAGATATTTTGGAAACACAGTAACTTGTGGATTTATTATCTAGGCTTCTATTGAAATCAATTTCTAAATTTGTGTAAAACTAATCCAGTAAAGACCTCTGACAATCTCCTATTTCGTGTGACACTTTGACACTTCATAATTTACCAAAAAATTTAAAAAGTCAAAAAATAAAACTATAGAAGCCTTGCAAATTTTATTAAGATTCTAAATAACGACCACATTTTCCAAAATATTTTAAGGGTTTCCGAATACTAACAGAGTTTTCAGGCGTTATCTCTAATTTTTTTGCGTTGTCTTTTGTCAAACGTTGCGTTGGATTGCGTTAGATGAAGTAACAAGTTTTTAAACCATTTTTGATGTTGACAATAGGCGAGTGGAAAAGGACTCTCTTAAAACTTCAGTTCATTGAATGATGTGCTGCTCAGTTTTTACAAGCTTTTGTTTAGTTTCACCTGTCCCGATGTTTGTCGGTAATCAAATCTTGCAAATTAAAGACCCACTTCCCGGCTACCGAATGAGCTGAAATTTTGCATGCACGTCGAAGACAATGCAAAATTATTACGACTTGAAGTTGATCTGATGATGAAACCAGAAGGTGGTTATAGGACCTTTGGGAGTTAAACGACCCAACCCCATCGAGTTGGGCTCGGATTGGTCATGACGAGTATTAATTATATGGGTATACTGAGCTATAAAAGCTTGCAATGAAAAAAACATTTTAATTAAAAGCTTGTTTTTAATATTACACAAAGTATGCAGTTCATTAAAATAAATTCGGATCCATTCAGGATGATAACGACTCGATATTTCTGTTTGCCTGAATACGCGATAGCGTATTGAAATCATAATTCCTTTGACTACCTGGAATTTTACGCTCATTAACCAACGCAAAAATGAGTTTGCATGCTCATGCTACTGTTAAAGCCAAATGAAAATACTGAGTGTTTACTATTTTCATACCGAATTTTCGCATCTGGTGTTGTAGGTGAATCACAAATTCGTCTACATTTCTATTTCAGATTATTTTTTTTTCTTTTCCATGTTTTCGTTTTTAATGTTGAACCTATTACTATTTTATAAAATTGTACCAAAATGCCCTGAGAAGCGACTTTCTGGTGAGACCGAGTTGAGCGTAGGTTCGTACCTAATAAGGCGATTTTCTGAGTGTAAATTACTATAATACCGTCAAAAAAGATATTTTGATGAAACTGATATGTTCTAGAACCGCAAACCGAAGATAATGACATCCAACAAACCGTTTGAAGCCGCGTGCGACAGTGTTCCAGCAGTGCAAACAGTATACACTGATTGTGCCTATGTTGTTTATTTATCTCAGGACCTTGAGGTCCTGGTCCTTTGAGAGGCGTACAAGGGGCCGAAGCCAACTCGCAGAGGCCCTTTAAGTTATTATAATGGAACGTGATACCAACCGACGATTATCCCTGTACGCGCTATACTAGTGCACCCAAGGACAACCCACGGTTTGAAAAACTATTGTGACATAATATGAAAAACAAACAATGGGGCTATGGTTTTTGGAGTCTTAAATGGAAGACCGCCCATTGTAACAATTATTATTATTTAATTTTAAGTTTCTTGAGTATTTTTTTATTTTTGGTGTACAATAAAGAATTTATCTATCTATCTATGTTAAAACTATGGCCCCGGCCTGAAAAATGTTATTAATATCCATCGATAAAAGTGCCCATGCTTGATGACAATGATGGATGATGATGCATACTATCCATTTAAAACCAGATTTTGGCTGGGCTAGCCAAAATCTGACATGGCTGTAATACTCGTACGAAATTCAATCTGCCATCAATTTTTTATTTTCCATTTTCTAACCAAGCTCTGAATATTCTCGATATGTTTTTTGGATTCCCCAGTTTATTCGGTTTCGTGCATATCTCGTTCGTTTCTAGACGAAATACGAAAAGTGCAACACCGCTCGGGCATCGTAAACGAATCAAATGTCAATTGGGTTGTGAGCCCGCTGGTTTATCGGTTAGATATCTACCCTTATAAAGTACCTATAACTGTTTTTGTACATAGCATAATCCGTCTTTTAATGTTCCCACTGCTGGGACTCAGGCCTTTTCTCTCTAGGAGAGGGAATGGGCCGTAATCCTTCACGCGGGCCCACTGCGGTTTAGTGAATGTCATTGTCTTCGAATCTTTCGTACGAATAATCATTTTATTCGATTTCGTAATTTTGAATAACGTTGGTAGGTACTGTTGAACAGAGCTTCGGGTGTTTTATAACAATTCGGTCCATCTGGCGTGCTTGTCAATTGGTCACGCGGCCTACTAGTAGGTACATGAGCTGAGCAAGAACATTGCGCCATCTTAGTTATAACAGCTGTTTTATTCATAAGCTACCAAATGTTTATTATATCCGTGTCGACCAGCTTTAGCACAGTTTCAGACGGCTTTACTGAAACTTTTTTTTTTATGGATAGGCTCGCGTTTGAACACTATCTCAGTTGATGGTAAGCGATGATGTGGCCGTGGATGGAGCACGCTTGCCTAGAAGCAACCTATTTAGTCTTTACTTAAAGACCCCTTTTTTATGGTGGGCAAAAATCATCACATGAGAACCCTGTGTTTCCTGATAGCTACAACTTGGGGGTCTTTAAGTCAAGAGTGAATAGGTTACTTCTAGGCAAGCGTGCTCCATCGTCGACCACATCATCGCTTACCATCAGGTGAGATAGTGGTCAAACGCGAGCCTAACAATAAAAAAAAAACCCGCTCTTGGGCGGAGCGGGAGATACTGAGATAGTGTCAGACTCTTACTGACTAAAAACCCACCCCGTTCCTTCTAGTCATCATACCGGGGCTCGAGCCCCCATTCGGATTACCCAGCTCCAGTAGGCTTCGACCCCGCTGAGCCCCTGCTGACTTTAATACCCCTAGTCTATAGCTATCAGGAAACACAGTCTCCGGCAAGAATTCCACTTTGAAAAGAAACTCTTTTAATAACGTCAGTGATTTTGCAAGTAAATACGAATACCGACCCATGTACCCACCCTCGGGCATCCAACGCTTAGAGAGTTGCAAGAATATCATTTGAATAAACGAGACACCCACGGAATAGTTAAAATGTGATTGGATAGCGAAATAAAGGCTAGCCCAGGAGAATGCTGCATTCTATAAGGTGCGTGAACTACGTCCGTACTTACTCTGTGTTTGAAAATGATTATAATGAGGACGAGATAAGGTAGTTCTAGGAACACGTAGGTATACTAGCCAGTACAGGATATTACTAAGTATACACAGACATTTCTGATATATTGCACACTTCCTGTGCTACTTAGTAAACATGCTCATAAGAAATATGCATCTGTTAATTTATGAATTAAAACCTGCGTAAGTATTTTGACAAGATGTGTTTGTGTTGAATTTTAAAAATATGCATTTACCTATTAGATGCTCAGTAGTTTTTTTTTAATTTATATAATAAAAAATATTAAAAATAATATAATATAGGTAGGTAAAGCATTCGTTAATTTTTATAATGATAAGTTAAAATCAAATTAAAATAAATTATAGAGGTCGGTACTAACTTACTGCAGAAATTATACACACGTTTTTATGCTCTATTAGCAAATTAAGCATGCGTACGGAGATCTACTAAATTAAACGCCCGGTGCGTGAGTTCTCAAATTAAGAGGAACCTGTTAAATTTAATTTGAGAACATCCTCTATTAGTATTAACATCGAAATAGGCAAATTAAGGACAAAATTGAAAACATAAATAATCGTCAACTTATCACAACAAGAAATGGAACACTTACCAGTTTCCTGATACCGCTCCAAGATTGTGAATAACAAACATTCCCAGTCTAATTGCACAGTATTAATAACAGAGAAAATGTCCAGAATTTAATGGTTCACTTTTAAAAATGTTCAAGTTGTTATAAAGTCGTCCGTCGTGCACATTCCGTGGATAGAAGTCGGTCGGTGCGTACTGTCCGTACGTCCGCAGCGAGACTCGGCGCCGGTATCGTGCCCGTCCGATACCTAACTCAGTGTCGGCGGCGTGTAGGCGGAAGCGTGACTTTGTATACCACGCATTCTGTACGATATCAAGCTGCGCATAAGATTTCCGCGGCCAGCGACATCTGGTAGAAGGGCCCAGTCTCATATTGGTACGCATACCATATGGTTCCTAAACTAGATAAATATGTGCCGGTGGCGCCATCTGTGTTCTACCGGTCGAACTTTTATAGTCATCGACACAACGTGTTTCATGTCCTTCATTCTAGTACCGTGAACTAACACCAGGTAGCGCTTGGTATTATTTTACACTTTCTGTATTATCCGTACGCAGCCATTTTTCTATATTATTTAATTTTTACATCCTTAGCTTAGTAATTTATGGATCCGAGGTAGTATTAGTAAATTATGTGACTAGGGGACAAAGCAGTGCCTTAAAGTCACGGGCGGCATTTTAAATACCGAATGGAACAAAGGTTGCTGAGTTTTAATCGAATATATGAAATTAATTAATAATAGGATTTATGAAATTAATTAACAAGAATTGCGAGGGAATTAAATAAGAACCTTAGTGAAGTGAGGAATTGAAGTCACCCTAAACAAAGACAGCTCTATTCCGGTATTGGATTATATACTGTACTAACGACCCGCCCCGGCTTCGCTCGGGTGCAATATTATACATATAAACCTTCCTCTTGATTCACTCTATCTATTAAAAAAAACCGCATCAAAATCCGTTGCATAGTTTTAAAGATTTAAACGCCCATAGGGATATAGGGACAAAAAAATGACTTTGTTTTATACTATGTAGTGATTGTACAGATACACCCCAACTTCTGATAACACACAAAATTAAGCAGCTATTAGTACTTACTGGAAATATTATTGTCATGAAAGAAGAGAGGGTGAGTGGTGGAAACATCTCGCTATCTCTTTTATAGCAGTGGTGGCCGAGTGGTAATGGCCCCGACTTACGAGTTGTAGGTCGCGGGTTCGAACCCAGCCAGGCGCATTACTTTGTGTAATTTATTTCATCACCACTGCTCTCAAAACGGTGAAGGAAAACATCGTGAGGAAACCGGCATGTCCGAGAACCAAAAATTCGAAGACATGTGACATTCACCAACCCGCACTGGGCCTGCGTGGTGGATTATGGCCCATTCCCTCTCCTAGAGAGGAGGCCTGAGTCCCAGCAGTGGGAACATTAAAAGGCTGATGATGATGATGATGATGATCTCTTTTCTACGCGTCTTTTCTACCATTAGGTTACAAATGGTGGTTACGTCTAATTGTAGTGATTGCATCCTTTTTGTTACCTACTTTTCAGTTTCTTCTATAAGAGATTTGAAAGGTTAAAAAAGATACAAATAGGTTTAAAGATGATTTCGGGCTGTAGCGGAGAATTCAAATTGCGCGATGCTGGATTATGTAGTTCAGTTCTTATGTAACACCAATGATGCACAAATTAGTGGCGAATTTGCGAATGACCTACATTATATGCGCAATGGAGTAGACATCAAAGGAAAGCATACGCAGCGTCACGCTAGTGCTCCTTTAGGTTTCCACCTACTGGGGCCAGGGTTATCCGAAAGGAAGCTCGAATCCCGGTATGAAGGCACGAAGGAACGGGGTGTGTTTTTAGTCAGAAAGAGTCTGACACTATCTCCCGCTCCGCCCAAGAGCGGCGGTTGTCATTGGATGATTTTCCACACCATAAAAAAAAAATTATTAGTGATATGAAAAAGTAACAGCTAATAAACGACTATGTCATTGTTTTGCAGCATATAGTATCAATTTTTTAACCCTACCTAGTTAGCGTAGTCACACCCGTAGCAAATTAATATAGCTTAGCCGCGCGCGGCGGCGGCGTAGCGTTAGCGTGGTAGCTAACATTAGGCTTTGGCGTAGTCGATAGTGTAGCAGCTGACGTAACCGCTGGCGTAGTCGCTCCCGTAGCTGTTAGCGTAGCTGCCCGTAGGCCTTGGCGTAGTCGATAATGTAGCAGCTGACGTAACCGCTGGCGTAGTCGCTCCCGTAGTTGTTAGCGTAGCTGCCCGTAGGCCTTGGCGTAGTCGATAATGTAGCAGCTGACGTAACCGCTGGCGTAGTCGCTCCCGTAGCTGTTAGCGTAGCTGCCCGTAGGCCTTGGCGTAGTCGATAATGTAGCAGCTGACGTAACCGCTGGCGTAGTCGCTCCCGTAATTGTTAGCGTAGCTGCCCGTAGGCCTTGGCGTAGTCGATAATGTAGTAGCTGACGTAACCGCTGGCGTAGTCGCTCCCGTAGTTGTTAGCGTAGCTGCCCGTAGGCCTTGGCGTAGTCGATAATGTAGCAGCTGACGTAACCGCTGGCGTAGTCGCTCCCGTAGTTGTTAGCGTAGCTGCCCGTAGGCCTTGGCGTAGTCGATAGTGTAGCAGCTGGCGTAAACGCTGCCCTGCGTTCAAAAACATCCAGAGTAAAGTCGCTACTACAACCGTTCAAAAATGCTTGGATTTACAACCCAGAGTCGTTTTTTATAACTCAAGTAGCTACCCTAGAGTTAATCCAACAAAGTCGAACTCCGAGCAGGGTAGCTTGGTGTAAGCCGCCATAAATTACACTTACTTGGCATTGACTTGTTCGTCTTAAAAATGCTCGTGTAAAGTATTTAACCTGATGACGTCATTAGAGTTAATTCAAAAGTCAAAGTCAAAAGTCAAAATATTTTATTTCACATAGGCCTACAATGGGCATTTACAAAACGTCAGAAGCTAGTGCATGGTTCCAAATTGGTCGCCTCCTATGGAGAAGAACCGGCAATAATAGTATAGTGTATAGTATTGTCAAATTGACAAGTTAATATTAACATATCTTAAAATTGATTCTACAAATTATTCCAAAAGTGCTCTAGCCTTTCAAGTCTCAGTGTACCGAAAACGGTACACCTCGATACCATAAAATTTATTTTTACGCAATAAGATTTAAGTTAGTTGGTACGAGGTGTACCGTTTTCAGAAACTGGGGCCTGAGGGGCTAGACACTAACTTCCTTAACCCTTAGATTGCAAACCAGTCATCTTGTTTAGAAAAATACAACAGAACCTATTTTAACTGTGGTTTAACAGTTAACTACAAACATAACGGTTCAAAGATGCATATCTTATTTTAGAAACTGTTCATAAAAACTGGATTATCACACTGTGGACAAGTCTATGGGATCACAATGCACAGTGTGGGTGTTATCTTTTAGACAGAGGTGTCTCACCTGGGGGGCAATGCTCCTTGACAAAGGAAATTATGCAATGTCACTATCAATGCTAGAAGCTATAGGCAGGGATGGCGAACCAACAAAACGAGTGCCAAACTAATTCGTATACAACAAACTAGCTTATGCCAGTAGCTTTGCCCACGTGAAAAAAGATATTTCCATAGATTTTCATCTCTAATCCATAAAAGGAACCTCTGAGCAAAATATTATCTTCTTTTCTAGGTCTAAGGGTTTGTGCTGGTCGTTGACGAGTCAATGAGTGAGTCACGATGACACATGTAGGAGAAAATCTTTTTTTTTTATTAAATCTATTTACTATAATAATAATATTCCCAACTATTACAACGCTGTCTAGTCTTAAGCTAAGCAGGGCTTGTATTATGAGTCCTAGACAACTGATATACATATTTATATATTTCTAAATACATACATATTATAGATAAATTACACCCAGACACAGAACAAATGATCATGCTCATCACACAAACATTTGTCCTGGGTGGGGATCGAACCCACGACGTCCGGCATAGCAGTCAGGGTTTCTAACCACTGGACCAACAGGCCAGTCAAAACTGGGCCCACGTAGTGGATTACGGCCCATTCTCTCACATAGAGAGGAGGCCTAAGACCCAATAGTGGGAAAATATAAAGCTACAACTACATTACACCGATGCACATGTTTAACACGCAGTGCACGCAGTAAGGTCCAAAGACATCCCCGGCGGAAATATTGTGGCGTCCAGGTGGAAGTATCGCACCAATCGTAAGCGTACCTAAGTGCAGTGTACAGTAGTAGTGCACAAACCCTTAAAAAATCCATATAAAAAATTCTTAATAAAAAATACGCATCTGCACAGAGCGTAGAGCATAGTTTTGAGGGTTTGCACCAGGGGAGGCAGGAGGCTCCAAATGCAGACCTTGGCGCCCCTCTGAATTTGTCGCCCTGGGCCGTTGCCCCATCGTGTCCCCCTCCCCCTAACGCCGGCACTGGTAACACGCCTGATTTGTACGTAGAACGACGTCGCGTGGTGTGGATCAAGTGTAGATCTACAAGTCTAGTTTCCATATAAAATTGTAAACACGTGTTAAGTTGCTGTTAAAAATGGTACGATAAACAATAAAGGTTCTCTTTGCCATCCCTGGCGTATACCAATCAGCTATTATTTTCGAATGAGTCAATTCTATACAATGCAACGGTTAGCTGAATATGAAATATCAATGACATATAAAAGTCTTTGAAGGCTTCTGTTTTATGATTTTATCTTTCTCTTTATATTCACGTTTAGTTTCTATTTGGTAATTTGTATATAATAGGTAAAATACCTATAAGGTGTTGCAAATCTTTGAAATTCTTCCCATTTCTCTACTAAAATTTGATTGTGTTAAATTCGTAAACCTTCCTCCTAAATCACTTGGTAGTAGTTCTTGTGACAAATATTTTTTTTTAAATATGAGCCTCTAACGACAAGTTTAGTGTAGTTTTCCCTAAACTACACTAAACTTGTCGTAAAAAGATAATAAAATAATGCTTATTCGCGTATTAGTGTAAGATTTTCTCCTACGAAATTATTCCTTTACTATATATGAACTATCTCGATAGATGTTATCCTAGCTGAATTTGACTTTACGTCAGAAAAAAAATTAGAAAACCCAATTGCTACAATTTAAATCCGATCAGGAGGAATCGGCAAAACGTTTAGGAGAAGTTAGGTAGGTGACAGACAGACGTATAGTTGGGTGCACTTATCGGTCTTATTTCTTCATAATATCTTCTTATTTATAACGGGCCATTATTAATGAAGTCCCTAAAGATAAAGATAAAAGTGAATCACTATAGTACTTACTCACGAAACGGATTCATTCAAAACCAGGTCCAAAAAACCAAAATCAAAAAAGTTTGTAAAACCATAAAGGTTGAAAAACCTAGTTTCAAAAAGAAAATGTGAAAATGTGGTATAGATATAGTACAATGGGGTTTTTTTTTCAGTAGGTAAGTTAGTAAGTTTTCAGTCGTGCATTCGTGTGCTCGAAGAAGGACGCAGGAAAATTATCTCATAAGTACAAATTTTCGTGCGTACTTTTATCAACTCACATGCGTATTATTATCCAATATATATATCACTTTTGTTATTTTAATATGTATTTTTAATACTATGGTAGTATTCATGTTATTAATAGACTTTGAACGTAAAGTGCGTACTTTTAGAATAGCTTACACTAGCTACAAAGGGTACCGTCCCTAGTTGGCGTTACAATAACAATTAACAGACGTTAACAATAACAATTAGATGTAGGTATTATCAACAACATATTAGCAAAGCCTACTTCAGACGAGGCAAGAGTCTTGTACAAAATTTATCACAACCATTTAGAATAAGCTGTAACTCAAAATTTGGCTACGATGGAGCGACATAGTCTAAGTTAAGACAAAGCTCCCTAATAAAGATTAAAAAAAAAACAATAACAATTAACAGACGTTAACAATAACAATTAACAGACGTTATGTAATTGAAATACTATTAAAAAAAAGTAAATAACTAAACCCGACTACGAGTAAATACTTGACTACGGCGGCGCCGCGGCGTTTCTTTTTGTTCTGTTCTTGTTTTTTCAGTTACCTAGTTTATTTCAGCATACTGAAAAACTTGTTTCATACTTTTTCAGTGTATTTTTTTTGTCGTAGTCGGGTTTTAGTTTTTTTACTTTTTTTTTAATCTTGATTTTAGGATTTTGATGTTAAATCAATGTACTTCTATACTATTTACGTCAAGCCCTTTCAAATGATACAAAACACAACGAATTTATCTTATTTTTTTAACACAAACCTTTTTGTCCACTAAAAAATATCATCAAAATTCAATGTGGCGCCCCCACATCGAATTTTGATGAAATTTTTTGGCAAGTACTAATGAAGCCCTTTCAAATGATATAAAACACGGTGAATTAATATAAAAAAAAAAATATCACTTTATTTTTTGTCCGCTTGAAGGCGTTACTTTAAATTTGAGTAATATTTTGGAAATGTACAAGTGAAGCCCTATCAAATTATACCAAACACGGCGTATTTATCTCTATTTTAATTTTTAACTCATTACTTTTGGTCCTCTAGAGGTTGCCTTATCAAGTTTTGTGACACGTCACGTAGCCTATGTTCAGCGGACGATAGACGATTCTAACGACACCTCATAATATATTTCGATTCCCAATACGTAGATTAGAAGCTATGAGGGAACAGATGAACACACATAAATACATACATAGCCTGTCAAAATCACAACTGGGGTCCATTGGCTTTGCCGTAGTCGGGTAAAAACAAACAAGTATTTATTTTCACAACACACTCGAATATACAATGTTTATTTTTCCATCCTCATTTAAGGCTCTAATTACCACATTATTATAAATTGAAATTGGATATTTTTTTGCTTACAAAAGTTTACGTGGCTCGATTAAGGTAGCACAACACAGCTTACACGTGTGCCACACTCGCCGATCTGGGTGCGTCGGTATCCATACACTTCATATAGAAACTAGACTTGTAGAGCTACACTCTTGATCAAGGCCGTGCGGCGTCCTTCTTCTTACAAATCAAGCGTGTTACACGGGCTATTGTAGTTCTAGCTTTAATGTATAGGTATAAGAGAGCTGCTTATGAAGTGACCACAAACACAACACAACAGTGTGATTACATGAAGCTTCAATTATTCGGAATATTGTGATGTCTAATTGTACGTAACTTTGTGATCATTGGATAATGTTTTTTTTTTAATTGTGGGAAAATCATCTAATGACAACCCCTGCTTTTGGGCGGAGCGTACTATAGTGTCAGACTCTTACTGACTAGAATCCCACCCCGTTCCTTCTAGCCTTCTTACCGGGGCTCGAGCTCCCTTTCGGATAACCCTGGCCCCAGTAGACTTCGACCCAGCTGGGCCCCTGCTGTTGCTGACAACTCCTTGAGGTGCGCGGAAACAGTGCGCGCCGTCGACGACTTGGGACTCGTCGACGCCGTTGACGAGCAGCTTGCGAACTGCGCGCGTGCGGTTCGCAAGCGGCTCGCAAGAGGCTCGCGGTCGGTTTGCGTGCGCCGCATTCGCCAGATTTGGACGCACCATAACGTCTACGTTCTAATGAATACAAAGTGACTATAATCTGTATCAAAAACTAAATAGTTTCTAATCTTCTCTTGACAATAGCAAAATTCAAAACAGCCAAAAGCAAAAAAAAAGTTAAAACGGTTAAATAAAATAATATTATTTGTACCACTAATACACGTGTGTATTAGTCCTATACTGATGTGAATACACTTATGTATACGAGTATATGAATGTCAAGTTCAAAACAACGTGTGGGCGGTTAAACGCGAGGCGACATGACAAGAGGAAATGAAGAGCTTCGCGTGCCGAGCTGTCGGCGCGAACTACCTATGGACGCTACGAGTATAACTACCGTCCTACAAGGCCATGTATCGCGACATTTTCAATGTCAACATCAAACTTTTATCAATAGGACACAGGAAACGAAGGTTGCACTGTGTGCGAGCCGAACATCCTCCTCTCAGAAGTCACAGGAAGCTTTCAAATGATATAGAACTTATAGCATGTTCGGGAAATCGAAAATAAATTCTTATCTGGCTTTTGATTAGAAAAAAAAGAAAGAAAGAATGAAAATCAGTTTAGTTACGCGAAAAAGACGCAATCTTAAAACTAGCTAACAAACATAACAACTTGATAATGATATTATGCGCCACGTCCGCGCAAAACGATTCGGGTTTATGTATTATTAGGTTTTAAAAGGCTGCACTATCAGTTTAATAGTTCAAATAAGGTACATAGGTAAGTTTTAGTTGTAGTTGAATTATTGGTAGAGATTTACTTACTTCTGTAGAGTACTATATATATGTCGCAGGGAAATTAGGATATCAGAGATTTCATGAACCATGGTCCGGAGCGAGGAAGAGAGGCAGGCGGTCGCCTTCTTCTTCTCCTTCTTCTTGCCCTTATCCCGTTGTATTTGGGGTCGGTGCAACAAGTTTTTTTCTTCCATTATAAATGATCTTTATTTTGTAAATAGGTTTTCAAAAAACAATTTTACACGTCAATTTTGTTTTCAGTCAGTTTTAACGAGATGAGGCCGGTGTTTCCTAGCTGACACCCTGAGAAGAAACACCGAAACAAACTCAGGGGTCAAAGTTTCTTTTAAAGTCCATACAGTAAAGATCATGTATTGGTCAAATCATATGAGAACCATGCAGACCAGTGTCTTTTGAGGAAAGAACCATACAGATTTGAGTGGACCCGTCCAGTCAGTGCAAACATTTGTCAGTATTCGTGTAGCTCAAACTTAGGACTACCAAGGAGCTCAACGACTTGACGAACAATACCAAAGATAAGACATTTGGGTAGGCCGCATCTTTTTTCTTTTCCGTATTTTAAAATTGATCATCATTGATCATCAATGTTAAAATACGGAAAAGAAAAAGTAATCCACTTAGTTCCCACATTCACAATAATAAAATATTATTTACAAAATGTAACACTTTACAGATATAAAGAAATAATATTAATATCAATATTTATCAAATTTAAATAAAATAAAGAACTTTCTAAATTTTAAGTTGAATTGTAAAATAAAGTTTTAAACAAAAATCATCAAATGTCAAAATGTAAAATAAAAATAATCATTAATGTCAAGCTGACGAGATGGAGTATTTAGTCGACGATGGGCGACGGGCTGCGACCCAGGTGGAATAAACGAGAAACACTGTCGTTTGTCAGATATATCCGACGTAGGTTGTTAGAGAGTTTTTTTAATGGTGGGAAAATCCTAATAGTGACACTATTACGATTTTCCCACCATTAAAAAAACTCTTACTAACTAAAAACCCACCCCGTTCCTTCGTGCCTTCATAACGGGGCTGAGTTACCTCTCGAAACTAATGCTAGTCCCAGTAGGCTTCGACCCAGCTGGGTCCCTGCTGTTGCTGACAACTCACAAACGGAACAGTGCGCCGTCGACGACTTGGGCTCGGTCCGGACAGTTCCTAGACGGTCGGACAGTGAGTACCCGTTGCTCGCCGTCCGCAAGCTCTCGCCTACTATTGCAGATTTGTTTATATAAGTAGATGATTGATTTACTAAAGATCAGGCTTAGACAAGTTGATAATCTACAATCGTTAACGCTGGAGAAAACTTCAGGTCAGAACAAAGGAATCGGAAGCGTTACCGACTGTGGAAAGGAATTCGAAACGAAACGGTAGTAACTTGGCTAGGCCTGCAGGAATGACATCTCATCATGAATATAGTTTGTTTAGAATCAGTAACTGAATCGATTCTAATATTTTTTACACATTGTATTTTTTTTTAAGTTCACAAATTAGACACACTGCACAATTCAGGTCACGGCAGCTCATAGCGGGCATTAGGCACCAGCGCAAAGTTGGATACGGGAGTAAAACAAACCCTAAAACACCCAGATGGCCCGCGGGCCTGTATTTGTGCGAACAACTAGATAACATAACAAGCTTATAACAAGTTATGTTTTGTACATAGTTTCTTTACATAAAAATACTTAATACGTGTTTTAGGTTTCGCATTTACCAAAACTAATATTGCATCAAAGACAAAGTCCTGACTCGTCGAAGTCTCGCCCAAACCCTTGATCATTTATTGATTTATTCTCTTTACAGGCTTTACCTTGTGCGATAATGCAGCTAACAACTATTATACCTACTCAAGTCTAAAAAGACATTTATAATAAAACTAGCTAACCCGGCAAACGTTGTTTTGCCTTATAAATAATTTTTTGCTATTAAAAAAATAGGGGTTGGTGATAAAAAAGTAAAAATTTAGGGTTGTATGTATTTTTTAATGACACATTATAAAAAAATAAAAACAAGAAATTTCGTTTAAAAATAAAAATAAAAAATTTAAGGCTGAACAACCCTTATCAGTTAGGGGTATGCAAAATAGATAGTAGCCGATTCTCAGACCTACTGAATACGCATATAAAATTTGGTAAAAATCGGTAAAGCCTTTTCGGAGGAGTACGGTAACTAACATTGTGACATGGAAATTTTATATATTAGATCTAGAAAATCTATTAAAAATAATTTAGTTTGATTTTAACTAAAATCAAAATAAATTATTTTTAATAGATTGTAGGTTTTTATTATTATTTTATTGTAAACTATTTTGTTAGTTGATTTATAAAAATAGAGATCCTTGAAAAAAGAAGGCGTAAAAAGTCTTTAAAAGTCATTATGACTTAGAAAACGATTAGGCGATGTGTTAAAATAGCATACCTATTGGTGCTCAGCCCTGGTAAGAAAGGTATGAAGGAACGGGGCTGGTTTTTTTAGTCAGTAAGATAGTCCTGACACTATCTCCCGCACCGCCCAAGGGCGGGAATGTCATTTGGCTGATTTTTGTCCACCAAAAAAAAAGTACCTATTGGTAATTCCCTGGGATTATGTATCCTTGGGACAATTTTCTACATTCACGCGGGCTGAACCATTTCCAAAAGCTGGTAAATTAAATACTTGTTTAATAACGATGTGTCTTTAGTCAAGTTAGTTCGATTAGATTGCATGAAGCGGTTTGCACCTGAGTACGTACATTATGTGGAAGAGTTTTCAATATCATAGACTATTTATTGTAGGGCTAATGGCTTACAAACTACGTCTGAATAGCGAGTATCGACTTTTCCGATTAAATCTACGCATAGCGCTGCCAGACGTCCGAATATAGCCGGACACGGTCAGGCTTTGGTTTCGCGTGTCCGGCTAAATTTAGCGCTATCCGGCCTTTTGGAATTTTGCTAGACTTTTTAGATTTGAACGTCGTCAGGGTTCTGTACCCTAAGGGTAAAACGGGACCCTATCACTAAGACTAAGCTGTCTGTCCGTCTGTCACCAGGCTGTACCTCATGAACAGTAATAGCTAGATAATTGAAATTAACCAATGATGTATTTCTGTTGCTGGTATAACAAAAAATACTAAAAACAAAAAACAAAAATATTGGCTTCTACACATAATTTTTTTTGCCATTTTTTATTACAGACGGTACAGAACTTTCGTGCACGAGTCCAAATCGCATTTAACTGATTTTTTTTGGTCATTAATTTGTGCTCGGCCTCACCTTCACTAACGATGAATATAGAAATTAAATAGAAGTTAAGCATGGCTAACTGCTATTTTAAAATAAATGATAAAAACGTGAATATAAAGCCAGCCATATTATAAAGCTGACCGATATTGTAAATTTTATTGTTATTTCGTTAGAATTTAAAAATATTTTATGGTCAATATATAAACTGTTCATTTAAAAAAAAAAACTCGGAATTTTTCGAAAATATTTAATAATCTAAACATCATGTGCAGTAATGGTACATAGGCCGGACTTAATGCAACAAGGAATTCTGGTCCAGAAAAAAAAATCCGACTAAACTAGCTGGTCTGTCCGTCCTTTTCAGTTTCAAGGCCTTTCAACCCTGTCTATAGTATATACCATAATGATATTAAACTACAATAAGCAGTATAAGCAATTTAAAACGTGCCTCCGAAATTAATTCATGGATCCTGATGGGAGTACTTTCACAAAATATAATACTATATAAAATTTGATCCTAATTGAATGTTTCCTAACGCAGGCTAATCCTTCTCATGCTAATGGCCTGTTGGTCTAGTGGTTAGTGGCCCTGACTGCTGTGCCGGAGGTCGTAAGTTCGATTCCTACCCAACGTTTGTGTGATGAGCACAATTATTAATTCTGTCTGGGTGTAATTTATCTATAATATGTTTGTATTTAGAAATATTCTAGTACTCATAACACAAGCTCTGCTTAGCTTGGGACTAGACGACGTTGTGTGATAGTTGTTTGAATATAATATTATATTATAAATGAGAAAAATTACGAGTTTATCATGTGGATAAATGGAGAGGAAGAAGGAGGCCAAAGAAAATGAGTGAGTGATAGCGTGACGAGCGACAGGACAGAATGTAAGAAAAAAACGTGTTGCGTCGACCTCAAATAAAACGGGACAAGGGCAGGAAGATGATGATGAAATGAGGCTAACTACCTAAAAATCTGATTATCAAGTCTAGGGAAGAATATCTATGCTGCTCATCTTCATACTTACCTATAATATAGTGTTACTGGAAGTGATTTGCGGAAACATGAGCGCTGCGCTCATCAGTATGCATAGACTGTGCTGACCTTTCTGACAGTTTACTATGCTGTGAGCAACAAGGATGGATCCCAGGACGTACTAATAGAAAACTGATTGTTGGCTTCTGGCAACGTTCATTTATCTTTGTTGTTTACTTCAAGATATTGATTCAATGAGTATGCAAGACTAGCAAGGCCTGTCGGGCAAAGAATATGACGGACCTGTTGGTCTAGTTGTCAGTGACCCTGACTGCTGTGCTGGAGGTCGTGGGTTCGATTCCCACCCAGGACAAATGTTTATGTGATGAGCATGATCATTTGTTCTGGGTCTGGGTGTATGTTCTGTGTCTGGGTGTAATTTATCTATATCTATACTTATAATAAATCTGTAGAGAGGTCAATTCTGTACATGAAATATATTTCTAAAATAATTATCAGGGGGTGATTAGTGATCGATACTGATGCCAAAAATGCAAACAGTAAAATTTTTGTCTGTCTGTCTGTCTGTATGTTCTTTATAGAAACAAAAACTACTCGATGGATTTTAACGAAACTTGGTACAATCATTCTTCATACTCCTGGGCAGGTTATAGTATACTTTTCATCACGCTGCGATCAATAGGAGCAGAGCAGTTATGGGAAATGTTGGCGAAACGGGAGAAATTACTCCATTTTTTAAGCTTCCGTCGCGTGTGCAGCCTTAATGGTTAAAGCTACACAGAAATCATGTATGACGAAAATGTTCTCCTTAAAATTATATAAAAAATATCCCACAACAGCATATGTCTATCTTTTATGGTTGACTCACAATAACACGTGTAACTCCCGATAGCTTAGCAGTTCGGAGCTTTCTGTTTATTTTTGTCTACTCTTACGTTTATAACACTCTCACTCATCCCTAATTTTAAAAAGTTAACATTATTATCTATTCAATAAAAAAAGAATCATGGAAATCGGTATAGAAACACCAAAATTATACATGAAATACGCTAATAAGCCATCGCGTGTGAATGCTGAATCATGCTATAAGGATTATTTTTGTGTAACGGTCGCCACGCTCGACGCGGCTCGCGGCGGCAATATTTGGCTGTTGATGCGAATAGACATAAAGAGTGTTCGACCTTATTGACAGACAATCATTGATTTTAACAAACCGTGCTTATCAGCGCGACTTTTAGTCTACTCTTACGTTTAATAATTTATTTTTAGATTTCCTTGGTTGTTATTTTATAAAATAGATATTAGTTATTTTGGTAGTGTTTAAATATTTCTTAGTATTAGCTTAATTATAAATTAAACTTCAAAAAAAATTTTTAGCCGTAGTTTTAAATAGGTAAGTACCTACCTAGGTATCAAATAGGTTATTTCATTCTATTAGACGTAGCTTAGGTAGGTACCTACTTATACTTATAATAAATCTGTAGAAGTGAAAATTCTGTACATTAAAAATATAAAAAAATTAACGGCAGGGGGTGTTACTAGACCGACACCGAACCAAAAATTACATTAATTTTTTTTTTGTCTGTCTGTCTGTTTGTTCAGGCATCACGCAAAAACTACTGGTCCGATTACGATAAAACTTGGTGTAATTATTCTTTAATATCCTTGGCACCACACTGGGAACTTTTTATCCCGGAAAAGTATATACAATAAAAACAAACTTAATTTTGCGGTTCGATCCCTAGACCCGATTACTGTACCAACTGCAAATAATAAGTTGGTCGTAGGTTACGTCACCCGCTGTGGAGTTCACTAAGGGGCGCTGCACATGGCTAAGATACTATAATATTTGGGTAAATAATATGTAGTTTCCGTTTTCTAAACGTTTCGTAAATGGCGTTGGCGTCGAGTTAGATCACGCTATGGAAACACTTTTTGGGAATAAAGAAAGGAGCGCGTTTTCCTATAACCCATTTATTAATTACATCGAACACGGAGACATTGGCACCATGTCTAAGGTGTGTGCACACTGTCACGCGCGTAAGTGGAAGGAAGAAATCTGGAACGTCTCGAATTGTCTCGCGCATCACGTTGTTTTCCAGTCTCCGGGCTCTTAGAATTCGACATCAGACTTTTCAGATCTTTGATTTTGACGACCCCGTTGTCGCTGGAATAAGCAACAGGATCCGCGTACGAAGTCGCTGGCAGAAGCTAGTCTATAATATTTATGTATTTAGAAATATATAAGTATGTTTATCAGTTGTCTAGTACTCATATCATAAGCTCTGCTTAGTTTGGGACTAGATGGCGCTGTGTGAAAAGTTGTGGGGTATTATTATATATTAATAAATGTAAATCCAACTAAAGTTAGCCCACATGTGTGCCACACACGCCGATCTGGGCGCGTCGTTCTCCATACATTTTATATGGAAACTAGACTAGTAGAGCTACACTTGATCCACGCCTAGCGATGTCGTTCTACGTACAAATCAGGCGTGTTACACGTCTGCGTCGGTCTAACGTAGTTCTAGCTTTTATAATGCCCTGACTTTCAAATTAATATAACCTCACAGTACCTACCCAAACTATGCGTGCAGATATTCTATGAGCAGTAAGACTACAAGGGTTTATCTAGGAAATCATCTTGTGTTGTAATATTTGGTTATCTGAGAAATGATCTATTGACTTCACTCACTCTTGGGTGGAATGAAAGAGCGTTTCAGATTTTTACGGACTAAAACGAACATGGGTCCTTCAGTTGTCCCATTTGGACCACCGCTTCTTAAATTCCCGTGACTACAAAATTACAGCCGAGACTAACGGCACAAGAAAGATAGGTACAGAAGACAATCTCATGTATGTACTTCCCACCGTCGATGCGGGCTTGTGGACGGCGAGTCATGGGTAGCTCGCTGTCCGACCGTCCGGTAACTGTTTGGACCGAGCTCTAGACGCCGACGGCGCGCACTGTTCCCGCGCGCCTCAAGGAGTTGTCAGCAACAGTTGGGTAGAAGCCTACTGGGGCCAGGGTAAACTGAAAGGGAACTCGAGCTACGGTATGATGGCTAGAAGGAACGAGGTGGATTTTTAGTCAGTAAGAGTCTGACACTATCTCCCGCTCCGCCCAAGAGCGGAGGTTGTCATTGAATGATTTTTCCCACCATAAAAAAATGTATGTACTTCACTTTTTGTACCTACGCTCAATATAAATTATCCTAAGTTATAAGAAGAAATGATATGTATTTTGTATTTATGTTGTTATAAATAAATTTCAGGACTGACCATTGAACTTGGCACCCATTTAGATCTCACTTCTTTTGTCATTGAAGTCAGCAACCAAGGCATATATCATAATATATTGAACTTTGCTCTCATTTCAAATTTATGTTTTTGATGAGATATTATAATTCTGCGCACCGTAGTCTAATCCAGTTAAATTGAACTGACGGAAGCATAGAGTCTCTAACTGAATCCTAGACAGAGGAGCGGAGAATTACGTAGGTACTCGTACCTACTGGACCTATATATAGCCTTTTATTTACAGTTAATAGCAGGAACAACACGTTTATTTTCAATATGCGTAATAAAATGTACAGTTAGGAGCAAAAATGAATAAATAGAGATGGATTTAATTCCACCAAGTCCGTTCCATCATCGGACCTCAAGACGTACGGCGTTGCGCCACCGGTACATGGTGGACATCCCATCCATACGTACAAAGCGTTTTGGGAATACATTCATTATGCGTACAGCCAAGGAGTGGAATTCCCTGACGGAGTCTGTGTTTTCTGATAACTATAACCTAGGGGTCTTTAAGTCAAGAGTCGGGTGAGATAGTGGTCCAGCGTGAGCCTATACATTATAAAAAAAAGGATATCATATTGATATACCGTATTTATTTATTTTTGTACCCCAGCTGCAATTCTGTCCCTAAGGAGATAATGGGAGGTAAGATTTTAGAACAATCTGCAACCAGGGCAGGCGTCGGCCCAAACTGGCCACATCAATTTTGCTAAACCGCTTGGTTACCTGACGGCCGACGGCGAGCTACGTATGGTTCACCATCCGTGCCTACGGTGGCTAGTAGTCGACTTACGACTACCGACGACGACGGGGCGCTACCAGCAGGTGTCAGAGCGTGATTATTCTCTGTGTTTCATGGTTTCGGCCGCATCCTTTGCTTATATCACTTCTTTGCAGCCTGGCCTGAACCAGGGCCGGATGCGAGAGGTCTCTGCCATCGATCGCCTCCACAGGGATACGGCGGTACTCCACCCAAGCAGAACAGTCTTCGACCGTACGTTACGTGGCCATCCGGGCAATCAGGAAATTTAAAAAAATCTTTCAGTGTTGGTTGCTATAATAGCTGTTCCACACATACACAAAAGTGTATGCTGTATACTGCACTCATAATAGTGACTGCCAGGAATTTTTTCCCGCTATATTCGACACAAAAACCTTTCGAAGCAACTGTGTCCGGTACAGGCCTGCGTTTGGCGGAAAGTCAAAACGCCGTGACACCTTTGTGGCTACTCTTGTGGGGCTTTTATACACCCTTTGAAAAGTACCCACAAAGGCCAGGCTCGATAGTAGCTTGCTCTTTCTGAACTTGACACTTGATAAATGCACAAAAGCGTGAAGGCAAAGGAAATAAAAATACATGAAATTGCACTGACAACGTGTGCTACTGTTATGGTGACAACTTGATGCCTTAACAAAGGGTGTCTCAGTGTTACAAAGAGAGTTACAGGACTGTTGTCATCATTAGCGTCATAGATTACATTAATAATGAAGCAAGCCACTAACGACATAATAAGTTTGTTACTGCATTGTTGGGGTATAGTAGTACATTATGATGCACCAATATTGCTTAACCCGGAGGTAATTACGTGATTAACGTCATGGTGAACTTGTGCTTAATTAAACTTATGTGATCATTATAATGGACACGTTAATTTGGTTTTAAGTACGTTATCTTCACGTGCTTGTTGCAACGCGGGACATAACCATATTACAGTATCTTTCTTTTATCGATCTACTAGCTGTTGATCCCAGCGGCTTCGCCCGCGTGATAACAGAAAATTATCCCAAAGGAACATACTTCCGGGATAAAAAGTATTCTATGTCCTATTCCAGGGCATGGTCTATCCGTGTACCAAGTTTCATCAAAATCAGTTTTGCCATCTAAGCGTGAAGACGTATGAAATAAACAAACAAACTCACTTTCACTTTTATGATATTAGTAAGGATATTAATGCCTTTTATGTCTGTTTGTGACAATGAAAAATTGTTGGTTTCAATCACGATTATTGGCTCTGAGACCTGCCTGTTTATGATAATGGTTCATCAAATATCTGATGGCAATAACAAGGCATCTAACGTCTTTTCTTTGTTTACTAGATACAGACTTTTAGAAACGGCTTCGACTTACAAGTTACATGGTGTGGGTTCGAATTAAGGTAGAATCTTTGTTTGGTGCAATTTTATCATCATTGCTTTCGATACCGTGAAAGATAACATCGTAAGGAAACTGGCATGTCATAGAATTATAAACTCGAAGATGTGTGGCCCGCGTGGTATTGTGAGAGATAGTGTGTGAGTATTATATGAATATAATTCAACAGTCTATTAATAATAGTAAAAACCTCAATTCGCTGATCATACTACAGTTACTTATACTTCTATAAAAACAAAATTCTTAATCTAATCTAATCTTACTCTCTAAATAAACATAATTGTACCTACAACCACTTAGGTTGTCTTTTGACATAGGCCTCCCCCATTTCTTTCCAGTAATCTCTGTCACGAGCTATCCTCCTCCATCCTTTAGGCAAATCATCCTCCCATCTTATAATTTGACCTCCTTTCAGTCTTTTTTCGTTTCTATGTTACCGATCTAGTACGTCCTTCGTCCATTTTTTCAGTCTTATAATATAAGTAGGTAAATTAAAAGGTTTCCTGTCTGATCCCTTGATAGAATGGCATGAATAATTAATTAATATTGAAATTAAACGACTAGTCGCCTCTTCGTGGCTGGGCTTTACTATGAGCTAGGCTATGGCAGTGCTGCCAGCGCTCGAGGAACTTTTTCCATTATCAATGTGAATAAATTTTGTAATAGGCTTCATTTTGTATATAATATACTAGCATTTGCCCGCGGCGTCGCCCGCGTACCTTAAAAATAGCCTTTGTCACTCAGGAAAATAGCAGCTTTCTATCGGTGAATAATTTTAGCCGTCTACAAAGATAGGTAATCTTTGTAGACGGCTAAAATTTTTACCTAAATTATTCCTACAAACAAAAAACCAAATTTTACCTCTTTATTATTTTAGTGTAGATTTATTATTTACAGTTTATATATCTATTATTTAAGTCATTTTTAGTTTAGTTAACCGATAAATAATATTTTTACACTAGCTTTTGCCCGCGACTTCGCTCGCGTTAAATTTGGGGTAACACGTTTCCTCTTATTTTTTCCCGACATCTTCAACAAATATCGTTAATAAATGATATACTAAATCCTTCCTCGAGAATCAGTAATTTTTGAGTTTGTTGCCAAGAGACAGACAGACAGACGCGGCGGGGGACTTTGTTTTATAATATGTATTGAAACAATATCGCTCGCCATACAAATTAATCCTAAGATACGAAAATATGAAATTTGATTTATTATCTTCGTCTTCGTCGCGTGTCCATTGAATTGTATAGCGAGCGATAATATATTATAGCATTTAATATAGGATAAAAAGTACCTACCCAGTTTAGTGCCTAGGATATTAAAGAATAATTATACTAAGTTTCATCGTAATCGAACCAGTAGTTTTTGCGTGATGCCTGAACAAACAGACAGGCAGACAGACAGACACACAGACAATTTTTTTTTAAATTACATTTTTGGGTTTGGTGTCGGTCTAGTAACACCCATTGCCATGCCATTTATTTTTTTTTATTTTTAATATACAGAATTTTCACTTCTACAGATTTACTATAAGTAATAGAAGATTTAAATAAAATAAAGGACCGAACCGCCTTTACCTGTGATGACATACGATTTAGACATAGATGGAAAGTCGAGATAGTATTATATGTTGCTTTGATCACTTACTAAACAAAGAAGGTTACACTCAGAGGCTTGGTGGATCTTGTGTTCACCCTGCGTAGACGAATATTTCTGATAGTAAACAAATTATACTATTGATGATGTTATACCCAATACCTTTTAGCACTTCCTTCATGGCCTGAAAGTAGGTAAGTATTGAAGTTTTATGTAAACTTCCTGCCATTCAAACATCGCTGTTTAGAATAAGATAAATATGAAACTAATATGAACTGGCTTGCATGCATAAAACACACCTTTTGCTCAAAGACTGCATACTAGGTGTGAGAAAAGTGTGTCATCTTTGCAATTGGAACATTTGCATCTGAATCACTGAAATGTTCCGAAACAGTGATAATATATCATTTGGAACATCGGCTCAAAAGATACAAACGGAACATTTGGAACGTCGGTTCACAAGGTACAAACGGAATATTTAGCTGATTGGAATATCGGCTCATAAGTTAAAACGGAACATTTGAAACATTGACTCACAAGATACCTACGGAAGATTTGGAATATCGGCTCAAATGATACAAACGGAACATTTGAAACAACGACCCACAAGATACAAACGGAACATTTGGAATAACTCGATGGCTCAAAAGATACAAACACAGACTCTGACTGTTGAAGGCTAGAAGGAACGGGATGGGGTTTTTAGTCAGTAAGAGTCTGACACTATCACCCGCTCCGCCCAAGAGCGGGTTTTGTCATAAGATGATTTTACCCATCAAAAAAAATAAAGACTGACTGTTATCAATCGTGATCTGATACGTTGCGTCACACTAAAAGTTTTAATTAATTTAATTTTGATTTTAAAATAATTATACAGCAGATGTTTTTAGTTCAGGTCAATAATTATATTACACTATGTACATTTTAATTTTTAAAAGACAGCTGGTCACTTAAAGTAAAGAATGTTTCAGTGTTCAAATTGTACCAAATGATGCATTTAAAACATTACTGATGTTTCAATCTTTCAGAACACTAAAATGTTTCGGAACAGTGAGTCGGTTCAGTAAAGAGTTACACACGCCTACTGCATAACGCTAACTGCTACAATACCTACCTATCTAGTTATTAGATGATTGTATCAGGGAAGTTTTTCTTTTCTATTGAAAATCGAACCATGCAAAAAATGTGATGGACGCGGATAACGTTTACTCTGTCACGAAATTTAAAAAAAAACATGAAATAATGTTTTTTACTTGTTTTTTTTTTTCTTATTTAAATGAAGTCTCTGGAATAATAGAGTGTATTTTACTTACAGGTAAGTTTAAAAGATAATTGAGAAATTTAAAAATTGGAAGCCGAAATACGATATATTACCAAAAATCTTCGCGGAGTCAGGGATTGTCCCCCATTTATTACTTTCATTTTTATGAATATTGAAACGACAAAATAATAAGAAAAGCCTTTGTTTTTTTTAATAATAAATGTATTTGGGCTGAATGGTGCTTGTGTATGAATCATGTTCGTGAACGAGAGCCGTCAGTTGGAGCTAATCATTTGTTAGCTGTTTCGGTTTTCTTTATTTGTTTTTTTTTTGCTCTAGACGCTTTTATTGCGCAAGAATTTCTACATTTTTTCACACACACACACATATATATATAATAATAATATATAATATATATATTATAATTAATATATATATATATATATAATTTATTATGTATAATTTGAACATTGACGCCGTAATCATGTAACTAATTAATTACTTATATAAAAGAGTACTCGTCAAGTTTCTTGCCCCTTCTTCTCTATAGAAAAAACTTAAGTTTTGGAACGTGCAAATAACTACTTTTTATTATCTTTTTTGTGACTGATCGGCCTTGACTATTCGAAAGTGTCTATAAATGGTTTAAATGAAATAAATACTTTGAATTCGACTCTAGAATTCTGTGAAATCAGGTTAAAATTATTATAAAGATAAACTCCTGGTCAATAAAATTAAATTCTTGGAATATAATATTTCAGATGCCCATAGTGACTACAAGCCATCAAATGGACCGCCAGATAATTTGCAGATATAATATTAACAATAATATGAAAATATTACAATCAGAAACTATTATATATAATCGTCAAGCCAGTATAACTTTATTTGTAATCTGTTTCAGGGATTTAAAGTAACATCATTCTCAAATTGATTGACGTATTCGAGCTGTAATTGATTTCTGTAAAAGTTGACGATAACTCAATTGTGGCAAATTGAATTGCTTGGAGGGAGCAACACAAGCGAGTTAGGTATAACGGAAAATTATATTTATGAAAAACATTTAGCACCGCTACAAACAAACGGAATATTAGTCTGATATTTAGGATATTTCTTATTATTAAAATGTGTTTCGTGTAGATACTTGTTATGTACTAGCTTCTGTCAGCAGCTTCGCCCGCGTAAAAGTAGTCTTCTCGGTTCTCGCGCCGAGCCTTGGTTGAGACCATAGTCTGGAACGAGGAGCAGTGGCAGACGTTCGCCTCCTTCTGCGAAGCAGTAATGCTAGCAAAAGAGGAGGCCGACAGCATCAGGCAGCCCTCTCCGCCGCCACCGGGATTCCGATCCTGATTTCCGGCCACCGTAGACGCGAGCTCGCGGACTGCGAGCCATGGGTAGCTTGCTGTCCGACATCCGGTAGCTGTCCGCTGTCCGGTAGCTGTCTGGACCGAACCCAAGACGTCGACGGCGCACACTGTTCCTGCGCGCCACAAGGAGTTGTCAGCAACAGGAGTGGCCCAGCTGTTTGAAGCCTACTAGGGCCAGGGTTATCCGAAAGGAAATTCGAGCCCCGGTATGAAGAGGCTAGAAGGAACCGTGGGTTTTTAGTCAGTAAGAGTCTGAAACTATCTCCCGCTCCACCCAAGAGCGGGGGTTGACATTAGATGATATTTCCCACCAAAAAAAAATGCTTCTCTGTACAAACTTTGGATCCCTGGGTCATCTCTAAGGTTAGTGCAAAACACGCACACTGGACACTAGTCCAGTTAACGCTTATGAGATCTTTTTAAAATTCATAAGTACTTAGGCCACAGAATGCCACAAACATATTAAATTTATAAGTATAAAGGTCTAATGGTTTCTACAAGAAATATCGTAAATGTACTATTGTTAGAGCAGCATCAGTCAACTAAAGTTTCTTAATGAAAACAAATAAAACTGTAAATATAAGAAACGGCAATAAAGATTGAACAATAAATATTTATAGCACATTATCATATTGTATTACGATATTAGTAAGGGCATTTTTATAATATTCGTTGCTCATTAGTTTATGGTTTTTTATGGAGTAGGAAGTTCCCATTTGTTCGGGCTTCAACTCTTGTACCTATCCTACCACCGTCAGCGGCACTGTGAATTCTTCCTAGCTAAAAATCCCTACTAAGGAGTTATAATATAACACTGTTTCTTCTCTTTCATCTCTCTCTTTCTCTCTCATACTCATTCAGTAAGAAAAAAATTACAATTGGGTCAGTATTTTTTGACATTGGCGTATCCAGGCTTATTTTTGAATGTGAGGAGGCGATTTTTTAGCCTGATTTTTGTGCGAAGTTATCAGTATTTTGACACCTATCAGTGGCCGGCAAGCCGGCCGACCACCGGGCTGGGGGCAGGTCCTGCGACCCCCCCGCCAAGGCCAAGGGCAAGGCCCGCAGGCCCATCCCCGCCGAAGTCCTCGCCGCCGCAGCCGCCTCGTTGGCCGCCGCCGCAATCGCCGCCGCACCCGCCGCCGCGGCAGTGTCCCCTAGGGGGGCTCGGGAGGAGACCGTAATGGAGCGTCAATAACGGCCCCATTACGTCTCCTCCAGGCGAATATCAACCACTGCGCCCCCGCTCAGGATCTGTTGCTCCAGAGCATGGCGCAGTGGTTGATCAATATCGCCGTGGTCACCGAGCCGTATTTTGTCCTGCCCAGTGGTGACTAGGTTCAGGACCTGGACGGCTCGGTGACCTTAATTAAGTCGGCCGCCGCCGATACCCCGCCCCCCGAGTCCGTCACAAGGGGGCGGGGTTGCGTGGCAGCACGGTTCGGGGACATCGCCGTGGTTGGCGTCTACCTGTCCCCGAGCCGATCTCTCGACGAACTGCACGTCTCCCTGATGGAGCTAAATTCCGTCGTCGCTGGGTTCGGTTCCCTCCCCGTGGTCGTTTGCGGGGACTTCAATGCCTGGAACACGGCTTGGGGTTCCCGGTTCACGAACCAGAGGGGTCGGATGGTGGAGGACTGGGCCTTGGAGCTGGGCCTGGTCGTACTGAACCGGGGTTCTGTCCCCACGTTGGTGCGGATGCGGGGCGAGTCGGTGGTGGACATTTCGTTCGCCAGCCCCGCTCTGTCGCCGCGTGTCGTCGACTGGCGCGTGATGGAGGAGGTGGAGACGTACTCTGACCACCGGTACATCCGGTTTGACGTCTCCGCCGAAACCTCGGCCGCGCCGGTCCGACAGAGCCCTTGCGGTCCGCGGTGGGCGCTTAAGCAGATGGACCGGGAGCTCCTCCTGGAAGCCGCGACGGTACAGGCCTGGGTGCAAGCACCGGACAGGCCTGTCGACATCGACGTCGAGGCGGAGTGGTTTCAGGAGGCCATGTCGCAAATTTGCGATGCGGCAATGCCCCGTGTCCGTCCAGGACGAGCTAAGCGCCAGGTGTACTGGTGGTCGCCGGAGATCGGCGCCCTGCGCAACGCGTGCAATCACGCGCGACGCCGGTACGCCAGGCACTGCAGGCGTCGCATCCGCCCGCCGGATGCGGAGGCCAGAGAGGCGGAGCTGTATGAGGGATACAGAGAGGCAAAACGCACCCTCCGAACGGAGATCAAGCGGGCCAAACTCGAGGCCCGCAACGTGTGGCTGGGGTCTCTGAACGCGAACCCGTGGGGGCGCCCGTACAAGTTGGTACGGGACAAGCTTCGCCCCTGGGCTCCGCCGCTGACCCAGAGTCTCCGGCCCCAACTCGTGGAGGGTGTGGTTAGCACTCTGTTCCCTGCGCGGGGGGAACACTCCCCCCCGCCCATGGCTCCGCCTCCGCCAGCAGTGTCTGACGCGGATCGCAACAGCGACGACGACGACAATGCTCCAGAAGTGACCGAGGTAGAGTTGAGAGTGGCGGTGCGAAGGCTGAGTGCCAAAAACACCGCCCCAGGACCCGACGGCTTGCCAGGGAAAGCCTGGGTCCTGGCCATGGAGGCTCTCGGGCCTCGACTGAGAGGGCTCTTTAGCGCATGCCTGGAGAGGGACCAGTTCCCACTTCGTTGGAAGACGGGAAAACTGGTCCTCATAGCGAAGCCAGGGCGCCCTGCGGACTCTCCGTCCGCATACCGGCCCATTGTGCTGCTCGACGAGGTGGGCAAGCTCTTTGAAAGAGTGATTGCAAACCACCTCGTCGTGCGGCTAACACGGGTGGGGCCGGACTTGTCGGACGGACAGTTCGGCTTTCGCAGGGCGCGCTCTACAATAGACGCCATCATGCGCGTGCGAGCCCTCACGACAGGGGAAGCGGTGCCCCAGGGTAGGTGTGTCGTGGCAGTGTCCTTGGACATTGCCAACGCCTTCAACTCCCTGCCCTGGAGTACGATCCGGAGAGCACTCCGGTACCACCGGGTGCCCGAATACCTCTGTCTAGTGGTCGAGGCGTACCTGTCAGACAGGTACATTGTCTACCCCGGTCACCAGGGAGACTCGAGAGATGTCGTGCGGTGTTCCGCAGGGGTCGGTTCTAGGCCCACCCTTGTGGAACATCGGCTACGATTACGTGCTGCGCGGTGACTTCCCTGACGGGGTCAGCGTGGTTTGCTACGCAGACGACACGCTGATCCTAGCGCAGGGAGAGTCGCACCAGGCGGCGGTCGCTCTAGCGACACGCGGGGTTGCGATAGCCGTTGGTAGGATCCAGGAGTTGGGACTCGAGGTGGCGCTGCACAAATCCGAGGCAATGTGCTTCCACGGCCCTCGGAACGCGCCACCATCGGACTCCCAGCTTACGGTAGGAGGAATTCGCATCGGCGTCGCGTCGACGATGAAGTACCTGGGACTCGTTCTCGACAGCCGATGGAATTTCGGAGCACACTTCCGACGTTTGGCTCCCAAACTCAACCGGGCCGGGGCTGCTCTCAAGCGGCTCCTGCCCAACCTTGGGGGTCCAGACGCCTCCTGCCGGAGGCTCTACGCGGGGATCGTTCGGTCCATGGCCCTCTACGGGGCGCCGGTGTGGGCGCCGTCGCTGGCAAAGCGACCGGCGTCCATACTGAACGCCTGCCAGAGGGTCATGGCAATACGGATGGTGCGGGGTCACCGCACGATCTCCCGCGAAGCGGCGAGCCTTCTGGCTGGCCTACCACCGTGGGATCTGGAGGCAACAGTCCTTGCACACATGCACGACATGCGCGTGGAGATGCAACGCCGGGGTGAAAGTCCACTGCCGCAACATGTCAAGGCATGGCGGACAGAGCTCCGGCGGGATCTCATGGTGAAATGGCGTCAACGGCTATCGCAACCCAGTGCTGGGCACGCCACGATTATGGCGGTAAGTCCCCTCTTTGAGGCGTGGCTGGAAAGACCTCACGGCGTCCTTACCTTCTGCATGACGCAGGTCCTCACCGGACATGGCAAGTTCGGGAGGTTTCTGCATCGGATTCAAGCGGAAGAGACGCCCGGGTGTCGCCACTGTGCGCAACGCCCGGAGGACACGGTGGAGCACACCGTCGAGGTGTGCCCTGCCTGGGCGGAGCATCGCCGTGCCCTCGTGGGGGCGATCGGCGGCGGAGACCTCTCGCGCCGGGCCCTGGTCGAAGCCATGGTCCGGAGCGAGGAGGAATGGCAGGCGGTCGCCTCCTTCTGCGAAGCAGTAATGCTAGCAAAGGAGGAGGCCGACCGCATCAGGCAACGGCGCCCTCGCCGCCGTCGCCGGGATTCCGATCCCGATTTCCGGCCACCGTAGACGCGGGCTCGCGGACGGCGAGCCATGGGTAGCTCGCTGTCCGATCACCCGGTAATGGACCGAGTCCAAGACGTCGACGGCACGCACTGTTCCCGCGCGCCTCAAGGAGTTGTCAGCAACAGGAGGGGCCCAGCTGGGTCGAAGCCTACTGGGGACAGGGTTGTCCGAAAGGGGGCTCGCGCCCCGGTATGAAGGCTAGAAGGAACGGCGCGGGGTTTTTAGTCAGTAAGAGTCTGACACTGTCTCCCGCTCCACCCAAGAGCGGGTTTCGTCAAAGATGATTTTCCCCGTCGACAAAAAAAAAAAAAACACCTATCAGTGTATTTCGGATTGACTGACCCAATACCTATTTCTGGGGTAGGCGCAAGACCACACCAGGACACCTAGGACCCCAGGACCTGCTCGGTGGATGGGTGACAATCTTAACATATGGAGATTGCCTCGGAAAGCTTGTTAAGCAGTTAGTCCCGAGTGTCACTTGCAGATCTTTGACAGTCGTTAGCGACCTTCAGAAGCCAGGAAAGACATCAGGGGCCTTACTTTAACGTGTTAAATGTCAAACTTGCAAGTGAAAAAAAGGGACAAAGCTATTCACACACAGACCCATTACTAGACAGGTGTTTAAAGTGTTGTATAGCTCCATCTCTTTCATTTAAGTCGTCAAATAGATCGCGTTAAGAGTTCCTGGTAGAACCTTTGTCTTGCTATAAGTATCGTGTTACCCAGTTACTGGGATTTGGAGGTCAGACTGGCAGTTAAGTAAAATATTAATATTTTAAAAAAATCTGAAGAAATCAACAGATCAATTGATATATCAGTACTTTTGAAGATTACCTTTTACAAACCTATAAACAAGGAGCTGTAGTGGGCCAGTGGTAACGACCTTGATTTGGGAGTGGGTTCAGAACCAGACACGTTGTTTTTTGTGTAATTTTTTTCATCACCAGTGTTCTCAAAACATAACGGTAAATGAAAACATCGTGAGGGAACCGGTATGTCCCAGAACCAATTCGAAGAAAAGTTACACTTACCAACTCGCACTGGGCCAACAGCTTATCCCTTCCAGATGCAGCCTGAGCCCCCAGCAGTGGGAACATTCTAAGGCAAATTATGCTGCTATCAAATAAGGCGCTAAACAGTTTTAATTCTTTATGATATGATATCAATGTGATCTGACCATTACATATTTACTGTATGGACTTTGAAAGAGACTGACCCCTGAGTTTGTTTCGGTGTTTCTTCTCAGGGTAGTCAGCTAGAAAACACCGGCCTCATCTCATTTAAACTGACGAAAGAAAAGGGAGTTAGTGATAGTTTGACGTGTGACAGGACAGAATGGAAGAAAAAAAACGCGTTGCGCCGACCCCAAATAATATGGGATAAGAGCAGAAAGAAGAAGGAGAAGAACCAAGACTACGCAGGTCTTGTTTGCAGTCATACAACGTCAGAATACACCTAAACCATCGCAAGCAGACTGCACCGTCACAAAAAAACTACCACTTTTCGCAACAAAAACTATCTAATCGTGCCACCGACTGAATTTAAATAAAAGAAATGTATCGAAATTGAATTAACATACGGTTAATAACTTTCGATTCTCAACTAAATTACTTTTGGAAGTTGAAATACATAATCGTATATATTATAGTAAAAATACATCAAAATCAGGACTAGAACAAGGTCGGTTTTATAAATATATATTACACTTTCTAAAACCAGAAAGAACTGTGTCTTAAGGTAGACGATCGAATCTGACGCATCTATATAAGCTATAAATCATATTTTATGGCATACTAGAGTTACTAGTTTTTTACCGCGATTTTGTTCCAATCCTGCAACGTATTTTTCGTAAAATAAACTTACTAGCTTGTGCCAGCAGCTTTGCCCGCGTGAAAGTAGGTTTCTCCACTCAGTAACCCCGTTTCATTCCTATAAAGTCTAAATTTTAGAAAATCTTTGTGAAAAATTCAAGGTTCTTCTCCCAATAGTTTAGCTCGTGTGTTGATAAGACCGTCAATCAGTTTCTCCTTTTATAGACAGGGTTATTTGTAAAACACTAACAACCTTGCATGACTGACTAGGTATATTACTAACATCACAAACGAAAACTTTTGTTCTATGACTTTTTACAAAATACTAAAGAATTTTTACAAAATACTAAAGACTGTTTACATTTACCAAAAACAGACCTTCAAGATTTCGTTGTTCTGTCTAACACATTTCAATTCTGTATTTTGCTGTACCCACCTACACCTTCTAAGCACGATCCCCGCTACCCTCCGCAATTGTACTATCGCTTGCTTCGCATAGACTTCGTAATATTTAGAACGTTCAGTTTAAATATTTTTATTTTTGTGATATCTGATAATCTATGATGAAAATCTGATAAACTAAAATATGATAAATTTAAAAAAGTCCGAACAAAAATGGTTGTTTATGATATTCTTAACGTAGTGCTGAGAGATTGCTTGTGTTTTACAAATAGCCCTGTATATATAGATGATTGTGTAACTGTATGAACGCTGAACGATGAGCATGTGTATTACTTATGTGTCTATTAACACCTCAGTTCAAATCATCAAAAAAGAGTAACGTAACAACAAATTCACAGTTTTCAGATTTATTCCTAAACTTGCGCTTTGTTGTTGCTTTATGCCAAATTTCAGGATTCGGGATCAACGGAAAAACCCCTATGAATTTTGATTTCCTCGAGAGTGTTGAAATATATGTTTTTTGCCACATAAACCGAAGTATCTTATTTTCTCGTTACCTTACAAGTTTGATTTTTTTACAGCTTCAAGAGTCCGCAAACCTGAGTAAGTATATGGTTTTACTTTCAACTCGATACCTCCACACGTTCTCGAAATAAAGAGTCTTGGCAGTCAGACAGACAGACAGACGACACCAAAGTGATCTTATAAGGGTTCCTTTATTCCTTTTAGGTACGGAACCCTAAAAATGCATGAAGATTCGTGCAGTAGTTTTTGATTTCATTGCGAACAGACGGACAGACCGTTGTTTTGTATATTTTATTATTGTAAAAATTATCTGCTACAAACAAACAGTTTGTCTCATATTAACATTTATTTAGATTATATCTCAAAGCATTTAGTTTTGAGCACAGACTGATAATTATATATTTCAGATTGACCTCAATGCCATAGCAATGTGAAAAACGGATAATTTAACAGTATAGGTGCTATTATAATAAACAAATAATCCTCTTTGTATTAGAAATAGCAATAACGGTCCCAGTAATATTCAATTAGATGCTTGTAAAGATGCCTTAAACCGGAAGAAGTCTGTTGTCTCGCAACCAGTTCATCGGCATCTTCCACAGAGAGGAACCGTTCCAAAACCTGTTTATGTTTGTTATTTGTTTATATATAAGTATTATAATATATTCACGTGAGGGTAGACTAATCACGTGTTGTCAGTTGGTCACGGTGACAAAGTCACTACATTGTCACCGTGACTTTGGACAGAAAAGTCACCGTGACTATAGTCAGCAGTGCGCGCTAAGTCTAAATATCTGCTAAAATATAGATGTTACTTACATGGTGTTTTTTTTACTTTGGAAGTCATCAAATAACTTTTCCCGCTTTAGGGCTGAGCGCGAGGACCTCTCAGATTTTTACAGACTAAAACCACACCCGTGTTCCTTCAGTAACCCTTTGCGTTCGAAGACCAGACTTCCCTTTCAGAAGTCAACCCATGGTCACAGTTAGCTTCGGTCCTGCAAGCCGATGAGCCTCTAAGCAATGTCAGCTAAACCGAAGGAGTCCACTTTCGGTCATCGTGACATTGCTTAGAAGTTATTGCTTACGCGCCAATGACGACTCCGGCTCTGTTCCGACGGTTACCGGACGGCCAGACGGCGAGCAACTCATTGCTTGTCGTCAGCAAGGTTAAGTCAGGGTCGGGGTCCCTAGTGAGATGTTATATCATTACATGGTAACAATCCAAGTGTAAGGACCTCAAATAAAAATCTTTTTTTTTATTGATTTAAACTAGTACTTGACTGCGATCTCACCTGATGCAAGTGATGCAATCTCTGATGGTGAGGCGCACTAGCTTATTAAGAGCCTATTCACTCTAGCCTTGAAGACATCTAATTAAAATTGAACGGGAAGACCGCAGCTGGGAAACTGTTCCAGTCTTTTGACGGACGCGGTATAAACGACGAGTGAAGTACATGTCTTCGAATTTTTGGTTCTAGGACATGCCGGTTCCTCACGATGTTTTCCGTCACCGTTTTGAGAGCAGTGGTGATGAAATAAATTACACAAAGTAATGCGCCTGGCTGGGTTCGAACCCGCGGCCGGTTCGTAAGTCGGGGCCGTCATCACTCGGCTACGACTGCTCATTTGGTTAACCTTTTATTAAATACAATATCACTCACAGAATACAAATTCTCTTGCAATAACCATATTTAAGATACCTTTAAAATGTATTATGTGGTATGATTTTAATAGTGTCAGGTATAGTATTAAATATGCCACCGACCACACATTGCTTACCTATTTTTACCATATAGGCTTCAGGCTACAGGCTTTCCACGTGTCATCCAGGTCATAACACGGATTAAATTGCAAGCCACGCTACAGGATAAATGATAAAACTCAAATTGTTATGGGACAAAATGCAAGCTGCGTTACAGGACAAACTCAAGCCACGTTACAGGATAAAATACTTACAAGCTTTGCTTACAGGATAAAATACAAGCCTTGCTATAGGATAAAACTCAAACCATGCTACAGGATAAAACTCAAACCATGCTACAGGATAAAACTCAAACCATGCTACAGGATAAAAACTCAAACCATGCTACAGGATAAAACTCAAACCATGCTACAGGATAAAAACTCAAACCATGCTACAGGATAAAACTCAAACCATGCTACAGGATAAAAACTCAAACCATGCTACAGGATAAAACTCAAACCATGCTACAGGATAAAACTCAAACCATGATACAGGATAAAAAACAAGCCACACTAAAGTATAAAATATCGTTAAAGTTATCAAATTAGTAGAAAAAAAAGTAATAGTAATGAATAAAAAAAAGCGAAAGTGATTATTTAGTTACGTTGCTCTTTGGCGGCGAATTTGGAGTGATAAACTGGATCCGTATTCATTAAACCTAAAACTCTAATAAGTTAGTCGTTAGTCGAGGTTTGTAAAAACATAGGTTGGGTCGAAATTAACGATTATACCCACTAGCGCCTTATTCCTACGGCAGAAACTACAAGATATTAAATGTTTCAATACGTCTTTTTTCTAAATGTGGAAAAATTTTCCTATTGTTCTTTCATTTTCCACTTCTTTTTTTTAGTTTGTGTACCATTTAATATGCGTATATGAATATTTATATACTTATTATATTCATTAGTTTTTGTAATGTCATTTATACAAAATTATTTTTAGTACCTATATGTGAAACCTGAATGTAGTTTGTTCAGAATCAGTGACTGGTTCGATTCTAATAATTTTTGCACCTTTATATACTATTTTAGTCAAAAATGTTTAAAAAATGTCACAAGTTGGACACCACTGATCCTAAGGACAAATCAGGTAACGGCAGGTCATATATGGCATCAGATGGCAATACTACCCCATAGTTGCCCGAATGACCCGATGACCATGTATTATTATTATTATTTTATGTATATTTATTTATCTCAGGACCCTGAGGTCCTGGACCTTTGGAAGGCGTACGAGGAGCCGAAACCTACTCGCAGAGGCCCTTTTGGACGCTTTTTATTATTATATCGTCAATCAGGAACTGGCTACGAGTATCATTCATCAGGTATTATAACTTTGTGTTTTTTTATAATGTAGTTTTGTTTTGTACATAGATTTTTATATAACATTACAGGTATTTCAGGTTTCGCATTATATACTAAAAATAAGGTTGTATAACCGTCTAAAAGTAACAGTCCCTAGCTTCAGATGGAACAGTTCACATCAAGCCCGCTTCTTGATTTTTCACGGTGTGATTTTTACAAAATAGTTCGAAAATCATATTGTGGGTGTTCTAGGATCTACCAAAAAAAAAAACTATAATTCGAAAAACAAACAGCTAGGTATCTCTGACTACATAATTAATATTGTTGTCTTCAATTATCCCACAGATGGTGTAAAAAGTAGAGTATGGCAACACGGGGATAAAGCTATCTTTGTCTTGGGCGGCTTAAATTCCCCATTTCATTTAGGTTTCTATATGAAATGGGAAATTCATCTCCCTTGCTAGGCTTCGCGAGTTAATTATATAAAATCCTCACTGCCAACCTTTGTTTCGTATGAAATTTAATATGCCGCCGCGACTTTAAGACATGCTTTTTTATCCCCTAGTCACATAATTTACTATAAGTTCATTTTGATACACAAAAACATTCTAGAGTCGTTTTCATCAGCGTCTTAGGTTGTTACTCTACTCCTATTGGTCCTGGGCTCCTGGCGCGATATACGTAGCTGGGGATCCTTGCGTGATCAAATCAAAAATGAAGATAAAGAAGAACTAAAGTTGACCCAACTGCAACTGAAACCCATTGCCGGCGGCATATGTCGGCACATATGCCGCCGGCAATGGGCAGGGCATTTTGCTCGAAGACCAGTTGACCGTTGGGGCTGAAAGGTTCTGGAGTGGCGACCGCGTACCGGAAGACGCAGCGTTTGGAAGGCCTCCAACAAGGCGGACTGATGACTTGGTGAATGTTGCGGGAAACCGATGGCTGCGAGACGCACAGGAATGTTCGTTGTGTCGGCCTATGACCAACAGTGGACGTATATCGGCTGAAATAATCATGTTGATGATGATGTAACCTTACTTGTTATATGGGCGGTCTAACACAAAAAGATTTTTTCAATTTGAACTAGTAAGGGAAGAAATTAACGGAAGATTTTCAATTAATTCATTAAACCCCAAGCTAACGCACTTCGCACTCCCATTGTGTTTCTATCGTGTCTCTAATACGGGTATTTGAAAAGTTAAATAGAAAAGTTTTTAGTGATCAGAGATTTTTTTTACTGTTATAAATTCAGTTGGGACTTGGAGGAGGCCTTTGCCTAGAAGTTGGACAGTAATGGCTGGTAATTTTTTTTTAATGAGATTCAATCAATCAATAATCACAATTTGAAAACTAAAAGCTGTTTTCTATTTAATTCAAATCAAGCGGTAATTTTGGAATGTTGTTATTTTTTTTTAATCCACGTCACAATTTTTTAGTAAGTAATTTTTTTTATACAAACATATTTTTAGCTACAATCTATACATATCATATTTTGTAGTACCTACCTAAGTAATTTTTTTTACATAAACATATTTTTAGCTAGAAGCTACACCTCATATTTTCCTCTTAAATTTCATCCTCAGTAAAAAGAAAAAAATCTAAGGTAAAAGCCCGCAGGCACTGGATTAATTCTCTTTGCATAATTTTCATCGTGAAACGCGGCCAGGATCGCTGGCAGCAGAAGCCTTTTATAAATAGAAATAAGAAAAAGAGACCAAGTGCGAGTCGGACTCGCCCTTGAAGGGTTCCGTAGCAGCAAGAAACATAATATAACTAGTTCTAGAACTTATAGTTCGTTGTAACATTGATCGATATTTAAATAATAGTGTATTTTTTTTAGATTATTGACGTATTAAAAAAACTACTTAGTAGATCTCGTTCAAACCAATTTTCGGTGGAGGTTTGTATGGTAATGTACATCATATATTTTTTTTTTAGTTTTATCATTCTCTTATTTTAGAAGTTACACGGGGCGTGTTTACACACATATTTTGCCAATTTGGAAGTGTCTCTCGCGCAAACTGTTCAGTTTAGAAAAAAAGTTATAATAGAAACCTCAATATCATTTTTGAAGACCTATCTATAGATACCCTTCACTTATGGGTTTGACGAAAAAAAAAATGGGTTTCAGTTTTAAATATGGGAAACCCCCAAAATTTTTTGTTTTTTTTCCTATTTTTGTGTGAAAATCTTAATGCGGTTCACAGAATACATCTACTACCAAGTTTCAATAGTATTGTTCTTATAGTTTCGGAATAAAGTGGCTGTGACTTTCGGACAGACAGACAGAGATGACGAATTCATAAGGTTTCCGTTTTTTGCCATTTGGCTACGGAACCCCAAAACCCTACCATATTTTTACGAAACCCAATAATGGCTCAGTTACAAATTATAATATAATTTATAACCAAGCGATTATTGGGTTATTGGTTAGAAGATAGATATTGACAATGATAATAAAACAAGGAATGTCGGAGACACGTTCAATCCATTACAATTCATCATAACAACCAATATACCTAGTCATCTTGTAAATGATTATGAATCACATAATAATAGAAATATATCTTATGGCATTCAGAGTAGAACAGAAATTAATTGGATTCTAGGAAACTAGTTGTGGTGAGGGATGCTGCGCTTTGTTTTGTTCAAAAATTGAACCAGTTGTAGTACCTACCTGCCTAACCTACTCGTGTATTTCCGCTGTTGAGTTTTAATTGAAACTAACCTGACCGCGCAATCCCGGCTCTGGCGCTGTCGGTTCGGTCAGCCAACGCCCGTGGCGGCCATTGACAGCAACTCTCCATTTCACCTTTCATCTACGCGCCTGATTTGGTAAACATACCTACATGGTACGGAGTTCACGAGCATTCACGTAAATTGTTAAACTAAAGCGTTAGAGCATAATAGATACTCAGCAGGTGCTTAGATGTTATTTAGAAACGAGTACATGTATGAACTACACTCAGTTATCCATAAAAATCTTAGTTAACAGTTACCTGCTCTGTTAAAGAAAAATATAAAATAAAATGTATTTTTTTGCAAACAGCTTATTTAATATGATAAAAAATTTAAAAAAAGAACGCTAAAATCTTTTTTTCATTCCAATTTCCAATTCGTTGATACCTAGATTTATTTTTGTCTAGAGTTCGATGTCACCAAATGATAATGCTTTGCTAATTAGTTCTAGAATAACCGTGATGCATGAATAAGCACGATGTCGACTGTGTTTCTTTACTTTCAAAACACAAAATATGGAAGATTAGAATTATAGAAAGTTCAATTTCCTGATTTTCCAGTTATCGATTCAAGAAAGTCTGTTTTGAGTTCCTAAGGCTCCACGATTTGATCCACTTGATGATTTAAACTGTGCTATATAGAGTGCTTCATCATACGCTTCATCCTTCTCTCTCGAACGAAGGCTTGACATTTTTTCTGGCCTGATGGTCTAGTGGTTAGTGGCCTTGACTGCTACGCCGGAGGTCGTGGGTTCGATTCCCACCCAGGAAAAATATTTATGTGATGAGCATGATCATTTGTTCTGCGTCAGGGTGTATTATCTAAAATATGAATGTTTATAGAAATATATAAGTATGTTTATCAGTTGTCTAGTACCCATAACACAAGCTCGGCTTAGCTTGGGACTAGACGGCGTTGTGTGATAGTTGTGGAATATTACAATTATTATTTTGACAGGTCATGGTAAGGAGCATGATCGCATTTTGCGCCAACCCTCACCTTAGTTGGGAACAATGACTCCAACGAGAAATCTACGGTGACAGGTTAATGAGGTGATGATGATAATGATAGATATTCTTAACTGTCGGCAAATGGAATGATTACCGCTGCAATTGAATCGTCCCAGGCAGACTGCAGCCCACCTCACTATTGCATCCTACAGTGAGCAGGTACTTAACCACTCATATTATTGTAAATGTGAGATCATTGACGGGGTTCTCTCCAAATACCGCTCGTGTGTTTCGAAAACTCTGAATCCGATCTCAATAATATGGTGTTAAAACATAAAATAATATACAAAGAACATAAAGTACGGCCAGCTACAAAAGTTTGTTAAAATTACAGTTACAAAACGCCTTTTTACACTTTATGTGCTTATTGAAAGTAGGTCTCTTTTATAAATTGAGATATAGAAAGAGAAAAGTTACCGTTATACCTACCTATTCACGTTTTTTTTTTTAATACTTCCTATTTATTTAACAATTCATGTACATTAATAATTCCTGCACCGGATTCAAGCGGAAGAGACGCCCGGGTGTCGCCATTGTGCGGAACGCCCGGAAGACACGGTGGAGCACACAGTTGAGGTGTCCTTGCTTGGGCGGAGCATCACCGTGCCCTCGTGAGGGCAATCGGCGGTGGAGACCTCTCGCGCTGGGCCTTGGTTCAGGCCATGGTCGCCTACATCTGCGAAGCAGTAATGCTAGCAATGGAGGAGGTCGACCGCATCAGGCAATGGCGTTCTCACCGTCGCCACCGGGATTCCGATCCCGATTTCCGGCCACCATAGATGCGGGCTTGCGAACGGCGAGCCATGGGTAGCTCGCTGTCCGACCGTCCGTTAACAGTCCGGACTAAGCCCAAGACGTTGACAGCGAACACTGTTCCCGCGCGCCTCAATGAGTTGTCAGTAACAGCAGAGGCCCAGCTGGGTCGAAGCCTACTGGGGCCAGGGTTATCTGAAAAGGAGCTCGGGCCCCGGTATGAAGGCTAGAAGGAACGAAGTGGGTTTTTGTCAGTAAGAGACTGACACTATCTCCCGCTCCACCCAAGAGCGGGGGTTGTCATTAGATGATATTTGCCCACCAAAAAAAAATTACATACATAAAATAGCATGACGAGTGACAGGGCAGAATGGAAGAAAAAACGTGTTGTGCCAACCCAAAATAAAATGTGGCAAGGGCAGGAAGATGATGATTTTGGAATCCAATGTCATTTGCTCTAGAAGGCCTAGATGAATTCATATAACACATAAAAATACTATTTTACATACCTTGTACTTTTATTTGGCCCCTTTTAAATCCGTACCTAGTTTCTCTAAAATACTAGAAACTGTAAAATGCATTCATATCGCAGGGCTAGCAATTCGTTGTTCGGCCGGCGGCGTTTGAAATAGTTACCGTTGTCCAGATAAAGGACAACGATTTAGTCTGTAAGAGGGAGTGTCAGACACACTCCTTCTCGCTCCACCAAGAGCTGGAGAAGTCATCATTTCAGCCGACAGACATCCACTGTTGGAAATAGGCCTCCCCCAAGTATCGCCACAATGATCAATCCTATGCGACTCGCATCCATCGGATTCCCTCAGCCTTCACCAGGTCATCGATCCACCTTGTAGGAGGCCTTCCGGCGCTGCGTCTTCCAGTACGAGGTCGCCAATCCAGAACCTTTCGGCCCCGACTGTCATCCGTTCTGCGAGCAATGTGCCCTGCCCATTGCCACTTAAGGTTGGCGATTCTTCGTGCTATGTCGGCAACCTTGGTTCTCCTGCGGATATCTTCATTTCTGGAGAAGTAATTCACGTAAAAAAGGGTTAGCAACACGAACTAAACCATTTATAGATGGTGGGTTACTAACGCGGAAGGAAGGAAGCAATAGCCCTTGTGCCAATTAATATCATCACCACTAGTAAAACGGTGAAGCAAATTGAATGAACGTGTTTTTTTTCAGTCAATCAAACCGCACTGGCCCCTCGTACTGGATTAAAGGCGACTTCCTTCTAAAGAGTGAAGGCCTGTCATGTGTCTCAGCTGTGGAACGATTATGCAAATGGGTGTAGTGCTCCGGCGAAACAACTAGTCGTACTCTACCTACATTTCCTGGATTTTTCCAAACAAATACAAACTATTTTTTTTTAGTGGAAATTTATATACTCAATCACACAGTCGAGTCTAGGTGGACTTTGTGGTAGTGCAGAATTAGAACAAGCGCCTCAAGGAGTTGTCAGCAGCAGGAGGGGCCCAGCTAGGTCGAAGCCTACTGGGGCCAGCGTTATCCGAAAGGGAGCTCGTGTCGCGGTATGAAGGCTAGAAGGAACGGGATGGGGTTTTTAGTCAGTAAGAGTCTGACACTATCTCCCGCTCCACCCAAGAGTGGGTTAAGACTGGTGGAAATTATTGATAAACGAGCAAATAGAAACGTAACCAATTATAAATACACACATAAATATATAATGCGAAGGAGTAATTCCTAAGGTGGAATTTCTCGATTAAGAAAAAATATATAGGCCCTTGTGAGCAGTGGTGGGCGAGTGGTAACGGCCCCGACTTACGAGTTGTAGCTCGTGTGTTCAAACCCAGCCAGGTGCATTACTTTGTGTAATTTATTACCGCTCTCAAAACGATGAAGGAAAAATCGTAAGGAACCGAACCGACCTAGAACCAAAAATTCAAAGATTTTTTTTAATAAGGCACACCAATAATTTTTTCACAAAATATAATACTATATGTATTCTAAGTATGGTTTTAAGACATTTGTGACTTTCACCAAACCACACAGGGCCCGCGTGGTGGATTACGGCCTTTCCCCTCTTCTAGAAAGAAGAGGTCTGGGAACAGTGGGAGAGAGCAGTGGGAACATTAAAAAGGCTGATTATACTATGCTTATGCTATGTAGCCCTTCATCATCATCATTATCATATCAGGACGTCTTTCGGCTGATAGGTCTTGCCACTGTTGGACATAGGCCTCCCCCAAGCGTCGCCATAACGGCCGGTCCTGTGCGTCACTAATCCATCGGATTCCTTGTTGGAGGGCATCCAACAAGGTAGACCGATGACCTGGTCAAGGTCACAGGAATTTGATGTAGCCCTTAGCTCTTTTTAACTATAGGTAGTATCTATCCAATAAATCCTCAAAAATGTAGTAAAATAAGCGTGGCTTTTTAAGTGCATTCACGTCTAAAGACCGTTTTATTTGACGGCCGATTGACTGCGAAATGCAATGATCGTCTCCTATGAATTGCATACTTCCGCCGCGCGCCGGTTATCAAATCGGTAAGTTTTTTTTTTTTTACAAAAGTCATGAGAAATTTTATCTCGTTCTTTTTTTAACAATCTCTGATTCAATGGACCGGATTATTAGAAACTAAGAAAGATTTTCTTTACCATACGAGTTTTTTTTGTAAAACATATATGAGTTTAGATGTTCATGTTTCATCTTCCTGCCCTTGACCCATTTTATTTGGGGTCGGCGCAATACTTTTTTATCTTCCATTCTGTCCTGTCACTTGTCACGCTATCACTAACTCCCTTTTCTTTCATATCACTTTTCACACAATCCATCCATCTTTATCATTGTCAAAGAAATGTGTTGCACCGACCCCAAGTAATATGGGATAAAGGCAGGAAATTAAAATTTTGAAAACAGATAAGAAGGGGAAGAAGGATTATCTAAAAAAGAGAACAGGGTAGTCAAGGCCCTTAGCGCTGCGCTGACGAATGGGTAACCATTTTAAAAGCGAACGATCCTCGGATACATGATCGTACTTACGGAGGTTGAAGACAAATCGAATGCAGTTATTCAGAAGACTGTCAAGTTTATTGAGGTCATAGTAGCACACATCAGCATAGTCGATTATGAGAAAGATTAGGGACTGTACAAGCATTGCCTTAATGTGAGCTGGGAGAATATTCTTTAGACGATAGAGGGACCGCAACGTTCCAGTGACTTTTTGACTGACATTTGTGATCTGCTTCCACCAATCAAGACGAGCATCGACATACAGGCCAAATTTTTATATTTTCAAAAGGAAATTATTTTGAAGTTACTTCACTCCATATTACATCTTGAATTATTAAGCTTGTTATGCACAAGTCGGCACAGCTACTGAGGTCTTTGTCTATATGAATATATGTTTGTCTACAACACACAACAACAACAACATACAACACAACACTCTTGGTGTATACAACATTCGTTTTAGTAATAGATTAGATATTCGAAACCCAAAACACGTGTAGTATTTTTCTGTAAAGAATCTATATACAAAATTTCATAACTGTAACATTAATAATTACAAAGTTGTATGGTTGTTATGTTACCGCACAAATTCATGGTTATCGGGACATCCGGGCGACTGAGGGGTTGTTTTGCTGCCCACGTCCAGCTGTGCTGTGCATAAAATCTTTTATTTTACCTACTTGTATCATAGTGTTGTTTTTTTTTTGTTTTTATTGTTTCTATTTTATGCGTTGATAGTGTGTTTCTAAATTTTAATTTTGTTTACGTGTTTAATTCATGAATCCCCAAGCGACACCCGGTGGCCGCGCATCTATTGTCTTACTATTGTGTCTCTAATTGACGGTATCTGAAGGGTTAACCTATCTACTAGTATAATTTAATCGTACTTTCATCTATTCTCTTTCTGATTGTTTGTGCGCTGCATTAAATAAGGTTTTTTCTAATAGTAAAAACCGAATCCAATAATAACTCAATCAATAACTCGAGCTTACTACTCTCTCTTTTGTATTCTTTATTCTAATTATTCTGAAGCAACAAATTTTGTGAATAACAAATGTTTTTTTCCTGCCATAAATAATTATAGTTTATTAAAGAAAGAAGATCCTGGCAAAGTAGGTCAGCGTTGTATTACCTGTATTCTAATCGAGTCGGCAGCAGATCAGTGGCGCAGCTAGATGACCAAGGGCCCTGGGGCAAAAACAAACTGGTCCTAGTTTGTTTTTGCCTAAATTGTTTAGGCTTTATCACATTTAAATAATATATATTATAAAAACTGCAACGCTTCTTTATCTTTTATATCAATCCCAAGTTATAAGAAGATTTATCATGAACGACGACAATGTCTCCATGTCATTGTGCATCAATGACATGGAGACATTGTCGTCGTTAGTATGATCGGCCACGAAATTATTCACATCTTTTTACAACCAATAGTGCAGTGGTCACATTATCTGATTCACTGTCACTATCAACATAAATATTTTTCGTCAAATTTTTCATTCATTCAATAAGCGGTTAGTTTACAGGTTTTGGGGCCCCTCCAAGCTTGAGGGCCCCGGGGCGCTGCCCACCCAGCTCCTTAGTAGCTAAGCTACTGCAGCAGATATAATAAGGAAGTCTGCCTTTAGCACGACGCTCTAGACGCCCTTATAAGCGGCGGAACTGATGTATCTGAATTCCGTTATTGTCCTTGCAGGAAACTCTCTTGTTCTATGACTACAGAGCTTTTCAAAGTTATTTGGAGCGGACGATGACGACGACTACCAAAAATAATGTTCCCAACACGTGCGGGGCGCCTGGAATCACAAACTGCGGTTACTTGATTTCCATTATAAGCTAACACTATTTTTAGTACCTATATGCAAAACCTGTATATAGTTTTTTCAACATCAGTAATTGTATCGATATTTTCTCCCAAAAACCATTTAAAAAAAATCATAAGCTCCAATTTATGACTTTTTTATTTAGTGTTTTTTATACTAAGTAGGTACAATATAGGTCATAGCAGGCATTAAGGTGCCAACAAACAGCTGGGTGCAAGTGCAAAACAACCCCTCAGTCGCCTGGATGGCCCAGTGATCATGTATTTGTGCGGAATTCCATGTAACATAATAAGCTAGTTATGAAAACTTTCTAGTCTACACGTGTTTCGGGTTTTGCATAAACTAAAACTAATATTATATATATCTTATATATAAAAGCGATATAATCGAGAAGGGTTGGACTGATTTGACTAATTTTGGTCTTGAAATATTCATGATAGTGCGGGAAAGGTTTAAACGGTGAGAAAATATTGAAAAACACACAAAAAAAAAAACAAAATACCTAGCACATCACCTCTAACTGAAATGTCTTTTTTTTTAATGAATTAGGCTGGTTCCGATGTTATCAGTAGATGGTGTTATCCTTTAACAGTTTAGTTAAAAATGATCACAACATTAATTGAGTATATGGCTAGTTGTGAATAATAACTAATTTTATTGCAAGCTTTTATTTAGTTTCAACTATCCCGATGTTTGTCTGTCATCAAATCTTGTAAATTAAATTTGACCCACTTCCCGGTTACCGATTGAGCTGAAATTTTGCATGCATGTGTAAATCAGATGACAATGCAAAATTATGACATGGAGCTGATCTGATGATGGAAGGTGGCTAGTGGCTATAGGAACTTCATAGTTAAACGACACAACCCCATCGTGTTTGGGCTCGTATGATTCGTCTTGACGAGTATTTATTATATGGATATACCGAGCTATAAAAGCTTGCTATGAAAAAAATATTTTCATTAAAAGCTTGTTTTTTGATGCTTTCATAATAGGTATATACTAGTTTCTGCCAGCGACGTCACCTGTGTGACAGTTGAAACGCGAGAAGGTAACATAGTTTTTTTCTGAATACTCGTATTTTTCTGCGCATTTTTCTTAATTTTTCAATCCATAAGGACTTCGTACAAAGTATTTCAAAACATTAAAAAAAAGCTGAATGAAATCGGTAAAGTTGTTCGTAAGTTATGGCGCGGACAAATAGACTATCTACAACCCGCGACTTCTTCGGCTTGTTTTAACATATATATACAAATACTTTGGAACTCGACTATAGGTATCTAGTTTCCATAAACCAAGAATTTTTGTAATCGTCTAATTCTTTCAGATTTTACCTAGGTTGTTTCAGAAATAATAGTGTACATTTTTGTAGATGCATAAAAAACAATACTTAATTATAATATTTACATAAACGCTTTAAATATCAAAATCAGAAACTGAAGTTTTGGAAAAAAATATTTCGTGAAAATAAAATATAGTTTTAATAAAATATAGGATGGAGGAAAACATTAGACCAGAAGATCTTCATACTTTTATTTTCGGAGGGGTAAAAATCTTCCAAATGACATCCACTTGGGCGGAGCAGGAGATAGTGTCAGACTCTTACTGACTAAAAAACACAACCCATTCCTTCTTGCCTTTCATGCTGAGCTACCTTTCGGAGCACACCCTGGCCCCTGTAAGCAAAACCTTCCTACTCAACTTCCGAGGTGCGTTTTCATGAACGTTAGAGATCGCTTTGAAGAGTACCAGTGCCGCGAAGGATGTCATTTAAAATGTCATAAGCTGTTTTTCCATACAAATTTTGGACTCCCGTTTCATCTCCTTTGGGGTCGAATTTTGGAAAATCCTTCCCCCAGTGCTCATCTACGTCATAAAAGGAAACTTTGTGCAAAATTTCACACTCCTAGTCGCAGTAGTTTGGGCTGTGCGTTGATATGTCAGTCAGTTTCTCTTTTTATACATACACATAGTGTTTAATACCGAGCGCCGCAGCGGAGACACTCAGTACTAAAATTTGAACTGAACTCTCAAATGTGTATACAAGTGGATATAAAATAAAACACCGTATACTGATCTATATCTATAGTTCATTTATTTCCAAGTTTGTTGGTGGCCCTAACCAAATCGCGGTAACACAACGATATCGAGTTTTAATTCGACCCCAACGCCATCTATCGAGCGAAGGGTCAATTAAAACAGAACTTTTGGTTTCCTATAATTTGAACTCTGATGGTCGTAAACATGCCGCCCACCAAGGACATTTAGTGGCAAAATGTCCTTCAACAAATACAGTTTACTACAATGACCAATGAGAAATTATATCTCTTACAACAGGTTACTAAGTGTAATAAAAATGTAAACATAAAATTTAGAACTAACAACAAGTAAAATACAAAAATAAACAGTGTACAATTTCAATAGCAACAAAAAACAGTGTATAAAAATATAAAAACAATGTAACAGATAAAAACAATGTAAAAGGATAAAAATTACATTTTATGAATCCGCAATGGGTAAAATACATATTTTATTGGTTGGCCTCTTTATGGTACTTGATTTGGTGCGTAATGTGACAACTCGCGTGACTTTATCATCACCCGGATGTTTCTCAAGGACTCGCCCTAATGCCCAACGACTAGGAGGCAAATCGTCTTCTTTAATAAGAACGACATCGCCAATATTTGGTTCAGGAATTCTGGAACTCCATTTATATCTGTTCATTAAATTAGCCAAATATTCTTGAGACCAACGTCTCCAAAAGGATTGCATCATCCGTTGAACGAATTGCCACCTTGTTAGAGAATTTACCGATAAACCTTCGTAGTTATAATCTGGTACGGAGATTAATGGTTCACCTACTAAAAAGTGACCTGGAGTCAATGGCATCGGCTCACTTGGATCCTCGGAATTGATGACGCTCATTGGACGCGAGTTCAGGCATGCCTCTACTTGAGTAAGGAGTGTGCTGAGTTCCTCATACGTGAGTGTAGACTCTCCTATAACGCGTTTGAGATGGAACTTAGTAGATTTCACTCCCGCTTCCCAGAGACCGCCAAAATTGGGTGCGTGGGGAGGAATGAAATGCCACACTGTGTTAATTGCTTCCAACTGTTCTGCAACTGAGGAATGTAAATTGTCTACAATCTGTCGCAGCTCTCTTGACGCTCCTACAAAGGTGGTGCCGTTATCGCTCCACAACTTTGCACAATGACCTCGTCTAGACACGAACCTCCTAAAAGCAGCTAAAAATGCTTGGGTAGTCATGTCGCTGACCACTTCCAAATGTAGAGCCCGTGTAGACATACATACAAACAAGCAAATGTATCCTTTATATGAGCGGTGGCCACGACCCTTTGTTGTCCTGATATTTATAGGGCCAGCGTAGTCAACCCCACTGTGCAAGAATGGTTTTGCAGGTGAGCATCGACTAGCTGGTAGCGATCCCATAAATTGATTTTTAATTGTTGCCTTTTGTTTGGCACACGTTATGCATTTATGAACACATTGCTTGACCAAACTTCGTACCCCAATGATCCAATAAGCTGACCTTAAATAATTTGTCATCAACTGTTGTCCACCGTGGAGAGTCTTATGATGAGCGTCTGCTACCAATAGACGTGTAAAATGAGTATCATTCGGCAAAACGATTGGCCGTTTCATCTGTTAGTCCAATGTTGATCTTTCTATTCGACCTTGCACTCTCATGATACCCTTGTTATCAAGATAAGGACACAATTGTTTGATTTTGCTACTTTTTGAATGTATGTGTCCATCATTTTTCAGTTGGTTGTATTCTATTGAAAAGCTTTCCTTTTGTATTTTCTTTACACAGCAGTCTAAAGCTTCATCTATTTCCCCTTTTTGTAAATAAGTTGCCCTATCTCTTTTTCTTTTTAGTACCCTACGACAATATGCTACTATTCTTAATAACCTTTGTAAAGAAGAAAATCTATCTAATATATTGATATCATGACTACTATTGGAACTAATAGCAATGTGAGTCTTAATAGACTGTTCTAAATCTATTGCTAAATCCTTTGGCTTTTTATATATAATGGTTTTCTCTTTTAGAAACTGTGGTCCTGAAAACCAAGGTTTATTCTGAATAAAAGTACTTGGCATCAGTCCACGTGACGCGCAATCTGCTGGGTTCTCACTTGTTCTTACATGATGCCACTGTGATGAACTCATAAAGTTTAATATTTCAGAAGTGCGATTGGCGACGAAAGTTTTCCACCTACTAGGGTGGCTGTTCAACCAAGCAAGTACTACGGTGGAGTCCGTCCACGCCTTTATCCTTTCCTTTGAAATATTAAGAATCTCCGCACTTTCTGATAACAAATTCGCCAACAGTACTGCTCCACACAACTCTAACCGTGGTATACTGACTTGTTTTATAGGTGCCACTCTAGTCTTTGCAACTAGCAGTGAAACCTTGACCTCATTTTCAGGATTTATTAATCTTAAGTATACCACAGCGGAGTACGCTGCCTTAGAAGCATCGCAGAAGCCATGGAGCTCCATATCGCTCTCTGCCGTTGTACCGAGCCACCGAGGTATGTGTACTTTGGCAAGTAGAGATAACTCTTCTCGGTAAGTGTACCATTCTTTTATCAGATCACTTGTTAATTGTTCGTCCCACCCGATACTAGCTAGCCATAACTTCTGTATGAAGATTTTGGCTATCACAATGGTAGGTGCCAACCACCCCAATGGGTCGAACAATTTGGCAATGTCTGATACTACAGCTCTTTTTGTTACAGGTTGATTGTTTGATGGCTCAAGACACACCGTGTACCGGAAGGAATCTTCTTGGCGATCCCAGGTAAGTCCCAATATCTTCATCGTATCATCTGCTTTAATGGTTACTTCTTTCTGATTGTTATCATTTATTACTCTATTGTTCTCGTTGTCCTCCTCGTTGCTTTCTATTGTGCTTATTTTATGTATGCTTTGATTACCTTCTAATGTCCTTATTTTCTCTAATATTTCTTTACTATTACTGTTCCACTTTTGTAATTGAAATCCACCTTTGCCTAAAAGTTCATTCATTTGTTTGTAGATTTCCACACCCTCTGTGACGTCTTCGCAACCACTCATAAAATCATCCACGTAGAATGAATTCAAGACTCTATCGGCTGCCAATGGATACTCGCTACCTTCATCATACGCAATTTGATGTAAAGTCCTTACAGCTTGGTATGGTGCAGAGGCTGTGCCAAAGGTGACTGTAACTAACTCATAGTCTTTGATTTCCTCTTCAGGTTCATCCCTCCAAAGAATCCTCTGATACATGGCATGTTCATCTGCGACTCTGATTTGGCGGTACATTTTGATAATGTCCGCTACTAGACCAATAGGGTGTCTTCTCCATCTCAAAACTGTATGCCTTAAATCAGCTTGCAAAGTTGGCCCCACCATCAATGTGTCGTTTAGAGAGACACCTCTTTTATTCTTTTCAGATGCGTGGAATACGACTCGTACTTTAGTAGTCAATTTGTCTTCTCTTATAACGGCGTGGTGAGGTAAGTATACTGCAATTTCTCTTTTATTATCTCCTTCTTTTACAGGTCTAAGGTGTCCTAGATGTAAGTATTCATGTATTACTTCTTTGTACTTTTTCTTTAACTCTCCATTTTTCCCTAATCTTCTTTCTAATGATTTTAATCTATTTTCAGCGATGGAGCGTGACCCGCCGGACGTGCAGGGAGGATCTTCAACGCGGAATGGCAAACGGACTTCGTATCGTCCATCTTGTGTTCTCTTGGTGGTACTTGCATATAAATCCTCACATTTTTGTTCTTCAAGAGTTAGCAATTTCTTTGAACTAATGTGTTCTTCGATTTCCCAGAATTTTCTTAGGATTTGATCTGTGGTGACATTAATATGCATAACACTGACCTTAGGTTGTGTGGAGCGTGAACTAGTGGTTGAACCAACCACTCCAGGTAAAATCCAACCGAAAGTAGTGCTCTGAGCGACTAGACTAGAGGATGGACTCTTTATCATTCCTTCCTTCACCACACAGCCATAAACATCTGCTCCTAACAGGATGTCAATTTTACTAGGTTTGCAAAATAGGGGATCGGCAAGCTTCAGACTCGTAAAATCAATCCAGTCAAAGGAATTTAGGTCTATGGTTCGTTCTGGCAGGTAAGAGGTTATTTTACTTATAACGTATGCGTTTATTTTTAACCTAAACTCTGGATCAACTCTGGATTTAATTTCGAAGTTAACCATATGCTTAGCCATTGTTGACTTTTGGCCTAATCCTGACACGACTCCATGTATAGGAATTTTTTTCAATCTTAGGAACTGCACTGTGGACTCAGTAATGAAGCATGCTTGTGAACCTTGGTCGACTAAAGCTCTGACCGTCTGATAACCCATCTTAGACTCGATGTTTACTAACGCAGTGGCTAGTAACACCTGTCCAGGTTTGGGGACTTTGTTAGTGGATAGGCAAGAAACTACTGGAGTGGAGCTAGTCGGTGGACTAGTTTCAACCGCAGGCGTGCTTACTGAAGCCTCCACTTTACTTACAAGTTCTCCATTCGGATGGAGCAACGAATGATGTCTTTTGTGACAAAGCTTGCATGTACTTGTATGTTTACAATTTACGACCATGTGATTACCACCTAGGCAGTTGAAACAAATTTTATGTTTTGCCACGAAATCACGACGGTGATCAATTGATTGCTTTGCAAAAGATTTACAAAAGCAAAGTTTGTGACCTTCACTACAAAACTCACATTTAATGTTGCTTGAACTCACTACCATAGCCTTTGGACTGTGTGAACTATTGACCTGATAATTCCGCTTTGGTTCTATGAATTCTAGAGCACGAAAACGATTCTCTAAAAAGGTAGCAAATCCCTCAAAGGTGGGCAATTCGTCGGAGTCTAAATTGCTAATACTGAATTCCCACTGTTTACGGGTTTCTGAATCAAGTTTAAAGGCGCTTATATGAATGATAATGACATCCCAAGTTGTCACATCCACCTTTAAGTTTTTCAAAGCGTTAAGGCAATCATTAGTTGTATCAAGCATCTCTTTTAATGACGATGCAGATTCTACTTGCATACGTTTTTGGCTAAATAGACGTTGTAATATACAGCTAACTAAATATTTCCTATTGCTATATCTCTTCTCTAATTTTACCCAACATTGAATGTAATTAGAGTCAGACACTGGTGTTTGTCTCACTAACTGTTCAGCTTCGCCGCTGAGATGGCTCTTTAAATAGTGCATTTTTTGCACATTGTCTAACCCATCATTTTTATGCACTAGTGAAACAAACAGGTCCCGAAATGTTGTCCACTCTGAATATTTACCACTAAATACCGGAATGGCGATCTTAGGCAATTTTACAAATGTACATGACTTTGAGACACTGCTTGATGAACTAAACTCCTTATCAGTCTTTTTTGCAACGCTATATTTGCTCAGCATGGATTTTATTAAACATTTATAAGTAATGTAGGTATCCTCTGTACTATCATACATTTCTACTATTTTTGTGTTATCTTTAGTTGTATATAGTTCATGAAGTTTAGCATAATTATTTGTAAACAAATTCCAATCTCGTTCTAATAATTCTTCTTTAGTTTGTATGTAATCAACTGTCAACCTATCCTTCGGACTCTTTTTAAAGTTAGTTAAACCTCGTTGAATTACATTTTGAAGCTCCTTTAACACATTGACTAATCCTTCCATTTTAACAATTTACTAACTAAAAAACTGTAAATAATATTTTATAAGTTGATTTAAACACGTATCAATAATAAAATATGTAAACTACAATCCTAATCTAAGCGAAGCAGACAAAAAGAGCATAAAACAAAAACCTATAAAGCAAACAACAATATAAAGTAAAAACAGCAATGTGAAATTTCCTAAGTGTTAAAGCAATAAAAGACAATTCTAAAATCTATCACAATTTTTCTAAGTCCTTGTAAACAAATAAATTACTAAAACAAACCGTAAAATTTTACAAGTCCAAAAATCTGCTTAAAATTTTACAAGTGTTTGGCGATTACTTTACTGCGGGGGAATTCGGGCATAGGTTCCCCGTTCCCTCGTTTTTTATAAAACTATTCTAAGTCTAAGCATGCACACAATAATCACTTAAATCTACTAAGTCCTTTCTTCAATATTCTAACTTAACGAAGTAGCCATGAACAAATTTGAAAATTGTCCAAGTTATTTATCTGATGGCACTAAGGTTCAAATTGGCGAACTTTTTGAACTTGCACTTTGACAGATTAAAACAGAACTGTACTTACAATTTTGCACTTCACTCACACACTCGTTCAATGCTGGAGTTGACGTCAGCTGCGCAAGTGACTGGTGGCGCCCCCTGGTGGCGACACGTAGAACTAGTCCGTGACGTCAGTCTTCTGCTGTCACGTTGATCTGGATGACGACCCGTTGAACTCCGAGAATGACGTAAACTATCACCTCGTTTGATCTGATGCAAGTGGCGCCCTCTGTAACACCACTTCCCTGCCGCTGCTACTGACCCCGTCAACACTGAACGAAGCTGTCGCTGCCGAAGCTGGGGACCGGGTACTTTGCCGCAGCGATCCACTGCAGTACCACGGGCAAGGCGGAACCGGCCGCGCGAGAGAACTCAAAAAACGGTTAATCTATCCTGGCTCGATGGACCAATGTTTAATACCGAGCGCCGCAGCGGAGACACTCAGTACTAAAATTTGAACTGAACTCTCAAATGTGTATACAAGTGGATATAAAATAAAACACCGTATACTGATCTATATCTATAGTTCATTTATTTCCAAGTTTGTTGGTGGCCCTAACCAAATCGCGGTAACACAACGATATCGAGTTTTAATTCGACCCCAACGCCATCTATCGAGCGAAGGGTCAATTAAAACAGAACTTTTGGTTTCCTATAATTTGAACTCTGATGGTCGTAAACACATAGATTTTCCCATGTCTTTAGTTTCTAATTTTGAAAATTAATGAGTACCTATGTATAAATGTATTTGTTAGGTACCTATTTTCAAATGCATTTTCAAAATTTAATTACTTCTGAAACACCCAGTATTAACTTAATGAACAAACATACAAAGTTACCTCATTAAAATATTACTCTTCATAATGATATCCAACCTATTCTATCTTTCCTTGCCAAGTGTTAAAATATGAGGCGTGCGAGTGAGAAAAAGGAATGGACCTATACACTCTGTATTAGTGATGAAACGAATATTCGCATTCAAATTGGCGAATATTCGCAGAATTCACAAGAAATATGCGAATATTTGGCAACTTTTTTGACAAACAAGAAGGTATTTTGATTGAACGGATATAGAATTATAATACAAATGATATATATCCTATCATTCTATATCCGTTCAATCAATACTTAAATACCTTTATGTTTTTCAAGAAAAAAATGACAAATATTCGCATGTTTCTTGTGAATTAGAATGCTAATGTAAAAATTTGCGAACCTTTGCTGCGTATGCGAATATTCGTTACATCACTACTCTGTATAGCACCATCCCGTATCAGTTCCGTTTCGGTCGCCAAATGTAGCCCGGGCAGCACAACATAACGAACTGTCAATACTACATCCGATGACCGACACGATGTCTGCCATGTACCTGTACTTACGGCTTTAGGAAGGAAGTACGCAATGTGACTTTAGCGAATAATTGTTACCTCGATACCGCTATTTGTAGGTTACCTGATTGCTTCATTCAATTGGTAAAACACCGTGTCGACGAAAGGAATTATTTCACTAAAATAGCTAAAAATTGTTTCTAAGACTCATTGTTGTTACATTTTTTTGGCCATACATTTTTTTTTGTTAGGTACCTGTTTAAACAAATTCAACGGTTGCAGCTACTTAGTTTTTAGCATTTCTTAAAAAAAACCGGAAAGTTACACTTGTTACTTTTGATTTGACTATCGATTGCAGAATTTTATAACGAAAATCTGAAATTGTCGAAAAGTAAACATCTTGAAATATGCTTATGTTCACTCAACAAGATATTATGTATGAGAAAGCATTATTTAAATGACCTATCAAATTAATACGGAGCAAAATTGTGTCGTGTTCAAATTGCTTAGAAATAAGAAAAGGTAGGATCGTTGTAAAGGTCCCTAAAGTGGCCTTGTTTCGCTAAATTGTCTATGGAAATGAAGACATTAATAAAGCTTAAACAAATGCTGATTTTCCGGAACGTGCAAGTAGTAGTCATTTGCTGAGAAAATGAGACGCGATGAGAGATTTACATAAAATTATAAGCAATTAAGAAACAAATGATTAATAATTGTCAGGTAGAACAATGGAGGAACAAAAGTGGAGACATGTAAATTGTATTATCAGAAACAGGCCAACAGTGTGGTGTTGTCAATATAGTCAACGCCTTGAAGAGGTACCTTTTAGATTTAATTTATTAAAATGTAGATTTATAAATAAGATCTAAAAGCTACCTCAGCTATTACCTTATCATAACGAAAATCTACATTGAATATGGTCAAACACCATAAATATCCGTCCTAAGTGACAGTTACATTCTTACGTTATTTGGGTACTCACATTTGATAGGAACGTGCAGTTATGTGAGACTTTAATTTGAATAAAAGGTTCGTACATTGAAGATTTACAAGAGAATACAAATTCTACTTTTTGCCTCAAGCAGAAAACTTATTTTAATGTTTTTAATGTTTCTTGTTACTTTATAGTTACGTTACTCGGTACTATTTGCGATTCTCCGTAGCCGGTAAATTTAACAAAATACATAGTTGTATAAGCCACTTATTTACCAAGTTATTTCATATAAAGTTTTTAGTACTATTTTACAAAACATTAGAACGATAATGTTCTGTATTGAAGGTAGGCACAGTATTTGTCAAAGACGGTAATGCAGCACGTCGAGCGCACTTGACCTGCCAATTTCGAGACAATAAAGTTTTTACAAGGATAGGCTCGGTGAATATGCCGTTTGTCGTCACGGGTCAACGGTACACAGGACCTGCAGGTCTTTCACAGTAAAAGAAAAATGTTGCGGAGTCCTCCGAGAAGGGGAAGTGTATAAAAGAGAATGGCGGGTGGGCGCGCGACTCAGTCGCACCGCGGTCGAGAACGAAGCAGTGGCCGACTGGACACCACCGTCGACAACTCAGGTGAGCGCTCCCCGCCGTGCAACACCTCCAGCTACTCGTGTCCTCCGTGTAGGAGGCACTTCGCGCCTTCCTAATTAGCGGTGGTGTTCCTGGCTGGCCGCGCAGTCACAACACTCGGCGCTGCCGCGACTCGCTGCCCGCCTGTTGCCCGCGACGCTCGCACGCCACACGCTCCGTGCATGCTGCCAGCCGCCCGCGTAAGTCACTCGTAACACAACACAACAAGCACCCGCTTCAATGAGGTGAGTCCGACACTATCACTTGCTAAATATTCTTAATGTTGTGATTGTGCTTTGCGATGTGCTGCGACCTTATTCTTTTTTTTTTTTTGAATTTTTCTCGTGAACCGCAAATTAAAAATTATTTTTTCAATATTGAGTTATCAACACGCAGGTAAAGTTAATGAGAAGCAATCTACTAATAAATCATTGTTTGTTAGCTTGTTCTATTACGTCAAAGGAAACAATTGAACGTAAATTCAGATAAGCGCCGATGACAAAGTGTTATAACTAATAAGTAATCAGGTTTTATGGGTTTGTGTTGCAACTGGTGTTGAACTATAAACTATGGGTGGACTCCACATTAGATTGAAATACTAGTTAAGTCAAATCAAAATGTGCACTCAACATCAAGCTATATACCTATCGTGCAATGTATAAAAAAACATGTTTGATAAAACTGGTGATTTACGAAACAAGGCAGAAAATAATCGCCTTTAGTGTAATGTTCCGTTTAATTTAGAAAGAAGTAAAGTGTTGTGCATGAAGCTTGACGCTTGACAATTTAGTTTATACTTTAAACATGTAACTTTTCAATGTTTTATTAAATATTCCCGTGTTATATCGTGTATATGTGTATACTAAACCGTGCTTTTAAAGTGGTAAAAATTATACGGTACATAAGAGAAATTTAAAGTGAGTTAGTATATTTTTAAGATGGCAATCAGACATCAATACAACGATATATTAAAAAAAATGCAGGTAGATTTAAATACCACAAACTCGGTAGGGAATGCTACATAAGTACCAACGTTTTGCTTGTTTAAAGTTTAATATCCGTGCGAACTCTTGCACACTGCAATTTTACTTAGTTATTTAGACAAACATCCCGACTAAATAATTTAATATTGTGCTCGAAACGACAAATACATTTAAAAACATTTGTCTCGTACAAAGTTATAATTACGTAAGTACTCGTATTAATCATAATAACAAAATTATTAAATATAGGCACAGACATTTACCGCTTCGTTAAAACAGGCAATTCGAGATACAACTTTCATTGCCTTCCTGTAAAACCAATAGCCGCTGTTCAGTTTATCTTGAAAAGAGTACAAATCTTTGAAGTCTCTATGAATAAGTTTTGTATATTTAATTAAGTCGCAAAATTTCCTTGAATTGAGTTGTTATCGCCATTATTGTCAAACAAAACAGCGCAAGTTTTGACCCACTTTGATACGATCTAACAAACATGGCTGTTTACTGTTTGATTATATTACCTAAAAACTGATTGAAGATTTTACGATTTTTTCAAAGAAATATTTCCACGGATCTAACTATGATGGTATTCGATTTAATTATACTTAAATGGTGGACAATAATGAGATGTCACAACAGAAGCCAGTGTTCCTTTTGTGTTTGATATAAAAACAGTGTTAATCACGAACGCACACAGTGTTGCTCGGTTACATGGCTTTGTGTACGTTTCTGACATTTGTCGCCCGCATATAAGAAAAAGATCGGAAGAAAAGAATACGCTTTTCTTTTATATTTTGTTTCTTCTTGTTTGTTTTTCACTTAAGAGCGCCCAACCCGTAATACAATTCCCATATGTGATTATGATATTTTGTAATTTCAACTATTATCTTTAGGTATAGGTTTCTATTGAACCAAAACATAAATTTGTGTAAAAATAATCATGTACAGCCTCTAAAAGTCTGTTATTATACTCATAAATTAAAAAGTAAATTAAATATAATTTAAAGAAATCTTGCACATTTAACTGAGATTATAGAACTTTTTTTTTCCGTAAGGTTTTTAAAGATACACGTATAATCTTGGAACAAGTTTTTTTGAAATATTCGAGTGAGTTACGAAAGTTATAGAATGCTAACAGAGCGATTAGGCGTTCTCTTTATTTTGGCGTTGCCTCTTTATCAAATATAGTTTTTAAATGCTGCTCACGTTGACGATAGACAGATCGGAAAAGCCCTCTTAAAAAAAAGTACCTACCAATGCTTGGACGGAAATATTATTCTTTTAAAATACACTTGCGACATATTTAATCCATTAACCCTTCAGATACCGTCAATTAGAGACACAATAGTAAGACAATAGATGCGCGGCCACCGGGTGTCGCTTGGGGATTCATGAATTAATAAACTTAAAGATAAAAGAGTAAGTTGGTAATGACATAATTGTGCACAAAATATAAGTTGAGTCTATTATAGACTGTTTTACAAATCATAGTCGATTAGGAATTCTCATTTTTTAGGGTTTTTAAGGATAGGTGATATTAATTTCCATATTTAAATTAACGATTGGGTACTCAAAGTAATATTTTAATTGTAAGCGCATTTACTTACTTAAGTATATTTGTGTTTTAGCATAATAATAGTAACTTACGATACAATCGTAGTAAAAGTATTGTGTTTCATACTATTAATTGTTTTCATGATTTTCAGACACGCACATTTGCGTTTAAGGTGCGATATGTACTTAGGTACTTAACTAGGAGTTTTTGGAAGCGCTTTTTGAGTGAAGTTCCGTAGCTGTTATAATTATTTGCAAATTGATTCCTATTGAATATTGTGTTGTTAAAGTAGTGTAGTTTTCTATCTCAAGAGTCTACATAACTAGAGAATAATGCGGAATCAATGAAATGCGATCTTGGTGGAATTGAGATCAGATTTTTTTACAGTATTGACTACTTCAACGAAGCTTGGTGACAATGCTAGAAGGATACATTAGCTGTCTAATACTGCAATAATACTGTTTGATACAAGGACAGAGAGTTTGTCATTACGACCAAGGCACGAGCCGTAAGCAAGTGTGTTATGGAGCCGTCGAGTGACAAACTTTCTGCACTTGTATCTAAATGTATTATTGCAGTATTGGCCAGCGAATGTATCCAGTCAGCTCATTTATTTAAGATATTCTGTTCATAAGAGCCATTTCAATTTTCATTAATTCATGAATCCCCAAGCGACCACCGGTGGCCGCGCATCTATTGTCTTACTATTGTGTTTCTAATTGACGGTATCTGAAGGGTTAAATATTAAAAACTCTACGCCATTGCAGTTAAAAAAAAGTAATCGCTGTTGACCGTGACGAAATGGGAAAAAAGCCCTTGTTGTGATAAATAAAAAAAAACCCGAGGGTGATATAGAAGGCATACCAAACCTAATCGTAGTGCGATAAGAGTCGGTTTTCGTGGAAATGTATTGAAAAAAAAAAAAAACATTGGAATGTAACACATTCCAATGTTTTTTTTTCCCTATTCTTATCGCTAACAAAGTGACTGTATTTTGTATAATAAACGAAATACTTTCTAAACTTGACATTGGCTAAATGCAGAAACCGTGCGGATCCAAATAAAAAAAAAAAACGTAGGTAACTAAGCACACACGTGACCTTTTTATATAACCGCTCAGTATTAACTATGAGCCCCTTTTAGCCGAGGGCTGCACTAACATATTTGCACGTGTAGAAACCACTTTTTACAACACACTTATAAAGTTATTAATAAACGGGGATTGATCGGCGACTCGGGGGGAGACGCGCGCCCAGCCTGATACGATAAATGTAATAAAATTATGGCGGGGGAGAGCACGCGCATTTTTCTGCACTAGTGCGGAAATCAGTCTATTGCGTGCCTAAAAGCGGTGAAATAAGAGTGGGTTTTCGAATAACTGTATTGAGAAAGACAGTTTTGAGAAATGATAATGTAGTGCAAACTATCAAATCTGTACCAAGAAGGGGTCTCGCTGGTAGGTACGACACGAGACTGCGACAATGGTGCGACAGCCATTTATTAGACTTTTTTAAAGCTATCAGTACTGAAAATTCAATGATAAATGTTTTTCTCTTTATCCTTTTTGAAACGTAACTAATCAACGCGCGCCGCTTCAAAGTTATATCGCTAAACCTGTAGGCCTGGCTTCGTCTTTGAAAAGTACACGATTTCTCCCAAAGATCGTCCACAGCTTTCGAAGACTAGGAAGCAAAGTATCATTATATGGAACCACGGAAACGTGCGGTCAGCCGTATTCTTTCTATCTAAGTCAATGCTTTCAGCGATGAAGGTTTGTACTAGAAAGTATCAGGTCTTCCGAAGAGTAGCTCCTATATCCTATTCGCGTTAAGATTAGACATTTAAAAATACCTTTTTTACTGTCTGTACAACCGATTTTAACTTCTGTTTAGTAGGCATAACGATGGCATTAAAAGCAAAAAATTGATTACAATACCAACTATTTACTGCAGCCGCGATTAGTCATACCACTAACGTAATAAAACTCAAAATCGGTTGAACGGACAGCAATAAAAGGTTTTTAAAAATGTCTAATGCTATTTTGAACAGAGTATAAAAAACCTGCTTATAACACTATATTAGATTCATCATCATCATCATATCAGCCGAAAGACGTCCACTGCTGGACATAGGCCTCCCCCAAGCGTCGCCACAACGACCGGTCCTGTGCGTCACGCATCCATCGGATTCCCGCGACCCTGATATATTAGATTATATGCTTTTATTTATATATTGCTACTTGAGGAGAGTAATACCCGTCCCTGTGTAGACATCTCCTGAATCCTGTGTCATCACTAATACCTCACATAAAAACGTCTACATTTTCAGAGAGTAATCTATCCCATCATCGTAAAATTGACGCCGGTAGTAAAACCATCCGCGTGTATAGCATCACCTTCGGAATGCATTATACACTGTACGCTTTTTAACCATTTAGGTATCGATTTTCACATACCTAAAATAACACTCGGTCCCTGTCAGATGGCGCAGTGTCTCTAAATGTGTAGCCATAATAGTTTCTACTATCTGTTTGTGTCGTTTACATCTCGGGGAGTGTGAACTGGCACAATTTAATTCCACCTTGTCTGTTACTTCATCGGACCAGTAGACTTCGGGCGTTGCGCCACCGGTACATAGTGGACGTCCCACCAATAATTACCAAATTTATAATGAGTACCTGTTAGAGTGGAATTCCTTGTTAGAGTCTGTGTTTCCTAATAGGTTGTCCTAAGGGTTTTAAAGTCACGAGTGAATAGGTAGGCAAGCGTGCTTTATCGTCGGCCACTCATTGCTTACCATCAGGTAAGATAATCTAAAATCGTAATCTATACATATTATAAATCTGTGGAAGTTTTTAGTCGTGCACGCATTGCGTAATCATCATCATCATTTCAGCCGATGTATGTCCACTGTTGGACATATATCGGCTTGGCCTCCCTCCCTCCCCCCATTGGTCGCTACAATGAATGATCCTGTGCGTCTCGCATCTATCGGCCTCCCGCAACCTAGCGGGTCACCGCTAGCGGTCCACCGGTCGATGTAGATCACTTTTATACATTATAATTTTGTGTAATTTGATATAATTATTATTTATGCTTGGTTTAATTGCAATCAGTTGACTATATCGGAAGATATACTACATTCATTGACTGTTACGCGGTTCGAAGTTTGCCAGGGCTTCTAGTAAAAAAATATATATATTATTTTAAAATTCATAATCAATATTGTAAGCTTGTAGCTGGTTTGCTTTTGTGTGTAGTTGGCAGAATTATACAGAATTATATATATTTTCTATAGGTATACGGTAACTCTCTTTCAAACAATTCTCTGCAGCCCATATTGTTTGTTCGTAGAATCTCTGCAAGTCCTGATTGAATTACAAAACTCTTTCACTGAACTTTTATCGCCGAGTTCTATAGGTTTCTTGTTATCCCGGAAAGTTATATTTTCTTGCGTAAATAGTCACGAGAGCTAAAGTTCTAGAACAATCTTATAGAATGTTTACCTTATAATATGTTTAACCTTTTATAATATTTTAAAATAGTAAATTTTGATACAAGTGCAGAAAGTTTGTCATTGCGACTGAGGCGGAAATCGCACGAGCCGTGGGCGAGTGTGTTATGGAGCCAAGGGTTTTTTTTTCTCGACGGGGAAAATCATCATGGAGCCAAGGGCTGCTGTGACAACTTTGCATGTGTATCAAACGACTTTTTTCAATACACTTACGAAGAAATGAAGAAACGGGGGTGGACTGGCGACGCATAGGGGGCAACGCGCGCCCATCCTGATACGATACATGTAATAAAATTGTGACGGGGTTAGAGCACGCACTCTTTTCTGCACTAGTGCGGAAAACAGTCTATTGCGTGCCTAAAAGCAGTGGGATAAGAGCGGGATTTCGATACACTTCCTCGAAAACTGACTCTTATCGTACTACGACATACAGTTTATCACGCTCGAGTTTATTTTTCATTTATCACAAGGGTATTATTTTTTGTGGTTTCGTGATTATATTGTGGTAATTGTGAAAAAACGAAGTTTGGAAGACAATTCTTTAGATGTTACGCCGCCAGATATTGCGATCGAGAGGGTAAATGCTTGTGAGAGCCTGTTGCCATCTAAATGAAAACTAAAATACATGGCAACATTGAAAAAAAAATCATAATGAACAAAAACGCGTCTTCATTTTCAGAATACTTTGTAAGTGTATTGAAGGGCGTCGTTTGATACACGTAGAAAATTGTCATTGCGGCATTCGGCTCCAAAACGCCGTCGCCTGCTGCTCGTGCAGTAATCGCCCCAGATGCAATGACAAAGGCTTTACCTACCACTTGTAGCAATATGTTGGTACAATTTTTTATCACTACATCGTGTCTTACAACACCTACTTCCAAAGTTTTATGAATCCACCATTTTTAAGGTTCTGTACTCCGCTGTCTGTCTGTCTGTCTGTCTGTCTGTCTGTCTGTCACCAGGCTGTATCTCATGAACCGTGATAGACAGTTGAAATTTTCACAGATGATGTAATTTTGAAGCCGCTAAAATATTTAAGGGGACTCCCATACTTACAGCAAACATGATTTTTTGCCCGTTTTTTGTTACGGATGGTAATACGGAACTCTTCGTGCAAGAGTCCTATTCACACTTGACTGGTTTTTAAGCACTATTCCACATTTGATCAAATAAGTATATTATTTACAAATATAATATAGTTATATTTGTAAATATTTACTTTGTAGGAACCGATGATAACTAGGCTTTCATGGTAATTACGCTTATGATACCTATTTACTTTCGGAATCAATGAATTTGTAATTAGTAGGTACACCTGCCTAAATTGTCGTTCTTTATCAAATGCCTATTAACCTATTTATTATTATTTATTTATTTATTAAGGTAAAATCAACAGCTTCTATGTACAGTATTTAGAAGCATAGATAACAGGGCTAAGTCTTACACAATCGCCAATTACAGGTCAACCAGCATTCACAAAGTAAGGAATATTATAAATATATTATAAATTAAGTGATTTAATAATATATATTTATTAAATCACTTAATTTTATTTATAGTCATGCGTACATCATATACCATAATTTTCTTTTCAATGCGTCTAACAAGTTTGTTTTGAATTTGTATCGCACTTAATTTTATGAGATTCATATCTAAACGATATTCCGATTTATTATGCCACATGTCGGGATATTACTTTGGCATGATGCGCAATAAGAACTAGTAAATACGTTCGTATAATTTTCTATAAGAACGGCGCAGGTGCATTACGGCTAGCTCACGAGTACGGACTTAGCGGCGAGCGGGGCACGCGGCGCTATGAGCGGTGTCTCTTGACGGACTTTAAACATTTTCATATTTTATTCACCAAATAGATATGTATAGAAGACAATATCATGTATGTACTTCATTTTTTATACCTACGCTCGGTGGACGCACACTAATAAGCGTTGGAGCCGAAACTGTTCGACGATCGGGCCGAGGCGCTCCGAAATATCGTGTCCGTGAGCGGTGTAGATGTGTGCGTCGCTCGAACGCGCTTTGTATGTAGATTGACTTCTGTACCTATCTATTTTATGCTTTAGTTCTTACCGCTCGCCGCCCCACGCTTAACTTCCTGTAAGCGGGAGCTAAGCTGAACCGGCCGTTAGATGCAACGGTACCTGCCTGGCTCTATAACTGTAGTGTTCTAGTCTGTTTGCGTGATATCCGGCCACTAAACTGTCTAGTGAGAGTTCATAATGATCTAAACTTTAAGAAAAGAGAAACCGTTCTGTGATGTAAGAGGAGGTTACGTTTGACGTGAATTACCTGTTCAGCCTTATGCACTAAACGATTAGTTATACATTGAAATCGACTCTGACGTTTATCGATTCGATTATATTTGCAGCTGCTTATTTACAAGCTATAAAACTAAATGACACGAAAACTTTGGACGATAGTATCTAGATTTTACAAAAAAACTACGATTTATACCGTTAAGCCATAAGAATAGTAAAACAGCCTAGATATATTTGTACAAATCTATCAGCATAACGGGCTGGTCATAACTTTGGCCTTAGAGGTGCGTGGCGCGGCGAGCGGCCAGCATCGGCAATCGGTCTGTTTCGGTATCGGGTTTTGATATTACCGCTCGCGGCCCTCGCGGCCCGTAACGACTGTGAAAAGATCAAAAAGGTTTTGAGACACGTGACATATCAATCGTGACTGAAATGTCACGTGTCTCAATCCCACATAATTATTTCGGACATACTCATATTTCTACCTATACCTAGTAATTTTTCCTCAAAAAGTCGTCCATAATGAATCGATTTACCGTGTCTTTTCCTGGCTAAGTTTAGGTTGTGGCTATGTTTATATTATAATAATAATTATTTATTTATTAAGACAAAAATATGGTCAACTTTGCTAGTAAAAAAAAAATCTTAGTGTTAAATATAGTGTTACATAAACAAAAAATAAATAAAAACAAACAGAGAAGTGGTTACCTAAGGCAAGATGTGCAGAGAATGATATGGCAAGGAGAAAACTATCTGGCCATTCTCTCCACATACTGCCTCATTATGCTTACTAGTAGCTGGATACTAGAATTTATCATGGATCCATTGCCTATCTGACCTCCAAAACCCAATTGGATAACACGATACCTCTTGACAAGACTAGTTGTCTTGGTGTAAAAACTTATGTATAATCTTATTGTTATCGTTAATGAATCTGAAACACACACACACTAATAATAATATAATCACAATTTTCAGTTTAACATAATTCCCTTGGTCTAAAATTTTTCCCTGACAATTGACAGCAAACTGCTTGAGAGATAACGTTGTCGACAGTCGACAACGTCCTTTTCCCTCTTTATTATAATTAAATGCATTTAAATATAAATATTATAATTTAATACAATTTTATATAATGTTTTAAATTTTGTGCAATACAGCAGCAGAGTTACAATTCAATTTAATTTATTTGTGACATTCCTTAGTTAGACACAATGAGTCTTCCAACTCGAAATAAATGAATAATGTTAATTACATGTTATAGACAGCATACTTATATATAGAACAAGTTATACTTACCTATATAACAAGTAGAAAAAGAATCGATCAGTACCTAATTCATCTCATATTAAAAAACAAAACAAAAACATACACATTATAAAACAAAGCCTATAGAACAGACAGACAGACGTGAGGGGTCACGTCTGTCTGTCTGTTCAAAATAAACTCAAAAACAACTGCACCGATTTTCAAGCAATTTTCACCACTCGATAGCGTGATTCTCGAGGATGGTTTTAATATATAATTTGTTAAGTTTTTATATTTATTTCTGTGTACATTAAAGATATTTGTTGAAGATGTCAGGAAAAAAAGCCGAAAGAGGAACCGTGTTACCCCGAATTTAACGGGAGCGAATCCGCGGGCAAAAGCAAGTTTTATATAAAAAGAAAGAAACTTAGTGACATATCAACGCACAGCCGAAATTACTGAATCTAGGGGCATGAAATTTTGCACAAGGCTTCCTTTTATAACGTAAGCGAGCGCTAAGAAAGGATTTTTCTAAAGTCACCCCATAAAAGGACGGGAGTCTAAAATTAGGGTGGAAAAATCCACTCGAACCCGCTGGCCGAAGCTAGTCCAGCTGTATGTACATTACAAAACTGGCTACAACAGTAATTGTTGCTTCTTGTTTCGTCAATCGTTCGATACGTCAGTCACAATTCGGACGGCCATCTGGCCAATTGAGCGATATTGCATATCTATTGATTTACTCGCTGCCGAATCGAGACATCAAAAAGGCCAATCTAGATACGTTTTGCTTCTAGATTTACTAACGTTTACTGCTAATACAATCACATTAAATACAATCACCGTCGAATATTTTTCGTCAGTTGGCAGAGCTCGGCTTCTAAAGCGTAGGTTATAATCTCATAAATCTGGCTCATCACTGGGAGCGGTTGCAACAGTTTGGCAGTCTGGTTTTTGTTTCAGCTTACCACAAAACCTTGTCAATATCATCCATCTGCATAAGCGATACCTCTTGATCAGTTGGTACTACCAGTAGAGTATGTGCGATTATGTGTCCACATTACCTATACTCCAAAAGCGCTAAAAACCTTAGCAACCATATGCCATTGCCCAAATTGAGTAAAAGCGCCTTTTACCCTTTTTAGTTTCTTAAACGTCTCCACAACTTCCTACCAATTTACACTAAGGTTACTCTTTATTCTAGCTCAAAATTTCCTTATACCGCTTCTAGACAATGCGGATGTCGCTTTTCTAGATGCATTTGCATATGAATTGATACATCCTTTTTATTTATGACCTTGGCAGTCACGATCATGATTGTGTCGGGAGTTTCCTACCAGATACAGGTGGCTGCCAATCATCATCACCCGGATAGTAGTATTATATCTAATATTACTACTAACTGGCTTCTCTATACTATCTTGTATAGTTCTAATGCTCCTGAATACCTTCGGCTTTGTTTTGAGAACTTTGTGCCGAGAGGTAGACTCTGTTACATTAGGTACCTCTTTTTTTAACCGACTCCTAAAAAAGGAGGTTTTCAATTCGGATGTTTGTATTTTTATTTATGTTTGTTCGCGCACAACTTCGTCGCTTGCCAACCGATTTGAAAAAATCTTTTTTTGTTGATAAGGGTATACTTTCCAAATGGTCCCATAGTCACCAAGTTGTGATCTGATGATGGAATCTTGGCGAAACCGAAGGAACTCCACAAATTCAATTCAATTTTTTAATGGAGTCGGTTATGTTTTTTCGAGCACCACACACGTATTACGACAGCTCCTCTGGATGTCATTAAAAGGAAACTTAAAGAACACTTCCTTTCGTAATTGACATAGTATTACTATAATATTGTACGTAAGTGTAATAATATATTTTTTATTTGACTTATTTGTATAGATAATATTGTCCTCGATCATACGATCGGATCTTAGCTTCGAATTTGATTTTTCTCTCACTCAAAAGTTTGCTGGAAAAAATTCATTGTTGAGTTAAGCTCGCCTATGTACTGACGATTCATATACCCATATGAATGAAGTCAAATCACTGTATGCTATTTTTAGTTTCTGTGTAGATTAAATAATCAAGAATAGTTTATACCTTTTGTAGCTACAAGTCAATGAATCTTAAATTAAAGTAATTGAAATATATAATTCTAAGTTCAGACACAACTTGTCCCCTTTCCACACTCGCCTATTGTGGGCCAGTCCCTAGTGCAACTCTTCACCTTCGTCTACCATATGCTCCACCATGTCCTCCGGTTGGTTCACACAATGGCGATATTCGGGAATCTCTACCGCCTGAATTCGGTGCAGAAACTTCCCGAACTTATTATGTCCGGTGAGGACCTGCGTCATACCCCTAACCAGCTACTCGTCAAAGATTTTAAGAAGTATTTAAGAGGAAATATACCATCAAACAAAGTATTGTTTAATAATAAAATTGGTTTAGGAGTCATTAATCCACATTTTACTACCCATTGGTTATTAATGTGACTAACTAATATTTACGTTAAGTACCTAGTTAGAAACAACAACTACCTACTGTTATTTTTTTTATTACTGTGCTTAACAATACATAAATACTGAACGATAGTATACCTTGGTACATGCTAGTACTTATCATATTTTTATGTACCTACCTACCTACAAAGTGGACTGAATGCAACAATGTATTCTCTACCAATCAAACTTTCTGTTCAAGAGATTTACCTTCTCTGTGGTAGGTGTTCAGTGACGAGCAATAAGATTCAAACATTGCCATTGCGCGACGGGGAGGTATTATTATTACGTAATTGCGCGTTTTTACGTAAATCACCAAAAAAAAAATCTGGATTTTTCTTGGAAAAAACAAAGATACAGAAACCAAAAATAATTTTCACACAAACGTGTGTACAAAACGACAAGTAAGCGTTTTTCAAGGTCATTCAAGTTGTACAGACGTAACAATCGGTGGGTTAATTTGTGCCCTTCAAGTAATAAGTGGTAGGCACTAGATAAATTCCCTTCGTCTAGGCTACCACGACGTCCAAATAGAACTCAATATGTGGGACTTTTAGCCCACTGCTCATCACATGCGGCAGACTTGTCCGGCCAATCCCACATTAGCTATTCGCAAGATTTTTTTTTCCTATTAAAAAAAAACAGTTCAAGTCGGATAACTTTTAACCTACATAACCTTTATATTATAATAATAATACGATAAGGTAATTGAATTCAGAATTCCATCGACCACGCTGTAGAAATAGTCTTTTTTTTTACAAGAATACAGGATTAGCTCTGTTAAAAAGCAACCAAAAACCACTCAGGTGAAATATTTTGGGTAAATTGTGACTGATTTAAGCACTTAGTGTGACTTCAAAATATCTCTCCTAGTTTCATTTAAAAGGCAAGGTATTTTCTGCACATCATAAATGAATTTTCCGTCGAGCTTGTAGCCATGATGGTAAAAGCTAACTTCGTTAAAAGTGAAGTGCATATGCACTCCACTTTTAAATGTATTTTTAAATGGACAGCCAGTGTAGACTGGCTCTCTATTTTAAAATATATTTTTATTTTTCCATTAATGGATTATCGCTGTGATCTTTTAACTGAATAAACCTTCATAAAAATAGTATAGCTTTACAAGTCTAGTTTTAGTGCAGTGTAGTCTGACTGCGGACACGTGTGCCACACACACCGATCTGGGCGCGTCGGTCTTTGTACATGTTATATGGAAACTAGACTTGTAGAGCTACACTTGATCCACGCCACGCGATGCCACGTGACGTCGTTCTACAAACAGTGCATGTAGTTCAGCTGTAGGCTCATTAGTTACGTAAGCGTGTCTACAACCAATGTTGGTTAATATGTTTTATCCCTTTAATTTCGTACGGTTTTTGTATTTAGGCAGTATCAAGTTCAGAATATATTTAGTTTTGAATACATAGTAAGAACAGTCAAATCTTACTATTTATTTTGCAAATTGTAAACACTGTCTTACTTTAAAAAATCTTAAGTAAAGTTTTAATTGATATAGAAAATGGTACACTTTGTATTCCTAATGTGGATATAACAGAATCTAATGCTTTTGCAGTATTTGGCAGTCGCGAGTCAGTATTTTCGATATGGTATACTGTGGTAGTAGTTATAATACCTACACCTACCTAGTAAAATTGTTGACATCATTTTACCCAGATCGCGCTTATTTCAGTGATCCCACATAATATCCTTTTGCTACACATTTGAGATACAAAATTATAGATACTAATTGTACATCAGCATAACCAGTCATAAGTCCATTTCGAATTTTGCGATAAATTTAAACCTAAACTATAATTGAAAAAGCCCCGCCAAAAACCCTATGGGTTAATATTATCTTCCTATGTAATAATTTGTATGTCACGTTGCACAAAATTTTGTCCATTATTCGAAAGATTAGTCCTAATAAAAATAATTGCACCTCTACTTATCGACGACACAATATTTGTACACCTCTTTATCGTAGAGCCAACGAATTTTATATTAAGATTTCTTATTTAAATATGCTTCATTACTTGCTTAAGTTATCTCATTCGCTTATAACTAAATCCATTTGTGAACAACATTGAAGCAGATTGTAATCATTTCGCTAGCAAGTTTCACGGTCAAGAGTAGCTGTGATCAAGGTACATCGTGAAAGTTTCTATCTTAGCGTGTCAACCAAGTATATCGGAACTCCAGTTTAAACCTGCTCCATTTAATCTATACTAGTGTAGAAAACTAGAATTGTAGCTGCCGTTGATATAGTTTCTTTTCACATCAATAGAGAGATAGTCTGTTTTGTGAAATGTTAAACGACTTGCGTTTTTTTTTTATATCAAGATTATATGTCAAAAAATGTATTATTATTATTTATTTTTATAGCACAGAAAAATAGCCATGAATCCTAAATTACGTTAATCTCTCCTAAATTACGTTAATCTTTTTACAGAATTAGAATTTATTACGATAGACTCTGAAAAATATTTTTATATTTATATATCATGCGATTATCTATAGTTATCGAGGTCTGATGTCAGAGAAATCCTTCGGTAATCGTTTTCCTCGTCGTTTTTCTAGTGTAGCAGCGCATTCTTGGCGCCATTATCGTGTGCAGCTCCACCATTATGCGTTGCTTTCTAGAAAAATGTTACGCATAATTTGTTATCAACACACATACAAATTGTAGCGCACGAGATACACGCGCGATGAATGTAATAGACTTAATTAGCTAGTAGCCCGCCGTATACATACAGCGTTAATAACTTATGTGGTTCGTTACCAAGTTTTGATTTGATGAAACTCTCTGATTTGCCTAATTCAGGAGGTGACGTGTGCCGCTCGATGCTTCAGCAAATTGTGCGCATCCTACTTAATGGAGGGTGAAACTAATTTACTCCTAGTTTTGTTACTGCCTAGTAGACCTTAGTCTTGGGGGAGGCCTATGTCCAACAGTGGACGTCTTTCGGCTGATATGATGATGATGATGATGATGATGATGAGACCTTAGTCAACGGTGTCACCTGAACTACGATAGCCTAGCTTTATCTAGTAACAAATTTAATTCTTACATATCACAAAACAAACCCCGCGTCTGTCAAAAACTTCTGGACAGTTTTTCATGCGGTTTTCACCAATAAATAGATTGATTCAATCCTTCAGTAGAGTTATTATATTATAGATGTATCCTATATAGGAGTCCACACAATACATGGTACCATACAATGATCATGCCATGACCGTGCTAGGACCGTGTCTGGAAAAAAATATACTTTGTATAACAAAGTATGAGACTATACCCCAGTAGACGGTTCCGTCACCAACCAACATCATCATGTGCCATGTACAGAGTATAACAGTACAGGCCATAGATGTCAAGCGACGGCATCGATCGATGACGGAACGGTGAGTCTACGGGTTATGATCGGTAGCTCACGAGTTTGTTTCCGTGCACGTTCCTAGCACAGTCATAGTATGATACGTGGCGGTGAAAAGAATTTTTCAAAGGTCGTTTTAGACTGTAGAACAGGTCTCCATGCAGTATAGATACATCGATGGAAGGAGAACAGGCGACCTTGATCTAGTGGAGTTTACTTTGCATACTTATTAGAGAAAACTGACAGTGTGGCCACGGGTTTATATTGTTTATGAGCCACTTAGGAAAACGTGTTTTCAAAGTGTGTAAATAATTTCTCCCTTATCACAGACGCCTGCGGAAACATTGATGTTGGGTAGTTTCTCTTTATACGTAGGAGATTTTATTAGTAACTAGTTGACCCGACATATTGCATCCCGTAATAGCTACTGTCGAACGCGCAAAGGCGCGAACTTTCACAAAACTACAACTGTTTAATAGTTTTCTGAAAGTTTCTAATGTTGTGCGTAATTTTCTTGATTTTTCTTTCGATAAGAACCTTCTACAAAGAAATAGTATTTAAAAGAAAATCAGTTAATTCATTCTCAAGCTATGCCGTTACTAAGGTCAACGTGGATTTGTTTTCATATATCTAATTAGCGGCCCGTCCCGACTTCACACAGGCAATAAATATAGGTAACCTATGTTTCTTAGGGTGATTGTAGCTTTCCAACGGTGAAAGAATTTTAGAAATCGGCACAGTATTTTTTGAGTTTATCAGTACAAACATACACAAAAATAAAAATTTTGCCTCTTTATAATATCAGTGTAGATATAAAAAAATCGGGTCACGGTATTTGTTATCCAATTAGATTTTTATGTTTTTTTTTTTGTGTATATTTGGAAGGTCTAGGTTGTAGGTTATTTTTTACACTCCTACCCTCATCTCGTATTTTTTCTTTCATAATTTATATGGCAGAAAATTCGCCTAGTCAGTTAATATAATATATATAAATTAGGGTGTTTTTAATATCGTGCGGTTTTGATCACGCATGCAGGATTCCTCCGCACGCATACCCAAAGGTCACGATCAAGGTTTAGCCCGCGGTTGGTACCCCACAGTTACTAGACATGCGCGTTAAATACGGTTTTGATCCGCGTAACCCCCGCAAATGTCCATTTCATACAAGTATTTTACAATAAATACTTGTATGAAATGGACCGTGCGTGAATTACGCACGCGGGACGCGTTTTCTTTTTACATTTTGAAATTTTCTGCATGCGGAACAAATCCGCATGCGTGATGAAATCCGCACGATATTAAAAACACACTAATAACGCAATTAGATTGCGAGTATTGTTACAGTAGCTATTTAATGTTGAAAATTCATATCAAAATAATAATTGTACCCCCACGCAACCCTTCAGGTAACTGCCTTGAATTCCACAGGGGCTAACGATAAATTAAACTAAAATAAATACCTTATTAAGCACGGTAATTAAAATATGGATCATGTAAAGGTAATATAAAGCTCGAGTAGTTTTCTAATCTAAAGTTTTACACTCTTTTCGTTTAAATTTGATTTTGACTTACTATAGTTACTACTTTAACTAGTGATTTCGCATCAATTTTACACACCATTTGATGTAACGTTGCCAATACGGTAGAAAATAGAGTCATTTTCCACAAAAGTCATAGTAACATTGGTTTTAAGAGACCTTGCTAATCAATTCAATAGATCACGCTTATTAATATTAACTAAGTATTTATATTAAACCTAACCAATATGTATGTATAAAACTCAAAATACTCTCAGGTGTCGAAGTAGTCCAAGTAGAAATTTCCAAAAATTGTCACATTGAATGCCAATGATAATTATTTGGGCAAAGAACGAGGCAGCGCTCTGGTCACGCAGTGTCGGGCAGTTTATTTATAATTCGTGAAATTATTTATCTATGCTAGAGATAGTACCTATTGTACCAAAAAAATTCATGGCTACTAAGTAACACACTACATGGCATCACTTTGAAGTAAATCTTCCGTTAAAGTGCATAAACTCCGCTGCACCTTCCAGCGATAGAAGCTGCAATTTATAAGTAGCATAATTTTCGTACGGGATCGCGTCGTCTCCGTGGTACAAATTAAGTAGGAAGCAGTTCATTGAGTATAGTGTTAATGCTGATATTAACTAACCTGACTAGCTCTCGACACACTGCGACTTGCGACTATGTGTGCCGAAGAGATCCTGACCAGTCGAACTGGTACATCGCTTGGGGCGATTTCTCATTTCTCCCACGATTTCTACCGAAGATTATAATTGTGTGTTTACTAAATGAGTGTCGGCAGCTAAGACCACCTGTTCTATAATAACATTGATAAAGGCGCGACAGTTCAGACACGGCGGTCGGCGCGGCATGTCCAACGTGTCCCGCGCCATTGTCTGCGCGATATAATAATTAGTGGATATTGCACCCTGATTCACTACCACAATGACCGAGAAACACGATTCATTCAAGGACCCGGGGTTCGTGCCTACTTCCTTTAAACATTATTAATGTGCGGTGAAACTCACGAATAGTTTTAGAACTTTCTAAATATATATTTTATATTTGAACAGTAACGTTAAGTTTTAATTTATTGATCGGATGATGAATAAATTAGTTGTATCTTTTTGTTCTAGTGCGGACGCAGGATACATCGCAACAAGCTACGACATGAGGAATAATGTCAAGTGAGTATTTATTTTTTTAAATATTATTTATTTATTTTATTGGCCAACCAACAATCGTATAGACACTGAAACATATACCTACAAAAATCTCGGTTAGTGTTACAATTTCTTATAGGTTAGCACCGCATGCCCCATATAAGTAAAAACTACATGCTACGAGTATGTTCCTACTTAATATAACATTAATAAAACTAAAAAAAGAGCAAAACAAAATTAAAATTGAATTGTATTATTGTCAGTATTTTCCAATATTGTTGTCAATCTCGTTCAATATTAGGTGAGGTTAATCTTTTCAAATACAGTTGTTAATATCATGCAAAATAATTGTTAATATTTTACATAACAATGAATGTTGTTACAAGACAAACAACATCGGTAGGTCTGTAAACTGTTGACTGTATCATCTTGAAAGTCACACCACAGCTGTTTTAATTCTTAAAACGTGATACAAAATGAGTATTGCGTAATGGTTTGGAACGACATCGTCAATAAATTAACGGTTTGTCTCATATACACGTCTAACGCAATCTTCATTAAAATCGTAGTATTAACGACGTTGTTAAATTACACGTGCTTGTTACCGCTGGGAATCGAAACCGTATTATCTACACTCACACGAAGTCTTTCTATCTCCCAGCTTCGCCAGCCGACGCACTTAAGATAAACTTCAAGAACAAAATACTATATAAAAATATATATATTTCACAATAAGCACGTTCATATATTTTATTATCGGTCTAAAAATGTTTAGTTTACCAATCATCAGTTACGAACGGCAACTAATATTATTTATGAGCTATTTTTCGAGTCGAGCACGTCGCACCGAGATACTTTAAACATCTAAGAGGTGCAATCTCCTTTAAAACTACGACACAATACGATAATAATATGTAAATGATATAGCTATCTTACGAGAATTCACCCACTTATCTATAAGTTCCCACAATTTATAAACTTAATAGCGTGCCCTCGGCGTCACTCACTTCTGCCTTATTGGACTTTCGTAAAAACTTATTGACTTGGGTTTTCAGCAGCATTTTCATGACATAATAACTTCATATGCAACTTATCAACGACGGCAAGTCAGTCTTTGATCTTTGTCTATTCCCTTTTTTAAACGACAGCTACTTATACTCCTAAAGTTTCAACTTCTAGAACTACAACATGGTTTGTCCTTCGAGCCGGATATCTTTACAAAATTGTGTATCTACTGGTTTCAATACGACCAATTGAAATAAAGATAAAAGCATAAAGAAGATGGATTCACAAAATCTGCGTCCGTAAAGTTCTTATTCAAACATGCCAAAAATCTGTCATCATGTTTACCATATCGGAGCTAAGTTCACACAAAAGGATTTGGTGTTATGTGATGTATGAGAAACAAGCAAATAAACCAACTTTGGTTTTCCAAAAAGTATTTACACAATCACCATTTATGTTCTCATTGCGCAAAACAAAACTGGGATTAACAAGCGAGATACCAGCAAACAAACATGGAATTTTAATCAGAAAAATATAAATTCAAATACGGCAAAGAACTTCCGAGGCGTGGATAGAATTGAGCACGATAATTATATAATGTACAGCAGTGCAAGATTACGTGTAACTAGGACACGTAAGAATTCATTAATTTTGATTAGAATTAGATTTGATTTATCCATTAGGAGTAAATAACACGACGTTATGATTCTACAGTAGCGTTGTAGCTTCATCAAGTATGCTATCGTTGATTGAAATTCCAATTTTATATACCATTATGTAGGCACTTTTTTTGAGGTGGGATATCATTAAATACATATCTTTTCTGGCTCTGGGTAGAACGAAAGGGAGTGTTAGACTGCTAATGACTCAGCACTTTTATTTTTATTTTCATCCATGAAAACCCCCGCTCTTGGATGGAGCGGGAGATAGTGTCAGACTCTTACTGACTAAAAACCTACCCCGTTCCTTCTAGCCTTCATACTGGGGCTCGAGCTCCTTTTCAGATAACCCTGGCCCCAATAGGCTTCGACCCCGGCCCCTGCTGTTGCTGACAACTCCTTGAGGCGCGCGGGAACAGTGCGCGCCGTCGATGTCTTGGGCTTGGTCTGGACAGTTACCGGACGGTCGGAAAGCTGACTCAGCACACCTATGTTTTATCAGATGTTCTTTGCATTCCAGGGCCACGGCAACTTAACATTATGTACTATACACCCTGAAATCCCCATTGTTTTAATACAAAGTGAGTCGTCATCGTCGTGTACAACACCAATTCGTATAAAACACTTCTGGTTTTTATAACAGCATGGTTGAATGATTAGCACCTTTTCTTCCAAGTGTTAACAGAATAGAGTGTCTTTACGTCATTGTTTTTGTCACTCACGTTCCGCCGCCAATTCGGCACCTAATTTATTGTAATACTTTATAAATAATTCACATTGCTCTGATTACCGTAATTTTTGTGGCGCAAAAACATTTCCGCTAGGCAGGCCCAGGCAGTTACACAGACGCGTTTGGAAGCTTATTCCCGATCGGATATTTACGCGTATTTTCAATCTAAAGCTGGGATCGAATTTTGGTACGAAAGATTATAATAGACCGCCGTTTATTTTTGGCTGTCCCTAGGTTTATTTTTGAGAGATGTTTTAGGTTTGGAACAATTGAGAGCTCAGCAGTTATTACTAATTAGAGCATATGGACAACATAAATTGCATTGTGTCGTCGTTTGTTTTATTGGTTAGTCATCGATGCAACAATTAAAGGGCGCTCGGAAACAGCTCGTCGGAGTCACGCCGTGTTTGTCAAACAATCGTCCAGCATGCGATATGTACTCGTGGTGGTACGCAATCTCTCAGGGCAATGTCTATGCTAATAGGCTATATTTATAGAATAAACAGCCATGGTAAGTCAAATCAAACGATTCAGACCATTTTAGATAGTAGTTTTCCTCATTTGCTCGAGTAAATGTTCGCCTTTTAACTTATGTAAAGATGATCTTTAATGGACGTTCTACCAAGAGAACAAAAGAAAAAGAATTCAAGAAAGAAAATTTAAGAATTTTAAAATAATTCAAGGTTTCAAATAAAAATTTCATACAGTATTATTTTTAGTAAATGCGAAACCCGAAACACGAGTTTAGTATTTCTATGTACTAAATTCATAACTGTATCATAAAAAAAACACAAACTTATAAGCGTGTTATATTACCTAGAAGTCCACACAAAAACATGGTCACCGGGACATCCGAGCGACTGAGGGGTTGTTTTGCTCCCGTACCCTGCTGTGCGCTCTCTGTTATGACCTTCCGAGACCTGTGTTGAACTTAGTGTCGGTAGTGCCCAACTTGTGATGTTTTTAAATATTTATGGATAAAATTAAAACATGATTGAAATCGAAACCTGAATATAGTTTGTTCTGAAACTGAATGAACTGATTGTGAACAAACTATATTCAGGTTTCGCATATGATAAAAACAATTTGAAATGGTTTAATGTAGGGTATTTAAATGTTTTAGAAAATGTCAATCACATTATTGCACTAATATCATTATTGCGATAATTTTTTGTGTGTGTGTTTGTTACTTCTTCACGCTTGAACGGCTGAACGGATTTGAATGAAATTTTGGCACTTGGTTATTTTAGCCGGATGTATGTTTCCTTGGGAAATTTTATACTTTAACGAGGCTGAACGTCCGGCAGGACAACAGTCAATACAATAGCCTATACTGAGGAAAGATTTGTACGAGTATTTTTATATTTTTTATATATAATTAGCAGATACGGCAGCTAGTGTTATACCTGAAGGCAGGCCTTCGGATAGAACACTAAACGCCACCTACCGGGTTTAATTGTATTTTCACAAACCAGGAATCCGTTTAAATATACACTCAATGTTTCATTCAAATCAGTTAAGCCGTTTAGGAGGAGTTAAGTGACAAAGATATGAACAGAAAAAATATATGAACTCAAAAAGTACAGGACCGATTTAAAAAAATATTTCACTATTAAATAAGCTAGGTATTTTATCATTGTGTGGTATAGGCATATATTTTCAGGAGGGCAAAACCGCTATAAGAAGGTAGTATTTAATATAATGTATTATTTATTCAACGTTACCTATTCCAATTATGTACCTAAACAGAACACAATGACGTAACACTGTTTGTCTTTATGCTAAAAATATAAAGACCTGAAATAATTCGCTCATCCGCTCCTGAGAGGAAATAAGGAAAATATTTAAATGAGCATCATTTAATTGAAAGGACTCACTCAGTTTGTTTTGAACAGTTTCAGAACTGAATCGATTTTATGACCTCATTATATTAACCACTAGTTTTTGGCTGCGGCTTCACCCGCATTCATAAATATAGCTTATGACACTAAGGAATAACGCAGCTTTCTATCGGTGAAAAATTTTTCGCAATAGGACTAGTACTTACAGTAAAAACGAAAAAAAAAAACTATGCTTTCTAAATATTAGTGTAAATGTTGTTATCGAAATGCATTCACTTTTAGGATTCCATACGGCGTACCTGAAAGGTGCCAACGAGACCCTCTTAGGGCCGACGCTGCGGTACGCGGGCGCCCGCGCGGTCTCATACAAACTTGATCCACCGCGGCGCGGCACATCGCACGGTCACCCGTCGCAGTAATGATATATATTATAGTTCTCCATCCACCTGGCTTCATGACTAGCGACACTGCGTAGGAAATAATACAGTTTCCGATACGGGAACCGCCGCACATGACACACGTGCGACATCACGCGACGTTTGCACGTCCGCCCGTCCATCTGTTTATCCGACCGCCAGCGGGCTTTACTCGTATTTCATAAATCGTAAAGAATTAAAAATTGTCATAGAATGTGTACCTTAGATGTCGATTGCCACACAACAACTAACAATAAAATTAAAGGAATCGTACAAAAAACATAATTTTGTCGGCAAATTTTTCTCGATTTTAATATTGTATGAACCTTTCGTGTGCAAGTCCGACTCGCACCTGACCAGATTTTTTATTTTGTATATCTGCTCTTTTTTATGGTGGGGAAAATCATCCTATAACAAACCACGCTCTTTGTAGAACCGGGAGATAGTGTCAGACTCTTACTGACTAAAAACCCTACCCTGTTCCTTTAGCCTTCATACCGGGGCACGAGCTCTCTTTCGGACAACCCTGGCCCAATAGGCTTCTTGCTAGAACTAAAGTTAAACTCTGTCGTAAGCGTGTTAAAGTATTTTATGAAGGTTTTAGTGTTATCTCTTCAAAATTGTAAAGTAGGTACGTATGTCAATGAATCTGTCGAGTTTATTCCCGACTGTGGTAGGTCAACCTTCCAGTGTCATTATTTCAGCCGAAAAATGATCACTGTTGGACATAGACCTCCCCCAAGTGTCGACATACTAACCGGCTCCAGTACGTGTCGCATCCATCGGATTCCATTCGTCAACAATTGAGTACCTAGATATTTATATAAGACTATATTTAGATTTTCTTTTGAAAGAGACGCAACCACGTAATATCACTTTGTAGCTTCCTACATATGATTTTTATGCCCACACCCGACCCAATCAAATCTATTTCCATTATAAATATCAGAGGAATTTTATATCGAAAATAAGTCGATGATCAAAGGTCTTACCACGTGTATTGAACGCGATCTATTTGAGGAGCTAAGCTGTTAGAGAGACGAAGCTGTGGGTGTAAGGGACAGGTTTCAGAAAACTTTTTTTTTTATAAACCAGTGCTTGACAGCGAACCCACCTGATGGTAAGAGGCGCACTAGTTTATAAAAAGCCTATTCACTCTAGTCTTGAAGTCATCCAAATTATAAACGGGTAGGCCGCAGTAGGAAAATTGTTCCAGTCCTTTGATGTACGCGGTATAAAAGACGAGGCGTAACGCTTAGTTGTTTCAAATTGATGAAATCGAAACAAATTCCACACTTTACTCAAACTTACGGTTTTTAAATTATTGTATATGTAGTAGCAGCACGTAGTTTTAACCGATAAGTTTTCGTAAGTTAAAAGAGTCGGAAATTATTCAGCTACGTTTAATGTTGGTGGGCTTCGAAAAAACTCGAAGGCTTTTTATAAAACCACAAGTCGCTTAGAACGCTGAAAACGTTTGATGTACAAAAGTAAATGGAAGAATAATATTTTCAAATAGCTGTGGGATTTACCCAAAGGTCACGATCAAGGTTTGGGCCGCGGTTGGTACCCCACAGTTACTACACATGAGCGTTACATACCTTCCTTAGGATGTTAATGCGGTTTAGATCCGTGCAACCCCCGCCAATGCCCATTTTATAAAAGTATTTATTGTAATGCGTGGAAAACCCAAGCAGGACGCGTTTCTTTTATGCATTTTGAAATGTTCTGCATGCGGAGCAAACTCGCATGCGTGATGACATCCGCACGATATTAAAAACACCCTTAATCCACTACAAACGTTTAACGTTAGACCAAGTTTTGTACGAATCAAAGACAAGAGTATAAACACTGTCAGTTTTTACGTGAGGTAGAGGAATAACAATGGCAAATCACGTCAACTCACCTTGAAAGCCTCAATGATAAGTGGATGGCCTGAGTAAATAATGATGGCTCGAGTAAGTACACCTATTGTTATTCATAAAACTGATGTGATAGTTCATTCAACTCTTGAACTTATGCAGGCGTATATAACGGTTGATCTCCATACAATCGTCCTGCTCCACACCGGCCACTCCTGGGCCGCACCGTTACCCACATAACCAATCACACGGATAATTTATGTTCGGAATTGTTTTTAGTCCTTTCCTTTCACTTAAAGTCATTGTGTTCACATTTGGATTAGTTCCAAGCATTGTGTCCATTAGAGAAAGCGGTTTCACTACTCGTAACGCAATATATTGAATAGTTAATGCTTGGAAAACCTTCATCACGCCCCATACGTCAAAGCAGCCTAACAAATCCTTTAATATAAAGAAAAGTAAGAGTGATCGTTTTAATTTACCTTGTCAGAAGCCTAGTTTTGCTAGCATTAAGACGGTCAAAGAGGTTTATTGGCCTCTCCGAAGACAATGAACTTGTCAAACCGGTCTACGAGCTGGAGATAAAAAATCTCAATACGGTAATATCCAATGACATCGGATCTGTTAGTTGCATAACAAGTATTGCGCTGGTAGTGAGACAGGTTGTTACTCCCGCTGGGCTCAAGCTTGACCTGCCAGGGTGCCGCCGAGCTGCCTCCTACACATCCAACTATATTATATTTTTCCACACGGTCCATATAACGCTTCCCGTTAGAGCACAATGTAATCAATCTCTTTTGAACTAATATCACCCGAAACGACTTTATTTGTTTGCCCTTGGAGGACAGAGAATAAACGTAAATAACAAAAGACGAAACGGGGACAATTAACCTGTCTACTTTATCCATATAAAATGGTGGATTCTTCTCGTAGCTAGGCACTTAATTGCCTCACTGTTTAATTTCCTCAAGTGATTTCTTTACCTTGAGCGTTGCCCTGTTGAACATTTTGTGATCTATTGTACGAAAAAAACCAATGACATCGTCACGGTCGCGATCATTTAATGTAAGTTATTTTTCACTTCTCGATGTGCCAATTTTATTGTAAAAGAGCAAATAAATAACAAAGCCATTTAGTTTGAAATTTTAATGTTTAAATTTAAATTTATATTGTATTTAGACATACTTACATTCACACAGTTTGTGTGTTTATGTTCCCATGCAGTGGTGATTATCTCTTGTATGTAACAATAACGAGTGGCGTAACCTTCGGATTCATCACGACAATTTTAATGTAAACAATCGGAAATCGGTGCTGCAACCGGCTGCGTGTTAAACAACTTTGGTTAGGAGGATTATATTAATTGCTACTTATTTAGGTTAAATCCTATCATGATATTTAGGTACCGTGAAGTCGGGTTTACTTTGACCCTGAAGTATAACTTTGCCCCAAATTCGTTAGCTAATAGAAACATACGTTACTTAGCTTGACCAAAGTTATACTCCAGAGCCAAAGTAATTCAATTTTACTGTACATGAATATGTATTTTATAAATTGTCATTATATACAATTGGTACATTTTAATACTTTTTATGTGTCTGGAAGTTTTTTTGATGCGAGTATTATTACCATTTTTTTTTTTAGTACTTCTATAAAATCTCGATACGTTCCTACATCGGCTTTCGAAAATATTCTTTGTCTGAGCCTGCACACCTCGTGATCGCGCAGTCTTTTCGTTTACAAAGTATCGGTTTGTGGTCGACATCGTACGGACTCTTCTATTCAGTACCACCGGCCAAGTTGCTAATCTGCAATAGTTAACGCTAGTAGAAAGCTTCAAATGTACGGGAATGACGTCATCTCAACGCTCAGTCACGTGGACAGAACAAAAGGATTGGCGGCAAGGTCAACTCGCAGCGTTCGACGCAAAAGAAACGGGGGGCAGGGCGTCCTCGGTCTGAGTCTATAAGAGTATACCGAAGGAGTACATCAGTTCCCGGTATTACCTAACCGTTGAGGGCGCGCACCTTGTTTCCACCGACCAAACGCTTTTATTACCTCATTCAGGCAGCCAAAGAAGTGCGATTGTTTAAGGTTAACAAAGTAAATGCCTAACGCGGTGAAGGAGAGGGATATAATGTGTGTAGGATTTTAGAAATTTATTATTATTATTACATATTTACAGCGTCACGAGATCCTTGGGTCCCAAACTGTAGGAAGGGTTACAAAGGGCCATTTTGTAGACCCCTTATAAGCATTAAAAATATTCCTGCAAGATTCTATGCGCACTGGGATCCCGTGACCCTAGTTTTTCAACTCCAAACGGCTCAAATAATATAACATCCGATAACAGTCATTTTTTCGACACCAGCAACAAGGTCAATTTTGATGGGAGATGGGATCACGCTAGGGTGTCGACAAAAGTTGCACCAAAAAGACAAAGATACAAGTTATATAAAGGGTCAAATTGGAACTAATATTGTAGTGAAGTTTTACTTAATATCCATCAAAAGATATTGTAAGGTCAAAGTACTATAGTAGGTACTATAACGTGAGTGAAACCATAATTAATTAAAAAGTATTATTACTCAACCACTGCATTTATAAATTCAGCACGCAAGGAAACTCCGAGCATAGCCTTCTCATTTGCCTTTTAGGTAACTTTAAGCCTTCTAATGAGGTCCAGTATGAGTGACCACTAGCATAATCCAGATTAATATAATGTCTGATCCGACTGTGGGCCTTAGTTGGCTGATGCAGAGATAATCTGGCCAAATGATGTATCCTTGACCCATTACAAAGTGCCAGTGTGGAGCCCCTTCACAGTAAAGCGTAACCTACTTTCCTGCCCAACATGAACAACCTGCGCCTTTCATGTCAGAGCTGTTCAGGTGGCTAAATATTAGTTAATATTGGAGCTGTTCGCAAAATATCTAACTAACACCATCTGTATTATGTACAATTACCTATGATCCACAATAAAAATGATTTGATTTGATTTGATTTGAAAGAAGAAGCAAATTATTAGTTACCTACACTCTGTATCATTCAGTCGATGACAAACCAAATACATGACTACGTGTAAAATGGCCCAATAACAGTTGTACTTATTGTCAAAATATACACGTATTAATGTTAAACAAACAGCGATCCGAGTCGATGTCGTTGTCGCCTATCCGTGTTTTTATGCAAATGGGAAAGACACCGCCATTGTTTTGGCAAACAAAGTCCTGCAAAGTATAAACCATAACGGTGGACAACTGTATAATTTAGTGAAACAATACGAAACCGTATTTCTGGCTAATGTTTCTGCCTTTATTGACAATTTTTTTTTCAGCCAACAGTTTCTGTGGCTACTGACTAGGCTGGGTAATAACAGCCGACATTAGACATTTGAAGATACTGTTATAAAAATTTTGTGTATTTTTTCCTTTTCAAATAACATTTTTTTTTAAGAATGTTGGAGGCCATTAATTTTTTTTTATATTAAGTCCCAGCATTGTTCTTTTGCCACAAAAAGTCAAAAGGCAATTTTCTTAGAAAAATGTGAAGACGGAAAATAATTTATTAGAGAAAAGAAACTTAAATTAGTAAAAAAAAGGTGCCTAATGATATTAATTGAATATTTATTATTGTAGTCAACACACGGTTGTTGAAAATAATAAACATAAAAATATGTTCCTTTTTATCATCATTATCGTTTAAGCCAAAAGACGTCCCCTACTGGACGTAGATCTCCCCAAGCGTTGTAGGCCTCTCCCAAGGTTTATTACGAACTGTGTCGTAGTAAATTTTCTAATACGGGAATAAACGAACACTAACTGAAACTATTTTCCAACCGCAGAGGAAGTCACTTGAATTAAATCACTGTCGAGTGGCAGAAACAGCGGCGTAGCACGAGGTGCCAATCGGTATTCCTAATTCACTTTATTGCCTAATGAACTAAAACGACTACTGCCGAGGTCGAAGTTACCAGGGTCCTATGGTTAAAACGCCAATTTACGTCCAATCAATCGACCTCGACTCTCTAGTACCGCCAGTCTTCTTGGACCATTAAAACCCACAAGTTTTAACTGCCAATAAACAAAGTAACTACACACGGAATCGAGGAATCAGACTCATCTACGTATTGTTATAAAAATGTCTTTTTATTGGATACGAATTGGATGATATCCAAACATTTTTGTGGTTATGGGCTCAGCAAAATAGCTTACCGGTATTTGTTGACACTATTAGTGTAATTGTTAGAGAATCTTCTCCTGAGTTCCTGACCGATGTCAAGGCTAAAGATTTTAGCCGTTTTGTGTTAAGAAAACTTTTTCGATACTTGCACGAAAATTGTGTTAACATTTATAGAACTCTATTATTCGAGAAAAGGAAACTGCTCACAATAGAAGTCTTAACGATCTGTTGTTCAGCAGTCCGGATCAGGTCGCTCAAGTGATATCGAAATAATGTCTATTAACTTCTTGTGTCAATATTGTCTAATACTTCTTTGAAAATTCTAATTGAAAATTTTACAAAAGTTATAAGCGTCTCTTTCAAAATCGTTCCAACTTTTAGATAAAATTTAAAGTAAATTAATTATGAACTCGATATTAATTACGAGCTCAGTATTGGTAAGCAACTTAAGTTTATTAAAGCTAATAACGACCACGTAGCTTGTCTTTGTCGTGCACCACACTTAGCCATGCACTACTTTGTCTTCCTTTAATCAAAGCAACTTTAAGAGTTCACTAACTATTATATTGTGCTAATAACTTGTAATTAGCTAATACTTTAATTAGCTTGTGATTGATGTTTCGAAATACATAGCGTCTCTTAGCTACTAAAATTTCACCGCGCCGTACCACTCAAAAGTCATAAATTGTCCTATTCGTCAAGTCAAAGAACATTTTAACAAAATTTTAAACGAAATGAGTAAGTGCCCCGCACACGGACCACAAAAAAGCCGCTTCTAGCTTTTTTTTGTGGCAGCACCGCCGCACACTGGCCACAATAAAAGGCAGCCACAAAAAGAAGCTAAAAGCGGCTTTTTTTGTAAAACATCCAGTTTTTAATTACAATACTCAAAAATAGGGCCACATCTGGTAAACAACGACGCCGGGGCTAGCTAACGACCATAATAGCTCATAGCATAGTGCTTTTATGGTTTTTACCAAGTTTGAGAATACAAGCAGAATGTGATACTTTTTAGGGATTCTGAAGCAAGGTTGCAATACGGTTGGTTTATGGTGAGGTATAGGACTTAGCTCGGCTCCACGATAAAGTACAGACGATAAGACTACTAAACACCAAAGTGCTCTGTCCCGTTGTCAATCTGAAAAATGCAAGTATTCAGAGAGCAGGGGTGGGTGGGTTCTTTTGTGAGGTAACGGGTGATCATCGGGGTGGTTTTAATGAGGTAAAAATCCCACACTCCCCGGACTTATCCCCGAAGTCCGGGCGCCTTTTGAAGGTTTCCGCTCGAAAACAAAAAAAAAAGGGGTGGGCGCTTTTCCGCCCGTGTGGTCGACGGCACGTTGTGTTGCACTCGCGCCCCACAGTGAGATTAACGGGGCTAGTTAGGGCCGATGCGAGAGCTAATGATCGTTCGATAGAGCTACCGTTGCCATCGTAACTCGTTACCAAAAAAATATTGCGACTAAAGCCATTGAAAACATCAGCAGGTAGTAGTTAGGGACAGTCAATAGGTTACGTCATCATATTCCATGTAAGAGCTTAATCCATTCAGTTGGTGAGGCGTAGTGACTAACAAACATCAAAGTTTAGCTTTTCTACACTAATATTATAAAGAGGTCAATTTGAATTTTCGTGTGTATGTTTGTAATGAATAAACTCAAAAACTCCTGTGCCGATTTAAAAAAAGATTATTAAAAATTAAATAATTTAAGTTAAACAAACATAAGTTCATAACATAACATAAGTTGTCTAAAATTATCTTCCCATTATTGCGATTATAATGAATGGTTTTTAAGTCTGTATTGGATATACGAAGAAACAATTTTTGTGTTTTATTATTTATTAAAGGAAGGATTGCATTGATCCCAGATAACACAGGACAAAGGCAGATAGATGATGAGGATAATGATATAATGAAGAATTATAATGATATATTTATAGGATAATGAGAGAAGAAAAACACTACTGCAGTTTTGTTTTTGGCGGAAACATTATCCAATGACAACCCCCTCTTGGGCGGTGCGGGCGATAGTTTTAGACTCTTCCTGACTAAAAGCCCACCCCATTACTTCATGCCTTTCGTACCGCGACCGAGCTCCCCTTTCGGATAACCCTGGCCCAGTAAGCTTCGAGCCAGCTGTGCCTGCTGTGGCTGACAGATCCTTGAGGCGCGCACCGTGAACACTACAGCAGGGATGATACAATTGTAAACATTGTTCTAGTTTGTGCGTTATACCTGAGTTATGCAAAAGATGTCACCGCCACTCAAATAAATCTGTGTCACGGTCCCTAGCGATGGGAAATGCAATAGTTTTTATAGCAATAAGACAAAGAGCTCTTGTAGGTATTGAATTGGTTTCTTGTGTCCCATTGTTCAACCGTGCGCTCGTAACATGGCTTTATTTGATTGAAAAACCTTGTAGCCGGGTGACTGAATGCGATTTAAAAAAAAGAGTTTGTTGAAGTGATGATATTCCTTCATATACAGCGATAAAATTATGATCTTAAATCTGTATACAGACAGGATCGATCATTGTGGCGACACTTGGGGGAGGCCTTTGTCCAACAGTGGACGTCTGTCGGCTGAAATGATGATGATGAAATCTGTATAAAATCGCAAATCAGGTAGCGTTTAGATTTTGTCTGTTTGAAAAAGGGAAAATTTCACGGAAAAGAAGAAATTAAGTGGAATGGAAGAAGGTACATACAGCAATTTTTTATAAATGTTTGCCGATAGGCGTACGGACAGAGTCGCAGCCCCAAGACAGGGTGCTTACCCATCACTGCGTTGTTATGAATAGGTACTCTTAATAACTATCCTCTAAAAATATTATTCTTTGGGTCATATACATAGAAACGGGTTCAGCTAAGCTATATTTTTATAGTGATGGATACGTGAAAAGAAAGCTTGCCATAAAAGCGCCGTCACCCGTGCTTTCCCTACTATCGATATATCGCACAAGTCAAGCTGCACATCTTCCTCACACAGCTACCTCGCGGCGGCGCATAGCTTAGCATTAGTAGAAACTGTCACATAGTTCAGTAGCTTAGCTTTCATATGTTCACAGAAGAGCTGCATAGCACAACTCTACTAAGGGTTGTACCCATAATGTAGTAATTTAAAAAAAAGTTTTTTATTTTTTTTATTTTTACTGGGTCAAGGGATATTTGGCAAAAGATCTCTAAAGATTGTGAGGACCTATAAGCAAGTTTTAGGCTGTAATCCTAGACACAGAAGTTTCTCCAAAACATTCAAATATTTGTTAAGTACAGCAAAAAATTCTTTATTAAAAACATTATTCTACAAAATTCACCGACATTTAAAACACTCCGAATTAGTTACACTTTTGCTGAATACAAGCTTAATCAAGTCAAACAATATTCGAGATTGCTACAAGTTGAATGAAATCATTTTGCTGATTCGCGGAACTCTGTGGAGGATGAAAGCAATAGAATTATGACTTATTCGGGTTTTATACCAGGAAATATTAAAATGGTTGGCAAATAAATTCATGTTTTTAATAAGATCAGTATCAGCCAAGTTGGGGCTTGTAGATCGTAGATATTAAGACTTAGAAATACTAAGGGACAAAATGTCCCCCAACATAGATAGACAGATAAAGCAATTTTTTTATTTATTTTATTATGTAGACTTTAACTGCCTTAAATTTGTTAGTAATTTATTTTGTTAACAGTTTTTTTGTTGCAGCTGAGCTTTCTTATTGTAATAAAACTAGGGTATAAAAATAGTTTCTTTGGGAAAGTTGTTTGTAATCATGAATACAATCACGTTTATAAGTATCGGTCACTAATTACCAGTCACCCTATAAAGCTCCATCGTAGCTCCATTTCTTTAACAGTTCAGTTTAGGCTGATCGCGTTAAGCTAGTTATTGGAGCTCAGCTGTCATTTGTAGGTCTTGTCACGAGTACTGAGTTGTAGAGGTCAGGTGGAAGTTGCTTCACGTAAGATACTGATATCCAGCGACATCAAAAGGCAAAAGGCTCGACAGATTAATTGGTAAAAGTAAAGTCTTGTTCAATAAGTTACGTAAGGGACTAATTAGAGGCGTTTGTAGCGATGCAGACGCAAAACGCACGCGAGTCAGACGCAGCCAGTAGACTTTTTAATAGGTTAAAAGCGCACTTTCCGCTTTAAGAGTTAATTTGTAGTACACCACAGACTACCCCTGGATTATTTTAAGTTCTTGTCCATCCTAAGGTTGTCTGGAAGATATCGCTTTCAGCAATAAGACCGCCATTATATTCATAGATTTAATTTTATGTATAAGCTGTGTTTCTTTTTGGTGTACTTACTTGAGTTTATAAAATGAGGTGTGCACATGCCTTAAGGTGGTGGTGCATCACGACTCACATTTTCACTGTTTTTCATACAACCGCTCATAACTGATTATGACGTTATTACACACTTTTCATTAGATATTTTAGAAACACAGTATCTTGTGGATATTGTCTAGGTTTCTAAAGAAACCAATTTCTAAATTTGTGTAAAACTAATCCAGTAAAAACATTTGAAAATGTCCTATTTTGTATGAACTTTGACACTTCATAATTTGCCTAAAAATTAAAAGAGTAAAAAAAGTAATCCTCTAGAGACCTTGCAAATTTTATTAAGATTCTAAATGATGACAACTTTTTCCAAAAACTTTTAAGGGTTTAAAAAAACAGCTATTTCCTGGAGCCAGTTTTGTGAAATTTTCGAATAAATCTCGGAATTACCGAATACTGACAGAGTTTCCAGGTATTATCTCTCTTTTTTTGCGTTGCCTTTTCGTCAAACATCGCGTTCGATTGCATTAAATGAAGTAACAAGCTTTTAACCCTTCAGATACCGTCAATTAGAGACACAATAGTAAGACAATAGATACGCGGCCACCGGTGGTCGCTTGGGGATTCATGAATTAAACCATTTTCGATGTTTACGATAAGCGAGTGGAGAAGGACCCTCTTAAGAGGGTAAGAGAAAGAAATGATTTGACATTAAAGTGGGTGATTTAATCTGCCTGTGTTTTTTTTTATATCACATTGTATGAGAGCAATAGAGTCTTATTTAAATTATTTACTTACTACTTTATTGCACACCTTAGCTTATTACAGGACATTTACAAAAAAATAGTAACTGTAGAATATCACAGAACAATTTCTTCCAGACAACCTTTGGATGGACTGAACGAAATTAAAAGATATGGGGCTATCAGTGTACAACATAAATAAAGATTACCTCGTCTTCTTGCCACGCTTATTTTGCGGGGCTACAAGATATATTTCTTTTAAAGTATTAATGATAGGCTCGCAAAAATCATCACGCCCCTAGATCGCAAGAGGGTAACACGGGTGAAGAAACACGGGTAGATACTTAGATAGGTATATTCTTAGTAAAATTCTAACATTCTCTGTTCTCACGCTCTATCCAGAACAGGAGAAGTTATTTGATTATTTCTGTTATTTAGAAAGAAAAACGATTTCTTAACTTAGACTTCTACCCCTCTCCTTCTTTTCGGTGTTTTTTTTTTGTGGGCAAAAATCATCCTATGACAACCTCCGCTTAGATAGTGGCTGACTCTTACTGACTAAAAACCCCACCCCGTTCCTTCTAGCCTTCATACTGGGGCTCGACTTCCTTTCAGATAACCCTGGCCCCAGTAGGCTTCGAACCAGCTGGGTCCTGTTGTGTCGATGTTCTCAAACTAGATTTTTTCTGACCAATATTTGGTAACCAGTTCAGCTCTATTGGCCTCGTATACATCCTGAAATGTTCTACCCTATACTGAAACTTTAATTAGTTATAAAATAAAAGAGACGCCACAAGTGCGCTTGATTGGTAGCAACTAATTTAATAGTTAATTAAAAGTTATCAGGAGGTATGAAGTCCTTAAAGGTCGGCGGCATGGAAAGGTTGCACGTGCATAACTTACAGTACATAAAGCCACCTTTACTACAGCTAATTGAATCTCAGTTCTCTTTGATACTACATTTATAACTTTAATTAATTGCATTTCTACGTTATACAGTCGTGCCGTAGTTGTACCTGTAGGGTTACTTTGATACGGAGAAACTCAAGTTTATTGCATTTAATAGAACAGTCAAAGGTTACGTTAATGTCGGAATTCTCGCTGTTTCGCTACCAAAGTGGATGTGAAACTTGTAGGATTTGCTGTGTGGATTTCGTGTAAAATATCTACACTAGATTCTTTTTAAAGAACTTGTTGATTTTGAGTTTCTGTGTAATTGTTAGTAGTTTTGGTGTACAATAGAGTTTATTCTATTCTATTTTGTTTTCGTTGATGTCGAAATACCAACAATAGTCGATATTAGTTGCAAATTGTCCGGTATTTTTATGTAAAGAATCTATTCTAAAAATTCCATAACTACCCTATGAAGCTTGTTATGTTAGCAAAAATACATACATCCATCCAGCCACCAACCAGCAGTAGGCAGAGCATATTTCTCGTTGGAGGGATGGTTTATGAGGCCGAGAGGCTCTGAAATGGCAACCGCGCACTGGATGCCGCAGCGTTGGAAGATCTCCTATAAGGTAGACCGATGACCTAGTGATAATCGCGGGAATGCAATGGATGGTACAACACGCAGAGTACAATTTTTGTGGCGACATTTGGGGGAGACCTATGACCAGAGTAGTGGACGTCTTCTAGCTAAAATGATGATGATGATGATTAGGCCATTATATTCATAATCGTAAGTTGTGAGGAAGGTTATTAGCAATAGAACACTCAAGAAATTGTTAATCCAATGTAACGAATTGTATTATATAACTTTCGAGGTCAGTAATAAAAATAACATAGAATTGGAAGAGATACTATCGACAAGGTTGAACGAAGATGTCAATTATACAGCTGAAACTGTACACTCGAACCATTCAGAAGGGTGCTTCTTAATTAAAGGATATATTTCCCTTGTTGTGTTCTCAGTATCAATAAAAAATCGGTGGCGGCGAACAAGTTTAGCAAAACTTGTTAAGAAAGACGTTTTTCCTTCTAAAAATGTTTAAGCCTCTTTGCGACCAAGACTTTTTCTTTAAATCCCCATAAGATCACAAGAAAGGCTCCAGTGGGATCCCCAGCGATTTCTTTTCGTTTAGCACCAAGGAAAATTACGGTTACACGAAAATTGGGTTACCAAAACAAATTGAAAATTTGGAGGCAATTTTCTCCCTCAAAGAACAACCATTCTCAATTTTTTTTTATTTCCATTTTTTACACGACTTTGTTTAATTTAAGCAATAATATCTTTTGCAAGTTTAGGCTGAATAAGCAACATTAACGTAAGGATTAGTGGGGAAAATTTCCGATATAATTTGTGCGGCGTAGTGTACTTTGGTTTATAAATACTGAAAACATTATTCTCGTTTAACGCTAAGTTTTAATAAAGCACAATTACTACAACCTTCGTAGCCTTAGTGCTTATTAACAGCCACCTAATAATGTTAGAAGTAAAACCTTTTAATCTCAATAATCTGCCATTTATTCAGCGCACGCTCACTTTTATTAAGTTTAGATTTGAAACACGCTATACGTTTCCGTAAATAAATCAGTTAGTACTACCTACGGTGTTGAACAAGCGGCCCCAGTGTCCGGCCTTGTTCAAGTGCAACGGTGCCTAAACTAAATTAGCTACACCTTATATCATCAGCGGTGACTGATCAGAGTTTGATTCGCAATAAGTATGCAATCTTGAGATTGGCCACGCCGAAAATTGAACAAGTACATTGATAGTCGCAAGGATCTGGCACTGCAGCACGAACGATGCTTAGGTACGATACGCTTAATTGAAAATAACAGAAAGACTTAGTGCTTTAGGAAAATAACAGTACACAAAGAAACATTTATTCGGGAATTCAAGAAAAATCGGTTTATCCAAGACTAGGTTCTGGTTCACCATAATAGCATTCTGTTTTTTTTTAAAGAATTTTCTAAATCGATCCAGTAGTTAATGAGATTTGTGGTAACAAACAAAAATACAAATATTTGCTGTAATTTCGTCATATATACTAGTAAAAAACAGTTACGTTTCTTACACAATATACTGATCGTCAGTTGTTACAGGCCGTCGTTTTGGGGACAGAGGACGAAGATGGAGAAGCGGCTGATCATGGCTGCTGGCGTGATGTCAGTACTTGCCATCGCCTTCTTCGCAGCTTTCATCGCCACTCTTCTCGTCCGGACATCCGCTGACATCAACGGTAAGTACTCCAATGGCAATAAGACCAACTGCTTCTGATGAGGCTTTGAGGGAAGATTGTGTATCTTCAAATGCACGGTAGGATGTCTTTCGTCTTGGGAGACGTATGATCTTCGCGGTGCGGCTGGTAGTAAATGAATTGAAGAGTAGCTGAATGTGATTAGAAAGGCAGGATTGCTAGTAGGCTGATGATAAATCGCCAACCAGATGAGGTGTGGCACTGGCCCCCAAAATGCGATAAGATTCTACCCTAGACCTAGTTATTTTTAATCATAATTATAAAGAACAGCGTAAACAGATATGTACAGAGATCATATAAAAAAATAATCATATATTTGCGAACCTTGAATAATCATGTATTTGCATCCTTAACACACAATTTTTTTTTGATTTTATAATGATTCCCACGCAAAACATTTGTAATTAAAGCTGTTTTTGTACAATCAATTTTTTGGTGGATCTTGCTAAAAATAGATGCGGTATTCTTAAAATAGATCCAACAAAAACTGTTTGCTATTACGATATTAGAAAACGTAGGATCGTAATTTGGAAATAATTGGTGTTTTTTCAAGTAAAGACTTACTATTTATGTTTTATTTATGAGTCGTGAATTGTGAGACCCATGTAAATTCCACCGGTAAAAAATACTACGAGTATGTAAAAAAATACAGTATTTCCCTGGTGTTCGTTTTTTAAGGAAGTAACAAAACATGGTAGGTACTAGAAATCTCAGCAGTTTAAGTTTAGGCCTCGATGAGGAAAAATGGGTCGTGCTACTTTTTACAAGCTTTTATTTAGTTTCACCTGTCCCGAAGTCTGCTGTCAACAAATCTTGCAAATTAAATTTGACCCACTTCCCGGTTACCGATTGAGCTGAAATTTTGCATGCATGTGTAAATCAAATGAAGATTCGCATTTAAATTTTTTTTTAAATAATGGGACGACACACAAAGTATAGTACGAGTCAACCATAAAATAACAACCGCAAACCAAGTTCGGATGTCAATAGAATGGCTAATTAGAGAAAATTTTGCGTTGAGTGATTCAGTCCCTTTGTTCCTTTTCATATGGTCACAAGTACTGTGACGTAAGGTCATTCAACGAATTCAGTCGACCTTACGGACATCAAGGTAAATTTTCCAAAATAGTTTTTTTTGCGATTTCCTGCCTTGATGCACCGCTTTTGCGACCTTAGTCATGACTATAATGGTCATAAATACCTAGTACTAAATGTGAGTTAGATCTACGTGCTGTTCACCATCAATTTTTTTTTCTTTTAAAACATTTCATATCGCTGTTCGTGGGTCGTATTCGTATCGCTACATTTCGACAAGGAACGATAGAATTTCTGATCGCTGTTCGTTATTTCTCGATATTTCACTCCAATTTCCGCTTTCTGATGAAGTGAAACCACTGAGTCCTTGCCTTATTTTTCTATCAAACTAACAGACCTAACATATATTTCATATTATATACAGCTCTTTATATTACCAATATTATCCGAAGCCAAAACGTTGTAGGTATGTTTCTGTCGTATTTTGGAGACAGCGATAAGAATTCTACATAATAAATAACCTTGATAATTTAAATATAGACGAATATCTTATTGAAATGAACAAAACAAAATTAAAGAAGATGTGACACACAAGTGCAAACGTTGAAAACAACGACAATCAAATTTACGATATTACGTTCTGATTGTACTTATTTTAAGAGAAACTCCGCTCTATTGTTATTCAATATAGAGATAAAAGAGGGCAGGTCACGATATCAACCGAATTTTAATTGCTGGTTATCCCGCCGACTGAACCCAGCAAATTACGTTGACTGTGACACACGGGCAGAAACTACGTCTCATCTATTATTTTATGCCGCATGGATGTCGCCGACGCGGAAGTCCGGAAGTGAAGAGCAAGGCGACGTGTTGTGATTTGCACATCACTGCACAAGATTTATGTTGAGGAAACTTTTAGAAATCAAGCCAATGGTCATATCAGAGAAAAAACTGTAACGCAAGAGAACGTTTGAAAATGCTTTGAAACGGGTGAGGGTTACCAAACGTTAGATCACGCCGTGTGTCGAAACGCAGCCACGCTCCGGCGCACGCACTCGTGTCACTGGCATCACACTTTATAATAACAATATTACAATACAGAGGTCAGTTTTCACACAAAATTGGGTAAGTTCGATTGAGAAAGACCAACAATAGAAGTTTATAATGACAAATATCGATCTAGGCAAGTTTTTGTTAACGTCTGCAACACTGACCGGAGCAATAAACTTTATCCTTGCTATTTCTCCGTTTTATCACCGATAGTTACTTTATAAGTTTATTGGAATTTATATTTCTCATGTCATAAATCCACTGACAATTCTTTTATCTAAATATAAAACGAATTGTTTTGGTCGCCGTTGATAAGTTTTAGGTTTCACTAGGAGCGTTATAAGAGTAAAAAGGTCTAGTCTACTATGCTGATAGATTTATTCAAATATGATACTGAATTATTGTTGAGTGCAGTCACCTCAATTGATTGATACAAAGTTCGGTGATTCAAAACGAGCTTCAAAGTAAATAATATGTTTACCCGGAAAACCAAATAGAATAATTCAAGCGTAAAAATAATCAATGCACGTAGTTAACTGGGTAGATTTCTGAGAAGGAAACTACAAGTAGGTACTCGTATCTACCACAACTAACAATGACCCTTGGTAATCGATGGCTCAAAATTAATGGTTGGTTTTAATTAATGATTTCCTCGTACTGCTAAGTAAGAGGAATCTGTTATATGATTTATCAATTGGGTGATGTCAGACAGTAAACCGATCAGTAATAAGACCGGTGCTCTAGGTAATGTTTTTCCCAAGATTCCTGTGTTCTGTGTTTTTCCCCAACCGAAACTGACAGTCGGTCCTTTCAAAACTATACCAAGAAGAGCTGTATGTAGCAACCTACTTTTTAGGTATTTTTGGATTCTGATCAGGAAAGTATATGGTGCTTTTAAAAATGGCGACGAGGCCAAGTTCAAAACACGAAATTCGGTCAATAACAACAAGCGTAACCGAAAGGTGTACCCAGTCATTACGGTTGCCGCAGGGCCTGGTCACACCGATATGCGACACTGCACTGTTAAGATGGGTAACTCGTAAACATACAAGTTACTTTTTTTTTAAACATACACACATTTGCGATTTAGCAAGTTCGTTAGTTTCAAGACAAAGATATTTTATACGCTTTACGCTAAACCGTCAATTTTTTATAGTTTTACAGGGCACGGGAAAGAATTTAGCTTCTCATATTTAAGCATATCGCGCAACATCGCATCGCGTCCACATTTCGTTGTGAACCGAGCTTTATACCGACATATTGTACTTCCGAAAACACTTTTTTTTGCACCAATACTTACGACATACGTTGCACGAAATGTTGTCGTGAAATCATCAACGGTAAATACAATGCCCATTTAATTGCAATGTGTTTTTTAAGCTCGCAAAGCCTGATTCCCGCACCAAAAAATGGTAATGAAAAAATATACAGTTAGTATTTATTTAAACATTCTCCTAAGCAACGGGATAACACAAACAATAGTCGGTTTATTTAGTGTGATTATCCTTATTTAGCGCTGATATTTTTTTAACTCTTCAGATACCTTGCGTCAATTAGAGACAAAATATTAAGACAATAGATGCGCGAACGCCATGGGCGTTCGCTTGGGGATTCATGAATTAAATGATCATATTTTTTCACAGCTTCCTATGAAAACTACTGTTTTCTCCAAATTATTGTTCTGTGGTTATCTGTGGAGATGATTTCACGTCCTTATAATTAAATGAGTTTTTGCCAGCTTAACCTTATCAAACAATTTCTCGCACCGCGTCTGTCTGTCTGTCACGCACAAAAACTTCTGAGCAGATTTTCATGGGGTTTTAACCAGGATGCTTTAGTTATAAACATGCATATTATAGAAAAATAAATCCGAAGAAATTAAAAGATTTCTAACGCCCGCGAAGCCGGGGCAAATTACTAGTATTCAACAAAATTTGTACCGAAATTATGATTTATGTTTATTAAAGTAGCTGAATATCAATGTTCGAAAACATTTTATAGACACTAAATGAATTTATAGTCAACAATAGTTAGGTACAGATAAGATGAAAATAGCTTAGCCAGTTTTTCGCTATATGACGCTAAGTTCAATATTTTTAGTTTGTTTTATTTTAAATGTTATTGAAGCATTATTTAGTCTAAGAAATGGTTTTCACAGAAATCAGACATTCCACTTTATTCATTTTTATTCAAATTATTGCCTGAAAATTCATCTGATTCCTAAACTACTTGTATAATACCATCCGACTCTAGCTTGAGTATAGTCGGATATCGTGTCCGTATCCAATCAATCTTAATACATATTACTAGATACTTGTTCAAGGAGTGGAGCACTAGTAAGAGAGATAAGATCCTTGAATCAAGAGCTACTTGTTTTCAAATTAAGCTGGTTCACAGATAACTAAGTTATAACTTGTCGTATATACAGCGAGAATCGATGTCACATAGGTTGGAACAAAACAATAACGTTACTGAAGGAAACTTTGCTGAAGAATCTACGGGAAATATTGAAGGAAAGAACGTTCACTGGACATTTTAAACTGTACGGTCAGCAACGATAGCCGACTGAGATTTGCTTTTTACGTAAGATTGGTTCTACGAAATTGGCTTTGAGATACTTTTCAGTACTTTAAGTTGAGAGTATCGGAATTTGCTAGTATGGGTTTTTTTTTTTACGGTGGGCAAAAATCATCTTATGACAACCTACGCCCTTGGGTGGAGCGGGAGATAGTGTCAGACTCTTACTGACTAAAAACCCATCCCGTTCCTTCTAGCCTTCAAACCAAGACTCGAGCTTCCTTTCGGATAACCCTGGCCCCAGTAGGCTTCGACCCAGCTGGGCCTCTTCTGTTGCTGACAACTCCTTGAGGCGCGCGGGAACAGTGCGCGTCGTCGACGTCTTGGGCTCGATCCGGACAGTTACCGGACGCCGCCACCGGCGGGGGCGCCTTTGCCTGATACGGTCGGCCTCCTTCTTTGCTAGCATTGCTAGTATGGGTCAGTAACCATTTACCACGGTGGGGCGTCGTGAAACGGCACCGCGCTTGGCTGCGGCTCAATGCCGCGTCGTATAATATACGGTGCTGCATCGTACCGCGACATAGTATTTTTCAAGCGCTGTGTCGTCAAAATTTCGCGATCAATCTTCCACCAAAGAGTTTTGCGACATTGCCTTGTCGTGTATTTCCGTGTCGCGGCATTGTCCCTTGTATCAGCTCAAAACGTCACGACACAGTATCTGCTTGACGTAACGACATATTATGACAGTCAGGCAACGCGCTCTTCACCGTGTTATTGTGGCTAGTCAGGGATTGGCCGTTTTAATTTTAAATTATAATAATTGAATTACTTTTAAGGTGAGTATAGACTACAACATTTTCTGGAGCATTTCTATGTAACGTGCCTGCGAATGCTCGGCGTTATGTAACGGGTAAATGCTCACAGCGAGTGTGCATTTACCAACATTTCGTTGTACCTTGCGTTCATTTTTTTTTTAAATGTCACCCCGCAACCGCGCGTCGCCCGCACTCGTGGCTCGACGAAATGTTACACCAATACGCTCGACGAAATGTTACACCAATATGCTCGTTGGTTTGTAACAAAGAGGCGAGCGTACTCGACGTTTCGTTCGTAAAAGGATGATACACTAGAACATATCATAGAGCGGCTCGTTGTTCTGTTACAAGTAAATGTTGTAGTTTATACTCACCTTTAGACTTTTGCTGATGACTGTACCCGTCTAGTATCGTAAATGTAATAACTAGTGACAGCCAATAATTGGCAGGTTCACAATGTGCGACCGAGCTACCGACGGCGACGATACAATTTATATTTTATAGCACCTCCCGACAAATAATTCGATCGAAATTACCTAGTAAGGACTTCTACATAATTGAGTATTTACCGAAGGCTTTTCCATGCCTTCGGTAATTGTCGGCTTGTAGTTAGTAAATGGGTGCTGTTTTGAAGAAATGGGGAAGTTACTAATAGCTTTCCAATGATACCGCTTTTCCTCTATAATTTCGCCGCTCCTACTACACTTTAGCGTGGTTATACCAACATGAGCCAATTATTGATGATGTACAGCATATACAATTCGGAATTCAACTTGACTTTAAGACACTATTTTATTTAATAGAATTAACAAAGCCAGTCAGTAAGAGGTTTTTTTCCATTCGCTTCAATGACGTTTTCTTGTGCGATTTTTCGTTATTGTATATTTTTCAATAAAGTACCTTTCATTACAACAAAATAAGTCTTAGAGAAAAATTTCTAAATCATCTATTTGGCATGAATCAATTATAAACCGAGATACCTTAATTTTGGTAGGAAATGATCAAATAACGTCTCCCACTCTTTCTGCATGGAATGAGTCTTAGTGTCAGACTTTTACTAGCTGAACCCACCTGTGTTCCTTCAGCTGCCCTTGCGTTCCAGGGTTACGGTATCTCTCTGGAACAATCCTGTAGTCTTAGCAGACATATTTACACAGACTACAGTCCTCTTCATTAGTGAAATTGAAAACTGTTTATTTTTTTTCATTTACCTACTCTTAGGGCTTTCAATACTGGTATTTCGGGATCGGGTACCACAGTAATCACGGATATAAATGAGTTATTGGTGTTTTTTAAAGGACGGAATTGACGAGCCAATTTCATGCCCAATTAAAAACATTAATAATTATATATTAATGTGGTTAAAAATAAAAACGCATATTTTTATGGTTCTATTACAGTTATTAATCGTTGAAATTTGATAAATATCGTGATTACATATTTATCACACGAAGGGGTTTTTTTAAATAAAATGCGGATTTCAACACGCTTGCGGGATTGGCCCCGCATGCAAAAAATTTCGAAATGCAAAAAACGCGTTCTGCATGCGTATTCCACGATTACACGTTTGCGGGGGCTATCCCGCTTGCGTCATGAAATTCGCACGATATTAAAAACACCCTAATACCAGTATTGATACCGTTATTAAAAAAAATCTGGTAATTAAAAACCCTACCATACCCTGTATTTCTGTTTACCCTATCACCTGTTCATTAAGTTTTATTTTATTTTCATTTTAGATATACCCCAGACTAGTGAACTGAGAATTTCATCATCCATCCCACCGTCGGTAGTATTGAAAGGCACCTCTGAAGATGTTGAGTTATGCAACAGCCCTGGATGCATCCACACTGGTACGTACATAGTCCCTACATTATATTACATAGTCTGCTAAAATCAATACTTTTTTTTTTCAAAGAATATTTGTTGAGTTTCTTGCCCTACCTTCCTTCTAACATTTCATATAAATGCCCATGTAGGCCTATGTGAAATATAATTTTATTTTAATTTTTTAATTAATTTATTGTACATCGCTGAATACTCAAACACAATTTTACACAATTCAGGTTTAGGTAGGTATATGTCAGGGTGTCAGGTCTAATATTATATATTATTATTAACATATTAGCGGTCTCGATAGACGTTGTCCTGCCCAAAAGCTAGCATTTCGTAAGAAAAAAACTCTAAACCTGATTGCAGCGCCACCTACCGGGCTCAATTGTATTTTCAAATCATGCAGATTGTTGTTCCCGATCTTGGTGTATTGTGTCGGGCAGCGAACCCATTTTGTTTTCGTGATTTTCCAACCCATGAGCGGGGTGTCAGTTAAATGCCGCTCCAGAATGGGGCGAATAGATGAATAACGAGGTACAGGACGAAGAAAATTGCAGAGGAGTCAAGAAGCGGCTACGGTGATAGCGTTCTCATATTTATATGTTAGGGCTATGTCCGCAGCCGTCTCCTTGCTGTTCGGTCTATATGACATGATGTCGGTGGGGCCATGGGCAGTTTGAGGGTGTCCTCCTTACTCCGAATCATAGCCTGAACCAAGACCCGGCGCGAGAGATCACCGCCGCCGATCGTCTCCTTAAGGAGTCAGCGAGCTCTACCGTGTGCTCTACCGTGTCCTCCGGGCGATCCGCACAGTGGCGAAATCCGGACGGCATTTTCGCACGAATCTGGTGCAGGTACTTCCCGAACTTACCATGTTTGGTGAGAACCTGTGTCATGCGGAAGGTGAGGACAACGTGTAGTCTTTCCAGTCACTCCCCAAAGAGGGGACTTACCGCCATAATTGTGGCGTGCTCATGGGTTGTGGAGGTCACATTTTCAGTTGCTCCATGTAAAATACTGATATTCATCTGCATTCGGTCTGAACGACTCCAACACAATTGGCTTTTATTTGATAAATATCTTGTTTTGTTCACTCTAGTGCCTTGGTACCTTACCCCACTGATTCAATTTGATAGCTATGGCGTCACAACATCGCGCTAAATCAATCCTATTCTGATGTGAAACGCAGTATTATTGAGAAAAGACTAGGCCATTTGTCAAGAGTCGTTAGAGTAGTTTTCTTCTAGGTCCATAATTATCTTCTTAGACCAGTGGTGGCCCAGTGGTAACAGGCCCGACTTACGAGTGGTAGGTCGAGGGTTCAAACCCTGCCAGGTGCATTACTTTGTATAATTTATTTCATCACCACTACTCTCTTAACGGTGAAGGAAAACATCGTGATGAAACCGGCATGTAAGAATTCGAAAACTTGTGATATCCACCAAGCCGCATTGGGCCCGCGTGGTGGTTAACGGTTCATATACCCTACTAGAAAGGAGGCCTGAGGCCCAGCAGTGGGAACATTAAGAGGCTGAATATGTACCTAATGCTATTCTTTAACATTATTTGTCGGTCATTTTAAACTTTATTAACATAATAATGAACAATAAATTTACATTACTATTCAATTAATTAGATACCTTATTTTTAACAAAATCACAAAAACAGTGGCGTGAAACAATTTTTTTTTGTCACAATGAAGTTTAGCTTTGGCTTCTTGGTTGGTTATAAAAAGATTAGGTACTTATGTAAAACGCTATAAATACCTATCTACCAACCTTGGTTTGGTAGATACTTTAATTTTATTTTAATCAACCTGTATATCTTATTCTTATATTTTTGTAGCTTCCAAACTATTGTTGAACATGGATAACAAGGTAGACCCCTGCGATGACTTCTACGACTTCGCTTGCGGTTCCTTCGTGAAAAACACCAGGATACCTGATGACAAGACTTCGGTGAATACATTCTCCATCATCACGGACCAGCTTCAGGAACAGATACGAGCCCTATTGGACGAGCCTATCAATGAGAACGAACCCAAGCCTTTTGTCCTGGCCAAGACCTTGTACCAGGCATGCATGAACCGAAGTAAGTATATTTCTTCTATAAAGCGTTTAGGTACATTTATCATATTTGTGTTTGATGGCGTGGAAGGTAAATGGGACCTGACCGGCTAAGGTTTTCTTTCGAATTCGGTCGGTCATTCCTAAGTAAGTCATATCCTGTTTAATAATTCTGAGACAATGACGTCAATGACGTATGAGAAGAGGCCTTTGCTCTGCAGCTGGATAATTACGAGTACCAGGTGACCAGACATAATAATAGTACTTAGGTAGTCATGAGAACTTTATACTTAGTTGTAGATAGATATTCTGACTTATTAAGAATTCATTACGTTTCCTATAGGTGTGCAACAACGTTTTCCTATTATTTCGTGACGAATCGATCTTTAGACTGGTCCTTTACAGAAAATAACAAATATTATTTAGTAAATAATCATTTAAAACCGTAACGTGAACGTTGGATATAATATAGTACCTACTCGTATCTCCACATAACTTACACAATAGAATCGTGTAACCACAACAGCTAATTTTCGACAAACAAAGCAAAAGCATAGACAATAGTGCCAACAACCACATAACAGTTCTATATTTGAATTTTAATTTAAAACTTCCGAGTGATTGTTTTAAAATAATTTCTAATAACTTTTACAAACTATTTTCGCATAAGGACAACAAACTTTGGGCCCCAACAAGATAACCGCAAATTGGAAGGTAATATAAACAAAGTTAATTCACTGTCGGTAAACAGTTGGCGGGCCGGCTCGATTGTTATTACATTTTGAATATCATGCTTCTAAAGTAGTGTTTAAAAGAGAATTTTTCCAATATAATTTAGCTTACGCAACTTTTTGTGAATTTGTTTTTGCTGTTGTTGTTCTTATAATTTGTGAAGCATCAGATATAACTGAAATATAGATCTACGCGTTACGTTTTTACGTTCTTAAGCAACTCACAGTCATATTAATTAGTCTAAAATCAGTATTAAGGTTCTTTTATTAGCTGTTTACACTTTAATACAGTACATATGTAAAAAAACTTAAATACTAAATAAACTACGAGTATTTACACTAAAACCTAGCTATATACATAATGACAAAGTACGCTCAGGCGTCAAAGTATAAAATTAGATATGATCAATTATACCTATTGAATATGCCTAAAAGAATGGTTATAATTGGATTTCATGAGAACTAAGCCACAAATGAACGCAAGCGCTTTGTACATCGCGTGTTTAAGCCTAGCTCAGGACATAATGGACTTAATTACAACAATTATTATTTAACTGTTGCTTAAACCTGTCGTGAAATAAAATGTAGGTGAAAGTGAACTAAAAGATGGTGCTTCCGCCATTTGCTCAATCGATGACGTAATTGACGAATGGTTGAGCTGGAGCTGGAAGTGGTCGAGGAAAACACTCCAAACAAGGATAGTTAAAGTATCGAAGACTGCGAATTGTATACGTATAGCATACTAAGTGAGGGTATACCGGTGACTGTTGCGTCGGTAATCGGAGCAGACGAAATATTTAGAGTTTCTAGTTCAGCTTTTGTTGCAAAACCTTTCGAATTATTCCTTTTTTATCGTGAGACATTTTTTTTTTTTTTTTTTTTCTATCGACGGGGAAAATCATCATTGACGAAACCCGCTCTTGGGTGGAGCGGGAGACAGTGTCAGAGTCTTACTGACTAAAAACCTCGCGCCGTTCCTTCTAGCCTTCATACCGGGGCTCTAGTTTCCTTTCGGATAACCCCGACCCCGGTAGGCTTCGACCCAGATGGGCCCCTCCTGTTGCTGACAACTCCTTGAGGCGCGCGGGAACAGTGCGCGCCGTCGACGCCTTGGCTCGGTCCGGACAGTTACCGGACGATCGGACAGCGAGCTACCCATGGCTCGCCGTCAATCGTGAGACATGGAACTCAACTAGAGTCACCTCAAGGATACACAAACTACATAAAAATTATATAACTTCTACATAAATATTTCCGCCGCCACGGTATACAATTGTTTCCCGCCTTGATACGTAAGAGTGCCGATATGGATTATCTTCTGTGTTTTACGCATCTGAAATTGAAACATCTGTAAGCTTCACAGATATAGTAAATCGGTAGATAAGCACTTACCAATATGGAAATCATACATTTTGATACAAGTGGTGAAACTTTGCCATTTCAACCGAGGTGAAATTCACAGGAGCTACAGGCGAGGGCGTTATGGATTCGATTGCTGCAGTTACAAACTTCCAAGTGTACTCGTATCAAACGACCTTTTTCAATATACTTACGAAGAAAAACTTTCTCTGAAATTCTAACTGCTTAGCTAGTTCATATCAAATAAAACAAACCTGGAAGTAAAAACCGTTACGGTCTAGAAATGATTACCGACAATCACGTCGTCTTATGGTCCTAATCTGTATTGTTTTCCACTAGCTGCTATCGAGTCCCGTGGAGTACAGCCGCTCCTCGAAATGCTGAAGAGGCTCGGCGGCTGGCCGGTGCTGGACGGTGACTCGTGGGACGAGAAGTCCTTCTCCTGGGAAAAGTCTGTTTACAACTTTAGAGGCGCTGGTTACTCCGTGGACTACTTCCTCGATTTCTCCATCAGCGTTGACGTGAAGAACTCCACTAAGCGCATCATCGATGTAAGAACAAAATAACGTATCTGCTTTCACATTACCTCTTTTAGATTATTATATTCTGATTCGGTCGGCCGACCTTGCAGTTGGAGTAGGTCCATTTTTTTCTGAGTGCTTGTTACATTCGACCACATAAGCACTGTAATGTGCTCGTTAAAATTACCTAAGAGTGACGGTTACCTTACAGCGAATTGATTTCTGCTTAGCGAATGTTTCTATATCACGCGAAGGTGTCGAATGAATGTGCTGATGTAATACAAGTGCTAAGTGAATGTTTTCTAACAGCTGGACCAGGCGTCTCTAGGTCTGAGCAGGGAGTACCTGAACCGTGGGTTTAGCGATAAACTCGTGCAGGCCTACTACGAATACATGGTTGACATCGCCACGTTGTTGGGAGCTGACCGCGCCCGTGCCGAAGTGGATCTCAAGGAATCGCTCCAATTCGAAATGAAACTTGCCAACGTAAGTTAAGATGTAACGATCGAGAGTAACACTTATTATACTAACCTAATTTTGCAGCAGTCAGTAGCATTGTGTGTGTACTCACTGGAGAATTTTAATGAACTATTTTTTGTAAAATTCAACGAAGGCCTTTGAATCACTTTGTTCATAACTTAAAATCGTCCAGTCGACCATGGCGGTTATTGTGTACGGTCTCGAAATATTTGTCGCATTTGACCCAATTGTTGGCGCCATGGCTAGAGGAGACAAACAAAAGGCGGTGCTGGTTGTTACAGTTTTACAGCAGCTATGATCAAGGACTATATTGTAACAAAGACCCATTTTCTTAAGCATTGTTACTTTCACAGATTTCCTTGCCATTGGAAAAACGTCGTAACGCCACTAGCCTGTATAATCCGATGACCATTGCCGAGTTAACGCAGAAGTTCCCTAAGTACGTATTCTTTACTATTTTCCGTCCTTGGTTATCCTATGATCTATTAAGTCTAATAGTTTTTAAACCGTAAATAGTGGTCGTCTTCACCTCATTGATTGACACGTTTATGACGTTCGAAACTCCGATTGGCCTGCTTTAAGCTCTTAACCAATCAGAGAGCTAAACGCAGTAAACAAACGCACTGAAAACTTGCATGATCACGTCTTCTATCGCTCAAGATCATAACGGTAGCTCGGTCACCTATGGGTTTGAAAGCTCGTTCAATATTAACTAAGCGACTCTAAGATATCTAACTCACATTCGCAAATTCTCACCCAAATTTTAAATCATGCTCGATTTTTTCTAGCTTCTAAGTCTTAATTCTAATCTAGCTCGCTCTTTTCCAGCTCCTAAAACTTGAATTCTAAATCTAGTTCGCTCTTTTCTAGCTTCGAAATCTAAATTGTAAATCTAGGTCGATTCTCACATATTTTTAAAAGAACATTATTATCTACAGTAGGGTCAGAAGTCGGCAATAGCTGATATTTTATGAGCAACATGTTGTCACAGGATCCCATGGTTGGAGTACATCAACCGCCTGCTGGCCCCTCATGTTGTCATCGGTCTGGATGAAGTCGCCATCGTCAGCGTACCCAAATACATTTCTGATCTCGAGGTTTGTATCTTAAGCACTATGTTTTTATAAGTTTGCTACAAAACTAGTCTTTTTAAGTATCTTGTACTTTTGTGTCGAGTTTGTTCGAAGCGTTATTGCGAGAAGTCTGTGTTGGCAGACAGACGAGGGACGAGCAGTGTGTCTTGGTTTAGTGTTAGTGACCTGTGACCGTTCTTCTTAATATATGTAAGTAGGTAAATCAGCCATTACGGCAGCCGAAACTATCGACCAGTGATATACTTAGAACGTGTTGATGACCGTCTCGTCGATTCTGTCGCGTGCGATCGCATTCTCGCTCTTTCTTGCTCTAGTCAATGAGAGTTCTAAGAGCCAAAAAAAGATAGAAGAAATTTTCCAAAAAGAAGTCTTCATTATTATCGCTGAAAAATTGTGAATTTGGCCTCTTATGGTCTCTGTACTGTTGACCAATTTTATTGCGGTTAGGACACGATAATAAATTGTTATATTATTAGTTGCAAGTGAATTTTAAACAGATGAATATACCGTATAACATATACGGTATACCGGCAATCTGAATAATTCAGGTAATAGCTACCTGTGTCTATACAATACCTAGACATACATAGAATACCTGGTAAGTCCAGGCAATGTACTCGTATGAAATGTTATTTTCCATTACATGCTTTCAGGTAATAATATATATGTCGCAGAGAAATGAGGATATCAGGGATTTTACGAAATCCTTAGGGATATCACGAAGTTCCGGTAGATGTCGATTATTTTTGTTTATATTGTCTTCTTACTAAAAATTTCTAGTGATATGACTAAACACCTATTTATCGTCAGTGATATGTCGTTTCACCAAACTAATCTACAAAAATGTCAAAAAAGCGGATACAGTGTAATAAAAATTGAGCCTTGCATTTCTCTCGCTCGCTCTAGTATCCACACGGGCTGCACGGTACTTACTGGGGCTCGGTATTGGAAATAATAGATGATCTTTATAAAGTTGGGACTTCAGCTGGTATATTAAAGGATTGGTTACCCCGAAACTCAACTCTAAATGTGTCAAAAGTCTAGTGCAAAAACCAAAAGATGTATTTACAAACCTTTCTTGGATAACCAAGCGTTTTGTCTTTGTTTATACTTCTAAAGCATAGTCTCCCAACCTTTTATGAACTACTGCCCCCTTCACAAGAAAACAAAATTCCAACGCCCCCTTTACATAAAAGTTAATTGTACCAATTTTATATGTCACCCACGAAAAGCTCCAGCGTCCACTAACGGGCAGTTCCAGCCCGTTGGGAATCTAAGGTCTAGAGTCTCATGGACTGCACTGCTTAAACCTTCTAGTAACTTCGTTGCAAAGTTCACAGCTCAAACCTTCTATCCACGTACAAAGCATTCTAGGTAGCCTGGTACCATTTGACTCGTTTCACACGCTCCGACTGTCTTGTATCCAAGACTACATAATATTATAACATGTAGGGAAACCGAGCAGGTAAATTGTACCCCGTGCGTGTGAAACTATCCTTTGGACGCCAGTTGCTTTGCAGGCGGACAATGTGTGTGAAAATGTACTAATAATGAACATGTGACATGAAGTGGAGTCTAATAAGCTTTTATTACAAAACTAGCGACCCGCCCCGGCTCCACTATTTAATGGATGTTATTATACATAGAAACCTTCCTCTTGAATCACTCTATCTATTAAAAAAACCGCATCAAAATTCGTTGCGTAGTTTTAAAGATTTGAGCGTACATAGGGATATAGGGACAGAAATAGCGACTTTGTTTTATACTATGTAGTGATATTAATTAACACGCCACTACCAGTATGCTAAAGGTCCATGGAGCTCAGTAACCTGGTTATTTTGCTCCATGAAAAGGGCAGTACAGCACCACGATACTTTGGCATAATCTTGTTACGTAAAGGTTAAGGGGCAATAACTAGCAATCATATTTTGTTAATAAATACAGGTAATTTAGTTGGTACGCCGAACTAAGCTTGTAAGAGTCACCAGTAATTAAGTTTCCTTGAGCTCGGGGCTACTGTCCGTGGATAACATTTAAATGAAGCTTCGTTACCTTACTTTATATCTATTGAGAAAGGTTTTATGCCTCGTGTGTGGTAGATCTTTTGAACATTTAGCAACAAGGTTTATGAAAAACTGGGAAAGTGCGAGTCGAATTCGCGCCCTGAGGGTCCCGTTTAAACTAATCTATGTAAATAGTTCAATTCCGGAATGGATTATTGGAAGATTTATGCGAATCGCAAAAAAAAAATTTGGGACGTAAAAATTTTACAGTTTTCAAATTCTTTCCTATATTTTTTGCTATAAGACATTGCTTTATACCAAATTTCAGGATTCTGGGTCAACGGGAAGTACCCTATGAATTTCGATTTCCTTGAGGGTATCCAAAATTATTCGATATGAAAAACCGTTTGTCATTGATTGAATGCAATCCAGTTGCATTACCTTGCATCATCTGAGGTACAGCTTGGTGCATCCAAGAAACACATTCCTACAAGTTTTGCAAGATAGAATACAGTTAGGTGGAAAGCATTTGAGTAATTGTTTCTGGATGCCTTGAAAATTAAGTATATTGTTTTTTCCATAGGTCCTTTTGGAAAGCACTCCGAAGCGCGTTCAAGCCAACTATGTGATGTGGCGAGTGGCTGGCGCGTCGGTGTCGTACTTGACTGACAACTTGCGCAGGCGCCAGCTGGCTTATGTCACCGCGCTCTCTGGCAAGACGGAGAGGGAGAGTCGTTGGAAGGAGTGCGCTGATACCACCAGCGTCAGGTATCTACTTTGTTCTGAGTTTGTCTTTCTTCTTACTGTGAATTTCGGCCACCCAATATATTTTGTCGGTGAGCCACAATATTGACTATGTTAGCCGATGGGTCATCTAGTACAAAATTACCTAATGCTATGGTAATTTAGGCAGCTATACTCCATCGGTTTAGATAGTTGACTAAAGGTAAACAATCTTGATACTTATGTCTTTTTATTTCAAATAAATCGTATAAAAGAGATACAAAGATTATTTAAATTTAGTTAATTACCTAACAGCGGTTTAGGTAAAAACTTAATTGCTCTATTATTAAACATTTTTATATATATATTTTAGACATATGAAAATGGTTTATATTAAATCAAATACCTAAACCGATGGAGTATAGTTATCAACTCAAAGACAACAAACCCCCTCGCCAAAAACCTTTCAAAACTTTGACCATTAGCACATTAGAAGCATTTGACAGCTGTCAATAGGTAGGCCCAAATGGCCTGGCGGTAACATCTTGGCCCGCGGTCCTACGTTAGGCCAGTTTTGCTTTAAATCTTCACTTATCTATATGAAAGCAGTGTCTCGACTGTCATAAAGCGGGAACATGTGTGCGAGACTCGTCAGTCAAAATCGCCAAACAACCTACAGTAGGTAGATGTAAACGTTTCCTTATGTAGACAAGACTGGGTTTTTGATAGCGTTTATAAACACAAAAACTGAGTTACCAGACTGTGAAATCCATATCAAATGATTTTACTGGCTGGCAGGTTGTTAACAAACAACAAAATAGTTATGGAGTTTTTTTATTGTTTCTTTATAATCAGTCTAGAACAAAAGACTTGAACGCATAACAATTTTTACTTTTGCTTGCCGTAAAAAATGACAAGGCATTTTGTGATCCCTAGCTAGGTAAGGGCCTGTGCATACCCACGTTTTTTAAACGCGTCGTTGATGCGTGTTTCTAGCGATACATACGCGAGTCAGACGCAGCCAGTGGACGTTTATAGGATAAAAGCGACATACACATAGTCGACACACGTTTATAAGTGTCTAAACACACTATGCTGAAGGTATGCGACCGAAGTTCGGCATGATTACACCAGCATTTGAATTGTTGACGACCCATTATGCCGTAATTACGTTATAGCATGCAGCCGAACTTCGGTCGTACTCTGTAGAGCACACATTTTAAGCAACCGATCTTCAGCCGTTGAAGATCCGGGGCGGGTAGCAGCGGGAGGCAAGCATGCCCGCGACGTGTGTTCGCCTGTTGTGTTTATTAAAATTATAACGGAACCCTAACAGGATCCGTCTGTCCGGCTGTTTCTATAACACGGCACGATACCGACGCCACGCCAGCGGTCGAGATACTGAATACACACAAATTTGCGCAACTGAATTTCTGCCGCGTAAGTTCTGCACTTATGGTGTGTCACGTCAACCGAATACGTCAAAACTTTACCTACGATTTCACGTATTAACAAAAAAAAAACTATATCAGCCGCGAAACTTCGGTCGCGTACCTTTGGCATAGTGTGTTCAGACATACTTACTCCGTGGTTCAGACACTCAAACGCGCGTCAACGGCACGTTGAAAAAACGTAGTGTGCAGGCCTTATACCTTCATTCTAGTCAGATCTATGTAATGTATTCCTACGTGGATATTAATAGTGGTAGCATGAAATAATGCAATTAGCATTCCCCGCGACACGTGTATTGTCAATTTGCAGGTAGGAACCTATTGTAATCGCAAATGAGGTAGCTCGATTTATAATTACATTACTGTACAACATGTTACCAATTATAAGTTTACGCGTGTCAGGGTTTGACATGACCTGATAAGCAGTGCCTAAGTTGCCATACGCAGATTCAGCGGATCACTTTTTGGAAAGTCATACTGAAGTACTGCTGTTTTATTTAGAAAATAGATACTATATATAGATGTATTATATAGCTAGTTGTCGTGAAATAATCTAGTGTTCTGTTTGTTTCAGCATGTCCATAGCTGTGGGCGCCCTCTACATAAGGAAATATTTCAATGAGAACTCAAAAGCTAATGCATTGGAAATGGTGAACGATATCAGGTGAGTGTCTATTTGTTATTTATATCGTAGATAAGCGCATTTATGCATACAACAATGTATTGCCACTAAATTATATTGAAGTTCGCAATAAAAACGAAAATAGATTGGCAACATTAAGGTAGAGCTACTCTGCGTATACGTATGCCATACGTGCTGATCTGGACGCGTCGAGCTCCATACAATTTCTAAGGAAACTAGGCTTGTAGAGCTACAGTTGATCCACGCCTAGCGACGTCGTTCTACGCACAAATCAGGCGTGTTACACATGTGCATCGGTCTAATGTAGTTCTAGCTTTAAATATGAATGGGTAGGTACATTGGTATCTATGTACCTCTATTTAATTTTATGTTGATATGTAGATATGGTTATCTTTTAATTCGTTTTTATGTCTATTAAATGCAGATAGAAGCAGCAAGCATATTTGTTGTCACGTTTTCATAGAATTGATATTACTTTTTTTAAACACTATTGATAAAAAAATCTACAATACCGGGGTGTAAATTTTTTTTAGTTGAGAAGTTATCCAATGACATCTCCATCTCTCTTGGGACCAGATTTTTGCTGACTAAAATTCCACTCCTAGGTTCCTTCGTTGCCTATTATTCCAGGGCTCGGTTTTCCTTTCAGAAGCGAACCCATGGCCCCAGGGGACCCTGTACCGTAGATGTGATCTCAATTGTACTAAACCCAAATACATAAGATACTCAGACCAGGAGCAACTGTCTGTAGGTCATACAAATATTTATATCGAGCGCGATTAGAACCCGTGATACGGAGCGCAGCAGTCAATTGCTCAACCACTGCGCCAGCCTTGCCGCTAAAATTTGTTAATAAAAATCACATAGAACGTCAGAGGGATGTCGACTCTGTCGAGGTTGACCGCGGCGAAGGTGGTGTGATGATCTGATCATGTTCGCGTGGCAAACTTGGTCAGAGATCGCCGTAGACAGAGACGTTTGAAAGGAGAAAGGGGAAACCTTTGCCCGACAGTGGGACACATAGACTAAAAAAAAATTGGTAAAAATTTACCTCGTATGGCCAACATCAAACGGTCATGCAAGCGTCAATCAATTCCATCAATCATGAATGATGGTTTTCGTCAATCAGTATTAATTAGAAGGTACAGTGCGTTTCACTTAAGACGTTCCTTTGGTGTAATGTTGGCTCCCCTGTCTGTCTACATAAAAAATAAGGGAAAAAGGAAAGAGTTGCCTACTCTACCAAAATTCCTACTATTGTTCCCCGAAATTCGCAACGAAATCGATTTTAACGGTAGTTGCAGCACTTTTTGGAGAATTATGAGGGGAATGGGACTTTGGGACTTTATTTTAAAAAAAGCAGGTCCAAAAGGACGTTGTTATAGAAATATACGATATTGTGGCATGGCGTTTTAGGTATTTGAAAGAATTGCAAGACAATCGGAATGGAGCCCAGCGCCCGATACTTTATTCAAAAATAGTAAAAAGAAAAACGCAATGGTTAAAAGTAACGAAATATAAGTTAATCTCCCTAATATTAAATAATTTAATTGCTAAAAATATTGCAACACTGTTTTTCCGTATTGCCAACATTACGGCAAAGGAACGTCTTAAGTGAAACGCACTGTAGGTTTTTCGTCAATCAAGGTTTTGACTGTGGCAAAACTGACAGCAAAACCAACTGTGTAATATTCGGCTAACACTCTCACAACTAGAACAAATCTAACGACACCTCTTAAACTAAAATGTAACAAGCCGCAACCCTTGGAGCGTACCAAAGAAATATACTTTCTCCTTCTGCTGCAAACAACAGATATTAAAAACAGCTGTAAATACCGATGTATTTTTATTTTATATAGGTACAATGACAGGTGCATCATTCAAAGTCAAAGTCAAAATATTTTATTTCACATAGGCCTACATGGGCACTTATAAAACATCAGAAGCTAATGCACGGTTCCAAATTGGTCGTTTCCTATCTAGAAGAACCGGCAAGAAACTCCATGGCTACTCTTTTAAAAAATGTGTTTATTACAATATTGATTGATTTATGTAAGAACAGTGTAGACCAGTCAATACTGTACACAAAAGCACAAAATTAATCACAATAAATAAATTAAAAAAGTAAGGTAAGGTAGTAAGCATTAGGTAATGATAAAGTACCTATAATAAAATAATTCGTGGACGCGTAGGTACCAACAGCAATAACACTAACTAAGCCGTGAATAACTAACAACCTGGCAAAATAAATTGACCCCTACATCCACTAACTTCCTGTCGTTAAAAGTTTATTGCATTTTTAGTCGGGTTTAAAAAACGTGGAGTACCTACCTATTTCTGTCGTATGTACAAGTAATGTATCAAGTCCACGATTATCGTTAAAAAAAAACTGAACCATTTTGAATTTTTTTCTAGGACATACCTAATCGTTAGCAAATTGAGATAAAACATTATGATGATTTGACTGTATACGAATGCAATGCATGACGGCACGATTGACACAGTAGTTCAGCGACCGGTTACTGTGATGCGTGTCTCTGGTTCGAATCCCACACGGAAGAAATATCTGCAGACCATACTACACATAGTTTTTCCGGGTCTCGCTGTCTTATGTATGTGAATTACATGTTTATAAACGCACCTACGATAGACGACTAATAGAGTAGAATAGAATAAACTTTATTGTACACTAAAAATAGTAACAATTTCAGAAAGACTAACATTTAGTGCGAGTCAATGTTTAAAAATTGCATATATTTCCCCAGGCAACAATTCCGCAAGACATTGAACCAGGTTGAATGGATGGACGAGAAGACCCGTAAGGCTGCGCTTGAGAAAGCTGATTCCATGGCTTCCCACATCGCTTACCCTGCTGAGATGCTGGACAATGACAAACTCACTAAGTTCTACGAAGGGGTAAGTGTCCATATACGAAAACTAGCTTCTGTCAGCGGCTTCGCCCACGTGAATATCGGTTTCTCCATACAAACTTTGGACCCCCGTTTCATCCTCATAAGGGGAGAATTACTGAAAATCCGTTCTTATCAGATGTCTACACCCTACGAGGAACCTACTTGCCAAATTTTAGGTTTGTAGATGCTATAGTTTCTAAGATTTCGTGATTAATCAGGGAACGCTTGACAGGTCGACAGTTTATATTTCTGAAAACCCAGAGTTAGTCAACGCAGAAATACCTAACCTTAAAGACCGTGAAACACTTGTTAACACTTGCAGTAATTGGTAAACTGAATAACTGCCACTTAAATCATTAGACTGCCTGTTAGCTTTTTATTAGACTTCTTCATAATGCAGCGAGTTACACTTTCCGACTGTTCCTAATACCTACTGGTCGGTGTAGATTGGTCTTTATTCAGAACTGGTGTACATTACAAAATACGTTCTTATCTTTTTACAGCGGTATTGATGTTCCATCTCACTAGGACTCTCAACTTAAATACTAACCTGCCCTAGAAATGGAATATCTAAACAAACTATGTTCAATTTTATTACAAAAAAAGACCATACAAAATTTCGTTCGTACGAGGCAGGTTATAGGCTAACCTGCCTCCCAAATCATTTCCATATCTACGTAACGTATTGCGCGTATGACCTCTGTTTATGCCTAAGACCCGACTAACAAGTCATCCTATCCTACAGAGATTTTACAACCGTTTTTAGCACCCAACCAACACCCTCTTTATAAAATTACTTTAACTGTTTGTTTCCCTGTTAGCTGGAAATGTCGTCTGAGAAACTGATGGAATCAGTCTTGAACCTGACGCTGTTCGGAACCGAGTACCTCTTCGGCAAACTTCGTGAGCCCGTGAACAAGACCGACTGGGTAACCCATGGCCGCCCCGCCATCGTCAACGCCTTCTACTCGTCTATTGAGAACAGTATCCGTAAGTATACCTTTATGATGAGGTCATTCTTGGAGGTAGAATATTACAATTTACAATCCGATGTGTCTTCAGGCAGGGTTATCATTTCAAAAGGAAAGTCCTGAAAACTCGTATAAAAGTCAATCGTCAAACTAATCTATTTTTGTATTAGTATAAAAATTATACCAAGGCACAAAATAGGGTGCGAACTATAACCTACCTATGTACATATTTGAGGATAGCTCATGTCGCGAACTCATGACCGTTTTTCAGCTCAGCTGTCTGCTGAGTGTGCACCAAACATAAGACCTCTGCACCACAGTAGGCCATGGTTAAGCTACAAGCTATTAAATACATACCTTTGCTTTGTATCAAAAATTCGACGCGAACGTCCATGAGCACGCTACGCACAACTACGTGTTAGTAATGAACCGCGTATCTAACGAGGACCACTTTGTGCAAAAGGCAGATCTTATGAAGCAATTGACGGTCGATTTCAATAAAATCGTTGAGAAAAAAGGGTTTTATAATCATTTTACAACCCTTTTTACTCAAATTATCCTATTTCATCATCTTATAGGTACTAGCTTCTGCCAGCGACTTCGCTCGCGTAAAAGCGTTCTCCATTCAAAATTTGGACCCCTGTTTCAGCTGTGCCTGTAATTTCGGCTGTGTGTTGATATATTATGCCAGTCAGTATCGCCTTTTAAATATAGATTTAAAGTATTCATAAATTTGTACAGAATTCCCCGCTGGTATCCTACAAGGTGCGTTCTTCTCCGCCAAGCGTCCCGCCTACATGAACTATGGAGCCATAGGCTTCGTCATTGGACACGAAATCACGCACGGATTCGATGACCAGGCAAGTATCAACCACTCTAGCACAATGTTGAAAGTAGACCATGAAAAATATGAAAATAATGAAAATTTTGCGGATTTTTTTCCATGTCATGGCCGAATATAATAGTTGACCACTATTTCCTTTTTAAATACTTAATAGCTCTATTTTTCTTGCTGACTAACCATATTATTATTTGTTCAGGGTCGTCAATTCGACAGGAACGGAAACTTAGTGGACTGGTGGCAGGAGACGACCAAGCAGAAGTACCTTGAGAAAGCCAAATGTATTATTGACCAGTATTCTAACTACACCGTGGATGAAGTTGGACTCAAGGTATTACAATTCACATATTCCTTATTAGATTATTAAAAACTACTAGGAACTTTAGTTACTAAATACAGCTTTGACCCAGCAAAATCCAACCGAGAACGACTAAATGACGGTTATTTCGAAGGTTGCCTTTTGTAATTTTTGACGTTCAGAGTCTAATAACTCGTGTTTTCCAGCTGAACGGAGTGAACACCCAGGGTGAGAACATAGCAGACAACGGCGGCATCAAGGAGGCTTACTACGCGTACCAGGCTTGGACCCAGCGGCATGGCGAAGAGGCGCGGCTGCCCGGACTTGAGAAATACACACCCAAACAGGTACACCTTGCTACATCTTACTAGATTTCAAATATTTGGTAACGACTTTTTGTAAGAACAAAAACTAGCCAATATACAATGACAATAACTAGTGTGTAATCGACATTTCAATTCCCTGCAGATCACAAATGTAACAATTACATTGAAATCAAACTTTAGAATAGTTTTTGCTTATTAGTTAACACTATATAGATTACCTAAAATGCAGTCATGGATATCGCAACGCAACAGCGGTTAGATAAGTGGATGAGTGTAATTGTTGCTTGCAGCTGTTCTGGCTGAGCGCGGCCAACACCTGGTGCGCGGTGTACCGGAACGAGGCCATCAAGCTGCGCATCACGACCGGCTTCCACGCGCCTGGCCGCTTCCGCGTCATCGGCCCCCTGGCCAACATGGAGGAGTTCGCCGAGGACTTCAAGTGCCCCGCCGGCTCGCCCATGAACCCCAACAACAAATGCAAAGTGTGGTAGTGCCGCTCCACACCACACTCGCTCTCGAACGCTCCCATGCTCCCCATGGAAGACACGCTGCGCCTACCTGACGAGCTACTCACACACGACACAATGAATATTGGAAAAAACATTATAAATTTCTGTACTTAAGCCTAGAAACATTTATTAGATACCATGCGAATTATTAGATGTATTTTTCGGAAACTATTTATCTAAACAATTTGATTCTATAGTATTTGCGGACCTGTAGCTCGACAGCGCTGGGTACCTGCACCTGCTGCGCCTAGTGCCACTTTGTGGGTGTACGTTGAATGTTTAGATGTCACCTGATATTTCGATGTTGTTAAACTTGTAAATAGATTAGCTGAATTGTGTTTATAGATAGTTTGATACTCTTCAATCACATGCTACGCCACGTTACACTTGGACTTCGGTGAGACTTTAGACTGAGCACAGAATATTAGATATCTGACGGGTAACAACAGTGTATAAGTATTATGCAATCTTGTACCGACATCAGAAGCTCCCTTCTATTAATTTAAAGCCTGCATGTAACACAGTTGACTTGTTACACTTTAGTCTTTCATATTTATTCTGAGCCGCAGTTCCAGGCCGCCGAGCAGAAACCATTCGATTTTTATTAATAATATTACTAAACATTGTATTATTATCTGTAGGAACTCTTACTGCGGCTGTTAGCGTATTAATGTACTAATACTGTATCGAATCTCACTTAGACGTGACTATGAAACGAACAGTGATAATTTAATTTAAAATTAAGTATACCTAGTTAGTAGCGTTTTTGGATACAATCGTATTGTTGTAAATCATTGAAACATCAATATAAGATCATTTTTATCAAACACTGCTTTTCATTTTGACTACGCACAATTAATTACACCCTTTATTTCTTGACTAGGTGTCAAAAATAAGTAAAACAGAATAAAGTAAAATATCTGGTAAATATTACCTATGCGCGCCAAAACTAAGATCAAAGATGTTACACGAAAAGCTGCCACTCTAAAGTGGGATTGGACATGTTTGCCGCATGTCGGATGAGCTGTGGGCTAAAGCTACTTATTGGGTCCCACTGAACGCAAGGCGACATCGCCGCAGACCAAGACGAAGGTGGAAAGATGGGCTTGATAAATACCGGAGGGACTGGCCCGCAATGGCCGAAGACAGACGTGTGTGGAAAAAGGAAAGGGAGGCCTTCGCCCAATAGTGGGACATAAATGGGCTAACTAATATTATTAGCTACTTCTACTTCTTACATACACAATAGGAATGGAATTCGCTCTACTTATTTAATAGGAAGGGTGCTCCAGAGGAGTAGAAGCTAGCTGTGGGCCAAGCGGGCCCTCGCGAAGGCGGGCTACCCTGGGCTGCGTTCAAATTTGGGTTTAGAGTTAACTCTAATGACGTCATAAAGTAATTACTCTACCCCAAAGATTTTATATATCCTAGGTAGGATATATAAAATCTTTGCTCTATCCTGGCATTTTTGAACGCGAACGTGAGTTCAACTGTCAATTTAAGCATTGACCACTACTCCAACCTACCCTGCTCAGAGTTAGAGTTAGTTGGGTTAACTCTTGGGTAGCTACTCGAGTTATAAAAAAACGACCCAGGGTTGCAACTCCACTAGACTGGTTATTTTTGAACGCAGGGATGAAGCCAAGGCTCCAGAATAGCCCGAAAATTCAAATTAGAATGAATAGATTCTTAATAAACTGGTGCTCATCACCAACGAGGGCACCAATAATAAAAAAATCGTTTTTGAATGACAATCTTTCAATACGCTAATACCGACTGAGAAGGTTGTATTGATCATATTAATGTTTATTACGTAAACAAAAATGTGTTACGATCGGCAATCACATTTAAACAACATCCAATTTAACACTGATCTGAAAAAGGTAAAGACTTCCTTCGCGGGCTACTAGTTTTCACCTAATATAAAATGATTAGCTGGGCCCGATCTAAGGGGAGGCAAGCCGGACGTTTGCCCAGAGCAGCAAAAAATGAGGGACAGCAAAATTGACTTATTCCTATCTTCCAAACTAGTTATTAGCCATCCACTACCAAGTTTGTAGGTTGAGAATTTTATGTAAAATATGTTGGGGTAAGATTCGATTGGCATAGGGGTAAGAACGTATAAATATAAATTATACCACATATTTAGTTTTATTTTTAGTGTTAGTCATATTTCGTGCCACGTCTTTATGTCCCCCTTGCCCACCTTACAACTTTCAAACCTACTTCAAATTGGATAGTGGAAATATTTAAGACTTAAGAGGGTCCTTCTCCACTCGCTTATCGTAAACATCGAAAATGGTTTAAAAGCTTGTTACTTCATTTAATGCAATCCAACGCTATGTTTGACGAAAAGGCAACGCAAAAAAAGAGAGATAACGCCTGGAAACTCTGTTAGTATTCGGTAATTCCGGTTTTGTGAAATTTTCGAGTAAATCTTTACTCGAAAATTTCACAAAACTTGCTCCAGGAAATAGCTGTTTTTTTTAAACCCTTAAAAGTTTTTGGAAAAAGTTGTCATCATTTAGAATCTTAATCAAATTTGCAAGGTCTCTAGAGGATTACTTTTTTGACTTTTTTAATTTTTAGACAAATTATGAAGTGTCAAAGTCCATACAAAATAGGAAATTTTCAGAGGTTTTTACTGGATTAGTTTTACACAAATTTAGAAATTGGTTTCTTTAGAAACCTAGATAATATCCACAAGATACTGTGTTTCCAAAATATCGAATGAAAGGTGTGTAATAACGTCATAATCAGTTATGAGCGGTTGTATGAAAAACAGTGAAAATGTGAGTCGTGATGCACAACCTTAAGACTCATCATGGCTTATACTTATGTATATAAAGGGCGGCGAAAATTATCTTTGCTCGAAGCGGCTAAATAAGCTAGATCGTGCCCTGTAAGTTAGTCGAGAAGGTTACACTGTACGAAGATAAAAGAGTGCTCAGAATCTTACGAATGTAAGGAATCTTCAAAACTGTTAACATTATTGATAAATAGAGGAGTTGCAGCTGGTTACGGCTTCGGTCTTAGCGGCGACCGGCGCGGCAAGCGAGGCTGCATTGGTAGGCGGTCACGCGGCGCTGTGAGCGGCGTCTCGTTGCGTGCTTCAAACATTTTCATACTTTTGATCTAGGTACCGCTCGCCGCCTCGCGCTTAGCTGCCGCTCACAGCTGTAAGGCTGCTATCAGACGGACTGCATCGCAGCAACCGCACGCAATCCATATATTCAACTGCATGCAGTTTGATCTGACTATACGCTGTTGGCGCCACGCATCTTGCCCAGGAGCTTAGTGTATGATTTTATCTTTAAGAACCTCAAAATAAAGTTGACAATGTCAATGTGCGTTTGCTCTTTAATTAACTGCACACTGACTGTATGCGGCTAGCGATGGACAGCGTGTCAAGTTGAAGGCACGACTGCACGCAGTTGATATTGACTTCGCTCGACTGTAGCCGACCGCGTGCAGTTGATATCATGACTGCACGGAGTCGAACGTACAACTGCATGCAGTTAAATATATCGACCGCGCGTGGTCGCTGCGATGCAGTCCGTCTGATGTCAGTCTTAGGTCGTGAACGGGCCCGAAAAGAGAAATGAGAAACATAAAACTTTCAAGCGTAGGTAAATGTAATGTTTTATACGATTGATTATACGTTGATTAAAAAGAAAAATGTCTCTTTAACCCTTTCGACTATGAACCTTTTACGACTCACATTGTATACTAAAATAAATAAGACTGATTACGTTGATCCTTTATTTAGCCACAAATAAGTAGTACACACAGAAATATTGAGTAAATACTACACATGCATTGCGATTCTCGATCGACAAGTAAAATGACATACATATAGCGTAGCGTGTATAAAGCTAGAACTAAATTAGACCGACGCACACGTGGAGCGTGACTGATCTAGTGTAGCTCTACAAGTCTAGTTTCCATATACAATATATGGAGACCGACGCGCCCAGATCGGCGTGTGTGGCACACGTGTGCGCAGTGTAGTTCTAGCTGAACGCTTTCCACGTAGTACAACCGATGTCAGGGTACTACCCTCTACTATCTAACAGATGGACATGGATAACTCTACTGAATGATCGGAAACATTTCAAAGACATCGTTTACATTAATAATCGTTACATTAAATGGTTGTGCGATGGTCGTCATCTACATAATACAATAATGTTGACATGTATGTCAAAACAGCTGCTCAGATAGCTAGCCGTGAATAAATACATAAACACATGTACTAAATCTAATTGAAGTGACTTTTGAAGCATGATACATACATTTAAATTATTTTTAAGATAGCTTTTTATTTAATAAAGGAACATACTGTTTTGTTTTATTTTTTAATAACCGGTTCAATAAGGATGTAGCTACCGTTGGTCAGTCAGAAATTACTTTTACTTTATGATTTAATCCATCAGCACAAAGCGATAATATGTTCCCATCGCTACCTAACTTTCTCTACTGTAAATACATCCTTATAAAACAATTAAGCCTAAAATGCACTAAAGAAAGCTGCAAATATAAATAAATATAAAAGTAAGAAAATCTGAGATCACGAAAATAATGTGCTTAATAGACTGCAATACTAAAATAGCTTGTGGAGGATAAATTCCATGTGTTAAAATATCAAGTGACTAGTTGTTGTAGTCGGTACAGTGTGTTTTGACCTCAAGTTTCATACAAATTCATTCCAAATCGCTCATAGACACACACATCAGCTAAGTTCAAATATTGAACCTGCTTTTAAATCTGCAGTTACACCGCACTTAACATTTAAATTGTGACAAAAATTTGCTCGCGAAAGCAATCCAAATAACTTTAACTATGAATCAGTCATCAAAATGGGTGTTAGTAATTTTTTTTATTGTCATTTCTACCAACAATACTTTTAGAACTTCGTTCTCATTTTAATTTTGCTTTTTTAACACCACATTAGTTATTTACTGAGCTTCGTGCGGAACCGACACTAAGGGCATTTTATTCACGATATGATGCAAGGAATTCATTGATTTTAATTTTACGTTATTTGAGGTGCTTGCTTGTAATGCACCCTCTGCGACAACTCCACCGCTCCAGCTAGAGCGAAGCGGCTCTAATTGGTTGTCTGGGCGAAAAATCGTCAGTACCTTTTTCAGGGTTAAAAAAACGCCTTCTAACTACCTCATAGCAACTGTTGATTGTCACCGCAAGTACGAACTTCGCCTCCACCAAATCAGTACTTTCACATGCAGTATTCTTCCACCATTTCGAGGATAATCGCCCGAAGTCCGATATTGCTGAAACTCCAAGCCAACGCAGCAAGTTGGCGGAGACTACACTACCCATTACAACCCACAGCAGCCAGTCCTATCGCCTACCAGCACCACATTAACACTTCCCCTTGTTATACACTAATACTTGCGAGATGAAAAGCTGAAACACACTCATCATGCCCTGGTTACGCATGCAACCACACATTCCTTTCACTTATATCATAACCCTTTAAAGATGAGGACTTAAAAGCACAAAAAAGTACCAGAAAATTGTCATTTAGCCAGTGTCAAGCTTAGAAAGTATTAAGGTTTTAGTCACTTTGAGTTCCATTAGAATACAGATGTAATATATTCTAATGTATTGGCTGTATTTGGCTGCAAATATCAGAGTCAGCCTCTTCGTCAAGCTTCGTTGTGGTAGAAAAATTAAAAAATATTCAGTCATATTTATGCTAAACATTAGGTTTAGTTTATATACTGATTAGTGGATTTTAAATTTTAATTAAGAACCAAATCAGTGTAACTAAACAATTTTATTTTTTCAATTTCATATTGTATGAAGTGATTCGAACCATGTTTTGAGATCATTTCATCATGTCAAGAGATCATTTTCTTATGTCGCGTCAATATTTTATTATGTGTACCACAGAACTCGAAACTTCAAACGCCTTTTATCAAATTGCAGCTATGTCGATTCACACATTATTGCTTATTTTCATATAAATTAAATAGTAATTTTATAACTGAACAATCCTGAATGCGAAACATACCTACACGCAGGTCTTTAAATCTTGGAAACACAGAGTTTTGAGTGTATAGAACACTCAGAAAGTGAAAAATCAATCTTGGCTCCTGTAGTATAGTTCATAACTAGCACAGGAGCCAGAGAATTTCATTTGAGGTCCGGACCCTTTGGAAGACGTACGAGGAGCCGAAGCCAACTCGCAGAGGCTCTTTTAGGTGCTTTTAATGGGCATGGTACCAACCGGTGATTATCCCTGTACGCGCCAGGCTAGTGCGTCCAAGGACAACCCCCGGCTGGTGGGGAAACTATTGCGATATGCAGAAAACTGATATTTAAGGCTATGGTTTTTGGCGTCTTAAGTGGACTGATTACCAAGAACTATGTTAAAACTATGGCCCCTGCCTAAACAATGTTATTAAAATCCATCGATAAAAAGGCAGGGGGTGACTTGTCGCTAGCACCTGCATAGCATTCCGGAAGTATGGTCAAGATCCCTACCGGCACCTTAGTGGATTATAAATCCTTCTCCCGAGCACGTTTATGCTTACGAAACTCCACTCAAGCCAGCCAATTAAGGCAAGAGAGAGCAGGGAGCTCCGTTCCTCGTGTTCAATACGGCCGGCCAATTAAGGCAAGCCGGAGATGAACAACAAGAATTTTTCCGGGAGAAAAGGTCCGAGGGGGCGCGAATGCCCAACAGTTCGCCACAAAACTGCCCTGCAGATTTGTGACTTGTTTCACTATCTTCGTCTGGCCCCTCACCCTAGGCATGATACGGAAAATCTTATTATTATTACTCTTTGAATTCTTTTTTAAAGAATATTTTTACACAAATATTTCGTGTGCATACATAGCAAGTTTCATTCATATTATTTCCAAGATTAAGGACTTGCGTTTTTAAACATTTAAGTCCACGATCTTTAAAAGGTTAACCATAATAATCTTTTAGTACTTGAAGTACAAACACAAAACTTGATGATCAAAACACACTGCATTGAAATGCCTCACTAACGGCACAAGACTATATTTAAACACTATAAGTAATTAATACTTATAACAACCATCTTTCAAACCTTACCGTCTAACATTTATAATATCAATTTCGACAATGTCGCACCGTGAATATTAAAATACCTGTATATCGGACATTACTATTATCGATAGATTATTATATTTCTATAATAAATACGTTCACGGTGCTATCATAGTATATTTGAATTCAGAATTCGAAATAATTATCAAATTTTGGAACAACCAACTCTATGTGGGACATTCTTCTATTTTACCGACAATATCGCTTGTCCCCTCGAAAAACAATATGTGAATTTTAATTTTTTTTAATCCTCTTTTATTTTAAATTTATAAGTACTTAATTTTTTTTTCTTGATGAAAAATGTTTTTTTTTATTTTAGTTTGTATGACGGAATGAACGAAATGTGCTTCTGCCACATTTTTTGTGTTAATGAATTATCGGTAAAAAAAAGTAGAACGCCCCCATCTTTTAAAAGCCAAATTCAAATTTTACAGCAACCTATTTAGGATGTCATTAATACAGTTCCACTTAAAAAACAACTTAAAATATATATTGCACACAGTCGATATTAGATTGGTGGCGATGGATTGATATTATCTCGAATTATAAATTCAAGCGTAGTAGTAAGTATAGATAGATATTCAGAAAGGATTACACGTGTTTATAATTATAATGCGGACTTATTCGTCCAGACTCGGTGGGTTGTCTTCGGCGAAAGCCACGTGTGGCTTCATATAGATCAAGAATGCCAGAAGACGATCGTTCTCAGCATCAGAGCCCCTGCAAGAAAAAAATAACCGTACAATATTTCATGACGACCGATTAAAAGAAATATTTTAGTAGTAGTAGTAGCATGGAGTCAATAATGCTCCGTCTCGCTTCTATGTCCTTAAACTGAATTGTATAGTTAACTAGTATGCATTTTTTTCGAAATTCCCAGCTATTCTCTAAAATATGTATACACCAAAACCTTTTTCATAAATAACTCTATTAATGGAAACCCCGCATGAAAATCTGTTCAGAGGTTTTTGAGTTTATTGCGAAAAGATAGACTGAGAGACAAGGTGGTGGAGTTTGTTTTATAATATGTAAGGATATAATATCAGGATCTGTTTAGTGTTTCGTTGACGTAAATAGAGACGTAATCTTACTTATTCTCTATCTGTTACCTTAATATTAAATATTACACAGCATAATCTGCCTTATAATGATCTCACTGCCTGAGTGACTCAGGCCTCCACACTATGAGAGAGAATGTGCGCGGGACCAGGGCGGCCTTGTAGAAGTCACTTTGTCAGTCGTGAGAGAGAGTGAAGGAGCACGGTTAGGTTTTAGTCTGTATAAATTCGATACTCCCTCTAAGTACACCCAGAGCGGAACATATCTGACGATGTTATATCCGAGTATGGTATCCACACTTAGTTCTATGTGGACCATTGTACGTGGGCTATGGCGGCCAGTAACATTTGGTTGGCTAATTCCAACCAGTCCACCTTTCTCCAAAACAGATTAGGCCTCTCAGGTTTTCCAGGGCGTCAATGAGGTTCGAGGATCCTAAGGTTCGCATGACGTGCAGTCTAGGAGCACATGCGCAATTGTCTCCTCCCCCTCTAAGAATGCTCTGCACAGGGGACTGTTTGTCATGTCTATTGTATGGAGGTGCTTATTCAAAGTGTGTCCGGCGATGGTTAACGCCACCACACGCAAGCTGCCTCTATTCAGTCGCATGAGTTTTTTGGAGGAGATATTTGATGATATGGCCCAAAAAAAGGAGGCGATCATTTACTTACTCGACATCGATCTCAATAGCCAGCACGGTGTGATGTGGCTTTCCTTCTTCGTCGAACCATCTGGAAAAAACCGCACAGAAATCAATAGAGATTCGAATAGTAAAAGACTGCTTGAAGTGAAAGCTGCTGGCCCATGACCTCGCTAGATGGCGCTGAACTAAATTTTTTTTTTGTACTTAGTGTAGGTATAGGAGCATTATTAAGTCAAGGAAATGGCACTTTTTAAAATTGGGCATTTAACTTTTATTGAATTTAGTTTGAATAAAACTAAAAAGAGAAGAGAAGCACAGGAACGTTCGTTGTGGCGACGCTTGAGGGAGGCCATGTCCAACAGTAGACGCATATCGGCTGAAATGATGATGATGATGATGATGATGAAAACTAAAAATTTAAAGAATTCCGATTGCTGATTTCTCTAACTACATGGCTTATATAAAGTTTATTAGTTACGGACAGATAATTGATTTCAGCGCCACCTAGTAACGAAATGGGTACGCTAGTTAAGCTGATATGACTTACGTATGAATATTTCATTATTACCAATAGAATGCGGATGCACCACATTCCAATATTTTTTTAGTATTTGGCAGCAAATGTACTCGTATAGTCAGCCTTCTGGGCTAGCATCGCTTCCCTAGTCAATACTATAATAAAATTCTCTGCTCCATTTTACCGAGATCTCAGTTTTTTTAATAATCCCAGATATTGTCTACTTATGCACAATTGAGACGCAAAACTAAATAAATTTTATTTTTGGTGGTCAAATAGGCAGTTTTACTGCTGGATTTAGCTGCATTCGATAAGACTGGAAGGCGACTAGGCCCGGCAGATTGGTTGTTTTTTTAAGGTGATAAGATACGTACATGTCGTCGAAAGGTGGCGTGGCGCATGGAGCTGCGCGGAGTGACCTAGGGCGACGCACGGGGCCGCGCTCCCCGCCAGCTACCTGCGCTGCGCCCAGTGTGGAACGCACCACGTGCCAGAAACCACGCTGAGCAGCTCCCACGCCGTCTATGCGCTCGATGCGGACCCAACCTAGAACAAATTTGTTTAAGTGAGATATTTGTGAAGGAAAACCGTGAATAAATCTCAATTTTAAAAGAACTATGTCTTGCTTGTTATATCTTAACCTTTCAAATAATTAGAGATACAACAGAAAGACAATGAGAGCGAACACCGGCGTTCGCTTGGGATTTAATGAATTAAAGGCTGGATAGATTTTGTTAATGTGTATTAGGTTCGAAAATGAATTGATTAAGATAATCTACTATAATCCACTATTATTTTTCTATTATTGTATCGAATGTACTTTTTAAACTTTCGAATACCGTAATTAGACACAATAGAAAGTCACTGAGAGAGCTCACGCCGGCATTCGCTTGAGGTACCTCTCAAATACCGTCAATTAGAGACAATAGATGCGTGAACGTTCGCTTGGGGATTCATGTTTTAATATCTAATATCTAAAACGCCAGCTATCAACGAGTTTTAAAGATTTAACTCTAGTCTGAGTACTTTCCCAATCAAAAACTTGTACGAATATTTGCTTAAATATTATGAACTTACCAGCATAAGCTGCTGGGGCGTCTGGCTGGCAGTTGGCGCAGTAACAGCGCACCTGTCCCCACGACACAGCCTGGCGGAGTTCCGGGTACGGCAGCACCAAGTAGTTCCAGTACTTCAGCACCAGGTGCAGATGTTCGCACCCCTCGCCAGAGGCCTCCCACTCAGACTCCAGGCTGTGACCCTCACCACCCTCCTGGTCCAAGCACAGAATACGGTTCAGATAGTGTAGATATTCCACCGACAGAGACTCAGACCACAAGTCGTCGCGACGTGTCGACTCGTCAATGGACGAAGACTGTTCCTCAGTCAGATCAGGCAAGTTGCCGGTTTCCATGGTGAGAGCATCCATGATCTCGTTGTCCAGGTTGTCCACGTCGTTAGCTTCTGGGTAGCGGTCATTGTGGCGGATGTTGGTGTCGCAGAACTGCTCAAGCAGCGCATCGGCTTCTTCACCCACGCGCTCGCCCACGCTATACGTGTGGCGCAGCGCCGGCGGCTCAGGCTCTTCGTGCGCCAAGCTGAAGTTGTGGGTCGAATGGCTCTTCTGAATGGTACGGTTCACCAATTCATTGTAGTCAGCCTGCGGACTGTTGTCTGACTGCCGAACCGGCAGATTGAGACTCTGTGCCATCGGCGCCTCCACTGGAATCTCCTGACTTTTGCCCTTACCCTTGGCTTTATTTTTCTTTAACTTTTTCTTCACAGCAATAAGTGGGTTTGGCACAGGTCCCGCAAAAGGCTGCATCACTGGCTGCGGAATTGGTGTCGGAGTACGGAATGGAAGCGGAGTTGGCACACAATATGGCATAAAGCTCAAGCCAGGAGATGGGCCGGCCCCCATCGGTAAAGGTTCCCATGGTGGATTCATGAGATTATCCTGGCTAAAGGCTTTCTTTTTCTTCTTGACTTTAGCCTCAGCCTCATCATCATTTTCGTCGCACTGTTCACCAAACTCATCACGGTTTTCTGTGATGACTGGCAAATCTAAGGAAGCACCACTCGCAATGACGTATGGGTGCAGCAACACCGATATCTGAAATAATTACCGAGAGCTAGTATGCGAGTTTATAAGATGTTAAGATTAACAAAATTGCGAAATAAGACTGCTGTGCCATTAACTATTCGGGTATTTTAGTATAATTAGGAATCGAATTTACTATTTACTTTCAAATACTATTCTCGTTTTATTGGGTCATCACCTTGTGATGGCCTCAGAAGCTCTCAGAAACTAAAAACCTTTTTTACGAGGCTCACTATTTAGCCTATCGACTGTGAATTGGCAATCGGTTCTTTTTTTTTTTGAAGATTTCGCTTTTTAATACCATTTTATACTATATCATAACCTGCAGCGTAGATTGTGTTGTATTTTTTTAATGATAGTTGAAAACCAACAACACAAAAACTGGAAATGGATCAACTTATAGTTTCATTAAAATTCATAGTATGTCAGTCCCAAAAAAAAAGTCATGTTACGACCGGCGTATCCCAATCTTTCATATAATATCTGTGATTGATGTGTGCGTATGAATCTTACATACTCGTACCTGACAAACCCTGCCATACAGGTCAATGGTCGGAAACACGTGGCTGAACCGGCGCGGCACGGTGGCGATGCAGCCGGTCAACTTGCCGTTGATCTGGAGGATCAACTCGCCGGTGAAACGGAAGTGGAGCGTCAGGACCGACTGCTCCGTCAGGTCGTCCAGAGCCATACCCATCATGGAGTGTAGCTGCGAAAGATATTTAGATGTTAGTTTTACTACTAACTTTACAGTTTAATGAAGCATTCATGTTTATTCTTTCTTAGTGTAACGTTTAAATTAAATTTCCGGAGAACATCTTCGTTGAAGCATGTTCCATTAGTAATCCGAGTGCTGGAAAGCAGAAATATCTATAATTTAGGTCATTTCGATTGAAACTGCAGGTCACAACACTGCGTCGTGACGCCGCGACGCGCGTAAAAATCTGCGACGTCGCAGAATGCATCGTGGAAATTTCCGTTGCGGAACAAATCTGCGATGCGGTGACGCGCGATCTCCTATTAGTGTCCATACTTTACTTTTAAGATGGCGGATTACAATATCGACTATTCGTGTGACGTCAATGAAATTTTTGCGTTGCGTTGTCTCATCAGCACATACGGCACGTTGCCGACTCGTCATCAATTCATCCAAAGGGTTTTGCGACGTCGTCTAGCCGTGTATTTATTTTATTATGATGTGGCGCCGTTCTGTGCATACGTTCAACACGGTACGGCACGGTATATTTACTCGATGAGGCAACTAAGTTTGCTATATTCTAAAACTAAGATGGACAAAACTGGCAGCAGTGGACTATGCCCAGCTGTAAATAAATAATGTCCCGTTGTCATTAAACCATTGTTATGTACTTTAGTCCATCTGATTAAAAATTATGGTATGTTTTACATAATTATGAATTTGTGTTATTAAATTGTGCATTAAACATCAAGTACAGTTAGGCTTATTACTTTTAAGTCCTAAGTAATAGGGAGCGAGCGTTTGGCCAGTTTGCAGGCACAAACCGAGATTTCAGGATGCTGTTGAGATATTCCAGATAAAAATATCCAATACATAACAATTTATTATTTATTTATTATAGTTTACGCGCAAGTTAAAAGCGGACTAGCACTGTATAAAGTTGACGACTTAGACATTTTCTACCAGTCGATATCCGGTGCAGAGACAGAGTATTAATAATAATAATAATAATAACCCCATCGCCGTATCTCTACGTTGACGTCGTGGTGGGGCTTGCCTGCTCCAAAATATCCTAGGTCTGTATCGGTAGAATTTTCTTTGCCGTAACATGCCTAGGGTGAGGGGCCAGACTAAGAGAGATACAATCCGCAGGGCAGTTTTGTGCCGAACTGTTGGGTATTAGCGACCCCACGGACTCGATCTCCTGGGAGAATTCGTGTTCTTCATCTCCGGCTTGCCTTTATTGGCCGGCCGTAGTGAACACTGTCGAGGAACACAGCTCCCACCTCTCTCTTGCCTTTACTGGCTGGCTTGAGTGGAGAGTCGCAAGAGCAAACATGCTCGGGAGAAGGATGCATAATCCAGTAAGGTGCTGGTAGGGATCTTGACCGTACTTCCGGGATTGTCCTGATAGCCGTGGTATGCCCCTCCACTCCTCAAGCGCCTCAGGATATGTTGCCCTCTTGTTGCTACGTCACATCGTGCTAGCGGCCGTTTTGGGAGCCCATTTATTGAGTGTGCAAGTCGCCCCTTGCCTTTTATCGATTGATATTAATGAGATTGTTCAGGCAGGGGCCATAGGCTTAAGATAGTTCCATGTTACCAGTCCACTCCAAAAATGACTCCAAAAACCATAGCCCTATTATTTTGTTTTCCATATTATGTCGCAATAGTTTTTCAAACCGGGGGTTGTCCTTGGATGCACTAGCACAGCGCGTACAGGGATAATCACCGGTTGATACCACGTTCCATTAAACGCACAAAAAAGGCCTCTTCGAGCTGGTTTCGGCCCCTCGTACGCCCCCAAAGGTCCAGGACCTCAGGGTCCTGAGATAAATAAACGTATAAATAATAATAATAATATTCCACAACTATCACACAACGCCGTCTAGTCCCAAGCTAAGCAGAGCTTGTGTTATGGGTACTAGACAACTGATAAACATACTTATATATTTCTAAATACATACATATATAGATAAATACTCAGGGGCCAGTCAAGTATTCCATAAGCACTACAGGGAGGTGGGGAGGTATTTACTTTGCTTATATTTTATGACATAAGGGTTTGGAGGGGATCGAGATGATGCAAAAAATATATATTTTTTTAGTTTTTAAGAGAACGATGTCGATGTCGAGTCGCAAGAAAATGAGTAGACATGACACATCACTGAACAGCAAACATCCAATGTCATTAAAGATTTATAGACATGGATTCGTGTATTATGGACTGAGGACTATTAATTTAAATTAATATTTCAATTTATTTCTTCCTTTATTTCAAGCCCTTTTCTTATGTATAGACTTACAACTACTGCTCATAAATTAATAACGAAACCAACACATTGACAAATGCTTGTCTCTTAGCTTTCCTACTTTTGCTGACAAGGGAGTGGGGGGAGTTTTATATTTGTAAAAAATCTGCTTACGTAACGCTTGAACGGTTCTTGCGTGCCGTTACAGTACACGTATACATTTATTTATATAGCATTTATCTTCTTTTTACTTCTTTAATCCTATTTAAGCAATACTGAATCAAACCAAAAATACTTACAAACGTCCCATTATCATTGAGCAGATCGCTAGATACGACCCAGCATGGCGGCTCCAGTTGCACGCCGTTCGACGGGGTCTCAGCTATTGGTAGCACTCCCACAGCGCCTATGGTAACCGAGCCCGACCAATTGTCGCACATCTTGTCAACGCGGAACTGCAAACAATAACCGTTTAAATGTAGATGTATATTATGTTGGATAGGTCTGTCTTGCGCACGCATGAAACCACAGCACACTGCATATCGCATGATATCGCAGCATATGCTGAGTTAGGTGGCTTTTTGACCTTGCACAAATTCTTCTGTATTTATCGTATTTCTACTGTTTTTTAATATGTGTGAGGTTCAAAAAAACGTTTTTCTTTTCTTTTTCACTGCTAAAGGCGGCATTTGCAATGCTTCATACACACAGCGCATCAGGAGCGTCATTGCAATGCAATTCGCGTGTAGACACGTACGTTCAGTAGGTACTGACGTTTTCATTCGTTCGCTGTTAGTTCTCTGATTATACGAGTAATACGGACGCACAGCCTGCACTTGCCGAGTACTGTCACAGTTGGATATTCGTCTGGGCTAAACTGGACTAGTTGGAATATCTAATACTAGCTTTTGCCCGCAGCTTCGCCCGCGTAGGTACATAAAATATAGCCTATTTCATTCAGGAATAAAGCAGCTTTCTATTGGTGAAAGAATTTTAGCAATCGGACCAATACTTCCAGAGATTACCCACTACATACAAACTTACAAATTTTACCTATTTATAATATTAGTATAGATGGCACACGTAAAAAAAGGTCGAATAAGGCCATCATTTTATTTATTTTCTACTAGTGGTAAAAAACACTTGGGCATTTGCTTCAAAATGTACTATCTCATACCGTTAGCGATTGTAGAGTGTTATTGTTATGCATCATCCAGATTTCTTGAATACAAAGATAATGCCCATTTTAGTATAGAGCTCTTTCCCAGCAATACTCTGAATGCAGATCTATGTCATATGATAGCTTTTTAATTGCATTTTTAAAACAACTTAATGTCGGAAAATCTTGAACTCTCATCTCTCTATCTGATGAATCTCTCATCGACCAAACCTTTTCGTTTTTTTTGCGACATGTTTTTCATTTTAATTATCATTATTATTAATTTTATGTGATTTAATTTTAATTATTATTATGTGCCTATAATTTATATGTGTGGTTACTGTACTGTTAGTGTAAATTGGCAATAAATAAATAAATAATTTTTTTTTAAATATAAACCAAACTTACTATGGCAGGTATACCTCTAAACTCAGTCCGAACTGAGTTACGGGAGCTTGAAGTTGGCTGGTATTTATTAGCTTTTTAGGTAGGGTTTTTACAAAAAAACTAGATGAGAAGTTGCAAAAAAATATTTTCTTTGTAAGACAACCCCCGCTCTTGGGTCGAGCGGGAGATAGAGTCAGACTCTTACACGGCACGGCGATGCTCCGCCCAAGCAGAGCACACCTCGACTGTGTGCTCCACCGTGTCCTCCGGGCGTTCCGCACAGTGGCGACACCCGGGCATATCTTTCGTTTGAATCTGGTGCAGGAACCTCCCGAACGTGCCATGTCCGGTTAGGAACCTGCGTCATGCGGAAGGTAAGGATGCCGTGAGGTCTTTTCAGGCACGCCTCAAAGAGGGGACTTACCACCATAATTGTGGCGTACCCAAACCTGTTAGGCCTCGGTTTCGAAGTCAGCAGGCGACGCGGACGACGGTGGCGGCCTAAGGGGACGCCCTTCACAATTCTGTGTGAAACGAGTTTGTACTATTTATTTTTTGAAGTAAAATAAGTAATAGTAAAATATTGAATCAATTTCTCACATACCTTGCGCTTAAAAGACAAAATATCATATAAATTTGTATAATAATAATACCCTTTGCGTCGTGTCAAAGTAAAATATAACCCTGCACCATGGATAACGCCTCAAATTAAAGAGCTTATGGCCCGCAGAGATAGAGCTAAGAGCAGATATGGGCGCAGACCTTCTGAGCTTAATCTCTCTTATTTCATATCTTTACGTAATTGCTGCAGGCGTCTGTGTCAAGATGCTAAGAGGCGCTACTTTCACGAACAACTCTATAATCGCAGTTCTTCCGATGTTTGGAGATTTCTCAAGTCCGTTGGTATAGGTAAATCATCCATCAACCAATGTAAGGATGTGGACCTCAATGACCTAAACAAGCACTTCTCTCACCTTCCTTTTTCTCTTGATCCTTGTACCAAAGCTGCAACACTGGATAATCTTTCTGGTTTGCCGTTGCCACAGTATCCTCAGTTTAACCTTAGTGATGTTACTGTGGATGACGTTAGAAAATCTGTTCTCGCGATTACATCTTCTGCCGTAGGTTATGATAAGTTGTGCTCTAGAATGATTACTCTCATCCTTCCTTCTTTACTCCCTGTTCTCACTCATATTTTTAATCACTCTTTTACCTCCTGCTCCTTTCCGTCTGTCTGGAAACAGGCTCATATTATTCCTCTTCCTAAAAATAACAATCCAACTTTATTAACTCACTTTAGACCTATTTCTATTCTCCCTTTCCTTTCTAAAGTCTTTGAGCACATAGTTCATAAACAGCTATCCCTCTTCTTAACATCAAACTCGATTATATCTCCATTTCAATCAGGTTTTCGCTCGGGTCACAGTACTGTTACTGCGCTTCTAAAAGTAACTGACGATATCCGCTGGGCTATGGAGAACAAGTCTCTTACTGTTCTTGTATTACTGGATTTCAGTAGTGCCTTTAATTCGGTGGATTTCGACATCTTACTTGGTATTCTTAAATCTATTAATCTCTCTTCTTCCGCTTTAACCTGGTTCAACTCATATCTTCGGGGACGCTCTCAGTGTGTCCGCCTTGAAGAGTCGTTCTCTGATTGGTGTAGTCTCACTGAAGGTGTTCCTCAGGGTAGCGTTCTCTCTCCTCTTCTTTTTTCGATTTTTATTAACTTTGTTACCAGAGTAATATCTTCTAGTTTCCATCTTTACGCGGATGACTTGCAGCTTTACCGACACTTTACTGTTGCTGACGCAAATTCTACTATTGCTGCTATGAATCGTGACCTGGATTGTGTCAGTGCTTGGGCTAAGTCATTTGGTTTGCAGATCAACCCAACAAAATCACAGGCCATGATCATAGGCAGTAGATTCGTTCGCAATGCGGCTGTGGTTTCTTCACTACCACCTTTATTTCTCGATGGCGTTCGTATTGAATATTCCGAAACTGCCAAAGATTTGGGTGTTATTATTGACTCCAATCTTTCGTGGCGTGCGCAGGTTAACGAGGTTAGTCGAAAAGTAAATTTTTCTTTTCACTCGCTTAAGTGCCTCCAGGGTCTACTGCCTTTGAAAACTAAAATCAGTTTAGCCCAAACACTTATTCAGCCGATTATAGATTATGCCGACGCCTGCTACCTGGATGCTACTGAGGAGCTATTAAACAAGCTTGAGCGATTACAAAACTTATGCATTCGGTTTGTTTTTGGATTACGAAAATATGACCATGTTTCTCATCTTCGCAAAGAACTCAAGTGGCTCCCTATCCGTCTTCGCAGGAACACTCGGATTTTATGTCTCCTTTTTAACATTTTACACAACCCATCTTATCCTTCCTACCTTCGTGATCGTTTCTCCTATGCTCGTCCGAGTGACGCGCCGTGCAGATCGCACCTCAGAACCCTTCTTAAATCCCCTTCTCATAAATCCAGTTACTACTCCTATTCTTTCTGTGTCCATGCCGTGAGGTTGTGGAACTCACTTCCGCCTAGCATTCGAGATTTAAAATCGATCTCACTTTTTAAAAATCGAGTAAAGGAGCACTATCTTTCCTCTCAACCGTGATATTTATTTATATATTATATGTATTATGTATGTTATATATTTATATTAGAATTTATATATTATTTTTATATTTAATTATATTTGGATTACGACTTCACACATTCTGTTTTTTTGCTTCCTACACACTATTGTCTACATTTCTTTTCATTTCTCCTTTCGCAGGTCTGCTGGAAGAAATTTCTTTGGAAATAAGCAGTACCTTTGTACTAATGTCTCTTATGTATTATCTTTTTTTGTTGTTTTGTGTGTACATAAATAGTAAAATAAATAAATAAATAAATAAATAAATCTAATAAATAAAATCAGCCAACTTCTAGCTCTTGTAGCCCAGTTCGGACTTAGTTTAGAGGAAGTTTGGTTTATTACATTATTCTGTAATTAAAAAACAAGGTTTAATTCATGAATCCCCAAGCGACCACCGGTGGCCGCGTATCTATTGTCTTACTATTGTGTTTTTAATTGACGGTATCTGAAGGGTTAATCGATGACCGTGTAAAAAAAAGACGCCACTTCCCATACTAAATCCGGCCACCGTAGGCGCGGGCTTGTGGCCAGCGAAGAATGAGTAGCTCGCTGTCCGACCGTCCGGTAACTGTCCGGACCGAGGCCAAGTCGTCGACGGCGCGACTGTTCCCGCGCGCCTAAAGGACTTATCAGCAACAGCAGGGGCCCAGCTGGGTCGAAGCCTACTGGGGCCAGGCTTTTCGCGAGGTAGCTCAGCCCCGGTATGAAGACACGAAGGAACGAGGTGGGTTTTTAGTTTTTAACGACTAGCCTGTTGGTCTAGTGGTTAGTGACCCTGACTGCTATGCCAGAGGTCGAGGGTTCGATTCCCACCCAGGACAAATGTTTGTGTGATAAGCTTAATCATTTCTTCTGTGTCTGGGTGTAATTTATCTATAAAATATGTATGTGTATGTATTTAGAAATATATAAGTATGTTTATCAGTTGTCTAGTACCCATAACACAAGCTCTGCTTAGCTTTTGACTAGACGGCGTTGTGTGATAGTTGTGGAATATTATTTATTTATCTATTTAGTCAGTAAGAGTCTGATACTATCTCTCGCTCCGCCCAAGAGCGGGGGTTGCCATTAGATGATTTTCCGACCATAAAAAAAAACCCGATTCGAGTATACTTAATTGACTTTGAAAAGAAGGTGGTTGTTACACATGGGTAGTTTTATCATCGTGCCAAACATTTATCATTTAATCTACACTAATATTTTTTTGTATACAGGTAAAGATTGTTTTTTTGTTTGTAGGAGGTAAGTAATATTGAAAGTACCGAAATTTTTCCATAGAACGCTGTTTTATTTCTGAGTGACATAGGCTATATTTTACGTATGCGGGCGAGGCCGCGGGCAAATGCTATTTAGATAATATTAGAAAAAAATCCGATAATTAAAATCGAATAATTGTAACAAATAGATGGTAAACACAATCAACCAGTCGACCAAATTCGCAATTTAGCATGAAACATGATATTGGGCGACAAGTTATGGGAATTAATATTCTTGTTAGTAAAACTATCATTAACATAGGTTTTCACAAGCAGTGTTTACACTTCTTAAAAAAATCCAATCTAGTGTTTTTTCACTGACAGAATATAGATAAATTACACCCAGACACGAAACAAATGATCGTGCTCACACAAACATTTGTCCTGCGTGGGAATCGAACCCACGACTTCCGGCATTGCAGTTAGGGCACATCATTAGATTAACAGGCAAGTCGATCAATGATGGCAATAGAGAATGATATATTTGTTTATTTTGGTTTTTCCAGCAGTTACCACCTAGTAAACTATTTATATTGGTAAATCTCAGTTCTTGTCTTATTTTAGTTAGTGTCTGATGAGGTATTATTGACTTTTTTTTCGGTGGGCAATAATCATCCAATGAAAACCCAGATAGTGTCAAACTCTTACTAAAAACCCACCCAGTTTCTTCTAGCCTTCATACCGGGGCTCGAGTTCCTTTCGGATAACCCTGGCCCCAGCTATTATTTTGACTGTGCCATGAGTAAAATCTAAGCTAGTTATTGAATTAAAGCATGAAAATAACGACTTCTTTCTTTTTTTAAGTGCGAAATCAAAAATGAACTGATAAGAGTGAATAGTTCCATCTTTGCTATCGTTCCAATCATCAAATAACTTCTCCCGCTCTGGGTGGAGCGAGAGATTAGGCCTAAAACTTTCACTAACTAAAATCCACCTGTGTTTTTAGTTACCATATGCGTTACAGGGCTGCAGTAACTCTTTTTAACAATCTCGCAAAAATAACAATCGCTAAAAAATCATTTCGCATGATTGTCTATGCTTGGCGTTTTTTGAACGTAGTGATAAAAACGTTCGCTAATACTTTTTTTCTCAATAAGTGCTTTTGTACTTCACTTTAATGTTTTATGGAAGCTTAATTATAGCCAAGCAGGCGCTAGCGGATCAAACCCATCTAAGTAAGTTGTTAATTATAAATAAATTTTATAATTTATAATTATTTCAATTAATTAACTGTTGTTTACGACAAACATTAATTTTTTAAACTGAATGTATTTTACAGAAAAGTGTTGCACATTTAACCGATCAAGTACCTGGATGGAACATCATACTTATTTTTTCCTAAAATCACTTAATAATCGCATTTAGGCAATAGTTACTGCAAAAAAAAAGAGTTATTCGCTTTGGCTGTATAAACACCTATAGAATTGTACACAATTTGTTTTCAAGGTTTGTAACTTACCCTGAAATTGTGTCCGCGACGCAGTGGCTGACTGATAACAGCAATGCCGTCTTTGTATCCCCTTAAACGCATCGCTACAGTGTCTGAAACAGAAAAAAAACAAGGTCATCATCCATATCCGGTAAGGAACAGAAACTATGTTAATTAAGGATATTATAAACCCTTCAGATACCGTCAATTAGAGACACAATAGTAAGACAATAGATGCGCGGCCACCGGTGGTCGCTTGGGGATTCATGAATTAATTTACAACAAACCACTGTTTAATTGAATCATCATCATTTTCCTGCCCTTGTCCCGTTTTATTTGGGGTTCGGCGCAACACTGTTTGATTGAATGCGAGTCTAAAAATGTCAAAGTTTGTGCCAAAAAGAAATTAAACTTACCTGAGCTGCATAGCCTTATGTTCTTGCCATGAATGTTGTAAAACGTGTAGGGCAGCGGGACGCGGCGCGGTATAGGCCTCACGATGGGGTGTGATGGTTCAGGTATGTCTGCAGCGGGCGGCTCGTCCTGACTGGCACCATCCTCATCGGCACTGGAGCTGGCACCCGCGCCATCGCCGGTGCTAGTTGCGCCGTCAGACGTCGACGTGGACGGCTCAACAGATGAACCAGTAGACGGGGCGGAGGAGGGGCCGGCAGCGGGGCCGGCAGCGGGAGCGGAGGCGGCAGCGGCAGCGGGTGCGCCCGAGCCACGCTTGCCTTTCCCCTTTCCTTTGCGCCTCGCCTGCTCAGCTTGTTCGCGAGCTTCAGCGCGTGCGGCGGCTTGAGCCTCATCCGCGGCTAGGGCAGCCATAGCCGCGATCTTCGCGTACTTGCCCTTCAGTTGGGGTTGCTTGCCCTTGCGACCCATTGCGTCCTCTTCTGCTGATGCGTCTCCTTCCGTCAATAAATCGTCTGGATCCGGAAACTCTTCGCTGGAGAAGTCGTCGTCAGGGTCGTCGACCGGCAGCTTAGTATTCCGCGGTTCGCTCACTAACGGACACTGGCCACTCACTAAGTTCGCGACGCTGGGTTCGAACACTTCGTCGGTATTATCCATACAAACGTGAGTTGCCGAATAGAGCTGCGGCACGACTAGATGCTTTGGGTAGTCGTCACTGTCGTTCGGAACTGAAATAATAGAAGTTTACATTATAATAACAAATCATTTTAGCTACTTAAATGTGATAAGATGTAAGTATATGTAATTTTGGTATTGAAATTCTATCACTAGTCAAGACTATGACTGATAGTATTGAATGCCAATGAATGCTATTTAGCATTAGACGAAAACAGTTTTTATATGTGTAAGGGAGCTAGTCGCTTGCTGGTGGTTTGAGAACACTATGATGATTATAACACACACACTGACAGATGCACACCAATTCAATAAAATTACTGCGTTAAGGGTAAAAAAAAAAAATTAATACGTGGTGGTGAGACTTACACAACCAGGCTACCAAAAGGCAGCCGATAACTGTCGAATATCGTAACGAAGTGTGCAATATCCATGAGGGTTCGAAAGGCTACTGCGCAGTGCAATCGACCGCATCGTGACCGGGGCAAGTCATGGGTAAATAAACTGCCCTAACTCAGTTACTCGAAAAGAAATACTAACGATCACCCGCGCCTCGTGAAGACAATGGTCATTGGGAGCGTAAAGTTTTAATTGGCAACAGGTTCTCAATAGTTTTTAACTTACTTGTTTGTTGATTCACTCCGAGGTTGCCCTGCGCGAGTGCTTGAATCTTAGTGATGTGACCGTAGATCTCAATGACCACGTACACTTTCTGTTTAAACAAATAGAAACATAACGATCACTTTGTGTTTAATTTACACGTAACGGGAACTAAAGTGAAATTTACCTTTTTTCAGTTAGTTAGTTAGCAATATTTGTTATGATAGAACCTTGCTAGTTGTTACTGGCTAAGGGTATAGATGCAGTGAGTGTAGTGAGTGACAGTACGAGGATGTCCAGAAAAATGGATTCGACGAGACCACATCTGGTCCGTAGCCGAGATTTCCAGCGTCAACGTAAGCGAAAAAGGTAAGTTTCCTTTTAGTTCCATAGCATTTTAAAAGTTTATTAAAGAATTTATGTACCGTCTAGAACTTAAAGTAAAGGCCAATAATAAAGCATTTTATTAAAGCATTTACTACAAAAGCGGCATGCTCCTTTTACAGGAGATACAGGGATTACACCATGCAATTTAGTTACATAAAATAAAATGAAATTACAGTCACGAGTTCATATAATCATCACGAACGATGAGACGTGGATATTTAGTAAAATAACATAATTCAAACTGCAATAGCGTGTGAATTATATAATTCTGCTAGAATACCATGCTTTCTTAAATTTTCGTCTGTAACTGTCCTTCATTATATTTTTGTAACTTTTATTTTTCTTTTATACAGCATTAAAGAAATCCAAGCTTCTTTAGACACCGCTATTTAAATCTGAGCCATGATAACGTAATATTTTCGTCATATCGCTTTCAATTTAATAGCGATGTAACCCGCATTAGATTTCAATAATGCGTACAAATTGAATGAAATTCATACAGCCTCGCCATATGAAATATAAAATATTTTTAAAATAGCTTGATGAATTTTGATTTTTTTATGCCAATCAATACAATTATGTTCAGTCCTTTGATGGGTGAAGCTACCGCCGGTTCGGAAGATGATTAAATGTCTATTGAAGCGAACCGGCACCTCCAATAGATACTAGTTTCTCAATACAGTTATACCCCGACTTACATGCTTAGATTCGGCCCCGCCCAACGTCACTTCTGCGGTCCATGTTTCATTTCTTCGCCTCCCCAACATGACCTATCTATGCCTTATTCTCATATATTCGGGGCATGACTGTATGATCATTTTCTTGCCCAGCATAAAATAAATAGAATATAATATCATAATAAATATTATTAAAAGAAAGAATATACCTAAATATCTTGAAAAAAAATAATATATATAATACTGCCTGTGTTAAAAAGTCTTGTTAACGAACCAAGTAAAACTGAATTTAACATCATCCTGTTTTAATTAAATACCTATATCACTTCACCATAGCAGGAGTTTGTCTTCATTTCAAATCTTTTCTTTTTATTTAACAATAAATAGGGCTGAATGGAGATTCTTCCTCAATCTAACCTGATTAATTGTATAATTCAGCATGATGCCGGTTCATGGCCACCGAGCGAATACAATTCGGAGAATCGGAGTGATAATAGGCTCATTACAATTGGATTACCTCTACCTGTTCACTACATTAAGGTCGTTATACAGACCAAATTAGTCATAATACGGCTCACTAACTACGTTGCAAGTTTGGCCTTAATTTGGAGCGGGTGTAATATGTAGTGTACTTGACGGATACGATCGTGGCACGCTATCCATACATTATCAAACGAAATGCCAGTACCGCGCTCTTGTAAATTTTTAAACTGGTTACTTCGTTCGCCCCGACCCTTATGACCAGTATAAATGACAAGCCGGGCCGTGCACTTCTAAAGCACCTAAATTAATTTAAATTCAGAATGGAAAATAGCAATGAACTTTAAAAATATTATTAAAATTTCTAATCACATGATAAATTTGCTCGCTATAGTTTTGCAGCAAGCTAGAGTGTGTCACGAGTTTTCGAGCAACTATTAAGTAAAACGCAAGCAATGAATGAGGTGATTAAATTGATTTCTAAAAAGAAAATAATTACGTATCGTTAAAATTTTAGCTAAATAAGCTTGATAAAAATACAGCATTCAACTCTTCGATGGTTTTCTTTTATATATTTATAAAGAGATAAATAATTAGATTAGGTACATAAGCTTTTTCGGCAGTTTAGGGTTTGAATACGGAGCCAACCATGATTTTGATGCTAGTTTGGTTCAAGCGGTGCGCATACGCACTTTTGAATAATAATTGAATTAGTTTTGAATAAACATCCTCATTGGAGTGGAGTATGAATGGTTGAAATAGTAGTCATGGTGTAGCCCCGTAGCGGCAGGGTGGCAAGCATATAAGCATTAGGATTGCAGAAGCGTATACTGCGAATGCAAACCGCCGAAAGAGCCTAGTCAACTGATTCGCTGAAGGCGAACTTCGTCTTGCATCAATTTACATCGATGCTTATTCAAAAGATGTGATACAATTTAAATTAGATCTCTTTATAAAATAATTCAAGTTATTATCACTGTAAGACTTATGCATTTTTACTGTATCTTGTAACTTATTTAGATTAAAGACTATATTTTTGTAGCACTGTAACGTGCATTGACAGATTTCAGGCTTTTTACTTAGGACATGAAAACACCTCACCTTCACTTGCGAACCCTACATCAATTTATCTTGCGAAAATGCTCGTGTATTTGTACTATAATAGTGAAAAATGTTTGTTTATAACATTCGCTCTGCTAAGATCAAATTATTTAAGATTGACAATTAAGAATTTTTTTAAATTGACAACAATATATTCAAGTTTAGTGAGCGAGAAAAGGTTTTCTAAATAATTAACAACTTCAGTGTTGGACGCGTGTTGGCTCGCACGTGTTTCGCTACCCTATAGTTACCCCGACCAAGTAAAGAAACCTTATAATCATTGAAATATGTTTATTTAGTTATACCTCGCAAGCGGAAAATTTGTCACTAAGGAAAAAAGTTCATTATATAACCTTAGCAACAGGAGCAAAGCTTAAATTCTCATAAAAATATACAAAGTATTTTCTTGTTTCACTTTCATGAGGAAATTCGCAAGTTTTGATTTTACTCTTTAGAAACACTGTCGATTGCCTACTATTGATTGATATTTCAAGCTATTTTAAAAACTAGGTTAGTAAGAATTGAGTTAGTAAAATGGAATTTAAGTCTGGTCGACATGTTCTATCTTTGCCGTGATCCATACATATATATCTAGTCGTATAATACATAGATATGAAACATTTTATATATTCTATTAAATAAATATGGAGAAAATGATCGGAAGATCATCATGTAGATAGATATGTAATACATAAAATAAATATATTCTTTCTACATAGATATACATTGTGATACCTAAATTTTTCTGATATTACATTTGCTTCGCAGATTTTTAATTATTATGGACTGTGAGGGGATTCACTAAAATACCTTTGCAATTTTTTTTTCATTGTCGATGTTATTGAACTTAGATCTTACACGTATTATGAACTATGACAGTGCTTGTTGTTGAAAGACATTGTTGTATCTTCTGTTAAAACCCACATCTGAAGGCACGACGATTTTACAAGTTCCTACCACGGCAAAAAGAAAACACGTACCCAGTGTTGCAAAAAGGTTAGTTGGTTCAGTCTCAGGCCAGGTTGAATGTCAGTAATCGCGCACTGTTTGCAAAGCTTCCACAGCTAGACTCAGGATGGCGGCGTGGTCTGGTGCACGACACCTCCTGGGGCTAGGTGTCCAGGATGGTTATCCCGCCACCCGTCGGTCGCCAGGTGCCTCGTTGGTATTTGCAGGGTGCACCGCGTGCAGGTGAGGTTGGCTTTTGGACAGGTCCTTTACACCCCTCTGTTGTTTTACTTGACTTCAAACATTTATTTCGATTAAACATTTTAAATACATTTCATAAAGTGATTAAATTGATAGAATGATTTTACAATTTCAAAGTTAACAACTACAGTACTACAAAGCGGATACAATGTCAAGTATTACATAATTTCTAAAGCTCAAACTGTCACCCAACCGTGGCCTTCTGGGTTACATAACAGGAGAAACGTATATTCCCGTCTTACAAATACTAACGTCGGGAACTTTCTCGAAAGCTGTGTCGAGTGGTTCAGAGTTGTAGTAGACAATAACACGCGAGTCGCTGACTTTCTTGAGACCGATCCTGTCCCCGGGGCGGAGCCACTCGAACGACGGAACAAACGAGACCATCTCTTGTTTCCGAGTGCCTGGCTGGGAATATTTCATGTACCGTCCTGAAAAGTGATATAAACATATTCGAAATATGATAATAATAATTCTGAGAGTAACAACGTTGTACGTGGCTGCTGCTCCTGTTCAAGAACTTGCATAAGACCATACTTACCTAAGCTAGAAAAGGCCAAATCACTGTACACATCTATTATATTTTATCGCGAGTTTGAGGAAGACAACGATAAAATCGTAAATAAAATGAAAATGAATTGATTTTGAAACTATGTAGTTACTGCATGGCTGAAGTTGGCGCCGCGTCTTCCAACTTGCTGTTCCATAATTCTTCATGAAAAATATTTAGAAACTTTCCGCCTATCACGTCACAACACTTTAACAACTTCTAATGTGTTACCGTCTATGTATGCTGTGAAATGCGGCAAGCAGGCGACGCTGGGAGGCAGACTGCGGTTCACGTGCGCATTCAAAATGTTGATGTCCGTAATTCCTATGCGGAAGCTGCCGGCGTAAGACGTTTTACAATCGATGATCTTTATCTGTCAAACGTGTTATTATTAGGTATTTAGTTTAAGAAGACATTTAATTGACTATATATGTAATTTATTAAAAATATATTTGGGCCAGTTGAGCCAAACTTAGGCCCAAGATTTAAATACAATAAACGCATTGAAATACACCTACGACTGTGTCATAATTCTAATACTTGTGATCTCTTTTTTGTATTTATTTTACGTAGTGTCTATTAGACACTATAATTGTATTACATCAAAATAAATGTTTATTGTTTCTCTTTTTTTAGTTTAAACTTCATTTTATTACCGACAGATTGAATTATAGGGTTGGCACTAATATTTTGCATTGATTGTATTTAGTTGTCGTTTGGCCTTCATCCAAAGTGAAGCTATAATACCTCGAATAACTCTCCCATGGCGAGATGTGCCGAGCTGAACACGAGAGCACCCATCGGGTCAGCCGTCAACCGACGAGCAACAGAGTAATCGTGCATCAAGCAAATGTTGTCACCAGAGTATTCAGAAAAACTCCTACAAAATTATTATAACGTTACCCTTAATATCTTGAATGAGCTTAAAAAAATAAGTTTACTAGATATATAATTAAAAAATCAGGGGTCTAACTGAACGCAGATGAATTCTAGCCCCCCTAGCCAAGTCACGACCGTTTCGTTTCGCGCCTCCGATTCCTTTGTTCTGACCACATGACTAAGCATTGAGATGACGTCTTGGCTAGGAGGGCTGTACTTTTGAACCCCACAGCCCTGTAACTGAGCAACGCGTAGAACTGTTAACTAGTGGCTCGTCGATAAACCTGCTAATTTATGCTAGACTACCGGCTTCATTTTCTAAAAAGATTTTGTCACTTACCAATATGGTGGAGGCGGTGAGGACAATGCTCGTGAGTTACTCAGCATGGAATTGTCAGAATTAGTACAACCGTTATAATTGAAAGCTCTTTCCTCATTTTGCAGTATGGTTACCTGTTAAAGCGCATCAACACTGTATAAATACTAAGAACTCTTCATGATTAAACAATAAACTTGCAAGTTTTTTTTTAAATAGCAACCCTAACTCATAAATGATTTCGCGTTCATACCTGTGTGCACTGGCCATACAAGTCGACGACGGCGTAGATGTTAAGATGAGGCACATACCAAGCCTTGCCCATGTCCATGCCGTCCAGATAGTAATGAAGACTGCGATCAGCATGCCACATCATACCTGGTTACGTATACATTTTGATATAACAATTGACTGACACTAAGAAAGGATTTTTTTTTAGTTTTTGGAAGGAGGTAACAAGATGCCTTTGACCAGCAGTGAGACAAAACTTAGAACAGCAAAAAAAAATTGATTTAGACTCACTGAGATTCAAACTAAACTAAAATATTTAACGTGTTTTAATTACGAATACAATTTATTGTTAATGAAGCTCCCTCTTTATTAAAACGAGAATGTTGAAGGGCTAACACAGTTGGAACCAGGTCATCCCTTAGCTAAAGCTTAACTCACCAACTCGGCTTCCCACTGTAAGCGTGTCCAGATCAAGTGGGTACCCGCTGCGCACGCACTCGCCATCCTTCATCATAGCCGCGCCGCTCAATATGTACGTGTCCCAGTTCAGGTCGGTAGCTGTCCCTGCGATAGCACCCACTCCTCCGCTAGCTTCCAAATCGTCCGGACGTATGGCAGTCACACCTGAGCGATGAGTTAAAATAAGCAGATTTTCTGGGCTGTTGTAAAATTATCTTATAGGTATCAATTTCCAACGATGATTGCTACTTGATCACGATTCAAAAGCATGTCTTAAATGAGGTTATTAATAAATTACTTTATAGTTCCCGAAGGGTGTAAATGATCACTGTCAATAGCTAGTAACAATATAAATTAGCAATTAAACAACTTTTTTAAGTTTTCACCCCAATTTTTTTAAATTTTTTTTGATATATACTAGTGCTTGACTACGATCCCACCTGATGGTGAGCAGTGATGCCATCATTGATGGTGAAGCGCACTAGTTTATTGAGGGGCCTTGAAGATCGGACCGAAAGAACGCAACAGGAAAATTGTTCCAGTCCTTCGATGGTTTAAACGACAAGGTGAATCGTTGAGTCCGGGCCCGTAGAGGTGTTAACAATGTACTCGCCATACTTCGGGTTAGAAGGTAATTTATGCTAGAAGTTAAAAACAAAAACCAAGTCAACTTACCAATCTCCAAGCTTCCAATCCAGCAGTCGACCATCTTGTCAATACGTAGTTCGAACATGTCACATTCACGCAGTGGTCGCGAACTAAAGAGCACGGCGTCGTTGAACTCCGAGTAGACAGTGGCGCGCCAGGCCGTCAGACGATTGCGGCTCAGACGCGCGTTGCGACCGTGCACGCGGTGGAAACACATCTCGCTATGGTGATGACATGGTAATTTTATTTTTTGTACTTATCTCAACGATACTGAAGGCTATTTTTAAAATAAAAATAGGAGCCTATTTATACAAATATATTCGTGTTTTTGTTCTTCGAAGTTCTTTAAATAACAGAAACCTACACGCTAGCGCTGAATTTCATTGGTTTTCCTGTGAGATAAATAAATGAGCAAAACCGAGAGAAATAGCTAGTGTAAAATGTAGATAGAGGCTCTACTACGAGCTCTTAACGTGGTCCATTTGACGACTTAAACTGAACTGTTCCAGGATGGCTCTATATAGTTTGTGTTGCTCCATCCCTCTTTCTTGCTCTTTCGATTGACATTTTAACACGCCAGGGTAAGACTACAGGAGTTAAAAGTTTCTTTACAGGATTTTCATTTTTTTAGCAAAGTTACAACAGTAATTGAATACTTTTTATCTATTTACAGAAAGGGAATATGATGAACTGGGAATAGAATGAGTAGTCGAACTAAAACCGTCTGAAATAATTTCGGAACGTTTACGATGCGTTAGTATCAATTTTTTTTCACAGTACGTATCCTGTAACACGTAAAAATGTTCAGAATACTCACGGAAATATGGTAGCATTAGATTCCGTAGACAATGGCGACTCGGGAGAATAGATTGGTGGTGGTGTATACTCATCCACGATTGTCGCCTGTGCTGCTCGGCCGTATAAATCTAAGTAGACCAGAAATAATTATTATTAGACCTAGATATATAAAATAATGACTGGAACATGCGAGACGTAAAGCAAAATAAATATCATTTAAATCCCAAACTATATTACCAATTGACACATGTTTCAAAACAAAGTCATATCTGGAAAATTCTTAGCTAATTCAAGTACCTACAAGTCCCCCTCATTTTGAGCAAGAATAACAAAAAACTGTTACATAACTCACCGATAATGCCAAACACGTGTTCAGGTACATTAAATGCGGCGGGCCCCTGGTCCACGCCATTTACGAAAAAATGTAATATGCCCAGCTCTTTGCGCATAACACCGACGGTGTCCCCTTCCTATGACGTCAAACAAATGTTTAGTAACAAACAGTAGGTACACAAAAGGAATATTAACGCTTAAGGGGAAACTTGCCACAAGTTTGTTGAGGTTTCTGACGTACTGTGGAATCACAATGGAACCATCGCGGATAACGTCTTCTCCGGTCACAGCCCACGTGCCGGATCTAAGGAATATCATTATGAATTGGCAATTTGAATTCAAATAACAGCGAAAGTTAGGAACTGTTTTAGCGTAAAGACTTACTTTGCATTGCTCATTTTGAATGGAAACTTTATATCATTAGAAGAATGCTGCGTGACTCCAATTTCAATGCTTCCAGCCCACTTCGGGATAACGAGATCGAGACGTACTTGGAACAGTTCGTTGGTCCTCAAAGTACGGTTCGTCATTACGATTCCGTTGTTGAAGTACTTGAAAGCACTGAAAATTTAGCAAACCTTAGCAAAACTCCGCTGCAAAGCTAATTATTTTATTATAAAGATAATAATTATGGATACTTACTTAGGCCTATGAGCAGTCTTACCATCGTTAATAATAATAACATTCGAATCACGCAGCGTATGAAATAAAAGGCTCTCTTCGTCTATTCTTGGTCGAAACCTGCCTGGAAATACGAAAGTTGATAATAGAATAACCTGAATACAAGACACCGAAATGTTTTCGGGCCACGCTGTGAAAACGACAATGTATAGGTAGTGGGAATCTTTAGGTACTTACTTGGTGCAGGGCTTTCAGGCGAAGCGAGCACGAGTGGTGGATTGTTGATGTTGCTGTCAACATCTTCGCAAGGATCTACTATTGACACCTGGCAAGAATAAAATAAAAATTCAATACAAGTCAACAATAAAAAACAAAATCTAAGTTTGGAAAATTATTTGAAAATGAAAAAACTTACTTTGACAGTCATGCCGTACAGATCCACCACTCCCCAGACTTGCTGGTCTACTTTGTCAGTGGCAACTCCTTGGTCGACACCGTTGATGTAATAGTGCAATTTACCATTGCTCTTTCTCATCATACCTACAGTGTCGCCTTCCTAAAAAGAAACATAAATATACAGTGTGCTTTACTAGTGCATAAAATATTAATTTAAAAGAAAATGGGGCTTAAACGAAATAGCTTACCCTAAGTTCGTCGAGGTTGAAGTTGCCATACTCCATGCAAGTGCCGTGCCCATTCAGAAGCACCTTGCAACCAGACATCATGATGGTACCTGAGTCCATGTTAGTCATGGTGGATGGGAAACGTATCGTGGCTGGATTGTGTGTTGTTACACCAACCTGTATACAAATACTTATATACTATATCCAGATGATCAGAACAAGTGTTTCTAAGGAGATAGAAGATCAGTACCACAACATAAATGTTCTAGCCAACCAGAAGATAACATAACTGGGTAAAAAGTGGTCTCCTTGCTTGCTTCACAGTCCTTCCAGTATGTTACCGATCAAACTCGAATGACGTCAATACTTTCAATTGTTTATGTAGCTTATTCGGCTAGCCAGGTTATAAAATAGTAATGTGACCTCCACACTCTAGCCGAGAAACGAGGAGACACGTGTATATGACAGTATCTCTTCGCCTCTCTATAGCGCCGAAACTTCTCGCCATGAGTCTGGAAGTCACATGAGCGTTTATAAGAGCCCCACCTCAATGCTCCCGCTCCACTTGTCCACAAGCCTGTCTATACGTATTTCAAATAACTCGTTGTCATAGAGCGGACGGTGAGTCATCACCACACCGTTGTTATAGTCGTCCAGTGGACGAGCACGCTCTGCAGTCCTATTGGCAAAAGAATAAGTATAGTAACACTAACCTATTGTTGATTATCTCTCGGACGAATGTTACAGACGTCTTTTCAGATGACCATGGCCATTCATCACCACACATGTTCAAATAAATTAACATAAAACATATGGTTTATGTATTACATTAGATCATAAACAGACATGTTTGAAAGTCAGTGTAAATCAATCGGGATGGGAAAAGGTAGTTATTTTATTTATTTTTTATATTACATTTTCATAAAAAACAATTTAGCAAAACCGAACTTACTTGTTATTACTCGTCAGTTTCACTAAGATCCCACATCTTGGATGAAACCGCAAGCGATCTTGTGCAACTGAAATATAAAAATTAATAAAGTACCTTCATTTTACTACAAATCAAAAGCCTATTAATAATAAGTGTTTAACACTAACCCAGAGCACAAGCACCTTCGGAAGTCATTGGAATGTAAACATTACGAGTCTCTTTTGGGTACTGGCTTGACTCGGGTGGTAGACCAGCACCTTCCAACTCACTTGATGTATCATCATTGTTTGGATACTCTTCCAACTAAAAGATAATATTGTCATAATTTCAATTCCATTCCAACCTATTTATTAATACACATATACACTATAGCTGACCTGATCCAAACTACTCTCCATGATGGGTCTTATCTCGTTCGTGCGCAATATGGACACTTGAACGCACTGACCATATAAATCAATAACAGCAAACAATCTCGCAGGTAGGTCTCTTGCAGCTATGCCAAGGCAACGACCGTTGAGATAAAATGTTAGCTCTCCCTGAGAAGGCAAACACAAATTATAGAAAGAGTACGAAAATATATAAATAAAGACATTAAATAAGCAAGACAGAACAATGAACACCAAAAGAGCAATATTTCAGGAAAATGATAGATTCAAGAAATAGACTGAAACAAGATAGACCACGATAAAGATCATAAGTAAACCATGCCTGCTGTTGCAAGTTCAAATTCCATACTAATAACTACCTTACTAGTTTTCATAACACCAATGCAGTCTCCTTCCCGCAATGTGTCCAACTCGGGTCCATAAGAATTGACCAAAGTGACACCATCTTTCACAATCGAGCTGCCTGACATAATCTAAAATCACATCAACCATATTTCCTAGTTCCTTTACATACAACAAGCAAGCATAGCAAAACTACATTAATAAACATTTAATAAATAGTATGTTTTTCCCTTGTCACTAACATTTCCACAAATACACAAAATCTCAGGTGAGACATTCATTTTCTAAATGACTATACATCTTGTATGTCTAAGTCAGTGACTAGGTTGATTATAAACAATATATATTCATAAATATAATATACATATACAGAAATCACAAATAAAACTTACCCATGCTGTATTTCTGAGTTTAGTTGCCGTAGCAGGAAGTTCCATAAACTCAGGATCTAAAGTTGTAACACCTATTTCCAGGCTGCCATTCCAAACATTTACCTATTTAAAAAAACTTGCATGTAATATTTACTAAAGTAAACGCTGTCAGGAATAACTTGTCACAGTTAATATAAAGAGTAGTTAAAGAGAAAGAGTGTGCCTGGCCTTTAGATACTTTAGATATTTTATACTTTAGAGGCCCAAGGGATGGACGGAAGTGAAAGTGATATTCATCCCTAAGGCAGGTAAGAGTGACTATACAAACGCCAAATCCTATCAACCCATAAGTCTGACCTCATTCCTACTAAAGTCGATGGAAAAGTTATGTGAAAGGGAACTTTGAGATGGTACTTTAAAAGCAATACCACTAAATGCTGCCTGGGCACCTTTATAGACATCAAAGGAGCTTTCGACAGAACAAACTTCTCCAGCATAGGTGCCACCCTCTCCAAACAAAGGGTGGATCAGGTATTAATTGACTGGATTACTAATAAGTTAAGTAAACGAATAGTTCTTCTTGAAGAACAACAACAGTTGGCCTTGATAGCTAGAGGCTGCCCACAGGGTGGTGTACTCTCTCTGCTACTGTGGAATTTGGCGATCAATGAACTTATCACCATACTCAACGCGTATCGTTACTATACAGTAGGGTATGCAGACAATCTAGCAATCCTCGTACCTGGAATGTGACCGGAACAATCTGCAACTTCATGCAACAAGCACTGCGCATCATGGAACTGTAGTGTAGGGAATACGACCTGTCAGTAAACCCCTCTAAAAAAACGCAAAAACGAGCACTAGGCCGTTTCAATCTGCCTAGTCTGTTCAATACAGAACTCCAGTTGCCAAACGAGGTCAAATATCTGGGAGTTATCTTAGACAGTAAGTTAAACTAGAGAACTCATTTAGACAATAAACTAAACAGGGCTTGCATCACCTTTTGGCAATGCAAGAAAATGATAGGTAAGAGGTGGGTCTCCCAAAATTATACTTTGGCTGTACAAGGCAGTAATTCGACCCATGATCACTTACGGGGCCATGGCCTCACACCAAGCTTGCTACAGCTATTAATAAATTTCAACACATGCAAAGGCTTGCCTGCATGACTCTGGGCTAATATACGAGTGTCACCAACGACTCAACCAGGTGGGTAGACACAACCAAGTAACCACTCAATGGCTAAAAGGACACAGCGATACCGAGGCACTGATGCAGCGGACGAACTCGCTAGAAGGAATTCGAGGATGCCAGTGATGGGGCCTGAACCCATTGTGCCGCTTCCCTTCGGATACCTACTCAATCTGGTAAGAAAACGTCTTAACTATGGATGGAACATAATGACCGTAGGCAGGCCAAGGAGGCACTTCCCTCCACTGATGACCGCTTCACAAAACAGGCCCTAAGACTGACCAAGCCTCAGTTACGTAAAGTAACTGCCGTTGCAATTGGGCATGGGACCTTTAATAAGACCCTCTCTGTCATAAGAGTTACAGACAGCCCACTCTGCAGAGCCTGCATGGAGGAGGACGAAACAGCAGCTCACTTGCTTCCAAGTTGCCCTGTTTTCGCTGGATACAAGGTAAAGTACTTCGGAATCCAAGGTACCCTCCGTGAAATGGTCAGTAACATTAAGGCATTGCTGGCCTTCCTTGAGGAGCTGGGGTGGATCGAATGAAACCTTTGTTAAAATAGACACTTTGGTCGTGGAGTTGCAGAAAACACCCCATTGTACCTATACCTATAGTTAAGGAGAAACTATAACTAACTTAACAGGGTTCTTCTTAGTTATGTGATCAATAAAACTAACTAAGAACAGCATGCCAAAATTGTAGTCGAGGTATTTTCCTTTTAACAGGGTAAACCATATTGTAAAAAGGAAACAAATAAATAAACTCACCGATTATGTAAAAATAACAGATTTTGAATAAAATAAAGTGTCTGCACACAACTATAGACAAAAGGAATACATTCTAGGCATAAGATTGAATATTTTCAGAATTTTACATGAATTACTTTCAAATTTGACCAATAAATAGGATATCCGCTTATGCATTGTCTGTTAGGCCATGTGGTTGCTCAAACTAATTTTTGTAGACTTATAAGGTTCTAACTAAGACACAGGCCAAAGGGTGGAGACAGGTAGTGGGTGATTTTTGTTCAAAGTACCCACTTGACACACAACATATTATATTTTTCAATACCCACAATTTATTGTCACGCCCCGTTTACGTGTAGACCCCACATGTAATGGCATTAGTATTATTCTTCTCAACTTATACGTACTATACTCTTCTAATAATTCAACAATAGAATTAAATAATGAATAAATGAGGCTTAATATAACTGTAGGTAGGTATCCAATTAGAAGATAAAATTCTAATAATTAGGTCTTGGTTTGAATTTATGGATCTATGAGTGGAATAAAAAAAATTAGAAGTAGTGAATAATATTTCCTTTGTTCTTTGTCTTACCTTTCTATCAACGGACACTTCAAATATAACATCATCCTTCAGAGGCTCCGAGCTCAGTATCAAGCCATGGTTAAATTCTACAAAATTTCTAACAGCGGTAGAGTTTTCATTCAAGAGTGTGACCCGATCGCCGCACCTTCTATGAAACCTCATCGTTTTCTATATACACTAAACTATGCACAGCTTATAAAGTAATTTAGAATCTTTCTGTACATAATATCAGTTTAAAATCTTACTTTGATGTACTTTATTATTCACATTATTTACATGAACATCACGAACAAAAAGTAGCACCCATTAGGCGTTAATTAATTTTACGATCGCTCAATTACAACAACGTCAAGTGAATAGAAACTAGTCAAAATTAATATTTTGTAAAATGAAATAACTTCTGTCACGCTCATTATTGACGTTAATTGAAAAACATAAAATTTTATCACGAATAAGCGAAAAATAACACAAGAAAAATATCATATTGATTTTCACAGACATGACATGACTAACTTTTTAAACCCCGGGGTTAGTTGTGTTCGGGATACTGGGCGTTTGAGCAACTAGAAATCTGATACGAGAAAGTATACGAAATTAATGATTTTAGCACTGAAACAAAAGAGATTTTTCTTTTTTTATTTATTATAGTAGTAGTAATAAGTAGAATCTATCTGAAGAAAAAAAAAACAAGAGTAAACCTTCAGCTCCAGTTCGTCATGAAGTTTTCGATATTCCACGCTCTGAGTTCGGACTTGATGCTCTTACCAGTTTTACACACACATTTAGCTATACCAGCCATGATCTCATGAAAATATGAAATACACGGCTGTCAAACCACTCCCTAAAGTTTCCAAGATACGGTTCCTTGGTCAATCTGCTGGCATAGAATAATATATTAGGTACATTATAAAAAATGCCCATAAAAATTATAACTTTATTCTTATTAAATACCGTATGTACCTAATGTTGATAGATGAGTAACTTCTTTTTTTTTAATTTGAAAACTTTAAAGATTTCCCTCCGGTCTTGCCGTAATTTTCTTGGGGAGTTATGTTAATTTTTTCTTGGGGAGTTGTGTTAATTCCCCGCTAGGTGGCATGAGCGAGCCTGTTTTTTGTCTAATCCATACTTTTTTTAACTATAGTTAGATATTATTATATTTAAGGATCAACTAGTCTAAGTACATACCTACGTGCAGGAAACATAGCTAATGTCTTGGTTAATCGATTTAGACTTTAAATTAATATTACTGTCTTTTTAGGTACCTAGCTTTCTCCTATTTGGTTTTTTCAGCTAGTTATATGTTTTTTTTAACTCTAAACATTTACCAGAACAACATTACATACAATCCATTATTATTAGGTAGGTCATTAAAATCTAAGATAATCGAAGAATTAAAAAATTGCTTATGAACCTACAATGATATACCTATCTAAATACCTTTAAGTTAGGTAGCTAGGTAGGGAATAAAATGAATTAAAAACAAGTAGATTGTGGGAAGTAGATACCTAGGTTCATAGAGAAATCAAAACTCATCATGATGGGTATGGGTAAACTCATCAGGATAATATAGGTAAGTATACTTACCTATTTACCTATCAACAAATTATAATTGCCCCTTAAACTTTGATGTACCTGCCCATTTCCAAATTTAAGTTTCCCCTGTATGACTAGTAGCGTTGCCAGATGTAAAGTACCTACCTACTGGGTGCAGAGGAAGAGGTTGTGAACATTGGGATGTGAAGGTACTACAAGAATCTAACGTTTGGGTAGGAAAGAATCCGTAGATTCTATTGTTTCTGCTGTAAGAGTGCTGGGTGGGACCTATTAGGATTATCTTCAGTATTTTATATTGTGTCACTTGCCAGGCGACCAACAACATTATCGTCACCACGAACTGAGCAACTCGCAGTACACCGAAGCTCCTTTGAGCACGCGAACGTGAGTGAGCCAACGCCGGGCACACTTCCAACCCGAAAAATAATCAAATTTCTTTTATATAGGCTTATCCACCCGCTTATAATTCGGGAAATAAAACAAGAAGTAAAAGCCTTTTTTTATTTATTTAAGTGAGTGAGTTTTTTTACTAATTTCGAAGAGATTCGGTTCAAATAAATAATTTTGACTGAACACTTGTATCGAGGCCTAAATGCGGAATTTTGCCGTCCGACGGCGGGCGTCGGCGGCGGCGTCGCACCGTCGTAGTTTACCGAATAAGTTTTCCCGGACCGTATTTTCTCGGATATATTGACGAGGGGCGCCTGCTTAAGTGTCGCATTCCCCCTTTGACTTATTTGCACTACAGTAAGGCTTCAATGCTATCTTTGAATGGCATAACATTAAAGTTGATATTTTTACAACACTTATTATGACTAGCTGACCCGGCGTCATACCGCCTAACAACCAATGAATGTAGTACTTATATCTTTTGATATAGTCAACCGATTACGACAAAACTAAGCCTAAGTAATATATCAATTTACACACAATTGTAATCTAAAAAGTTACCAACATCGAATTCGCACTTTTTACGCGATGCGCGCACAACTACTTAAAAGCTTCTACAGATTTATTATATGTATAGATAGTTTGGTAGAAATTATTATTTAAGCATTTTCTTAAATCTTGCAAAATTTATAAAAATGTAGGGAATAGTACTTGCTCTTGAATTTAGGTATATTGATATTGATAAGTTTAGTGTTTTATGTTTTTAGCTTTATTTTGACTAATTTACGGCAGAGCGATTGTAAATCACACTAATACTATAAAGGCGAAAGTTTGTATGTAGGTACCTACGTGTACGTGTGTAGTGTGTGTTTTTTACTCCATCACAATCTAAACGGAGATGGATAAAATCGGACCATGTCGTTGAATAGGATACAGAGTAAGAGTATGTTCCCTTCGGATAATTTTTTACTTTAATGCGAACGAAGAAGCTGGTAAAAGCTAGTTTTTGTTTATACTATCATATTGTTGCATAACATGAAGCAGGGCCCAAACAAAGGGGGACAAGCCAGGCATTTGCCCAGAGCAGCAAAAAATTAGGAGCGACAAAGTTACTTATCCCTATCTTCCAACCTAGCTATTAGCCTTCCTCACCCAAGTTGGCAGAGGTTGAGAATTTAATGTGCCACCTTTGAATCTACTTCTGGTTGGATAGCAGAAATATTTAAGACTTAAGAGTAAGACTCATGACTTATATGGGTTTGTGTATGTAAAGGGCGGGAAAATTATATTATTTTGCCCGGAGCGGTTAAATAGCTAGATCGGGCCTCTGACATGAAGCATAAATTGCTATCGCACATTTCCTAAAGGATTTACCTTTAGGAAACGTGCAATAGCAATTTATGCTTTATAGATAGATGGGCTTTATATAGGGAGGTACAGGAGGGTCGGTACTAACAATTTTATAGGGTAGTTTTCCTTTTGGCCTGATGGATGCAGGCACGGAACAGCGCAGTGCATCTTTCGGCTGCAAGCCTTCAAACTTCGCCTTGAGTCTTGCTACGTTTTTACCCCTGAAATGTTAAATACTTTATAGCCACCTTTCATCACCTGTTGCTAAATATACCACGGATACATTTTCCATGTATTTGACTGAAAACATCAAGTGCATGGTGCACAGGTGGTTTTATTGACCCGGCCAACTTTGTACCGCCTAACTGTTAATGAATGTTAATGGTCTTACTTTCAACCGATTGCGATAAAACAAATACTAAGTGATATATTGTGTTACACACAATTTTAATGTATAAAAGTTATCTAAGTACATCGATTTCGTACATTTTACGTGATGTGCGTACAACTAAAAACTTCTACAGATTTGTTATATGTACGAGTAAGTAAGTATAGTCTACATAACGCTGCAAGAATTTTAATTATAATTGGATTGTAATTATTTTAGTTAAACTGGTTTTGGGGACTCATGCATGCTGTAATATTATTAGTTACTACGTCAAGCAGTAGGTACATATTGAGAGATTTCAGAAAATTCAAAGTTTTAAATGGACTATAAAATTAATATGAATTTAGGGAACGATGGCTTCGGGAGACCAGTATCCAGCGTTGGATATATAGACCTCGCCTAAGTGTCACCACAAAGACCCCTCAATGCGTTTCGCATCAATCGGCTGCCTGCGTGCCACCCACCATCTTGCCATCCTGCCATCTTGGCCATCTTGTAGGAGGCCTTGCAACACTGTGCGTCTTCTGATACCTACATGGTAGTTCGCTTTATTAGCTCACATTTACGAGCTAATGACGAATAAAACATTAAATCCAAGCACATATAATATATGGCCTCCATGGATGTAACTAGGTCACAGGTAATATTATCTACAAGACACCATTTTAGAAAATAGTCCATGTTACATGCCAATGTAAGAAATGTATTCATAAATCTACCTATAAAAACACAATTGAACACCAATCTTACCTGAATATGGATGTAACTAGGTCACAGGTAATATTACCTAGAAGACACCATTTTAGAAAATAGACAATGTTACATGCCAATGTAAGAAATGTATTCATAAATCTACCTATAAAATCACAATTGAACACTAATCTTACCTGAATACCGTCTCCCAAACCTCGTACGCACGAAACTTAGTCAAAATCAAAATTTATGAGCCTGTGACTAACTGTTGCTCGCTCGGCTCCATAAAAACTAGACCATCAGCCTCCGTATCGACCAAGTTGTCTATACCGGAAACGCATCTACGTAGGTACGTCAAATGACATTTGACCTACTGTTTTCCCTAACCCCATATTTATAGCTACAAGTTGACTAAGTAACTTCCAAAAAAAACACTGTAAGCGCTAAGTATCTTACAACAAATAAAATTCAACAAATATAACACTGAGCTGAGTAAATTTCAATGCACTAATATCAGCCAAAACAACACTACAATGGCCCGAACGTTGCTTATAGCACACAAACAATAATAGTTTCCTACCTGATCCGTGAATAGTAAGATAACATTATTCATGTAGGTATTTATGCTAAACACTGAAGGAACACCTGTTACTCAATTAAATATAAGTATTTTTACAAGCTATCAAATTTATTTATGCGCAGAATCGCAGCAAACTACCAGGTAATTGGGATTCAGTCTGCGCAGGTTTTCAGTCATAGACTGGTCTATATTGAATAACGTGATATTGGCGCCGAAACTTCACTATCATGCAAATATCCACCTGTTTGAATTCTTGCAATCGTAAAAGTATGAACAATCAGTTGTTTAAAGTTGGTTTTATGTTATATAGTATACCTATTTCTTGCACAATAACTACAATAAGAATAATGTTTATTGTTAATTGTTACAATAAATGAAGAATATGTCTGGAACTGGTTAGGAATTGTACATATATTTGGATGGTGGTCCCCAAACTAGGTATAATCTGTATCTTGGGGACCTGAGTTGAGTTAACTTTAATTTATAATAAACATTATAACGGGTGGACATGTAGAAATTGGATATTACAATTCGAAATTACAATAAAGCAAATAAAAACTAGGTAAGCAAATAAATTGCTTCTAGACAAGCGTGCTCCATCGTTGGCCACAAATCATCTCTTTCCATCGGGTGAGATAGTGGTCAAACGCGAGCCTAAACATAACAAAAAAATATATTCAAAAGACTTATCTTGGTGCATCGTTCTATGTACAAAAATATTGAAGGAGTCCACAATAAGCAAGAATTTAGGGAAATGTTTTATTCCCATAGAGAATATCAAAATAACCAAGTAACTCAATTGTCTTACAATGTTTAAGCGTGTCTCATTATTACTAAATATGTGTCAAAGTTAAACAGATTACGATATAAAATGGTGAACAGTAAACAGAACTGGTGACAAACAACGTTGTTTGTATTTAGACGTGCAAAGCCGGGTACTCACATCCGAGCCGGATCCGCAACCGTTGCTTGCACGCGTTCAGCTACTAGTGAGCCGACGACTACAATTAAGGTACTCCACAGACTAAGCGATACTCATTTCTCTGTACCAGCAACATGCTAAGTGTCCCTAAACTTTGTTTGCGAGCCTGCAGCGAGCCGACTATGGTCGGTTTTCGCTGCGAATTAAAAGCATGCGAGAGAAAGAGAAGTCGTTGTATGATTTCCCACCTTACAAAACCCTCGCAGGGCGCTCGTGTCGCCAAGGGTTGTTGTAAGACGCTGTGAACTAACATACATTTTAGAGTGTTTATTCATTTATTCGGTCAGAGAATTCTCGTGAGTTTTTTGTAAGGAAAACCACTAATGTCTTCATGTTGATTTTTAAATGAAAGTAGCTCACTTCGTTCATGATACATTATATATTTAGATACCATTATTGATGACCATTAAAGCATCTACTAGTAGATATAGGTATGTAAGCTTCACAAGCGTGAGACACTTCGTCTAACATTGTGGAGTTAAAAATCAAAACTGGGGATAGATCCGGCTTGTCATTACGAGCACACTGATGTGAACTTTTCATACAAACGAGAACAACCTTACTGTATCCCTTTGATACCTACAGTTACAGCTCGCAAAATGAATAGATACACTGAAAGCGTTCGGGCGACGTCATAAACCCAAACTGTAACACACGTACACACAATAAGACATTCGCAAGAAAGGTGTTTTTAAAATCGTGCGGTTTTGATCACGCAAGCAGGATTGCATTGTAAAATTTTCTGCTTGTGGAGCGATTCTGCAAGCATGATGAAGTCTGCACGATATTAAAACGCCCTTAGATTTTTTAAATTTAAACTAATCTTTTTTTACGGTCCGTTCAACCTATTTCGACCTTTATTGCTTTGCTTGCATGACGAATGGCAACTGAGTAAATAGCTGCTATTGTAATCACTTTTTTTTTGCTTTTAATGTCATCCTTAAACCTACGGAATAGAAGTCAGAATCTGTTGAACGGGCAGTAAAGGTTTATTTAAATTTGTAATCTTATTGCGATTGGAGTTCAAATATTTATATTTTATATAGACCTACATAGGCACTTTAAAATGTCAGAAGCTAGTGCACGCTTTACAACCGCCTACATCGACGTCTTGCGTGCGAATTAGTAAGCGCGCGTTATTCAGTCTGCTGTAATAGCGAGCTGTTGACTCGAAATATCGCGAGCGTTATTCAGCGTAGTGTAATAGACCCTTTATTACACTACGCGAGATGTCGAACCATAGATGGCTGCTGATGCAGCGCACATATGGCGTTGACTGCGCTGAATTTGCGACGACGCAGCCTAGCCGCAACGTTGCCGCAACGCACGTCTGGCATCACGCTTACGGCTCTATATCATTATAGAGCCGCAAGAGTGATGAGAGAGCCGATAGTCGAGTACTCATGAACTCGACCTTACATTACGAAGTTTTGAAGTCTTCCTTTTGTAGAAACAATTTTTTTGTCCTCTTTTTTACAATTGGATGTAATAGTACATTTTGATGCAAGTGCAGAAAGTTTGTCATTGCGACCGAGCCGGAATTTGCTCGAGCCGTAGGCGTATGTTATGGAGCCGAGGACTGCAGTAACTTTGCACGTGTATCAAACGACTTCTTTCAGTACACTTACGAAGGAATAGACGTACTTTCTCTAAAGATTACGACGCATTTTTGTACATTTTGTACTTACTTACTGAAGAAAATTTTCCAAAGTTGCAATATATTACAAGCTTTTATTTAGTTTCACCTGTTTGTCTGTCATCAAATCTTGCAAATTAAATTTGACCCACTTCCCGAGTACCGATTGAGTCTGAAATTTTGCATGTATGAGTAAATCAGATGACAATGCAAAATTATTATGACATGGAGCTGATCTGATGATGGAACACGAAGGTGGCTATAGGAACTTGGTAGTTAAACGACACAACCCCAACGAGTTTGGGCTCGTACGACTTGTCTTGATGAGTATTAATTATATAGATATACCGAGCTATAAAAGCTTGCTATGAAAAAAACATTTCATTAAAAACTTGTTCATTTTGTACTTACTTACTGAAGACAATTTTCCAAAGTTGCAATATAATATATTTAAGTTATGATTTAGATGGGACCAGGCTATCGCAAGTAGTTTTTTACCTCAATAACATTATCTGGCGGCATAGCATCTAAAGAATTGTCTTCAAATATTTACGATATTTTTTTCATAGATAACACAAATGATGATGTTAGCTAGGTGATTAGGTATTATTTAATAAACTTTTTTCCTGCGCTAAACCTTTTCAGGTTGAAGGAAAAGCAAATGTATCAAACCGTATACATCTTAATATTAAAAATAGATATTCAAATATTTTTTTAATTTAAAACACAGATACCGATAGAGATAATTATTAATTTGTTGAAAATAACAAATTAATTATTGTGTAGATAATCATATTTATTTATGACTAGTTGGCCCTGCGGCTGCGCTCCCGCTCTACCCTACTCCACCCTACTATTCCTTACTCTACCCTATTCTAGCCTACTCTGATCTACTCTATCCTACTCTGCCCTACTCTACCCTAATTTTATTTTTTTTTCCTCTTCTCTTCTCAATAACAAACAAAAAAAAGAATTAGCGAAATCATGAATAATATTTAGTGATTCAATTTTATATTATAGATATTCTGTTCATAAACACATTCATTAAACCTTATAACCTTAAAAATATCCGGCCCTATGCTTTAAAAATAGTACATTATGATATGTATAAGTGCGTAATGTTAGTGATTACCGTCGAGGCGGTATTTAGACCCGAGCCATGGCGAGGGTCTTAAGAGAGCCGAGAACGGTAATCATTAATTACTCACGTGTTTCATACGACGTTTTTCAATACACTTTTGTGTAGAAAATAACTGTAAAACTAGTAAACTTTTGTGGTGGTAAAAATCTGTTTTCTAATGCGCGCCCATTTTTTTTCTTTTCCTCGTGTACGACACGCGCCCATCATAATACGATAAATGTAATAAAATTGTGGTGAGGGAGAGGTTGAACAATAAGGTTTTATAGCACTAGTGCGTAATTGTAATCAACATGTCACAGTTAGGTAACAAGTGCTATTATATACCTAAGTTCAGTGCAATAAGAGTCACTTTATGAGCAAGTGTATTGAAAAAATTATAATTATCGTTGACCGTGACGAAATATGAATGAAAAATGCCCGCCTTTCTTGTGATAAATTAAAAATAACACGAGGGTGATAAACATGGCATGTGGAACCTAGTCGTAGTGCGGTAAGAGCCAGTTTTCGAGTGAGCGAGTGAACTGAAATAGTACTATGCGTTCCAATAAAGAATAGGATCGATTGTCATGTTGTGACGTCACGTTATACTGTCAAATCGAAGAAATTGGGTAGGGTGAGCAAAACAAGACATTTTAAAAATTTAATTTATTTACGAATCGTGAACAAAAAAATAGTTTAATCAGAATCCAGTTCTTCAATTTTGCTCATCTCTGCGTCACAATGTGAAGTGTCTTAAAAAGGCGAATAATTGTTCCTAACAATGAAAATAAGAAAATAATATTTTTTTAATATTAATTATGACTGAAAACAATACATTTAGCTGATTTAAATTAAACAATAACGGTTTTACTTCACCTAGATTTAACTAAGCCTTTATATAAGCAAATAAGTTTTCTTTGCGAACCGTACTTTTCACTCACATTTGACAGCTATCGAGGTTATAGCTTTCCTATTCTTATTTGGAACGCAATGTACATTTTGATACAAGTGCAGAAAGTTTGTCATTGCGACCGAGGCGGATTTCGCACAAGCCGTAGGCGAGTGTGTTATGGTACCGAGGGCTGCAGTGACTCGGTACGTGTATCAAACGACTTTTTCAATACACCTACAAAGAAATACTTTCTCTGATAATTACGACGCCTTTTTGTTAATTTCGTACTTACTGAAGAAAATGTTCCATACTTGCAATACGTTTTAATTTTGATTTAGATGGCAGCAGCAGGCTATCGCAAGTATTTTTTTTTTACTTCATTCACAATACCTTGCGACGTAGCATCTAAAGAATTCTCTTCAAATCTTAAATTCAACATATTTTTCACAAAAACACACAAATAATAAATAAGGTTTGCTGGGAGAAAACTCATTGTTGAGTTAAGCTCGCTTTTGTACATGAATTATCTATCAATGTATTAAGGTTAAGTGTTTTTCTGTGTACAATAAAGAATTAAAGAATATAAAATAATATAACCTTTTGTTAGTTCGAGTTATTTTGACATTTTTCCCGCGCTTTACCTTTGTAGGAAGAAAAAGGTATCAAACCGTTATAGGTACATCCTACTCAATAATAAAAAAAAAAACAAATATTTTTGAATTTAGAACACATATAATTGTTAATTGGTTGATAATAATAAATTATTATGTAAATAATCTTATTTATTTACGATATTTTGTTCCTAAACACAATTGAAATTTCATTAAATATTGCTTTTAAAAAAAATACCGCTGACCGTGACAAAATAAGAATGAAAAAAACCTTGTTATGATAAATTAAAAAAAAAATTGCAATTAGAATATAAACTAATGACGGCGAACCCCCTGATGGTTAGCAATTGCATTTATTGCTATCGTATCGTTGATGGTGAGGCGCACTAGTTCATTAAAAGCCTACTACACTGTAACTGTAGCCTTGAAGACTCATCAATTATAATTTATAATCATATGGGAAAACCGAAGCAGGCAAATTGTTCTAGTCCTTCGATATAAGCGGTATAAATGACTAGGCGAAAGGCAATTCAGCATAACAGACTAATTGTATATTTCCCTACTTAATTGATCGTTTTCACGATCAATTAAGTATTTCCGCCGTAAATAAGTATACAACATTAGTTTTAGTATACCTACTTATGTAAAACCCGAAACACGTGTCTAGATTTTTTATAATAATAATAATTAAATTATAATTTTGTTATGTTACCTGGTTGACCACACAAATATAATCACGGGGCCATCCAGGCGACTGAAGGGTTGTCTCGGTCCCGCCTCCAGCTGTGCGCTGTTGCCTAATGATCACAATTACCTGCTGTGACATGTGTTGTACTTAGGGTAAGGCCAAACGAGCGTAATTTTGTGAGTCGTGAGTCGCAGAATTTCTACTGCATGTATTTCTACTGCGGCAGACAACATTTTGCGTCACTGTGTGAAACAGGACTTTTGTATGGAACAGAATACCACAAATCAAAAATCTTTGATCTAAATTCAAAAATATTTAAAAGTTTGTAAAATTGGAATGTTTCATAGCTTCTCCTTCAACCTGCAAAGATTAAACGCGGGAAAAAAATCCACAGTAATTAGTAATTTAATTGTGATGTGATAATGAATCAAATTTAAGTTTTCAAGACAATTTATTTGATGCTACAAGTACTCTGCCGAGTCTTATGATTGAGGCACAAAATATTTGCGGTAGTTTGTTGGCATCTAAATAAAACTAGATAAAGTTTATCGCAACATTCAAAAATTTTCCTCGGTGGAAAATTAAAAAAGCGCGTTTCGATTTTTTTTTATTTTTCAATAGAATGTTTTTATTTATTTATTATTGTGAGGAACACCAACGAAATGTTAACAAATTCTTATACAGGTAGGTAATTTTATAGACTAAATTCTGTTTAAATATGTCAATAAAAGGCGTCCACAGGTTATAAATTCAATTAATATTGGATTTAAATTACATAAGATTCGATAAGATTCTGGAAATACATTACTGAATAATCAAACAAAATATATACATATTTAAATTAATAAATTAAAATCGTAATAAATTAAATTAAATGATAAATTAAAATTAGAATTGAATTAAAATAAAATTCTTTAGCAGTTTTATACAGCAGGGTTTCAGGCAGCAATGGTTTTGGGAACTTGGGAAGCATAAGTAAATTGGTTACTAAGAACTATACCCCTACCTGAACAAGATAATTAAACATCGATAAAAAAAAAGGAAAAAGGATGTTAGCTATTTTTATTCTTTTTTTTTTAAAGACAAGTCGTTTACAAATATTTTCCAAAAAAAGCCACATTTTAACAGAAAAATGAAGTTAACACTACATAGTTTTGACAATAAAAAAATTGCCTATAAAATTATACTGGCATTGAATGAAGGTAGGTACTTCGTATCTTAATTGTGTAATGATAAGTTCATACAAGTAGTTTATGGCATGCAAATGAAGGTTTACACGCGGCTCTGACGCCATGTTTGCGTGCGGGCTTTATAGCCAACGATGCGGAAAGCAAAACCGGACACCACAGGGACATCGGAGGGAGGGCACGAGGCGCGTGCCACGGAGATGCCACCTGAGACCCAACTCTGATTACTTACATGCCAGTACTTACTAGATTACTTGAATGTATGAATACTAAACTAATTCAAAGCTAGTCTTATTTCAAAACTTGTTGGAAATGCAATGCAAATATGACCTACATTTTAGCCATGGCTTTTCTGACTGAAAAAACCTAAATATCGGATTTGTGATTCGATTTATTGTCACACACAGGAATAGAGTGTTTTTTAAGTGCGTCTGTTAGGAAAAATGGATTGTTTTGTGAAAGGGGTTAAAATACAGGCCATGATATTTCACCGTGTTCACAGATTAGTTGGAAATTGGGAAAATGAATGTTTTGGACATTGGTTTTCATTTTAGATATTGATGTTAATTAAGTATCGACCAACTTCAATAATGTTGATCATATATGTATAGGCCGTGGAATAGACACATAGTACGTACTATGTGTCTATGTTCTTCGGTTCCTAGTATATAAACCAAAGATGTTCAAAATTTATCCAAGAAGTTTTGAGTAAAAATTATTGTACCTACTATTTTTACTAATTTAAGGTAGTTGCTAATTACTTTAGACCAAGTCAAATAATTAATAATTCATCTCTATTATTAGAATAGATAGCGCTCGCGTAGGCTAAGACTTAGCCTAAATCCTCGATCTTCAAAAACCTTTAAATCTAGAGCTTTGTTCTATTCACTCGCGATAATTGTCCATTTGTTAATTTGATATTATCATTGCGCAAAAAGAAACCATTGCCATAGCTACTGTTAGTGTTACTATTACAGGACAGTTTCTAAAAGGGGTTACTTTAGATGCAAGATAAGAGAGGAGGAGAGAAGAGAGATTTCTGTGATGATCATGACCAAGACACACTTTTATTAAGAAAAGTTGACGTAGCATTCTCATACAAATAATCATTTTGAGTACCATTTAAAAGTGCTTACTCTGGTACGCTTTGGCAACCCCTGTAAGAAAGAGACTTTTGCGCGCGCATATACCTATCCATCCCTCTCTCTGTTTAGGATGTGTGGGCGTCACAGTAAAAAGCCAGTAATACTTCTAATAAAAACCAACCTGTTGCGATATGATTCTACAGGCTAGCCGGATACGACAAAGTATAATTAAAGGCCGTAGAGTAATTACGAACTATGAAGTTTCTAGGTCATTTGGATACTTAACTAGTTATTTTCAAGATATTAACGGTATACTTAGTGAGTAGTATTTTCTGTTACAAATTGATTGTCATCGACTATAGTCGTTTGCATTAAACCCCAAGTGAACGCCGGCGTTCGCTCTCTCTTTGTCTTTCTATTATATCTCTAATAACGATATTCGAATAGTTAAAACTTACAAGATAAATTTTATCTACTATCAATGATGCAATATAATTATTAAGTGTCCAACATTCATACAAGTTAAATCTAAAGTCTCTAAACATAACCAAACATTTCGGTAAACTAAATAATTACTTTACAGAAACAACTCTTCTAAACAAAAGCATGAATCATGTTAAACACACCGCTGCTCAAACTTAATTTATGTTGAAGTTATAAACACTAACTGTAAACCACTACCCCTATTACTTCTGTGGAAATCTTCTGCTTAAAGCCAATTTCACTTTGAATATAATGTTTCAGTTTCTATTCACTTCAAACTTATTGAACATTTCTGTGGTAATATTAAAACTAAAACGCAAGGATTTCCGCTCGCTCGCTTTTCTCGTTATCTACCGTCCGTCCTCCAAATAAGACTTTCAAAAGCTCAAATCATATCGAAATTATTAAATTATCAGGAAACGCTAACGATGTCGAAACGTTTCATACGTATAAATGTGAACGTCAACTGTTGAATCGGAAATATTTCATTGGCACTTGTTAAAATTTTAAACTTAATTAATATGATTAAGTTTTATTTTATTTTGATTATTCCCGTGTAAAACGAATTTACGAAGTGTTGTTTATTCGATATATAATTCACATTAAACGGTGTGCAGTTAACTTAATTTTGGTTGTTTTTACTTATTCATATCTACGAGTAAAAAGATATATTTTGTATTCAGTATGATGCAAGTTAAAACATTCGAATGTTTCTTTCCGATACAAAATACTTACACATTTAAAAATAGACAGTAAGAAGGTGCCCACTATTCTAAAGCAAATTGGTCGGTGCGTTCAATTGATCACTTTCTCGTGTTAGCATAATTAAGCCTAAAAGTCACAGTCCTGCACTTACTGGCGGTAAAAATACCTTACTCTGATATCCCAGCATTAGACTTTTCTAATATCACAGTATTAAAAGGTGGACCAGACGGTTGCAATATAGCGTTCCAACCAAGGTCTCCTTGGTTTTGGTATGTGTGTTTGGTTTGTGTTGCGGATTCGCGGACATTACAGGGTAGTTTTTCCTGGCAGTTTTGCCACAGTTAAAGTTTTGATAGACGAAAAACCTACCGTCTAATGCGGTGATTGACGATTTTTAGGACTGTTTGACGAAAACCATCATTCATGATTGATGGAATTGATTGACGCTTGCATGACCGTGTAATGATCGCCTAAACCGTGCGCCAACACGTGTGTGCGTGGATTACAATTGCATGACAACTGCTGTCTACACGGATTGCACTAGCAAGGTCGCCTTTGCTGGGACGTTGGTTTGCAACCGTCTGGTCCGTCCTTAAACCAGTAGAGCCTTCCTTCAAGTACTGACAATAAATTGTTTCCGAATAATTTTTTCACATTTGCATTCATTTCAATTTTTTCGACTCGCAGAAATAAGATTTTACTTGATTTCCCGCCTGGGGCTAAATGGAGGCAGCCAAACGAAATCTGACAAGATTCGATAATATTGGTAGATTAATGACAATATTTACCTAATATTTTGTAATAAATCAGTGTACAATATCGTTAACAAGACGACATTGAGATAAGATCTAAATCTGTATTATATAACACAGAATATGTTTCTACCTTCCATAATAAACTTAAAAAAAACCGATGTGCCCAAACCGGTTTCTTTTAGTTCAAATTGATCTCTTCATGATGTGGCCAAGTAAAACTAAATAGATCGTTTTCAACATTAAATTTTGTTGATATTTTAATCTACGTTTGACCTACTTTCTTTAGACCTTTTACTGGGAAAATTGCTGAGTTCAAAATTGTAATTTGTATTATATTTTTTAATTCACCTGCAAAACAGTAAATACGAGCTGAATGTTTGAACGAGGATCCCATCCCACTACCCCATCGGACACACCATGCGAACTACTTGGTAAGTGTACTTTAACTTAATCTTGTGCAAAGTGAATAAAATACTCTTTGAAAGATGGGAGGCATCTTGGAAATACTCTTTCCTCTTTGATATCCGAGTGCAAAAGCCGTTTTTATCCGCTAGAGGATAAAGTAAATTGAATTTTCAATACACTTGCTCAGAAAGTGACGTATATTGCACTGCACTTAGGTATAATATAATGTCACTTGTTACCTGTGACATTTTGATTACCATCACGCTCTAGTGTTTACTTACTTAGGTAAAACATTTTTGTTCAAAGTCACAAAACAAATTTTGAATTAAAAAAAAATACATATTAAGTTATTGCGTTCGATAGTATAAATTAGTGTCTTACTTACACATTTATTATTATTATTTATTAAATAAATCGTACATTCAAATAAAATTTGTTTTTTTTTTCTGGGGTCTATTTCAAGATGCGCGAATTACGTGTGTGGAGGCGTGTCGGAAAACTTTTAGAATAAAGTCCGTTTCATGTGGTAAAAAGTTTAATTAATGTTCATAAAAGTTCACAAAAGTTCTTAAAAATTATCAAAATTAAATGTAAAATAAAAGTAGGTAAAACTATAACTAAATTACGCTATTAGCGCGAGTGTCTGTTCCCACCGATGCTAGGATGGAAAAGCCCAGGGAATCGTCGTTACCGTGGGAAGCGCTACTCTTGGAACTTGATGCTTCGCGCTTGTTTGCAGGTGTGCTGAGCCAGCATCTTGGCATCGTAACACGCGCGGTTTTCGTTGTGTTTTTTTCGAATAAAGCTGGGACCTAAATACTGCCTCGACGGTAATCCCTAAAATTATAAATACATTATACTCTCGTCCACTGTCTTTCGAAAAGGTCGTACATCACATAAAACATTTACGGCTCTTTAAACGTGCAGGTAATAGTTGGTGTTTATGCAGGGCGTGACGGTCGTTCCGTTTCTGATTACTCTTCTCGATGCGACTGGCTATCTCGCGGCGAGCTTCAGGAGGAGCTACACCTGCTAGAGGGTACAACATCGCAAGAGGGGTAGGTTTCGTTACGGTGCAACAGGTATCATTCAGCGCTATGTCCACTTTTTTAGCGAGGGCGGAACAATGCCAAACAGGGCATGCAAGCCTGAAGTGCGAAGAACTTGTTGTGATGTTCCCCAGGTGCTGGATGTAAGGCGTCGAAGGATATTGTTTGTAATACCAACTATTTGTTTTGTTTTTAGGCAGTTAGACTTAAATGTCGGGGACCTATGCAGAGTAATGCCCAAAGGTTGGGGTTGAGAGCAGTGCTCTATGTCAACTCCTTGCCACCTTATACTTAAAGTCCTACTTGACTGACAGTTATGAAGCTGAAAAACACAGAACTAGGTCTTGGAAGGATTTGGTCGTAGTGCATTTTCATCGAGTGTGTTACATAATTCAGAAAAGTGTAACATCGAATAACACGTTCAAGGCACGCACGTAATTATTAACAACGAATGAACATTTTAATGACAAATTAATGACTCTGGTAAAGACGGCTTCGTTATTTGTCCTGGAAGTAAGTCACCGTTTGGAAAAATGCTCATCAAACACAATTACCACCCATTGATTATTGTTCATTTGGTTACGAAAAACACAACGGTGACTTACTTCCAGGACAAATGACGAAGCCGTCTTTACCAGAGTCATTAATTACACCATGTAAAATGTACTGCGGATTGTCGCACAATGTCTTGTAATTGTAAAAAAATCGAAATTGTTTTGTATTTAATTATGTAAACGCACCAATAACAAATGTAAAAATAAAAATGACTAATTTTTTACCTACTTTAAATACATTTATGCTTGGATTCGCTGGTTTTTCATGTAACTTTCAATTTTTTTTATTAATAAAATAATTTATTAGTTTCATTTTTGATTTTTTTTTATTATTTAAGAATCAATCCTGACTTTTACCATTACAAAAAACTATAAATTATTACAAAAATAATCATTAAAATGATTTCTTAACATGTACTCAATACATTACCTTTACGAATAAGAGAAGAGGGGGTAAAAAAAATATGGACCAAAAAATCGACCGGCAAGATTCACATTATTATTCTTTGACCTTTTCTTCACTTAAATCCGTTGGCGAAATTCGGTACTCATATTATGCATACTCATTTACCTCTAGCGCCCGGTCTAATGTGCTCCTTGGTTACTACGCATAACTTATCGCCGAAGCCACGCTTAACCAAACCTCTAACGAAAAGACATCTCCAAAGTTTAAAGTAACTTAACGCCGTTGTTAAGTCGATTTTACAGTTTTCTGAATTATGTAACACACTCATTTTCATCATAGAATTTGCCAAGTGATTCCAGGGCTTCCGACAGTTTTTCTTAGGCTGCTTTGAAAGTAGATGTCTGTAAAGCAAAATCGTCTGCATATAAAGTATTGACTGTATACTCATGTTTTAGCAAAATAAATAATCTTGAATCTACAAACATCTTTGCGTTTGCGATGTTTTTAATTTGTTAATAGAAAACTTAAAAAAAAAGTAAAAGATTAAAAACCGACTACGGGGAAAAAACTCCCCCTTTGCTAGCATTACTGCTTTGCAAAGGAAGCGACCGCCTGTTGGTACTAACGCGTGACTACGGATTATCTTTTTTTTATATTCTGTTCGTGTATTTCCAGTTACCTTGGATATTTTAGCATCCTGAAAATCTTGTTTTACTACTCTGTCAAGAAAGTACCGGGAAAAGATCAATAATACACAAAATGTCTGTTATTCATCCAAATTTATTTTATCACCTTCAAAGTATGCTCCTTTAGAAACGATACACTTGCGCCAACGAATAATCCATTCATCAAAACATTTTTTAAACGCTGCTTCCTGAATTGAGTTCAGTTCTCGCCGCGAATTCTCCTTTATGTCTTCTATCGATTGAAAACGGGTGCCACGAAGTGGTAATTTGAGTTTAGGAAAAAGAAAAAAGTCAGCAGGAGCCATATCTGGTGAATATGGTGGTTGCTGGATGGAATTTGTTGAGTGTTTGGTCAAAAATCCGTTCACAATGATAGCCTTGCAATATTCTTTATTTACCGTTAGACCTTCCGGTAAGAATTCAGAGTGCACAACACCGCGATAGTCAAAGAAAACAGTCAACATGACTTTGACTTTTGATCGACTTTGGCGTGGTTTTTTCGGTTTCGGATCAGTTGGAAGGCGCCACTCCGAAGCTTGTTGACTAGTTTGCATGTCAAACTCGTAAACCCACGTCTGTCGTCCAGTAACAATGCGTCTGTCGTCCAGTAACAATGCGTTTCATGAATGTTGGGTCCGAACTGACTCGTTCTAGCATGTCCTCAGCGACTTTCATGCGATTGAGTTTTTGGAGAAAATTCAGATCTTTTGGGACTAGCCGAGCAGCAACATGTTTCATACCCAAATGATTAGTTAAAATGGTACGGATCGACTCGTGAGATACAGAAAGTTCGGCGACTATCTCTCTCAGAGTTGAATGGGGATTTTCAGTCACTATTTCCTTCACTTTTGCGATGTTAACTTCAGTTGCAGACGGTGACAGCCTACCAGAGCGAGGCAAATCTTCCATCACATCTCGACCGCTTTTGAACGCTTTGAACCACTCATAAGCACGAGTTTTTGATAAAGTCGATTCACTGTAAGCCTTCTGTAACATTTTCAGTGACTCCGAACACGAAATTCCATTGGCGATGCAAAATTTAAGACAAACTCTTTGTTCGATATTTTTGTCCATTATGAAATTCGCAATACACACTATATATGATATTACCAAAGATTTTATATATCCTACTAGAGGATATTACTAAAACCAGCACTGTATTTAATATAAATAACAGATGCAACTCAAACTCCGCGCCAAAATGGAAAACAGTTGTGCCAATCTAACAACTACAAAAAAACATAAATTTGAATTTGGAACCATAAACAAATCATCCATTCCCGATACTTTTTTGACTGAATGTATACTTTTTCAACGTCGTATTTTTTTGTCGTAGCCAGGTTTTAGTTTTTTTTTTTTTTTTTCAAGTTTTGGAGGACATAGCCGCGTACACTCTGAAGCCCTTTTAAATGAAACCAAAATGACGTACTTATTTATCTTATTTTTTTTTACACAAAACTTTTTGTCCACAAGAAGGCGCCACATTGAATTTTGATTTAGTACTAATGAAGCCCTTTCAATAAATTTATATCAATCACGGTGTATTTATCTTAACATTTTCCGCCGTCCGCTAGAGGACGTCACTTTAAATTTGAGAAATGTACAAGTGAATCCCTTTCAAATGACACCAAACACGGCGTATAAATCTCCATATTTATTTTTAATACATCGAGTTACGATAAGTAGATTAGAAGTTATGAGGGAATAGATGAACATTCTTACATACTCGTACAAACATAGCCTGTTAAAATCATAACCCTCCTTTGGCTTCGCCGTAGTCGGGTAAAAAAATACAACCGACTTCAATGTAAAAAAAAACAATGAAAAGTGCAAAATAACTTTAATTTCGAGAGCCGATGTTTCTATAATAGTTTGCTCTCTTCGTTGTTTAACACCGACTTCCGTAATTGAAGTTATTTTGTACCTTTCTTTTTTTACATTATTTTACACTTTTTAGTTATCGTACCACCACTAAAAAGTACAAACTTGTTTACTTTTATTTTTTGCACCAAATGCAACCCCATTTTGTGTCCAGGCAATCTCTGTCCATTCTAGGTTGCCTGGAAGAAATCGCCTGGTACGATAAGGCCGCCAATTGTGTATTTTCTATTAGGTATATGGTTTCTTATTGTAAATTTTTATTCTTGATGTGCAATAAAGAATATATAAATAAATAAATAAATAAACTTAAATGCCTTATAGCCAGTGTTCATCTCACAATGATTCTAATAATTCCAAAGTTCCAGATATGGTTAGATTAGGTACATTAATTTACCTTCCGGTTTCATCATCACGTCAGTTCGATACATACCTTCTCTCTTTTATTTCAGTCAGTCAGCGACTACTTGTATAGACAAAGCCATTTTACTTATTACGACAGTTCTGCTGTGATATATGAGGAATTCTGTTCCATATATTCGAAAATCATGATCAGATCATAAAAATATTTCTATGGGACCCATTTGAAAGCATAACCTTTCAATCAAAAAAGTAATTTTCAAAATCGGTCCACAATTGACCAAGATGTCGGTGAACATACATAAAAAAAAATTTATTCAGCCGAACATAGAACTTCCTCCTTTTCAAAGTCGGTTGAAAAACTCAGACTCGTAATCTCCTTGGTCTACTTTTTTTTGCATTTTATTAGTCATTTCCTCGCTGAGATGGGATGAAAAGTAAGTAAGGTAAAAAATCTTTGCACTCAAGTGCAAAACGTATTTTGCACTTGAGTGCAAAGATTTTTTACCTCGTGCTCTTTTGATTCTCTCGCTAACGCACAGGAAAATTGAATCACGAGCGCAGCGAGTGATTCGTGATTCAATTTTAGAATCCTTTGCTGTTAGTGCGAGATACACAGAAGATTTTTTTTCCCTCATCTGTTATTCGATTAGGATAATTATTAAGGGCTAGATAATGCGTTTATAAAGACATTCCGAATAAGTTGCCTAGCTAAATCTGGTGCCAATGATGTTAGAAAATAAAATTTGTCTGAGATCGCGAACATTTTGATATTTTCGACTGTAACCAAAAACTTTCAAATTGAAATCTATCGTTACTAATAGTTTCTATTAGACTAAAAAAACATGAAAAAAGTCGATTAAATAACAGATGCCGGGGTAAATTATGACCATTAAGCGAAGCAATCCTCCTATTTACACCAAAAAAAGGAGGCAACCTATAGTTTTTTAGTACCTTGCACATTCTTTTAGCTGATGCTCGACTTTCCCAAATAACAAATGAGGTGTTATTGATATCAAAAATGAAATAACAAATTTTATTGTTTAACGTCTTAATGAACGTATTATCAAGCATATAATATTTATCATAATCAAATAACAGATGAGGGAAGTGATTTCTTCTATTGGATCTTAGATCATTGCTCAGTCATCAAAATTGAGCACGCAATCAAAAAGCAACTTTGCACTACTTATTGTATAAAAAATAACTATTTTACACCACCTGCTCGATAATGTTCTGTTATGTCATGTAACCTTCACTTAACGCAAGTCATTCTGAATATTGAGATTTGAATTTGGAACATCAAAAATCGTCTACATAATTAAAATGTACGTGCATCGAACAAGTTTATTCGAAATAGCCTAAACAGAATAGGTACCTACATACGTGGCATACTGATGAGTTTCTAAAAAAAAGTAATGAAATAGAAAACTGAAACTATAGTGAATTTTGTTTGTTTTAAATCACAAAACATGTTAAGTGATACTTAACATTGACTTGTAAATGATAAATTGTCTTTTAATTATCTCACCGATGATGTAAAAAGTATAGTATCTAACACGTGGCTAAAGCTGTCTTTGTCTTGGGCGGCTTAAATTCCTCACTTCACTCAGGTTTCTTTATTGACTCCCTCGCGATGTTTAGGAGTTAATATTATAAATCCATCACTCACGTTCGGGATTTTTTTCGTTCGGAATTTAATATGCCGTCCGCCACCTAAAGATCTCCTAGTCACATCTTCTTCTTCTTAGTCGGGCATTCTTGTCAGAGTGGTCGTGGCTGTTGATGAACAGGCCTGCGGCGTGCCGCCGTCGTTTGCCTCCAAGGCCGCGGCATGTCGAGCGATGTCTCTCCATTTCTGGCGGTTGTTGGCATTACGCGCACACTGTACTGCTGTCGACTGCGTAGCCCTGGTGATGAGATCGATCCATCGAGTCGGGGATCGACCGCGGGCTCTCTTGCCTTCAACGCGACCGTGGACCACAAGTCTCTCCATCGAATCCTCGTTTCTGGAGATGTGCCCAAAGAACTTCAGTATTCGCAACTGCACAATCGACGAAAGTCTATCCCGTATGTGAAGCTCCTTGAGGATGGAGTTATTGGTGTGGAATGCTGTCCATGGTATTTTTAACATCCGTCTCCAACACCACATCTCTAAGGCATCGATTTTTCGGCGATCTTGCAGCCTTAATGTCCACGTCTCGGCCCCGTAGAGAAAGATTGGAAAAACTAGACACTGCATTAAACGAACTTTGGTCTTCTGTGTTATTCTGCTGTCTCTCCAAATCTTTCCCAGACGCTCTACTGCCGACCTGGTGACCTAGTCACATAATCTACTATTTTAATACCTACGGGTAACATGTACCAATGCGTTATATATGTATAAATTCGTTTGGCGAAATATAGATTCCAAATTATCAAAATGACCTATTGAACATTTGTTTTTGAGAAAACGTTATGTTCTTATTACCGCCATTATTATTTACTTAGCCATTCATTTTTAAAGCCTGAATAATCGTAGTAGTTTATTATAAACTATCCTCGCTTAAACTTTCCAAGGCTTAAAATGTCGTTGGGGTCGGGTAGGACTTGGACATATTATTATCATCACTTTTTTTTAACTCAGTAGATATAATAAAGAAATAGTTCAAATCTTACCATTTTCATACTAAACGGAATTTTCTGTCGAGTGTTGAAAAATCTTAATATGTTTAATTCTCGGACTTCAAATGAGAGCCCGCCCGGATGCTTCCCGGACGTTCTTTAAACTAGGTTAAATCCGAGGAAACCCGGACGGATAGCAACTCAATATAAAACGTAATACCTGCCTTTAAAAAGTCTTCATAAGGTAAAGTAACTAAAATTGTACCTACTTCTTTATTTTGTAAATAAGTTTTCAAAAAACACTTTCACACGTCAATTTTGTTTACAGTCACTTTTAATGAGATGATGCCGGTGTTTCCTAGCTGACCTCTGAGCCCTGAGAAGAAACACGGAAACAAACTCATGAGCAAAGTCTCTTATAGAGTCCATACATAATTAACTGATAATAGTAAATTTACCTACTTACACTGAAAAAAAAGAATTGTTGAATGTACTAAAGTAGCGTAGGTTGAGTAATGAACTGCCACAGTCAACCCTTTTCATAGTTAATTTTACTATAACAAGACTGAATTTAACAAAATCCACTTCGTTGATTTACATAATCAACCAGTTTTATTTGGTAAAATCAACAATTTCGTGTGTAGGACCATATTAACCCGCGGATTTGATAAAATTTACGCGGAATTTAGTAAAATCAATCATTCTTTTTTTTTCAGTGTACGTAGGTATGGTAGCAGAGGTAGCTTGTAATAATAAGCTACTGAATAAATGTTCTTGTAGATGTTTGGAGCTCGTGACTAACGATAAAATCGAAAGCATTGACCAATGCATGAGGAAGGTATGTACCTTCGCGATCAAATGAGCCCAAAACGTCGTTTACAAAAAAAAAACTCATTGTACAATCGAATTACTTATAACCGCTCAACAAATCGAACTAAAAGATGAAGATACATATCTAATTTCTACCTCATAAAATATTTTTGTTCTGCTTTGATTGTATTTCGGGATCAGTTTCCAGAAAGCGGTGTGTTTTTTTTTTTATATATCTTTGTTTCATTTTCTAATTTTGTCTTTAATTTCACGGTTACGCACAATACACCTACTCTACTCTACCCAAGACCCTACACTTTCGACTTTTTCACACTTACACAAGCCTAAGCCTACACTTAAACCATCATCTTCATCTTCCTGCCCTTATCCCGTTTTAATTGGGGCCTACACTTAAATAAACACTTTAATTTTGTATTCCATTATTTAGAAGTTTCAAAACTTTTTAATTTTTATGCAAAATCCCAGATTAAATCATTTAAAGCCATTTGAAAACTTTTTACGGCGCGTCTAAACTGAAATTTAAATTATTATCATAATTAAGGCCGTAGTAGATCTTTTTTAGTAATTATTAGTGAAAAATTACTAAAAGTATAGCAAATATCAGGAATCAAATTTTTATTTTGTAACTTTTACTTATACTTCATCGGTCCTGAGAGAAATACCTACATCGAGCCACCATTAACCCTGCATAAAGAACAGCATATTAATTATTCTGGCATCAATTCTCAAGAGATGGTTTTGACAAGAGACCTTGACCGTAGAGAGATATCTGGGCTAGTTAGTGATCCGCTTTGGAATGCGGGGCCACTCTTGTCTGATGCTGCTTTCCCTGTGCATTCATGTATTCGGCGGTTAATTGCTTTAGCTCGCTAGCAGCCCTGACATGCCTAATGATATTTTTGGGATAAATTTTTTGTATACCTATTTTTCACTAACAGAGCCCGCGAATTTCGTACCGTCTAACAGGTAATGAATGTAGTCTATCTTTCGATATAATAAACCAGTTGCAATAAAACCAATCCTAAACAATAGAATAGAATAGTATATACTTTATTGTACACCAAAATAGTAACAATATATCAAGTTATACACAATTTTAATGTATAATAGTTATGTACATCGATTTCGTACATTTTACGTGATGCGCGCACAACTAAAAACATCTAGGTGCAGATTTATTATACAGTATGTACAGATTGGCCACAACGACAGCATCCCTTGATTTATCGTTGTAGTTGAGAGCTTATCTTTGCTTCTCTACTATGAGCTTTGCATTTTCATGTGATCAGTATATACGGAAAACTTTACCTATAAAGCGGACATGTCAGAAAAACATTCACGGCATGATAAATGCTGACTTTTTGTGTGCATCGCGTTTTCGATCTAACTCTGACCTCATTCTTTCTTCTAAAGTGCACTTAGCATGACGAGGAGTCGATGAGGCATATCTTGAAGGGTTTAAATCAGTGGTACCCAAAGTTGACGGGACAGACACATTACAAAATCATTCCAAATCCGGACTCTCACACTCAGTTTAAATAATTAAAAAAAATATTTAATAAACAGTTTAATCGATCCGCTACAAGTTCTCCATACATGATATGTTTAGTTAAATATAAGGTCTTAAGATCTATTTCAATGTAAATGATGTTTTTGTAGCTTAGGCATCAACTTTTTGAGACGCTTCGAATGTTTCTTCTCGACCCACTAAAAGGTCGCGACCGTTTGAGAAATTCTGTCTAAATTATTAACATATATGCCCATGTGTGTACATGTAAAGTAGTTTTAAAGCAACATCAGATGTTATTCTAGAGATTATCAGTGGTTAAATCATAGTATTAGCAAGTGGGTGAGTGTAAAAACATTTTCCTACGCAAAAACTTTAGGCCAAGTTTTTGCTGTAGGTACTAAATGAAACAAGTCGAGACGATATGTAGGCGTAAGTAAGTTACGCATACAATATGATAACTTATCAATAAAGGTTACTTTGAAGCACCAATTGATTTATTCAAGACTCGTGTGGATAATTTTCAGCCGCCATTTTATCCTGTCTGGGAAAGATTGATCTGAAAGTTGACATTAGGGCTTCTTCACACATACAACCACACCTCAACCACACCACGTGGCCGAGCGTATATTTCGTATTAAAAATGAATAGGACTATTCACACGTACCACATTTTGCAGTCGTTATCGATCGTGTGTGTGATTCCGACCACATCGCAAACACAACGTTGCGTAGATGCAAAGACAGTGCGTAACCATGTCTGTACACCACGGAATCGCATTACAACTACCGGCGACAACGCAACCACATCGACATTTTGTCAGTACGACAACGCAACTACAAAAAGCTGCAGCGACACTATACACACGTAACTACTGCTTGACAGCATTTTGTCGTTCCAATGTCGTGTTGTTGTGGTACGTGTGAAGAACCCCTTAGACATAAGATGTGGCGTAGCTAGGTGATCAACAATCCTGGGGTAAAAATAAACTGAGGCTCCTTTTTTACATGGGAACCATCAAATTACTTCATCTGCTCTGGGTGGAGTGGCATAATCAGAATGTCTTTATTGTGGGCATCAGTTACATACTTACAGAAGTTAAAACTTAATAATAAAATTTATTGAGTCAAAAGATTATATGTGTGACTTTTACTGACTAAAACGTAAAGATTGCAATTCATTACCGTAGTCTGTGTTTCGTGATACCTACAACCAAAGGATCACTAAGTTGAACACCAATAGGTTACTTAGAGGCAAGTGTGCTTCATCGTCGACTACATCATCGCATAGCATCAGATACCCTTCGGCCACTTTGGAAATCAGTTATTGGAAACCAGTTTCGAAAACAGAAATATTTTTCTTTAATGGAAACCCCGTTTCCAAAAAAGCAATATATATCGGTGTTCGAAACTTATTTCCAATACAGATGGTTGGATCTTCTTTCGAAACTCTCTCTCGAAATATAGCTATTGTCGCATGGGGAGACGCGAATGAAAAGGCTTATGGTTCCATTTAACAAATTGTATTGTTAGAAGCCTTTAAATTATCTTATTATACAAAATTAAATATACATTTTTCCCTGGTAACATCTTCTATGTTCCAGTGCGCGTCTAGCAACAATAACAAAAAAATAAAGCATTTAGAGGTCGGAACGCTAAAACTAAAAATAGTTCAGAATAATCTCGACAGATTGATTGATTATACCTATGAATAGCCGCCGGACACGTGTATCTGCAATCGACTGGCAAACAAATGTACAATAGACGACGGTTGGATTTTCATATTTAAAATCGAGTGTTGAAAATCAAACAGGGCCTTTGATAGGTGTCTCCTAGTAAGCCAATTAAAACATGATAGTTATCAGCTTCAAAATATATTCTAACTATGTAGTGAAAAATCTAGAAAAATTAGGTCATTTGTAAGGTTATGACTACACAACGGTGAATTCTATCGGGAAAACTGCAATCGCTGTATTTGTAAAGTAATCATGTGACTGAAACTACAGTTATTACATCTTGAGAACAATGAAATAGTACATTGTTACTATTTGTTACCCTAGGGGTAAAGGAAACGTATTTTGTGAAGGAGTTGGCGAGCGAGCGTAACGAGGTCGCCACTTCGAGGGACTATATTAGTTACTTTCTCCCCGAGGTAAACACTGCGCTTTTCATCACGAATACAAAGAAAGTTAAAACAAAATAAAAAGTTTGTAAGACCCGAGTCGACGTACGGTCTGTGATTTTAGGTAGGTATCTTTCTTATAATTTAGGTGGCTCTTCTCTTATGAAATTAGGCGCTAAATCACTATTTTAATCTGATAAACTTACCGTATTAATACAAATCACTGCACTGTACACAAAACTCTACAACTTGAAAAAAACAATGGCGGATTACCTACCACTTTCCCGCCATTTTGTTTCTTTTTCTTAATACTCAATTATTTATTGCATTTCTGTGGCCGGCCAGCTATTCAGCCTTTATTTTTCATTATTGAAAAATAAGAAACTATTTGTATTTATTTTTCAAATAAAGTATTTTCAAGAAATAGTTGAAAAAATAGGTCGCTTAAAAATATAATATTATTTAATTAATACTTATCCTTAAGTTTTCTTTTTAGTGTTTTGTTTTCAATGATTCAGTTCATTTCCCATATACTGTGTTCGTCGCTGAGACTTGCCATAGCAAGGTCGGTAGCAAAATCGATGCAATATTTATAAAATTGTGATTTTATATTCAGCCTTCAGTATCGATTGATGCGAGAATACTTGATTTGAATGTGATGTCGATTGTCACATTTTGTAGTCAAAATTTCAAATGTATACAACGTTATTTTTAGTTTATTTATGCAAAACGTGGATATAGTTTGTTCAGAATCAGTAATAGAATGGCTTGTTCACCATGACCATGCTCTATTTTTTTTTTTTGTGATTTTCCATGATACAGTTATGGTAAATATTATTTATTTTACAAATAGGTTAAAAAAACTTTACACGTGTATTGGGTTTTGCATATAATAAAACTAAGGTTGTTTAAATGTACATCGTTTCGTAGAAGCCATAGCAATACTTTTTTAATTCATGAATCCCCAAGCGACCACCGGTGGCCGCGCATCTATTGTCTTACTATTTTGTCTCTAATTGACGGTATCTGAAGGGTTAAATTGGTTTTTGTTTTTGGTCAAACTTAAGATATATTTAATATATAAAATACACCTGTTGTGGGATCCGAATAATTTTGTAGATATTTAGCCTATGCCACCAGTCTTTTGGACCAGTCGTATCAGCGATGTGGAGGAGATTTTCGACGTATATGTTACTTTTTTTTTGGTTTTAATTAGTTTTAATAAAGCATAATTAAAGTTCGTTAAGTGTTCCTTTTAAATATATACATAAATTGAATTTACTCATGGCTAAATAAACTTCAAGTCTATAATTTTTATTTTTTGTCTTGTAAACATTCGTAGCACTTAGCTACGACTGGCCGTAGCATAGAAATCATAAAAATCGTAGCACAATTTTTTTTGCAAAAGTCTTTTTGTTCAAACTTAACTGAAATGTGTTTAAACTGTTAAATGCTATTGTAAAATTACTTTTTTCGAACTATTATTTTTTATTATTATTATTGATAGGCTTGCCATCTCGCCTGATGGTAAGCGATGATGTGGTCGACGATGAAACACGCTTGCCTAGAAGTAACCTATTCACTCTTGACTTAAAGACCCCTAAGTTGTAGCTATCAGGAAACATAGACTCCGGCAGGGAATTCTACTCCTTGGCCGTACGCATAATAAATGTGTTCCCAAAACGCTTTGTGCGTATGGGTGGAATGTCTACCATGTGCCGGTGGCGTAATGCCGTATTTCTTGTGGTCCGATGATGGAGCGGACTTGGCCGAATTAGATGCACACTCCCCGAAATATAGACGATAGAAAACCGACAGGCCAGCAACTCGACGATAATGCTCAAAACTTTGGAGCTTCGACTCTACAAGTGCATCGTTGCCGATGATTCTCTTGGCTCGCCTCTCAATCGACTCCAGGGCATGAAGCTGGTATTCGGCAGACCCATCCCAAAGATGAGAACAGTACTCTATACTCGATCGAACTTGGGCTTGATAAAGATTAAGCAGCTGTTCCGGCATAAAGTACCGTCTCACCCTTGCTAAGATCTCCAATTATTTGGCAGCGAGTTGACTTTGCCTTTGCCTCGATGTACGAAGCAATGGATTTTTTTTCAAATATTTTAATATTGATATTGTCTCACTTGACCACTATTTCACGTGATGGTAAGCGATAATATATTCGACGATGGAGCAGGCTTTCCTAGAAGTAACCTATTCAATCTTAACATAAAGACCCCCTAGATTTTACTCGTAATTATCAGCAAACACAAAGACCGGCAAGGAATTCCACTTCTTAACCGTACATATAATGAATGTGTTCCCAAAACGTTTTGAGCGTCTGGGTGAGAAAACGCGAACTTTAAGACTTGCCATATTAAACTCGTTGGTTCCATTCGCTAACTGTGACCCTCGGTGTGACCTAATTAGTGACGCATATAGTTTGACCTGTAAATATGTCAAACATTGTTCGTCCGATCGATTCATGAATATTATTTAATTTAGCTTTCGTCTGAAGCTTCCAACGCTGCGTGAATATCGAAAATTATTCAACGCTCTTCCGGAATAAAAAGTGTCCTAAGTATCATCATCATCATATCAGCCGAAAGACGTCCACTGTTGGACAAAGACTTCCCCCAAGCGACGCCACAACGACCGGTTCTGTGCGTCACGCATCCATTAGCAATGTATATTCTATACGTGAGGACTTGTAATTGGCTTGCTATCGTCTATGTTAGTTTTTATTTTTTGCTTGTTTAAGCTGTAAGTCGTCCAAGATGTAATAAATAAATAAATAAATAAATAATTTAAAAAAAAACACTTCCTTCCAATTTAAAGATTTCATATATTAAGTAGCATTGTGTCCTATTTAAATCTTATTTTTTAAATGTGCTAACTGGCACTTAACTGAAATATTAGCCACGGCTCGGCGGCGTCCTTGTTACTGAAACATTTAAAGTTCGTCATCAACTAGTGTCTTAGCAGACTTACCGTTCCCGCCACTCTAATTAAACTTTCAAAACCGACTGTTTTATTGAAGAATTAATTACGGGGTCTTACGACTTGAATTGAAAATGAATTTCCTTAACGGAGCGAGTAATATTACAAGAGGAACTTGTGCAGGACTGGCTTTGTTCAGCCGAGCAGAAGTGCTCGATAAGCACCAGCTGCGGGTGGGATGCACACGGCTCCCATCTCATGTATATTATTTCTAGGGTAAAGATACCAACCAGCACTGAGAAACACACAAACTGCATTTCGAAAATAAAACCACTACAGCATCAACACTTAACCATCTGTTGCTATACTAAGTGAAATTCATTAAGAAAATAATACACTGCACAATTTCATTAAAAGGTTTAAAAACTTTACTTTTGTTTTTTAGCGAAAACATACGCTGTTGTTCTCTTCAAGAAAGAAAATATTTCCTTTGAACGTTTAACAAAGAAAATCGTTGTTTGAAGCTTTAACATTCTCTTTTGGCATTTTTTTTTTCATTTTTATTAAGGTTCAAAATTTGCCTCCATTTTGCAACTTAATAAGAATGTTAGAATAAAGTTAAAATCACAAAAGTATTAGTTACTAATAAAATTTACATATGTACATAAAAAACTTAAACTACTTACTTACACTAAAACCTAAATAAATACATAACGTACATAAATAAAAAAAAAAAAAAAACACAAAGTACACTCAGGCGTCGAAGTACTCCTCCAATTGTTACTTAGATATAATTTAAATTCTCGATTGATTTTAATGAACTATCTGTAATTGGTGGTACGAACGCTGCCGCTGCCTGAAACCACAATCTGCCTTCTAAGAATACCTCGAATGCGGTTTTTATTGTTTGAAAACGCTGATAGAAGCTAGATCTGAATAAATGTACTAAGTTTTAGTTAACAAATAATTTATTCTGTCTGGGTGTACTTAACACGTCTTGTTTAATAACATGCTCTAACGTTAAATGAAGTTAAACACATGGAAATATATGGAAATCTTATGGAATGTCTGCGACCGTAGTGCTTTCACACCGCATTCTCTAAGACATTGTGATGCTTTTGGTTAAAGTTTTCTTCATTACTTAGGTTAAATTGTGCAGTACTTATTAATTGCCTGAGGTGTACTGTGTTGAAACTAACGCATGGCGACGTTGCCAGGTTATGACGTCAACAAATATTATGGTTTACAGACCAAGTGATGTACACATATAGAGGCGCATCTTCTTGGCTGCCTGAAATAGCCGCATTGTCATCAGGCGTATATTCCACCGGGACACTATAGTGGCGCAACCAGTCGCCGCTACCAACAAAATGTAAACAGCTCTATAGAAAGTTACTCACCCGGTGTCTGTTTGTTTGCGCAATCAATTTGGCGGTTCAGCCAACTCGGATGCGTGCATTCTGTCTCAGTCTGGTGTAGCAAGTTTGGTACAGCTAGTTGCTCCGGTATGGTGTCTCGGTGAAATATAGCCCTTACTGCTTTAATATTGCGATTTCTATTTGTAACTTCGTCAAACGTACTAACAATCCAACCAAAACAAGTGGAAAGACCTCACACACAACGCTGATGGTATGTGACTCGCTTCAGACTTTAAAGTATATGTTTAATGTCTTTGGACTTGAAGAGTTTGTTGCTCGTTACAGTTAACGCACGTTGGGTTCACAAGGCTCTTTTCTGTACTTAAAAATGAAATGTCAGCCCTTTTTAATGAATATACAAGTAAATATAGAGAATACAGTACAGATAAAGACTTCGTATACTACAGGAGTATAGATACTTGGTTTGTTCCTTAAGTTTTATTGGAGCATCTGTGTATGCTTTGTAAGAATGTTTGTTTCCTTTTATAGAAATATTACTCGTTCCCGACGTCAATTTTCTTGACTTCAGAGTGTTTTAGTATCGTGTGGTTTTGTTCACGCATGTGTAACCCCCGCAGGTGTCTATTTCATACAAGTATTTATTGTAATGCTTGGAAAATACACGCAAGACGCGATTTTTTTTATTGCATTTTGTAATTTTCTACATGTGGAGCAAACCCGCAAGTGTGATGAAATCCACACGATATTACTAACACTCTTAGGGGTTTTTTTTATAATTTGTGTTTCTAGAATTTTTTTTAGCTGTTCGTTATGTAAAACCTAAATTTTATTTCTAGTCACTCACTTAGTAATTCAGTCGCTCACTTAGTAATTTAATCGCTTAGCTAGAATTTAAATGATGATGATGATGCCATCTAGCCGATTTCGGCCACAGCGATCGCATTCATTGGCCTCTCATAGTGGTTGTGAGCTCAGATCTGCTGCTCTTTTATGCGCCCTCATGTGGTTTGCATATCCAACCTTGGCCAAAAAACTCCGAGCACAAAGCGGACATGTCAGGACACCATCAACGACATTATAAATTATAGCTGTTGGTGGTCTAGCTTTGAGTTCATCACGTTTCTGGTCTAATTCCAACCTCCTCTTATCTTCGAAGGCCTGCACGTGCTGTTGCACACGACGTCTCCATTCAGGCCGATCTTGTGCCCGTTTCTCCCAAGTGGCGGGGTCAATTTCGCATCTCTTCATGTGCCTATTCTGAACATCTTTGAAGCGCAGAAATTGTCCGCCACGATTTCGCTTCTCTTGCTGGAGTTCAGAATAGAAGATACGATTCGCTAATCTCTGTTCGGGTATCCTAGTGACATGCCCACACCACCTGAGCTGCCGTCTCATCAAGTAGGCCTCAATGCCCAGGACCTTGGCTCTGCTCAGGACGTTTGTGTTTCTAACAAGATCAGACCATTTAATGCCCATAATGTTTCGAAGGCATTTCAGATGGAATCTATCCAAAGTACGTATATGCTTCCGATACAGGCACCACGTCTCCGATGAGTACAAAAGATTTGGAAGAACTATAGCCATGTATACAGAGATCTTAGTGTTCAATTTGAGATCGTGAGATCGGAAAACCTTTGGCTGCAGCTTACCAAAAGCTGTCGCTACCGCAATAAATAACCCACTTTTAATAAGCTCGTTCTGAATTTGATTGATCAATACTTGTCTTTAGTTTAGATAATGTGTCGCTTACTCAAATTCATACTGCTCGAGTTATTAAAACAGTATCTCGTTATCAGTCGCTTAGTTTTTGTTATTTGCTCGTTTTATAATTTCCCTTTAAGTAATGTGTCACCGGTCAGCAAATAAACGAAATCTAAACCTTTTATATATATATAATTTTTTTTTTTATCCAACTACAAAATAAGCTATTCGTACGAGTATAGTGGTGAAAGCCATTTAGTTTCTATTTGATTTTTTAATATTAATTATAGCCAACAGTTAATATACCAACATTTCTACAAGATGGAAACTGGATAAGTGATTATGATAAATTCGGTGTAAAAAGACGCTAAATAAAGTTTGGAAAACAGAGATATTAAAGATCGAAAAGAATTGAAAAATAAAAACCCATATCGCACGGAAGGCGTAACTTTAGATTCGATCGTGATGATTTTTAACCGACTTCGAAAAGGAGGAGGTTCTATGTTCGGCTGAATGTATGTTTTTTTTTTTGTATGTATGTTCACCGATATTTCGGTCAATTGTGGACCAATTTTGAAATTTTTTTTTTTTTATTGTTAGGTTATGCTTCCAAGTTGGTCCCATAGAAATATTGTTATGATCTGATCATGAACTTCGAAGATATGGAACAGAACTCCTAATAGAATCTTAGCAGAATTGTCGTAACAAGTAAAATTGCTTTGTTTATAAGTGTAGTCGATGACTGACTGAAAGAACTAAATTCATGTAATATAACCGTATTTGGGATTATAAGAATCCTTATGAGATGCACTCTGGCTATAAGGTAATTTATGTTTAGTTGAAGGGTAGGTTCTTTTTAGTGGTGCTACCATAACTAAAAAGTGAAAAATAAAAAACTTTTTACAAAAAAAATTAAACCAACTTCAAAAAGTACAAAATAACTTAAATTTCGGAAGTCGGTGTTAAAAAACGAAGAGACAAGATTAGGAATCTATTATAGAAACACCGACTTCCGAAATTAAAGTTATTTTGTACTTTTTGAAGTTGGTTTAATTTTTTTTGTAAAATGTTTTTTATTACATAAATAAATAATAATAGACCGTAGAAAAAACTGACTAGGAACATAGGACCCACCTCTCGCTTACTTTTATTGTCTGACTAGAGTGGAAATTTTCAAGAGCAAACGTGCTCGGGGGAAGAATGTATAATGGGGTTCTGGTAAAGATATTTTGACCGTACATTTGGGATTGTAATGATACCCGTGGTGTACCTTATATACCCAACAAATATACACTAAAGACTAAGTTATCAAATTGGTTGCAAGAACTGTCTTATGATTATACCGAATCATTACTAACAATCATCGCATAACTATGCCTCTATACTGTTACACGTTTATATAAAGGCTATTCTAATTGTACCAAACTTCCTATTTTTGTTCATCTCCAACGAGGAACTGGCTCCTGAGATACAATTATTTATTTTACTTAGTTTAGGAGTCAAATGTTCATTTTATTTCCAATGATCAGTGTTTGTACAACTATTGTAGCTGTTTATGTTATTATATATTGTTAGTGTGTGTGTTAAATGTTCAAAATAAAGATTATTATTATTACTTTGCCAATTTCCAAGCACCGTAGGATATGTTACCCTCTTCTTGCTTCGTCACTTCGTGCTAGCGACCCATTCCAGGTCCATTTATTGAGTGTGCAAATCACCGCCTGCTTTTCTGTCGATGGACATTAATAGCATTGTTCAGGCAAGGAACATAGTCTTATACATTATTCCTGTCTACTTAAGACTCCAAGAACCATAGGCCTTATCTTTGTTTTCCATATGTCGCAAAAGTGTTTTCATCAAACAGGGTACAGTAGATATTAAAATATTCCCTATTGTAATACTGTGTCCAGGGGTTGTCCTTGGGTGCACTAGCATAGCACGTACAGGGTGAATCGTCGGTTGGTATCACGTTCCATGAACATTGTTTAAATAAATTCATGACAAATAACAAAAATGTAGTGTCAATAAATTTTGACTTAGTGAATTACTGGACCTACAAAAATAATAATTATCTAAATAAGCATCTTTCAGCAGTTTTGCTCGAGTGCAGCGCGGCAATAATCCCAAGGGAACTTATTACTGTGATAACAAGCAGATATCCTATGTCCCATTATAATCGGAGACACGGTTTACCTGTGTGCATAATAGGGTAAGTTTCCAAGGTCAAAATAAATACATTTTATTAAGTCCGTATTTTAGATTATAAAAAAATATTAGGCACCTATTTTTTTTTTTTATTAAACAAAAAATAACAGAGATATAGCCCATTAAAGTTAAATATGACTTCACCTCGTGCGAAAAAATGCAGCACGGCGTGGCGTTACAAGTAATTTTAATGGGCTATATCTTTATCATTTTCGGTTTAATTTGCAAATGAAAAAATATGTGTCCCTTATTTTTGAATAATCTAAAAGACGGACTAAATACATTTTTTACGGCAACTAGCCTATTTTGCCCAAAGCGATTCTAGCCACCAAGACGTGATGTATCAGATAGACGGTGAAACGAATAGACTAAGGGTGTTTTAATATCATGTATTTTTCAACTCGCATACGGGATTGCCCCACGTTACAATAAATACTTGCATGAATAGGACATTTGCGGTGCAAATCCGGTTGCGTGATGAAATTCGCTCGAAATGAATAACACCCTTACTTTATAATATTGCTACGTGCTGCCAGCGGATTCAACGCAAATGAAAGTAGTAAATTTTAAATTGCTATCATATTATTTTTCTGTTACAGCCAAGAACTTGGCTAAACAAACAGCTGCTATTGAGCAACTCAATGATATGATAATTGATTTTGCCAATTACTTGGCATCAAATATAAATTTAAATTAGAAATTAAGACAACATAGTTAATCTCTAGCACGAATGTATTAACAAACAAAAATATTTTAATAAAGTTTTAAAACCAGTAAGTTGTGTCAACCTGGTGCATTAAAATATTCAAGGATTTATGGACAAGGATTTAGAAGTAGACTTATTCCTTAATTGCAATAATATTGATATTCTTTGCTTAAGAGAGATTCCTACATTGGCTTAGGAGCCACCAGTTGATGTTCAATTTTAGTAATCACCAGTTTGGCAGTTCTTTCTGTAGATGTGATGCCATACAGGGTGGCTCACTAATTTTAGTGAGCAACAACCTTAAATTCAAAGAATGAAAGAATATTGTGAGCCTATCTGTTGAGCGGTCAGTTGAAATAGCATGTATTGAATTGGAGCAGTTTATTATATTGTGTGATTGTATGAGTGCTTAAAAAAGGTAATGGATGAAGTATTACACAAGATTTGCAATTCAAACAAGTACATCACTTATGGTGATTTTAATTTTAATTTACAAGAAAACTCGGGTTTATGTAGTAAAATTATAAGTCTGTTTCGGTCCTACAATCTGGTTAACTTATTTTTTGAGCCCACAAGAATAATTCCTACTAGTGCCTTATGCATAGATAATACTTATTTATACAGATGTTGTACCTTGTCACAAAGAAATTATAAATTTATTAGATTCTGATCATTGTGGACAATTAATTACTTTTCACAATTAAAACCACATAGTGGCTAAAAAGAATAATATCTTTCTTCAAAAGACCATCTCAGATCAATCTGCATGGTTCTTATGTGATTTGATCATTACATATTTACTGTAAAGACTTTAACCCTTCAGATACCGTCAATTAGAGACACAATAGTAAGACAATAGATGCGCGGCCACCGGTGGTCGCTTGGGGATTCATGAATTAAAAGAAACTTTGACCTCTGAGGTTGGCTTCAGTGTTTCTTCTCAGAGCAGTTAGCTAGGAAACACATCTAGATTAAAACTGATGACAAATAAAATTTACGTGTAAAAGCGTTTTTTAAATCTATTTGCAAAATAAATATCCGAATGGCACTTGTAACAAAATGCTAGCTGAAATGGAATTATCGGACAACCGTCGATTTTGCGAGCCCGAATAATTTTGGTGAATGTTGCATTGGTTCACCACCGCTGCCCCAACACAATGCTTCCAATGCATATTACAAAAATCCGCATCAAAAATTTTACTTTAAACTCACCAACATTTTAATACAGAACTCTGTATTGCAATTTTTATAGCAGTTCAATATATAAAATTGGTGTACACGGTTTTGTGATATGAAATAACAAGCTTTTAATGGAAATCATTTTTTCATAGCAAAACTTTTATAGCTAGGTATGCCTATATAATTAATGTTCATCAAGACGAATCATACGAACCCAAACTCGATGGGATTGTGTCGTTTAACTACCAAGTTCCTATAACCTTCCGGTTCCATCATTAGATCAGTTCCTTGTTATAATAATTTTGCATTGTCATGTGATTTACACATGCATGCAAAATTTCAGCTCAATCGATAACCGAGAAGTAGACATACATCGAGACAGGTGAAACTAAATAAAAGCTTGTGAAAATGATAGGAATTAAAAATTTGCTACACTACTCCCGAAATATGTATCCATACGCATAGACATAACTTAGAAATAACTAGCATTTTTAATACAGGATTTTCTAAGTTAAATAGCACCAAAAACCTATAAGGTTTAAACTTGTGCTACCATGAATCTATCTCAATATCGGAACCTATTGAAAATTGCTTCCACCCGGTTCGCCGGCGTGAAAGTAGGAAATCAACCCAAGCGAACATACTCCCGCAATGAACAGTATCCTATGTGCCATTGCAGAATCCATTTTCATGAAATACCGAGGAATTAATACTAAACAACAGAAGAAGCAATAAACTTATTATACACACATATACCTTTTTGCCTTTATGTTATTTTGATAACATGTGGTTCGACATTATCACCTCTATCAATGTTAGAGCCAACTCTATCAATGTATTGATCATAATGTACCTACGTCATTTATTTTACTGATAGTTTAATTCAGTTTTTTTTTTGTACTTCTGTACAATAAACTAAATGTTTATTTACATGAATAATTTACATTTAAAAAATGCTTAATTAACTATAATTACAGTTATATAGAGAGCAGTGGTGGCCGAGTGGCAATGGCCACGACTTACGAGTTGTAGGTCGCAGGTTCGAACCCAGCCAGGCGCATTACTTTGTGTAATTTATTTCATCACCACTGCTCTCAAAACGGTGAAGGAAAACATCGTGAGGAAACCGGCATGTCCTAGAACCAAAAATTCGAAGACATGTGATATCCACCAACACGCACTGGGCCCGTGTGGTGGATTACGGCCCATTCCCTCTCCTAGAGAGGAGGCCTGAGTCCCAGCAGTGGGAACATTAAAAAGGCTGATGATGATGATGATGACAGCTAAATAAAAATAATAAGAACTCTATTTCTGTAGATATTTAAATGGACTGTAAAGTAAATTCGCCACAGCGTGCAAAAGCGAGACGTGACATTTGTAGTAAGTAATTGTGCTACGCGCAATTAACTTTTTTTAGGAATTCACTCGGAAGTGGTAAATTTAAAACTACGCTTTTTAAAAACACCCTTTAATTATATATATGTGCAAAGTGTGTTGACAGACCATGAAAGCGGAGAAACACTTTTATAATCCTTTCATAATAATAATATAACAATAATATTCCATAACTATCGCTCAACGCCGTCTAGTTTCAAGTAAACCAGAGCTTGTGTTATGAGTACTAGACAACTGATAAAGATACTTATTTATTTCTAAAAATACACATATATTGTAGACAAATTACACCTAGACACAACAAATGACAGAGCTTGTCATTTAAACTTATTATGTTCTGTGTGGGAGCCGGGAGCTCTTTGGCAGCAGTTAGGGCCACTTACCACTAGACCATCAGGCCAGTCACTATATCATAGGTTCTACGAGCATTAAAAAGTATACTGGTTAGTGCGTAGAAAACAAGTTCATTTGCGTGATACTCTTCGGAAAAAATAATCATAATCTATCATTATAAATATAATGAATTCAAATAATTATTAGTAATTAATTCAATTAAAGAACTTTCGAAACGCCTCGTTGACACTTCGTGTGACCCAACGGCTGGCTTTTACTTCGGACAAAGGATAAGCATTGCCATTCAGCGTGGCAATGCCGCCACTCTTTTGGGTATATTCCAGTCGACAGCGAATTTTTAGACGACTTATTTTAAATTACTTTTGTTTCAATTCTATGGAGCTTTTATTTTTATTTTTAAGTTAGTTATAAGGTTAAGTAAGTTAAGTAGTTAATAAGGTTAAGTTAAATTAATTGATTATAAAATTTGTTGATAATAATAAATTTTATATTTTTGTACAACTTAATACAATAGTATGCTAATTGCTAATAGTGTGGTAGGTAGCTTTCAAGTCACTAAGACTAATACAGATTACAGCAAGCTTAAAAGTTTTTTATTACAGTATACTTACAGATTTCAGTAGCATCTGTAATCCGGTCGTGAACTAAAGTATGCTTGTAGGAACACTAAACCAACGTATTAATCAATGTCGCCCAATTTTGTGTAGTTTATAGAACTTTGTTCAAAGGTCAAGTCAGTTGCTTCGCCTATTTCCGCCATCTTTCCTCCGATTGGGGTACTTATCATCTGGAAATATAGTTAGTAATTATTTCATCTTACTGTCGTGATTAGGCGCACTGGGCCTGCGTGTTGGATTACGGCCTTTTCCTTCTCCTAGAGAGGCAGCCTGAGTCCCAGCGTCCCAGCAGTGGGAGCATTAAAAGGCTGATTATGCTATGTTATGATCAGAGAGTCAAGAATAAAGCTCATTGGAAAATTCTAAAAAGGAAGCCCATATTCCTAAAACGCAAAAGGCAACTGAAGGACATTGGCATGGTTTTAATCACTAAGAATATGTTACACGCCCTCCCACTCCACCCTAGAAGAGATTGAGATAAAGGAGAAAACATTGCATGATTTCTAGGCTCAAAAAAGCGGTGAAAATGTCAACTTACACAGATAGCTCACCTACGTTATTGTTGCAATGTTTTTCATGTCGTAGCTGCACGTTATATCACCCGGTTTTTTGCGCGAAAGTAAAATAGTAACATAAAAATGTTTATTTAAAATCGAAACAGCGGTGACTCGCCTCTGGCGTGTGGACCGTGATCAAGCCCCCGAGCCTCAATTTCACTCAGTCTCATAACCCGTTTACATGTTACGCAAAAAATGTTATTTTTTTATTTTAATTGGGATGAGGGTTATCAAAATACCTTCGTGTGCTTGTTTGCGTTGTACAAATCACATTTCTCTCGTGCGTGTAGTTGTGCATAGAGTTCTCTCATTGAAATATTAGCGGTTAACGTATGTCTCCTTAAAATATATCAGTGTTATTATCATTATCCTTTTTTTTACTCGATGGCAAAAATCATCCAATGACAACCTTCTCCCTTGGGTGGAGCAGGAGATAGTATCAGACTCTTACTGACTAAAAACCCACCCCATTCATTTTAGCCTCTTCATACCGGGGCTTGAGTTCCTTTCGGAAAACCCTGGCCCCAGTAGATTATTATTATCCTCCAAGCTGTAAATGAAGTCTTGTCAAGTGAGTCTAGTGGTACGTATAGAAGATGCTGTAAGCGACGCGAGACCGACGTCGTTAAGGAAACGTCGCCGCCACACTCCAAACTGTAACAAACTTTGTGTAGCTAAGCGAATAGTTACAACCAAGCGGGAGAGATAAAAGGTTTTATTTCTATAAAGTTATGCATTTACTGGTTTTACCCGCGACTTTAGACCGATAAGGTATAAATTTAAGTTAACTACTTATTTACCACTTATCTGACCTCTGACAAACTTCGTACCGCGTAATAGTCATAAGTGAATATCTTTCGATATCGTCAACCAAATGCGAAGAAACAAAGCCAAAACAGTATATCAAGTTACACTCAATTGTAATTTAATGTATTAAAGTTATCTACATCAATAAATTTCGTACATATTACGTGATGAAAATAGTTCATACGTTGTCAACAAAATAGTTCAACTTTGGCCACGTGAAGAGTCGACAACTGTTTGCTAATATCTACATATCTCAAACAACTCGAGGAGCACTTCGGCCCCCGGCCTAAAGCTAGAACTACACTGCTCACATGTGTGACACACACGCCGATCTGGGCGCGTCAGTCTCCTGCCTCCTGGCACTGACGCGCTCATGTCCTCCTATTTTATATGGAAACTAAACTTGTATAGCTACATACACGACGTCGTTCTACGTACAAATCAGGCGTGTTACACGTGTGTATCGGCCTAATGTAGTTCTAACTTTAATTTTTTAATACTCAACTGTTCAAACTTATATCTAGCTGTACCTTTTAAGATTAGTCTAGATTGAACCCTAACACTTGAAAAAAGATTTTATACTAGGCACTTGATGATGAAGGAACAAAGTAGTGCTTACTTATCTCACTAATATAATAGTAGTCATTGTTTTTAGGGTTTGTAGGTCTGTAACTCAAATGGAAAAAACGGAACCTACATAGGATTACTTACACTTACAAACGGAAAACAATCCGTCTATCAAAAGACAGACGGACAACAGCGGTCCCGACTACTTTATGATTGCTTTGTTCTGTGGTTCCCGAAATAAATAGTCTAGTCTATATCTGTCTGTCAATTGAAATTAAAACCATATAATCAAGTCCGCGGACTCTTAAAGCTGATAAATAGATACGGCCGTTTATGTCGCAAAAAACGTATATTTCGATACTCTCAAGGGAATCAAATTCTTTTGGAAACTTTCCGTTGATCTAGAATCCTGAAATTTTGCATGAAGCAAGGTCTTATAGTATAATAGGTAAAATCTAAAAACAGTTACATCACCCAATTATTTATTTTTTCGCGATTCGGAAAAATCTTCGTAACTCAATTAGGGAATTGCACTGTTTTCATAGGTACGTTTGTACCCTCAGTGCGCGAATCCGTCACGCACTTGCCTGGCTTTTTTATTAGTTTGTTCCGTCATACATGTGAGCAAAGGCTTCCCTCCTCCATTGTGTCCTTCCTTGGCAATAAGTAATACAGAATCAAGAAACTTGTTGCAGTTCATATACAGCTTGTTGTGCTACTTGGGAAATTAAAGAACTGTACAAGTTATAAAACACTATGATCTACTTATTTAATATTAACCGCCCCGAAACCTCTCAGTTTATTTTTATTTTAAGACTAACCTACATAATAAATGTTGAATTCTGCCATATGGATGTAACTGGGTCAACTTTGCAATGGCTCTTTCGAATAACCAAATTCATATCTATATACTTTTTATTTGTTCTTTGACCTAACTCTTTTGATGTGGAGCTACAACCACAGTGGAACAAAAACTAGAATAAAACTGAAAAAACCACATCCTATATTTGCTCTGCTGGTTTCATATCGTCCCTTTGCCATTTGTACAGCACTCGTAAAATGAAGGCTTCTCATCATTTATGAATGGGGTCAAAAACTTTGAATTCGCTCCACGCAAAAATAAAGACTCAGCGTAGAGATTTGGTCAATTCCAATTTAATTTGATCAAATCACGGAAGATGTTAAAATAACTCTCGTTTAAAGTCTTTAATCATTTTCCTAAACAAATCTAGAGATTTGAACAAATACCAGAACTGGTTTTGAGAAATGACAAAACAACTTTTCAATGGTATTTTAAACGTTTTGTAATTACATTCTTATTTATAACTAGTGGCCCGTCCCAGCTTTGCACGGACAATAAATATATCCTATATTACTCAGGGTGAATGTAGCTTTCCAATAGTGAAATAATTTTTGAAATCGGCGCAACAGTTTTTTAATTTATTAATTACTAACATACACACAAAAATACAAATTTTCCTTCCTTATAATATTACTGTAGATATAGGTACATATATTGATCTCAAAAACCACCACTAGAAAATAGATTTATCATATCCCTGCGATATAGTCGTATATTGTTCTCGTTTATTTATTGAATGATATGAATACTCGAGGTTACATCCTGAAGTATCAAAAGCATTGCAGACGTAGGAAAATACTAACATTTAACTATTTTATTAGATACAATTTCATTTAACTATTTCATTGGATACAATTTCATTTGACTATTTTATTGGATACAATTTCATTAAACTATTTTATTGGAAGACCTGTGACATTCACCAACCCGCACTGGGCCCGCGTGGTGGATTATGGCCCATTTCCTCTCCTAGAGAAGAGGCCTGAGTCTCAGCAGTGGGAACATTAAAAAGGCTGATGATGATCATGATGATTATGATTTTATTGGATAAAATTTCAAATTTAATAGCGTAAACGCTCCAAATCCAACGCTATCTTGATTTTGTCAGAGCCTATGCTAGCGCTAGAATAGATAAAATACACCTGGTAACAGTCTGTTGGTTGGCTAGCTGACGTGTGTGCCTAAATATACAAAATAGGTCGAGACCAGTTGCTAGGCTGACAAGCTGAACCTTCGTCTTTAAATAGGGGTGGAAGTATTGATTCACAATGGACAGAAGTTCAGGGAGGAAACAGTTTCCATTTAACGATACGTGCTGCGTCTTCTATGACGTCTTAAAATCTATCGTGATTCCAGCGTGACCTAATATGACGTCAATAAATACAGGGGCTCTAGGTCGGTACATTTTGTTAATAGTAGGCTATTTTGGGATGCACTCTTAAGTAAAAAACAGTTAAGAAAATACAGCACTAAAACTAAGTTGCGCATTTAATCAATCGCACATTTCTAATTTCTACACCACATTTTGTACACACAAAAAAAGTAAATAATTACGTGGTCTAGCGGCATAAAGCTTTTCATAAAAATCATGTAATCTGTAACAATGGAAACAATTACAATTTGAAACATTTAGTTTAATCAACCTTTGTTTCCACTACCGGAACTCCGGCCTCTCTAGGTGCGGGGATTGGACCGTAATCCACCTCGCGGGCCCAGTGCAGATTGATGGATGTCAAGATTTTTGATCCTTAGACATGTTTCCTCACGATGTGTTCTTTCACCGTTTTAAGACCAGTGTTGATGAAATAAATTACACAAAGTACACGTAAGTCAACTGTTACCACTCGGTCACCATTATATTCTCAGTTAAGCTTGACCAATAAGTATTTTAAATTCTTGTGAGAAACGGAATAAGTTTTCTATTGGCGACTTTAGAATCCCTTTTAGAAGTGAGGCTAATATTCTCTAACGGCGGTGTACAAAGAATTTATTAGAACCACCTTTCTTTGTGGCGCGCCGTACAAAAGATCTGCCAACAATAGAGGCAAGCTTATATTTATGGCTAAGGTATATATTTAAAAGCCAAGACAAGTGCTTGTCTAATAATAAATAGAGCTCATGTTTTACTCTATTTTCTACGCACATAATGGGCCTCCTCAGACGGCTACTTAAAAACAATCGCAATCGGTAATATTTCATAAAAGAAAGCGTCCAAGACAATATTGAAGCTAGGTACTTATTTTCCTCAGCACCCACCTGTTGAATAGAGGAGCTCGACACAGTAGGCTAATACAACCAATAATTAACTTCAAGAAAGCACCATTAGTACAGAAAGACTTATCACACATCGACACTAACATAGGAAAGAGGTAAAGTTTGTTTTTGGTTTGTGGGCGGTAAACTCTGGAAGTACTGGTCCGAATTCTAAAATTTTTTTATTGATAGAAAGTTGCTTTGTTCCTGAGTGCTATGTATATATATTTTATGTAAGCGGACGAAGTTGCAGGCCAAAACTAGTACATAATCATTTTAAATTCAACTTAATGACTAAATTAAGTACAGTTTACCTACTTTCAAATAATTAATAAAGAATCACTTTAAACTAATCAAAACAATTTGACTGGTGAGCTATTATACCAATTTATTAAAAGTATTTTCATTACTGCAAAGCTGGTCTGTATTTTTTAATTAAGTACCTTTTCTATTGGAAGGGGTTTTCAACAGGTTAACTTTGTTCGATGGAACTGAATGAACCTGTTGAGTTATTTGTGAAGGCTTTACTATAATAATTGGACAACAGTTAAACCATTTATGGCACACTATTTTACTAAAGAGTGAAATAAAATGATTATTTCAGAATCCGTTAAATCATATTCGCGAAAACTGACTAGACTTTGAAAACTCCAACAATAAATATAGGGAATGGTTGGACGAGATAAACAGGCGATAATAATCATAATCATGATAAAGCTAGCGCGAACTCGAACCACATGAGTATTGAGCACCCTTCATAGGGAGCGTCATCGTGAGGCGGCAGACAGTTTCCAATTTAAACTATAACTACGATGATTCGCTTTGACAGGTGTTAGTTTTGGAAATAGACTCTATTGCGAGGAGCACACGAATTGCAATTGAAAAGGATATCGCGAGATGGGCAGCACGTGTCCTAGCAGTGGTTCGAGAAGGGATTAAGTAGCCGTTGGGAGTAGAGAAGTTACGGCGTTTTGTTCATGGTGATAAGAAGTTTGATGTGGGCGGGGTATCGATCGGCGCCGAGCGAGTGCGCGACCACAGCTCCACGGCTCCTGGCAGTAAACAGAAAGCACGCCGCCAGCACTCTTAGTCGAGCTGTCGCGAAATGCACACGTTCATCGTTCTGCTGTTAGCTGCCGCCGCGGCGTGTGCTGTTCCTCGGCCTCTCGGTAAGTTTACAACTAAATGTTAACTTAAACTCACAGTATTCTAATAAATCTCTACCTATTCTAGCATATTTATCTGCCGCTGATAAGCATTTCCCGTATACTTTTGTGTTACAGCCGCGAATGTATGTGTTTTTATAAAAATATTTTATTATTGTTTATTTTTATTTTTTAAATGCTGAAATATTCCCTTATCTGTTAGTTAAATATTGCGCTATTTATTATATTTTATTTTAAGTGTTTTATACCTGTTTAAAAATTAATGTGCAGTTACCGTCGCCATGTAGTTACTGTCGCCGCTTAGTTAGAAAAACTTATAAGTTGATGTTAGTTAGTGTAAACTTTTAGTTTTTAGATTATTTGGTAAATAACTAGATCAGCGTTTATTTGTTGCATTCGACTATGGATTAGAATGTTAGCTAGGTTTATATGTTGTGCCAATCCCAAATTGATGTTGTGGATAACGTCTGCAAAAGCCTCGTGTAGGTTTTCGCAAACGTTTCAATTTCAGTTGTTAGGTGTATTTAAAATAAAGGAACGTCAAATATTATTTGATCTTCGCTTATTTTCACAAACATATATCTGTACTAAAGTAGTTAGAATAGAATCATAATAAGGGAATTGATACGTGCTATTAGTATTTGCATTGTTTTACAACAGTGATAAAATACGCCGTCACAATTTCCTGGTCGTAGTATTGTTTTAGATAGATGTTACTTAGATTTTTTGTTGTGATTAGTTAGTGATTTATTTGTATTTTGTTTTAAATTTATTTTATTTTATGGTTTTCATTTAAAAGGTTATTATTTATTTACAAAATGGTATACTTAAAAGTTTCCATTTGTTAATCGGTGACTTAATATGAAAACTTTTGGGTCTATATCATAATATGTAATCTGTAATATATCTATAATATATTACGCGGTTTGAAACACGAAGATTCGACTTATATAAATTAAATCAGAATATTCAGTTTACCAAGAGAACCCATAGAGTCATAAATTATAAAATAAAAGACGCTTAAAGACATCAGGTTATATTTGTGTCAATCTCGGTCTGAGGTTCTTAATCCGTCCCAAACCCATAATCATACGAGAAAAAGCAGGCCTGAAAGTCTTTTGCCGTTTCTTATCCAATAATCGGTTATTACCTATCTATTAATATTCGGTTAGTCGTTCTCCTTAGTTTCACTTAAAATATAAAACACTTTGACATTCATCGAATTTTTTCATTTTTCCTACATCCGGACTCGACTTTTATGATATGTTACAAAAGGAGGAGGGTTGATAAGAGGCATTTTTCACCCAACACACGCTCAAAAAATAAAAGTTTCTGTTTACGACTATTTTTAAATGCATTTGTATAGTTAGACTTATATTTTTTATGCAGTGATAGTTACGTGATAAATAAAATAGTAAGAAAAAGCTATTAGTACCCAAACAGAGAGTGCTTTACCTTATTTTTATTATTTCGTAAGAACGTAAAAAAACGGTCTTCTTTTTTCAATTTAAATTAATGTTTCTGAAACAAGCGCTCCTTGAACCGTATTTATTTTGAGTCTCAGTTATACTACTCTTAATAAAATTTTACTTGAGTAAGTACTAATTTATTTTGTAGACTGTGCGCATCTATGCTATACCGAAAAATAAACTCTGGCGTATCGTTGCGTGCAAAGCGATCGTGTTCATGCATATTTTTCCGTATAGCATAGATGCGCACAGTGAACCAAAATTAATTAGTACTCTCATAAAAGATTATTATGAATCACACTTCATTGACACTAAAAATTTATATGGTTCATGGAGCGCTAGTTTCAAAATTAACAACCTAAATAAAACACCAATAATTTACACAAAAGATGAAACGCTCTCTATTTAGGCAATAATTACTTTGAATTACTATAATATTATGAAGTAAATGTCACTGAATAAAAAAATATACATCTTTACCTATAAAAATGCATTTAAAAATGGTCGGAAACAAAAACTCATTTCTTCAGATGGTGTTAGGTGAAAAATGCCTTTTAACAACCCTCCACCTTTGCTATAAACAAGTATAACAAACTTAACAGATTACAAAAAAAAATTAAAATCTAGACAAGGAAAGGGTATAATAAAAATGAAAGGAATATAGGGAAATTGGTAACAAAGTATAAGTATAATACTCGTAAAGAACGAGGTGAATAGGTTCAGTTTGTTTGAAGAATCGTCACAACTTTCTAAACATTGTGGGACGATAAGTGTGACAATATAACTAAAATTGATACTGTTACCAACGTAGTTGTAAGAAAACGGAGAACATTTTCAATACAAAACAATATCAGTGTATTGAATTTGTAAACTACACTTTCCACAAGAATAAAATATAGTTACACTTAAAAACTGCTTTAACATGTTATAGTAAAATTGGGATTGCAATTTAAAATACCAAACTCGTCTCCTATGTTGTTTCACTGGGACAAAGCGGAAATTCTAACTTACTCGTAGAAGCGTTCATTGCGTATCTTAACAAATTAAAAATAACTGCATTTTAATATATTATGATTTTTTTAAATTTAAGAATCCAAATTTTATTTTATTTATTGGCATCACCAAAATAACAGACACAGGGAATTTACATATTGTATTTAAGTGATGCACAACAACCACTACTATAATAAAACATTTGATTTTAGAACACATAAGATGAATTTAATTAGATAAAATGTCAAACGAAAAATCTGGATTAGGATTACGTTAGTACTCGTAATGATACAGAAGTAGAAATCTTGTTATATAATAACATACCTTTTGGTAACCTGCTGGCAGAAATATCAATTAAAATAAGCAGTGTCTGTGTTTGCACAAATTTTCAAATAATCTATCTTTTTCTGGTACATATGTGAACATTAGTTATAAAATAAATAAATACATAATATATTATGCTAAAACATGAGTATATACATAAGTGCAAGATATTTTATGTTTTGCCTTAAGAGCGTACAAAATATTTATAATCGAGTATAAATGAAAGTCATAAAACCATTTACTCATACAAGCAATACCACTTAAAAACAACATTTTACGAGCAAAAAAAATTGAAGTGCTTAATAACCATTTTTTACGTACATTAAAATCATAAAAATAACAATGAATACCGTCAAAATATTTCGTGCAAGTCAGGTTGTTAGTCTATCAGTAAAAAATTCGTTACCACTGTAATAGCTTTCTCTAATAAAACCTTTTCCAACCTAATTCATAATTTTGCGGTTGCATCTTCCCTTCAATTTTGTTTATATATGTATAGTGATAATTTCTCGGTCGGGAGTGCTCCCATTTGTACCAATTAGAGTAATAAGCCGTCGCCCACGTTTAGCTGAAGATTATTCTGATTGATGCAGTGCTAGAAGTGGAAATATATTCCACTTGTAGCACTCCATCAAACAGAATATTCAATTCCACAACATTTTTATTTTATTACTTTTAATATAAATTGCCTGTCACAGTTCATTTTATACGTAGGTAAAAAAAACCAAATAAACCAAAAAAAAAAACAAAAACCAAACATAAACCAAATTGAAGGGAAGATGCAATCGCAAAAGTATGAAATAGGTTGAAGTAGGTTTTAATGAAGAAAACTTATTACAGCAGTAACGAATTTTTGACTGATAAATATACACAATCTGACTTGTATGAAATATTTGGACAATTTTCGTTGTTACTTTTTTTACTATGATTATGATGTATGTTACAAATAATTTTTGTCATAAAGCACTTCAGAATTTTTGGCCCATTAATTGTTGTTTTTAAGAATACTTATAAAATATTCACTCTTACAAGCCATAGCTTGGAAGCAAACATAACAGTTTTTCAACTGAATATTTTAATGGTAGATTATGTGACTAGGGGATAAGCAGTGCCTTAAAGTCGCGGTCGGCAAATTTGAATTTCGAACGAAATGAAGTTGCTTATGTTAAGTTTAAATTCCAAACATTAGTGAGGGATTTATAAAGTTATATAACCGTGAGCGCCGGCTTATTACTCTGATTGGCACAAATGGAAGCACTCCCAACCGGGAAATTATCACTAAATAGTATTTGAGTTCAGTGAGACGTTATTACCTGCAAACTCGGTCGGCCACTTTTGCACTTAACGTCATCAACTGTAAGATTACATTATATTTTATATTACGTCTCTGACCGCTATTAAATTTAATGCCATCGGAATTTTGTAGATGGCAGAGCTCATTGAATCACGGCGTGTTTAGGGGCTGGTTTTTCACTTTATTTACAGGGATAACAAACAGTAGTATTATGTTACAATGATATCGGCACTTAGTAGTAACTTATACTAACGATATTATCTACAAATTATTTTACTCAATTGCTGGCTATTAAAAGACAATTTCGATTAAATGTAATTATTAAGTTGGAGAAGAAAGATAAGTTTACAATTAAAATAAAATACTTGTTTTATATGAACTCTGTATTTAGTTAGGCGATTCAATCATCAACATGCATATCCTTAATCGATCACTTGCTGAGGATATTGTGACCAAATATTTGCCATGCCGCCATCAAGATTAATTAGTAGCATACATACATGTATACACATATTCCGCTTACTCTATAGCAGCTAATCAAGCCAGTTCAAATAAAGGTACCTAATAAAATCCAAAGGGATCAATAATTTTAGTAGAATACAAAATGAAACAACCCTATAGTAATGCAAAGCATAATCTTACTGAAAGAAATGAGCACAACAATGTGTAGATAGATGATCCATTGTTCATTCAGGGTCTTGAACATGTATTTTTGTATCTTTGAAACGATTGTTGAAAATACAAAGCACATAATAAAAAGGGCTTTTACTGAATCATTTTTGAGTATAAGCAGATCTTTAATTATGCCGAACTTGCTAAACTCGATAGGTGCTTAGGTACTTGATACAAATTTTGTTCTTCTGTCTACAAGATTTGGCACACCACAGGTTGTGAAGCATTGAAAATAATCTGAAACCGGTATGTTGCGAGATTGAAATATTTCCGAGCTCATATTTCAGTAATAAGGTTTTCTGTCGGAGACCGGCCGCAGCGCGCAGTGCAAAATTAAACTGACCAATGGCACGCTTCTGTTACTAAATGAGAGTTTGTTTACCCTGCGAGAGAATTCATTCCCTCTACTCTCTATGTAGTAGGTATATAAAATATCACACACACGCTCGCTTATATTTAATAGGTCACATAAAATCATATGGGTAGAAATGTAAGGTACAAGACTGTTTTTACTTCTTTTGTTCTCTTTCATTCTATCGATGCTAGAATAAGGGAACTTGCATTATCCTTTATAAATAAAATGTATACAATTTGTAACGACTGGGTCAATTAGCTTATAGTTTTTATTGTTCACAATAATACAAGTAACATTCAATGTAAAACGAACGATCCGACTTTGCCCAGTTATATTACTATAAAATATATAGGTTTAGGGTTAATCTGGATATTGTATAGGCTTTATCTGGATATTGTCAAATATTCTCTAACTTACAAAATTTGCAATTATTCTTTTTATAATAATGTACACATATTATTTGAATATAGTTTTATAAACTATAAAGTTTAGTTTGATATATTTAGTTTAAAGTTATCGTTGATGATCATTTTGAGTTGAGATGATTTTGGATTGACTTGGAATCATAAGTTTAAAATATAAAATTTATATTTGAGGCATATTATTCTTTTACGAAATTACTTATTATTTTATTTCTTGGGTTTTGTTTTTTCTTTCTTTTCACCATATGTATCAACAAAAGGTCTATTATGTTGAATACAGAACAATAATAATGCGTATAAAAAGCAAAGCCAATCAAAATTAACAGGCTTTAAAACAATAGAGTCAAACAAACCAAGTCACTTAATATTTTTGGTATTAAAAAACACGAAGCTTCACTGTTTTCCTTTACTACTTACTGTAGGAACCAAAGCCGTGAATAAATGCAAAAAATAGTGAAGGTTCGGAAATAGCGGGGTTGTGCCAACGGACAGGTTTTAGTCACTCAAAGTCGGACACTCCCTCTCGCTCCACCCAGTATACGAGAAATTATTCAACGACGTCCAATCGAAAAAACAAAAATATTGAAGATATTTCTTTTTTCCATATTCTAAAACGATGAAATGTAGATCGATACCAAAGCCTAAATATTTCCAGATACTAGGCCAAACTGGTGCATTATTTATTTGAACAGTTTTAGATAAAAAATAACGGTCTATTTTTTTGATTCAAGTTTAATTCGTTTGAAAGAAACAAGATTTAATAGCGGACATGAAATCAATATAAGAACTACTTTATAAGTGGCCTTACCTACTACGGTATACTTTAAAACTGGGTAAGATTTATTACTTTTAGAAATACAACATAAATGGGAAGAATAATTTACAAAAGAAAACGCTTCTGTGAAAATCTGTACCACGCAGTAAGTGTAGCGAGGGTTACTACACTTGCTAATGACAATATTCCACGATGTTAGGAAGGTCTAAAGCCTAAAATAGAACAATACAAGAATTATTACCACGGAGGACTTAACCATATTATTAAGGCTTCGTTCATATACCGCTTAATAAATTCGGTTTTTCGATGAGGTAGATAAAAAAAAGGTAGATTAATTTGCAGTACATGTAACGATGACGAGGACACATATCATATTTTAATGAGATATGTCCGAAATCAATCGCTAAGAATACAAAGAAAAGAATACATCGTTTCAGATAAAATAATCACTATACTATTTTATATGGTCAAGTTTGCTCAGAAAAACCGACCCAAAACCTAACTGTATTTTGCTTTATTTAACTATTATATTGTATACCAATAGAGTGACATATTTGCACTAGCGAAAAAGCTCATTAAATAAAGATTTAAATAAAAGAATCGGCCCCAATTATTCAAATATAGAAACATAAACCAAAGCTAACATTTAAAATATCCAATGATGTACTAGACAGATACAAATTGTACCTAACGCAAAACCTACAGCGGCAACAAAACCAATTTCAAACGAAAACCACATTCGTTTCAATACAGAATGCATCACCATTAAAACTCGCAATCCGTTAAAGCGACAATTTTAATTACGATTGGTTCGAAACCTGAAAATTCGGAGCAGTAACAATCGTAAATCTGAAACGATGATTGAAAATTGATTATGAATGTTCGGTCCGATGGGCTCGTAGGCAGCCACCTGTCATAATGTACCATTGATACGGCCATGATATGAAGCCAAAATATGCACATTCGAATTTTCGGACCTGTCCATCCGTTAAGTATTTTCCAACTACAAAAGCTCAATTTTCTGAATGCATTTTGCTTTGACTAACGAAGGCTTAAGTTTCATGTCCAGATCACTACTACACAATAGCCGTAGGCTGATGATATAAACTTAAATATTATAGAATAGAGGAATAAAATCCATAAGTGGTTTGAGATAAGGAAAATGAACAAGTGAATGTTTTCTTGATATGAAAACTTATGAGTTAGGTGTGGTTTAGATCCAATGGCTTAGTGATACAATAACGGACGATTACAGCCCACTAGCTCTCAGAGAGAGGGCCTAAGTCCTAGCAGTTGACGAATTCTATCCCTGGTAGGACTATATTAGAGTAAAATTATTGTGGTACGAGCGAATCGAAAATGCTCAGCAATTCTCCAAATCCAAAAGGAAACACAGTTGTTTAAATATATTTTAAACTTAATGTGTACTTAATGCGGCAATAAGAATTTTGATTTATCTAAGTATTCAGTAAGATATTTTTAGAGCGTAAACTTCTACACAAAGAAGAATCATTAAAAATTACATACACATCTCCAAAGAACTGAGTATGATGTGATGAAAAAAGATTTAGATGAATCTAGATATTATTAAAGAACCAGACGTAACCAGGAATCTTAGAAGATAAAAAAGTACGATAATCAAAACAAGGAACGTTAAAAGTTTGTGTGATCCCACCTCGCCAGATGCAAAATGATTTTCAAATTTTCATGTAGAAAGGAAATGCTGTGGCATATAATATTCTAGGAATTTCAAGCAAACTTGGAAAAGCGGTAAAAGCTGACTGCATTCCTGCATTCTCACATAACTGGCAGGTACACGAGATTTTCCTCACTTTTCTTATGCCTGATATTTCACCCAGAATCTGTATAATCTTGAAAGATAATTCAAAGTTTATTAAATATATCTTACATGAACTGAGCGCAGATCTCGGTTAACGGGATCATGTTACAAAATTGGGCCAAATATTTTGTTTCGTCTTGGTCTTACACGAATACTTCGACGCTTTGGAACGACGATATCAGGTTTCCTATATTATAATAAACGAACATTGTTGTAATTGCGCTTTGGTTTTTTGAACGATTGGTTTGGAATAGCATTGAGTGAGTCGACGTCAGAAATCGAATTGAGTAGTTGATGTTTTGATAGGATAAATTACCAATATGGAACAAAAAGGCAAAATCAACATTCTTGATTGCAATTGAAATCAAGACCATATCAAGGGATTAGGGATAGCGGTAAGTTTACAGATCTAGGGCGACTTCTTAATGATAAGTAGAGCTAGAACCTTAGTTCTATAGAACTATATTGACTTATCAATATAGTTTAGTATAAGTACACTATTTTTATTATCCTGGTTACGTCAATGCTTGTAAGAATCGGTTTTTATTGTATTGTGACGACAGATATGTACCTAATTGATATAATGAAGAAAATAGAGTTCAGATACAGCGCAAATTGAAATCAATTACGACGCTATTTATTTTCCTTCGACACTACACAATGAAAACCGCTAACAAATAGTTTTAGATAATAGGTAATGCAGCCAGCGAATTTCGATTAAGCGACTGATCACTCGGCGTACCTAGAATAAATTAAATTGCATACTGATCACTCGGCGTACCTAGAATAAATTAAATTGCATCCTGATCACTCGGCGTACCTAGAATAAATTAAATTGCATAGTGAAAGTATTTGTTTTGTCAAGTGATAGAATTAGTTGCATTGGTAGTGTCTAACATCCATGGCACAAGTGCCGGGAAGCTAAACATTTAAGTTTCTAGGCCCGTCGGCTGCGCCATCATTCTCGCAGCTGCCTCAACGCATGGGCCGGCCACTGAGACCTTTCCGCAGCGATTACATCATGCCTAGGATGTTGATGCCCAACCCGATAAACGTACAGTATGATGACAACCTTCGCGCCGTCGCACCTACAGAACAAGACTGGCTGAGTAAGGTACGTACTCAAATGAAGAAGGATCTCAATACAACACTTACAAGAGACACTAAGGGTGTTTTTAATATCGTGCGGATTTCATCACGCATGCGGATTGCCCCGCATGCAGAATTTCAATATGCATAGAAACGCATTCCGTGTGCGTATTCCACGCAATGTAATAAATACTTTATGAAACGGTCATTTGCGGGCGTGCGGAGCAATCCCGCATTCGTGATCAGAACCGCACGATATTAAGGGTATTTTTAATATCATGAAAATAACTGACTTCACTAAAAAACCTTTAAAACGATCAAAATAACTTAAGTTTCGGAAGTCGGTGTTTCTCGATTTTGTTTGTTTCTTATTTAGCACTGACTTCTGAAATTAAAGTTATTTTGTTCGTTTTAGTGTTTTTTTTTTTTGTGAAGTCCGTTTACTAATCTTTTTTTAAGTTTTTTATTTTACGCTTTTTAGTTTCGATACACTTAAAGAGTACTTTTTTTTCATGACAATTCCAATTAACCCAAACACACATTACATTGTTACATCTTCCACCTTCCGGCTCCATCATTAGATCAGTTCGATAGTACCTTATAGACAAAGTGCATCTCATGACAATTCTAATAAGCCCAAACACGACTAGCATACAATGATTAATTACGGAGTTCCAGTGACTATCTTCCGGCTCCATCATCATCATCAGATCACCATCGATGATACCATTTTCAACATTCAGAACTATTCATTGATTTGTATTGTCATAGTCGCTTAACTATGTTCATTTAAATATCTATGTGAGTATGAAGTTCCTTTGGCCATTTTAGGTATTTTTCACCAAATTCCACTTCATCAAATGTCACTTTTTGACTGTAAGTGCTAAGTCTTCAATGAAATTATCAAAATAATCATATGGTTGCCTATAATATTTGAGGAGTTCCCTCGATGTCTCATGGACCCCATTATCAGAACTGGGTTTAAAAAAAACAATCTAGAAGCATATCTTGAAAGGGAAACAAAATGCAATTAGGTCCATAAACGACGAAGTTTTGAGGTAACAAAAAAAAATACAACCGAAAAGAGAACCTCCACCTTTTTTTTGGAAGTCGGTTAAAAAGGACATTTGTGGGAGTTGCGCATGAAACCCATACGATATTAAAAACACCCTAATAGGTATAAGGATAGGTACAATCATTGGACGCAACGTCAATACGGAAATTCGCTTTAGTTAAATCAGTTGCACAACATTTTATCTTTGACCGCAGCTTATCATAGCACATCAGTTGCCAGTGACGATACTATGCTACATGTAGCAGTAGCTCGGAGCCCATTGTTGACGGTCACAATTACTCGACGCTTCGTCGCCTGTTCATTGATCAAGTTCCGTGATGAAACCATATCAACGTATACGCTAGGGCTAGCCCAAACGCGACGCTATTTAATAACTAGAGGGGTAAATTTTGTAAAGGGTTAACAAAATTGTCAATCACATAACTAGGGTGTTTTGATTAAACTTATTATCACAAACACATATTTTTTCATTTATATCTCCTTATTCTTTAAATACAGAAAATACAGTCCATTTACTGTTAACTACAGGGTATAGGTAAGTATCTACTAAATAAATTAAAACCAATATTTACAGTCCATGAAATAGAACTGTAAATACTCGTATTTGCACGCCAGATTAGTTTTATTTATCAAACGAAAACAGGGCTTTCAGCAAATTGAAATGTCTGTTAGTAATATCGAAATAACATTTCTTTTACTAAATGTAAATGAAAGGATTTTCAATACTATTAATGAAAGGATGTTCACTGCTTTTTATGTAGTTTTTTTCTGTTTATCAGTCGGTCTGCCTGTTTGTTTGTTGGTTTGTTTTTACAAGGACTAACTTAGGCTACTCATTTTAACGCGGAAACAGGACTTTAAACGATGTAACAAAATTTGACGTGATTTTCGATTTAATTTTCAACTTAATTCCCTCAGAATTAAGATCTCCGAAAAAAAGAAAGTAATGTTCTTAAACTCTATGCGAACTGAGACTCCGGTAAAAGCTAGTTTGTGACTTAGATAATATTAACTTCCAAGTGTAAATACCATTGGTGTCGCGAAAAGGACAAATGTTGTTAACGGTGTTCAATATAAAATTAGCTATCCAACACTTGTCTTGCGACCCTCGTGTGAGAATTCCCCGCAGACGATAGCCGTTGTGATAAAAGTTTATTTCAAGCTTCGAAGGGCTTAGTCAGGGTCATTTTATGAGTCTCTAAGAATCTGCAACGTGGTCATAACGCAAAGGGCAGATAGGTGACAAAAAAGACTATCATTTACTTATTTATTGACTTAATCATTTTTCCATACGTGTTAAAAGGGTTTTTAATTTTCAGAAAACAATACCAAGGTAAAATTACAACACTAGTATTTGTGGTTAAATTTCAAAACTATAAAACTATTACAACCGTTACCTTATATAGGACGACCTTTGTGTGAATCTTTAAAAAGGATTTTTTTATACAAGTGGATAAAGTTTGTCTAATGACGTTTTTCAATACACTTACAAAGAAATGCTGTCTCTGAAAGTGCGTAATTTTGTTCATTTAGTACTGACGATTATTTTCGGGTCGCTTAGCGCCTAGCCCGACACGATAAATACAATACATTGTGGTGGGGCAAACTTGCGTAATTTTTCCCACCAATGCAGAAAACAGTAAAATCCGTGCCAAAAACCAATAGGGATAGGAGCGGATTTCGAGTAACCGTGTCGAAAATTTTTTTTTTTTTTAATTCGGAAATGATAAGATTTATTTCTGTTGTACACGGAGCCCGGAGCACATCGTGTAGTTGAAGTTTTTCGGAACTAATTGTTTTTTTCGGGCTCTGCATTATCGCTTGAGATAATTGCAGATAGAGGCTTAGGCTTTAGGCGATTCTAGGATAGTAAGTCTGTGGTCAAAATGGAAACAAATGATAAAACTAAAATAATTATATGAGAGCAACTTTCAAATGCGTAATTACTACTTGAGGTACGACTAGCTTGTAAGTGCTAGCAGTACTTAGGTCTGAGACCTGGCTAATAGTGCTCACTCAGGTTTCAGATTCAGCAATTTTCAGTAACCGGAACAGAGCAATCCCAGGTGATTAACAATTGTGCGCCCCAGACAATTAAGCCACAATTATCATGCCCTGACTAGTTTTCCTATTGTAAAACTAAATGCTGTTCTTGAGTATGCCTGGCCTGACTTGGAAACAATTTTTAAAACAGTGTGATTAAAATCTTTACGATAGTCAACATTGCGATATAATTTAGAACGGACAATTCGGGAAAATCAAAAGTGTTATTTATTTTTCAATACACTTACTCGATAACAGGCTCTTATCAATCTACGATTAGGTCCAACATGCCAATCTTGTTTTTTTTTATTTTTTAAAGCAAAGATGCAGATATTTTTGAGATCTTAATATTTAATTTTTTTAAATATTGTGTTTACGAATATCATATCAAATAAATATGATTATTAACGCCATAATTTGAAGAAATTAACATTTATCTGCTTTCTAAATTCAAAAATATTTGAATTTCTAATTTTTGATATTTGGATGTTTAACGGATTGATAAAAGGTATCAATCCGTTATACATCCAAATATCAAATATGCTTCTCCTTCAAACAATAAAGAAAAAAAACACAAGGGAAAAAAGTTTATAAAATAATATTAGCTATCCTATTAATTTGTGTTTGTGAAAAAGAAGTCGAATTTAAGATTTGAAGAGGATTCTTTAGATGTTACGCTGCCAGATATTGTGATTGAGGTAAAAAATACCTACTCACCTGTTGCTGCCATCTACATCAAAACTAATATATATTGCAACTTTGGAAAATTTACTTCAATAAGTACAAAATGAACATGCGTCGTATTTAAAAAAAAAAGTATTTCTTCGTAAGTCTGTTGAAAAAAGTCGTTTGACACACGTGCAGGAACCGCAGCTCTCGGCTCCATAACACACTTGTCTACGGCTCGTGCGAATTTCCCCTCGACTGCAATGACAAACTTTCTGTACTTGAACCAAAATATACAATAAACATGGAAAAGACTGTCAGGTCCAATAATATTACTAAAAAAAATAACTAATAGTAAGTAGATTATGTAATGTTAGTGATTACAGTCGAGGCGCTATTTAGACGCGAGCCGTGGCGAGAGTCTTAAGAGAGCCGAGAACGGTAATCATTAATTACTCACGTGTATGGTGTTTTTCAATATAGTGTTTTTCATCATTAATTACTCACGTGTATGGTTTTAAGGTGTTTTTCAATACACTAGTGAAGAAAATAACAGTAAAACTAGTTTTTTTTTGTGACATGGCGGTAAAAATCTGATTTCACAATATTTTTTTTATTTACCCTTAGAAGGCTAAGGTATTTTTATTGCCTAGTCTTAAATTTATGTTTTTTGCGTGAAAAGTTTTGTCTTCCATAGTGACAATGGAATACGCGTCTAACATTTAGTATACTATTTAATGTTATTTAATTAACCATTAAGCCACTGAAATTCACTCCAATAAATCAAGCCAAAAACCGCTCGCATCTTAAAATGGCGGCCAATGACCACAATAAAAAAAAAATATTTGAATGTAGGTACGATTTATTTACTAAAAGTTTTTTTTTATAAATCGTTGGTACAAGTTAAAATGGTCAAAATTGCATGAAATAAGTTAATAAGACACGAAATACGATTGAACGCAATAACTTTGTGAAATTTTTTCGTACCCATTGTTTTGCGAACAAATTGAACAAAAAAGTTTTAACTACATTATAGCAGCGTAATGGTAATCAAAATGTCACAGTTTGGTAACAAGTGACTTAATAATTTTATTTAATTTAGGTAAAGTTCAGTGCAATAATAGTCACTTTCTGAGCAAGAGTATTGAAAACTAATTACGAGCACAATTCAAAACTGTGAAGTATCTTATTCTTACCACGTCAGAAATCAATTCATAGCCACATCAAGGCCTGGGAAACATAGTCATGTGTTGCCAAGGTAGTGTGGTAGTTTTATTCTCGATATCTATTAAATTATAGGCAGGCATCTGAAGGCTGTTGCAATTGGAAGCTACAGGGGAAGTCGTAAGTGGTGGATGATTGATATTTGAGGTCGTGATATTGATTGATTATATTAATTCATGAATCCCCAAGCGACCACCGGTGGCCGCGCATCTATTGTCTTACTATTGTGTCTCTAATTGACGGTATCTGAAGGGTTAAATTCAAAACTGTGAAGCATCTTATTCTCACCACGTCAGGCATAAACTCATAGCCGCGTCATCGCCTGGGAAACATTGTCATATGTTTCCAAGGTAGTATGATAGCTTTGTCCTCGAAATCTAATAGATTATAAGCAGGCATCTGATGGCTGTTGCAATTGGAAGCTACAGGGGAAGCCGTAAGTGGTGGATGATTGATATCGATTGACTATGCTAGGATTAAAACTTCAGCGGTCGAAAGAATTGCAATAAAACTTTATTAATCATAAACAAATATCACATCATCTTTAATATCCATTCATAGTGACCATAGTTATTAACTTTCAAAAACATATTGAATACCCATCAGAATAACTTTGTACAAGCTATTTAGTTTAGTTTATTTAAAACATTAAACTTTGAATCAGGAGAGGGAATGAGACGCGGTCGCCTTCTTTTGCGAAGCAGTGATGCTAGTGAAGGAGATGGCGGTGAGGGAATGGATATCCTCACGCCCCGGCCGTCGTTACTCAGATTCCGACTACCAGCTACGGTAGGTGCAGGCTTGTGGACGATGAGAAATGGGTAGCTTTTTTTTACGATCGGCAAAAATCATCTTATGACAACCCCCGCTCTTGGGTGGAGCGGGAGATAGTGTCAGACTCTTACTGACTAAAAACCCCACCCCGTTCCTTCTAGCCTTCATACCGGGGCTCGAGTTCCTTTCGGATAACCCTGGCCCCAGTAGGCTTCGACCCAGCTAGGCCCCTCCTGTTGCTGACAACCTCCTTGAGGCGCGCGGGAACAGTGCGCGCCGTCAACTTCTTGGGCTCGGTCCGGACAGTTACCGGACGGTCGGACAGCGAGCTACCCATGGCTCGCCGTCCGCAAGCCCGCGTCTACGGTGGCCGGAAATACGGTGGCGGCGAGGGCGCCGTTGCCTGATGCGGTCGGCCTCCTCCTTTGCTAGCATTACTGCTTCGCAGAAGGAGACGACCGCACAGGCTTGTGGACGATGAGAAACAGGTAGCTCACAGTTCTTTCATTTGGTAACTGTCCGGACCGAACCGAAGTGGTTAACAACACGTAGTGTTCCACGCGCACCTCAAAGATATATCAACAAAACCATAGGGACCCAGTAGGCCCGAAGTCCAGTAGGGACCCAGCAGGAATTGGAATTGCAATTCCTTGCCGGAGTCTGTGTTTCCTGACAGCTACAACCCGGGAATCTTTAAGTCGAGAGTGAATAGGTTTCTTCTAGGTAAACGCGTTCCATCGTCGACCGCATCGTCGCTTTCCATCAGGTGAGATAGCGGTCAAGCGCAAACCTATCAACAATAAAAAAGGCCGATATCCAGTAGGGACCCAGGAGGGCGCATACCCACTAGAGCCACATGGAATTTCTATGGAATTTCTACTCCACCGGCCGGGAGAAGTTATGATTTCTCACCTCAAATAAAACCTACCCATCTGAATCTATATTTGTGTTTTATATAACAACAAGCAAATAGGTTATGTTATACCACATAACCTATTTGCACTTGACGACGCATGGGGAAGGATACGTGTAATTTATTCACTACATTAGTTATGGTGTAACACAGTTTACTAACAAGCTTAAAGGCCGCTAGTTCTCCCAATATTATTAAAACTTCGTTTTACGAATCCTTATATCACCGTGACTGCACGGTGACACCACCCCCTGCGTTTTATTAACCACCTCCCCCATCCCCCCATCAAAACAGGGAGGAATCTGGGTTGCCAGCCGTAATATCAATAGTTTATGGACTCGTTCAAAAGGTGCTTGCTCAATGCACTAGTACCTGAACGCAGCGAATCACTCGACCATAGATTTCAGTATGAAACGTGACCGTGTGTTCCGTTATGACTGTAGAGAATATAGATGAGTTGGGACGAGATGAATCGACTAAAGTTAGATACTACTTTTTGGGGCAGTAAGTGGAGGATTTAAATAAATCCACTTAACGTTGGTTATTTCTTAAACATTCAAATAAGGATTTGATTAGAATTTGACCATCGCGTTTACGGTAAGAAATATATCATAGAGAAGTACTTAAAAAATGCTATGGAGTAGAACTGTATGTCCTTTGCCTAAGTTCAGGGTTGCCAGATGAATTAAAGGAAATAAGAAAATAGTGTAATTACACTTTTCACGCTTCTGAAGCGTAAATCCGAGATGTATTCTCGTTACTAGCTCTTAGTACACAAAAAGAATAATAATGGTACTATTTCTTAGTATTCTTTGAGCATCATTTTACTACTTAAAGTTGAGCGTTCATTCAAGAAACTTTAGTTCATGCTTTTCCCAGCAACAGTGCACCGCTTTCAAACTACTGCTCAAGATCACACTCCGCTTTTCAACGAAATTAAATTACAGTCCAAGTAAAGTGGGTCGATCCATGAATAAATTGAAAAGATCAATATCTATTGGGCAGATTCCGCGCCGACTGTCCTCAATACAAATAGCACTTCACCTGCAGCCATATATTAAAAATATATTCTTTACCGAGTATTAATAAAACCTTGCTTCAATAAATATTTGTATTAACATGACTAAAAAGAGAAACGCCATGGACACTTCATGGAGTTTCTTACACAGTTTTCTCCATGGATATCTAAGCTTTAGAATATCATAATACCGACTAACTGACTACTTAACATTTTAAAGGTAAATGTAAACGGTTTATCTGAAATAAAATGCTTTGAATCTTTAACTGAATCCAAAACACCTGTTAAAAGATAAATTGAAATTATTTACATCGAGCCGTAAGTTGCAAGTGAACAAAATGCAGTTGGCAAGCCAGACAAGAATAGCCACCCCGTAAATAATGGCAACACTTGACGTTTACATCATAATATTTACAGGGTTAGGTTAGGTTAGAAAATTTCGAATAACAAAGTACATTAGTGCGTTCGGATTACCTATTTACAATAAAATACTGTTTCTCTTTTCATATTTTATAAGAGTTATAAAATCTGACACAATTTTTACAAACTGAGCCAATGTCAGCTATCACTTGACCCGTGAAATAAACAATTTAAATAAACTAAGTATAAAAGAAATAATAATTAGACTTATGAAACTCGTAGACCCTCGACCAGTTTCCAAGTAATGTTCAACTGTTATGTAAAGTGTAAATTCCTTCGCAGGTTATTTTAGCCAAATTGAATTGCTGTTGATTAAATTAATAAGAAATCGAAGCTATTCTAATAAACTAATAACATTAAACTATGTTGAGGTTAAATATATTAAACAAGAAATTCGCGCTACGGAAAACTGCTACGAGTTACGAAGACTATTCAATTAATATCCGTAGCCTGTGCTACGAGGACGCTACGAAAATCGATTTTATAATGTTGCATCGCCCGAAGATAATTAATGGCTACGGTGATACAACGAATAACTTTATATACGTACAATCAAATATGTGATGAAAGGCAATATGCATAAGGTTGAAAATGATATTCTGTTTTGACGTAATTACAAAATGGTAAGCTCATTTTTAATTATCCGTTTTATTTAGTTATGGCTCTGTCCAGTAGTAATTTATACTGACACAAAATAGGTATGGACTTACCAATACGAAATAGCCAATTTACAAGAGTAGAATCGTGTGCAAAGGTAGAAAAAGCTTTATGTGATCCATCATATTTTCGTAGACAGTGCTGCGACAAGACATCGCCGCGTATACGAAGAAAAAGTTCGCTAAAAGCTTCGTAGCTGAGAGCGACGGTCAAAGTCTTTGATATCACATCACTTTGAAATAGAAAATACATATTAAAGTTTATCAAGGCAAAGTTGCTTTTCTAATTGAGTCGTGGACTTTATTGCAGATATCATTATTGTAATAGCGGTGTTTAACGTAATGCGCCCTCGGTCCTAACGTCATAACGTCTTCTTTGAACAACAAACCTTGACTTTTCTCATTTTATAGTCAAGATTAACTGTCCTCAAGGCTTGACATTTATTTACAAGTTCGATCTGATCCGAGTTAGTCGTTTGATAGAATAGTTCTGATATTGCAGTCGCAATTAAAGCGATACTAAGCTATAGATCATAAACTATATCTAAAACTAGCTATACGCAAAAAAAAAACTATAATTAATTAAACGACAATTAAACAGATAATCCATAAGCTTGTTGTCGCTTGCAGCCTGTTCATATTGCCGAATTGTTTTGTTAATGTAATCTCTGTGGACCACTAACCAATCTAATAAGAAATCAGTCAGCGGACAAACTAATCAACAGACCCGACCAACGGGCTACTTGTAACGTAGCTCTGGTTTTTCTGTTTAGAGACTCAATAAAATGACCAACTAAATTAAAGTTAGATTCCTATTTGCTGGTAAACAAACCAAGCAAATAACAGACATAACATATTAATAAAGACAGAATTTATCAAAAGAAGCTACTATGTCCTTTAAATTAAACTGTCAAAAGTAATTGCCCCTCACTGTTGCATGGACGACCTGTTATGGGGGACCTGAGTGTCTCTAACTATAGGGCAGCGATACATATCACTTTAATGTGACAGTTCCTACAGCCATCGCTGGTATTAATAATAATCATCTAATTTATTGTAGCATGAACCTCGAGGCTTCGACCCTCGGCTATCCTTTCCTGTCGGAAAATAAAGGCCTTTATTATTGATAACTTACCTTCAATAGAAAGCAAATACTGGGAAATGGTTGCAATTACGGTGATATCCAATTCAATGCTTTTGTTTTTATACTGCATTTACAATTTTCTAGACCGAAGAAAAAATAGATGGATTGTGTGAGGAGTGATATTAAAAAAGGGAGTTATTGATAGTTTGACAGGTGACAGGACAGAATGGAAGAAAAAAACGTGTTGCGCCGGCCCCAAATAATTGTTGTTAGAAAAATTTTAATGTCTATGAATTACTGGCAGCTTAAATTTTATGGTACTTAAAAAGATGTTCTTAGTTTGAATTCAAATAGTGAAGGCAAAAGGCTTGTAGGAAAATTTTACATTACACAGTTTGGTTTTGCGAATTCTTAAGCAAGGATGTAATTTTTATAGTAGTGTTATTTGAGAGAGATATTATGTAGAAGTATTAAAGGAGTGAGTTTAAGATGTGATATATGTTTTTACTGGATCCCAAATATAAGAATAACCTGTGGGGCGGTTTTTTCAATAAGAGTAATATGGGATAAGGGCAGGAAGAAGAAGATACAATTTTCTAGGTATCTATATATACTAATAGAAGAAACTGACTGACTGACTGAAACTACTGGGATTAGGAGCTTGAAATTTCGCACAAGGTTTCCTTTTATGTCGTAGGCGAGCACTAAGAGAGGGTTTCCCAAAAATTCACTGCCTAAGGAGATGAGATGAGGGTTCAAATTTAGTATGGAGAAACCTACTTTTACGTGGGAGAAGGTGCTGGCAGAAGCTAGCTACCTATCATTTCAAATATTTCCGTCATCTATTCTTTATAAAAAAAATCTTATCTCCCTCAGTCTAATGTATAAAAGGAGAAAATCATTGACTGACAATTCAACGTATTACACAAGGCTTCCTTTTATGAGGTAAGCGAGCATTAAGAAGGGATTTTTGTAAATTAAATCTACAAGATGAAAAAGGGGATTGTCGTTTTTTGCAAAATATTATTCCGCGTACTATTATATTTGAAAGTTAGCTCAAATAGTAAAGTCCGGTAATAAAAAAAGATTGACATTATTTATTTTTCAAAACTGCCTTGAAAATTTAGAATCTTTAAGATTATGAAGGACTTAAAAGTCCTTAGGGGGTTAAAACCCCAGATAAAGAAGAGGGGTCTTATAAGTTGGACGTGCTTGTGTATCTGTCTGTGGCATCGTAGCGCCTAAGCGAATGGACCGATTTGGATGCGGATTTTTTATTTGAAAGCAAACATTATCGAGAGCTTCATAAATTATATATAAGAAAGATACAATTTATGAAGATCTGTTCAAGTGTACAAGGTCATTAAGTTAGCTTTACAAATAAACACATATGTGACCTAATGTTTGAAATACTCATGTACCATCAAAGACACTTCCGCCTGACCACTGCAAAGTTAATTTTTGCTTGCTTTCGAAACGAAAACTTCATAGGGTTTTGATTTGGTGCCGCGCCGCAGTATTCAAGCGGATTTTTTTTTAAGTGAACAAACAGAAATGATCGCGATTGTACCCACCTGCCGACGCTATCAAACTGGTCTGATGATGGAGGTCGGAGGCTAGAGTCATAACCTTGGAAGGCCTATTAATAAACCCATCCAGTTTCGGCTCATTTAGATTTATCTTAAAAATGTTGAAGTTTTTATAAAAACGTACTCGCGAACTGAATCACTGTCAAGGTGCTGTTGAATTATGAAGGTTCATTTACGTTATGACATTATGATATTATGATAGGCAGGTACACACATTTTAACTTAGGAGTCACCCAAAAAAATATCTCTCAAGACACATCTCACACGTTTAACACTGATTTAATTTCCAAAAGCCGATATGGAATTTTACGCTTTATTTGCTTCGATACAGGAAATCGATCGCATCAACCAAATGGACGAAGATGAGTACTTGACTCCGTTCGAAGAGGAATTCTCTCGTTGGCTTAATAGGGAACCTTACGTCCCACGTCCTTTTGGACCATCACGAACAAGTGAAGCAGCTTTTGTCCCTGAGACCGTAACATCTGTACCAGAAGAGGTTCAACCCTTGCCACCACCGGAGGAAGTCATTCCGGCAAACTCCGTAGCGGCACCCGAGAGTCAGAACCAAGAGTCGTCTACAGCATCACCACTGGCGTTAACTATCAATAAGAAAAAGGCTTTTGCACTGACACCTCGTGATAAGGAATTCTTTGAGCCCGAAGAGAAAATTGTGGCGCAAAGTAAGTTGAAAAACTTTTACGAAACATTTTTTATTCACTTCAGTCTAAGAGGATTGCTAATGACCTTGTTGTGCTCTCGAGAGTAGTTCCCAGTAATGCTCTCTGCCGAGGGCGAACTATTTTATCAGTGCTACATTGACGGATGCTGCACCTTTATTGACTGATATAATCTTATATAGCACCTTTTACTTCACGCCGTCAACAGGAAATTGGAAAGATGGGCAGCCAGTCCCGACTTGAAATGGCTTGATTTCCTTGCAGATTCAAATGTCAAAGTAAATTTTTATAGAAGGGCATAAACTTTATTTCCTTTCGATTTGCAAACTCGTTCTAGTTTTTGAATTTCATGTTGCTTTTAAAAGTAGTTTAGTTTGTTTATATTTTAGTTTGTTTAGATTTTACGATACAGCGTAGGCTGTATTGCTTTTTAATTTGAAATATTTACAGGGTACTTAGGACTTGGCGTTTTAGTTTATGTTAACACACACTGAGTTTGTTTCACTATGGTGCCATTGTTACAGAATCTGAAGGTCCACACGAAGGTGGTGAAGCTGAATCGATGGATGATGCGGTAAACATGATAGAGCTCCAACCTCCTCGCCCGATACGACAAAACCCTAACCTTGGAAGGACGAAGAACCTGGTCGCTGATAATCTGGACCGTCTTAGAACCGGATTGTACGTAATTTAAACATCATTAATAGTTTTGAGAACTTTTGAATTAATTTTCGCCGGCTTTTAGATTAGAAATATGACTTCAAGTATCATTTTCTTCGTACGTTTACAGAAACCGATTGCCATTTACTAGCCAGTAACAGTGGAACAGTTTTTAGTTTTCGTATAGAATATTGACACTAATTGGAACAATCTCTTAAAAAAACACGTTTTCTATCACGCAAATAATCAAATAACCTACTAGACCTGTTCACAATATCAACCGTGTGACAAAAACAAAACAGGAAGTGTTTTGAATATTTCGTGTTTTCAACATAATTATGTATTATAACGACCTAAATAGAACAATAGATACGAGCCTAGCTCTCTTAAATTCTTCTTCTGTTACAATTGGAACAAAGCCTGCCTCGAAGTTTCTGCCGAATGGCACCAGCTGTCGAGGCTGCTCTAAACAAAGTTGTTAAGATATTAGTTACAGTGAAATAGACTAGAATATCAGTGATCGAAATATAAACACTATTGTATAAAATATATATACATATTAAGTGTAAATCGACTATCCCGTATTGTAGAAGTATTTTTAAACATATAAAAAACACTTGTTAAAAGAAATTATAATAAGTGGGCGCTTGTTATAATTGTCATTACCCAGATGTTTCAGTTCTCGTGGACAAACAAAGCCCAGGCTTAATTAAACCATAGGGCTTTCCTAGCTTCAAACAAAAATAAATATTACGTAATAACACATAATGTGTCCAAATGAAAAGGCCGCCGCTTTAAATTGTGGCGCTAAGTAGACTGGTAAATTTTTGTCGATAGAAATATGGACACGTGAACCTACTTAAATGGACACGTGTACCTACATATATGGACACGTGTACAGCCAATTATTTAAGCCTTCATTGTTGTTTCATGAAAAGCTTGATAAAAATGGTTTAGTTCTATAAAATATATATTACAAAATTAAGGTCCCCACTGCGTCTGTCTATATATCTGTTCGCGATAACTCAAAAACTGACGGCTGAAAGGCTTATTATTTTCACCAAATATAGAGTGATTGATGAGGAAAGTTTAAATGAGAGATAATAATAACACATAATAATAATTTCGATTTTTTTTAACACTTGTGTAAAGTTCAGGATCAAACTGTTTGTTCATCGAACAGCTCCACAACAGCTAGATCGATTTATATGTTTTTTTTTTTGTGTAGGTCTAAGAATAGATCGGAGGATATTTTTTGCTCTTCCACCCGTGCTTCTTCCCCCACCGCCATTTTTTTCTTTGACAATTTATTTGGCAGCACGTTTGCCGGGTCAGCTAGTATTTTATATATACCTAGTAGAATTACAACATATTAAAAGCAAACAATTAATGGATTATACGAGACTAACCGCAGACGGGTGTAACGGTTGACCATCTGCATAGTTTCAAAAGGGTGTTATCTCACTTTCAGACAAGAGTAGGTACCTACATAGGTGGCTGTAGTGGGCATCACACTTAATAGCACTTTGACTCGGACAGCGGGAGGTAAAACACTCAAGCAACAGGAAGCAAGATTAGTTCGAACAGGGCAAGTTCGGGGCTGTCGACCTTCGACTTAACGGACTGATAAGTAACATTTTCTTCAGATACGAATTGTAACTTTGCGTGTAACAGAACACCTTTTTGTAAAACTAGCTGGAAAAACCAGACTTATACAGGTTGTCTTTGACATCGACATACTAACAAATACCACGGATCCAGTAGGTAGTATCGACCCCCAATGGTTTTGGGCTACTAAAACGTTCCAAAAAGTTACCATGGCCGTGGGACTCAAAGGACAACTGAAGGAGCACAGGAATCCTCACGCTTCACTCAGAGCGTAATAATTATTTAATGATTTCGCAACTCTATAAAAAGGCTTATTACCTTGTCTTGCGTAAACATTATTTTCTTGAATATCGAAAAGGTGAGGTGAAAAAAAACGCGACAGGTTGCAAATTAAATGGTGATATTAGTTGCGTCTCTATATTGTAGCAATTCTATTTCACCATGGCTGGTTGGTTTTGGACTTTTGTGTATTTATTTATTTCATTTAAATAGAACGGCCAAAGCCAATTACACTATTTAAACACACATAGAACATACAAAAAACAAAACAACAAAACATAAAACAATAATAGAACATTAAAATTAACACAGACAAGTTACATGTCGCGCAGGACTTTAGGTGTAGATAGACTTATTTAATAAAAATGTAGACACAGTCATGCAGTCATCTCACAGAATTTCATACATTCTGACAGTATCGTCTTCCATTCTTCCGCAAACATATCAAAATCTGTGTTCTTGTCAAGGAGAGCATTAAGCATAGAAAGTGTCCGCGGTATGGGCGATTCGGAGTGTGCAACTGTACGACACGTCGGAACTGCCAGGAGCCGATGTTTCCTGCCACGGTTGTAGTTGTTAGGCACATACAAGTTACAGTGTAGTTTTTTTCTATGTACAAAAGCAGTGGTTTAATGGTAATGGCCCCGAGTGACAATTGTAGGTCGCAGTTTCAGACCCCCACACACAGGTCAGGCACATTACTTTGTGTAATTTATTTAATCACTACTGCTCTCAAAACGGTGTAGGAGCACATCGTAAGTCAATGTCCTAGAACGAAAAATTCGAAGACATTTGACATCCACCAATTCGAGCTAAGACTGATTATTGATTATTACTGATTTTCTTTGACACCGAGCTCTCTAGTACGAGTTAGTTTTACTTTAACGCAGTCGACATGTCATAATATTCGGAGCGAAAAGCTCTAAAACCAATCAGCAGGCCTAGCCAAGTTTCATTTCGATTTTCTTTCGTCAATCGCCTCGAGTCGGTAACGCCTCCGATACCTTTGTACTCACTACGTAACTGAGCGTTAAGTTGACGTCATTTCCATATTTGAAGTTTTCTACTAGCGTTAACGATTATAGATTATCAACTTGGCTAAGCCCTCTGATAGTCAAACGCGGTAAAGGTTTCTGAAAAGGAGCTGAGCTGACGTAGCTACACCGAAGAGTGTGTATCTACTTCTGTACTGGTACATACCTACACACATATCGGGCTACGGGAAGGTTCAAAAGCCTTACCGTGACCCGGGAACGCAAAGAGCTACTGAAGAAACACAGGTGAGATTTTAATCAGTACAAGTCTACCCGTCCCCGTCCCAGAGCGGGAGAAGTTATTATATTTAATTTAATTCGTTTATCAAGTCACTAGGCCCATAGAAATTTCACAAATTTTACAATACATATAATAGATCTATATAATGTGAAATAATATATGTAAAAAAAGATACTATAAAATAAAAATCGTCAAAAATACAAAATACAATAAAATTCATAATTACCTATGGCCTAAATATAATAAGTTTTCATATTATAAGATAACAACCCATACTATTAATTAAACGCTGCACAGACACCAGATCAATACCGTCTGCTCAAAGGCCTCGCCTGAACATGCCCTGCAGCAATACAGCATGTAGATGTTTATTGCTTATTCCATCGCACCGTAATGAGTTGGTGTCTAATTTGTTTGCCGTCTCTACCATAAAACTCTGCAAGGTCTCTTTGACAACAAAAAAGCTGATAATAATTTTCCTTCAAGCGTCTTTAAAAATACTTGAAGTCCTCCCAACCTTAGTTTGGTATTCGTCAAAATTGTTGTATTTTAAGTTATCTATGTCTTTCCATGATTTCTCATTTTGATCTATTTGTCAGTTTTGTTCATTTTACAAGCTTTTATTTAGTTTCACCTGTCCCGATGTCTGTCATCAAATCTTGTAAATTAAATTTGATCCACTTCCCGGTTCCTGATTGAGCTGTTTTGCATGCATATGTAAATCAAGTGACAATGCAAAATTATTATGACATGGAACTGATCTATGATGGAACCGGAAGATGGCTATACAAACTTGGTAGTTAAACAAGTTACTTTTCTTTATAGTTAAACGACACCACCCCATCGAGTGTGGGCTCGAGGACTCGTATGAGTTGTCTTGACGAGTATTAATTATAAATGCGAGCTATAAAAGCTTGCAATTAAAAAATGATTTTCATTAAAAGCTTGTTTGTTGGACAGTTGTTCGCATAATGATTTGGCTTGTTACATCTGAAGCATTTAACATTCGTAGGTTTTGTTGTGATTTTTCGTACCTCGATTTGTAAACATTGCGCCTTCTTCACATTTGTCAAAATCTCTACGTAAACATTCTTGTAATAATGTGTGCCATAATAAACGGATCGTAATCCGACTGCAAACCGCTTAACATCAATACTGACAGAAAATCATCGTCTAATGGAGCGTTTGTGTCTCGTAATTGTCGATCTACGTCCGTGATCTTCAAGAGATACGCTTCCATATCGTTAAATTGTTCCAACTTCAATCCAAATAATGCACGTAAAAGTCTAAAAACGTCTGCACAGCCCTCTGTCTTCACAGGCTGTCTTTAGGTTGTTCCAAGCTGCAAACCCAGTGGTTGTGTTTCGTACATGAGAAAACAACGACGGCTGCACCATCATACAAATCTTTACAAGTGTCCGTAGTTGTTTGCGCTCATCTTGGAACACCTGGCGCCGCAGACTCTACGATGCAGTCACACAAATCTTCGTGAATCAAGTACATTCGCATCAAAAATTTGCAATTTCCGTAATTTGAAATTCCATTGAGCTTTTCAAAATAAACAGCTATTCCAGAACTCGTGGCCGTAGGCGCCGGAAATGGCGGCGATAGGATTGCATTTTCCAACATCTCGTATTTTGCAGTTTACAATGTTTACTGAAAACAGAACAGTTACGTACTTTTATTTATCGCGAATCCTAATGGGACAGGGCAACAATAACTCGGGATGGAATAAGTCAAAAGAAAATCAGTACATCAGCCTTGACAGTAAAGTTGAAAAGGGCTGACATTATCATACGACTATAATAACGTAACCGCATAGACAGCGGGGCAGACTTAAACGTATTATCTATGTACTATATTAGCCGACATAAGTTGTTTTGTTTGGTACATGAAGCATTGGAATTGTATAAAAGACGAGGCGAAACGCTTCGTTCGTTTCGACAACGTTTAATTTTCAACTCAAAAAAAATGCTACAAAGTGAAAAAACTACACAAAGGTTTAAGAGCAACTCGCCATGGTAGGATAAAACATCTAAGCCAGAAAATGCTTTCATATTCCAATGTTATAATTACTGGCTGATATTAAACATGATTAAAATAATATATGAATACGAACGTAAAGAGTTCTCGAGACAACAAAGGTTGTTACCCGTCTCCTCGGAGTGCATGGAACTCTGTGTCCTTTCGGGTCACGAGTCTAACTCTCTAGTTTCAAGCAACAATACCTACACGAACCATGGTTATATAAAAAAAGGAAATAAAACTTATGCAACCGGAACTTTTGGAACTAAGCAGGTAAACTAGAAGTTTTCTTTCTTCAAGCTGTTTCTTAGAATCTTTATGAAATCACCACTTTGTTAGGCACTGAAGAATTTCAGGGCGAAGCAAATACAATATGCGAATAAAAAGTTAGGTTTCTAGGGTTACGTATTCAAAGGGTAAAGTAGGAACGTGACAGTTAGACAGTTGAAATTTTCACATATCACACAAAATATATTAAAAAACAGAACTAAATGTTTAAGGGGGCTCCCATACAACACACGTGAGTTTTTTTGTTTAGATTTTTTTGCAATAAAAACATATGTTTTCAATTACACACAATTAGAGCCCTGGGGTCAGTCTCAGCGTGCCACAACCTGACAATTAGTCAACACGCTAGGTCTCGGTAACTTATGCTTTATGTTTTTGTTATCGAATGAGCAATTGATGTCTACATATATCTGATTTATTAGATTGGGTATTGAACAAGAAGCTATGCCTAACATAAAAGTTATTTTTGCGTATCACTTCAAGGAGCTTAGATTTAGCCTGTCCTGTGTTCATGTCATATTTTAGTGATATTTTTATCACTATTGTCAAAACGTTCAATAAGGAATAGGTACTAAGCGTTAGCTTGAACAGGTAGTACTTAGCAGTGTTTAAATAAACTAGTGTAATTTTCTCGGTATATTTTGGTACTACGAATTTCAGTTTTGAAGATTATGAATTTTATCGAGGTAAGTTTTAAATGTACGCCCATAACTGGTAAGTCCATAAGAGATTATCGACTCTGCAAGAGCCATATACATATGAATGAGAGTTCTGTATGACATATTGCGTTTTATAATAGACAATTTGGTGAATATTGCGCATAACTTACCGCATACTAATTACACCTGGTAGCTTCAGTTGAATCGGTCGTCAATGATTAGTTCCAGATAGGTATAAATATGGGACGTGCTCTATTGTTGCACAGTCGCAGTCTGATATTTCATGCTGGCAATCATGACTAGGGCTACTCGTATGATTGAAAAGGGATGAGAGGTATTTATATGAGAGTTTACGTGTAGTTTTTTGTGGATTCAGAACAAGACCCACGTTGTTGTATTTTTCGGTGGGTGGAAATCTTGCACCGGGGCCGAGACTTTCTTTCAGAAACAGACCCTTGGCCCCAATACGCTTCAACCCTGCTAGGTCCACGCCCAAATCGTGCATGCTTCCCATGTCATAAGTACGAGTATAATTATTTAGTCATAGAAGTAAAATCTTTTTGCAAACCTTCGGTGGTCTTATTTAGGTGCTCATTTGCAGACGGTCATCTGTGTCATCAGAATATTAGTAGAGAGAACAGTGTGTTATGATATTTTCTGGGTCATTCACGTATGCTATATCTTGAAGTGGACTAGACACTGATCCCTCAGCTGTACCTTCTGTCACGTATACAGTCTGCTAAGGCAGGGCTCGATTTTAACATAATAATTCCGGCTATGAAGATATTTTTTGCACCAGTTGAGTAGTTTCAAATAGAAAAAAAATAAGTAGATAAAATTGCAGACGCGAATCACTACGCAAATAAAAAGTTCCGTGTTTTAAGTCTCAGGCACTTTGCAAAGAAAAAATAAGCTTTCATCGTTAAAGCATTTTCTCAACGTGATTTTGCATCATTTGGTAAATAAGTTTGTTTCAACTGTTTTATGTTTAAGTGGACTTATACCAAGCGTCGTTTGTTTACACTCGTATATATAATATTATTCTGTTACGTAGATAAATTGTGAGAATTATGCAGCTTGATAGTGGGGAAAGAATTTTCAAAATCAGTTCAGTAGTTCCAGAGATTACTTCCTACTTTTTTTACGTTACTTTATTATGTATTATTATTACACTCAAACACACAATATGACACTGTCCCACAGCTGGACAGAGGTCTCCCTCCAATCTTTTCATTGTTCCCGACTCTAAACAATGTCTTATCATTTATGGGAATATTAATGTAAGTGTCGGTACACATCCGGAAACCCGGCTTTATATCCTTCTTATTCTGACTGTCCCTCAAAAGTTAGACTTATGTCAATGTTATACCCTATAGTAGTTGAGATGAGATGATATTAGATTTGCATCCATATCTTTAATTGTGATAGAACGGCATCTTAGTTCGGCCCTGATGTATTTTAGATTACTAGAACTCCTATTGATAAACATAAAGTTAGCATTAACGATACATTTTACAAAATCGACAATATAGCGTTTTTTTAGGGCTAATAAGGACTACCGTATACCTGTCTCCTTACTGCCAACCAACCTGCGCTGGTTGAGAATAAACCCTACAGATGCGCCAGAGACGAGGTGAAGACTGATATATTAAACACTTAGAGAATCCTTAGCCTCCACTCCTAACAGTCCTTAGTTGCGCATGGAAACAACGTTCGTTCAATTAACACTTTTGTTGAAAGCACTTGTGATCGTCTTCTCAACCGACTACCGACATCAGTAATGTGTACGTGTGCGGACAACATCCAATGCACTTCAAAACACACACTTATTAGATTCGCTCATAATGTCCCGAAATACGTCACTGACGAGTGAAAGCGTATCAAAATTTTGTTCAGGCGTTTTTAGGGAGATGCTAAAGGACAGTCCTATTAATGGCTGCGGGTCTCAGATGTTCTCCCGCGATTCTATTTCCCGGGAAATCTGCAACATATCCGACCGCTTTGTTTGCAATGCACGGCTATGCGGCTGACGTTTGTGAACTATAACGAAACGAGTTGATTGATGGCTTGAAATCGATTTTTTCTGCTTGGCTGAACCCCAATAAAAAAATGAACCAACTGTATAAAAAACAAACTTGTCATTTAAGGCAAACGGTCGTTAAAAGGACTTGCTTTCGTGTCGATTATTATTTTTGAAGAATTATGTTTCTTTTTCTTATAACCCAATTGGCAATTTCGGTAAATCTATTTCGGATCATATTAACTATCATTAACATTATACATTAATATTAACATTGTGACATCTCGGGACTGGAATGAAGTATTGCTGTTGTAGCGATTTACGGATTTAAATATGTAACAGCTTCTTGGAGAAGGAATTCTGTAATGTATGGATATCGGTGGAAATTGACATGAGAGGTTTTTTCTTCGTTCTTCTCTAATCGATTAACTTAGAGTACATAATATAAATTAATTGTTGATAAGAAATGCGTGTTGAGAATGAGTATGTGTGTATGGTCGGAGCGCTCAAAGATTGCCTCTCTCCACTCGAAGTTTATTATATAGGTACCGATTTTAAAAACAGCAAAGTCTATGTTTTACTGTCGTATAAACAATTAGAGCTTATTGAGAATTATTAAAAACAATCAGAGCAAATAACAGCGCAAGAAACTAGAAAAAATCAAATAAAATACAAATAACACGCTATCCATACATTAATATGAACACAGTGAAAAAAAAAATATTGTTCAATTTATTGGCCCAATTATGTCACATAATGAGCATGATATTGCCTATCCATATTATAGCTATCTCAAGCCAGCGCTACAGCATGTGTCCCATGTACCTAAGCTTATCTCGGTAACCCGAGCAAAATTTGGTCTTTACCAGTGAAATTGCCGTTTTTTAAAAACACTTTGAACTGTGATAGTATCGGATGTTTTTTAATGATTCGGTTTCGCGCGGCTAGTACATATATTTGATACTAGGTTTTGGCCGCAGCGTTGCCCACGTACATAAAATTTAGCCTATGTCACGCAAGAATAAAGCAGCTTCCTATCGGTGAAAAATTTTAGTAATCGGACCAGTACTTTCAGAAATTACCTCTATCAAACAAAAAATAAATAAAAAAACAAACTTTCTTTTTTAATATTAGTGTAGATTGGTTATGTGCTATTTGTTTTAAAGAATATCCCGAATCCATCTGGAAAAGAAAGATTGGTGAGGTAAAATTTCCCAATCGAAAGTGATTGTAACCAAAATCATTATTTATTCGATTAATTATGGAATGTCATTTAAGTAACGTGTGTATCCTGTGACGTCGCGCATACGTCACACATGACATGACATGCGTCCCTATTAGCAGAACGATTCATCTCAAAATAACACAACTTCCTATTTATCTTTGATATAATACCGAATAGTCCTAAATATAGCGATATTACAGGAAAATATCACAAAGAAACTAATAACAATTTTCGAAGAAAAAATTATACGGCCAAGTTTATTTGAAGATATAATTCCAAGAAAAATCGAAGCTATCTCAGCTCTAAGTGATCAAAATAAATTCATAAAACGGCAACTTCAAAGGCAAAGGCTTAACATTTAAACCGAGTATTTCACAAAATAATGAAACATTTAGTATTTTGTGTTAGCGTAGATTTAGTTCTTAGCGATGCACCTCTCGCGATTACGTAAAAGGTGCCGTAAGTCGTAGCAAATGTGCGTAGATCTGGAAGAAGATATGTTAATCTAATCACTAATATTTAGTACCAATGAGAATGCTGCCGGTACCGACAAGCCACGCCACATCCATGTGTTGGAATCTTCGGCCGACCCTGCGGACTCGATCTATGGAATAGCTCTCATCGCGGCTGTGGGCACAGCGCTCGCCATGGCCATCATCGGATTCGCTTTTGGCTGGTATACGTGAGTTAACGTTCCAAGCACTCCTGTAGCTACACTCCTCATATTCAGGTAACATTAATGACTCGCACCACCCCACAGGCTCAATAAGAAAGCTAAAGCTGCAGCAGACGTGGACTACCCCGCCTACGGAGTCACTGGACCTAACATAGACTCCTCTGGGGACAGGAAACTTGCTCACTCGGCGCACATGTACCACTACCAGCATCAGAAGCAACAGATAATAGCTATGGAAAGGTAACTAATAAGATAGAAACAAATCGTTCAGCTGTTTCCCTCGGTATATCAATTGGAAAATAGTTTAGAATGCCCGCTTTCATTAAATAGCAGAAATAAGTGCCGTAAGCTAATAAGCCGCGCTGTTCAGAACAAACTGAAAGTGCTTAGCTTTGTTTGAAAGTTCGCTCTGGAAACACGGAAGCCCATTAGCTACGTTTCAGTTGAATTAACAATGCAACGCCAAAGGGGAACATTTCTATTTTAACCCTACAATACCGATAATTGTTAATGAATACTTCAGTGCTCCTGGCAGGCTTGCATTCGATCCTGATGCTTCCAGGTATTAAGAATTTATAACTTAATTTGAATTACTTACGACCTTTCGTTTAGTTGGAATCAACTTGTTAAGTCAAGTTTATTTAAGTAAGTTATTAGCTTGTTCTATTCTTACAGTATCAACCGCGCAGTTGTGGCAGTAGAGTCTTTAAGAATTTCCATAATGAACTATTTTTCAATACACTTACTCGAAAACCCGCTCTTATCTCTACCGTTTTAGGCACACAGTTTACTGTTTTCCGCACTGGTGTTTGAAAGTGCGCGTGCTCGATAAAGGGATAAGTGACCCCTACGTTTTGACAGTCAACAATCCTTTATTTATTTCTTTGTAAGTGTATTGAAAAACAGTGAATTTCTCCTGGGTCGCAGTGACCATCTGTCTCCACTTGTATCAAATTGTACTATATCTTTAATCGCCCGCGTCTGGTCAGTCCGAAGTGTTTTTGTGTCCTGTTCGCCAGGGTCGTGTGTTGGCGACTGAGTACTCCATCTCGTTTAGTCCTTTAATCCCATAGGTGACAGAAGATCTGATGAGGTGGAGTATTTGGTGTGTATGTGGAGTCGGTGGTGTAAACGCAAGTGTGTGTGTTGGATATATCCGACGGGGGCGGTTAAGAGACTATAGACATTTCTCCTTATTAAAAATAAAGTTTCTTTTTAAGTGGGCTTTGGTTATAGCTTTAAACATCACTCACATTCATAAGTACTTACCCATGAAATTCAAATTCACGAAAGTTTTTTTGCGATTTGCAGCACAGTATCAGATAGTATGGTAAAACTATATATTTGCGGTAATGACTTAAATGTATTTATACAACTATACTCACTAAAATCATCATCATCAACTTTGAGCAAGATAAAGCGTTAAATTTTATTTAAATGGCTTAATTTACCTTGCAGTCTTGCGTCATTCACTCTATGAGCTTGTGTATTTCGATAGTCCATTATGAAATTAGGACACATCGTGTTTTAAAAAACAGCCTGAACCTTTTTCTCTATCATCATCATCATCGTCATATCAGCCCAAAAACGTCCACTGTTGGACATAGGCCTCCCCCAAGCGTTACCACAACGACTGGTCCTGTGCGTCACGCATCCATCGGGTTTCCGCGACCCTGACCAGGTCATCGGTTCACCTTGTTGGAGGCCTTCCAACGCTGCGTCTTCCGGTATGTAGTCACCACTCCAGAACCTTTCATCCCCATCGACCATCTGTTCTCTATAGGACCAATATAAACCTAATATCTGACGTTTCATAAATACAGGGTTATTTGTAAAACACTGGCAACCTCTCAGGACTATGTTACTAATATCATAAACAACAACTTTTGTTTTATGGCTTTTAAAATTTATCATAATTTTAGTTCATCAGATTTTCATACAAAAATATTTAAAACGAACATTCTAAATGTTACCAAGTCCTATGCGAAGCAAGCGATGGTACAATAGCGGAGGGAAGCGAGAATCGTGCACGTGAGGCGTAGGTGGTTGGGTACAGCAAAATATAGAGTTAAATTGTGTTGTGTTGAAACAAAGAATTCATTTACCAAAAAAAAGACCTTCAAGATGAAGGTCTTTTTTTTGGTAAATGAATTATGTTTTGTAAAAAGCCATAGAACAATAGTTGTTGTTTATGATGTTAGCAATACAGTCCTACAAGGTTGTTAGGGTGAGTTGTAACAAAGTGTTTTACAAATAACCCTGTATAGAATTTCTAAGGTTTGTGTATTGTTACTCCCTGCACACGGACCACAAAAAAAAACCGCTAAAGCGTCTTTTTGAGGCGGCCTTTTTTTGTGGCTCGTGTGCGGCGGTACCGCTACAAAAAAAACGCTTGAAGCGGCTTCAAGCTTCTTTGGACACAAGGTGTCGCGCACTTCAGCCTTTTTTTGCGGCCGCTTCTAGCTTTTTTTTGTGGCCACTTCTAGCGTTTTTTGTGGCGGCGTTTTTCAGAGGTCCGTGTGTGGAGACGCTTTTAATGACATCCTGGGCCCTATTTAATATAACCGTAATGTGAGTTTCTCTCAAACATTTCTGTGTTTTTCTGGAGATTTTTTTTTGTTTTATCATTGCATCTAACTGAAAACCTGTGTTATTAGCGTAATTGTTTTAACAAACGTATCATTATCAGTTATAACTAGTCATAACCTATGACTACTATGATGACTAGTCTTAGCGGCATCGGTGAGCGTGCTCGTCTTCGCTAGGATCGGCGTCTAGTGGCATGCTTCCAACATTTTTAACTTACCGCTCGCCGCCCCGCACTTCGTAAAAAAAAACAAATTGTTATTACAAATTCAGTTCAGGTTGCGTACGGGTAGGCCCTCTGGTTTAACAGCACGCCAATACAAGCACGTCTGCACATTTCAGGAATGGATGTGAACAACGTAACGGCTCTGTGTCTGACCCTGAATCTGAGGAGGAGAATGAGGAAGGAGATTACACCGTGTATGAATGCCCCGGATTCGCCACGGTATGTATTCCTACAACGTAAAACAAGATTCTATAGTTAAACGAACTTTAATTAATATTAGAGTTTAAATGGCTCTAGATCTTTTAGCCAATAGTTTAAACCATAGCCATAGTTATTTAAACTGTGACTTTAAGAATTTTAGAAGCTTGAACTCGGATGGCTAAAAAAACTTTAGAAACTATACTACTAACTAGATTTTTTGTAAATCAATATTTCCAGTCAAGAATTGAACCAGCTTTATTTAAAAAACACTCACTCTGTATTATCAAAGCATTTTTTTTGAGTCGCTGATTAGAACTAAATAGCAAGTAATCATATAGCATTCAAAGTGGACACGGTATATTACGCCACAGCTGGTCCCTTTCTGTGGTAGCAAGAATGACAGGCGCGTGACAGGACCTGGGTCTCATTCTCAGTTCGGCCACCACTTGTCTGTATTACAAACTGAAGAACAAATACTCATTTATTGAAAAATCTAACTTTATTCAACGAATATTTGCTTATAGAACGCATTTTTTTGTGTATATCATCTTCTTCTTCTTCTTACCCTTATCCTTATCTTGCTTAGGGTCGGCGCAACACATTTTTTCTTTCATTCTGTCCTGTCACCCGTCATACTATCATTAACTACCTTTTCTTTAATATATAACATATATCACTCTTCATCCCCCTCCTTCCCTTCCTTCTGGTCTCCCTCTCTCTCTCCTTCCATCTACGTGTATAATCAGAACTCTTTAAACGTTCTTCAAATTTCTCTTTTTAGTACATGTCATGTTAATCAAAAAATATTACTGAAAAACATTTATTCCGGATCGTGTCCGGACGCTTGATATCTACATATATGTGTTAGATAGTTTATATAAATATAGGTACATTATTCGGGACATGCGGTCTTCTTTACATCTAATCAACATATGATTTGCGTGTTGCTAACGCTCTGTAATTGCAATGACGCAAGAAAAACAAGGCATTTCCATATCACTGTTTGCGTTATGAAAATGTCCTTGAATGAAGTAAGGATTATGTGCAATATGAACAAAAATAGAATAACAAACTGGAGGGGAGCAATACAAGTGACACGAGGCTCAAGAATATTTCTGTCAACCAAATAGAAGACTTAAAATAATTTTTGAAAAGTAGGATACAGTTTGGGAGTTGCAGGCCACTTAAGTAGCTCGCTCCACGGGCTCTTGCCTCTGAGATCTTACAAGGATCATGGCAGAGTCCCGAAAAACATTTTACTGGAATATTTGTTCAGCGTATTTTGATTAAATTTTTAAACAATTTAGTCTTCATTACTACTAATAGAACCCGAGTATTAAAGATATTTCAGTTTAAAGTTGGTGAGATTACGTATTTTATGTCAGCTATGTAAACATTTAATAATATCTTCAAAAATTTTCTTGCGACATAAGCCGAAGAAGCAGTACCTACTTCATACTGAGGAATGGTGAAAAAAAAACCTTACCTATCAGATGCTAAAATAATCGCGGTCGCTTCGCTATTGCATCTTACATTCTCAAACTTTTTGGTAAAAGTCAACCAAGTTGTACCAGTAAGAGGTGTGAGTAGAGGTAAACATTTCGAGCTCGGGTTGCTGCCCACTTTTCTGCGCAAGGCAATAAACTACCTCCCATTTCTGTTTAAACGGTCAAAAAATCTCACATCTCCGAAGTGAAGTGCTAAAGTTTTAACTTACTTCACTTTCTCTTTCTGGAATATCTTTAATACTCAGGTTCCATTCTTTGGGTCTCTCAAGCTGCAATATAGCTGGGAAATACTTAAATCATCCCTGGATATTGACGACGAGTTGTTTTAAATGTGCTCAACCCTGCTAAAAATAATGATAGAGTACTTAACCTACAATACCTGGAATTTCCTAATGATATAGGGAATAGACAGCTCGGATCCTGCCATCGGGAAGTTCCTCCACCGGACCGTAACAGGCTGAGTAGTGAAGCCTTAACTAAAAGAGTAGTTCGCAATTTAATTAATGCACTTTAATTCTTTCTAGGAAACTTTAGTTTTCATGCACGAACATTTTATGTGAATGAAATATTCGTCAACAAATTACTTCATCCTTGTACTGAATGTCGGGCTACGTATCCACAGACGGGGGAGATGGAAGTGAAGAACCCTCTGTTCTCCGAGGACCCGACCCCGGCCACCCCCGGCAAGTGTGAGATTGTGAAGCCGCAACCCAAGGATTAAGTGACACGCGCACCGCTGGCCATCGATCTTCATACTTTGCAATCTGTCTATCTGTCTGTTCACTGGAATTGCCTCGGAAACGCACTTAGCCGGATCATGATACACACAGTAGAGTCTAGATAAATGTATACGTACTTACATATGTTTAGTATTATATGGCTATTCGTACAGTTGTGGCCAAATATCAGCTCATAATATATAAATATATATATATGTATAATATATAATATAATAAATAGTAGGTTGAAAGGCAAGGCTGCCACATTATAATATAAACTCGCATTTAATAGTTTACTTTTTCGATTTAATCTAGACACAAAGTTTGTGGGGTACCTATATAGTACAATGTTGCAGTATGGTTCACAAAATAAATAAAAAATAGAATGCACTTTGAGATGTTTCTCATTTTAATCATATACTACAAAATATAGAGTATTTTTAAGTGAAACACCTATATAAACATATTATATTATGTACCTAATTATATAACCTAACGAATTTATGTATTGATTTCTATTCTACTATATTAATATATATCTGTGTACTTAAAAAAAAAATAAGGTAGCAACTATACTTAAAATATCGAAGTACATTGTGACCCCTTTCTAAAATTATCAGTTTTACAAAGGAAACGTAATTTCGAGTGCCGTGTCTTTGAGTCTCTTTATTCTGTGTGATGGTACATCGAGAGAAACAAGAACACATCAAACGGACGCACGCTATCATGGCTATCAAAGACCCCCATTTTAACCACTTTTAAATTGATTCGGCCTAATTATAAGTACATATTAAGTTTCTATTGATTTATAAAAGATTTTCAAAAATATTTTAGATTTTTTAGTAATGCACATTTTAAGAGCTAAGTGTGCATGATACATATTTAAATTGATGCCTAAACTATTTTACCCTTACTCGTAAGAACTTATTGGAACTAGAGAGATTTAGAGAGAAAATAAGATATATATCAAATTATTCAAATTAATCTGTGGTTCATGTTTCCTGAATGATAACATCAAGATAAATGTAATGAAACCTGCCTACATACAGTCGTTTACGGAGACTATATATCTGTATGAAGTTTTGATCGATGCCACGCCCAGCTATCGACGATACAGGAATAATTGTATTTATCTTATAGTGATTATTATAAAATCCTTTGCATTGTAAATAACGTCAATTTGTTTTAAAGTATATATATTATTCATATTCCTAATATATTTCAACAAGTTTCCACTTACAAATTAACCGTATAGAATTTACAATTATATCATTATTACTAAAATATATCAACACATATGGGGTCATAAATATTGAAATAAATTGTAATCAGAAGTGTTTCTGCATATACCTGAACGAGTTGCATACCTACATATCTTCTACAATTTACCTTTGTACTTTTTCCTAGGGGTTCGAAATTACCATAATTATGAAATAAGTATTTACTAAATATTGTTAAAAGAATCATGTATAATATGAAAAATACAACACTGAAACCTCACAGTAGGAGTTGACGTACTGTTCTTAATATGACAGTTATGTATACGTCATAAGGTATTATTAAATATAATTATGAGCCTAGATATCACCGTGTAACCTATGGTAGAAGTCTTACAGATTCGTATTTTCGTATTGTTGTTATATATATACGGGAGGCCTGGCAGACTTCAACGTGGCCAGTCGATGACCACCCGGCGCGCTGCGGTGAGGCTGCGGAATAGAGCTCAATCAGGAACCAACTGTCGTGTTGGCGACCAACTAGACTCCAATGTTCAGCGTGTATGACGAACCAACAGCTCAAACCTCTGTAGGAGAACGATTAGATAGGAAATTGAATTGCCCCGGATTATTGGACTTTTTGAAATTCTTCTAAGTGTATAGAACAAAAATATAATATTTTCAGGTCTAATCATTTACCTAGAGACCTATAAGTTCTTAGTATTTCGTTACGATTTGAGAGAGATATATTATTTTTTCCTTCTATGTATTTGGTAGAATATGTAGTGGAAATATATCTATAAAATATTATACCTATAATGAATGTTAAATTAATTGACGTTATCATATTTAATCTCTTTACTCTTGTCTTTAGTCAGATGTGGTGTATTTATTGTAAAAGTATATCGAGCAGGTATGACCTGGATTTATCGAGTTATTTTTCGAGTATTTTATGTACTTTCGTATTGTTCTGTCAATTGCGATTGACTGAATATATCTCACCGTGCCACGCACCTAGTGGTGCCAGGAAAACATGAAATGCAGTATGATAAGTCACACAGATTTAAACATTACAAAAAATGGTATGTTTGATTTCAATTAACACAGAATATTCAAGTTTCTTTTTCTATTAAACAGTCTTAAATGTACTGAGTATTGTATTAGGTAGAACTAGTAATGTACTGAATGTTGTTCCCCTGACATGTATCGATCTTCGAGTAAATATAAATATTATATAAATATGTAGTAAACAAATATGTATGGGCTCAGTGAATGTTGACCATTTAATTAACTGTAGTAGTATCGTGTTATTCACTAACTATTACACAATAGAAATTGTATCAGCATCTCAGATTATATCACCGAATATATTTAGTGTATCTATTTTCTGTGTATTAAAATTAGTTCCGAAAGTATAATTAGTTATAAATGGATTAATGTGATATATTTCATTACATATATGTATACAATGCAATGTTGTTATTTATTTTCCCTTACCTATCTGATCCTTAAGGGCAACGGGAATTTTGAAAGAGAAATCGTGGGCTTTTTTTTTTCTGTCGACGGGGAAAATCATCATTGACGAAATCCGCTCTTGGGTGGAGCGGGAGACAGTGTCAGAGTCTTACTGACTAAAAACCCCGCGCTGTTCCTTCTAGCTTTCATACCAGGGCTCTAGTTTCCTTTCGGATAACCCCAACCCCGGTAGGCTTCGACCCAGATGGGCCCCTCCTGTTGCTGACAACTCTTTGAGGCGCGCGGGAACAGTGCGCGCCGTCGACGCCTTGGCTCGGTCCGGACAGTTACCGGACGATCGGACAGCGAGCTACCCATGGCTCGCCGTCCGCGAGCCCGCGTCTACGGTAGCCGGAAATCGGGATCGGAATCCCGGCGGCGGCGGCGGGGGCGCCGTTGCCTGATGCGGCGTTGCTCCGCCCAAGCAGGGCACACCTCAACTGTGTGCTCTACCGTGTCCTCCGGGCGTTCCGCACAGTGGCGGCACCCGGGTGTCTCTTCCGCTCGAATCCGATGCAGGAACCTCCCGAACTTGCCATTTCCGGTGATGACCTGCGTCATGCGGAAGGTAAGGACGCCGTGAGGTCTTTCCAGCCACGCCTCAAAGAGGGGACTTACCGCCATAATTGTGGCGTGCCCAAGAAATCGTGGGCTGAGAACATGAAAGGCAACTGATGGACACAAGAGGTTTTATTTCAGTAACAATCTGACACACTGTTCTTGGTCTACGAGGGAATTCGTTAGATGACTTTCCACATGAAGAAAAATCTACCTGATCCTTTTTTTTACTATTAATATGCTCCGCGCTTGAGCATTAGGTATCTCACCTCTTGCAAAAGGATGATGTGGTCTACCATGTCACAGTGTTGTCCCCAGAATCCAAGATTCTATCTTATCTGAGCATAAGTTTTGATCTAGCTAGTACCTACTTATTTTTTTAGGTCATTTCATTGGGAATATATTCTCATCTCTTCCCAATGAAACATCTCTAAAGCATAGAACAAAAAGGAAAACATCTAGGCAGAAAATCATCCTCCTTTAACCAAAAAAACGAAGTCACATACATATCCCACCCAACACTCCAGCTACCGATCCTCTCAAAGGCAAATAAAGCAGAAAACAAAATGAAATACTACACGTACTTTTTAATAAGATTTCATCAAATGACTTCCGCTGCTCACGCTGTTTTTATGAACTAGGTACACACCATAAACGTAGCCGCTCCGTCCAGCGATTACATAAGATAAACTAACTAGACCAAAATAACTATCGAATCCTGGTAACTAGATAGGTAAGTACTATAAATACTTGAAGGGCACAAGGGACCGTTTACTACTCTCCAACAGAATATTAACATGAATACAACACAGACTATTTCATTATTTAGTGTATTTTGTTTTTGATACAGATCCCAGTTACTTTATTTATTTATTATATACTTTATTGTACACCGTTACACATACAAAAAGGAAACTTAAAACTAAAACACATACATACAATGGGCGGCCTGATTGCATACCGCGATTTCTTCCAGGCGACCAGGCGTTCCAGGTTTGGAATGGACAGTAATTGCCTAGACAAGAAATGGGGCTGTCATAGGTGTGACAAACCAATTTAACATAATAATAGTACATTATGATATAAGTGTGTAATGTTAGTGATTACCGTCGAGGCGGTATTTAGACCCGAGCCATGGTGAGGGCCTTAAGAGAGCCGAGAACGGCAATTACTAATTACTCACGTGTATCATACGACGTTTTTCAATAAACTTGTGAATAAAATAACTGTAAAACTAGTAAACTTTTGTGGCGGTAAAAATCTGTTTTCATATACGCGACCATTTTTTTCCTCGTGGGGGACGACCTGCGCTAATCCTGATACGATAATGTAATAAAATTATGACGGTGGAGAGGTTGAACAATTAAGTTTTAACTACATTATAGCACTAGTGCGTAATGGTAGTCAAAATGTCACAGTTTGGTTACAAGTGCCATTATATACCTAAGTGCAGTGCAATAAAAGTCACTTTATGAGCAAGTGTATTGAAAAATATAATATAATACTACACATTATCTGCCATTAGAATGTGAATGTAACACATTGTAATTTTTTCCAGTACACGGCAGTAGATTCAGATAGTACATTTTTGAGTCAGCCTTTCAAAAAGCTTCGGAGAAGTAATACTACAGTAAAATTCTCAACTCTATTTTACGGAGAGCGCACCTTTTTTAAGACCTCTACATATTTAATTTTTTAAACACTAAAGAAACAAAAGTTTCACCAATTTCACACCATAATATACACTAAATAACAATTTGCCAATTTAATGAAATAGCTACTGAACCGCAAAGTCAATGGTTAACAATTGAAGGGTTAAGTGGACAAAGGTGTTATCTGACAAAATAAAAACAACCGACTTTTTTGCGTCGACATAGGTTTTAACTGATGGTAAATCGATCCATAGATTTAAAGCACGCCAATTCTAATCCGTTACACAGTTACAGATGCTAGCAAAGGTTTTAATTGTCAATCAAATATATATTTCAGATTTGAAATGTGCTAACAGCAGAAATATTACCAGATAATCTTGATAGTAGATAACACCTTTGTCCACTTACCCCTTCAATTCTACCACGTCTTTACCTGGTAATAAACTGTCCCTCGGTACCCAGCAGTACTCGAAGCAGCAGCAGTACCCAGCAGTACTCGAAGACGCGGGTTCACCCGCGTCTTCGAGTACTGCTCCGCTCCCCTAGGTCGTAGCGCAATGAACTATTTAACACTTAAGTAGCTTCTGAGTTAAAAGCGTTCAATCAAACAAACAAACTCTTCAGCTTCATAATATCAGTCCCTCCTCCTCCTTAGTCGTTCACTCTTGACAGAGTTGTGGAATATCAGTACGATTCATAATACTTAGCTATAGTAATATAATAATAATCACTACATAGTATAAAACAAAGTCGCTTTTTCTGTCCCTATATCCCTATGTACGTTCAAATCTTTAAAACTACGCAACGGATTTTGATGCGGTTTTTTTTATAGATAGATTGATTCAAGAGGAAGGTTAATATGTATAATAACATCCATTAAATAGTTGAGAAAAACTCGAGCGAAGCCGGGGCGGGTCGCTAGTATAATATAAAACGTTTATTTTCTCATCACATAGTTACTTAATGTTCACATTTTATAATTTATACACCGCGGTATAACTAAGTGAGAGACTGGTGCCTGAATTAGGTTTCCATAAGGACCTGTATTACAGGTCACCAGGTCCCTCCCGCAGTCACACAACTGGGTATAATCTAAACATTGATTCATAGTTCAGAGAAGTTGTTTAAAAATAAGATCGATTAAAACATAATGAGGAAAAAATAAACAAAAAGAGTTAAAATATTTAGAAATTAGCAAAGATTGTTTGAGTAAGTAAATCATAAATATTTCCTTCTCGCACTCCCTCGAGAAGGAAATATTTATGACTAGCTTTCCGCCCGCGGCTTCGCGCGCGTGGACTATAGTTTAAATCGCGCGGGCAGAGACCCGTGCTCAGCAGTGGAATTATAGGTAGCCTATGTGTAATTCCAGTGTCTCTTCTGTGTCTGTGTCAGTGTCGTTCAGTAGTTTTTGCGTGAAAGCGTAACAGACAGACAGACAGACAGACAGAGTTACTTTCGCATTTATAATATTAGTAGGGAGTAGGGAAGTAAGGATTGTGCTGGTGTGTAGTGGTTGTGGAGTGGAATGGTGCTTGTGTAGAAGGGAATAAGATGTGTATGAGTATTGAGGTTTTGGAGCGAATAAAGTAGCGGATATAATGCGCAATAATAAAACAGTAGGAAGGCTGAGGGGAACAATGTATTAATGTATGATATTGGCCAGTCAACTTACAGACACATAGTGTGAGTGAGCTACGTGATTGTAATATTCTAACACTCTCTGTTGCTGCACCCAGAGCAAGAGAAGTTATTTGACTATTACTTATTAAAAACCTCACAATAATACATTTTGATACAAGTGCAGAAAGTTTGTCATTGCGCCTGCGGCGGAATTCGCACGAGCTGTAGTCGAGTGTGTTATGAAGTCGAGAGCTGCAGTGACATTTTTGCACGTGTATCAAATGACGTTTTTCAATACACTTACTCGAAAACCCGCTGTTATCCATACCTACCGCTTTTAGTCATGCAATATACTATTGTGTGAAAAGGTGCTGCAGACTAACTGTATTTTGTTTCTAAATCTAGTCAAAAACCGTCAACCTATAGTTACATACCGATACTTAATGTAGGTACTACATGTCATGTCCTGGAATAACACATAGGAGACTTCTATTCCGGAAGTATGTTCCTTTGAAATTATTTTCTACTTCTCCGTGAGTTATTTTGCTGGCAGCAGCTAGTAGACTCGTATAATTTAAGCAAAGTTAGTTTTCATAAAATAAACTTTATTTTGATAAAATATCCGTCCGATTATAATTTGGGTGTCTTCAAGGCTAGAGTGAATAGGCTTTTAATAAACTAGTGCGCCTAACCATCAAAAAGGTAAAGGCGAGATCGTAGTCAAGCACTAGTTTATAAAAATTAAAAAAGAAAAAAAATATGATTCGATATTTGCATTTTCAAGTACTTACCAATTTATGAATTGTTTTATTACAAAAAAAGAGTCTGTCTATCTGTTTCTACGAAAAAGCCCCACTGCAGCATGGAGAGCCTCGGAGGACTGATGACTTGCGGCAATTTCCGATGCTGTCTCCGCTCCTGGCGTCCTGCGCTTGACACATTTTGTATTTATCCCGACCGCTCGCCGCAGTAGAAAAAAAAACGGAAGAAGCAATTTCCAACAAAAATAAAACTAAAGAAATGTAAAAGTCCATTAAAACTTCAACCCCATGTTTCAACGTGTCTACGGTTCAAAAGGGTTAAAGACTTGAATAATTGATGTTGCCACCGTGCGCCACCTCCAACGCAACAAGTCTCTTTAATTATTAATCATAGTAAATAGAAAGGCGACGGTGACATGCACCGTGTAACCGTGTGTACATTCACACGGTATACGGTGCATGACAACCCATTAAGTGCAAGGGGTGGGAAATTATTTGTAACGCCTGCATTAGGGAACCTAGAACCTATACTGAATACCTACATAATCTCTCTACAATGTGTAACATTAAATGCGCAAAACCTCAGGCTCCCCAAATTTTAATTGAATTGACCTTATTACGTAAGAAAAAAAGTTAAAGTTTTATGTGCAGTTTTAGTTTGTTTATAATTGAAATAAGAATGTTTATTATCCCGCGTATGAGAAAATTTGATTGGACTACTACCATTTGTGTTTGTTTACCTATTTGGGCGGGTTTGCGCACGTGATAGTTTGGTCTATAAATTAATAAGCTGGCAAATTTGAAGATATTTTTGAAAAATGTAACTTATGATAAAAAGTGGTTCAATCGATTCCGCTCATTATTTTGCTCGAACTATTTTCATTAATATTTTCAGATTTTGCGCATTTAACGTTACACGTTGTATATAAAAGGAGAAACTGACTGACTGACAAACACAGACAAAAATACTGGAACTAGGAGCGTGAAATTTCGCAGGTTTCTTTTGACGTAGGCGAGCACTAAGGAAGGATTTTCCAAAAATCACCCTTTAAAAGTATGATCAAAGTTTGAACGGAAAACTTATAATCATACGGACGAAGCCGCTGGCAGAAGCTATAGTCTGTCTAGGTTGATTAAGAAATCTTGATCATTGTTTACTAATAGAAGAACCATGTAAAAAGTATCGAATAAGTATTTTTTTTAATGATTTAATATCATTAGGGGACTTTTTAATAATTCAAAATTCAAAAGCTTTTCGTTTAGAATATACCTATTTAATAATATTCTTATTACAAAAGTAGGTAATTACTTTTGCAAAGATATATAACAGTGTCATAAGTAAGTATAAATTATTACCATAAATCTGGAATCGTAATAGAAATCTGTACCCCTAGCCAAGTTGCTAATCTGTAATTAACGATTACAGATTAGCAACTTGGCTATGTTAGTAGAAAGCTTCAAATGTACGAATGACGTCATCTCAACGCTCAGTTACCAGCGTTAGGTCAGAACAAAATAATTGGGGGCGTGGCCAACTCAAGGCGTTCGACGCAAGCGAAACGGTTGTAACTTGGCTAGGGGAACTGATTCTAAATATTCTACAGCGCTTAGTGATTCATCATCACTAGCCATATTACGATCAAAACCTGTTGTAGAACTATCACCATCTGAAGAAACAAGTGAATGACAACTAAAATTCGCGTTTCCAACAACAGATTTTTTATTTCATTCAAAAATTCCCAAGTTGTTTGACTTTTTAAACAAACTATAGTTTATTGTTATATTGCAAGATTGTTGTGTTTTTTTTTTTGGGGTTGGCACTACTATCCTTCGCGTCACGAGTTCGACTCTCCCTCGAAATAAATAAATACTTTGATGGCTTTCAGATAATGTGAATTCATTGAATTGCGCCTTGCATTATTGCGGGCAGAATCTGAAAATAAAGTACCTTTTTCTGGAAATGTTATAGACACTTATCTAAATTACTACATCAACATAACTTTCCTTTTTTGTGGCGACACTTGGGGAGCCCTATGTCCAACAGTGGATATCTATCGGCTGAAGTGATGATGATGATAACTTTCTGTAATCCAATGTCGGCTGCCAACAAGGTGATCTCTTCTTAGGCCAGTAGTAGTAGCAGTTCATCTTTAGTTGAACTGTTCACCGAATTATTCGGCAGCTAAATTCTTAATTAGGTATTTGAAAAAGAATTTTTGGATTCGAGATTTTTGGCTTTTTCTGAGAAATTTTGCATAATAATGATACTTTTTTTTACACCATCAGAAACTAGAGATTTTAACGAACAAAAAACCTAGCAAAATTATTAAAAAAGGAGATATTTTGACGTGAGAATTTTCGATTGAAAATTAGGGTTCTTTTTCGATATTAAGTCAAAACGAAGGTGAAAAACAAACATATTAAATAAAAAAAATTACAGTGTGTCTGGGACATAAAAAGGTAAGTTGCCATTTAATTTCGTGAAAAAAGAACAATTTTTGTAAAAGATAAAAATAAAAAACCAAAAACTTAGTTATTTGAATTTTTCACATACATTTTGAGGTTATTTGAAAAAAGTGTAAATGCAAAAGTTGTAGATCTTTTTATTATCTACAACTTTGCAATTTAACTTTTTTACATAGAACTTGTAGTTTTGTCGGAAATCGAGATAAACTGTTTTTACCCTTAAAAACGCACACCCATCCTTTTCCCGACCTCAGATCGCCCGTAATTTATTTTTCCTTTCATTTTTGTTATATTCTATTTCGTTTCCAGTGGGTTTCATACTACTATGATTTTATTTCGTTTCAAAAATTATCGACCCTGGTCTATAATTATTAGTACTTACAGACAACTTGTCTTTTCGAAAATTCAACGCAATGGCAAAATCATAATTATTAATATTTTCTTTGTCAACTTGGATCCCTAATTTTCTAGAATTCCATTCCCAATTTTGTAGAGAAAAAATATACTACCTACATGCATTCGAGCATCACCCTGTTCGTCCCTATATCAAAAATGAACCAAATTATTATATTCTCACACTGAGCTTGGAGTTAAGCTATCCTTCATTTCCGGACTCGGAGTTCGCTAAATTACTCGTTTTAGTTAATTTACCTGATTTTGTAATTATCTTCTCTCGGTTAACGGCACTGAAAAAGTAAATACTGCTCATGAGCGTGCGAGTGAGTGTAGGAGGTTTGATTTCACGCACTACCGTCGTCAAACTTTAGCACCTCATTTCGACCAAACTACTTTCCACCTAGCTCATTCCCTCTATTATATTTTGGCGCACGTTGTTGTGGTCCTCACCATGGTGAACCATTATGGTGAAATTGTCATCAGCCCCGAACACCAGTCTGTCATGCAACTGTAACGTGTGTCGCATAGCCCTGCACATCTTTTTTTATTATTATACTAGCGATCCGCCCCAGCTTCGCTCGGGTGTAATATTATACATATAAACCTTCCTCTTGAATCACACTACCTATTAAAAAAACCGCATCAAAATCCGTTGCGTAGTTTTAAAGATTTAAGCGTACATAGGGATATAGGGACAGAAAAAGCGACTTTGTTTTATACTATGTAGTGATGTAGGTTCGCGTCTGGCCACTATTTTTCCTGATGGTACTTGATGATGTGGCCGATGATGAAATTAGGAGTGAGGCGTATTTATCGAAACAGTTAAAAAAACAGGTATCTCAAAGTAACAACTTGAAACAGGTATCTCATCGAAATAACTGCTCCTACCGAAAAACTGTCGACGTCTGCGTCGGCAAACATGCTATGGTAAGAGATCAAACGGCATATCTTTATTTCCATGAATGAGACAGGCCTTTAGTGTGGGACGCTTATTGTGTCAATGCTCTTGTAACCATCCCATGTGTCTAGTTCCTCATACTGTGCCGGTGGAGAACTGCAAGCGGTGGAATAAAGTAAAGCCTTAAAACAGGTGTTCACAGGATGCATTTTCGAGAGTGTACGCTGGAATTTTATTACTTGATTCGGTCATCTGTTTTTTAACATCGGACATCTCGACGTACGGCGAGTATCCAGCCTTGAGGTGTTGAAACTACTACGTAATTATGCTAACTAGGTTCTGCCCGCGACTTCGTACGCGGATTCTGTTGCTTATGCCAGCGACAACGGAGTCGGAAAAATCAAAGATCTGAAACGTCTGATGTCGAATTCTAAGAGCCCGGGGACTGGAAAACAACGCGATGCGTGAGGCGATTTGACACGGTCCAGATCTCTCCCTTCCACTTACGCGCGTGAGAGTGTGCACACACCTCAGACATGGTGCCAATGTTTCCGTGTTCGATGTAATTAATAAATACATCATAGGAAAACACGCTCCTTTATTCCTAAAAAGTCCCCATAGCGCGATCTAACTCGACACCAACGCCATCTAGTTAGAAAACAAAAACTACTTTTTATTTACCAAAATATTATAGTATCTTAGTCGTGTGCATCTCCCCTTGGTGAACTCCGCTGGGATCACGTAACCTATGACGAATTTATTATTTGCGGTTGGTACAGTAATCGGGTCTAGTGATCGAACCACAAAATTAAGTTTGTCTATACTTTTCCGGAATAAAAAGTACCCAGTGTGGTGCCCAAAATATTAAAAAATAATTAAAACCAAGTTTCATCGTAATCGAACCGGTAGTTTTTGCGTGATGCCTGAACAAACAGACAGACAGACAAAAATTTTTTTTAATCACATTTTTGGGTTCGGTGTCGGTCTAGTAACACCCCTCCCCACCATTTATTTTTTTGATATTTTCAATGTATAGAATTTTCACTTTTACAGATATATTATAAGATAGATAATAAAAATGCATGATATCAATAATAAATGCCTAAATAAAAATTTGATGATTTTGTCTTCGAAAATGATTGAATCCCATATAAATTGTCATCCCCCTTCAAGTATTTGTATCGCAATAAAATGTTACCTATGCACTTTCTCGAGCTCTAGTCTGCAAACTCAAGCCTTTGTAGCTTGGTAATCCTTAAGTATGGATTTATCTTGATACAATATGATGACAGATGGCGCTAGCTGTCGCGTTAACATCGGGTCCGTGTTATTAATTGTACAAAAAATAGTTAAAGTGACAATAAAAGTGTTTCTGCTATTTAAAACTGTGAAAGAACCATTAAAGCCTCTACCACATTGTTATCTAGTGGATTGTGTGACGGACTTAAACGCAAAAAGTATTTTAAAATAACAATCTAACTCCAGACTTTAAACGTAAAATAAGTATATATTTCGTCTAAAACCAATTAAACTATCATAATTAAGTAATCAGGTGCAGTGAATAAACAGATTATTAGCAATAATGTGTTAAAAACTTATTAGTGACTTGCGTTTTTTGTTGTGATTGAGTGCAAACATTTTTTCTGCATGAGTCATAGCAACGACTTTGTGGATTTCAAATAAAAATATGAAACGAGTAATGAGTTAATTCGCTTCAATTAGAAATGATTGCATGGCGAGATACTTAAGGACTGTACCTATGTGAACAAATGGCTGAGGGCTCGATTCCCACTCACGACACATTCTTTTTGTGTTTTGTTTTGGCAATTTAGAAAAGCTACGACTTCGAATCACATCATTTTTTTGAAAAAAATTGGATTTGGATATGTATATTAATTTTTATTGAAAAAATAAAATAAAAAACAAGATGGAAAATATTACTCACAGAAATAAACTATTCAGATCACAATCACAAACTAACTTATCGCAAACTAGTCAAGACATATTGAACTCCACTATGCTGGATTCAACGATGATGAGCATACAGAGTGCGACACAAGTTAGCAATCAATCATTTGTGGAAGAGTACAGACAGGAAATGAAAGAAATTAAAGAAAAACTGATCATAGCTGATAAAGAAATAGACAACCTTTGTTATGAAAATACTAAATTAAAACAAGAAATACAAGATCAGCAACGACAAATACAATTACTGAAAGAAGTTGCTAACTCTACTCCATCACTCAAAAAAAGCAACTCGACACCCATATCAAGTAGAGTTTTGAATATGAGAATAAACGCTTCCCGCCATTCTCCTTTACGTTTAGCCAAAAGTATTCTGCCAAAAAGTGTATCACAGCAACCCAGCAACCACATAACACAGTTGAATCAATCAGCTAGCGATGCTCAGATCCAAACGGACACCCCCAGTAATTGCAGTGAAACGCTAACTGGTAAGAGGATTCAGCACCAAGTATCTGAAGGTGAGCACCGAAGTAGCAGCCACAGAGTGATTATATTAGGAGATGGTCAGGGACGTGGCTTACGTGACGTACTGCAGGATCTCCTAGGGCCTGAATATACTGTAGTTTCATATCTGAAGCCAGGTGCGCCATTGAATGAGATTCTACAATGCCCCAAGAATAAAATCAGTAACCTGACAAAAAACGACTACGTCATCATATTAGGCGGATGCAGCGATAAAAGTCCCTGTGATATCGATATACACCTACATCGTTGGCTAGCATTAACTGCGAATACAAATGTGATCATCTCCGAAGTACCAAAAAACAGGTTTTTACAAGAAAGAAAACTTAATTATTTACTTAGGTTTATTTGTAATAAATATAAAAATGTTCTATACTTGGATATGAACTACACTAGATCACTACCAAGTGGCCGGAATTACGTAGTTAATCTTGCAAGATCACTATTAAAGGAAATATTATGTTTACATTATCATTTCCAACTCTATCAATATGAACAAATCATTCAAAATAAATGTAAAAAGTCCTTTCAAAACAAATGTGTCCAGGTTAACTTAGATTGTAACAAACATGTACTAGCCAATAAATTAGATGATAAGAATATAACAGCTGAAATAATACTACCTACAAATACTTTTTTTCGTGAATAAAAATGTATACATTATGCACCAAAATATTGCAGGACTCCTAGCAAAATCTGACATGCTCACAGTGTGTCTAAATGAGTTATTAGAAAAAAGTATACAAGTGGACCTACTATGTATTACGGAGCATTTCATGATGGAAGGTTATGAAGTCCATCTCAATATACCTAACTACTGTTTAGCTGCATGTTTTAGTCGCAAGGAAAGTAAAAGAGGTGGTGCCTGTATACTTATAAAAAATGGTCATCAGTGGAGAGAATTACAGAAAATTGCTAAATTATCTATAACGGGTATTTTTGAATGTTGTGCTATAGAACTTATAAATTATAAGATTGCAATTGTGTGTATATACAGAGTACCAAATTCAACTAATTTTGATGAATTTATGAGTAGATTAGAGATGTTATTACGTATTCTGATAAAAAAGCCATTTAAAAATGTTGTACTGGCGGGCGATTTTAATATAGATATATTGAAAAAAAACAAACAGAGTCTAGAATTTGAAAATTTACTATTAAATTTTAACTTAAAATTGTCTATACGTCAACCTACTCGTTTAAAAAGCAAGACATGCATTGACAATTTTGCGCATAATTTTAACTTGTCCCGTAAAGCCATTGTTCTGGAATTGGCTCTGTCTGACCACACGGCTCAACTACTCAACTGTCCGATTAGCACTGCGAGCACTAGGAATCGATGGTGGACCACTAGACGGGACTATAGTAAAGAGAACACGGATAAGTTTAGGTCCTACCTTAATAGTCTATCGTTTGCTGATGTATATGAAGCGAAAGACCCAAACATTGCCTACAATGCCTTCACAGAAATATTTTCCCTCTTATATAATCAGTGCTTTCCTGAAACTCTGATCTCTGTAAACGTGAAAAGAAGGCCTAGTTGGGTCTCTCATGGTATTAAAATATGTAGCAAAAGGAAACGTCAATTATTATGGCAATATAGACAAAAACCTACTGATATGAATAAAAATAAATTTAAAAGCTATTCAAAATTACTAAAAAAAATTATTTATTTAACTCAACGAGCACAAAATATACATAAAATTAAAACATCAAATAACAGATCTAAGACTACTTGGGAAATTATTAATCAAACAAAACTAAACACACCAAAAAACACTATAAACAAAATTCGACATAATAATGAAACTATAACTGAGCCCAAAATCATTGCAGATATGTTTAACGATTATTTTATAGATAAAATCAAACCTATTACTAGTTCGGGAACCACAGTCACTAAACATATTTTGGCAAGAAAAGACTCAATGTTCATGGCCCCAAGTCTGGCACTTGATGTATTGAATATTATCGCGGCCTTAAAAAATACAAACAGTGTAGGATACGATGGTATGAGTACAAAAATTGTTAAGTTGGTAGCACATGAGATCAGTAGCCCCATAAGCTATATTATTAATTTAAGTATCAGTGAAGGTATATTTCCGAATGCGCTAAAAAAATCTATAGTAAAACCACTGTTTAAGAAACAGGACAGGGAGCTAATGGAATCTTACAGGCCGATATCATTGATACCGATTATGTCAAAAATTATCGAAAAATATATTTACAAACAACTTAATACCTTCTTTGAAAAAAATCATATACTCTGTGATGAACAGAAAGGATTTAGGGAGAAAAAAACAATTAACTTGGCCATATATGACTTCTTGCATACTGTTATGACAAACATGGATAAAAACACACCAGTCTGTGCCATTTTCTGCGACATGACACAAGCATTCGACTACGTACAACATAATATACTACTAAATAAACTTGATGCATATGGTATAAGGGGAAATATATTTAATCTAATACAATCATACCTAAATGAAAGAAAACAAGTAACTCAAATTAGTAGAATTAATATGAGCTCCAAACGTGAAGAATTATTCACGTCTTGTGAGCGTACCGTTCCTCATGGAGTTCCGCAGGGTAGTGTACTTGGACCACCCCTGTTTACTCTCTATATTAATGACTTCCCTAAAGCCATTAAGCATCCCATGACACTATTTGCAGATGATAGTACAATAACTATACCATGCCATAATAAAAATAATTATGAAACGGACATTAGAAATACATTGACTGAAGCGGTAACGTGGCTCAATAATAATAATTTGAAAATTAATATAAATAAAACTTTGATTATGCATTTTAGCCAACGATCATCATTATACTCTAATTTGGAAATTGAATATAATAATAATAAAATACAGACAGCTAATACTACAAAATTTTTAGGTCTAACAATTGACAGAAACTTAAATTGGAAAGCGCATATTGAATCTCTAGCCAAAAGAATAAGCAGTGGGGCATATGCATTATATAAATTATCTCGTACTCTAAATATAGAAGCGCTGTTAACGGCCTACTACGGTTTGATTGAATCTGTCATTAGATATGGTGTTATCTTCTGGGGTAACTCAACCGATAGGGATATCATTTTTAAAAGACAAAAGTACTGCCTGCGATCTATGTTTAATCTTAAGATTACTGATAGCTGTAAAAATTATTTCACTAAATATAATATATTAACATTACCTTCACTCTATATATTAGAAATTACAATGTTTGTAAGAACAAATCCACATTTGTTTCCTCGTATGGCAGACAAATTTCCAAGAAATAGACGTGATGATAGCCAACTATGTTTACACCCATCTAAAACTGCACTTATGCGCAAGAGTGTTTTTTGCATGGCACCAATTATCTATAATAAATTGCCCAAAAGTTGGAAAGAACAAACTATACCTAAATTTAAACAAACAATGAAATTGTTTTTGACACAGAAAGCATACTACAGTATTACAGAATTTTTAAACGACTCTGTGATTGTAATACATAAATAATTAGAGCTAACATTGTCGTAATTAAGGTTATGTAGCACTAGATGACTTAAAGTAGCCTATATTATATATGTTATTATATTTGAATGCTATTATATAATTAAAGTCATTAATATGTATTGTAATAATAATCTGTATTCTGTAATATTTAATAATGAAAATATGTAATTTGATAATGTAAATATGTAATTGAATATAATGAAAATTGTTTAAAAATGACTGTTATTAATATATAAATGTAAATTTGAAAAAATAATTAATTAATTCATAATAATAATATTATAGAATTCAAGATATTTGCACGCCATTAGAAATGGCAAACATGTCTTGAGCCTCCTTTATTTAAGATCTTGCATGCATGTATTATTATAATTCTGTCTGCATACACATGTTTCTGCAAATAAAATTTCTTATTCTTATTCTTATTCTTATTCTTAATATCCGCATGTTATATTGAAATCCCAGTTCGAAAGAGAAACGTATTTTTATTTTAGCCATAGTTTAGTAGTAAAATAATTAACAGACGCTCTGTAACATATTTTGTGAACTTTGGCCCTCCATAATGTACTCATATATTAAAAACATAAAAAAAAGTAAAAATAAAAGCCTTGCACATTTAATCTAAATTCTGAATGATGAAAATTTTTCTGAAAAACTTTTAGGTGTTTAAAAAACGTATTTCCTGCAACAAGTTTCGTGAAATATTCGAATAAATCACGGAATTATCGAATGCCAACAAAGTTTTGATAAAGAGACGAAGCAACAAGTTTGTTAACCATGATTGATGTTGACGATAAGCGAGTGGAAAAGAACCCTAAAATAAAAATAAATATCAGCCGTGCAATGTCCTCGCCATTTGATACTCAGACCTCCTCTCAAGGAAAGGGCATGGACGGTAATTCATTCTTTTCAATCATTTTTTTACATTTAAATACAACACGAACCGAAATGCACCAGCTTATCAAAAAGAATCGCAGCGGCGACTGTGCTACGGCGTAGCAGCCTGCTACGAAGGCGACTACGAGCTGTTACGAGTAGCTACAAGATGCTACGAAACACTACAAGAAGCATGGCAATATACATGAAGTTCTTTATGTTATAAATTAATCTTTCAGCCAGGTTATACGGCATTACAATTTTTTTAGGGTTCCGTACCCAAAGGGTAAAAACGGGACCCTATAATTACTGGGACGTCACTGTCCGGCTGTCTGCCACCAAGCTATATCTTATGAACCGTGATAGCTAGTAAGTAGTTAACTATTGAAATTTTCACAGATGATCTCGTATTTCTGTGGTCACTGTAAAAACAAATACTATAAACAGAATAAAATAAATATTTTGATGTATTTGCTCGATATCAATACAATACAATACAATACAAAGTATGGCGTAAATATTGGATAACCCTGAAACTGTCGATTGGCCAGATTATCATCTATCATTTACCCCACTTATATCACTCATTGCTCATGGATGTCCAAATTATTGATATATTAGATAAAAATCGTACTTACTCATACAAAATCAGCTGCCATTTCTTCAATTGTTGACTTTCTCTCGATCTGTTTTTTTATGTCACTCCTGAATGTTTGTATTATCAGACCAGTATCAAGTGTTTTTATTATAATCTAAAATAAGATGACAAAAAAATATTTAATTTCTTTTTAAGGAATTATAATTTTTAGGCCCCTGTATCACAAAAAAAAACTACACTGCAATGGCCCATTATTTTAAAAACTTGCCTATTTAATGCTATTATATATTAAATATTATATATTATATTATATTATTATAATAAAATACAAAGTTATGGCTGTTCGAATCTTAAAGAAAATTTTTCATGCAATTCTGATTTTTAAATTAAATTGGTAACGCGCTCATCCCTTTTATTATAACGCGTAAGGCCAGCGTGGTTAGGAAGCCTGTGCGAGGGGTGGGAACGCCTCCACCCGCGCCACATGCTAGTCAACCATGAAAGTTAGGGTGGTACGAATGCGCATTTGTGTGCGCTCGCGTCTCCGTCTCCGCGACCCTATGTTTTCGTCCTGTAACCCGAATGTTACTGTGTTTTGGTTGGCCTCGAACAAATTGTGAAACAAAAAAAAATTGTGAATGCATAAAGTGGTTCTATTCGACACCGAACATTATAAATTACTATAACACTGCTGTAACTAATGTTAAACACACAGAATGAAAATTTTCTTAAAATTTCCATACACCATAAAACACATTAGCAAAAAAAAATTAAAAATAATAATTATACGAGATGTTCGAAGTGGGCTCCGTCAGCTGCTCTGCATGCTCTACACTTTATGAAGGACCGTTTCAAGCGCGTCTGTCTGATAATACAAATATTCAGGAGTGACATAAAAATAAACAGAACGAGAGAAAGACACCAATTGAAGAAATGGCAGCTGATTTTGTATGAGTAAGTACTATTTTTATTTAAAATATCAAAAATATCAATAATTTGAGCATAAATGGGGTCATCATCATAAGCCTTTTTAATGTTCCCACTGCTGGGACTCAGGCCTCCTCTCTAGGAGAGGGAATGGGCCGTAATCCACCACGCGGGCCCAGTGCGTGTTGGTGGATGTCACATGTCTTGAATTTTTGTTTCTAGGACTAACTCTTAGATTACTTCCTATTACGACTTTTTTTTAGTTTATTTCTTATGATTATTTTTATTGTGCTTTTGTGAACAATGTTGACTGGTCTACACTGTTCTTACATAATTCTGTCAATATTGTAATAACCACTTTTTTTTAAAGAGTTACCATGGAGTTTCTTGCCGGTTCATCTCCATAGGAAACGACCAATTTGGAACCGTGCATTAGCTTCTAACGTTTTATAAGTGCCCATGTAGGCCTATGTGAAATAAAATATTTTGACTTTGACTTTATGCCGGTTTCCTCGCCATGTTCCTTCACCGTTTTTCACCGCTTCAGTTTATAAGTTGGGTAAATGATGATAATCTAGTCAATCGACAGTTTCAAGGCTATCCATTATTTACGCCACACCCTGTATATAATAATGATAATAAAAAAATATAAGTATTCCACAACTAGCACACAACGCCATCTAGTCCCAAGCTAAGTAGACCGATGTTATGAGTACTAGACAACTGGTACTTATATATTTCTAAATACATACGTGTATAGATAAATTACATCCAGAGACATGACAAATGATCATGCTCATCACACATAATAATAACAGTTGTAATATACTGTCTAATTTTATATAGACAATGGTAACGAAAACTTTCGTGCGCGACTTTGACTCACACTTGGCCGATTCTTTGAAGAAAACCGTGATTGAAAGTTGCATCTTAAAACTTTTAAGTACTTAGTTAAGTTATACTTGGAGAGGACCACGAAATGGGTTGAAATATGCGAATTTAAAGTTCTCTTGAACACAATTATTTCTTTGGAGGTTTCGAAGCTTGAAGGTTGCTTATCGTACAGTAAATATATAGATGTCATTACCGCAGATCTACAACATTCGTTTTAGTATATGTGAAACCCGAAACACGTGTCTAGTATTTTTATGTAGAGAATGTTAATAATTTCATTAAATTTTTATCAAATGGTTGATTAATTCCTAAAAGTTACATCAATGTAAGTAAATATAATAAGTCCATTAAAACGTAATCAGTAAGAATATGATTTTTTTTAATGGTTTTATTTAGTTTGATTTCCCACAACTGGGCAAAGGCCTCCCCTAACTTCTTCCAGGTATTCTTATATCACCTCAAACCAGCCCTAGCAGTTGCCCTCTAGGTCTTCTAGCCACCTAAGTCATCCTCGGCATCGTCCATCCTCACGTACCGAGTTTGGACACTTTTGCCCAACGGTCAGAGTGCACCAGTCCTATTTTAGCCTGGTAGCCTTTTTTCCCTGTCTAAAATATCTACGTAAAATTACTAGCAACATAGAGCTTCCCAAATCGCGCCTAGATGGCGTTGGGATCGATCTGATTCGCGCTATGGTTACATTACACTAACTTCCTGACCTGTCTCACTAATACATACAGTGTTCAAAGCTTTAAATAATAAATAAATAAATAATATAAAATGTGTATTTTCTCATCACAAAATTACTTAATGCTAACACTTTACAATTTACACACCGTGGTATAACTAAGTGAGAGACAGGTGCCTGAATTAGTTTTCCGTAACAACCAGATTTATTTTTATATGCTTAGTTATACTTAGGTTAGGTTAGGTAGTCTGACAAAAGTCCAATGGAATATTACCGATACGCTAACTTGTATTTTCGACAACTCTACTTAGTCGAGTTGGAGTGATGGCTGAATCGAGTTGCAACTCGAGTCAACTAAACTCGGTGGGTCCAATTTGGTCCGCAATCTCGGTTGATCAAACACTTGAGTCAGATTAACTGTTTAATACTACTAGTTTCTGCTTTTAATCGTTTTTAAACTAGCTCTCCGCCTGTTACTTCGTTCACGCAAATTTTAAGTGATTTATTTTTAACTAGCTGCTCCCAGCGGCTTCGCCCGCGTGATAGCAGAAAATTATCCCAAGGGAACATACTTCCGGGATAAAAAGTATCCTATGTCCTATTCCAGGACATGGTCTATCCGTTTACCAAGTTTCATCAAAATCGGTTTTGCCATTTAGGCGTGAAGACGTAACACACAAACAAACTCACTTTCGCTTTTATAATATTAGTTCATGAATCCCCAAGCGACCACCGGTGGCCGCGCATCTATTGTCTTACTATTGTGTCTCTAACTGACGGTACCTGAAGGGTTAGTAAGGATTATGTATCATGTTTTTGTCAAGTTTATAAACAAAAGGGATAAGATTATTTTATAAACAACTAGCTTTTGCCCGCGCAGCTTCGCTGTCGCTCTTACTACGCTGTACTACACCCTACTCTACCCTACTCTACACTACTCTACTCTACACTACTCTACCCTACTATACCTTACCAAACTTCACATAAACCATCTACTAAATAGTCTGAACAAAGCCTAAACATTTGGTTTGGATAGGTGAGCCCGTTCTTGAGTTATAAAATAACAACGAAAAGTGGCATTGATTTTTATATATATAGATAATTTTCCCTAAATCGTTAACCGTCTACTCGCGAAGTATCTCCTTTCCAGTAAGTTAATGCGACGCCCCGCCGCGACTCGAGTCGTCTTGCTGAACCACTGCAGAGTAACCGACCGAGTCCACTCGAGTTAATGAAAAATTCAACTCGGTCGGACTCGTTTGCTGTTCGACTCGAATAATTCAATTAAATTAAACGACTCATCCATCGCTAAACGGTTTTCTAACTATTTGTATGTTTTATTGACTGTTCAGTAAGATTTCTCAACTGAATGGTCACAGTCAGTTGAACTGAGAGTCTTGAATAAATAATCATTATCATAACATACTCATTTAAGTATACGTGTTTCTCTAACTGTCCCCGCATACGGACCTCAAAAAAACGCTTGTAGCGGCAACAAAAAAAAACTTAAAAGCTACCGCAAAAAACAACTGAAGCGCACGACACCTCTTGTGTCCGGTGACGCTTGAAGCCGCTTCAAGCGTTTTTTTTTGTGGCGGCACAGCCGCACACGAGCCACAAAAAAAGCCGCCTCAAAATGAAGCTTGAGGCGGCGTTTTTTTGAAACGTACGTATGCGGACAGTAACAGTTCATCTTTGACAGTTTCTGTGATATAGTTCAGGAAGAAAATGGATACGGCTGACTAACCATATTTTAAAATGAGGAGTCATTCTACGCTGGAGTATGTAAGTAGAAAAATAAACGGCGTCTCCTTTTCAGGCTCATGTAATAGTATCCACGGTAAAAATAACACCAACAAAAACGTCTTGTACATTTTGCTCATAAAATTCAACAGCATATCGGATTGGTAATTTCGATCGCCGTTTCAGGACTTCGCAAACCAATTTTACTAGGCTTGAGTTGTTCTGCATCAGGTTTCACGAGTTAACTGGGTTACTTCGTTAATTGACCCGCTGGCGCTGGCCGCTAATGGCTAGCAAGCTGGACTGCGAGATAAATAAAACGTGGTGGCCGGCTGTAAACCGGATATGTACTCGTACTGACCCAGTTTTAAGCGCAAATTAGCCTCAGCCACTGGAACAGGATACTTTCGAAATAGAGGCATATATGGCAGTTTTCTGCAAACTAGAAAAGCAAGACATTAGAACTTTTTGAATGTACACAAATCATTAATCATCAACTATTATGAATATTATTAATCAAGAAAACAATATTCAATAATAAATCAACAAACCAACATTTAGTTTTAAAAAATCTACCAGTATTTATTTGATGATCAACAAACTTAAACTTTATTTTAGTTCGAAACAAGAATTTATTTCATTATTCATAGGTCCTCACCAGATGTGATCACTTCAGGAGATTCCTGTTTTGTATTCAGGCGGAAGAAATGTCGAGTGTTATAATTATGCGGACCGCCCGAAGGACACAGTGCAGCATACGCCGGGTCGCCGGGTCTGCCATGTCGGCGGCGACTTCTCGCGCCAGGCCCTAGTTCAGGCCATGGTTCGCAGCGAAAGGGTGCGGTCATCTCCTTCTGTGAAGCAGTAATGCTATCGAAGCAGAGAGCAGCAACTGTGAGGGAATGGAGACGCCTTGGGCATCAGAGATGCCCGCTAAAACTGCAACATTTTTGGAAAGAGTTAACGTGATCCTGGAACGCAACTGAAGGACATCGGTTCGGAGGATTTTAGTCAGTAAATTATGACACGACTTTCGCTCCAATCTAGAGACATCTAAAAAAAACTATTGGAATAATCGTTGACAAGGCTTCTCTCATCTCTTCGTCGACCGTCTAGATGCATTCCCTTTTGTACTTTCTTTTTGATATTACAGAGATAATCTCTCACATCTTAATATGACATTTAATTGTTTGATCGTAATAAACGTGTTTTAATTGCCTCAATGCAGGGCTGCAAAACAGTCGTGTTATTTTTTTTTATGTATATAAAACTCACAATCATCCTTGGTCACCATAAGGTCCTTCGAGCCGGATTGAACCAGTGATCTATGGGTAAAGTCCAAAGAGATACGAATAAATAGATTGTAAATTTGATAAGTATTATCATTCATGTCAAGGGTACGGACAAAGTATTTAGGCTAGAAATAAAAATAAAGGAACGGTCAGACAAAACGTGTTTAGTTAGTGAGCTGGCATAGAATGTTTTGCATTCAAGCCAACCGACAGTCCACCTTAAAGAAATAAAGTTATGATGTTATTTATTCTGAACACGTGCTGTTTCCCTTTGTTTCACGTCCACGTAGAGTTTTAGCAGATAGGATTGCTTAATAACTACATAATTCCAGTAATTTAAGTTTACTAATAAAAGAAACAAATTATCAAATGACATCTCTCGCTCTGGGTGGAGCGAGTATGTGGGACAAAAATTTACTGACTGAAACCTGTGTACCTTCAGTTGCCTTTTAAGTTTCAGGGCCACAGCAAGACCTACTGTCCACGGATTCGTGGTGCTTATATACAAAACTATGAAACTGTGTCGAAGAAACGGGAATGACGGCATGACACTGCCCCACGTATCGGTGCCCGCATACTTCACGCAGGCGTACAAGCATATAATGATGAATACGCGTCTTTGAAACTACGCGTCTGTAGACAGTACGTCAACCTCCCTGATAATTGTCCTAACTAGCAATTTATATTATTCCAGGGCAACCGTTAGTCGTTCGGGCGTTACAATCATGTTTCTGTAATTGCTTTAGCTTTGCTTTATTCAAATGAATCAATATGTTTTATATTGCCCTTGACTTATTCTTTAAGTTAGTAGTGGCCCTAAAGCACTAAGGTGCGTAGGTAGTGGGTATACTTTTCCCTGCTTTTCAATTACGCAAAATTATGTTTTGCGTAATGTACATGATTATCTTCTAAACGGTAAACGACACAGACACGATTATTAGAGAGAACTTATTCGGAATAATGATAATTATGAACACGTAGGTAATAATTATCAGTACAGATACGCCAGTTTGTGATTTGTGAGATAGGACAGTTAGCGGGGAGGGTGACGAGTAGATTTTTCGTGCAGTCCTGCAACCTTGATCGGCGCATCTGCGCCCTTTAAGTTTTGCTAGCATCATTTACAGGCGTGCGTGGAACACAACACTTCGTCGACTTTCCTTCAGCGTAGATGCTTTTTACAAGCTTTTATTTAGTTTAACCTGTCCCGAGGTTTGTCTGTAATCAAATCGTGTAAATTAAATTTGACCCACTTCCTAGTTACCGATTGAGCTGAAATTTTGCATGCATGTAATCATTTGTAAATCAGATGACAATGCAAAATTATTATAACATGAAGCTGATCTGATGATGAACCCGGAGGGTGGCTATAGGAACTTGGTAGTTAAACGAGACCACTCCATCGAGTTTGGACTCGTATGGTTCGTCTTGACGAGTATTAATTATATATGTAGGTATACAGAGCTATAAAAGCTTGCTATGAAAAAACGATTTTCATTAAAAGCTGGTTTTAGATGGGTAATCATCCAATGACATCTCCCGCGCTTGGGTGAAGAGGGTGTCAGACTTTTACTGACTAAAATCTACTTCTAGTGACATCGTAGCCTTTCACTCCAGGGCCAGATTTTCCTTTTAGAGCGCAATGTTATATTATGAAATTAATCATAATAAACAGACTTGTAACTGCAGCAATCCCAGAACATACTATCACTTATTACAGTGTCCCACGGTGTATCACCGAAATGCTTTATCAAATCTCTATCAAATCAAAGACCACTTGGCAGACCAACTCTTTGAAACCAAAAAAAGAATCGTCAAAATCGGTTTACATTTTGACAAAGATATCGCTGAACAAGGTACAAAAAAAAAACATTCAGAGCATTTATTGGAATTCATAAATCCACTTAAAATACATAATGCGAAAGTCAATACTTGAGTTGGAAGTGAGGGTTTCAAATTATTATTTTCAGCGCTCAGTTTCATATAAGGGTGAATTTCCCGGGAACACAAATTACGTGGCATCAATGAAATCGGTACTTTAAGATATAGTTATAATTTTATAATTTTTTTTTCTGGTTAGGTGAAATAGTGACCTATGTGTAGCATTAAATATTCGTTAAATAGGATTAATAGAGGCTCCAAAAAAAAAATAAACCTCGAAATCTTTCATTACCGTGTTTGTCCACATATCACCTTGATGTGTATTAGACGCCATTGACAAAAATCTGTTGGTTATTTATATTAAAACCCAGGTTTATTAGATACGTGAATAGTTAAAGTATTGTTACGGAATACATTTATTCATATATTTAAACAATACAACGAATGGTTAATAAAAAGGCACTTGTCCTAGAACTACCTTTAATCGCCGTGTCCTAAATATATTTAAGAATATTTGTTTATCTAAACACTTTCGTCCCCCACCTTTGTGCGCTAAGCGTTGCATAATAGTGTCGCTTAGTGCTCGACGTGAAAGGACGTGCGTACGTGCCTGCGTTTTCGCGCCAAAAATATAAGTATTCGATTTTTATATAACTGGACATTTTTTCTTTCATTGCCGTGGATAGGTCTAACTTCTATTCGAATAAGTTTGTCCTCTTGATTAACCCTTCAGATACCGTCAATTAGAGACACAATAGTAAGACAATAGATGCGCGGCCACCGATGGTCGCTTGGGAATTCATGAATTAAGCGTTTGATATAAAGCCATTTATCTTATGTTTATTTGTGACGTGTTAATTACTGTGAATTATTAATAGATTTTTGGTTACTTGATGTTTTTGCCTTGATTTTCATTGCCGTGTTTTCATTGCCGCGGTTTCCGTGGCCAAAATTTGCTATGGAAATGAAAAAAAAAAACATGGCAATGAAACAAAATTTCATTGCCATGCCTTTTAAAAGAATTTAGTTTCATTGCCATGACTAGTTATTTCATTTCCGTGACTTATGTTTTCATCGCCACGGCATGATTAACCCTTCAGATACCGTCAATTAGAGACACAATAGTAAGACAATAGATGCGCGGCCACCGGTGGTCGCTTGGGGATTCATGAATTAAGAAAAATGAATCTGTATTGTACAGACCACTACAAAAAGATATTTCCACGTAAATACACTCAAATATATGCACACACCCACACATAATCACTCACACACGTGCACACGCGCGCGCACACTCACACACATACACACACAATAATAACTAATAAACTATCATTCACAGTTCTTTCATTGCCGTGAAAGCATGTTTCATTGCCGTGTACGCAAGTTTCATTGCTGTGGCACAAAATTTTTAATCTTGTATATCTCGTTAGTTTTTTAAGCTATCTGCTAGATATTAAGCAAGAATACATATATTATCTTGAGAAAACACTATTTTTTCTTGTTCTAAAGTTGAAGAATAAAAAATCCACAGAAATCAATATTTTTTTGGACTTGTTGAAATTCACCCATAATTAATTATAATAGTAAAACAGCTCGAGCCCCGGTATGAAGATTAGTAGGAACGAGGTGGGTTTTTAGTAAGAGTCTGACACTATCTCCCGCTTCGCCCAAGAGTGGGGGTTGTCATTGGATAATTTTTGTCCACCATAAAAAAAAAATATTCAAAACATATGAGAACCAAGTAGGTCAGGATGATTTTTTGAGAAAAATCAGTACATAGATTATCCACACAGTGCAAGCATGTGTCGAAGAAAGATTCCACGAACTGGTGAGTGCATACATTCTATATTAGTATCCTCATACTATAATGGGGAAAGAAACTCCAAGAATAGCCGAACATAAGTGGTTTGCTCGCAGAACAGATGGTCGATGGTTTATGGCAGATGGTGATGAATAGAAAGGTTCAGCGACCAAGCACCGAATGACGCAGCGTAGGAAGGTCTCCTATAAGCTAGACCGATGACCTGGTGAGGGTCGCGAGAATAGGACCAAGATGGAAGGCCCCCCACAAGGTGGACCGATGACCTGGTGCAGGTTGCAGGAACAGGTCAGGATAGAGGACCGTTCGTTGTGGCGATACTTGGGTGAAGCCTATGTCTATCAGCTGAAATAACGATAACATGGGGAAAGCTGTAGCAAAGTTGAAGTCAAACGACAAATTTAAGAGTCAGGTTACTTCTAGGTAAGCGTGCTCCATCGTCGACCACAGTTGCTTATAAAAGACTGGTCAAACTCGTTCTTATCATCAATAATGTAAGCCTACCCCCCCCCCCCTTCCTGGTATACAGTATCCGATCAGTGACACTCAATATATTAAAGTGACATAACAAGAGGATGTTATTTTCATACGTCCCTTTTAATAAATTATTATAATTCATTACGTTAATGGATATGATCACGAACACAACCACATAATAGATGATGTATCATTATTAAGCGAATTGGCTTTTATTTCAGCAGTGGTCGAATGACCACATTGCACATTGTAGGTTTATACTCTCCACTTTCATAATTTTCGGAAAGCTCATTAATATAATGAGCTTTCTGAAATTTATATGCGATATTTATCAAAGTGTCTCTGAAACTCATTAATACGAGTATAATGACAAATTTTCGTTATTATTAAAAGCAGTGGCAAACGTAAATCAATAATTAAAAGGACTTATGATTGACTAGTTTTTGCCCGCGACTTCGTCCGCGAGTCCTGTTGCTTCTGCCAGCGACAACGGGGTCGGCAAAATCGAAGATCTAAAACGTCTGATGTCAAATTCTAAGAGCCCGGGGACAGGAAAACGACGTGATGTGCGAAACGATTCGAGACGTTCCAGATCTCTCCCTTCCACTTACGCGCGTGACAGTGTGCACACACCTCAGATATGGTGCCAATGTCTCCGTGTTCGATGTAATTAATAAATGGGTTTTAGGAAAACGCGCTCCAGTCTTTATTCCCAAAAAATATTCCCATAGCGCGATCTAACTCGACGCCAACGCCATCTAGTTAGAAAACGGAAACTACATACTATTAACCTCAATATTATAGTATCTTAGCCGGGTGCAGCACCCTTTAGTGAACTCCACTGCGGGTGACGTAACCTACGACAAACTTATTATCAAACCGCAAAATTAAATATGTTTTTTTTTTGTATATACTTTTCCGCGATAAAAAGTACCAGTGCTTAAAGAATATATTTAATAATAATATTTTGAGTGATGCCTGAACAAACAGACAGACAGACCAAAATTTTTTTAATCACATTTTTTGGTTTGTTGTCGGTCTAGTAACACCTAGGGAATTGGGGCTCGAGCGAGATTACGAATATCAATATCGCGAGATCTCGCTAATTTCGATATCTCGCGAGATTGGCAGTTTTGTGTTTTTTTTTGCAAATTTCAATAAATTAGTTAAAAAAAATAATTGTGAGTATTATAAGATAACCATAGGCGCGGGCTTGCGGACGGTGAGCAATAGGTAGTTGTCTGTCGAACCGTCCAGTAACTGTCCGGACCAGACCCAAGTCGTCAATGGCGCGCACAGGGTCGAAGCCGGCCAGGGTTAGTTCCGAAACGTAGCTCAGCCCCGGTATGAAAGACAAGAAGGCAGTAATAGTCTAACACTATCTCCCGCTCCGCCCTAGGGCGGGAGATGTCATTTGGATAATTTTTACCCACCAAAAAAAAAAGTAATATAAGATGAACATTTTTATTTTCACGAAATTTTTCAATACATTTTTTGCATCAAGCATTGTTTGACATATCAGTCTATACTTTTTTAACGTCCACGCTTCAAATAAGACGTTTTTATGCTCGAGTACAATCTCGTTAACCTCGCGAGATCTCGCCCTTTTTTGGCGAATCGAGGTTCGAATCGAGATTACATTCCCTAGTAACACCTGCCATTTATTTCTTTGATATTTTCAATGAACAGAATTTTCACTTCTACAGATTTATTATAAGTATAGATTACATTAGGACAAGGGCAGGAAGATGATAATGGTTACGAAGTTATTACTGGACATTAGCACCTTGTATCTGTACAGACATACCTAATCTAAAAACAAGTTTTTAATGAAAATATTTTTTTCATAGCAAGCTTTTAGAGCACGGTATAATACTTTTTTATTTACTACTCAAGATAAATCATACGAGCTCAAAATCGATGAGGTTGTGTCGTTTAACTACCAAGCTCCTACACCCACCTTCCGGTTCCATCATCAGATCAGCCCCCAGTCATAATAATTTTGCATTGTCATTTGATTTACACATGCATGCAAAATTTGCAAGATCTGATTAGGTACAGACAAACATCGGGACAGGTGAAAATAAATAAAAGCTTGTAATAAACTAAGACAATAAATAAAACACCAAAATTTGAGCTAAACATTTTAATAGTGATAAACACGATAGTGAAGTTCGATTTTAGACAAAACTATTGAACAGTTACTTTATTTAACGCTGCTTTAAATGTGGAATTACAGATCTAAAAATTGGATAATATATAACTTCAATTACATCAAATAAAACTACGTTAACATTCGTTTATTACTTCGTAAACAGCATGTGAATAAAAATAAATACAGTGATAATTTTATCTCGTATAATCACCATTAACACAACTTAGAACTAGTAAGTACAAAAAAATAACTTCTAATACAATAAATACATAATATTATATTCATCATAAATCCCTCCATAATTAAATACGACACAAAATAAATGCTTTAACCTGCATTAGAATGTCAAACAGAAACTTAATTGCAGTTGAAAACCGGAGCTAATTCGGACTGCACACAGACGTGTTGGTACGGCATGTGAAATAATATTAACATACTTTACGAAGGCCATTCAAAATACTCGCATCATAAAATGAAACTAAGACCTTAATTGGCAGTAAGTTAGTGATGAATTTTAATTTTATATCCACTGACAGAGTTTGAGTTAATTTGTAAACACACGATATTAAAAGCACCCTGAGACCATGAAAGTATGTGATTTTGAAAACTAGCTTTCATTAAATCTTTACTGATCATCGTCATCATCATCATCTTCCTGTCATGCCCCGTTTTTCTTGGGTCGGCGCAACACGTAATCTGTCAACTGTCACGCTATCATTGTCTCACTTTTATTTCATATCTGTTCTCACACAAGCTATCCGACTTTTCTTTAGCTGCCCTCCCCCTTTCCATCCATCCACATGTACACTAATTACCTAATCTCATATAAACACACATTTCAACACTCTTCACATGACCATTCCAAGATAAACGATTCTAACTTTATAGATATTCATTCATAATAGTTTTCTCTCAATATGTTGTGTTGTAAAATTATTAGTACAAAATAGCTGAACACGGGAAATATACCCTATCAAATCATGAGCGACGCATTTTCTATGTACAATAGGACCTTCTACACAATGCTGCTGAAAATCAAATTCATTAACGTTGAATCAGAGCTAAATTACGTGCGCTGGCCTCTCCCTGGCTAACTAGGTGCCTTCATGTGTTGATTAGCATTCACGGTATTGCTACGTAGGCATACAGCCATTAATTAGCTTTGTGTTTCCCAGATACACAGGACATACGCATACATGACCTATTTCCTAAGAGAGATATTCCGCAATGATTCCGCACTCAGTATCCTAGATTGGGGATAAATTATTTTTACAGTACTTAACTTAAATATATAGAATTATCTGTTTCTAAAACTTTAATATCATTGAATGCTGTTATTGATAATGGAGTTAAGTATAATAGTTATGTCTTTCAATATTCAATAATATTCCACACCTATCACACAACGCTATCTAGTCTCAAGCTAAGCAGAGCTTGTGTGTTGTGTTGTGTTGTGTTGTGAGTATGTTATTGAAAAGATTGTTTTTGGTTTTGTAATGAAATGAAAAGTACGACGATCTTTAACTATGCTGTTCATTAACTATAACTACGTATGGTGTGCTTACATGCCTTTTTATATATTCGCGCGCTCTAATTAAATATAACGATTGAAAATAACTATTTCGGTGATCTTAATAATTATAAACTCATATAATTCATTCCTTATTGTCAGAGTATAACTTTTTAATTAAATTAGATTTGGCAGCATTTTTGGACGAATTGATGTAGTATCGGATAATAATATAATCTTCGATGAAATAAGAATACACGAACGTCCGAATGTAGCTCCAGTTTAAGTATAGCACGTTGAGAGCCGGTTCTAGTCATTGAGTATTTTGTATGAACCCTGCCCGGGTCTATGTCGATTTCGCGACCCCGTAACAGGCGGTTTAAATTTTATAAACAAAAAAAACTATTCAAGATTTTAGTTTTTTAGAAATTTCAAATATTTCCGTGACGTAATCTCATAGACACGTTTGAAATCGTAAGTTAGGGTCAGATCCACGATGTTTTTGTCGTATGTTTGATTTTTGCCCGGCTATTAGTCATCAGTCGATATAAATAAAAATAATTTTTCATGGTGTATTCTTTTATATTTGTGAATTTCCAGAGGTTTAAAAAGCTCAAAATGAGTAGAACCTGGCTAAATAAATGAAGCAATACATAAGTAACGAGTATCAACGTACAATACAATTTGGATACTGTCATATAATTCACTTATTTACTGTGCTTTGTGGTGCATCCTTAGAATAAAAACACAAACACAACTATATTATTGACCATTTATAGAGTAGTAGTAAGTTATGAAGTAGATATTAATTGAAATACCAAAAACATTCTAAAGATTTCACACGCCTACAAAATGCATCTTTACTGTGTTTTCTTATTTATACAAATCTACGAATACCGAATGTGTCTAATATGTTAAATATAATACGAGTATATTTCTAATTCATACAATAAAATACGAAAGGTCAAAAGTTTATAAAACCTTTTCAAGTTTCGCTATCTATGAATGAAAAACCTTTCGATTCAACTCATTCTGTTGTATAAAGTCAAATTGTTTACCTAGAAAAAAAACATCTTAGAGTTACTTTTGTCATACCTACATATTTAAAACTAGTTTTAAATATAAATGCTACTTTTAACAAGATCACCTGGCTTTTTTCATTTAATCCGAGGAGGGTTACTGAGATTTACCCTATGACTACAGTAATTCATCTACACATTTAATATTTTTGCAGGAATTTTAAGCTGGCTCGCATTTTGTACAAAGTACTTTACATTCACCTATTAAATTCACAACACGGATAGATCATCCACCACTAACACGTTTTCATACCCTAATGAATTGAAAAAGTGTTTTTTTTTTCATGTGAGTCCACCTATGTTAGTCGTTTAACATAGGTGAAACAAAAAAAGTAGTTTATAAATACATATAACAACCAAAAAAACATAGTTATACACTCAAGTGAAACAATTATTTACATGATTATGTGAAATAAATTGACTGCGATAAGATGAAGCACATCTACCTCATATTATTTTACATACATATAGAATACAATGGGTTTAATCAACCAACCTGCATTGGGCCTGGTTGTGAATTACGGCCCATTCCCTCTCCTAGAGAGGAGGCTAAGTCCCAGCAGTGGGAACGTTATAAAGATAATTATATTTATATAATGGGTTTGTGACTACATAATTCTACTGATAATTCATATCTAACATATAACTTGTATAATTAGGTAAATAAGTTGATATTATTATAGTTTAGGTCTACAGTCGTATATTTGTATGGCAGCATGGCTCTTAGAGATACAAAAGTACTGTCTTCCGAGTCAGAAGCCAGGATCAAATGATTATTGAAATTGTTCGTCGATTTGACGAACAATTTCAATAATCATTTGATCCTGGCTTGAATCGCCTTTCCTTTACCAGACAAATGCTTAGATGCTGCAGGGCCATTCTCTGAACAAAGCCTTAAAGTCCGAATGGAGTCGGATTTCGATCTGTACTGGAAGAAACCACTGAATAGCTCTTGAACAAGAAAATTTATCTGAAAGGCTAGCTACAATACACCTAAGTACCTGTAAAATCATTTTATTGAAATATCACTTGGAAAGCACAGATACCTAAATAGTCTCCTAAATAGTCTCTAATCATTTTCATCGTATCGGCAGAATATAGCATTAATAGCAAAACTGTATATTTCGGCTAAATATAAATAAGTTTCGTAGCTGTTCTATTTGTTGGTTAAATATTAACCTTACAAAGGCAGTAAAATTGTTTCGACAACAGTTTAAATCTCATTAACTTATTGAACAATGTAAGCACATGGTTAATAATATTTTAGAATATTTAGTGAACAAATTTATTCTCTATTTTCTAAATTTTGGGCTAAAAGACAATACATAAATTCGCATCCTTTCTTTTATTTCATTTACATTTAAGTATCTGGCTTTCATATTTGCCTCTGTACTTTTGTGTGCATAAAGCATTTAATAAATAATAAAATGTATTAAAAACGAAACTAACCAAAAGGTGCAAAAATAAAATGACTCCCTTTTAAAATACATACCTATCTGTAATTTAAAACCAAAATTTTTTTTTAATCAGACTGCAATAATGAAGATGATATTACAGATTTTGCTCATATTGCTTTTGCTTTTTTTTTTGCTTTTATTTTAAAATGATTTGTGAACCCGTGGGTACACCAACTACAAGACAAACACAAAATTTCTTTTCATATCAAAATATTAAAAACATAAATCCTAGTTGGCAGTCAGATAAAAAGGCGTGAATTTTTGTATTCGTCTCATTCTATTGTTTTATTTTTGCTATTTTTAATGTAAACAGGCCTGCCTACCTACGTATGCATCATTAATATTTTATGCGATCCTAGATTAATTAATGAACAACATTTGTAACGAGAGAATATAATACACAACATATTTTCACGTCGATTCAAAAATATCTCATTATTATTCACTATAATTGATGGTTTTAGAACATTTTGGTAATAACCTGGCTCTAATTAATAAAAATACGCAAATCCAGGTAAATTTGCGCACTAATAATAATATATTTGTTTTAATTTCTATCACCACTGATGTTTTAGAATATTGTATGTAAGTTTTAGAATATCGTACTCGTTTCGTTTGTAATTCAGCACTAACAAACAACGATAAATACACAACGCCGCGTTCCTTAAACTATGTTTTTTTAACTATATTTTTTAATATGTTGCAATCTTAAAAACCTTTCTTTAAACTAATATTATTAAAAGATCGTATATTTCTTTTTCGCTGTCTGTTCAACCGACTTAGCTTCTATTGTGTTAGTGAAATGACAGCTGCAATTAATTTTGTATTATAAACCTTTCTTTATTTTATTGCCATCCTTATGCCTGTGGAATTGAAGTCAAAATCGGTTGAATGAACAATAAAAAATATGAACGCAGTTAAAAGAGATAAAATTGCGAAATAATACATATACTCCATCACCGTAATTAATCGACATGTCTTTGTGTGTAATTGGATAATGCCATTTCCAATTTACCCCATCCGATCGTATGAATATTTAGTAGCAAATGATATAATAATATAGGTAACGATATAATATCATCGACGATGTTATATAGGTCGTCTCATGAAGGTTCCGTGATAGAACAATGCCGACTGACAACTGCAATCTAGTTATCAATTCAGTTTAAACGCACTCGAAACCGCTTAATAGCTCACGCCATTTTGAAACACGATATATATATTGCAGTCAATACTGTTCATTAGTCGAAACCAGTTTAAACTGGTTCCAGTGAAAATCAATTTTATGAAAAAGACTGACTTCGTCCCTGTGAAAGTACGTACAAGTTTCTCTTAGAAGCTTTGGACCCCCGTTCCATTCCCTAAAGGAGTTAAATTTTGGAAAATCCTTTCTTTGTCTAGATCATAAAATGAATCCTAGTGCAAAATTTTAGCGTTCTAGGTCCACGAGTTTGAGGTGGGCGCTAATTAACCAATTAGTGAGTCGAGAGACTGACTTTGGCTTTTTTTTTTAAATATTAATCGAAACGGTTTGGTTTATGGTTATGTACTCGTATCTAAAATCAGTACAGGAGCTCGTATCTAAATAATAGCAACTAAAGGAGTCTATCTTCTAAGTTAAGCAACTCTTGACAAGGTCCGCCCGTAGATAGTTCTATGCCTGAGAATGCACGCAAAGCCTTGATCGCGGCTGCCATTTAAAGTTCTGCGAAAGTCGATACGGATAATATTCAGTAGCCAGAAAATCTAACACTAGACTTGCCAAGGGGTATCGTGATACTTAGTTACTGGGTAGAGATTAAATAGACCACGCCTGCTCTATTTTATTGATTTTAGCAGTTTATCCAGTCAATCTTGGCAAGCAATAACGTATTTACACGGGCTGATCACGACTTCGGGATTAGCGGCGAGCGGCGCTGCGTGCGGGGCGGCATCGGTAAGCGGGTGCGCGGCGCTATGAGCGGCGTCTCGTGGTGTGCTTCAAACATTTTCATACTTTTATCACAAAATAGATAGGTACAGAAGACAATCTCATGTATGTACTTACTTCACTTTTTATACCTACGCTCGGTGGAAGCACACTAATGAGCGTTTGAGCCGGAACTGTTAGATGAGTGGGCCGAGACGCTACCGGATATCGTGTCCGTGAGCGGTGTCTATGTGTGCGTTGCTCGAGCGCGCTTTGTATGTAGATTAACTTCTGTACCTATACATTTTGTGCTTTTATTCTTACCGCTCGCCGCCCTGCGCGTAGCTACCGCTCACAACGACAAGTTGGTAAATGGGCCGGTAGGTCAAGATGAGTATGGCGTGAAGTAGCAGCTAGCTATTCGGCTCTCGATCATTCTACAACCTTGACACTTTGTAACTTCTTGTTTGTCAAAAGAAAATCGAGTGGTCGAGGAAGGTCGATCAAGCTCGCTTCGCTAGTTCTTTCATCTTTTATGCCTCGCTTTTGCAGCATACGATTCATAAAATAGAAGTTTATCATATCTAGCCTCTTCGAAGCGTTATGCTAAAAACTTTTTTAGCATTTGCTCTTATATTCTTTAACTTGCAATAGGCTAGTTACAGTGAAAAATGTAATTAGTGTGTCTTTAAGATTATTTATTCTAAATAAGGGACACGTATTTTTTTATAAGTGTGAAAAAATGCAGCACGCGTGACGTTACACATGAGCTATATCTTTGTTATTTTTTGTTTATTCATAAAAAAAATACGTGTCCAATATTTTTTTATAATCTAAAATACGGACTAATTAAAATTAAGTTATTTTGACCCTGGAAACTACCCTATTGCTAGAACTCACAGAGTCTAGTTAGTAAACCGCAGATAGCGGGTTAATTAAGTTGGCTGCCCCTAAAATAAGCGGTCGCTCCATGTAAAATAGAAGTACCTACTCAGCTTCATCCAATTAGACGCGAAGCTGACCGGGAAATAACAAACTAACGGGATTTTGAGGAAATTTTAGTACGTACATAATTACAAAGCGAGTTTAACTGGAGATCAAAGTATCCTATATACCTGACGAATTCCTGCAGTGAAAAGTGGTTTTGAACAATCAACAGTATCGACTATGACATACTCGTACAGTCCAATGGGGTTAAAAGAAATTCAGGCGTGAATATAATTTGCATTTTTTTTTGTTTTGGTTGGCAAATATCTCTACAACAACGCTCTTGGGTGGAGTGGGGGATAGTGTCAGACTCTTACTGACTAAAAACCCACCCCGTCAGTGTCAAAAAAAGAAAAGGGGGTGAATAGAAACACAACTTCAAAGGATATTTTTGGCCAGGGTATTGGGGCCAGGGTTATCCGAGCCTCAGTCTGAAGGCTAGAAGGAACGGGGTGGGTTTTTAGTCAGTAAGAGTCTGACACTATCTCCCGCTCCGCCCAAGAGCGGGTGTTGTCATTTGATGATTTTCCCCTCCATAAAAAAGGTATTTTAAATTTTTGAATTGTTATTTAAAAAAGTTGATGCTTTGTTAGAACCCGATAACATAGTATCATAGTGAAGAAACCAAACCAAAGTTTAGTTTCTATTCACCACGTTTTACGCTACATACGACGCTTTATTGGAAACCGCAATATTTATTACACAAGTTTAAGGATCCTAGAAGCTAGTAAATAAAAAGTACCTAATGTAGGTACCTACTGTTACATAATATATATATTTTTTTTTATATATGCCTAAAGTAGTAAAGAACTTAAATTCTAAAATAAATACTATAGACAAGTAACTGACCACTAAAATACATTACTTTTTGTTTACAATCAAAATTAGGAAACACTCAGTACAGCGCTTACCACAACTCAACAGAATATAGTCTAAGAAATACTTAACAATCCTTAAGCGTAAGTATAGAAATACATTAGAAGGCAGTGAAATTAGATAGACAATAGAAAATACATAACAGTTAATATTACAACCTAAAACTAGTCTGAAACAAAGAAATCAAAGATAGTCTAAGCACAGCCTTTATTTTGAGAAAATGTTAACTTCAACCGACGGGCGGGCGTCAAAGACACATCTATATTATATGAATTTGATAAATATATTGTACGACACGAGGATAACAGCATGTTGATAATGATGCCATCAATGTTTGAGCTGGCGAAACAGAGACAGCTCTCCAAAGTAAAACTTGAAAAAACTCTCCGTCAAACCAACTTTTTCCTCAAAAACTACAATTTGAAACACCCGCCCTCGATACCACAACTAGTTAATATAATGAACACGAATAGCATAAATATTGTAAGTAGAAACACACTTAGAAAATCGAAAGACAATATTAGATATAGACAAATCATTTGATAAATTCTTTATAAATAAGAACTTTAATATACAAGTCAAGTCTCGCTCAAGCGATTACATAATGTGCGTTCAGCAACAAATACCTACCTAGTTAATTTTATTTCAAACTGATATTATATTAAATACCTTATAAATAATGTACCTATTACTGTTCCGAAATCACGATACCTACATAATAAATACTTCCAACTCGAACGTTTCAATCTAAAAAAATATGTATCTATTTGATGAATTCGTAAATCAAATAGGATATCAAGTGTAATAAGATATCACTACCACTACTAATTATCACTTTTATATCCAATATTAATCCTTCTGCTATTCAATAAATAATTATACGACAAATGGCTTAATAATCTAACCATCAATTAAGTCATTTATAACTAATGTTCGTAGGTATACATATATATATACATATTTCTTGAATGGTAGAACTTAGGATAGACAGAAAATGTGACGATGTATAGCATCCTATTGCTCGTAATTTTTTACATAGAGTTCCGTTCAAACCAAATATGTAGTCCAATAAAAAGTAGTCATATAATTAAATTTGCACAGATGACCGATGAACATATCACGAATATTTCAAGACTTTATATTAGCCAAATCAGCTGGTCTCGAGTTTTATCGTGACTAACGAACAGCTATTCATTTTTATTTAAATAAATAGAAGATAACAATAGCAGAAAATTAAATTATAACTATAAAACCATTTTTGTTTCGTACCATTGAATATCTGCAAACTGGCCTTGTATGGCCAACTATTTCAGCTAGATAGCTCAAACTAACATAAAAGGTTCCTCGTTTTTGTTGGCCTAAGGATTAACGAGTAAACAATTCTAGCGGTTTCCGACATTCATCACGTGCTACCAAACTGTACACATGGAACTATGTTCACTTTATATACGGTAAACAATATTTAGGAAACCCTTTTAGCAGCGACAACGAAACGCTTAAACAACTTGTTTGGTTTGTTCGGAATACACAGTTAAACACAATCGGCATACAAGACAAGTGAAATGGATAAAAGCATACAATGATTGTCTCCATCTCTATGTACAAATATTGCGAAAGTTCGGTATGTGCTTAACTTTATCTACATATCATTGAAAACACGTGAGTCATAACAATCAGAATATGTAGCACCCTATATACTATATTTATATCTAATAAATAGCATGTGTAACCTTCTCTTTGATAAATAAACATCTATCATTTTATACCCTAAAATAATTTCATAATTTAGAATAATTAAACAGTACATAATGACTAGAACTAGCGATTATATTCATTAAGAAAATGATATGAACTTTATTGCACAGAGCAAAGTGTTTGAACTAAACACATTATTGTCAAATATTATTGACTACACACATTTAAGACAGAAAGTTAATGCCGTAGTCTTCCTTATATCGACTACCTACTTGCACACATCGCTATATATGATTATATACGCAGAATCAATATTTGTATCAAGATGTATTTACAGGAATGATTGTGATTTTACTAGTAGTCAATAAACATCAAGACATTCTAATAAACAGGACAACAAGACCCAAAACATTTTAAATTCAAGAACATTAGACAACATGGTGGATATCTATGAAGCCAGGCCAGGTATATAAATCCATAATATTGGCTGTACCACAACAGTGTTCGGGTGATCGACGTTACAAAGGATTTACATACCCGCCAAGAGGTGGACTCAGTCGTCATTATCAAGGCCCATGAGCTCAGCTGCCAGGCGTCCTTTGGAGCGGCAACACGCCGTCAGGCACAGTATCCTCAGAGCGATCCTGAATTGTGGGCTGAACGTCAGCAATATAACAATCTTCCAAAACGAATTCATGATACCCATCCACACCACTGCGAAATGCAACATCGGTACCTTTATTTCCTGGTCTGTGCAATATTCGTACAGTTTGACGACCACATAAGGAGTCCAGCTCAGCCAAAACGTGCAAACCATGATGAAGCTCATCCAATGGCTGGGGTTAGACAGGTTCTCGGCCAGCGCCGTGGCATACTCCTTGTCATGGATGGGCACGCCACTGCTGAGGCGCCGCTTCATCGAGAAGATGTAGTAGTAGTTGTACACGATGGAGATGACGCTCGGGCCCAACACAAGGATGCCCAGCGTGGCTGTGTACGCGTACGTCGTGCCCCAGTCCAACATACATATAAACGTTTCCTTGTCGAAATTGGCTTCCTTTTTGTAACCTAGTAATGGCGGACAGCAGAGCATTGCTGCGGATATCCACGTGAAAACCATCCAACATTGACTTCTAGTGCGCGTTTGTACCTGGTCCATGAGCACATAGTTATTAATAATTAGCCTAAAATTAGTGCGGCCTAAACTAATCTAACTTTTCTGAGATTTATTAAAAAGGGGACAAAATCATTTAAAATACTAGGAATGTTAATTTACAAAATAATTATTCATGCTAATGATTAAGTTAGACTAATTATGTATATGCAAATGTTATTTATACAAGAACTATCAAAAGAGAGAAAAATGAAATCGGTATCTACAATATTATTGTAATTATATCAAAGAAGAATCGATTTCGTATGATTAGGAAAAAGTGATTTTATTCATTGTTTTATCAAAGGGTTCAGAATGATCAATTACTAATGCGAATGCATTATGCAAACTAGCTAGCTAAGAAAAAAATATTGAAAGGGATAACTACCGTCGCACTAACCGTCTCATAACGGAGAGGCTTCCGAACTGCGAGATAACGGTCAACGGAGATCCACATGAAGGTGTAGACTGAGACGGACCAGAGGGTGACCTCGACGTAGCCGGCCAGGCGGCACATGAGGTCGCCGAACATCCAGCGGCCCGTGATGGCGGGGTACACGGACAGCGGCACCACCAGCACGCCGATCAGCAGGTCCGCCACAGCCAGGGAGAGCAGGTAGTAGTTGATCACCTCGTGCGAGAGACCTGCATCAACACCACAGCATCAACAGTATCTTTATCATTCAATACCGCAACTACATATAGGGCGGAATCCATTCCCTCTAATGTGCTCTTTGAACAATACTGTTACAGTACTAACTACAGTCCAACGGGATGAATAGAGAAAAAATTTAAAGAGGGTTTTTACGTTAATTAATAGTTTTTTTCTGGCATTTAAGTACTCCAATTTATTAATTAAATGTAACAACAGCCGGTGCCATGTAAGAAATCAAGAATATAAATATATAAGTACCAAAGTGAAAATCCTAGTTAAAGTATTGTTTCTATCGACCCCTTCTTTTCTATTCACTCCGTTTGACGGTACTCTAATTATACAAAACTGCATGTCTTAACCCTTCACGCTCCCACACCAGAAGTAGGTACGATAGTTTAACATTCGATGTGCTAATATGCCTAAACCGTTTGAAAGAAACCTGATCAATTCATGGGATTATCCACTTCAGCACGGATTAAATTTTCCTTGGGATAATAGAGACTAAAAGCGATTACGAATCGGCATTCTATTCCAGTATTTAGTACAAGGACTTACAAAAAATTTTTCATAATATATAATACGTAGGTACAAATATAGCCTTTTGTTTCTAAAGGCAAATAAAATGTGATACTGTGAATATTACAGCGAACTAATTGGAACAGCGGTTATTGCTAATTGGGCTGATGTTTAAAGTATCGCGTTGTATTATTATCAATATAATCATGATTTAATTTTAATTGGCTTTTGATTAACTTTGTTAAGAGCGTCCTTTTAGAAATACATTTTCATACAACCACTCTTACGTGATTATGATTTATTTATTACTTATTTAATTTCAATAGAACGGCTAAAGCCAATTACACTATTTACTATAAACACACAAAGAACATACATAAGACAAAACAACAAAATATTAAACATTAAAATTAACACAGACAAGTTACATAGAATTTAAGGGTCTTTCTAACTTTTATAATAAATAATAAATGATGTTATAACGTATCTTTTTCCAGATATTTTAGATAAAAGCTATCTTGTGTAAAACTAATCTAGTAAAGAGCTCTGAAAATCTGCTATTTTACGTGAACTTTGGCCTTCCATAAAGTATTCATATACTAAAGCCTGAGCCTTGCACATTTCATCCAGATTCTGAATGGCAAAAACACGGAAAAACTTTTAACGGTTTAAAAAAAAACATGTACGAGAGTACGTTACTGGAACCAGTTTTGTGAAATATTCGAGTATATCGTGGAATTAGCGAATGCTAAAATAATTTTGAGGCGTTATCTTTCTTTTTCACATTGCCTCATCGTCAAACATCGCATTAGATTGCATTAGATGAAGCAACCAGGTTTTAAACCAAGCTCGATGTTGACGATAGGCGAGTGGAAAAGGACCAAAACACATAGGCCGTTTGTCCACCACCGCCGTCACCGGGACGTCACCGAGAACGAGATTATTTCGGGCCAGTTTAAGTTTAAGATGCGCTCGGGTGACGGGCGTGCGGTGGACACATGGCCATAAAAATGTATGTATCGCTAAATCGGCGCCGTCATCTCGTTCTCGGTGACGGCGGTGGTGGACAAACGGCCATACTTGCTGTTTCTCGCTTATCATTTCTCCGGAGTCTCTGTCGAAGATCGACAAAAATTAATATTGTCATACTTACATCTTCCTTTGAGGTTAAGAAAGGAGGCTATGATGAGTATGTTGGAGACCACGATAGCTACGCCCATGACGGCGATGATGGTGGCCTGCGTCAGCGTCTCGATGGAGGCGAGCGGACCCTCGGCCACGCTCACGTCGCCGGCGGCTGCAGCGCCGCCGCGCCCACTCATCATTTTCGCAGGCATCTCTGGAGACAACACCACAATTTTATCGTCTTCATAATCCTCAGCACTATTATTTACGTTAGAGCTCACTTTGGGGCATCATTGGTTATCATCATCATATCAGCCGAAAGACGTCCACTATTGGACATTAGCCTCCCCCCAGCGACGCCACAACTACCAGTCCTGTACGTCATGCATCTCAAAATTCAAAATTCAAAATCATTTATTTCAAATAGACCAAATGTAGGCACTTTTGAATAGTCAAACGTCGATCAGTCCAAGAAAAATAAAACTAAATTGCACGTTCCAAAGCGTAGATGTCTATGGCGAATCTATAATTGGTTATACTTTATTGGAATTAATTAAAAATATTATATACCGAACTTAAAACTACTTAATTACTCGATGGACGCGATATAATTAAACAGCCAATTCACCGGCACCGGTACCACGAATAATCCACTCTGTATTAATTACAACGTCACATACTAATATCTATTAATAGGGATCGTTAATTAGTTAGGCATCGGCCATCGAAATTTCACGACCTGACAACTATGTCAGGTCGTGAAATTTCGATGGATATGTCGTGGTCAGACCTGGCCAGATTTGTTTCAACGTTAATATTTGACGACATGTCAATACTCGTTTGGCTTTCTATGGTAGGATTTCTATGATAATAAATGGTGTAAAGAAAGTAGGCCAAATGAGGATTAAAATATCATCAAACTTTATCGTTTAAAACGATCGGTCAGTTTAGCTTGACCATAATATGAAAAGATAAACGGCGCGCATTGTTTCCGCGCGCCTCAAGGAGTTTTCAGCAACAGGAGGGGCCCAGCTGGGTCGAAGCCTACTGGGGACAGGTTTATCCGAAAGGAAACTCGAGCCTCGGTATGAATAGGCTAGAAGGAATGGGGTGGGTTTTTAGTCAGTAAAAGTCTGACACTAGCTCCTGGTCTACCCAAGAGCGGGGGTTGTCATTAGATGATATTTGCTCACCGTAAAAAAAAGTGATAAATTTCTAAGACCTGGTTAAAGTTAAGTTTAAAATTTTTCAATACAATTACTCGTAAACCCGCTCTTATCCCACCGCTTTTAGGCACGCAATAGACTGTTCCGCACCAGTGCAAAAAAGTGCGCGTGCTCTCCCCACCACAATTTTATTACATTTATCGTATCAGTATCAGAGTCGATTCGTCGGTCAACCCCCATTTATTAATTTCTTCATAAGTGTATGAACAAAAGTTGTTTGATACACATGCAAATTTATCAATACAGCCCTCGACTCCATAACACAGTCGCCCACGGCCGTGCGAATTCCGCCTTGGCCACAATGACCAACTTTCTGTGTATGTATCAAAATTTAGTATTCTGCAACATGTTAAACTGCAGTCGGCCAAGTCTCCATCGTGACAAGAAAGGCTGTCTATTTTTGCGGAGACCCAATTTTGAGATGCAGGTCAGTATCGGCTGAACTTAGGCCAGACCTAGACCTAGCTAACTATAGGAAACTAATAAATACCAGTTCGACGCGGCGCCGACGAAAAGCGAACTGTCTATGCCAGTTTGAACAACTTTGAGGTTGTTTCATTAATGAAACGGTTTGCACTTTAACGGTCCTCATTTAGAAACTATTGTTTAATATTAGTTGAATTTAGTTTGCATATGTCGTTGGTCTCTTGATGTATTAGATCTACATACTTAGCGTTTTGGCAGAATCGCTAATAGAAAAATCACTTGTCTGTGTCTATAACCTGTCTGTGACTGACTTTGAAACCATTCAACAAAAGTACTAAACCGGTTTCATTAGAAAGGCAATAGTGCGAAGATAATTTTAGACTATTAAAACAATCATCATCATCATATCAGCCGAAAGACGTCCACTGCTAGACATAGGCCTCTCCCAAGCGTCGCCACAACGACTGGCCCTGTGCGTCACGCATAAATATACAAATATGTTTCTTTTTTAGCGTACTTAGCACACACCAAGTATTCGCCAGTTATTTATAAATACTCTATCTATGACATGTTTTAACTTAATAACTAATACATTAGTATAAATACGAGTAAACTTACTGTTTGGTTAAGAGAAGTCTGCGCGCTAGACTGGACAGGTCCTTACATCAGCATCTGTTAAAAGAAATGAGAAATTATGAGTACAAGGTTCAACATATACAATATTTTAATCTTGCAAGCTTTACGTGTAACATCCTATGTATATATTGTATAAATAGATCGATATTTATCATTTTTATAGGTATGAAAACAAGACTAAAGGTAGAACAACACTGCGCACATGTGTGCCACACACTAGATTTGTTTTATTTGGACACTAGAGCTAGACTTGATCTACGTCACGCGACGTCGTACTACGTATAAATCAGGCGAGTTACACTTGTGCATCGGTCTAATGTAGCAACAGCAAGTACAGACAAAGTTCAAAAATGCAGTCGCAATCACTCTTAGCTATAGTACAAAAAGAAATTTAGAAAAACGTCATCGGACCACTATTTAGTATATAGAACTTTTACATCAACAAAAACATGGAACTTTTTCTATTAAGATTTTTTTGATATTTACTGTACCCAAGTAAATGGAGTGGAAAAGTATACAACAACAAAAAGCCAGTAGCACATTACATAATTATATAATTATAGCTCTTGAATACAGTGTACACTAGCGCAGGAGCTAGGGAATTCATAAAATGCATGTACTATTTATGCCAATAAAGATTATGATAATTCGCTAGTGACATAAAAACTAAGCACACAAGAGAAGCATTTATGCGGTGACCCATTTTATTAATGGGGTGGAGTAACAGAATTAGATTTCGCTTAGATGATAACATACTAACTTATCAAGATCGTTGAATAGCTGGCGCTTAGCAAAAAATTAAGAAATAGCGCAAGCAATCGAACTTTTCAGCAATTTCTAACATAACGCTATATACGACCTTATTTTTAGTATATGAGAAATCTATGTACAAAATATCAAAACTTAATTATGAAAAATTACAAAGTTATAAGCCAGTTATGGTACCTGATTTGCGACATAAGTCCATGGTCACCGGGCCACCCAGGCAATTGAACAGGGCCCCAAGTCTGCTATTGCAAAAGTTTCAGAATGGTCTATCATTGATTTCATAATGGTTGGTTTTGATAAGTTTGGTAATCTACTAATAAAATGACTTTCCAATGATCAACCACTGACACTCCAAAGAAATGGCATAGAGTGGTAATCTCGTACATATTGACAAATGATTGTCTGAGTACGTTTGCGGTAATCTGATAAAATTTTGACAGTTCCTTTGATCAGTGACCTACCATTAGAACGTCGTTGTGCAGTCTTTGCTTTTAATTTGTTACGAGAGAGCTCGATATCATTCTACCACAACTCTATTGCGAGACCTTTGACTGACCAATGATCGATCATTATGAATTTAGCTGATTAGGAAGTTTTAGCATCGTGTTGGAATGACGAATTTTTAAAAATAGCAGACTTGGGACCCAGTTATTTTGCTTCCATGCTAACGCTAATGCCCACTATGACCTGCCGTGACCTGTGCTGTATTTAGTGTTGATGATGTCCGACTTGTGTGACAATTTTTAATTATAAAAAGAAATAACATAATGTGAAAGTTATTGTAGTAACTGATTCTGAACAAACTATATACATGTTTCACATAGGTAAATACTAAAAATAATGTAGTATTAGTTGCATAACGTAAATTAATGACTAAAATACATGTATGCATTTGAGCGCGCAAGGCAACTGCAAAATTGCTGTTCTTGTTCAGTTGACACTACTAGCTAACGGACTTTCCATTCCAATGAGCAGCTTAATGTCAGCATGCAATTGGCATGCCGTTCTACCAAGCGTACCGTGCAGTCGGCTGATTATTTAATATTTATGCTAGTTATACGTTATTCGTGTAATACTGCTGCCAAAGTTATTAAATATAGACTGCCTGCTGCCAATATACTGCACAAATACCCTTTCAACGCTACAGTATTACAGCTTGCTTGTTCCGAGTCTATGGTCCAATTACAAGTTAGTTCGAACGACCACCACTCACCCCACTCGCTATGACAGCGGAAAAAGCAAACTCGATGAATAAATAATAATAATAATAAATAATCGAGTGAGTGAAGTGGAGTAGATTCAGCAAACGCGACTTGGAACATGACACGTGTAATGAGTAGGTACTTTTTCTTTACTTCGTGGTGGGTAGCTACTCTGCATGCATTATAGTGGGGATGTTATGCAGCTCCGTTCCTAACCGTAATCAAAACTACCAGATATCCGAAATAAAAGAGTGTCCATAAAGTTTCTTGTACGTTTTACTCTAAAGAAATCTAGAATGTGCAATTAGCATCGATTTTTCTGAGTGATATTTTAAATGTGGTAAATGGTTTGTGTGAAATAAAAGGCTTTGAATCTTGAATGTTGAAAGAAATATCCGTAATCGTAACCGAACTCGATGCAAGGGCGCCTTCAAATTAGCCACAAGGTTGCAAGCGCGGGTGCAGCGCTGCCGCCGCGCTGCTTTTTATTCCATTTAATAACAAAGAAGCGTGCAGGGCGACTGCAGTGCGGTTGTAGCTAGAGATATGCCGTTGCCGGCAATATGGGAATATTGCTGGCAATATTGCCACCAATATTCATGCATCGGGCAATATTCCCACCAATATTCCCAATTCACGGCAATATTGCCGGCAACGGCACATCTCTAGTTGTAGCGCGACAGTCGCGCGTTTTTATTTATATGGAATAAAAAAGTAGCGAGCAGCGCGACTGCAGCACTACTGCCTAATTTGAAGGTGCCCTAAAACTTTCAGATAGAATCAGTTAAAGGCGGAATTTAAACTAACAAATGGAAATCTAAACAAGAAATGAAAGTAAAATGGAAATCATCATCATCATCATCATTTTAGCCGATATACGTTATACGTCCACTGTTGGACATGGCCTCCCCCAAGCGTCGCCACGACGAACGATTCTATGCGTCTCGCATCCATCGCTTTTCCGCAACCTTCACCAGGTCATCAGTCCACCTTGTTGGAATAGCAAGATTTAAATCTTGCTGTTTCTATTTTACTTTTATAATTTTAATATTCTTATATCTGTAACTGAACTTCCCTAAACCAAGGGGATATTATTCTTCCTTATTATTCCTATTTCCGTATCCGAAATTTCATATTGATAACATCCCTGCATCAGGTACCTAAATCAATGCATATAAATTAGAAATTGTGGAGAATAATTCCGTTCACAGCCACCACGTCTTAAGCTAATTTAAATTCAGCTACACTACTGTTAGAAGTCCGTATATTTCAACTATCTGGCCTATTTCCCTCTCATCGGTCATTGACTTCGCCGTTTCCGTCCGGCTTTGGTCTGGGTCTCTATTTTCGTCGATTAACTTTCTTTAGGTACCTACCTAACAATAGTACAAACATTTTATTGGTGTCACGCGATTATAACTAACTGAACCTGCACACGGGCTACAAAAAAGCCACTTCAAGCTTCTTTTTGAGGTGACCTTTTTTTGTGGCTCGTGTGCGGCGATGCCGCCACAAAAAAATGCTTGAAGCCGCTTTAATATTTCCGGTCACAAGCTGTCGCGCGCTTCAGCTGTTTTTCTAGCTTCTTTTGTGGCCGCTTCTAACGTTTTTTGAGGCCCGCGACTCAGAAACTGACCATGATAACTTATTTTTTTAATAATATTGTAAGTAGTTAAAAATATGTTTGTTTGTTTCAGGTAATGCCGGAAAGGACTGAAATAACTTGAAGTCAAATTTGCTGGTAGAACTGATAAAGTTCTCTATTGTACTCTACCGCTGAGTGGGTACAGAGTAAGAAAAGATTGCTTTTTGTTGCAGCAAACTCAAGGGAAAACTATCGGAGCTAGCCGCTTTGAAAAAGTTAGTAAAACAATCTATACAATATAATAAATCTGTAGAAGATTTCACGTTATTAGTACACATTCACGTTGTACATAACTTTTATACATCAAAATTGTGTGTAACAAGATATATTACTTAGGCTTTATTTCATCACAATCGGATACGACTGTTAGGTGGGGCAAAGATCACCGGGAAAGCTAGTTAAATAATATAACCAAAAGAAAAACTGTTACTTGACAGTTTACTTACAAAAAGAACAAGGTAACTGGAAAAATATGAACAGAACAAAAAGAAAAGTCGTCGTCACACGTCTAAGATACCAACCGGAACACTTTAATAACGTGTGACCACGGCCTTTCTTTTTGTTCTGTTCTTGTTTTCCAGTTACCTTGTTTTTTTCAGCATCCTATAAATCTGGTTTCATACTTTTTCAGCGTCGTTTTATTTTTGTCGTAAGCAGGTTTTAGTTTTTTAGTTTTTTAATTAAAATAATTTTGATGTTAAATCACTGTGTTCCTATACTATTTATTTGGAAAACCTAAATTGTCAAATTAAGAACTAGGTAATTAACGTAAAACTTCTGTTCATTAGTGAACCAGTGAAACAGCTGTGTAGAATCCCTTACAAATGATACCAAACATGACGTATGCTTTTTTTTAACACAAATCTTTTTGTCCTTTAGAGGGCGCCACATTGAATTTTGATGATATTTTTTGATAAGTACTAGTGAAACCCTTTCATTTGAAAGGGTTTCACTAGTACTTATATCTGATACCAAACATGGCGTATTTATCTCCATTTTTATTTTTAACACATTGCTTTTTGTTCGCTAGAGGGCGCCATGTCAAGTTTTGTGACACGTCACATAGCCTATGTTCAGCGGACAAGGGGGAGGGAACAGATGAATATACTCACATACATTCATAAACTTGTTAAAAATCATAACCCTTTGCCATAGTCGAGAAAAATAACAATTCAGTAAAATGGAATTTTATTAGAAAACATTATTTTGTTTTGTCATAGTCACTTAACTAAGTTCATTGTGATATCTGTGTGATTTTTGCCATTTCTGGTCTTCTTCACCAGTTCCACTTAATCTAATGTCACTTTTTGACTGTAAATGCTAAAGTTCTCGATGGAAGTAAAAAAATAAGTATCTGGGTGCCTTTAATATTTGAGGAGTCCCCTTGATTCGGACAGAATGGAAGAAAAAACTTGTTGCGCCAACCCCAGGTAATATGGGATAAGGGCAAGAAGAAAAAAACAATTCAATAAAATCTCAGCAATACTGCAAGTCTTGTGTGAAACGCATTGGTTAAGTAACTGACTAAGTTTATTGTAGGGTATAATTTATACGCTTCTAGGAACTAAACTAGACGTTTCACAACTAGCTCAAGGCCTAATTATAAGAGCGATGCCAATAAACATCTAAGTGGAATCGCAACGATGCCGATTAACTTTTATTGCGACAAGGCTATTTTGCTAGGACTATTGAGAAGTATTTATGGAATACATCGCTTTTCCATTGACTAGAATGAGCCACAATTCAGACACTGTCTCCCGCTCCACCCAAGAGCGAGTTTCGTCAATGATGATTTTCCCCGGCGACAGAAAAAAAAAGTGAAAGAAGTTAGTTGCAATTTAATATTTACTGACTAGCTTTTGCCCGAGACTTCGCTCGCGTTAAATTCGTTAATTTACCCGATTTAGGGAAGTGGAGGGTTAGAAAGAGACAAAAAGTAGCCTATGGCGCTCTCCATCCCTTCAACTATCTCCACTTGAAAAATCACATGAATTCGTCGCTCCATTTTACCGTGAAAGACGGACAAACTGACACACACACTTTCCCATCTATACTTAATATTATAAAGAGGTAAAATTTGTAAGTTTGTAAGTTTGTAAGTTTGTAAGTTTGTATGTAGGGGGTAATCTCTGGAACTAATGATCCAATTCTAATTTTTTTTTTACTGGCAGAAAGCTACATTATTCCTGAGTTCTATAGGCTATAAATTGTTTCTATAGCATGTATATTAACCGAGCTATCACAACTTTTGTCTAGCAAGTCGGAAAAAAATACCTCATAAAATAGAATTATTTGCGTGCGCTGCCTAAACAGTTGCTTAAAATTAAAAACAATGTATGGCTACCTGGTTCGTCTTAATTATTTCTACAAAAAAGTCCGCGGTACCATATCTCTATCTTTTATATTTCATCTTTTATACTTCTTTTATTGCATTAAAAATATATTTTTTCGGCATACTTACGTTTGGTTGATTATTTGAGCAACAAAATATTAATTCTTATGACAATAAATTATTTCAGTATCACAAGAACATTATACAGATAAGATTTGCCATTTACAGCATAGCAATTGGTCATACAGTTTCGAAGATAATATAAAATTACTAAAACGCAAAATGCCCCTAGCGTAACTTTCATTGTGCAGACGTTTTACCTATTTTTTTTTATGGTGGGCAAAAATCATCTTATGACAACCCCCGCCCTTGGGTGGAGCGAGAGATAGTGTCAGACTCTTACTGACTAAAAACCCACCCCGTTCCTTCTAGCCTTCAAACCAGGGCACGAGTTCCCTTTCGGATAACCCTGGACCCGGTAGGCTTCGACCCAGCTGGGCCTCTGCTGTTGCTGACAACTTCTTGAGGCGCGCGGGAACAGTGCGCGCCGTTGACGTCTTGGGCTCGGTCCATTACCAGACGATCGGACAGCAAGCTACCCATGGCTCGCCGTCCGCGAGCCCGCGTCTACGGTGGCCGGAAATCGGGATCGGAATCCCGGCGGCGGCGGCGGGGGCGCCGTTGCCTGATGCGGTCTGCCTCCGCCTTTGCTAGCATTACTGCTTCGCAGAAAGAGGCGACCGCCTGCCATTCCTCCTCGCTAAGGACCATGGCCTCAACCAGAGCCCGCCGCGAGAGGTGTCCGCCGCCGATCGCCCCCACGAGGGCACGGCGATGCTCTGCCCAGGCAGGGCACACCTCGACTGTGTGCTCCACCGTGTCCTCCGGGCGTTCCGCACAGTGGCGACACTCGGGCGTCTCTTCCGCTTTAATTCGGTGCAGGAACCTCCCGAACTTGCCATGTTTTCTGAATCGCGGTGTTAAGACTTTCTGTGAATTGATGACCCTCTCGAATTATTATGCCCACGTTGTCGTTAGTTGGAGTTCTTCTGTCAGTTGCTTATTGGTTTCGGTTGTTTCGTTCGTATGGTTGTTGTTGTTGATAGATACCTCATAATCGAAAATATCGTAATTTCGTTGTACGTTTTTGTATGTTCGTAGTTTCGTACTTCGTTCTATCGTAATAATCGATACGAGTTATTCGATATTACGATTGTTTTGTTTTGTAAAGGCGGACGGTGTTCGAGTCGCTCTCCTTTTGTTCATAATTGTTTTCAAGTCTGTGCGTAGTTTGTTGAGAGCATGTCTAAAAGAAAATCTCAACTGTCCCGGCAGACATCACAGATAAGAGCCGCTCGAGTACGCCGTACGGAAGAATCTGCCCCTGAAAATGAGCAGCGCCTCTCGAGAAATAGAGAATATATTTCGCAAGCACGCGCTAGAGAATCTAGCTCCGAGCGCTCACAGCGCCTCGCTAGCCAAAATGTGAGGACATCGCGGGCCCGTGCTCGAGGAACTAGCGCTGAACGTGCGCACCGTCTATCTGAGTTAAGGCAGCATGTCTCTGAGACAAGGGATAGGGAGACTAGCGCTAAACGCTCGCGGCGGCTTGGTAGGCAAAATGTCATAACATCGCAGGCCCGTGCTCGGGAATCTAGCGCTGAACGTGCGCAGCGTCTATCTCATTTAAGCAGCATGTCTCTGAGACAAGGGATAGGGAGACTAGCGCTGAGCGCTCGCAGCGGCTCGCTAGGCAAAATGCCATAACATCACAGGCCCGTGCTCAGGAATCTAGCGCTGAACGTGCGCAGCGTCTATCTCATTTAAGCAGCATGTCTCTGAGACAAGAGATAGGGAGACTAGCGCTGAGCGCTCGCAGCGGCTCGCTAGGCAAAATGCCATAACATCACAGGCCCGTGCTCAGGAATCTAGCGCTGAACGTGCGCATCGTCTAATCGAGTGTAATCTTATTTTAAAACAAGAAATTTTCCGCGGACGAAGTCGCGGGCAGAAGCTAGTTTATAATATTATTATGGATAATTGCAAACTTACTAATCATTTTAAATTGGTAGTCGTAAGTAGTTTACAAATTATTCTTATCAGTAATTTTCGTTTTATTTTAACACTTTAAATCGCAAGCCTTGTAAATATTATTATTCATTCATTTTCAGTTACAAGACTCATTCTAGTCACAAAATTACAAATAAACTTAATCAAACAGTATTAAATGGCACTAAATAGAAAACATTAAATAAAATTGTATTTAATTATAATATTTACGAGCAAATTTAATTGTATAAAAATATAATAAATATCCCGAAGGACAACGTCGACTGTGTCACAGTTCATACTAGTACAGCCGACCACGTTATGATATCATCTCTGATATATGAAATTGAAAATGTTGAATAAATTATTTAAAAAAATATCATACATAAAAAAAAAACTCATGGAATACTTACTTCGGATTAACAACTCACGGATCAGAACAAAGCTGTTAAATGAAAGTTGTGCAACAAAAAAAAACATTTCAGAATGAATAATACGAGATGAAAATATTACGCGATTAAGCCCGTAGGTACTGTTTAATACACTCTGGTTGATGTACTATTTTTATTTGTATACACGAAAGATGCCAACTTTAGTACTAGGTTGGTAAGAATACCCAGAAGGGGAACTAGGAACAGAAGCTTAACTATAAGCCCAAATTGGATAAGCGTAACGAGACGATGCAAAAGCGTCTGTTCCCGTGCGCCTCAAGGAGTTGTCAGCAGCAGCAGGGGCCCAGCTGGGTCGAAGCCTACTGGGGACAGGGTTATCCGAAAGGGCACTCGAGCCCCGGTATGAAAGCAAGAAGGAACGGGGTGGGTTTTAAGTCAATAAGAGTCTGACACTATCTCCCGCTCCGCCCAAGAGCGGGCGTTGTCGTTGAATGATTATTGCCAAACAAAAAAATCTCTAAACTTAAAATGTATCTGCAGTTAATATTGTTACGCCGATAGATTTCAACACGTCATATCTCCGACAAATTAAAGAGTAGCAACGAATAAATAAAAAGCATTACTGTTCGAAAGCTCTAGAACCAAAGTACCTACCTAGCCTGGCAAGATCTGGAACATTCCGTCTTAAGTACTTGTTATACCTACTATTTAGTAGGTATGTAATCTGTAGGTATCTGTAGGTGGATAAGGGAAATGGTACTTTCCGCCATTCACAATAGAGTCGAAATTCGCGTGAGTGACTCGCGAAGGACAAAGCAATAAAATTGATTTATGGCCCCGCGACGCGACTCTATTGTTCTGGAACTATCCTGAGACGTCAGTATCTAGAATTTTCTTTGCTCCGCGTATAAATACGAGCCCCCGAACGGAAGTGAGTCAGTTCTGATTTCGACTGCGAACGAGAGCGATCTACCTAAGTGTGCGACGTGATTTTATCTAACGACCGAGGCGATAGTATAACGGAACTCTAGTGCTAACTGTGATTTGGATTATTGTTGACTGGACTAATTATTTATTGTTTGTGGTAAATAAAGTTCTTTATTGGTAAATCGGCATTTAATTACCTACGTACGTAACAACTGGTGTCAGAAGTGGGATGCCGTTACCACAGAAGGACGACGAACAGCGACCACGAACAAGGAGGCAAGCAGAGATGGATGCTGCGCGTCATCGTATGGAGGAGGAAGATCAGGCTGGCATGGGAGCAACGGCAGCTGCTGAGGTGCCAACAGGACCATCCTCAGAATTGAACCTCGCTGCGGTGTTGGCCGCCATGCAAGCTAGTATGGAAGCTGTCCGTCGCGACCAGGAAGAAGCTCGCCGCGAACAGGAAGCCGCTCGCCGCGAACAGGAAGCCGCTCGCCGCGAACAGGAAGCCGCTCGTCGCGATCAAGAGGCTAAGCAGAACCTGATCCTCGATAAAATCGACCACGGCCTCGTTACGTTGGGTGAGAAGGTAAAGAATCTCACCTTAGAGGTAAAGGAGGTTTCCGCCCGAGCTGATAGCCTCGAAACAAGAATTGATGGCCATGAAGATCGACTGCTGGACATCAATAAAAAAATTGTCAAGCTCGAAGCACGCGAGCCCATTGCTGTTGGCTCACCATCGCACACCCCCTGTGCTTCGGCCGCAAAATTTGATGTGCCGCGTTTTGATGGCACGTCTTCCTGGACGGCATTTAAGTACCAATTTGAGACATTGGTTGAAACAAACCGCTGGGATGATAAACAGTCTTTTGCGGCATTAACTTTGGCTCTACGAGGGGACGCTCTGCTAGTCCTAGAGAACCTACCTCCGGACGGCAGGACATTGGCGCGCCTCATGGAAGGACTGGACACTCGCTACGGTGACAAGCACCTCGAGCATGTTTTCCGTGCGCAACTTCGCGAAAGAACGCAGAGGTCGAACGAGAGCCTCCAGCAGTGGGGAGTCGAGGTTGAACGGCTGGTCCGGCGTGCATATAGGTCGATGACACCAGAGACGGTGGAAGTTAATTTGGTGCAAGCATTCATCGACGGTCTACGGGATTCAGAAGTAAGGGCTACGGTGCGACTCGGACACCACCAAACTTTTAAGAGTGCGATGGCACACGCTTTGGAAGTGGAAGCCGTACGACAAGATTCTCGTATGCATAGAGTTCGGGAAGTGGTGGTCTCGCCTACAACGCAGCCACGTCACCGAGAAGTGGTGGCTTCTTCTTTGACAAACTCCCGCTATATTCCAACGTGTTACGAGTGCAGAGAAAAAGGGCACATTCGCACCGATTGTCCTAAGAAAAAGAGGGAAGTGGTGGTCCCGCCTACAACACAACCACGTCACAGAGAAGTAGTGTCTTCTTCTTTGGCAAAGTCCCGCTATATTCCGACGTGTTACGGGTGCGGAGAAAAAGGGCACATTCGTACCGATTGCCCCAAGAGGACGTGGACGTGGAGGGGACGTGTGGAATTCGGAACCCAAGTCAACAAGGAGTCGATAAGACTTAATGTATCCAGGGACGTGGCCCCAACCATCACCAGTCCAAAAGGGCATAACAATGCTGACGCCCTGTCACGACGTCCGTGTAATAAGGACTCTAGACTTTGCCGACAGAATGAAGTCCGAGAACACGTGAATTTGATTAGGACGGAAGACAACTTCAAGAAGTCCCAGGAAGAAGATAACGATATCCGACCTATACTGGACTGGAAGCGTAGCGGAACTAGGCCTCAGTGGAGTGAAGTATCGTCACATAGTCCCGTCACAAAGAGCTACTGGGCACAGTGGGACAGTTTAGTCCTAGAAAATGATGTGCTTTGTAGGAAATGGGAATCGAACGATGGCAAGGAGGTGACCACACAAGTGATAGTACCACGATGCGAAGTGGTCCCCCTGTTACAAGAGATACACGATGGTGCTTCTGGAGGACACCTGGGAATTAAGAAAACTCTACTGAAAGTGAGACAGCGGTATTACTGGCTCAATTGTAGAGATGACATAGAGCAATGGTGTCGGAAATGTACAGCGTGCGCATCTGTGAAAGGACCACAGACTAGAAGCAGGGGCAGGCTTCAGCTGTACAATGTGGGAGCCCCCCTGGGAACGCATTGCCATCGACGTCGCTGGACCTTTCCCAGTTACGGATGACGGAAACAAGTACATAGTGGTGATCCAGGACTACTTCACAAAGTGGCCCGAAGTCTTCGCCATACCCAATCAGGAAGCGACGACAGTGGCGAAGAAGGTGGTCGAGGAAGTAGTATGTCGGTATGGCGCACCTTTGGAAATCCATTCCGATCAAGGCCGTAACTTCGAATCTGCGCTGTTCCAGGAAATGTGTACTCTTCTGGGAATTTATAAGACACGCACAACACCTGCGCATCCTCAGTCGGACGGAATGGTGGAAAGGTTTAACCAAACCCTGGAGAATCATCTGGCTAAGGTTGTCGATGACCATCAGAAAGACTGGGACCGGTATATTCCACTATTTCTGATGTCGTACCGATCGGCAGTGCATGATAGCACGGGACATACCGCAGCAAGAGTGAATTTCGGCAGGGAAATGAGACTTCCAGTCGATGCCATAACTGGCGTGCCACCTGACAAGACTAAGCCAGTTACGGACTACGTAAGTGACCTTCAAGATCAATTGGACGAAGTGCATAAACGAGTACGTGAGAATAGCATGAACACCAGCGTTAAAATGAAAACGAGATACGACCGTAATGCCAACGCCCAGGGATTTGAGGAAGGTGCACTGGTTTGGCTCCACAACCCGCTTCGACGAAAAGGGAAGTCGCCGAAACTTCAAGCTCGATGGGAGGGACCTTACACCGTACTAAAAAGGATTAACGATGTAACCTACCGCATCAAGAAAGGGTTAAGAGGGAAGCCTAAGGTTGTCCATGTGGACAGATTGGCGCCGTATCACGGATCTAATAATGCTCGGGACGAGCATGACTAAGAGGGGGGCACTGTTACGCCGATAGATTTCAACACGTCATATCTCCGACAAATTAAAGAGTAGCAACGAATAAATAAAAAGCATTACTGTTCGAAAGCTCTAGAACCAAAGTACCTACCTAGCCTGGCAAGATCTGGAACATTCCGTCTTAAGTACTTGTTATACCTACTATTTAGTAGGTATGTAATCTGTAGGTATCTGTAGGTGGATAAGGGAAATGGTACTTTCCGCCATTCACAATAGAGTCGAAATTCGCGTGAGTGACTCGCGAAGGACAAAGCAATAAAATTGATTTATGGCCCCGCGACGCGACTCTATTGTTCTGGAACTATCCTGAGACGTCAGTATCTAGAATTTTCTTTGCTCCGCGTATAAATACGAGCCCCCGAACGGAAGTGAGTCAGTTCTGATTTCGACTGCGAACGAGAGCGATCTACCTAAGTGTGCGACGTGATTTTATCTAACGACCGAGGCGATAGTATAACGGAACTCTAGTGCTAACTGTGATTTGGATTATTGTTGACTGGACTAATTATTTATTGTTTGTGGTAAATAAAGTTCTTTATTGGTAAATCGGCATTTAATTACCTACGTACGTAACAATATTATGAGCGTAGAACTACTTCCATAAAATGGCCTCATCGCACAGCACTGTCGTTCTACGCGAGAGCCTCAAAAAATACACAATTCGAATATCTAAAAGCCTGAATCAACAAACACAAAATAATTTGGTAGGATAATACGAATAGTTAACAGGGCACATGGGGCCGAAAGGGTCTAAAGACGCGACGTGCGCCAGAAAACGCAGCGTTGGAAGGCCTCCCACAAGGTGGACCGACGACCTGGTGAGAGTCGCGGGAATGCGGTGGATGCGAGACGCTTGGGGGAGGCCTATGTCCAACAGTGGACGTTTATCGGCTGAAATGATGATGATGATGAATTACGAATAAATAACGTATAATTTTATACAGCGAATACTGTTTTTAAAGTGAATGCTGTTTTTATAGTGAATGCTGTTTTTATAGTGAATGCTGTTTTTATAGTGAATGCTGTTTTTATAGTGAATGCTGTTTTTATAGTGAATGCTGTAAAAATAGCATTCTACTGAATGAATGGCGAACCACAATACAAAGTCCAATCAAAGGCTGTCATGGTTCAAAACCAAAGCTTTAGAACTCGGCTTTGTGAAATATTTTGTTCACGCATACCTAGGACCGTTTTCAGTGCGGAAATTCCGTGGTAAAATCCGTGGTATATTCCGCGGTAAAATCCGTGGTATATTCCGCGGTAAAATCCGTGGCAAGTTCTATTCGATTACCTACCAGCCTTCCAGCCAGCCTTTTTTTGTTCATAAAATGTTCGAACTTTTTACACGGACATAATGGTAATTATTTCCGTTTCATTGAACACTTACAAAATTATAGTGAGTTGCTTAGTGCATAGCTTCACCCCTTGCCTAGTGCTTACCCTTCGCGATAAACAGGTATGATATTATCTTATATTATGATAAATCAGAAAATCACAAGTTTAGGAATAATAAATAGTGATAAGACACAACATCGTTTCATCTATCTATCTATATATCTATATATATAAAAATGACCCCCGTTTTCCGTTGTCACGACATAGCATGAAAACGGCTTGACCGATTTGGCTGATTTTTTTTTTGTTGTGATTGTTATTGTGAGGATCAGGTTCTTATGGAAAAAAAATAAAATTAGGGTAGTGTAGGGTAGAGTAGAGTAGGGTAGAGTAGGGTAGAGTAGGGTAGAGTAGGATAGAGTAGGGTAGAGTAGGGTAGAGTAGGGTAGAGTAGGGTAGAGTAGGGTAGAGTAGGGTAGAGTAGGGTAGGGTAGAGTAGGGTAGAGTTGGGTATAGTAGGGTGGACTAGGGAAGAGCGGGAGCGAAGCCGCGCGGGCAAAAGCTAGTATATTATATAAAACAACGTTCTCCATTATGTCTGTCTGTCTCTATGAACGCTATAAACAACTGAACGGATTTCCATACTCATGAATTTTAATTCATGAGGAAAGTTTAAGTATATAATGTATACTACTAATAATACTACTAATATTTTATTTTATTTGATATTTAATTGGATAATTATTTATTATTTGATGATTATTAACTAATTTATTGTAATAATGGTATTTTCTTTATAATTTATTTGATTTTTATTCGCTCATTTTTAATCAATTTTTCTTTTTATTTGTTACTGATATTGACATCCAAATTATTGTAATATTTAATGTAATTAATGTAATCGATGCATGTTTTTAATTTAATTTACTTATTTAAAATAATAATTATGTGATTTTTTAATTTTAATCAACCACTGTAAATGATGTGCATGCCTTTAATTGATTTGTTTAGACAGTACCATACTCTGATTACTCAGTTTAGAATTTTATTTTGTGAACAAGTTGTTGGTGTGCCTTGTTAAAAATAAATAGAGAAATGCCGAGAATTGTAAAACATTCTAACAGCCGTGAAAACCTAGAACCTAAGGCAGGTCACTAGTACGAATATACTCATATGTTTATTAGTTAGCTCCATGATCTGAATTTTGAAAAAGTCAGCTGGCACCAACTGCACACTAATCCAGATTTAAAGTCTAAAAATCCAGACCATATGACAGATAAAGTGTGGTTAGTAAGCTTCTGTTCTGCGGGATTATTCAAAAGAGTTACCGCGGCCCTGGTACGTAAAAGCAAATGAAGAAACACTGGTGGGTTTTGGTCAGTCAAATGACAATCTTATTTCACCCAGAGTGGGAGGAGTTAATTACCGAATACACATAAAAAAAAACTATTTTGTACATAAGTATACCGAATCTCACTGTATTCTCATCTAACAAACGAAAATAGTCCAAAATACCGATTTGTTTGATAGCAAACTGATCGCCACCGTGACCCATTTAAAGTGTTAACTTTGGTAGCTCTGAATGGATCTATTTCCCGACAACTGAGACATAGCACGTGCTATTTGGTGCCAATGCCAGTTGTATTTAACTTCACTTTCACTGTTCGCGCCCTTGTTATATTGTTTCACGAAAACAAGCGACGCGAAGCGAGGTCACCAATAGTTCGAGGGACATAAATAGTCTTTAGCCCAAGGTAAACACTATGCTTTTCATAACGAATACAAGGAAAGTAAAAATGAAAAAACCTGTAAAACCTTTTTTTAGGTGGGAAAATCATCTAATGACATCTCCTACTCTTGGGCGGAGCGGGAGATAGTGTCAGACTTTTACTGACTTAAAACCCTCTCCCATTCCTACTTTACCATTGTTCCAGAGCCCCAAGGATCTCTTTCGCATCACCCATGGCCAGCTGGGCCCCTACGGTTGCTGACAACTCATTGGCTCGCGCGTGGCATACATTGCCACTTTCCCGCCGGCCGGCCAGCTATTCAGCCTTTATTTTTCATTTTCATTATTGAAAAAAATAGTTTTCCATAATGTTTTTTTTTTTAAATAAAGAACTTTAAAGATATAGTTGATAAAATATGTCACATAAAAATATATTATTTAATTAATACTAATCTTTAAGTTATTTCGATTTTATATCGCGCTGTAATTGACTGGCTGTATAGAGACTTGGAACATGGTTCCATAGAAATGTGAAGATAGAGTTTTTCTTTAATAATTTGACAGCTGTCAGTTGAAAGTAAAACTCCTTAGGGATGAAAAGTATTACTTTCAACTGACAGCTTTTTTACGGTAGGCCAAAATCATCTTATGACAACCAGCGGAGGTTGTGCTTGGGTGGAGCGAGAGATAGTGTCAGACTCTTACTGACTAAAAACCCATCCCGTTCTTTCTACTTCATACCGGGGCTCGAGTTTCCTTTCGGATAAACCTGGCCCCAGTAGGCTTCAACCCAGCTGGGCCCGTCCTGTTGCTGACAGCTCCTTGAGGCGCGCGGAAACAGTGCGCGCCGTCGACGTCTTGGGCTCGGTCCGGACAGTTACCGGACGGTCAGACAGCGAGCTACCCATGGCTCACCGTCCGCGAGCCCGCGTCTACGGTGGCCGGAAATCGGGATCGGAATCCCGGCGGAGGCGGCGAGGGCGCCGTTGCCTGTTCAATTGACAGCTGTCAAATTAATAAAAAAAGTTGTTCTATCTTCACATGTCTATTGCACGATGTTCCAACTTTATGCCATTCAATTACAGCGACGATTACGATGTGAAATTGAAAAAAATATTGTGTAAATATCATGTTTATTATGATATTCAGTTCATAAACACAATCTGAATTTTCATTAAATATAAAAACCCTAAACGCCTCTTTGCTTCGTTGAACGTGAATATGTAAGAAAGAAAAATAACCTTACCCCGTATTCAAGATACCCCGATGACGTGAAAGCAAAACATCGTAAAAGTGTGGACAAAACATGTACCCATAATGTGCTTAAAATGGGGTAAAACATATTTGGCCAAGAAATATAATAGCACTAGGATTCATAAATTACTACATACTGGCGCCTCAGAGCCTCTAGACAATGTATCTAACAATATATTAGTGTAGCGACATCTATGACGCCACATAAGAACTACGAAGAAAACACGAAATCCTGCATCGCGCAAACAAAGTTCTCCACACGATTTGAACATATACGACAGCTCGACATCAACTATCAGGCAGTAGCCCACCAGACTATAACACCTGTCTGGTCGGAGGATCCTCCCTTTTCAAAGGAGGTTTGCGGGACTTTACTCTCTGTTCCGCAAACTTCCAAATTAGTAACATTAGCATATATGCTAATGTCCTATAGTACAACCTTTATAAAAACTCCTATAGGAGTATCACATATCATGACAGTGCCGAACATTGTTACATATCGCCCATCGACTTACATATAATTTGCCTAGAGTCCCATATTGGCTTAAGCGTATGTATACATATATATGTCGACTAAAACATATCACAAACAACCCAGACGAAATTCAATAAAATCAGCGTCTCCTTTCCACGATGAGACAAAGGGAACCACACCCTTTTCAGGACGCGACCTCCACACAGGCAGGTCTGCAGCGACCCGAACCCGGCGCCCGACAGACAGTTAATAATGCTAGCAATAATGAGTTCTAGTTACAATTAAAGCAGCGTTCAGTAAAAAAGAAAGTGGATGAGAACTCATTAAAAACTTGTACGTTAGTTTACGTTAAGTCACAGAGAAACTTAAGACGTATCTTAAGAGGCTACTTTTCCACTCGCCTATCGTCAACATCGAGCATGGTTTAAAGCTTTTTACTTCATCTAACGCAATCTAACGCGATGTTTGACGAAAAGGCAAAGCGAAAAAAGAGAGATAACGCCTGCAAATTCTGTTAGCATTCGGTAATTCCGTGATTTAATCGAATATTTTACAAAACTTGTTCCAGGAAATACGTGATTTTTTAAACCATTTTGTAAAAAAATTGTCGTTATTTAGAATCTTGATAAAATTTTCAAGGCTTTATTCTTCTATTGTTACACGTTTTTTAACTTTTTAAATTTTTGAGTAAATTATGAAGTGTCAAAGTTCATGCAGTATAACAGATTTTCAGAGGTCTTTTGGATTCGACTGGATTACAATCCCCGCATACGGGCCTAAAAATAAATACCGCCACATAAAACGCTAGAAGCGGCCACAAAAAAAAGCTAAATGTCGCCGCAAAAAACAACTGAAGCGCGCGACAGCTTGCGGCCGGAGAAGCGGCACCGCTGCACTCGAGCCACAAAACAAAGCCTCAAAAAGAAGCAAGAAGCAGCGTTTTTTTGAGGCCCGTGTGCGGAGACACTGCGTTTTACACAAATTTAGAAATTGATTTCAATAGAATATAGATAATATTCAAAGATACTTTACTTTATGTAACACAAATCCGGTAAAAACCTCTGAAAATCTGCTATTTTGCATGAATTTTCACACTTCAAAATTAACTCAAAAATTTAAAAAAGTAACATTATAGAAGCCTTGCTTTTATTAAGATTCTAAATGACAAAATTAAAAAAAAAAACAGTTATGGGTTCAAAAAAATACAGGTATTTCCAGGAACCAGTTTTGTAAAATATTCGAGTAAATCCCGGAATTACCGAATACTAACAGAGTTTTCAGGCGATATCACCCTTTTTTTGTGTTGCCTTTTCGTCAAACATCGCATTGGGTAGCGGTAGATGAAGCAACAAACTTTTAAACTACGCTCGATGTTGACAATAAGCGAGTGGAAAAGCAGCCTATTAACGCACATCTTTCGTAGCCAACACAAGCATGCGTCGGCGAAGCGCTACGCTGCCAGCGCATGCTACGTAGCACCTCCGCGCCCGCACCGTAGCGCTACGCAATAATGAATTTTATTCGTAGCCGCAATCATTCACAGTTGTCAGATTCTTTCGATTTGACCCTCGATCTCGAAACCGAAGGTTAAATAAAAAAAAGTAAATAAATAGCACAAGGTCACGGGCACTAATTAAAATGACGTCACTACAGCGTCACAGCCAGTTAATTGCACCACACCGCACACATATGTATTTAACAACGTTATAGTTATCGACATCTTTGGCACAAAACATTTTCGCATCACGATGTGTGAGACGTAATTTCATTCTGTGTTTTTACGTAGAAGACACGAATCACAATTTTCATTGGCTTCATGCCAAAATCTTTACTATTGTACTTGCTGAAATACACCAAATATTAGTATTTATTCGCGAATAGCAGAGTTTTTATATTCACTATTACGCAATGCGTTATTAGTAAACACAGACACTGACACGGACGCCTTGTTAAGAGTTATAATTAAGACATTTTAAGAGCCTAACAACGCACCATGTATAGAGTACGACGTCACGCCGCGACGCAATGCAATGACCAAATAGTCTGGGCGCCAGGGTGCAAGGTCAAGCTCGCGCACGCGATGGATAAACGACTTATATAACATTATGCACTTACGTAATCGAGTAAACACGATGAAATGCAAGAACACGGATTGAGAAAAAAAAATATGACGACTTTAAACTGAGTCGAACACCGATATTAGCGAATTTTGCAAATACTATCGTTCTAAGCAGCAAGTATCGCGCAAAAGTGACGCACCGGCACGGAGCGGCGGCTAGGGGCGGTGTTATTGTACGGGAGGGAAGCGTCAGGCGAACGCGGCAACTTGGAGTCAAGGTCAGCTCGTGGGAGCTGCTCCGGCAGCTGCGCGCTCCAAGGTAATGCCTTCGCCCCGCTGTTCCGGAACAATCAATACTACATTATAAGGACTCACCGGGCATCCACTGGCTCTGTAAGTGTACACGTGACACGGACCGAGTCATTGATAAAGAAACGGTAACGTTATCGATGTAACCACGTCTGTTACGAAGTCCCTCATTGCCACGAGATTCTTTGTTTATTCTTGCTTCGTCATCACGATGGAATTATTAGTCTAAAAATAATAATTTGTGGGTATAGAATAGACAGTTTAGCGGATTAGTTACTTTATAAATTTGTTTATTATATGTAATGTGAGCCGATATTTTGTAGGTAATAAGGATTCCGTTCGGTACGGTAGTTTAAATTTTTTTAAATGAGAAAAACTGCTTTTTATCTGTGAAAGCTGGGCGGTATCTCTCGACGAGCGTGGCTAAAAATAACAAATGTCGTGTGTTTTATTGCGATAACAAAATCCAGACTTGTCGTGTCGTCGTGCTCGCTATTACTAACATTTTTGCGTCATCGCCATTGCGCGCTTAGCGTGACGACCAACTACGTAGAGTAATTTTCAAAGAGTATTTAATTTATATATAAACGTATAATATACGTATGTAATTCTAACTTATAGTTAAAAAAATTATGTGAATGTAAATTATGTCATCAGCAAACGGCAGGTGAGTATTGTACTCGCCATTGACATTAATGCCTAGTCCATTCCAGTCCAGAACCTTGAAGACATCCTCCATTGCGGCCGTGAACAGTTTCGGAAAAATGATGTCTCCCTGCCTCACATTCCGCTGCAGAAGGATAGGTTTCGAGGTCGGCATAGTGGCGTTTTCGTTCAAACACTTCAGCACTTCGATGTACCGACTTCGATGTTCGATGTGCCAATTTGGCACCGTTGGAGAGACTGCAGCACAGCCGAAGTCTCGATCGAATCAAAGGCTTTCTCGTAGTCCACAAACGCTAGGCAGAGAGGCAGGTTATACTCCTCGATCTTCTATATAATCTGCCGTAACGTATGTATGCGGTCTACGGTGCTGAAACCTTTTCAAAAAACGGCTTATTCGGGAGGTTGGAAGTCGTCAAACCTACACGCGAAATGGAAAAATAATTTAAAATTTTAAACTGTAATTCGATGATGATGTCAAGCGGAATATTATTATATTTTATATTTTTTTTCTTTCTTTCTTTCTTTTTATAAAAGTTTTTTTACATTTAATATTATAATAATATATAATTATAAATACTTACTCTCTGTAAGTATTTATAATTATGATGGTTCCCTTGTTCACCAAAATAAAGTGTAGGCACCTGTTTTAGCAAACTGAACGCCTTTCGGCCCCATCATCAGAACCTAAATATTTTATAAATTAATATTTACTTTGTAAGATCTATAACTATTGTGTTTGTTATTGTTAGTATTAGAGATGCGCATAGTGGTTTCACCGAATACCGAATAAAATTCGGTTAAGTTCTTATCGAACCGAATATAATATAATGTTGGATAATTCGGTTCTCCTTCAAATTCCCGTTCCATAGTTTTGCCGCGCAAACAAGGTTTGTTTTCCGAGGCAGGAAATGTGTATGAGGAGAAAAGATAGAGAGCTGTTGTCAGATAGAGCTGCAAGCTTGATCTTTTTGCATTATATTCTACCTCGGCTTCATTATAAACAATAAATTATAATTACAAATATTATAGACATATCTATATTCAAATTAGTTCCTAATAAACGATTATTATTATTATTATTAATTTATTAGTGCCATAGTTGATAAAACAACATCTTAGTTCATTAATTACGCATAAGTACTCGTAAACCTTTCCTATAACAATATGATTGTTAGAATATGGGATTCTTTTTAACTTATTTTCCCTTTAAACTTGATTTACAATTATCCGTAAAACCGAATACATTCGGCATTTCTACCGTATGATCCGGCCGAATACGAATACCTCGAAATTCTGCCGATTACCGAATATAAAATGAATATATATTATGTTTTCGTTGTTGTGACGAGGGACAATGTGTATTATGTTTACTTTTCATTCATTTTAACGTGTGCCTAGCAGTGTTGAGTACTTTTTGCGGCGCACCTAGGGTTACCAGATGAGAAAATCAAAACTCCGGAGAAAAAGCCTGATTTCTTTTGACAAATCCTGAGATTTTAACAGTTTCAGAATTTTCTCTCGAAAAATATTTAACAATTTTAAAAAGTCCGTAACATTATTGTTTTTATAGGAGTACATTGCGGATCTCTCTCACGTGTTAAACATCACACTAAGCGTGGGGGTCGGCAGTGGGCAAGGGGTGCCCTTTACCAAAGGAAGATTAATTTTAGTTTCACATTTTAATAGGCTTTTCTATTACTTAGTTTAAGTTTGTTAAACTTTTAATTGTGAGCTGTATTTTATTTATTGAATATTCTTAAAATCCTGAGATTTCAGGAGATTTGCTAAATGCAGCCCAAATATCCTGAAATCTCAGGACAAATCCTGAGATATGGTAACCCTAGGCGCACCCAAATGACCTATATTTTGTATTGTTAGTTGACACGTTCCGCCTTATTCCAAAACGGGATCTAAATGTCGTGTAGTTTATGAGTTATTACTAGGTTTAAGACCAAAGGTAGGTTTTGAATTTAGAATTTATTTATAAAAAAACTGGGCAAATGCGAGTCTGACTCGTGCACTGAGGGTTCCGCGCAAACTACAATTCCCGAATGGAGTCTCGAAGATTTTTCCGAATTGTAATTTTTTTTTTTTTACTTTCCCTCCCTCGAATTAGCGACCTCACTTCAATCGCCCGCTAACTCCTTCTCGGGACGAAATAAGTTATTTTCACCCCTAGGGTAACAATGTAGGTACTATTACAGGTTCCTATTCTAAAAGGAAGAAAAATCAATCTTATAAAACAATTGTTTAAAGTAACGAAATATCAGTTAAGTAATATCCCTAATTTTAAGTAAGTAATTTCATTGCTCAAAATATATCAACACTGTTTTTCCGTATTGCCAACATTACGCCAAAAGAACTTCTTAAGTGAAACGCACTGTACTAAAGCATTTTTTTGTAATAAGATGGATTGAGTTCCTTAGTAGTCCTTAGTACACACGAATACTGATAATGCGTCCTTTCCTCAAAAATCTCTGTTTCCTCATATGATTTTTCCATTACATGTTTGAGTATGAACATTAAAAGAGACTTTGACCTCATTGGGTGGCTTGCCGTCCGTAAGACGCCTACGGTGGCCGGAAATCGGGGACGTGACCCCGGTGGCTAGGCCATGAGGGCCGTTCCTTGCGGCCGCCACATTCATTAGCATTACTGCTTCGGATAAGGAGGTGACCGCCTGCCATTCCTCTTCGCTCAGGACCATGGCCTGTTCCAAGGCACAGCGCGAGAGGACACTTGGCTTACCACACCTACCGTATGCTCCGTCACCGTGTCCTCCAGGCGTTCAACACAATGATCACCTACCCTACTATACCCTACCAAACTTCACATAAACCATCTACTAAATAGTCCGAACAAAGCCTAAAAATTTGGTTTGGATAGGTGATGAGGTCAATTTGTTTTTCAAGCTGTTGTGTAAATAGTTAAGGGGATGCAACTCGACAACACACGTTTTCAGTGTTTTTCATACAACCGCTCTTACTCGATTATGACGTTATTACACATTTTTCATTAGATACGAGTATTTTGGAAACACAGTATCTTGTGTATATTATCTTGGCTTCTATTGAAATCAATTTCTAAATTTGTGTAATACTAATCCAGTAAAAATATCTGAAAATTGATGGTGAACGTTGATGTTGACGATAGGCGAGGGAAAAAAGAGCCTCTTAAATGTAATTCATTTCGTAAATAATTATACACCGAAACCAGTTGAGAATTCAGTCTTGGACAGTCTGTTTGCTCGGTCCATAATACCAGGATATTGGACGCCGATTCTAAATTTGAGAAGCTTGACGACCTACCTCAAACCTAAACAGAAAATAAGAACCCTGCCAGTAGCATGCAGGCCTATTGATTTCAGCATGGGTAAAGAATTTAACTTTATTGAACACATTCATAACATAAATTTAAAAGGTATTGCGTCGAAAATTCGTTCGTTCGTTCGTTTTTTTTTTTCCAGAACCGATTGAAACGATTAATTAAAAAATACATTTACGTTATTTTAAAATTGAAAACAGCTCAACCTGTACAATGTGGTGAAACAGACGAGCATTTAATTATCTTATGCTTATCTTTGTTCTTGTCAGTTGCAAGGTTTCGGTGAATTTTGGTGTTGTTTTAAAAGAAATACGGTAAATGCACTTTACATAATTAATTTACTCCTGTACCTAAATGCATACGTATATGTTAATAAATAATGTGTGTTAATACCATTTACTTACAGAAGTAATTTAGTCTTGAAATATGTTCTATGAATTATTTTTAATTTAATTTTAATTTTATACCAAGCTTTTAACAGTTGCTTAGAAATAGATTTCTAAAAACTGCCTCGTTTGTGGTCTCAAGCGCGACTGATGAGCATAGGGTCCTAAGTTTGATTCCCGGGTCGGGCAAAGTGCTGTTAGGTTTTTCCATTAGGAATTCTATGAATTCCGGTGGCCAATCACCGTGATCGGAATTCAGGAATGGCTGGCTTGAGTGGAGATTCACAAGAGCAAACGTGCTCAGGAGAAGGATGTTGGTACGAATATAATCCAGTAAGGATCCGAAAACCCATAGACCTATCATTTTTGTTTTCCATATGTCGCAAGTTTTTCGCCAACCGGGGGTTGTAATTAGGTGCGCTAGCATAGCGTGTTCATGAATAATCGTAGGTTGGTACCACGTTCTACTAAGTTTCTAAAGGGCATCTGCGAGTCAGTTACGGGTTCTCGTATGTCTTCCAAAAGTCCACGTTTTTGAGATAAAACTATGTAAATTTATATGTAGGTAAGCACACTTATAAACTTTCATTTAGTTTCTTAGATATTACTAATAGGTTGATCATTATTTAATTTCCTACTTTAACTTCTTTCTAAAAAACAATTTTATCATATTAGTCAAAATCTTTTATTTATTAAGTATTGCAAGTTACAAATATTTGGTTTAGGTTTGAGGCAGGAGACAAGATTGCCGAAGTAGTGTCCTCTGTGACCGACAGCACAAGTTTCGCCGCAATCGGTCTACTGGGTACCTACTAGTGTATGCCACCCACATATTGGGCGAGACCCTCGAGAAGAATGGGGAACCGTTTGCTGTGTCTTCTTAAACATCACAAAAGCCTTCGACAAGGTATGGCATGCTAGCCTTTTGAGTAAGCTTCCAGCTTACGGCATTGTCCCTGGTCTGATTAACTGGGCAAAAGACTTCCTGAGTGAGCAGTCTCTCCGAGTTGTTGACGATTGATGCTAATCAGAGCCCATAACGACTAATGCCGGAGTTCCTCAGAGGTCAGTTCTCTCTGCAACACTCTTCCCGCTGCATAGTAATATGATCTGCTGATGCCCGGTATCTATGGGTATGCAGATGATAGCACAGTTGTAGACTCAGAGATACCTGCCAATTGCTCGGGCTAGTACGGAGCAAATCCAGTCCGAACAAGAGGCTATGGTAGAGCGTACGTATATCTCACTTCAGGCAGTCGAAAAAAGTCAGTGGGGCGAAACCAATCTGGTGGGATTCAACGACGCCAAAAGGAGCCCGTTCACCTCGGCTCCTACTTTTCAGAATGTATGACTGGATTGTACCGACCGCCTCCAGCCCTTGGGATTTGAAATTTCCTCCGACCTCAATTTTGGACGGTTCAATGGGTCCAAAGCCAAAATAGCTGCTAGAAAACTAGGCGTTCTCGCAAATGTCTTACTTAAGTTACTTCACACCAGGACAGTTTCTAAAGTTATAGGTACAAAGCACAGGTCCGATCGTGTGTGGAGTACTGCAGCCACATATGGGCTGGCGCTGCAAAACGTCATCTAGCAGCTTTGGACTTGGAGGAAAGGCGTGCAGAGGCTGATTGGTGATCCACATTTTGTTAAATCTAATTTACAACCTCGAGCACAGGCGTAGGGTAACCAGGGTTTCGGTATTTTACAGGATGCATTTCTACTAGTGGACAACCCATCGTACGGCGAGTATCCACCCTTACATTGTTGAAACTTCTACTATTCGGGCTAAGTGTTTCGCTTTATCATTTATAATTTAGGTAGATGTCTTCAAGGCTAGAGTGTATAGGCTCTTAATAAACTAGTGCGCCCCACTATCAACGATTGCATCACTACTTAGCATCGGATGGAATCGCAGTCAAGCACTGGTTTAAGTATATCATTAAAAAAAAGAAACTAGGAATCGAAGTCCGATATCGTTGTATTGAGAACAGAACGCGCAAAAGTAAAGTTGATTTCTCAATAAATACAAATGTTAAAAATTTGTATTTATTGAGAAATCAACTTTATGATTTCTTTATGAAATGTGTTAATTAGTACCTTTATGGTACTAATTATTCGTATTTTATTATATGGTACTAGCTTTTGCCCGCACGGCTTCGCTCCCGCTCTTCCCTACTCTACCCTACTATTCCCTAATCTACCCTACTCTACCCTACTCTACCCTACTCTACCCTACTCTACCCTACTCTACTCTACTCTACCCTACTCTACCCTACTATACCCTACCAAACTTCACATAAACCATCTACTAAATAGTCCGAACAAAGCCTAAAAATTTGGTTTGGATAGGTGAGCCCGTTCTTGAGTTATAAAATAACAACGAAAAGTGGCATTGATTTTTATATATATAGATTAATTGCCCCTTTTTCTTCGTTCAAGGTTATCTTGTGGACGAGAACAAGTACAAGTATGTCTACTAGCAGTGACCCACACTGCTAGTAGACACCCTCGTCCACAAGATGTGTGGCCCACCTATATAGTACATTTGACTGGCCTGTTGGTCTAGTGGTTAGTGACCCTGACTGCTATGCCGGAGGTCGTGGGTTCGATTCCCACCCAGGACAAATGTTTGTGTAATGAGCATAATCATTTGTTCTGTGTCTGGGTGTAATTTATCTATAACTAGCTTTGCCCGCGCGGCTTCGCTCCCGCTCTTCCCTACTCCACCCTACTATACCCAACTCTACCCTACTCTACCCTACTCTACCCTACTCTACCCTACTCTACCCTACTCTACCCTACTCTACCCTACTCTACCCTACTCTACCCTACCCTACCCTACTCTACCCTACTCTACCCTACTCTACCCTACTCTACCCTACTCTACCCTACTCTACCCTACACTACCCTAATTTTTTTTCCATAAGAACCTTCTCCTCACAATAACAATCACAACAAAAAAAAAAACAGCCAAATCGGTCAAGCCGTTTTCATGCCAAGTCGTGACAACGGAAAACGGGGGTCATTTTTATATATATAGATTTGTATGTATTTAGAAATATATAAGTATGTTTATCAGTTGTCTAGTACTCATAACACAACCTCTGCTTAGCTTGGGACTAAACAGCGTTGTGTGATAGTTGTGGAATATTATATTATACTAGCTTTGCCCGCGCGGCTTCGCTCCCGCTCTTCCCTACTCCACCCTACTATACCCAACTCTACCCTACTCTACCCTACTCTACCCTACCCTACCCTACTCTACCCTACTCTACCTTACTCTACCCTACTCTATCCTACTCTACCCTACTCTACCCTACTTTACCCTACTCTACCCTACTCTACCCTACCCTACCCTACCCTACCCTACTCTACCCTACTCTACCCTACTCTACCCTACTCTACCCTACTCTACCCTACTCTACCCTACTCTACCCTACTCTACCCTACTACTCTACCCTACTCTACCCTACTACTCTACCCTACTCTACCCTACCCTACCCTACCCTACTCTACCCTACTCTACCCTACTCTACCCTACTCTACCCTACTCTACCCTACTCTACCCTACTCTACCCTACTCTACCCTACTACTCTACCCTACTCTACCCTACCCTACCCTACTCTACCCTACTCTACCCTACTCTACCCTACTCTACCCTACTCTACCCTACTCTACCCTACTCTACCCTACACTACCCCAATTTTAGTCGATAGTAGATTATTGTAGTCTATTTGGTCGAAAACTAGTAAGCTTAATTTATTATAATACCCGAAGGTATTCGCTCGGGTACTAATTAGTAGCAATTGAGTAGTAAACTATACACATAATAAATCTGTTGAAGTATTTAGTTGTGCACGCGTCACGTACAATGTACGAAATCGATGTAGATAACTTATACACAGTAAAATTGTGTGTACCTAACTTGATATTTTACTTAGGTCCCAGTGCTGGGCACGCCACAACTATGGTGAGTCCCCTCTTTGAGGCGTGGCTGGAGAAGACTCACGGCATCCTCACCTTAAGCGTGACGAAACATGGTAAGTTCGGGAGGTAACTGCACCGGATTCGTATGGAAATGACGCCCGGGTACGTGGACACGATGAGGTAGAGGTGTCCCCCGCTTGGGCAGAGCATCGCCCTTCCCTTATGGGGGCGATCGGCGGCGGCGGCGATCTCTCGCACCGGGCCTTGGTACAGGCCCTGGTCCAGATCGAGGAAATATGGCAAGCGGTCGCCTCCTTCTGCGAGGCAGTAATGCTAGCAAAGGAGGAGGCTGACCAAATCAGACAGCGGCGCTCACGCTCCAGCCGCCGCTGGGATTCTGATCCCGATTTCCGGCCACAGCAGGCGCAGGCTTGCGGAGGGCGAGCAATGGGTAGCTTGCTGTCCACGTCGACGGCGCGTACTGTTTCCACGCGCCACAAGGAGTTGTCAGCAACCGTAGGGGCCCAGCAGGGTCGAAGCCTACTGGGGCCAAAGGTCTATTTTTGAAAGGGAAGCTAGGCCCTGGTATGAACGGGGTGGGTTTTTTAGTCAGTAAAACTCTAACACTATCTCCCGCTCCGCCCAAGGGCGGGGTATGTCATCTGGATGAATTATAACCCAATGAAAAAAAGAAATACTTAGGCTTTGTTTCATCATACCTAATTAGTTGATTATATCGAAAGATATAGTTACTACATTCATTGATTATTAGGCGGTACGAAGTTCGCCGGGTCAGCTGTTATTAAAACATGAGCTGGTTGATTACTATTGACTAGCAGTTTTTTTTTCCTTGGGTAAAAATCATCAACCCCCCCCCCCTTAGGCAGACTGGGTCTGTCAGACTTTAACCGACTAAAAAAAACCCACCCCGAGCATACCATCACCCGTTGCCTTTCTTACCAGAACCAAGCCTTCCTTTCAGCAGACCCTTAGATCCAGTTACTAGCAGTATTTTCACTTGAAACCATTTTCCACCTCTATTTACGTTGGAGTACCTAGAAGGTTATATACTTACGCTCCATTTGTTACACACAGTATTCGGTTAGTTGTTTCCACTGTTCTCATATTGTATGCTTACAGTTCAGGAATCTAAAAATGGCCGCCCTTTATCCAAGGACCCTGAGACGAACCCATCTCCCCTTGACCAATATACCCGTCCCTTTCTCTTTGTACTATGGATGGAGACGGCGAGACAAACCGACTTAGGTACAAAGAGTTAAACCGTAACGTAACAAATGAATGATCATTTATCTGGAAGAACTTAGTTGGCACCTTCTTCACTATGAGTGTTTGATGGTATAGTAATTTTGTATTTAAAACTCTAGATTCCTAACTACTAGGCTACCTAAAAAATTATAAATACAATAATTAATTGCTTAATAGGCTAGGAAAATTACCGTCTAGACAGTTGTCTAGAATTATTTTTTGTACAAGAAATCAAGCATCCTATAACTTGGAATTACTAAATAATACTTGGTAAATATATAAAAACCTAATAATATCTATACATACATATACTTAAACATTGGATCAATATAGGGATACCAATCCCAAGACGTAAACAAAAAAGATAAACCCTGCCCAAACGTAACAAACACGCAAGCGTAATTCACCCTACCTAATTGTCGTGACCAAGCCGAATTTTTCATCGATTGAAGCCAGCGTAGAATGTTTACATAGACTTAACGCTGTCAACTTCATGCGACGTCGAGTTACACAACTCAACATTATTGAAGGTAAGTTAACCACCAACACAACTCAATATTATTGTAGGTAAGTCAACAACCAATTTAAGCAAGGGCCAAATAAATAGAAATCACTTTAAATTCGAATTAAAAAATAAATAAATAACATAACCTTACCACATTTAAATCATAGGGTAAAAGTAACGGCAGTACCTACCTTATATAGTTGTAAACTTTCATAAAAGTAATTAAAACTTACTATACGTGTTCTGCATAGTGAGCTGGATGTGTTCCCACAGGATGTGTTTAAGGTTGTATTTCGCGCGCACCCGGCACCCTCCAAGAACGTTCACAGTAGGTTAGGGTCGCGCTCGCTCGCTGGTGGCAAGCGCGGCAACTATCACACGACTGTAGCGAGTACTGCGGCATGCGGTGCGCGCGCACCACCCACGCTTTCCAACATAATGCCTTAAGCGATGTTTTCACCATACGATTAGAAGTAGAAATGGGCCGATTTTTATCACCAAATCGAGACTCGGCCTAAAATGTAAGGGACACGCTAGCAAGCCTCTGAACAGAGCGACGTCGCGTGACGCAATGCAGAAACAAAACATCTCGCTACCACTACGTAGGTACTACGTAAGCAGCATCATTGTTATGTGCCCCAGTAACATCAGCAATATTTTTGTGTTAAATTAACCCAACTTTTCAGTGAAATAAAAAATGTGAAGGCACTGCTTTATAAGACATAACAAGTTAAACAAAAAAGATTCTTATGTCTTACACAATAAGTTTGCAAATCGGCGATTTCGCAGATGAGCTGGCCAAACAGTGTTGGCAAGAGTAAGTACCTAAAATGTAAATAACATTGTCCTTGCCGAACGACTTGGTAACTGGCGCTGTCTGAAGGCGAGGCGCTTGGCTGCGCAGTACGCGGACCATGAGTCGTGCGCCAGGATATTAACAGGACTAGCGGCACATTCGTTGGTATGTGTGTGGTATGTCAGTGAACATGTTTACAACCTACCGCACAAATTGCCAAGCTACTTTCAGTGCGATCGACCGGTGCTAACTGTCGCTCACTCTACTTTCAGAGTGATTCCAGTGTTATTAGCGTCTATCCATTCGCTACCAAGACGCACCATCAATAGATTTGGATCTGTGGAAAATTATAAAACAAAAATGTAAATTTCGTAGGAATTTTATTGAACACAAGAGCACACAAGTGCTAGTAAATACACTTAAGAGTAATGTCGTACAAAGCTTAATTAATTACATTGATATTCGTTCCTCGAGTTGAAATAGCAAAAAAATAAGAGATTGTAATACAAGTATGATAACAATCATGAATACAATGCAAGATATACCACACAAACTAATTACAGTAGCAGTTCCAGAAACACATAACCATTTAACTATGAAGAAGTAGAGTATATTCTATCTTCTTCATATTTTTTGGTGTAAAACGGGGTGAATAGAAACAAAACTTTGATTTGGTTTTTCACTTTGATATTATATTATCGGCCTCTAACAAAGTATCGACTTTTTAGAATAACAATCCATTAATAAATTGGTAAAGTTAAATGCTGCAAAACACATTTAAATATCGAGAAAAAGATCTTTGAAGTTTGCACAGTTTCTATTCACCCCATTTTACCCGGTAATATAACATTTAAACTTGACAAAAAAAATGGTGCACACTTTCAGTATCAGTCAAATATCGTAGCCTCGCTAAAACTATACTTAAACTACAATACAAAAGATAGATTTACGTAGCTTTGGTAATATAAAAAAAAAACATTTTGCATTTTTCCACACAAAATATTGTTTAACATTGTGCATACATTTATATTCGAAGCAAAGTCAGTGCTCGATCTTTACTATGCCGTAGATATTTTTAACTTTTTTCATGATAATTATAAATGAAAACGTACGTAAAACTAATGACTTATATAAACATTCGAGTGGCTAGATCAAAAACCTAGCACGCAGTGAGTTATATGTCAGTGTACGAGTTTAATGTGGGGTTTGCACGGGTGACTAAAGCCGCACGATTTGCACGATTTTTACCGCGCGGCGTAAATCGACCGTTTTAATGGCAATTCGGCTATGGCGCCAGTATCCTAAAGCCACTAGCCCCAAAGTTGGGTAGCATCCGATATTGGCTGCGCGGCAAGTATCGTGCGGCTTTAGTCACCCGTGTAAACCCCACATAACGCAACTGCAACATTATCGCAACACGGCACAAAGGAAATAACACAGAAGGTTGGCTATAAAACGAGCGAAACCACACGCAAACATGGACACGCGTCTACGTTCAGCGGTTGCAAGCGCACTCACTACTCTCACAGGCGTTACTTTGACATAGTTTGATACTGGTATACATACATCCATGTGTGCGGGCGTTATCGTGTGCTGTATGGAGCCAGCCATTTCTATCAACCAAGTGGCACAAATGCCGAGGGGCGCTGTTTTGTTGTCAATCGGCGACCTATTTCCATAGAACAATTAAACATAAAGGTAGAACACTGCCCATACGAGTGCCACGTACGCCGATCTGGGCGCGTTGTTATCCGTACATTGAAATGAAAACTAGACTTGTAGAGCGTGACGTCGTTCTACGTACAAATCAGGCGTGGTCCACGTAGGCGTCGGTCTACATAGTTCTAGCTTCCCGCAGCGCCATCGCGCGCTCAACAAAAGGCGAACTGCTACTTGCAAAAGAATACAAGAAAAATCACGTAGACATTACACAGTTGTTTTATACGGTGCAACCAGAATATAAGGATAAGATATCGTTTCTACTTATATAATTCTGTACTATTTTCTTACATATTAATGAAATCTTGTATAACTACAGAACAGACAGTGTTAACATAGAGTATAACGTCACTCTTTATATTGAAGTTTACTATTGTAACAGCGTTATGAATTAACAGCGAACTTGAATTATATATTGCTTATTGTGTTTACATTCTAGGCACCAATGACTAAATTAATTATTAACATTGAACGATATCACTAACTCTTGAACGTGAGTGAACTGAAAGAGGAACATAAAAGAGTTCGTACGAGATTCAACGATATACATTTGACTCGTGTATTCTGTCTTTTTGATATTGTTACAAATTAGCCAAGGTATTGATCTACACTCTCGCCATATTTGTTTAGCCACCAATAAAAGGGATACAATACAGAATTTGTTTAAAAATCGTCGATGAATAATTCAACCCATTTTTAACTCTACATTAGAAGAGAAAAAAGAAGATCATATCCACCGTCACGAAAACCATCCGACAGAAAATTATATTATTTGGTATTAATCTCTTTATAATAAATTCGTATTTAAATACTGCGAGGAAGCAGATCAATATCTCGTGTATTGTAAAACAAATTTTCTAATATTACCTATTTTTTTTTTTTAAATCAAGCTATTTTATGCATCGTTTAAAAAGCATAAAAACACAGAATGGGTATCTAAGTAAGGCAAATGAGATATCACACGGAGTGTATCGCTAGGAATTAACTAATTAATATCAATAATATAGGATGTCAGTGTTTGTAACATATGTATATGCTAAGATTAGAGAGAGAAACTTTCAGCTACTGTGTGATGACTAGGATTCGGTAGGCCGGACTGCTAAATTGGGTACTTGTCTAAAAATAAATCTTTTTTCTGAAAACTGCATCAAAATTGGTTATAAAATGAAGCATGATGATTGAAGGGTTAAGTGGACAAAGGTGTTATCTGACAAAATCAAAAAATCTGACTTTTTTGCATGGACAAAGGTTTTAACTGATGGTAAATCGATCCATGGATTTAAAGCACCCCAATTCTAATTCGTTACATAATTACAGATGCTAGCAAAGGTTTTGACTGTCAATCAAATATATATTTCAGATTTGAATTGTGCTAACAGCAGAAATATTACCAGAGAATCGTAATAGTAGATAACACCTTTGTCCACTTACCCCTTCAATTGTCATTTCAAATATTTATAATAGGAGGAGTGGGCGCGTGCTGTTAACATCTCGCTATCTCTCCTCTACGCGCGTAACCCAATTGCGGTTACACATTTTAGTTTGTGAATATTTGTTCTGTTACTTGACAGGTTCCTTTTCTATTTGAAAGGTTTCTAATTTACTTAATTTAAACGGATATTTTAAATAAAATTACAAACAATAGCCAAGTACCCAATTGAAGGTTTGTAGTACAAACGTAGCAGAAACAAAGTAATGATTGGATTAAACTATTATAGAAACTTTACTAAGGCCACGTTTACTATTGTGTATAGAAAAAACACGATGGAACATCCACAGACGAACTGTTATTTTAACTATTTTAGGACCATCAATTACTAATATAGAAAAAAAAAAATTTAGTTTTCAACATTATTTTAAAAAATCGATTTCTTAGATCATATAGACATAGATAATGCAAGTATCACGATCTGTATGAAAACCATGCGCGCCATTTTTTTACTACCTATTATGTAATACGAATGTTTTGTTTTTCTCCAATTTTGTATTATCAGATATTACAAAGGGTATTCAAAATATTATTTTTTTAAATTAATTACGCATATAACTGACGTCTGACTAGCGCTATACATAATGCAGACTGAGCGCGAATGTGGCCACTTACGATTTTTGTACGTAAGCTAGGCACGCCTTTAGGCACGCGAAGTAGTTGCGCTTGCGTTATCTATGTCTATCTATATCTGTGATTTCACACTTGGCCTGTTTTTAATCTAGCCCTGAGGCCTTGCCATGACGTGTTATCAAGCGTAAGAGCGAGAACGAGCCATATAAAGTGTAGCTCCATCCATTTAACAGTTCAGTTTAGGTCGTCAAATGGATCAAGTTAACCTTTAACCGCCTCATATGCGACAAACACCTCGCGTTTATTCCGCCAGAGTCGCAAATCCACTACCAAATACTCCATCTCATCAGCTCTTCTGTCACTTTTGGGGATTGAAGAGCTAAACGAGATAGAGGACCCAGTCACAAACACACGACTCTGGCGAATAAAATACGAAAACAATCGTCGGACCAATTTGACGAAGGCGGTTACAATGTTAGGCTGTTTTTATATAATAATAATATCATGCGGATGTCATCATGCATGCGGGATTGCCCCGCCACGCACTCGACCCGCGTGCGTATACCGCGCATTACCATAAATACTTGTATGGAAAGGACATTTTGCGGGTGCACGCATGCGGAGCAAGTCCGCATGCGTGAAAAATCCCCACGATATTAAAAACACCTTTAAGAGCGCGTGGTAGGGCATGTGTTCCTAAAAATATCTTGGGAATAGTGCCATTATATTGCTGAATATTATTTCTAATGCGACAAATTTAATTCACTACAACCTGTTACAGTTGCTATTTTTTTTTTAATTATCTAAATACAATTACTATGATATATTATGAAATCAAATAGTCTTTTTAAATGACTTAAAGAGGTTTTTAGTTCGTCGGAATGTCCACCGTGGTCTTCCCTACTTTTTTGAGTAAAAATATATAATTTTATGTTTGTTTTTAAATTACTATTATAATAGCAGGAGTGGACACAAAGCTCGCATGGATATACACCATATTAGGCAGGTGGAGTTTGTAACACAGGCGATGTTTAGGGTTTACCAAGCCACTAACCAAGTGTAGTATTTATAACTTAACGAAGAGTGTGAAAGCAGTATTACTTTCTTCGAACAGCGGACCACCACACAACAATATACCATCCGCATTTTCACAGCAGTAAGAATTAAAGTTAATGTGAATGATACGTACAAAGTTCATATAATAATGCTATTTTAGAATATTTACTTGTAAATGTGTCCAACTGAATATATCCATACTTTGTATTTAGAAAGTTTAAAACATTTTTTTATTTGATTATAATGGCACAATATCTATGTATCTATATTTACGTCTATTTAACTCTTTACTTGTTTATATTCCATAATAAAATATTTACTTTAGCTATGGATAATTTTTATTAGTTTTTGTACGTAACCATGTGCATAGGTGAAAATCTTATATGACAAAGGCAAAGCTGTCAATTGTCAAAACCACTTTAAACTGCAGAAAACAGTCGAAACCACTTTTGAATTCTCTAGCAATGTGTAAAATGAGCTGTTGCACCGAAATATTGAACATTTATCGTTGTTTGCTATCAGGCAGGATGAAATATGTTTTTAGACCACCGACAAACATGTCATCATCAATATCGCGATGGACAGTCCGCATTTTAATATTATTATAACAAAATATCCGACTGGTTACAGAAGAAAACTAGTTTTGACCGATTAACAGTTTTGACTATAAAATATTTTATACTGAAAGCATTTTACTTAAACATTTCATTAAAATATGCACATTAACTACTCTATAACATTATTGATATCGGTTGTCAAACTGTACTTAATTTACAAGTTTCGATTACAACGTCTACGTAGGGCGTAGTTATCGTTACAAGCTAAACTCTACGTTATAGCACCAAGCTAAAAATAACTCTATGTGTATGCGATCAAAAGACGTTAAGCACTTGAATAACATTTCGTGTATGATATTTTGTACAATAACCAACTAACTTGTTCGACTGTACGTAAATAAGTCTTACCACGTCGTCGTCATATACCTAGCTAAATCTTATTTTCATTCACAGTTAAAATCGATGTCACTTGTGTGGCCGGTTGTATCCAAAGGCTTCTTCGGTATAAACGCGAACATTTGAGCAACACGCATCAGTGAGTACGCGAAACTAATGTTAATTGGTAATTAATTTAAAAGCGACGCTAAAATATGCGCGCTATTGTATTTGTTTGTATTTGTAGGTCGCGGGTTCAAACCCAGCCAGGCGCTTTGTGTAATTTATTTCATCACCACAATACGGTGAAGGAAAACAGCACGAGGAAACCGGCATGTCCTAGAATCAAATATTCGAAGACATGTGACATTCACCAACCCGCACTGAGCCCGCGTGGTGGATTACGGCCTATTACCTCTACTAGAGAAGGCTTGAGTCGCAGAAATGGGAACATATATTAGCATAATCAGCCGTTTAATCGGCTGATTATGCTAATATATGTTCCCATTTCTGCGACTATGTAGCCATGAATTGAGAGCTTGATATTACTGCAATTTTTTTTATTTTCGCATGAATAAAATTGTAAGCACTGCCAAATGAAACTCGGAAAACTTTCTCAAACGATTTAAACTCCTGTGTCGCATATTTGTTATGTTTCTTTGTAGCCTGTGAAAGCTCCTAATATTTGGGCGATGCGTATCCGATAAGTTAAAAATTGAGCGCCCGTACTAGCAAGAAACTCTTATCCTATCCTACTAGTATTATAAATGTGAGTCTGTATGTTTTGATGTTCGTATGTTAGTAGGATAATGGGGTATATACCTAATATTTAATAGTAGGATGCGGAGCTCATGCACCTACCTAAAAATAACCCTGCCAGCGCCCGTAGTGAGCCAACCCCCCCTTCCCTTTCCTGAAACAGTGGGCAGTGGGCGTAGCCGCTGGCAAAATTTAATTTATAATAATTTAATAAAGCTAAGCTAATCGGCAAGTAAAAAGCCTCAAGCAATATGCTAACTTGTTCACGTAATATCGAAAGTTTTCGCGCAATAACTTATCGGCTCTAGAGTATTTTTATCGAGTAAAACATTTATTTAATTGTGTTAGTATCATAGTATGATAATATTAAAAAACAAACATAATTTAGGAAAAGCTATCTAGCTACCTAAAACAGCATCGTATTTTTCAATACATAACTAAATCCAACATTTTACACAAATAAATATTTTATAGTTATCCAAAAAAATATTTGTATGTATCATAATATTATTTACGATATGTTTCTTTGTTAAACGAGTCCCATAATAGTTTTTAAAATGGATAATACAATAACTGCGTATTAAGTTTAGCTGAATAGCCATAATCTGAGAGTAAAAATATATCTAGAAATTGTTTGGCTGCACGATAAATTTATTTGAACTTATTTATCTGTAAAAGTCACTGAGACGCGAAACGTATTTCATATTTCAACAAATAAAAAACGACAGCAGCTCGGTGTGACTTCTTATTCAATTTCACAGGTGAATGAACGCACTCTCATCGTAAATACGTAATAATAAGTAAAGCATTTGCATTTATAATTCGACAGAAATAGTCTAAAAGCGCTTATCACATTTCAATTGAAAACGTCATCACTGTAAAGTTCCGTATATTTTATCGTTTAGTTCCAGAATTTTGTGAATATCAGTTAAATCGCTGTACAATTTCAACGGTCAGTTTGCGTTCAATTTCCTAATTATTTTTTAGAATTTGATTTCCCACATAAACTTTCACTCTATAAAATTGAACACTCTTCCTTAACTTTGACCTTAATTTGTAAATTAGTCTTATTGAAATCGAACTGAATCCACAGGAAATGAGCTCATCCCGGACGGAAATAAATCGGACAAGTCGTTACAAGTACGGAACTCTAGAATGAATGACAAACTTCAATAGAATCATGATTACCCTAAATGGCGTCATATTCAGACGAGTACAAAAAATATCATCTCTCAATTGTGCACACAGAGTCAAAGCAACTAAAATATAACTTGTTCATAAAAGGCCTTACTTACGTAGTACAATAATAAGATACTTGAATAATATGATGGCGAGGTACAAAATATAGCTCGCGAGTAGATGAGTAAACATCGATTATTCAAACGACATGAGATTAGCCGGTAAAGGCTTCTTAGTAGTGACATCTTCTATCACCCTCACCCACATCTTCGCAGCTGATTCCGAAGCGGCCCTAAAACAAAAAGGTCCTGTTAAACATCCACTATTTTGGGAGCTATTTAGCCCTTTGTCACAGTAAAAGCGACATCTTTACTAATATTCTAAAAGCGAAAGTAAGTTTGTTTATTACGTCTTCACGCCTAAATGGCAAAACCGATTTTAATGAATTTTGGTACAGAGATATTTGGGCCCTGGAGACGGACATACACTAATTTAAAAAAAAAAAGTGAGAAAAGAGGAGAAAGGTTAAAGTATATTAATAAACGCAGGCGAAGTCGCGGGTAAAAGCTAGTTTATCATAAGAAAAGGTTTTATTGCGACACACTTCAAATAGCGGTTTTATTTGAAATGCAGGACACACAATGTACAGCAAGTCGAAGCAAGCATTTCCAATCTCCATCTATGCAACATTTAAATGCAGTTTAAACTGCTTCCAATGTAAACTAGGTCAGGATTTAAATCTAGGACTTCAACTGTGTCGCATGGAGCGTTCCCGTGTATATTTATTTGACCGTAACCGTAACGTTAAAATCTACTTGTACGGTATACCGTATGAGTAGATTTTCCAACTGGTACTACTTTAATTGAACAATATTATTGTTAACATTTTCTTTATTGTATATGCAGAGATCTCTTGCCGTTCCTACCCCACACAGACAAGCCTTATTTATATACGTCTAACTACGTAGCATACAGAATATATCATTAGGCAATAATTCAAATGACATAATTGCAAAAAGTTCTCGCCCTGCATCTTCGCACAATTGTTCCATGGACACGTATTGACAGACCGTAAAGCCTCTGTTCTCGGACGCGTAGCTTCACAGTCATTTATCGACGTGTAAGTCGTATATCTCGCAGTCGTGGAGTTCATTAAAGTAGAAAATGGAATAGCTTTTCCACAGAAGGCGGTTTGTACATGTGTAGAGGTTAACGTACACTTTCCCTTGTGTGGGTAAACTCGGTGCACTTGGTGTCATAGAAAACAGTTTACACACTTTCAAAACCAATCCACCTTCAAGAAAAAGTATATATTTATATTAGTTACGTACTTGAATTTGTAGAGCGTGCCCGTGTGGTGGTTGATGAGCTGGAAAGCGTCGGCGTTGTCGCCGTCGGCCATCTTGGCGAACCAGCCGACCAAGCATAGCACCTTGCACTTCTCTTCCCGGAAATCACCCCGGCTTGTTCTGTAGGATAAGAAGAAGCTTATAGCCTGTCGAAGGTTTCATTCACCCCCGGTAAAAATAAAAATCATAGTTTGGATATAGAATAGACAGTATTTTTTAATAATGTCCTCACCGGACATGGTAACTTCGGGACGTTCCTGCACCGAATTATGGTGGAAAAAATGCCCAGGTGTCACCAATATCCGGAGGACACGGTGGAAGTTGGACGGAACACCACCTTATTAGTGGCGGCGATCGGCGGTGATTCAGGCCATGGCCCGGAGCGAGGGGGAATGAGCGGCAGTCGTCGTCTTCTGCGAAGCAATGCTAGCTAAGGAGACGGCCGCACGCGTGAGGGAACGGACAGATGCTCACGCCCCGCCGAGACCCCGACCTCGAATACCAGTCACAGTAAGCGCGGGCTTGCGGGCGACGAGCTATGAGTAGCTCGCTCGTCCGGCCGTCCGGTAACCGTTCAGACCGAACCTGAGTCGTCGACGCGCACCTCATAGAGATGTCAGTAAAACTATAGGACCAACAGGACCGATGCCTACTAGGACCACGAAAATACTCCTGAAAAGGTAATCCTATAACACAAGGGGCAACTGAAGGAACATTAGTGTGGTTTTAGTCAGTAAATGTTTGATACGTAGATAATTCTCCATCACAAAAAAGGAATCTCTTAATGCCCATTATTAACACTTTTTACGTATATTATCATTGATTTTAATTGTTTCAAACGTAAAGGTATCCGCCTGTTGATCGTTACCGCTGTGCATAACAATATAATTTTCTAATAGCAATTTTGACAACAAAATTCCATCTAGTGTCAATAAACCGATGCATTTGACAACGCTTAGCAGTATCGTTGGCTGTCCCAACCGAAATGAACGAGTATCGGTCACACATTACCGGTAGTTACATAAATTAACGTAAATATATTATGTAGCCCTTTTTTTAGGTGGAAAAATTATCCAATGACATCCCCCGCTCTTGAGCGGAGCGGGAGACAGTGTCAGACTTTAACTGGCTAAAAACCCACTCCTGTTCCTTCTTTGCCATTGTTCCAGGGCCCCTACGGTTGCTGACAACTCCTTGAGGCGCGCGTGATTTCCACGCGCCGCCGACGACTTGGGCTCGGCCCGGACGATTATCAGACGGCTGGACGGCGGGCTACCCATTGCTCGCTATCCGCAAGCCCGCGCCTACGGTGGCCGGAAATCGGGATCGGAATCCCGGCGGCTCGGGCGCGAGGGCCACTCCTCCTCGCTCCGGACTCCGGCCTGTACAAAGCCTCGGCGCGAGAGAACACTGCCGCCGAGCGCCCCCACGAAGACACGGCGGTGCTCTACCCAGGCAGGACACACCTCTTCCGTATGTTCCACCGTGTCCTCCGATATCATGTAGCCCTTAAGGTTCCGTACCGTAGCCAAATGGGAGACCATTATAATTTCGTCCGTCTGTCGGTATGCTTCGAAGCCAGAGTCGAAAATCTAGTTCTCGCAATCAGTTTTAAAAAAAGGCAATTTCACAGGTCCTATTATAGTACATTATTATTTACAACCTTAACAAAAATTCTTGCATTCTTATTAGGCTATACTTGCTCAATCATTATTAGTAACTTAACATTAGCACTCACCCTTTGAAAGATTTCGACGCATAGAAAATCAGGATGTTGCCGGAGAGCTGTAGCCAGTAGCGCTGCCACGATGACAAAGAGATTTTCCTGCCATCTTTTAAAATTGTCTTCCTCCTCACGAAACCTTGGAAATCGCACTGAATGACGTCTGCCTTCGATATATCACTAAAACAAGCCATATTCTGTCTTAAATCCAAGCTTTATTTTTTGACCATATATTTCCCTCTTTCACGATAACATAGAATAAAAATTGGGTCAGCGTGGATATGAATATTCCGCATAGACATTACAAGATAATTTGTTTGCGATGTCACTCTGGCGCTAAAGTAACTGCAAATAATTTTAAATCTATAAAGGTGGAGCCTTTGTTAGCCACATCATTGCGGTGAGATAGTGGTCAAACGCGAGCCTATAAAAAATCGTCTTTAATATCGTCGGCGTCGTCATGGTTGGGATTGCGCGCTCCAATAAAACCCTAGGTCTGTGTTCGTAGAGTTTGCTTTGCCGCAATATGTCTAGGGTGAGGGACCAGAGTAATGTGGGGTTTACACGGGTGACTAAAGCCGCACGTTTCTACCCCACTTTGGGGCTAGTGGCTTTAGTCACTGGCGACATAGCCGAATTGCCATTTAGACGGTCGATTTACGCCTCGAGGTAAAAATCGTGCGGCTTTAGTCACCCGTGTAAACCCCACATAAGAGAACATTGTGGTCAACTATCGGGCAGTCGCGACCTCACGAATATAATCTCCTGGGAGATGTTTCTTCATCTCCGGCTTTTCTTTATTGTTCAGCTGGAGTGAACGCTGACGGTGAACAGAACTCCCACCTCTCTTACTTTTATTGACCATAATTTCGGCGTTGTCCTGATAGCCATGGTATATATCTCTACTCCTCAAGCACTTTAGGATATGTTGCCGCCTAGTTGCTACGTCACTCCGTGCTAGCAAACATTTTAAGGGCCATTTATTAAGTGTGCAAGTCACCCCTGTTTTTTACTCAATGTCAATGTATATTAATAAAATTGTTTACGCAAGGTTCATAGTCTTAACATAACCTGTCCACTAAACCATAACTTTAGTTTTCAATATGTCGCAAGTTTTTCACCAACTAGCGGTAGTTCTTAGGTGCATTTGCATAGCGCTCACTGGAAAATATCCCCGTCGATTGGTACCTACCAAGTTCTATAAAAAAGTGTAAGCGACCTCTGTGAGTTCTTTCAAATTTTTAGGACCCCAGGATTTTGTAATAAATAAATAGATACATAAAAAGCTTTATTATTACAAGTAGCTGTTTCTTAAGAGGATATACTTTCAGCATAACCTTGACTTTAAAAGTAAAATCCTTTCCTTTCGTTTCCAGATAGAACGGATATTGCATTATCTTGCTCAAGGATCTGGACCGCCAATGGGTATTCACGCTGATTTGAAGTTGATATTCCTTCAAGCGCTTAGTGACTAAGTTTCAATGCTTCTACAATACGAACGTCGAACATAGTCCATTATAAATCGAACGTCCAAACTCCTGTACACTAGAGCAATTTTTATTCATGTTACATCTTGTTCGGACCAATAAATCGAGTTTTCAGAAAAACTATGTCACATTCCAAAAAAATATTTAAATAGGTCAACGCCACGGAGCAAGTATAGAAGAGGAGATATTGTAATAAGATTTCCCTAAGAAAATAAGCGTGACATTTTGCGGGGTGAGGGGGTGTTAGACTCCGCCCATTTTTTTATTTGCCATCTGCCGGTCAATAGCAAAACTACTTGCTCGTTCTGTTGATTTTATTTTGTAGTTACGTAACTATCTCACACTAGATGTCATTAAGTGCAGGATGCAACAGGGTCGCACTCAGAATTACCAGGGATATCTGTTTTTTAAATTAATTGTGTAAACCATCCGATACGTATATTTTTCATTGAAATAGTGATACTATTATTTGATGAATGTTGAATGAAGATCATTCGAAATTCATCAAAAACCTTTTTATTGTAACATTTTTTTAATTCTATTTTTATTAGGTTTTACTTTTTTAAAGGCTTATTTTGATAGAAAGAATGATCAAGATTGATTAAAAAGGGATAAAGCAGTGTCTTAAAGTCGCGGGTGGCATGTTGAATTCCAAACGAAACGAAGGTTGCTGATTTTAATCCCAAACGTTAGTGAGGGATTTATATAATTAACTCCCGAGCATTGAGAGGGAGATTATAAAGAAACCAGAGTGAAGTGAGGAATTCAAGCCGCCCAAGACAAAAACAGCGTTATCCCCGTGTTGTATACTCTACTTTTTACACCAAATGTGAGGTAATTAACCCTTCAGATACCGTCAATTAGAGACACAATAGTAAGACAATAGATGCGCGGCCACCGGTGGTCGCTTGGGGATTCATGAATTAAAAAACAATTTGGTCGACCAAATCATATGTTAGAGAAATATTACTCGTATTTAAAAGTTCATCAACCGTGGGATATTCGATAAAATAGTTGGCTTCTAAATACTGCCCTGTATTTTTGCTATTTGACGATAGATGGCGACCTGTTTACAAAATTATATAAAAACTACAAAAATAATATTTTGGCGATTAAAGGACCTTTAGGAATAAATGTTGATCAAATTTCAGTACGTATGATTATTAAAATATATTAATACTGAGCTCTACGTGCCTAAATATTATTAGTTCCCATGACACAAAGTGTCGCCATCTAATGTCGAGTAGAATTATATTTGGAAATGCTGATGTTAAGAGATTTTTCTAGAAGTATTTTAATAAATTATGCATAAAATAACTTACAAATGAAATGTGATGGCATCCATAGCATCAGAACGTCTATCCAAGTAGTTTTTACAAGATAAAATACAACACTTAATTTTTTTGTTTTTCGATAGCGAATATGATGCCAAATAAGTAGGTTTACGAAGTTGTGCACAGGACGAACGCCAACAATACACTGATTTAAGCCACGCCCACCGTAATGACGTCAGGACTCAGTTGAGAGTCACAGTGCACAGTTGTTTAGACCGCCTCCTCTTCTATACTTACTCCGTGGTCAACGCAATTGGTGCCGTAGGATGTATAATAAAAAAATACCGTTCAACAAAATCATTTTCATTTATCAGACGCTTAACCTAATTACGCAATTTAATTTCATTAAAACATGATGCTCAAAAGAGCTTTCACCCACGGTAAGCAGCTTTAATAAAATCATTCAAGACCCTCATTAGTATCAAACCGCTTCCATACAAAGCACTTGAGGCTAACAAAGCTGTTATTTTGTATTCGCCATCGCGGCATCGCTGGACCGCAAGCTTTACGTAAGCTCAATATTTCTAAGTCCCAAGAGAGGGGCCTTGCAAATAAATAGAACATGCTATATCATAATTTTGTCCGGAAGCTTGTTGCCTTATTTAATAAAAAAGACAGCAAATAAGACCCTTAAAAAAATGAAGATTTATGTTACTCAGTGGAAAAAAATGAGTAAAAATCTATAATGAATGAGCGTTGAAAATGTAATAAATATTCGGAGAACAAAAATTGATGTAAAATAAGAACATTCAGAGTTGCGGTTTCAATTTTCCTGGTATCCTTTGAACTTTGATATCATTTTGAAAGTAATACCACAAACATGACAAACAAGATATATGGGAAAAGTTGTTGAAGTTTTGTAATATATTTGTAAACTAGATTCAGTAACAAAATGTAACTTATTGTTGTTACCTGTGAGGCAGCGACTGCGACATTTTCCCGCCCGACACGGAACTGGGAGACTCCAGTAACGTGTCATCGAGCAAGTTTACAGATCCAGCGGGTGTCTTATTCTCCATTTTGTCGTCTGTATGACTTTTTCCAAATATGCTGAAAGTTTAACATGAATGTAATACTTGCACATATAATGCAAGAACAAACTAAGGGCTCAAATATAAAAAGCACAGTATGCAAATTATTTTCAAGCATTTTTATTTCAAGAGGAAACGCGACGACGAGAAGTTTCGGAAATTGTGTTGCAATTTCCTTGTAACTGTGCGGAAAATAACTCTTTGTTCGTTAATTTCGCTGAAGATTGTTACCATATTAGTATTGTGGATAGTTTTAGTTAATGTGACAAGGATTTGCAAGAAAAAATAATTATGGATCCTAAAAACCTAAGGCAAAAATAAGCTGATAAGTTCGCGGCCACATTAGGCCGCGTGGATGAAACATGGATTCGTCAGTACTATCCCAAGTCTAAATAAGAGTCGAAGCAATGGATAAAAAAGGGGAAAAGACCTGCGAAGAATAAAGTAAAAAATTTGCATCGAAACTACCATTTTCTGGGACAGCGAGGGAATTTTATTAATTGATTATTTGCTTAATAGGACTACAATGAATAGCTTTTACTACGCCAAGTTACTGAGTCAGGCATGTGAAGCAGTCGTACAGAAAAGACGTGGCAAGTAGACGCGCAGAGTGCTTACTCTGCAAGACACGCGCCCGTTCACACAGCTCCAGTTGCGAGGGATGCCTTAAAATCTACGGGACCTAGATCACACCTAGATAAAGTGAAGTAAAGATAGACCTAGCTCTGTGACTTTTTTAATTCTTCTAATTTAAAAAAGCAACTACGGAGCGAACATTATCGGACGACCACGGGATGGTGGCGGCTGTAGACAGCTAGATTTGTAAAGAATAATTTAACGATGGTAAAAAAAAAAATATATTCATCATAAAGTGTATATAACTTGAAAGGGAATATAAAATATTTACATTGAAATAAAAATGTATTAAACTGTATATTTCTTTCATTAAGTACCTCAGGCCGCGAACTTATCAGCCACCCCTCATATGATACGTTTGTAAGAAGCGACAGCCGCAATTTCCTCTTACAATAATGTTATAGAAAGCTCGATTTCAAACAGCGAACGTTAAGCCTTTCGCAGACGACAGGCTTACCAATGCTTAATATTTGTAAGGTATACGATCGACAGACTGTATGATTTGAAATGAATGAAGACTCGGTTACACAAAAAGTATGTCGTCTGCGTTTTGCCCCTTAAAATCATAGCATGGTCACTTTAGACCTGTCACTATCTTGTAAGTATTTCGTTGTATCTTGATAGTGATAACTAGTATGCAAGGAATATGGCATTAGAGGACTGTTCACTAGATCGAGCTGGAAACTCTGACTAATAAAGGGCAAAAATCGATTTTAAGCACAGATCAATGTCAAATAAACGGAATGCAATATTTATAAAACCGGGACCTAAAGAACAAAATTGGAATCTAATATAAATCGCATAATTCATAGTATCTTTCGTGATTTCACGATTTAAAGCATCCTATCCGGTTGATTAATGCAGCAAAATGTTAAATTAAATCCAAGCTTAAGAACCTGTTACACAATATCGAATAACCAGTATCCGGTATATAAGTTTCATATTAGAGTTTAATTATCTGTTGGGTAAGTTATCCGGAGATGGTGAAACAGGCCATAAATGTACTACATAGTGCAGGGAAAAGGATTAATATGAACTCGAAGCATCACAAAGGTAAGGACAATCAAAAACATCACATCACTGATAAACAACAACAACCACAGTGGAAATGGAAATGTTAAAATACAGAACAGCAAAGACATGCAAGCTTAAAAATAATTACAAAAATTGTATTCGCCGGCGTCCAATAGACATAATCATCTTTAGAATTGTATTTAATTTAACTTAAAGTACACACAGCCAACACGACGGAACGGGTCGTAGGGCTCTTTAGACCGGACCGCGGTCACAACTTTCATATATAATGTTTTTTATTAGTATTGTATTTATTTTATTTGGTGTGTCCACAAAATAAAATAAATAAGGCATTAAGTCCGCCTTTGTACAGCTTTGTGCATAAAGATTTAAATAAATACAGATGTTTTGGCAACTGTTCTTTAACCTTTCAATCGTGTTAATTAGAGACACAATAGAAAGACAATGGGTGCGCGAACGCCGGGCGTTTGCTTGAGGTTTAATGAATTAATACTTTTTTACTTGTGGTCCCGAAATAACTACTACCCAAAAAAAAAAATTTTAATATGAGGAAGTTGGGACCGTGATCCCGGTCCAAAGAACCCCACGACCCGATGGAGCTTTGCATTGAGTGAAAAACGCTCCCAAAGATCTGAAAGGCGACGGGTGGACTTCAATCCTGTACAAATTGGCGTATACAGCACGCACAAGTTCTTCCACCCAGAACAAAAACGCCAAGCTCTCGTCCTGCTATGTGAGCTGCCCCTACCATTATTCTAAATTTAAAATTTTTGAAGGGAAAATATATATCACGTAACGTTATTCTCATAACACAGGTACTACATTTTTATTGGAAACTGCGCGGAAAACGAAAGAAACACGAAACTATGTCAGATTTTCTATCTACGACTTTCTCATTGCTGAGTAAATAGAGCTCTTAAGATAAAGTTAAGTTACGTCGCTACATTTTATACAAGTAGATACCTATTTATTTCTATTCAATTCTGACGCCATGAGGCGAATTTGAGTTTCTCAACTCAACTTCTGGCTCCAAACCTCAATTCAAAAGTATGCTTCTATGAGCGTTTTGATCTTTTCCAAAAAAGTTAAATATTTCGTAAATAAGTAGATTACAATCTAGTTATTACACAATAATTTTCGTCTCGCACTTAGACACAAAACCAAGCATTTATTTATTCTTTGTTAACCTTTAACAAGACAAAGAATAACAAAAACTTCCCTCTAAATAGAAAATGAAATGGGTAGTACGCTACGAGTGGCGAATTGCACTTTATATGGAAGCGCAAATTATAGTAACATTTCGTAGAAACTTTACAATTTTACAAATAATTTCTCTATACAGGGTTACTCGTATTCGACGTCTTCCTTGAAGGAGGTCGTAATAGGATTATGATGCAACAACTTAAGGCAGTCTTGTAAAAATTCACCCGCGGCAAATTATTAGCGCATCTTTGTATGCTTTTTTTGAACAAAATAATGAAACAACTTGAAATATTATTATAGCACATATTTAACCATAGTATGAGTAGTAGCCAGTTATTTTTTTTAAGTCAATTTGGGTGTATTATCGCTCATTTGGTGCAACAACGGCGTAATTACACTTTTTCAAAACAAGTTTTACAATGTTAAAATGTGCGGAAAGACTATTTACATCGGGAGGAACATCATTTACGTTGATTTTATTCAATAAGACGACCCACTGACCAACAATTAATATCGTAATAAGTTTCGCTATAATGCCATAACCATTCATATTAAACTTTGACTGCATCTCCTGTAAAATTCCTAAAAGTGTAATTACGCCATTTGTTGGACCAAATGAGCGTTATGTTTGGTAAATGAAGCGTTAAACATAGCTCTTTCGTGCCAACATCATTTCGACTTATGTTTGTGAGCTTCGTTAATGGCATAATATAATGAATTTACAAATCTTAGAAATGGAAAATTAGCGCAACATCATCATCTTTGAAATATATTCATGGCTAGTTCTAATTATGTTTCATTTTCTTATTTTAGAAGTCACAATTTCATCAAAATTCTCAACATATGGCTCTTATTAGGTAAATGTTTTTTTTTTCACAATAACTAAGCATCGTAGTTACATCATAATTAGATTATTTTATTGCCAAAACTTCAATAAAGCAAATAATAAAAAAGTTAAAATCTAAATCACCATAATTTATTAAAAATATTGATTTTAAAAGATGTACAAAAAATGTGTACAAATACATACATTTTTTGGACATCTTTTAAAATCATTATTGTGGATAAATTATGGTGATTTAGATTTTAACTTTTTTTTAACAACTCAAAAAGTACTGAATGCCTTAATTTGTTGCATTATAATCCTACTGATCCTCATGCAAAGAATACGTCGAGTTACCAGTAACCCTGTAGACTACACCTTTGTTAGAATTAAGAAGGCACGTTGAAGATAAAAAATATTATTATTTTATAAATGGGTTATTCCAGCTTGTTTCTTGTTACTAACTAAATAAATAGAAGAAGTGCTGATGTTTTGTTTATTTAGTTCATCCATTTTACAAACCAATTAGGATAGTAGTGTTCCAAGATGCCTTCTTATGAAAATGCTAGACACAAAGATCGAAATTATGAAGACGTACTAATTTAGGTATGGTGGCGCTATCCTCAAATACCACCTCCCACATTAACCATAATGACTCTTCATATATTTTTTCGTTGCCATTACTTTATAAATAAGAACTTTAAAAGAGACTTCAACTTCTGAGTTTATTTCGGCATTTCTTCTCCGAACTTCAAAGAAGAAAAGAAGCTTCAGCTAGGAAACACTTGTCTTAGTTATTCCATTTTTGACGAAAATATTAACACATGAATGTGTTATTTTTAATCATTTTACAAAAAAAAAATATCACTTATTGATAACAGTTGATAATCCAATTTCTAAACACTAATCACGATTCCCGTTTCCATGAAATATGTCAATATGAATGGGGTGCAATCAATCTTCAATCATTGAAGATTAATTGCACATAATAGGCTAGTTGCCTTAAAAAAATAATTAGTCCGTCTTTTATATTATTTAAAAATAAGGGACACTTATTTTTTTTTTTAATTAAACCATAAATGACAAAGATATAGCCCATTAAAGTTACGTGTAACGTCACGCCGTGCTGCATTTTTTCACACGGGGTGACGTCACACGTAACTTATACCTTTGTTTTTTTTGTACTTATATCTTTGTTATTTTATGTTTAATCAAAAAAGAAAAAATACGTGTCCAATATTTTTTTATAATCGGAAATAAAATAGGAAATACGGACTAAATAAAATAATGTATTTATTTTGGCCCTGGAAACTACCCTATTATTATGTTCTGCGTTCTATACTGGTAGATCTGTAATCACGGCTGTTATGTGTGATCTATGTGTTATGTGTGTAACTTTTGTACCTTTGGATGACCTTTAAAAATTCAGCAGGTTTTTCACGTCTTCACCTGCAAGATGAGTTTCGATTTCCCGACAACTTTCAAACTTTGTGTCCGGCAAACACAAGAAAGTACGAAAAGAAAACATGCTTAAAATTAATTCTTATTTCTACAATCAGTTGAATAAAATATACATATCATATACAATCGTTGTCTACATAACAATACAACGCAAGCCTCCGTGTTCATAGAGGGAAAAGACTCACCCAATACCAAAATTGACCTTGTGAAAATTTCTTGGCAAGCTCGCGCTACGAAACCTAGGTGCCAATCGCAAGGGGAAAAATACACTGTACATAATTATCATTTTACTCCATAAAAAAACATGATTATGTCTCAGGGTTACAATTTAAAAACGCCTTAAAATTTTGATTTCATTTCATATTTTCTGTGCCAATGTGTGCCGAGATATTTTTTCCAAAATATCGAAATCAAAATAATGAGCGGAAAGTGAGGGAGGTAGTAAAATTAGACAAATATTTAGAAAAGAAAATAGTGTACTGAAAAATCAATTCATTTATGAGTTGACACATTATATTTCGGTATTTGATTTACTAACAACGCTCGAATATGGATTTATCATATTACATACCTAAATATTTGAGTAAGATGAAATGAAATTATACAAGGTGTAAGGGACAGCCCTCCGCAAACTTTAAGGGCTTGCTCGGTACACGAAACTGAGCAACCATCCACAAGATAATTCAAGAAGAAACGAAAAAGAAATCAGCCTCACCATACAAAATTATAAACTTGATTGGACAGTTTGTATGGAGAGGCCGATTTTATTTTACGTTTCCTTATAAATAGTTTTGTGGAAGGTTGTTCAGTTTCGTCTACTGAGCAAGCCCTTAAAGTTTGTGGAGGGCTGTCCCTTACACCTTGTATAGTAAAAAAAAACGCATTGGTACAGCTCAAATCTAGCCACAAGTTAAGTCTATTAGTCGATCATATTTGGTAAGAGATGGCCGAGTATAGATAGAATTATTCCTCAAATGCCAAGTTCTCTAAACGAATCTGCTTTTCAAAATAGTGAAATCTGTACACAAAGTTCTCTCAGAGATTCTTAAAACATACCTTTACAGGAGGTAATCATGCACACAGTTCTTCAGTCACTTTCAAAAGCTTGTTTTATAACTTTAACGTTACGCTTGAAAACATAAAGCATAAAGTAACTAAGAATATATTATACATCTATTAAAGTTAGTTTTTCAACTTCAGTGTAAGTTGTCAGACGAGAAGAAGTCTCGACTGTAACGGCTTCAAAGCGGGAACGGAAAGGAAACAACTTTGGCTTATTGTTTATGACACACTTCGCCAAGTTACAGATTAAACAATAACTGAAGAACGCTGTGCATAACAGTCCCGCATGCCTGCGGGATTTATGTCAGCAATCCCGCGGATCCCGCGTGATTTGCGGGATTGGGATTTTTAATTTCTTTTTTGTTTTAAGTGGTAATAAACACAAAAACCGGTCAAGTGTGAGACGGACTTGCACATCGAGGGTTTTTTTTATAAAACCTAGCTATGTAAATAGTTCGATTCCCGAATCGAGTTTCTTAAAATTTTCAAATAGCAAATGAAAATATTTTCATATACAAGGTGTAAAGTTAAATACGCAAAACCTGAAATTAGTTTAATCAGAATAACGAACAGAATCAATTAAACCACTTTTTAATTTAGGTTACATTTTTCAAAAAAATCCTCATTAAAAACTTCGACCTGTCTATTTATGAATAGGTCGAGCCATCACGTGCGCAAACCCACTGAAATAGGTAAACAAACACAAATAGTTGTAATCCAATCAAATTTTTTTCATACACGGGATAATAAAAGTTCTTATTTCAATGCAGATATCAATTTTAAACAAACTAAAACTGCTCATAAAACTTTTAATTTTTTATAAATGTTTTTTTTTTCTCACATAATTAGGTCAATCGAATTAAATCAGCTGCTTTTATGGAACAATAAAATATTTAACGGACCTTCATCTTTTAGAAAATTGATTTCACGTCGTGTAGGAAATCCCCGGTCATAGAGTACCTAAACTGACATTGATGCCGTTTCAGTTGTAGGACTCGCACGACACATAAAAATTAAAAAAATATTTACGCTTGCGGGATTGGATTCCCTAATTAGAATTAATGTCAGTAATCTCTATGTTTTGAGGAAATAAAGACGGACCTATTGGTCTATTGGTTAGTGGCCCTGACTGCTATGCCGGAGGTCGTGAGTTCGAAAACCACCCAGGACAAATGTTTGTGCGATGAGCACGATCATTTGTTCTGTATCTGGGTGTAATTTATCTATAGTATGTATGTTTTTGGAAATATATAAGTATGTTTAGTTATCAGTTGTCTAGTACTCATAACACAAGCTCTGCTTAGCTTGAGACTAGATGACGTTGTGTGATAGTTGTGTTATAATATGAGATGTTGGTGTAATATTCAAAATTTAGTATACAAGTAGACCTTATATTCCTACTCATTTTATCTTTTACAAACGAAGCAGAACCATTTATGTTTTAGTGGGATTTACCAAATTAACAGACGTTAAATCCACTTTAAACTTTAGAAATCTACATTACGTGGTAACTTTTCCGGATTAGTAACGGTTTTTTTTAATGACTTTACACGTTTGAAACCGAAAAAATTGCCAGACAGAACATTTCATAGATATTACGTTAGTTTTTTATTCTAATGGGTGAGTGGAGTGTGCCAACAGTTACTTTCCTGAAACTATATATTGAAATAGAACTTTAGACAAGTACCTCTACCTATACAATACGCATATATGATGTAACCTATTCTCTGTTCCGTTCACAATGGCGCGAAGTAAACAAAGCTCGGCTTCTCGCAACTGGTAATGCGCGGTCTCGAGAGGTAATGAGAAGGGAAAGAAATTTCGAAGAACAAAGCCCGCATTTAGGTCAAGTGCAACAGCTGTTTATGTATAGTAATAACGGTAGAATGGGGTGAATAGAACCTCAGGGGTGAATAGAAACAAAACTTCAAAAGTTACGATATTTGAATATTTTTTGCAGCATTTAACTATATCAATTTATTAATGAATTGATATTTTAAAAAGTCGATGCTTTGTTAGATGCCAATAATATGGTATCAAAGTGAAAAACCAAACCAAAGTTTTGTTTCTATTCACACCTGCGATTCTAATGACCCCATTTTACGGTACTGCGCGTGTATACAGCCTGTAGCGTAATAAGCATATCCAGAAAACCTTGTTCAAAGTTTTGAATATTCAAAATCGGCTACTGAATCCTAATCAGCTATTTTTAAAGTAGGCAATTTGTTTTCCTAAAATTATCAAGAATTATTTTGGAACACAAACGTACACATATTTTTATCAAATCGTTGATCAAATCATAAAAAATACATATTTTGATCAATAAAGGTTGTATGTAAAAAGTCACCCATTATGACATCCTATTAATTTTAAGTTCCTATTATAATTTTAATTTTTGGTGTGCAATAAAGGGGTGAATTTCAACAAACGCCATTTTTTTTATCATATCGGTGAACTTTTTCATTTATTTATTTTTTGTATATTTTTCAGGTTTATGTAATCTTTAGATACGTTGATGATATTACATTGTGGGATATTTTATATCCTAAAGATTACATAATAATAAATCCTGAAAAATATACAAAAAAGAAATAAATGAAAAAGTTCACCGATATGATAAAAAAATGGCGTTTGTGAAATTCACCCAAAGGATATATCTATCTTGCTTGTTTGTCATTACCGTGACTGTAAAAACTTGAGCTATAAGACTACTGACACGTGCTTGCACTGACTGGATAAGTCCACTGAAATCTGCATGGTTCTTTTTCAACAGATCACGATCCTCGTATGAAGAGTGTCTCTCTCCTATCAACCAATTTCTATAACGCGTAACGTTGATATATATAATACTAACGTACTTCGATCTGAAAATTCTCAACTAGTAGGTTACTAACAGGTCTAGTTAGGTTAGTCCACTGTGTGTAAGATCGCTCAGCTTCGAACGTTCTTTGTTACTAGTCAGGAAGCAGCTCGGTAATCACGCTCAATTGCAGCGGTACAGAATCACAATACCCCTGATTGACGACAGGATGTAATTGTAACATCTTCAGATACTAGCTATTCAGCCATTTTGTCTGCCAAAGCGACTTTACCAGTCGCTTATATTATAACTTTATAATAATGAAAACTGTTTTTTTTTTTAAATCTTATTTCTCAGAGACGACTTCTCTTGGAGTGTATGAATACGATAGGAAAACGGAGACCTTACATAGATAAAAAAAAAAATTAAGAGTCTCTCTCTCTCTCTTATCAACCAATTTCTATAACGCGTACCGTTGATATATATACTACAAAGGTCACTAGATAAGTTTTGCAATGCAGCAATACTTTCAATTGTAGATTGACTGTAGTCTTATTAGAAACTTACACAAATATAGATATATAATATTTCAATAATCACCCGTTAGCAATTGCACAGATTTTTTTTAATTTAATAGAATTGCCTGGGTAGTCGAGGAACGACTTACTTGTGATTATTTCTACATCTTCGCGCACTCTCTTTCAATAGATGAGTGTATAGAAAAAAATAATTCTATACATAAAGAAAACTGTTATCGTACAACGATTTTTCAATAGTATCGGGTTTTTAATCACGGTAATTTTGGTATAGAATATGACCTTTATCTTAACGTACCTCGTTTTGAAAATACTCAAATAGTAACTTAACAAAAATTGAAAACATACCGAAGGTGTTACCAAACATCTCCCTCTAGTGTAATAATGTTTCCGAGAAACAGAAGAAGTTATAAGATAACTCGAATTGAATTCTGGTTCAGCCCTCTGCGGGATTGTTATGAATAGTTACCGTGGTACTCGTAAAGTAAAAGTCTGACACGCCCCCCTCGCTCCACCCAGAGTGAGAGAAGATATTTGATGGTGATTTCCAACTTCAAAAAGTCTTACACAGATGGACTAAGCCTTAGTCCTGTTAGTCCGGTGTGTATAAGATCGCTCAGCCTCGAACGTTCTTTGTTATACTAGTCAGGAAGCAGCTCGGTAATCACGCTCAATTGCAGCGGTACAGAGTCACAATACCCCTGATTGACGACAGGATGTAATTGTAACATCTTCAGATACTAGCTATTCAGCCATTTTGTCTGCCAAAGCAACTGTTAACAAAGATAAATCCACATATCCATATTCGAGCTTTTGGTACCATTTTCTACAAATATAATCCAGATCGATTTTATGACACAGTAAAATTATAATTCCAGTTGAATCTACATTAATTTAATAAAAAGGTAAAGTTTGTTTTGTTTTTTTTTTTGGTTTGTAGGAGGTAATCTCTGAAAGTACTGGACCGATCCGAGAACAGATGGTCGATGGGGACGAAAGGTTCTGGAGTGGCGACCACGTACCGGAAGACGCAGCGTTGGAAGGCCTCCAACAAGGTGGACCGACGATCTGGTCAGGGTCGCGGGAATCCGATGGATGCGTGACGCACAGGACCGGTCGTTGTGGCGACGCTTGGGGGAGGCCTATGTCCAGCAGTGGACGTCTTTCGGCTGATATGATGATGATGACTGGACCGATAGCTAAAATTTTTCCACCGATAGAAAACTGCTTTATTCCTGAGTGACATAGGCTGTATTTTATGTACTCAGGTGAAACCACGGTCATAAGCTAGTTTCTTACAAATCTAAATAAATACCGTCACGCAAATTAGTCTACCATTTCACATAAATTAAACCAATAATAATCCAGATAGACACAACTTATTTATTTCTATAACGTAACTATAAATCAGGGTAATTATTTGTAGATATACCTACTAAAATAGGAAATTAAAACATTAACATCAAAATTTTTAAAAATAACTACAATCATACTGCTACCAAACGTAACGTGTGAGAAGTGATATGAAAGAAAAGGGAGTTAGTGATAGCACGACGATGACGAGTGACAGGACAGAATGGAAGAAAAAACGTGTTGCGCCGGCCCCCAACTAAAACGGGACAAGGGCAGGAAGATGATGACGATACTGCTACCAAACGTAAACTAACATTTAACAAGAAAAGCAAATAGAGGTAGACCTTAACAATTTCCTCGGCGTTGTTATTTATAAGAATAGAAAAGGATTGTATATAAATCCATTGTATTGATGCTAGAAAGGGTATCACATACCGAAACGTTTTAGGAAGAACATTGTAGGCACCTTGCGTTATTTGCACAATTTTATCTTTTATAATATTAAAAAGTATTTATGAAAATATGTTAATAGCAACTATTCTATCAGAGCAGTAGTTTTATAAATGAAAAGTTTTTTTTTTTTTTATTTATTATCCTAAAAATACTTTTTAACCCATTTCTGGAATAAAACGCTAACTATAGGTTACGTCGGTCTTCGTAAATGGGTAGCCATTATGGTGAGTTAATAGGGCGCGCAAGTGACGTCTGACCGCTCACAGGGAGCTTGTTCTATTCTATTAGTGAAGCCATTAGGTATCAATTGAGTTACCAGTCGAGCAAAATAAACTAGGACCACGTCGGAATGTTGTGAAAGGTTAGGAAGAGATACTTTGGTATACCAGTTTTCCTTCATAACTTTAACATATTTATGTACTGCTACCGTCGGTTTCATTTTCTTCCACGGTAAGCAGTCATCTAAGACAAAACATTGAAAGATGAAATAGATGTTGTTAGTCATCAATTAAAATTAATAAGGCCTTATTTACAAATGCGGATGCTCCGACACATTGTAATAGTCTCGAGTAACAGCTAATTTTAAAACAAAAAGAAGATAGAAAATAAACTGGAGACATCACCTCTTTCTAAAATGTACAGCCATTTTTAAACATTCCTGAAAAAGTATCATCGTTCCAGTTTCCAATAATACCTAGAATAAGGGTAGCTAATACAAACTGAAATAGAACTTTAAAAACGCGGCCTACTGGTATATTTAAAATAGAGATAGTAACAATTAAGTGTTCGGGTAATCAATTTGGTGTTCATTTTGAAAATAATCATACTAACATAATTATTTTTAAGCTGGCATTGTATGTATGTTAAAGATATGAGATTGATATGCGGTTGAAAGTAGAACCAGCATGACGATAGTATTAGGCTAGCGATTTTTCGACCTAATGTTCGCAGTATGTTTGATGGTCCAAAGCGATCAGCTATAGGGGTTATTTTTAATTGCGCCCAACTTTTTTAGCTCTGCCCAAAGGATGAAAATGGTGCGTGATCCAAACTCGCAAACAAGACTTAGGCAATTGCCCAAACCAACATTTTTGGTGTGCTTATGATAGCAGAATAATATATTGGTATGTTCAAGGTCAAAATAAATTAGCTTGCAAACTTCACGGACGTGTTAGGAATAGATATCGATATCTAATGCGGATAACTAGCGGATACCCGGCGTGTGCTACTAGGAAAAAATAATTTATGTACCTATCTACATTTATTTTTTTACATGCGAAAATTTGCACGCTTAAAAAATTAAAAAATAGAGTACATGAAATTATGAGGTTAGTACAATAAAATCCGTTTTTCTTAATTATTATAATTTTTTTAAAACGGCTTGCGTTTGACCACTGTCTTACCGATGGTAAGTTATAATGTGATCAATGGAAAAACACCCTTGTCCAGAAGTAATCTATTCACTCTTGATATAAAGACCCCTAGGTTGTAGCTGTCAGGAAACACAGAGTCCTGGAAATTCCACTCCTAAACAGTACATATAACCAATGTGTTCCCATAACGTTGTGTGTACGGGTGGAATGACCACCGGGATGATTTACTGGTGGCGCATCACCGTCTGGAGGTTAGATGATGGAACGGGCTTGATGGCATTTAGTTATGACATTCCGATGCACACTCCTCGAAATGCAACCGGTAGGTCCATGTGATCGGCATTAGATATCGATATCTAGTCTAACAAGATTTTGCAGTTTCGCAGACTCATTTAATTTAACCCCAAATAAAAATAAAAATAATAAATCATAATTTAGATACAAGAAATACTAATTTCATCCAATACCGAATTATAATGTTTACGTATCAAAAACATTTCAATGTGAATTAATTTTTCAGCATAAATATCCAAGTTAAAACAGAACTCTACGAGGTAGCAATGAGTGTTAATTGGAAATATGAAATATTAGACACAAAATTGCTTTACTCAAATAGTTTGAACATACTTGGAACCAAGGGACCGGCACTTCCGATGCGTTGGGATGAACTTGCCCTGGTGACAGGAACCCTGCAGTCGTAGCGAGCCTGAACCTAGCTTGTGAGATGGTGATATGTTGGCTGTGTTCGACGCTCCTTGTGTAATCACTTCTTTCACGGACTCCTTGGAACCAGCGCAACTGCCGATGGGTGATGGAGGCTCCAATTTTAGCGACAGCCTGTAATCAAATATTTTATTAGTATTTTCAAGAATATGGCGAGACGAGCTTAACGTCTAAAGACGAGACTGGTCAATGTAGGCGCAGAATCATAAAGGAAAGAGAGACGCTCTTGCCCTGCAAAGGAAATATATAAAGGGATGAAATAAGTTTTTGGGTAATCAAATTAATACAGTATACCATTTTTTATAATTAAACAAGCACAGATAATATAGTTCAATTGCTAACACCAGCTTGCTATTAGCAACACCTTAGAGTTCACCTAACACCTAAATGTTAGGTGTACTTAATGGTATTGTCATACCCTCGTATTAACCTAACCAGTCAAATTCATATAAAACCGTATGACACTCAATTTGACAACTATTATCAGTGACATTGATTTGACCTGCACATCATCAGCCCAACAATGGATTTTGGCTTGGGTTTAATGAATGCAAAAAATAAATTGAAGAGGTTTTTTACTAAAGCAAATTTCACATAATTGACAAAAAATGTATAGTATCAGCTAATCTCACAAATAAGCGCAAAACATTCGCAAAGAAAAATAAATGTTTAAATCGCTTGAGGAGCATGAGACAAGGTACAAGTCAGATATTAATGGAGGTTGTAAGAAAAGAAACTGGCTGAAGAAAAGTAGAACAAATTGAGTGGAAGATATGTTTAAAAACCAATAGAAATCGGAAATGGCGAATGCTAATGGTACAAACGAGAAAAGCACATTCTACGCCCGTAATAAATTAAAAAAGAAAGGAAAAAAAATCGCAAGAAAAAAAAAAGCAAAATAATTATTTCGCAAAGCGTCCTTACCCTATCAAAGTTAAAACTTGACCGCAAGGAACAACTGTCTCAGGAACGACTAGTTACCAGTGAGTCGGAGAGATACTGTGATTACTGTTGCAGTCACTTAACAAGTTACATTCAATGTGCAATTTTGGACCATGGGTTCCCAACCAGTGGGAGCGTCAAATTTGTCTTGGCTCAGAAACATTACGGTTTTGTAATTAGAAAGAAATCTCTTGCTTCCAACAACGTTGAGGTAGCAAGACCTGTACTGTAGATATGTAAGCAAATTACTTACGTGACCATTGCGCCCAAGAAGACATTGTCCGAAAAGTTACTTCTTTTTCGGTCAAAGACAAGACAGATATAGTGCAGATTTCAGAAAATCAAAACTGACAAAAGTGACCGATAAAATTCACTGCTAACTTTAATAATACATCCTTAAACTCGAGACGATGGTGCTAATTTCGCTTCACTGTCTCCACAATATTAAGCTACTATAAAAGGTTGAGAACCCCCTTCTAGGATATGAAGATTGACGGATGCATTGGTCGCCGCAACAGTAATTGGCAAATCTGGCCTGATCGCACGGACTACACCACTTAAAGAATAAATGCATTATATTGATGTATAAGTAGTGGCCATATCTTAGGATTGTTCACTTCAGGATATGGCCAACTAACTGTTCAGATCGTTTAAACGCCTAACATTTGATGTGTTGTTGAGATGTAGGATTTCTATGATAATAAAAGGTCTAAAGAAAATAGGCCAAACGAGGATGAAACTATAACATTTAAAATGATTGATCAGTTTTACTTGGCTATGTCATGAAGTGATCAATTTCTAAGATCTAGCCACGACATATATTCTAGCACTCACTACATATTATGGTGAGTACCCACGCATTAAAAAGATTGATTAATTTTGATAGGTCTAAATAAAAACATGAAGCGTCTAAGGGGCCTGTGCCACTTGGTTTCAGCCTCTTGTAAGCTTTCCAAAGCTTCTCTGTGTAACACATTAATTTTAGATTATTTATCTAAATAAAGGAATATCAAAAAAATTAAAAACAGAACGAATGTGACAGGATATCTGTATATAACTTTTTTTAGCAAACACAGAAGAGCAGCATAGCAAATTTTCAATCACTGACTAATTTGTACATCATAAAACATGATATTTTGATTAAAATCTGTGTGTGGAAATGGCAAATATTTCAGGAGCTCTTTTATTTTCGTTCAATGAGCGTCTTTTTGCAGGACAAACTAGAAGCATGTGGTCTGCTTATCCGGGATTGCGTGTACCTAATAAAATGGTAGCCAAGGCAAATATAAACTAAACTAAAAACTAAGCGACTACACCATGTGGATTAAGGACCTCGGCTTCAGGTGCCATTGGGAATACAGTGAGGGCCGGCCTTTTTTGTGGTAATCATCAAGAAACTTTTCTCGGTCTGGGTGGAGCAAGAGGGAGTGTCTTTACTGATTTTGACTTTTACTGATTAAAATCCACCCGTGTGTTTTTCATTTGCCTTGTGCATTCAAGGGCCGCCACGGTGAGTCTGTCAAAAAGTCCATAGCTCTGGCTATTTGAGGCGCGCGTGGAACAAAACGCGCCGTCAAACCAGGCCTATTCCTTATCCAATCCAACAGCGAGCTACCAATCGCTCGCCGTTTTCAAACCCACGCCTGCGCTAGCCGAGAATGACTACAACTCCCGACGCCCAGTGGCACCTGCAGCGGCTTGGGCATAAGGGTAGCTTCTCCATCACTCTTTCCTTCACCTCCTTGGCTCACATTACTGTTTCGCAAAAGGAGGTGACTGCATGTCATGCCCCATAACTGTGCAAATATCTGTCTTAGTCACAGGTGTACACTTAGGGCGCTTTCAATTCATGCGTACTGCATTTTACGTAAGCGCCTAAATTGAAAACGTATCTGGCTGTCGCGTATGCCAGTGATGGGCTATTCAACACCGAATTGAACACGGGGTGCTTGTGACGTTGCAGTCCTGTTGTCGACTGCTCCCCGCACGGTTGCCACACCGCGCGCTTTGTATAAAAAATATTATCATCCAGTCGCAGTACGACTAATGCACCGCATCCGCACCGCCGTAAAAAAAACGCATAAATTTAAAGCCCCTTATAGCCTACCTATATTTTGCCACTTATGTGTACATGCACTATCCACAGTAATACATGACAAGGTTATGGCCATCAAGCACATACAGCCAGGCAGCTACTGTGAAAATCTATATTGATAAGTCTAAGCACAGCCCAACTTCCTAATAAAATACTTACTTATACTGATCATCTTCTAGGAACTTCTGTAGTTCTTCAATATAGCGTACGCTGTTCAGATAGTTCGAGACGTGAGGCAATGGAGCGATATCGTATTCAGAGGTTTGATACTTCTCGAGCGCTTTCAAAACTACTGCCATCTTGGCGACACGGTGCGGCGAGTCCGGGGGATGTGCGATGTCGATGTACACGAGATCCGTCAAGAATATACCTGTAGAAAAAAACAATTTCGTTAGTTAACAAATATGTGAGTAAGAAACGAAACAATTGAACTATGTGGTTTCAAATTTATTCCTAAATAATCGTGATTAAAATTAAATACAAGATAGCTTGTTCCTTGCTACCACATCAGGCACACCTTAAGAGGGTCAACATGGTTTAAAAGCTTGTTGCTTCATCTAAGCAATCCAACGCCATGTTTGATGAAGAGGCAATGTAAAAAAAGAGAGACAACGCCTGAAAACTCTGTTGGGTTTGGATAATTCCGTGATTTACAAAAGTAGTTCCAGGAAATACGTGGTTTTTTAACCCTTAAAAGTTTTTAGAAAAATTGTCATCGTTTCGAATCTCGATTAAATGTGTTAGGCTCTATTAATGTACTTATTTATATTTTTTAAATGAGTTAGTTTATTATGGAGGGCCAAAGTTCACGTAAAATAGCAGATATTCAGAGGTCTTTACTAGATTATTTTATTTTATTTTATTTTATTATTTTTAGGAAAACTTACAGCTACTTGGTACAGTAAAATTTAGAATAGGTAAAAAACGGCCATTTACAAGTTTTCACATATACTAATGTAAGTGAGACTTAGGTAAATTATGACGACAACAGCGTAAGGTTAACGCAATAGAGCTTATACACTACAAAAAAAAAATTTTTTAATTTATTACAAAGAATCGATCGGCTAAAGTTTTCTTTACCTTTTTAATATTGGTAGCGAACAAATCAAGGTCGACATCCTGACACACCGTATTGAAAGTACGACAAGCTCTTATTATACATGAGTTCTTGCGATAGTTTGTTGAAACTACAGGTATATGAAGGAGACGCGATTTTAGTTTTACACAAATTTATGTTTAGATTTCTATAGAAGCCTATCAAACACAGCTATATTGTGCTCACAGCTAGCTCAACTCAGGAATACTAAGAAACTATTCCTGACTTGAGCTAGATTACTGACAAATGCTTGCACTAACAGGATAGGTCCAATCAAAGATGTCTGTGCTTATGTCTTTAATTAGACCACCTCATCTACACTACTATCTATATTACTATAATAAAGAGATAAAGTTCGCTATTCTATTTTTATGCTTTTTTGTTTGTAGGAAAAATTTCACTGATAGAAAGCTGCTATGTTCCTGAGCCGCGGGCAAAAGCTAGTATAACATATGAATTCTGCATGGTTCTCATAAGGTTTGAGAACCTTACTTGTTTGCTGTACAGGCTTTAAGATAAGCCATTAGTTTATTTTTTAATTGCTTCTCAGGGTAGTCAGTCAGGAAACACAGGCGTCATCTAGTTTTAACTGTCGAAAAACAATTGAAGGGGTAAGTGGACAAAGGTGTTATCTACTATTACGATTCTCTGGTAATATTTCTGCTGTTAACGCATTTCATATCTAAAGTATATACTTGATTGACAGTTGAAACCTTTGCTAGCATCTGTAACTATGTAACGAATAAGAATTGGGGTGTTTTATCCACGGATCGATTTACCATCAGTTAAAACCTATGTTCATGCAACAAAGTTGGAATTATTTATTTTGTCAGATAACGCCTTTGTCCACTTAACCCTTCAATTACGTGTAAAAGTGTTTTTAAAACCTATTTGCAAAAGAAAGACAATTTATAATTTACTTAATTGTGTGTCATCATCATCATTTCAGCCGATACACGTCCACTGTTGGACATAGGTCTCCCCATTGTGTCATGGTTTTACTGAAAAATAACGTATCAAACCGGTGATTATTTCAATAAAACGTTAACAAATTACATATTATGTCATTCATATCGTATTGAATGTGTGCCTAGCCAACCTTGCAGGCTATCTAACAAACGGCATCTATTGTGTGTCCATTAAGGGCACTCTATCCCGCATTTATCGTCGTAAAGTAGAGATGTGGCGTGTCAGTTATTTTTAGAAATGAGTAACGGCTACTCGGTACTGCGATAAAAAAAATACGAGTAGTATAACTACGCTAAGGAAGCTTGCCAATCCATAAATAAGGTAGGAAGGTATAAAAAAAAATTATAAAGTGTTTGTTCGAATGTGCTAATCTCAGAAACTATTGGTTCGAATAGAAACAATCGTTTAGTTTGGACAGCACATTAACCGAATCGCTTTAGGCTATGCATCACCGTGCTACGACCTACAGGAGCAGGACAGTACCGAAAAACGCGTGCAAAACAGCGGGGGATATTTTTTTTACGTGGGAATATCATCTATTACTTCCCCCCCCCCCGCTCTTGGGCGGAGCGGAAGATAGTGTCAGACTTACTGATTAAAAACCCACTCATGTTCCTTCTTTGTCATTGTTCCAGGGCCCCGGGGATCTCTTTCGTATCACCAGTGGCCCCAGAAGGCTTCGGCCCAGCCGGGCCCGTACGGTTGCTGACAACTTTTGAGGCGCACGTGAAACACTGCGCGCCGTCGACGACTTGGGCTCTATCCGTATGATTACCGAACGGTCGGACGATGAGCTACATATTGCTCGCCGTCCGCGAGCCCGCACCTACGGAGGCCGCAAGTCGAGATCGAGCCGCCGAGCGCCCCCACGAGGACACGGCGGTGCTCTGCCCAGGCGGGACACACCTCTACCGCATACTCCACACCGTGTCCTCCGGGCTGTACTAGGGGTATGATCTAACACGTGTCTTAGAAATCTTTGAAATTCTCGACTTTTCTCTTTTATAATATACATGTATTTATACACCTAAACCTTTTATTAGTTTTTCGACGGACAGAGACTTTTATAATATGTATCTAAGGATTTTTATGTTTACCACAAGCATACCATATACTTGATTGTCAAGTAAGCTGTGGAGAAAAAATATCTATATTTTTTCCCCCACTGTAACCAGAGATAGATGTATAGAGATATACACCTCATTTTAAAACTTCTCTTCTATACATATCATCTCAGAGTCGAATCTACTGGAACAAAGAACATGTAATTTTGCACAAGGCTTCCTTTATGACGTTGACAAGCACTAAGAAATATTTTTTTTTAATTCAGCCCCCAAAGCGATCGAACGGGGGTCTAAAGTGTGTATGGAAAACCCTACTTTTACGCAGGCGAAGTCACTGACAGAAGTTAATCCATACTAATATTATAAATGGGAAAGTGTGTCTATTTGTCCGTCCTTCACGGCAAAATGGAGTGACGAGTTGACGTGATTTTTTAAGTAGAGATAGTTGAAGAGATGGAGAGTGACATAGGTTACATTTTGGCTCTTTCTAACTCCCCACTTCCCAGGGAAACCGTGTTACTCCGAATTTAACGCGAGCGAATCCGCGGACAAAAGCTAGTTTATAATATTTTTAATATTGTGAGTACAATCATTCTTATTAGAAATACCCACATTTTGTAGCGCACGAGAAGAATGTAAAAGCTCAGAGCTGATAATACTATGATTGACGGACTTAAAACAAATGCCATCGTAACTATAACAAGGTGGCCGACACATCGCACATGTTATTTTCACACGGAAAAATCAATAAACACTGCTTATTCAATACATCATACTGAGATATTATACTAGCTTTTGATCGTGACTTCGTTCGTGTAAATGGCGGTTATAGCGGACACGAAGGCAAAGTTGAAGCCACATAAATAGCTTGTGTCCTTTCTTGGGGTTCAAGCTTTTAACTTCCGTAGCGGACTTCATCAAAATCGGTTCAGTAGTTTAACTGTAAGTGCGTAACAGACAGACAGACAGACAAGAGTTACTTTCAATAATAAAGTATAGAAGTATGGATTAGATCAAAGTTTCAAAGATAATATTAAGATCTATAACAAAATTCCGATAAGATTATTTTTCAAATAAATGTGAGCTACACCCACACGTATGTGAGTATTGATGTGTATGGCATTGTAAGCTATCATCGCGTGTTGTAATGGGTCGTCACCTATCGCTACCCGCCTTATTGCTTCCACGATCACAACCTAGCACTAATGTGGAATGAGGTCTCAAATATCTAACAGGATTGCGTCATCAAGTCGCTGTTTACCTCGTCTGTTTGTCGACTTAATTTTTTGTAGTAACGCAATGGATTTTGAAAAGGTTTTCACCACAGAAAATATGAAGGAGAGAGGTTACAATGGCTTTGTGGGCGGGGCAGGCGTGCCTCAAAATATGATCGAGCTCATAATTGACACATCTAATAGCAAACTTGCGATCTAAGTGTGCGTGGTCTGTTAGTCGCGTAATGCGCGTTCGTATTGGTTTATTGCCTGTAGTGGAGTTACACAGTGCGAGACAAGCGGCGACACTCGCAGCATAAATCGGAAAGTATTTCATTCTAACCTCTTTCATCTTTGCTTTGGTTTTCATCAATGAAAAGAACCATACACGAGCACGAACTTCGCTTTTTTTGACTGGAAGAAAATATCTAAGGCCGCCTATGCACTTTTGCACTCATTAAGTATCTATTGAATAAATCTATAATATTATTAGACAGATAAAAAAAAATGTATTTTTTTGTTTAGCTTTTTTGCAATTAATACATTAAAAAATAATGTATATATTTTGAAAATTCTTTCACCACTAGAATTCTACTTTATCACTGAATGACATAGGCTATATATATTTTTTAGTACAGACTTGGGCAAAGCCGCTGATAGAAGCCAGTAATAAATACATGATATATATAAATAAACGAGAATGGTCAGTGCGAAGCCGGCCGATGTGGGTCGCTAGCTTGTAATATAGTAAGTTATGTCCCCAACAATGAAATCATCAATCATCAATGAAATCATGGGTATTCCCCGATACATTTGGGCGACTGCTAATAAACATTTTGTTGCAAACAGCGATAAACCAACGTAAATTTATGTTATTGAATGAAAGGGGGTGGACCTAATGTATACCAGGAATCATGATCTTGTTTTTATTTTAACCATGACGTGTTATAAATTCAACGCAACTTATACGCAACTCACCAAGATATGGGATACATGGCAAAGGAATACATCTCAAATATTCCCTCAAAGCAGTCCAGTTGTCCTTCTCACCGAAGAGCTCGGCGAGTTTATCGAACTGTTGCTTATCCTTTTTAGATAAGCACGCCCATGTTTTTGTCAGCCTGAAAATGAGAAAATATATCAATGATTAACTGTATTTCATTTAGTACCCTGCATTACTTGCGTATCTATTAAATTACAACTTTAATGTTTCAAATAACATAATGAAGAAATGTGGTATATGGTAAGCTACAATGTTACATGTATGAAATCTTTTCTCTTAGGTATTTAATTATTTCCTCACCTATATATGCTGGCACTGTGCAACGCCGAGATAACAGCAAACAGTGAATGCAGATTATTCAACTCGTGTAACTTTTTTCCTACTTTGATAAAATGCGCCAATATTTCAGCACGTGCTTTAGGCGATTGCCCATTTAATATTTCCTGTACTGTCCAAAAACTGACCTGAGAAAAAAATAAACGAACAATTAACATTGTATTTGAACATTATTGTTTCAATGTCACGAATATAGGAAGTTGTACTTTTTATCGCTACTGATTCCGCACAACAGCATTGATACTGAATAAATATCACTTTGTAGGTTGAACAGTAAATTGAAGTAATAACATAATAGTCGCTACATAACCAACTTACAGACTGCGAACAGACGCTCGTATTATTAGATAATTAAGAGGACAGATCAGAGATAAGAGCGAGGGCCGTCTCACAGGCATGACAGTTACACATTATACCTCGCAGAAGTTACAATCTTGATCCTGAGAATTACAACTGAATTTAGTCGAAAGGATGTAAACTATACAGTGCCGGAAATGGCAATCATCAATTACTCAAGAGCCGCAGCCTCTTAACAGAGTCAGGATACCGCCCTGATGAGGTCACTTATTGCGCTTGTTATCATTTACAATGCTCTCTACAATCAATTACTGACAATGTTGCATGACATGACTTCTCTATTATTTAAGTCACTTATGACATGCTCTCTGTTGACCCACTAAACCAAGATATGCGGGGTTACCATAAAGTTCAAAGCAAGATTGTTTTAATTTTGTTTCAGTGTGGGTAAGAGATGACACTAAACAACCTGTATAGTTCTGTCTCTTTACGCACACTGAAAGAAAATTAAAACAATCTTACTTTAAACGTCATAGTCTAGGTCCTGGACTATTCCAAAATCAAAGTCACAATAAATCTAATACTAACCCTGTTAAATCTTTTAGTAAAAGCAACCACGTTGGGCGCCACCGTCAACTTGTTCAGTTTGTTCCAGCCACAAGTCGTCAATTCCTCTGGTCTGATAGATTTAAAACATGGCAAGTCCAGCAGAGTCAGCTGATTAGCGATATCTTCGGGGGTGATGCGCAACGCTGAGCAGACTATCTCATCCCAGGACTGGTTGATGGATGAAGCCGGCGGCAGACTACTTGTCTTGTACTGATAGACAGGATCATGTTGCCTACCATTTCCGTTATCGCCGTGGCTGTGGACAAACGTTAGTTTTATGAACAAATAGAATTTATGGTCATTTTTGTTCAATAAACCAAACTAAAATGCAAGAATAGTAAAAACTTATCAGTCTCTCTGCCTAGCCTTTCCCAAATATGTTGGGGTTGGCTTCCAGAGAAACTGGATGAACCTGGATATCAGTATTTATATTTATGGATACAAAAAGACACTATATTTTTTATTTTGCCCATTCTGTCTGTTTGATGTGCCAAGACCTTTCTCTATTCCTTTCCGACTCTAAGCCACTTCTTGCCAATCCTTAAAGAAGACATCTAAGTCGTTCCGCCATCTTTTTCTTGGTCTGCCGCGACCCCGCCCCGGCGTGCGATTTCTGGGCACCAACTTGGTGTTTTGCCGGCTCACCGCTCGATCGGCATGTGGCAGCCCACTACCACTTAAGGCTGGAGTCTTGTAAAAATTCACCCGCGGCAAATTATTAGCGCATCTTTGTATGCTTTTTTTGAACAAAATAATGAAACAACTTGAAATATTATTATAGCACATATTTAACCATAGTAGCCAGTTATTTTTTTTAAGTCAATTTGGGTGTATTATGTTTGGTAAATCAAACGTTAAACATAGCTCTTTCGTGCCCACATCATTTCGACTTATGTTTGTGAGTTTTTTGGACATCTTTTAAAATCAATATTTTTGATAAATTATGGTGATTTGGATTTTAACTTTTTTATCATTTGCTTTATTGAAGTTTTATCATCAAAATAATCTAACTATGATGTAACTACGATGCTTAGTTATTGTGAAAAAAAAAATTAATAAGAGCCAAATGTTGAGAATTTTGATGAAATTGTGACTTCTGAAATAAGAAAATGAAACATAATTAGAACTACCCATGAATGCATTTCAAAGATGATAATGTTGCGCTTAGTTTCCATTCGTAAGATTTGTAAATTCGTTATATTATGCCATTAACGAAGCTCACAAACATAAGTCGAAATGTTGTTGGCACGAAAGAGCTATGTTTAACGCTTGATTTACCAAACATAATACACCCAAATTGACTTAAAATAACTGGCTACTACTCATACTATGGTTAAATATGTGCTATAATAATATTTCAAGTTGTTTCATTATTTTGTTCAAAAAAAGCATACAAAGATGCGCTAATAATTTTCCGCGGGTGAATTTTTAAAAGACCGCAGCCTTAAGCTGGGCAGCTTCGAACTCATAAGGCTCAGAAGTTCTGAGCCACGTCAACGATAAACAATTGAGTGTCGAGAGAGGCTCGAAATATGCATTTATTTTTGCGACATAAACGACCGTATCTTTTTATTCTTTAAGGAACCACAGACCTCACTATGTGGTTTTAATTTCAACTCGATACCACCACAGTACTATTCCCGAGATAAAAGGCCTTGCGATAAGACCGCTATTGTACCCATTGATTTAAGTTTCTGTGAAATTGTTACTATTTAGGTGTACAATAAAGTTTATTCTATTTCTATTCTATTCTTGACAGACAGACTTGTTAGACAGATTAGGACGGACGGTTTTTTCCTTTTGAGTTACGGAAGCCCTAAAAACACTATACCATTTGATAGTAATTTAGATAGTGTGCCACAAGGTATCATAAAGCTTAAAATAAGTAGGTATTTACAATGAAAGGCAAAAAAGATAAGCACTTTCAGGCCATTAGCACTAAGTACTAAAACAACTTCAAACCGGTTTCATTAAACTCGTTTCGTTTTGTGATAGAGCAATCAATATGCATAATATATTATGGCTGTATAAAAGAATGAATTAGAAAGTGATACTCCTCACGTCTAGTCTGTAAAACTAGATATAGCAGGCAGTAACAATAAACGTGTCTGTTTATAATTGATTTCATTAAAAAACAGAAGATATGTACAAGTACTCAACTCTCACTCTTCTATTGCACCTACCACTACTTTTTCTCTGCATCACCCAAAGGTTGACTGGAAGACCTAGCCTAAGGCATTAAATCCGCCTCTGTACTCATGTGCATGAAGTGTTAAATAAATAAATAAATAAGTAAATTGAGAACTATTGTAACATAATAGGTAACACTATCTCAAATGACCTCTTGTATTGTGTCAATCACTTGTTAAAGAACAATATATCTCACGATAAACATCCTCTACACATATACGTCTACATATATATATATATATATCTATATATATCTATATATATAAAAATCAATGCCACTTTTCGTTGTTATTTTATAACTCAAGAACGGGCTCACCTATCCAAACCAAACTTTTAGGCTTTGTTCGGACTATTTAGTAGATGGTTTATGTGAAGTTTGGTAGGGTAGAGTAGAGTATAGTAGGGTGGAGTAGGGTAGTCTAGGGAAGAGTAGGGTATAGTAGGGTAGAGTAGGGTATAGTAGGGTAGACTAGGGTAGAGTAGGGTATAGTAGGGTAGACTAGGGTATAGTAGGGTAGAGTAGAGTAGACTAGGGTGGAGTAGTGTAGGGTAGAGTAGAGAAGAGCGGGAGCGAAGCCGTGCGGGCAATAGCTAGTATAATATAAAAGGAGAAACTGACTGACAGACATATCAACGCTCAGCCGAAACTATTGGGTTGGAACTTGAAATTGACCAGGAGGCTTCATTTTATGACGTAAGGTCTTACTGCTCGCCTACGACATAATATTCGCGGTTTTTGGAAACTCAACCTTTACGGGGTGAAAAAGGAGATTTTCGTTTGCATGCAAAATATAGAAATGAATAAAGATTGACATTGTTTTATAAAGCTACACTGTCCTTTGTCTTTTGAGCTAAGGTTTAATGTACACTAGATGGCCACTGTGTATTTTGATCTTAAAGGGGCTTTAAACCTGCCTGTTCACAGGAGCGGAGTGAGGCTGCGGAGCGGAGAAACGGTGAAATATTAACCATAGGATTGCACTAAATCTCCGCTCCTCTGGTTTTGTGTACTCTTATTGATTAATATTTTTTCGATTCTCCGCTCCGCAGCCTCGCTCCACTCCTGTGCACAGACAGCTTTAAAGCCCCTTCAAGATTTAAAGCGATATTGTTAGTCATAATCTCGCGAGATCTCGCTTGAGCCCCAATCTCGCGAGATTTGCATTCCCTAGTCTCAATGTCACATGACTTCAAATTTTGTGTTTCCTCACGATGTTTTCTTATACCGTTTTGTGAGCATTTATGTATATTTCGTTATTTACGGCAGTGGTAAGAAAATATAATAAACAAAGTGATCCCATCCAGTACTGATTCAATACAATATGATGCTTAAATGAAACTTAATGGTTAGTCAAGATGAGTTGAAACTCTTTTAAAATGATTCCAACTAGACAAAGGGTTTCACAACTTAGGCCTAATAGACCAAGGTCGATAATTTTTGAAACGAAATAAAATCATAGTAGTATGAAACCCACTGGAAATGAAAGAGAATATAACAAAAATTAAAGGAAAAATAAATTACGGGCGATCTGAGGTCGGGAAAAGGATGGGTGTGCGTTTTTAAGGTTAAAAACAGTTTATCTCGATTTCCGACAAAACTACAAGTTCTATGTAAAAAAGAAAAATTGCAAAGTTGTAGATAATAAAAAGATCTACAACTTTTGTATTTAAACTTTTTTCACATAACCTCAAAATATATGTGAAAAATTCAAATAACTAAGTTTTTGGTTTTTTATTTTTATCTTTTACAAAAATTATTCTTTTTCCACGAAATTAAATAGAAACTTACCTTTTTATGTCCCAAACACATTGTAATTTTTTTTTATTTAAAATGTTTGTTTTTTCACCTATATTTTGACTTAATATCGAAAAAGAACCCTAAATTTCAATCGAAAATTCTCACGTCAAAATATCTTCTTTTTTAATAATTTCGCTAGGTTTTTTGTTCGTTAAAATCTCTAGTTTCTGATGGTGTAAAAAAAGTATCATTATTATGCTAAATTTCTCAGAAAAAGCCAAAAATCTCGAATCCAAAAATTCTTTTTCATAATCATTACCTATATACATTATATTATTAACTGATACATAACCCAAATATACTACTACTAGCTTCTGCCCGCGACTTCGTCCGCGGAAAATTTCTTGTTTTAAAATAAGATTACACTCGATTAGACGCTGCGCACGTTCAGCGCTAGATTCCTGAGCACGGGCCTGCGATGTTATAACATTTTGCCTAGGGAGCCGCTGCGAGCGCTCAGCGCTAGTCTCCTTATCCCTTGTTTCAGAGACATGCTGCCTTAAATGAGATAGACGCTGCGCACGTTCAGCGCTAGATTCCTGAGCACGGGCCTGCGATGTTATGGCATTTTGCCTAGTAAGCCGCGGCGAGCGCTCAGCGCTAGTCTCCCTATCCCTTGTTTCAGAGACATGCTGCCTTAAATGAGATAGACGCTGCGCACGTTCAGCGCTAGATTCCCGAGCACCGGCCTGCGATGTTATGACATTTTTCCTACCCAGCCGCTGCGAGCGCTCAGCGCTTGTCTCCCTATCCCTTGTCTCAGAGACATGCTGCTTTAACTCAGATAGACGCTGCGCACGTTCAGCGCTATATTCCCGAGCACGGGCCTGCGATGTTATGACATTTTGCCTACCCAGCCGCTGCGAGCACTCAGCGCTAGTCTCCCTATCCCTTGTCTCAGAGACATGCTGCTTTAACTCAGATAGACGCTGCGCACGTTCAGCGCTAGATTCCCGAGCACGGGCCTGCGATGTTATGACATTTTGCCTACCAAGCCGCTGCGAGCGCTCAGCGCTAGTCTCCCTATCCCTTGTCTCAGAGACATGCTGCCGTAACTCAGATAGACGCTGCGCACGTTCAGCGCTAGATTCCCGAGCACGGGCTTGCGATGTTATGACATTTTGCCTACCCAGCCGCTGCGAGCGCTCAGCGCTAGTCTCCCTATCCCTTGTCTCAGAGACATGCTGCCTTAAATGAGATAGACGCTGCGCACGTTCAGCGCTAGATTCGCGAGCACGGGCCTGCGATGTTATGACATTTTGCCTACCAAGCCGCTGCGAGCGCTCAGCGCTAGTCTCCCTATCCCTTGTCTCAGAGACATGCTGCCTTAAATGAGATAGACGCTGCGCACGTTCAGCGCTAGATTCGCGAGCACGGGCCTGCGAAGTTATGACATTTTGCCTACCAAGCCGCTGCGAGCGCTCAGCGCTAGTCTCCCTATCCCTTGTCTCAGAGACATGCTGCCTTAACTCAGATAGACGGTGCGCACGTTCAGCACTAGTTTCTCTAGCACGGGCCCGCGACGTCCTTACATTTTGGCTAGCTAGGCGCTGTGAGTGCTCGCGAAATATACTCTCTATTTCTCGAGAGGCGCTGCTCATTTTCAGGGGCAGATTCTTCCGTAAGGCGTACACGAGCGGCTCTTGTCTGTGATATCTGCCGGGACATTTGAGATTTCCTTTTAGGCATGCATGTGTGCTCTCAACAAACTGCGCACAGACTTGAAAACAATTATGAACAAAGGGAGAGCGACTCGAACACCGTCCGCCTTTACAAAACAAAACAATCGTAATATCGAATAACTCGTATCGATTATTACGATAGAACAAAGTACGAAACTACGAACATACAAAACAAACGTACAACGAAATTACGATATTTTCAATTATGAGGTATCTATCAACAACAACAACCATACGAACGAAACAACCGGAATCAATAAGCGACTGATAGAAGAAATCCAACTAACGACAACGTGGGCATAATAATTCGAGAGGATCATCAATCCACAGAAAGTCTTAACACCGCGATTCCGAAAAATTACGTAATTGCAGAACGCCATCTATGGGCAAATAGGTAAAACGTCTGCACAATGAAAGTTATGCTAGGGGCATTTTGTGTTTTAGTAATTTTATATTATCTCCGAAACTGTATGACCAATTGATATACTGTAAATGGCAAATCTTATCTGTATGATGTTCTTGTGATACTGAAATAATTTATTGTCATAAGAATTAATATTTTGTTGCTCAAACAATCAACCAAACGTAAGTATGCCGAAAAAACATATTTTTAATGCAATAAAAGAAGTTAAAAGATAAAATATAAAAGATAGAGATATGGTATCGCGGACTTTTTTGTAGAAATAATTAAGACGAACCAGGTAGCCATACATTGTTTTTTAATTTTAAGCAACTGTTTAGGCAGCGCACGCAAATAATTCTGTTTTATGAGCTATTTTTTTCCGACTTGCTAGACAAAAGTTGTGATAGCTCGGTTAATATACATGCTATAGAAACAATTTATAGCCTATAGCACTCAGGAATAATGTAGCTTTCTGCCAGTAAAAAAAATTTTAGAATTGGATTATGAGTTCCAGAGATTACCCCCTACATACAAACTTACAAACTTACAAATTTTACCTCTTTATAATATTAGTATAGAAGTATAGATAATCAACAATCAAATGTTGATTATAGTAGTATATTTGGGTTCAGATTTTTTTTAATGAACGTAACATGCAAATTAAAATGTAAATGTTATTAAAAAATTCAAAATTGTATATAGGTAACGATTATGAAAAAGAATTTTTGGATTCGAGTTTTTTGGCTTTTTCTGAGAAATTTACAATAATAATGATACTTTTTTTACACCGTCAGAAACTAGAGATTTCAATGAACAAAATACCTAGCGAAATTATTAAAAAAAAGGAGATATTTTGACGTGAGAAATTTCGATTGAAAATTTGGGTTTTTTTTTCGATATTAAGTCAAAATGAAGGTGAAAAAACTAACATTTTAAATCAAAAAAATTTCAGTGTGTCTGGGACATAAAAAGGTAAGTTTCCATTTAATTTCGTGGAAAAAAAAATATTTTTGTAAAAGATAAAAATAAAAACCCAAAAACTTAGTTATTTGAATTTTCCACATACATTTTGAGGTTATGTGAAAAAAGTGTAAATACAAAAGTTGTAGATCTTTTTATTATCTAAAACTTTGCACTTTTATTTTTTTTCATAGGACTTGGTAGTTTTATCGGAAATCGAGATAAACTGTTTTTACCCTTAAAAACACACACCCACCCATCCTTTTCCCGACCTCAGATCGCCCGTAATTTATTTTTCCTTTCGTTTTTGTTGTATTCTCTTCCTTTTCTAATAGGTTTCATCCTACTATGATTTTATTTCACTTTTTACCATTAACAACGGCTTCAGCACTGGTCTATAATTACAAGAAAAAGAATACAGTTTGTATAAAAAGAACCTTACCCATAGTTGTAATAACAGGCACAGTCATCCTTTGTTATAGTCTTCTGGCTGTTCACAGGAATGTTAGATGATTTCTTACTACTCTGTTTACATGATGGCTTGCTTTCAAGAGGCCAGTTCTCTTCATCTTCATGCTGAAACATTATAATTATTGTAGAAAGATATTCTGAATTAAACCACTAATTAGACTAAATTGCGAGCAATTTAATATTCGATGCAATTTAATATTAAATAATGTTAATCACATACAACTCACATCAAATAATTTACGATGTTATGGTGCGTTTACATGTAGGTCCAGCCTGGGCCAATCGCCATTGTGTAAACGGAGTTTCCCCGTTTACACAATGGCTAGGGATGGCGATTGGCCGAAGCTGGGTCCACGTGGAAACGGGGCATTATAGGTATTTAAATAACTGACAATGACTTTTGTTGATATTTAAATTTATAGGTAACTAGCTGCTCCCAACGGCTTCGCCCGCGTGATATCAGAAAATTATCCCAAGGAAACATACTTCCGGGATAAAAAGTATCCTATGTCCTATTCCAGGACATGGTCTATCCGTGTACCAAGTTTCATTAAAATCGGTTTTGCCATTTAAGCGTGAAGACGTAACAAACAAACAAACTCATTTTCGCTTTTATAATATTAGTAAGGATTTTATTTAATGGTCAATTTGCTTATCAATGAAGTCATCAGTCACTAGACGTACGGCATTGCGCCACCCATATACGGTGGACATTCCATCCAATGTATAAATGTTTTATGAGAACATCTACTTATTCTGTATTTATTGCACATTACCATTAGATGAGATAGTGGTCAAACGCGAGCCTATCTATACTTAATATTATAAAGCTGAAGAGTTGGTTTGTTTGGTTGAACACGCTAATCTCAGAAACTACTGGTCTGTTTTGAGAAATTCAATTCGTTTTAGATAGCCCATTTATGGAGGAAGCCTATAGGTTATTGGGAATACATACATACACGGTTTGACTTATAAAGCAGAGAATCGACGAAAAGTATTGCCAAAACGGGGGGAAAGTTATTCTTTTTGTTAATCTTCAGTTGCGTAAACGATGTTACGCAAAAATTATGTGCTACAAAATTATTTTACTTTTAAAGTTTAAAAAAATGTCCGCAAACATGAAAAGGAGTAATGATGGGCTCAGCATTGAGCATCTGCTGCATGCGAGGGTTCATTTGAGTAGAGTCTTGGCCTTGTTGTTCACATTGTGCGTACGGCATTCATATTTACCATCTGCTCTTATGAATACAATTGTGACGCCGGTTGTTAAAAATGCCATAGGCGATACGTCTGACAAGGGCAATTACAGACCGATATATTTCGCTACTGTATTGGCGAAGGGGCTGGACGTAGGGTTGCCCACTTTTTTAACAAGAAATAAAGTTTAGGAATCTTGATGTGTGTGAAGAGTGAAGTAGCAAGGATAGATGAAGCAAAGTCCACAGTACACAAGAAGAAAGTTTATTGCACAGGCACAAGTTCTATAGTCACAATTGTTACACCAAGGATTCACTAATACGAGTTAGAAGGAGTGAAAGATACATAGCAGACAAGCAGAAGAAAGAGTACGGAAAGAGATTACGCGCAGCGAAAGCTGGTTTATAAAGCTACCGTCAGTATAGGTTCCGTGAACGTACTGGCTCTCGTCGCGCGCGCTGTATGAGCGCAACGCAGCGACCGTGCCGTCTCGCTCGAGCAGCCGGTGCTCTGACGTAGCCGGCCTGCTCGCTGCTCGCACAATGGACGCGTCATCGCGGCTCATTAAGGACTATCTACTAATACGAAATTTGTGTTTGGCAATTTGTTTGTTGTATGTTAGGACAGTGACTGTTTTTATTCTGATTTCCGATTCTATATAATGCTATTTGTTAGTTTCTGTAAATATGTAAATATTATATTTTGTTTAGATTTTATTATGTGACTGGTGGCTACAAAGTATTTTTTTAAGAAGAATATCAAACAGTATATTTTAAAAAATAACAGTATTTTATTTGTTTAATGTTTTAAATACATATTTTTTCATTTTGGTCTTGCGGGGACGGCTATAATCATTCGAAAGTCCATAAAACATCATTCAATGCCCGAATATAAAACAGATTACCTACAAGCTACAACAATCGCTGTTACGGACAAGTGTGGATATTTCAACGTATCTTCTATCTACTGTCCACCCAAACACAAAATAGAGCAACATATGTTTAATCGTTTCTTCTTAACTCTTGGTCACCGATTTATAGCGGGTGGTGACTGGAACGCTAAGCATAGCCATTGGGGATCTAGGCTTACTACAACTAGAGGTCGACAATTAAAGACCAGCATTGACAGTAACCACCTTACCACAGTGTCGGCTTGTGAACCAACTTATTGGCCTACAGATCCAAACAAAGTGCCTGACCTCCTGGACTTCTTTGTTGTGGGTGGGCTCTCGAGGCATTATTTTAAACCCGAGTCCTGTCTTGACAATTCCTCCGACCACACGCCAGTCATCCTGACAGCCAGCACAACACTGATAGAATATGAGACACAAGTCACACTCAGCAATAAACGAACGGATTGGCAGGCTTTTCGTGAGTGTAGTGAAAGTGGCTCTCAAATATACAGGAAGCTTGCTGGAAGTGTACTCCTGAACTGAAAAACAATAATGTCTTCACAAACCAGCCCTTCCACATTAAGCAACAGATCCTTGAAAAACGTCGCCTAAGAAGAGTTTGGCATTTGACAAGGTATCCAATGGACAAAACTGCTTTAAATAAAGCGACAGCCAACCTTAAGACCGATGGGCACGCCACGATTATGGCGGTAAGTCCCCTCTTTGAGGCGTGGCTGGAAAGACCTCACGGCGTCCTTACCTTCCGCATGACGCAGGTCCTCACCGGACATGGCAAGTTCGGGAGGTTCCTGCATCGGATTCAAGCGGAAGAGACGCCCGGGTGTCGCCACTGTGCGCAACGCCCGGAGGACACGGTGGAGCACACCGTCGAGGTGTGCCCTGCCTGGGCGGAGCATCGCCGTGCCCTCGTGGGGGCGATCGGCGGCGGAGACCTCTCGCGCCGGGCCCTGGTCGAGGCCATGGTCCGGAGCGAGGAGGAATGGCAGGCGGTCGCCTCCTTCTGCGAAGCAGTAATGCTTGCAAAGGAGGAGGCCGACCGCATCAGGCAACGGCGCCCTCGCCGCCGTCGCCGGGATTCCGATCCCGATTTCCGGCCACCGTAGACGCGGGCTCGCGGACGGCGAGCCATGGGTAGCTCGCTGTTCGATCGTCCGGTAATGGACCGAGTCCAAGACGTCGACGGCGCGCACTGTTCCCGCGCGCCTCAAGGAGTTGTCAGCAGCAGGAGGGGCCCAGCTGGGTCGAAGCCTACTGGGGACAGGGTTGTCCGAAAGGGAGCTCGTGCCCCGGTATGAAGGCTAGAAGGAACGGCGCGGGGTTTTTAGTCAGTAAGAGTCTGACACTGTCTCCTGCTCCACCCAAGAGCGGGTTTCGTCAAAGATGATTTTCCCCGTCGATAAAAAAAAAAAAAAAAAAACCTTAAGACCGAGATTACTCGACTCCATGAGGAAACCTTGCAGTCAAAGCTAGTCACTGACACCCGGTGCAACTACAAACTACTCGCTCTGGAAATTTACTAGATCCCTAGACCGACCTCAAGCATCGAAACCGCCTATAAGAACAGCTTTAAATGGATGGGCAAGGACACAACAGGACAAAGCAAATGCATTTGCAGAGCATCTTGCGAAAGTTTTTACTCCCAATGTCAACAGCGATGTTGCTTTTGAAAGAAGCGTTGAGGAGACCCTCTGCCAACCGTTGCAGCTGGACTTACCACCAAAACCAGTCACAACTCGGGAGGTGTGGGGAGTAATAAAGACACTTAAAGACAAAAAAGCGTCAGGTTTCGATTTAATAACAAAGGAGGTACTAAAAGAACTACCAAAAAAAGCGGTGACCTATTTAACTACTCTTTTTAATGGCATCATGCGGGTACAATATTTCCCACGTTTGTGGAAAATCTCTCAAATAATAATGATCCACAAGTTGGGGAAACCTGCTCATGAGGTTACCTCTTATCGGCCGATCAGCTTGTTGCCAATCCTATCGAAGTTGTTTGAGAGAATACTGCTCCGCAAACTGTTACCCATACTTGCTAGCAACAACACAATACCGGATCATCAGTTTGGATTTAGACAACAACACTCCACAATAGAACAAGTCCACCAAGTTTGCAATGAAATAAGAAGTACATTTGAAGAGAAAGAATATTGCTCATCGGCATTTCTCGACATCCTGCAAGCATTTGACAAAGTCTGGCACATTGGGTTGCTCTATAAAATCAAATATAATATTCCTCACAGCTACTACCTACTACTGGCTTCGTATTTGTCTGATAGAATGTTTCAAGTCAAAGAAGGTACTTCCACATCATCGTTCCATGACATCGGTGCGGGTGTCCCCCAAGGGTCTATTCTTGGTCCGATGTTATATACGATTTACACAGCAGATCTGCCACAAGTACCAGGAACTATAACCGCCACATACGCTGATGACACAGCCATTCTAGCCAGGACCCTGTTGCTGCGTCAGAAACGCTGCAAAAGAGTCTTGATGAAATTAGCATCTGGTTAAACAAGTGGAGAATAAAAGCTAGTGCCAGCAAATCGGTGCAAGTAACATTTACCCTAAGACGCGGTGACTGTCAATCTGTCACTCTCGACAGCAATATTCTAACCCAGAGTGAAAGCGTATGATACCTCGGTATGCATCTGGACCGCTATTGACCTGGAAGAACCACATTAAAAATAAAAGAGATGAGCTTAACATCCGCTACAAAAATCTTTACTGGTTTAATGGGACGAAACTCAAAACTCTCCGTAGATAATAAACTCTTGATCTACAAAAGCATACTCAGACCAAGCTGGATGTATGGTGTCCAACTGTGGGGAAGCGCTAGTGACTCCAATATAAACATCCTGCAGCGGCTCCAAAACATCATACTAAGGCATATAACGAGTGTGCCATAGTTTGTCACAAATGCCGAAATACATACGAACCTGCAAACAAACACTGTGAGGGAAGAAATCAAGTACAGTGTTGAATCTTACAAGAAGAGACTGGCAAATCATCCGAATGATCTGGCTTTCCGGCTAATGCGTGCCAGGCAGGACACCCGCTTGAAGCGGCGTTTGATCCTGGGACAATTCTATTGAGGAGCTGTCTCCGCTGGGAGACACACTCGGCATGACACGGCGCACTTCAAACTTGCTTATAGTCAGCGACTGATTGCAAACGAACACAGAGAAGAAAAAAAAATATTTTTTAAAGCTTCTCGTACAACTTGTTTATTTATAATCTATAAAAGCTTCATACAACCCACCACAATTATAACTAAAATTAAAATAAATTAAGAGCTCATTCGATTCATACTCATACTGTATTATTGTGGTTTTGATAAAAAAAAAAAATGTGTAAGCGTCTAAGGCTAACACTCTCTAGAGTATAGTGTTAAGCATATTGTTTCTGAAAACAGTATTTTGTATACTTTTTTTTCGATGAAGTGAAAAACAGTATAATACAGTATAGTTGGCAACCCTAGCTGGACGGGTTGCTTGATAAACAGCTTGACAGATTTGTGCAAATACAAGATACTCAATTTGGGTTTGACAGCCCTGCGTTCAAAAAAACCAGGGGTTTGAGAGTTGCAACCCCGGGTCGTTCTTTTATAACTCGAGTAGCTACCTTAGAGTTAACCCAACTAACGCTGAGCAGGGATAAGCGGCCAATGCTTGACATTGACAGTTGAACTCCGTTCACATACAAAAATGCCCCAGTAGAGTAATTACCTTTTGACGTCATTAGAGTTAACTCTAAACTCGAATTTGAACGCAGCCCTGAGAGTGCAATACTATCTCTGAAGCACACTGTATGTTACGCATGTAAAGAGAAAGACGCTTGTTACACATGTTTCTTTGACTTGTCCAGGGCGTCTGACCTAGTGTCATACAATAAGCTATGGACGAAACTAACGGAAGCATGTGTCTCTGGTGATATTATGGACATTTTGGAAATGTGTCCTCCGAGCTGCAGTGCGGAATGAGGCAGGGCGGTCTGACGTCGCCGCAGCTCTTTAACATTTATGTGAACCATCTAATTGAGGAGCTCAGCAGCAAGCATGTGGGATGCCGTTTTCGTAACATTTTTTGTCGATGCCCCACTCCTATTAGTCAAAGCGTGATGTTATATAGCCTATAGCCTTCCTCAATAACAGAAGTTTCTGAGATTTAGCGCATGCAACCAATTATAATGTTATATTTATAAATATAATATTATATATAGTATAGATAGATATAGTTCAAGCATCTTAATTATGATATCTATCCAAAATAATTAGCTATTTAAATCGTAAAAACCTAGCAAACATTGTGTCATGAAGTAACAATGCAACGGGCAATATTGGCACAGCGTGACCATGACACTTTGGCAAGGACAGTTTGCAAGGCCTAAACAACAATGCTTGCATGCTACAATAAAGGAATATATGTGTGAATGACAAATCAAGCTGTATTTTACCATATTAATAGTCAGGGTAGTGACATTACTGCGGTATAGTATATGATACCCAAACCCCACAGAATTTCAAAGAGAGAATTCTTTCCCTTTTGAATTCTTTGAGCTTTGGAGTAAGTTTTTGCAAAATTAGATAATGTGCACTGTGGTTACTGCATGTGTAGGCTATATGATGACTAAGGAGTATACAGCTTCTTTAAGCTTGCTAAGAATTAGAAACTCATCAGCTAATTGTATTTACATTGTATTTAGTAATGACCATATACACATAGACAATTAATTTGAAGTGTCTGTTTGTATAAATGTTGTTTATTTTCTATTTGAAGGCCAAATTTTTGAGGAAGCTCATGAACATCAAGCTACTACTATAAAGCGACTAGCTACAACAAAAATGCAGAGTGCTAAGTGAAAACTAATTATTGATACACATATAGCAGGTGAAGCTAATGTGCAGTCACTTGACTGCCTAAAACCCATTGCTGTTTTTAATGTAGCACTTTGCATTTCAGGGCCACGGTATCTCTTTCAAACCATTCCGCTGTCCTATGTTAGTGGCCTTAATTGCAATCATTAAACCAAATGAATCAAAAAAAACTGTTCTATCTTTACAATATAGATTTAATTACATAGTGCTAATCTATATACATAAAAGGGGAAACTAACGGACATATAAACACAAGACGAAACTACAGGGACTACCAGAGTGAAATTTTGCACAAAGTTTGCTTTTATATCATAATCACGTACTAAGAGAGGGTTTACCAAAATTCATCCCCTAAGGAGATGAGACGGGGGTTCAAAATTTGTACAGTGAAACCTACTTTCGCACGGGTGAAACTGCTGGCAGAAGGAAGTGGTAATATGAAACGTCAACTGGTTTATATTAAATAATTGCTTAAACATGCAAGCAAAACAACACATCAATTCCTGATGCATAACTTTTATTGGTATGAGTGTGATTGAGAATAGCATGCTTATTTTTTGGAATATCACCAAATATACAGTGAAATAACACAATATAACTGAAATAAGAAATCTTAGGACCACATTTCAGTGACATTGTTTATAACACACAAGCTATGACAATAATAAAATGATATGGTAAATATATACCTCAACTATCCTCAGGACAGCTAAACTGTCACTCAAAATATCCCGCGGCATGATGGCCTTCCTACTGCATGTACCTACTGGGATAAAAAAAAATAATGACAAAAAGGATAAACACACCACACAGCACACTCAACAGTCGCTACTAATCCCTGACTGCTGCGCATACATATTTAATGCACAATGTAGTCAACTCATTTGTGATTACAATTGAAATCATTACATAAACAGAAGTTCGTTCATAACAATTATCAACAAACAAAAATAACTGCATGATAGCAAATACCAGCTACATTAACTACCGAATCTTTTTATTTAATGCTTAACATCTACATATTATGGTACGGAAATCTTGACTTATACAAAATTAATAAATATTGAAGTATGAAATATAAATAAAAAGAAACAATCTATAAATTAAATTAGCGCCCCTTTAGAAGTCTGACCTTTCTAACATCAATATGTTTATTTTCTGCATAAAACACAAAAAGAAATAATTTTTGAATTAATTCGTAAATATTACTACTTACCATCGCATTACATGGATTTCATAACATTTAGTACGGGCTTTAAATTAATAAATTTGCATTTGCGATTGAGTGATTGAAAAAGATTTCACAAATTCAAAGGTATTGCAAGAGAATAATAAACTTGAAAGAAGTGCTGCCAATCAAAAAACTTTTTAAAAAATTGAAGGAAACCAAAGACAATTTAAATTATAAAGAAGATTCAGGAACTTAGGCAGAGACTACATGGTACTCCGCATGAACGACATTGCTTCTGTGAAAGGGGTAGGCTTTTAGCAGACCCATTTAGACGATACGAGTTTAGTGCAGAAAGCAGCCAGTGTCGAACTCATCAGCTTTGTCATTGTCATTTCTTTATATTTTAAGATGAAGTTGATAATAGTTGAGTTATTTAAATAATGAACATGACAAATCAGAAATGATAAAGAATTTTCATTATTCATGGCTATAGATGTAAGGCCGGCTTAAAACCAATTAAACCAACCTGTTTTAAACAAAAAAAAAACCGTTTAAAACCAAAACAACCATGTTTTTCTTAAGAAAGTTTCGGTTAATTTCATGAAAAACTGAAAAAAAAACAAGTTTTATTGAAATTGAAAAATATATTATAGTGGGCAAAATAGAAAAAATATTACAAAATGGATAAGTCTTCCCCAAGTATCGCCATAATGTTCTGTGTCCACTGCTGGACATAAACCTCCCTCAAGTGTCACCATTTAAGCGCTATAATGACTGATGCCCACAGTTGGACATAAGTCTGCCCCTCTTTATAATAACCTATGTCCACTGTTGGACATAAGCCTCCCCCAAGTGTCGCCATTTAGGCACTATAATGACTGATGCCCACTGTCGGACATAAGTCTGCCCTCGCTATAAAGACCAATATCCACTGTTGGACATAGGCCCCCTCCTCGCTTTAATGACCGATGTCCACGGCTGGACATAAACCCTAACCTCGCTATAATGACCGAGGTCGTCTGTTGGACATAAGCCGCTTATGTCCAACAGTTAGACACAGTAGAAAGTTTCGAATGTTCAATGTAGATTATAACAACAGTATTGGAAAGAAACGGGAATTTTCCCTGCTTTTTTCAACGCTAGTTCTACTTGGTCCGTCTGACCAAACTAGTGTGTCTAGGCATTACCTACATAACAAAAGTTATAAAAAGTCTAATGAAAAAAAAGTATATGAAATAAGTTACACAAAGCTATGCACCTGGATGGGGTAAAACTAATAATAATGGTTTTTTTGGGGTAGAAGGGAGAGGGGTGTGCCTCCTCCACCCCGAAAGAAATAACCACGAAGGTGAAAGCGGGATCTGTTCACTTACTCACTCACTAGACCCCGCCATCCCCTTCTTACCTAAATCTACGCGAGTGCCCTATATTCGGTAGATATGCAAAGACATGTCTGAATTTTAATATTTCTTACTAAAAACTAGATATAAGAGGTTGGTAAATGTGTGGCGTATTACGTCGCAACACCGTTAGTATATTTTGAGTGGCAACACCAAATGTTTCCGGCGGTAGACTAGGGTCTGCCGCCATATTGCAAAATCAATACTTGAGCTGCTCAGCGTTGCCAGACCGTACCAAAAAGTACGGTTTTCCGTACTATTCATCACACAACCGTACCTTAGTGTACTGTAGACCGTACCTTTTTCGTACCTTTTTTATACTATAGTGATTTGTTTTTCACTACAAACTACAAAGGGTAAAAAACACAAAAAAATCGCCTTCTTCTGAAACATTTTGGATGTAATTTAATGTTTTTATAGATTTTGTAAATGAAATGATTTTTTTAGAAAAATCTACATTTGTTGAAATAAATCTCAATCTATTCAGATAAACTGAGATCTACAATTGACTACAATTTACTTAGATCTGAGTAAATTTAGTAAAATTGAAAAATATCTAAAAAGATCTAATTAGATGTAAAAAAATCCTATTATTGAGATCTAATTAGATCCAAAGTTTCAGAGCTAATTTGATCTAATTTTTTTTTTTTACGTTGTGCAAAAATCATCTTATGATAACTGTTAGAATAAAAGAGTCTGTAGTTTTTAGTACGATCTTTTTTCTTAGTAAGTTTATTTTTCTACTTATTTGATTTTACCTGTCATTGCCTTCGTGTGTTTCTGGTGTGTCATGAGGAATTAAACCAAGTTAAGTTTTACCAAAACTTAAATTGTTTCATTCCAATACCATTATATACATCTCCTGTGTTTTCCACCGACTACGCTCTGCACAGTTAGTGGGCTTGAGTTGCCCCACTAACAGGTTATGGGAATCGCACCTACAGGAACATGTATGGTAACGGGAGTTCGCAAAGAGAGCAGAACTCAATAATGGCACAAGTAAGTGGTTCAGGCAGTAGTGCCCTATCTATGGAGAAGTTAGAAGGCAGCAGTAACTACACCACATGGAAATTTTTATGGAAATGCATGTGATACATGACGACTTATGGGAGTATACAAGCGTCACGCCTGATCCAACCGATACACAAGGCATGAGAAAAGACCAAAAAGCTAGAGCAAAGATTTGTTTAATGTTAAAACCTCATTGCTTGGTGCACGTACGCAAATCAAAAACAGCGAAAAATGCTTGGGAAGCGCTGAGAGACGCGTTCGAAGATAAAGGTCTAAATAACCGTTGTCGTTTACTTTCAAAGCTAGTAAACATGAAAATGGAACAATTCCCAACTGTGAGGGATTACGTGACGTCTGTTATGATACTATCTCAGGAACTGCAAGACTTAGGAAAAGAGGTTGATGACGAACTGTTAGCTGCATTACTACTCCAAGGTCTTACGGCAGAGTTTCAACCTATGCGATTGGCCATAGAAAATAGTAACGTGGTACTTACTACAGATTATGTCAAGACGAAGCTATTTCAAATGGAAGACAACTATTCGGCAAGCTCGAGTGCAAGCCAACCGACATCAGCACTTTTATCAAATAAGCATAAGGGCATGAGTAAACCCAGAAAGGGCAAACAAAAATTTAAATGCTTCATTTGTGATGGACCACATAAGGCAAAGGAGTGTCCAGATAACCCTAAAGGGAATAAAGAAGCCTTACAAGCCTATGCGTTTGGCATGTCGACCCCGCAAGCAAGAGATTGGATAATCGATTCTGGCGCATCGACGCATATGACAAATAACAAGGATTGGTTTAAAGGACACTTGAGGGTTACTTCCAAGTCTTTGAAAGTGATTTGTGCAGATGGTAATGAAGTGTATGGTGAAGGTGAAGGAAAGGTAGTATGTGATTCAAGGTTAACTATTAACAATGTTTCGTACGTACCTAAGTTAGCTTCTAATTTGTTAAGTGTGAATGCAATTGCGAGAAAGGGTCATGTGATAGTTTTCACAGAAAAAGGTTGTGACATCTACAATAGAAATGAGTGTGAGGTGCGTGGTAAGGCTGTTGTGAAAGGTGTGGAAGAACGAGGCATTTATAAAATTAAGTGCTGTTCACAGGGTTCTGCGCTGGCAACAGCAGATTGCGACCAGGAGAAGCTGTGGCATCGGAGGATGGCACATCTTGGTATGCGTAACCTCAAATTACTGAGAGATAAGATGGCGATTGGGGTGAGTTTTCCTAATACTTCAAGTAAACTGGAGTGTGTATCTTGCATTATGGGAAAACAAACCAAACAACCGTTTCCTAAGGGAGTTGCGACGAGAGCTAAGGAAGCATTAGGTTTAGTGCATTCAGATTTATGCGGACCTATGCATATACCTTCCATTAGCGGGTATAAATACTTTTTAACATTTATTGACGATTTAACGCGGAAAACATTTGTATATTTTTTAAAACAAAAAAGCGAAGTTTTTGAAAAATTTACAATTTTTAAGGCGTTTTCCGAGAATCAATGCGGCAAGAAAATTAAGATCCTGCGCACTGATAATGGAACCGATTTCGTTAATAAACAGATGGATGATATTTGACGAAAAATGGAATCCAACATCAAGTGACGATAGATTATACACCGCAGCAAAATGGAGTGGCCAAAAGAGCAAATAGAACCATAATCGAGAAGGCGAGAAGCATGCTCGAAGAAGGAAATTTGTCAAAGGCTTATTGGGCGGAGGCAGTTCATACGTCTGTTTTCCTGAAGAATAGATCGCCAACCATTGCGGTAAAAGGAAAAAATCCAGAGGAAGCATGGTCCGGTAAAAAAGTTGATCTCAGTTTTGTAAGAATTTTCGAGAGCAAAGCATATATGCACATTCCTAACCAAAAGAGGAAGAAGCTGGATGCAAAAAGTATGGAGTTAACTCTAGTCGGATATTGTGAGGATTCTAAAGGCTACCGGCTGGTTGATACAAAAACGCATCGGCTATATAAAGCTAGGGATGTAGTATTTATAGAAGCTCAAGAAAAACAGAGAGATAAACAAATGGAAAGAGAGACTGAACATGAAGTATTTATTCCAGAAGTGGAACAAACAGATATTCATGATGACACGTCTAGTCCTCCAGGGCGGGAACCTGAGTCAACTGTTGATGATCAACCGCAAGAGGATAAAGAGTTTCTAGACTGTGAGCCTGATACAACTGTAGATGAGCTACCTCAAGTGGAGCGGAGGTATCCACTTAGAGCTAGAAAACCCAAAGAGTTTCCAGATCACATACTATATCAAGCTGCAGAGTCAGAACTGGATCCAACTACGGTTCAAGAAGCACTATCAAGAACTGATAGTAAGGAATGGAGAGCAGCAATTGAAGAAGAGATTGATGCCTTGAAGAAGAACAAAACCTGGATTTTAGTAAAACCTGAACAAGCGAGCAACGTTGTCGATTCGAAATGGTTATTTCGAATCAAAGAAGAGCCGGGAAATAAACGAAGGTACAAAGCTCGACTTGTTGCTAGAGGTTTTAGTCAGAGATGTGGCATCGATTATGACGAGACATTCTCTCCGGTGGTGAGACACAGCTCGTTAAGAGTCCTCCTCTCAATAGCAGCAAAGAGTGGTTTAAGTATAGACCAAATGGACGTGAAAACTGCGTTTCTGAATGGAGACTTAACGGAAAACGTGTATATGAAGCAACCAGAAGGTTTTCATGAAAAGGGACAAGAAGACTATGTGTGTCTACTTAAAAGGTCGCTTTATGGGTTAAAGCAAGCCCCTAGAGCATGGAACAACAAATTGAATACTGAGTTGTTAAAGTTGTCATTTAAGAGATGTAAAAATGAACCTTGCATGTACACAAGATCCCAGGGTAAGAGCATCATCATTTTAGCAGTGTACGTCGATGATATGCTGATATTTTGGAATAACGCAGAAAAGCTGCGCAAAGTAAAAAGAGATCTCATGACAAAATTTGACATGAAGGACCTCCTCGGAGGATATCCTCTGCCTTTCCAAGAAATTCAGAGGATATTCTGGGAATACATATAACTCAGAATGATATTGGAGTCAAAGTTAACCAAGAGAAGTATGTCAACAAAATTTTGAAGGTTTTTGGGATGGTTGACTGTAAAGTTGCTTCAACGCCATCAGTTTCTGGTCAAAAGCTAGAGAAACCTGGACCAGAACACAAACTTGATCCGACGATTCCATATCAAAACTTAATTGGTTCACTGATGTACTTATCTGTATGTACGAGACCAGATATTGCACATTCAGTTAATTATCTTAGCCAATTTAACACCTGCTATGCTGAAGAACACTGGATAGCTGCTAAACGTGTGATAAGATATTTAAAGGGTACTAAATCGCTAGGGATACAGTACAAGAGGACAGGAGTAGATAAAGTGCAGGGTTACGCAGATGCTAGTCATGCCACTTGTTATGATAGGAGGTCATACTTGGGTATGGTTTTTCTGCACATGGGCGCTGCAATCTCTTGGGAAAGCAGAAAACAAAGGACAGTTGCGCTATCCACTGCGGAAGCTGAATACGTAGCGTTGTCTGAAGCTGCTAAGGGAGGCAATTTTCCTGAAAAGATTGTATTCGGAAGTCACTGGTCAAGTAGAGGTGCCAATGAAGATCTTCAGTGACAGTCAGTCTACTGTGGCCATTGCGCAGAACCCTGTGCACCATCAACGTACAAAGCATATAGATGTGCGACACCATTTTATAAGGGAGACCGTCGAGCATGGCCATATTTTACTTGAGTATGTAGAGACAGCTCATATGGTTGCAGATGTATTGACGAAGCCTTTGTTGAAAGGGAAGTTTAAGTGGTGTGCGCTAAGTATGGGTGTTGTATGATTGAGTGATGGATGGAAGTAGAGAAATGAACTTAAGGAGGAGTGTTAGAATAAAAGAGTCTGTAGTTTTTAGTACGATTTTTTTCTTAGTAAGTTTATTTTTCTACTTATTTGATTTTACCTGTCATTGCCTTCGTGTGTTTCTGGTGTGTCATGAGGAATTAAACCAAGTTAAGTTTTACCAAAACTTATATTGTTTCATTCCAATACCATTATATACATCTCCTGTGTTTTCCACCGACTACGCTCTGCACAGTTCGTAGGCTTGAGTTGTCCCACTAACAATAACCCCCGCTCTTGGGTGGAGCGGGAGATAGTGTCAGACTCTTACTGAATAAAAACCCACCTCGTTCCTTCTAGCCTCTTCATACCTGGGCCCGAGTTTCCTTTCGGATAACCTTGGCCCCAGTAGGCTTCGACCCAGCTGGGCCCCTCCTGTTGCTGACAACTTCTTGAGGCGCGCGGAAACAGTGCGCGCCGATTGTACGATTCCCTATCGCTTTTTCTTCAACCTATGGTCGCAGACAGCCAACTCGAAGGAAAAAAAAAAGTGATCTAGTTCTTGCATAAGTATCCCGACCCAACCGTACCATGAAGTTAAAAACCGTACCTTTTCAGAAAGCCAACCGTCCTTTTTTGGGAAATCATACTGGCAACACTGGTAATGACAATACTTCATAGCATATACGATACGCATAGACAGACTTCCTAATAATTATTCGTTGATTTAAGTACTGTGTATATACATATTTTGTGCAGAATCGGATGAGTAAAAATAAGACCTGATCCATCACTCATCAGATTCGAAGAGATATTCATCTTATACCAACATGGCTAAACCAGTGGATTTAGAGCTGAAAAGAGCTTTTACTGAATTGCAGTTGAAAATGATAGAAACCAGTGGAAAAATTCAATTCCTAGATGCTCAACTTGATTTGGTGACGCGCATCCTACAACATGTGGATTTTACTCTGCAAGAGATCGTTCCATTCCCATCTGCTACTAAAACTTATGAAACCGTTGGCAGAATGTTTCTTCTCTCAACAATGGACGACGTCAGGGGCGCCCTCCAAGCCCGAGTGGATCTATTAACAGGTCGAACAATAGACTTAGAAAACACTAAACAGTATTTAGAGAGGAATCTGAAAGAGAGTGAAGATAATATCAGAGAAATGGTAGAACAAAGGAAGGCGGCATTAAAGCAAAATGATGCTAAATCTAATAAGTAAAAAATAACTGTAATCTTTCTTTAAATTGCTTGATGTGTATTAATTTATTGTTTAGTGATTTAATTTAATTCAAACACTGCTTACAATCGTAGACTACCAATGCTATAGACAAATTGTATTGATTGAACAGCTCAAGCCTGAAGATCAAGCTTCATCTATTGACAGAGTATAAAACTAACTGCAGCCAAGCTAAAACAATAAAAAATTAACTTTGAAAGGACTCAAGTACAGAATGATAATAATATCATCTCAATTTGTCAGCAGTTTTTACGTTCGGAAGTTGACAATTAGCTCAACCAAGTTTTCACACTTCTTCTTGTTTCTTGGTAATTGGTCTGTAGCAAGAAGTCATTTAAATTAAAACACATGTGAGGCAAACCATCCAATGAGGTATGTCCTACAGATCTATTAACTTATTAGTAGCCCAGTATTGTTGAAAATATTGGAAAGGTTCCTTTTGTGCAATATTCAAATGATCTTTAATGAAAATAGTACATGCCATCAGTTTGGATTCAGACCTGAGCACCCTACTAAACAGATTCACCAGATAAAACAGAGTTAGGAAATCATTGTATAAATAAACCAAATGTAAGAAACTAATTATAATAAGAAAGTAATGAAGTAATCACTTTATAATAACAGGCGTCTGACTGATTGTAAAGAATTTAACAAACCAAATATTTCAAGCCAGAGGAATTGAGGCAACCTCGAGCCTGCTGGAAATTAAAGTCCATTGTTGTACTACATCAGACTTGCCAGTAGGGGCCACTGTAATCACAATTCGACGGGTGCAAAGTAAAAAAAGTTATCTGCAACTTTGCGATTTTCTGATAATTGCAGTAACTTAACAAATATTTAATATTCTAAGACATGAGAAACCTTTCAAGTGTCAAAAACGAAAAAATAAATTACCTACTAAATAACTGCTTATTGTTACTGATTAAATAAAGATGATAGAAAATCACAAAACTGCAGATAACTTTTTTTACTTTGCACCCGTCGAATTACATTTGCTGATGATATTGTCTTTTGGATTATGGCCAGAAACCTTGTGTACTCTGTAGTCAATAAACTCTTCATCTGAAACTAGAAGCTAACAAGAATGTATGGAATAGAATTGTGGGTCATAGCCAGGAAAACGAAAAGTAAAGAACTGTAAGTACTCCTTGGTTTACTAAGAATGACAAAATTCATGATTACCTTCAATTTCATCAGTGTTCTCCCGCTATCAAAAGATTCAAAACCACAACCAAAGGAGTGCTTAACCTTTAAAGCAAAAAACCTGTTATGCCATTAAACCAGTTGACGGTGATAAATGAGCTGAAAGGAAACATCCATCTTCTACTCAATCTAATCACAGAATGAATTTGCTGACATGGCCTGACAACTGATTGCTATTAAGCCTAAAAACAAACCAAAATCGAATAAAAACTCTCAAAACTATGTGTATGTATGATATCAGCAAATATGTCAATGACAGCAAACAGAATTTATTATCCAGATAATAATAAATAATGGGCTCTGTATATGTGAAAATATTCAACCAACTACAATTGAAGTTAGTATGAACAATGAAGCTGGTACAAGAGGAAATTGTGATTTTTTTTGTATGCATCATGTTAGGTTCCACCATGTTTCTTTGCAATAGTCTTATGAAATGTTTCTTCTAAAATGGCTTTTAATAAAATACTTTTCTACTTCACTCATGTTTTATTTACTATCTTTATAAATAAAAAAATAGAATTAATTGCTGAATGTAGATTTTCTTGAGACCTCTTTAATGTTTTTTTTAATTTTTGGTCGGTCTGAGAATAGGTCTCAGGCTATTTTTAAATTTCTTACCCCCATTTTGCTCTTGGACATTTTGTATGGCAGAACAAAGTTTGCCGGGCCAGCTAATTTTTAAAATGTAGGTATAACAGTCACCTAGTTGACTCTAGTGTAATAGGGTTGGGAAGACAACTCATACTCAACAGGATAATATTCAGCAGGGGCATAGCATGAACTAATTAATATGTCGGGTAAGGAACATCAGCATAGTCTTTTTTTTTTTTAATTGACTTCGAAAAGGAGATTCTATGTTCGGCTGAATGTATTTTTTTTTGTATGTATGTTCACAGATACCTCGATCAATTATGGACAGATTTCGAAAATTATTTTTTTTGATTGAAAGGTTATGCTTCCAAGTTGGTCCAATAGAAATATTGTTATGATCTGATCATGAACTTCGAAGATATGGAACAGAACTCCTCATAGGATCATAGCAGAATTGTCTTAACAAGTATATCTGTAATTATCGACCAATATCTAAGATATGTTTGTTCTCCAAAATCCTCGAACGCATTGTTTTTAATAACGTATACGCTGCTATGAAATGTAGCTTTGGTGATGAACAGCATGGCTTTCTAAGGAAGCGGTCTACTACATCTAACTTAATCTTATCCCATGAGTTTATATCCCAAGCTATGGATCAGCGTGCACAAGTTGATGTTATTTATACTGATTACAGTAAATGTTTTGATCGTATTGACCATAGACTGCTCTTGGAGAAGCTACTAAAAGCCGGAATACACGGAGATTTGTATCGTTGGTTCTCCTCTTATATTGATAATAGAACACAAGCTGTGGTGCTTCAGGGATACACGTCTGGATGGAGTTTCGTCCCCTCTGGTGTTCCTCAGGGTTCAATATTAGGATCTTTATTATTTACTCTCTTTATTGCTGACGTAAAACACTGTTTTGAAAGTAGTTATATTTTACTTTATGCTGACGACATGGAAGTTCATAAAATTATTAGAAGCATCTCTGATACACACCTATTGCAGGCCGATTTGAATAGGTTTGAAGAATACTGTAGACTTAAATGTGTCAAAATGTTTTCACATGTCTTTCACACGTCAAAAGTCTACAATTGATTCCACATACAAACTTTACAATAGTGATATAGGGAAAGTTAATAGTATTAGGGATCTTGGTGTAATACAGGATAGCAAACTACTTTACGATCAGCATATTGATGGTATAGTGAACAGGGCGTCAAAAGCTCTTGGCTTCATTATGAGAACCTCGGCCTGTTTTCGATCACTAAAACCGATCAAAGTCTTATATTGTTCGTTCGTACGCAGCCACCTCGAATATGCATCACAGGTCTGGAACCCTCAATATGGGATATATAAGTCTCGTATTGAGGGCATCCAGAAAAAATTCCTTAAGTTTCTTGACTTTAGAGCAAAACAAGTATCTGATAACTACACTCATCGATGCAGAAGATACCATTTTCTACCTGTTGACCAGAGACTTGATGTTAGTGATGTGTGCTACTTGATTAATATCGCAAATGGTTCAATTGACTGTCCTGAGCTTATCTCAAAATTGTTAATACGCACTAATCAGATGGGGCTGCGACAGCGACCACTTCTGCATGTACCTAATGCAAATACTAATTATAGGCGTAATGCATTTTTTCTGAGAGCCAGTCGCAGTTTTAATAAGATTTCATGTGAACCCGGCATTGACCTCTTTTGCACGAAAGCGAGCACAGTTAGGAAGCACTTAGCAAAGCCATTTTTTGAACAACCAGCACCTATTAGCACTTGAATCACAGAATTAATATTTATGTTAAAATTATTAAGAGTTAACAACTTTGTGTTAACCTGTTGTTGGACCAACTCTAGTTTTTGTTCTTTTTGTCACTATAATATCTACATGTGGAAGCTTGTAATTAGCAATTTAATTACCTACTATTGTCTTTATGTAGGTAGTTATTAGTCTGTAAGCTTTCCTAAAATGTGAAAATAAAAATAAAAAATAAAAATAAAATAAAGTAAAATTATAATAAATATAAATAAAATTGTTTATTTGCACCTTCAAGTTAACACGTTTTACAAATAACAGTAAATTAGGTTACAAGGTATATTAATTGTGATATTTAAGTGTTACAGCTAATTATCTTGTAGTTATAAGCATCAGCGCCCACCCTCATAGACACAAGTAGATTTAAATATCCTCATATTCATAACCAATGGATGCAAAATTAAAACTAAGAATAAAATAAGTAGATAACGGCATGTGTGTGGTATGTGGTGTGGGGTGAGTGTGAGTGTATGTGTATTTATGTAAGTAACTTGCTCTCGCTCAAGCGGTAAGTAGATTTTGGTAGACACTGGCCAGGGGGGAAGGCCATGTGCATAGCATACAGGATACTTTAAATATTTTTAAATATATATACATACATAACTATCTCTGTCACTGTATACCAATACCCAAAGTAAAGACAAAAATTGCTTTGTTTATACATGTCCTACTATCGAAGCTCAGTGCGTTAGGCGTTGCTCCAGGACTTCTCCGGCTTCTTGCAGACTATTTACGAGATCGACAGCAATTTGTGAGACTAGGACTATACTAGTCACTTCCGTATCACACTCGCTCAGGAGTAAGCCAAGGTTCGGTGCTTGGTCCTCTCCTCTTCATTCTGATGGTCAATGACCTACCTGACGTTATTAAAAATGCCAACTGCCTCTTATACGCCGATGACCTTAAACTTTTTTATGAAATAAGATCCGACTCTGATTGTCTGGCCCTGCAAGCTGATATAGACTCAGTCTATAAGTGGAGTGTGGATAACCAAATGGATTTTAATACCTCAAAGTGTTATGTAATGACTTTTGGTCGAATGCGGCGCCCATTATACTTCAGATATCAGCTTCATAATGATCTTATTGCACGAACTGATGCTATGAAAGACCTGGGAGTCACATTTGACCAGAAACTCACCTTTCACAACCATATAACATCTACCGCCAAGGAATCCTTTAGGCGTCTTGGTTTTGTCTTAAGAAACTGTCGCGATTTCCACAGTCCCCATGTCATCAAACTTGTTTTTGGAGCCTTAGTCCGTAGCAAGCTTGAGTCAAGTGCTTGCGTTTGGAATCCCTTTGAAAAACAATATACTTTAACTTTAGAAAAAGTGCAAAAAGCATTTCTAAGGAATCTCTATAAACGTCTTTATGGCTATTATCCTTTTTTATATCCCACGAAATTTTTGCTGGGTTGCTTGGGTTTCAATTCTTTAGAAGCTAGACGGTCGCGCGACCAGATGATTGTGGCATTCAAAATACTTAGGGGAATTATAGATGCTCCTGACCTGCAAAACCTTATCTGTAACTTGTATGTGCCAAACAACTACAACCGTGGCAGGAAACATCGGCTCCTGGCAGTTCCGACGTGTCGTACAGTTGCACACTCCAAATCGCCCATACCGCGGACACTTTCTGCGCTTAATGCTCTCCTTGACAAGAACACAGATTTTGATATGTTTGCGGAAGAATGGAAGACGATACTGTCAGAATGTATGAAATTCTGTGAGATGACTGCATGACTGTGTCTACATTTTTATTAAATAAATGTATTTACACCTAAAGTCCTGCGCGACATGTAACTTGTCTGTGTTAATTTTAATGTTCTATTATTGTTTTATATTTTGTTGTTTTGTCTTTTGTATGTTCTATGTGTGTTTAAATAGTGTAATTGGCTTTGGCCGTTCTATTTAAATTAAATTAAAAATAAATAAATGTACTCAATGACTGACTGAAAGAAAAGGAGGGGATGTATCGAACTGATCTGGTGATAAAGCCAGAAGGTAGATTAATGTATTATAACCGTATTTGGGATTATTAGAATCGTTATGAGATGCACTCTGGATATAGGGTATTTGTTTGGCTGAAGGCAATGACTATACAACCACATGTGGTGGTTTTATGTATTTAGTGGTTTTATTCTCTTTGGCTGAAGGGTAGTACTTTTTAGTGGTGGTACCTCATAGCTTATAGCTAATAGCTCATACCCGTCCCGATCCCATCAACTCAGGAAAAATCTTAACAGCGCTGTAGCTCAAAGTACAGCACAAATCAGAAAATTAGCTAATTTATACAAACTAGATGGGCTATGTGTGTTGAGTTTGCGATGGTAATTTTGGATTGCATGAACCGATTTTAATAATTCGTTTTTATTTGAAAGAAGATGCGTTCAGGATAATAAAATATGTAAACTAAGTTAAAAAAAATGCTTGCATATCTATATATATAAAAATCAATGCCACTTTTCGTTGTTATTTTATAACTCAAGAACGGGCTCACCTATCCAAACCAAATTTTTAGGCTTTGTTCGGACTATTTAGTAGATGGTTTATGTGAAGTTTGGTAGGGTAGAGTAGTGTAGAGTAGTGTAGAGTAGTATAGAGTAGAGTAGTCTAGAGTAGTGTAGTGTAGGTGTGTAGGGAAGAGCGGGAACGAAGCCGTGCGGGCAAAAGCTAGTATATTATAAACTTAAGTCAGACATTATTTTGTATTGTAACTTTTCAAAAACTGCATCGTACTTTTCAGTACTTACATTTTTGAGGTTGTCGTAACTGCGCTCTACTGCATGTACATAATATATACAGGTCGGTGGTTGTCGTTATCAATCCAGCTTTTAATATACAAGATTCTTCACAGATTCTTGTACCCGAAAAAAATGCGTTCAAAAACCATGGATTATTTGACATTTATAAAATTGACAGCTATGACATCTGACAAACGGCTGACATGACATTATGGCATTACGTACTGAAGAAAAACGTGACCGATAAGTTCGCAGACCGACTCGCAGCAACGTTACTTAAAACATGGCAAAAACAGTGGATTTAGAGCTTAAAAAAGCATTTACTGAATTGCACCTGAAAGAAGTTGAAACCAGTGCAAAAATCCAATTCATAGACTCTCAAATAGATGTGCTTAAGCGTGTCTTGCAACATGTGGATATTACTCAGCGAGAGCTCAATTCATTCCCACCTGCTACTAAAACTTATGAATCCGTTGGCAGAATGTTTCTTCTCACAAGTTTGGAAGAAGTCAAGAACAACCTCAAAACACGAGAATCCCAATTATCAACTAGAACAACAGAATTAGAAAACAATAAACAGTATTTAGAGAATAACCTGAAAGAGAGTGAAAATAACATTAGAGAAATGGTACAGCAAAGGAAGGCAGCAACTAACAAATAACTGTTATCTTTCCTTAAATTGTGAATAATAAATCTGTTAAAGCTTCATGATGATTTAATAATGTTAATAAATATTATAAATATAATATTTTTTTATCAAGCTTGAATTAAAAGCTTTTTTAAATGTTTTTTTGTTCAGAATAACATTCAATCAAAATAAATACTTTTTCAGTAGATTGGAATTTTATTTAGTAAGCATACAAGAATAATGTTTTCTTCATCATGTAGCAGTTTTGAAATAACTTCCCAGATAAGTAAGTAATGTTTCAACTTTTAATTCATTAAACCCCATGTGAAAGCCGGCCATTCGCTCACCCATAGTCTCTAATTGCGGTATTTGAAAGGCTAATCCATCCAAAAGGCAATCTTTCTTTTCACTAAGTTAACGGGTTGTTCCCGTTCGTCCACACCCCGTCGTCCACACTGCGGACGACTGGGAAAGATGCGTTCTGTTCGTTCACAGTGTAGACGAACAGAACGCAACATTCCCAGTCGTCGGCACCTCGTTTCATGTCTAGTTTAAGAGTCAGTGTAAAGAAATTTTAAATTTAACTGATTTAACGGTTTTATTAATTTAAAAAGAACATAACTATTAAGTTTTTTTAATTAAAATCATCAAATTTAAAATAATTAACAACAATTCTAGTTTTTATCTCATATCATCTTATTTTACAATAATTTATTTTTATTTAGTATAATATATATTTACATTTTGTATAAAATACGCAAAAAGCTTTAGATTTACCAGGTAATTTACTAGGATTTTAGATAAAGCTAAGTACATAATATTTTAAAAGTATATATGTTTATTTTATAAGGAAATACTATCATCATATTTTCTTAATAACTCTTAGACTAGACGTGAGATGACGGGGTGTGGACGACTGGGAATAATGCGTTTTGTTCATCCACAGTGTAGACGAACAGAACGCAAAATTCCCAGTCGTCCGCAGTGTGGACGAGCGGGAATGACCCAAGTTAACCACTCTGGGATGATATATAAATAGCCTTATTTGTCTATTATTACTTTTTTCGTCTCAAAACAAAACTTGTTTTGAAACTTGCATGTTTCAAAACAGGTTTCGTTCCCAGTGGTCCCTGCAAAAAACTTACAGACCTTCATTCCTTAATACATAATATTATTTAAAAAAAAGTGTTTAAGAACTAAATTTTCTAAACTCATCATGGTCAACTTTGTTTTACACAGAGTTTAGGAAATTTTATGCAAAATATTTCAATATAAATAATAATCAATGTGCCAGGGTAACTCAACTCGCCGTCAGGCTGTCCGGTAACCATCCGAGCCTGGCCCAAGTCTTCTATGGAGTGTAGTGTTCGTCACATAAAGATGTCAACAAAACTGTAGGAGCCCTGCTGTGCCGCAGCCTACTAGGCCATGGGTCGACTTCGAAAAAGTTACCCATGATGTTAGAACGCAAATAGTAACAAAGAATTTAAGTGTGGTTTTAGTCAGTAAAAGTCTGACACACCTTCCTACTCTTCCCAGATTAGGAAAACCTCAAATTAATGGTTAAATTCCAAGAAAAGCTGCAGAGACATTACATTTTCCTTTCAAAGCTGTTGTGTTTTTTGTCTACTAATCTGTGTACTTGTTCGGTGGTGCAACTTAAGACAAACTGATGGTCAGGTAGAAGCTGTGCTTTTTAGATTTCAGGCAACAGTTGTTTTAAGAAGATAATTTCGAATACTGGATATCACAGGCTTTTTCCTGGTTTGAGTATAAGGATGATCTCTGCAACTTTCCATTGTGAAGGTATGAAAACTTTTCTAAGAAAAGCATTAAAGTGATGACTTAGGAAAAATATCGCCTTTTGAGGCAGTTCCTTCAGGATTTTTGAAGTTATTAGGTCTTATCCTGGAGCTTTGTTCTGTTTCAGCTGTCTGATGCCCTCAAATACGTCCTTCTGTGACATTTTAGTGATCGGCAGTTCGAGTTAAAAAAATTTGCTTAGTTTTTCTGTGACTAAGGTCGTTTTAGAGCTTGTGTTTGGGTTTGGCGTAAAGACATAAATTTTTTAAGTGATCTGCAAATAAGTTCCACTTTCCGTTCTCTTTTCGCATAGGTACTTGAAAGGGAGTTTTTTTTTACGGTGGGCAAAAATCATCCAATGACAACGCTCTTGGGTGGAGCGGGAGATAGTGACAGACTCTTACTGACTAAAAACCTACCCCGTTCCTTCTAGCCTCTTCATACCGGGGCTTAGTAGACTTCGACCCAGCTGGGCCCCTCCCTGTTGATGACAACTCCGGTCTTGGGTTCGGTCCGGACGGTCAGACGGCAAGCTACCCATGGCTCGCTGTCCGCGAGCCCGCGTCTACGGTGAACGGAAATCGGGATCGGTATCCCGGTGATGCAGCTCCATGCTAGCAAAACAGGAGGCTGATGCGGTCGGTCTCCTGCATTGTTAGCTTTACTGCTTCGCAGAAGGAGGCGACCGCCTGCCACTCCTCCTCGCTCCGGACTGTGGCCTGAACTAAGGCACGGTGCGAGAGGTCTCCGCCGCCCACCGCCCCCACGACGACACGGCGATGCTCCGCCCAAGCAGGGCACACCTCGACTGTGTGCTTCACCGTGTCCTCCAGGCGTTCCGCACAGTGGCGCAGTGGTGCAGGAACCTCCCAAACGTGCCATGTCCGGTGAGGACCTGCGTCATGCGGAAGGCTTACCGCCATAATTGTGGCGTGCCCAGCACTGGGTTGCGATAGTCGCTGACGCCATTTTACCATGAGATCCCGCCGGAGGTCTGTCCGCCATGCCTTAACCTGTCACGGCTGAACTTAAAAGGGAGTGGATCTTTTTGACTTTCTAACTGCTTTCCAAATAGAATACTCTGTTGCGGCTAGATAGATAGTAATAATAATGATTAATTACACTACTCAACACACAAATATCTGACCCAATTCATATTATTTCATAATAAGCTTGACCAATATAAAAATACTGTATGCATTTTATTTCGATATCACATCTGGTTATAGGGATAAATATTTTTTTATTTTTTTACCTACCTACAAAAGTTAAAATGCGGGTAGTCTGGAAACTTATTACTTTTGCAAATGGAACATAGTGCATTTGTTAGTACGAGTATATTAACTGACTTCTAAAATGTCGCGAGTGTGTGTTAACAGTCCTGATTTATTTTGCTATATTTGTGGCGAGTTTACGCCGAAATCGAAAAAAAAACCACTTTCTGACTTAATTAAACAGTGCTATCAAGCTTATTTTAACCGTGTCGTAAGGAATTAAGACAAGTCATGGGTTCCTAAAGTGTGCTGCTTAAGATGTTATACATATCTCAATGGTTGGTGTAAGGGAACAACTAAAAAAATGCCATTTGGTACGCCAATGGTGTGGATGGAGCTAACGAATCATGCCGTCGATTGTTATTTTTGTTTAACGCAATTAAAGGGGTTTTCTGAAAAATCAAAACGAAGTATTAAGTATGCCAACGTGCCATCGGTAATAAAACCTCAGCCACATTCTGACAAGTTACCTGTTCCTGAGTGCCCAGTGAATTTAATTCAGACAGTTGAAGTCGACTCGAGTTCGACGGATAGTGAAAATAGCGAGGACCCCCAATATGTCCCAAAATGTGCATCTGAGCCACTTTTATTGAATCAAACTAGGCTTAATGACTTAATAAGAGAATTAAATTTACCCATTGATAAGGCAGAATTATTGACATCCAGATTACAGCAATGGAATCTATGTGAATCAGATGTGAAGGTATCTTTTTATCGTAAACGACATAGCTCACTGGTTCCGTACTATTCTAAAGAAAATGGCTTAGTTTTTTGCAATGATGTAAATGGATTAATGGCACAGCTTGGGCAAAATCATGTAGCTGCTGAATGGCGTTTATTTATTGATTCCTCAAAAAGTAGCTTGAAAGCAGTATTGTTGAATAATGGAAATGAGTTACCGTCCTTGCCTCTCGCTTATAGTGCTAATTTGAAAGAAACTTATGACGTTATGAAACTTTTATTAGAAAAAATTAAATACAGAGATCATAAATGGCCAGTTTGTGCAGATCTTAAAGTGGTTGCTTTGTTAACAGGCTTGCAGTCAGGCTATACAAAATATTGTTGTTTTCTTTGCGAGTGGGATAGCCGAGCTCAAGCTCAACATTTTATTAAAAAAGATTGGCCATTACGTCACTCTCTAGTAGTGGGCCAGAAAAACGTAAAATTTGAACCATTGGTTGAGCAAGATAAAATTATTTTGCCGGCATTGCACATCAAACTGGGGCTCATAAAAAATTTTGTGAAAAAAATAAGCAAAGAAGGTGCGGCTTTCCAGTTTCTCAAGCAAAAGTTTCCCAAGCTTAGTGACGCGAAAATTAAAGAGGGTGTTTTCGTAGGTCCAGACATAAAAAAGCTGATTCAAGATCCATCTTTTATATCTGCTCTCAATAATATTGAAAAACAAGCATGGAACGCTTTTGTCGATGTCACTAACAATTTCCTTGGTAACAAGAAATCTGAAGATTTTCGCAAAAAAATAAAAGTTTTATTGGACTGCTACTATAAAATGGGATGCAATATGTCACTTATGTTGCATTTTCTTCACTCGCATTTGGACTTTTTCCCTGAAAATATGGGATCAGTCAGTGACGAACATGGCGAACGCTTTCACCAAGATGTTGTTGCATTTGTAAAGCGATTTCAAGGCAGATGGGAGCCTGCTATGCTCGCGGATTACTGTTGGAGCCTTATTAGAGAGACCCCTGCTGCTGAGTACAAGAGAAAAGCCAGCCACTCCAAAAAAACTACGCCATTTCAATTAAAATTACAATAAAATTATGGAAAATTCGTGATTTCGGACATGGATGTTTATCTGGACATTGAGATGTGATGGTGTGTGTATATTTGCATATTTTTATTACTTTAGTGGCAAGAAATAGTAATCACATAATGCGACCTCAGATAAAATCAAAAGTTGAAAATTTGTTGAGTAGTGTTATTAATTGAATATTAATAAGGATCATAATATTTTTTTATTGATGTAAACTAGTGCTTGACTACGATCTCACCTGATGGTAAGCAGTGATGCAATCTCTGATGGTGAGGCGCACTAGTTTATTAAGAACCTATTCTATTCACTATAGCCTTGAAGACACCTAAATTATATTCCGACGGAAAGACTGCAGCAGGCAAATTGTTCCATTCCTTCGAAGTACGTGGTATATATAAACGACGAGGCAAAACGCATAGTCCGGACCGCAGTGGTTTCAAAAACTTATGGATTGATACTCATCGTACGTCGGGTTGTCCGATGATAAAATTGAGATGGCGGAATCAAGTCATTCAATTCCTGCGCACCAAGGGCGGATCCAGCTATGTCGCCTGGGAGGGGTCACATGTAGTCAAGTCACTCGAAGTTATTTTTTTTTTTTAATTATAAATATAGTTAAAATATAGGTATTTTGTCTGTGTACTGTACTTAAACAGGTATATAGTCTACCCCGGTCACCAGGATAAGAGCGGAAACGGTGAGAGATGTCTTGCGGTGTTCGACTACGTGCTGCGCGGTTACTTCCCTGACGGAGTCAGCCCGTCAGCGTAGTCTGTTACACAGATGACACGCTAGTTCTAGGGAGAGCCATACCAGGTAGCGGTCGATCTAGCGATACGCGGCGTTGCGATAGTCGTTGAATGGATCCAGAAGTTGGGACTCGAGGTGGCGCTACACAAGTCCGAGGCTATGTGCTTCCACGGCCCTCGGAACGCGCCACCACCAGGTTCCCAATTAACGGTAGGAGAAGTTCACATTGGCGTCGGGTCGACGATGAAGTACGTGGGACTCGTCCTGGACGGCTGCTGGAATTTCGTATGCTATACGACGACGTACGTCTCCCAAACTGAACCGGACTGGAGCTGCTCTCAAGCGGCTCCTGCCCAACCTCGGAGGTCTACAAGACTCCTCTTGCCGGAGGCTCTACGCGGGAATCGTTCGGCCCATGGCTCTTCATGGGGCGCTAGTTGGTCGCCGTCACTGCGTCAGCAACCGAAGGCCCAGCTGAACATCAAAATCATGCAATGGGTAGCTCGTACATTATATTAATACTAGCTTTTGCCCGCGGCTTCAACCGCGTACATAATACCAGGATAAAAAGTATTCTATGTGTTATTCTGGGATATGGTCTACTCGTGTACCAAGTTTCATCGAGATCCGTTCAGTAGTTTTTGCGTGAAAGAGTAACAAACATCCATACATCCATCCATACATACAAACTTTCGCATTTATAATATTAGTAGGATATAATATCATGTTTACTATCATACAACGAATTAATATTGAAGGTACTTACATAAAATCTATATTGTGCCCATAGATTTATATTTCTATGATTGTGCCAAAAAAATATAAAACCATTATTTAACCATTGTTAAACTATTTTAATTAGTGGTCCACCTACGTCAGGGACCTAGCCCAGTGGCGCGAGTTCAATAGACGCTCTATAATCTTGCAGAGTATGGAGGTTACCGAAATCGGCCGATAGTTTTGACAGGATCGGCACGGCTGGCCTTTTTAGGCACGGGTTGCACGTTGGCAAGCTTCCAGGACTAAGGCACTATACCAGTCCTAAATGAGAGGCGATACAAGGGCATCAATACAGGAGACGCACAAGCCTTGAGAACAATCGCTGGTATGCCATCTGGTCCACTAACTTGAATACGTCTAGACGAAGCAGCTCTCTCAGAACTTCTCTGTTCCTTATGTGAACCTGGGACATTGAAGAATTACAATGAGGAGGCTGAGTCGGTGGAGTAGCACTGCTAGTGTCAAGACGAGAATTATGGGCGAAGAGAGATGCAAAGAGGCCTGATTCAAAATAGTACTCTGTGACTAGCTTTCTCTCTTGCCTTATGAGCTAGTTTTCCATCAGGTTTCACCAGCGGAGACAATGTGGGCCTACCAGACGGCTGTGCAGATCTGAGAGCTTTGTGCCAACATGAGTAAAGCAGTTGAAGCGTGCCTACATCTATAAAATATATAAAAGGAGAAACTGACTGACTGACATATCAACGCACAGCCGAAACTACTGGGCCTAGGACCGTGAAATTGTGCCCAAGGATTCCTTTTATGACGTAGGCGAGCACTAAGAAAGGATTTTCTAAAATTCAGCCTCTAAGGGGGTAAAAAAGGGGGGATTTCTGAAGTTTGAAATTTATTTTTTTGTGAGCCAATCAACTCAAAACTTTGCACAAATATTAACCTAAATTAGTTGTAAAGTTTGACATATTTATTTTTTCAGTACTACCCCCCGTGCAAGATTTAGGGGGTGTTAAAGTTTGTATGGGAGAATCTTATTCCTTGGATTAATAAACTTGAAACTTGGCACGAATACAAACTTAAATAAATAACAAAGATTCCCATTATTGGTTTTTCAAAACTACCCTCTAATTACGGTTTAGGTCGTGTTTAAGATTTTTTGAATTCGTACTGCGTGGCCTAATTTACTCGCAACTTGGTTTTAGAAATTAGAAAAATAAGCCCTAACTGAGTAAATAGCGATTATTTGTTTGTTAAACTAAAAATATAGGCACATCATTTAAATACTTTCTCAAAAATAGTTCAACATTAATTTATGTATTGGTGAAATGAATTCCTCAATCTTTGTATGAAATATCTTTTTCTTTTTTTAATATGTGAATAGATTTTTGATATAACGCAACCATGTGCTAATCTAATCCTATAATAGCGTATCAATTATATTATTTATATACGCACAACGACATCTATTGGCACAAATTCGTACAAACGATAACATAAAATTTATTTCAAAACAAGTTGTGTGCTTCTTCAATAGAAAATATTATGCTAATTTAACGTTTTCAAAAGGCTTTGATTGTTTAGACCGGTAGGACTAAAACACGTCAAGAGTAGGCAAGATGTTGACACTCATCAGTTAAGTCAGATAGTGATTATCGTCCTCTTTCACCAGTGGGCTGAGATACATGTACGAGCGCTCTCAATACGCCATGACTTATGTATGTTATTATGGTCACCTAGACTTATTTGTCACCTTCACGTGCAACCACCGAGGGTTGCACGTGAAGGTGACAAATAAAGAAAAAATATTTGGGTGGACCCACGTATCATCTCTTTGGTTCGAAAGAAGGAAAAGTGGAGTAAATGTAGATGGCTGGAAAGGCATTAAAAAAGACCACGCTATAGGCAGGGTATATACGGTATATCCAAATAATAAAGAGTGTTACAATCAGGTTACAATCTTCCTCTGCTTCTTTATGAATTTCGAGGTCCAGAATCCAGAATCATTTATAGCATTGAGAACTGTAAATGGTGTAGAACATCCGACTTTCAAGTCGGCGTGTAAGGCTTTAGGGTTAATTGAAGATGATTTGTTATCAGCGATATTTTGCTGACATCAATTGAAGCTGAAGAATTAGTGTGTAATTCAATAGACTCTGTGGTAAAAACAAATGAAGCAGTCCACTATCCGGTTGAGTTTCTGAATAGGTACTAATTTGGAGGTAGGTATGCGGAACAGAGAGTAAAGTCCCACATACCACCATTGAAAAAGGAGGATCCTTCGGCCAGACGGGTGTTATTTCTGGTGACCAACTGCCCGATAGTTGTTTTTTCAAATCACCCGGAGAACTGTGATTGCGCGATGCATGATTTCGTATTTTTCTGGTAGTTAGTACTTTTGTGGCACCATAGATGTCACTACACTATTAATCCAGCCGGCTTTTCATATATAAACGGCATTTTAAATTTATTTACTATTGATAGGCTCGCGTTTGACCATCATATCACCTGACGGTAAGCGATGATGGTGGTCGACGATGGAGCATGCTTGCCTAGAAGTAGCCCCTAAGTGGCAGTTCTCAGGAAACACAGACTTCGGCAGAGAATTCCACGCCTTGGCTGTACGCACAACAAATGTGTTCTCAAAACGCTTTGTGCGTATGGGTGAGATTTCTTACATGTACCGGTGGCGCAACGCCGTACGTCTAGTGGTCCAATGATGAAACGGACTTGGCGAAGTTAGATTTTGCAATTCCAATTCCACACTCCCCGAAATGTAAATGATACAAAAATGACAGGTTAGCAAATCGGCGGCGGTGCCCAAGGTTTTAGAGCTTGGACCACTTGAACTCAACAAGTGCATCATTACTGATGATTCTCTTGACTTGCCTTTCAATCAACTCCAGCGCATCAACTTGGTATTTGGCAGACCCATCCCAAATATGGGAACAGTACTCCGTATACGATCGAATTTGCGCTTATTATTGCGATCGGCGTGAAGTAAGATCTCACCTTTGCTAAGATCCCTAATTTGCAATGCGTGTGGTTACGTCCGTGATCTTGCTTAGGAACTTGAAGCCTTCTAAGTTACGTTACTGTACCAGGATGCAAGTAAAAGTATCGCACAGTAGCACCGCAATATTTTTGAGGTTGTTATTTTTACCGGGTCTGCCCAAGGAGAAACTGAGTTCATATCGCGTATTCCATCAATCCCGAACGATCTTTCTTTCGAATTCAAAATACTACAATTTCCTTTGAAAGTTTGCTTTACAATGACAATAAAGAAATCACAGAGCCAAACACTTAAAATGGCGATTTGCGCGGACGAAGTCGCGGGCAAAGTGCTAGTAAGATATATAATAGGTCTTTACCTATGAAATTGCCGTTCTGCAGTACTGGCCATTTCAAATCAAAATAATTTTTGTTTGGCTAAGAATTCTAATTGCAAATTAATTTTATTTTAAAACATGGATTTTTTTTCCAAAAGTAGTCATTTGTTTATTGATTAGTGTTACATTTTCATCGCATTTCAATCTTTTTCGTCATCATGGATACGTTAAAAATTCGAGTAATTATGGAATATGAGTACGGTCGTGGCAGCAACGCGGCACAAGCGGCGCGCAACATCAACGACGTTTACGGAGCTAACACTACAAACCAACCCACCACCTGTTATTGGTTTGCTCGCTTCCGTTCTGGAAATTACGACATGAAAAATGAACCTCGCGGTTGTCCGAAGACTGGTCGAAAATGACGAATTAAAGGCGATTGTGGAAGCTGATGATTTACAATCTACGGCTGAATTAGCAGCAGCTTTCAACGTTTTAGCGTCAAAAGAATATTGGTCCATTAGCGTCAAATTGGCAAGGTAAAAAACTTGACAAATGGGTGCCCCACGAACTCAATGATCGCCAGCGCGAAGTACGCGTCGGGAGGTGCCTTGCAAGCACTGATCAACAGACACACAAATGAAGGAATTTTGAACCGCATTGTTACCTGCGATGAAAAATGGATTCTGTTTGATAACCGCAAGCGCTCAGCAAGTTGGTTGGATCCTGGTTCAGCACCACAATGCCCTAAACGAAAACTTACCCCTAGAAAAATGATGGTCACTGTTTGGTGGTCTAGCGCCGGTGTAATTCATTACAGCTTCTTACCAAACGGGGTAAGCATTACTGCAGATGTGTACTGTGAAGAACTGAACACAATGATGGAGAAGCTGGCACATCTCCAACCAGCATTGGTCAATCGCTCGTCTCCGCTGCTCCTGCACGACAACGCGCGACCTCATACTGCACAGCAGACGGTCTCCAAGTTACAAGAACTGGAGTTGGAAGCTCTCCGTCATCCGCCCTACTCACCAGACCTTGCGCCTACAGACTACTACTTTTTCCAGAATTTGGATAACTTCTTGGAGGGAAAAAAATTCAATACCCGAGAGGCAGTACAAAATGCCTTTGAAGAATTTGTTGCCTCCCGTCTAGCTGATTTCTTTAAGAAGGGCATGAATAAACTGCCACTGCGTTGGCAAAGATGCATTGATTGCATGGGTGATTACTTCGATTAATACAAATATAAAATACATGGAAAAAAATCGTTTAATTTTTTTCATACAAAACGGCAATTTCATAGGTAAAGACCTAATATTATGAAAACCAAATTAAACGATTATTATAATAAGTGCCTCGTTCCAGAAATTGTTGACCCACGAAAATCTAGGTCGATGCCACTTAGGAACACGACTTACTAATTCGGCATGATTATTGACTGATGACTATTTTTTATTATTTTTTTATTTTACTTTTCCATATTTTTTTACGTTTTGTTGATGTATTCAAACATGTAAATTTATTTAGTAAATATAAAAACTGACTTAAGCCTAAATTATTTATTAGAATAAACAAAACTCCTCTGAATAGGCTCCCTAGGACATAGAAGTCCAAGGAGTCTAACCAGTAATTAAATAACCAAATCATAATACGCGTACTGTTCGCTATTGAGGAGTTTCGTATATATTTTCGTGTATAAACATAATTATCTTTAGAGATGTACAACATCTCCAAAAATATACATCAGAACTACGAAAAACCGAATGATAATTTGCGAAAATATCGCATATTGTACCTATATAATAACGTATAACACACTGACTAGAACGTCTTTTCTTTTTTTTTTAGTTGAAAAATAATTTCCTAACATTACATTTTGTCAAGTTTTTGAAATTTATTATGGCAGAAATCTTTGCATAAATAATATATATATTCTCACAGAACCCCAATTAAATAACCTATCCAGCAAAAGTTGCTTGTTTCCCACTTTTCACTGTATATGGACTGTTTCATCAATGAGAAGTTCATACAGTCGAACATCATTTTTTTTGAAGTCGGTTAAAAATGAGGTTGTGAAGTATTAACAAAATAGTAAAGTTATATTTAAAAAAAAAATGATTTAATACACATAACGTTTTATGCCACAAGAAATGGATCAAAACTATAAATTTGACTATATTCAGAGAGGCCGCAGCAACTCTATGCACACAGACGCGCTTGCGTCTGTGTGCGTGATTTTTGCACTGCAATGCCTAATCTTGACTTGCTGTGCGAGACGTTAACGCTCTTAAGTAAAGATGTGTACACTGTGTACATCTGGTCAGTCAATGCGTCACTAACCCGCGAACTGCTCGTGCACTGTGCACCGGTATAACATTTTTTATGAAAACCAAACGAATGAATAACACTCAGCGTTTTTGTACGTATACGAATCTACACACCAATACGCCTGTTTATAAGGGTAGAGTAAAGAATACTAAGGTATCTTGATCAACACGTCAATTATTTTTAAAATCTTTATTTTTACACAAGAAGAATTGTTTTTAATAATTCTTATATGAATTTTTTAATACTAGGTACATGAATTTCATTTAAACTAAATTATTTCTTAACGAAAAATACTTAAACTTGCTAAAAAAACGTTGATCGTAAATAAAATAGTGAAATATTTACACAACAATCTAAATTAAGTAAGTAGTATAACGTAAAATTTAAATTTATTTAATAACAAATATTACTTCATGTGACCTTATAAAATGGTAATAATGTTCATTAAATTAAAGCTAAAAAAGCTTAAAAGCATTGTTATTAATGAATATAATTAAATAATGTTGACATTAAAATATTTATATGAGTATAAAATACCTAGTGATAATTACAAAGACTGCTTCTTTTATAATCAATAACCAGTTATCGTGTAGGTAACCAATTTTAACATTTGCCTATTTTACTATAAAATATATTTGAGTATTTATGGAATGGGCAATACAATAACTGTACTAATAAAGCCTATCCTATTCCAAGGACAACAATAAACCTTGAGTAAATAGCCTACGCAACTACGGGCATATAATAACATTGTAATTGTTTAACATATAAGAAAAGTATTCTTTATTATGTATATAAAACTTGACACAGTTTGTAATCTTAGAAGCAGTCTCCCATTAAAGTCATCACAGGTTATGTGAATAGTATTATAAAATAAGTATAATAATAGTTTATTAAAGATTAACTTGTCATGATATAAAATAAACATTGCCGTTACAATAATGTAAATAAGAATTAATCATAAAATATCTTCACAAAAATGCTACATTAAATCTACAAACAATATAAATTACAATTTCCTATAACAATAGTCACATTTATGATTATTTATTTAGGATTCCACGTAATGACGCTATGCTAGTGTCCTCCTAGAGCCATGAAGGTCGGTTGATGTCGTAAGGCTGTCTAACGCCGAGGGTGGGGGGATAGCCGCCAGGGTACAAGCTCATGATCTGTGCTCCTGTTTGCCTTAATAGCTCTTCCTGATGACGCTGTAGATACTGTTGATACAATGGTGACGTCGGGTCCGTTCCAACGAAGGGATAACCAGCTCTAACTTGTGAATGGCCAATGAAAGGAAAGGTGCTTGCAGTGTGAGTCGAGTTTTGATGAGCAGGTTTCACTAACTTATCTGCATTCGCTTCCGCATTATTGCGGTGCTGATGAGCAACTGCTGCAACCATATAGTTGGCTGCCATGAGCTGATTGGCGGTACTGTTTCGGAAATCTTCAATTGTAAAGCTGCCATTATCGCCGTACAGTCCACTACTTAAAGCCATATTTGCTGTAGTTCCAAAGTTGAATGCATTCCCAGGCATCATGGTCGACTTGACCGATGATAATACATCAGTCCCGCATGAACTAGGATGGTAAGATTGGCTGATTTGTGCTGTTTGTTTCGCGTCAATTGTTCTCTTCCTTTTAGTTTTTGTTTTTGCGTCGATTTGTGAAGCTGCAACACTGGACGTTTTGTAAATACTATTGTCCTTGCTCATTGAAATGGATGGCTGGGAATATATACTCACAGATGTGCTTACTGGGTGTATTTCTGAAGACATACTCTTGTTAAACATTTGCGCCATTTGAAATGATTTATCGTGGTACAATGAAGCTGCTTGGCTACTTGCAAAACTGGACAAATACCTCTCATCATTAGTGTATCTTTCTAGCATTTGCGGAATATTAGGCAAGTTACGCAAAGTATCGAGGGGGAGTGAAGTAGGATTACTATATGGTGTTTTATATGGATTAGAATTTACTAATGGATGATTTTGTACAAGTTTTTCAGATTTTTGAGATTTGGCAAGTGTGTCTATATTTTTGGCAATTACATCAGTATCACTTATTGATGATGCTGTAGTCATGTGATCATTTTTAAGATGAGCTCTTGGATTCGGTATTCTTAATTCACCAGGAAGATTTTGTTGTAAATCTTGATTTCGCTGTAAACTTGGCCTGGCCACATTATACGAATTATACTGCTGATGCTGCTGAAGGGTTTTATTGTAAGCAATTGTATTAGCACTTGCTGCACTCATTTCATTCTTTAATTTTTCCACATTATTGGCACTGTAAGGCGTAGAATAGTCGGAAGGTAACAAATCTTGTTTACGCATTTGACTTGTAATTTTCCAATTGCCATAATCTATTGCAGCCGATGAAGAAGTTGTGCTACAAGAATACAATTTCTTGTTAGCCAGGTCTATGTCGCTTATTGAAAAGTTGCTTACGCTTTGTCCACTAATACTCTCATATTGGTTGTGATGTGCGTGAATTAAATTTTGATTCATATTCATTTCATTATGGGACTGACTATGTGCTGGAGGTATGTTTCCAGAATTCATGTTAGCTTTTGCAATACTTTTTTGCAGATGTTGGCTATTTAATCCTAAATTAATAGCAATAGCATCAACATCATACCCCTTTTGCTGTGGATGTGTCATCATATTCGATTTAGATATGTCTCGTGGCAAGTAATCGACTTCGTGTGAGTGTGTTTCACTGCTGCTTCTCCGGTCAATCTCAGGGTTTAAATAACCCATGTTAACCATGTCGACGTTATCTTTTTTAATGATGCCAATTGGCTTATCTAAATCGATGTTTATGTGGTTCTTGTTGTTCTGTAATGATTCATTCATTTCAAATTTTCCATCTCTATTTTGTGTCTCGGCGAATTCCATGGTAGCTTTTTCCCGTAAGCTATTAATTTTGGCCAATTCCGATTTTTCACTTAATGCCAATGCTATGTCGTCAACTGAAGTTGGAGTCATTGAATGCAAAGATGTTGAATTTTTCTGGTATTCATTTTTGCTTTGTACTGTTCCTGTAACTTCTTTGTTTTCTGCTTTAGTGGTGGGAGGTGGTAGAGGTGGTAGAGGTGGCAGAGGTGGTAGAGGTGGTAATGAGGAATGATCTGTTTCATTGTAAGTACGTTTTTTGACTGGAAATAGTGCAGTTTTAAGATCAGGCATTATTTGTGTGGAATTAGTGGGGGCAGGAGTATTTGATGTCGGTGCTTGAGGCGATGTTTGTACTTGGGAATAATTAGCAGAGTTCTGTGGATATGGTGTATATGCAGGAGAGAATGGTCCTGTATATTGGGTTTGTTGATATGAATCTTGAGGCAGTTGAGTGAAATCATCAGCACGTGCGGGTTTGTTAGCTGCTGGAGTTTTTGCATTATCAAAGTAGGGAGGTGGGTTCTGGCTATATGCAGGAAGCGGACTTTTGTTGTGATCGACAAAATAATTCGGCGTAGCTGGTCCCGTCACATTGTTTGTAGCGTAAACATGTTGAGAATAGGGCGAATAAGGAGACTGTGGAGCCTCACGAGGACTGCAGCTTTTCTCTGGGCTGCTTTTCATTGATGTTGTATCTTGATAGAATCCAGCTCTCACAGTTCCATTTATTATAGGATATGTAATCTTTTGGAAATCATCCGTTCTTGGAGATGCAGGTGAACGCAGCAGTGGGGATGTATGTGACATTTGATGTCGAGGTGAATCGAGATCCTGGCTGAAGGATGACCTCTCTGACACGGAACTGCCAGTGCTGGTTCTTCTTTGCCTCGGCGTTGTCCCCACATTAGGTAATGGACTATCTCCACCTTCAGGATTAGGAGTATCGGGCCCTGTCGGAGAGTCATATTTCACTGTATTCTTAGGACTGCTGGCCTTGGTTTCAACAGTGATATTTTCCGGCACTTTTTCTTCAGAGTCACCTTCATCAGGTTTCTTCTTAGGAGCAGGTACAGTTGGACCAGTACTTTTGGGTGCACCAAAGGCTTTAAACCAAGCACTAAGGTTTGGAGTAGCTTTTTCTTGATTAGGTTTAATCATCATTTGTGGTTCAGTTTCAACCTCAGCATCTTTCTTGTTTGGTTGAACAATAACTTCTTCTGGTTTTTTCTCGACTGGAGTTTCTTCAACTTTCTCTTCTTTCTGAACTTCTGCTGGTTTAATACTGTCTTTTTGATCTTCTATTTTATTTTCTTCGTTGTTTCCAAAGTTATGATCATTACCTAGAGCAAACTCCACAGCTGGTAATACAGAACCGAGGCTAAGTTTAGGGCTAGACTCTTCTGTCTTTTGAGCATCACGAATTTTGTTTTGTGGGCCGACTGGTAAAACTTCCTCCGTTTTTTCTGTATTTTTATTACTCAAATTGGTAAGCAAGTTACCTTTACTCTTGCCTGGTTGAAGTCTTTCAATAGTTCTTTGAATTTCTCTTCTTTTAAGCAACTTTGGCTCCCGCGATGAAGGTCGTTTTCTAGACACTTCTTTTCTAGTGTGAACTGGTTTTTCTCCTTGAGATAGTTCGTCATCTAGTCTGCTGTTTTCGTGATCTTCTGTAGAAATAGTTTGAGCGGGACTATCGCACGGCGAACTCACATTAGATCCTTTTGGAGCATCATCAAGCCATTTGCTTATATCTTTGACAGCTTGTTCTAACGCTTCAGAAGCTGACTCGTTCTTAGCTGAATTTTTCTTACAACCTTTTTTAGGTGCACACTTTGACTTTAATGTTTCTATCGATTCATCTTCAGAGTCAATCTCTTTGACAGTAAAATCGTTTGTGTTGCTCGATTCAGAATTATCTGCATTGCTTTGACTTGAGGAGAACAAAGTATTGAACAATGAACTATCTTTATACTTTTCATTTTTAGCTTTGAGCTTTTCAATAGTTTCTCTTAGTTTTTGATTCTTCTCTTTTTCGGGTATATGAAGATTTTGCTTTTGTTTATCAACACTTTTTTGTTTATAGTCAAACAGTGATTCCCATGCATCCTTGGCAGCATGTCGTCTTCTTTCTTTTATTTTATCGTATTTATCTTTGACAAAATCTGGATCAGCAAGTTGATCAGGAGGATCAGTTTGATCCAGTTCCGTAGGTGATGGCGACGGCGTGTGAATAGAAGGTAATGGGCTGGCACTCCTACTTCTATTAGAACTTTCTAAAGATTCCTGTGACACGCTGCGCTTCAATATTTCTGGAGCTTCGGGCTCGTGATGCTTGCTCTTCTTCTTCTTTTGTTTCGACTTCTTGCCTTCTCTGTCTTTGTTCTTCCCATGCTTTTGTTTTTTGCTGTGTCTTGTTTTAGATTCAGAGTGTTCAGATTTATGAGAGTCCTTTCTATGATTTTTGGAATGTTTACCATGACGATGATGATGACCTTTGCGTTTCTTCTTGCCCTTGCTTTGTTTACTTTTATGAGATTCTTTAATCTTTTTTACTTCTGGTTCAGGTACTACTTTTTCTTCTTTTTCTTCTACTACTTCTTCTTCTTCTTCTTCTTCAGGCTTCTCCTCTTGTATTATGTCTGATGAACTGGACTTGGGTTCACCTGAAAATGGAAATAATAATATAATAAATCAGTTTTTATTTTCCTAAAATAACATAATGACAGTTTTCGTGCAGCGTTATAACATTAAAGATAAATGCGTAGTCATATGACACACCACTAAACCGTAAAGTGAAGTGTGAAAAGAAATTAATTATAAACAACAAGATTGAGAGAAATTATTAGACTGATGATGGACTGAACAAATTTGAAGTATAGTTCGTATAGTGAGTATAGTGGTGATGCTCAAAATGTATTCCGCATTGGAGTCATAACAGTAAACCTACCTTCCGAATGAGACTTTAGCTTTTTTCTCTTGTGGTGACTTGGAGATTCGTTGGTTTTCAGTTTGTGTTTTCTTGAGGGAGTTGGTAACTGATATTCAACAGCAATTTCTTCGTCAGATGATGAAAGTCTATGTATATATTTTTCAGTCAGTCGATCAAATGCAGCTTGTAAATTATCTACCATCACAGTATATTCTGCAAAAAGATAAAGAATATCAAATAAAATCGATTAATCAATAACTATGTATATTGTAAATGAAGTTTGTACGAACCATTATCCTGGCCATTGTATAAACGACAGTTGTTAACAATAAGCTTAAAATCAGCTTTAAACATGGAAAAGTCCGTGTAATAGCCACTGTCAAGGCGTTCTTCCATTTTCCTTAAATCCATTGGCCGCCTAATAACAGCATAATAATTAGGCGCATATTCCTCTTCCACAGGATCCATGAAGGGCCATGCATCATCATGAGCAGTCAATTGTTTCAGCACTTTATACATGTCAGTCTGAATGTCTTCATCAGTTTGACCGAATCTGCAAAATATAAAGAAGGTCAGCAAGGCAAAGTAGAAAATCAATACTTGTTATAATGACAGCCAAAGAACAATTAAATATTCATACATTTGAGATGTCTTGAGTTTTTTTCGTGTACTGCTTACGGGTTCGTCATTGTCAGGTATTAATATCTGTCCTGTAGCTGAGGCCAACGAGTTGTTTGTTTTCCTTCCCGTTTTTATGAGAGGCTCTGGTGGTGGTTCGCCTTTGTGAGTTGCAGAAGAGTTTTTTGAGCGCTTATCATGGCTTTTTGACGACTTTGCTACTTTTTGAGGCATTTCTTCTTTTGCACTGGATGAACTTTCCGATTCGGAATCCGACGAAGATGATTTAGTCCTAAAACAAAAGTAAAAAGTTATAAAACGACGAAACTCCCGACTTTCTTTGGGCCATAGTCACCAAGGCAGTCGTAACTCTGGGCATAAGACACATCACTACATTCAAGAGATATATTAGTTATTTGTTTAATAAAAAATGTACTCGGACGATCTTATAAAACACATACTATATCAAAATGCCTCTACATTATATTTTTATAGACATTTTATTTGTCTTCTGAAAATCCCGGATGACAGCGATGTTGATGAGTACTTCGACGCCTGAGTGTACTTTGTGTTTTAGTATTTTATTTATGTACGTTATGTATTCATTTAGGTTTTATTATAAGTAAGTAATTTAAGTTTTTTTTTATGTACATATGTAAATTTTATCTATTGTAATAGCCACTTCACTTCACCGTATTACAATAAATATTTTATATAGGAAATTAAGTAACCTTAAAAACTTAAAAAAAAAAACATTGTTCACTTTTAAACCCCGCCCCGCCGGAAAAGAGGGGTGTTTGTGTGTCTATCCACGGCATGACCGAGTATTGATGCGGTTTTTTTTTATTTGAAAACGGACGTTTTCGAGATGGTTCTTAGATTTATGCAAAATCTGTTCAGGTATTTAAGGTCATCAGCACGTTTGTTAGCTGTGGCGGGGATCTTAAACACCTAAAGGATATACTTTACTAATTAGCACATATGTGTGACCGGTTCTAGGCATTTTTCATGATGACGAGGACCTGATGCTAGAACAGGAAGGTGGCTGATGGAATCCTGATATACGTATTACCGTAAAACGGGGTTAATAGGGACTTAGGGGTAAATAGAGACAAAACTTTGGTTTGGTTTTTCACTTAGATACCATAATATCGACCTCTAACAAAGCATCGATTTTTTAGAATACCAATTCATTAGTAAATTGATGTAGTTAAGTACTGCAAAAAATATTCAAATATCGAGAAAATACCCTTTAAAGTTTTGTCTCTATTCACACTTAAGTCTCTAATCACCCCATTTTACCGATAGTAAAATTATTACTTTTTATAGGTTATGTGCGTCGGGGGATTTTCAATTTTATACGAAAAAAAAATATTTTAAATCCGTTCACAATCAACTAAGTTAAAAACCTCTGAAATCTGGTGGAAGGTGTAAATCAAGAAACAGAAACAGCATACACGAACTGATATGACGTAACCGTTGATATATTACGCCCGTACAAATAATTGAAATGTATGCTACTCCAATTAACTACCAGTTTAATGCTGTCTTCAGAAAATCATTTATTTTTAGTGTTAGATGTTGTTTCATATAAAATAAGGACCTACAAAATAGACATAAGAGAATATTCTTAATGTCGTTGATTTAGAGTACCTATATAAAGTCCACTCAGGGCGGTTTAGGGATTTCTCCAACAGAAGTCTCTCAGGATAGCAATTCAGGCACACATGCTGCTAGCCCCTTCGGTACCCGTATTGAAAACTGTTGACCACCTTAACCCTATTGGTCTCTGCTCTGACTAAGATTGTCAAGAATACTAAATAAAGATAATATAATATAAAATAGATAATAGAAGAGTGAAGAAGATATACCCATACGTACAAAGCGTTTTGGGAATACATTCATTAGGCGTACAGCTAAGGAGTGGAATTCCCTGCCGGAGTCTGTGTTTCTTGATAGCTATAACCTAGGGTCTTTAAGTCGAGAGTGAATAGATTACTTCTAGGCAAGCGTGTTCCATCGTCGGCCACATCATCGCTTACTATCGGGTGAGATAGTGGTCAAACGTGAGCCTATACATTATAAAAAAAGAGAAGGGTGGAAATCTTCAAATGGCCGTGGTGACTAGTGTTGCAAGGTCTGACTGGATTAAAATCGTTATGTATAGAAAAACCAATGGGCATGTAGAGGTTTTAAATTGGCAGAAAACATCATCTAAACATATAATAAATCTGTAGAAGTTTTTAGTTGTGCGCGCATTACGCAAAATAGTAAAAGCAATCAAGAGGTAAATAATAAAACCCGACTCCATTGAGCAGCGTTCGGGATGTTGCGCGGTATCTTTTCGTCTGTCATAGCACTGACAAAAGACTAAGACCACACCATGACCAGTTCGTGTTTCTGACCTGAAACGTGGCCGTTCACAATGGGCGTCATTGGAAAGTTTAAAGTCACCCAAAGTGCAATGGAGAGGGCTATCGAGAGTGATCGGATCAGGAATTAAGATATTCAGGCAGTGGGTAGAGCACATTGCTTGTAAAACAGATAGTCGATGGGGCCGAAAGATCCTGGAGTGACGAACACGTACCGGAAGACTCCCGACGAAAGTGTACGAGAGAACACCGTGGTTGTTCTGCAAGGATGTCTGTCCTTGACTACACACAACCCCAAGGCAGACAACGTCCAAGAACATTTACATCCCGAAAAAGAAAAATGCAACTTGGCCATTTTTTGTTGGAGACAGACATGGACACATTGGACACGCACCGGTACTACTATGACCAAGGAGATGAACACCGGGGCGTGCTTACTGGTAGCCGTTAAAGATAACCTAAACGAGGGGTTCCGGAAGCCTCCGGAAAACTGCGAAGATTGTTACCACCACCGAATAATAAGCCAAGAACTGGGCGATAAATGAATTTTTGCCATCAGAGTGGTCCTGGACAGACTGGTCCATACTTGTTTTGCGACTCGCTATCATCACTCAATGACACTATGTAGAGAGAGGTTGTGGAAAACACACAAACATCAAACCAACCATGAACCATCTTGAGGCTCCAGAACTTGGGAATCGCACCATAATATCTATATAAATAGAAATTAAATGTCGTTTTGGAAGCACATTCAGACATTCGTATAGTCTATAGATAAATTTGAAAATAGCTTTGAAGATTTAGGAAAACCTGACAGGGATTCCTTTACTGGGTATCTTTGACTGCTAGATCAGCTAGTTTACTTTCATGTGGTTTGAGCTTCCACTCATCTGGTGAACTTCTTGAAGAATTTTGATCAGTGGAAGTCATGTATAGTTTTCGAGGAAGGCTACACAACATCACGACTCAGTGAAATACTTCACCGACAAAACATACCATAGTTTATACATTTGTGGTGATATATTTTATTTGTACAGACAGCAACATTAGTTGGGTACCCCCCTCTCAAATCAAAACACCTTAAAAAAGGGTAACAACATACTTACCATTTTAATGGGTTGAAGGTTTAAATCTAGATTGTACCTACGAGAATAAGTTGCTTAACAATATATTACTAACTAGCTGACCCGGTGAACTTCGTACCGCTTACCAGACGATGAATGTAGTGAATCGTTCGATATAGTTAACCGATTGCGATGAAACAAAGCCATAAGAAGCGGGGAACGGCATTAAGGTGGTGCATCACGACTCACATTTTCACTGCTTTTCATACAACCGCTCATAACTGATTATGACGTTATTACACACTTTTCATTAGATATTTTGGAAACACAGTATCTTGTGGATATTATCTAGGTTTCTAAAGAAACCAATTTCTAAATTTGTGTAAAACTAATCCAGTAAAAACCTCTGAAAATTTCCTATTTTGTATGAACTTTGACACTTCATAATTTGCCTAAAAATTTAAAAAGTCAAAAAAGTAATCCTCTAGAGACCTTGCAAATTTTATTAAGATTCTAAATGATGACAACTTTTTCCAAAAACTTTTAAGGGTTAAAAAAAAACAGCTATTTCCTGGAGCAAGTTTTGTGAAATTTTCGAGTAAATCTCGGAATTACCGAATACTAACAGAGTTCCCAGGCGTTATATCTCTTTTTTTGCGTTGCCTTTTCTTCAAACATCGCGTTGGATTGCATTAAATGAAGTAACAAGCTTTTAAACCATTTTCGATGTTTACGATAAGCGAGTGGAGAAGGACCCTCTTAAGCCCAGCCACAGGTGGTCGAGGTGCCAAAAGCCACAGTGCCAAGCTGTGGCTTTTGGACAACAACCTTCGAGCGGGATTCTCTTAATACCCCACAGCCTTTTTACTGGACTATTATTGTTTAAAAAAGTGTGTAACTATGGACTATATTTAATACCGAATTTGTAGACGACAATGTAGAACTGTGAAGTGAACTTACTGTCCCCGCACACGGGCTTCAAAAAAAACGCCGCTTCAAGCTTCACCAGACACAAGAGGTGTCTCGCGCTTAAGCTGTTTTTTGCGGCCGCTTCTAGCTTTTTTTAGTGGCCGCTTCAAGCGTTTTTTTGTGGCGGCGTTTTTTTGAGGTCCGTGTATGGGGACAGTTATGGGTATAAGCTATGTGGAGGTTTTTCCGTCAGACTAGATTAAATTCTCTCTCTTAATAGGCACAATCTGAGATGGTACCTGCCACAAAATCCATAATAAAGGAAACAAGAAAAGTCTGGCTGCTATAAGGTTCAAGTTCAATCTTTCGGACCACCCAGTTTCGGTTTGGCAAGATTAATTATGTTCATCAGTCAATTTATAAAGTTCGTGTCGACTTGTTTTATAGTGTAACCTTACACTGTAAAACCGGTCAAGTGCGCATCAGACTCGTGCACGGAGGGTTAGGTACGTACCATTATCTATACAACATTATTTTACACAATTTATTTTATTCTGTTCTAGTATTTGTTGTTTGTACAACATTATTTTTAGTTTATGCTAAACCTGAATATTGTTTAGAATCAGTAACAGAATACAAGTTGTAAAGTTAAACTATCACAAAATTCTGGTAATATTCTTCCAACTTACTACGTATCTCATTTTTTTTAAAATATATAAATGATTTTGCTTTTAATTTCGTTGTTTTTATTATCTCAATCAATAAAGTCTACAAATAAAAAATACCAGCCGGACCTACAACCAACTATTTGCCAGCAACATTCAGTTAAAGTAGAAAATATAAAAATGTTGGTGCAGTCCTTGATAACATGGTCACTTACTGTTTATCCGGAAAACCCCCAGTTTTTGAGAAATGTATAATTTATTATCTACTATGCAACACAGACGCCGTAGTACGTCACCCCCAAGTTCCGCTATTATATTAAAAAAACAAGTACCTACCTACGATTTTTGTTACTTTCTTGTGAAAAGTGACTACACACATTGAATTTTTTGCGAGAGTTCGTTGTTGTTGCTTTTGTATCGTTTTACAAAGGTGGCAATTTAGATTGATTGCACTTACTGCATCCAAGTTCCATTTACATTTCTGACGGTCTCAATGACACGAACAAATCGGTTACTTGTCGCTGCGTATTTATTTTCCGTGTGCTATGTAAATCTGCTTTTCTGTCAATGCGTCTAATTTTTGTTTTGAGAAAAAAAGAAAGGAAGAATACTGTTTTCGAACTTTCGCCTTTAATCTTTTATAATCTCTAAATTTCCCGCAGGAATGAACAATACGTTGATTTTATACGGTTGCTGCTATTGTTTTACTTTGAATTACTTTATTACAGCTGGACGTAAATAAAAAAAGCTGTGAATAAAAGCGGTGAAGCCTACCTGTGGCCCCTAACCAACAAGGTGTAACAAAGCTGTGGGAAAGTTTATAAGCCTACAGTAAAGGGTGTTAATCCGTGTAACTTGACTTTGCTAACAAGTTTTTTTATGGGTTCCAAAAATGTTATGGTGTAAAAGCAAACGAAATTTCTAAATTACACAGACTTGACTAAGATATTAGTCACTGCAATAGATAAATGCACGGGACGGAGACATCATTTATGTACGTTTGAAATCTTCCTATACTTAGTGCTAAACTTTGATAAAACATCTGAGCAGCTTTAAAATAAATTTTTGAATTTATTAGTCCGATATGGACGAATACTATTTAGAAGCTCAGCTAACCATAGATTAGCTAACATACTATATTAGGTGAGTATGTAGGTATATTCCCACTAACTCGTTCCGTCACTAGTCCTTGAAGATTTGAAGGTGCCGAAAACGGTCCGTGCATGCCACAAGACTTTGGGCGCCGGTGAGCAAGCGGGATACAACCGCATATAATAACCACTCTAAGCTAGTTAAATGACGTCGTACGAAAGTAAAACGATGGTTCATGCGAAAATACAGCAAACTAGAGAGCGAGAACGGATAAAACACGCCGATGATATGCGGGTGTGATTATAAACTCGATAGGTATATATGGGTATAATTTCGTAGAGTACAAATAGCGCTTCGCTATTTAAGACTAATTTGTTTGAGTGTAACAATTTTTAATAAGCCCTAGTAGCAGTAAATACAAAAAAATTAAAACCACTAAATATTTGAAACAAAACCACACCATTACATAAAAGAAAGCACCCGACTGAGGAAGGAACGAAACGCTCCTTTCGTCAAAATTAAGAAGTTTGTTAAAACTTGATGAATGTGGATTGTAATATTTTTGTTGTTCTGTAAACAATCGTAAAGGGTGATAAATAAGAGTAGGTAAGTTAAGATTTTACCGCATATTGTTGGCGAAGTTTTGTTTATAAACAGATGTTTTTCCTAACTTTTCTACGGAATATTAATGAATTATGATTAAATAAATACCTCAGGAGATTTCTCCGCTTGGCTCGATTCTCCCGTGCAAGATCGGGTGTTTCTTTCCTTTCCTCCTCTTCTTTAACGTCATGCGGATTCGGTTTTGTTTCCTCTTCTTTTTGTTTTATTTTTTGTAAAACACGACTTGATGTTCTTCTCGGCGCTAGCTCTAACAACCTTAAAAATACATTAAGCTTCTATTAGTATTACAGAATTAAAAATGGCTGTAGTGATATAAGTACTATTACTGTTAATCGTGACAGAGAAGTGTTAACCAAATCATGCACACACCTTGGTCGATACCAACTGAACTTTCTAGAGTACCTACTCTCGTGATAATAAAAAAAAAAAACTCTTAAGTATACTCATAAATTTTTAATTGAAGTAATTTTTCTTAGAGCTAGCTTAAATTTGTTGGCGATGCGTTAAAAACGTGTTTTATTTTTTATTTAAAAAATGCAAATATCATTCAGTATTACATTAATATGGTTTTGTAACGACAATTAAGGTCGCAGCACACGCGACACCCATAAACGCCGCCACGGGAAGTTAGAAACGGCCCCAAGCTGAAGCGCACGACAGCCACTTGTGATCGTTGATTGATACGAGCGCGTGCGATAGGGAGCACAATCGCGCGACTGGCGCGTGGCGGCGTTTAGTGGCTCGTGCGGGTCATAAGAATCGAGCAGCGACGATTTCTAGCGTGGCGGTCACCAGTGTCAACTGTTAGCGGCGAGTCCATATAAAATGTATGAAACTACAGGAAATATGGGCGTGGCATAGGGTGGCGGCATTTAGTAACAATTGAATGCATATCAATTTAACCTAACCTAAACAAACATCGTACACTAATAGATGTTTATGGTAAGCAAGTTATCAAAATCAGTATAAAGTTATCAAATTCAAAAGTGCATGTAATTGGTCTATTTGAAATAAACCTTTTTTGATTTGATTTGTTATCTAACTACATAATACATATCTTCTATCAATAAAAAAATCGTTGAATGCTAGTAATATTTTTTTTCATATTTTGGTGTATATTAAATTAGCATTAAACATAATTTATATTATACGTCAGTACGTACTACAACGCGAGCGTAGTTCGAATTCTGTTACATATAAAAAAATCATAGAGTAGCGGATGAGGCCGTGCTTGTCATACGGCCCTGAAGCTGTCTGAAAATGGGGCTAATTTGCCCCCATCCGTAGAAGCTAATCAATCGAATCATGGACGCAATGCATCACAAGAGATTAAATAACCGAAAAATACATAAAATACACAAATATATTATTTTTTATAAAATCGCTAATCGCTATACATATATTATATTTAAAGATAACAAAATCGCCAATGCTTTCTTGTAGTATGTCAAAGACGGTAGGCGAAGCGAAAAAAAATTACATTTGAATACTAAGTTTTAAAACTAAATATTACCTTTACAAAAAGAATATCCCTGAAATAACGTAGCTCACGTGCTAATATAATAATTCGCAATTGATATAGAGCTTATTACAAAAGCTAGCTTATTAGACTTATTAAGCTGTCCATTAGGTCCTCCACCCGTACCAAACACAAAAGCACACCATCTTTAACCAGTGAACATTATCATCAGCAAGAAAAACAAGCGCCAAATGGACTCGCATTATTCAAAGCTACACTGAAAATTTCCGTCGAACTAACTGAATAATCGATACTTTAGAAATAATAAAGTCTTTATTTCCAATGTCATAGCAATTTGTCCACTGTAGCTTCGGCATACGTGACATTTCCACAAATCGATACAATATTCTAAAATTAGTATCTCTAGGTCTCAAGCTAGAATATCGCGCGCGCATAAATAATTTATTCAAAATCTATTAAGCTCAAGCGGGCGGCCACATTTAGCAGAATTTTGCATAACAGCTCCAGTATAGTATAGTACGGCAAAGGTATATTTATATTGCATTCCCATATTCACAAGTTCTCAAGTTGGTACTGGTGCATATTCTGATGACAGAAATCAAATTACAAAGAGAAAAAATCGGCAACAAATGCCAGGATTGATTGGATCTCCTCTCATTCCTCTCAACCCAATTCACCCAACCACCATGTAGGTTCAAAATCGAAATCGATACTCGAATAACATTGATTTCAATATGGATTTTCATGTGAGAAATGAAGAGAAACTCAAAATGATCTATTTGCTAAGTCCATGTATTTTTCTGTTAAGTTGATAGCAAAACCATTTATGTTCCTATTTTCTCACACATAAGCAAACATCTCCAGGTCTCATCATAAGACAATTTCTGAAGCCTTAATAATGTTGAAAAAAGAATTAAGTGACTGCATAATTTATAAATTACTCAAACTCAAATTAGACCTCAACGTAGTAAATACATTGTATCAAGCAATAGCCAGCTCAGGCATAGAAAAAGCGTCTGTCATGTTCTAATTGACCTGCATCGATCTATACTAAGACGTAAATCATAAAAGTTTCGGGCGAGAGCACAGGAAAGGATCTAATCAGTTATTTTTTTAGCATTGTTTTTTGATATAAATAAATTTGTAAGTAGGTACATTGTTTCTATTGATATATTTTCAACCCTCGGCCATGTCGTCTGACAGTGTGCTCTAGCTCTTATTTTTTAGGTCGCGTTTAGCACAGCACATTCCTCTATTCTTTGTTAAAATATTATCATACATCATTAAACTATGGTTACTATTCGCGAATTGCAGGTTTCAGCGTCACGTTCCAATTGCATAGGCTTATAATAAGTATTATTACATTATCCTCTTAATTACTTTTTGTATTTTTAAGTGTTTTTGTTAATATTAGGTATGTCATAAGAAATGTATTATGAGTCTTAGGTTTAATATTATGATATTGGATTACTATACTATCCAAAATGTACATGAATTCTATATGTTACTAATTTTATTGTTATGAGTATACTTGAGAATGGAAAGGAAGTCCAGAGAAAAGGTGAATAAATTGATAAAAAAAGAGTTGGGAGTCAGTAAAAGCACGACATTTAACGTATCACACGCACAAAAAAACGTATTGCACCGACCGTAAGTAATACTGTATAAAGACAGGAAGATGATTATTAATAAAATACTACTAATGAAAATTTTAATAAGTGTTGGGAAATTGGAGAAGTTAGTAGGTACGCTTTTTAAGTTATCTTTCTATCCTTGTCACACAAAACGTCGTTTGTATGTAATTACGCGATGTCACTGTCGTTTTCGTCTTATGACGTCAGATGATAGTAATGCTGCCTCTGTTTAGCATCGATTTTAAAATGCTTACAACAGCATTATCGTTTAAGATATTTATATGTATAGACAAATACCCTAATATAACTTTATTAAATGAGATGTCTGAATTTATTATCGCTCACATACAACACTCACAACTTTATTTGAACTAACAATTTCCAAATAGTTTTTTTTGCTGGGTAAGAATTTTAAGCACAATAGATAATTTATTTTAGAATATATAATAATTATACCAAACTGAGTCTAATCTTGCACTATTCGTAGTTGACACAATTGGCGTGATCGAATTGCGCGCCGTAACCTGCGCGTGTTTCGCTTCCATTTGATCAGACATTAATGAGCTTACTAATATGGTGTTTTACGTAACCAAATTTGTTGAAAATGGCATGATTTATTTGAAAAATAATGATTCGTGGTGAATGTACCTCAAAGTCCTGCGAAGGGCGCGGGACTTGGAGGTACTTTGTTTACAAACAACAAACAAAAACACGTTCCTGCGCGTTTTGTTTGCCGCTGTTTGCCGCTTCGTCACAGGCCCATTGCACTGTCTATTATTTTGGCCATTATTTAACCCTTCAGATACCGTCAATTAGAGACACAATAGTAAGACAATAGATGCGCGGCCACCGGTGGTCGCTTGGGGATTCATGAATTAATAAAAACATAATACACTTAATTGGCAAATACAGGATCACTTGATTGATATTATATATATTAGTGAAAGCAAAACAAATAATAAAATTGTACTGTAATATGTACTAACCACTTGTTAGTGAGTGAGTGAAGAAATTTAAGTTTTGTTGAAATTTTATTGTGTTGTAGTGAAAGCATACATGTACATGTACATACATGTACAAGTGTACATGGATTAGAATTTGTGTCTGCTTTCATAGATTATGTTTCAATTTAGTACTACTGATAATTTTACAATGTGTCTTTAGAATTAAGTATTCAAACAAGGTTTGCTTGCATATTAGTAATAATTTCTTGTATCAATCAAGCAACCCTATAACATTTAAAGTGACAAAAGACTCACCTTTTTCGTTGTAAACGTTCCTTTTCTTGAAAAAGCCTAGGTATTTCAGGCAAAAAGTTCTGTGATAATGAACGGTACAACTCTTTCTCAACCTTGCTAGTCGCTTTGCTGAACTTCTCTGTCAGGTGGGTCCAGTCTTCTTCAGTGAAACAAACCACTTGCCACACACGCTCAGTGTCTTCGTCATCGAGCCAGTCATCACCATAGAACCAACCACGCTTCTTGCTCTCCTTATTCTTTTTCTTTTTATTTTTGCCTTTTTGTTTTTTCACTATGTCTTCCCGATATAATCTTGTGCCATAGAAGTACCAGTATGCTGAGTAGTTATCATCCCAACTGTAGTAAGAATTTCCAAAATTAGCCCCGATGTTATAGATTGTGTAGTAGACGATACTATATATTTTGGCGAAGTAACAAGTATAATATGAAAAGCTGTTAAGAGACTGTTAAATAAACAGTAGAACACTTACCCAAGAGGCTCAACCCTTAAACTTTCGGCTTCAAGGTTTTTAAATAAATCAAAAACATCTTCAGCATCTAATCGAAAATCACATAGTGCATACAATATCTCAACCTTGGTGCGTAGGGGCAAAAACTGGAAGTCTATGTCTGTGTTGAATGGGTTATATCTCCCTGTATCTGTACATTTTCTTCTAAATAAACGCCTCAAGTACATCTGTAAATAACAAAAACAATATAAGAGAAAACAGTGAGGGTTACCTAGATAAGCTTTTAGTGAAGTGCTAATCCGTTACCTGATAATTAAAGGCAGAGATGTCATTGTTGCCCAAACAGCCATTCAAAAGACGAACTATCAACTCAGTGAGAAGAGAACTGGCGGATTCTTCGGTGCCATCAGTCAAAAGAGCTTCCTCTAATTCCTGAAACACAAGAAATGATGTTGAATGTAGTTTGTTAAATTGCATCAGCGCGTATTCCATCATGCAAGTCGTAGCTACTTACTTCAATGTCAAAATCCAAAAGGTTGAATGCAGTTCTGAATAAAGAACAAAAGTACGCGATGCTGGGCACTTCCCACCATGACTGAATATCTAGAAACCGTGAGAAATTCATTCAGACATCACTTTTAGGGATACTGTCTTCGAAAAAATCATGCAATTGATATCCCGTCTTAGTGAACCCACCTAAAATACCAATGAAAGATGGAAACATAACCTAAAAACGATACGCTTTCACTGTTTGCTTCTATATGATTACAAAAACTTCATTTTTAGGATATAAGCATATTTTAACAACAATTATTCATCAGTTTAATACTTTATATGAAACAGTAGAGAAGAGATACGAATATGCGTTGTGTATATCGAGACACAAACGCCATAACAGTTTACAAGTTGTACATACAAGTGAATCACTTTTAAATGTAATATTTTTTTAAGGTGTTGTTATTGCTTTGAACATATTAAATAGACGTGTTTATTTACCTTCCATTTTCTGTACTTTGACTTATAATTGAACTCTTACATTATCATATTAATAAAATAAATAGAACTAAAACGTTCCTAAGTTCAACGGAAGTTTGTGTTTTTTTTTACTCTGTGACCCAAATAAGGATTCGACTACATCGACTCGTCTGCTAGGTGCACATTTTTTTTTCTATTTTATTATTTATATACACAACTTCTTCTAAATGCAAATAATATTCATACACTTTTGCAATTTGCCCTAGGATTGTGCAAATAATAGGTTTTTAGTGTATATTCAGAGCCACCACAACAATAATCAACCAACTGTGATGAAATGGCTACCTAAATACATGCTGTACATGTATAGGTACATATTGCCAAAATTGAGCTAACTTCATTGTCGATCATATAAATACTATTACAGAATAATAATAATATATCATCACTTGTATGTTTGTTATTGGCCATTGCATCCCTGCCTGAGATAATAGTGTTCAAAAACTAATGATCGTTCATAAAAAATTTTTAATGGAGCCGCAATACAATTTCAGAAATAATAGTTTAGACAGTTTTCAAAATTTTACTAGAGGTGTATTTGACAGATTACGACTAACATGCGAATGCCATGTTATGACAATTAGACCGCTAAAACAGAAACAACACAGCAATATAAATAATATTATGGAAACAATGAATCCCGTTGCTGGGGGGCTACTCGCTTTCTCCGAAACGAAACTTTCGTAAACGAACGATATTCATTTGATGTCAAAATTGCAAACAATCCTCTGTCATAATTATATTTTTTTTTCGAAACATTACTAATTAGAGTAGGCTTAGAGATTCGGTATAATTTTCGTTCGTGCAAAATTTCGGGAACGAAAGGAACCGTGGTAGAAAACACGCGAAATTTCAATCGAAACTTCGTTTTCGGAGTAAGCGAGTAGACCCCCAGATCAAAAGGAATACAGTACAACTCTTTATTTTCTTCTGAAGACTAACAACGCGTCAGTCTGAACAACTCATAATAAGGCAGAGGCTGGGAAGCAAAACTTAGTATTAACTACCTTGATGGGCTCAATAAATTAGGAAGAACGACAGTTAATGTATTAATATGGTGTGTCTGTTAGAAAATGAAGGTCTTCAACGCTTCAAAAAATTTAAATAACAAGAAAAAAATTATCTAAACTTAACCATAGATTCTTAAAAACCTCTATCATCATCAAAGCGTCGATCATCGACATATTTTTTATCTCACTCGTTTCTAGACTGACTCTTTCTTGCTTGAGTGTCTTGAATGTGACATGGCGTCCATCAAGATATATCACGGCCTTCTGTAAAACTGTTTTTAATGACAGTGGTTTCATTTTGCATTTTATTACTGAGGCCGTAATAAATCGTACATTTGCATTGATGGTAATGCATGCAAGGAAACCTCAGCGAATAAGTGATGGGTATGATATGGTTTTGAATGCTTCGGCTTTACAGTCTGTAGATGGCGGTCGCCGATTTGAGTTTTGCTGTAATTTAGGTGAATGTAATAAATATTTTTGTCTGTTTTCAGGTACTTTGAGAAGCATCAGTCCCATCCGTATCAGGTAAGAACCTTCCTCATGTTGTAAACTGATGCAGGAGCATTTCCTAAGATGATGGGTTAAACCTCACTTGAATATGTACCTCCACTCGACGTAATAATTGATCCCGAGTATTCTTTTCCTGTTTTTATCAGACCTATGGAAACTATTAATAAACTTACAAGAGTTTCGTTAAGCAAAATATTCCTTTACAATATTAAATAATTTCTTCATTATGCTTCAATAATCGAATTAAAGGTCTGAACTGTAAGTACTTGTAAAAAGGACAATATTCCATAAAGTAAACTTTCTTTTACGAAGTTCTTGTAACAATTTTTTACTTGTTTAGTGTAAATAACAATGACAATGACACTCCAACATGTAACTTGGCTTGTTTACTTGTCTAAACCAACAGTTAAATGGCTTAATTGATATTAGAAACAGGCATTTTACATTGCATTGTGGATGTTCAACTTATAAACAAACAGTTTACGTACTGTTAAACTTGTGAGCTTTTTTTTTATCATTGTTTACTTTCTAGTTGTTTATGCTCACATGAACACAAAAATAGTTTAAAAAAATACTCATGCAAATAGAAATAATTTTAGTAAAAACTTTTATAAACTAATATAAAAGTTTTTACTAAAATTATTTCTAAAATTTATAACAATTGTAGGTTGTTTTTAATCTTAATACTGTTTGTTTTCTTTGAACAGAAATACAATTCAAAAAGTGAAAGAAGGGCAGCCAATGAATATGTCTCTTCTGAAAACCGATACACTCCTCTTCGATCCCCTAATGGTAATGTGTCAATACATGGTCACACCTTACACTCCAGTCAGTCGGGCCATGGACACCACCACTACAGTCACATGGCCGATGACAGAGGATATCCATCATCCAGGAATGCCTACCTGCAGAAGGGTTCTGAAAAGGAGAGAGATAGAGACTACAAATCCTCTAGGAATAAGTATACAGGTAAGCTTTGTTTATTTTTCAGATGATATACTTCTATAAAAAAAGCAAATAAGTTACTTTTTCTTAACCCTTCAGATACCGTCAATTAGAGACACAATAGTAAGACAATAGATGCGCGGCTACCGGTGGTCGCTTGGGGATTCATGAATTAAAGTTTCTTATTCTGGTCAAATAATTATTACCACAAACTTTTTGGAAGTTCATATCTTAGAAGTTCATATATTTGAAGTTCATATTGTATTAATTATAATAAAGTACATTGCTCATGTAGGTAATTGCAGCTGATTGCTTTTACTATGCTCTATGATTGCAGATGTTTGTAGTAGTTAAAGATGCTTGCATATTGATGTTTAATTTGGAAAGTTCCAGTCTTAATAACAATTTTTTATCCTCATTATTAGTTCATTTTCAAACATAATGATGGCAAATTAACTTTATAGCTGGGCTATTTACATGTATAATTCAAAGTTAAATTATTGTTTTATAATTACAGTTAGAAAATTATTCTATAATTATGAAATCAATACTTATAACAAATTTTTTAGTATATAAAAGTAAAATCAATGTTGGTACTTACTTTGCAACTTTGCTGAATATGTAGAAATATTGTGAAAGTCCATCATAGTTACTTTAGTAAAAGTTTAGTTAAAATTGAGAATATAGAGAGGCAGAATATTTCTATACTAAGTGTGGCATTGCACTGCGATTGATTCACTGGAACAATTACTGTGTGACTAAGCGAATGAAAATTATACATTAGTTTAAGAACAACAGGATCATACTGAAAAAGTAAATGATTGAATTCAATAATTGACTATTCTAAATGTAATTAATAGTAGTTATATATAATTTTCAGATAGTGTCAGATCACCGAAGGAACGCAGCAAAGACAGTGAACGAGAACGGAGTAATCATGAGCGAAATGAACCAGATAAAAAGAATAGGACTAGTGGCATGAACATTAGTGTTAGTAGGAGTAGTAAATATGACAAGAGAAGTGCACCTTCAGCAAGCGTTTCAGGCCGTGAGTGGTCAGAACACATTAGTTCATCAGGGAAGAAGTATTATTATAACTGTATCAGTGAAGTGTCACAGTGGGAAAAGCCTAGAGAATGGGACTCCAGGAGAACTTCATCCAAAGATTCAACATATTCATCCAGAAGCAGTAAGTGAATTATTATTATGTTATTGACCTTTTCAGCTCCTACATTGTTTTTCAACAAAGGCAGCACATATTTACACTCGCATAGTAATCATGAAGATAGCATCTAGGTAGTGTATTGAGCTGAAAATTATTCTCATAAATTTCAATACAATTTTAGAACCAAGAACATTCAGAAGGCATTGTTACTGTTATGTTGGTTGACCCTGATATTTTTTTTGTATTTATATAAACTAGTGCTTGACTGTGATCCCATCTGATGGTAAGCAGTCAAGAAATCTTTGATGGTATCATAACATTTCAGATAAAGCATCTCTCCTACAACTCAAACAATATTTATAAATAGTAAAAATATTTTATGATAAAACTAAGATCAAGTTTTAATATAAAATATTTTTATATTTGAGGGTAGTTAGAAGTGAAAGCAGAAAACATTGAAGTTGATGTAATCACTGCATTTTGTTATATTTATACTATTCTTATAGCTTTAATACTTATTTACAAAATGGCATAATATTCAAAAACAGTGAGACAATTCTTGTTAGAAGATATATCTTTGGAATTGTGTCCACACACATTATCTTTTCATCACAAACCCAATGCAGCTGTACTCAATGAATGCACATTGTAGCTTCATCCTATAAAGGAAAAGGAGAATGCACTACCATTATTCAATAAAGGTTGAAGCTTGTTCGTCTTGATCAATAAAATGGCTGTACAGTGTATAGGGATGTGCAAATGCAAATTACTATCTTTATTATCATAACCATTAACATTTTTTGTCAAGATGAAAAAAAGTTAGTAGTACAGAAAGTTGTGTATCTTTCATAATATCAAGAGATTGATGTTATCATCAGACCTTATGGTGTCCTTAGCTAATAAAGCCTTCAGTTACTTTGTTGAGGTCCTGCATTATTAGACATTAGTTTTTCTATTTACAAGTTAAGTGTTTTTACTAAGAAGAACTTTAATGTTATTTATTGTTTATTGGCATAACCCTTGCTATACCAAGTGCTCCTTGGAAATTGGACATTTAAATTTTAAATCTATTCACAGTCCTCACACTGACTTTTGGTACTTGAATAACAATGTAAGATGGTATCTTTTCAAGGCCTTGCTTTTTAGGATAGTACATTCAGTATCAAAGGCTTTATTGTCTGCTTATTTTTAGTTCTTGAAGTCATGGCAAAGTCCCATGACTTCCATATTTGTCCAGGTGGTGATCAACTCACTAGTCAAGGCCTTTCTATTTATATCAACTTTTACACAGGTTACCCACTTGTTGCTGTACTTTTCCTTACCCATGATGCTTGACTCATTAAAATACATAACTAATATTCTTCGGAGGACTATTTCTGCTGGTTCTATTTCACATAATGTTAATCTGTCACTCCAACATTATTTTACTACGTAAAAAGGTAGGGGGAAGGGGTAATCTGATATAGGCAACTACCAGCCTATTAGCCTTTTTTTTAGCCTTGTCTCACATCTGTATAAGGCTTTCATTAAAATCCTTGAAAACCGTACTTTCAGCTAACTAGACCTCCACCAACCTCCTGAACAGGGTGGATTCCGCCGCGGCGTACCCACTACCGACTTAATGGGCTAGTTTCCGTAAAAAATGTAATTAGTTTCCAGGTTCAAAATAAGTATTTATTTAGTCCGTCTTTTAGATATTAATAAAAAATACGTTATTTTATATTTGTAAATTAAACCAAAAATTACAAAGATATAGCACATTAAAGTTACGTGTAACGTCACGCACGCCATGCTGCATTTTTTCGCACGGGGTGACGTCACACGTAACTTTAATGGGCTATATCTTTGTTACTTATTGTTTAATCGAAAAAATAAAAAGTACGTATCCAATATTTTTTTATAATCTAAAATACGGACTAATTAAAATTTAGTTATTTTAACCCTGGAAACTACCCTATTGTTAGAAAACCACGAAGAATTTAACTTACCATTATACCGTACCACTATACATTATTTGCAATGTGCATGCAAAATGCATGTTTGTTAAAGTCTGACTATGTCGTAACATAACATCACGCCAATACGCTCTGAAGGGTTACTTTAGTCATGTATCACGTAAAGTTTACTCAGGCGGCGCGCACCGTTCCCGCGCGCCTCATGGATAGTCGCCTCAAGTCGCGGTTGCGGCAACAGGTGGGGGCCCAGATGGGTCGAAGCCTACTGGGGCCACGGTTATCCGAAAGGAATTCGAGCCCCGGTATGAAGGCTAGAAGGAACGGGGTGGGGTTTTTAATCAGTAAGAGTCTGACACTATCTCCCGCTCCACCCAAAAGCGGGGGTAGATAAGATGATTATTGCCAAACGAAAAAAAAAAAGTTCACTCAAGTATACCCTCAATTCACCAATTATGGTAAAATTCTGTGATAATGGGTTTATCAGAATCAACTATAACTAAACTCAACAAGATAGACCAGTTTTTAAAGCTAACATCAGTTTCGTAAATTAATTTTGGAAAAAAAAAAATTGCTCAGATAAATGCCCTCGGGCGATTTATTCATTTATTGGGAATTTTCCCAATCCGCCCAATATCCCATTGCATTTGCTCATCTCTACATTCTCTACGTACACGTAAATACTTGACTACATAGTCAATGAACACGATTAGGCGTAAGAAACGTGTAGGAAATATTATTATAAAATTTAATATATATAAAATAAAAAACACAAGTATGTTAGTCTTTTAACTATATACCTAGATGATAGAAATTGATTTTGTAAATAAAACTAATTGAAACCTTCTAAATACGTAAGCTTTTAATTAAGTATAAGTTTTTTATATTTTATTATACAAAAACTGTAATTACTGCATTACTTGATCGTCACAATATTACCTACACGTACAAAGGCTCGCGGAAATGTCAAAAAACACGAGACGCTAAAATACTCGTGGCGTACGAAGACTCGTTAGATAAGGAAACGTCAAAAACACTCGAGACTCCTATTTAGGCGCTTACTTACTTATTATAGTAACCAGCTTTTACCCGCGGCTTCGCGCGCGTTTATTAATATACTTTTACTCTTCTCCCCCGTTTCTCACTTTTTGTTTTAAATTAGCCTATGTCCGCCTTCAGGGTTCCAACTATCTCTGTACCAAAATTCATCAAAATCGGTTTTGCCATTTAGGCGTGAAGACGTAACAAACAAACTAACAAACTCACTTTCGCTTTTATAATATTAGTAAGGATATATTACTTAAATAAGTATTTCGGCGGACGCGTCATTCTAAGACTCTGTACTACCTAAACGTAAAAAATCTTGATGTGTCTTTTTATTTAAAAAAAAAAAACGTTTAAAAGACAAACAAAGATCTAAAGGACATCACCCACAGTTCATATATTTTTGGTCCAAATTTAAAAGTAAATAGGATATTATGTTAGGACTTGTTTTCACGTTTTTTTTTTATTATGGCAACAATGCTGTAGGAGCAATGCACTTGGTGCTAATTAAGTTTAAAAATAAAAAAACCATCCTTCATAAATTTACGGTAACATGAATTGTAAAAACAAAGATTTAGAGCTTGAATAGAAACTTCCAGGTAGCTACCGTTTACCTACCGCCACACTATGTTTTTTTATAGGTGGGAAATCATCCAAAGACATCTCCCGCCCTTAGGCGGGGCGGGAAGGTTTGTCAGACTTACTGACTAAAACCCACTCCTAGTTCCTTCGTTGCCTTTCATTCCAGGGCTGGGTTTTCCTTTCAGAAGCGAACCCAGGGCCCTATTAGGCATCCATCCTGCTGGCCCCCTACGTTTTTCTGATATTTTCTTGAGGCGCGCGTAGGACACTACGCACTTTCGACGACTTGGGCTCAGTCTAGACGATAACCGGACGGTCGAACGACGAGCTCACCATTGCTCGCCGTCCGCAAGCCCGCGCCTACAATGACCGGAAATCTGGTGAGGCTGGAGCGTGAAGGCCACATTCTTGCGCGTGCGCATGCGGCCGCCTCCTTTGCTAGCATCACTGCTTAGCAGAAGGAGGCGGCCTCCTACTACTTCTCCTCGCTTCAGACCATGGCCTGTACCAAGAATCGGCGCGCGACATCGTTGCCGCCAATCGCCCCCATGAGGACACGGCAGTGGTTTACTCAAGCAGAGCACACCTCTACCGTATGTTCCACCGTGTCCACCGGGCGGGCACCGAGCACCACATAATGGACATCGTTTTTTTTTTTATTCTTCTACACGAATCCAGTGCAAGAAACTCCCGAATTGACAATGTCCGGTGAGGACCTGCGTCATGCGGAAGATGAGGACGCTGTGAGGTCTTTGCAGCTACGTCTCAAAGAGGGAACTTACCGCCATAGTTAAGGCGTGCCCAGCACTGGGTTGCGACAACCGCTATCGCCATTCCACCACGAGGTGAAGCTGAAACTGAGCTGACTTGTCGCGGCAGCGGAGTTTTGCCCCGGCGCACGGCATTGCATCTCCACGCGCAAATCGTACATGCGTTCAAGAACTGTTACCTCCAGATCCCATGATGACAGGCCAGCAAGGAGGCTCGCCGCTTTGCGGGAAATCGAGTGGTATCTCCGAACCATCCGTATGGCCATGACCCACTGGTATGCGTTCAGTTTGCCGCCGGTCGCTTTTGCAGCGACGGCGCCCATACCGGCGCTCCATAAAGGGCCATGAACCGAACGATACCTGCGTAGAGCTTCCGGCAGGGAGGCGTCTGGACCACCTAAGTTCGGCAGAAGCCGTTTGAGACGACAGCCCCAATCCGATCCAGTTTGGGATTCAGACGTCGGAATTGCTCCTCGAAATTCCACCGGCACCGCTACACTATGTGAAATCGATGTTGAAGCATTTGTCTTCTACGGAAGTGACAAGGCCTTGCGTATACGCAGACAGGGTAAGCGTTTGTGTTGTGGTTGGAAATGAGAGTGGACTGTATATTATGAACGCTGATATATTGCTGTTAGACCAATATTCAAATTACAACGATCCCGGACAAACAGTAATTAGTTGCGTTTGAGAGGTGTCGTCCGTCGGCGGTGTCCGTGGAGCGCCTCCGCTCCGCGCTGCCGATAACGTAAATGATGCACGCCGCCTGCGCGTGCAGACCGCGTCATTAGACTGTTGGCTTCGATTCCCAATATGTCTTGATCGGACGGATGACCGCTGTAAAAATGCGCAATTTGCACTTGAGTGACACTTGCTACGGGCTGGCAAGATGTATTGGAGCCTGCTTTGTTCGAAAGCGGAAAGTGAATAAGAGCCAAAGCCTTTCCGGGGCCCGAGCCATTTGATGGTATTCCCCATCTCTTCTAGGACGACAGGGGCAAAGGATCATTAGGATCTTCGAAGGGTGCGAGGGAAGCTCTACTATCAACTTTAGCATCTCTCATGTCGAGGTGGGTTTCGTCTATTGGTTGAGGGTTAGGGGTACATTGGAATTGTAGACTAGTCTGTTGGGTATTTCGCGATTTGTCATAGTTATCGAAAGCGATACTCTTATCGGGGTGAATAAGACAAACATAGAGGCCACTTTAGTGGATCTTAACTTCCTCTGAAGTTGCTAGAAGGCGAGGTAAATGGGCTTTATCTCGCTAAGCATTTTGGCCTAGCGCGTAGACCGCTGCTCTGTTATTCACAGCCCTGTTTGCGCATGTGAGCTTTGTTTGCGTCTCGGGGACAAAAGGCTGCGTTCTTTTTGGTTTTCAGAATCCATTCATCCATACGTCCAGCAGTTTTCAGCAATGGTCTTCAGTCACTAGAATCCATTACTGAAATTCCCTTGAACAATCATTCAGGACGGATCGTACGTGTTCCGAATTGACCGCCGCCGTCGTGTTAGTGACTGAGATTCAAGAAATCGGGGATGGAATCTAACTGAGGCAACGTGGTAGATTTTGGTTTTTGCTCACTTTCTTCCAGTCGGTGATAAATTGGAACGGGAGAGATACACTATTACACGCAACAGGTATAGTGTTTGAGGTGGGGCGGGCGTTCAGTAGCTAGGGAAGGGGAGGTCCCACGTAGTGTGGCGGTAAACGGTCGCTATCTGGAAGTTTCTATTCAAGCTCTAACTCTTTGTTTTTACAATTCATGTTATCGAAAATATTTGCAGGATGGTTTTTTAAACTTAAATGTCACTAAGGGCATTGGTCTCACAGTTTTCAGGTCAAATACGATAATAATAAATGGTCGTAATCTTGGTCGGCACTTTTGGAATTGGACCAAAATGGGTGATCTCCTATGGTTAATTACCTAACATCGGTTTAGGCAAATAATTAAGAATTTAAAAATTTTTTAGGCAATTTTTTTGGTTAAATAACATGACTTCTCCCGCAATAGACTGAAGCTGGAGGGCATGTCAGACTTTTACTGACTAAAATCCACCTGTGGTCCTTTATTTGCCTTTTGCGTTCTAGAGCCACGGTCACTTATACGGCAGCCCTAGCAGGCATCGGCCCTACTGAGCCCCTCCAATATTGCTGATATATCTTTAAGGTCCGGACAGAGTGCGAGCTATCCATTGCTCGCCGTTCGAAACCCCGTGCTTACAGTGGGAAATGGCCCTGCGACTCCCAACTCCCAACGCTCACGGCGTCTCCTGTGGCGGCGGCTGGGGTGTGAAGACGTCCGTCCCCTAACGGTTGTGGTCAATTCCTTCACTCGCATTATTAGTCTTACAAGGAGGCGACCGCTTCCCATTCCCTCCAGCTCAGCTCCGGACCATGGACTGAAGGCTAGACGTGAGAGGTCACCGCCGCCGATCGTCTTCATGAGGACAAGGCGGTACTATGCCTAAGCGGCGCAGACTTCCACCATTAGCGCCACCGTTTCCTTCGGGCGATACGTATATTGACCCGGACGTTTTTTCCACTCGAATCTGAAACGGAAACCTCCCGAACTGATAAGTGAATAGGTACTTAAAAAAACTCAGTTCTGGCAGAAATGAAATGTATCTCAAATAATACAGGGTAAAACACTGGTAACCTCTCAAGACTATGTGACTAACATAAAAAACAACAACTTTTCTTCTATGACTTTTAAAAATGTGTCATATTTTAGTTCATCAGATTTTTTCATTCAGAATGTTCAATTTAATTAAGAGGAGCGTAGGAACGGTTTTTGTTCCGACGCTCCTCAAATAGTACATTGTTACACTAGGGGGTGAAAGTTACTTAATTCGTCCCGAGAAGGAGTTCGAGGGATTAAATAATTAACTTTCACCCCGAGGTAAGCATTGTGCTTTTGTTTACGTATACAAGGAAAGTAAAAATAAATAATAAAAAGTTTGTAAAACCTGAGTCGTCGTACCTGTGATTTTAGGTAGGTATCTTTCTTCTGGATTAGGCGGCAAAAAGTTTTCTATTACTGCTTTAGCCTCTTCTCTTAAGAAATTAGGCGTTAAATCACTATCATTCTCTGCTGTACGGAAATGTAAACTCTACACCTCGAAAAAAACCAATGACGGATTGCCACTTTCCCACCATTTTGTTTTTTTTTTTCTGTGGCCGGCCAGCTATTCAGCCTTCATATTTAACCGACTTCGAAAAGGAGGACGTTCTATGTTCGGCTAAATGTATGTTTTTTTTTATGTATGTTCACCGATATTACGGTCAATTGTGGACCGATTTTGAAAATTTTTTTTTTTGATTGATATGTTATGCTTCCAAGTTGGTCCCATAGAAATATTGTCATGATTTGATCATGAACTTCGAAGATATGGAACAGAACTCCTCATAGAATCATAGCAGAATTGTCGTAACAAGTAAAATTGTTTTGTTTATACGTGTAGTCGATGACTGACTGAAAGAAAAGGGGTATCGAACTGATCTGGTGATAAAGCCGGAACGTAAATTCATGTAATATAATCGTATTTGGGATTATTAGAATCGTTATGAGATGCACTCTGGCTATAAGGTAATTTATGTTTAGCTGAAGGGTAGGTACTTTTTAGTGGTGCTACCATAACTAAATAGTGAAAAATAAAAAACAAAAAAAAAATTTAAACCGACTTCTAAACGTACAAAATAACTTTAATTTCGGAAGCCGGTGTTAAATAACGAAGAGACAAGATTAAGTATCTATTATAGAAACACTGACTTCCGAAATTAAAGTTATTTTGTACTTTTTGACGTTGGTTAATTTTTTTTTGTAAAAAGTTTTTTGTTTTTATTGAAAAATTAGAGTTTTATTTGTAATTTATTAAAAATAACGTATTTCAAAGAAGCAATTGAAAAAATAAACCACTTAAAAATACGCATATAATTATGTATACAGTCCTGCAAGGTCGTTATTGTTTTACAAATAACCCTGTTCATCAGTAATAATCTATATATATAAAAATGACCCCCGTTTTCCGTTGTCACGACTTGGCATGAAAACGGCTTGACCGATTTGGCTGTTTTTTTTTTTTTTGTTGTGATTGTTATTGTGAGGAGAAGGTTCTTATGGAAAAAAAAATAGGGTAGTGTAGGGTAGAGTAGGGTAGAGTAGGGTAGAGTAGGGTAGAGTAGGGTAGAGTAGGGTAGAGTAGGGTAGAGTAGGGTAGGGTAGGGTAGAGTAGTAGGGTAGAGTAGGGTAGAGTAGGGTAGGGTAGGGTAGAGTAGGGTAGGGTAGAGTAGGGTAGGGTAGAGTAGGGTAGGGTAGTGTAGAGTAGGGTAGGGTAGGTCAGAGTAGGGTATAGTAGGGTGGAGTAGGGAAGAGCGGGAGCGAAGCCGAGCGGGCAAAAGCTAGTAAGTAATAAAACAATAACCAGCTCTATCGTGATTAGTCCGGGTTCCCTAGAACATTTTTTCCACTTGATTACTATCAAGCTAATTTTCCGTGAGTAGCTTAATTTTGATGAGACGCCCAACAATTTCCTATACAAATCTCTCGATTGTGGTAGCTAACAGAGATACCAAGGATACAATTTGTATGAGATGATGACTCTAAAAAATTATTACCAACAGGTTCTTTTATTGTTAAATCTCAAGATAATTATCTAATTGATTCGAAAACGTATTTGTCCTACAAAAATAATGGTTTGATAAAAGAGTCCCCCTCTTCCAACATGTATCGAAAACGAGGTCAAAAAAATTTATTGCTAACAAGCTGATTTTTTTTTGTTACTTAATTTATATTCATATAATTCAACAGTCATATTGTCCTACAAATTGCGCGGTACTTTATCCCAGTCCTACGCTTAAAAGTTGTTAAAACCAAGAGACCATTTTTCTTATTACTAACTGTAGGACAACAATATTACATAATAGGTTAGTGTGTTCTCTGCCCAAATGAAACAATGTCCTACAAAAAAACAGGTATGTATCACTAGTCCGACAAGAATTGTAATTTTTTCGTTTTCCTATTTGTAACAACAGTGAAAAAATCTTTTTTTTTTAATTTAGTCATTTATTTTTTTAGTATACAAAAGAAGTGTAAAAGATAAAACTTTTTACAAAAAAAGAATACACTGAAAAGTACAAAATACTACTACCGAAAATACTTTTCGGAAGTCGGTGTTTCTATAATAGTTTTGTCTCTCGTGATTTAATACCGACAGGAGACAACTCTATGGCGTCATAGATACTTTCTTCAAAAAAATAGTAATTTAGTCATTAATATTTGTTGTAGTTATTAAAACCCTTCAAGTTTTGAGCCTAATATTTTTTTCATAGCAACGAGTGACGACGCAACAAGTTTTGTTTAGTTTATGTAGGCTAATTAGATATAAGTTATATTATCAGTCATTCTCTTGCAAGCACCACCAATTTGATCACGTAATTATACTCAGTGCGAAGTAATCTCGTTTCTCTTTATTTATTTTACACAAATTCCAGTCAGTCCCGTACAATATTTCAGTCAAGTCTATTAAACGGTCTATTATTAGTTGTAAATTACGTACGTGGCTCAAAAAAAAAAAAACAGTTATTTGTTCCAAATTTAGAACTAGTACGATATCAATCATACAACCTTTACATTAAACAATCGTGTTTAAGGGGATGCAACTCGACATATATTTTCACTGTTTTTATACAACCGTTCCGCAATTATATTTTCATTACATCTTTTTGAAACACAATATCTTGTGGATATCTAAGCATCTACAGAAATCAAAACAAAAATTCATGCAAAACTAATCCAGTATAAACGTCTGAAAATCTGCTATTTTGCATTATAATAGGTAAGTGTGTTCTCTGCCCAAATGAAACAATGCCCTACAAAAAAAACAGGTATGTATCACCAGTCCGACAAGAATTGTAATTTTCCGTTTTCCTATTTACAAATAGAAATCGGAAAATTATGTATATATATAAACATAAGATATAGTGAAAAAATCTTTTTTTTTTTAATTAAATAACTTTAATTTCGTAAGTCGGTGTTTCTATTATAGTTTGTCTCTTCGTTATTTAAGGTGATGCATCTGGACACACATTTTTCATTAGATATTTTGGAAACGCAATATCCTGTGGATATTATCTAGGCTTCTACTGAAACCAATGTCTAAATTTGTGTAAAACTAATCCAGTAAAGGCTTCTGAAAATCTTTATAATTTGCCTAAAAATTAAAAAAGTAAAACTTGCAAATTTTATTAAGATTCTAAATGACGACCACTTTTATCAAAAACTTTTAATGGTTAAAAAAACAGTTATTTTCTGGAGCAAGTTTTGTGAAATATTCGAGTAAATCTCGGAATTACCGAATACTAACCGAGTTTTCAGGTGTTATTTCTCTTTTTTCACGTTGCCTTGTTTTCTAACAAAGCGTAAATTACGTTAGATGAAGTAACAAGCTTTTAAACCATGCTTAATGTTGACGATAGGCGAATGGAAAAGAAGCCTTTTAATGTAAAGGCCCATCCTTACTTTAATATTATAAAAGCGAAAGTGAGTATGTTTGTTTGTTTGTTACGTACTTCTTTACGCCTAAATGGCGATTGATGAATTTTGGTGCAGAGATAGTAGGGACTCTGAAGACGGACATAGACAATTTTTTACGGAAAAATTACAATTCTTTTCGGACTAGTGATGACTTGTTTTTTTGTAGGACATTAGAAAAATGGTCTCGAGGTTTTAACAACTTCTGAGCGTAGGACCGGGATAACGTCCCGCTCAATTTGTAGGACAATATGACTGTTGAATTATATGAGTATAAACTAAGTACCAAAAAAAAAATCAGCTGGTTAGTAATCATTTTTTTGACCTCGTTTTCGATACATGTTGGAAGAGGGGGACTCTTTTATCATACAATTATTTTTGTAGGACAAATACGTTTTCGAATCATTTAGATAATTATCTTGAGATTTAACAAAAAAAGAACCTGTTAGTAATAAATTTTTTTAGAGTCATTATCTCATACATATCTTACTACTTATATACCCTACCTACTTATCTCATACCTTGGTATCTCTGTTAGCTACCACAATCGAGAGTTTTGTATAGGAAATTGTTGGGCGTCTCATCAAAATTAAGCTACTCACGGAAAATTAGCTTGATAGTAACCAAGTGGAAAAAATGTTCTAGGGAACCCGTACTAGATCTCTACCTGTAAACATAATAAATGATAGTTTAAAAAAACGCGCTTTTATAGGAAATCAAACTAAAAAACAAAATAAAATTCAATAAATTTGGATTAAGAATAGTGTAAAAAGGAAATAAATGTATATTATTGTAAAAAAGCGTGGGATGCATGCATAGTGTCAATAGATATTAACATTTCATTGACAGATATTATGAGTAGAAGGATCAAACACTTTGATAATATCTTTAAATGCACCCCACGCTTTTTTACAATAATATACATTTATTTCCTTTTTACACTATTCTTAATCAAAATTTATTGAATTTTATTTTCTGTTTTTTAGTTTGATTTCCTATAAAAGCGTGTTTTTTTTAGTTTTTTAAAACTATTATTTATTTTTAATTTTTTAGTTCTAGTAGAAAGAAATATCCCGGCGAATCTAATTAGGATAATCGGATATTTTGTTCGGATTATTGCATTGTCATCGATCTTTGACAGGTGTGCTAAGTTTAAATTAAATCAGATCGTTCAAAGTAGGACAAAATCGAGCTCAAAGGGGCGGTTACAAACATACATACAAACACAGGTAAAACTAATAAAAGCGTGTTAAAAATAGCCAGTTTTAATAATCAGGCGTCGATTTTAACAAATAGTTTAATTGTTAATTAGTTATTTTTGTTTACTTTATTTTTGTTTTGCTGCTTTACTTTTATCGATAAAAAGTATCATTTGATAGAGTGGAACTAATGAAGATGACCAGAAATGGCCACCGGAACTTCACACTCACATAGATGTCATATCACAAAAGAGATAGTTAAGCAACTATAAAACTACTAACCATTTATCAGTACTTCCTATCCGATCAACTAAACCGATCAACTGGTTGATCAGAATGAAACTAGGTGAAGGATTTGTTTCCCATCTAATCAACTTTGAAACGGATCAACTGTTTTCTTTCTCAACGGTTCAACTTTTTAGTTGGTCCGATAGGAATATTTTACTTTATTTAAATTTTTTCTATCTGCTCAACTGTGGTGCTAAACTAAAATTGAATTTTGTTTAATATTTTAGTCACTTGTGAAATTTTTTATGAGTGGAAAAACACTATAGGTAAAAACACTTGTGAATTTTTTTATGAGTGGAAAAACACTATAGTTAAAAACACTTGTGAATTTTTTTGAGTGGAAAAACACTATAGTTAAAAACACTTGTGAATTTTTTTATGAGTGGAAAAATACTATAGGTAAAAACACTTGTGAAATTTTGTACGGATGGAAAAACACTATAGGCCAGTCAAAATCGACACCAAAAATCACAAAGTCGCAAGTATCTATATTTTTTTATATGTTGTTAGGTTCCTTGAAAGTAGTTTACACTCAAGTTTGCGACCCTGGAAACCCTGTGCTACTCGCTTGGTACTCGAAAAACTGCGAAATTTTTGCTTTTTTTTTCCAAAAATCTACCGAAAAAAAAGCGTTCATGTATAATTGCTGATAACGTAATAAAGCTAATTAATATACTATAATTTGAATTTAACTTCAGCACTCTAGGTCTATTAGTTGCAGAGATACAGCTTGTGCATTTTTTTTGAAAGGTGAAAATTTTGTGTTCGCGACATATTCAAAGACACGTAAGCTAATAGTCCTAAAGAAAAGTATGAGACAAGAATTAGGATGTAGGCTTCATAGTTTCTTCAAAAATAACAAAAATAGTAAAATATCGTGTTGCTTCGTTAGGCTAGATTTTTGGAAGAAACTAAAAAAAGTGCCAAAGTTTCGTAGTTTTTCGAGCACCATAGGAATAGCACAGGGCTTTCAGGGTTGTAAACTTGGGTGTAAACTACTATCAACGGATCTAACTACACACAAAAAAAAAATTGTAGTTTCATGCGCGTTTGCGGTGTTTCTGCTTTTTTGTGTCGATATTGACTGAACTACTATAGTTAAAAACACTTGTGATAATTTGGAAAATTTAATTTAAAATGATGGAGGAATGTGAAAAGAATGGCGGCAAAGATTTTCTACTTGAACATTTTCAATACACAAAAGTCTGGAAATATAAAAAAGGAGCATGGTACTTTAGGTGCATCAATTATAAGAAACTGAAATACAAAGGAAACATAACTATAAAAGTAAGTTTTTACAAGTGTTTTTACCTCGAGTGGTTTTCCACCCTTAAGAAATTTCACAAGTGTTTTTACCTCGAGTGGTTTTCCACCCTTAAGAAATTTCACAAGTGTTTTGCCACTCTAAAAAAAAAATCAGTTGATCGGACTGGAAGTACAGAAAAGTGATCCGATCGATTTCCATTCTGATCAACCAGTTGATCGGTTTAGTTGATCGGATAGGAAGTGCAAAGGTGATCCGATCGAGTTCCCTTCTGATCAACCAGTTGATCGGTTTAGTTGATCGGATAGGAAGTACTGCCATTTATCTATATCTATACTAATATTATAAAGAGGTAAAATTTGTAAGTTTGTAAGTTTGTATGTAGGGGGTAATCTCTGGAACTCATAATCCAATTCTAAAAATTTTTTAACTGGCAGAAAGCTACATTATTCCTGAGTGCTATAGGCTATAAATTGTTTCTATAGCATGTATATTAACCGAGCTATAACAACTTTTGTCTTGCAAGTCGGAAAAAAATACCTCATAAAACAGAATTATTTGCGTGCGCTGCCTAAACAGTTGCTTAAAATTAAAAACAATGTATGGCTACCTGGTTCGTCTTAATTATTTCTACAAAAAAGTCCGCGATACCATATCTCTATCTTTTATATTTTATCTTTTATACTTCTTTTATTGCATTAAAAACTATTTTTTTTTCGGCATACTTACGTTTGGTTGATTATTTGAGCAACAAAATATTAATTCTTATGACAATAAATTATTTCAGTATCACAAGAACATCATACAGATAAGATTTGCCATTTACAGTATATCAATTGGTCATACAGTTTCGGAGATAATATAAAATTACTAAAACGCAAAATGCCCCTAGCATAACTTTCATTGTGCAGACGTTTTACATATTTGCCCATAGATGGCGTTCTGCAATTACGTAATTTTTCGGAATCGCGGTGTTAAGACTTTCTGTGGATTGATGATCCTCTCGAATTATTATGCCCACGTTGTCGTTAGTTGGAGTTCTTCTGTCAGTCGCTTATTGATTTCGGTTGTTTCTTTCGTATGGTTGTTGTTGTTGATAGATACCTCATAATTGAAAATATCGTAATTTCGTTGTACGTTTGTTTTGTATGTTCGTAGTTTCGTACTTTGTTCTATCGTAATAATCGAAGTCTGTGCGCAGTTTGTTGAGAGCACACATGCATGCCTAAAAGGAAATCTCAAATGTCCCGGCAGACATCACAGACAAGAGCCGCTCGAGTACGCCTTACGGAAGAATCTGCCCCTGAAAATGAGCAGAGCCTCTCGAGAAATAGAGAGTATATTTCGCGAGCGCTCACAGCGCCTAGCTAGCCAAAATGTGAGGACGTCGCGGGCCCGTGCTAGAGAAACTAGCGCTGAACGTGCGCACCGTCTATCTGAGTTAAGGCAGCATGTCTCTGAGACAAGGGATAGGGAGACTAGCGCTGAGCGCTCGCAGCGGCTTGGTAGGCAAAATGTCATAACATCGCAGGCCCGAACTCGCGAATCTAGCGCTGAACGTGCGCAGCGTCTATCTCATTTAAGGCAGCATGTCTCTGAGACAAGGGATAGGGAGACTAGCGCTGAGCGCTCGCAGCGGCTGGGTAGGCAAAATGTCATAACATCGCAAGCCCGTGCTCGGGAATCTAGCGCTGAACGTGCGCAGCGTCTATCTGAGTTAAGGCAGCATGTCTCTGAGACAAGGGATAGGGAGACTAGCGCTGAGCGCTCGCAGCGGCTTGGTAGGCAAAATGTCATAACATCGCAGGCCCGTGCTCGGGAATCTAGCGCTGAACGTGCGCAGCGTCTATCTGAGTTAAAGCAGCATGTCTCTGAGACAAGGGATAGGGAGACTAGCGCTGAGCGCTCGCAGCGGCTGGGTAGGCAAAATGTCATAACATCGCAGGCCCGTGCTCGGGAATATAGCGCTGAACGTGCGCAGCGTCTATCTGAGTTAAAGCAGCATGTCTCTGAGACAAGGGATGGGAGACTAGCGCTGAGCGCTCGCAGCGGCTGGGTAGGAAAAATTTCATAACATCGCAGGCTCGTGCTTGGGAATCTAGCGCTGAACGTGCGCAGCGTATATCAATTAAGGCAGCATGTCTCTGAAACAAGGGATAGGGAGACTAGCGCTGACCGCTCGCCGCGGCTCACTAGGCAAAATGCCATAACATCGCAGGCCCGTGCTCAGGAATCTAGCGCTGAACGTGCGCAGCGTCTATCTCATTTAAGGCAGCATGTCTCTGAAACAAGGGATAAGGAGACTAGCGCTGAGCGCTCGCAGCGGCTCCCTAGGCAAAATGCTATAACATCGCAGGCCCGTGCTCAGGAATCTAGCGCTGAACGTGCGCAGCGTCTAATCGAGTGTAATCTTATTTTAAAACAAGAAATTTTCCGCGGACGAAGTCGCGGGCAGAAGCTAGTTATTTATAAATGGTTTTGATTAGTTTTCTTGAAAAAACAATTTTGGTGTTAAATCACTGCTTCTATACTATTTACGGGAAGCCCTTTCAAATGATACCAAACACGACGTACTGATCTTATTTTTTTTTAAACCTAAAGCTTATTGTCCACTAGAGGGCGCCACATTGAATTTTAATGATATTTTTTTAATAAGTACTAGTAAAGCCCTTTCAAATAATGTAAAACGCGGTGTATTTATCTTAAAAAAAAAAATTAATACTTACATGATTTTGTCCGCTAGAGGGCGTTACTATATATATGAGTAATATGTATTTTGGAAGTGTACAAGTGAAGCCCATTCAAATTATACCAAACATGGCGTATTTATCTCTATTTTTATTTTTAACTCATTACTTTTTGTCTGCTAGAGGTCGTCATATCGATTTGTGGCACGTCACGTAACCAATGTTCAGCGGACAATTAAGACGTTTCTAACACTACCTCATAATGTCGATTTCCGATAAGTAAATTAGGAGCTATGAGGGAACAGATATACATACATACGTACAAACATACATACATGGCCTGTCAAAACCATAACCCTTCTTTGACTTTGCCGTAGTCGGCTAAAAATAGTACTATTGAACAGATCTGATGGTGATGATAAACCTGAAAGGTAGGCACCGGAACTCCGTAATTATTCAATGTATCCAGCCTTGTTTGAGCTAATTATAATTGTCCTGAGATGCATTTTGGCTATAAGGTACAATCGAACTGACCTGATGATGGTGTCGGAAGGTAGACACGGGAGCTTCGTAATAAAACAATGTATCCTAGCAGTGCTTTGGCATAAATACTGCTTACCATCAGGTAAGATCGTTGTCAAGCTCTAGTTTATATCAATATGTAATTAAGGTATGTTGGTACTCTAACTATATGTGTATCACAACTAAAAAGTTTGAAACAAAAAATCAAAAAAAAAAACTTCACTACTTCAGTCAAGCACTTATTTATATCAATTAACACTTAAGGACTGGCGCCTTAATTTGTTACAACCATACTCGCTACTGGGTGTGCTGGACCCAGTATAATATCGTATGTTTTTTTCAAAAATACTGAACAAAAGTGAAAACTACTTTATTACAGAAATAATATGATAACAAACATAAGTCAAGAATAAAACAACTACTTATATTTATTGCATTTTCATAAAGAATAAGTAATTACAGAAATTAAAGGGTTTTTGGCATACTTGTATGACAAGAATATTGTGAAAGCTTCTGTAATTAATTATTTTAACCATTACCTTCTATATTTTCTTATACTACTATAATGTTTCTACTTAGACAAATTAACAATTAAAGGCCGATAATTATAGTACCTATTTAAAAATAATAACATTTCAAAATTTTTCAGACTCTTTCTAGATGTAGTTAAGTTATAAAAATTTAAACAAACGTGTTTTATGTGTTTTCCACAAGCGAAAAATTCAATACAGCTATTTGGCTATATCTCATTTTACGGAAGCAAAAATTAGTTTTCGATCTTTTTTCGAGTTACAAAGACCGATCAATACATTTTTTCTATTTTGTAAGGTCTTAAGGGCCTATTGGTAAACATTTTCTAGGAAATAAACCAAAAACAGGTTAATAAATACTAACAAAATGATGAAAAAACACTAACGTATTTAGTCCCTACCGGGTCCTACGGACCCAGTCACAACTCTTTACGCCTGTAGCAACGCACACGCAGAGTGCCAACTGACGAGTACGATTGCCACTCGCAGTGCTACACTGAGGTATTCCACGAAGCGCACCCAAACGAAGCACACCCAGACGAAGCGCACCTAAAGTATTCAAATAAAAATTATAATAATTAATTTCCTATTCCACGAAGCGCACCTACGAATATCTCTCGCATAGTGCGGGGACTAAGAAATAAAAAGGTCGACAGTTGAACATATTTATTATTTCAAAGACTAACTCAAACTAACATCATTCAGTTTCATTATATCTACTAATGTGCCTTCTTGCTGATTGACCATCGTGGGATCTGGAGGCAACTATGCACGATATGCGCGTGGAGATGCAACGTCGGGGTGAAAGTCCTCTGCCGCGACAGCTCACGGCATGGCGGAAAGAGCTATGGCGGGATCTTTTTTTTTTTTTTTAATTGATATAAACTAGAGCTTGACTGCGATCCCACCTGATAGTAAGCAGTGATGCAATCGTTGATGGTGAGGCGCTCTAGTTTATTAAGAGCCTATTCACTCTTGCCTTGAAGACACCTAAATTATAATCGGACGGGAAGACCGTAGCTGGCAAACTGTTCCAGTCCCTCGATGTACGTGGTATAAACGTCGATGCGAAACGTTTGGTCCGGACCGTAGAGGTCTCAACAACATAAGGGTGGATACTCGCCGTTCGTCGTCGTTGTAGAAGTGAGAAGGTGGAATCAATTCATGTAAATTCCTGCGCACACTCTTCAAAATGCATCCTGTAAAACACCGATAGGCTGGCTACCCTTCGCCTGAGCTCAAGACTTTGTAGATTGAACTCAACCAGATCTGGATCACCAATTAGTCTCTTCGCACGCCTTTCCACCGAGTCCAAAGTAGCTAGGTGGCATTTTGCAGCACCAGCCCATATGTGGCTGCAGTACTCCACACACGAACGAACCTGTGCTTTGTATAGCGTTAAAAGCTGTCCTGGTGTAAAGTACCGCCGGACCTTTGCAAGGACCTTTGCATCTCATGGTGAAATGGCGTCAGCGACTATAGCAACCCAGTGCTGGGCACGCCACAATTATGGCGGTAAGTTCTTTGAAGCGTGGCTAGAAATACCTCACGGCGCCCTTACCTTCCGTATGACGCAGGTCCTCTCCGGACAAGGCACGTTTGGGAGGTTCCTGCACCGCCACTGTGCGGAACGCCCAGAGGACATGGTGTGCCCTGCTTGGGCGGAGCATCGCCGTGCCCTCGTGGGGGAGATCGGCGGCGGAGACCTCTCGCGCCGCCGCTGCCAGGATTCCGATCCTGATTTCCAGCCACCGTAGACGCGGGCTTGCGGACGGTGAGCCATAAGTAGCTCGCTAGCTATGGTACCTATACGTACCGTCCGGTACCTGTCAGAACCGAGCCCAAGACGTAGACGGCGCGCACTGTTCATGCGCGTCTCAAGGAGTTGCCAGCAACAGCAGGGGTCCAGCTTGGTCGAAGCCTACTGGGGCCAGGGTTATCCGAAAGGGAGGTCGAGCCCCAGTATGAAGGCTAGAAGGAACGGGGTGGGTTTTTAGTCATTAAGAGTCTGACACTATCTCCCGCTCCGCCCAAGAGCGGGGGTTGTAATTGGAAAAAAAATATAATAGTTTGACACAATATTTGTCATTTTTATAATCTTACTATTTAAAATCACAGATTATTTCATTATTATAATGAAACTGAAAGATGTTAGTTATTTAAGTTGCTCTTTTAAATAAGTAATAAATATTTTCTTCTATCGACCTTTTTATTTCTTAGTCCCCGCACTATGCGAGAGATATTCGTAGGTGCGCTTCGTAGAATAGGAAATTAATTATTTTAAATTTTTATTCGAAGCGCACCTACGGGTGCGCTTAGTGGAATACTTTAGGTGCGCTTCGTCTGGGTGTGCTTCGTTTGGGTGCGCTTCGTGGAATACCTCGCTACATTGTCTTTGAAAGGTATTAAGAACGGCAACATCGTAAACGTCAAATCTTAAAAGTTATTACACATGCAAGCTAAATACTTCGTTGTGATACTAGACCAGCATCTGACCTTCACTGGCTACATAAAACAAGCTCGTTCATGTGTCGCTTTCGCCCAAAGTATTAGTAGACTGGAGCCTACTGGTGTCTTGGACGACATCTTGAACAACCTCAGCAAATTGTCTTTCAAGTACAAATTGAGCATTCTCACGGCGGTATCCCTACGATCGTAATATACGCTGGGCCTGTCTTTACACATGTAAACCCGTAAATTTCATGGGATGCAATAAATAGGTCCAAAACCTCCATATTATATCTGAAATAAGAATTTATATTAAGAGCGGCTAACCCGAGGTTCAGTTTCATACAACCATTGTCGACCGCATCCTCTTTCCATCAGGTGAGATAGCGCGGATAGTGGTCAAGCGCGAACCTATAAACAATAAAAAAAAATCGCTCTTACGGGATTATGATGTTATTACATATTTTTCTCCAGATTCTTTGAATACAATCTCTTGTGGATATTATCTGAGGCTTCTATAGAAATCAAAACATAAATTCCTGTAAAACTAATCCAGTAAAGACGTCTGAAAATTTGCTATTTTACTTGAACTTTGGCCCTCTATATTGTACTCATATATTAAAAATGTAAAAAAGTTCGTCCATAGAAGCCTTGCCAATTTAATTGAGAATACAATTTCTGAATCCTCAAAAACTTTTTAGGGAAACACTTGTTTCCTGGAACAAGTTTTGTGAAATATTCGAGTAAATCACGGCGAATGCTAACTGGGTTATCAGGCGTTCTCTCTTTTTTCGCGTTGCCTTTTCATTATTGGCGTTGCATTGCGTTAGGTCGCTTTTAAGTTAAAGATATTTTGATTGTTTAGTCTTTTTTTTTAGTAATTACGGCTCATTCCCTCTCCTAGAGAGGAGGCCTGAGTCACAGCAGTGGGAACATTAAAAAGGCTATCATCAGCCTTTTTAATGAACATTAAGGAACATTAAAAAGGCTGATGATGGTGATACTTCATCTTCATCGGTAATTGAATAAAGTATTGAAAAATAATTAAATAAACATAGTTTTAAATCGACGCCTGAAAAATAAAACTGGCATTTTTTATAAGTTTGCCACTAAGGATGACGATCAAAACCGGTTATTATTTTATTACTTACTAGCTTTTATCCGCGGCTTCGCCCGCGTTTATTAATATACTTTAATTCATCTCCCCTTTTCTTCCTTCCCTCTATCTCCCCTTTTCTCACTTTTTTTTTAATTAGCCTATGTCCAGCTCTAGGGTCCAAATATCTCTGTACCAAAATTCATCAAAATCGGTTTTGCCATTTAGGTGTGAAGACGTGTTTGTTAAACAAACAAACTCACTTTCGCTTTTATAATATTAGTAAGAGTTATTTATTATCGATAATTTGAGATTAATTTCTTTTCCGCCGGAGCTGGTTTTTATTTTTCTCTAGAGTCAAAGCCTTTCTGATAAATAAATATATAGGTATTTACTTGCAAGAAAAAAAAAAACAACTGTATAACCTCTTAACATCCAAGACAAAGTTGTATCTTATAAGCCAAGTCAGTAGTGTTTGTTGTTACTCTCTGTATTGGTTCTGTTGTTATTGTTTAGTCAGTACTGTAATAGCCAATTCTCTCCTCTCCGAAGTCCTCCTTAGAACTCTTCTTCCTTCTAGCGTCAACCTTATTATAATTTCAAACATTAATTACCTTGTGACCATGATCATTACACACTACACTACATTATGAAACTGTAATCAATTAAATAAAATCGAGTAGTGAAGTGTTGTTATATTTACTCCAGTTAGTATGACTTTCTGAAAGGATTAAGGAGGCGATTGAGCGGAACGAGGGCTCTAAAGTTTTAGCACGAGATCTGTCTATAGGACAAAGCCAGCTAACAAAACTGAAGACCGACGATGGCAGAGTCATTTCCGCCAAATCGGAGCTTTTGGGAGAGATCGAGACCTTTTATGGGCAGTTATACACATCTATCACTAAACCCGCTGCAAATCTAGCAAATGATCCAAGAGCTAGATTGACTCGACACTATACCGAAGACATCCCGGACGTCAGCCTGTACGAGATTAGGATGGCTCTGAAGCAGCTGAAAAACAACAAGGCGTCGGGTGAGGACGGAATTACAGCCGAACTCTTGAAGGCGGGTGGAAAACCGGTCCTTAAGGCCCTTCAGAAGCTATTCAATTCCGTCATCCTCGAGGGAAAAACGCCATATGCATGGAGCAGAGGTGTGGTGGTGCTCTTCTTTAGGAAGGGCGGCAATGCCCTGCTTAAGAATTACAGACCCATCTCACTTCTGAATCATGTCTATAAGCTGTTTTCCAGAGTCATCACGAACCGTCTTTCGCGCAGGTTCGACGACTTCCAACTTCCCGAACAAGCCGGATTCCGAAAAGGCTTTAGTACCGTAGACCACATACATACGCTGCGGCAGATTATACAGAAGACTGAGGAGTATAATCAGCCTCTCTGCTTAGCCTTTGTGGCCTACGAGAATGCCTTTCATTCGATCGAGACCTGGGCTGTACTGCAGTCTCTCCAACGGTGCCAGATTGACTATCGGTACATCGAAGTTTTGAAGTGTTTATACAAAAACGCCACCATGTCAGTCCGACTCCAAGATCAAACATCGAAACCTATCCTTTTGCAGCGAGGTGTGAGGCAGAAGACGTTATTTCTCCTAAACTCTTCACGGCTGCAATGGAGGATGTCTTCAAGGTTTTGGAGTGGAGAGGACTAGGCATTAATGTCAATGGCGAGTACATCACTCACCTTCGGTTTGCCGACGACATAGTAGTCATGGCTGAGACTACGGAAGAACTCAGTACAATGCTCGGTGACCTCAGTAGAGCTTCCGAAAGAGTGGGTCTTAAAATAAACATGGACAAAACCAAAGTTATGGTTAACATCCATGTAGTACCCACTCCTATTAAGATCGGAGACTCTACACTCGAAGTTGTGGACGATTAAGTTTACCCAGGACAGACGGTCCAATTGGGTAGGTCTAATTTTGAGAAAGAGGTCAATCGTCTAATATACCACGGTGTCTCAAGACGAAAGTTTATGACCAGTGATGACTTATGGCTCCGAGACGTGGTCGCTTACAATGGGCCTTATAAGAAGACTCAAAGTCACCCAAAGGGCGATGGAAAGGGCTATGCTCGGAGTTTCCCTGCGTGATCGCATCAGAAATGAAGATATCCGCAGGAGAACCAAGGTTGCCGACGTAGCTCGAAGGGTCGCCAAACTTAAGTGACAATGGGCAGGGCACATTGCACGCAGAACAGATGGTCGATGGGGACGAAAGGTTCTGGAGTGGCGACCTTGTACCGGAAGACGCAGCGTTGGAAGGCCTCCAACAAGGTGGACCGACGACCTGGTCAGGGTCGCGGGAATCCGATGGATGCGTGACGCACAGGACCGGTCGTTGTGGCGATGCTTGGGGAGGCCTATGTCCAGCAGTGGACGTCTTTCGGCTGATATGATGATGATGAGTATGACTTTCTTTGTATACAAAAACTTAATTTAAATAACATGTTTATTGCCTCCATTAACATGATCATATTTACAAGTATTTGAAGCCTCTTTTTAAGCAAAACAGTGCCTGCAATTATGTTATTAAATAAATTAACTAATTAATTTATTTGTTAAAATAATAATAAAAAGTTTGTTTTCCTAAAAAAACTACATTTATATTAAAAAAAGAGATTTCGCGCTTCCATATGGAACCGTACTTATACTAACTGTAAGTGTAATAAGCTTGCGCACATTATAGGCCCTAAAATATTTACAAAATACCGTCATCGGTTACCTCGGCTACAACGAGATCTAGTTTTAAAGCCAAACTTAAATGCTGGCTCAATCAGAAAGCGTTACATTCTATTGAAGAGATGATAGACAATAAAATAACTTTTAGTCGAGTTCTTTAAGTCGAGAGTGAATAGGTTTCTTCTAGGTAAGCGCGTTCCATCGTCGACCGCATCGTCGCTTTCCATCAGGTGAGATAGCGGAACCTATCAATAATAAAAAAAAAAACTTTTATCATAATAATCAATTACAATCAATTATAGTGATAATGTTTTTTTTAATCAATTTTCATATTTAATTTTTAAAGATAAATTTATTATTATTTATTTAAGCTCAATGAGATGAAAAAAAAATGTTGTAATTTAATGTTATTGATTGATTATTTTATTGATTAACTGTAGCAAAATTTTACACAACTAAGTACATATTTCATTTAGTTTAAACATGTTGTGACTTGTAAATGTACTTTTTAACAATAAATTTGTTAATCGTTAAGTTACGAAAAATACATTACAAACGAAATAATAATAAAATGTGTTAATATTAATACATTATTTAGTATGGTGAAATTAATCTTTATCAGATATTTATTGGGACCATCCCAATGCACTCCTGAAGGCAATATTGTTGGTACTTTTAAAATAACGTGTTTATCGATTGTTGGTGTGCAATAATGGGTGTGCACTGAGCAGGGTGATTGTTTTTTGTTACAGTTGAGGTGACGAGAGAGCAATGCGAAGTTCGAACTTCGCATGGACGGCATCAGTACGTTGACGCGACCCCAGGACCGGTCTCCAGTGCAGCGGCAGATCGCCACCACCAGTCGGAACTGAAAGCGCCCTACGACATGCACATGACTGGTAATTTTTGTTAAATCTTTTTTGTTGACACTGAAGTAATTATATTATCATACCTAAATATTTTAGTGTGTCCAAAGCTATCTCAAAGATTTCGCATACCCTCAACATATATAATTAAATCACGCATCTGTCATAAATTACCCCCAAATACATTCTATATTCATCGCTTATTGTAAACTTGCATGTTATTCTTCAACAACAATATTTAATTCAACAAAAACATTTCAAAGTTAAACAATTCCATTCAATATTAAAGGTTATTTAATGTGCCCACTGTAGCAATATGATTAATGTCTAGAAATAAATCAGTTTAATACATGTCTGAATTACAACGTAACCTATTGAATTAGGCTTAAAGAGAAGTAGGAATGCACTCTTATAATACTGGTGTTTATGCCGTTTAGGACGAGACAAGAGATCAAGTTCCAGATCGGGAAGGCGGGAAGTTGAAAAATCTAGTAAAAGAACGAATAGTGCCTCTGAAAGGTACTGGAATAGCAGTAGAGATGAAGAAGTGCATGATCGAACTAGACCAAAACATTCGGCGACTCCACATGACGGCAAAGGTGAAACATTTGTTTAATTATGTGGCATATTTTATTTGCAAAACTTAATGTTATTAATAGTATTTTTTGTCATTAGATGGACAGTCATTACAAGACATGGACATCTCTCCAGATAGGAGTACGCCCCTCTCTGAGAATTCGTATGGTGCAAGAGAAGCAAGTGCTGCCATACGGAATAACTCAGAGAATAATGCAGTTCCGCCTGTTGTTGTACTCGACAACTCGAATCAACCGGTATGTTCTACTTAGCTTGTGTTTTGACTGAATTTATTTAGTTCCTATAGTTGTTGGTTATAATTATTATTTGTCTAATGTTACAGAGTGGGTCGTTACTGGCAGCGGCGTTACCGCGAATCGTGGCAGTTCAGCCGCCGGTGACGATACCGCCTCCCAACAATAACGGCGCGACGGCATCGCCCATCTGCGACGAGAACCGTAGCGGCTCCGGGACGCCGCACCGCGACCCGGGACCGCCTACGCCGACGCACTCAGAGAACACAGACCCGCACGCACCACCACTACACTTAGATACAGCGTTACCTAGAAAAAGTAAGTTCTTGGGAGCTATTTTTTGTGACACTAGGAAATACACTGGATGCTTATCCAGTTCTGGATTGCGCCAGCACGAGGTTTGCGGCTATCATCATCATCACCATCATAATCATTTCAGCCGAAAGACGTCCACTGTTGGATATAGTGCCCCAAGTGTCGCCATAGCGAGCGGTCCTGTGCATCTCGTATCCATCGGATTCCCGCGACCCTCACCAGGTCATCGGGCCACTTTCTGGGGGGAACTTTTACAACGCTGCGTTTTCCGGTACGTGGTCTCGCCACTTCTTTCATCCCCATCGACCATCTGTTCTGCGAACAATGTGCCCTGCCTACTGCCACTTAAGTTTGAAGATTCGTCATCCGTACATTACTTCTTAATGTATTTGCGGTAGTTATTCGTCGATAATAATTTCGTTCATATTTACACAGACGAAACGTTGGTTTTCCCCGAAGAGGTCACCAAGTGCAGCTAGAATACGGAAGCTATAGAGCTTCACAGACGCGGGGTAGAGCATGAGTCCATACTTCCCTTTTATTCTGTTACGTGATTTTTGATACGATAATAAGTGGCACACTTTTACTGCCTAACCAACTTATGTTCCATTGCCCTTTGCCCTTTGCGGCCATGCCGGGTAACTATTTCAAACAATCCCGCAGCCCTAGCAGGCATCAGTCCTAAGTCTTGCAGTGCTGACAGCTCATTAAGGCGCGAGTGGAACACAACGCTCCAGTGATGCCCGAGGCGTCTCCGGCGGGTGCCGGGAGGCGTGAGATTTATAATATGCCTCACGCTTTCCGCTACTTCTTTACTGCATCGCAGAAGGAGATGAATACTTCTTATTCCCTATTGCTCCGTACCATAAAAATAATAATAAAAAATTGATTTTACCAAATTACGGTAAACTAGGTCAAAAAGTTAATTATTGTGATATTTAAGTGTTACAGTTAATACCTAAGCTAAGATAAATTAATTTCTTGTAGTTATAAGCATCAGCACCCACCCTCATATAATCAAAACCAATTGATGCAAAAATTAAGACTAAGAAAAAGTAAATAGATAACGGCATGAGTGGCATGTGTGTATTTATATAAGTAACTTCTTCGCGCTCAAGCAGTTGAATAGATTTGGATGAACACTGGCACAAGGAAGGCCACGTCCCGGAGTAGCATATAGAATTACATTCAGTCACTCTGGCGTTACAGTAACGCTTGCACTTTTGTATTCTCTCTTGTAGGGGCTTTGTTTATTTATGTGCACTGATATGTTGCATTATCCATTCCTACAATACAATTCGGTTGTAGATTTGGCACTATGGATGAAGTTTGCAGAATTCATATCGACATAATAGTCACTTGATTATGATTTAAGCACATAGTAGCAGTCCATTTTCAACTAACTCTGTTTACTTTCCAGGTACCGCTGGGGTCCACATTTGTAGGGAAATTTTATTGTTATGGTCACCCAAAAAATTATTTGACAAACGGGTCTAATTTTGGAAAATGGTTCCGTAGGCCCGAAATTTTCTCATTCCTCTTAACAAGCACGTTTGACTTTCAAGATAATATACCTGCCAGCACTTTTAATCACTTGCGGTATAATGATGATTACTATTTACTTTGGAAACGATTAAAAACAGCACGACACATCCTCCTTGCACATGTCATAAACGTCATAAGGTCGGCAAATAGTTTGGATTTCAGCCATACGCAAACTAACGTGAAATTTTGCAGTTACCTTTTATGACGTAGGCACGCATTAAGAGAGGATTTTCCAAAATGTACCCCGTAGGCGAAGGAAACGGGGGCTTTCACGCGGGCGAAGCCACTGGCAGAAGCTAGTGATTAATAAAATATGTTCATTATTAGTTTTTCCAAAAGACCTTAAAAAAAACTGCTTCGGGAGTGTCATAAAATTGTTTGTGTTAATAAAAATGGCATGGCATAACCTAAATAAAAAGAAAAAACAAAATTAAAGCGAAGAAAGTCGGGGGCACTTAGTACGAAATATGTAAACCTAAAAAAAAAAAAATGTTAATGAAATACATTTGCGTTTCAGTGGAATGCCTAGGAAGTTATTCGCAAGTTGTGGGCGGGACTCTCCACCACGCGCCTCCGATGCTGACGCCATCGCTCGTGAACTACGTGCGATCAGACCTGACGTCTCATGTGGCTGGCTGGCCTGCAGACATCCTAGAAAAGCAGGTAACTTGAAATTATTCCAGGCTTAGTGGTCGCGCAAGATGACCTGGCCGAAATAACTTTACTTGATTACAGAAAAGGTCCTGATGCCCGTCTTCCGTGGGGGTTGTCTAATCCGTTGCTGTTTTTGGCTACTTCTTAACAGGAGGTAGAGGCAGGTTGTGATTCCAGCACGACAAACATCGCCTGGACTTATCCATTAGACTTATCCAGTGCATGTTTTCCAGCGAAATTTTCAATGGACACAACGAGACGACGAACGTCGTGCCAGTGAAGGCAGACAAAATGTAAAATGTCTTACCAAACATCCGAGGCAAAGTTTATATCACATAATATGTTATTTTTCTCTTATTAATGTCTATCTAGGAAGTGGAGATCTACGCAGTGGACGCAGGGTGTTGGGCCAACGAATTTGAGATGACTAAGAGGATGATGTTGATCTTTCTTTCTGTTGTGCCAGGCAAATAAGTTCACTGAGGAAGCTTATCAACTGGGATGTTTGCAGTGCACGCGGGTATCCGCTGAGCTCAAGTGCTCTCGGTCACTTGTCCGCCACACAGAAATAAGGGCCACGTTACAGGAACAAAAGTAAGTACCCGTTCACATGATTTGGAGCAGAGAGATGACAACAGCGACCGGCACAAACAAGCCTCGGCATCATTACATTATCCGCAAAGCAACATCGTTGTCTATGAATAAAGGTTAAAGCTAAATCAGCATTCAGCAGTACTGGCAGATAAAGTATTTATATACTTCGACAAGCTGTTCTTAATCGTCACCTTATATACAGCTTTCTTCTGTTTTTATTGAGGGTGTTTTAAAATGAGGTTCACCAGTTGGCAGCATTGAGGCGTCAGGTCCCTGGCCATCTGTGAAAACGCTTATGATGACATTGCAATGATGGGGCCACAGTAACGAGAAATGCCATTAATTATTGCGATAGTGGACGTTAACCGTAGGTGTAGCCACGACTTAACGCGATAATTTGACAACGACATCAACATTGCCATTTGGCGTTAGGCGATAGCTCAAGTGGCGATACATCAAAGAGATTAACGCGAGAATTAATGCGATAAAGCGGCCACACTACATAAGTGTCACTGTGAGTCGTGAGCGCGACGGGATAGCACGTATTTGAAATACGTACTTTGGCCATGGAGTGGAGTATCGAGAAAGTAATTGCGTTTCCCGAGATTCTGCAAACAGAACCATGTTTGTGGGATCCGAAACTCAAGTTTCAAGAATCATGTAATCTTTTACAACAATTTTAATAGAAAGACGAATAATGTAATCTTTTACAACAATTATTGTAAAAATGAAAAAGAAGAAGGAAAGGGTTATTATAGAATCCATTTAATCATCTGTCAACGTTAATCTTGCTTCAATTATAGCAAAATTACCGCCATTTTTATCGCCAATCTTGGGCATTCACGTTGACATTTCATGTGTAGCCACACACTTTAGCGCGTTAAAAATTATCGCGCTAGGGCCGCTAGTGTTGCCCCAGCATAAGACGTCATCGTTAAACGTTAGACGTCAACGTCATGTGTACAGTGCGTTTCACTTAAGAAGTTACATTGCTGTCATGTTGGTAGTATTGAAAATAATGTTGCCATATTTTTAGCAATTAAATTACTTGATATGAGAGAGATTAACTGATACTTCGTTACTTTAACAATTGCCTTTTTTATTGTTAGGTACTATTTTTGTATAAAGTATAGGGCGCTGGGCTCCATTCCGATTGTCTTAGAATTCTTTCAAATAACGGAAACGCCACGCCACAGTATCGTTCCTTTCTATTAACAACTTCCTTTGAGACCTACTTTTTTAAAATAAAATCTCATTCCTCTCATAATTTTCCAAAAAGTGTTGCAGCTACCGTTAAAATCGATTTCGTTTCACATTTCGGGGAACAATTTTGGTAGAGTAGGCAACTCTTATCTTTTTTCCCTTCTTTTTGTGTAGACAGACAGGGGAGCCAACATTACGCCGATGTATCTTCTTAAGTGAAACGCACTGTACGTTTTCAAAGAAAAGATCTGACGGCTAAGGCCGGGACGCCACCAAAGCGGAGACGAGACGAGCGGAGAGATGTTTTTAAAAAACCAATAGAATTGTGTTATTGATACATCTCCTCTCGCTTGTGGCTCGTGGAGATCGCTGTGCGGAGATGTGTAATATTTGTATGGCGTGATGGACAAGGAGATGTGAGCTGTGCCCAGACGACGCACGGCAAACGACGAAAGCGCTCTCGATTTGGTGGAGTCCCCCGAGCTGAAGAACATCTCTTTTCGCACAGCACACCGCACACATCTCTGCTTTGGTGGAGTCTCGGCCTAAGTGGTGCCAGCTGGTGGTGTGAATTTTCAAAAACACCCTCATTAACCTCGAATTTTAAAATTTGTTGGTGCAGAATTATTGTGTCAAGCTTCTGTATATTATGAACTGTTACAAATATCTTTATTGCGGCATGTATTTACTTTAAATAAGTTTCGAGTATCAGCACGTAATCTGTCAAGAGTCCCTACGCAGATCTATGGAAGAGCGACGAGTGCGAGACACATGGTGACAACACAATCACATTAATTGTAATACCTATAAACCGCAGCAAGCGAAAGCGTAACACTGCATGTTTTATATGTTCCCACTTTATATTAGAATATGAGAAGCGTACGAGCCAAAGCGTAGCATGTTATCGTGTCTTCTCGAACCGTTATTTTGACTGACGAGTATTTAAAATGCCCACAGAATCATGTACCTGCGACAGCAGATCTCACGGCTAGAGGAGCTCAAGTCGCAGAACTCGTTCATGTCGGAGGACTAGGGCACGTGGCGGGGTAGCCGCCCCCCTCCGCCGCCCCGCTCGCGCGCCCTGCACCGCCGCCTCGCCCGCGCGCTGCATTTCCCGCCCTCCCGGGGGAACTTTCACATGTCAATGCTAAACATTGTTCATTCCGTTCACTTTCTATGTAATTTAGATCGAATGTTTACTCTTGTGTTGTGTGATTTGATGTTGTTAAACTATAAGCAATAACTTGAGATTTTTCAATTTGCATGTAATTCGGATATTTCAATCGAGGTTCAAAATTTATCGGCTTCAATTAATTTGTATCGAGATGTTGAGTAATCAATATAATTATGTAATTGTAATACAAAGGAAGTATGTTTTGATGAAACTATTGTTTATGTAGATAGGTTAAGTAGGTATGATTGGACACTCGACGCAGCGCGCGTCTAGGAAAGCTGAGATCATATTATAATTAATTATTTTCTTTCTGCCCATAAATTTAACCAACAACACTTATTTTCAAAAATAGATTATCAAGTTTTTCTTCAATAACGAAAAAATTTAATACAAATAAAATAATTAATAGTGTATTTTTATATTATCCGTTGGTTCGTTCTTAGATTTTAACGATTATTTGTCAATGTAAGGGTACTACAGTCTTTTGTAATGTGTTTACTGTAAAAATTAAATTATTGAATAATGTATTTGGTAGCGAATGATTTCAATAGTTAATACGCATTGTCATTACATAAGATGTCGCAGTTAGTGGCTATCCAGCGAACCAGTCGGTTACGTCCTCGTCGCTCGCGCAGTGTCCACATGGCGCCCGTCGTCGCGCGGGACTTGTAGCGAATAGCAATTATTCTGTTCAGTTTTTAATTACACATGTTACAAGAACCAAGTATTTTTAGTAATATTACCAAACTTACTTTCAAGCTGTTGATGTTAAAGTGGCTTGATTGGAAAATTTTAAAAACTTAAATAATTATAGTAGGAAAAATGACATTTGTTTTTTTGTCATTTTTTTTTTGTTTTTGTTATTTGAAAGTGCAACACAGCGAAGTGAAGAGATAAATAAATATTTATTCATTTCCATGAGTACCATAGTAAATCATTATTTAGGTAAAACAAACTCCGGTCTAGGTCTTTTTATTTTTCTAATATTATAGGGCTAATTATATTTAGCCTTGTTTATAAAACTGTAACCATATGTTTAGTTTGAAAGATTTAAGAATTTGTTAATCAGTGTTCGAACTAATCATGCGGCTATTTTTTTTATAAATAAGGCACATTGTTTGAACTGATGAAAGTAAAACACCTTGACATGTAATAAATTAATAAATCAAAGGAAATACTACTGTGATATTCATTATTTCACACGTATTAATAAAAGTTGGCAAGTATAAAAGGCCTGTGTGGAGCTGTAATTAGGTGCACTCTGTTTATAAATCACTTAATTTATACTTTTAGGGCTTCTTAAATCAGGTCTCTTACAAATTTTAATAGGAACCCGAAGCGTCGTACTTCAACCGTCGTCTTTTACTGTATTTTAGTGTTAAATAGGGACCTGTCAAATCGCCCGCCGTAAACTTAGGATAATAATTGAAGTTAATATATTAAGCGACCCTGAAACGTCGCCTCCACGCAGGACTTGTTTAGAATAAAAATTCTTTTCACACTCTGTCCGAGCTTGCGCAGGCATCAGGCATTCAATCGTCCCGCGTTTTTGAGAAACCCGTATTGAAGGGACGAACGGATCGCGGAACGCTTGACCGCCAGTCTATGTAAGCCAACTATACATTGTGACGTTTTTTTCACATAGAAGTATGACAATTAAACCGGAATAAATAAATCAGTTTCTGATAACTATGTGTATTAATTGCTTTGTTTCCAATACATGAATCCTTATAGAAGGCTGAACTTACCAAATGAATTAGATTTGTATTCGAGTAGTTCTTGGCAACAGCCGAGTAAATACATTCCCTTGTTTTATACTATTCGTATTGTAAATAACTGTCGCAACAAACCTCAATTAACAAATCACCATACTAAAATGATTACAACGAAAATAAAATAATTAATTAAAGAGCATCTCTCGTGCTACCAAAATATGGCTGATCTTCATCTGTTTGTGCCTGTTGCTTGTTTAATTAATATAATATTAAATGTTTTAATCAGTTATCTGTGTTAGTAGAGCCGTGCCACGTATAATCCAGAAGCTTTGTGTTTGACGGGATGGCAACAGGACGGGCAGGACAAAGTTTGTGCTGTGTCCAGTTGTGGACAATACGCCTGCTCGTTCTGACGTCTTGTATAACGGTGCTTCATACCGCGGATCAGGCTTAGGCAGTGTCAGCACAGGCCTGAACCATACCACCGGCAATGGTGGATTCATTTGACCTGTCACACATAACAGTTGCATTAGACATCTATCTACCTATTGATTCGTAATTAAATAAATTATTGTGAATTATTAAACAATAGGTCCAGTAGATAAGTTTAAGTTAATATACGACAAATGCAAACCAAAACTGACGAACTTTATTTTGCTCTAAGTTCATATTGTAGCTTGCTAGCTAGTAAAACGTTCAATTTTGATAAATTAATTAAAATATGGAAAATATTGTTTAGAATAATATACTCGTATGCCACAGAACTATTTTAAGGCAATAAACTTTCTCTTGTTTAAGGTTTGTTTGTTTCTGTCGAGTTACTGTATATACACATATATCTGATTTAATTCCTATAATCGGGGCACGATTGGATCGAGTCACCGTTGAATATACATAGAGCTTACAACAATATACAAAAGCGATATGACCAACAAGCGATTTCTTCCGACATCAACGGTTTACTGACCTGGGTAAGGATCAACCAGCAGACTAGCCCTCATGTCCCAGCGCCCGGCGTCAATGAACAATCCATGAATGTTTACACCATCTTCTGGTCGCTCTAAGAAATTGTACACATCATCCCCTTCGTCACCCTGAAAATAACATTGCAAAATAATTATTTTAGTCGACTGTTACAATATAACTACACCGAAGATAAGTTGTCAGTTTCTAGATGGACCTCGCTATTTAGAAGGAATACTAACTTTCTTCTTATTTTGCTTGAAAACGTCTTCCTGCGATAGGAATATAGGCAAAGGATAGAAGTCGAACATGAGGGCATCGATGGGCACGCGGTAGCGGCGCGCGTACGACTGCAGTGAGCCCGTCAGCAAACCCTGTGGGAAGAACAGGCCCGACACCCAGCTGCTGGGCTGGAGACCGTCTACCAACCATTTCTAAAACAAAGTAATATCTAACTGGATTAAAATGTAACAAAAACCGTACACTTAATGTCCTTTAGTGAAATTCAATGTATCTTCATGAAACAACACTAATTATGTGTTTATCCAGCGGGGGCCTTTCGAGCTAAACCGAAAAATCTTGAAGATTCACGTACCTACTCTGAAAATCAGCAGCGAAAAGACAGCTAAATTCGGGCAGGGCCTTTTGTAATTGAGATAAAAAATGAACTTAGCGGTGATCGGCAATGAAGCGTCTTTGATAAGTACATTACAAGTTACGGTCAGTGTTATTTTTATAGGTAGCCATAAACGTTAGGGTGTACCTGAGAGGTTTGCCTGCTCAGGTAAGCTTCGGTCCATCCCGAGTAGCCCCGCTGGATAGTAACACAACAGTCAGGTATATAGATACCGGTACAGATCTTCAGCGCTGGCTTCAAGTTGCGCAGATTTCAAATATCGGGATTATTTAGTGGTATGAAGTGAGACGCGGGGGCGGGGAGTGTCAGTGATTGGCTCGCCGCACCTTCGTGTCATAGACGACACTCTTGATTCGGTCCCTGCGCTTGCTGCATAGATCTAACAACGACGAATATTGGCTCGCCAATGTATGGAATGCGCAGAGCGATCCCCACTCCGACGCCGAGCGCTCAACATCCATGCCGATACCTGTGCCTACGTATAATAATAATAAAGTGAGCTGCAGGATGCAGCTCTAATGGCCAGAATTCATGATGAATTGGCGACAGCGACTGTCGCTACCCTGTAGGTACTGCTTTGGGCACGTCATAATTATAGGGGTTTTTGAGGAGTGACTGGAAAGACGTCAAGGCGTCCTGACCTTCCGCATGACACAGGTCTTCACCGGACATGGCAAATTCGAAAGGTCCTGCACCGGATTCGTGCGGAAAAACACCCGGGTGTCATCATTGTGTGGACCGCCCGGAGGACATGGTGGAGGTGTCACGCTTGAGCTGAGCATCGCCGTATCCACGTGAGGGTGATTGGCGATCGCCTCCTGAGAAGCAGTAATGCTAGGGAATGAGGCGGCCGCATGTGTGAGGGAACGGATTTCCTCACGTCCCAGTTGCCGGGATTTCGACCGCGATTCCAGACACCGTAGGCGTAGCGGTCAAGGGTATATTACTATAGCTATATAGGTATACGCTATAGCGGTCAAGGGTAGCTCGCCGTCCAACCATCCGGTAACCGTCCGGACTGAGCCCGAGTCGTCGACGATGCGTGTTCCACGCGCGCCTGAGACGTCAGCAAAACCGTAAGGGCCCAGCAGGGCCGAAACCTAAGCCTATTAAAACAATCTTACTTTGAAAGTCATGGTAACCCCGCTGGTCCGTTTCACTAAACTGGTTCGAGCGAATCTATCCATGCACATTTTAAAAAGTTTACATCTGACCAGCAGGCCAGGTTTTGCGTGGGCGAGATGTCTCATAACCTTTATTTTTATAGCGATATGAGTAGGTACTCTAGTATAAACTGTAATCACTAATAGAAACTAGGTTAACCAGTTTAGAGGTATACGGACGGACAGCGGAACAGTGTGTTAAGTCCCGCAAACCTCCAATGAAAAGGGAAGATCTTCCGACCGTCCGACCAGACGGGTGTTATGCCTGGTTTGGGCAACTGCCCGATAGATGATTTCGTACTATATTTGTTGAAATCGCTCGGAGATCTTTAAATGCGGGATTTCGTAGTTTAGTTTTTATTTGACGCCATAGATGTCGGTATATCACTCCCCTCCGGTTTTCGGATATCGGAGACCGATAGTTTTCTTGATGCGTGCCTGGTCAGAGGTAACTTGGTTCCAGTTAGTAGCCGCATAGTTCTCGGTGGTAAGTAAGAAGCCTCTGCGGTGATGCTCCAGCGAATTGTGGTGATGATGTCACAGTGAGTCAGTATAAATAATGCTGTTGGCTCTAGTGGGTCGGAGTGGTGAAGTGCTACGTAGTTGGCTTGACTGCTTGCATTGCCCAGAAAAGGTTCTTCAAGGCTATTCATGTGACTGGCCGACGGAGTAGTGTTTTTTGCCAAAGTAGCTAGTGAGGCTGAGGGTGATGACCAGTTATAGCCTGGTAGGCATGCTGGTGGTCAGGATACCATTTAAAACGTTTGAAGGAAGTGATGTTGACGTCACGGTATAGTAACTGCGAAGCTGCATAATTGACTCCTATCTCCATAACGATTAACATTTCATCAACATTAAACAGACGGTGTTTTTTATCCCTAAAATATGCCCAGAGGCGGCGTAAGGAGTGGGCGATGTGGGCCACCGCCCACACTCCAAGAGGCCTCGCGCCTCGAAGGCCCGCGATCGCAAATATTACTCATCTAGCAACAAATATTAAAAAAACCGTCTCGCAAGTATCTGGCAATACTGGTTAGTATTACCACTTTGTTTTTTAATAAATAAAAATTAGAGTATCTAAAAAATTGTTTCTCTCAACAAATTCCGTCCTCTTGCGTCTCTATCAGGGGGCCTCGCAAAATATATCTTACTCACATCAAATTTAGGTCTTGCCCCGCCACTGAATATGCCCAGTCCTTGCGGGATTCACCACAAAACCCAAGCGACTCAAGAAAATCTAGTGAGGATGTTTTGCAAAGGTTACCTCTATGAAATCAATCCTCAAAGTGAGGTCGAATATCCAACTACCAAGTGACTTCAATGAGTTGTAGCCTTTTTTATGCCACATATTGGGTACTCTATTGTTCATGAATGCTATGAAAACTTCTTCAAAAGCCTCCGACATCACAACGACGCCCTGAAATAAACGATCACATCAGAATTGAATCTTTAGGTTTTGTAGACACTAATAGGTTTAAACTTTACATGATCAAAACTTACTTTGATTGCTTTTTGAAGCTCATTGAGTGAATAATGCAGTAGACTTAGCAACATGTTGAACCTGTCAGTTTCATGTATGAGTACAGTGGTTAGTGAATGGAGCTGCCCCATATCGTCGGGTATCATGAGATCAGGGTTGATGTTGGCCTTATTGATGTGCTTTGCGATCCGGGCGCGCGTCTGGTCGCAGACTCGCCATACGATCTGGTCGGGCGTGTCGCCACCGCCGCCGCCTGCAGTTCGTGGCTGCACGTCTACTATTGTTTGAATTAGAGAAACCGTCTCTTTGTTCTGTGGGGAAAAGTTTTTTTTTAAATTTAAAATAACACAATAATGTACCTAATTACTGTAAGTACTGTGAAGGTAAAAGATAGCTAAAAATATAAAGTAGGAAAATTAAGCAAGTACCTCAAATGCAATATTAGCGTTGTCGTGCATACCAAACACTTCTGGATTTTCAACATTAGGTAATGTTTCTATATATTCACGATATTCTTCTAATTTATCAGATCTGGGACAATAATAAGTGCCAGATTCTGAGTACAAATATCCTTCTTCAAGAGTAGGCGGTGAGAAGAAGAGTTTTAAGATAGTGGTCAAGCAACGTTGATCCCACATGTCTGTTACCCGACCACCGTACGTTATTAGACCTGTAACGATCAATAAATGTAGGTAGGTACGTATATGAGACACTACCTAAGTATCTAACCACTGTTCATGAATAATAACCAACACTTTGTAAATTAGAGAATAATACGAGAAACAGGTCCCTAATAAGGAAATACAGGTAGGTAATATGTAGCGTGCGAAGTAGTGGGGTCACAGATTCAGTCTCTTCAAGAGGCTATGGCTTGAACTTGTTCTTGGAGCCAGTCTCTAAATGGGGCGACGCCAATTTGGTAGGTTCAATGCTGCCAAGGCGTGTAATTTTGCCGCCAAAAGGACCCAATTCCTAGCCCTGCTCCAACGTTCCAGGGTGTAACTGTGTCGATAACCGACCATCTTGATCTTCTCGTTGACTTCATCTCTCAACTTTGGGCCATACGTAGACGCAAAGGCTCAACTGATTGCAAAAAAGCTGGGAATCCTCGCAAAGGGCAGACCTCCGTATGTCAGACAGTACCTACTTTACGCCGGAACGCAGTGCTCAAACTTTATCAAACGCAAGTTCGAAGTAGGATGAGAGCAGTACCTAACTGCTCTCATTGGACCATTGGCAATGATGCACTCGTCGAGTTGAGGCTTCAAAGTCTTGGGCGTCGACGCCGAGTTGCTAGTCTATCGGTTTTCTACTGATTGCATTTCGGGTAGTGTGCGTAGGAATTGCATAGCCTAATTCCACCTAGCCCATTTCAGTTAGGCCGAGGCGTACGGCGATGCGCCACCGGTACATGGTGGAAATCTCACCTATATGCACAAAACGTTTTGGGATCACTTTCATTGTGCGTACAGCTAAGGAGTGGAATTCACTGCCGAGTCTGCGTTACCTCATGGTAACAACCCGGGAATCTTTATGTCAAGAGTGAATAAGCTACTAGTACTTCTAGGTAAGCGCGCTCCATCGTCGACAACATCGGATTCGTTGTTTTACATCAAGTGAGATAGCGGTAAAGCGCGAACCCATCAACAATAATAAAAATCTGGCCAAGTGCGAGTCGGACTCGCGCACTGAGGGTTCCGTGTAAAGTATAATTCCCGAATGGATTCGGGAATTATACTTTACACGAAGATTTTGATGAAGATTTTGTCTCGAAGATTTTTACGAACTACAATTTTTTTTTTTTTTGGGGACTTTGGTAATAACGAATTTACTTGTCTTCAGATTCATTCCTATACTTGTGCTATAAGACCTGGCTTTGTGCCAAATTTTAGGATTCTGGGTCAACGGGAAGTACCCTATTAATTTTGATCTTTGAGGGTATCAAAATATACGTTTTTTTGCGACATAAACAGCCGTATCTTTTTTATTCGTTAACTTAGAAGTTTTATTTTTCACTGCTTGAAGGGACCGCAGGCCTGAGTACTTACCTATATGGTTTTAATTTCAATTCGATACCTCCACGTGTTCTCGAGATTAAGGGTCTTGACAGACAGACAGACCGACAGACAGACGGACGGACAACAAATTGATCTTATAAGGGTTCCGTTTTTTCTTTTTGGGGTACGGAACCCTAAAAAAGGAAATCTTTGTATTTTTTTTATTAGTAGGTATAGTGCAGTTTCTTACTGGTAATATATTCTAAAGCGTCCCATGGCATATGTCCTTCCTCACAGAACATTTGTAAGTTCAACATAGCACATTCGCGATCACTGTTATTGAACTCGTACGTGATGTTCCACCCCAGCGGACCAAACTTTTTGCGCTCTTGAATTATGGCATGGAACATACAAATGCCAAATAGCATAGTGCGCCAGTCTTGTCCTAGCACTAAAAAAGAAATTTTTATGTAATGTCATTCGATTCCGGGTTTGAAACATCTTAAAACCGCGCCACACGATGCGTTGCGGCGCCGCACCGCAAATATTTCGACGCATCGGTAGGCATCCGAGTGACGCCACCCCGCTCGTAGGTACGGCCTGACGATTCGTCGAAATATTTGCGGTGCGGAGCCGCAACGCATCGTGTGGCTCGGCCCTTATGCCCCGTTTACACGTTGGCCCAGCCACGGCTAATCATCACCATCCCCAGTCATTGTGTAAACGGGGTTTCCCCGTTTATGACGGTTGGCCGAGGCTGGGCCCACGAGCGAACGGGGCATCACGGTTCTTGCAAATTGCAGCGCTTTTTTTTTACATAAAACAAGTGCTAATTAATAATTAACTTTACACTACAGACTGCTTATAGTCATACAGTTTAAAGAAGTTTTGGAATGTTTAATTTGAGCAGCGATGGTTAAAACATTTTAAAATGAAAAGAAGATAGGACAGAAGAGAGTTGTGCCTACTCAAGTAATGATTTTTGCTTTTATTTAGATATTAAACTGCATACCATGATTCTCGAAGAAATCTTCGTCCATTTCTATTAGAGCTCTTTTTACATTCGCTTTTAAACCCTTAGGCGGTTCATTTGTTACCTTTACAGAATTCTGCAATACAGATACTGGAAATTTAGGAGTAGGCATTGAGCTAAGGAAAAGGCGGAATTCTGGTGCAGGCATGCCTGATTCTGTAGTCAAATTAGCTACTATGACTTCTAGACTCAGCATCCACGATGCAGCCAAATGACAATTCTGAAAATAATTCACCACAGGTACTTAGTTCATAAGCAAGTTTTAATCATTTTAATAAATCTTAATACATTTAGTAAGGCAGAAAATGGCCCTTTCATTGGATAGGTATTAGTTATTCATACTTGTAAGAATATCCAGTCGCCTTTGGGTTTTGCGGAGGTTATCATCTTTTCAGCGACAGGTCCTTGTCCCTGACCTAGCGAGATGGAATGCACACGTTCGCGCATGCCCATCTCTGTCGCAAACTTCTGGAAAGCTCCGAAAGGATCCGAGCCGGTGCTTAGTACGAAGACTAGCGGGATTGTTTCTGTTGTATCTGCATATCTAGAACAATGTTAAGAAATACGCTGTGATAGTAGGTACTACACAAAGTAGGTACCGTAAAACCTTACAAGTTTGCACAGCAAAGCACTTCACAATTATTTAAAAACTGGTAACATATTCTAGTTACGAAATTAAATACGAGAGAGTAAATTTCTATTAATTTTAGATTTTCGTCAGTTAGGTATATTATTACGCTATCGTTTAAGGAAACTGAGCATATAACTAAGTAGTGTCGCTTTAAGTTAGGTTAGGTTAGGTTAGGTAGGTACCTACTTATCTATATATATAAAAATGACCCCCGTTTTCCGTTGTCACGACTTGGCATGAAAACGGCTTGACCGATTTGGCTGATTTTTTTTTTGTTGTGATTGTTATTGTGAGGAGAAGGTTCTTATGGAAAAAAAAAATTAGGGTAGTGTAGGGTAGAGTAGGGTAGAGTAGGGTAGAGTAGGGTAGGGTAGGGTAGAGTAGGGTAGAGTAGGGTAGGGTAGGGTAGAGTAGGGTAGAGTAGTAGGGTAGAGTAGGGTAGAGTAGGGTAGAGTAGGGTAGAGTAGGGAAGAGTAGGGAAGAGTAGGGTAGAGTAGGGTAGAGTAGGGTAGAGTAGGGTAGAGTAGGGTAGAGTAGGGTAGAGTAGGGTAAAGTAGGGTAGGGTAGAGTTGGGTGGAGTAGGGAAGAGCGGGAGCGAAGCCGCGCGGGCAAAAGCTAGTATTTAATAAATTCGACTTGCTGTTAAACTCAAAAAATAGTGTCTTCTTACACATAGTTAGTAGGTAATTTATTTAGGAGCTCAGTTATTTCGGCTAACCGTATTTGTTAGTTTTTTTTGAGGTCAGAGTTTTTCTTGTTTATTTCAGGATGTTAAAATTAGCGGTTGATATCATAGAAAGTAAAAGAAGTAGGCAGAAAAGACGTTCGGGATACCTCAACGGATGATTTTAAAAAGAAAAAAAAGTAAACTTGAAATCAGCCGGTGGACGAAAAAAAACTCACAGAGGAAGAGAAAAATTTAAATAATTTTGTTGTAATCTAAAAAAAATGCACCGGTCCGTTCAAAGTTTCCCGCGCTTCCCTCAACGAATGAACGAAATTGTTGTTCTCGTTCGTTTCAATCGTTTCCCATCAGTATTGCCAGCCAAATGATTTAAATTGTATTTGTATCAATTTATAGGCCGTTGTTCTTGATTTATTTTCATTTTGGTTCATATGTATGTACGTATGTAATGAAATGACATTTCATTAATTCAAATTTGCCGCGCTTCGCGCGTTGATGTTATCAATGGAATTTATGTTCTGTGGAACGGGGTGACGTGTGATTGAATGGCAGATGATGTTTAGATTATTTTGCATATTTTATTGTTAAAAATTCTATTGTAAAGAGATAAAATAAAGGGATATAATTGAGGAGGCGATATTAGTAAACTTTAAATGTCGTTTCTTTGATTTTCAGGTAAGTTATAGGTGTAATGGTCATAGTTAAACGTTGTAATATAGTAAAGACGTATTAAATAAACAAAACTTTGATTTTCAGAGAAACAATTTGTGGTTTATTTGGAAAATCCTCAATAACATATCTTATAAAACGACATTTAACTAGAAAAAGATGGACCGGTTACAATTTGAGTTCACGATGATAGCTTCAAATGATGGCAAATCTAATATATTGGCCATAACCTCAATAACTACAGAGGAAGGAAAATGTTATATTTTACCTGATGAACAGAAGCCAGTGATTCATCATACATATATTGTCAAAATGAACAGTTTCTCAAAAATAAAAAATAGCATAAAGAAAAGGCATCAATGCAGAAAAATATGGATAAAAATGGATGAAGATCTTAAGAAAACATATATAGATGAGGAAGGTAATATGCAATTTTTAGATCAATATTTAGAAGAAATGAACACAAAACAACCAATAGACAAAAACGACAATTTGCTTTTGCAAATTGTCGTTTTTGTCTATTGGTTGTTTCTATCTTGGAAAAATTAATAGAAACAACTACAAAGAAAGAAAAACAACATAACCTAAAACATATTTCAGAGAAATTTAATACTGAAAATTCACAAGCAAGAACCCTAACGCAATGCAGTGGATTGAGAATTTTGAAAAAGAGTGTGAGCGCTTTAATATATCAAAAGATGAAACGAAAATAGATATATTGAGGTTATTTTTAGAAAAATCTTGTTTGGATTGGTATAGCTCGATGGCCATAAAACTTACAATAAAGGCTGAATGGAAAGAATGGAAACACAAATTTCTAGAAACTTTTAAAAACAGAGGATGGGACATAGTCACATATGCTCTAGCATTCAGGTATAAAGAAGGACTACTAATTGATTATGCTATAAAAAAAGAGAGGCTTATACTAGATATAAACAAATCGATAGACTCCAAAACAATGATAGATCTTATTGCAACGGGTTTACCAGGTTTTATCTTAAATAAGTTAAACAGGGATGAACTCAATGATACTACTGATTTGTTCAATGAGATAAGAAAATATGAAGGTATGACTATGATGTACAAGAAAAACTCAACCACAATAAAGAGTGGTACATCCCTTAATTCATGAATCCCCAAGCGACCACCGGTGGCCGCGCATCTATTGTCTTACTATTGTGTCTCTAATTGACGGTATCTGAAGGGTTAATAAAAATCATTCATTCATTTCATCATTTATGTTATGGATTAACCCTTACGAAAATTTATCCAAAGTTGATAACATTGTCAAGCATTAAAAAGTGGTCAGCTGAATATAATCGTGGTCGCAAATCCCTCGGAGATCACCCACGTGATGAAAGGCCGAAAACTGTCGGCAAAGTACATGATATAGTTTTGGACGACTGATTAAATCAGACAAATTATAATAGTGAAATGGCCACGAACAACCCGTAGTGGGTTGACTGGAGGCGAGTGAGAGAGCTGAGAGTGTGGAACAATCAAATGGATGCAAAACATCTTGCAAAAAGAACTAGGGATACGAAAGCTTTGAGCAAGAGAGGTGCCGCATTTGTTGAATGCCGAAAATAATGAAACAGAAATCCAAGCAGTGGTTGGAAGCTCGTGGTGCAGTGCTAAAGAAAGTGAAGACGATCGCAGCTGCAATGGCTATTATACTATAATAATTTATAAAATAAATGTTCTTTTGTTATTCCCTTAAAAATATTGTTGGCAACACAAGGTGTCGTTCATCCTTCGTTTCATCGTTTGTGTCAATGTCAAACTGACACTGTCAAACTAACTCATTCGTTCGTACTAGTAAATTTTCGTATGACGTAGGTATCGTATCGTTGCTTCTAGTCGTTTCATTTCTGTCTTGCTTGTTAGTCTCTCGGGCAGTGTGGTGGTTTCACTTATTTGTCATTATTTACAAGCAACAGTTTTAAAAGCAGCCAGAACTTGCTCATTTACTGTGTAGTCTTTGTCGACTGTGGAAGTCTCGACCACTTTCACTAGTTTGTTTTTGAAAAATAAAACTTTTGAGATAAAGCTCCAACAACCAAACAACTACTTGTAACCTGACTGGATGATAGCGAATAGGAAAACATGGCTTCAGCAGTAGATTCAAAAACAAATCATTTCGAATTAAACAATGGACATTCAATGCCTGCAGTGGGATGTAAGTAAAATTTTGTATAAGTATTTCTTAGACCACTACTACAACTTGGTTTTGTAAAATTCGCAAATTCGAATGCTCACTGTGCGTATAATCCTTATATTATAGTACCTTATAATAATAATTTTAGTCCAAAGTGGTAAATTAAGTAGATTAAAGAGAAGTCTGCCTGGCGATGATTATCCACCATGATTTTCAAAGGTATACAAATAATAGGAAATATTGGTGTGTTAAAATGGCAAACGCAGACCTGTTTTGAAAATAGACCACTGTGGCTGTTACGAGGACAAGCTCGTCTATAAAAAATGTATAACTATTCCAAAATTCATCATACATTTTTCAAGAGAGGCAATAGAACGAACAAAGAGACACACAAAGTTACTTTTGTATTTATAATAATATTAGTATTGCTATGGTTTGTAACACAAATGGACCTTACAAAGGGTCCTCCTTAAGATCACAACTAGAACTATAAAAAGTATCCAAGCTCTTTCTAACTATGATCTACATTTCCTTCTCTAGTTATTCTGTAACTTCATATAATTTTTCACACAAGACTGTCTTGTGTAAAAAATACTATGAAGTTAAAATCTATTACGCTTTGCGTTAATGCTGTTTATAGGAAATTTACAGAATGCTTGCTAGTTTGAACAAAAAAGACTATGCTATTGCTAAATAAGATAAAAAGCGCTCTTGCAAATCTAAAATGTTCCATGTTAATTTTGTAGTGGGAACATACCGCATGCGAGATCAAGAGGAGGTTCTTGAAGTGGTAAATCATGCTTTGTCAGCAGGATATCGCATGTTTGGTAAGTTTATATCTTACATTTAACACAATATTTCAATTTTACACAATACCTTATTACCATTAATTCCAATAATATTATTCAACTTAAATCATTTCAATAGCAAAATGGTTTTAATATTTTTTTTTATTGTATAGATACTGCTGCCGTTTACCGCAACGAATCATTCTTGAAGGAGGCCTTCCGCATATTGCTCCCCCGATATGATTTGGATCGTGATGATATTTTCATTACAACCAAACTCTGTAAGTACTCTAACAGCAAGTTCCAACAAATGACTAATGAAATATTAAAAAAAAATATATGTTTTTGGAGAGGTAATTTAAATTCTGGAAGGATTTGGGGAACCGCTTTGGCTAGTAAAGATACAGCTTAGTCTAAATAAAAAAAATGTACTACTTCTTTCCAATACCCAAGGAAGACATCTAAGTTGTCATCATAGAGGGAGGACTTTGGCCAGTAGGGAGACATTATGGACTAGATATAATAATAATAATAATAATTTTGAAGTTCCTCTAGTTGTGTATGTTTTTAAAAAGTTATATGATTACAGCACCTGCTGAACATGGAAGGCCAGAGGTTATCAAGAAAGCCTATTCTGCTTCATTAGGATCTTTGGGAACAGAATATATAGACATGTATTTGGTCCATTTCCCTGGAACAGCGAAACTTGCAGTTGATGATGAAAAAAATACTGAGCTTCGCCATGCAACCTGGGAGAGTATGGTAGAGCTGTATGATAGTGGAGTTGTCAATGCCATTGGCGTTTCCAACTTTACCAATTATCATCTAGAACTCCTTATGGATAGGAACCATGGTGTTGTTCCAGCTGTTAATCAGGTATCATTTCATTTCATTTCATAATCATATTTAATGTTATATCCATATCTCATCATAATTATTCATCTTTTTTTCTTCTTTCAAAGGTGGAGTGGCACCCATTCTACTATCAAATGGAATTACTGGACTATTGCAAGGCAAATGATATTGTGCTGCAAGCATATTGTTCTCTTGGGGGAAAATCAGTAAGCAATAATGAGTTACTATTGCATCCCTCGGTTACAAAGATAGCCCAAACATTGGGTGTTACTAACGCTCAAGTATTGTTACGATGGGCACAACAACATAATGTTGCCATCATTCCTAAATCAACCAACCCCGTGCACATCAAACAAAATATTGCTCTGAACTTCGATATTGATGATGAAGATATGCGGATCCTTAACAACCTTTCTAAGAAGCCTATTAAGTATGCGTGGGATCCTCGTTGCGTTGTTTAACAAAGACATGGTAGACGCACCAAATCCAAAAAAGGTGCAAAGAAGCACAAGTAAGTTGCAACTCTGTACAGCAGCACAGCATTACTTTTGATTGGCAATTACAAACTTTTATTCAAGGACATACAAGGCTGTTTTATATTTGCTAGTATCAACTAGTTGAGGCTAGCTTATCTAAAAGCAGCCTTATTTATCCCAACAAAACCAGAAGTTGTTTTTACTGAATGCAAACCACATGGATCGAAAACTGGATAAAAATAAAAAGACATACATTTCAGCTAAAGTGAATGATATTGGTGCGCGCTACAATTGCAATGTGTTTCTTAAACATACTTGTGTTAATTCACGGACATTAATTGATGTATTGCAGTGTTTCTATTAAATGCTTTAAATGTTAGAATAAATCGTAAAGTATTTGTGTTAAAATAGTTGTAGTGGTGTTCCAGAATTAGAAAGGTAATACATATTACAAAAAATATTCAGGTAGGTCTAATACTCATATCAGTATTTTTTCTAATATAAGATGATGTCTTTAAATTAAACCAAGAATTGCACCTCCCCTTTTATAAACTCCAAGTATGTAAAAGGGGAGGTGCAATTCTTTAATGTATTTAACTCTGATACGGACAGCGGCATCAACTGAGACAAAGTAGAAACGTGAGTAGGAATTTAGGTAATATCTTTACAAAGTTATTTTCATGTAAGAGTATTTATCTACTCAATTGATGCACTTGTCTGTGCCTATGTAAAAATAAGTGCGGATGCGCGAGCTCCATGTTATTTACATATGTCAAAGCATTGATCAGAACGTATCTAAGATTTCTTATAGTGTTTAACTACTTAGAACAAAACATTTCACTTAGTGATAAGAAAAAAAAAGATTTAATAACCCGCCCAGCGGCGATGATACTCAACGAGACATAATCCCGAAACATGTTTAGTGTGTTTAGTATTCTAATTAGAATTGCATCAGTAATTTATGGTGTAAGTTTTATTAAATATTATAGTGAATTAACATATCTTTCCTTGGTGTTTTATCATTAAAATATTCGTTCATAAGTAACGTTGCTGGTTTATTGTAATCGCTTTTTTAGAGTTTAGAATTGTTTTAAAAAAAAAATTATTGGTAGCATATAAGTATGTGTAGGTACTATGTGACTAGAAGTTAGTACTGACTTATATCACATTTTGTAGGTAAAAATGATAATTCAGAAATATATATCTGTGTTTGTGTGTGTGTGTTTGTGTGTGTAAACTAAATAGGTGTTTTGGTAAAACCTCCCTGGCCAATCGTCGCAGATTTCGAGTATTTTGCCCTTATGCGGCTTGTGTAGGTTTCACGACTTACGGTAGGTTCGATTAAGATAAAATTAATTTTGAATTCTACATATTGGAGGGTTATTTTTAAGATGACCTCGTCTTTTGGATATCACTATTCTTCTGCTCTCTATAAATATGTATACATATTAGTATATTCAAAAATATGGATGGACCACTAATGAATGAGCTTATGAAAATTAGAAGGTGCACGTATAGGGACTGAAAAAAAATACTTATATGTTTTTTCGATTTTGAAAAGATTTCTGACATCACCTGGCGACGATTTGATTATTTTGTAGCTGCAAGTGATAATGATAATGAATATCAGGCGTGTAAGTAACTGCGCGCTAAATTTGCTTTTTTTGTTTGTTATTTTTAATTTTTTTGTTTTTCTGTAGTTTTTGTCAAAAGGCACAAAACACTTGCGTATGCGATGTTTACATTAGCGATTCTAGTTTGTAAAATGTGTTTGATTAGCGTTATAAGCGACTTGAATTTGATGCACCGTACTTTTGAGAGACCGTAGAACTTTATGTGTAAGTTAGACTACTTTGACTAATTTATTTCGGAGATAGTTTATTGTTTATTAAGTAAAACGTTATTCAAATAACAAAAGTAACGTAATAGTTTTTTCTGCTCAACACAAAAACATGGTGTATTATTATTTATTAATTCTGTATATGTATTTTCTACTTCAGATTGTTTTTAATTTTGCAAATTATATAATATATCTAAATAAAAGAAGGCGTTTTGCCAAGTACGTATATATACTGTTAATAAATGTCCAAATTTTATATATGTCCATTATATAATCCTATATATTGTGATAGACTCACCGCTATAGTTCAAAACGCAGCGGCACTATAACTACCTAATTAATCGTTAATATATAATCATAAAATTATAAATGTATCTGTGTTTAAAATTATAAATGTATCTGTGTTTAAAATTATAAATGTTTCTGTGTTTAAAATTATAAATGTATCTGTGTTTAAAATTCAAATAAACTACTTAAAATATCAAAGTTTTTGTCTGCACTCAACTTTTTAGTCAATCCGTACAAAAATTAACAAATGGTTTACGTACAGGGTGTTCAGTTGAATGGTGGGGCTCTCTATAAACACAGCTCCGAGACTTGTAGAGACATATTCTCCAATTGCGAAAACTAGTTTTTCCTCCTTTAAACACTTTAATAACATTAATTTTTCAAATATAGTCAGATGCGTGTTCCAATCTTTTTTCGTAGGCGCATAATTTGAATTATCTACGTGTATTTCCTGGAAATTTAAACATTATGAAGTAAAAAACCTGATTCCATAAAATGTTATTTAAATATACTTTTCCCTAAAAATAAACATAAATACTAGACAGTGTGTAGTGTGTCGAAAAAGTCAACTGACTTGGGAATTTTGTATAATATTTAATTATTTAAAAAAGACTTATATTCGAAATTTTTTATAAGGTTTTTCTGTTAGTTATCAATGATCAAGGTCTCTTAATCAACTTTGATTATTGAACCAGTGTTGATTATATCAGATTTCATTTTGCTCTAATAATTACAATAACTACGAGTATAATAAGTCGTTTGACTTTTTAGACAGACTTTACCAGTAACATACACAGATATTTTTCCACAGAGTGCTAATTTTGTCTAGGTATTACTCAGTCCATTTACTGTCTATGGAGGTAATCGCGCTCTTGATTTAATACGGTACTTATCCATTTAAAAAAAGTCACTTACCACACTAAAAGATCCAATTGTAATAGGAATTCTCTTTAGACAATCTTGAGCTAGCCCTGCGAATTGTGGGTCAGTTTCATTTAGGTGGTTAGTGGCTAGCCACATTAGTTCAGTCAACGCATCAACAGGAGGTTTCTTAGGTGGTACCTGAAATTATTCAAAAAATTGTACCTGTATACATTACAGGATTTCTCGGTTTATGACCTGCGGTAGGTTTCGACCTCAAAAAAGTAAAGAATTTTATAAAATATGCACGACGACCAGGCAACATTAAGTCGTCTTGGGTGCTCGGCTACCAAGATATATGCTTCAATTTATTAGTATAAAAACTTCAACACCCTTAAACCGTATTTTGAGAGTGGTTTTGGAAAAACTATTACCGTAAAAAGAAGTGAATAGAAACTCAAGGGCGAATAGAAACAAAACTGGTTTTGTTTTTCACTTTGATACCACATTATCGGCTTCTAACAAAGCATCTAGGTACCTTTTTAAAATATCAATTCCTTAATAAATAAATTAATTAATTAATAATAATTGGGAAGTTCCCACGCCACCATGCCATGGACGACATAGTCCGTAGAGCCCTTATATCGGCAAACGTCCCCTGCTTGCTTGAGCCTCCAGGCCTTAGCAGATCTGATGGTAAGAGGCGGGATGAACTGACTCTGGTGCCACGGAAAAACGGGAATTGCCTGATCTGTCAGTCACCTGAGTTGCACCATGCACACTGCCTCTGCCGCCGCTAAAGACGCCTGCCTAAAAAACTTTTTTGTTAAAAAAAATAACCGACTCCACTAAAAAATTGAATAGAACTTGAGGAGTTCCCTCGATTTTGCCAAGATTCCATCTTCAGATCCCAACTTGGTAGCTATGGGACCATTTGGGAAGTATACTCTTTCCTACAAAAAAAGATTTTTTCAAATCGGTTGGCAAGCTACGAAGATATGCGCGAACAAACATAAAAAAAATACAAACATCCAGATTGAGAACCTCTTCCTTTTTTAGAAGTCGGTTCAAAAAGTCTGAAGTACGTTGTCTTGGAGCAGCTTTACCATTTTGTGCCTGTTGCTGTGGAGACTATGGGCAGTTGGAGTATGGAAGCAAGGTGTTTTGAGTGGGATTTGGGCCGTAGGCTCGGTGAGGCAATGGGTGACTCTCGGTCCAGGTGGTTCTTGGTGCAGAGGATGGCCATCGCTATTCAACGAGGTAATGCGGCGAGTGTTATGGGCACCTTTGCACCGGGAACGATCAGGGGCGTATTATTTATTGATATCTGACTTTAGTTTTTATTTCAATAAAATCTAGTCGGGAATGCCACACACTCTTTTCTGTTCTCTGTTCTTCATAATCCCAAAAGTATCTTGTTCCGAGAGGAAAACCTTGTCGCTCATCATTCTCTCTTCTCCTTCGTTTTCCTCCCCACTTTTCAAGTCACGACAGTGGATCTTTTACCGTTTGTGCTGTGCGCCTCTGGAATTCTCTTCCGCATGCATTGAGGGAAGTTTTCAGGACAAAAATTAAGGAAAACTTCCTCTCAACATGACCTATAAATGTGTATGTTTATAAGTATTTATTTACTGTATATATTATGTTTATGTATAGTGTGCTGTACACATATCTGTTTAGTACATTTGTAGTTTTTAGTTGAATTCAATTTGTTTATTAATTTTTTGTTGTACCTACATTTCAAATTCCTCAAATACAAAATTTTTATTTTAGTCATGGTTTGCTGTAAGAAAACCGAGTTGTGGGTCCTATTTTAGTTGTTTGTTAAAATTGTGTGTACTTACTTACAATAAATGACAAGAATAAGTAAGAACTTAAAAGATATAAACTTATCTTTAAGGAAAGGTTTAGATTTTTGTCAGGACTACCAAATTATTCTTAAATAAAGTCAAACGATTGCAAATCAAGTTTTTAATTTTTTTGAAATCAAAATAAATTATACTATGACCATCTGACATCATCTCAAGTGATATACAACATTACATTTACCATGCAATCACATGTGCCTCAGCACCACAAGGTGTATATGTAATAATGGCAATAACACACCAATCAACAGCAGTTTAGCAAATATCATTATTTATATGAATTCCCAGACAGAAGAAATCTCCACTAATTTACAAACTTATAGACAATATTGTTTTCAAGATGAATATCTATTAAGGCGTATAGTCCTTTGAACATCTGGCCGGAGTTAAATGCACACATACATGTATACACCTTGTAGATACCGGCACGGATCTCGAGCGCGGCTTCAAGTTGTGCAGAAGTCAAATATCGGGCCTATTTAGTGGTATGAAGTGAGACGCGGGGGCGGGGAGCGTCAGTGATTGGCTCGCTGCGCCATCGCGTTATAGACGTCACTCGTTATTCATTCCCTGCGCTTGCTGCATGTATCTAACGACGACGACTATTGGCTCGCATTGTATGAAATGCGCAAAGCGATCCCCACTCTGATGCCTACCGCTCAAGATCCATGCCGATACCTATACCTACTGCCACCTGCACCCGCATAAAGCCACGCTCACCTTTAAAACCATTTTCTCTGCGAAATATTGTTTGATTTATTTTCATTTTATGCTATGTATATTCTGAAGAACACTTAACTAGCAATTTTTTTTTGTGTAAATATATTTCTAAAGATCAAAGCCGTTTAAAAGGAGTACTTAAAACAAGCTCAATATCATGTTTTTTTTTTTGTTAAATGTTTTAGTCATACGAAAACATCATTTGTTGATAATGTTGTACATCTATCTATCTATATATATAAAAATCAATGCCACTTTTCGTTGTTAATTTATAACTCAAGAACGGGCTCACCTATCAAAACCAAATTTTTAGGTATTGTTCGGAGTATTTAGTAGATGGTTTATGTGAAGTTTGGTAGGGTAGAGATCCTACTCTAGAGTAGGTAGAGTAGGGTAGAGTAGGGTAGAGTAGGGTAGAGTAGGGTAGAGTAGGGTAGAGTAGGGTAGAGTAGGGTAGAGTAGGGTAGAGTAGGGTAGAGTAGGGTAGAGTAGGGTAGAGTAGGGTAGAGTAGGGTAGAGTAGGGTAGAGTAGGGTAGAGTAGGGTAGAGTATGGTAGAGTAGGATAGAGTATGGTAGAGTAGGGTAGAGTAGGGTAGGGTAGAGTAGGGTAGAATAGAGTAGAGTAGGTATAGTATAGTAGAGTAGGGAAGAGCGGGGGCGAAGCCGTGCGGGCAAAAGCTAGTCAATCTATAATAAACATATAATATTATTTTTTTCAAACATATTGGCCTAACCGCTACCGAAGAGTAAGTAGGCTTCAGAATGTCACAGTTCTATGGCACCGCTCGGGAGCTAGGGCCCTATAAGTTACGACATATATTTGCATATCGGCATCGGTGTCACTCAACAAATATCGTTTTTTTAGTCTACAATCACAAATGTCAAATTCTACTCTATGTCGCAAATGCCCCACCTGACCCTAACCCAAGAAATTAGAATCTTCAATTCTTTTACACATATAAAACGTTTTTATTGGGGATATTATTTTATTAACTAGCTCGTATTCTCCCAGTGCTGGGTAAAGGCCTCCCTCTATTCTTTTCAACGATCACGGTTCCTCGCTGTCAGTTTTCAATTCTTAAGGTAGAAATCCAGGTCATCCTGCCATCTTCGTAGGCTGCTGCGGCCCTGCGTCCCTGTGTCCGAGTACCAATCCCGGGTTTTGACATATTAATATACGAAGGGGCCCAGCAGGGTGCAAGGCTACTGGGGCCAAGGGTATGGGTTGTGCGAAAGAGAACCGAAACAATGACGACCGACTCAAAGAAGGAATTTAGGAGTGGGTTTCAATCAGTAAAAGTCTGACACCCCTCTCGCTCCGCCCCTGATGAATTCCCCCCTAAAAAAACATTAATGTAAAATACGTAATATTCCACATTTAGTACTAACCACTGAAGAACCGGTTGGTCCTCGTAGAATAAAATTCCACTGTTCCGGAGTAACAAGTCCGGCGTCCAAGTATATTGCCATGTTTAGAAGGAAACTGAAAACCAGCTTGTGCCGTTCAAATAGTCCTCGGGACACGTTCCGGTACACAGACAGAGTGATTTCACGACGGAGGATATCCAGGCGAATTTCCAGGACGTCATTTTTTTCGCTTTTTTCTATGACTATATTGAAAATCTGAAAGATAAGCCAGGTAGTAAATGCAGCTAAAGCAAAATAATATAAGCCAGGATAGACACTGAAATGACATTTAGGAGTTTCCTGTAATATTTTCTATTACTCTTGCTTTGGAAGCTTCGTTTGTGAGTTTGATCTTGTCCAATAGGTAAGAATGCTATGGTTAGAGGGTTTGGTTATGGTCATGTATGTAGGTAGGTACTGATGTTACTTGTAGTGTTCTTCAGAAAGGCTGCCTGGCCTTGAAGAACACCCCTGAGTCATAGTGTCAGTGTATATCTACTCGCTACTGGCATGCATGAATGACATGACCATCTTGGTATCTACATCTGTATCATAAAAATATATACCAACCTATGAACGCAAGTGAAACAGAACTGTAAGGGTCAGCAGGTGCCGTTCTATAGGTAGGTACTTCATGTCTACGGTCTACCTACCAGTAAGTGATTCTGATTTATTAACCAAAACCCAGCCCCAAACTGTGTTACTTGCTGATCATATTACAAAGAATGACAACTTCCTAATTTTATGCTACTGCACGCGTGACAAGATTCTGAAAACGCTGTTTGAACCATTGCACAGCACAAGACCTTGTCACACATGACTTAGATCGATAACAATGAGAATATGATAAACCGCCAACTGACCTGGTTGAAGTACTTCAGTGAAAACTGGTACATAGGGTCGATATCGGCTAGCTGTGCAACAGCGAAGTACAAGACCGCCCCTCGGGTCGCCACCGTCCGGTACTTCTCACGGGCGGCCGATATGTTTAACTCTGTCGCTTCCGTTTCTTCTAATCGAGCGTTTATTATTTCTGATGTTTCCTTTATTGGGTTAGATTTATATTTTACAATCGGATTAAGGGTTTCTTAACACTTTTGGGGCCAAGAACATACAATAAATCGTTTGCGTGCCCAGAACTCTTCGAGTCGTAGTTACACGTAGCTATTGTTGACTTCTGCTCATGTCCGGTTGACTAGCGAGTTTATCATTTTTTTATTAGATTTTTATCGTACTACCCATAGTACGCTGGGTCTTTGGCACCAAAAGTGTTAATGAATTTAGTAAAAAAAAAATGTAGTTCAGGTGAAAACAGTGCCTTTGAGGGGGGGGGGGGGGCACCTCTTGCTTTTTGGTGAGGTGTGTCCAAATATCGCAGTTTGAGTCAAGATCATCTGTCAAAAGAAAGCTCAGCCCTCCTAGCCAAGTTACTACCGTTTTGCTTGCGTCGAACGCTTCGAGTTGACCTTGACGCCAATTCTTTTGTTCTGACCACGTGACTGAGCGTTGAAATAACGTCATTCCGCGTACCATGATGTAAATGATACGCAGATTCCATCAAGATCACAATTTATTATCAACAGGTAGTTGAACAAAATTAATAATTATAGTACCGACAACATGCACAATATCTTCCCTCAAATATTTAAGCATTCACTTAAGCATTCACCATAATTTCACAATATTCATACTTAGTTTATCAGTCACTTTGAAAGGGGTCTAGGAGTTGAATGGCGCTCACCCAACTTCTAGAATACGTTAGCCTTGATAGTTATGATGGATCGATCGCAATATTATCGAGACCTGGGTCAACATGTACCTGTAGCATGACAATTCAAATAGCACATAGGTGTATTTCAAAGCTGATTGATTTTGGATATTCCTCGCTATAATTTATTGCTGGTGCAAGTCATTCTTCGTTGGTAAGACGAGAACAACCAGTGAAAATTAATGAAAAAGAAATGCAACCGTGCCGTATTTCATAATAAATATCTGGTATAGTTATTCTTTATAATAACTTCGTCCATAAGAGTGCAGCACACGGGCCACAAAGAAAAATCTAGAAACGGCCACAAATAAAGAAGTTGAAGCGGCCACAAAAAAGCTGAAGCGCGCGATAGCTTGTGGTCGGAGAAGCTAGCAGCGGCTTCTAGCTTTTTTTTTTGTGGTGGCACCGCCGCTCACGGGCCACAAAAAAGGCCGCCACAAAAAAGGCCGACGCTAACTGCATGGGCAAAACCTTCGTAACCTTGAGATATAAACTACCCAGCGCTCGTCATTTTGCCTAGCTTTGTCTCTTCTTAGCCTTCATCCCACAAGCCATCATGAAATTTTCATTTCTCGTGGAAACACTGTTTACTACGACTTAAACTACTAAACTAGGGCTATGTTATGTGTTCTTACTTTACTCTCGTTGAGTGTTTCTATCAGTTCTTCGTCATCCAGAATGTTTCCAGTTGACGCGTACAGCAATCTGAGGATTTTGTCTTCGATCTCAAGTAGCGAGGCTTTGTCGGCGTTGATACGAACTATGAGCTCAGTTCGTAAAATCTCCAAATCTGGGCGTTCCAATCTAACCACGTCTCTGATAATAAAAAAATCATAAGGTTAGATAACATTTTTGTAGGACTATAGATGTAAGGCCGGCTTAAAACCAATTAAGCCAATCTGTTTTAAACGAAAAAAAAAAACCGTTTAAAACCTAAACAAACCTTATTTTTTTTTGTTTAAAGAATTGGTGTTGACGTCCCGTGTTTTTCTTAATTATAACGCGTTTATTAATATTCTTTAATTTCTCTGCCCTTTTCTTCCCTCTTTCTCCCCTTTTTCTCTCTATTTTTTTAATTAGCCTATGTCCGTCTCCAGGGTCCCAACTATCTCTGTACCAAAATTCATCATAATCAGTTTTGCCATATAGGCGTGAAGACATAAACAAACAAAAAAAAAAAAACTCACTTTCGCTTTTACAATTGACACATGACAATGATTATGAACCAGCGGCTTCGCCCGCGTGATAGTAGAAAATTATCCCAAGGGAACATACTACCGGAATAAAAAGGATCCAATGTCCTATTCCATGACATGGTCTATTCGTGTACCAAGTTTCATCAAAATCGGTTTTGTCATTTAGGCGTGAAGACGTAACAAACAAACAAACTCACTTTTATATTATTAGTAAGGATATCACTTATATTACACATATGAATACAAATTTAACTGAACCTAATTTATATTTGAAGACTAATCTATATCTACGTAGGTACGTATACTTCAGTGCTAACGAATGACAGAATGATTAACTACAAAACTTAGCGATGGAAACTATTAATACTCAATGATTTGCTGGCATTACTTGCTGAGTATTTACAGTACCTATCGAAAAACAAACGTCGTCATAATTTCTGAATTTGACGGAATTCAGGTATCATTTATAAAAAAAAAAGATAAAAAAAAACTAAAAACATTATGCAAAGTGCTTGTTCACTGAACCAGTTGTAGTTAAAAACCCGTGTTTTGTGGGAACATCTGCATGTCTGTAGTCTGTGATTGTAATATGAAAAAGCTTTTGAATAAAATAATATAATTTCTAACATACCATTAAAAACACACACAGCTAAAAACATACAGTTTTGTTGATATTTAAGTTATGTTATTTTGTAAATTTAGTTTAGGTTACGATGGGGCTGACATACTCATTGAGTTTAAAGTCCCTAAAAATATAGAAAAAAAACATACTATTACAATATTTGAAGGCTAATTGCCTTAATATCTTTTTTTCTTTTATAAACTTTAAGAACTATTTTTGAATAAAGTATATACGACGCTCGTCTCCATTTCGATTGTCCTGGAATTCTTTCAAATACCGCTTTTGCTTATGCTTTTTTTTTTATAAAATCCCATTTCCCTCATAATTCTCCATAAAGTGTTGGGATTACCATTAAAATCGATTTCGGTTCGCATTTCATGCAACAATTTTGCCAGAGTAGGTCACTCTTTTCTTTTTCTTCTGTAGACAGACAGGGGTGCCAATAATACGACGAAGGAAATTCTTATGTAAAACGTACTATACGAACGCAACCGTCAAGACAGCCATCAAATCGAGCAATTTTTTATCTGAATAGCCTTTAAATAAAAACTTAAAAAAAAAAATAACCGACTTCACAAAAAAATTGAATTGAATTTGAGGAGTTTCCCCGATTTCGCCAAGATTTCATCATCAGATTCCAACTTGGTGATTATGGGACCATTAGGGAAGTATACCCTTTCCAACAAAAAAATATTTTTTAAGTAGGTCGGCAAGCAACGAAGTTATGCGCAAACAAACAAAAAAATACAAACATCCTAATGTAGTTTAGTGCCCCGGGGCCCTCAAGCTCAGGGGGCCCCCAAAACCTGATTAACAAACCACTATTGAATGAACAAAAAATGTTACGAAAAATATTTCTTTTGATAGTTATAGCGAATCAGAAAATGTGACCACTGCAGTATTGATTGCTGTGAAGATATCGTTGCCGATCATAATAACGACGGCCATGTCTACATAATCATCGTGTGTGCATGTTAATGGTAAATATTCTTATAACAAGGGATTTATATAAAAGGTAAAGTAGCGTTGCATTTTTTAAATATGTATATATATTTTTTAATTTTGATAAAGCCTAAACAATATAGGGGCCCCAGTTTTTTGCCCCAGGGCCCTTAGTCACCTAGCTACGCCACTGCGTCCACTGTTGGACATAGTTATATAACGCGATAAAATTATGCATAAAAATTTTAAATTCGTTAAACATGATTTAAAATAGGTCTTCATGTAAAATAGTGTCTTTTTTATAGAAGCTAAGCTGCTACACGCGTCTTTGTTTACGAGGAGTTTAATAACATTAATCTTCTTTTTTCGGACAATCTAACAAATTTTCTCGTAAAAATGTTATACGTACTTTTACGAGATTATTTTTGGCGTACAGAAAATGTACCTATCTATAAACACATAAAAAAAATTTGAAGTGTCTGTTAGTAATATAAAAAAAAAACTAATTGCATATGAGAGTATATTCGACAGACACCTTTAACAAAACTATCTTTGATTTTGGCTGTTTGCCTTTTTTCACCCTTCGTGTTTCGGTTTTTATACCATTATCTATTAAAAGACAAAATAATCCAGTTTGTTTTTTGGGAGCCCTCTTAAATATTTATTGTTTTAGCGGCAACAGAAATACATCATCTGTGAAAATTTCAACTATCTAATAATCACGGTTCATGAGGTACAGCCTGGTGACAGACGGACAGAGAGACAGAGAAAAGGACGGACAGCAGAGGCTTAGTAACAGGGACCCATTTTACTTTTTGGGTATAGAGCCCTAAGAGAGTGTGCTAATTTATAAAATTAAAACCGGAACATTTTGGAACAAAGAATATTTGCAGAGCACTCAGGCGTTCTCTCTTTTTTCGCATTGCCTTTTTATGAAACATTGCTTAAGATTGCGTTGGATGACACGACAAGCTTTTAAATCATGCTTACGTTACGTTGATGATAGACGAGTCGGGACGGGCCCTAAGTGTTTTGATGATGTTAAAAAATTAACGAAATAAGTATTTTTTTAATTTTAAATAACTACTAACGCTAATAATTGATCTTCAAGTCCAGACAGTGTCACGGTGAAGTTGACCAGGGTTACTTGGATGCAGATTTCTGGCAGATAGTGAGGGTTTGCTAGTTTAGTCGTGAGGTACAGGCGGAATTGCGTGTCATACTCTATGTCGCTGTCTCCCAAGTGGATGAGCAGTCTGCCAGCCTGTGGAGTAGTAATGACTACTTTAGAAATTACTTTTAATTACAAATCGCTTTAAAAAAAAGCACTAGCGTGTCCATTTACTTAGCATTCGAACAACCGAGCATTTTAAGCAAAGTCCCGCAAGCATAGCATAGCATAATCAGCCTTTAATATTTCCATGGCTGGAACTCAGGCAGAGGAGGCCTCCAATCCACTACGCGAGCCAAGTGCGGGTTGGTGGATGTCACATATTTTCGAATTTTTAGTTCTTGGACATGCCGGTTTCTTCACCATGTTTTCCTTCACCGTTTTGAGAGCAGTGGTGATGAAATAAATTACACAAAGTAATGTTTCTGGCTGAGTTTGAACCCACAACCTACAAATTGTAAGTCGGGGCCATTACCACTGGGCCACCAGTGCTCATAGACCTGCAAGTCCTGCACAGGTCTTCACAGATAATGTCATTGCTATACATTTTGTATTTAGCGTTCGGAGGGAACGCTAACAGAAAAGTCATTTTATCTAAGCCTGTGGACTCGCTCACTGACTTATCAACGTACAGTGTACAGCCCAAACCTATACTGAGACTCGTTTTATGAAATATATATATAAACAATAAGAAAGGACTTAAAAAATTCACTCTCTAAGGGAATAAGACGGGGCCGAAATTTGCATGGACAAAATTATTTTCATAAGGACGAAACCGGTGGCAGAAGTAGATACTATGTTATGTAATAGTACATTATGATATAGGTGTGTAATGTTAGTGATTACTGTCGAGGTGGTATTTAGACCCGAGCCGTGGCGAGGGTCTTAAGAGAGCCGAGAACAGTAATCATTAATTACTTAGGTATATCATACGACGTTTTTCAATACACTTGTGAGGAAAAATAACTGTAAAACTAGTAAACTTTTGTGGCGGTAAAAATCTGTTTTCATATGCGCGCCCATATTTTTTTTCATTGTAGCTATTTATTAGTGTATTGAAAGCCAATACACTCTCTGAAATGAATAAACGGGGTTTGACCGGCGGCTCGTGGGGGGACAACGCGCGCCCATCTTGATACGATAATGTTATAAAATTATGGCGGGGGACAAAACGCTTTAACTACATTATAGAACTAGTGTGTAATGGTAATCAAAATGTCACAGTTTGGTAACAAGGGCCATTATGTACCTTACCTAAGTGCAGTGCAATAAGAGTCTTTCTGAGCAAGTGTATTGAAAAAATATTATTTATGACTTAAGTATTATTGTTTACGTTTTCACAGCAAAGTTACCTGTAGAAAAGTTTGCTTTAGAAGCACAGGTGCTAATGTTGCCTCGAGAGTCTCCCCAAGGTCCTCGATGAGCATCGGCCAGCCAAGTCGGATGCAATTTTCAAGGACTCGCAGGTAGTTTGGATCGTTCAGTTTTGTTATCATAAGCCCATTTTCTTTCTCCATGTTCCGTATCCATCTGTTAGCCTGCCATTGTTAAAACTAAGTTAATATAAGAAACCTAAGTACTTAAGAACTTTCACCACAGGCGGTGTATTTCTGAAAAATTAACCCGTGATCCAATAACCTAAAGGGCACTTGAAGACACACAGGTACACAGGCACACAGGTGTGGTCTTAGTATGTAAATTCTGATACGCCCCCTCGCTCCACCGTAGGGCGAGAGAAGTCATTGGATGATTTCACATCTTAAAAAAAGGTAGTTATTATATTACCCAATCATCTTCAATTTTATTCCGAAATAAATACCACTTTCCAACTGTTTTACTAATTAGAATTGTCAGCAAACCACATTGATTATATTATCAACAAGAGTAGGTAGGTACGAGTATTTCGTGGAATGTTCGTTGTGTTGTAGCGATCAATGTTCACGTCTACCTGCCATTCTAGATAGGTATGCATTCTAGATAGATGTCATTTAGGGCTTGGGATGGGGAAAGGGGATGGCAACGCACAGCCACCCCTCGCAAATCTGATTCGATCTATAACTGTGATATATGCTTTCGGACGTGTGTCAGAGCAGGAAGTGCATATTATTCGTTCTCCCTTGAATATGTGCAGTTACATAAGTTATTATAATAGGGCTATGTGTATCACCTGTTCCTGTGGATCGATAGTGAGCGGCCATCTCCCGGCTCGCGTTACCAGGATACCGTTCTCGGTCGATATAGAATCGCGCGGCAGCCCTTGCGAATTCCATGTTCGAATCGTGAATGAGTCAGCCATTACACCAATTAAACTGATGACCAAAAAGTGTATCTCAAATTGATGAACCGTAAACCGAGTGGGTGTTTTATTCGTCTAGCCTAGAATGTTCTTTACAATTTGATATTTTTATTTGCATATTAGTTTTCTCCGATCACTAAATGTATCAAAGGTACTCGATTCATTTGCGCTCAGTGGTTTACGACACAAAATAGATAGGTATGAAAGCTAGGCCAGATGAATGAGACGTTCTCTCGGTTTCAAAGAACCACCCTATTACCCATTTGTATGCACTTCATTAACGGCGAAAGATATTTCAGAGTTTAAAAAAGTAACAATAAACAAATTGTAGCGTAGGTACAAGGTGCGTGGTGTTCGGCGATTTAAATACATACTTACCTACGGTAGGCCCGTATTTCATGAAGTCACTCGGCCGACTTGGAGCCTAAATGTGATGATGCAATTCTAATCTGTACCTCTAGCCAAGTTGCTAATCTGCAATAGTTAACGCTAGTAGAAAGCTTCAAATGTACGGGAATGACGTCGTCTAAACGCTCAGTCACGTGGTCAGAAAAAAAGAATAGGCGACAAGGTCAACTCGATGCGTTCGACGCAAGCGAAACGGTGGTAATTTGGCAAGGGGGGCTGGCTAGCTGGTCATTCAACAATACGGCTATAAAGAGATGTAAGACCGAAATACAAACCATCTGCAATTTGCATAAATGTTTAAAAGTAACTTGCATGTCATGTTACTGTAACCAGTTCTGTATGTGTATGCGGCCATAAAGCAGATGCTTCTAGGCTAGTGCATTATGCGCTGCCAATGAGAAATTCATCACTGATAACGTTATTAGGACTGTAGAAGATCTGACCCTACTAAAGTAGAGTAGGTGCATCATTATAAATCATTATTTCCATTTTCAAACCATTTTTTTGCCTAGCGCTACACATATATACATGTTGAATACTTCGACGGGTCCCAAGAACAAAAATGTATATGAAAAATGATCGATTTACGTTTTGAAGTTCTGTGTAAATACTAACATAGTGTTCGATTGGTTATTTCAATTCGTAAATGGATGTAGTGCCATATAGTTTTTAGTAATGTAAGTACAATAAGAAAAAAAAAACATTTTTATACAATTTAGTTCTTGGTACCCGTGATGTGACCCGTCGCCATGATTAGAAATGTTTTTGGAATATTTTGATCACTTCTTGTATCATATAAATATATCTGAAGACAGAAAACTTTGAACATTTTGTAGTAGAAGAGTTGACCTCAAATAAATTAAAACTTTTAGATTTGAATTGAATTGTTAGTAATACATCGCGTAATTTTAAGTTTTGGAAGAGCGAAGTGCCCTATCACAAGCAACTTTTGCCTAAAAGGTCACTTTTTTTTTACGGTGGGTATAGTGGTGGGTTTATGGAGATAGTGTTAGACTCTTACTGACTAAAAACCCACCCCGTTCCTTCTAGCCTCTTCATACCGGAGCACGAGCTTCCTTTCGGATAACCCTGGCCCTAGTAAGCTTCGACCCAGCTGGGCCCCTCCTGCTGCTGACAACTCCTTGAGGCACGCGGGAACAGTGCGCGCCGTCGACGCCTTGGCTCGGTCCGGACAGTTACCGGACGGTCGGACAGCGAGCTACCCATGGCTCGCCGTCCGCGAGTCCACGTCTACGATGGCCGAAAATCGGGATCGGAATCCCGGCGACGGCGGCGGCGGGGGCGCCGTTGCCTGATGCGGTCAGCCTCCTCCTTTGCTAGCATCACTGCTTCGCAGAAGTAGGCGACCACCTGCCATTCCTCCTCGCTCCGGACCATGGCCTGAACCAAGGCCCGGCGCGAGAGGTCTCCACCGCCGATCGCCCCCACAAGGGCACCTAAAAGGTCACTTCAAACACTAGATGTAGTACTAATTTTGTGAATGGAAAATAAATCCTTTGTATATTTTTGTAAATTGGACAATTCTAAGTAAAGAGAGCGACTGTAGATGTTGTACCATCGTTCTGCACGTAGAAAGGAGATATTACAAGTTTACTTACTCGAATGTAGATGAAGCAGGTATTTCGAGTTCTTTGCATTGGTCTATCCACTTGCTAACTAACTCGCGCCTGTAAGTCGTGGGGAAGGCTCCGAAGTACGCGATGCAGCCGGAAGCTATGATGATGTCTCCCGTCGTACAGTGTAAAGCCATGGTTGCGGCCTGTGGAATGCACATTGAATTAAACAATGTGAAAATGTGAGCGTAGAAGAAAAGCAAATTGAAATTGCGTATATAATAAGTAAAATGATGTGGAGTTTTGCCGTGAGTCTAATTTTTCGTAAGTCTCTATCAGGTACTAAAAATATATGACATTAGTTTTAGTATTATGTGAAACCCGAAACGTGTCTAGTATTTTTATCTCAAGAATCTATGTACAAAATTTCATACCTGTACATGAAAATTCACAAAGTTATAAGCTTGTTATATTACCCGGTAGTGTCCGACCGAATGTTCGGTGTCGGTTTAGTCGAGTTTCGGCAAAAAAGCGAGTTTTGGTTTCGGTGAGAAACCTGCCGAAACTACGATCGAAACCGAAACTACACTCGGGAGTTCTCGCGCTGTGATCGGTCATGTTCAGCACGTTAAATTCCTTCCAAGCGAGTAAGCATCGAAGACATTGTGCCGTGTCCACGTGCCTAATCATGCTTGTATTTGCAGTTCGTTTTACCTAGTCACAAACTAAAAACGAGTGCAGTAAAATTCATGATAGTCAACGAATACAATTACCTAAATTTAAAATGCTTTAAAAAAATAAGGCGTGACTGATTATAATAACATCTTTATTTTTCCCTCAAAACATAGCTGTGTTACTTTTTGGTGTACAATAAAGTTTATTCTATTCTTGTAAGGTTTCGGTTTCGGTTTCGGTCACAAAAACCAGTTTCGGTCGGACACTATTACCTGGTTGTACACATGGTCAGCGGGCCATCGGGGCGTCTGAGGGTTTGTTTTACTCCCGCAACCAGCTGTGTGCTGGTACCTAATGCCCGCTATGAACTGCCGTGGTCTGTGTTATACTTAGTGTCGGTGGTGTTTAACTTGTGATCTTTTTAAAATATTTTTGGGAAAAAAAATTAACATGTAAAAATTACTGGAATCGATTCAGTTACTGATTCTGAACAAACTATTTATTCAGGTTTTGCATATACTAAAAATAATGTTGTATATGGGCAAGCAGCATTATGGTCAGCCCTGTGGTTACCTTGACACTGTCTTCCCAGCGTGTTTGCTCATCAGCCAACGCTTGAGTAAGCCTCCCTGCACGGGACAGGCGCGCCGCAGCCAAGTCTACATCAGCTTGCAACTTCTTTCGCTCTTCTTCCACTACCTACGTATTTTATTTTTATAGATTAGGTACTAGATCGCTCTCAAACACTCCGTATTTCATGAGAGCATGACAATAAAAAAAAACTTAACTTATCAGTAATTTTTCATGAAAATTGCGAAAATTGTATAGAAAAAATACCCAATGATACCTACCTATTGATATAATTTTAAATGTTTTAAATTGATTGTGTATTCAGCGTTTTATATTATCTGTTTAAAAAGTCAAACGACTTGGGTTATTATTAGGGTAAAATGATGTAGGCAACACCGATTCAATAATCAAGGTTGATTAAAAGATGTTGATTATTAATTACTAACAGAAGAACCTTGTAAAAAGTATCGAATATAAGTATTTTTTTAATGATTTAATATTATGAAGGGACTTTTTAACAATAAAAAAAGTAAAAGATTTTTCGTTTAGGATATATAATAGTTAAATTTAATCTAATTTAATAATAATTTGTGCCAAAAAAACATTACATGCTCCTTATGATATATTAACCTTAGACGACACACTAGGGTCCCTGTGTCGTGGGGCCTAGTCTTCTTTAGTCCGAGAACCAGATTGCAGAAACTTGAAAACTAATAAAAATACAAAAATTAAATCAAACAGAAAAAATATAAAAAGTATAAAAGACAAACTTTAGTTTGTTTGTGGGTAAGGGTAGTGAGTAACTGTATTATGTACGAGTATATATGTGTGTGTGAATGTGTGAGTTCTATTTAGGTATGTGCAGAATTGCCTCAGAGCGCGTAAGTCCAGACACAGCAACCACTTGTGAATCGTTGACATGGTTTCTTTAACAGGGAAGCATGTTTAAATTTACAATTATTTTTTTATTTGATTAACGGACCCATAAAGAGAGTAGATTTTTGACCAATTCTTTTGCAACATTTACTGGTATCCCACCTCAAAAACCGCTTTGAACGCATGTTGATATCCAACAATATTGAAACTCTTCAATTTTGCAAAATCATGAGCTAAAAGAGTTCACGAGTTCTTCGAAATGTATAGCACGCTTGGTGCCCCAGGTAAACCTAGATAGTTTAGATGATTACCTTTGTGTTCTAGATTATAGTTCTTTGCAGCATTGAGAACCTTCTCCTTAATTAGTGTGTTGTTGATTTTAACAACAATTGTACTTATAGTAGTGTTCTCTTTAGAAGGCAGTCTGAAGATATCTAACGCAGGAGTGAACAGAGGGTAGTTCCGCATTAAATTTTTTCATGACATTAGAAATCATCTGAAAGAGAGTTTCTTTTGTTTCCCTTTGTAACTTCGGCACTCCTCTAATTTCTATGTTCATTTTTTTGCTATTCCGCTCAAGTGTTTCGATCTTGTCATCTAGGATAAAGAGTGAGGTAGAGTATTGTTTCCGTTCAAGTTCCAGCTGGTCAATTTTCTTCTCAATGTCGTTTCACTTGGTTGGTCATGAATTCCACGCTCGGACCAATCTCTGCATTTTTAGTTTGTATATCATTGTTTTGTGTTTTAATTCATGAATCCCCAAGCGACCACCGGTGGCCGCGCATCTATTGTCTTACTATTGTGTCTCTAATTGACGGTATCTGAAGGGTTAATATCGCAAATAAATTATTCTATCTTGCAATATTGGTTTTTAATTTCCTGAAATCTATTCTCCATCTCGTCCACACGTGAAATTTGTTTAGCTATCATTTCCTTTAGCAAATCTTTGAGTTCTGCTGTAGTGTCCACTTTGCAACTAGGATTGTCCATGGCGTCATCATCTAGCCGCCGCTTTATGTTCCCGGTAGTAACATTTTGTGTTCGTGCTGATAGATCAGTTTCAGACAAAGACAATTATTCCTTGGGTGGGGTGCGCATTGTACTCATAATTAAAAAAAAAAACAAGAGAAATAGTTCGCAATAATATACTTGTTATTATTCGCTTAATAAGTGTTTAAGCGTAAAAGTAAACGCAGGCAACTTGCAGGCAACTTGCAGGCAACTTAATCAGTGATTTCGTCATGCGTCGTCGCAATTATAATGATGTATAAAATATCCATACAATTACTGCGGCGTAAGGCACGCGTGATTTCTAGTTGCTAAGCTTTGAGTTGATAGACAAGAACAATGATGTATACCTGTCTCTTCGCTACTGTGGGTGTGAGAGCGCCTCTTTGAGACCTCAGCAAAAGTTGTTGCAAGGGTTGAAGGGTTTGCTTGTTTATTTGTCTGTTCTGCACTTACACTTACAACTCTGGGTACGATATTACGGCAAATTTTTAACAATGATCATAAATATTTTTTTGCGTCGCCAAAACACGTCTGTTCACAACTAGACCTCGGAAGAAAAAAAAGAGTGTGTGTAAATTAGTGTCATAAGTAGTAATATAGTATTAAATAAATCAGGAATCGTAAGAGAAATCTGCACCCCTACAATTAACGCTTGTAGAAAGCGTCAAATTTACGGAAATAACGTCGTCTCAATGCTGTCACGTTGTCAGAACAAAAGAATAGGCGGCAAGGTCAACTCGATGCGTTCGACGCAAGCGAAACGGTTGTAACTTGGCTAGGGGCGGGGGGGCTGGTTCTAAATATTCTACTCCGCTTATTGTTGTAGAACTATCATCATCTCAAGAAACAAGAGAATGACAACTAAAATTCACGTTGCCAACAGATTTTTTATTATCCTTCAAAAATTCCAAAGTCGTTAAACTTTTTAGACAGACTAGTCCGGTCAATTTAGACATCCGAGGTTACACTGATTCGCATCCAGCTGAAAATTGGTAGGATTGTTCAAAACACCATCATAAATGAAATCTAAAAAGTCCTCATCGATCCGACACCTGGAAAAAAAATTTTTGAGATATAATTATTCAGAAAGTTGAAAGAGGTAATATCATAATATGCACACGTTTTCACGCCACCTTTGAGCTTTGATAACTTTTTGTGACCTCTGATCTCGATTTTTTTTTCCTGGTGTCGGTGAGGACTTTTTAGATTTTATTTATGACGGTGTTTTGAACAATTCTACCAATTTTTAGCTGAGTGCGAATTATTGTAACCTAACCCTTATTAATTGACTGGATATAAGTACTATACGTGTGTATTTTTGTTCATTTTTATGGTTCAAAATAGTGCGTGATTTGAATTTTTTTAAATACGAAATACTATTTGGTATGCGTTAATTAATATCAAAACCCAATAGCCAGTCCATTGTATTTTTGCTGTAGACTAATGTAATCAATTATGCGTGCAAGAATCGCATATTTAACAACCAAATTAAATTAAGTACCTAAGTATAGGACTATAAGTAGGCACATTTTGAATGTTTATGACATGGTGGTGTGTATCGACAGTGGCGTAGCTAGGCGTGGGCGAAGTGACCCCTCGTCCTGGCCTCGCATCCTCTTTAAGATCGGGGGTTTTTATAATTGATAGGCTCGCGTTTGGCCACTAATTCACCTGGTGATAAAAGAGGATATGATCGAACACTGGATGTGCGACAGGCACTGCGCTTTTGCCTACGTCTAAATTAGTCCACGTTACGCCTCTGTGTATCGATCTCGAATGCTAAAGGGTTGGGGTGGTTGTGAGTGTGTTAATGTATCTCTTAGTGTGCGATATCTAGCGTCATTTTGCATCTCGCTTGTGCATAAATTAATCAAGCTGACGTGACAAAGATAGATGGTGTAATCGAGCCCTAGACAGTTTCTAAGTTTCTAGCCCTTACTGTTTGCTACTTGCAGTGTGAAAATATAAATAGTATGTAGATAATCTTTAAAGACAACATACTCTGAGTTCATCCAACATCTTAGCGAGCTGGGCTTCGATGGCCTCCACCTCTCTCTGTTTGGCTCTGAGCACCGCCATTACATTTTTCAGTATAGCCGCTGCTTCTTTATGTCTATGCAACAAGAAATTGTACAATCATATAATACCTAAGTTCTAAATATACGATATTATCTATCTATCGCAGAAACTATTTGACCTTACACTAAACACGATTCCTACATGATAACTATTTCTGAAACCTTACTGTATGACCGATTCAAGTATAATTTAAGAACAATTTTTGAGTTACAATATCGATATGGGCTATTGTCGACATACCGGTGCATTTTAAAATTCACTAACATCGGAAATTTACAGCAACATAATATTTTGCCTTTTAAAAGCCAGATAATCAAAAAATAATAATTTTAGAAACCGTTTCACTAGGTGAAATATGAACAATTTTTGGAAAGTAGATATAAAAATATGTGTCATGATAAATTGCTTAAATAAAAAGTTTGTCTGTGATTAAATTGAAGTTCCAAAAAAGTTCAAAACTGAATCCAGACACGCCTCCGAGGGGTGCGCTGCGATTCGCGCCCCTCGATGTTTACCAGTACAGTCCGACGCGTGGCCCGTCGTACACGTGGTGTCTTGTGTAAGGGAGCTTCTTTGGGACGACCTTGTTGTTTGTCGTGTGTGTCGCAGCCAACGCAAGTGAGTACGCACAACGCCATCATGAGTGAACGTTATGTTGTCAACGAACTACTAGCTTACATACAAACTGAGATAGACAAAGTCCCAGTGGGCAGAATTGTACATGTCAAAGCGAAGTGCTTACAGTTTTTTGAAGCGGATGACGTTAGAGTAGCGAGATCAACACTCTACCGTAGCCTCGGTCTAGATGTGGGAATAAACGATCTAGACAAACAGGCCAGTTTACTGGACATTTTTGATCGTTTTGAGAATACCCCGAAGCACATGCAGCCGATATTTGTTTCACGAGATTGGCGCAAACTCCCGCAAGGGAGAGATCATCCCGCAACACTCCTCCTCTTGGAGCGTATCAAATCAATGGAAAAAATGCTGACTACTCCTGATCGCGGTGTTCCAGTGCCCCAGATGCATCACCGAGGAGGCGCGGGATACAACCGCCGCAATGTACGCAGGAGGCCCAACGTTACATATACTGCAACTAGACCAACATCAGCGCAATTCCCCGAGCCAGTGGATTTTTCAAACCGTCTTAACGTAATTCCAGCTGAATATAGATTGTTCGATGAACCTTTAGTCATTAGCCGCCAGGACGAATTGACTCATGCATTGTTACATCGGCCGGTAGCTCGCATGCAACGCGGAGGTCGCGGCAACACGCGTGGCTGGCGCCGCTCTGGAAACAGCTACGTTTACCGTTAAGCTTAAAAGAAGCTTCTCATCAGATCGCCACGTCAATCGAGCGAAGGTTTGAACTGATGACCGGCCGATTCAAATATTCGGCTTCACTTGTCTTTATGATACTTGCTGTTGTGTCTTTCTATGTAATATTTGTCCATTTCTATGTACTATGTATCTATGTACTATGTGTCCACTACATATAACTGATAAAAGTGTACCTATGTAGTTGGTATTCTGTAATGTAATCAGGGTTGTAATGCAACTTTGTTTTCTAATATTTGTACTAATCTAAGTCTAGATACTAAGATTGATATTTAAATAGATTGTAAATCCAGAGTGCTCATTTGATGATTTACCACTTAAAATTAGGAATGTAAATCTAAAAGGTACCTTTATTAATTTACAGCTTGATAAAAAAAATAACAAGTTTTTGTTAATTTTGTTAGGTTAGTTATTCATTAGCTAGGTACGTATGAATTTTATTCAAGATGATATGAGTATGTAATGCAATTATATTATTTTCTTGTGGCTAATATTGTAAAACATTGTCAAAAAAGAGCTATCAATGATCTATTTTCCAAGTTTGCCTACCGATCTAAAATATTGTAGGCATACGTAAAGGTATAATTTAAAACCATTATCTTCAGATTTCCCCGTTTTTTTTTTATCTATTTACATAGCGTCGTGTCTAGACGGTAAAAAAAGATTTGTACCTAGCTTACGAAAATATATTTTTTAAGAAATATAATTCAAATCCTTATAAAGGGGTAGGTTTATTAATAACACTAATGTTAAAAAGGTAAAAATTGCATTGTTTGTAACTCTTTCACGGTTAAACGACTGACCGGTTTTAGATGAAATTTGGACCCAGGATAGCTTAAGTCCTGGATTAACACATAAACTGATTTTTAACGGTAACCCCTAATCTGAGTAAAAAGATCCAGCGTATTTCTCAAATCAATCGATTTAGTATAGTATAGTTACTCGGTACTATGTAGGTACGATAAGATTACCATTTACATGTTTTATAAATCTCGATGTACGATGATGAGCTAACTTATACGTTAGTTCACATAGGTAATTAATGTGTTTCATATAATAACCCGCATCACAGTGTGCTCCATATTATAACCCGTGTCTCAATGTTGTGCCAATTTGTAATATCAGTGTTCTACACTAATAAAAAATATTATAATCCATTCCTTGTTCTGCTTTACCTACCCTTACAAATTCCGGAATTCGCCGTCTCTCGATCCTTTTTAAAAATCTCGTAGGCAGTCTGTAAGTGCCTGCCTAACTAGATTATTACGTTATTGCTCGTAGTAGGTTGGCAGTAGGGCATTCAATATCGTGTGTATAATTCGTGATCACGGTATTATCCCCGATCCCGTAATACCGTGGATCACGAATATATTTTGGTCTTTTTTCAATCACGATATTGACGAACCAATATTGCGGTTTGTAGTACTCGTAATAAATAGCAGGAAATAGTATTATATAATACAAATTACGACGTAATATTATCCTCACACTTGTATTAAGCGCCAACTCTTATCTTCAGCTCACCCACCCGCACCTTGCCTAAACCTTCTTCTGAGTCGAGCAACCCCTACGACGTTATTGTTTTGTTAGTCAGTATATGACTTTAATACTAGATTGGAGGACAAGTTGGAGCAGTATGGCCAGTAGCTGCGTTAGGGTAGGGCGAGGGTTGGGCGACCTTTGCCTTTCATACCAGTAGGCTTCGACTCTGCTGGACCCCTACGATTTGCTGAAATTTCCTTGAGGCGCGCGTGGAACAGTAGGTACGCGCCGTCGACGACTTGGGTTCAGTCTGGACGAGCTACCCATTGCTCGCTATCCGCAAGTCCGCGCCTGCGGTGGCCGGAAATCAGGTTCAAGATTCCGGCGGCTGGGGCGTGAGGGTCGTTTCCTCGCGCATGCACGTGCTACCTCCTCCTTTTCAAGCATTACTGCTTTGCAGAAGTAGACGAGCGCCTGCCACTCCTTCTCGCTTCAGATCATGACCTACTGCTGCCACCGATCGCCCTCACAAGGACACGACGTGGCAGTGCTGTGTCAACCGAGGCACACCTCTATCGTATGCTCCACCGTACCCTCCGGGCACTCCACACAGTGATGGCACCCGGGTGCTATTTCCGCACGAATTCGGTGCAGGAACTTCCCGAACTGACCATGTTTGGTGAGAACTTGCATCATGCGATGATGCGGAAGGTGAGGACGCTATAAGGTCTGTCCAGCCGCTTCTCAAAGAGGGTTTTGATTACGTTTCTAATTACTAGTCCTATAATCAATACCAAATTGTTATGCTATTAAGAGAGAATAAAGACTGGTTCGAAAACAAAAATACGTATTTAAATGGTTTTATTAATGTCCTTATTAAAGTTCCTATGACGGATTACAGTCAAACTTTTATTGTTATTATTATATTAATAGTTTAAAAAATAAAATAAAAAACTTGATTTCAATAACGTGATCATTTTCATAAATTTTTCTAGATAAAAAATATTTTCTAAGTGAAATAGTTATGTTATCGACTTACGCGATTATCTTAGGCTCCACTACCCTGAATACTTTGGCATACATATCGATGGCTTGCACCCAGAGTACCATGGATCGGCATACCTAAGAAAGAATAATATAATAAATTAGAGCTTGTTAACAATATGACGTAGGTTTGTCTAATTTTGATATTATACCTATCTGTTTAACTTGAAATCCTCTAATACTCACCTTCGTATAGTGGAAGAGACATTATAATAATATAATATTCCACAACTATCTCACAGCGCCGTCTAGTCCCAAGCTAAGCAGAGCTTGTGTTATGGGTACTAGACAACTGATAAATATAGGTACTTGTATATTTCTAAATACATACATATTATAGATAAATTACACCCAGACACAGAACAAATGATTATGCTCATCACATAAACATTTGTCCAGGGTGGGAATCGAAACCACGACCTCCAGCATAGCACTTAGGGTCACTAACCACTAGACCAACAGGCCAGTCAAATATAAATTACATTGCACTTTATACTTGAAATACAATTTAAATATACTTTTAATAGGGCTTTAAATTAATTGTTTTTTAACTTGAGACGTCCTTATCTTCTGATTCGGGGCTCGATTCCCAGGAAAGTGAGAGCTTTTCAATTGGAAAACATCCATTTCAAAAGTGGTGTAGGGATTTTTATATCGTTTATATTAGTAAATCGCTCACCTTTCAAAATAACATGAAAGGAAGATGTGGGTGTATTGTATCCCTGTCTATCACCAGTGATCGGAATAAAAATAGCCCTACCTCTATTTAGGTTCATTGATCGCAAACATTGATGTTAATATAGATATTACAATATAGGGATTCCGGCTGATACTACGGGATTTAATTGAATTTCATTAGTTTTTGTCTATATGTATAAAAAAATGATGTAAGCCAATAAGCGCATTATTTTTTTTTTCGTGGGGAAAATCATCCTATGACCACCCCCACTCATGGGCGGAGCGGTAGATTGTGTTAGACTCTTACTGACTAAAAACCCACCCCGTTTCTTCTAGCCTTCATACCGGGGCTCGAGCTCCCTTTCGGATAACCGTGGCTCCAGTAGGCTTCGACCCGGCTGGGTTGCTGACAACTCCTTGAGCCGCGCGGGAAGAGTGCGCGCTGTCGACGACTTGGACTCGGTCCGAACGGTTACGGGACGGTCAGACAGCGAGCTACCCATAGCTCGCCATCCGCAAGCCCGCGTCTATGGTAGCCGGAAATCGGGATCGTAATCCCGGCGGTGGCGAGAGCGCCGTTGCCTGATGCAGTCGGCCTCCTCCTTTGCTAGTATTACTGCTTCGCAGAAGGAGGCGACCGCCAGCTACTCCTCCTCGCTCCAGACCATGGCCTGAACCAAAGCCCGGCGCGAGAGGTCTTCGCCGCCGATCGTCCCCACGATGATGCTCGCCCAGTGCAGGGCACACCTCGACTGTGTGCTCTACCGTGTCCTCCGAGCGTTCCGCACAGTGGCGATACCCGGGCGTCACTACTGCACGAATCCGGTGCAGGAACCTCCCAAAGGTGCCATGTTCGGTGAGGACCTGCGTCATGCGGAAGGTAAGGACACCGTCAGGTCTTTCCAACCACGCCTCAAAGAGAGGACTTACCTTAATTGTGGCGTGCCCAGCACTGGGTTGCGATAGTCGCTGACGTCATTTCACCATGAGATCCCGCCGGAGCTCTGTCCGTCATGCCGTGACCTGTCGCGGCAGTGGACTTTTACCCCGGCGTTGTATCCCCACGCGCATATCAAGCATATGTGCAAGGACTGTTGCCTCCAGATCTCATGATGGTATGCCAGCAAGAAGGCTCGCCGCTTCGCGGGAAATCGTGCGGTATCCCAGCACCAACCGTATTGCCATGGCAGGCGTTCAGCATGGCCGCCGGTCGCTTTTGCAGCGCCCACACCGGCGCCCCGTAAAGGGCCATGGACCAAACGAACCCCGCGTAGAACCTCCGGAAGCCGGCCGCTTGAGAGCAGCCCCAGTCCGGTTCAGTTTGGGAGTCAGACGTCGGAAATGCTCCCCGAAATTCCACCGGCTGTCAAGGACAAAGTACTTCATCGTCGACCCGACGCCGATGCGAACTCCTACCGTTAATTGGAAACCCGATGGTGGCGCGTTCCGAGGGCCGTGAAAACTCATAGCCTCGGATTTGTGCAGCGCCATCTCGAGTCCCAACTCCTGGATCCTACCAACGACTATCGCAACCCCGCGTGTCGCTAGAGCCGGTATGCTGGTTCTAACGAAGGGAGAGTCCCCTGCGCTAGAAACAACGTGTCGTTTGCGTAGCAAACCGTGTTGCTACGCAGACGAGTAACCCCGTCAGGGAAGTCGCCGCGCAGCACGTAGTCTTGAGCGGTCGTAGTCGGATCTTGAGCGCTCGGCGTCAGAGTGGTGATAGCAATAAAAATGTTTAAATCATTGTTGATTCTTGAATAAGAACTTGTTACGTAAAAAAATATATGTAGTTTAATGAATCAAGTTTATCTATTTATTATACTATCTTTAATCTCGTCCTTCTTACACTTACCCGTCAGAAAGGAACTGTAATCTTTCATTAGAACCCGAAGGCAAGAATAGTTTTTTTTTATAATTTTACTACTTTAAAACCAAATCCCAGGACTCGGGGAATATCCATATTATTATAACCTATTATTATTAGCAAGTACATAAAACAGCCGTATGTACCTAATCCGATCTCTGCCTATCACAGAAAATGTAAGTACCTATATTTATTTATTTTGTTCTAGCTGACCCGGCGAACTTCGTACCGCCTAAAAGTCAAAGAATGTAGTACCTATATCTTTCTATATAGTCAACCGATTGCGATGAAACAAAGTTTAAGTAATATATCAAGTTACACACAATTTGAATGTATAACAGTTATCTACATCGATTTAGTACATTTTAATATGATGCGCGCACAACTAAAAACTTCTACAAATTTATTGATACATGTATGTATAGATGATAATTATGTTTACCTTAGATACTTTAACGACAGTGTCTGGGTTAAAGTCCTTATGAGTAAGGTATACTTTCAGCTTCTTCAGCGTGGCTTCGGGTATGTGATCTTTGTCATAGTCTTCAAGTTTGCCGATGAAATTTACGTCAGCCAGCAGTTTCTTTGTGGAGTCCCAGTCTGGCCTAAAACATGATAAAAATATTAATAAGCGTAAGTAGATTTGTTAAAAACGGATCAGTGGGTTAGGTATCTACACATTCTACATTAATATTATAAAGAGGTATGTTTTTTCGTTTGTAGGAGGTAATCTCTGAAAGTACTGGTCCGATAGCTAAAATTTTCTCACCGTTGGAAAGCTGCTTCATACCTGAGCGACATTGGCTATATTTTTTGTACGTCGGCGAAGCTGCGGGCAAAAGCTAGTTTTTTAAGACAAGTTTTTAGTTGCTGACCGTGCATTGTCCTCCAAAATCAAACGTGTAAGCAAAATTTCAGATCAATCAATGTTCTGTCCCGGAACCAAGTCGTCTCTTACTTTGGATCGGGTGAGATCCCCGGGGAATGAACATCTTTTGGCCACGCCGCGACGTTAGCAGTTGCAACGAGCATATCTCGTTTGGGCCGCTTAAGGTAACTTAACGGTGGGCCGGTTGGTTAGAAACTAGACGCCTCGGGCTGTCGATGGGGGTAATGGTACATAAAAAATGATGTTGCGATGGTCGGACGGTGTGACAATGTCCTCCACTACTCTCCATTCTGACAACATGCGGCAAGCAAAAGGAGTCCACGACTGATACACAATCGACTTCCCCTGACACCTAACGCATGTGGAAACTGACCCCCTATTTAAAAGTCGGAGATCAAGCGTTGCTGCCCAGTCTAGAGTTGCGCGTTTCCTCGGCGTATCGTTCAAGGTCGGGAGTGAGCGTTGAAATAACCCAGGCCGAGCACCTTGCCTTAACCTTGCCCCTTGTCTAGTAGAGAGCAGTGAAGCGGACCGCTTCCACCAGCCAATAAACGGCAACAGGGTCCACTGTGCACACACTTACAGCTTAGAAAGCTAACTTGCGCTGTCAGATATTCGACCTGTGCCTAGAGACTGGTAAGGCGAGCCTTTATATTGTCGTTTTCTGTTTACAGCCCCTCTCCACATTGACCTCAACGGCCGATCGAGTGGCTAGCTCAGCAATTGCAGCTTGCACTGTTACTGCTGCCAACTTGAGGCTGTGCGCAAAGCTACTTTTGAGGTTGCGGGAGCCATTTGCAACCTCCTCTATGGTCTTAAGACTATCCTTAATGCAAGTACTTAGTTCCACCGTTGGTTGCGGCTGCATCGTCTTAGCCAACATCTTCAATTCAGGCAAGTTCTGTTTTGCTGATGATTTAGTCTTTGGCTGGATAGCTGGTGGGCTCGCTAACTCAGAGTCGGTGCCTTTCTTCGCCGTCTGCCGTCAGTTAAAGGTTTGCTAAGGCTAAGCAGTTTATCAACCATTTTCTTGATCAGTTCATCACTTCTTGGTATTTGAATACGGTTGCGCATGCGTCCTCGAGACGATTTTGTTGCTTCTGAAGCAAATGAAAATTGCGACAGTGAAGCCTCGCTGGTGTCACTCGACATCTCGTCAGCAATTGGAGTAGGGACGGGGCGAAAAAAAAGTGCACGGGTTATACCCCCTTTGGCAGTTTCTGAGCCTTAGGTTCCGATGCTGCGGATATGCTAGGAGTAGAACCCAGCAATTCCTTGGCAGGGTGGCTCACGTACCGGTGTCCTTAAAGGTCAAGTAAAAATCCGATTCGGATTTCAAGCGTTCATTGTCTCCTCCAGAATACGTGACCGAACTCTGTTCGGTGAGGGATGCTCCTACTGCGGAGCAGCAGGTACTCTCCTGGGATAGTTTGTATTTATGACTCTAAACACAGCTTTGCTTTTTTTATGGGGTGGGGTCCCCAGTAATTTCGCATTCTTTAACTTTCATTGTCATGTCTTATGATAAGACTCGTTACAAGAAGTGAATCTCCTTACTCGCCAAAGCGGCGAAGAGTGATTCACGCACCGTCAGTGAACACCAACTACTGCTTCTGAAGTTCTCAAACGGTGTGCCCCTTGCGGAAGTCCGATGTTATACTTCGCCCCGTGTCTCTCTTGGTTTGGTCTCTAACTTGAGGCCTTCCGGCATGAGTGTCTCTACCGACAAAGCCCTCAAGGTCATCGAGACACGCAAGCCCGACCACGACGACAAGGTGGACACACAATCGGTGGGGGCCTACTGTAAACCTAGTGAGAAAAGAGTATTATTAGACTCCGTTTACTCATATTTTTATTTAACACTGACATGACTATTATAGGGCTGCGGGATTTACCTATTTAAAAGTTTTGCCGCGTCCCTGGAACGCAAAGAACATTGGGAGGAACACAGTGGGTTCTAGTAAGTGAACGTCGGAAATTCTCCCTCTAGCCCAGGGCGGGAAAATTATTTGATAATTTCCCGGCTGAAAAAATATGAATGCTTATAAAAACTGGCCAAGTCGGACACGCACATGAATAGTTCCGTACTATTATATTAAAAACGAGTAAAAAAAGTCCAAAATTGTATGGGATCCCTACTTTAATATTTATTGTATTCTGTTTTTTAGTATATTTTGTTACAGCGACAACAGAAATACGTTATCTGTGAAAGTTTCAACTGTCTTGCTATCACGGTTCATGAAGTAGATACTCGTAGATAGACAGTGGACTCTTAGTAATAAGGTCTCGTTTTTATCCTGTGAGTATGATGGAATTGTAAGAAGAATCTCATCGTAAAAGCAATCTGCGACGAGGGTAGTAAGTTACTGTGTCGGACGTTGAGTGAGACGTAGCTAGTTACGTCGTAGACAATTCAAAGACCAACACAGACTACCTATGTTGGTTTGTATGAAGTTTGTGTCATAAGTTTAGCACTTTTAACAATAACTTTTCGTATGAATGTTGTAGTACCTATTTCTTTGTACGGCAGTTATTGCACTATACTATATATTAGCCTATATCACCTACCTAAAAATCAGAGGTTGATCGATAGTACCCTCATTCAATTAATCTAGAGTGAATGATAGATAGGTCAGTATCAGAGACGTGCGTGCAATAGAAGTAAATTAACTGATATTTATTTTTACAAATAGGTTCTAAAAACACTTTTAAACGTCAAATTCTTTTTCATCCGTTTAAACTAGATGAGGTCGGTGTTTCCTATCTGACTACCCTGAGATTAAACACCGAAACAAACTCAGGGGTCAGTCTGTTTTAAAGACCGTACGGTAAGCCTGGCTTATTCATCACCCGCTGTAGCAGAGTCTCTGCACTCTGCTGCAGCGGGTGATGAATTATCCCGGCTTTATTGTAAATGAACATAACACCGAACACATAAATAAAATAATAACTTACACTTTAAATTTCGTTTGTCTTACAATTCCAATGTATTTGGAAGAATTTGAAAGGTTCGTATACCAGATTAGGTTAAAACATATTTTTTTTTTACAAAAAATATCTTTCGATTTATAATCCAGTAGGACTTCCGGGGTCCGAAATGGTCTTTTGAGAGGTAACGGGGCCCCTTCTACGTGCTGATGGTGATCACCGGGGTGGTTTTAGTGAGGTAAAAATCCCACACTCCCCGGACTTATCCCCAAAGTCCGGGAGCCTTTTGAAGGTTTCCCCTCGAAAACAAAAAAAGGACTATCCAATATCGTAGAACAAACTTTATTTACGCTTATTTAATATAGCTTCCAATTTTTCCTATACTGAACCACTTAGTCAGTTGTAAATATGGATAACTAGCCAGCAACTTCACTCGCGTGAAAATACTTTTTCCGAGATGGGGGGATGAAATTTTTGCTCTTCGATATTTGAGAGCAAAAGCCGTTTTTATTCACTAGAGAGATAAAGTAAATTGAATTTAGAACATCACGTGCACTGAGTGTGTGAATTCAAAACACCATTAAAACTATTTATTTTTACATCCAAGGTACCAAATTTATTAAAAAAAAAGTTGTCAAGGTACCAAATTTATTATACAACTTTTTTTTTCCACTCAACAAGTTTCGGCATCTAATGAGAATAAGTGACAGCCCAAATTGTGCAGAATGCGGCACGGTGGAGGATGTCCACCACTTGTTGGTGGAATGCGTCAGGACACGAGCTGCTAGAGAGGTGCTGATAAATACTTTCACAATTAATTTGATTAATATTGTTTATATTCAGTGTATACTGTCCGAAGCCCTCTCTAACACAGCGCTCGCTGTTTACAAATTAGTAAATAAGGTTTTAGAGCCCAAGTAGTAAATAAGAGTCAAGGTAGCTTTACTTGTATTAGGTTACGATGGGGCTGGCGTAGTCTAACTGTGACCAAAAGTCCCTAAATTTATAAAAGAATAAAAAGTAAAACTTTTTTTAATTTGTTAAAAACAGACTCAAAACCTCCTTTGTGTACTTTTTTACATTTAGTTATTTCCTCGCTGAGGTGGGATGAAAAGTTACGTGTTGCACTCGAGTGCAAAGAAACACTAGCTGCGCTCGTGATTCAATTTTAAAATCCTTCGCTTGCTCGGTCATCAAAATTGAGCACGCGGTTAAAAAGCAACTTTGCACTCTTGTATAACAAATAACTATTTCCATATCAATTTTGGAAACCCGTTGCATCCCTTTAGGGGGTAATTTTAAATCCTTTCATATTGCTCGCCAACGAACTTTTTGCAAAATTTCACGCTCCTAGTCCCAATAGTTTTGGCTGTGCGTTGATATGTCAGTCAGTCAGTTTTTCCTTATACAACATTATTTTTAGTAAATGCGAAACCTGATTATAGTGTGTTCAGAATCAGTAACTGAATCGATTCCCATAATTTTTACACCATATTATGTTTTTTCCAAAAATATTTTAGAAAGGTCACAAGTTTGACACCACCGACACCAAGGAACAAACAAGTCACGGCCGGTCATAGTGGGTATTAGGAGCCTGCTAGAAGCGGAAGCAAAACAATCCCTTAGTCGTCCGGGTGGTCCGGTGACCATGTATTTATGTCGCCAACCAGGTACCTTAACTGGCTTATAACTTTATGATTTTTTATAATACAGTTATGAAATTTTGTACATATATTCTTTACATAAAAATACTTTACTAATACAGATGTTTCAAGTTTCGCATAAACCTACTTAAAATGAGGTTGTATATCTATAGATAGATAAAAGCTGCAGAAAGTGAAAAAATTACTTATATATAAAAGTAATTGTTACATTCGTTGCCCTTGCAACTGTTACTAGACTTAGTCTTGACCTGTTGACCATGATAACTGTTAACCTCGAACATTCTAAAAAAATAAAAATTCACGGCCAACATCAGACTCACTACACAGCTTCAAAAAGAAGTATTGTGTTTTATTGATTTTACGAACTATGGACAGGCAGATTGGGGGATTAATTCGCAGCCCTTATTTCTTTGATGTCTGGGGGGGCAGACAGTACTATGCATGTAACTCAACCGTATTGCATCCCCTAGATGGGGAAGCCTATATGAATTTATCTTAAATGATGTAGGGGTGGTAAGCTGATTCCGCTGGTACAGTAGAGGGTGGCCCACCTACACAGACGTAGTAGGTAAATTAATTACGACGCACGTTGGCCCTACTTGTCCACCCTTACACAAAATTCGTCCCTTGGACATTATTGATTTTTTAAATCTTTATAATGGGGTTCGGGTATCCACACGGGTACCCGAACCCATTATACCTTATATTCTATTAAGACACATTATTATAAACATTTGGAATTACTGCCTAAACTTCTATATTAAATCACCGATAATACGTTTAAGCCTTTCTGACTTAGGGTATACCTATATATTTAGGATAAGTCCAACATCCCACATATTAATATTAAACTCCCGAACCAGAGATTCCATTTCAACTTTGTTCTTAACACATTCCTGCTTTGTATATGGATTTGCGGAGACCAGGCTGACCTACTTATACATAACTACATTAAAAAAAATATATAACTGTAGGGGCGTAGTTGACCACTATCTCACCGAAACACAGAAACTCCTTTCATATAAAATTATTTTTACACCACCTGCTCGATAATGTCGTTTTATACGTCATTCAAACCCAAAGACATTAAACATATACTACCAATAGTTAGGACATAGCGAACAATATTCTAATCCGAGACTTGTTACTAAGAAGTAACAAGTCGCTGTCACCTGTACCTATCAAGCCGCGTTGGTGTCCGCTAAACGCACCAAAAGAAAATATTTTTTGGAAAAATATATAGTATAGTTGCGCATTGCACCATAAAAATCGTATTATGGCAAAACGACTGGACCTAACTTCAGTTTATTTTCGTAAATATTTTTCGTAAGCATAGGATGACAGTTTTTCTAAGACATTTCTTCTGATGGCCGCTCTATTGTATCTCTTTAAATCTCTTTGTTCAAACCTCACTTAAGAGGGTCCTTCTCCACTCGCTTATCGTAAACATCGAAAATGGTTTAAAAGATTTTATTTAATGCAATCCAACGCGATGTTTGACGAAAAGGCAACGCAAAAAAAGAGAGATAACGCCTGGAAACTCTGTTAGTATTCGGTAATTCCGAGATTTACTCGAAAATTTCACAAAACTTGCTCCAGGAAATAGCTGTTTTTTTTAAACCCTTAAAAGTTTTTGGAAAAAGTTGTCATCATTTAGAATCTTGATAAAATTTGCAAGGTCTCTAGAGGACTACTTTTTTGACTTTTATAATTTTTAGGCAAATTATGAAGTGGCAAAGTTCATACAAAATAGGAAATTTTTAGAGGTTTTTACTGGATTAGTTTTACACAAATTAAGAAATTGGTTTCTTTAGAAACCTAGATAATATCCACGAGATACTGTGTTTCCAAAATATCTAATGAAAAGTGTGTAATAACGTCATAATCAGTTATAAGCGGTTGTATGAAAAACAGTGAAAATGTGAGTCGTGATGCACCACCTTAAAGCAAGTCATTATTCCCTAGGAAGATAATGCAGTATGGTCGATCCCTAGGGAATAATGAGAATTGAATTTGGAACATCAAAAATCGTCAACATTGTGAATTAAAATGTACGTGCATCAAACAAGTTGACTCGAAATTCAAACTGGCTACTAACAAAAAAAAGAAAATAGAATAAAACCTGCTTACCGACGTGAGCGTTATAGAAAATGGAAACTATAGAATCTTGGAGTAGTGAATTTTGATTGTTTGATGAACTTGTAAATATAATACTTGTATATCTCCAATATATGATTTGATCGACCAAATTTAATTATCTCACAGATAGTGTAAAAAGTAGAGTATGCAACACGGGGATAAAGCCGTTTTTGTCTTGGGCGGCTTGAATTCCTCACTTCACTCAGGTTTCTTTATTAACTCCCTCGCCATGCTCGAGAGTTAATTATATAAATCCTCCTCCGATTAAACTTAGCAACCTTCGTTATGTTCGGGATTCAACATGCCGCCCGCGACTTAAAGACACTGCTTTATCCCCTAGCCACATAAACTACTATTACCTACTATAACTTTTGGATGCAATAATTACAATTGAACACGTTCTTATATCTATGCGTTTTACTAATCTAGCTACCGCGCTAAGTGCGGTGTGGAATCTGTTTGTACATATTTGGTCAGCAAACTGAGTGTTTTCGTAATAATTTTAATGTAAGTAACTTAGAATATTTAACGGCTTATCAATAAAACTTTAAAGTTAGGTACCTACCTATTAATGTAGTAACTATTTGTTTTAAGAACATAATAGTCCAGATGTATCAGTTCGATCGCGTCTCCTACAATACCTAATTATAGAGGTCTCGCCTGCAATTTGATAAAGATGGAGAACCTATCCAACTAAAATCGGAGCAATGGTATGTTCAAGGGTAAGCCATTGCCGTGAAATAACTTTTAAACTGGATTTTAAGCCATCGAGCAATCATAGAAAATCAAGAAGCTATTCAAAGATCTTTATATTAAACAGGCATGAGGGCAGCTAGCATTGAAGTGCTGTAGATATCTTAAGAATTCTTTCAAATAGATCGGCCGAAACTTCGTCAGTGTTTGAGTTAAACTATCAATAATTACCAAAATAAAATAAAACTTGATTTCAATACTCTTAAGTATATGAAGTTTTAAAAGATGCGGATTACAAAGGTTTGATTTGAGGTCATTGATTTGTATTTTGATACTAACTTTGCACCGAGAAGTATGCAGACAGGTTCCATGACGAATCGCACAAGCACAGGAGGTTTCTGAAAAGCTTTCAGTTCATTGATGTCTGCTTTGTTTAGCGCCTTCAGGGCAGCTGTAGCGGCATCCATGGCTGGCATTGCGAGTTGTAAGTCCGCCTTCGCTTCGTTCGCTATTTGTTTTACCTCTTCAGCTTTTATCTAGGCAGGTAATAAAGCTTAAGTCCATTAACTAGAAAACTATTGATTGTCATACTACTATTAAAACGCACGGGGTTTAGTGGATATTGGGGTACCAATATCCACTAAATCCCGCAAACTTGCGCCAAACAGGTCAGGTGCCACATTAAAAACAAGTACTTAAATCGCTGCAAGATGACGTTTCTATCGACACTGTCACTCGCCGAATCGCCACGATAATGTTATCACCGCGTGGAAACGCTGTCAGAGTTTTTATAGAAAATAAAAAATTAACAGGAAGATAAATCGCCGTTAGACACTCGTTCGAAGTGGTTGCGCCTCACGCAAAAACTACTGAACTGATTTTTATACAACTCTACAGTAATATAGTTTACACATAAGAATAACACAGGCGAGGGAGTTTGGGGAAGTACTAATTCTCTACTAAACCAAAATCTCTTTCACGTGCATGTGCGCGTCGAGCATGTTACAAAGTTAAATTTACCTTGGCAGCAGCTTCGTCCTTTAAGACTGCAGATTTGACTTGATCAGCAGCTTTTTGTTCCACTTTCAGTCTAGTAACCAGAGCGTGGCTTTCTTCTGCTTTCTTTGCGAGGACTGGTTCCATCTCACGAACTTGCTGTTCCATCACTCCTACGACTTCGTATGTTTCGTAAAGTTTCTGCATTCGTTAATTATTTTAAACTTTCTATTAGAACTTTAGAGGGTTATGAAGTAATGGACAATTGTAAATGCAATAAATTATTTTTAAATAGATTCGAGGACGGCTGTCAGTAGGTACGAGAGACGTGAGTGTTTTCTTTTTTTTAAATAACATAAAAGAGCAATTTGTGCAACAATTATAGAGGAGTAAATCTAATGTCACATACTATGAAAGCCTAGAAGAAAGTTATTGAAAAGCGACTGAGAGAAGAGAGTGAATTTTCATAGAACCAATTCGGTTTTTTGCCTGGTCGGGGTGCAACGGATGCCATAAAAACTTGCACATGGTATTTATTGACCTCGAAAAGGCATATGATCGGTTACCACGTCAGGGTCTGTGGGAAGTAAGTGCAGTTGATCCGAGCGATGTACAGTCAATGCAGTACCCAATTCCGGTATACGGTGGGCAACACTGCTAGGTTCAATGTCGGCTTACATCAATTCAATATAATTTTCCTAGAAAATCTTTATAAAGTTCTACTTTTGAGTTTTTTTTCTATTTTCTAAACTTATGGTTCAAAAGTTAGAGGAACGATTTTTTCCGACAATATTGACATTATCAAAGAGAGTAAACCCCTATTGATTTTTGAATACCTATCCAACAATATATCACACGTTAGGGTTGAATTGAAAAAAAACACTCCCCACCTTACATGTAGGGAGGGGTTTCCTATTAAAACATTTTTTCCCCTTTTTATTTTAGCACTTTCTCGGCGTAATTGATATTTGTACCAAATTTCAGCTTTCCAGTGCTAACGGTCACTGAGATTATACGCGGACGGACTGACAGATAAACATGGCGTAACTATAACGGTTCCTAGTTGACTACGGAACCCTAAAAAAGATGCATGTTTGGCGTGAGGAATAAAAATGATAGCGTGACGGTTGTTAGAGATGAATGGACGATAAAAAAACTTGTTACGCTAACATTCTAAGTTGCTGCCGCATGCCGTGAGATGGGACAAGGTCAGGAAGATGAATTTCTTTTAAATATTAATTTTAAGACCTGTGACCTTGAAGACCTGTGAATTAGAAATTACCACTTCATTTCAAGATAAGTAGGTACCTAACTTAGTAATTGGACTATTATTTTGGCAATAATTGAAAACGACAGTTACCTACTCACTATAAATAACGGATTTTAATGTTATTGAAGGAAGGATGTTACCCTAAATACTCAAATAACACGGGATAAGGGCAGGAAGATGGTGATGTTACTTTAAATACAAATTTTGTGACTCATCCAAAGTAATATACCTACCTATGGACAGTGTATATCGTCGACCGCATTGTCGCTTTCCCCTTACATCTCACATATCAACGTCGGTACAATATTTTGACGAGTATTTCCATGGTGACCATGACCCTATTCCAAGGCCTTCATCTCCCCTCGCCATGACATTGAAAAGCGTCCCCCTAGGAACTCGTGTCCCTCTTCACTTTTGTTTCGCCCTTCAATTATCCACGTCTCGGTACCAATATTTGCTCACAAATATTAGTTAGAACGAATTTTATTGAAAGCTAAGGCCAGTCAATATTTATGTACAGTTATGATTGGTTGTACCTAGACAGTGGCGTAGCTACTAAGGGGCTAGGCGGGGCAGTGCCCCGGAGCCCTCAAGCTCAGGGGGCCCCAAAACCTGATTAACAAACCGCTTATTGAATGAATGAAAAGTTTTACGAAAAATATTTCTGTTGATAGTGATAGTGAATCAGATAATGTGACCACTGTAGTATTGGTTGAAAATCCTACTCATGAAGATTTGGTAATTAAGCTGTGAAAGGTATCGTCGGCGATCAACGACGACCTTGTCTCCATATCATTAAGAGAGCAAGTTAATGATAAATCTTCTAATAACTTGAGATTTATATAAACAAGCTTATAATGAAAATCACTTTTTAATTGCAAGCTTTTATAGCTCGGTATTCCTATATAATTAATACTCATCTAGACAAATCATACGAGCCCAAACTCGATGGGTTTGTATTGTTTAACTACCAAGTGCCTATAGCCACCTTCCGGTTCCATCATCGGATCAGCTCCATGTCATAATAATTTTGCATTGTCATCTGATTTAGACATGCATGCAAAATTTCAGATAAATCGGTAACCGGGAAGTTAGTCAAATTTAATTTACAAGATTTGATGACAGACAAACATCGGGACACGTGAAACTAAATAAAATCTTGTATAGATAAAGCAGCGTATGTATTGATAAAACCTAAACAATTTAGGGGCCCCAGTTTGTTTTTGCCCCAGGGCCCTTGGACATTTAGCTACGCCACTGTACCTAGATCTCTGAGGAAATTGACATTATAGAGGAAAAGAAAATTCAGGTCTGGTAGTTTCAATTTGTAGTACGTTTACGTTTTATAAGCTAAGGCCAGTCAATATTTATATACAGTTCTGATTGGTTGTACCTAGATCTCTGAGGAAATGGACTTTATAGAGGAAAAGAAAATTCACGTCAGGAAGTTTCAATTTGTAGTAGGGTTCACGTTTTATATTGGAACCATTTTCTTGATAACACAATGGAAGCAAAAAATGTGTTGCGCCGACCCCATGTAATATGGGATAGTGACAGGTAGAAGAATAATATTGGAACAAATATTAAAAAAAATATATATTCAATTTTATGTATATGCTGTGTTACTTTTTGGTGTACAATAAAGATTATTCTATTCTATCTTAGGTATTGGTGAAATTAAAAAAAAAGTTTATATAGCTGCGAACTACAACTAAGTAACTGGTATGTGCAGACTGATAGGCAGGTCGTCGAATGTATTTTCATAGCTAGGTTAAATAAATAAAACATTGAGAAATAACAGTTCATTTAACCCAGATATGATGCGGGAAGGAAGTGCGAAAAGAAATCAATTATACTAATAAGGAAAATATGCGTCACATCCGTATAAAACGGCGAACACTCGGCTATAATAATAATAACAATTTGTTGTTACAATAATGGCCACAACAATACAATTAATAGGTAGTCACAATAGATCTTTTAGGTCGCAGTGACTACATCTCCTACACTACGGGAGATGCATAGCCCGTGACTACATCTCCTACACTACGGGAGATGCATAGCCCCTTATCTGTTAAAAAATAAAAAAATAAAATACAATAATGGCCGACTCTAGCTATTTTGTTTTTTTTTTCGGTGGCAAAAATTATCCAATGACAACTCCCACTCTTGGGTGGCGCGGGAGATAGTGTCAGACTCTTCCTGACTAAAAACCCACCCCGTTCCTTCTAGCCTCTTCACACCGGGGCTTGAGGTCCTTTCGGATAACCCTAGCCCCAGTAGGCTTCGACCCAACTGGCCCGGTGGCCCCTCCTGTTGCTGACAACACCTCGAGGCGCGCGAGAACAGCGCGCGCGGTCGACGTCTTGAGCTCGGTCCGGACAGTTACCGGACGGTCGGAAAGCGAGCTACCCATGGCTCGCAGTCCGCGAGCCCGCGTCTACGGTAGCCGGAAATCGGGACCGGAATCCCGGCGGCGGGCGCGAGGGTGCCGTTGCCTGATGCGGTCGGCCTCCTCCTTAGCTAGCATTACTGCTTCGCAGAAGGAGGCGACCGCCTGCCAGTCCTCCTCGCTCCGGACCACGGCCTGAACCAAAGCCCAGCGCGAGAGGTCTCCGCCGCCGATCGCCCCCACGAGGGCACGGCGATGCTCCGCCCAAGCAGGGCACATCTCGACTGTGTGCTCCACCGTGTCCTCCGGGCGTTCCGCACAGTGGCGACACCCGGGCGTCTCTTCCGCTTGAATCCGGTGCAGGAACCTCCCGAACGTGCCATGTCCGGTGAGGACCTGCATCATGCGGAAGGTAAGGACGCCGTGAGGTCTTTCCAGCCACACCTCAAAGAGGGGACTTACTGCCATAATCGTGGCGTGCCCAGCACTGGGTTGTGATAGTCGCTGACGCCATTTCACCATGAGATCCCGCCGGAGCTTTGTCCGCCATGCCGTGACCTGTTGCGGCAGCTGACTTGCACCCCGGCGTTGCATCTCCACGCGCATATCGTGCACGTGTGTAAGGACTGTTGCCTCCAGATCCCACGGTGGCGAGACCAAGTCGCACACGAAGGGTCCCGTTCTACAATATTAGAATCAAGCATAAATGCCGTTTTTTGTATGGGAACCACCCTTTAATTTTATTATTTGTTGTTGTAGCGGCAAAAGAAATTCACATCCTGTGAACATTTTAACGTCCATCTGTCTGTCTAGACAGATGGATGGATAAGGGCGGCTTAGTAATAGGGTCCAGTCATTTAGGTGCAGAATCTTACAAAACAGAGAACAAACCAGTCCTGGTTGAAAGAAAAGGGAGTTCATAATAGTGTAACGGTTGGCAGGATCGGACGGAATGAAAGATAAAAAATCACATCAACCCCAAGTGACATGACAGGAAGATGATGGATCAATTGATACAGCTTTTAACTGTTGTCGATATTACCTGCAATCCGCAAGATATTCTGTCCCTACCGCGGATAATTTGTTGTTGTTTCTTGTCTAGCAGCATCATGTATAGCTTCAGCAGATCTAGGTAACTGCTAGGCGTTGTGTAGAAATAACGCCTCATCTCTTGATATAACCGGTCCGTCATTATGTCCACATCCTGTACATAATAATATAATAATTTATTTAATAAGCAGTTTGTACAAGGCATACAGGGTAGTCTTAAACACTAAAAAGAGTAAAATAGTTTAGTATACAGTGGATCAAAGCACTCCCTTTCCTAAACTAGGTAGAAATTCTGTCTGTATCTAGGAAAAATTTGCCAATTATAAGGGGTCGTATTACGGTTGCAACATAAAACATTTACCAATGTTTTATGTTGCAACCGTGCAGCGAGTGAACGAAGTACTTATGTTACATGTGTGTGTGCACTAAGGGTGCGTTTAATTGTGTGAGTGAGTATGTGGGTGTGGGTGTAAGGGTGCGTTTTTGTTTGTGAGTGAGAATGTGTGTGTAAGGTTTTAAGCTTATAGTGTGTAAGCCTATCTCATTTAATGTATTGTATTTAGAAGCTCCTCGGTACCAATACGTTAGTGTGTGATGCCAGGAATTTAGTTTCTTCTTTACCTCACACTTAGTCAAGACGTATATTTTAAGGAGTTTGTGGTAGCATAGATGTGGGGTAGCCACGTGGTTTGAAGTTTATTATTTTTAGCACAGCTCTTAGACATAAAAGTAAAGTAAACAACAAATTATAATTCGCTTAGTAACTGTTTACAGGACCGTGTTTTTGCGTGTTCCTTTTTTTTTCGACGACTATATAAATATTACCTTCTAGGAATTTGCGAGGTCACAGACAACAGTTACGAGGATTTAGTAAAAATAATTATACTTTTCTGCGAAAATTCAGATCCCCTAAAAATGAGCCCGTAAATATTTTCTTTGTGAACGATCGATCAATATCTGTACATCTATTTTTACTTATTTCGCGAAATAAGTAAGTTGAGAAGTATTGAACGTTGAGAAGTGCTGAATTAGAATTTTGTTAGACTAGCTTCTGCAAACGGCTTCGCCCGCGTGAAAATAAGTTTCTCTATACAAGCTTTGGATCACCGTTACATTCCCCTATGGAGTGAATTATGGAAAATCCTTTTTCAGTGCTCGCCCTACGTCTAAAAAGTTTCGTCGGATTTCGGCAACTGTCTCAGCTTCGGCCGAAGTCGAAACTTCCTTCCTAGTAATAGATCATGTTTTGAGGGAAAAAATAAAGAAATCGTTATTAATCAGGCCTTATTTAAAAAAAAAAAAAATTATGTATTTATATTCGTTGACTATCATAAAATTCCTTGCACTCGATTTTATTTTGGGAGTATGTAAAATGAACTGCAAACAAGCCAGTCATGACATGATTAGGCACGTGAAGGCGGCAAAAGTGCATAATATCTTCGTTGCTTACTCGCTTGGAAGGAATTTAACGTGCTGAACATGACCGATAATAGCGCGAGAACTCCCAAGTGTAGTTTCAGTTTCGGTCGTAGTTTCAGCAGGTTTGAAACCGAAACAAAACCGAAACTGGTTTTTTTCCGGAGCTCGACCAAAGCCGAAACCTAAAACGAACATTCGGACGTACCTACACAGGCAAAAAAGAAAATCTTTTCCAGCGCGCTAGTCTCAATAGTTTCGGCTGTGCGTTGATATGTTATTCAGTCAGTATATATAACAAGTTTTTAATAAAAATATTTTTTTCATAGCAAGCTTTTCTATCACGGTATAGTACCCATATAATTACGAGTAATACTCGTCAAGACGAATCATATGAGCCCAAACTTGATGGGGTTGTGTCGTTTAACACCAAGCTCCTAATGCCACCTTCCGGTTCCATCATCAGATCAGCTCCATGTCATAATAATTTGGCATTGTAATATGATGAGTTGCATACATGCAAAATTTCAGCTCAATTGGTAACAGGGAAGTGGGTCAAATTCAATTTACAAGATTTGATGACAGACAAACATCGGGACAGGTGAAACTAAATAAAAGCTTGTAAATAGATGTCATGATACCTACTTTAATAGATGATTTTCCCGACTTTTGTGTGGGTTGTTATATTGAATAGGCACCTTTTTCAATAAGGTTCTTATTGATATATTAGATGAAAAGAGCGAAAATATAAATGTATGTTGGTGCCTACGCGACATATAACATGATCGTTCGACTTTGAAACCAATAACATAGTCTACAAATAAAATAGGTAGGAACCTATGTAGGTAAGTATTTTGTTTTTTTACACAACAGATTTTTTTTATTGGAGGCTTAGTCTCTGAAATAATATCCATTGTTTAAACTCAATATGTCAAAGGGAATGTTATAAGAAAAGTGTTGGCAGAATGTCTTGCAGTTGACCTCGTAAAGTGAAGCTATTGATTGAAAGGCCGTTTAGAATGTCTGTAGTATACCTATTGATCGCCCTAATTTGCTGTAGAGCCATAACTACTGATATTACTAACCCTTTAGCCAAGAATGGTGATTTGTTTTTTTTGTACTTATTTTTATTCTACTATTGAGCAAAGGCAATCAATCCCTCCCAACTTTTGCGAGATCGTCTTTCATCTCCCATTTTTAGCTAAAGTTCTAGTTTGTTCTAAAGTTTATAACATAATTTAACTTTTCCGAAAAGGACCCTCTTAAATACAAAGTTACAGTACTTAGTGTTTAAGAGGGTACCCTTCTTCGGGAGTGAATATTTTAAAGTTAAAATTTTTAAATTAAACAGATTTTACCTGATGCATGGTGACGCAAATATTAGATATTTGGTCAATGATCATTTCATTCCCGAGCGGTTGCAGACATTGCTTGGCTACAGACAGCAAAGCCTCCGGCGGCCATTTTGTGAACCAATCAATGGTACAACAGTTCACCAGAGATGGGAACATTCGGCATCGACGTCTGAGGAACATTACGGTCACTTTAAGTAAACAAAATAAATCTTAGAGGTTCTAATAATGTACCTACGTTATGTAAAACTAGCTTCTCCCGGCGGGTTACCTCGTGTGAAAGAAGATTACTCCATATCGACTTTGGACCCTCTTTAAATAATTTACGAATAAATTTTAGAAAATCTTTGCTAGTGCTCGCTTATCATCATCATCATTTCGGCAGAAAGACGTCCACTGTTGGACGTGCCTCCCCCAAGTGCCACCACAATGATTGTTCCTGTGCGTCTCGCATCCATCGGATTCCCGCAACCCTTACCAGGTCATCAGCCCACCTTGTAGGAGGCCTTCCAACGCTACGTCTTCCGGTACGTTGTCGCCATTTAAGAACCTTTCGGCCCCAAGGTGCTCGCTTATGTCACATTCACAACCAGTTTTTAGTCCCAATAGTTTCAGCTGTAGGTACGTTGATATGCCAGTTTCTCCTTTTATATACCTACCTATAGATTTTCGTCATGTCGTGTGGCGAAGTTGACTTAAAAGCAAGGGAGCACAAAATGTGGGAAATTAAGACATTCAAATGGAACTTGGGCTAGATTAAAAAATAGGTGTCCCTTATACCCTATTCGAATCATATATTTTCATAATAATCTAAGGTTGACAAGTGGACGTTAAAATAAGAAATAGTAGGCACTTTCTTAGTTAGAAAACGAGACACTATAAATAAAAAATGGAATACGACACTTTCATCATTCGGTTGGTAATTGGTACGCCAGGATCATGCCCTTTATATCTGGGTCTCGATTTGCGTCATAGCGTGGTGCGTAGTTACTGCATCGCGGGGTGCAGAGAGGGGGTGCAGATCGGGGGTGCAGAGCGGGGACGAGGAGGCAGGGGATTGTTGCACAGCGCAGCCGTCAGCCCTCCCTTACCGCTGGCCTCAATAAACAGCTATCGATCCACCCAATACACCGGCCTGCACTTGTTTACTTTATCCGAATAATTTATCTGCATGTTCAAGTACCAAAACAACATTTCCCCTTTTATGTTACCGTTTGTAAGTGTTTCTTTATTGCATATTTCACGTTCGTTTTCAGTGAGCTGAATGTCGACTATTGCCCCACTGCAAGTGTTGGCTACGTTCCAACATTCATGAGTTGGGTGAAAGTGCAGGGTCAAGGTTTCAACCAAGTTGGGATGTACGCTGGTCACAGCAAAATCGCTATCGAAACGATTTAGATGGTTCTAGATTTTTAGTTACCTACTGTCATGATCTTGCTATGTGTAGAACACGCTATCATAACTACTAAGGTAATCAAATAAATTAACCATAACAAGAGGCTGGAACTCAAGATTACATTACACGGAGAATACAAAACAGCACCTCTAAATTACTAGAGGATGAATCTAAAACATCAGAGCAAGTATTGTAAATGTTTCCTGCTGCAAGGAACCTACAGCATCCAGGCCAAGGGAAGAACATTCTGGTTGCTATGGAAGTGTCTCGCGACATAGAAACCGTTTTCATTACCAATTAGACACCCCATTTCTAATTATAATTTGAATTAGAGTAATTGTCAACTTCTAATTTAGCCTGAAAACCAATAAACTAGAGCATCATATACGGTTTATCACAAATTAAAATCCAAATTATCAATTCAGAAACCAGCCCAAAGCATTTATATGGTGTTTAGATAATATTACGAAGACGACGTAGGCTATTAGTGCGTTAAACACTATGATAAAGCAGTTCTATTTGCTCCGAGCCCTCACAGTACCAGTATACAGTGAGGGCTTAATCCTGGCTGCCGACTACATACGCGTGCAAAAAGTAGGTCTTAGCATACCTGAACGCCTCACCAACAGGACTCATACATATACAAAGGTGGAGCTTCCCCCGGACCCTGTTAATGAAGAAGTAGTATACAGCATCCCGGTCAGCGGGATTGATATTGTTCTTCGCAGCATCGTTGCGGCAGCCACTCTGTACCGCCTCATATGTGTCCCCTTCAAAGAGGTTCGGTACCTCGCCTAAATAGGGAAGTAACGTTTATGAAAATAATCGTACCTTCACAAAGATGGCAATTCAAGTCAAAACAATCTCAAAATTAATATGAAAAGTTATCAAACTTTGTGAAATCTCTCAATCAACTCAGTTTGTCAGTTGAATTATTCTGGTAACCGCCAATTGCGTCATTCTTTGTTATACTTAATGTTATTTATTTCCAAAAACAGGTGGTAAATACGACAAGCGACATGTTTAATGACGTTTTAGGCTTACTTATCATAGACGCGTAGCTTCATAGACGCGTATTCATCATTATACGCTTGGTGTAAGCCAGCTCACAGCATACATTAAAAAAAAAAAAACTATCGACGGTAATGATACGACGGCACGACGGTATCGTCGTCGTATCATTATATGCTTGGTGAAACCAAGCGTATAATGACGAATATGCGTTTATGAAGCTACGCATCCGTGGACAATAGGCTTTGCTCCACAATGAGGTTCTACTAGAAACTCTACAAGCGAACCAATTACCCACCAGAATTGAGCATGTTATTAATGTCTTCAAGAAACTCTTCCTTCGTGATCTGAGTATCAGTGAAGAGGAACACCGTGTCTTCATTATTGACTCCGGCTCTCATGTACATCTTGCGAAGATCGTCGTGGAATTCCGGCGTGTCGTAATTCCTTTTTATTTCCATACCCAAGCACCTGTGTTCAAACATGGACGTAAATGTACAGCCTTTAAGGTTAGCGTCCACAGAGCAGAAGCTACAGGAAAGCAATCTGATAGCGATCTCTTCTGTAAACCAGATTGTATAAAAACTAGACCATTACAAAATATACCAGATCGCGACCGTCTCCCGCCTCTGTTGGCGCTAATCTTTAGCGATTCCCGAAACACAAATGGTATTCCAAATGTGCTGCATTTTTTTTTGGATGAATGGAAGATACCATACCGGTCCCTAAAGATAAGATGAGAGGATCGTAAAACACCTTTTAAAGAAATTTACTTTTTCCAAAGCAAGCTTTTATGGCTCGGTAGGTATACCTATATAATTAATACTCGTTAAGACGAATCATATGAGCCCGAACTCGATGGGGTTGTGTCGTTTAACTACCAAGTTCCTAAAGCCACCTTCCGGTTACATCATCAGATCAGTTTCATGTCATAATAATTTTGTATTGTCATCTGATTTACACATGTATGCAAAATTTTAGCTCAATCGGTCAAAGTAGGTCAAATTTACATCGGGACAGGTGAAACTGAATAGAAGCTTGTAATAAAATAGATAGGACTCTTCTTCTTCCTGCCCTTATCCCGTTTTATTTAGGGTCGGCGCAACACGTTTTTTAAAATAAATTGGACTACAGAGAGTTATTAAGCTAGAACTACATTAGATAGACGTACACGTGTAACCAGTGCCGGCGGCAGGGGAGGCGCGATGGGGGTGCGCGATGGGGAGACGGCCCGAGGCGACCAATTCAGGGGGGCACCAAGGTCTGGAGTTGAAGTCTCCTGCCTCCCCTGGTGCAAGCCTCCCTCAAAAACTGTGCTCTAGGCATATGCATACTTTTTATTGACATTTTTTTTTTAATGGATTTTTTGAGGGTTTGTGTTTGTTTTGACCACACTGTGATGCTTCTAAATCGTCAGTCAATTCTGTAACGTTGTTTGGGATTTTGCAAAGAATATTCACGCTATTTTCTGCTTCAGTTAATCGATGGAAAATACTCACGATCATGTAGAACTACAGTGTGAAAAAGCTGAGTGATACGCGTTGGGAAGCCAAAATAAACAGCGTAAAATCGCAGCGCACCGTAAAAACATGTGCAAGAAATATAAATTCGAAAGGCAATTTGAAAAAAATTATGAGTGACAAAAAATAAACAAAAGGAATAAAAACATATAAATCAAATAAAAAAACGTAAAAAGAATAAAAAATTATAAAATAAAAAATAAGAAAATTTAATAAAAATATAAAAAAGAGCTACAAAACTTTCTACGTCCACGTCGTTAGCTCTGGGTAACGCTAAAGGAAAGATGAAATTCTTAATATAAGTTTACTTGGGATCAGTGGTGTCAGTGGCCCTTACAATGCGTGCGTTAGCACAGCGTGTAGCACGCCTGATTTGGACGTAGGACGCAGTCGCGTGGCGTTGCGTGGCGTGGATCAAGTGTGGCTCTACTAGTCTAGTTTCCATATAAAATGTATGGACACCGACGCGCCCAGATCAGCGTGTGTGGCAGACATACGCGCAGTATAATTCTACCTTTATTGTATACTTAAAGGTTGTACAGTTAAACCCACGTATAACCTAAACTAGCACTTTGAATTACCTCGTTGTTTTGTCCATTTAGCAAATGACCTATAGTTATCTGGCTTATTACGTGTTGAAAGTGTCCTGTAGAGCGTTGCAGCCCGTATCGAACCATGTCGGTCCTAACTATCATGATGTGCACCAAATGGGGCACTCAATCATACGGTAGCGTAGAGGTACATCCCGTGCACAATAACATGGTACCTGATGAATAACGTTTGAAATATTGAGTGCATTAAATTTTATTTTGAGCTGAGTACTTTCTCATGACATACTACTTTACGAATTTACGATGCCAACAAACTATTTTCGAGTATTCTATGTAGCAACTGTTTTCGAGTATCATATGACTTCTCCCGCTCTGGAGATGTAACATCTATTAAACCGAAAGTATTTGAAGGTGATTGATTGTAATCATTAGTCTTGTTGGAGAATGGAGGTTCTCAATTCGATTGTATCTCTTTTATATTCATTATTTGATCAAATTCGGATAATTCCTTTTTATAATAGCTTAAATTTTCTACTAACACCTACATCTTTGTGCACCTACCTGTATTGTTTTACGTATATTTCATAAACAAAGCAGTGTTTGCTGACGTACATTCTGTAGAGTTTTCAGTATTAACAATAAAACTGAAATTGTGAAGGAAGACTTAAAAGATTTTCTTCCCTTTGAAATAAAATAACCAAGCATTTTGCACCACATAGTTGTAACAATACAAAAACAGAGTTGAATACTTTTTACTGAAAACATACAAAGGTTTTGTTAACTAAATGCTGAATTGAAGAACGTTACTTTATTTTCTATTGTATTTTCTTTTTTGTTTTCAAATACTGTTTTATATAAGTCCAATCGTTTTTTTATAGTTTCATGTAACTTGTACCCACCCAAAGCTGACGAAACCATATTTGATTGACGTCAACGTTTTTCTATGAAATTTTTCAAATTAAAGGTTCTTTATATAAGTACATTGACGTCAAAGAAGTAGGTACGTTGACGTCAAAGAAGCCACACCGAAACCTGTTATTTTTTTTTAGAAATTCGTTTTAAGTTGAACTTTGATTGCACGTAACGTTTTATTTAATTTTTTTGATTTGAGAATAATTTAAAGGAGATGTTTTTAGTTTAATTTTTTAATTATATTACAGTATTTACGTTTTAATTTGAATTTTAAAAACACTGCTGGTCACATAAAGTAAATTTAGTGTTCTAATTGTTCCAAATGATGCAAAAAAAATAATGCGCCCTGGCTGTGCCCACTGCCACTAATGTATGGCGATTCTTCGGGTTATGGCGGTAACTTGTTAGCATGGTATAGCTAATCAGCCTTTATAATTATTGCTCTCTCTAGGAGATGGAACAGGCTGTAATGCCCCACATTGTGTCCAGTACAGGTTGGTTGGTACCAGATGTCTGCTCATTTTAGGTTCAAAAATATGGTTTCTCCACAATGTTTACGTTCACCATTTTGAGAGCAGTGGTGATAGCGAGATCCTAGAATCCGACGCGTCCCCAGAGTAATTTTCCGGATGTGACTATTGCGATTTACCTTGTTCAACTATAGTTTTTAAATTATGAATATCGTATGCAAAACAGTAGGTGATTGTGGCTAGAAATAAAGAAACATAGCAGTAGGTGATTATGGACAAAGAAGTCATACAGGTACCTAACCTCAAAGGGACACGACTGTCTATAGTTTCTCGACGGACTTAAGTGTCTCAACATATCGAGCAAATTCACCTCAGGGGCCATCAGTGTACCAAGCTCAGGAACATACAACATTGATGGAACCCTGCCCCGCAATGTTTGACGAGTCACCGAAAGGGCGGGAGAAGTGATTTAGGTATCTGGTAGAAGGCTTTACGCACTTGCATTCGTTGACATGTCCCGCGAGCGTGGCGACGCTCCGGCGGCCGGAGCCCCCGGGGCCCACCATGAGGCAGTGGCCGCGCTCGGCGCGCAGCACCCGCGCCGTCCGCACGATGTGCTCGATGGCGTCCTGGAACAGCACCAGCCGCATCTCCGCGCGCGCCGTTGAGTTGTATTCGTCCAAGTATTCCTGTATCATTTTGTAGTTTACTTTAAATTCTGTATTGCAAAATCTTGGTTTTAAATCATACTCATAGAAATGCAGGATTTAATGTGACATGATCAAATCAGGCTTACTTGAAAGATTCAGAATAAATTTCACGGATTTGCCGGCAGCGACTAGAAATGCTATGGCCTATATTAGATATTAATAAGGTTTCGAGAAATGTATGCTAAGAGACTAAGAGTATGTTACGAGTACCACTGTCAAGGCCAGTATAATTATCACTAGCCGTCTATTTTTCTGAGTTAAAAACAAGCTCCCTGACATACTTGAAAGCTTTGATATGCCGCCTCTAGTTCTCTCATTTCTCTGTGCATATATATCAGATCTGAAATTCTCCTCAGCAAAGATTCAATGGAAATGGTATTTTTATAGATCTAAAAATATTGCAGTGATACGCATCTATGTACTATCAAATCAATCACTTGCCTTCATAACCACCATGAGCTTAGCTAAATCAGGAATCTCAGCATAGTTTCTGTTTTCTTTCGGTATAGCGGAGTTTATAAAATCACCAAACAACAGAAGAGGTGGTTGCAAAATGATAGGGTCATCAGGAATTTCCAGTATTGGAGTTTGGAAGTGCCTCTCGCAGACTGAACTCATTAGGTGGTAGAAGTAACTTTTATCTTCGATGTTGATTAGCCGATCGTGGAACACTCGAAGGCACTCATGATAAAATAATCTGAAATATGTAAATTATTTTAACCTAGTAGTCAGCAAAATCCAAGATTCATCACGCCTCGCATTGCCAGTAACGGATGCAATCGACAGCTATTTCAACAACCTAAAAAGACGTCGAAATACCTGAGCATTCCTTGGGGAGCCCTCATGTATGCGGCGTCAGCTTGCAAAACTCCTTGCATGCACTTGGACAAGTCTCTCAGATTGAAGACATAGTGCGACTTGGCTGGCGTCGGTAGCAACTCGGCACAGATCTTCAAGTACACATCTACTGCTGCATCGACAATAGGACCTCCGAGGACCGAGACTTCTGTCACGAAGTCCTCCATGTGACCAGTTAGGATTGCCTGATTAACGGACCATTATGAAAATATGATGAGGAAGAATAGGTACTATAAATAACAAGCGTGAGAGACGAAAGAGGTTCTTTAACCGATGTCTTAATTAGTGGAATAATCACTACTAATGCCTCAGGCAGTGTACCAAATACGGTACAAATTATACCAGCTAACTTATACTTTATTACGTAAAAATAAGTTTTAAGTTAGCTGGTACTGAGGTGAACCGAATTTGGTACACTTGAACAAGTAAAAAGAATTGAGGCCTTACCATGACATGTTAAAATGTCAGTCGTGCGAGGGAGAAAGAGGGATGGAGCTATCTACTCTATATAGCTCCATCCCTTTAATAGTTTAGACCCAAAAATCGATCGCGTTAAACAGCAGGGCTTTGTCGCACTGCAGTCTCCTTTCTTAAAATAGTGTTATTGATTCACCTTAAATATAGTTTTCATAGCTCCCGAATTAGGTGCCGAAATGTAGAACATCGCAAAATGTCTGACGAATCGAGTGGAGAGACGGTTGCGACCGCCGCCGGGCGGGGCGCACGAACAGGCAAGCACCACGTCTAGGATTTCCTTCCAGTACAGCTTGTCACGGTCGTATACTCCCCCAAAATCTAGGAATTGCCTACAAAAAAGTGGTGTAAGTGTTAAATAATGAATGTGATGATTATGGTGGACTGTAAAACTTAATTATCATATTCATTGCAGTTTTCTGTTTATTTTTCAGCTATGTGAAACTTTTTCCACACTTCTGTTAGTCGTTTTCTCAATAGTCATCCCCTTGTGCTAGTCTAGACTTCAAGAGAAATGTAGTATGTTAGACTTCCAAAAAAGTTTCAATTTACGTCAAACCCTTGATAAAAGATTAGCCAAGAGAAAAAGACTGAGACATATTTATTAGAGTTTTGCTAAATCAAAGAAATTAAGTTACGTTAGGTTAGTTAGCCCATTATGTTCCACTGCCAGGCGAAGGCCTCCCACTCCCTTTTCCACACACGTCTGTCCTCGACCATTGCAGACCAGTCCCTCCGGTAGCTGTCCAGCTCATCTCTCCACCTTCGCCTTGGTCTGCCGCGATGTCGCCTTGCGTTTAAAGAGACTCAATAAGTGAAACTCATCCGACATGCAGACATGTCCGGATGTCGAATAAATATCAAATCAAACTGAATAAATGTAGCTTTCTGTTCGTTTTAATGGTTCGCCGGAAGTATTAGCTATCCTATGAGCTTCACATAATGTTTTACCTCAGCAGTTCTATAGTAGGTTGGGCGCCATAGACGTCGAGGCGCGGCATATTCACGTCATCAATGAATATGACCACTTTCTTGCCTAGAGGAGCTCCGATGGCCTTGCGTGGTCTCTTGTCTAAACGTAACTCTAAAACTGCCTGGAATATAAAGATGAATATTTTTGCGATTAAATTAAATATGATTCGAGTTTGTGTCATGGGGTTCTGGGACTGCCGTTTTATTCCACATGAATGAGACACACTTGCTTTACGCGTGAAGTTAGGGTGAGTCGTAAATTGTTTTTCACACCACCTGCTCGATAATATCCTTTTATATGTCATTCAACCATCACTTAAAGCAAGTCATTCTATCCCTAGGGAGATAATGCAGTATGGCCGATACCTAGGGAATAGATTTGAATTTGGAACATCAAAAATCGTTAATATCTCTGTGGTCAACATAATAAAATGTACTTGCATCGAACGAGTTTCTTCGAAATTAAAACAGAGCACTAAAAAAAAAAATCAAACAGGTACGTAGTTTATTGACGAGTTTCTAATATAGTAATAAAATAGAAAATTATCTTAGAATAGGTAATATAACACATAAGTAGAATTGAATTTTGTTTGTTTCAAATCTCAAAACATGTTTGTAAATAATAAATTGTCTTTTAATTATCTCACAGATGGTGTAAAAAGTAGAGTATCCAACACGGGGATAAAGCTGTCATAGCAACCTTCGTTTCATTCAGAATTCAACATGCCGCCGCCCGCGACTTAAAGACACTGCTTTATTCCCTTTCCCTCAGTTTCTTATTTACTTAAATGTACGAGTAACTGGAATGGATAAGGTTTACAGAGCACCCATTTAGTTAATTTTAGTAATAGATATTATTAAAAAGAAAAATGTACATTTAGTGGGGCAATTTGTCATTGGATCGGGCGTTGTGAAGCCGATATTTCCAATAACAAGTTTCAAACGGCATTTTTCAACATACTTACGAAAAAACAATATTTTTACCTGTGTTCGGCCACTGCTGGTTTGGGCCGAAAAGTTCAGTATGAACGGTATGTAATAACCAGTCTGAGCCATTTTGTTAAGCATCCCTATTGCAATTACAGTTTTACCGACACCTGAAAGAAAAGTAATTCATGAAAATAATATTGATTGCAAAAACTCCACCTACATTTGATTACTGCCAGTTGTATTTGAGTGAGGGAATGGCTCATTAATTTTATTTAAGACAGTCCAACTGTTGTGTAATTACGACCTAATTGAGTAATAAACAATGCATTTTTTGTGTTTTGTCATAGTCATCATCATCCTCCACAGCTCTACTTCACCCACAGCTGAAGTCAGGCCTCTATTTTCTTGTCGAAATCTCCATATCCCTGTGCCAACCTCATTCAGGTCCTACCTGCGGTAGCAACTATGTCGTCTGCTGATATCAGCGTTGGAAGACCAACAATTTTTCTTCCAGTCCTTAGATGGCGCTCAGTCACCGCTTTGGACCACCTATCATATTGAATTACGCACAGCAGTAGTTATTAAAGATTTACCTGTATTTCCGGTGAACATGACGGGCTTGCCACAGCTCAGAAGTTTTTCAAACAAATATCCGTACCGAACTGTATCAATAGTTGGTACGAGAGTTTCAAAGAACGGCTTGTTGGAATCGTACAAGAAATCAGGAATTATTTCTGCCCACACTTTCAGTCTCCGTAACTTAGTATCCATGTACATGTCGAAGAAATTGAAGCCCTGCGGCATGCTGGTAAAATATAATATACACACCTACATAAAACTCTAGATATCAAAATGCCACTTTGAGATATTGATCTCAAAGTGGCTTTGGGATAAATATAGTGGAATAAAGTGATAAGTTAAATTTTTATGATCAAAGATTGGTTAAGATTTTTATCGAATAAAATGTTTGATTGATTAAATTCGAATTCGATTAAATGTTCAAGAATATTTTTATACAGGTACACATAAAAACCACTAACAACTCAGCCTCCTCGAACTGCTCAAATTGTCTCTTGATGACCTCTTCGAAATGTTTCCGTCCTTCCTCGAGGATGTTGCCGCCGATGCACCACACGTAGCAGAAGATGAAGCAGTGGGCGATGTACACCTTGATGTACGCCTTGTCCGGGAACCGGTCCCCGGGCTCCGCGAGCAGCGCGCCCAGGAGATAGCAGACTGCTGACACTTTGCTTATATCTACCTAAAAGTGACATCAGGAAAACTCTTGTTACATTATCTGGTAGAGTCTGTCTAAAAAGTCAAATGACTTGGGAATTTTTGAAGGTAATAAAAAATCTGTTGTTAGCAACGCGAATTATAGCTTGTTTCTTGAGATGATGATAGTTCTACAACTGATGTTGATTGTAATATGGCTAGTATGGTGCATCAATAAGCGGGGTAGCATATTTAGAACTAGATTTCTCTTACGATTCCAGATTTACATTTATACCTATGACATTAGTATGTTACTAATTTATACCTATGACACTATTATATCTTTGCAAATGTATCCTACTTTTGTAATTAGAATATCATCTGAATTAGGTATATTCTAAACGAAAATGTTTGCATTTTTTATTTTTAAAAAGTCTTCTAATTAAAAATAAAAATTTCGTTAAAAGTACTTAAATGTATTCAGCACCAACCTGACCGATTCCAAAGCGGCATTTGTTATTAACGTGCGTGAATCCAACTTCCAACAGCGTGAAAAGCTCGTGAACGAATTCAGCATTTTCCTGATTGAAGAGGTTTTTCTCTGTCGCCTCATCTATCCAGGAGCGCACCAGCGGCATGTACCCCATCTCGTTTGGGTCCACGTACACCATGCCGCACCGGGACACCGTGGCTGGTGAAGCTTGAGCTAAATCCGCCACCTACATAATATTGGATTATTATAAGAGCATCCGAAGTACAATATCCCACCGCCTATAATCCTACCTTTCATGCGCAACGACTAGTATCTTTCAAGATTTATAACAAATGACAAGGATGTCCAAGTAGCCACAAACTCCCTAGGATCACCTATTTAAAAGTCAATAGACATGACTAAAAGAAGCATAATAGCCGACTACAGTAGTGCTGTTGATTCTAGCAATATTTTTAATGTGTCTGTAAGTAAAAATTAAAAATAAGAGCTAGAATAAACTTTATTGTACACCAAAAAGTATCACAACTTATACATAAAGTTAAATTTACGGGTACAATGGTGGTCTTATCGCTGTTAATAGTTGGTTTTACATAAATAACGTTATTTACTATCCTATTTAATTGAAGGTTATCGAATGTGTAGTTCCTTGCCAATGTCAAATGGCATTGTTTCGTTGACCTTGCGTTGCAGCTATTTACTGAATAAATCGATAAAAGAAACAGTCACCGAAAGAAACCCATTATTTAAGTTCATATTTAAATGGTCTAGAGGTAATAACGATCAGTTGAAAAACTTATTGGCCAGTTATTTCATTCATAGGTAGGTAAATTAGTGCGATAGTAAAACATGGACACTATGGACAACAATAAAAAAATTGTTTCGTTATTTCATCCTACAATATTAATACTAAAAATACGTAAGCAGTCTTATATATAAATGGCCATTAAAAATGATGGTTAGAAAGAAAGAAAACATGTTTATAAGGCTTTGTGTGTGATAAATGGTCATGCCCCGAGTCATGCATGTGCGGGACCTGGGGGTGGAGATGGTTCCGGAATTGATGTTTCGTAAGCACATTGTAGAAATATGCGGCAAGTCCTTCCGTAATCTTGGGTTTATCCTAAGGCAGTGCAAGGACTTTAAGAATACAGCCGTAATTAAACTCTTATATAATGCGCTAGTCCGAAGCCATCTAGAAACGGATGCAATTGTTTGGAACCCCCATGAGACTAAATATAGTCTCATGGTGGAAAGAATACAAAATAAATTTAGTTACTAGGTTTTTGTATTGGCGGCAGTATGGCGTCTATCCCTTTTTCCCGCTCATATACCCAAGTCTTTTTGTGATAGGGATAGTTGGTTACAGTAGTCTGGCGGTACGTAGGGACGTCGCTTTGTGTAGTTTCGTGTTCCGGGTGCTGCGCGGCTGACTGCACCACCTGGAGCTGCTGGCGGAGTTGGGGCTGCGCGCACCTCCCAGCTGCTGGAGTGCGCGCCGTCTCACGCCTACGCTGCTGGAGCCTTCTTCTAGGAAAAACTTAAACAAGTTTGCCCCATTGTCACAAGCCATAAGGATGCTGAACATTATTGCTAATGACGTGGATCTATATCACTGCAGCCTGCCGCGGTTCACGGAAGCAGCACAAAAGTGCATTGCAAATATAACCTGTGTCAGGGTAATTTACTATAGGTATATTGTATGTTTATGTTGTTTGTTATATTTCTTTGAATGTATATTATATGTAGGTATAACTGGTAATAGCATCGCATTGGCGTTAATTGCTGTAATGGTGTTATTTATATAATTTTAAATAAATAAATATATAGATAAGTGTACGAAGGCATTGTTATCAATAGATTGTTGTTATTGTTAATTTAAGCCATTATTGTCCTAGTTTATGGTCAGGTCATTATTAAGGGGGAAAATATTGTTATTGACCACAATACATCACAATTCATAGATGTATATGAATTCACTACAATTAATCAAAATAATGAGTGCAAAAGCAAGCGAAAGAAGCCCGGCATTTTAGGGCACCCTGACTCGGACAGATTAGGTTAGAAAAAGATTACGGTGGCAAGCTAGAGTGACCGAGCCAAGCGAGCGAATGAAACCCCCGTAATTCCCTTCGTATTAGATTACTTTACTCCGCAGATGGAAATGCGACCGAAGGACTAATTCCGATTCGTTAACTGCCCGCACCAGCCAGCCGCCACGTAACTACCTATTTATTTTATATTTATTTAATATTAATATTGTAATGTAATTTTTTTTTTTAAATTTAATTTGATTTCACTGTTATTGTATTTCTGTATTTCTATCTTGATTCTTGTTTTTATTCTATTTTGTATTAATTACTCTCTGTTATTTCTTTTATGCAAAATTTGTACTGTCGCATAAAACTCTACTGTAAAATCACCTGGGCCACCAAGATACAGGCTACGCCTAGTTTAGGGCCCACGGCCACTTCTACTGTGTATCGTTTGTCTTACTCTAATTGTTCATTTCTTTATTATTATTTTCTTACTAACTTGTGTGTGTGTCAATAAAAATTATTATTATTATTTAACATTTTTTCAGGACTCATTTTTGTTTACTTTACCATTAACTTTTAACAGCCGAACTTGTTAATAAATATGCTGTTTGTAATTTTTAACTTACCAAAACTACAACATTATACTCGTACAAATGTTGCATTATATCATAGTTCTTTTTAATAAGATATTTTTTAATCGACCTTAAAAATTGTGTGACAATTGCGCTGATCCAAATTTTTTTTTCAAACTGCTCTTTAATTTCTTTAGTGTCCCATAGATTAATATAAGTATATATTCCAGTATATCCGTGATTCCAGTACTAAAATCAATAGCCGCTATCCTCATTAACTTACAATGTTCAAGGTGGCGCAAGAATAGTGTCTGGAAAGGTCTGGAGGCCGGCCTAAAAGTGACCCAATCTAGGTTAACCAAAAATAAAAGTGGGCCAGTGCTAGTCGATTCCGTGCAAACTATAATTCCCGAATGGAGTCTCGAATATTTTTCCGAATTGCATTTTTTTTGTGACTTATGTAACAACAAATTTACTGTTTTCAGATTTATTCCTAATATTCCTATACATGTGCTATAAGACTTTGCTTGTGCCAAATTTCAGGATTCTGAGTTAGCGGGAAGTACTTTATGAATTTCGATCTTTGAGAGTATCAACGTTACTTGCGACATAAACGGCCGTATCTTTTTTATTCGTTTACTTAGAAGTTTGATTTTTTCACAGCTTGAAGGGACCGCAGACTTGAATATATGGTTTTAATTTCAACTCGATACCATCACGCGTTGTCAAGATGAAGACAGAACGAACGGATAACAAAGTGATCTTATAGGATCACTTTGTTATCTCACTTTGGGCGCCGTTTTTTCCTTTTAGGTACGGAACCCTGAGAATGTGATTTTTAAGTACCTCAAAAAGCATGTGTACGTAAGGAGTAAGCTTGATCCTCTCTGAATTGGACAGGCATAACATCTTGTTGTCATCCAGCACGGTGTTCATGTTCTCGATCCACACGGCGTCCACGGGCCCGTCGCAGATCAGCCACTGGTGGTCCGGTCTCTCGCACTACATAATTACGTCTTCTGTTAATAAATTGTGATAGATTGGACGGAATGATTGAAAGATAATGCTGACAACTAGGTAGAGAGGTAGAAATTCTATCAATTGTCTAATCATGATTATCATCATTATCATTATCACACATCCGTTGGCAACAATCTATCATGATTATAAGTAAAAAAAAAACCGGTCAAGTTGGCACCGAGAGTTCTGTACAAACTAATTACCAATGTCGATAAATAGTTCGATTTTACGAAGTTGACTTTCGAAGATTTTTCCAAATCGAAATAAAAATTTGCAATTTTCAGACTATAACCTTTTGGTGCTTTACTTGTGCTATGAGACTTTGCTTCTCGAGTAGTGCTCTACCAATATACTTATTGGTTTTGCTTACAACCTTCAAAAGATGCGCCATAAACGAACTTCTCTTTACTATGCGTTGACTTAGAAGTTTCATTTTTCTACTCTAAGCGACAGTAGATCTGGATAATTTCGGCTTTACGTGTACTTAGAAAAAGGGGCAGACGAACAGACGGCCAACACAGTGATGACGGTTTCGTTTTGCCGATTAAGGTACGGATCCTTACGAAAACTGTCATAAGGGAATTAGTAGGTACGATTGTAGTACCTACGATTTGTTAAAACTCTGACACCGATACGCTTTTTGTTTACTCCAATTCCCATGGAAGGTGCTGTTAGATATGTTAAGGTTGTATTTACCAAGGAACCTCGCAGAATGCAGGCTGGTGGAAACAACTATTAGTTACTTTGAAATGTCCTACGCTAACAAACAGCTTGGAGTGGACGATAAAATCAGCTGATTCAGCTGATTTGCAAGTATTTCACAGACCTTACTGAAACAGGACATAAATGTTTTTGGTGAGACAACACTTACTTGCACAGCCGTACGTAAACTGAGAGGTAAAATTCCATCGTGCCATTCGAGAGTTTGCAGATTGACTTCACCGTACAACTCTCCGATATTAAGACTCTTTGGGTTCATTATGTACTTTTGAACTGGTTGATTTTGTGGACCTTCGACTTCCATTTCAAATAGCCTTGTGTAAGTATCTCCTAACACCTTTAAAATATAAGAAAGGTTGGATTAGCTAACTTATAAATCGGATGACATTGTAGCCTCTTTCATCTTTGGCAAAAACACTCATTTAAAATTCTCATTTTTATTTTTAGTAAATTTTACATTTGGAACTAATTAAATTATAAAATAAACTTAAATAATCAAAAATAATATATACACTAAAGCCCTAGCTAAATATGACGTCAAAAAACTCCTCCGCATCGCTGTCGACTGGAAGTGTGCCCAAAAGGCTGGCGGCATTGCCACGTTGTATAGCAATGCTTAATCTCTGACCGAGGTAGAAGCCAGCCCTTGGGTCACGCGAAGAGTCAACTAAGCGTTTGGATAAATCTTTAAAAACACTCATTTGAATTTTAAACAGGGAAAAGATTGTCAAGGTAGAAATTAGGGCGTGTTTTAGGCCGATGAGAGCAAGATGTTTCAGAATAATGTTTTTACATTATTCATATTTAATTTTATATTATTAATTTATGTTTTACATTATTATATTTTACAAATACTCTTATGAGTTAATTCGTAGGAATAAATCGTACACAAATAAACAAATTCTCTTCGTTGAGAAGCCCGTCTCTTGGAAACGGCGAGACCAATTTGCTTGCCAATTTGAATCCTTATATTCTTTTAACTTCACAATAGTCTAAGTTCTTGGAAAGAAAAGTCGTACAAGTTGCTCGGTAATTGGAGTGGACGATAAAAGTGCTTTTCATTTAAGTTTTTTTTGTGCTAATAATTGGACTGTACACCGTCTATCGGGGGCAGCCAATTCATCAGCATAATAATAGTATAACTAATCAGCTTTTTAATGTTTTCACATGGCTGGGACTCAGCCCTCCTCTTTAAGAGAGTTGGTGAATGTCACATGTCTTTGAATTTTTGGTTCTAGGACATGCCGGTTTCGTCACGATGTTTTCCTTCACCGTTTTGAGAGCAGTGGTGATGAAATAAATTACACAAAGTAATGCGCCTAGCTGGGTTTGAATACGAGACCTAGAACTCGTAAGTCGGGGCCTGGGGTAGGTAGTTAGTCATAATAAGTAATCGTCTCTTAGTAAAAAATGAATATCTGTACTCTGGAGGACCTTAAAAACGCCGCTGTAACGGCCTATTCGCGACCTTGCCGCTGTAAACGGAAGCCCAGCGTGGGGCGGCGAGCGGAGAGATCAAAAGTATGACAATGTTTGAAGTACGCCACGAGACGCTGCTCATAGCGCCCCGCTTTGAGCAGCGTCTCGCCGCTATGACCGAAGACGTGGTCAGCCCCCCTAGCCAAGTTACAACCGTTTTGTTTGCGTCGACCGCCTTGAATTGGCCACGCCCTCAATTCTTTTGTTATGAACACGTGACTGAGCGTTGAGTTAACGATTGCAGATTATCAACTTGGCTAGGCTAGGCCGTAAACCTGGCAACTAACTGGGCCCAGAAATTTTGAGTAAAAGGAAAACTTGACTCTTACATTTAAGACAACCGTTTTTCCACCGCCAGTCGGCCCCACTAGCATGACGCCCCACCTTACAATCATGGTCTCATGCAACTGGATCACTTTACGTATCTGACATTCTTCGATTTGAAGATTTCGCTCAAGAATCACTGTTCCTGTAACATACTTATATTGTTACCCGGTGTACGATATGCTGCAAACGCTATAAATAAGGTTGAGTTAGCTTTTTCAAATAGTTAAGTACCTACCGTTAAAATTATGTTACAAACCTATAGCAATAGAAATCAACTGTTATAGAAAATAAAAAAGTGTGGCACTTCTTGTTAGACGAGCTTGTCCAGAACATAATTTACTTTCTTGTTTTTCTAAAATTTTCTCGCAGCACCAGCTATATGTATAGTCCCAAACAAAGCCGAGCTTGTTCTACAAGTCTGTCTAAATATATACATATTATAGATAACTTAACTCACACCCAGACTCAGACCAAGTGATCGTGCTTCATTCGTCTTGTGTGAGAATCGAACCCAAGCAGTCAGGGCCACTAACCATTAGAACAACACGCCAGCCAACTTATGCTGGAGTGCCCCAAGTACCTCATGCACTTACACTTTTCACCTACTAGGATGAGAATAACTGAATAGTTTACCATCGACTAGAAAAGAACGAGAACATAATTATCGTTGTTACTAAACTACTTACTGATAACCTCATCCATAACGCCGTAGTCCCTCTCAGGGAGTTCAACGCCGGGGAACAGATCCGACAATATACCAGCGAACAATATCGCGTCAGCAGCCAGGAACTTTGGCAGATTGCTGTCGTTGAGAGCACATAGCAGGGTCATCTCTTCGTGTTGGTCGGGGCTCGCCCGCTTAAGGGCACCGGCCATCACCTAAAGACATTTATTAATTACTAGCTTTTGCCCGCAGCTTCGCCCGCGTACATTATATATAGCCTATGTCACTCAGAAATTAAGCAGCTTTCTATCGGTGAAAAAATTTTCAAAACTTCCAAACCAAACGAAAACTCAAAGGGCCAAAAAGCTAAACCTAGCTCAGTCCCGGTCCGAAAGGCAAAGAAGTAATAGAAGTGGGTTTTTAGTCAGTAAAAGTCTGACACTATCTCCCGCTTCGCACAAGAGCGGGGTATGTCATTAGATGATTTTCCCGCCGGAAAAAGAGGCCAGTTTACTTTTATTCCAAAGACAACCATGATAGAGGAGAAAAATATTACCAATACACTCTTGACAGCTCTCATGCCGAAGTCGTAATGATCCTGTTTTGAGAGCTGCTCGCTAGACAACTTGTACATTTGCACCATCTTCTTAGCTAGACCTTTGGATGATTCGAACCCTTCGGAGTACAGGATCACTTCAGCGATCAACGCTTTAAAAAAACATGAATAAAGATGAATGCTGGAAGGTATAATAATAATTAGGAGGTAGATATAATTATTAGGGTGAAGTGATTTTTTTTTTAATTTCAAATCTCTTGGATTACCAATGTTTATAGTCTTGAAAAATATCGTACGAAATTTCAGCTTTGCACTCGAGAAGCAAAGTGTGAAACTTTCCTACTCAACGCGCATTGAATTTTTTTTTTTATTTACACTCGGCAAATAAAAAAAAACACATTGCCTGCCGAAAAGGCGTTCTAAAAACTTTAGTTTTCCAGTGAGTTGAAAAAATCACTAAGTAAGTGCGAGTTGGACTTGTGCTCTGAGAGTTCCGTACAAACTTAGCTATGTAAAATATTTCAATTCCAGAATGTAGTCTCGGAAGATTTTTCCAAATTGCAAAAAAAATTGTGACGTAACTACAAATTTACAGTTTTCAGATTTATTCCTATACTTGTGTTATTAAGACCTTGCTTTAGGCTAAATTTCAGGATTCTGGGTCAACGGGAAGTACACTATGAATTTTAATTTCTTCAAGTGTTGAAATGTACGTTTTTTTGCCATATAAACCGAATTATCTTATTTTCTCGTTAACTTATAACTTGGATTTTTTTACAGCTACAAGAGTCCACAGACCTGAATATATGGTTTTAATTTCAACTCGATACCTCTAGAAGTTTCCGAGATAAAGCGTCTTGACAGACGGACGGACAACAAAGTGATCCGTTTTGTCCTTTAGAGGTAGGAAACCCTAAAAATGATTGGCCTCCTCGTCTCTTACCATAATCCGGTACCATCATAGCTATAGGACGGAACAACGCCTTCAAATTGTCCGGCAGTTCAGTCCTGCCTGCATAACCAGGATTCATTGTAATAAAGGCAGCACAACTGCGCACCAACTTGATTTCTCGCCCTTCGAACATGAACCTGATGAAACAGAAAAATTGACTTAATTATGTAATATTATTGGAACTGAAATGCGATAATTAATTGGGTTTGTAAACAAAATTTGTCCGTGCATTTCTTTGAAGCAAAACTTAAAAATAGATAGCTAATGGATAATGACCATTATTAAGATACATTATTTTAACCTAGCCGTGTTTGGAGGCATTGAAAAAAAGGGCCACTTGTCAATCTGTTAAATTTTTTTTTCGAGATTGCATACGTACGAATTTGAATTTTGGTGATATGTTAGACTTATACACAGACCGCCATACGAAGACCATATTTTTACCGACTTCACAAAAAGGAGGAGGTACTATGTTCGGATGCTTGTATGTTTTTTTTTTGTATGTCTGTTCATCGAATACTCCGCCAATTGTGGACGGATTTTCAAAATTATTTATTTGTTCGAAAGTAGATAGTTCTGAGATGGTCCCATTGTCACCAAGTTAGGATCTGATGATGGGATCTTAGAGAAATCGAGGGCAACCCTCAAATTTTATAGGCTCACTTATTGTTTATCGCATATTTTATGAAGTAGGTATCTTGCGTATTTGCGTATGGTTGTCACCATTGGTAGCTGGGCTGATGATGGAAGGTACAACTCCTTAATATATAAATATAAATGCTTTAGTTAAATAAATAAGTATTTATCCTTAGTTTAAAATATGGTGTAAATACAGTAAAGAATATAAGACGACCTACCTGCTCAGCCTTGCGACCTTGGCATTTCTGATGGTGATCAGTTGTTGTGCGATGACGGACAACACCTCAATGTCTATCCGATTGAACTCGTCGAAGCAACACCACGCTCCAGACGTAGCGAGGCCCGAGAAGAAGCGTCCCATCATTTTGTAGTCCAACCCTGATCAATGCAACCACTTATAATTGTTTAGTGTGCTTGTGTATAATGTTCTTTGGAAGTATGTACGGAGAGAAATTAAATGACTATTTATTTTGGATATATGTATATTTACTTTCGATAACGAATCACATTACAGGTTGTTGCTTATGTGTAAGCGCTTTGCGGTACTATTCTCTAAGAAGCGTTTGAGCGCAGCGCTGGCCGCTGCGACGAGTCGAGAGCGCAGTATATTATATATATTTATTTATTTTTTAATTAAAACGGTACATGCCCACTTACATTTATTAACATAGAATTGTAAAAACTCAAAAAAACCATTATACACAATGTTGACAATTGTATGGAATTTTAGAAAATAATTATATTGATTATTATAATATTATTATTTAAATAACACATAATTTTAAATTAATAATTTAAGATCAAATACAATAATACCTACACGTTAACATGGAACAGTGGTGGGGTGTCGTGAGTGGTGCAAGGGTGTGCCCCCTTGCATACTGTCGCTCACATAATACCAGACAAACACGTCTTATTTTATTCCCATTCAGAGTCAGCATTCAGGAGGGCTTTAGGCATCTTCAAAGTGCGACACACTGAGGATTCGGCTCTGGCGACAGTTCATAGTATATAGAATTAACAACCCAATGTATAAGTACATTGGATTGTTAATCCAATGTACCTATTTGATTTCCGTCGCTGCGCTCACGGTGGTCTTCTTTAGAGAATAGCACACCTGGTGGACGTTGCTACGGGCAGACTGAAGCCCGGGCACTGCGCTCTCTACTGGGACACAATAGTACATTATGATATAAGTGTGTAATGTTAGTGATTACCGTCGAGGCGGTATTTAGACCCGAGCCATGGCGAGGGTCTTAAGAGAGCCGAGAACGGTAATCACTAATTACTCACGTGTATCATACGTTGTTTTTCAATACACTTGTGAATAAAATAACTGTAAAACTAGTAATCTTTAGTGGCGGTAAAAATCTGTTTTCATATGCGAGTCCATTTTTTTTTCTCGTTTGGGACGACCTGCGCCCATCCTGATACGATAAAATTATGGTGGTGGAGAGGCTGAACAATAAAGTTTAAACCACATTATAGCACTAGTGCGTAATGGTAATCAAAATGTCACAGTTTGGTAACAAGTACCATTATATACCTAAGTATAGTGCAATAAGAGTCACTTTATAAGCAAGTGTATTGAAAATGCATTATGTGTGAGGCCGCAGCTTTATGCTGAGCGTTCGGCCGTTTTGCGCGGATGTGACGCATATCTTCTCTATCAATAGATGTTGTTAAGTTTGTTATCTAGTTATAAAATAGCGAATTTTTTCGCGGAAATAAACTGTTTTTCTTTCTTTTCTAAATGCAGCGCCAGCATCCCTACAATTGTGACTTATTGTAATATGGTCAGGCCTATTTATTTATTTATATATAGTTTATTGTACACCAAGATAACAAATTACACATTTGAGCCTTATACTTAATATGCCTATTCCAATTTAATATGGTTTATAAAAATGCATCTATTTAATTAACTACTTAAAAGGGGTGGTTGTCACGACCATAAATTTGCAAAAATATTAATATAGGTTAGGTTAACTTCCCGTTTGGGGGGCACTTGCGAATGCAAATGTACTTCTCTCCAGGCCTATGTTAATGGTAGAAATATATTTCTATGGTAGAAATCGTGGGATTTAGTACGTAGTAGTCGCACAACCTACCGTTCTCTCCAAACGAAGATATGATAAAGTCAACATTTATCTATGTCAGCAAATCGCTCGGTCTAGCACAAAGAAGGATATTTACCTTCAGAGCAGTTGAACACGACGCACTGAATAGCCAAGGACTTGGCCATGTCTTTGGTGGTCTCAGTTTTGCCGGTGCCCGCTGGGCCGGCCGGCGCTCCTCCCAGGTCCAGCTGCAGGGCTCCCATCAGGCACAAGTAGCAGCGATCCGTCAAAGGCGTTATTACCAGTACACCTTTAATGAAGATTTCAAAATTGTTATTTTCTACGCATTTGGATATAGGCTTGCATTTTGGCCATACTTTCATATTACGGGGAATCAATTCAATCGAATGACGCCCACTTAAGAACTTATGTAGCCTTACCCTGAATGTCACTACATGAACTTATTCCACAAGATCAGTTGGGATGAGAAAAGCACGTTATTCACATTAAATGAAATACCACAGCCTTCGCTAGGTATTTTGACCACCTCGTGTGAAGCCGGACAGAAGCTGGCAGTGAGTTGGAACTTACAGCCAGTCACTGTGACTGAATCCTCAGTGACTAGCCATTTTTCAAGTTCAAGTTCAAAATGTGAAACAACCATGACCGATTTTTTTGAATGTAATAAAATACAAATCGTAGCTTTTCACCCCTCATAACTTTTTAACAGTTAAACCAATGATAAAACAACAATATTAAAAGTAACCACGTATGTGTGTTTGTCTTTCAAATAAAATACTTTATCCAAATCGGTTCACCCGTTTAAGAACTACGGTGGCACAAACCGATTTATAACACCATTTTGATTGAGTCGGAGGTTAAGAAAAGAAATGTTTTCAATGCTACATACCTGCAGCACCCAAATATTCGTGACCATAAACGTACATAGCACTCGACATTCTTGCGACGCAGTTGTCTATGTCTGGCTCCCAATAGTAACGAATCATCTTCAGCCACTCAAAATCTATCCTAAAAACGTCAAGAAAATGTTTTTTAATAATTAGCTTGTGGTGTGAAAGCACGTACGTTAGCACATCACGTATAGCACGTAGGTAGTCTAAGTTAAGATAGATAAGCTGTGTTCATAGCATAGGCACATACTTACTATGTACATATATTCTACCAATTAAAGGCCTATGATCAGTTGAATCATGGAGTAATACACACGACGTTGCTTACCTTGAGCCCCTCTTTCCCCCTACATCGCAAGGCATCGCATCTGCTAGCGGCTTTGTCTGTTTGTAAGATGTGAGGGAGTATGCTCCCGGAATACAAAGTAATCCTTCTTCTATGTATCTCTAAACCAAGATTAAGAGAATCGAAAGTCTAGCTATCCGTAGACCAAGGTTTGAAAGCTATGGTCATGGTACATTAAAGTAAATCGTATTCGTAATTATTGTTGTTGACAATTTTAATTTGTTTAATAAACCAGTAGCCCATACTGGTGTAACGGAACAAGGACAGGAAGATGATGATGATGATGAGAACCTCTAGTCCTAGTCCAGTGCCTGAGGAATTAAAATCATCAAAACCTCGGATTTTTACTAACACTTCTATAAAGGATTTATAAAACTAATAATTAAGCTTTCAACTTCGTAGAGAAATAACACATAAAATGGTTCTATGTCCAAGCAAGCTTCTTAATTTGTTACACATTTATTTAAACAGGAGCTGCTAAATTCGAAATGTTTTTATTTCACCAACATGGGCACTTATAACACACCAGTCCCCCTAGCTAAGTTACAACCGAGTTGACCTTGTCGCCAATGCTTTTGTTCTGACCACGTGACTGAGCGTTGAGAGCGCATCATCCCCGTACATTTGAAGCTTTCTACTAGCGTTAACTATTGCAGATTAGCAACTTGGCTAGGGGTACAGATTAGAACTGTCTAAAAAGTCAAACGACTTGGGTAGTTCAAACAAAGTTATTAATTATAATCTTTCGCTTCATCAAATTTATTACCATAAACGTAGAAAAGTTAGAAATGTTAGTTAGAAATGTTAGTAAAGATAAAGCACCTCTACTAAAATTATAAAAACTATTAAAATTCAAGTCAATTAAAATTAACGATTTAACGAGATGTTGTACTCACGCTCGCTGAACATGTTTTTCCACCATTTGTGTTATTGTGTCTCTTGCATGTACATCTATAGTGATAAGGGCGCAAAGAACCTTTCTGAATAGTGAACTAATATCGGCGCGGGTAAGTGCAGCCAAGTCATTCAAATCAGCGATGCACTTCTTCTCATATTCCATTAGACCGGTGTCGATGCGAAGAGGGATTCCTAAGTCGAATATTTCGTGCACACCTTTGGCCCACATAATTTGGGAGACTGACAGAATGATCTGTTATTGATATACAAAAAAATAGAATCAGTTTTTGATACGTTAGATAGTGTAACAACTTCTATTTAAGGTGAAAGTGCGAGGGTACCTACTCCGTTTCTTCTAACCCTAATGAAGGGTTATTTCATGTAAAAGTCTTTCAATAGGGTCAGTTGAATTAAGTACCTAGGTTGTTTTGATGATTTTATTGATTATAATTCCGTAAATTAAAAACATATGTATTCCCCCCATTCTGACCTATGGGAAACATACTTGGTCTTTGACTTACATCCAAAAGTCCAAACTCAATATTTGCCAGCGTGCAATGGAATGTTAATTATAAAATATAAATGCGGGCGCGTTAAAAACGCAGGATTGGAGCCCGGACACAAGAACGCGGGGCCGAGGCAGACCACGAAGGAGATAGCGGGTCGACCTGGATGGCTTCTTTAAGAATTGGAATGAGAAGGCGAGGAACCGTGATCGTTGGAAGAAGCGCAGGGAGACCTTTGCCCAGCAGTGGGACAATATGGGCTAACTATAAATAAATCTTTAAGTCAAGAGTGAATAATTCAAGGCAAGCGTGTTCCATCGTCGACCACATCGTCGCTTACCATCAGGTGAGATGGTGGTCAAACGCAAGCCTATCAATAATAAAAAAAATACTTGTTACGGTCGCAAATCATATTTTAATAACTGGAAAATTTGGCCTACCCTGGCGCTGTCACCTTCAACGCTTTTCGCACATTTCCGGATCAAAGCCATTCAGTACTCAATTGATGGTCAAGGATGTCCCGTCAGTGGACATGAAAAGGATGCTTGTGAGCATTTTATATGAACTGATCCACCTATGCGGGCCGACAGTGTTCCGGAAACTGCTCTGACGAACACGACACCGACAGGGTCCAGACCCGGAAATATGTGAAAAGCGCCTAAATATAATATTTACTTGATTAGGATGCAGCTGCACCCACTTCACTCGCGGGCGTGATAAGAAATCCTTTAGCGCAAACTTCATGCACCTCTTAACGGAGGCAAACATTGCTTCCTCTACTTTTCCAAGCCAGTCCTCGACGTTACCGCGCGCTTTAAGACCCTGTTGAATTAAAAACAGAAATTATTCGTGTTTTCTGTTTGAAATATGTAGGTTTTAGCTATATAAATAGGTGTCTGCCAAACAAAAAGCCTCTCAAGTTTGAGCTTGGATGATTTTTGCCCACCGGAAAAAAAACCTTGGTGGTGGTCTTTTATTTTTTGGCATGGCATGGCGAGAATTCATTTAGAGCTCAAACACACGAGCGGCGACGGCTACTGCCGACGTGTCGATGGCTTCCGTCGACACGTGTAGCTGCAGTTAACTCTGTTATTGGCAACACGCCGGTCGTGTGTATGAGCTAGGCGTGTTTAACTTTTTACTGAATCGACTCACCTGTTCCAAAACCATTATAGTGTTCCGAAGGATTGAAACATCAATAATATTTAAAATACTTCATTTGGAACAATTGGAACATTCTTTACTTTAAGTGACCAGCCGTATTTTTAAAATTCAAATTAAAACGTAAATAGTGTATATATAATTAACGTCCTGAACTTAAAAACATCTGCTTTATTTATTTAATTTTTATTTAATTTAAATAGAACGGCCAAAGCCAATTACACTATTTAAACACACATAGAACATACAAAAGACAAAACAACAAAATATAAAACAATAATAGAACATTAATTTTATAGTGTGCCGTAACTTGACAGTTCACGATTCATAACATTTGTATCTTGTGAGTCGATGTTTCAAATGTTCCATTTGTATCTTTTGAGCCGATATTCCAAATGATACATTATTACTGTTTTGGAAAATTTCAGTGATTCAGATGCAAATGTTCTAATCGCAAAGATGACACAGTTTATCCACGCCTAGTATGAGCTTTTACTGTAATACTAGGACAACAGTAGACTACTGCATGGTAAACTACAGCAATTAAAAAACTTTACAGCAACTTGAGAGCTCTCAAGTTGCTGTAAAGTTTTTTAATTACAGGTCTGATAACGGATATGTTTGCAAATTCTGCTTGATAATTATAAAGTACTAGCTTCTGCCAGCGGCTTCGTCCGCGTCAATGTTAGTTAAATAAAATAGATAAAAAGTAGCAAAGTAGCCTATGTCCATCTTTGGAGGTCAAGTTTCCTCCGTTACAAATTCCATCAAAATCAGTTCAGTTGTCTAACCGTAAAATCGTAGCCGATAGACAGACAGACAGAGACACTTACACATTTATAATATTAGTAAGGATGAAGGTGGTAACCTTATTACCAGTTTAAACACTAGAACGCTAAGGTATCAAACACAACAAACTCACCACACACACCACATTACCTTTCCTAAATTAACCCTCTCTCCTTCAGGCGACAGCATGGCTATGATATCAGTCGTCAGATCCTCCGGCCTAGCTGTCTTAGCCAGTTTAGCTTGCAGCAAGTCCCTTGTTTGGAATGACATCTCTCTTTCTATCAGATTACCCTCGTCAGTAATTTCCAACTCAGATTCGGGCAGTTTCACGCCAAATTCCAACTTAGCAATGGCATCGAAACATTTGCGTAAATGTGGTTGTACAGCGTGGGGGTTTCGTGTCTGTGTGCATAATGATCGTTATCTTAGATCGGAAATTATTACAAGACTATAAAACAAGTGCTTATTTTTTTTTACGACTTTAATTGCTATGTATGAACTCTCATAAGTCAACATATATCTGTTTGTTTCCTGTAGGTGAAAATTGACCAACCGCAGTGGTGTTTAAAAAGATCCTAGCTTTTACCCGCGGCATGGCCCGCGTAGGTGTATAAAACGTTTTATGTCATGTTCCACGGGAACAGGATTAAAAATATCGATGTAGACAACCGATTTCAATGAAACAAAGTCTAATTAATATATCAAGTGTATACTTAAGTGTATATTTATATATAATTTTATTTTATAGAGGTTATCTATGTAGTACTAAGACTTTTCTTCAGATTTATTATATGTATCGAAGAAGAATAAATTATTGACCTGTGCTAATATCTCCAATAGTTCATCGTTAGATAAAAAGAAGAATCGTGGGAATGCCACTCGTTTGGTTTCCAGATAAGCTTCTAAGCACTTCATGATTTGATCGAGCATCTCATTATTCCTCACGAATTCTTCGTAAAGCTTGGGCTGAGTCGCCGCTGGCATCGCTAAAGGTACCTGCAGGTAGAAACATAGTTTACACATACAAACTCAAACCCTGCTTGGCGCATTACTTTGTGTAATTTCTTTCATCACCACTGCCCTCAAAACGGTGAAGGAAAACATCTTGAGGAAACCGGCATGTCCTAAAACCAAAAATTCGAAGACATGTGACATTCACCAACCCGCACTGGGCCCACGTAGGTGTACGGCACATTCCCTCTTCTAGGTGATTCTCGGGGATGGTTTTAGTATATAATTTGTCAAGTTTTTGTATTTATTTCTATAAAAGAACCCGTGCGAAGCCGGGGTGGGTAGCTTGTGCTATTTCGAATTGAACTGAATTACTAATTTGGCTCTGTTTAGAATAATAATTTAAAACTGTATGTGTTCGGCAAAATTTTAGGCAAAGGTAAAAAAATGCCCTCTACGGCACCGTAGCGATGTCTCGATCAACATTCATGTAGCACAGTCGTAGCGGTGCCGTAGCAATCTCGTAGCGCAGTCGTAGTGGTGTCGTAACCATCTCGTAGCAATATCGTAGCACAGTCGTAGAGCGCAATAGATTTTGTTCTCAACTTAGAAAATAAAGAAGCAAATCTTTGAATACAAGTTGCTCGTACTTCTACCACGCATAGCGACCTAAGGAATTCTGGTTAGTGTATGTAAACCTTGAGGATTTATTATATTAACAGAACCATTAATTCACAATCAGAACACAGCTTAAACCACTGGGACTAGAAGCATTGGTCTAAGATTTCCCTAGTAAAAAAGTTGCAAAAAAAATCTCCTAATGATAGGGTGAGATGAAAGATGGAGATGAAAGTTTGCAAGACCTGATGGAGTAAACCTCATCAGGCACGCGGCTTGTATAAAAGTAATTGGCTGAAGTGTGTGTTTACTATTTAAGCTATCTTATAAACCTATAAAAAAGGTCAATAAACAAGTTACCTTAGCTAGTTTACGCATGATATCCTTCCAGGACTTGTCCACAATGGTGAACAGTCTTGTCTCATTCGGTAACTGCCTTTGAATGTCTGGCGCACTAAATATAACCTCCAAGTAGATCCAAGTTTGCTGGCAAGCATGCCACTCTTCCTGTGGGACATAATGAGGATCTTAGGGCGTCAACACACCACGCTTTTTAAACGCACCGTTGACGTGCGTTTATAGTGATACAGACGCGATAAGCATGCAAGTCAGACGGAGCCTGTAGATTTTAAATAGATAAAAGCGCGCCGTTTACACACGTTTCTAAAACGCGCGTCAACTGCGCGTTTATATACGTAGTGTGCTCAGGTCTATAAGGAGCTTTAACGACATAATTATCATGATCTTTGTCATGATACTGTACCTGTCGGTGTGTCATGATGACCTAGTGGTTAAGGTACCAGCCTCTCATGAACGTACCAATGTGATTTTTTAAATTCTTTTTTACGTTTATGTAGGCTGTATTATCTGCGCTGTGCCTTGGAAAGCACCTAAAGCCGTTGATCCCGGTTGTCGTTCGTAAATCTTTGACAGTCGTTACAGGTAGTGCAAGATGCAAGAAAATCTGAACATTGGATAGACCCAAGAAGTATCGTGTTGCCCAGTAACTGGGTTGTGGAGGTCTGATAGGCAGTCGTTCTATGTAAAATATTGGTATCTTATCTCAAGCTGCTTGGGAAAGTTTGGGAGACAGTCATTGTCATGATATCGTTGATAATAGGCTAGTTGCCTAAAAAAATATAATTAGTCCGTCTTTTAGATTATTCAAAAATAAGGGACACATATTTTTTTATTTGTAACCTAAATCAAAAATGGCAAAGATATAGCTCATTAAAGTCACGTGTAACGTCACGCCGTGCTACATTTTTTCGCACGGGGTGACGTCACACGTAACTTTGATGGGCTATATCTTTGTTATTTTTTGTTTAATCGGAAAAAGAAAAAATATGTGTCCAATATTTTTTTATCATCTTAAATACGGACTAAATAAAATGAAGTTATTATGACCCTGGAAACTACCCTATGGTAATATCGATGAAAAACATAACACACACGAGTAGGTACCTATTAAAGAAACTTGAAAACGAAAATGATAATAATGTTTATAAGTAAAAACAAATCAGTTTTTGTATAGAAATATTGATTTAAAATTCTTGAATGAATGTTGCTAAATATATTGGAAAAAAATTACCAAAGTTTTGGAGAACAGCTCTAGATTTCTTGCCCATTCTTCCACCCTGCCCTTGATCGGTCCACAATTCCGGGAGCTAAGTATTGTGCTGATATGAATGTTAGCCTCATCCACACACGTCTGTATTTCCTCCAGACCACCCAATACATACACATCCTTCGCGTCTTTGTGCAATATCACAGGGAACTCGAGAGATGCCCACATTTCTTCCACCTAGGAAAGAGATCATGCTTTCTACAAAACATTTTTATTGATTCGTCAAGTTGTGTTAGTATCGTTATGAAATGGTCGTCATCAGCTTCATAAAGTGCGACCTTTCTTTACAAAATTATATGAACCATCCACAATGTTTTTTGTATTGTTGATGGCTCGCGCTTGACCACTATCTCGCCTGATGTAAAGCGACGATATGGTCGACGATGGACCGCGCTTGCCTAGATGTGACCTATTCATTCTTGACTTAAAAATACCCAGGGTGTAGTTATCAGGAATGTTATATGTGCATGTGGCCTAAATAAGACTTTTCGTTACCTTTTTAAGCAACGCTTCCAACCCAGCCTCCGAGCTGGCCTGTCCAGCAACCTCCATCAGTTCCTCTGCATGTTGGAAGGCGTGTAGCTCCTCGAACACTTTGAGAGTCAGTACTGTATCAGGTGTGAAGCGTGCTTTCAGAATCTCTTCGATTCTAACCCAATGCCGTGGCTTCAATGCTGGGTTTCGGAGGTAAGACATTACAGGTAGCTTAAATAAAAAAAAATACAAATAGTTAGTAGTATAATGTGTTACTTTCGTCGATTCGAAACTCTTGAGCATCGACGCCGAGTTGCTAACCTGCCAGTTGTTTCTATTGTTTACATTTTTATGTAGTATAAATTTTATTTGCCGAGTACTGCTGCCGGTTTCGTTATTCGCAAAACGAATTCAGTGTTTTTAGTCTTATTCTAGAACTACACTGCGCACACGTGTGCCACACACAAGCATTTTGGGCTCGTCGGTCTCCTTACATTTTTTATGGAAACTACACTTGCAGACCACCTACACTTGATCGACACCACGCGATTTCATTCTATGTACAAATCAGTCGTGTTATTACACGTGTGCGTCGGTCTAATGTAGTTCTAACTTTATAAAGTTGCCTATAGGCAGTACTGCCCCTCTAGCCAAGTTACAACTGTTTCGCTTGCGTCGAACGCTTCGAGTTGACCTTACCGCCAATTCTTTTGTTTTGACCACGTGACTGAGCGTTGAGAGCGCGTCATTCCCGTACATTTGAAGCTTTTTACTAGCGTTAACTATTGCAGATTAGCAACTTAGCTAGGGGTACTGGAACCGTTTACTTACCTTTTCTTTGATGACATCAATAGTTGCCTTGCATTTTGGAACGATCCTATTAACAGGAATACCTTTGTCAAGTTGATTGAATATCTTGCCAAAGTTGATTGTTGTTGTCTGTATTTCGTCGATGTCTAACGTGTTGAACGGAGCTTCAGTCCTAGAGAAACAAACTTATGTGTAAATAGGTTAAAACGACAAACGAATTTATTGTGTTCATCATCTTATCTGTTTTTATTATGGATAGGAAATACTTACCAGGATTGGTACAAATCCATCCATTCTTTAGAAGATTTCCAAAGTAGTTGTCTGAGTCTAACATCATTTATTGCTTCGTCTAATTGTTCTAATCTTGCTGGTGGTATCTGAAAAATAGATCGGATTACTTTTCAGATTTGTTCACACTTCAGAAATTGCTTTAAAGCATTTATCTTGTGTCAAGGTTTGTACTCATTTACTTACCTTGAATATCTTTTGCCACTCTCGTATTTGTTTGTCTCTTGCGGAACACGCTGTAAGCTTTTCCTGCAACTCCTGCAGGGCCTCCATTACTTTTTCTATGTCGGACTTGTCATCGTACAACCACGGTTGCTAAATTATGATAAACGTGCACAAATTAAAATCATAGCTCGGAAAGAAGATTATATGAAGCAAATATGAGAATGTACAAGTGAAAATTATAGAAACATTTAAAAGGAGTTGTTAGAGTTAAGTTTGTATTGTGAAATGCCGGACATTTTATATTGACGAAGCTAAAAAGTGAAGTGAGTGACGGTGTAGTGAAATGTGCTCTTTCTTTTTATCAAACACATGTGATGATATTTGAAGGAAGACAAGAACACTAAAAAAAGATTGTGTAATATTCATAAAAAAGAAGTCGATTGAATCAAAACTATGTAGTTATTTTGTGGTTTTATTGTGTTTTGGGTGTTGATATTTTTGTTCTTTTGTCGTATATTTACCACAACTTCGTCCCTTAATTTGTTGACGTCCAGCATGAGTTCCATTATATCCTTGCCAATCTGGCTTGCGAACAGTCCTGCTAGCTTGCTGCGAGTCTCGAGTCTAGCGTCCACATTCGTCCGAAGAGTTCCCAAAGCTACACTCAAACCTAAAGTAGAGAATAAAATTGTCAATGCAAAGTAGGTGTATTATAATAGATGATGTTTAAAATAGCCACAAATGAGGAGAATACTGCACTCCTTGCTTTGCAATCTGAATAAAAAACAGTTCTGCGATGAATTTCATATTTAGTTATGTAATTTGGAGTACCTAAGTAAGTATAAATTCGACATTTGGCGTCTACGATTAACGATAAGATAAGCATTTCGTGTTAAACGTGCTTTCCGTGGTACGGAGGAGTCTCGGCATAGTATGAATGGCCACCAATCCTCATAAGCATTATAAAAATATTCAACCGTTGCTTAATCTTGAAGATGGATGCTAATGAATATAAAAATACATATATGAATCTTTCTAACTGGTGTTCAACGCCAGAGATTTACTAAAATTCAACGAAAGAAAAACAATGGTGATGGTTACATTATTTATATACACATCATCAATACATACCTAAAAAGTCAGTCATATCATCAGGTGAAATTGGTATGTTAAATTCTCCCATGAGGTCGTAGAGTTCTCGAAGGTACTCCAACCTTTCTTCCAAGTGAGCTACCCGCGGTTCAAAAGTGTCCATCAAAAAGTTAAACGCGACCAGTTCCGCAGCTGTTGCAGGTTCTTTTATAACATCTTCGTTGATGTTTTCAATACCACTTACAATTTCTTCAATGCAAGCGTGACCGATGCTGTGGACGACGGAAATAGTTACACATAAAGAACGCCTGGTCAGCTTATCCTGAATCCGAATTTCCTTAATAATTGTGTTGTTTTATGACTATATAGGGTGACTGGTAATTAGTGACCGATACTTATACACGTGATCGTACTCATGATGATTACAAACAGCTTTCCCAAACAAGCTTTTAGCTTATACTCATTAGTTTTATCGCAGTAACAAAACAGCTGTTCGCGCAAATTCGCGCGAGCGCTCCATGGACCTCTCAGTTGTTAGCCGCGTAATGGTACCTTCGGTACCTTACTTAAAATAATGATAGCTTAGTGCACCCGCGTCGCTTGCAAATTCATCGGTGTATGTAACCATTGTAGGTACCGACATGTTACGGTAAAATAATATTAGCTAAACCATGAGTACAAAAAAACAGTTTCTTTGGGAAAGTTTCATTGTCTATCTATAATCATGAGTACAATCACGCATATAATTATCGGTCACCTATTACCAATCACCCTATATACACATATAAGTACAAACGAATATTGAAATGTTCAGACTCTATTGTTTATTATATACCATTTATATACTCACTAATAAAATTTGGTTATTACAGTACCTATAAGTTTAATGATATAAGTAAACTTACTCTGGCGTGACATTTGCCACAACATCGAATAGTTTTCTCGGCAGCGGTCTAAATAGTTCTTGGAAGGGAAGCAGGCACAAGAAGAGCAAGCCCAATGGCTGGTAGCTCACAATTTCCTCAACCGCTTCTATTTGTTTGACAAACCTTTCACACAGCTGCCTGAACTTGAGTACATCTCTCTCGTTTTTAATCAAGTTAATATCCATTGCACAAGAGTCACGAAAGTTGTCCTTGAACGTTTGAAAACGACGCAAAAACTTCCACAAACTTTCGTACCCGAATTTAAGTGCATAAGGAATATACGCTATATCCTCCAGCATTTTGGTGTCTTGGTTCATCAAAAAATAAAGATTCGGTGATTGTCCCGCAGACCATTCCACGGGTTTTCCCATTATTGTGGGTTGAACAAATATTTGTAAGGACTCATCGTGTAGGAAGTTATGAAACGTTCGCACATATTCCTCCCAGTATGCTACTATTTTCATGAAGTGCGATGTTACTACTTCCTCACTAGGATTAAGGATCATTTCACCAGATTCGACTATGTAAGCATCGACTTGGAATAAAGCCCACTGTAAAACAAGTAAATAATTATTAATTTAGAATTATTGCTACACTCGAGTCGTCACTTAAAATAATAAATAATGCTGCTAGGCAAATTTTCTCTTGGGCAAAATTTATCAGAGACTGCTTTCGCGTATACATAAGTATGTCGTAGTCGGGATTCCTCGGTCTATGTCTATGTTGTAGGATGACTCTATGGCTCAACGACCAGTCTAATTCAGAAGCACGAAGATTACTGTAGCGCATACATTTTCTGGCTTAACTGTAGATCAAGATATTTCGGTACCTTACAAGTTTCCGTTTCTCGAGGCAGGTCTTCAACCACCTCATCTACTTCGCTAGCCATCAGCACATCATTTTCTGGTGTAAATCCGATATGAATACGAAGCATATTAGCCATCATCATATTGGATCTTTTTGTTAGCCGGTGCAACATGTAGTTTGTCATATAATCTGCCAACTTGATGAAACTGCAAGCGTATATTTTAATTGATTATATTCAGGCAATAGCTGATCCATTAAATGTTGTACTTAATTTTCTTACTTCTGAGTTCAGACTAAAATGCCATACAACAAAAGCACTCTCAGCTTTTCTAGATTGTTCCTTTTAGCCCCATATTCAGTTCAGTTTATTAAATGTATAGGCAGAAATTTAAGAACAGTCTAGGTAATAATATTAAGTCGGTTACTTAATAGTTTGGTTTACAAACTAAAGACAATAATTCACCTTGCTAATCTTTCGCAATACTTTCTCTTGTTCGCCTTCTCTGTGTAAGACATGCCACCAGTCGGCTTGCCCCTGATCATCTGGAAGGGCGGTATATTTCTGTCGTCGTACACAAACCCCTGCTGGTACAGAGCAGTGTGACAGGATTGGGTGATCACATCCAACACCACGGTGCGATATTCCATCAACCTGTCTCTAACGTATTCTATACGTTTCATCTGGAATATAAATATTATTTTGAAAATTAATGAAAATATCTAGTAGTAAAGTTTTACGTACGAGTACTTACCTATTTACTAGTGCAAGTTAAGTATTGTGGGAACCTAGCTCAGGGACGTAGACGGTTCTTGAAGACATTAAACTATCGGCTCGTTATTTTAATCATTTATATTTTTCTTAAGATGGTCACATTTTCACTTTAATTCATGAATCCCCAAGCGACCACCGGTGGCCGCGCATCTATTGTCTTACTATTGTGTCTCTAATTGACGGTATCTGAAGGGTTAAGTGGAATAACGGAAGGGAGGCTTTTGCCCTGCAGTGTGACACAACGGGCTCATAATAAATAATAATAAAAAAACATCCCATTTTAATCCAAAAATAAACTGAATTCAAAAGGAATCAAATTCTTTTTTTCTATCAGGTCCAATACATATTCTGAAATATAATCTTGAAAAAGTACATTTACCTAGCTAGTCCGCAAGTCAATAACAGCAATATCTCATGCAATCTCCTTCAATATCACAGTAGTGTAGGTATATTGTAGGTACCTAACTATTCAAAGAAGGAGGGAAAAGAGACAACAGAAGAATATACGGAACATCCCTGTACCTGATGCGTGCATTTTACGAAAGAGTTAAAAGTGCCTCACCTGATCTTCGATGAAGTAGAAGAATGCTGTATCCATATCTCTGCTTACATCAGCAAATGTTTTCATATACATTTCACAGCACATGGCTTGTATACTCAGTAAAGCCTTGCCTAAGATTGGTGTCAAAATGAAAAGGTTCTTCGCTAACTTGTTACGAATTTTCGTATATTTTCTGAACACAATCGATTTCCTCCACACATAAAACGCTTTCCAATATCTATATAATTTGAAGAACTTGATCTGAAAACGCCAGCCATTTAAAAATTAACAAATATTTTTCTAGACTCATAAAAATAAACGGGTTTTTAGATTTATTACCACGGTGCCGTTTTTGAAATTGATTTTTGGAGGTATGCGGAACAGAGAGTAAAGTCTCATATACCTCCGTTGTAAAGGGAGGATCCTCCGACCAGACAGGTGTTATAGTCTGGTGGGCTACTGCTCGATAGTTGATGTCGGGCTGTCGTATATGTTTAATCGCGCGGAGAACTTTGATTGCGCGATGCAGGATTTCGTATTTTCTTCGTAGTTCTTATGTGGCGTCATAGATTAATATTTACAGATTATTATAGAACAATATTTATAGAACTTAGTTCAAAAATAGCATTTAAGAGAAAAAAAAACAGTTAAAAATTATCACTATGATCAAACATAATGTGATTCTACTAAATCTAAAAAAATAAGTTCAAATTTCTTACATCTGTAAGTTTAACAAATATGTTATACTCCTGTTCCCAAGATGGTAGTTTTGTGAAGACCATCTCGTTAGAATAGTGTGTCACTCCACATTGACTTATTGTAAAAAAGTTATGTTTGTCGATGTGCTCATATGGTACGACTCTGGAACATCGATCAAATACTAAGTCAGTCATATTTATTCAACAGAGTGCTGATTTTTCAATAGCCAGATAGGTTTCCATTTGTCTGAATTATATAATATCACAAATGTCCAGATTTATTCTACAGCTAAACTTTATCTGCCGATTGAAAAATCAACCCAGAATGTCATAATATAAAGAATGGAATAAACTTTAGCAAGTCGATCGTTTTGGATTAAAATATGTAAGTGTCTAGGCATATGGACACTTTAAAGCCTCGTCTCAAAATATTTCGAAAACATCTAATGTTCCGAGGGGTATCGAGGTACTACAGATAAACAGGCACTCCATTTCCAAACTGGTAGAGAAAAGGCTACACCAATGACAGTATCGTATTTCAGAGATAAGAAAGATCATCGTCATCGTTTCAGCCGAAAGATTGTTTACTGTTGACATATGCCTAGCCTAAGTATCATCACAATAACCATTGCAGTCCTGTGCGGTTAGTTTCCATCGGTTTCAAACAACTCTCATCAGGACATCGGTACCCTTGTAGGAGGCCTTTCGACGCTGCGTCTTCCGGAACGCGGTCGTGACTACAAAAACTTTCGGCCGCATCGATCATCTGTTCTGCTAGCAATGTGCCCTGCCCACTGCCAATTAAGTTTGGCGATCCTTCGTGCTAAAGATAGATCCTATAAGGTTGTCCAGGAAAATGAATAAGTAGAACACATCCGGTATTCATTCAGACGTGAACTGAATAACAAACATATTCACATAATTATTTCTATTTCTAATATTAGCTGAAAGGTAGCGTTATACTCACTTGAGATAATATGGAGTAAAATAAACATTCTGAGGATGAACGGCATAAATCATGTATAGGAAGCCAACTGATGGGTTCCGCCTCACGTGATTAATCACGTCTGTTTGGGACGCCACCGGTGGCTTCACTTTAAGAGGATCTTTGGTTTGATACTCTTCTACTACGGCTACTTCGGACTCTTGAATGGCAAGTTTCCTTTTCTTTTTGACAACTAGATGAAATAAAAAGAAATACAACAATACACTTAAAATGCCAATGCCCACTTGCGCAATATGATGATGACAACAAGTTAATACTGGGTGTCTCAGAAATAGCACGGTAATAATATCATACAGTATTCCAACTTCATACAAACGGATGAAACGCGCCTCGGTTGTAGCATGGTCTCGGCAAGTAGACAGTCGCGGCCGTCGCAATTGTGCCGCAGTGACGAACTGACACGACGGTTTTTTTTACAATTATCGCGCGATTATTGTTAGTTTGTATAATTCAAAGTAAAGACGTGGTATTTTATTATTAATAATAGTGGTTTATTGTACTATGTGTATGAATAATACAAAAAAAGCATTTTATTTATATCTACCAATCAAAAAACAACACGCATTTTTATTGAACACTTCCTATTCAATCCACAAAGTATTTTGTTTATATATAAAAGTAGGTAAGTATATTTACAATCACAAAAAAAAAACGGTAACAAACTAGACAAACGTACCTAATTAGAATGCTGGAGGCGCGCAACCCTATCGCATGTTTACGTACCGCGCGGCTGTAGGCATTTATTTCAAAAAGACGGCCGAGTTACAATACTGTATGATACTATTACCGTGGAAATAGTGTTCTTATGTGCCAAATAAACGTCTTTTCTTTCTTTATTAGTAATGTATACGTACATCCATTAAGTGTTAAGATCCCTGCCATAGCCAACAAAAGAGCTGATGACCTTGAACGACTGAACAGATCTTAATAAGTTGTCAAATAAAAAACCTCGATAACGTAAGCTTTCAAATAAAAAACCACATCAAAATCGATCCATTCGCTGAGGAGCTACGATGCTATATAAAACCCCTCATTCCTGTCGGGGGTTAAAAAGTTATCTACGCACAACTAATAGTACATTATGATATAAGTGTGTAATGTCAGTGATTACCGTCGAGGCGATATTTAGACCCGAGCAATGGCGAAGGTCTTAAGAGAGCCGAGAACTGTAATCATTAATTACTCACGTGTATCATACGATGTTTTTCAATACACTTGTGAAGAAAATAACTGTAAAACTAGTAAACTTTTGTGGCGGTAAAAACCTATTTTCATAATATGCGTGCTCATTTTTTTTTCCTCTTGGGGGATGACTTGCGCCCATCCTGACATGATAAATGTAATAAAATTATGGCGGGGAGAGGTTGAGCAATAAGGTTTTAACCACATTATAGCCCTGGTGCGTAATGGTAATCAAAATGTCACAGCTTGGTAACAAGTGCCATAATATACCTAAGTGCAGTGCAAAAAGAGTCACTTTATGAGCAAATACGATAAATATGTATTGAAGAAACATTTACAGACTCCCATGGTTTTCTGAAATATGTATAGATAATAGGTAGGCAATCTACACATAATTCTTCGGTCACAGAGACCAAAAAGCGAATAGCTTAATCGCACTCACCCGGATCTTCTATAGGTTCTAAAAGTCCTGGTTTTCTTTCTTTTCTGAGCCTTTCCAATTGGGCTTCTGCAAATCCAGTCTGTAAGAATAAGTTTGTGGTCTAAGTTCTGAGGATTATGCTTGAGACACCAAGATTAGGCTATCTACATGTTATTAAAATACTAGATTTGTGCTACCCAAGATTATTTGAGTAGGCAATTAAACTGACTTCTTCAATGAATATAAATACTAAATAATAAAATGTGTATATAGTATACCAGAGGTTCAGGCTCCTCTTTCACGTATTCAATTTTTTCCAGCAATTTCTTGTGCGGTATATGAAAAGGAACTTCCCGTGGTTTTCTGAAATATATTAAGTAAATTTGCTTTCAAAGCTCTCAGAATTAAAGGAATCCAAAACGACTGGCAGCGGAGAAAGATTAGGCACTGATAGCTGTCAGCGAACCATATGGGCCAAGCAGGGTCGAAGCCTACTGGGGTCAAGCATCTGCTTCTGAAAGGAAATTTCGGCTCCGAGACGAAAGGCAAAGAAGGAACAGGAGTAGGTATAAGCACTGATGTAGGACCAAAAGCCTAATGTTTCGCAAAGGCTTTAGAAAGATGTATTGCCGATTCTTCCATTAAGAATTTGCCAGTAACAGTCCAGAGTTAAGAAGATGGCAGTATGGTAGTGGCTCGACACTACATCAAGAAGGCTACAGGTTTAAATGTTCCTTGGCTATTTATTGTCTTATTCGTCTGATTACTTCACCATCGCGGATGCACGTTCTCAATTGAGTAAGAGTCCATCAATACAGATCATACAGGTGCAGGTACCAGAAATAAAAAAATAGAGTTTACCTGGCGTAGTATGTAGGCACTGCCTTGATATTTCTCTGCAATATCTCTATTGCTGGTAATGTTGTAGACATTGTTCTGCGATGCATACGTTTCTCCATGTTCGACGTAAACGACATTTTAAATGATTTACATACGTTTCGTACATAAATAGAAATGTTATATATCCACCACTTTTAGAGTCAATCGATAATCACAGTCCTTAACAACTCAACATTTTGTTTATTTCCATGGCAACGGGAGAGGTCGAATGTGTTGTAGTCCCTATGCAGTGAAGTGAAGCATTAGACCTTTTTTTGTCGTTGGGAAAATCATCTTATGACAAAACCCGCTTTTGGGTGCAGCGGGAGATAGTGTCAGACTCTTACTGACTTAAAACCCCATCCCGTTCCTTCTAGCCTTCACACCGGAGCACAAACTCCCTTTCGGATAAGCCTGGCCCTAGTAGGCTTCGACCCAGCTGGGCCCCTCCTGCTGCTGACAACTCCTTGAGGCGCGCGGGAACAGTGCGCGCCGATCGCATTAGACCTGGCTTCGCGTCGTATTGATGTCGTAGCCGTATTACTGCATATTTTAGTATGTAGCCAAAATGCATTAATTCAATAAAATATATGGAACCAATAGTTTTATGAATTTTACTCGTATCTAGTCTAATGAAAAATATCCTTTCGAAGCTAGTATGTGTAAGTACCTATTTGTGTAATAGTTACTTAATGTGAAAATAATCAAGCGGTCGCCTCCTTCTGCGAAGCAGTAATGCTAGCAAAAGAGGAGGCCGACCGCATCAGGCAACGGCGGCGCTCACAGCGCCCCAGCCGCCGCTGAGATTCTGATCCCGATTTCCAACCACCGTAGGCGCGGGCTTGCGGACAGCGAGCCATTAATGCGTAGCTCGCTGTCCCATCATCTGGAAACTGTCCGGATCGAGCCCAAGTCGTCGACGGCGAGCACGGTTCCCGTGCGCCTTAAGGAGCTGCCAGCAACAGCAGGGGCCCAGCTAGGTCGAAGCCTACTGGGGCCGGGGTTAATTCAAAAGATAGCTCAAGCCCCGATACGAAAGGCAACGAAGGAACAGGAGTGGGTTCTAGTCAGTAAAAGTCTGACACTATCTCCCGCTCCTCCCAAAAGGGCGGATGTCATTGGATGATTTTCCCACCGATGATTTTGACCAAAATGTGAAAGTAGTAGGCAATGTGTAAGGTTGTAAGGTAAGCTATAGCAGAAACAATGTTATCAATTCTTCATACATCTACTTACTTTAACTACTTCTGAACCCTATAGGGTTCCTTGTCCTCGGCCACATTTCACCTGCGATCCAACCCACACTTCTCTTTCTAGAATTTCGACGCCATTTGGTCTCTCTCTTAATCATTAGATACGTGCTCTTAATAAACTAGTGCGCCTCGCCATCAACGGTTCCATCACTGCTTACCGTCAGGTGGGATCGCAAAAAAACATGATTGCATAAATAAAGAAGTCCATTCCCGAAGAAATATCCTATCGGTCGGCCTGTTAAGTTCCTCTAAAGGGTAGGTAAAATACTACTGTAAGTGTACCTACTGTGTAGGTACGTATGTATTAAGGGGTGATGAGTCATGTAAATAAAACGACTGTTTCGGCGAGCGCTGGTACAAGACTGAGTAAATGGGTAATCATTTATTTTAATCGTATAATTATTTGCTTACGTACACTACCTACTAACACTAATTTAATATGTTACTATATTTTAGTCAAACTTTTTACATAAATATTATAAAAAAAAATGTAGAAAATACTATCTACATTTAGGGTCGACTTTCACCTATTAGAGGCTTTGGGGTCATGAGGACAAAGGAACCATAATTTTTTTTTTCTATCTAATAAAGCACTATTTAAAATAGACAAATAACAGATATGCTTAATTTTTTTTTTTTAAATAATATAATAATATTCCACAACTATCACACAATGCCGTCTAGTCCCAAGCTAAGCAGAGCTTGTGTTATGAGTACTAGATAACTGATAAACATACTATTATATATATTTATAAATATATACATATTATAGACTAGCTTCTGCCAGCGACTTCGTACGCGGATCCTGTTGCTTATGCCAGCGACAACGGGGTCGTCAAGATCTGAAACGTCTGATGTTGAATTCTAAGAGCCCGGGGACTGGAAAACAACGTGATGCGCGAGACGATTCGAGACGTTCCAGATCTCTGCCTTTCACTTACGCGCGTGACAGTGTGCACACACCTTAGACATGGTGCCAATGTCTCCGTGTTCGATGTAATTAATAAATGGGTTATAGGAAAACGCGCTCCTTTCTTTGTTCCCAAAAAGTGTTCCCATAGCGTGATCAAACTCGCCGCCAACGCCATTTAAGAAACGTTTAGAAAACGGAAACTACATATTATTTACCCAAATATTATAGTATCTTAGCCATGTGCAGCGCCCCTTAGTGAACTCCACAGCGAGTGACGTAACCACGACCAACTTATTATTTGCGGTTGGTACAGTAATCGGGTCTAGGGATTGAACCGCAAAATTAAGTTTGTTTTTATTATATATACTTTTCCGGGATAAAAAGTAACCAGTGTGGTGCCCAGGATATTAAAGAATAATTATACCAAGTTTCATCGTAATCGGACAAGTAGTTTTTGCGTGATGCCTGAACAAACAGACAGACAGACAAAAACATTTTTAATCACAATTTTGGGTTCGGTGTCGGTCTAGTAACACCCCCTGCCGTTTATTTTTTTATATTTTCAATGTACAGAATTTTCACTTCTACAAATTTATTATAAGTATAAGTAGGTACCTAAACTACGTCTAATAGAATGAAATAACCTATTTGATACCTAGGTACTTACCTATTTAAAATTACAGCTAAATAGATTTAAAAAAAAAAGTTTAATTTATAATATTAAGCTAATACTAAGAAATATTTTAACACTACCAAAATAACTAATACTTATTTCATAAAATAACGGTTTGTTAAAATCAATTATTGTCTGTCAATAGGGTCGAACACTCTACGTCTATTGTTTTGCATCAACAGCCAAATATTGCCGCCGCGAGCCGCGTCGAGCGCAGCGACAGTTACACAAAAATAATCCTTATAGCATGATTCAGTATTCACGCGCGATGGCTTATTAGCGTATTTCATGTATAACTTTGGTGTTTCTATACCGATTTCTATGATTCTTTTTTTATTGAATAGGTAATAATGTAAACTTTTTTTAATTAGGGATGAGTGAGAGTGTTATAAACGTAAGAGTAGACAAAAATAAACAGAAAGCTCCGAACTGCTAAGCTATCGGGAGTTACACGTGTTATTGTGAGTCAACCATAAAAGATAGACATATGCTCTCGTGGGATATTTTTTATATAATTTTAAGGAGAACATTTCCGTTATACATGATTTCTGTGTAGCTTTAACCATTAATTCATGAATCCCCAAGCGACCACCGGTGGCCGCGCATCTATTGTCTTACTATTGTGTCTCTAATTGACGGTATCTGAAGGGTTAAGGCTGCAAACGCGACGGAAGCTTAAAAAATGGAGTAATTTCTCCCGTTTCCCCAACATTTTAACTCAAAAGTATACTATAACCTGCCCAGGAGTATGAAGAATGATTGTACCAAGTTTCGTTAAAATCCATCGAGTAGTTTTTGTTTCTATAAAGAACACACAGACAGACAGACAGACAGACCAAAATTTTACTGTTTGCATTTTTGGCATCAGTATCGATTACTAATCACCCCCTGATAGTTATTTTGGAAATATATTTCATGTACAGAATTGACCTCTCTACAGATTTATTATAAGTGTAGATAAATTACACCCAGACACAGAACAAAAATTATCATGCTCATCACACAAACATTTGTCCTGGGTGGGAATCGAACCCACGACCTCCAAAGCAGTCAGGGCCACTAATCACTGGCCCAACAGGCCAGTCATTACATATAGTTCAATAGATATTATGATGAATAGATAGGATATAATGTAATACACGCTAAGTTTCACAATTAGTCCATAAATTAGTACCATAGAAATATAAATAACTTCTTTCTTATATCTATGATTAGTACCTATCTATGCTGATTGAAAAGGTAGGTACCCTTATCCTGTATCTGTTTTTTCTTTGGTAACTCGTCATCTTGATATTCACTTCTTTTAGATTTGAGTTGAGCAAAATAGATAGTTACATCTTCAAAATCGTTGTCGAGCATATAAAATTTTATCGACATTAGCGACAAACTGATTACTGAGACTTAAAATAATTGTTTGAAACAATTATTTTTATTAACTTAAAATAATTGTTTGAAACAATTATTTTAAGCTAATTCGCTTTATTTTTTGGATTCATTTGAATGACGCGATTCTCTACCGTATTTGTTTATCAAAGACACAAAATAAAAATAATTCACAGACATTATTATATCGCGCCGTGTCGAACCTGCCCCCTTAGCCAAGTTACAACCGTTTCGCTATAGTCGAACGCTTCGAGTTGACCTTGCCGCCAATTCTTTTATTCTGGCCTGGCTGAGTGTTTAGAAGACGTTATTTCCCCTTACATTTGAAGCTTGCTACTAGCGTTAACTATTGCAGATTAGCAACTTGCCTAGGGGTAAATTTCTCGTGTTACGCGTCCAGATCATCTCGCCACCTCTTTCTAGGGCGACCTCGATGGCGCTTTCCCTTTGCAGGAACCCACTGCGTGGCGACATTTGCCCAGCGGTCACTTCTCATACTGCTGACGTGACCCGCCCAATCCCATTTGAGCCTGGCAGCCTTTTCGTCCACGTCTATTGCGCCCGTTTTGGAGCGCAGAGCAACCTTACTTCATAGGATCATTTCTTTAATTAAAACTGTTTAATTATATAATTGTTGCATACAATTTTAATATACCTATTGAAATTTATTAGATACACTGCTGCAATCGGTAATTTTGATTTCAGGCGAGAGTAGAGAAGCTATTACTACAACATATACTTCTAAGGAAGACCTCCTTAGGATTTCGTATATGTGGTAAAAAGGGACCAAATAACGGAATTAAGACTCCTCTGTCCGTTAATTTTTTTTGACCCTGAATCATCGACTTAGTAGGTAGGTACATAATTAAAATACCGAAGTGATCTCAAAAATTATGCCTTGTTAGGTTGTCCTAACAAGGGTTTTCTTTTGTTAAATAATATAGAAATAGCCTTTTCTTTTTCGGTGATGGTGAAGAGGTCTACATGAATTTATAAAGAAAATCTGAAGCAATATTTTTGGCAATACACTCATTCAAAACCTGCTCTTATCACACCGCACCTCACAATAGACTATTTTCCGCAGTAGTGCAGAAAAGTGCGCCACCATTTTATTGTATTTACCGTGGCTGGGCGCGCGTCGTCCTCCACGAGTTGCTGGTCAACCCGGTCGTTTATTCATTTCAGTAAGTGTATTGAAAAAAGTCGTTTGAAACACATCCAAATTTGTCACTGCAGTCCTCGACTCCATAACACAGTCGCCTACTTATTATTATTATATAAATGGAACAATCTTTCTCAGAGATACGATGTCATCAACATGACAACATCGTCATCACCATTCAGCTAAAAGACGTCTATTGCTATACAAAGGTTTCCCCTAAGTGTCGCCACAGCGACTGGTCTGATGTATCACGCAACTATCGAATTCTCGCACCACGTTATCGGTCACCTGTTGCGAGGCCTTCCAATCTTCGGGTTCGATCCGATCATCATTCCAGAACTTTTCGGCCACATCGACCATCAGTTTTGCGACCAATGTAGGTCCGGTACGAAAGGCAACGAAGGGACAGGAGTGGATTTTTATTCAGTAAAAGTCTGACACTATGTCCCCGCTCCGCCCAAGAGCGGGAGATGTCATTAGATGATTTTCCAACCGGAAAAAAACCTAGTTTACTGGCATTTAGAGGCGACGTGGGCCACCGCTTAGGGCCTCGCGGTTCAAGGGGCCTTGGACATCGAATGCCCTCGGTCGCAAATACATACAGATACAAATCATCTAGCAATAAATAATGAAAAAAAACGGGCTAGCAAGTATCTGCAATACTTAGGTTAGTTTTGCACATTCGTTTATAAATGAATAAAAATGTAAGTATCAAAATTTTCCTCTTGTGTCATCCATCTTGGGGCCTCCCAAATTTATCTTGCCCACATCAAATTTAGGTCTTGCCCCGCCACTGACACAGGCGACGTGGACTACCGCCTACGGCTTCGCGGTATAAGAGGCCTCGCGGTTAAGGCCCGCGAACGCAAATATAGATATCTGTCTGACTCATCTAGCAATATATAATTTAAAAAAAAAACCGGCTCGCTAGTATCTGGCAATACTAGCCTACCAGATTCGTTTTTTAAAGCCCTTGTCTGGCAACATAAGGCTACAAGCAGAAAATGTCTGTTTCTTTAATTGTTTACTTTACAATGAAAAAGTTTGCATTTTTATGAATTAACAATTTCAGGGGCGCCTGAAGGGCACTTATGGAATCAGTTATAAAATTAAACTAATTCTAAGTTTTAAAAGTAAAATGTATTCTAAAGCATTTTCTTTCTATTGTGTCTCTAATTATCACGATTGAAGAGTTAAGGATACTAAGACATTCTCCAGTAAAAGCAGTTGATTAAGGCAATATTATACTGTGCATAATAGCTATATTCCTACCCCCACAAAATCATCAGATTAATGTTTTAATATGCGCCTGTGAAGATTTGATGCTATTCCAGGCCAATTTGTCGATTAGCGTTATTTTTATCAATACAACGTACATAGAATAGAAGATGGCGTATTTATCAAAGCTTCGTATTCACTGTTAAACAAATCAAGTTTTGGAGACCGGTCCCACACACCGGTGAGTGATATCGTCATTTTATGTAATCATTCCATGCATCTACACGCATGAAATGATTTAAATCGGACATAACTTTTAACAAGAAAGATATTTACATAATAAAGAGTACAACCCCAATAAATATAGTGACCGTTGAAGTCACTTAAAATTAAGAAAGGACGAGGAAGAATAGATACAAGATGGTTGAATTGTTGAAGGGCTGACGAAAAAGGAATGTACACTGAACCAAATACAAGTATTATTTATTTGTGTAGCTACCACAGAAAAATCATTATAATAATATACAAGAAGGGATAGAGGGTCTACTCTAGTAGGATATATAAAATCTTTGTAGAGGACAGAAAGAGACAGTTTAGGCTAAGGATATAATTATTTACAGACTAAAACTTATGAACTAACTCACACGGATCATTAAATTTAATTTTAAAGTTCCCGCGAAAAAAACAAGACTGTAATGAATGTCAAAATGAAAAATAATTTTACCTACCCAATACCTTATTGTCGTAAGACTATAATAATTATTTGCGTCAACATACAGATCATTAATTTTATTTAACTATAAGGATATTGTTAAAATATTTTAAAAGGTACAGTTTTACTTGAATGAACCATAACCAAATTTATACTTTTGGCTGAGAAAGAAATACCTCTGCCCTTATATGCGCTGAGTGAGGCCCGATTATAAAAATAAAAAATGTCTATGATTTGATTGTGATTGTGTGATTGGCGCTATTTTGCGTTTTTAATTTAGAATATAATATAAAACAGTATTTATTGTGTTATGTATGAAATACTAGTTAAAAATAGTCTCCGTAAGTGTGCATAAATCATTCTAAAAGCTTCGTACAAGGTACGTTTCCAAACAATTTAATCATTTAGAAAGCAACTTTCTCCTTTCGCTGCTGTCAATTTTGTCGATAAGTTTTAGTAAGAATAAAAAGAATCATATGGTCTGAATTAATAACTTAGAGCAGTAATACTTACTGCAATATATTTTCAAATAGGGTTTTATTTCATAGGATAAATCAGATGGTTTCTCTTTTTACTAACATATAGGTAAGAAATAACGTTAGAGTGCCGAAGCCTTGATACAAGACGCAGATTGCTGGTAGTGTTTAACCAAAAAGCATTTTTTTAAATAATAGACGTAATTGGAGTTTAGAAATTAAAAACCTTGTAAAATCGTAATTAGAGGCAGACTGTTTCTCAGCTTAAGATTTTATAAACTGTTTCTATAGAATAGGTACCTATACTCAATCGTGATGAATTAGCAAACGTATTATAAATAAAACAATTAAAATAAACGAGTGAATTATAAAAAAATAAGCCATCATTTCATCAACCTGAAATATAATACAACTAAATTAACTGAAAACCAATTAAATTTTTAAGTCGTCTAAGATAAAAAAAATCAATAAATTAAAATTGTCTGATTAGAATTTACTTCAAAATTTGTTTTACAAATATCAAAATAAAATAATAAACAATTCTAAATAACTGTGACTAAAATAAAATTGGTAGGTATTTGAATACAAGAAATACCAAGAAGTCTAAATCTAAACATTCCTTTGTATCCACAGATTGTTCAATGGGTTCCTTAACATAAAGCCTGCCAGAAGCTTCAATAGAAGCCTTTAGTGTTAGTTGCCATTGAGGAATTGAATGGCTATGTATTATTACGCAAGTAAACTGAATGAAGCCTCATGTAGTGGGTGCAATATGAAAGTGCCCCCAGCTCCTTCTGAACCAGCACCCGTGCCTCCACCACCCACCGATCTTGCTCCACTACCACCAGACCCATCTCTCTTGCATGGCACTGGCCTCTCTTATTATGATGTAAGTTTAATTTGGAAGTCTATCAATCTTGTTTTTATTTTACTAAGATTTTATTGCTTTGGTAACATAAAAGATTGATCAGATTATAATAATATTTATTTCAATTGAAATCTTATTGTATTGTTTAATTTTACTTCTTTCATCCCCACTCTCCATTACTAACAGCCTTTTTATTTGGAGTCTATGCCACTATTTTGAGGATGCTTGGCAGGAAGGTAGTCTAAGCAGCATCAAACAATGATGTGGGTAAATTATGGAAAATAATAAGGGTTGGAAAACTAACATTACACTGATGAATGAAAAAAACAGCAGTGTACTTATATGTGTGGGTTTTTGCAGTTTCCTATAGTTAATTCATGAATCCCCAAGCGACCACCGGTGGCCGCGCATCTATTGTCTTACTATTGTGTCTCTAATTGACGGTATCTGAAGGGTTAAAAAGATTATAATATTCCTGGATTAATTGCTATTTAAGTCAATGTCTGGCGAGGTACTTATGTTTTAGTTACTCAACTGTGTTTCATACAATGCCAGTTGGGATTTGTATGCAAATGAGACTAAAATAAAGACTGATTAATTAAGTGATCAAGTACAGTTGAAACCACCACTAGAATAACTGCAGACATCTTAGATATTTTTTTCATATTATATACTGATTGTACAGTTCAGTCAACAACAAACATTCATGTGTGGTTTAGTAAGTTATAAATATATTTTCAGAATGATGATTACTATTCAATGGTAAGGGGAAACAAATTTATGTCAGAAAATACTTGCAAACACATTGTAATGAATGGTGGAATCAACTTTGTTCCATCCCAGAAAGAAACACCTCAGGTATAGTATTTTTAACCTAATTCTAATTAATTTTTAACTAGTTTTTGGTTTTAAAATAATTTTATATCCTTATTTTAGTTACCAGCAGTGCTACCTTCTGGAGTAAAGTCAATAACAACCCTCCCCTATGTGAACTGCCCGGCTGATAAGCCTGAGGTAGAGTACAGGGATGGTCAGATTGTGAGTGCAACCCTAGAAGCCCTGGTGGACATGCTCCGACCTGGAGCCAGCAAAGCATTTACATTCACGTTCCTATTATGTTCACGGCTATTTGTCAAACCACATGAACTGCTGAATAAACTCTGCAAACGCTACTTCAAGAGCTATGAGAAAATTGTAAGTAGGAAATTACATATTCAGAACTATGTTTTTATAATAGAAACAAATATCAAATGATTGTTTACTCCATCAACAGAGCAGCTCTTTGGTACCATATCAATGAATTGTCTTCAAATTTATTTAAGAATTATTTCATTTTATTTGATGTCCTAATTAATGTCATATTTGTAGGGTAAAGCAGAAGTGAAGGATCTAGTAGAAAAAGAACTCAATGATATGATTTCCCTAGTGAGGGTATTAAGCCAATGGACAAGTATGTTTCCATACGATTTTCGTGACGATAGGGTCATGGCTCTAGTCCGCAGTATAACACAGAGGTAAACTAGCCTTCCATTTTTAAAAACCAATGCCAATTGATTTACTTTTTTCTTTTCATCAGAAATAAAACTTAGGTTATATGTTAGAGGATGATATGAGGATTCAATAGCAAAAAGAATCAAGTATTTAAACCATAACTAAAATTATATTTAACAATGGGAAAGTTAAAATATCAAACAGAGTACTTTTATTTAAGAAAAATAATGTCTGAAAAAAAACTAGAGCAACTAAACAGTCTTTAATTTCATTTGTTAATGGTTGGTAGAGATAATTCTTTTTGCTGTTGATTACTAATTTTTTTTTATGAAGTGGAGATACTTGTATATTGAATGCTGTTACAACTGATCATAATACAAAATGCTTAATTATAGATGTGCAGCAGACCATATGGCTTCAGTGAGAGTGGAGATGTCAACTACATTAGAAAAACTGCTTGATAAACTAACAGCACTTGAACAATATGAAGAGACCTTAACAGAACCACCCCAGGTGGCATCGGTGGACCAGTTGGCACAGGTAACAATATGTCTAATGCTTGTGTAATATTTTATATATCCTATATTATATTTACTAAATTAAAGAGATCTTGGTGCAGTCATGCAAAAACAAATCAAGAGAAATTTGAACATTTTTATTTAATACAACAGGCATCATAATTGCTCTTTTTATTTTGTTTTAGGGTGATATTCTGACACTTGGCCTAACCCCAGTCGAATTGGCGAATCAGTTGACAATTGTAGAGCTGCATAGGCTATCGTTTGTTGGCCCAGAAGAATTTGTGCAAACATTTGCACCAGCACAGCCGTCTCAATCCACATCATCGTGCGGCAAGGCATCTATCAGCTTGCACCACATAGAAACTAAGAGCACGAGGAATTTGGAAGCATATGCTGATTGGTTCAACAGACTCAGTTATTTGGTAGCAACAGACATACTAAAGGTAATACACAGTTTTTACTATTCACCATTTTTGTTTATTGAATGTCTTCTAATGTATTTTTTTCATTCCAGGCTGTTAAGAGCAAATATCGCGCTCGAGTTATTGAGCAGTGGGTGATGACGGCCAGAGAATGCTTCAATCTTGGCAACTTCAATTCACTCATGGCCATCATAAGTGCTTTGAATATGTCACCAGTGACACGACTTAAGAAGACGGTACGCTGTTATCTCCGTTATCTATTTAAGTTTTAATTTATTTGTGCCAGGCATGTTAAATTGAGATGTTGAATATTTATTTACTGTGTTTCAGTGGAGCCGAACATCAGCTGTTTGTGGTCAACAGTTGCGCCAGCTGGAACTGTGTGTTGAACCTAGTGGGAATCACGCCAGGTAAACAATATGCCATTCAAAAATATTTACATTTATGTATTTTTGTGCTTATGTTGAATACTTGTTAGAAATCTGTAAAATAGTGTTTTGATGCACACTTTTAACTCACTCGAAGAACTATACTGAACATTAGTCTCCCCGAATCACATTGCCTTCGCCGCATTAAATAGTGCTGTGTTTCTCGCATCCAGAGAGCGAATTAATGTAGTATCATCGCTCAAACTAGGTCCATTGTATAGCAGTGGACATATTTCCATATTATTATGAGATTCCAGATTGTTATCTTATCCAACCTTTACAGGAAGGACTAAGCATTTTGAAATTTTACCAGGAAGGGTTTGTTCTTTATTAACCTATTGAATGCTAATCACTTGTAATTAATACACTTATGTCACACTGTGGAACTTAAAGCATTTAAAGTATTTATATTTATGATAACGTCAATAGTGCCTGTTCTAATGGGTCAGTAGTTTTATGAACATTTTTGGAACAATATTATCATATGTATTTTTTAATTAGGAAAGAATATATAAGTGTGGTTGATGTTCTTTCTGTTATGGCTTGACACTATCTTATTACATACTAAAAAAAAAATGCGTAGACGTGAATGTTTAAGAATTTGTGTGTTCATTCGCACAAAGGGTGAATTTGGGTTTTTGGCTGAACGGATATAGATTGAATTGGATTAATGACCACTTCATAGCATTGCAAGTATATGTTTTAAGCAAGTAGTAAGTTTCTTTGATATAATTTAAGGAAATCGCGTCCTTTTCATAGTAAAAAACCACAATAAAATCATTTCAGATATCGTGCAGCGTTGGCAGCTGCGCCTACTGAGACGGCTGTGCCCTTGCTGTCTGTAACTTGCAGGGACCTGCACTTTGCCAATCAAGGTTCCCCATCGAAGTAAGATCTTACTAATATTTTTTTTAATAAATAAAAATGGCAAGTACGGCTATAGTAGTTGTGGTGATATTTTCTCAAAATGAAGAAACTTTTTCCAACTATTTTGATGTCAGGTTCCAGTCAGGATATCAGTACAACCAGGTGCAGTTAACACCAATATTTTGCATAGTGTGACTGCTTACCTGGTCTCTACAACCCAGTAACTGGTTAACACGATACTCCATAGCAAAACAGGATGTCATATTCCGGTCCCCTGGGCACCCGTACTGATTGTCTGAGTTATGGCATGGATGGTTACCAATCTGCGTACCGACCTTGACAATCTTTGCTTAACATTGAATATCGACTTGTACGGCTGTTATTATTAAAATTTTGTCTCATTCTAGTTTTTTATTACTTTACAGGTTACCGGGAAATCGGGTGAATTTCGAAAAGTGTTCTCTCTTGGGCCGCCATGTTAGTACGCAGCTAGCCAGTCGGCGCCTCACGAGCGAAGAGAGTCCTGTGACGTCACATCCTACACCTCACCTATCGGTGTGGCGCTTCCTCAATGATAGACCCACGCTTACTGAAATCGGTAAGTCATACATAAGTTTTTTTAAGTTGTTATGGCTAAAAGTAGTCGTTCGAGGCGGATTACGAAACAAAATATTTTGAATGTCATTTAACACTAGGCTGAGCTGTGAGTAACGAAATCAACTTTCCTAAATTTACTAATATGAGAAAACGGTTATTATACAACCAAAAACCAACCAGTTTGGTTGCGTTTTCGTTTTGGGTTCTATCATAATTTAAGTGCAAGACGTCTGCTGATTATAACTTAAGCCTCGCCACAACGATCAGTCCTCCAGTGACGTTCACCAAGGCCCCATCTTGTAGGAAAGATTGCAAAATGCGATTTTCGATGCGCACTTGGTTTATCGTCGACTGGTAGAGTAATGACATGATAATTTGCTGCTGAATATTTTATTTGGCTTATTGTTATTGATGATTCCTGGCTCCAAAGCCACAGCAACATACGTTTAGGAGTCAGGGCGATAAAAATGACCTAATTAAAAAAATACTTGCCGAAGAAAACTTATCCAAGTTTATTTATAGTGTGAAGCTTGATAACAGCTTGCAAAATAAGTCTACTTAAATTACATTATTATTTCAGCTCTGGAAATCATATCATTCGAACGTGAGCCACCGGTGGACCATCAGGAAAAGGAGCGCTTGAAGCGCTTACGAGGCGCAAGTTAAATTGGGTACGTATACCTCGGTTTTTGCGGTAAAAATCCTGTTACTCCTAAGCCTATGATGGGTATACGTCTACCGGGCGTTATAATGTGTTCCAATTTAATTCATGAATCCCCAAGCGACACCCGGTGGCCGCGCATCTATTGTCTTACTATTGTGTCTCTAATTGACGGTATCTGAAGGGTTAATCTCATTACTACATCATCGTATAACAACCTCTTTTCATAGAGGAATAAGTACTAATGTACTTCATTTCGTTAAAATCACGTTGTACTTTATTTTGGAAAGAATTAATGTAAGCGCATTCACTATCCAAGTTTAAAGTCTGGGATTACATGATATTTAACTTCAGTAAAAATATTGTTACTTATACATTTGTGTTACTTTCATGTTACAACATAAAAAAAGGCGAATAAAACTAATAAAAAATAATCATTGTTTTATAGGAACAGCGCTATAATTGACGTTGTTTTACTATAATTACGTGACAATATTACTAATATGTATGACACATTTTTACCGATTTTCAATTCATGGAGTTTTTGACCAACGATATTCATATCAGCAAACTGCTCAATAAGTTTCAATAGCATTTTAATTTTATACAATTTGCTGACAGTGAGAATTTTCTGGGAACTTTTGAATATTATAATTCCTCATGTGTAGAATGTATTGTGATTATGGGAGTTGGGATTAATTTAATATCGTAATTCATAATATTAGGTATGCATAACTAGCCGGAAGACCGGGTAGAAGAAAAAATATGTAATAATATATAAATGTAACTATGGAATTTACTACATTGACTTTAAATATGAAATACGTGTAATTTTAAAATTGTTTCTTGACTTATTTGATCTTCATTTATGAGGCCATTTAAATCCAAGTTCCTTACGCATCAGTATTTAGCTACCTGTTAAATCTCGCCATTATGATGAATCTCGTAATGTAAGTACTTAATATTTATTTTAACTTTTCGCATTCTGAAAATTGATCTCATTTGTGATTGAATTTATACGTTTTTGTGTAATGTGTTCAAGTGTTAAATGTGTATATGTGTGACGGATAATATGTATATTATGGTGTAGTATTATGCATTTATTGTGCATCAAATATTATTGCACGTGTTCCTTTTTGTCCTTTGATGGATTGAAACCGAGAGTAGCTATTTTGATGGTTTTCTATTAAGATTATTTCACTATTATTTAGAGAAATACACACTGATTGATGTTTTATATTAAAAATAGGACTAAATGACGAAGTTGTGGCGTTTAACTATGCATAAGATATTTACTTGGCCGTTAATAGTTAAATAAATGTCTACTTAAAGTCTTGTACCCAAGTTAACTGAATTATATTGTCAGCCTGGGGAATAGATATTAACAATTATAATATTTGAAACAAAAAGATTCTTATATGCATCTATGTGTTATGTATGTAGTGAATATGTACCTATTTAAAATCTATGTGTCATATCACATATATAGCATTAGTATTTACGAAGCGATAATTATTCTTTTTAAACTATATTTTACGTAAAAAATGTGTTCACGATTATACCTTTAAGTAACATTGTACTTAATTCTTTATGTACTTAATACTCATAATTTATAAGATCGCAAACAATTTCAATAATTTATGTGTACAAATAAGTTGCCATGTTAGAATTAGAATTAACTTCTGATTAATTTATTCTATGGCTCTTTCCTTACCCCCTCTTGATTTAATTGATCTGTTTCAACCTCATATATGTTATAAATACCTTAATACACTATAACTGGTTCTATGTTTACGATATAGGTAACGAATACAGATGGACTAACATCCCCATTTCAAAAGAATTTTATGTATTCATGAATATTTGTTTATATTGTACTACAACGACGAACTTGATTTGTTTGTTAGCTAACAACATTCCATTGCATTCATTCACCCAAACACAGTGTTTTGGAGGCAATAAAAAACAGTATTGGTTTTTGCTTTAAATATGTTTCGTTATCCAACCTGTGGAGACTTTTATTTGTGATCAGCGCCAAATGTAAGTACTTATAACTTAAGGTTATGAAGGCACTTTTGGTGCTGATTGCAAAGTCAATTCTGTGAGTAGCTACTGCTCCAGTTTTAATTTATTATATTATTTAAGAATCCTATGTTTAATCTCGTTGGCAATTTGATTACAATGACGCTTTATATTCCACCTACTTAACTGCAATAATGAATCTTATTGCCTTCTAAATCTCTATTTTTTATATTTGGACTGAATTTAGTAAAATACATTTACCCTGTGATATGTGATCTATCATACCCGTATTTTACATTCCTTTTATTGTATCCAAAAATAAAGCGTAAATCACTTAATTATAATCTTCTCATACATATTTCTACTAAATATGTTCATGTATGGGTAGGTTATGGTATGGATAATTACTTGTAATAGATAAATCATAGAAAATGTATGTAGTTTTCAAGTTATCTGTTTAAAAATTTACTTGTTACTATCGTAAATTATCTAAATGTCAGAAATTCTAAAATTATAAATTAAATCATAAGATAAAAATATTTAATAAATAAAATGTCATCATTGAAATAAACAAATACTGGTAGTTTTATTGTGCCCTGTCAGCCTAGAGAAAAATGCGGATAGGTATTTAGAGAATAATAGCCTAATAAAACATATAAATGTAGTCTTTATTACTAATTTAATAATATTATCACACAACCCTCAATATTATAATTTCATATATTCTGTTGATGTTAAGGTTACATGGGAGGCCGTCTTAGAATTTGAAATATATACGAGTGTTATTATTATAATTTTAAAACAAAGACTAGGACAAAGAGTTATTTATTTTCTATTATTAATCTATCAATTATTTATCAACAATACTATACAGACTTCATTTTATGTTAATATAAATTGTATTATCTAAATCACTAGCACCCCACAAGAAATTCTCTGTACAATTTATTTTTAAATAGTACTTTATATTCTATATTATAGCTAATTACACCTCATGGGGGTTCCATCAGGGTTGGTGGGCATTTTGGGTTTGCATACCTTTTTCCTACCCTCGGCGCTACTGACCATGGTACACGTAAATGTAAAATAGCCACAGGATGAGGATTTCGTGTAGTATGTATGAGAATATTGTTTCCGTACATTGTTTTCACCATCAAAGTCGCGTGTGACCGATTTAGACACTGAGACGTACCTGTTGCTGTCGTCAGGTTTGGGATTATACAACGATCTCAGATTTTTGGAATTAACATTTCTTGGGAAAGGCGGCGGGTATTTGTATTTAACTCTGCCACTTCCTGGAGTAAGTGAGACTGTTTGAGCTTGGGAAGGAGATTCTTTTGAACCAACCACGTATGTTTTTTCCTTGGACGCTACGGACTTCACACTGCCTGTGAATCCAATAGGTATGGTATAGCCACCAGTGCCGGGAACACGCTCTCCAGGTTGGTAAATTCTACTTTCATCGGGGCGTTCAGAATTTCTCTGTGTGATTTCTGCATCATGGTCCGATAAAGAACCTAACAAAATGTGTTGTGTGTTACCCCCTGTCGTCTGTCTTACTTCTACACCTTTTCTTTTTGGGCTATGAAGAGACTGGTGTGTGCTTTCAATATCTCTAGGGAATTCATTATAACCTGTATTGTAGCCTTGTTCGTTGTCAGCAGGATCTGTTCCTTCAGGTCCGTACCCATCATCATATTCATCTGGTTGGGTCTCGTAATCTCCCTCACCGTTATACGGTGGTTGGAATGAGCGCCTGCTCTCCACCGGCGGTGAACGTGTAGGCGAGAATGAAGGGTCATTTGATGAATGATGATCTTCATGTCTGTGATCATCGTATGAATCGTCGCCAGGTTGATTAAGAGGTTCTTCATTGTTTGTTTCTGTTACGGCTTCTATGTCATACGATAATTCCGTGGTAGATTGATCAATTTGAGGCACGGCAGTCGTATACTCTATTGTTTCTGTAATGTTATAATTTTCTTCATTAATATTAATATTTTTATTGTTTTCGTCGTTAACGTCGATTTTTTCAAAAGGAAGTCTATTTGGAAAAACTGCATCTTTGTCTAGACTAGATCCTGCCTGAGCAGCTCCGTTGTACGTTATTCCATACTTGAATGTGCCATGAAGTTGGGATTGTGACATGCCAGTTCTACCACTAGACTGAGCTGAAGCAACTCCTCCTCCGACAAACGGAGTTTTTTGTGAGTCATGTGATTTATCTCCTTCTTTGTAAGGAGTGAATCCTATTTGAGCTTGAGAAGACGTGCTTCCAGGCCCTCGTGCTTGTGCATCAGCCATACCGCCTTTCACACTGCCTTGTACTTGTGAATTAGAGGAGTGTAGTACGCCCTCACTTTGTGATCCCGTAACAACCGAACCTGTCTCTAAACCAAGTTCAACATTAGCTTGTGATTTGTTATTTTTTCCGCTACCTTGAGCAGTACTGGAAGCACTTTTTTTATTTCCCATGACTTGACTGTTAGCGGCTTTATTTTCACCAGTAATTTCAGCTTGAGCGGAAAAAGAGCCACTGCCGGTGTAAGTACCATGCACATGCGTTTGCGCTCGACCTTTATCATTACCACCTTTCGATGATGCAGATGCCACGGTACCATTAGCAGCTTGGTTCACACTCGCTTGTGCTTCTGAGTCATCACCATCAGCAATCGAATTGGGGTCGACGAAATTTTGTGGTGGACTACCAGTTCCATCCCCTCCAATTCCTCCCGGACCATATTGGCCACCGGTACCACCTCCAACGCCAGCACCACCCGGACCATATTGGCCACCGGTACCTCCGCCAGGACCATATTGCCCGCCAGTACCACCTGTCCCAGTGCCTCCAGGACCATATTGACCGCCAGTGCCACCTCCTGGACCATATTGACCACTGGTACCACCTCCGGTGCCTCCTGGGCCGTATTGCCCACCGGTACCACCTCCAGTGCCTCCTGGGCCGTATTGCCCGCCGGTTGTACCGCCTGTGCCAGTGCCTCCTGGGCCATATTGTCCACCGGTACCACTTCCTGTACCTCCTGGGCCGTATTGCCCACCGGTAGTACCACCTGGGCCATATTGACCTCCAGTACCACCACCCGTGCTGCCCGGACCATATTGCCCGCCGGTACCACCACCTGTGCCACCACCTGTGCCTGGACCATATTGTCCACCTGTACCACCTCCTATGCCAGTGCCACCTGGGCCGTATTGCCCGCCGGTACCACCGCCAGTGCTTCCTGGACCATATTGTCCACCGGTACCTCCTCCTGTGCCTCCAGGCCCGTATTGCCCACCGGTACCACCTCCTTGTCCCCCTGGACCGTATTGCCCGCCGGTACCACCGCCAGTGCTTCCTGGACCATATTGTCCACCGGAACCCCCTCCTGTGCCTCCAGGCCCGTATTGCCCGCCGGTACCACCTCCTTGTCCCCCTGGACCGTATTGACCGCCGGTACCACCTGTGCCGGTGCCTCCTGGACCATATTGCCCGCCAGTACCACCTCCTGTGCCAGTGCCTCCTGGTCCGTATTGACCACCAGTACCACCAGTGCCAGTGCCTCCTGGACCATATTGCCCGCCAGTACCACCTCCTGTGCCCGTGCTTCCTGGGCCGTATTGTCCGCCAGTACCACCTCCTGTGCCAGTGCCTCCTGGACCGTATTGACCGCCTGTACCACCTCCTTGTCCCCCTGGACCGTATTGACCGCCGGTACCTCCTGTGCCGGTGCCTCCTGGGCCATATTGCCCGCCAGTACCACCCGTACCAGTGCCTCCAGGTCCATATTGCCCGCCAGTACCACCGCCGGTACCACCTCCAGTGCCCGTGCCTCCTGGACCATATTGCCCACCCGTACCACCTCCTGTGCCAGTACCTCCAGGACCATATTGCCCGCCCGTACCACCTGTGCCTGTACCTCCAGGACCATATTGCCCGCCGGTACCACCTCCTGCGCCAGTGCCACCTGGGCCATATTGCCCACCCGTACCACCTCCTGTGCCAGTACCTCCTGGACCATATTGTCCTCCGTTACTCCCCGTGCCACTAGGGCCAAATTGCCCGCTTCCCGTACCTGGACCGCTTCCTGTGCCAGCGCCTCCAGGACCGTATTGCCCACCGTTACCGCCACCTGTGCCTCCTGGTCCATATTGCCCACCGGTACCTCCTCCTGTGCCTCCTGGACCATATTGCCCACCGGTACTTCCACCAGTGCCTCCCGGACCATATTGACCACCCGTGCTACCGGGACCGTATTGTCCACCTCCGGTACCTGTACCTCCCGGACCAAATTGCCCACCGGTACCTCCTCCTGTGCCGCCTGGACCATATTGCCCACCTGTACCTCCTCCTGTGCCTCCTGGACCGTATTGCCCTCCGGTACCCCCACCAGTGCCACCCGGACCATATTGACCACCCGTGCCACCCGGACCATATTGACCACCAGTGCCACCAGGGCCATATTGTCCACCTCCCGTACCTGAACCACCTCCCGGTCCATATTGCCCACCCGCACCACCTCCTGTGCCTCCCGGTCCATATTGTCCACCTCCCGGACCGTATTGCCCGCCCGTACCACCTCCTGTGCCAGGACCATATTGACCACCTGTACCACCTCCAGTACCTGGCCCATACTGTCCTCCATTACCTCCTGTACCTGAACCATTAGTACCATATTGTCCACCTGTACCACCTCCAGTACCTGGCCCATACTGTCCTCCATTACCTCCTGTACCTAAACCATTTGGACCATATTGTCCACCTGTACCACCTCCAGTACCTGGCCCATACTGTCCTCCAGTACCTCCTGTACCTGGACCATTAGGACCGTATTGTCCACCTGTACCACCTCCTGTGCCTGGGCCATACTGTCCTCCAGTACCACCTCCTGTGCCTGGGCCATACTGTCCTCCAGTACCTCCTCCTGGCACAGGACCATTAGGACCGTATTGTCCACCGGTTCCACCTCCGGTGCCTGGTCTATTAGGACCATATTGTCCACCTGTACCACCTCCTGTGCCTGGACCATTGGGGCCATATTGTCCACCCGAACCACCGCCTGTACCTGGACCATATTGTCCACCTGTGCCACCTCCTGTGCCTGGTCCATATTGTCCACCTGTACCACTTCCTGTGCCTGGGCCATATTGTCCGCCTGTACCACCTCCTGTGCCTGGGCCATATTGTCCACCTGTACCACCACCTGTTCCTGGGCCATACTGTCCGCCAGTACCACCTCCAGAGACAGGTCCATTAGGACCATATTGTCCACCTGTTCCACCTCCTGTTCCTGGACCATATTGACCACCTGTTCCACCTCCTGTGCCTGGACCGTATTGCCCACCTGTACCTCCAGGGCCGTATAGCCCTCCAGGTCCTTGTCCTCCGCCAGTACCCGGGCCAAGGTTTCCGGTCGACCCTGTCCCACCAGTTCCTTGTACTACACCACAGCAATAATATTTATTTCCATCAGCTCCTAGAATTGGCCCTGGCAATAATGGCCAATTTGATCCTCCAGGATGTTGTCCTACATAGCCACCGTTTTGGGTGCCAGTCGGATATGTTCCGGTACTACCTGGTCTGCCAATTTGATTTGGACCATAACTTCCAACGCCATTTTGAGGATGAGTTAAGGAACCCGGTGGCATATCGCCTCCATCGATTTGGCCACCTGGAGTGTATGCAAACCCGTTACCTGGTATCATGTTGCCATTTCCACCTTGTTGCCCACCCGTTGAATCAGTATACACCCCTTGATTACCTGGCTTAGAACCTCCTTGTGGACCACCAGATGTACCAGTGTACGTCCCTGGAACCCCAGGTATTAAACCGCCTTGTGGTCCGCCCGTTGTGCCAGTGTAAGACCCAGGAATCCCAGGAACAGAACCTCCTTGTGGTCCACCAGATGTGCCAGTGTTCGACCCTGGAATTCCAGAGATAGCACCTCCTTGCGGTCCACCAGAAGTGCCAGTGTATGACCCTGAAATTCCAGGTATAGCACCTCCTTGCGATCCACCAGAAGTGCCAGTGTACGTCCCAGGCAACCCAGGTCTAGAACCACCATTTGTACCTCCGCCTGTTGCTCCAGGTTGATTATTTCCATAGGATGTCCCTCCAGGTTGATTTCCCAAGTTACCGCCTGGAACTCCGTTGTTATTTCCATTTGGTATTCCAGTAGAACCTTGCATAATTGGTGGTCGCATGCCAAACGGCGTACCATCTGGATTGGTCCCGAAACCTGATTGTCCGTTGGTTCCTAAAGCTCCATTATTGATTCCACCGGGTTGATTACCTCCTGAATTCGATCCACCTTGTGGACCACCTTTGCCAGGGCCTGAGCCCCCGCTTACATCGGGATGACCATATTGGCCGCCATTAGGTGCACCCCCTTGATTCAATCCATAGCCACTACTTCTGGGATCGAGTATTTGACCAGGGCCTGCTCCTTCAGGCCTGTTGGCTCCATTACCGTATGCCGAGTTTCCTGGTGAGCTGCCCTGATTTGGTCTGAAATATAAAATAAGGAATTACATCGACCGGTCGAACAATTACACTAGTCTAATTTATTGTACAAGTAGTAGTATAAACAACATGCCAACATGCCGTTTTTAGGGTTCCGTACCCAAAGGATAAAAATGGGACCCCATAACTAAGACGCTGTCTGGCCGTCTGTCTGTCACCAGACTGTATCTCAAGAACCGCGATACCTGGACAGTTGAAATTTTCACAAATTATGTATTTATGTTGCCGCTATAAAAATAAATACTAAAAACAAAATAAAATTACTCTATAAGGGGGGCTCCCATACAACAAACGCCATTTTTTTGCCGTTTTTTTCTACGGACGCGAGCGTGCGCGAGTCAAACTCGCACTTGCCCAGTTTTTATACTAAACATACCTAACTCCTCCCTTTGTGTAATATACATTCAGTCAAAAAAGTATCGGGAATGGATGATTTGTTTATGGTTCCAAATTCAAATTTTAGTTTTTTTGTAGTTGTTAGATTGGCACAACTGTTTTCCATTTTGGCGCGGAGTTTGAGTTGCATCTGTTATTTATATTAAATACAGTGCTGGTTTTAGTAATATCATATATAGTGTGTATTGCGAATTTCATAATGGACAAAAATATCGAACAAAGAGTTTGTCTTAAATTTTGCATCGCCAATGGAATTTCGTGTTCGGAGTCACTGAAAATGTTACAGAAGGCTTACGGTGAATCGACTTTATCAAAAACTCGTGTTTATGAGTGGCTCAAAGCGTTCAAAAGTCAACGTCTGCAACTGAAGTTAACATCGCAAAAGTGAAGGAAATAGTGACTGAAAATCCCCATTCAACTCTGAGAGAGATAGCCGCCGAACTTTCTGTATCTCACGAGTCGATCCGTACCATTTTAACTAATCATTTGGGTATGAAACATGTTGCTGCTCGGCTAGTCCCAAAAGATCTGAATTTTCTCCAAAAACTCAATCGCATGAAAGTCGCTGAGGACATGCTAGAACGAGTCAGTTCGGACCCAACATTCATGAAACGCATTGTTACTGGTGACGAGACGTGGGTTTACGAGTTTGACATGCAAACTAGTCAACAAGCTTCGGAGTGGCGCCTTCCAACTGATCCGAAACCGAAAAAACCACGCCAAAGTCGATCAAAAGTCAAAGTCATGTTAACTGTTTTCTTTGACTATCGCGGTGTTGTGCACTCTGAATTCTTACCGGAAGGTCTAACGGTAAATAAAGAATATTATTTGAGCGTTATGCGGCGTTTAAGAGAGCAAATTCGACGAAAAAGGCCAGATTTGTGGAAAGAAAATTCTTGGATTTTGCAACACGACAATGCGCCTTCGCACAAGGCTATCATTGTGAACGAATTTTTGACCAAACACTCGACAAATACCATCCAGCAACCACCATATTCACCAGATATTGCTCCTGCTGACTTTTTTCTTTTTCCTAAACTCAAATTACCACTTCGTGGCACCCGTTTTCAATCGATAGAAGACATAAAGGAGAATTCGCGGCGAGAACTGAACTCAATTCAGGAAGCAGCGCTTAAAAAATGTTTTGATGAATGGATTATTCGTTGACGCAAGTGTATCGTTTCTAAAGGAGCATACTTTGAAGGTGATAAAATAAATTTGGATGAATAACAGACATTTTGTGTATTATTGATCTTTTCCCGGTACTTTCTTGATAGAGTAGTACAGAGTGTAATTAAGATCGACGCACAAACGGGTAACATGGATTTAGAACCCCTAAGTGGTGGATTTTGTATTGAAAAAATCTGTTTTTTATTTTATTTTGTCTACCTACTTCGATTCGTTATTCCTATCGAACACTAGGTAAAACTTCATGCGATTGTACAGTATATTATTATTTTATTGAATTATTTTCTTCACCCTAAAACAGCAGCAGGAGGATGAATATTTATTTTAGTAGTTGTAGTAGTAATAACTTGTAGGAAATTGTTATACATATAAATAAAATTTAACTGTTTGTTCGCAAACTGTATGGATAAGAGAATATGACCTCTAAGTTTGTTTCGGTGTTTCTTCTCAGGTTAGTCGGCTAGAAAACACCGGCCTCATCCAGTTTAAAATAGAGAAAAAATCGACGTCTAAACGTTTTTGTGGTCTATTTGCAAAATAAAAATATTTAACATCAAAATATGTTTTATTTTTACTAAATGTTGTCATTACCATTGACTTATTTTTGTACTACTGAAAATTTAAAGATTTGTGTTGGTATACCTACCTACTAATTATTTTAAACTAAAAATGTTCCTGAAAAATTGGTAACAGTAGGTACTTACATGTCGCCTGGGCGATGTTTTAGATTTTCTGCTCCTAAGTCTGCCCTGCCCAGACAGTCCTCGCAACTCGGGTCATACATGGACTGACTCTGGGCTTGTCCCATGCCGCTGTTTCCAGCTGAAATATATATAAATATTTAATTTAATTTATTATATAACATATAAACATATAAAATGACCCAACTATGTAATCAACAACGATAGTTACAAAAAACAAGGAAAATATCAAAATGGCATTTCGATGAAAACCAATGAAAACCAAAAGTATGTAGGTTTTTGTATTTTATTTTGCCTTTTATACGAATTTCACAAACACACGTTAGTGGCTTAATGATCCGTTTTTGTAAATAGAACTGGTAGGTATAATCATCTTATATTCGATCATAATATTATGACACGGTACTCACTAACGGTCGCCCTGGATGAATCCGCGGCTGAATGGGCTTCGGCCTTTCCCTCATCTTTGCCACCTCCACGGTCTATCGCCAGATATTGCGATTGAGTCTGGCCTCTGTATCGTCCACGAGGGGAGTAAGATGCCTCACGACGATCTCTTTGAAACCCCTCCAATACTTTTTCAAATGTTCGTCCATCCAACACACCCACAACTAAAGATTTGCAGAACAAGCGCCTTGTTGATCCATTACCATTAGGCGTGACCTGATTAAAAAACAATATCTCATGTATATTGTATTACTTATTGGGTCGCCTTGACATAATAAACGTTTTCTTTGTTCCATTTACGATAGTATAATTGTGAAACATAGGCCAAGGAAACACGGTCAACCTTGACAAAAAAAGAAGTTATCTTCTAATACATGAGTGATAAATAAAAATACCTACGCTTAGAAATCAAGTGATCATGTGAAATATTTTATTAGATACTTTGAATTCTATATTCATTTAATTATAACTATAAATATAGTGGTAATTAAAGTCGCCCAGTACATTCCTACCTAATCTTAGATTTTCTGTTCCTGTGACTAATCATTAGAATAGAATAGAATGACTTCCGGTCAATTCATGAAACCAACAATACTTATTTCGTTATTTACACGGCATAATTGAACAATGCGCAGTAAAGCAGAACTTTAGACCAATTCTCAAAACGCGACAGTAATCAGTTGTTTCACACCTACATTAATTTGTCCGCATTGTTCAAATCATAGGCACACAGCTAACTTTCTACCGATTGTTTTCTTGTACAAAGCTTTGTTTACAGTTATAGCTACCTAATAGGTATATCATGTAAATGTGTTGAAAAACGTGGGCATTCGTAATTGTACCAAATCAAAATGTACTATTTCAACTCTACAAGGTGTAAACAAAAAAATTGACATCTGATAAAGGCCTCATTATCTACTATCTATACTATTTTGATACAATTACGAATACCTACGTTTTTCAACACACTTGATAAGAAAAATGAAATTTCGTAAATTAATAGATTACGGTAAGATGGCATCCTAATTATTTTTTTGTATGTTGAGTTTGACTTCAGTGGACGCTGACCGACAACCAATGGGGGCTAGCTGGCAACCATCGTGACATTATACTTTCAATAAAATATTAAGTATTTATGTTTAAGTAGAGGCTCACCGCCCCCTTGATCCGCACGAGTGCGAAGGATACTTTATTACGACCCTAAAAGTAGTGGGATAGGTAAGAGCCAGTTTTCTAGTGTGTTGGAAACTAACAAATGTTTGGGAATCGGTGGCTTGCTAACCAAAATGGACTGTTTCCATAAAAGAACATGACATATTTTTAGGAATCCTAAAATGAATCTGCCTCATGCCAGCTTGTTAGCTTTTAGCTTGCACTTAAGAATTATTACCGGAATCGATCATTACGTTAACGTCCATAAATGGATAGTTAATAAAAGAAAATAAGAAAGAATATTGGAAAGCCTCGCCAAGTCGACAACATCTGAGAATAGCTCATTATAGATAACAAGCTATCACATTTGACCATTTAACGTCAGATCCTGACTCCGGGTAGTTACTAATGACCTGACCTACTTAGACATATCAAGTAGTTTCGTTTCGACTACCTGTAGTTAGGTATTTTCTTATTCAGGACTTATGTTATTATCATTCTTTAACGAACTAACCAACATCATCATCATCATCATTTCAGCCGAAAGATGTCCACTGTTGGACATAGGCCTCCCCCAAGTGTCGCCACAATGAAAGGTCCTATGCGTCTCCCACCCATCGGATTCCAACATTTGAATTAAAAATCAGCAGATTATTATTAATGTTTGCGCAGAAGTAGTCTTGTCGAAAAACAAAACCGTTGCGTTTAAATTAGAACTGATAAGTTATTAGGTAGTGCCTTCCTAGTTCACGTTAATTGGGTCACAAGCTAGCCGGCGTTTGACGTGGTTTGACTCAGGGCATCTGATACTTTTGTTATTATTTATGACTTAATTACTGTTAGATTTATTACTTGCGTAACTCAAATAGTATCTACATGCAAGGATAAACACGTTTTATATTTAATTCTATTTGGAATGCAAAGAATAATAAAATATCGCTAAGCTACAAGAACTTTACCGCCTTATCATAATGCATAATGGGGTTATTCAGTCGCTCGCAAAGCAATTCATAGAAAATCAGTTTGTGAACTAATAAATAGTGTGCCAATTACCGTAATAGTTTGTTTCACTCCTGGATGAGGTTTCGTGTTACTGATGAAGCAGTTGTTGGGTAAATTGGTGCCTGTGCTGAGTTCCCTTGCGCCAGCCACATTGTGTCTCAAATCAGTTTGTAATGTCAAACACCGGTGAGAATTAAAGTCTTTGCACACAATATATTGCTGAAAATTAAATTGACATTTAACATCGCGATTATTGAAAAAGATCGATCAAGTTAATCTCACCATTTAAATGTACAAATCACACAATATCACTTTTGTCTTGGGGAACAAAAAAAAAAACTTACTTGCGGTGACGCTGTGGTAGTCGTGGAGTACAATAGCAGTAGAAAAGCGACGACTCGGGTGGTGGTGCGCTTGGGCCGCGGGAGGGCTAGCTGCGCGACTCGACGCATGGCTGCGGTGGTGCGCGCCGACGCTCTGGCGCTGGGCCGCCGGCGCAGGCGCACTGTCCGCCATCTGACCCTTGGCCTTAAGTCAGACCCGCGCTAGATAGAGGTTCACTTACCTAATTTCGGCGATAGCAAGCGAGTGAGGAAGTATGATTTGCAAAGAAAGATAATGATACAACCTAATTATTTGATACCACACACAGGGACTTTGCTACGTAACTAGAGATACTTCTGTTATCTGGCTTTAGTGCCTACCAATCCGGTACGGCCTCCTCCTTTGCTAGCATTACTGCTTCGCAGAAGGAGGCGACCGCCTGCCACTCCTCCTCGCTTCGGACCATGGCCTGAACCAAGGCCCGTCGCGAGAGGTCTCCGCCGGCGATCGCCCCCACGATGGCACGGCGGTGCTCCGTCCAAGCAGGGCACACCTCGACTGTGTACTCCACCGTGTCCTCCGGGCGTTCCGCACAGTGGCGATACCCGGGCGTCTCTTCCGCTTGAAACCGGTGCAGGAACCTCCCGAACTTGCCATGTCCGGTGAGGACCTGCGTCATGCGGAAGGTAAGGACGCCGTGAGGTCTTTCCAGCCACGCCTCAAACAGGAGACTTATATTGCTTCTAAGAGGCGATTGAGATAATGTTATTTAAACGGAGAGTGGTCAAACTTCCGACAACACCCCTTGTTACACCCTCAAGTGTCAGTAATGAAAATGAATAAATATTGATTACTAGAGCATGGTCAGCAAGTCTTCCCTCCTTACAGCAGAAAGTTTACTCGGAAAATCCTGTCGTTGTTTAATATTTAAAATAATTGATAATTGGTTAGTTGGTATTTTTTCTAAAAAGTTGAAAAGCAGTTTTAATTACATAATTACGCATTTAACATTATCATGCGGACGCTCATTATGCGGTTACTTATTTGATACAATTAATTATTATTTAGTATTATATTCGGGTTAGATTGACGCAACAGTATTACGCTCTGCTAATTATATTTAGTAATTATTATAAATGTGGGTCTGTTTGTCTGTATGTTATGCTTTTATAACTACTGATCCTCTATATTCTCTATCGATCGTTTTTAACATCGAATCGGTTCAGTGCCTTAAACAAATGATTTGTGTAAGTAGGTAGATACCTAATAATCGAAATCTGTTGGTATCAGATATCCGTTATGTATATAAAGGTTTATGTTAAATAGAAATCAATTAATTTATTGATATTTGTTTATTATATATAAAAAACGATTAATCAGTAAGTAAAAAGCGGTTAATTGCGGACTTGATAAAATTACAGTTAACATCTACAATAAAATTACAAGTTAAGTGTTCTCACAGGCTTTTTGTTGAGCAGTGATCGTTATAATTCGATTTTTGCTTGTCGTTCTCTCTGGTTCTAAAGTCTCGTTATTTCTGAGCTTATGTTGGGGTCTTTCTTTTTGTACGAGTGCGTCGGGTATATGAAGTGCTGCGTGTAGTACGCAGCCGAGTGCTGCTCCGCCGGGCTCTTGCTGTTGCTCACTCTGCGGTAGTAGTCGATGGATTCGACGCACTCACAAGCGAGCCTGCTCTCAGAACCGCTACTCTCCAGCTGGTACTTGGGTACCATGATGAGGCTCTCCGTGGACTTGGTGGGCGGGCAGTGGCTGTGGCTCCTGGTGTACACGGTGCATTGGTGCGGCGCACTCTGTCGGTGGGCATGCTTCTCTTGTGCATGGTGCTGGTAGTCGTGGTGGCTCTGTGTGCTGCGGCTGTTGTGGTTTCGTCCGTGACTCTTAGACCGGTTTGATTGTTTCGTCGCTGTATCCAAGTAGCCATAGCCAAATCCATAACCTCCAAACGCCTTAGTTGTTAAATTATCCCATGACTTCGGTTTCACGTGTTGGTGACTGCTCTGATATTGAATTTTGGGCGATGATTTAGTGTCTGCCCTATCATTATCCCAAAAAAGTGTATCGCTACTTAAAGAAGTACTATAACTGGATGCTGAATTATCACACGGTACAGTGGCGTTGCTCGTTGCGTACGACTGAAGGCTGCACTGGCTCGTCTGTGTGGACTCTGTTGTTAAATATCGATACCGATTGGAGCAGTGTCCTGATTGACAAACTTTCTTAGTCCGCATGTGAGAACCACTGTCAGGTTTCTGTGTGGATTTGTCAACTTGTTGACATTTCTCTTTTCTCTTGTGTTCTTTGGAGCATTCTCGCTTTCTTCGCATTTTCTTCCTTGTGTTGGGTACACAATGCGGATCGCAGCAGGGACTAGCGAGATCGTAGGCCTCGAGACTATTAGCATCTTGATTGTTGTAAGCAGGCATGCATGGAGCACATCCGTGGCTGTGATTGCTTCTGTGAACTTTATTGTGTTTCCCACTATTTGTTTTGTAGTTCTCTGAAGCTCTGTGACAATGTTCTTGCTGGGCTGGTGTTTTTACCACATAGTGGTGGCATTCGCGCCTGTTACGTGGGGATCCCACAGTAATGACAAAGCTCCCGGTGCGCAGGTTGGGCTGTATGAGGCAGGCTCCATAGCGCGGGTCGAGGTACTGGTACATGAACACGTTCGGCTGCGGAGGTTTAGCCGCTGTCACGTTTTCGCTGGAGAGCGTCGGTCTGCAATACGCATTATTGATGTTGTCTCCGATATTATTTTCCTCGTTGTCTGAAATCACATCAGATGGAGATGTTTTCTTCTTTTGAGAGGGCAAACTGTGCGTTTTCCAGTTACAATCAAACATCTGACGTTCTCGAATAGTGAGCTGTTCTAGTTCTCTCATTTTAGATTGGAGAGTTCGTTGAAGATTGATGTATTTGAGATGTAGCTCAACTTTCCTTACGCAGTCTTCAAAGATGACGACCATACGCATTCTGGCGTCGCAGCTATTGATGGCGTCGACGATGGCAGCGTGGTCGGCGCGCTCCACGTCAGTGCCGTTGATGGACAGAATGACGTCACCCTCGCGCATTCCTGCCGCTGCAGCAGGACCATCCGACTCCACGTGGTCCACGTACGTGATTACTTCGATTTCTTGTTCCTGTGGATAAACAGATGCTCCATTATGATAGTTATATCCTGCAACTTTTACTAGTTCTCCGTTTTTTATCTAATCTATAAATAGACAAACTTAAAAATATGAAGTGCCTTTTTTAACCTGCATATGTACCTTGTTGATAAATTCGCAATGCAAACTTGCTAATGCACATGTACATGTAACTGAAGTTAAACCATATAAGATCAACTAGCGGTGCCTACTGAAAAAAAAATGAGAACTGGATGGTACCTTTTTGTAATGAATTCCATAGCTCTGTAGCGTGAATCCGTAGCTGCCATTTTTCTTTTCGATGATGATGGTGCGCCTTCGCCAGTCCTCTTCATTCTTCCCTGGCCTTTCAGATTTTATGGATTCTCTTATCTACAAAAGAATTCAAATTCTTTAGGTCCTGACAATTCATCGGTAGATTTTAAAAGAAGGTGCGATATTTGAATCACAATTGATGCTTTTATAAACTAACTTATTAATATGCCTATGCACCAATGATTTCTTACAAGTCAGTATTTCAGCCTCCCAATAAGATAGGTCTGCGATAAGTCTCAAAATTAATGGCAAGCTGATAACGTTTATTTTGTAATACATTAAACACAGCTATGTACATACTTGTATATGGACAAAGACTTATTTTGCACTAGGTCAAAGTTCAATCACCCCATCAATGTAGCTAGAGTTAAGATATAATAAGGAAATATTTATATTATGGTTTATTTTTTACTTATCCCGCTTTAAAAAAGAGCACACAATATTTAACATAAAGAAAAATACTTACAGAATTGTCCAGAGAGTCCTCCTTGGAATCATTGGTAAGACTTTTTTTTCCGTTGCTCATTGTGCTGGAGCATCGCACATTGAGTTTGGGTGAGCTCATCCCGCCTCCAAGATGTTTTCACGGCTCCGAGCCTCGTATAGTGATTGTTATAAAGGCAATAAATGTGGCATGGTGCCTTGTAGTATTAACTTTAACGTTACCTAGCTTCTGGCAGGGACATCGGTCGAGGTGCGACAGATCATTAAATTACGCTCGCGCATGCGTGGGGTTGGCGCAGGCGTACTCAAGCCCGGGGACAACACCTTGTAGACTTTGTGATTTGCCTCTAAAAAGTTGCTTTCGTATACTTTCATGACTTTACCAATGTTAACTTTTATATCGGAAAATTGTCTTTCTGGAATCATTATCCAAATTTTTTTTTAAATCTCATTTGAGGATGTGTAAAAATTTTCGATACCTAACTATAATGTTGTGAAGTCAAACTAACGAATGCTGTTACTGTATGGAAAAATATTCTATAATAACACTATCTATATAAAGCAGAACTTAATTGAATTAGAATAGATCTCTAACATTATTCCTAGAAATTAATATTTTCAAACTGAAGTTAGGGCTTAGTTACAAGGGTGTTGATCTTAGAGTAATGCACAACTGAAGTGTTGGGTATCGGCACGGGTATGTCAGACATATTGTGATTGAGGGTGAGCAGAGGTGGGATGCCAATGGACTGGACCCCGGCTGACTGTGGGATGACCGCTGCGCCGCTGTGGATTGACACGGGCGTCTTGCCAACAGGAACTTCTCTCTTGAATAAACTCTTGTAGAATTCATTAAAAGGCGTGTCTTCGTCATCTGCGTCTGTATCTACTATGTTAATGCTCCGAATCGATCTTTTTGAAGTTTTCGGAGGTTCTGAACCTGAAATTAAAATAAATTATTTGTAAACGTATCTTATAATAATATCACTTTTTTGCTAGACCATCAGCGCACAGAGGTCGAAGCATCGCCCAGTGATAGAGAATTATCGGATTAATATTTACTTATACTTGAAAAAAGTATAATATTTATAAACATGGGCATGGGCAGGATTTCCAACAATAGTGAGATAGTTACTGCAAGATACTAAACAATGCTTTATCTTGTTAGTATTAAAGGTTTTTGAATCTATCTATAAGAAAAGTTGCAGTTTCTTATGATTACGCACAAACATTAACGAAAACGATGAGTCTTTATAATATTATTTCTGAGTGGTATATTATTGATGATGTCCAGCATTTTTTGGTTGAATGTGTCAAGAATCAAACCGGAAGGAACTGACAAAATCGCAAAACATCAATAAAATTTATATAGCTTTTTTTTTTAAATCCTGGCTAACCCTAGAAGTGATGCTACTAAGATTACATTTGACATGGCAATGTGTCGGTAGCTCAATCTTGGTAAAACAGCTTTGTTGTTTATTAAGTTATGTTGTTTTTGTAAATTTAGTTTAGGTTATGATGGGGCTGACATGCTCATTGAGTTTAAAGTCCTTAAAAAATAAAGAAAAAAGAAATCTGTTTTACATGTAAAAAATATTTTTTTAAATTACTTTTCACATTGAAAAAAAAGGCTAACTTTGCAAAATAAAATTTTTCAAAGTCATTTGACTCAAATAGAAAAAAAAGCTTAAAAACAAACTTAACAAATATCAGTTTCAACTTTTATTTATCGTCTCCTAAAAGTCTGTATAAGGTATAAGTCCATTTACTTTTTGAAAATGAACTTTTAACAAATAAATATCTAATAATTTACCTACCTACCTATAATGAAGAATGATAGTATGGCTAGAATGGAGGTAGGGTAGGGTAAGTACTACTGCGATGACAGAAACACTAATATATACGCATGTAAGAAGATGATATGCGCTGACTCCATATCCTGATACATTAGGGTAATAAAGGCGTATACAAATGTTAGTAGGTACAAGCGAGCACACGTGATATTCGGCAAAAATTTACCTGTCAACGCAGATGGTGGTGACATATTGGTTAAATGATTGAGAGTGCTCCAGGGAAGCTGGTGTTGCGCGGTGTCCAGGTTGCCTGGCATCGGTGCTACTCCCACCATGCTTTGGGCCGTCACGTTGGTTAGGAGAGGTGCTGGAATCTTACTCAAATCTAGCCCTTGAGATCCATTTGAGTGGAAGAATGTCACAGCTTCTTGGTTGCCACTATGGAAAAGAAAGAAAAACATTTTATTTACGCGAAATAAGATACACACACAGACAAACAGAGATTTAAATTTTGGTACGGACACCTTTCAACCACTGGTTCCCTTTTCTAAAATATTTTAATGCGAGAGGGGTAACGAGATGGCTTTTTATTATGGCGGAAATCATCCTATGACTTTTCCCGCTCTAGGGCAGAGCGGTAGAGCGTGTTCCACTTTTACTGGCTAAAACTTCCTTTTTTTCCATGCATCCCAGGACCCCGGATAACCCATGGGGGTAACCATATGATTACACTGTCTGTACCACATTCAGATAATTCTTCTCATGCTCAAGACTAAACCCGCGTTGGTACCTATATGGAATTAAATCTATAAATAGATCAGTGACATAGATAATGCATATTGGCAGAGTAGTTTCATAAATTTTTGGTTTATCAGAATATTTTGAACACCTATCTACACTTATGTGATTAACTATTATCGTTTAAACGCTAAGGACTCAACAACCTGCCCTATGTCATACTTTTGTGGCTTCAATCATTGCAGATGTGTATAAAATACATAGCTGTGCTCTATGTAGGTATATCTACGACAAACGCCGATCGATACAAGTTTATATTTAGATATTCAGATTGTTACTTTCTTCAATGTCGGACACAGCTGACACGCAGATCTTGTTAACCCCGACAGGAGTGTACCTATCGTGTTAGAAATTAAGTATGAAGTTAAACTTTAAAAATATATAAACAAGCAACTAAATCAATAAGCAATTTATTATAATATATTAAGATCATTTATTTTATTTTGTAAGACTAAAGTGACAGTGGGCAGGGCACATTACTCGAAGAACGATGATGAATAATTGAAATTGAAATGCCACAAATTTGAAAAAAAAAGCTTCTACATTATACAATGCTATGGTTTTCAAATACCATAGTAATAAATGATCACAAGCTTCAACTATAATGTTTTCAAATTACAAAATAAAAAAAAATAGTTTCCAAGCTAATCAATTAATACACCCTAGTGGTAGTGGAGCATTGAGCCAAGCATTTTTATCTTGAATATAATCCTCCAACTTATAATATGCTTGCCTGCATTTGCATAGTGTGCGTTTAATACAAGATTTGTGTCCTTTTAATTTCGGCCAGACGGTTCAAGGGACTATAAGTCTTAAACAGTTCCCTTAGAGAAACGCACAGGCGGAGATTGTAAATAGCTCTGATGCCTCTTATATGTTATATAAAGATTGAATCGATGTCTGCAATCGAGTATGGGGACCATAGTAAGATACCGTATGACATGATACTATGAAAATAACTAAAATAGTCTAGTATAGCGGTATCAACATCCGTAAATTGGTCGATTGTTCTAACAGCATATGCAGCCGAGCTATGCAAGAGATGTTAAATGAGAACTCCATTGCAGCCTTGAGTCAAGCGTAATCCCTAGGAAAACTTTTATAGGTTTTTCGGTTCTCGACAGGGTCCATAATGTTTCACTTTTTTAATCTTACCACCTTTTACGTTATGAATGAAATATTTGGGTCTTCTTTAATTTTGTTTTAAGAGAAAGACCGATCGTACTGCAAGACACGTCAAGAGTATTTTGCGGGTTTAATTTATGCAAAATTTTCCTCTTTTCACTCGAGCAGTAAGAAAAGTCGTTTTGAGATAAAATGCTCTTCTAGTTAGCAGTACCTAATTAGATGGCACATTTTCAGCAGAGGAGGTTCAAACAATGTGAAGGGCGACTTACGTAGCATTCACCATGTTGGCTGTTTCATTGTCGGTTTTGTTGGTGACGATGCCCACTTGATACACCATGGCGTGAATTACGTACCTGCAACATGTTTTTGAATTATTTACTACAGGCACTGGGTACTAACTAAATACGTAAGTCTAGTTTCAGTCTTCGCGCTTATTAAGTTTCTCTCCTATCATAAATTAAACAATACATAAATGCTTTTGCACTTTAGTGACATTGTACGGTCCACGTACATTGACCTTATTTTTGCATGACAACGCGAATCAATACGTTCGCTTGTCACCACAAATATTACTACTTAAACTTAGTGTGCAACTTACCAACTCGCGGAACATACGTGCATGTGAGAATCATCAATCTTTACGGTGTACTTTACTACTTATAAATAAACTTTGATTTTTACTATGTGAAGTGTTTTACATGTTGGTCACACTCGCTACTTAACACACAACCAAACACACAAACAATTATAGTGTACAGTTCAGCAACTAATCTGACCCGTACATTAAATGGTCCTTCGAGCCGGATATACTACTAAACTTAAGGTACGTACCAACTATACTTACATACCCTAAGGCAAACTTACCACTTTTCCATTGTAAACCAACTACTTACTTACAATGGACCTACTTACCAAACAAGTTGGTATCTTTGAAGATATCAAAACTTTATGTACCAACTACAAAAAGGACAGCATAACTAGGAAAAACGTTGATTACCTGGAAAAACGTTTGAGGAACTTAGAAGAATTATGGGGAGCCTTCGATGAGCAGCATAAAATACTGTTAGAGACAACTGAACATAAAAACATCGGATACTTCAACAATGACGTTTACACGAAAACAAAGAACATGTACGAGTCAACTAAACGGCATATTATGGATCTATTGTCTTTTCAAAAGAGACAGCAGCAAAAGGACTTAGACTTCGATCTAACGGGGTTAATGGATGAAGAAACCGAGGATGACGTTAAGAAGCTCATCACTCAGCAAGAACGCAACTTTAAAGCTTTAACTAAAGCTATGTCAAAGGTAAACATTGACTTTATAACTGAGAAGTGGGAGTTCGAAGAACATCTAGCAACCTTGAAATCAAAGTGGCAATCCATCGACAAGATACACTGGGAACTTGAAGATGAGCTGAAGGTCTCCGATCTGAAAGAAGATTACAACGAAAAGTACGAAGCCATTGAACAAAAATATGACAACTTAAAAAGAGAATTAAACAGTAAGATTTGGTCCAATATTCATTATCAACAATCTACACCTAAAATTGAAATCCCGGAATTTACTGGCAAATATGTTCATTGGATTACTTTCAAGGACATTTTCCTTGAAACCATACACCACAACCCGAGTATCCCCAAAGCGCAGAAGATGCAACACCTGAAGACGAAACTAAAAGGTGAAGCAGAACGCCTCGTTCAGCATCTGTCAATCAGTGCTGACAACTATGACTCCTGTTGGGAAATACTATCTCACCGGTACGATAATCGCCGACTTCAGTTCACCTCGTTTATGAGCACTATGCAGCACTTACCCACGATCCAGCAACCCAACGCCAACAACCTGAAAAGGATGCATGACGTGATAACCGAGTGCCTTAATGGCCTCGGCAACATGGGTGTGGAAGTGAGCAGTTGGGGACCGATAATTGTTTACATGATGTCGCAAAAATTGGATCCTACTACTCTTAATGAATATACGAAGGAAACGCAAAACAATAAGGAATTGCCAGACCTGGAAGAATTTCTTAGTTTCCTGGAACTCAACTTCCTCGCTCACGAAACAGCAAAGAGCTGTTTAAAGGACTCGAGTGAAAACAAAACTACTCAGAGACCAAACAATAAGAGCTGGAACCATAACTTCAAGTACAAAAGTAACTTTAAGAAGTCAGAAGATCAAACGAAAGTGGGATACTCCAAGATATTTCACGCGTCATTCGGAAAATGCCCTCTCTGCAATAACGAGCACGTGCTGATGCAATGCGATAAGTTTATTAACATGGATGTTTCGCAACGAAACAAAACAGTGTCGAAACTAAAACTTTGCAAAAACTGTCTATACAGCCATGGCAACAACAATTGCAACTCAAGAAAAACATGCCGTGAATGTAACTCAAAACATCATACACTACTACATACAAAAAACCCTTCTGACCCTGAACCGACTGCAGAGAAGAAGTATGACTCAATCAAAAACTCACGGCCGTCAACATCAACTCAGCCTGCAGTTCACCATTTGATTGGCGACAGCACTGAAATCTTATTGACTACGGTCCTAGTTAAAGTTAAATCAGCTGACGGCACTTACGTAACACTACGGGGTCTCCTCGATCAGGGGTCTCAGATAAACTTAATAACAGAGAATGCCGCTCAACTGTTGCGCTTACCTCGAAAGAAACTTGACGCAGCTGTAACCGGAATAGGTTCTACGTCACGAACTTGCAGGGGACTCCTGCATCTCAACTGTCAATCGATACATTCTAGCTATAAATTCAACGTACAAGCATTGATCTTACAAAACTTAACAAACAAGTTGCCCAGTAGTACTTTCCAAAGTGCTGGCTGGACACATCTTCGAAACTTAAAGCTGGCCGATCCTAACTACAATGTGTCAAGCTCAATAGATCTTCTCCTGGGAGCTGATGTTTACGCAGACATCATCCTAGATGGAGTTTTAAAAGGTGACCAACACTCGCCTATCGCTCAACAAACTCATTTAGGTTGGATCTTGTGTGGAAAACTCAAGACCTTCAACTGTCACCTAACGTTATTCGATACTACAGATCTATCGAAATATTGGGAGAGTGAAGACATTGCTCCAGGGACGGAAGATATGCAGAGAGACGATCAATGCGAACTTTACTACCAAGAAACAACCAAAAGAGGCACAGATGGAAAATACATAGTAAAAATGCCTATGACTCAAAACTACCAAAAAGATCTTGGAAATTCCAAGTCATCTGCTATTGCGCAATTTTTACAACAAGAAAAACGATTAGGTAAAAACGAACAACTTTCAATCATGTATAAAAACTTTATCCGCGAATACTTAGAACTACAACACATGAAACGTGCAGGTCAAATCACATCAAACCAACAAGAATGTTATTTACCTCACCACGGTGTCCTAAGGGACCAATCAACAACCACTAAGCTAAGGGTTGTTTTCAACGCGTCACAAAAAACTTCCAGCGGCAAAAGTTTGAACAGTCTCATGGAAAAAGGTCCAAACCTACAAAAGGATATTCAAGCCCTTATCCTAAAATGGCGAACCTATAAATACGCAATAACTGCGGACATAGAGAAAATGTACAGATGCATATGGATATCTGAGGACCAACAGCAACTTCAAAAAATCATATGGAGAAATTCCCCTGATGAACAGCTACAAGAATATGCTCTTCGGACTGTGACATATGGCACAAAATGCGCGCCATGGTTAGCCATGCGAACTTTACAACAATTGGCTACGGACGACGGTCATTTATACCCTGAAGCAGCAAAAATACTACTAAAAGAGTTCTATGTTGATGACTTAATTAGCGGCCACAACTCTCTCGAAACTGCTAAACAATTACAAAACGACTTGATACAACTACTACAGCGAGGAGGCATGAACCTAAGGAAATGGTCTAGCAATTGTACCGAATTACTACAACATCTCCGGGAAGACCAAATATCTAAAACCAACTTTGACTTTAAGCAAGAAGATTGCATGAAAACACTTGGCCTTGGCTGGAACCCAACGTCGGACACATTTACGTTTAACTGGAACCTGAAAGAAGAATCTCAAAAAGGACTGACTAAACGAACCCTACTATCACAGATATCACAACTGTATGACCCACTTGGCTGGTTCTCACCGGTCACTATACGAGCCAAGCTAATTTTTCAAAGCGTCTGGATACAGAACTTATCTTGGGATGAACCTTTACCTATTAGCATACAAGAAGAGTGGCTGAAACTGAAAGATCAACTGGAAGAAATGAAAACTGTAACAATAAATCGTTGGATTGGAACTATCCAAAACAAAATAGAACTACTCGCATTTTGCGACGCAAGCGAGAAAGCATACTCGTGCGTCATCTATACACGGGCGTTGAACGAAACCGGAAAACCTACACTGAGTCGGCTTGCGGCAAAGACTAGGGTTGCTCCACTAGCACAAAAGCTTTCACTTCCAAGACTTGAACTTAGCGGGGCACTACTTCTGGCACAGCTCGTAACCAAAATTAACGAGTCACTAACAGGTTACACCATAACTATATGGGCCTGGAGCGATTCAAAAGTGGTGCTGGCTTGGCTTCAAGGAGCGACATCCAAATGGGAAAAGTATGTAGAAAACCGAGTCGTCAAGATCAAGCAAGTGGTACCAGCAGCCCATTGGTTCTACATAGAATCAAAAAACAACCCCGCAGATTGCGCAACTAGGGGGTTATATCCAAAACAATTAAGAAACTTTGATTTATGGTGGACGGGACCCGAAACACTGAGAACGTTCACAAGCAAACCTGAAGAACAATATAGTTGTCTACTTACAACAACGGTGGAAGAAAAAAGTATCGCGCCAACCCTAAGCCAACCAGAAAATATAATAATCAACTTATTAAACAATTGCAGCAAATTAAACTGGGTGACGCGCATTGTCGCTTGGATTATGCGATTCAAGACAAATTCACTTAGTAACACTAAACAAATGAAGAAATTTGATGCCGATCAACAATTACAACACAATGACCTGACGGCCAACGAACTTAATTATGCAATGAATATAATAATAAAGAACGTTCAACGATTAGAATATAATAAAGAATATGATCTATTACAAAAAAATCAACATGTTCCCACAAAAAGTAACATTTGCAAATTATGGCCTTACCTAGACAAAGAGGGCATCTTGCGTGTCGGTGGACGCCTGAACAAAACTAACTTACCTCAGGGAATGAAAAACCCCGCTATTCTACCAAGAAAGCACAGACTCACACAACTTCTGATCAACCAAGCTCACTTCTCGACTTTACATGGTGGAGCCAGGTTGACGCTAGCCTTCATCCGTCAACATTACTGGATAATAGGAGGCAACAGGGCAGTAAAAACTCAGCTGCGACAATGTATACGGTGCCATCGATTCAAAGCTACGGAAAACTACCAGCTCATGGCTGATCTTCCACCACAGCGTGTGACACCGTCCCGCCCTTTTACTCACACAGGCGTGGATTTCACGGGTCACGTAGATGTCAAATTAAATAAAGGAAGAGGGGTTAAAACATCTAAAGGATACATCTCAATCTTTGTTTGTTTGGCGACAAAGGCGGTCCATATCGAATTAGTTTCAGACTTGAGTACTGAAACCTTCATAGGCGCTTTCCAGAGGATGTGCTCAAGACGTGGTACACCAAGTCACGTTTATTCGGACTGCGGCACAAACTTCATAGGAGCCTCTAAAAAATTGAATAACGAGTACGAAATGTTCAAAAAGGAACTGCCCTCTGAATTTTTTAACGAAATAAGCAAAATGAAAGTAGAGTGGCATTTTAACGCTCCTGCGTGGCCAACCGCGGGAGGACTATGGGAGGCGGCGGTGCGCTCTATGAAACACCATTTGCGTCGAGTTCTAGGGGAACAGAAACTTACTTACGAAGAATTTACAACCTTACTAACAAAAATAGAAGCGTGCATGAATTCCAGACCATTATGCCCCCTCACAGAGGACCCGGATGAGTTCTACAACTATCTGACTCCGGGACATTTTCTTACTGGTAGTCCAACTATGACACTTCCACTATCCAGCTATGAAGATGATCGCAACTTAGATCTACGCAAAAGGTGGCAGTTAACTGAAAACATGTTTCATCAGTTCTGGAAGCACTGGTCTTCAGATTATTTAACATCACTACAGGCTCGCAGTAAATGGCAGAAACCTGCACCTAACATCAAAACAGATGACGTAGTTTTGATAAAGGAAAACAATATCCCACCAGGAAAATGGGCCCTGGGACGCGTAACTGAAGTGCATCCTGGGAGCGACGGACGCGTCCGAGTCGCAACGATAAAAACGCAAGGTGGCACATTGAAGCGACCAATTACGAAATTGTCACTATTGCCGATTGAATCTACACTAAGCAAATAAATATAAATCACTAACGCCTACACACTCACTTGCTTACCGAAATTACTACAAACTGCACTGGAAACTCCCAAAGTACTACCATGTCAACCACGCTGCTATTCATCTACTTGGTAGCTAGAATACACGGGTCGGTTATTCCACAAGAAACATCAAGTGTACAAATAACCACATTAGGAACCAAGCGCCCCATATACTACGACACCATCGGAAAAGTACAGCTGATCCACGACGAATGGAGATTACTGATGTACTACAACCTGTCTACCTACTGGAGTGGAGTTCAAAGATTCGAAAACTACCTACGAGATATATCGGACCTCTGCAATAAGTTGGAACCAAGATTCTGTCAAACCACCATACATCAACTTTCGCACGAAATGGAACTTCTGCACTACTACAACGACATACTAATGGCACCACATAAACACTTGCCAGGTCGCAGCAAACGAGGTTTGATCGATGGAGTAGGATACTTGGCAAACAGCCTCTTCGGAATTCTGGACCAGAAATTTGCAGACCAATACCATGAGGATATTCAGAACGTGCAGAAAAATGAAAATTACATCCTGCAACTCGTAAAAAACCAGACTTCAATAGTCGAAATCGAAAATGACATATTGAAGAAAAATGAAGAGAACCTCGATCAGCAGTTCACACTTATCAACAACTTTATGAATGAAACTGACTTGAGGTTAGCAAAAATAGAATCAGGAATTGAGATAGCCATGGCTACGAGCTTTTTCACCACAACTTCGCTCACTGCCCACTTATTGTTGAAAAATTTAAAAAACATACAAGAAACTTTTTTCAACACTTTCCTGGATGTATACAAAGGACGGATGGATATTCATCTTCTAACTCCGGTCAAATTAATTGAACAGTTAACAATGATATCAGGAAGCCTACCGAAAACTTTATCATTACCAGTGGACAATATCCAAGATGAAATAAAAGATATGTACAAACTAATCTACGTGAAAGCACGCGTAACCGACAGCTACTTTCTGTACGAGCTTCACATCCCACTGGCAAGCGACGAGGATTTTGTGGTATACCGAATCATCCCACTGCCCGTGAAAAATCCACAGAAGGAAGACGAAACCACAATAATTCCTGTGTTATCCAAGTACATCGGAGCGAATCTGGAGAAGAATACATACATCAGATTACACGAGAAAGAATTAAATAACTGCATCCAGAGGCGACCGGAAAATCTCGTCTGCATTACGAACTTACCTGTATTTAGTTTACAAAACTCCAATGCGCCGTGTGAAGCAAAACTACTAGGTCAACATTCAACCTTGCCATGCTTTACGGAACAAACGAAATGTGAAACTACCTGGATTGAATTACATAACACAAACACATGGCTAGTGACGTGCTGCAACTCATGCACAATACGTACTGTGTGTAGCGATGACGTCAGATCACACGTCATCAACTCGTCATCTATCGTGTCGCTAAAACAAGGATGTCTTCTACAAACAAAGGAGCTGAAAATACACTCGCACAACAACTACGACAGCAAAGCGAGATTAGATTACGACATCCAGGTCCCAACCCTGGACAACACAATAAATAGCATCATAAACACCCACACGACACCTCTGTTGCAAGTCAAACACAATGATGGCATAGCTGTCGTCAAAGAACGGCTGCGAAACTTGAAAAGTATGGAACAACTTCCGGCAACATTGACGACACACGATATACATCAGTACGTCATTTCTTACGTACTACTCACTGTCATTGGAGCTGCAATAATTGCATGGGTGGCGAAAAGGCGCGGCTTTTGTACGAAGAAAACCAACAAACAACAAACAGATGATCTAAATCGTGTCTCTCAACATAGTATCACAGACATGGAAATGCAGTCCAGGAAACCTGCGGCTGGGAAGAACTGGCCGTTCAGGTCACGTTCGGTAGTAGAGCGCCCGCCTTCAAAGAAGTCAAGAGATGACATCAAACAAACGAATAGCGACAAACAGTCAGTGGCATTGGATTCCACCCACGACATTGAATTTCACTTTTGAGAATTTATTTGTGTGTACTTTTATGTTATTATTTTTACATTTTTACTTTTTACTTATGTCTACTTTGTGTTATTATACTTAATGTTATATGATTTTAAATCTTATATTTTCTCTAATTTCTTGCTTTGTACTGTTGATTCTTACATGGTCATATTCTCTTCATCCTTTGCTTGGGTTAGGAGTATGTACGGTCCACGTACATTGACCTTATTTTTGCATGACAACGCGAATCAATACGTTCGCTTGTCACCACAAATATTACTACTTAAACTTAGTGTGCAACTTACCAACTCGCGGAACATACGTGCATGTGAGAATCATCAATCTTTACGGTGTACTTTACTACTTATAAATAAACTTTGATTTTTACTATGTGAAGTGTTTTACATGTTGGTCACACTCGCTACTTAACACACAACCAAACACACAAACAATTATAGTGTACAGTTCAGCAACTAATCTGACCCGTACAGACATAATCTTTAGAATAGCCATCCATTTCTAATTTTAACATTATGAGATATCTAGTATTGTCGCTATAGTATCTAGGCATATCTTTACAGTCGCACTAAAGAAACATAATAAGCAGGTGCCTGCATTAGGCAGGGTTGACGGAAATAGCACATTTATTCAAAAGACGACGTCCACTATTCCAAACATGACAACATAAAAACCAGAATTTCAGGCGAGCAGAATGCTACAATTCATGACAAGTTTCAGCAATGTGTACTCACATATCTTTATTCGGGTCCGAAGAGTTTGCCGTTAACTCTGTGTCGTTGACAGCATCCACAGCCGCGGCACAGGTCAGCCATGGTAACACCAGCAGTATTAGCATCTGGGAACAAACCTTTGGCAAATGGCAGGAAAAGACTGAGACTTAAAAAAAGGCTTAACAAAACAGAGTTAAAACAAGTTACAACAAAGCAATAGAATGAGGATTGTACCTATTACAAACCTACACAATCTTATGCAAAACAAAGTATGTGTTCAAAATGACATTGGTCAACAGTAAAATCCGTGCGAAGACCAAACAAAAAAAAATATTTGCGCAATCTCACATTTAAATCCAAACTACAACACATAAAATGAAAATCAATATCATACAGGGACACTAACCAACTTTTCCATTTTCTTATGAAGCGCCTTCACAATGAGATTATTTTCTAGATTTCCCTCTAGATATAGCCTCTGATAATTAGCTCCCGTATGAGATATCCGACGCCCTTTACGCTAATTAGAACCGTTATTAACAAGCTTATGATATTCCCTATAGAAACACTCTATAGCTGTGCAGAAACTGTGTTGCAGAAAAATACGGAAAATGTCATGAGGGAAGTTTTAAATGCATCTTCATCGTAGATAACTAAATATACGAGTAGGAGAAGACAAATCAAAGAAAACACTGATGCACTTTATGAAAGATCGAAGACATGTCTAGAAAGAGGATGACTACTGGGATGGTAGCAAACAGACAAGAAGATAAATATTTTTCGTCAACTCCTAATAAATTGGCATACGTGCAAGAACAAGATGATACGGTATCATCGTGTTCTTGCACTTGCACTTGCACAGCTGTACAGAAAAATCGCTAATAAATGATATCTATCTACCTGAAGGATCTCTGAGAATACATATGAACTATAAGATAAAACAAGTACCAAAAATGGAAATACAAACAGTAGTAGGCGCCTACTTATATCAAACAATCACTTAGGTATTTGTTTACCCATTATTAGAATAACATCCACGAATCACGGTTAACATTAGGTGTAATGTGTACTAGCACGCCCACAGGTTACCACTTAGTTGACTTGCTATAATTTTATTACAACATACAATCCCTCTCAAGAGCGTCGTCTGAGGACCATATCTCTGATTTCGAACTAATCGTTTTAGATATGATGACGTTCATCTATCAAGTAACCGATACTGATGTGTTATCAGTCGAGAAAGACATAGTTTTGGGCTATCCGTTACGGCCCAGCATCACACAGATAGAGCCCTATCAGTGTTATGTTGGGCCGTGGCAGAGCACGCCGACCTACATGAGGCGTCCTGCCTTCCTTCTTATGTTTGCCACGACCACACTCAATTGCTTTACCCTCGACTAATGAGGCATAGTTGTATTTGTCGTCTGTGGCTGTCTAAGGATACTGGTCACCATGGTATTGAACAAAATTATGGTTACTTCCGGCATCATCACAATGGTGAGTGAATTCTTTTTTTTTAAGTCCTCCTAAATTGTCCGACCTCTGGGCAAAGGTTTTTCTTCCCCAACCTTCCACTTCTTCTGGTAGGTTATCTCCTGGACAGTGTCTTAATTATGATTGAAGTGTATAAATAGTAATGTGAAGATATTTATAAAACTGTTTCTTTTAGTATCGAAACCTGTACATGCTGGCGATATTTGTGTTTGATAATACCTTATTAGGTAATAGGGTAGGTTATGTATTATCGTTGTTACTTGCTGTGCGTTGAAATACGACTGCGACATAGCAGAGGCGTCTGAAGTATATTTATAACACATTTGTGCTTTGGCGATGTTTAGGAATTTACCTGAAAAACTTTTATGAAAGAAAAATATTTACAGAAAAAGTTTGTTTTCACCATTTTAAAAGCTGGTTTCCTGAAGGAAGCCTAAAGGTGACAACGTAACGTTTGTTTATTTTAATTAGTTAATACTATGTGATAAGACACACTATTGATCATGCTAGATTATCTACTTGTACATACATAAGTAATTAGGCATTATAATAAGCTTGTATCTATTATATCGTCTTAACACTTAATAAGTAGGCACACATAACATTTTAACCCTTCAGATACCGTCAATTAGAGACACAATAGTAAGACAATAGATGCGCGGCCACCGGGTGTCGCTTGGGGATTCATGAATTAATAAACTTCTACATACTACACCTACATTTTTAAATCGAGTGTGCCCAAGATTTACAGTAATTGATTTTTGGACCTTTGTTTAAAATATTCGATTCATGTTGATCGATCTAATTATATTCGATGATTTGGCGCTGGACTGGGATAACGCACTTCTATGAACACCAGCCAAAGAGATGTCTAGCGCGGTGTTGCGTTTTTGATATTGAAAAATTTGATTCAATATTAGAGGACCTGTTTTTTAGATTTATAAGTTAATGACACCATTCAGTAGGTACTAGGATACCTTGGAAGATGTGCAGCCATAACTTATGGCTGCACATCATGTCCAAGAAAGGTGGCCTATATGTCATCACCGTGGGAAAACATTACTCACCTATAGACTTATGCTTACAATGGATGTATAGTTCAATCGATTAATTACAAAACCACCCATCATATTATTATTGAGTTACCTATACCTACCATCCTTTATCAACGTCTTTTCATAAAAAAGTAAAAGCCCCATACCTTTCCAATGAGTCAAAGGAAATAGCACACATGGCAATAATGTAATTTATAATGATTCGTATATTGATAGCAACAGTATCAGCTTATCAGTCGAGAGTTTCTGTCGTTGATAGCGATGGAACGCCAAACGTTTGGGACAGGAGACACCATTGTAATGCCGTGAGAAAGACACCGGACTTTCATATTACACTAGGCCGCAATAATTCCATGTTGCTAATAAAAAGCGTGATAGTTTCTTAAATACATAAGACGCAATCGTCAAACTGTCGTATCTTGAAGATAATAATAATAAATATTAGTCACCCTCTGCCTTTTTACCGACTTTCCCAAAAAGGAGGAGGTACTACGTTCGGCGGTTTGTATGTTTTTTTTTGTATGTTTGTTCGTCGATTACTCCGCCAAATGTGAACAGATTTTCAAAATTCTTTTTTTGTTCGAAAGTAGATAGTTCTGAGGTGAGTATGATCTTTTGAAGAAGAAAGCTAAGAAAGCCGTGGCATTAGCTAAATCAAAAGCCCAGGAAAAACTGTACCACACACTGGACAGTCCTGCAGGCCAAAAAGACCTCTATAGACTTGCAAAAACAAGAGAGAGAATGACGAGGGATGTTTGTCAGGTAAGATGTATACGGAATGAAGCTGGAATGGTCTTATCAGATGATGAAAAAATTAAACAGAGGTGGAAGGACTATTTTGAAAGACTGATGAATGAGGAAAATAATTGGAATGGAATTTTAGAGAGTAAACCAGTGAATGTAGGGTTAGTGAGAACGGTTAGTATGGATGAAGTCAGAATAGCAGTGAATGGAATGAAGAATGGTAAAGCCATTGGTCCAGATGGAATACCAGTTGAAGTGTGGAAGTTATTGCGAGTGGATGGTTGGATGTGGTTAGCTGTGTTCTTCAATAAGTTGTTGCAGGAAGAGGCCATACCTGATGATTGGTGCAGCAGTTCCTTGGTGCCCATCTTTAAAAACAAAGGTGATGTGCTTGAGTGCAACAATTATAGAGGAATAAAGCTAATGTCACATACTATGAAAGCCTGGGAGAAAGTTATTGAAAGGCGACTGAGAGAAGAGAGTGAAATTTCGCAGAACCAATTCGGTTTTATGCCGGGTCGGGGTACGACGGATGCCATTTTTGCTATACGCCAACTATGTGAGAAATACAGAAGTGCGCATAAAAACTTGCACATGGTATTCATCGACCTCGAAAAGGCATACGACCGGGTACCTCGTGAGGTACTGTGGTGGGCCCTTAAGGAGAAAGGTGTGCCTGGGAAGTATGTGCGGTTGGTCCGAGCGATGTACAGCCGATGTAATACCCGGGTCCGGTCTACAGTTGGCACCACGGACTGCTTCAATGTGGCTGTCGGCTTACATCAGGGGTCGGCTCTCAGCCCTTACCTCTTCCTGATGATAATGGACGCTCTGACGGCGGACATCCAGGAAGAGGCTCCCTGGTGTATGTTGTTTGCCGATGACATTGTTCTGGTTGCCGAGAGTGGCCTAGAGGTCCAGAACAGATTGGAGGTGTGGGGGCACAGACTGGAGAGTGTTGGCCTGAAATTGAGCAGAACCAAAACAGAGTACTTATTCTGCGATTTCGGCGGTCTCTCCAATCCTGTGCCTTTATCTCTCGCCGGAACGCCCATACCGATCTGTTCCGACTTTAGGTACCTAGGGTCGCTCGTCCAAGGGGATGGTGATGTAGACCGGGACGTAACACATCGGATCAACGCAGGATGGATGAAATGGCGACAGGTCACGGGAACCATTTGTGACCCACGGATGCCCCTCAAGTTAAAGGGTAAAATCTACAAGTCCGTGATAAGGCCTGTCGTACTGTATGGATCAGAATGTTGGGCTGTGAAAAAGATGGATGAAAAAAGATTACATGTAGCAGAGATGAGAATGTTAAGATGGATGTGTGGTGTGACAAGAATGGATAAAGTGAGAAATGAGTATATTAGGGGAAGTTTGAAAGTGGCGCCAGTGATTGAAAAGTTGAAAGGAAATCGTTTGTCTTGGTATGGTCATGTGAAAAGGAGGGACGAAACGCATGTTGCTAAAAAAGTTATGAGTTTACATGTGGATGGACGGCGGGGGAGAGGGAGGCCAAAGAAAAGATGGATGGATTGTGTGAGAAGTGATATGAAAGAAAAGGGAGTTAGTGATAGCGTGACGAGTGACAGGACAGAATGGAAGAAAAAAACGTGTTGCGCCGACCCCAAATAAAACGGGACAAGGGCAGGAAGATGAGATAGTTCTGAGGTGGTCCCATTGTCACCAAATTAGGATCTGATGATGGAATCTTGCAGAAATTGAGGGCAACCCTCAAATTTTATAGGCTCACTTATTGTTATTCGCATATTTTATGAAGTATCTTGTGTATTTGCGTATGGTCGTTACCATCTCAGCTAGCTGGGCTGATGATGGAAGGTACAACTCCTTAACAGTAAGAAGTTAGTCGAACAGGCAAGGACTGTTTTAGTAAATTGTTTTGATGTTTGATACTGTTTTAGTAAATTGTTTTGATGATCAAGTCATGACCTGATGCTGTAGTCAGGATAGTCTGCAGAGTACCTAAGTCCTCGACAACTAACAGCAGATATATCGAGTTTAGGCTCATTGAAAAGGGCTCGATGTGTGGATAAACGTACTGCTAATTAAGAACACCGAAGTACATAGAGACCTGATGCTGAAGCCAGGAGCATCAGAAAAAGTACAAACCTTGAAATTACAGCACCGTAGTCGAGTTTGGGCTCATTTTAAACAGGACTAAATTTTAAGTTCAATGCAATGTTGACAAAAGTCTGGCCTGATGCTGCAGCCGGGATTATCAGCATCTAGTCTAATGACTGATTGAAAGAAGAGGATATATCGAACTGGATCTAACCATGTTTGGGATTATTAGAACCGTTATGAGATGCGCTCTGACTAAAAGGTATTTAAGTTTGACTGAGGGGTACTTTTTAGTGGTGGTACCATAACTAAAAAGTGTGAAAAAAAAAACTTTTTACAAACAAATATAACCGACTTCAATGTTAAAAAAAACACTGAAAAGAACCAAATAACTTTAATTTTGGAAGTCGGTGTTAAATAACGAAGAGACTAAACTATTATAGAAACACCGACTTCCAAAATTTAAGTTATTTGGTACTTTTCAGCGTTTTTTTAACATTGAAGTCGGTTATATTTTTTTTTTGTAAAAAGTTTTTTTTTTACTGTTGTAACTAACAAGACACTGTTTTATGTACAAAGGTGAGTCGTCTACATACTAGAGTTTCAGAGTTATTTTATCTTAAAAATCTGTTACTTTTACAAGCGGTTTTTTTGCGACCTAGACTAAGGTTATGATTACTTCTATTTTACAGGGCTAGGTAAGAGAGTAATTAACATGTTTTTATTTTAAATATATCTGTAAGCTTGCTCTGTTTAAAAAAAACCGCATTCTCTACCAGTATATTATTAGTCAACCGGAAATCTGAGTAGGTCCGTAGGTACTCTTGTCTAAATATTGTTATTTTTTTTTCTATTGCATAAAACATTTTTTACTGTAATGGGTGTTTATATATCAATACTAGCTCTTGCCAGCGGCTAGGTTTCTCCATACAAACCTTAAACTTGAACCCCAGTTACATCCAGTCAGAGGGTTCATTTTTGAAAATTATTTTAGTACTCGCATACGTCATAATAAGAAACCTTGTGCATTATGCGTTCCTTTCCTAGTCCAGTAGTTTCGTCTGTGTATTGATATGTCAGTCAGTCGTTTCTCATTGTATAGATGTGTATTAATATAATAAACTTAAAAAATATTACGCTTATTTAAAATGATCTCCATTGGACTTTGATACAGTGCTTTTTAAAGCGTTTACGTCGAGGCCAGTCATCAATAGAAACTCGTACTACGCACGCAATCTTATTCATTATTTTAAGGCAATGAGACTTCAAATTGTCATGGCGTCTAGAGCATGCCATACCCTCTAAAACTGTCCTCCCAAGTTATAATCCAACGTATTAGATGACGGCCAGTTTTTAGCTCTAATGAAGCGTTGGTTTCCGCATCTATGCTTGCGGATTGAGCTTTATGACTAAGTCTGACTTAAAGGACCGTAGACTCAGTATAAGGTCAGACTAAGTATCTCACCTCTGTTTAGTTTATTCAACTGCAGTACCTAGCTGTGGAAACAAATTGAGAAAGACTGAGAGCACTTGAGCGTGCGCATAATTGTGCTAAGTTTAAAAAACTCTTTATTTTCGAACCAGATTAGTATCATATCGTAATTAATCATAGCAATATCATAATTACAATCATGAAGTCTAATGAACCAATAGCTATTGCCTGATACTGCATATATGTTGTAAAATATTCAAAATAGAGCAAGAGATAACATCGTCTGGTTTTATTGCTGGACTGGTTTGGTTTAATGAACTTCATTAAACCAAACATATCTACTAAACAAAAAACATTTCTGAGCATCAAAAGTTATATCTAGCCAAAAATAACCATATTCTGTTGTACCAGATACTGAATACAGATACTAAATCTTCTTCCGAAGTTACATAACTCATCTATTTTATCCAAGCTACCTTTTCCGACTTCGGGCCTGACCAGCCGGGCCTCTTTTCGTTAAGCGGGGTTCCAGCGCTGAAAAAAGGTTGCGGTCATAACCTGGATACGAAACTCACCCAATTGCGAGTCGGAGTAAGAACTCGCTTATAATCGATATAGCGCATACCTACAAAGGAGATGTTCACAAAATGTATAACGCTCTGACCGAGATTGTGGCGAGAAAAAGAAAAAAAAAAAAACTGTAAAAAGTTAGTTTGCTCACTCACGAATTACAAAAGTAGCATCATCTGCATGACCGTGAAAGTGAAGTGTGACGTCAAGCCTATCAAGGTGGGCATGCTCGGCCACGAAATTCCTTATTCTGCACCCTTGAAATGGTCTTCAATCCCATTTGCAAAGCTCCTACCCACTATCCACACTGTACCTAAATACCATCAAGTATTAGGAATTATTACTCCAAAGTTTACTGCCCCATCGGTGACACGTTCGACGAGCAAGAAGCTAACGACGCCTTTCCTACATTTTTAATTGTTATGTTTTGGCTTTGACGATGTTGATGCCCTTACCAATCCTTTCATTTTGTTTCTTCAATCTTCACTTCCCCCCATTTTTCCCAAATCACTTGGGGCAACCAAGCGCAGCACGGTTTTCGTTCATTCCGTGCTGTTATCTATCACGTTATCACCAACTCCGTTTCTTTCATATCACCCACATAATACATCCATCTTTTCTTTACCCTTTCCTACCTTTCCATTTACGTACAAAATTAAGTCCCCAAAAAAAACAGTCCTCCTTTTTTTGAAGTCATCCATGTCTATTTATTTAAATCTTTACTTAGGTAATCTAATGAATGAACAATCAGTTCAGCCATTATTTGTGTCACCTTTAATGAATTTTCATGACTCGATGACTTAGTTAGACCGGTTGCATTAGCTTATTTACATATACTTATGTATTCCTCGTAATCTAGGTATATGTCACAATATTAGTGCTTATGTGAATCTAGAATAGTTATTGATGGTGAAGATCTTCCACTTTCTATATCACTAAACACATAGCAGTTTACTGTTAGTAGTAATGTTTTGAAATACTTGATTGTATTAATCAGTCTATAATCAACGAAAATACGTGGTATTAGTTTAGTCATAAAATAATTTGTTCGATGTCTTTATTACACATCCTCATTCCTGAACGCTAAGTAGATACAAGACTTATTAATAATAACACATTAGATAAGAAATATTTCGATAGATGCTATCTTATCGCGTTGCTCTCGTCATAGTGTGGCACGGAAATTCTCTATAATACCTATCTATGTGTGGCAAATACGAACTAAGATCGTTTTATGAAATTCCCTACATACCAAGGGGAGATAAGTCTTTGGTTCAATCATAGAGTGAATCAACACGCATGATGCACATGTTCTAGTTTTAGCCCAAATACCTGTAATTATGTAAGTCGGTCTGCCACATAATACTTTATTTATTGGTGCAAGAAAAAAAGTTTGACATATTACTCATGCAGCAAGAAAAATAGTAGATTATGTGACTAGGGGATAACGCAGTGTCTTTGAGTCGCGGATGGCATGTTGAATTTCGAACGAAACAAAAGTTGCTAAGTTTTAATCCCGACCGTCTGTGAGGGATTCATATAATTAACTCCCGAGTAACGCGAGCGAGTTAATGTAGAAACCTGAGTGAAGTGAAGAGTTCAAGCCGCCTAAGACAATGACAACTTTATCCCCGTGTTGAATACTCTACTTTTTACACCACCTGTGAGATAATTAAGCAAAACAAACTATGTACATTTTAGAGAAATATAAGTAATAATTACAAGCTAATCTTATAAAACTCTACGTTAAATAAATTCAGTACTCCAAGATTCTGTAGTTTTTATTTTCTATAATGCTTCCCGCTTGTTGGTAACCACATCTTATTATTATTATTTTTTTTGTTTAGTTTGATTTTAGAATAAACTTATTTGATGTTCGTACGTTTTAATACCATGATAGGAATTTCCATTGTTTTATCATGAAGTTCCCGTGTCCACCTTCCACCTCCATCATCAGATCAGTTCGATAGTACCTTATAGCCAAAGTGCATCTCATGACAATTCTAATAAGCCTAAACACGGCTAGGATACATTGAATAATTACGGAGTCCCGGTGCCTATCTTCCGCCTCCATTATCATCATATCAGTTCGATAGTACCTACTTTATAGCCAAAGTGCATCTCATGACAATTCTAATAAGCTCAAACACGACTAGGATGCATTGATTCATTACAGAGTTCCGGTGCCTATCTTCTGGCTTCATAATTATCATCAGATCACTTCGATGATACCATTTACAACATAACTATTCAGAACTACTATTCATTTATTTGTATTGTCATAGTCGCTTAAGAGGCGTCTTTTCCACTCGCCTAAAAGCTTGTTACTTCATTTAACGCAATCCAACGCGATGTTTGACGAAACCCGGGTGTCGCCACTGTGCGGAACGCCCGGAGGACACGGTGGAGCACACAGTCGAGGTGTGCCCTGCTTGGGCGGAGCGTCGCCAAGCCCTCGTGGGGGCGATCGGCGGCGGTGACCTCTCGCGCCGGGCCTTGGTTGAAGCCATGGTCCGGAGCTAGGAGGAGTGGCAGGCGATCGCCTCCTGCGAAGCAGTAATGCTAGCAAAGGAGGAGGCCGACCGCATCAGGCAACAGTGCCCTCGCCGCCACCGTCGGGATTCCGATGCCGATTTCCAGTCACCGTAGACGCGGGCTCGCGGACGGCGAGCCATGGGTAGCTCGCTGTCCGACCGTCCGGTAACTGTCTGGACCAAGCCCAAGACGTCGATGGCGCGCACTGTTCCCGCACGCCTCAAGGAGTTGTCAGCAACAGGAGGGGCCCAGCCGAAGCCTACTGGGGCCAGGGTTATCCGAAAGGAACTCGAACCACGGTATGAAGGCTAGAAGGAACGGGGTTGGATTTTAGTCAGTAAGAGTCTGACACTATCTCCCGCCCAACCCAAGAGCGGGGGTTGTCATAAAATGATTTTTTCCCACCGGAAAAAAAATGTTTGACGAAAAGGCAACTCAAAAAAAGAGAGATAACGCCTGAAAACTCTGTTAGTATTCGGTAATTCCGAGATTTACTCGAATATTTCACACTTGCTTCAGGAAATAGCTTTTTTTTTTAATCCCTTAAAAGTTTTTGAAAAAAGTCTCGTCATTTAGAATCTTAATAAAATTTGCAAGGCTTTTATTAAGATTCTAAATGCCGTAAAATTGTTTTACTTTTTTGACTTTTTTAATTTTTAGGCAAATTATGAAGTGCCCAAGTTCTTTCAAAATAGGAGATTTTCAGAGGTCTTTACTGGATTATTTTTACACAAATTTAGAAATTGATTTCAATAGAAGCCTAGATAATATCCACAAGATACTGTGTTTCCAAAATATCTAATAAAAAATGTGTAATAACTTCATAATTGGTTATGAGCGGTTGTATGAAAAACAGTGAAAATGTGTGTCGAGATGCATCACCTTAAGTCAGTAGTCGTTGCTCAAAGATATCGTCGTAACTGACAACTCAGTGGGTACCTACCTCCTTGTTCTAGTGCTTAGGTCCTTCACCAATGCAGAAGTCAAGAAATCTGCCAAGAGCGATTCGGCGTCTCAAAATTAGGGTTCCGAACCTAACCACACTGAGCGCTCTAATATAAAGCGAATGTGTTTGGCTAAGAGTTGAGTTACCAGAATTGAATTATTTTTCCTATACAGACTTTAACTATACTTAAGAGTAAAACGTTTCTTTTTATTAGATATTTGTAAAAAAAAAGCAATATGTAGATAAAGCATGTATACTTTATTTTTTGCAGCTTCAAGCGACTGGGCAGATGATCTTCACATCGCTGGGCCTTGCGCAGTACTTCTGCGTAATCGACTTCTTGAGAGGGCTTCCCGTCCTAGTTTATATTAGAGTTCTTTATTTCCACAGTAAGTACAGCAATAACTTGAGAACGTATAATTTAAGCAATACCTAATGAAGTCAACAATAAAAAGTATACTAAGCGTTTCGCCTCGTCATTTCTACGCGTATATCGAAGGACTAGAACAATTTGTCCGATTATAATTTGGGTGTCTTTAAGGCTAGAGGTAAAAGGTTCTTAATAAACTAGTGAGCCTAGCTATCAATTGCATCGCTGCTTAGCATCAGATGGGATCGCAGTTAAGTACTAATTTAAATCAGATAAAAAGAAAAGAAAAGTAACTTATACTTTTTATCTTATACTTTTCATCGTTGACTTATATTATTATTACTATTCGTACTATATTTTCATCAGATTCCGACACTTTGATTAGCTAAATTTGTCATACCTTTATTACAAGTAATATATGGAAATCCTCATTTACGTAATATTTTAGGTTGTTTGTTTCAGACCCTAATAGTTGCGGCGCCACAGTCAACATCGGTGAATTCATCGACAGTATCGCCAACCAGGCGTTTATTTTGTTTAGAAAAGAACCATTCACTGTATTCAGAACCTTCGTTATCAACAGCACGAGCCTCGGACTGAGCATATTTTGGCTGATAAGCAGTGTGATTATTATAAGTAAGTTAAATGTCCCACAATAATAGGTCTGTACTTCAATAGAATTCTAGTCTCCTCGTGCTTCCTCTACGCTCAATAATAATTCATCCATGCGTCGTATTCCTTAATGTTGAGGGTCCTGGTGCGTGCTGGTATTCCTCCCTGCTTCATCACTTTAACCTTTATGATATTCTTCCATCTGTTTCTGTCTCTGGCGGTGTGAAGGGCATTGTACATCGTAGAGTCAAGAGTGGTGCGGATCTGGTACCAACATATGCGCTGCGCCCGCGAGGCCTTTTTCCATCCACTTTACCGGTCACAATAAGCCTTTCGAGGTTGCCACCGTCTTTCCTTGCAATGTAACCGAAGTATTAATTATTCATAAAACTCAAAAAATCTCAACTATTTCATCTAAAGGAGTCACCACTTCACCAGATAGTTTCAAACCAATATCCCAACCAAGGTGACCTTGCTAGTTTCAATCCGTGTAGACAGCAGTTGTAAACCATGACCTTCAACGCCCTTGGTTGGGAGGTGCGTTTTCCCAACCACCGAACGTGTTGGCGCGTGGTTTACATCCATGTAGCTGCAAGACAAACCAAACACTAAAACAAAGTGACCTTTGTTGGATCGCTAGTTTGCAACTGTCTGGTCACCCCTTTACACCCTCCTTTTGATCTGTTTATGTATGTCAATACCACCGGATTTGTAGGACGTGTGCTATCGATTTAAAAGTGACGTAAATCTCTTTTTATAAATCGCTTCCTTGTTACCGAAAAATCCAATATTTGAAGTTCAATATTATGATTAGATATTTATAACGAATTTTCACTTGATATATGATGATTGAACAACACGGTAGCCGCAGTGGTTGAGCGATTGGCGCTGCGTGTAGCGTAGAACCAATATTCTTAAGGCCTTAAGAAAATGGTGGTAAGATTTTAAGAAAATTCAAAAAACAATGACCCTAAGTATCTATAAACCTAAGTAGTATATCTACCCTTACTAATGGTACTAAAAAAATGCAAGAAAAAGTCTTTATAAATTTCTTATCACTAAATACGATTATTTATCGTCTATCTGATGCTATTCAGTAAGATAATAATAAATAACTACATGCGAAGAAATGGACGATGATCTTTTCTTCATACTGATTACTGTTACATCAAAAAATCGAATATAACATTGTATGTTCCATTTGGAGGACGGTGTGGAGACATCGAGCTAAGAGCTACTAAAGTTTCTGAACCGTAACTAACTATTACTGGTATAGTCCAGTCATCATAGTAAGTTCACCTCGGAATTCGAGATACCCAGCTGTAAGTCTGTAAATACTTGTATATGGACACCCTAAAAGTTGTCTCAAAACCTACACATGGTGAGGTGTACGCAAATATTAACTATCAAGGTCAAAGATCACAAAAATCGTTTTTTTGCGCTTTTTTTGTAAATACGAGTTTCTCATTTCCTAGTTCTCATTTCCTATGGGTTTTTTGCTATTTGTATTTATTATCAATACAAAATTCTCTACAAATTATATCTAAAAAATTTTTTATACTGTGAACCGTTATCGAGAGGGCGAAGAGCGCGCGGTCACAGCATTACTTCAGGTCAAGTGGCTGTGACACAACTTCAGCGCTTTTTAAAAAGGGAAAAAAATCATTTTTCAAAATCTCTGAACAAGTTCATTCTAAAATTTACTTCAAAGCCAAAGTGATCTATCTCGCAGTATTGTAGATATTTACCAGCATGGTTTACTTTAGTGGGCGGAGCAAGGGACAAGCAGACGAAATGCATGCGATGGCCGTGGATTATAACCAGCTCAGCAGTATGTGGGCTTGACTTGGTAGCAGCCGTCACATATGCCAACGACTCATTTCATACGAGGGTGAGGAATATTCCATTCAATTTATCTCGTAGTTTGCAATTTAGTTAGAACCTTTGTTTGAAGTACTATGAGTAACATAGCTAGACCCAGACGAATATCGAAAATCAACGGTTCACTTGGCTTAAATATGTTCTTTCAATGATCTCGATAGTTATGAAACGTGTAACGTTAAATACGCAAAACCTCAGACACTCCAAATGATTTTTAATTAAATTGACCTAATTCCGTGAGGAAAAAAACATTTATAAAAATTTCAAGTGCAGTTTTAGTTTGTTTAAAATTAATATCTGCATTGAAATAAAAACTTTTGTTAACCCGTGTATGAGAAAATTCGATTGGACTACAATCATTTGTGTTTGTTTACCTATTTCGGCGGGTTTACGCACGTGATGGCTTGACCTATTCATAAATAGACAGGGCGACATTTTTAATGAAGATTTTTTTTGAAAAATGTAACGTATGTTAAAATGTTAATTGATTCTGCTCGTTAATCTGAACAAACTATTTTCAAGTTTTGCGCATTTAACGTTACACGTTGTATAAAGCATGGTGTAAACCTTCTGTAGAAGTTCTTTTTAAGTTATTTATTATAGCTAACTATTTCTAATCCATAATACAGACTCTTAGCGACATGATGGACTTCGTGGGGGGCCAAGTCAACGGCCTCGGAGGTGTCGATCTGGACACCGCCTGGACTTCCTGGATCATGGTCCTCCTGTATTCACGCTTCGTCGTGTTCTTCATCCTCAATATCATCCTCATAATCATCGTCATCGTCGACTGCAACATTAAGAAGGAACCGCCAGTAACTGAGAGTGATGTAAGTATCCATTGTTTCTAATTTGAAGTGGAATATGGATCTCATGTCAAAATGATTGTGATTTTTTATTATAAAAGGTGCGATCGAATTTCGATAGTATATTTCGAAAAAAAATAACCATCAACTCGCACTGGGCCCGTGTGGTGGATTACGGCCCATTCCCTCTCCTAGAGAGGAGACCGGTATCCCAGCAGTGGAAACATTAAAAAGACTTCCGATGATGTTGTTTTCAAAAGAATGTACTCGAAAATATAATATATTCCACACAAACCTAATGTCTTTGATGGTATTACGAGTATAGTTAGCCTTCTTAATTAGTAATTTTGGGCCATCCCGATCATCTTATGTATTAAAATTACTAAAACGTAGGTTTCTCCAACACATAACTAATTCGCCCAATAGAAAAATCTTGAAAAATACTAAACAAATCAACATTGAAGATTACTACATCCGTAGTTAGCTTAGGCTTTTAAAGACAAGTTACTTCCTTTCCAGTACATAGAAGCCCCGGCACCAGTTCCAGCTCAAGCAGCTCCTCAAGCACCAGTTCCTGTGCCAGTTCCTACTAAGGTGTCCACTGCCGTGCAAGCAACTCCTCCACAAGAACGTGGCCCACCCACTATCATCACCACCGATGAAGTCAGTGATAGGGATGAGGAACTCGCCAGCTTACCCAGTGAAAGAATCACGACCAGGATACCACGCGCTGGACTCAGCCGTTCTTTCCGACGGATGAAAGCCTTCCTCTTCAGAAGGTCACCTTCACCTGAGGTCCATGTTAGAGTAATTAGATCCGATCCAGATTCCTTGCAAGCATCGCCAGAAAGGTAAGTTCGTTTCTTTAAGTTTACTCGTGAAGTTGGTGGAGAATGGGACATCGCTTTTAGATAAGTCTGCTTCTGCACATGTGGTTTCCCGGTGGAGCAATAACTGCATTAGGTATCATGTCATTTTTGTTACAATTTCACATTACATAAATCTTTTTTTATTCATAACATTTTTTCTGCAATGCTTTTGCAGTATTCAGGGATACAACTAACTTCATCAAATTATTATCTTTTAATATCATACCGTTGATTAATAGGTAAACCTATTAATTAATACACTCGCGAGCATCTAAATCGAATCAACGTAAGTACAGGTTGCTCAATTCAAAAAGTTTTCGAGCAAATTGAAGTCACGTTTACTGGTGATGGCTCATGAATTTCAGGCCTGCTGTAGACTCTAAAGCAAATACTCTAAGGCAAATATTTGAGCGGCTTCCTTTTAGTGTAATTTGCATAATTACCAAAATCATGAATCATTATTTGCGAAGATGTGCACAAATCAACTTCTGATAAGCGATGAATAACGTGAAACGCTGGTTGCGAGTTTTGTAGAGGGTATTTTGTGAGCACATTTTTTGAATGGCCCAATTACCTAATTGAATTATTAAAAGAGTATTGAAACAATGATTATAATAATAATAATAATAATTATGGACGAAGTTATTTTGACGAACAACTACCGGAGACATATTATGAAGGACGGGACGGTTGACGTGTGTCGGGCATGTCATCGTCCGGGTGAGTCTATCAGACATATTATCTCTGGTTGTTCTCGTCTGGCTAACGGCGAGTACTTGCACAGGCATAACCAAGTAGCCAGGATTCTTCACCAGCAACTTGCTTTAAAATACAACCTAGTGGATTCTGAGGTACCGTACTACAAGTATGTGCCCGACCCAGTTCTTGAAAATGACCATGTCACGTTGTACTGGGATCGGTCTATCATTACTGACCGGACTATTGTAGCCAATAAGCCGGACATAGTGGTGATAGACCGATTAGCGCGCCGCGCAATGATAGTCGATGTCACCATCCCGCATGACGAGAATCTCGTGAAAGCTGAGAAAGAGAAACAAATAAAATATCTCGACTTAGCACACGAGGTTGTCGACATGTGGAATGTGGACTCAGCTATCATTGTGCCGATTGTCGTGACCGCTAATGGCCTTATAGCCAAAAGCTTCGACGACTATCTGTCGAAGCTATCGTTGCGCGGTTGGATCAAGGGCCTGATACAGAAGGCAGTACTCCTCGATACGGCACGCATTGTGAGGAGGTTCCTGTCTCTGGAGCCCTAACCACCGGTAGCTTGGACCCTGCTCCCGACACCGGCGGAAACTATAGTTTTATATTTTTAAATGTTTTTTTTTTTAATATGATTTTGTTAAAAAATATTTAAAAATGTAATTTTATATGTATAAAAAATAAATAAAGAGATAATAATAATAATACCACTTTAAAGTTTCAGGCTTTCCAATCGTATATCGTTTTTTTTTTAAATAGTTCAGTATTCTTTGAAGAAAACATCTGTAAGTGCACAAGTGCACAGTTATATATTAAGTCGATTTGGTTGCTAACGAGTACGAGTGTAGCTTCTTTTCTTTAACGAGGACACTGTAGACTCTAATGACACCTAGATCATTTTCTATTTCGATCCACTTTTTTTGCTGTATTTTTATTTTACTTATTCGGTACTTTTTAAAGAAGAGCGTTGGCCAGTACCACCAGCCATCCTTTCATCTATGACTAGCTTCTGCCCGCGACTTCGTCCGCGGAAAATTTCTTGTTTTAAAATAAGATTACACTCGATTAGACGATGCGCACGTTCAACGCTAGATTCCTGAGCACGGGCCTGTGATGTTATGGCATTTTGCCTAGCGAGCCGCTGCGAGCGCTCAGCGCTAGTCTCCCTATCCCTTGTCTCAGAGACATGCTGCCTTAAATGAGATAGACGCTGCGCACGTTCAGCGCTAGATTCCCGAGCACGGGCCTGCGATGTTATGACATTTTGCCTACCAAGCCGCCGCGAGCGTTTAGCGCTAGTCTCCCTATCCCTTGTCTCAGAGACATGCTGCCTTAACTCAGATAGACGGTGCGCACGTTCAGTGCTAGTTCCTCGAGCACGGGCCCGCGATGTCCTCACATTTTGGCTAGCGAGGCGCTGTGAGCGCTCGGAGCTAGATTCTCTAGCGCGTGCTTGTGAAATATATTCTCTATTTCTCGAGAGGCGCTGCTCATTTTCAGGAACAGATTCTTCCGTACGGCGTACTCGAGCGGCTCTTGTCTGTGATGTCTGCCGGGACAGTTGAGATTTCCTTTTAGACATGCTCTCAACAAACTACGCACAGACTTGAAAACAATTATGAACAAAAGGAGAGCGACTCGAACACCGTCCGCCTTTACAAAACAAAACAATCGTAATATCGAATAACTCGTATCGATTATTATGATAGAACGAAGTACGAAACTACGAACATACAAAAACGTACAACGAAATTACGATATTTTCGATTATGAGGTATCTATCAACAACAACAACCATACGAACGAAACAACCGAAACCAATAAGCAACTGACAGAAGAACTCCAACTAACGACAACGTGGGCATAATAATTCGAGAGGGTCATCAATCCACAGAAAGTCTTAACACCGCGATTCAGAAAAATTACGTAATTGCAGAACGCCATCTATGGGCAAATAGGTGAAACGTTGGGCACGCCACTATTATGGCGGTAAGTCCCCTCTTTGAGGCGTGGCTGGAAAGGCCTCACAGCGTCCTTACCTTCCGCATGACACAGGTCCTCACCGAACATGGCAAGTTCGGGAGGTTCCTGCACCGAATTAAAGCGGAAGAGACGCCCGAGTGTCGCCACTGTGCGGAACGCCCGGAGGACAAGGTGGAGCACACAGTCGAGGTGTGCCCTGCCTGGGCAGAGCATCGCCGTGCCCTCGTGGGGGCGATCGGTGGCGGACACCTCTCGCGGCGGGCTCTGGTTGAGGCCATGGTCCTAAGCGAGGAGGAATGGCAGGCGGTCGCCTCCTTCTGCGAAGCAGTAATGCTAGCAAAGGCGGAGGCAGACCGCATCAGGCAACGGCGCCCCCGCCGCCGCCGCCGGGATTCCGATCCCGATTTCCGGCCACCGTAGACGCGAGCTCGCGGACGGCGAGCCATGGGTAGCTTGCTGTCCGATCGTCCGGTAATGGACCGAGCCCAAGACGTCGACGGCGCGCACTGTTCCCGCGCGCCTCAAGAAGTTGTCAGCAACAGCAGAGGCCCAGCTGGGTCGAAGCCTACCGGGTCCAGGATTATCCGAAAGGGAACTCGTGCCCTGGTTTGAAGGCTAGAAGGAACGGGGTGGGTTTTTAGTCAGTAAGAGTCTGACACTATCTCCCGCTCCACCCAAGGGCGGGGGTTGTCATAAGATGATTTTTGCCCACCATAAAAAAAAAATACGTAAAACGTCTGCACAATGAAAGTTACGCTAGGGGCATTTTGCGTTTTAGTAATTTTATATTATCTTCGAAACTGTATGACCAATTGCTATGCTGTAAATGGCAAATCTTGTCTGTATAATGTTCTTGTGATACTGAAATAATTTATTGTCATAAAAATTAATATTTTGTTGCTCAAATAATCAACCAAACGTAAGTATGCCGAAAAAAAATATTTTTAATGCAATAAAAGAAGTATAAAAGATAAAAAATAAAAGATAGAGATATGGTACCGCGGACTTTTTTGTAGAAATAATTAAGACAAACCAGGTAGCCATACATTATTTTTAATTTTAAGCAACTGTTTAGGCAGCGCACGCAAATAATTCTATTTTATGAGGTATTTTTTTCCGACTTGCTAGACAAAAGTTGTGATAGCTCGGTTAATATACATGCTATAGAAACAATTTATAGCCTATAGCATTCAGGAATAATGTAGCTTTCTGCCAGTAAAAAAAAATTTAGAATTGGATTATTAGTTCCAGAGATTACCCCCTACATACAAACTTACAAACTTACAAACTTACAAACTTACAAACTTACAAATTTTACCTCTTTATAATATTAGTATAGATATAATAAATCTGTAGAAATTTTTAGTTGTGCGCATCACGTAAAATGTACGAAATTGATGCAGATAACTTTTATACATTAAAATTATGTGTAACTTGGTATATTATGTAGGCTTTGTTTCATCGCAATGGGTTGACTATATCAAAAGATTACAAGATTGATAGACTGTTAGGTGATACGAAGTTCGCCGGGTCAGATAGTACGATTTAATATTGTAATTTGAGATTATTTATTTTCTTAAAACTTCTCCAGACAGTCAGACTTACTTTCACATTCATAATATTAATATCTCAACCTATGGATTTTACCGTCCGGTAACTGTCCGGACCGAGCCCAAGACATCGACGGCGCGCACTATTCCCGCGCGCCTTATGTAGTTGTCAGCAACAGGGTCCCAACTGGGTCGAAGCCTACTGGGGCCAGGATTATCCGAAAGGAAGCTCGAGCCCTGGTATAAAGTAGCTAGAAGAAACGGGGTGGGTCTTTAATCAGTAAGAGTCTGACACTATCTCCCGCTCCACCCAAGAGTGGGGGTTGTCATTGGATGATTTTTGCCCACCGTATAAAAAAAAACCTATGGATTTGAATTTGAAGATCATAGGTAGAATAATTGATATTGTTGTTGAACTAAATATCATAAACTATCTACTATTATTCATGGAGCGATAATGGGGGATTTGATTAGACGCTTTGTTCCGGTGATAGCGCCTAGGTAAGTACCTAAGTACATTTCATGTATTATATACAACATGTAATACCTGTAATTCCTGCCTTTGACTGGCCTGTTGGTCTAGTGGTTAGTGGCCCTGACTGCTATGTCGGAAGTCGTGGCTTTGATTCCCACCCAGGACAAATGTTTGTCTGAGTGCATGATCATTTGTTCCGTGTCTGGGTGTAATTTATCTATAATATGTATGTATTTAGATATATATAAGTATGTTTATCAGTTGTCTAGTACTCGATAGTTGTGAATTATTAGATATTATAATAAACGCACATAGAGAATGAGATGGATGTGTGGTGTGACGAGAATGGATAAAATGAGAAATGAGTATATTAGGGGAAGTTTGAAAGTGGCGCCAGTGACTAAAAAGTTGAAAGGGAATAGAATAGAATAGAATAGAATAGAATAGAATAAACTTTATTGTACACCAAAAAGTAACACAGCTTATACATAAAATTAAATTTATGGGTACAATGGCGGTCTTATCGCTGAAAGCGATATCTTCCAGACAACCTTAGGATGGACAAGAACTTAAAATAATACAAGGGGTAGTCTGTGGTGTACTGCTAACAAATGAACTCCATATAAAACACAATATATAACTATAAATATATATATATATATATATATATATATATATATATATATATATATAATGTATCATAAAATAATAAAATAAAATAATATGTTACACAATTTCAATAAAATAGGGAAGAATAAAAGAGTAAAGTAGAGTTGGTGGAAGAAATTAAATTACTAAGAATTGAGATAAGTAATGTTAGAAAGAAAGGAAATGGTCTTTAACTAAATTTTTAAAAGAAACTAGTGACTGGGCTTGCCTAATAGGTAATGGCAATGCATTCCACAGGCGCACCGCCTGGATCGCAAACGACTTGTCGCAAAATTTTGTTGAATGCGAAGGCATTAAAAGGGTCAAATTCTCCGATGATCTCAAGTGTCTAGAATGTGTGTCATGAATGAACTTGAAACGTTCTTTGAGATAAGAGGGGGTTGTAGGAATAAACAGGACACTGTAAAGCAATGATAAAATATGAGCATTCCGGCGAAGGCAGATTTGCAGCCACTTGAGCTTAATACGAAATTCAGAAATATGATCATATTTGCGCAATCCAACTATGAATCTAATACAGAAGTTTTGAAGTCGCTCAAGCTTATTTAGCTGCACTTCGGTTAGATCCAGATAACTGACATCGGCATAATCAAGGATTGGGAGAAGGAGGGATTGGGCGAGCGCAGTTTTTGGGAATTTTTAGGGAATCGTTTGGCTTGGTACTTATGGATATGTGAAAAGGAGAGATGAAACGCATATTGCTAAAAAGTTATGAGTTTAAATGTGGAGAGGGAGGCCAAAGAAAAGATGGATGGATTGTGTGAGAAGTGATATGAAAGAGAAATGAGTTGATGATAGCGTGACGAGTGACAGGAGAGAAAAAATCGTGTTGCACCGACCCCAAATAAAACGGGATAAGGGAAAGAAGAAGAAGATAATAAACGCACATCCTGAAAGTACATTAAGAATCGGCTACTGATCGATTTAGGTAATTTTTGTATCCTATAATAATCACAAATTGTTTAAGATAATAAATGCTTATTTTGATTATAGGTAATTCTTGATAAATCTTCATTGCGTCACAAGCATTAAAAATACACTACCTTAGTGCAATTAAGTAATAGTTCATTGTTTATATTGTGATTGTAACTTCATTGTCTAATTGGGGTACCTATACAACTTGTAACTTTAAATGCGCAAAACCTCAGACATCCCATGTGATTTTTTATTAAATTGATCTAAATATGAGAGAAAAATAATATTAATAAAAAAAAAGTTTTAGGAGCAGTTTTAGGTTGTTTAAATTTCATATCTGCATTGAAATCTCCCTCTTTTTTGCCTAGCCTTGTCCCTTTATTTGGGGTCGGCTCTCCTCGTACCGCGGCATTGAAATCATGGTCATGATTTCAATGGCTGGTGGCTCATATCTGCATTGAAATAAGAACTTTTATTATCTCGTGTATGAGAAAATTTGATTGGATTACAACTCTTTGTGTTTGTTTACCTATCTATTTCAGCGGGTTTTCGCACGTGGCTTGACCTCTTCATAAATATTAAAGTTTTAATTTTTTTTTTTTTGAAATATGTAACTTATATTAAAAAGTGGTTTAATTGATTCTGCTCGTCATTCTGATCAAACTAATATCAGGTTTTGCGCATTTAATGTTACACCTTATATGATGAGATGATAGAGGGTGCATGATTTCAGTCATGTGACCGAAATATATGAATACATAAGTGACAGCTTTCGCAGTTCTAACAAAGGTAGGTAGGTAGCCAGGTACATCACTTAAATCAAAAACTTTTCATTACTTGCTTAACCCAGAGGACCTAATGGAAGTTTTTTAGCACACTTGATCACGGCAACAAAAACTTTCGCTAATGACCGTTATTGTCACCACGCGCTTATATAGTTTTAGTATAAATGGGCGCTTACGCGATAGAAATACGTTTAAAAAAAAATCGCCTTTTGGCTAGTGCAAATTTTTTAAACATTAAGACAGCCTGAAAGGGAGTTAGTGATAGTTTGATGAGTGACAGGACAGAATGGAACAAAAAAACGTGTTGCGCCGACCCCAAGTAATATGGGTTAAGGGCAGGAAGATGATGATAAGGCAGGCTGTAACAACACGGAAAACTTAAGCATACCTGTATAGGGGTGGAGGGAGAGGGCGAACAGGCCGAACAATTAAACAATTTCAAAATTTTCATCACAGCTATGAAGGTCAACGAAATCATTATAGTTTTTAAACACCATATACTAGTGACACTAAAAATAACGTAGCGAAAGCAAGTGAGTTTTAATTGGATACCCCTCTCGCATACCTTTTACAATAACGACAATTAACAGTTGACGCTGTGTGCATTAAGGTAAACGGCCCAGTAACCGTGAAGTTCTGAACTTCCCTGACTTTGCATACGCGCTAGGATAAAACTAGTAGACTTATAAAAATAAATTTTATATGACTAGTTAGATAATTTAATATACTTTAAGTATATTGTACTTCTATTAAATTAGTATAAATGTTAACTATCAATAAAACAAACAAAATACAAAAAGGGCTAATTGTACCAGTACTCGGTAAAGTTGTACTAGTTACCGTTAAATTGTCCCGGAATCCGGTAATTTGAACAGCGAATTTGAACTCTATTGCTTTACGTTAAAGTTTACAAAAATAAAATATTTTCAAATATAAAGGAGTAGTGAAAATAATTAGGGTCTGTAATTAATAAGTAACTATGTTATACAAATTATAAGCTAACACTGGTAATATTTTAGATTTATTTTAAGAAACCTTTGGTAACAAAAATATCATTACCTCAAATTACATCTTTAAACAAAAAGGAAAAACAACCATAAGTTTTTATTTTAGCTTCAATATTAAACTCAATTAATCAGTCATATAATAAGTAATAAAATAGTCTTGCACTTCTTTAAACCACTCTCTTAAACTGCTTTCCTGAACTAAAGCACGGGTTTGCGTCAGATTTTGGGCCACTCGCTGGCCTACTTCAGGGTGCCGCTTTTTGGAGGCTTCGAACCATCCATCGACGACCTGGTCTGCCATTTTTAAAAGGGTTTTCTCGCTTCAATTTTTTAATATGTAAACTTACGCTATCCAACAACTGCGCCATAGCTACTGGAAATCCACTATCTGGCAAAAAAATAACCATCCTCTTAAATGATCTTTTATCTTTTGACAAAACTGTAGCAGGTCCTTTGGAACATCCAATAGAATAGCGGCCGCGTATTTTGTCGACCAACATTGACCGTGGAATATTGTACTGCCTGACTGCAGCTGAAATTGAGGCACCTTTTCTAACTGCCTCCATGGCCTTTAATATGGTCTTCTTTTTGTCAGTCATGGATGGCTAGCTGAATCAAAACTGATACGTTATTTGCTAATTTCTGATTTCGAATCAATAAGTATAAAAAAGTAAAAATACAAACTTTCAAAACATATTTAGTAAAAATTTTGAGGTATTTTAATTATTTAAAAACAAACAGCTTTTTCTCCCTTTTCTCAATTTCAGCTGATGCCAACCAGTAACTATAGCGCATATGTTGCATAGTGTTAAAAATTTGAGCAAAAATCCATTTATAAATGTAAGACCAGGTTGTCACAGATTTGAAGTAGGTAATCATAAAGCAACGCCCAGAAGTAGGCCAAAGATTAGCCCAAAATTAAACAAAATTTTCAGGAAAGCAGGAGTTCTTTATTATGGCACAACTCAAGAAAGCAAGCAGCTCGAAGCTTTTTACAACACCAGAAGTCCAACTTGGAAAGGTATAGATCCCTTGAAAAATTATTCAAGGTTTAGAGGCAGATAAATATGCAAAATAATTCAGCTTTAGACAAATTCAATTGTAGCCTTATGACTTTGAGACAATTTTTAATACCTATCAAAGTTTTTTTTATAACCTGGATAACTTTATAGGTCTGCTTTACGTCTTGCACCCAAATCTGAACTCACGTGAGTTCAGTGACTTAATGAATAAAAATTAAAGCCGTGCAAGAAACATGGGAAGTACACGCGTATGAAAATGTCAACGGGAGTTCCAACTAATGAGGCATATTTATCTAATTAATTTAGTCGAAGAAGACAAAACTTGTACTGAAAATGACACACAAAAGGCACCAGGTCAAGTGTCACCGTCGCTGCCAAAGCGACCGGCGACCATACTGAACGCCTGCCAGAGGGTCATGGCGATACGGATGGTGCGGGGTTACCGCACGATCTCCCGCGAAGCGGCGAGCCTTCTGGCTGGCCTACCACCGTGGGATCTGGAGTCCTTGCACACATGCACGACATGCGCGTGGAGATGCAACGCCGGGGTGCAAGTCAACTGCCGCAACATGTCAAGGCGGACAGAGCTCCGGCGGGATCTCATGGTGAAATGGCGTCAACGACTATCGCAACCCAGTGCTGGGCACGCCACGATTATGGCGGTAAGTCCCCTCTTTGAGGCGTGGCTGGAAAGACCTCACGGCGTCCTTACCTACCGCATGACGCAGGTACTCACCGGACATAGTACGTTCGGGAGGTACCTGTTTCAGATTAACCCTTCAGATACCGTCAATTAGAAACACAATAGTAAGACAATAGATGCGCGGCCACCGGGTGTCGCTTGGGGATTCATGAATTAAGTCGGAAGAGACGCCCGGGTGTCGCCACTGTGCGCAACGGCCTGGGCGGAGCATCGCCGTGCCCTCGTGGGGGCGATCGACAGCGGAGACCTCTCGCGCCAGGCCCTGGTCGAGGCCATGGTCCGGAGCGAGGAGAAATGGCAGGCAGTCGCCTCCTTCTGCGAAGCAGTAATGCTAGTAAAGGAGGAGGCCGACCGCATCAGGCTACGGCAACCTCGCTGCCGCCGCCGGGATTCCGATCCCGATTTCCGGCCACCGTAGACTATCTTAGACCATGGCTCGCCGTCCGCGAGCCATGGGTAGCTCGCTGTCCGATCGTCCGGTAATGGACCGAGCCCAAGACGTCGACGGCGCACTGTTCCCGCGCGCCTCAAGGAGTTGTCAGCAGCAGGAGGTGCCCAGCTGGGTCGAAGCCTACTGGGGACAGGGTTGTCCGAAAGGGAGCTCGTGCCCCGGTATGAAGGCTAGAAGGAGCGGGGTGGGGTTTTTAGTCAGTAAGAGTCTGACACTATCTCCCGCTCCTCCCAAGGGCGGGTTTTGTCATAAGATGATTTTCCATCGGAAAAAAAGGTCAAGTGTCACCATTTGTCAAGACGCTAACTGCAAAGCATAATAAAATTATACCTACTATTTAAGTAAATGAAATCGCCAAGAGCTTTTTCGCCCTTGCCTCAATTTCAGCTACTATCAAGCAGTACGGTAAACCATGGTGAACGTTGCCTGACCGAATACGCGGTGGTTACAAGGAAACTAACAAACAGACAAACCTACAAACATACAGGCGAAGCTAATAAAAGCGTGTTAAAAACTGGTTTTAGAGCAGAGCTGTAACGAAAACTGTACAAAAATTGGGAAATCATACAGAAAAACGCAAAAGCAACTAAATGTACGTGGTAACAAAACAAACAAGATGCCTAATAACTACATTCTATTGAGTCAACGGAAAATCATACTTAACTCAAAGCAATAAGAACCGTGACGGATTTAAATGCAGCTGTTAATGCATGTCCCAGTATCCGGCAGAAAATATTTAATATAAACTACAGTTTCAAAGGAAAATGAGACCTATTTCAAAGCAATAAGGATACAATAACGGGTTTCGGTGCAACGTATGTTACTGTGTTGATAGTGTACCAGTATCCGGTAAAAAACATACGAATTTACCGGGTACTAGGTCAAGTAGGGGTTTGTGAGTACCAATAGAAGTAACATGCAAAAATATTTACTTTTCGATGCGATTTACCTTAATTTATTGGTTAAATCGTTAAATAATACACACAATTTTGTATAAAAATTAACACTCTTACTTTAATTTTATCCGTCGAAGTATGGCTAAATGATCTCTGCGACGGGGTGGTCTCGTAGTTCACTGACAGAACTTTGAACTTACAGATAATTTCATTATAACGTATTTTTAAGTTTGCACAGTTTTGACGCCATTAAACTTTTTGATGAGTGTTGCCATTAAAATTGTATAAAATGGTACCAAGAATAAATTGCCATTTGCAAACTTTAATTTAATTTTGGGAGAAAGCCGCAAAAAATAAAAAACTGACTAGTTAACGGGTACTGGGACACTAACGGGAATACGTACTTCTACCTTACCATGACCATTTCAGCCGAAAGAAATCCACAATTGGGTCATAATTCTCTCAAGCGAATTCGCATCGTCTAAAGCTTTACTTTATGTAACCGGCGGACACCCGCTCTATTCTAGACTGTCGGTTCCCTTTGTGGGAAGCCTTCCAACAAACTCCAGCTCATTTCAATTTGCATTTATATTTTAGATCACCCCGCGCCCACCACACTGATGTGGACTTAGATAAGAAGCGGACGGTGAATTTCCCGGAGAGCCTGATGTCTCTACCGCAGCGCTTGGAGAACATCATCGCGGAGCAGCAGCGGCGGCTGGACCGCGCCGTCATCGACACGGCGGGACGCACCAGCCCACCGCGCGCCTCACAGTCCCTCCCTCAACTAGCTACCGCTTCCAGCCAACCAGAGGGACGAGGGTATGTAGAGACAATACATACTTGAAAAATCATATCGAGATAAATAAAATCTATAAATTGTCCACCAGAGGTGCGCTAAAGTCTGACACCCCTAGCTCTCGCTCCACCCAGTCTGTGAGGAGTTATTTGATAACTTTCCACAGAAAAAAAGGGTATCTACAGCAAGAATACCTTCTAAAGCCTCGAATCTTTAAAGTAATCTTATCTCATCGTCAAATGAAATTAGGATTAATATTAAACCATCTGAGGTTCGCCGACTTCAAGATATTACACATTTTATTTTTAAACGATTTATATTCCTGTGTGACGATGATATGAAGCTTTACTTAGAATAAAAACTTCAGATAATAAAGGAATAGAGCAAAATCTTCCTAAGAATATATTAAGGATGAGGCCAAACGAGCGTAATTTTGTGAGTCATGAGTCGTAGAATTACGGTCGCGTAATTTCTACTGCATGCATTTCTACTGCGGCAGACAACTCATTTTCCGTCGCCGTGTGAATGAAAAAGGACTTTTGTATGAAGCCGAATACAGCAGAATTTACGCGACCGAAATTTCTGCGACTCACGACTCACAAAAATACGCTCGTTTGGCCTCACCCTAACAGCTATATAAAGAAATACCTCTCAGGCATATCTGCCTCATTCTTTACTAAAAAGTTAACAAAAGCCCTTATTTTGAATCAATTATAACTATCACAATCGTTATCATTTCAGTCCCAATGAGTCTTCTGTCTCGCTTCGAGACCTCTTTGGTAAGAATATTTTCTTGTAATAACGGTCACATCTGCTGGATCATCTTTCTCAATATTCAATTGACTTTTTCATAATGAAGTGCAGGCTATTGCTTCTCTTCAACTTTCCAACAAGATATTCACCGCATTTGGATGCTCATTCCTGATTAACTGCTACTGCGTCATATCTTCCAATGTATTTCTGTTTGTTTGTTTCCTGACATCATTTTCCAATTAAATTGCATCTTTGAACATTCGGTGTCGGGTCATCGATTTGTGCTACTGATAGGTGAGTTTGTAGGATAGGAGTATAAAGGCTTGCGTCTATATTTCCACATCGGATTGATCGTTAAATGGATTAAATTTCGGCAATATGTCCATTATATCTTTAACTTTCTCTTGTGTTCCGTTTATCGTATTAATTTTAAGATCTTATTGTATTTCTATCATCAGATCAAACACTGTCTAATTACAATTTACATATTAGGGTATTTTAGGATTAGCTAATGTAAGATGGTATGTGTTATCCAGAAGACGAGGAACCACGGCCGAGCTCCAGGGGCAGCTTCCCTGGGCGTATATACCGGCGTCCTCGCACCGCATGCGGGACCAACTACCTCCGGACGAAGACCTCCCGCCTGTCCCCCTACCGGACTACACCGCCCTCCAGTCCGTTAGAAAAGCATGTAATTATTCAACTATTTAATACTAGCTTTTGCCCGCGCGGCTTCACTCCCGCTCTTCCCTACTCCACCCTACTATACCCAACTCTACCCTACCCTACTCTACACTACTCTCCCCTACTCTACACTACTCTACCCTACTCTACCCTACTCTACCCTACTCTACTCTACCCTACTCTACTCTACCCTACACTACCCTAATTTTATTTTTTTCCATAAGAACCTTATCCTCACAATAACAATCACAACAAAAAAAAACAGCCAAATCGGTCAAGCCGTTTTCATGCCATGTCGTGACAACGGAAAACGGATTTAATTTTTATATATATACTAGCTTTTGCTCGCGCGGCTTCGCTCCCGCTCTTCCCTACTCCACCCTACTATACCCAACTCTACTCTACTCTACCCTACTCTGCCCTACTCTACCCTACTCTGCCCTACTCTACCCTACTCTACCCTACTTTACCCTACTCTACCCTACTCTGCCCTACTCTACCCTACTCTGCCCTACTCTACCCTACTCTACCCTACTCTACCCTACTCTACCCTACTCTACCCTACTCTTCCCTACTCTACCCTACTCTCTATATATATAGATAGAAGATAGATATAGATATAGATTATCATCATTGTCCCGTTTATCCGAATTTATTTGGATTCCACGCAGCTTGTGTCCATCCTTCATACTTTTTACAAGCTTATATTTAGTTTCACTTGTCCCATTTTTTGTAATAGTCTGTTAACAATCTTGCAAATTACATTTGATCCACTTCCGGGTACCGATTAAGCTGAAAATTGCATGCATGTGTAAAACAGATGACAATACAAAATTATAATGACATGGAGCTGATGTGATGATGGAACCGGAAGGTGGCCGTAGGAACTCGGTAGTTAAACGACATAACCCTATCAAGTTTGGGCTCGTATGATTCGTCTTGACGAGTATTAATTATACAGGTATACTGGCACTATAAAATCTTGCAATGAAAATTTGTTTTTCATTAAAAACTTGTTTATTTTATCTTTTCTATTAGTGGTGAGTTTATCTAGTAATAACCCTTTGTCTAGCTCATTTTCTAAACACATACCTATAGTCCTCCTCCACACGCGGCTGCGTTCATGATTACAATTACAAATGTTGTGCAATTTTATCATAAGTGGGCGATTCGAGGTGCGTTCTTGCTCGGGCTTCCCCTGGGTTATGTTCACCGCTGACGACGATATGATAAACCTAGTACTACTAGTACCTACTCGTAGTTTAATGTTCATGTTCCACACGAGTTTGCACTTGAGAAACCTTTCACACTTAACGCCCGAGGTAGATACGATAAAAGCTGAAAAATTAACGCGAATGTATTCTTCTAATCATACGATTTGTTTTACATAACATAGTTTGGTTAGTAATTCCACATTTCATGGGTTGTGCGAAAGTGAATAACGCGGGCTTGGGGCGAAGGAAAAGGAGTGTGTTTTAGGCGCTGCGCAAACGAAGACACTTTTTGAGTCAGTTACCAACACCGAACACTTTTTGATTATCATGAGTATGTGTGTTAGAAGCAACTGGGACACAAAAAAATACGTGTATACGGAGAAAATTACATATATATATTACGTAGGTATATAGGGATTTCTATAGAAATCAAATATTCATCGGTAGCTTGTATCTGACACAAGACACAAAAGTGTCCACGTTTGCGCCCTGCCTTAGTCAGTAAAAGTCTGACACGCCTTTCCGCTCCGCCCAAAGGCGGTCATTAGGTGAGTTCCTACCAAAAAAAAGGGTATTCCACATTTAAACAGTACCGATGTGCAAAACATTTTCTAAACATCCATTTATCATTTATTTCAGCCGTCCATCGAGCTGCTTCCAGCTTAAGTTCTCTAACACAAAAGAAAGACTATGTGACGTCATCGCGATCAGTGCGTTGTGAGTATTACACATACAAGAAGACTTAACCATCAGTAAATCCCCATCTTTTGGCAAGTAAGCCCCATCAAACCTTTTGCTATCTTTCATTATACAGGGTTATTTGTAAAACACTAACAACCTTGCAGGACTGAATTACTAACATCATAAACAACAACTTTTGTTCTATGACTTTTTATAAAACATAATACATTTACCAAAAACAATCCTTCAATATTTCCTTGTTCTATTCGGCGAGGGTGCTTGACGCAACGCTAGCGCATCAAGCACCCTCGCCGACCAACCCTCTCCACTCCGCTATTGTACTATCGCTTGCATCGCATAGGCTTTGTAATATTTAGAACATTACTTTAATTATTTTTATTTTTGTATGAAAGTTTGATGAACTAAAATATGATAAATTTTTAAAAGTCATAGTACATAGGTTGTTGTTTATGAAGTTAGTAACATAGTCCTGAGAGGTTGCCGGTATTTTACAAATAACCCTGTATACCTACTGGTTGAGATTGAACTCATTTACGTTCATATACGAGGCAAAATGAATGTATTTCTTGAACAAATTGTTCTATACGAGTATCACACTACTCAGCCACTGAGCACGTCGTATACAAAGTAGTTAGTTGCACTTGCACCGCATAAGAAACAGAATTTGCTCGACTTTTGATTACCAAATATTGACCTAGCCAAACTTTTCTAATCGAATCTTCTTTCTCATTCGCATAGTAAAAAAGTTATTAATATCGTGCGTATTTTTTTTGCTCCTAGAAATATAGTATCGAGTTCAATTTCAGCCGGTATTATATCTACTAGTTCATATACTTAGTTATACAGATATATCTATGAAATATATGCGATAACTCCGACTGTAGATATGTATAAGTACACCAACGTGTCATCAAGGCGATCAACACAACAATGACACTCGAGCGTTTGTTGTTATTTATTTATAATTTATTGTAATCTTTATTGTACACCACATAAACAAAAAATACTGTACAAACATTATTAAAAATAAGTGTATAATGGCCAAACCCGAAACAGGTACCTCCCGAAACACCCATGTCCGGTGAGGACCTAGTTGCGTCTAGTGGGTGCCTCTATAGCTACTCCTCATAAAGAGGACATACCACCGCGATGTTTGCATGCCCATCGCTGTGCTGCAACAGTCTCTATCTCCATACCACTATGAGATCCTGGCGGAGTTCTCCGACAGCTTAACATAAACTCGTCATTTTTCACTGCTGGGATATAGTCATCAAATCAACTGTTAAGTTATATTAAAAAAGTACTTACGTTCGGTTGTTTTTAATATCGTGCGGATTTCATCACGCATGCGGGATTGCTCCGCCCGCGTAACCTTGACGTCCATTTCATACAATATACATATACGTGGAATAGACACGCGGGATGCATTTATTTGCATTTTGTAATTTTAGCAAGCGGATGAAATCGCACGATATTAAAAACACCCTTCAGGTAGCATATGATCGTCTGATTCATTTTGTTCGTAAGTTTGAGGTAAGTAAGTAGATATTGTTTAGAAGAAGTTTAATCTAACTCTAAATCGATTACTAAGCCCAGGAGCCCCTCCTGCGTACGTCTTCTGTCTTCCATGAGGTCTCAGTTCGTAACCAAACGCAATAATTGCAATGAAAATAATGTTAAACACGACTTCTTTTTTTTCAGCAGCGTTAAATCAAAACGACGTTCTGTACTAAAGAGTTGTCTACAGAAGATTTCAAAATGAACTTTTTATTATAGAACTGTTGAAACAATCTCAGATTTACCGTGGATTATGAATTAAGCAGCGTATTCACTTCACCTAAATATAAAAATGAGTTGTTTGTACGATTTGAGTGTTCGTTACGGATAGTCGATATTTTAATGTTTACTGTTATTTCAATTATACATTTTTGTTCAGTTTACAATTCATGTTATTATGTATACTGCTCTCTCGATTACCGGAGCAGTATAGGCGTCAGTTACCTTCCCGCATTTTAAGATAGGCAGAGTTTTCTTTATTTTGACTTGATTTCGTTGTATCTAATGTATAAAATAAATAGATACATTACATTATCTGGTGCACAAAATCCTAGTTGAACTTGCTGCCTTTATATTTCTTTTTGTAAATACCATTAGACATAAGTTATTTCTTAGCTTTAGTTAGATTAAAGAGGTGAATGCAATTTTATTTAAAATAAGATTTGAATATGTGTAGGTTAGTATTATTTCAAGTTACGAGTATATTGATGAAAATGTGAAAAGAAATGGAATTACGCTTGTAATAAGATATTCTTAGGTAATAACTGATCTTGAGCTCAGTGCAATATCAGTTTATTATATTATGCACGGTTATCTAGAAGAACTTTCTAATCTCAACGTATTTTGAGATGAGAATAAGCTGCAGCTAGTATATATATATTGGCAAATGATTATTTGTATAGGTACGGTCAACCGAACGTTGTATCGTACGATTAGTACAAAAAATATTCTAGATTTTTACAGAAATAAACGTGCTTTCAAAGTCTGATTTTTTCCATGGCCCTATGGACGTGCGGTTGACTATATCCTAAATGAAATATATCGTTTAGTTACGCGCATACAACGTAGTTTATAAATTTTATAATTATAATAAATAATAAGATAAAATCCTTTTTTTTGTTTTTGTTGCAAATCTCACCTTACTTACCTTATCTTTTGTTACAATCCGTGGGCCGTTCTATTTCCCTACATGTAGATATATACCTACTGCTAAAAGAAAAGGGTACGGATTAATCATGATTTAAGATATACATCATAATTATTGAAGATTTTAATCTTATTTATCGAACTTTGAGAATTCTATATACATGAAATAGGCGATTTGTGCGACATACAGCAAAGAAATTATGTGAATAGTGATAGTAACTTTAGCGTTATTTAGAAATGGCCGTACGTATTGTTGGAGAAAATAAATTGGATACACTTGCAAAGGTATATTGAGTACGACCCTTGCGAGGCTGACGCCAGGATACTCGTCCGAGGGCAGTGCATCGAGGACTGATTGCACAATTATTAGCAACGTCATAATTGCAGCTTGAAAAAACGAATAGCATTAGGTACCTAGGTATTCAACTAGATGCATCATTATCCTGGTATGCTCAACTTGATCTCCTAGCAGCACGAACTCGCAAAATGATTTGGATTTTTAAAAAGCTCAGAAACATATTGAAACCAGCTTTGCTTAAAATAATTTATTTTGCTCTGGTTCAATCAGTAATTGATTATTGTATACCAGTTTGGGGTGGAGCATGCAAAACTAAACTTACAGTCGTTGAACGTGCACAAAGATCATTGCTTAAGGTAATGCTAAGAAAACCCTTTCGTTATCCTACAGCAAATCTTTACAAAGAATGCAATGTCTTAACAGTTCGACAAATATTCGTTCTGCGTACAACACTTCGAAAACATAAAGATCTTAAATATAACCCGTCGACCACGTATTCTGCTCGCAGAAGAAACAGGGTATGCGAATCGGTTTCACATCGCACTGCTTTCTTTAGACGACAATCATGTTTCCTCGCACCCTACAGAGTGCAGACGCACCTACACACACACACAACCCTCACGCACTCTCACACCATCACACATTCACTCACGGTAGTTTTATTATTTCTTGTTCTTTTATTTTTATATTTGTTTCATCCTACCAGTACTTTTGATACCTACATTTATTGTAACGGAATGTATTAATTCGCGGGTGAGTGTCCTGGAGACCTGAAATACAGGGTTTCCCTAGTTTAGGCTCCAGTCCACCCCTATATTGAACTATATGCAAAAATGTAATAATTTGTGGTGGAAAATAAACAAATTTATTATTTATTATTATTATTATTATTAGCTTAAACATGAGCACTTGCATTTTCAGGGGTCAAAGTATCTGACACTGAGTACCAGGTGAACAGGTAGACTCCGAAGCGCCATGCCCAGTACAGCAATAGTAGTATCATAACATTTCAGGGATCAGGGACGATGGTAGGCCGGAAATAATGGAGCGCGGAAAATACGGCTTCGCAAACTATAGTTATTTTTGAGATTACTGTTTATATTCACACAGCGCCGCTCATCGTTTCAGAAGAATATGCATGTAGCCGAGTAGCTACACGACGTCGTTGTAAAACATTATCGGTATTCAAAAATTAAAAAATAAGTGCTCTGCGTGTTTCATTTGGAAATGACATTATTGATTATGGCAAGAGCAGTGACAGAAGCACAATAAATCAAGCTGCCATGCTCAATATATCCTACGGATAGACTAGATAGACTACGAAGCAATATCACACTTCCTAAAGTGTTCTTTATTCTCATGAACATTAAGTTCATGTGTGTTATTAACACGCAAAAAGGAAAAATGGCTCCGAGCAAGACAACGATAAAAATCCTCTCTGTCTCTTTCTCACCTACTATCAGAAAAAAAATAAGAAACAGATGGTAGTCTTAGAGGATTTGGCAATTTAGAGGGCGATGACATCACGTGACAGCGATGACGCTGCAGCTGTCAAGAAATGGCGGGAAGACGCTAGGAGAGCTCGGATGCAACGCGGTCGTGATTTAGGCAACATAATTTTGAATTATATCGTTGTTACAGTTTTTGATCGTTTGTCATTTTAAATTAATAAATCAGTTGTAGGTTGTTCCGAGTTTTCTTTGTTAAAAGTCAAATACCTACACTTCTGGTTCATAAGAGTAGTTTTTATATTGTTCAAGTAACCGTCAAATAGTCCATGTCAAAGATTTTATATATCTGTCCATGTACATTTTGATAGGTTTACAACAAAATTTTCTAAAATTGCATCACCCACGATGCAAGTTTAGAAAATTTTGTTGTCTACTGTTCAAGATTTATATTATTAAAAGCAAAGCTTTTATACCTATTACTAAATATCTGAGGACGCCCAATATTTCCCACCAAAAACATTTCTCCTATATAAACGTCGATCTTTTTGAGCCGACTGGCACTTTCTAAAGGTTTTTCTGTCTTCAATTTTTTTATATCTGTCTTCAACTGTCGTTCTGGCTTATCTTCATTAATAACTCTTCGGCCTTCTTCAAGTGATCTTCCTCTAGGGGAAAGGTACTGTCGCCTGTTTTCGTTTCTGTTGGATAATTGGTTTAATTTTCGTGTGTCTTTCTTCTAGGGTTTACTTTGAGGTTACCAGGACTCGTCCCTCAAACGCGTGGCGGTGGTGGTTGCTTCATGATGAGCCTTCAATAAGTAGTAGCAAGTGAAGGAAACCACTCTGGCTGTAGGGCGTAGTAGTCGCTCCCAGCTTGAGAACCTATCTGGATCAAGATGGACGTCTTCTGCAGCCTTTATCACCATCACCTTTTGCTTTTTTTTTCTCTTCTGGCATGATACCTTCTGGTTTGAAGTCGTGAAACGGCCACTCTTCTTCTGGTTGACGTAGAAATAAAACCTTTGAACCATCTGGCATTGTGATTTTATTCGATTGGGGTACCCTTCGTAGCGTCGTCTGCTGGGTTTTCTTTTGTTGACTCCCAGCTCCAGTTTGGTTCTGGCTTGGACTTCGCTTCGATTTCTGCCAGTCGATTGGCCACACAAGTTTTGAACTTCCTTAGTTCCGCCTTTATCCACTGCAGTACTGTGCTAGAGTTGGTTCCGTAGATATATAGGATATTTCAATCTCCGACTCTCCTTTGACCGTGGCAGCTAGTCTGCAGCCAAGCAATGCCGCTTGTAGCTCTAACCTCAGAATTGAAACTGGTTTCGTTGACGTCACTCTCGCTTTGCCGGCGATCATGGAGATATTGACCTTTCCTCCGGGCTCGACTGTCCTCCAGTAGACTACTGCTGCGTAGGCTTCTTCACTTGCGTCGGCAAACATCTGTAGCTGTCCCTTTCTGCTACGAGGTGAGATGCACCTTGGAATCTTTAATCTTGCTAACGCTGATACTTCTTTTAAGGTGGTGCATCACGACTCACATTTTCACTGTTTTTTATACAACCGCTCATAACTAATTATGACGTTATTACACACTTTTCATTAGATATTTTGGAAACACAGTATCTTGTGGATATTATCTAGGTTTCTAAAGAAACCAATTTCTAAATTTGTGTAAAACTAATCCAGTAAAAACCTCTGAAAATTTCCTATTTTGTATGAACTTTGACACTTCATAATTTGCCTAAAAATTAAAAAAGTCAAAAAAGTAATCCTCTAGAGACCTTGCAAATTTTATTAAGATTCTAAATGATGACAACTTTTTTCAAAAACTTTTAAGGGTTTAAAAAAAACAGCTAGTTCCTGGAGCAAGTTTTGTGAAATTTTCGAGTAAATCTCGGAATTATCGAATACTAACAGAGTTTCCAGGTGTTATCTCTCTTTTTTTGCGTTGCCTTTTCGTCAAACATCGCGTTGAAATGAAGTAACAAGCTTTTAAACTATTTTCGATGTTTACGATAAGCGAGTGGAGAAGGACCCTCTTAAGTAGTTCATCCAGGTTTCTTTTTGTGATTCGTTAATTACATCGTCCTAGTCTATTCGCGTTCGCCAAATGTTTTGAATTAACTTTTGTATCGCACTCCAGATCAACCTATGATTCTGGAGTGCTTGAATCGAAAGCACTTGAAGCATATCTTTGCCTTCTTGATCATATCCCATTTTTCATTTATGTTAGCTTCTTTAAACTTGCATTTTATTGCGAAATGCTCTTCTTCACAGAACGGACAAGATTTCATGTATTTTTCTTGTGACGCTTCTTGTATCGTATGTATGGGTCTTTTTATTGTCTACTTTTGCTCCGAAGACACTTCAGGTAGAGCAAAGTCACATGTCGGCTTCTATTTCTAGGAACGCTTCGACGAGAAGTAGTTCTTGAATTTTTTCATCTCTTCTGCTTCTGTGGTAAGCAAACCAACGAAATTTCATGGATGTTGGCATCTTGTCGACTATAATCCTCAGTTTTTCAGGAGAACTGAGGTACTGTGATTTCTTCAAGGCCTTGATTGTCTCAACGGCGTTCTTTACTTTGCTGACAAATATGCAAATGTCGCTTGGATTCTCGACGATTTTCGACAGTTTTTTCTTTTTTTCTAACTCTGCTAATGCAAGCACTCCAGGTCTTCCAAATCTTGCTTCCAGTCCCTTGATTACTTCGCGTGGCTCGTCAGCGGTGAACAAAAGGCTTTGGACGGCTTCTCTAGCTTTACTTTGATTGCTATTCTAAGTCGCGCTAGATTCTGATTGTTACTGAAAGAAGCGGCCGTGTCTTCATATGATCTCTTGAAAGCTAACCATTCTTCACAGGACCCGTTGAAGTGAGGAAGTTCAAAACGCTTCGATGAAACGTTGTCACGTGACTTCTCGGATAACTTAAGTATTACTGAAGCCAGCTCTTAGATGTCGCTCTTCTTTTCTTATGTCTCGGTTGGATGAACCACTGCTTAACTTCTCGAGTTTGTTCACACAGCTCTTCTCCAGCACCTTCTTCTTCTTCTGACTTTGCGGCAAGAATCTCTAGTTCAGCTTGAGCGACTTTTGATCGTGCTTCTGTCAGTTCTAATTCCCGTAGCGCTACTGTCATTTTTGTTTGTGCTTCTGCTCTCTTCTTATGCGACGTGTGAACAGAATGTGTGTCTAGATCGCAGGTCGTCTTCTTAAGGCGAGGCCGCAGTTCTTTTCTTTCATCGTTCAGACGCGTTTTCACTGCGACAATTCTTTCTTGAATCTGCTGCGATGAATGACTCTCTTCTTAGTGAGCGGGAATTAAAGCGTCGATAGTGCTGGTCAAGAGGATGGTATCAGTCACTTCCCTCGATGTTGATTCCTCTCCGGCAGTGTTCTTGGGATGAAGTACGGGTTGCTGACGTTCGTATACGCTGCTCGGCGGTAATCTTCTTGTAAGTGTCGATCGATCTGAAATCGACGCGTCCGTAGTCATCGCACTCGTAGATTCACTCGGCGTATTCATACTCGATTCGATCCGTCGTACCGGTACCCGTTGTATCCGTGGTTGCGTTGTTTTCACTCATAGTTGTAGCATTCAACTGCAACGATCTTCATCTCGTATTCATATGCATCTTCCCAGTTTTCTTATACCCAATCCGGCTTCCGAAGGACCAATGTTGACGCTCTTATTTTGTGAGAGGAGCGAGCTCGCTGGTGGGATGTCGTCTGGAAAGTGTTCGGTGGTAGCAGGAGGAGAAAATAATAACACTTTTCTTCAGAGTTTTCTTCTATTTATTCCTTCAAGTTTCTTCTTATACTGCTGGATTTAGAATGCCTGACCGTGGAGCAATCGCTACGGTACCCTAGGGGGACACGGCACGCGGAATCGGGGCTTTCCCCCCTGCTCGTAATATCATTGAGCACCCGTAACAACGGCAGCGTCATGAGATAGCCTATTTAGGCATAATGTCTCTGTCTTATGTATAGCGAGAGCATCTCGGCACTATTTAAGCAATAGCACCGTTTCTTTGCGACCCCACGGCGATCAGTCCCCGCTAGGTGGGACCCCCGGTTGCCCGAGAGAGGCCCAGCGAGGAGGGGGCCGATTTTGTTGACGCTTCCCACTGTTTGTGCATGACCCCCGTCTGTCACGCTTCCAGATCGAGCCGGTCAAGCTAAGGGGCCAGACTACCCTTAGTCTGTGTCGTGTGCATGTACGAGTGTGAGCGGTATTGCGTGTGTAACACCGCTCATGTAAGGCAACCGGAGGTACGACCGCGCCTACGTCCAGTGCGTGAGTTCCATGCATGTAGACTCGTGTCGTGACTGTCTGAGATTCGGCGCACGCTATGCCTATATTAACTTAGCACACAGCGCACACCGAGCATATGTATCGTTGTAGAGTCGGTTTGAGTGATTAAGTCGCGTGTAGGTGTATGCGACTCAATCATAGGTCAGTCCGGTGGGGCATGGGCGTCTTTTAATTTGTGGCCAGGCTGAGGTTTCGGCACGCGCGAACATGCTCGACGCCAGGCGGCCACAGAAGTCATCCAGGCTCTCGGTCTTCAGATCCCGCTGTATGACGCTATTCCTCACGAAGGTAGGAGGTAGGAGGGGTGGTGGGAGGCACTGTGAGGTGGGCTGACCCAATGACAATTGCCTGTATTTTACTCACTTTGACCGTAAGCCGCCATTTTTCCAACCACTCGGGGAGAGCGTCGAGTGTGCACTGCATCTTGATGGCCGCGTGTTTCGCATTTAGTGAGGTTGCGATGTACGCGGCGTCGTCGGCATACAGCGCGAGTGTGACGACCTCAGTGGTAGGGGTGTCATCTGTGTACCACACAGGCGAGACACAGCTGCCCTGTGGTACACCCGCGGCCACCGGGTGCGCGCTCGAGAGCGTGCCTTCTACCACCACCCGGAAAGTTCTGTTTTGGAGGAACGAGAAGATTTATTTACTATGAGACCGTGGGCAGCAGTGTGATGGGCCGATGGCTCTTCGGTTTCAGAGTGTTCTTCCCGGTGCACAGCACCCCCGTGTACAAGCGCACCAGGGCCGCAACCGTGCGGTACGGCAAGTGGCGCGGCAATGTGTTAGTGATGCCGTCGGCACCGGGGGCCTTCCTAGGCTTCGTATGCAAGATGGCGCGTCGAACCGCGTACGGCGAGAAGAAAACGCCCTCTTTTTCGTGAGCTATCGGCGATTCGAAGTATTCCCGAAGGTGCCTCTCAACTGTTGCGACATGCTCGTCTTTGCAAGTCGGGTTAGGCTGGAATCGACGCTCCAGGTGCCTGGCAAAGATTTCCGCGCGGTCTGTCGCAGTTTATCTAGGCGCCCCGTCGCTGTTAAGCAGCGGGCACACCGGAGCTGGGGTATTCGACAGCTGCCGCCATAACCTTTGTATGGCCGGCCAGTCGCCCTCTGAAGCGTCAATTGTGTGGACTCCCAGCTCACGGTGTTGAGCGCCTGTAACTCGGCCCTCACCCTCTTCGCGAGACAGTTGACTTCCCTCTTCAGTGTTGGGCATCTCGTTGTTTGCCACCGTCTGCGAAGGCGCCGTTTATCGGCGGTCATCGCTTGAAGCGGGCGGTAGGACCCCCTGCGACTGCGTCGATGTAGTTGATCTTAGTGCGTCCTGCATGCAGACGCTAAGCTCTTCAGCCAGTCCGTCAACGTCTGCGGCGGTGACGATGGCCCAAGTGGTCCTCGTAATCTCCATGGTTCCTGTGAACTTTTTCTAGTCAGTTTTATGACGTGGCGCTGGAGGATTAAGTCGGACCGGAATTCCTTCGAGGACGACGAGTACCAGCTGGTGATCTGACATCACCTCGTCGTCCAAGACATGATGGGTGATCTGGCAGTTTAGCCCGTAGTGAACCACGATGTCCAGCAAGTCCGGGACGTTTTACGGCTGATCGGGGTAGTGGGTTAGTGTTTCGGGCCCGGACACCGTGTACCCATTGACTTCTGCGTCCGCGAAGAGCCATCTCCCCTTGGTATTCGTGACGTTGCTGTTCCACGCCGGGATTGCCTGACGAGCGCAGAGCGCAAGTGAACTGTGTATGGAAAACTTAGCTTTGCTGTTTTTCTGTGGTAAAACCAGGTAAAACACCTCTTAAAATATTTTCTTATATCTCAAATCTTAGGACTATCTTATTTTAATTATTTACATAGAAATCAGTCTTAAAATCGTTAACTTTCACCTTAAAATAATTGAAAACTGAAAACGGCTCGAGAGCCGTTTACTTTAAGCCTTTACCTTTACCTTAACGAGTTAAGCTAAAGTTTTACTAGTACTTAAGCTCGCTTAACTAATATGGTACAAGTAACGCCTCTAGTGGCTGGAATGCACAACACTTAAGGTGGTGCATCACGACTCATATTTTCACTGTTTTTCATACAACCGCTCATAACTGATTATGACGTTATTACACACTTTTCATTAGATATTTTGGAAACACAGTATCTTGTGGATATTATCTAGGTTTCTAAAGAAACCAATTTCTAAATTTGTGTAAAACTAATCCAGTAAAAACCTCTGAAAATGTCCTATTTTGTATGAACTTTGACACTTCATAATTTGGCTAAAAATTAAAAAGAAGTCAAAAAGTAATCCTCTAGAGACCTTGCAAATTTTATTAAGATTCTAAATGATGACAACTTTTTCCAAAAACTTTTAAGGGTTTAAAAAAAACAGCTATTTCCTGGAGCAAGTTTTGTGAAATTTTCGAGTAAATCTCGGAATTACCGAATACTAACAGAGTTTCCAGGCGTTATCTCTCTTTTTTTGCGTTGCCTTTTCGTCAAACATCGCGTTGGATTGCATTAAATGAAGTAACAAGCTTTTAAACCATTTTCGATGTTTACGATAAGCGAGTAGAGAAGGACCCTCTTAACGTAAAATCTTATTAGAGAAAATAAAATTAAAAACAAATTATACAAACCAATTAGATATTAAAATACTTAAATTAATTATTAAACATATCGTCGCTAATATTTAAATTAGAATCTTATTAGGAACAATACCACTATGAGAGACAGATAAAACAAAGTTATTAGAAATTGTAACAGCCAAATACTGAATTACATATTGACGCTTCATCATCATCATCATCAGCCAAACTTCATGCAAGGTTTTTAGCGAAGTGCGAAGGCATTCGACATAGAGTAAAAATAAAAATGGGCTCAAAAGAACCTTTCAAGCTGTATAAAGAACCCCGAATAACGAAAAAAGACCTTTTTGCAGCTAAAAAAACTAAGTCGATAAAGTGTCTTGTGCAAAGCTGGGGAAACAATGTACCTAGACCATAATGTCCTAACCTACACAAGTTTACGAAAAATGTTTATTATTATAATGTGCTGGTTGATTATATAGGTATTATACGTTGAAGTTAAACCTTTATTATGTAAGAGTTTATTACAATTAAGTTCTAAAACTGAATAATAATAATAATAACCCCATCGTCGTATCTCTACGTTGACGTCGTGGTGGGGCTTGTGTGCTCCAACATGCCCAGGTCTGTATCGGTAGAATTTCCTTTACCGTAACATACCTAGGGTGAGGGGCCAGACTAAGAGAGATACAATCCGCAGGGCAGTTTTGTGGCGAACTGTTGGGTATTAGCGACCCCACGGACCCGATCTCCCGGGAGAATTCCTGTTCTTCATCTCCGGCTTGCCTTTATTGGCCGGTCGTAGTGAACACTGACGAGGAACAGAGCTCCCACCTCTCTCTTGCCTTTATTGGCTGGCTTGAGTGGAGAGTCGCAAGAGCAAACTTGCTCGGGAGATGGATGCATAATCCAGTAAGGTGCTGGTAGGGATCTTGACCGTACTTCCGGGATTGTCCTGATAGCCGTGGTATGCCTCTCCACTCCTCAAGCGCCTCAGGATATGTTGCCCTCTTATTGCTACGTCACTTCGTGCTAGCGGCCGTTTTAGGGGGCCCATTTATTGAGTGTGCAAGTCACCCCCTGCCTTTTATCGATGGATATTAATGAAATTGTTCAGGCAGGGGCCATAGTCTTAACATAGCTCCATATTACCAGTCCACTTAAGACTCCAAAAATCATAGCCCTATTATTTTGTTTTTCATATTATGTCGCAATAGTTTTTCAAACCGGGGGTTGTCCTTGGGTGCACTAGTATAGCGCGCACAGGGATAATCGTCGGTTGGTATCACGTTCCATTATAGTAACCAAAAGGACCTCTGCGAGTTGGCTTCGGCCCCTTGTACGCCTCTCAAAGGCCCAGGACCTCAGGGTCCTGAGATTAATAAACAGATGAAAATAATAATAATAATCGTTTATTAGGAACTAAAAACTAGATACAGGAAGCAAAAGATAAAAACGATGATGGCTGCAAAAGTTAAAACTGTGGCGCAGCCATCAACGCCCGACTCCAGCGACAGGGATAGTTGTTCCAGACTAAAGAAATAATTTTTATGAACTTATACAATATTATGAGAAGAAATAAAATACAAAAATAAATTAATCACTAATGAGTGCCGTGTGTATGAGTACCTAACGTGAGTGAGAGTGAATGAATGTGTGTGTTTGTTTTGCATATTATATTATTAATTAAGTTTTCACAAGTTCCTCTGTAGCATCATAGGAAAGCGATTTCAACCATATTGCGAGTTGTTTCTTGCATTCAGTCTTGGTCATTGAATAGATATTTAAAGTTTTGTTAATCCTATTGTACAGTTTTGAGCTCAAATGGGCAAAATGGCGACGTGTAGCTACAGTAGAACGCGGTTTTATATCACAAATCCGATCTGACCGGCGTCTACTGGCACATTTGTCTGGTGCGTAAGGTAGCTGGTTATGTTTACGGAGCACCGTTTGAGAAATAAACAACTGTCTGACAGTTAGGACTGGGCACAGAGAGTACAGAGATGCCGTAGGAAAACGAATTGGCATTTTCGAAAGGACTTTCAAAACCGCCCTCTGAGCTCTTTCAACCCGTAGCATCGCTGTTTTGTGCGCTCCGCCCAAGACCGTCCGCGTCAGGCAGTATCCCAAGAGTGACTGAGCAAGTGCAAAATATATATTTATTAGCGTTTTAAAGTCCGCCGAGCCTCTCAGTTTCTTAAATATGTATAAAAGTTTTCTCAGGCGGGCCACGACAGAATCAATGTGTTGATGCCATTTAAGATGACAATCGATTACTACGCCAAGATATTTAATCGATTGGGTCTCCACTAGCTGAGAACAGTCGCACTTTGTGGCTAATTCTGGATTAATACAAGTATGGGCGTGAAGCGCAATGGGTACTGAAGGTTTACCTGATTTATTTATGGAAAAGCAAATAAATTTTGTTTTATCGATGTTTAGGGTTAAAAGGTTCGCAGTTAACCATTTCATTACACAACTTAGGGCTAGCTCAGCATTTAGGTGAGCCTCTCTCCAATCACGGCCATGAACTATGAGAGCTGTATCGTCTGCGTAAGTAACTATTTTGCAGCAAGGTAGGGACAACCGACTTTTGACTTGATTCCGCCATCTCAATTCTACCATCGGACAACCCGACGTACAATGAGTATCTACCCATACGTTGTTGAAACCTCTACGGTCCGGACTAAGCGTTTCGCCTCGTCGTTTATACCGCGTACGTCGAAGGAATGGAACAATTTGCCTGCTGTGGTCTTCCCGTCCGATTATAATTTGGGTATCTTCAAGGCTAGAGTGAATAGGCTTTTAATAAATATAATAAATAAAAGTGCGCCTCACCATCAGAGATTGCATCACTGCTTACCATCAGGTGGGATCGCAGTCAAGCACTAGTTTATACGAATTAAAAAAAAAAAAAAAGCCGACACAATCCATTGACATAAATCAGGAAGAGACTCAGCCCGAGCACGCTGCCTTGAGGCACCCCAAATTCAACTGTCTCCTTTTTGCTCATATGATTACCGACTTTCACGTACTGTCCGCGACCTGTCAGGTAACTTCTGAAGATATCCAAAGCGATACCACGTATACCAACGTTTTCCAACTTTGAGAGAAGAATCGGGACAGAGACAGTGTCGAATTAACTAATCAAGACTGTTAGATGTCAAATATTTTATTTTATATTCTAAAGATGTGCTTTACTCCTCGAAGTTACTCAATGTATTCAAATATGTAATGGACCTAATAAATTTACTTAGTGTTGTCACATCACATCGGATTAACCTGATGTACCTCTCACCGGGTACCCGGAAACCGCAACCTCAACGAGGAAATACCAGGTTATCTTATAAGAACTGCCCTACTACAAGTAGGTACAGTTCATTCAAAAATTCGGGTTGTCAGCGCGAGCGCCCTCTTCTTCGTCTTGAGGCTTGATGTTCGAATTTCAGTTTCTCGGATTTTATTATATATACAACCGCTTGTAACGAAACCATACCGCCATTCAGCAGAGGCGTCTGACCGTACAACGCCATCTATCGAGCCTTGGTGCAAACTTTTACTTTGTTTTCAGGAAGGATTCAGTACATTTTTAGCATTGAATATTGTTTAAAAATATTATACCTAATAGTCTAATCTATTTATATGTCGCAGGAAAATGAGGATATCAGGGACTTCACGAAATCCCTGGGGATATAACGACACAATGTCCCGGTAGATGTCAAATATTTTATTTTATATTCTAAAGATGTGCTTTACTCCTCGAAGTTACTCAATGTATTCAAATATGTAATGGACCTAATAAATTTACTTAGTGTTGTCACATCACATCGGATTAACCTGATGTACCTCTCACCGGGTACCCGGAAACCGCAACATACTTACTCCGTGCCGCAACCTCAACGAGGAAATACCAGGTTATCTTATAAGAACTGCCCTACTACAAGTAGGTACAGTTCATTCAAAAATTCGGGTTGTCAGCGCGAGCGCCCTCTTCTTCGTCTTGAGGCTTGATGTTCGAATTTCAGTTTCTCGGATTTTATTATATATACAACCGCTTGTAACGAAACCATACCGCCATTCAGCAGAGGCGTCTGACCGTACAACGCCATCTATCGAGCCTTGGTGCAAACTTTTACTTTGTTTTCAGGAAGGATTCAGTACATTTTTAGCATTGAATATTGTTTAAAAATATTATACCTAATAGTCTAATCTATTTATATGTCGCAGGAAAATGAGGATATCAGGGACTTCACGAAATCCCTGGGGATATAACGACACAATGTCCCGGTAGATGTCGAATATTCTTGTTTATTACTTCTTCTAATAAAATTAAAAGAATTTCTTCTACTCAAAAAGAAACGATTCTGTTCTATTCTAAAGTATCTAGTGATATGACATTATACTAATATAAAGTCAGAGGTATGTGTGTCGTTTCACTAAACTAAATGTAGTGAAGTAAAGACTACTGTTGATGAGTCAAATAATAAAACAAAATTACAAATTAACTGGTGCATATTTTTACAAAATAAAGTTTTGATCAGCTAAACATAATACTCTGACAAAGATATCTGGGGGCCAACCATAAGACCTTAAAGCAGTATTGTTTTAATCTTACTTAGGCTTTTCGTACCATGACGCCTTCAAAACAACCTTATTACAATCTAAAAACAAGCTTGTTTTCTTAACGGTTTTGTGACGTCAATCTTAAAAAGTTCATTCTTTTCGTACTCTGACGGCATTTTTGACCGCTAGCGGTATTGTTTTTACGTCAAATTAGCTGGAGTAAAAAAGTTGCTCGGACGCAGCGGATTTATTATTGTTTTCCAAATAAATACTATTTAAAGTGTTTTTCGTGACTTAAAAAGTATTTAAAACTTATTTTGATGCCTAAGGCCTCATTTACGGAGACGCGGGGCGTCGCGAGTTGCGTTGAGCGCCGCGGCCCGCACTGAATATAAATATATGGCGTTGAAGCGATTTTAGACGCGTTTGTTTGAATTAGGGAGTTTTTTGCGGCCGAGCCCGCGGATGGCACCGACGCGTCACGCTCGGCGTTTATCGCGGCGGCGCACGCAGCGGCAATTCTCGATGAAGCGACAACAGTCGACACGTGCGCTCCCATCTCTCGCCAACATAAAACTAGTCGATTTGATCGAGACGAGCGTGCGCCGCCGCGATGCCCGCCGCGTGCTTCGCTACACGCTAGAGGATTCGCCGCGGGCGCCGCGGTGGGCACCGCCACGCTTCCCGTCTCGCTTCTCTATGAACATGGTCGTATATTGCTATAAGTTTGTGTTTACGCGTGCAATGATGCGTGCCGCTTCACGCGCCGCCCCACCGTAAACAGAAAAAACGTCCGACGCGCGGCGAGACGCCACGCCACACGCGACGCGAGACGCCCCGCGTCTCCGTAAATGAGGCCTAAAGGTGTCCATTAGTGCACGAACAACAAGTTTAGTTCACTGGAATACACTGTTTAACTTTATCTTGATTCTATGATGTCCATTTACAATAAGTTTTTTAGCTTATTCGCTTCGAACACCAACCACTTGAAGGCAGATTACTCTAAATATAAGCACTTGAAAACTATTTTAATAATTTAAAATCGGTTCGTACTCAAGAATAGGGATGAAACGTATTTACGCTACCAGGTTTTCATACCAGGTATTTACTTCCAAGTACGTACACCAGGTGCCGACCCGAAATACTTCCAAGACTTTAAAGTATTTTATACGGCTACTCGGATTCGGTCCGATCGGGGCTAGACGCGCGCCCGCCCGAGTCCCTGATTCGTGAGTCATGACGTAACTTCGAACGTTGCGCGTCGGCTCGCTTCGGCCGCGTTTGGGTCTCGATTACTCTCGAACGATTATGCTCCTTATTTGTAAGGTTTTACGACACAATGTGGCATGAAAGTATTTTACTTTAATGGTTTGTCTTTGCAAGTATTTATTTGTATACGGGGTTGTGCCCCAAATTAAATTAAACGCTATGACCTCTAGCGTGCCATGTGAACGATTGTTTTCTGTTGCCGGGAACATATTAACAGAGAGAAGATCCCGACTGGGAAGTCGCAAAGTAAAGCAACTCTTGTTTCTACAACAAAATAAAAATAATTAAAAAAAAATATAAATCTTTTAACCACGCCTGCTAAGCCACACTACATTTTTAAACAAAATCATGACAAAATATCGTAAAAACTAAAACAATCGTAAAAATAATTCTCTTAGCAGCCAGTCCTAAGCCTGTGATTAAAGTAGGAAGGAAAGATTTCATTTTCATGTACAAAAGTATAAGAATGTCGTATCATATGGTACGAACTAGAAATATACTGAAATACGCACTTGGGCTTAAAATACTTTCAAGTATTTTAATACCTGGATTTCGTCCCTGGTATTTTTACATACTCGTACTTGCAAGCCCTGGTATTGATACTTGCAAGTATATCTCATCCCTACTCAAGAAATCAACACTGACAAGCACTGACAAGAATCTTGTTATGTAAACATACGTTCCGATTCACACTAGCGTGCAACTAAATTAAATGTTAACGTAGTCCCCCGTAGCTATTTTAAATTGTTTTCCTACTTTATTAATGTAAATTTTTGAAAATGATTACTTCCTTTTTATAAAAGTTACTTAGATCCTTTTAAAAATATATTTTAACAAGACATTTTTTGAGTTAAATGTATTCTATTGGTTTACAATGAACTTGCGATACGGACAAACATCTGAAAGAAACAACGTTATACAGATCTATATAGCGCTTATCTTTTCTGTTTAGCAGGGAATAGACAAAATCTTTAAAATCGTTCGTTCTTTCCTAGCCCCTAGCAAGAATACAATCATACTGAGTGATTAAGTTCATGGTACGAAATGAAGTAATATTACTTTATTATGGAAACAAAACGTTCCTGCAATAAGATTGTTTTGTAAATCTTTATGGTCGGCCCCCTGGTAATATACCTTTTTCTGTTACGTGGATTTGTTCATTAGGTAGGTACAAAAAAAGAAATGTAGGTAAATATTAATTTATAAAATAGACTTCTAAAAGTATGGCTCGATTTTTATTCGGTCTTTGTGATGTTTTACTACATTTAATTTAGTGAAACGAAATACCACTGACGATAAATTGGTGTTTTGTCATATCAATAGATAGGTACTTTTAGAATGAAGGCGTAATTAACACGAATATTCGACATCTACCGAGATTTTGTGATATCCCCAGGAATTTCTTGAAATCCCTGAAATACATTTCCCTGCGACAAAAGCAAAACGAAAAAACTTTTTACAAAAAAAATATAACCGACTTCAAAGTTAAAAAAACGCTGAAAAGTACAAAATAACTTTAATTTTGGAAGTCGGTGCTTCTATAATAGTTTAGTCTCTTCCTTATTTAACTCCGACTTCCAAAATTAAAGTTATTTTGTACTTTTCAGCGTTTTTTTAACTTTGATGTCGGTTATATTTTTTTTTAAGATTTTTCATTTTACACTTTTTAGTTATGGGACCACCACTAAAAAGTACCCCTCAGTCAAACTTAAATACTTTATAGTCAGAGTGCATCTCATAACAGTTCTAATAATCCCAAACACGGTTAGATTACATTAATTTACCTTTTGGCTTCATCATCAGATCAGTTCGATATATCCTTTCCCCCTCTTCTTTCAATCAGTCACTAGAATAGATGCTGATAATCCCGGATCTAGCATCAGGCCAGACTTATGTCAACTGTGAACTTAAAATTTAGTCCTGTTTAAAATGAGCCCAAACACGACTACGGTGCTGTAATTTCAAGGTTTGTACTTTTTCTGATGCTCCTGGCTTCAGCATCAGGTCTCTATGTACTTCGGTGTTCTTTATTAGCAGTACGTTTATCCACACATCGAGCCCTATTCAATGAGCCTAAACTCGATATATCTGCTGTTAGTTGTCGAGACTTAGGTACTCTGCAGACTATCCTGACTGCAGCATTAGGTCATGACTTGATGATCATGAGACCAAATGTGGCAAATGCCCTATCAAACATCAAAACCATTTCCTAAAACAGTCCTTGCCTGTTCGAGTAACTTCTTACTGTTAAGGAGTTGTACCTTCCATCATCAGTCCAGCTACCTGAGATGGTGACGACCATACGCAAATACACAAGATAGGTACTTCATAAAATATGCGAAAAACAATAAGTGAGCCTATAAAATTTGAGGGTCGCCCACGATTTCTCCAAGATCCCATCATCAGATCCTAATTTGGTGACAACGGGACTACCTCAGAACTATCTACTTTCGAACAAAAAAAAAATTATGAAAATCCGTCCACATTCGGCGGAGTATTCGATGAACAAACATACGAAAAAAAAAACATACATACAGCCGATCGTAGTACCTCCTCCTTTTTGGGAAGTCGGTAAAAAGTGAAAACATATCGTGGTCAATTCGGATTTATGTCAATCGTGATCGGTGATAGCATGTAAGATTCACGAACAAATAGAACGAATTTATCTCAGACTGCTGTATTTATCTCGGACGTATCATGTCACTTTATTAATGATTAATCCTCATTTTGCAAACGACTAGGAGGCACACCTCTTCCTTGCTGAGAAACATATAAACTTTACTGAGAAATCCTCTATAGATATACTTGAAGCGAATTATTATAAACCAAAAGCTACCTAAAATGTCCTACTTTTAGTATAGGCATTTTAGGTAGATTTCATCTTCATCATCATCATCATTTCAGCCGAAAGGCGTCCACTGGCAGACGGGCAAGTGATGCCATAACGACCGGTCCTGTGCGTCTCGCATGCATTGGATTCTCTTTGGATTTTTTCCAAAAATAAATATATATATGATATTGCTCTTTACGTCTTTCGATCCGACAGCTACTCTAAAAGTAAGCTGACAATATTATTTATTTTAAAATTCGAATTCGTATAAAAGTTATGTCATAACTTGTTAACCGGAGTACTTACAGGAGCAGTCGATACTGCTGGAGCACTTGGGAGAGTCCTTTTGACTGAAATGTTAATAAGTCAGTATAGTTTCACTGAAGGGCATACCTTCCGGCCGGTCTTCTATATCTGTGTTGAGAAATTATAACTGAATCCTTTAGGAAAGACTTACCTGAAAAGATTTTACCTTGACGAACCATATATGATAAAGTTGTATTTGTATAGGACAGTGTACAATCACGACCTTTGTATTCGATCCTCCAATCATTTAATGTTAGGTCAGAGAGAGATCTACCTATATAGTCATCCATGACAGTTACAAAAGCTTAGATATCTAAGCGTTTGTAACTCATGGCTGATTTACAGTAATTCGATATTTTGACTTGTATTGCTTGTGATTGATGTAGCCCACAGAACAGATAAAAGAGATGTAGACCAAAGCGTCACTTACGTTACATCTTCTTCTTTTTTTTACTCTTCGGTTCCCAATATCTGTGGTCGGGTCACCTTTCTCTATATTGTGTTTAAAAAAAGTGAGGAACACTTAATCACTTACAAAAGCGGTCACTACAAGACGCAAAATAGATTACTTATTATTTAGGTGCAATAATATACAGCACGTCAAATACTGCAAAGTACTACCAGGAGAAGATCTAGTCTCACAACATCGACTCCTGGTAATGAAATCAGTTGTGAAAATAAAATGCAACAAAAGCAAAGTCCGTCCTCCCCCTTGTATTTTCTGTTCTGTGGTTTAGACGCACAATTTGACACATGCTAGAAATTCAAAACCTAACAGGATTCTAGGTCAACGGGAAGTAGGTACCGTGCTTCACGTTGACCTAGAATCCTGTTATTTATGAAGTATGTTTTCATAGCACAAGTATTAGTACCTTGCTTCGTGATTAGTACATTGTTACACTAGGGGTGAAAGTTATTTATTTCGTCCCGAGAAGGAGTTGGTGGCCGGGCGTAGCGAGCTCGCTAATTCGAGGGGCTAAATAAGTAACTTTCACCCCGAGGTAAGCACTGTGCTTTTCATTACGAATACAAGGAAAGTAAAAGACTTTCAAAGTCTTGTGAGTTTTTCCAATCTTTGTGCTAAGACGTTGGTACGTCACAATAAACTTTTTTGCGTTTCGGAAAAATCTTCGAGCCTCGATACGGGAATTCAACTATTTACATAATGTAGATCAGAAACTTTGTACGGATCTCTCAGTCAGACTCGCACTTGACCAGCATAAGACAAAAATGATCCTCTCTCTCCACACAGAGATCCATTGTAGAAGAATAAGTTTCAGTAAAACAGGGATCGCCCTGGTACCCTGTGACGCTGCGTTAGCGATATGACATATATTTACATTCTCATACCATTCAGTTCATGGTATGAGCTTTTTTTATCTGATATAAACTAGTGCTTGACTGCGATCCCCTTAATATTGTGTCATTCATCTGATCAGACCGAATCCACATTCATACCAAATGGAACAAACTTATTTTCCTAAAGGTGGATGATATCTGGGACCAAAGTATTCATCATTATCAAGACGAATCAAATGATCTCAAACTCGATGGGGTTAATTGTGTCGTTTTATTGTGGATTTCCTATGGCCACCTTCCCGTTCCATCATCAGACCCAGGTTAACATACAGGGTCAAAGTTCTCGTCAATACGAATTAAACGAGCCCAAATTCGATGGGATTTTGTGGTTTAATTGCCCAGTTCCTATGGCGACTATTGTCGACCTTCCAGTTCCATCACCAAACTCTGGTTACCATATAGGATCAAAGTTGTCTTGAATATGAATCAAACGAGCCCAAACTCGATGGGGTTGTGTCGTTTTATTGTGGCGTTTCCATGGCCACCTTCCAGCCTCATCATCAGACCCTGGTAATCATTCTTATATGATGTAGGTAGCATAGGTATACACTGCTAAAAGAAAAGTATGTATATGAATTAATCATGATTTAAGATAAGCATCATAATAATTATTGAAGATTTTAATCTTATTTATCGAACTTTAAGAATTCTACACAAATTAAATAGACGATTTGTGCGACATACAGCAAAGAAATAATGTGAATAGTGATAGTAATTTTAATGTCATTTAGAAGTGGCCGTATGTATTGTTGGAGAAAATAAATTGGATACACTTGCGAAGGTAAATTGAATAAGATCCTTGCGAGGCCGACGCCAGGGAACTCGTCCGAGGGCAGTGCATCGAGGACGGATTGCACAATCATTACCAACGTCATGATTGCAGCTTTAACATGAACACTCGCATTTGCAGGGATCAAAGTCTGTGACACTGAGATCAAGCTGAATAGGTTCACTCCTAAGTGCCATGCCCAGTACAGCATTAGCAGTATCATAACATTTCAGCGATCAGGGACGATGGTAGGCCGAAAATAACAGATCGCGGAAAATACGGCTTCGCACACTATAGTTATTTTTGAGATTACTGTTTAAATTCACACAGCGCCGCTCATCGTTTCAGAAGAATATGCATGTAGCCGAGTAGGTACACGACGTCGTTGTAAAACATTATCGGTATTCAAAAATATGTGCTCTCCGTTTTTTACGTGGAAATTACATTATTGATAATGTCAGGTGCAGTGACAGAAGCACAATAAATCAAGCTGCCATGGAACTTCTATCAAATGCTTACGTCATCCTCAAAAGCGTTCCGAAGTTTAAATAAAAAACGGGCTAGACTTGCAATGCAAGGTCAAAAACGATTAATTCTCAATTATCAAAGGGAACAAGAGAGCAGTGGTGGCAGAGTGGTAAAGACACCGACTTACGAGTTGTGGATCGCGGATTCAAACCCAGCCAGGCGCATGACTTTGTGTAATTTACTTCACCACCACTGCTCTCAAAACGTTGAAGAAAATCATCGTGAGGAAAACGGCATGTCCTAGAGCCAAAAATTCGAAGACCTGCAAAATTCACCAACCCACACTGGGCCCGCGTTGTGGATTACGGCCCATTCCATCTTCTAGAGAAGGCCTGAGTCCCAGCAGAGGGAACATTAAAAGGCTGATGATACTAAAGGTAACAATGGGAGTTTTCTTATCCAGTAATAGATAACTTGCAATGGTGTCATATTGCTGAAAAACACCAGAAAGTCTGACTGTCAGTTTATTCAATGAGTATTACGTTGCACAGAAACTGAGTGGTGGAGGTCTCAGGTCTGATAGATCTGCGCTCCATGTAAAGCACGGGTAAGTATTCAGCCACATTCAGTTTGACAAAAGCCAAACCTAATTAGGAAAACGCTAGGAAAATGATAGACAGACACCGTCATGTAATGCATCAATTAATATAAAATGCTAAAATGATTACACCATGAGCTAATTAATATTGTCGTGAAATACACCCATCCCGGCGGATAATCAAGAGAGTAACTATTTTTATGCCTAACATGAAGCGGTGAAGGAAAATATCAGGAAAAACCATTAATTTAAATGTCGAGATCTTTACGATTATTCCCGATTAGATTTCTCGGTAAGCGACAGAACCAGTGGACCAACAGCGATATTTGAGGTTTAGAAAATACCAAAATGCACTACCTTTTTGTTACTGTTTGATACCTTCAAATATATAAATAGGTAAAATAAAGGTAAATAAAGTAGGTAAATTGATAAAGTGGTCTTAAAGCACTCTGACATCTGCAGGTTGTCTGGACCACTTTTTACAAGCTTTTACATATTTAGTTTCACATGTCCCGATGTTTGTCTGTCATCAAATCTTGTAAATTAAATTTCACCCACTTCCCGGTTACCGATTGAGCTGAAATTTTGCGTGCATGTGTAAATCAGATGACAATGCAAAATTATTGTGACAAGGAGCTGATCTGATGATGGAACTGAAAGGTGGCTGTAGGAACTTGGTAGTTAAACGACACAACCCCATCGAGTTTGAGCTCGTGTAATTCGTCTTGACGAGTATTAATTATACAACGTGTACCTAACGTTAAATGCGCAAAACTTGAAGTTAGTTTGATCAGAGAACGAGCAGAATCAATTGGACGACTTTTTAATATAGGTTACATTTTCCAAAAAAATCTTCATTAATAACTTCGACCTGTATATTTATGAATATTGTCAAGCTATCACGTGCGCAAACCGCATTTAACGTTACACGTTGTATACATATGTATACCGAACTATAAAAGCTTGCTATGAAAAAAATATTTTCATTAAAAACTTGTTTTCATAGTTGGAAACAACACAGGTAATTTATGTTTTTGTAAATATTTGCTATCTACCTTTTTAATACCTCAACATCTTTTTTTTTTGCACAAGTAAAAATTAGGAAAAATTTAAGATTGTTTTTTTTTTGTTGATTGTCTATTTAATTTATCACATAAAGCATAGATAATACCAAAATGCACTACCTTTTTGCTACTAATTGATACCTATTGTAAACAAAACTAATTTTAAATTGTAATTTCTTTATATATTATATATCAGGAGCCCGGCGCCCTGGATCTTTGGTAGGCGTACGAAGGGTCTATTCGTAGAGACCCATTGGATACTTTTCGAGGAACGTGGTACCAACCGACGGTTATCCCTACAGATATCCGTGGTTATCCCTGTATGCGCTACGTAAGTGCACACAAGCACAAACCCCGCTAGGTGGGAAACTATTGCGATATAACATAAATGGTTGTGGTTTCGGAAGCTCTCACATTGATTCGAACTTACGTTTCTAAGTTTCTGATCAAAATAAACGAGTCAATAACTTCAGCTAACTACACCTGAGGGCGAGTGACTTAAGTCTGATTACGACCATGCGTATTGGAGTGATCGGAAAAACAGTGAAGTGCGGAGGGAGCTCCTCCATGTAGATAGCGGGCGTTATTATTAGCGATAACAATTATCACGGCGCGATTAATATGATATCTTGCAGAGTTCCTTCACAAACGGACACTACCTCGACATGACGCGTGTTTAAAAAAGTGATCGAAAATAAAAACGCATAATGGATTATCCAAAGAATAGAAAATTCTCTTCGCACCTGGTTCTGACCGCAGCGCTGTCGGGAGGGATCACCATAGTAAGTAAATCTTTCATGTATGTATACTGATACTTATCGTAATATCGATCGATGCATGCGTACGTGTGACTCATTTATTATATTGAAAATTCCCCTAGTGCGCCATAATGTTGAAATGTCTGTTTTATTTTATGTGTATTCAATTTACAGTTGTGTTTAAATAATAACATTTAAAAAATTATAATCCCATTGAAGATATCTACTATTCGGGTACATTATCTGCCTGGCTATTTATTTATCTCTGTTGGCTATGCGAAATTCAAATTACTTGTGTAATTCATTTAAATGAGTCAGTGTCCTTCAATCGTTTAAGAATGTACTCAGGCACTGCCTGCCATAAGTATCTACTCGTATCTACAAATTAACTTTACTGCAAAATATACATGTAAAAACACAACAACAAACTAAATATTTTACGTCTGATCTTTCAGGGTTATCTTAGGGCCTGCGCTCATTTGAGACAAGACGTCTTAGACGGGACTATCTAAGACGTCTCAGACAAAACAGTTTCGATACTCGTATATCGATATTTAATCAACAGCCCTAGCGCCCCGTGTCTCAGACAAAACAGTTTTGTCTGAGACGTCTTAGACAAAACTGCTCCTTTTCCACTCGCTTATCGTCAATATCGAACATGATTTAAAAGCTTGTTGCTTCATCTAACGCAATCCAACGTGATGTTTGACGAAAAGGCAACGCAAAAAAAGAGAGATAACGCCTGAAAACTCTGTTAATATCGGTTATTCCGTGATTTACTCGAATATTTTACAAAACTTGTTCCAGGAAATAGCGGTTTTTTTTTTAAACCTTTAAGAGTTTTTGAAAAAAATTAGTAATAGTAATAGTTTGACTTTTTTAATTTTTGTGTAAATTATCAAGTGTCAAAATTCATGCAAAATAGCAGATTTTCAGAGGTCTTTACTCGATTAGTTTTACACAAATTTAGAAATTGATTTCTATAGAAGCCTAGATAATCTCCACAAGATACTGTCTTACCGGAAATCTGTTCTGGACCTCTAGGCCACTCTCGGCAATCAGCACAATGTCATCGGCAAACAACATACACCAGGGAGCCTCTTCCTGAATGTCCGACGTCAGAGCATCCATTATCATCAGGAAGAGGTAAGGGCTGAGGGCCGACCCTTGGTGTAAGCCGACAGCCACATTGAAGCTGTCAGTAGTGCCCACTGTAGACCGGACTTGGGTACTGCATCGACTGTACATAGTTCGGATCAACTGCACATACTTCCCAGGCACACCTTTCTCCTTAAGGGCCCACCACAGAACCTCACGAGTCGGGTCGTATGCCTTTTCGAGGTACCTCTGTATTTTTCGCACAGCTGGCGTATAGCAAAAATGGCATCCGTTGTACCCCGACCCCGGCATAAAATCGAATTGGTTCTGTGAAATTTCACTCTCTTCTCTCAGACCGCCGGGCGAACGCGCATACCGATCTGTTCCGACTTTCGGTACCTCGGGTCGCTTGTCCAAGGGGATGGTGAGGTAGACCGGGACGTAACACATCGGATCAACGCAGGATGGATGAAATGGCGACAGGTCACGGGAACAACTTGTGACCCACGGATGGCCCTCAAGTTGAAGGGTAAAATCTACAAGTCCGTGATAAGGCCTGTTGTACTGTATGGATCAGAATGTTGGGCTGTGAAAAAGACGGATGAAAAAAGATTGCATGTAGCGGAGATGAGAATGTTAAGATGGATGTGTGGTGTGACGAGAATGGATAAAGTGAGAAATGAGTATATTAGGGGAAGTTTGAAACTGGCGCCGGTGACTGTAAAGTTGAAAGGGAATCGTTTGTCTTGGTATGGTCATGTAAAAAGGAGAGATGAAACGCATGTTGCTAAAAGAGTTATGAATTTACATGTGGATGGATGGAGAGGGAGAGGGAGGCCAAAGAAAAGATGGATGGATTGTGTGAGAAGTGATATGAATGAAAAGGGAGTTAGTGATAGCGTGACGAGCGACAGGACAGAGTGGAAGAAAAAAACGTGTTGCGCCGACCCCAAATAAAACGAGATAAGGGCAGGAAGATGATGATGACTGTCTTTCCAAAATATCTAATGAAAAATGTGTAATAACGTCATAATCGGTTATGAGCGGTAGTATTAAAAACAGTGAAAATGTGTATCGAATGAAATGATTTTAAGGTGATGCATTTGCATCACCTTAAAATCCATTCGCGAGCAATTGATTACTACTACACTTTTAAGATGCCATCATATCAAAAAATCAACGTCTGCTCATACATTTTACCACCGATTAATCACATCGATTGGTTGATATAGCAGCAGCAGCTAACAGCCTTACTCTTCTCGATTACCTACCGCACTATAGTGTAACAGAGGAAACGCAAGTTATGCAAAAATTTAATAATTTCAAACATAGTAAGTAGGTACATTCTTTTCAATACACTTACTCGAAAACCCGCTCTTAGCCCAACGTATTTAGGCATGCAATACCTGTACTATTTTCTGCACTAGTGCCGAAAAGTGCGCGTGCTCTCCCCGTCACAATGTTTTTACATTTATCGTATCAGGCAGGGTGCGCGTAGGGTGTACGCGCACCCTGCCTGTACGAGTTGCCGGTCAACCCCTGTTTATTTATTTATTTATTTATTAAAACTTCATGCAACATAAAAGTATAAAGGCGGACTTAATGCCGTAGGCATTCTCTACCAGTCTACCTAAGGAGGTAAAGAGAAAAACATGGCAGGTGCATAAAAAAAAAAAAAAAGTTTATTAAGAAAAAAAGGGGCTCAAAATTACGTACAAATACAAAATTACCATATATACAAAATAAACATACAATAATTAATTAATACCTTTGTAAGTGGAAAAGTTGTTTGATACATGTGCAGTCACTTTAACCCTCGGCTCAATAATACATTCCACAATTCCGTCTCGGTTGCATTGCAATGACAAACTTTCTGCACTTGTATCAAAACGAACGAAAAAAATGTTTTCAGGCGTTATCTCTCTTTTTTGCGTTGCCTTTTCATCATCACCATTTTCGATGTTGACGATAGGCGAGTGGAAAAGAAATATTATGTTTTTATTTAATATTTTTATGCTCACGAATTTGATGTTGATTGATATTTTTCTTTTTCAGACATTGTCCATAATTTACATGTTACTGAGTATTGTGGCAATAATATTTAGATTTACGGAATGCAGTCCAACATCATCTGCCAGTAATTTTTTTTGGACCCTCGTCACTGCTGCCTACATTAGAGAAGGTACGCTTAGGCCGTGTACAAACCAAACTGATTGTCAGCCGCCGAATGTAAGCAGGCTAACTGTGAGCCCCAGTGTAAACGTGAAAATAAACGGTATTTTTCGTTCACAGTATGCTGACAATACGCTATACAATACGCGTCCGCGGAGCGTAGTGACGCGCTATATTAATCGGCCGCCGAATGTCAGCGTCTACGCATAGCGTAATAACGTATGGTCGGTTAGATGTGAACAAAAAAGTGAATATGTACGTATGGAAATACAATAAACTGCGTAACGTTCGCTCACTTTCGGCAGCTGACAGTCAGCTTGGTTTGAACACAGCCTATCCTAAGTCCCACAAGCCTGTCTGGCCCGGCAACACTTGGCCCGCGTGGTTTATTTTTAGCTGGGAAATCATCCAATAGGCTTCGACCCTGCTGGGCCCTTGCTCGGTTGCTGACAACTCCTTGAGGCGCGCGTGGGACACTACGCGCCGTCGACGACTTGGGCTTGGTCCGGACGATTACCGGACGTTTTGACGGCGAGCTACCCATTGCTCACTGTCTGCAAAACCGCTTTTTGATTCTGCTGACGAAGGCGTGCAGGTCTACCAGTACGGCTGCGCTGGCAGTCTTGGGTGGTGTTCTGCCCGCTGACCTGGAGGTGATCCGTGCGGGGCGGTATGATGTGGAGCGCCAGGCCGCGGCCGAGGTACAGGTGGAGCCGATCTTGCGGAGATGGGAGCTGGCCAGACGGAAGCAAGTGATTTGGAATGAGACGATGAATACATGACAAAGGAGATGGACGAATGAGGAGAAAGGACGGGAACTACACCGTTTCTTCCCGGACGTGGCAGCCAAATTAAATTACAACTGGGTCATCCCTGATTACCAGGTCTCGCAGATTCTCGCGGGGCACGGATGCTTCAGGAAAAGACTGTACGATATGAAGTTATGCGAGGTTAGTGTGTGTTTTTGCGGTATGGAAGATGAGGACCTGCACCATACGCTGTGGGTCTGTCGCCTATATGAAGAAGCCAGGTGCAAAATGATGAATGGGATCAGGTGCTCGGAGGCCGGTCCGGTCTACTAAGGCGATCTTGTGAATTCACCGGCGAACTTCGGGAGGCTGCGGGAGAGCGGCACGCCCGGAGCTGAATGGAGCACGAGGAAGTCTGAACCTTACCATAAACCGATACCATCACGGCGCAGACGACGACCACATATGTATCTACTTGTAGTGTGTCGTTGTGCAAACCCTGTAGGGAGAATGCCAACATAAGGACATCATCATCATCTTCCTGCCCTTGTCCCGTTTTATTTGGGGTCGGCGCAACACGTTTTTTTCTTCCATTCTGTTCTGTCACTCGTCACGCTATCACTAACTCCCTTTTCTTTCATATCACTTCTCACACAATCCATCCATCTTTTCTTTGGCCTCCCTCTCCCCCGCCGTCCATCCACATGTAAACTCATAACTTTTTTAGCAACATGCGTTTCGTCCCTCCTTTTCACATGACCATACCAAGACAAACGATTTCCTTTCAACTTTTCAATCACTGGCGCCACTTTCAAACTTCCCCTAATATACTCATTTCTCACTTTATCCATTCTTGTCACACCACACATCCATCTTAACATTCTCATCTCTGCTACATGTAATCTTTTTTCATCCATCTTTTTCACAGCCCAACATTCTGATCCATACAGTACGACAGGCCTTATCACGGACTTGTAGATTTTACCCTTTAACTTGAGGGGCATCCGTGGGTCACAAATGGTTCCCGTGACCTGTCGCCATTTCATCCATCCTGCGTTGATCCGATGTGTTACGTCCCGGTCTACCTCACCATCCCCTTGGACGAGCGACCCTAGGTACCTAAAGTCGGAACAGATCGGTATGGGCGTTCCGGCGAGAGATAAAGGCACAGGATTGGAGAGACCGCCGAAATCGCAGAACAAGTACTCTGTTTTGGTTCTGCTCAATTTCAGGCCAACACTCTCCAGTCTGTGCCCCCACACCTCCAATCTGTTCTGGACCTCTAGGCCACTCTCGGCAACCAGAACAATGTCATCGGCAAACAACATACACCAGGGAGCCTCTTCCTGGATGTCCGCCGTCAGAGCGTCCATTATCATCAGGAAGAGGTAAGGGCTGAGAGCCGACCCCTGATGTAAGCCGACAGCCACATTGAAGCAGTCCGTGGTGCCAACTGTAGACCGGACCCGGGTATTACATCGGCTGTACATCGCTCGGACCAACCGCACATACTTCCCAGGCACACCTTTCTCCTTAAGGGCCCACCACAGAACCTCACGAGGTACCCGGTCGTATGCCTTTTCGAGGTCGATGAATACCATGTGCAAGTTTTTATGTGCACTTCTGTATTTCTCACATAGTTGGCGTATAGCAAAAATGGCATCCGTCGTACCCCGACCCGGCATACAACCGAATTGGTTCTGCGAAATTTCACTCTCTTCTCTCAGTCGCCTTTCAATAACTTTCTCCCAGGCTTTCATAGTATGTGACATTAGCTTTATTCCTCTATAATTGTTGCACTCAAGCACATCACCTTTGTTTTTAAAGATGGGCACCAAGGAACTGCTGCACCAATCATCAGGTATGGCCTCTTCCTGCAACAACTTATTGAAGAACAAAGCTAACCACATCCAACCATCCACTCGCAATAACTTCCACACTTCAACTGGTATTCCATCTGGACCAATGGCTTTACCATTCTTCATTCCATTTACTGCTATTCTGACTTCATCCATACTAACCGTTCTCACTAACCCTACATTCACTGGTTTACTCTCTAAAATTCCATTCCAATTATTTTCCTCATTCATCAGTCTTTCAAAATAGTCCTTCCACCTCTGTTTAATTTTTTCATCATCTGATAAGACCATTCCAGCTTCATTCCGTATACATCTTACCTGATAAACATCCCTCGTCATTCTCTCTCTTGTTTTTGCAAGTCTATAGAGGTCTTTTTGGCCTGCAGGACTGTCCAGTGTGTAATAATAATATAATAATAATAATAATTTATTAGTAAGCAAGTTTAAGTTTTTACAATATATATGATTGGAGCCTCCTTTTAGGCAGGTAATGCCTGTGTTAGGGGACTCCCCTCTTCCGTAACAATAAGTATCATGAAGGCAAACAAGACATATTATAATTTTATAATTAATCTAAATCTATACAAATTAATCCAATCTAGAGTCTGCGAGTGTATGTGTGAGTGTATGTGAGTTAGAGTGTAGTGTGTATGTGTATTAATGTTTTAAAAATGTTTCAATGTCATCGTACGTACGTGTTTTTATCCATTCCATAATCATTTTTTTAGAATCATAATAGTTTTTAGGGTAAATGTAAATATATTTATTGATTTTGTTGTAAAGCGCAGAAGATCGCTTTCCAAATTGCATACTGGCAAGTAAGGTCCTAGTTCTAGGGATATTTAAAATCATGTCCTTCCTTCTTTTTGATAATATGATTGGATCATAGGAAAGAGACCTATGTTTTCTTAAAATAATTTGTATAATATACAGTTTCCTAACTGAAAGCAGGTTACTAAGCCTGAATAGATCTTCAGTAGAATATCTATTATTTTTAAAATACATGCACTTTATGAGCGCGCGTTGTGCCCGTTCCACCACCAGAAATTTAGTTTTTGCTGCACCACCCCAGACAGGTATGCAATAAGAGAGTACTGACTGGACTAGTGCAACATAAATCATCTTTAGTAAGTCCTTTTGATGACCTGAACTACCGTTTTTAATCTTGGGAACGACGTATCTAAGATTCTTGAACACCCAGCTCAATTTCCTGACTCTGTTTGCCATCTGCTCAATGTGCGGGTACCAAGATAATCCCTGGTCTACGATAACACCCAAATACTTGACATGCGGTACTTTATTAATATTTAAGCAGTCACAGGCGGACAGTTGAATGTTAGAGCAAGTGTGAATTTTTATGTTGAAATTTCCCTCTGGTTGTGTGCGTTGGGATACACTAAAGCATACATAATTGGTTTTCGTTATGTTTAAAGTAAGCAAGTTCTTTTTTAGCCACTTGGCAATTTTAGACAAGCCTAACTCAGCATTTACTTTAGCATGCTGCCAAGTATCACCAGTAAAAACCACAGCAGTATCATCCGCGTAACAGTAGACTTGTGCGTTATCAATATTGATGTTACAAAGGCTATTTATGTAAACAAGAAACAATGTAGGTCCCAATACGCTTCCTTGAGGGACGCCATATGACGTGCATGCGTCTTCGCTAGTATACTGGCCCACTCTGACTCTTTGTTTCCTGTTTTCGAGATAATCTTTGAGGAGATTAAGTGGCATTCCACGAACTCCTATACATTCCAGCTTTAGTACGAGTATTGGGACAGAGACAGTATCAAAGGCTTTTTTAAGGTCTAAAAATGCAGTCACACACTTTTTACCTTTGTCCAGCTGTTCAGTTATATAAGTGCTTAGAGCGATGACTGCATCTTCAGTGGAAGTTCCCCGACGAAAACCAAATTGTTTTTCAGATAATATGTTAAAGTCTTTTAAGTAAGCTAAAAGTCTAATATTAATAAGTTTTTCTATGATTTTAGATATTGATGGTAGTACAGAAATTGGTCTGTAGTTAGAAACTTCGTCTCTGTCCCCTCCCTTGTACACTGGTGTAATGATAGCCAGTTTCAAAGAAGTCGGGAAGATGCCGTCTTTAAAACAGAGATTAGCGAGATGAACAATAATGGGAACAACTTCTCTTCGTATATATTTCAAAAATGCAGTAGAAACATTATCCCAACCAGATGCACTGTCAGACTTAAGACTCATTAGTATATGATTGACTTCATCATTGTCAGTGTCTAACAATACAAAAGAGTTTGGCTGCGTGCGTTGTGAGCAAGACAAATCATTTTGGTCATAGTTTATAGCTGGTTGGATTTGATGAGCAAGATTCTTACCAATATTTGCGAAATAATCATTGATATAATTAACTGATTCTAAATGAGTTGATTTTATATTGAGTAAGTCAGTATTACAATTATTAGATTTATTTGCGTAAGTTATAGTTTTTATGTTCTTCCAGAGTAATTTGTTGTTATCTATAGATCTTGCAATTAGTTCACTTTCATATTTCCTTTTTAATTTTTTGATAAGCTTATTACAATGATTTCTATATCTAATATATGTTATTTTTAATATATCATTATGTGGTTCTCTTTGTGTGGTACAGTTTTTCCTGGGCTTTTGATTTAGCTAATGCCACGGCTTTCTTAGCTTTCTTCTTCAAAAGATCATACTCACTCTTCTTTTCAGCTTTCAGACTACTATTTCCCACTTCTACACGCTGCCATTCCTTAAATTTTCTTTTCTTCTCTTTCAACACATTCTGAATTTCTATCGACCACCACCATGTATCCCTATCAATTGTGCCCTTTCCTCTCGTTTCTCCCAAAATATCTTTCGCTGCATGTCTAATACACTCTGCAATCTCATTCCAGCTTTCATTTATACTTCGATCATTCATGTCACCCATCTCTATCATTTTGTCAACCACTCGCTCTCTGAACTTCTTCGCACAATCATTCTTCTCTAACATATGCCACTTTATTTTAGGGGGGGGACGCTCTTTGCGTTTGTTGCGTTTTATTTCGACTATTGCTTCCATAACCAGGAGTCGATGCTGTGATACTAGATCTTCTCCTGGCAGCACTTTACAATCTTTGACGTGCTTTAAGTTATTGCGCCTAACTAAAAAGTAGTCGATTTGGGTCCTGTGGTGACCGCTTTTGTATGAAATAAGATGTTCCTCATTTTTTTCAAACCAAGTGTTGGCTACTGCCAAGTCAAAAGCGGTAGCGGATTGCAGCAGCGTCTCTCCCTCATTATTCAGACTTCCAAAACCCCATCCTCCATGTACTCTTTCATAAATACCTTTCATTCTTCCCACATGTCCATTAAAGTCGCCTCCAACAATCAATTCCTCATGCACAGGGATGGCCATTAGAGCTCTATCAAAATCCTCCCAAAACTTCTCTTTCACTATTTCATCGCATCCTACTTGTGGCGCATACACACTAACTACATTCAACATCACATTCTCTAACATAACTTTTACAACTATAAATCTATCATTAATCCTTTTTACTTCCATCACACTTTCTTTCAACTTACAATCTAGAACTATTCCTACGCCATTTCTTTTTCCATCACTTCCACAATAATAAAACTTGTATCCCTCACCAATTTCTCTCGCTTTTGTTCCTCTCCATTTAGTCTCCTGCAAACATGCTACATTTATCCGTCTTCTTTTTAATACATCCGCTAACTCTCGCGCCCTTCCAGTCATGGTCCCAACATTCCAACTAGCATACCTCAATCTCATTTCCTGAGCTAACTTCTTACGTTGCACCCGCCCGGGATGGTGCAACAACCCTAGTCCATTTCCCACAGGAGCCGGGTGCTGCCCCTGCGCGTCGCCTGTGGGGTACGCCCTAATCCTGTCGCGCATTCTATGGTTTCCAAACATGTTACGTAAGATTTGGCAACGGTTTTATAGTCGGCCGCCAGCCTGACACCAACCCTCCTTGGGAACGCTATTGTTGGTGGTTAACGCACCACCATGCGGTGACCTCCAGTGCTTTATATTACGCATGGTCACGAAATGTCCCTTAGTCGCCTCTTACGACACCCACGGACGCCAACATAAGGACATATGACGGCTAATTTGTAAGGGATCAAGAAACGCCTGCGGACACTAAAATAAGATGGCCAAGGGTGGGGCTATGTCCGCAGCCGCCCCTCGATTCGGCCCGTATAACATATGTTAGTTGTTCGAGCCATGGGAAGGTGGAGGGAGTGTCTGCAAAACAGCGCCTGGGGTGGCTGGAAATCAAGATCGGAATCAGCGAAAATCGGCGGCTGAGGCGCGAGGGCCATTGCCTCGCGCGTGCTGCCGCATCCTTTTCTAGCATTGCTGCTTCGTAGCAGGAGGCGACCGCTTCCTTACTTCGAAACATGGCCTGAGATCGCTGCCGCCGAGTGCCCCACGAAGACACGGCGGTGCTCTGCCCAGGCGGGGCACACCTCTACCGTATGCTCGACCGTGATATTCACGATATTTCTCACAACTTTTTATGGTAGAAGAACAAGTTGCATGCCTTGGTTTTACTACAAGTTACATTTTTGATGGCATTTCTATGACTTGTTCAGGATCATATACATTTAGAATGCAAATACTTAAATTATTATTATACCCTATTATATTTTTAGGTGACAAGTGCGGGGACATTGGTTTTGATATCACTCCTGCTTACACAGTGTTTATATTAGCTGTGATCACGTTGACCGTATCCGTACTTTGCCTGGTGTCTGCATGCGTCCTCATTGCAAGTAAGTTTTACTAGGTATCATTACCAGATGTCCGAATTAGGTAGGGTTATTGAGTACCTACCTATAAATACTGATTTCATACAGCAAAAGAATATGTGAAGTGGATATGCCTCAACTCCCGAAATTAATTTAATAGAATCAATTTTTTTAATGACACTATCAGAAATGTAGCAGAACATTTTTTTTCTTGTACTAATTACGAGGAGATGGAAGCGTACCTACAATTAATCTCGCCTCAGTTGACGTAGAGAGAGAGATCTTTTTTAATGAAAGATACTAATAAATAAAAATTGTATGGGTCTTTGTTTTATTTGTCTTATCTCTGAGGTTTTTATTATTATTTATTTAAAATATTTTAGACCACACGAGATTTTTATTAGAAATCCCGGGAAGATCCATCAACATTTCGATGCAAGTAGGTACATGAATAACTCTACCTAATTCCGATCATTACTTACCACTTGTGCCCCGTTTCTGCATAGTGATTAGCACGTTTCACTTTACCAAATTTCAGAGATCATCCTATGTGTAGCATAACCTCCAAGCTTGAGAAAGCTCAACTTCGACCACGCACCTTTCGCTATCTCGTACCTGACGATTTCTTTTTTTGCAGCTATGCAAGATGAGGGGATGTCACGCTATCTCACTATGGTGGTGTCGTTTTACATTGGGACCAACGTAGCCTCTTTAATCGTAGATTTAACGACAGCCGCACATTTCGGAATAGACCATACTACCTTGTCGTCTAAAATGGTAAGTGGTTAGCATGCTCGTGCAACTTATAAATAATAATAATAATAATGTATTTATTTAATTTGACAACATTGGTCCACAGGCTAGTACAAAAAATTAAATCTCTGATCTCTGATTATGAATGATCTTTGATAATGTGTATGCAAGGCATATCTATCGTGGAACTCCAGGATGCCTGGTTCCCTGTCTGTGTTCCTTTCAAACGAAGATATTTGGGAAAACCCAAATATTAAAGGATTTTTTAAGTGATTTTTTTTCTGATTATTTACAGAATGATACAGCAGTTACTAGCTTTGATCAAATCTATGTTATCGAGGTGTTACGCCAGGGTGCGTTGATCTTGATGTCCGTAGGGCTGAAGGGCTACGTCGTTCTCGTAATCAACTGGATCCTGATAATATTACTGATTGTTTACTTACTTGAGCATCGTAAACTGGTGAAGACTGCTGACGTAAGTTTTATCTCCTTTAAAATATATTTTATTTTCATTAAACAAAATAGCGAATACAGTCGGATTTGTCATAAAATTTAATATGAGAAACCATATTCATATAAAATGTTATCCTAATCAGGAAATAATCTTTTCAGCATTCCATCCATAAAATGGGCGCTCTAAATGCATTCGAGTAAGTGTACTTTTGATTACCTATTACATTAAAATATTGATTATGTAGCGATTATTTGATTATTTGAATTTAATAGGTAGATTTGGGGTTGGCCTAGCTTCTAATGATGCTCGATCCTACAGCTGTAAATGCAACTGGAAACACACCTTTGAATACCTTATCCCCTATGTGGAAAATAAACGCTATATTACATGTTTAATATTTTGTGAGATAATAAAGAAGTAAATGTTATTGACAGCCAGCCGAGGAGGCCCGACGATAACAGCTGGGCGACGACGCACAACAACCCACGCGAACCAGAAATATTTTCGCCTTATGCGAGAGGGTAAGATAAACGAGATCAACTACGATACCTATAATTTAAACCTGAATTACCTACATGTTAATTCAAAGAATATGCATAATTAATAGAATATAGTTTTACTGCCGCACTCAGAGACGTCCATTAACGCTAATCTCTGATTTACTAATTTTGTCATTGAATAATAGTCTATATGTTTATGACGTTAAGTACCTTAGGTTTTGCTTTAATTGACATTAAAGTTAAATGACGTCTCTGAGTGCGGCAGTTAGTTAGGTATCTACTATTTAAAAATTAGACTGGTTTAAGCATGGGCCACACGAACGTAATCGTTCCATCGTTCCAAAAGAGGTCAGCTTAGTGAGAGCTGAAATTACCTCTACGGATTGTGTTGAGGCTACGGATCTAATCCTCGCATCAACTCGTTTGCAAATCAGACAATGCTGTTGGAAAAACGCACCAGGCATCCAAAGGCGTTGAAGAAAGTCCTTTCAAAAGGATTACATCTGCTGTCTACACGGATTGCAATAGACAAGCCAGCCAGGTCACCTTTGTTGGGTCATCACACGAATGTAATCTGGGGTAGGTTACATACATCCATGTGGTCCATGCTTTAGACTTATTTTTCGCTTGGTCACCTGTGTTGGGTCATTACACGAATGTAATCTGGGGTAGGTTACATACATCCGTGTGGTCCATGCTTTACACTTATTTTTCGCTTGGTCACCTCTGTTGGGTCATCACACGAATGTAATCTGGGGTAGGTTACAGACATCCGTGTGGTCCATGCTTTACACTTATTTTTCGCTTGGTCACCTCTGTTGGGTCATCACACGAATGTACTCTGGGGTAGGTTACATACATCCGTGTGGTCCATGCTTTACACTTATTTTTCGCTTGGTCACCTGTGTTGGGTCATTACACGAATGTAATCTGGGGTAGGTTACATACATCCGTGTGGTCCATGCTTTACACTTATTTTTCGCTTGGTCACCTCTGTTGGGTCATCACACGAATGTACTCTGGGGTAGGTTACATACATCCGTGTGGTCCATGCTTTACACTTATTTTTCGCTTGGTCACCTGTGTTGGGTCATTACACGAATGTAATCTGGGGTAGGTTACATACATCCGTGTGGTCCATGCTTTACACTAATTTTCTAAGTTTTGAATGTAGGCGTTAGACCTTTGATCAAATACAGTAAACCCAACCCCAACCAAAGTATTATTGTTTTGTCTTTTACAGAGCACAAGTGAACAATGGCTACAATGATGGTGATTCCGACCGCGGGTTAAGACGTTCGCCGATGCGTACGGACACCCACTATTCCAAGTTTGTATATTTATTCTTAGCCGGGAGAAAAGCCTCCCTTTGTTCTTTCCGTTCAAAAACGCAGACCAGCCGTGTCTGTAGGTAGTGACCGCGTCCCGCCATCTTCCCTACACCTACCGCGATTCAACATAAGTAATATTCGTATTTTTTAGTATCCCGTTATTATTATTACTAAGCTTTCGCTGGCTATCCGTGTGTCTATCTGCCTGTCAGCGCGCTGTATCTCATAAACCGTAAGAGATAGAGGGTTGAAATTTTCACGGATTTTGTAGTTCTGTTGCCGCAACAAAAACAATTAAAATAAAGTTAAAAATTAAAGGGCGTTCCCATAAAAATGTTAATTTGTGTTTTTTTGCTAAGGTTTTAATATTGTGGCCAGTTTTTTAATGCTTTGCACATTGCACACATCGTACTAAAACTAGAACTGCAAATTTGGCCAAAATGCCATAGGTATTATATGGCATTACCTGTAGAAAATAAAAAAAAATACTTACCATAAAAGAATTTGTTAAAAACATCCACTAGGATGTTATGTGCCAAACATCCGCAGTGCGATCAAGGAATAATGGAAGCGGTCCTGCAATATTTATAAAAAAAAAACCGATATCGGACCAGCTGATTTTAAGGCAAACTTTCAGATCACTGGAACCTGTTTATCTGACTATCTACTACTACTACGACTATTCTTTCATGATTGCATATTCCTAAAACTTTCAGATTCGTTCACTACCTGTACATCTGACTATCTTCTACTACTACGACTATTCTTTCATGATTGCATATTCCTAAAACTTTCAGATTCGTTCACTACCTGTACATCTGACTATCTTCTACTACTACGACTATTCTTTCATGATTGCATATTCCTAAAACTTTCTGATTCGTTCACTACCTGTACATCTGACTATCTTCTACTACTACGACTATTCTTTCATGATTGCATATTCCTAAAACTTTCAGATTCGTTCACTACCTGTACATCAGACTATCTTCTACTACTACGACTATTCTTTCATGATTGCATATTCCTAAAACTTTCAGATTCGTTCACTACCTGTACATCAGACTATCTTCTACTACTACGACTATTCTTTCATGATTGCATATTCCTAAAACTTTCAGATTCGTTCACTACCTGTACATCTGACTATCTACTACTACTACGACTATTCTTTCATGATTGCATATTCCTAAAACTTTCAGAATCGTTCACTACCTGTACATCTGACTATCTTCTACTACTACGACTATTCTTTCATGATTGCATATTCCTAAAACTTTCAGATTCGTTCACTACTTGTACATCTGACTATCTACTACTACTACGACTATTCTTTCATGATCGCATATTCCTAAAACTTTCAGAATCTTTCACTACCTGTACATCTGACTATCTTCTACTACTACGAATATTCTTTCATGATTGCATATTCCTAAAACTTTCAGATTCGTTCACTACCTGTACATCTGACTATCTACTACTACTACGACTATTCTTTCATGATTGCATATTCCTAAAACTTTCAGATTCGTTCACTATCTGTACATCTGACTATCTTCTACTACTACGACTATTCTTTCATGATTGCATATTCCTAAAACTTTCAGATTCGTTCACTACCTGTACATCTGACTATCTACTACTACTACGACTATTCTTTCATGATCGCATATTCCTAAAACTTTCAGAATCGTTCACTACCTGTACATCTGACTATCTTCTACTACTACGAATATTCTTTCATGATTGCATATTCCTAAAACTTTCAGATTCGTTCACTACCTATACATCTGACTATCTACTACTACTACGACTATTCTTTCATGATTGCATATTCCTAAAACTTTCAGATTCGTTCACTATCTGTACATCTGACTATCTTCTACTACTACGACTATTCTTTCATGATTGCATATTCCTAAAACTTTCAGATTCGTTCACTACCTGTACATTCTGACTATCTACTACTACTACGACTATTCTTTCATGATTGCATATTCCTAAAACTTTCAGATTCGTTCACTACCTGTACATCTGACTATCTACTACTACTACGACTATTCTTTCATGATTGCATATTCCTAAAACTTTCAGATTCGTTCACTACCTGTACATCTGACTATCTACTACTACTACGACTATTCTTTCATGATTGCATATTCCTAAAACTTTCACATTCGTTCACTACCTGTACATCTGACTATCTACTACTACTACGACTATTCTTTCATGATTGCATATTCCTAAAACTTTCAGATTCGTTCACTACCTGTACATCTGACTATCTACTACTACTACGACTATTCTTTCATGATTGCATATTCCTAAAACTTTCACATTCGTTCACTACCTGTACATCTGACTATCTTCTACTACTATGACTATTCTTTCATGATTGCATATTCTTAAGACTTTCAGATTCGTTCACTAATTGTACATCTGACTATCTACTACTACTACTATGACTATTCTTTGTCCACAGTTGGGCATCTTAGAGACTTATTTAATTTTTAAAGAAGTTTTACGAATATTTCCATAGAATTGAAGCTTACAATCTTTTATGTTTAATTTCAGCCGTTCTGACGATCGTTCGGACTCGTGGCACCGCGGTCAGCCGAGCCTGGCCCAAAGCTCTCGCCCGTTCTCGTACCTAGAGGACCTGAAGCGGCCGCCCGTGGTGCCCGCGCGGCCTCCGCCCTCGCCTGCTGTGGAGGCTCCGTGGACACACCGCGATCCCTGGCAGCAGCCACAGGGCCCGCCCGTGCCAGCACCAGACTATAGCCCACAGCCCCGACGACTCAAGTCAGCATTAAAACCTGGAGGTCAATGGTGAATCAAGGAAAATATTTGACTTACCATATATTGTAAAATTATTCTATATATCTCCTTTTTATAGTGTTTCTTAATTTACTAGCGAAAAGTTATAAGTTAACCTAATTGGGTACCTACCCAAACTTTAAACCACACTGTTTATTCTATAACCGAAATAAATCACTGATTTATCTGATGTTATTGATATCTACAATTAGATTTAATAATATATTTTGTACATTGTAAACATTTTGTTTCATTGCTAGTTATCAGTGCTTTAGTTATCTGTATACTTATATAAAACTAGCTTTTGCCCGCGCGGCTTCGCTCCCGCTCGTCTCTACTCCACACTACTATACCCAACTCTACCCTACTCTACCCTACCCTACCCTACTCTTCTACACTACCCTAATTTTTATTTTTTTTTTCCATAAGAACCTTTTCCTCACAATAACAATCACAACAAAAAAAAATCAGCCAAATCGGTCAAGCCGTTTTCATGCTATGTCGTGACAACGGAAAACGGGTTTTATTTTTATATATATGTATAGAAGAAGAGAAACTGACTGACCGACATATCAACGTACAGCCGAAAGTTTTGGGTCTAGAAACTAGTAATTTTATACAATACTAGCTTATACCCGCGCCTCCGCCCGCGTTTATTGACCTATGTCCGTCTCCAGGGTCCCAACTACCTCTGTACCAAAATTCATCAAAATCGGTTCTGCCGGTTTTTAAAAAAACTCACTTTCGCTTTTAAAATATTAGTAAGGATTTTTTTATGGTGTCAGCGAGCACTAAGAGAGGATTTTCCAAAATTCACCCTCTAAGAGGATGAAACGGGGGTCCAAAGTTAGTATGAGAAGCTTTCACGGCTAGACAAGGCTTTGACGTGGCTTTACCACGTGAAAGCCTGTTTTTTTACATACAAACTTTGGACCCCCGTTTCATTCTCTTAGATGGTGAATTTTGGAAAATCCTCTCATAACATTTTTTTGCTATATGCGTTTGGTATTCGTGATCACTTAAATGACGCAGGAAACCCGTCTGCTAACAAGTCATCAAATACCAAGGAAACAACCATTATAACATGGACTTGATTTGTACTTAACACTAATAACTGCGGTGCCAAGCACATCTATAAATAAAAATCTTATGTCATGTATTTTGTTAGCGAACTCCTCCGAAACAGCTGAACCAGTTTTTATGAAATATTACGTCTGACAATAGGTTGTAGACTACTTTGTACCCTCCTATCCCCACCCCCCATTTTTCTTTGATAATTTACATGGCATGTTTGCCGGAACAGCTGGTAATCGTATAAAATCGTCTAGAATGCTCTAGTTTCGTTGCAGTATATGTCAGCGGAGGAGTATTGCGTGTATTGCATTTCATACCACAGTTTTGTAGTCCAAACAATTATAAGAAAACAGATACATACTACATTCATCATCATCATCATCATCATTTCAGCCTATATGCGTCAAGCAACAGGAGGGACCCAGCTGGGTCGAAGCCTACCGGGGCCAGGGTTATCCGAAAGGCTCGTGCCCCGGTATGAAGGCTAGAAGGAACGGGGTGGGTTTTTAGTCAGTAAGAGTCTAACACTATCTTCCGCTTCACCCAAGAGCGGGGGTTGTCATAAGATGATTTTTACCCACCAAAAAAAAAGCCGATATGCGTCCACTGTTGGACATAGGCCTCCCCCAAGTGTCGCTACAACGAACGTTCAATACTACATTGTAATAAAACAAAAAATGAAAAGTAACATTAATTTATTTACACTCTTTTTAAAAACTAAGTAAAAACTGTAATAAAAATTGAAACAGTCATTGAAATATACCAGAACAGTGAATACTCCTACCTAAAGATATTACTTATTAATAAATCGGATTAAAATAGTCCATTAAAAATTAGTAAATATTGAAAGGGCACGAAAATTCTTCATAATAATTATAATTGCATTCTTATTATGTACAGAAGTTTTATACAATGTGTACCTAAGTCATGATTTCAACTATAATTTATGTAAACATTGCATATAATGCAGCTAAAAATATCTTCTAGATGACACATTCACAAACAGTTTTTCTTTTCAGTAATAATAAATCATAGTTTGTAATATAATTCATAATTGTTTATGAAACTGTCACATAAAAGGGGTTTTAGAAACATTCGTGTTTAAAATCTAGTTATGTACAGTTTCATTCACTGCTTTATTTAAAATTTATTTAATTTCATGAAATAAACAAAATATATATCTTAAGTATGTGTTGCGCACCACTAGAGTTAGTGTCGTGTTTTCTTGGCATTTCTTTGTTTACATAAATTATCTAAGGATAAAATTTATTACGTTTAAACTATTTACATTTACATAACAATGATTTTAAAAATGTAATTTACCAGTTCATACCATAGTGTCTATAATAATGAAGTTCATTTGAAGCATATTTATGTTTGCAAAACTTAACAAAATGTAGGGAACAGCGAATTCTATTTTCGCCATTTCATAGTTGGTCCATTAATAAAAAAGTTGTTCATAAATAGGCTAGTTGACAGTACTTTTTGAAACAGAAATCAATAAACTTTGTAAACCGTCGGAATCGCTATCGGCCTTTGATGATACTCGTATACTATGTTATGTGCTATGAAGTCACACAACTTTTTTTTTTTTGAGACTTTGCTATTCTTCCGGATTGGATACATTTTCATCAAAATCTTGTTCTGATGATAGAAATCATACGGAATTGTCGAAAGTGAACTGATGCGCTGATAACTGGAAGGTAGGCAACGGAATTTTATAAAACAATATATCCTATCTATATATATAAAAATCAATGCCACTTTTCGTTGTTATTTTATATCTCACCTATCCAAACCAAATTTTTAGGCTTTGTTCGGACTATTTAGTAGATGGTTTATGTGAAGTTTGGTAGGGTAGAGTAGGGTAGAGTAGTGTAGAGTAGTGTAGTGAAGAGTAGTGTAGGGTGGAGTAGGGTAGAGTAGTGTAGAGTAGAGTAGAGTAGTGTAGAGTAGTGTAGAGTAGGGTAGAGTAGGGAAGAGCGAAAGCGAAGCCGTGCGGGCAAAAGCTAGTCTGTAATAAAATCGAGTTTACTGGAATTATCTTAAGATACATTCTGACTATAAATGATTTTAAAGGTAATATCATATAAGAACCTTAGTATAGAACTTGCACATTATTTAGGATTAGTCGTATCACAACTATAAAATAATTCTAAGTATGTATTTACAAAAATAAAAAACAAAAACTGCAAAATAACATGAATTTTGGAGAATCTGGTTCCGTTTTTTCATTACTAAACCCTGAACGTATAATAAACTAAGCAAATGACGTTTATAGGTCTTTGTAGATTGATAACATTTCACGTATAGATTTATTTACTATGTTTGTTAAAAATATATTGTCAAACTATACAACGAAATAACATATTTGTTTTAATGAATCAACTAGCCTATTTTGAGTACAATAACCCCTTTAGGGGATTTCAGATAGCTCCTACTATAGGTACTTTTGTTTTACCTAGAAACAACATTAAAAATATTTTAATTAAAATACTTAAACTAGTTTCACAGTAATTGTTCACTAAATAACATATAATAAAGTATGTATATTATGTACTCTGTACGCACATTTTAATTGAATAAAGTATTAATAAAATTATGATACATCGATTTATTTTCATAACATGATCCTCTAAAAAAACGTATCAACACGAAAAAATTGGACTTGAAAACTGCTTTTTAAATGTAATGGTTTTTATTTATTCTCGTAATAACTTAATAATGTTGTGCCGTTGCAACGGATATAGGCCTTCCCCAACTCCCAAGTATAGCCACAATGACAGTTTCTGGGCATCCCGGCCACCTTGTGAGAGGCGTTCCAGTGCTAGTGTTTACGTACGCGGTCGTCACTCCAGAACTTTTTGTTCGGCTCTATCGACTTTGTTTTGTGAGCAATGTGCCCTGCCCACTGCCAGTAAGTTCGGAATTTTTTCAGGCTGTGTCGACAAACTTGGTTCTACTGCAGATATCTTCAATTCAGTCACGTAAGAAAACTCCGAATATAGCCCACTGTACTGTACTTTGATCGAATTTAATGAGGCTCATTGTGAGGGACCTCGTTTCAGTGTCACAAGTCATCACTAGCAACGTGTGTGCTTCTTGAACTTATCCAGAATCACTGTCGTATGTGGGACGAAATGATATCGCTTCTCGAACGCTCCCCAGCCAAATTGGTTTCGGTAGTCTCCGATCTTGATAGGAGATATTTACCATGACCTGGGTTTTGCAAATGTTCTATTGTTTTCCTATACAATAAAATTTCTTCTATTCTATTCTACTGAGATCATCAAGCATTGTACTGAGACGCTTTATAGTCACTATCATGGCAACTATATTGCTAACTGAACGAAGATGAGTAATGTACTTGCTCTTGACTTTAATGTAAATGTAAAAAGCCCTCTCCAGTGCAGAGCCTGGAATACATAGGCGATTGCGGCTGTAAAGAGTTTCGGAGAAATTACCTCCCCCTACTTCTCACCGCCTTTTAAGAGAATAGGTCCAACTTCAGGACCAGACCTCAAAAAAGTCTGGTCCTGAAGTCGGAATGACTTAGTGGCGTTTTCACACAAACACTTCAGTCCATCAATGCACCGATAGGCAATCTAGCACCGCAGAAGAAACTGCAGTAGTCTTTCGACAGTACTGTCTCGATCGTAACCCACATAGGCTAAGCAGAGTGGCAGATTATACTAATCAGTCTTCTGTATAAAGGTCTACAGTATGAACGTGTTTGGTGCTGGTGACTTTTCGGAATACGGCTTGTTCAGGAAGATGTAATTCTTCAAGGCTGCGCGTGAGATGGTTGGGTCATTATCAAACAATTAATCACACCATAGTTTGACGCTTTTTTGGTTGGTAAGAGAAACAAAATCCGAATTTTAACTCCTGGTTGTCAGTTGTCTAGTACTCATAAAACAAGCTCTGCCTCAGCTCAAGCTAAGCAGAGCTACGATTAGATTAGATGGCGTTGTGTTATAGTTGTGGGATGTTATTATTAACTTTGTTTATGATTATTTTTTATAAGTGTTTATTCAACTTGTAATGTTTATACGTATGTTTTTTACCGCAAATTTTGCAAATGAATCCGATTGAGCTGATTTTTTTTTAGTCCTAAGCAACTTACAATGCAATTTTATGGTACCTAGCTAGTCTGATGACGGAGTTAGATAGTGGCCGTATCGTATCGAGTTTGAACTCTTTGGAATGGTCTTCATCAATACTATACGCGCGATAAAAGCGGTGCGCTTTGTTGTATTATAGCAGTTTTTTTAGAGGATTTACGCTATGATACTTAGATTTGAATGTCTAAGCCTACATTATACATATTTCTGTCATACTGAATACCATCAACAAAGGCAAGGTCGTAATACATTCGAAATCCTGTATTCACTGCGTTTTACGTATTTGCAATGGTCAAAATCTGTCCGGTTCATTCTTAGAGTCGGTCTCCCGTGCTACGTCCTCCACAGTGCCAGCTGTTCGCTCATTAGTTTCAGTGTCAGTCTTAGTCATGCAAGCATTGGGTGGGCCTTCCAAGTCACTGTCTTCACTAATGTATTTACTCTTCGATATAATGACGTTATCCGATTCTTTCTGTTCTTCGCTGGACAGAGACAACTCAAACTGTGCAGCTAGCTGGGTAAGCACTTTCTTCAAGTGATCGAAAGATTCCTTGTCATTTGTATCAGTCGGGGTCTGCAGAACAGTTTCGCAATTATCACCATCGCAAGTATTTTCATACTGCGATTTCATAGCTTTTAGCTCGCCGATGGTTACTGACAAATCTGGTTTTGCCAAGAATGAGTCAGTTAAGAAGCGGCCTTCTTGAGAGAATAAGAACACGGCTGGTATATCGATGTCATCCTTACCATCACCGGACATCGCGAACAAGGCTGTGTTCTCGTGTGTGGAGTCTGGTATGTTGTCGAGTATTATAGCCAAAGTAGCGCCAGCGGTTTGCATGTGGCGTACTTTTTGAGCAAAAGTGCACTGACCTCGTTTGGCTATTCCAAACTTGCCTGCGATATCGTCTTTGTTTTCGATGGGAGTGCAAGCATCTATTGGGATGACGAAGGCGACCGTGTTCGTGTACTGGTTGCTGGCAGAGATCTCCTTGCCGAAGTGGCCGGGGCCGGCGGGGAAGATCCTGTCGTTAACCTTCACTCCGGCGGGCACGACGCCGTTCTCCATGTCACTCAGTGAATTCCACTTGGACATTTCACGCATGAACGTGAGGCCCTCCGCTGCATCTTTTGCAGATTTTGCCTGAAACATCGTAAATATAAATTATAAACATTGTAGTGGCTGTCGCGTTGACTAATTCTGACAATAACAGCAACAAAATGAAAAATTTTAAATAACCTCCGACGCATAAAATCTATAAAAAGTAAAAGAACTAGTTAAGACGAATCTAACGAGCCCAAACGCGATAGGTTTTCTAGAGCTCTTTCCAGGGTTCCATCAGCCATCTCTCAGTTCTAGCATCAGGTCCTCATCATCACGAAAACTGTATAGAACTGGTTAAGATGAATCTAATGAACCCAAACTCGATGGTTTTACTAGCAAGCATTCCAGGGTTTTTTTCCGGTGGGAAAATCATCTAATGACATCTCCCGCTCTTGGGCGGAGCGGGAGATAGTGCCAGACTTTTACTGACTAAAAACCCACTCCAGTTCCTTCGTTGCCTTTCGTACGGGGCTGAGCTACCTTTCGGAGCTAATCCTGGCCCCAGTCGGTTTCGACCCGGCTAGGCCCCTGCCGTTGCCGACAACTCCTTGAGGCGCGCGAGAACAGTGCACGCCATCGACGACTTGGGTTCGTTCCGGACAGTTACCGGGCGGTCGGACAGCGAGCTACCCATTGCTCGCCGTCCGCAAGCCCATATTGAGTAGGATTCAAGTTTGTGCTTTGTAACTCCTGTTCTTTCGTTTCCTTTCGTACCGGGGCTGAGCTATCTTTCGAACGAACCCTGGCCCAAGTAGGCTTCGACCCAGCTGGTCCCTTGCTGTTGCTGACAGCACCATGAGGCGCGCGGGAACATTGCGTGCCGTCGACGACTTGGGCTCGATCCGGACAGTTACCGGACGGTCGGACAGCGAGCTACCCATTGCACGCCCCTACGGTGCGGTGGCCGGAAATGGGGATCGGAATGCCGGCGGCGACTGGGGCGTTGTGACCACCGTTGCCTGATACGGTCGACCTCTCCTTTGCTAGCATTACTACCTCGCAGAAGGAGGCGACCGTCTGCCACTCTTCTTCGCTCCGGACTGTGAGCTCCACCGTGTCCTCTGAGCGTTCCGCACAGTGGCCACAACCGGGCGTCACTTCCGCATGAATCCGGTGCAGGAATCTCCCAAACTTGCCATGTCCGGTGAGAACCTGCGTCATGCGGAAGGTGAGGTCTTACCAGCCACGCCTCAAAGAAGGGACTTACCGCCATAATTGTGGCGTGTCTACTGTTGCCTCCAGATCCCACGGTGGCAGACCGACAAGGAGGCTACCGTGCGGTATCCCCGCACCATCCGTATTGACATGACACTGATTGCGTGTTGGGCCTTCGGTACCCACGACGATACACACACTGGCGCCCCATAAAGGGCCATGGACCGAACGGTTCCCGCGTAGAGCCTCCGGCAGGAGGCGTGTGGACCCCCAAAGTTAAACAGGAGCTTGATAGCAGCCCCAGTCCGGTTTAGTTTGCGAGCCAGACGCCGGAAATGCTCCACGAAGTTCCACCAGCTGTTGAGGACGAGTCCCAGGTACTTCATCGTCGACCCGACGCCGATGTGAAGTCCTCCTCCTACCGTTAATTGGGAACCCGATGGCGGCGCGTTTCGAGGGCCGAGGAAACACATAGCCTCGGACTTATGCAGCGCCACCTCGAGTCCCAACTGCTAGATTCTGTCAACAACTAACGCAACCCCGCGCGTCGCTAGATCGGCCGCCGCCTGGTACGACTCTCCCTGCGCTAGACCCCGTCAGGGAAGTCGCCGCGCAGCACATAGTCGTACCCGATGTTCCACAAGGGTGGTCTTTGTACCGATCCCTGCGGAACACCGCACGACATCTCTCGGCATCTCAACTGTCCCTGGTGACCTGGGTAGACTATAATATATCTGTCCGACAGGAAGGCCTCGACCACTGGACACCCAGTGGTACCGGTGTGTACCTCCGGATCGTACTTCAGGGCAGGGAATTAAAGGCATTGGGAATGTCCAAGGACACTGCCACGAGACACCTGCCCTGAGACACCACATCCAAGTCGTGAGGGCTCGCACGCGCATGATGGCGTCCACCGTTGAGCGCATCCTGCGAAAGCCGAACTGACCGTCCGAAAGGTCCGGCCCCAGGCATTCCAAGGTTCCATCAGCCACATCTTAGTTCTAGTATCAAGTCCTCATCATTATGACAAATGTATAGAACCTGGTTAAGACGAATCTAAATGAACCAAAACTAGATGGGTTTACTAATAAGCAATGCAGGGTTACGTCTCTTACCATCGAGCTCCATCGTCAGACTAGCTCAATGGCACTAGCATGTTCATGACTCATGAGCATTTCTAATACTAACTTACTTATATGTTTGAATGTAAAGTAAACACCCATTATGTGTTTAAGATCCCAACCGCAGCTAACAAACGAGCTGATGACCTTGATCACCTGAATAGATCTTCATAAATTGTATCGAAGAATTATCTCGATAACGGTACTACGATGTCACACTCAGACACACAGACACCTCAAACTTATAACACGCCTTATTTTCGTCAGGGGTTAAAAACGATTGAACGGGAAATGTTTTTACTGTGCTGTGTCCAAATAATGTTTGTTAGACGAAAGGAAAAAATTACAAAGTCATTATCGCATGTAACAAACTACAATTCTTTACATGAATTTCATCATCATCATATCAGCCGAAAGACGTCCACTGTTGAACCTTAGGCCTTTCTCAAGCGTCTCCACAGCGACAGGTCCTGTGCGTCACACATCCGAACATAATCTAAAAAAACAAATGTAGAGGCTCACCGTGGATGTGGTGTACAGCAGCTGCACCCTACCGTCGGGCAGGGTGAGCACGGAGATGCCCATGTCGGACAGCGTGTGGATCTGGCGCGGGTCGTTGAGCGGGCGCAGGCGCGCAGGCGGCCGCGCCGGCGTCGAGCCCAGCAACTGCCGCATCGGGCGACGCACCTTCTCCGCTACCAAAGACGCCGTGTTCGGACATGTCCTGGATCAACGCAAAATTCAAGGTTTAAGTTAATAAGATCTTAATAAACGTATACTTCATCACCAACGCGCTGAACAACAAACCGCCGCTTATCATCAGGTGGGATTGCAGTCAAGCACTAATTTAATTATTTTTTTTAATCCATCATTGTACAATCTTTTATTAAATGATTTTTATACTTATTATGGAGTGTACAGTAAAGTAGATACCATATAATATAGAATTAGACATATTTGACGTCTTTAAAACCTCGCTTTTTTTATACAACTTGAACAATGTTTTGTATTTATCTTTTTTAGTACAGTTCGAGCGTTCTCGCTTTAATCCTAAGCTATTGTCGTCTTAGTTTTAGTCACTCACATTATTATGAGTAAAAACTAGTAAATTGACGTTTTTACCTGTTTTAAATGTTTGCTGTAACAATTAGCTGTAAATTTTCCTAAAAATATTTTTTTTTTAAATGACGTTTTTGTCACAATACAAGTAATCCGCCTAGCTGTTTCCTAATTGCGTTCGAGTCGGCTTCCACATATACAGGATAATATCCAGGTGATATCAGTTTACATGGAGGAGCACAATTACTGATTTATGGAGCCTCCAAAAACAAGATACTCCTTGGCAAGACTAGTGTCACACATACTGGCTTCTAACCATCCGTTAAGACTGTAAAATATCTACAAATAATAGTCGAAACCAACGGCTTAATGTACTTTCCAAGGTCCAAAGATATCTCGATATGCTAAGATATAATCATCCATCCACAGACTAACCTCGGCAAGCATTACTTAACCTTGGAGATCAATCCATGCAGTTTTTATTACTTAGTCTGAGTCAAACCAATTTGTTGATGAAACTTCGCAGACGCAAATAACTGTTGTGATATCAGTATCAAATTACGACAGTACCAAAAATAAACATAATTTCAAGCAATGATATTTTAATAAACAGACATGTTATACACTCGCAAATCAACCAAAAAATGTGTTCTGCACAGCAGCGGCAGCACTTGTGGTATGAGATCTCCTGTGTTTTATTTATTTTGGTATCATAATTTATTGGTACACTTTCTAAACACACACGAAGGCATTTTTTTATTTAATTTCGTAGCAGCGCGCAGCGTATGACTAGATCCGATCCTAGTTAGGACCCTTTCTAGTCTTCACGAGTGCGCGCTCATAGCAAATCTGTTTATTTAAACATCATTGATTTCAAGTAAATTCCAAAAACCTTTTATAACAGTGACAAGTAACAAGTTCTCAAAATCAAAGATTGCTTCGTGTTACTGTAGATTGATGCTGATTACCAACATATCTGTGAAGTCTTGCCAGCTAAAATAATTATATTTTATCCTTTATACACAATAATATAATAATTGATATGATTTACAAGCAAAAGATAAATCACTTACTTCCTATACTTGTCTTCGTCTTCATCATCAATTTTCAATCTGAAATATGAGGTATTTTTTCCATCGGTGGCCAAAGAGAGCGGCAAGAAATGAGCTTCGGTGGTTAACACGTAGTCTTCTAGCTTCACGGGCACATCCTTATCTTCACCAAAGAGCATATAGAGATACTTGAAGGTCTCGGCTAGCACGAAGGAGTCCATTCTATCTTCGTGAATACGCGTCCTCACATCGTTGACAGCCGCGTATCCGCAAGGAACGCGAGTGTACTGCTGCAAAGCCTTCAATACGGCTTTCCCAACTTGTAAGTAATGATCGTCTTCTGTTGCTCGGTGGAGGAAGTAAGTAGACTCCAAGAACTCTGGTCGGAGTGGATGTTGACCCCAATGAACCTAAAAAGTATTAAAAATATTACTTCAAACAAGTGCAATTCGTCAAACCTTATCAAGACCTTATATTTACCTGAAAATCGGAAGTGAAAGCCTCTGGAATGAAGGTGTGTCGCTGCATGACTTGGTATAGCATCTCATGTGTCTCGACCGCAGGCCTGACGTCTCCCAGCAACACTTGGAGCCCCGGCCAGAACGCAAGCAATGCGTCCATGAAGTTACGGGACTGCAAATGTGGCCTGAAACATACACATAAGCAAATTTTATTTTATCTATGTATTTTCTGATTCAAGCCTCCGGGTATGAACTAGACACCCAAATGCTATGTTAAAATTGAACTCCTCATCTAGCGTGATCATCAAAACCAAGACCAAAGCCGTGAAGTAAAAGGTCACTATGAAAATTCAGAAAATTTCAGAAGAAAACCTGTTGAAATGTTGATTTTTTGTGTAGCTTTTGCAGAATTTTTAATAGTTTATTATAAACTTACCTATGCATATGAACTGCCAACATAACAGGACCTCTGCTAATGTACTTCATAACTGCGTTGTAGTGTCTGTTGAACCTGGCCAGGTACTTCTCATCGCCGAGAAGGATGTACGCCTTGAGGCAGTATTCATAGTAGGAGTCGATGCCAGCACCGACGCCGGCGTCCTTGCGCACCCAATCTCCAGAATGAATGTTGATAACTGTGCCCATCAAATCTGATGTCCTGAAAGTTGTTTTTTTTTTTAATTATTATAAGCTACAAGTAAGGAAAATTTAATTATGCCCGTAGAGGCATATATGTATAGGCTCTTTGAACTCGTGGCCAAATTGGAACTAATGCCGCTATTTTGTTTATTAAAAACATTTTCTGCAGATAATAACACCAATGTTTAAAGCTCAGCCAAAAGAAAAACAAGCGGGCACCATTTCTTTCATTTTATTAGGGTGGGATATAATCAAAAAACTTATCCCGTGCCGGGTGGAGCGGGAAGGAGTGTCAGACTTTTACTAACTAAAGAGCACCCCGGTTCCCAGTTGTTCCTGGGTTGTGTTGACTTACAGCACCTCCTTGTACTCCTTAAACCCCTATCATTCTACGCCAAAAGACCTTGTACCCCTGATGAAGAGAAGAAGAAGAGAAGGGTGGGTACCCTGGTTTCATCATCATTCATCATCAACTGGGCGTTTCCATTTACACTTGATGACTTACCTATGTCTAATCTTCCAGAGCCTGTCCATAGCCTTGTGCGCCTTCTGCTCGTAGACGGGGTTGCCAGTGAGGCGCGACAGTGCTGCCATCTCGAGGATCATGGTGCCGGCGCACGCTGTGCACGTCTCGCGGGACTCAGACATGCCCCGCATGCCGTGGCGCAGGTTTATCTGTAGAAAATTAACGAAGATTCCTTATTGTAACATAACTACATGCCCGTATTTTCCGACAGGTTAGGCAAAGTCAATAGTGCAGTCACTATCAGCCATAACTAAAACGCCTAATTTTGAGAACGAATCTTTAAATGATGTCTTGTAGTGACGATTAGCCGAGAAAGTGTAAAGGAACACAAGACGCTGTCGTCGAGATCGTTATCAGAAACAAATACAAACACAAATATGTACTATAGCCATATCGTGTCCTCTCTACTCACAAATGAGAGACGGCAGACATCTTTACTCTTGTCGGGTGCCCCACTGCAAATGGAGTTTTTTAATAGACGAAGGTTAATGGTCTACGACAGATTAAAACCTTCTTCCTGCCCTTATCCCATATTACTTGGGGTCAGCAGATCTAACTCCCTTTTCTTTCATATCACTCCTCCATCTTTTCTTCGGCCTTCCTCTACTTCTCCATCCATCTACACGTATACTCAGAACTCTCTTAGTAAAATGCGCTTCATCCCTCCTCTTCACATGACCATACCAAGACAACCGATTTTCAGTTTCAACTTTTTAACCTTTCAACTTTTCAGTCACTGGCGCCACATTCAAACTTCCTCTAATATACTCATTTCTCACTTTATCCATTCTCGTCACACCACACATTCATCTCAACATTCTCATCTCCGCTACATGCAATCTTTTATCATGCATCTAAGACAGATTAAAACCGTTGATTGAGGTCAACGGTTTTATCCATCTTACATTACATAAAATATCGAGCGCACTCACCCTTCCGTGGGGTATTCCAGTAGATGTATTGAACGCTGGTAGTAACCTCTTGCCCAGGTTCTCCGCCATTTTGAGTAGCTCTCCATTATACCACTGCAAAGCTGGGACATCGGTTTTCAAGGTTGTTGCCAGGACATGAGCCGATAGCAGGCCCCTGTAACAATGATATATAGATAGATAAATTCTTTATTGTACACCAAAAATATATATTACGAGTACATAAGAAACTTAAAATTAATAGGGTGTCACAATGGGCGGTCTTATCGCTAAAAGCGATTTTTTACAGACAACCTTTCGATGCAATGCAGTGTAAATTTTCTGATAGTCCCAAAAATACCAGCCTGGAAAAATTTCAATAAAAGAATTCGCATTTAAAACTCCATGGTGTTATTCCAATTTTCTTACTCAAAAGTGTAGTTATTATTTTTCAATATATAGGTATTTTTTTTTCAATCGCGGACGTTCGTGTCATGCGTCCCGATGTGATTTGAACTAACGTAGAATCCCGTCATCCTGAAGGTAACCTATATTTCCAAATTTTCTCACGATGTTTTTCCTTCAGCGATGAAGTGATGAGATTTTCTCAATTAAATTCATATGGGGGCACCCATATGAATTTAATTGAGAAAATCAGATAAAAATTCACACAGAATAGTGTGATAACGATTTATTAAAATACTCGATTATTGGTCATGTGTACATTATTTATCAAAATATACAAATATGTACCGATAAGTGCTACAACAAGCGTGATATCTTTAACATCAACGATTATGCGACTTATATACGTATGTATGTATGTCCTTATTTGTCTTCATTAATACTGTATCGCGTTTTAATAACTTTGCAGCGGTCACGTTGACCAAGTCGGGCATTTCAGTGGGACATTTGTATCACGAGGCTTATATAGTTTAATTTGATGTGCCCCAATTAACCTCGCTAAGAATCCGTACAATTTGTAAAAGGCAATTTAAATATCCTTTGAGGACAAATTGCTTATGGAAAACGTGTACGCGTGCCTAATGTACCCACGTTTCTGTTAATTTTTACATAGAACTTATATTCTGTACAACAGGTCTCGTTGTAAATAGTACTACACCATTCAATTAGAAAAGCAGTAGGTACGTAGTGCTAAAAACTTGCAAATAAATATTAAATGTAATATGACTTAATCTTATCAAAATTATGCGTTCTGGTCTTATCCAGAGGTTCTCAAATAGGGGCCTGAAAATGCGGCGAAATGGTTCCAGTAAAGGATGGTAGTACGGCAGTGTTTGCTTCGCGCTCGACTTGGCGGGGCACTGCCGTGCCGATAAAAAAAGAAGAAAAATGTAGATCGGATTTATTATTATACTTTATTCATTTCATATAATAGGTCTACGTAGTCGACTACTCTGTTACAACATACTTAAACACTGTATGTTGTTGTGTAAATTGAATTATTGGCTAGAAACTATATTTTGTGTGTTAAATATCCTTATTCCATGTAGTTGAATACAGCAATAAACAATTATTCATGCCAATGTTTATAAAATAAGGTCATGGGTTTATTTTTGTTGTTTTGCATTATTATTATTTATTTAAACTATTTGTACTGTAGTGGTATTTAAGCTGGCTTATTGCAACAATGTTTTCTCTTCCAGTCAACATTTAGGTTAAAATAAACACTGGTATGTGTCCTAACGATATTTAAAATCGAATTAAGTATAATTAAGATTAGGTAGAAATAAAATACATACATATATTTTCTGAAATATAATAGTAAACTTGATTAGTTTATTATTACATTTTATAGAATACTAGCGACCCGCCCCGGCTTCGCACGTGTGCAATACTTATGTAAATATACCTACTACAAATGTCCTTATACACCACGTTCACAGCTTTTTTGTCGTTAGACAATACAAACATGTTTTGCTTAGAGGGAGCTCCGATAAACGCGTGCGATCGCTGCAAATCATGATGCAAATTATGTTTACTATTATGAGAAATTAAACTATAATTTCTATAAGTGTTGTAGGAGAAACTATAGGTTTCTCCTAATTAATTAAACCCCAAGCGAACGCCGGCATTCGTAATGTCATTGTCTTTATATTGTGTCTTTAGTTGACGGTATCTGAAGAGTAAATATCATAACATCTTGAGACAACCAGCCATGTCCAAGAACTAAAATGCAATTTAACGCCTACCAAGCCAGACTAGGTCCATGAAGTCCCGAAGAAGAAAAATACCCTGAGCCTGAGTCCTGGAGTTCTTACAATAATATTTTCCCGCTCTAAATGGAACGAGAACAAGTGTCAGACTTGTACTGACAAGAAACCCGTTTTCTTTCGAATGCCCTTTGCCTTCCAGGGCCTCGATAACTCATTTGAAGAATATTCAGCCGTGGCTGGTCACTGTAGTAATAAATTATGATACGACATTATAGAACTTACCCAACCATCCTTATGTTGGTCTCAAAGACGGAGACAACGATGTCGTGGTCGAAGGTGACATCTTTGATGACCAGCTTGATGGCGCGGCTGAACTCGGAGAAGTCTCCTAGCACCGCCAACGTGTCCAGGCTGTCAACTAACGTAAGCGAGAAGCTGAAATCATAGTGGACCTTTAGAATCATATAGGTACAACGTGTGACGTTAAATGCGCAAAACCTGAAAATAGTTTGTTCGGAATAACAAGCAGAATCAATTAAACCACTTTTTAATATAGGTTACATTTTTTTTTTTTAATTCTTCACTAAAAATTTTGCTCTTTCTATTTATTAATAGTTTATATAATGTTTATAATATTCCACAATTATCACACAACGCCGTCTAGTCCCAAGCTAAGCAGAGCTTGTATTATGGGTACTAGACAACTGATAAACATACTTATATATTTCTAAATACATACATATTATAGATAAATTACACCCAGACACAGAACAAATGCTCATCACATAAATATTTGTCCTGGGTGGGAATCGAACCCACGACCTCCGGCATAGCAGTCAGGGCCACTAACCACTAGACCAACAGGCCAGTCAAATCAAAAAAGTCAAAAAAGTTCAAGTAATCACGTGCGCAAACTCACCCAAATAGGTAAACAAACCCAAATGGTTGTAGTCCAATAAAATCTCATATGCGGGATGATAAAAGTTCTTATTTCGATGCAGATACGAATTTTAAACCAACTAAAACTGAGCATAAAACCTTGAATTTTTTTTAAATGTTTTTTTTATTCTCATAGAATTAGGTCAATTGAATTAAAAATCATTTGGGGTGTCTGAGGTTTTGCGCATTTAACGTTACACGTTGTATATGGCTCGGCGATATATTTAAAAACCTATGACTACTTAAATGGCACGTACCCAAAGTGCCTGACTTAAAAAACAAAGTACCAAAATGTAACTATCCAAAACCGCAAAAGAGTAGAAATTTTTCCAAACGAAATCAAAAGTAAAGGAAGTTTATCTTTCTAAAATAGAAGGCGAAACTGTAAAGTAAAAGAACAGAAATAGGCTGAAAAAATTTAAATGTGACGTCATCGACCTTAAATTGCGCGCGTGCCATGTTGATAAGAATTTTGATACTGTTTTCAGACACAAAGATTTATATTTAGTATTATTTGTTGTTTAAAAGAAAAAAATGCTGACTATCAAACCTCCCATAATATGTATTAATGTATATAACAAAAGTATAATATAAATCGAAACAAAAATACTAAAATTGCGATTAAAAACTGGACGAAGGGTGAAAAATACTTCATGATCTATTCGTATAAGATATATGCAAATATTCAAAAAAAAAAATATATTAAAATTGGTCACGCTGTTTCTAAGGAGGTCGACCACAAACAAGACACGATATATCGTTCCGAATTGGGGCTAAAGCGATAATATATAATCGTTTTTTCAGCAATTCGAAATGCAGGGTATCATCATCATACCAGCCGAAAGACGTCCACTGCTGGACATAGGCCCCCCCAAGGGTATGTTAAACAGGAATGTACCAAATTGCTGTCCAAATGTAGCGACACTAGTGTGTCTGTGTACCGTAGTTGTCCTGAGTGGCGAAACAGTAGCTAATTCGGAAGTAACTTTAAATAAAATGCGTCGTAGTGATTATGCAAAGACATCATTAAGCAGAACTGGCGCCTTTCTTAAGTGTTTCTAATATTAGACCGAACTGGTATCCGCCGATATATTGCAAAGTAATTTAAACAGATGGTAGGTCAGGTCGGATAGTAGATCCACCTACAACTTTCGCCTTTTTTTCCGAAGATGTTACACTATACTCCATCGCACGGCGGCAGTGGACAGTGCATGTGTAAGCACTGCGAAAGTAACGCTATTGACTACTAAATAAATAAAAAAACACTTGAAATAGACTATCCATTTCTAGTTCTTTCTATAGTAATGCAGTAGTCCGTATTTAGTTCTAGCCAACTCAGCTGAAATAAGTGCGGTCGACGGTAGTATCGATTCTTCAATTCCACATTTATCTAAAACTAGCGGCCGGCTGCCGGCTTCCCACGGGCAATAAATATAGCTCATGTTACTCAGAGTAAATGTAGCTTTGCAATGGTGAAAGAATATTTGAAATCGGCACAGTAGTTTTTGAGTTTATTAATTACAAACAAACACACAAAAATAAAAAAATTCCCTCTTTATAATATTATTGTAGACTTTTTTTTGTTGATTTTTTTTTATTGATTTTTTGCCTGTGTTACTCAGGAATAAAGCAGCTTTCTATCGTTGAAAAAATTTTAGCAATCTGGCTAGTATTACCAGAGATTACCCCTTACATACAAACTAACAAATTTTACCTCTTTATAATATTAGTGTAGATGTAGGTCAACTGTCCTGGCACTTTGTTTATTTACTTTACTTGCATTTTTGTGCTCAATTTGACAGTTTTATTTAAACTTATTTTATTGATTATTACAGTGCCAATTGCGCCAATACTTACCGGGTCTAATTGTATTTTTAAACTATCTAGGGACCCACACAAATATACACACAAAATAATTTCATCCAAACCAGTCAAGCTGTTAAGGAGAATTTAGGTGACAAACGCACGTACAGAAGAATTATTTATGTATTAAAATTATTAAAATGATTTTGTAATAGGTAATGTGTTGGTTGTGTGTTATGTAAGTTTTTGATTGTTGTAACGTGGTAGGTTTTAACATACTTACTCCGTGGTTTTAACTAAGCATTAGATTTTAAGATAGCAAAACACTGTATTGTTGTGGTTTTGGTATTGGTTTTATAGAATTTTACGAAACTGTATCAATATTAACTAGTAACATGTGGAAACGTAGTGGATTGTGCATTTACTAATATTATACTGTGTATTTAGAATTTATATTATGATGTACGATTGTTTGTTTCTCAAATAAAATAAAATAAAATTATGTGTATATCACGATCCATATTTAAACGGTGCGTAGACCTACGGAACATTAAATTGCATGTTAATTATAAATAGCATGCTAGGAATATTTCTATATCTTTCTTATCAGTGACTTGAACATTTCCAATAACGTTCAACTTGTCAATTAACTAGTTATGTAATTTATGTTTTGCCTCATACTTTTCTTGAGTTGGATTATTGAATATTTATATTACTACTACGACGTGGTCCTGTCCGAAGGCTTTTCGGTAGAAAACAGAAACAGAATCCGACCGCGTCGTTCAATTGTATTTTCAAACCAACTAAGGACTCGCTTAACTATACAAAGAAAATTTCATTTAAATCAGTCTAGCCGTTTTGGAAGAGTTAGGTGACGAACACACGTGCAAGAAGAATTATTATTATATAAAGCTAGTAATGAAATATTGTTGAAAGCAGGTAAATCTGAAAAGAAGCCTTGATTGCCCTTCCCTCCTAAGGTGAGTATAAACTACAACATTTACTTGTAACAGAACAACGAGCCGCTCTATGATATGTTCTAGTGTATCATCCTTTTACGAACGAAACGTCGAGCACACTCGCCTCTTTGTTACAAACCAACGAACATATTGGTGTAACACTTCGTCGAGCGTATTGGTGTAACATTTCGTCGAGTCACGAGTGCGGGCGATGCGCGGTTGCGGGGTGACATTTAAATAAAAAATTAACACAAGGTACAACGAAATGTTGGTAAATGCAGACTCGCTGTGAGCATTTACCCGTAATATAACGCCGAGCATTCGCAGGAACGTTACATTACATGGAAATGTTTAGGAAACTGAGCTTTTGCCTGTATTATACCATTCGTAAGAATGTTACATTACATAGAAATGCTCCAGAAAATGTTGTAGTCTATACTCACCTTTAAGCTAAAAACTTAATACCCCCTTGTACATAACACACGCCTGTGGTACATCTGGTATTGCAGATGGTTTAAGCACATTCGGTTTTACTCAAATAGCCGATTATTCGGCTCGACCGAAACTAACCTCTTTGAGCTCGGAACCTCTAGGGTCTACCTACCTAAAAACTTACTAACTCGTTCGTCTACTAGATTGTATTAAAGTAATTATTACGGGGCCGTTCAAATATTACGTAAGCAGATTTTTTTGTAAATATTACCTCCCCCCTCCCCCTTGTCAGCAAAATTAAGAAAACCTCTCACCGCTCCCCCTCCCCCATAGTTACGTAAAAATTTGTACAAGCATTTGTCAATGTGTTGGTTTCGTTAATTTCTGAGCAGTAGTTGTAAGTCTAGAAACAAGGAATAGGCTTGAAATAAAGGAAAAAAAACAAACTTTATTTAAAATTTTGACATATTCATCCAAATTAACAGTCATAATACACGAATCCATGACTTTAAATCTTTAATGAGATTGGATGTTTGGTGTTCAGTGATGTGTGCCTGCTCACTTTCTTTTGATTTTGGAACATCGACATTGTTCTCTTAAAAAAGTACAAAAATATATACTGCTGACGTAATCACCATATTGATCCCGCCATCCCCCTTGTCATCAAAAATGAACAAAGCAAAGACCCCAACCCCTCTGTAGTGCTTACGTAATACTTGAATGGCCCTTATGCAGTCATCGATTTATTCGACTGTTTAGTATTTTTTTTAAGTAAAATCCATAAATTTAAGCATAACTAATTCTAACTATAGTTAGGAGTAAATGTATTGAATATTATTTTTATTTTTTGATAGTAGTCCTGTTACCACGCCTGAAGTAGGAGCCGACTGTTCGATTACGGTTTCGATACCGGCTGCAAATCGAGTTCTGATCATACACTAATTCTAGCATAAATATTACTTACTTTCCCAAAGCGTCGTCCATATCCCCCCGACTCGGCGTGATGCCCTTCCACCGGCCCTTGCAGCTGAGCGGCATCAGCTCATCAGCAGGATACGCGTTTTCCATATACGCATTATATGCATGATAAAACATTTTCCTAGCCTCCTCCCTGAAAAGATATACTGTTTAATGATTGTGCTCTATGGCATAGAACTCGTACCTCTTAAACTAATAACCAGCCTGACTAATTAATAATAGCAATGTGCACTGGAATTGCACAATCTAATTCCGCCAAGTCCATTCCATCATCGGACCACAAAACGTACGGCGTTCCGTCACCGGTACATGGTTGACATCCCACCCATACGCACAAAGCGTTTTGGGAACACATTTATTGTGCGTACAGCCAAGGAGTGGAATTCCTTGCCGGAGTCTATGTTTCCTGATAGCTACAACTTGGGGGTCTTTAAGTCAAGAGTGAATAGGTTACTTCTAGGCAAGCGTGCTCCATCGTCGACCACATCATCGCTTACCATCAGGTGAGATGGTGGTCAAACGCGAGCCTATCAAAAATAATAATAAAAAAAGCAAAATTTTTAATACATCACTGATGCATAAAATCTATAAAAAGTAAAAGAACTGGTTAAGACCGGTCTAATGAACCCAAACTCGACGTATTTACTAGTAGGCATTCCAGGGTTCCATTAGCCACCTCCCAATTCTAGCATCAGGTTTTCGTCATCATGAAAAATATTTAGAACTAGTTAAGACGAATCTAATGAGCCCAAACTTAATGTCTTTACTAGAAGGCATTCCAGGGTTCCATCAGCCACTTCCCAGTTCTAGCTTCAGGTCTTCGTCATCAGGTTTTCATCGTCATAAGAAACGAACAAAAAAATTTTTAAGAGAAATCTAAACAACCTGAAACTGGATAGGTAAGAATAGGCATTCTAAGGTTATGTCTCTGACCTCAGACCTCTATCATCAGAACAGCTTGATAACGTTGGCATATAGTATTTCAAACATTAGGTCACATATATATGTTTATTAGTAAAGTATACACCCATTAAGCGTTTAAGATCCCTGCCACAGCCAACAAATGAGCTGCTGACCTTGAACACCTGACCAGATCTTCATAAATTGTATCTAAGAACTACCTCGGTAACGTCAGCTTTCGAATAAAAAAAAAACTGCATCCAAATCGGTCCATTCGCTTAGGCGCTACGATGCCACAGACAGACACACAGACACCTCAAACTTATAACTCTCCTCTTTTTCATGTATGATCCGTCTTGAAGAAAAGCGCGTTAAGATAACCCTATTGAGTTTGAGGTTTTTGGAATGATCTAGATGAGTACTAATTGTGTTTGAACCTCATGGCCTAGCACGCCACAAGGGCAAAAGACCGGACGGTATATCTTTATTTCCATGGAAGATGGCTACTTGTGTCGATACTTTTGCGCCATCCCGTCTTTCTAGCTCACCGTGCTGTGCCGGTGCTGCTGCAGCGACTGAGAACCTCAAGCAGATGACCCAAGGACGGGCTTTTACTTCGGACAAAGAATAAGCATTGCCATTCAGTGTGGCAATGTCGCCAGTCTTTTGGGTACATTATCAGTTGATAGCAATGCGGAGAAATATTTCAATGACTATTTTTTTTTACTTAGTTTTAATTAGGTTATGTTAAATTAATTGATTGTATAATTGGTTGATCTTATTGAAATAACTTCCATTGTATAGGCAACTGATGTGCTTAAGCTTGCTATGAAAAAAATATTTTCATCGAAAACTTGTTTCATCTGGATACCTAAGATCATTGTGGAATCATGTTTTATGTAGGCACATATTAATTAATATTCCATTAATTCTAGAAACCTAGTAAAATATTATTGGTAGGTAACCAACTATCCATGAATAAAAAATAGTTAACTATTTTTTAGGGATTAGGGACAGTTGTACGACTTAACTTTAATTCGTGAATCATATTCCTACTTACGAGTATTTAGTCAATCAACTAGTCTGCTGTCATGCATAATTACATGTTTATTCAGCTGCTACAATGAAAAAAGATACTTGTTAATTTGGTATATTTATATGTAAACTTGCTCTTACTTTCAACTTCGTTCATTGTTAACCTTGATAGGTTGATCAAGTTTATTACTTGTATATTTTTTATTTTTGTATGTAAATAAGTAGATAAAACATCTTGATAAAATAGGTAACAAGTGGCCAACGCAACACAATCTGCAAATTTTACAGGCAATTTAGAGAGGATGATTTAAAATGTTGATATTATTGTCTTAACACAAATGTGAGCAATCCTTGTACAACTAGATTGTAGCGTGATTATTTTTCCACTACTTTTTATCAGATAAACAAATTAAATTCGCCAAAGGATATATAATAAAACCTAAAAAAACTTGTCAATACAATACATGGTCTTTTTATATAAATAAAACATTTTGCGGACGTAAAAAAAAGTGAAGTACTGTGTCATGGACATGGCCAAAGCACGGCCATGTTCTCAATAAGTGACACTGAAGTCATTATTATTTGTTTATTTTATTTCTAGTTTTTGAGAGCATTATTGAACCAAGTATTTGCTATAAATGGTTGTCCTAGTTTATTGACATACGTGAATTTATTTTTATTAATTATTTACAATTTTTTCATTGACATTACGAGCATGGCAGTTGAGTTTGTCATGCTCACTCAAATGTCTCACTGTTGGTGGCACATGTTAATGGGTAATTCAGATCCCTTTAAGTATCACCAACCCAGAGAATAAAACCTGTAAAATTAGCTTTTCTCATTGCCCAATAATGTTAAACAATGTTTTGAGTGAATTGTTCACTTACTCTAAACTATTTTTAATGTCATACAGTCACCATATGCATTAAGTTCGCCGGCAGCACATTCATAAACTTAATACCCTCCAAAAAATACATGACAAGTCAAGGATCGTGGCTGCTGATCGGCTAAATGGCATCATGACCATCATCACCCTCCAAACCCTTATTAACCCTTCAGATACCGTCAATTAGAGACACAATAGTAAGACAATAGATGCGCGGCCACCGGTGGTCGCTTGGGGATTCATGAATTAACTTTAGAGAAACATTTTTTATCACAGCAGCCAGTAAAGAAAATGCATAATTTGCTACCAATTTAAGAAACATTTATAATATTTCTCAGTTCACTAATCATCAAATCTTTTATGCAGGCCTTTTTCATATTCATCCTCGGTGATTGGACTATTTAGTTTTATATAGCTAGTAGAGGTAGGTACTAATCACACAAATGAAATTGGATTACAACTTGTATTGTTCAATCTGCTTAATTATGTTTTCCAAAGCCAAATTTACCTTAAACTCTGCCGTTCCGCTTTTGACATTCGTGATGCAGCTTCTTCTTCCGTCCTCACACATATTATTGCTAAAATAAAGACTAATAAAACACGATATGCCATTATCACCATAATCACAATATTTTCAAATGACTAGTACTCTTACCTACAAGTAAACTAAATAACAATTAGTATAAGAGAATAAGTAATATTTAGAAACAACTGTGGCTGTATTTTTTTAAAGAATTAATACTTCTAAAAGAAGTCTTATCAGTTTCAATGAGCTGTATCTGTACTACCTAAAAACTAGCAATACACCTACAATCGTCCATGACAGTTGTCTGTCATTTTGTCAATGTTGTCATCTTGTCAAATAAAGTCTTGCGTGGATAAAGTGCAGTCCAGCCATTGGCCGTATTTATTTTTTGGAATTTACTGATCACCCGGCTTTTAAGACAAGTTTTTGACTTTTGTCTCTACTTTTGTTTTTTATAGTGGTGGAGGCACTACTGATGCTGAAAGTGTCATGGGGACCTTGAATTGTGAAGATTAGGTTCTAAAACGAAAAAAAGTCCATGACAAGTTTCCATTATATTGGAAGAGAGAGCGTGTAAGAAGTTTTAATTCATGAATCCCCAAGCGACCACCGGTGGCCACGCATCTATTGTCTTACTATTGTGTCTCTAATTGACGGTATCTGAAGGGTTAAAAAATGAAAAAAAAAAAACACTTCGAAATAGTCGGGCGCGATAGATTTTTTATTTATTTTGAATCCTATCAGGATTACGAAAAATCTATAATCTGACGTTTTTTATGCGGCGATGTAGTTAAAACCACCGATAAGTGTTAAATTTTCAATGCTATTACAATGTAATGTTATTACAATGATTCTTTTTATACTATATTGTACAGATCCTTGAAACTAAAGAAATTATAATCATTTTATATCACTACATCGACATGGAATCATTTCTAGCGCTTTTCCTGCTCGCATATTGACAATCTAAAGTTGAATGTTGCTGTCATGGAGAGGAAGCTTAGAGCGTTGGAAAGACAGAGGAATATGGTTCGCCGTATCCTGGCAAACAGACAATCAGCGCGGCTGGTGGCGGTTTCACATCCGGGCCAGAGCTGAGAGGAGATGGAAAACAGTCAAACCTCCTTTTTGTGAACCTCGAATGTGATCTAGACAGGTAACTGGAACCAAGAAAGAAAAGACATTCTAACCCAACCACCGCAGAAGACGCCCCAGAACACGCCCGAAGAGTCAGGAGTCGCAAGATGCGACTGTGACAAGTGTGAGGTACCTACAAAAAATATAGGAAGGGTACAAAATAGTACTAAAACGTACTAAATGTACAACGTGGTAGGTACCTAGAATCATTCGAATACATGAGCTGATTCCCACCATTATGATTTTTTTGAGATATTATATTATGGTCACATCTAGATATTTCTTTCATTATATATATATTTGAAATATCGGAATACATACCTAATATTGGATATTAGTCAAATACCCTATTTAATTTAGTCAATATTAATGTTTTTAAATTTTTACTGTAAATATGTTCTCGTAAATATAAACGGTACGGCATTAAATTGATGAAAAAAGTTTTTTTATACTCTACCGAGTTTCCCCCGATTTACTTTAAACTGAAAACCTATCAGGAACAAAACGAGGGTTTGGACGTATTACTTTGCCATTTTAGTATTTTTTTCATTCACAATATGAAGTAAAAAAAAATGCAAAGTTTCACATTTAACCAAAAAAATCACTGGTCCCATAGAATAATACTTAAGTATATAAAAAAAAACTAATAATATTTTAATGTCTTTGGAAAAAGCATTCAACTGGTGAAACGCTGCGTTAAGGTGCATCATGACTCACATTTTCACTGTTTTTCATACAATCGCTCATTTCATACAACTGATTATGACGTTATTACACATTTTTCATTAGATATTTGAAACACAGTATCTTGTGGATATTATCTAGGTTTCTAAAGAAACCAATTTCTAAATTTGTGTAAAACTAATCCAGTAAAAACCTCTGAAAATGTCATATTTTGTATGAACTTTGACACTTCATAATTTGCCTAAAAATTAAAAAAGTCAAAAAAGTAATCCTCTAGAGACCTTGGAAATTTTATTAAGATTCTAAATGACGACAACTTTTTCCAAAAACTTTTAAGGGTTTAAAAAAACAGCTATTTCCTGGAGCAAGTTTTGTGAAATTTTCGAGTAAATCTCGGAATTGCCGAATACTAACAGAGTTTCCAGGCGTTATCTCTCTTTTTTTGCGTTGCCTTTTCGTCAAACATCGCGTTGGATTTCATTAAATGAAGTAATAAGCTTTTAAACCATTTTCGATGTTTACGATAAGCGAGTGGAGAAGGACCCTCTAAGTTGGGGCCAGCGGGTGCCCGCGCGGCTACCAGTGGACGGAGTACTTTTCAACGGGACCGTGCGGGCGACCGTGAGTCGCACACAGGCGAAAATAACAAAATTCTAGGTTAAAAGTCAAAAAAGTTCTCTAACACGAATTTAATACCTGACATACAAAGACCACAATCTTGTCTATTCAAAACAATTTCACTTACCTCTACTATTTATCACTTATCATACTCCCTTTCCCGATGCACAAACTGGTCTGAGGTCAATCTAAACTTGAGAGATCTGACCAGGTCATCGGTCCACCTTGTTGGAGGCCTTCCAACGATGCGTCTTCCGGTACGTGGTCGCCACTCCAGAACCTTTCGTCCCTATCGACCATCTGCACTGCGTGCAATGTGCCCTGCCCATTGCCGCTTAAGTTTGGTGATTCTTCGAGCTTTGTCGGTAACCTTAGTTCTCCTGTGGATATCTTCATTTCTGATGTGATCACGCAAGGAGACGCAGTGTAACTGAAGTTATTATATTTTTAAAATGTTTGCGGCTTCTTTATGTTTCGAGATAAATAAAATATTTAACCATTTAAAAGTATTTACATGAGATGAGTTCATGAAATTGCTTCATTGTTTGATTGTGTGAAACTTAAAATAGCTCTGGTGTTAAAATGATATCAGTTTAATGCAGTTTGTTTTTTTAGAGTCTAAAATGGACGAATTATGTATCAGTCGAGCTACTCTCGTTGGATAGGTTAGGTAGGTATAACATAAAAATGCAAATATATGCCTATCACTATCTCTAAGGTCAAATTAAAAGATATATTCCATAGGCGTCTGGTAATTTCTGATACTTTTATTACAGGATTATGAACCTACTAACAAAAATAAATGCTCTTGACCAAACCACTACATAAATATTTATAAATATGGTAATTTCATTTTATTCATACACAAGCTGTCCCCTGCAGTTTTTATGCTCACTGCTCCAGTCACGTGGGTTAAAACGTGATTTTATTTAACATATAGGTAGCCTTCCACTCTTTTTATAAGTGGGCTATCCAACATTAAAAGAATTATTATATTATTACCCACATTGTAAGTAATGAATAAAAGCGAGTGCATTTTGAAAGAATCGTGAGCTAAGGTCAAAAAGCTGAGGTGGTAACCTAGTGTTTGACAGGCCTGTTGGTCTAGAGGTTAGTGGCCCTGACTGCTATGCTGGAGGTCGTGGGTTCGATTCCCACCCAGGACAAATGTTTATGTGATGAGCATGATCATTTGTTCTGTGTCTGGGCGTAATTTATCTATAATTTGTATGTATTTAGAAATATATAAGTATGTTTATCAGTTGTCTAGTACCCATAACACAAGCTCTGCTTAGCTTGGGACTAGACGGCGTTGTGTGATAGTTGTGGAATATTATATTATATATATTATATTATATTATATTATATTGTCCTGTGCGTGTACCCTATTAAGGGTTAACCCTTCAGATACCGTCAATTAGAGACACAATAGTAAGACAATAGATGCGCGGCCACCGGGTGTCGCTTGGGGATTCATGAATTAAACCTACGAATCGAAGAAATTGGTCAGGTTGATCCTGTCATATCAAGACGCTGATTCTTGACCATTTCATACGTAACACGCGGCTGGACGGCTGAATCGTCATCGAGTGTCGCTGTTCAAGTGGTATTGTTCTATAAATTAATATGACGTAAATAAAACTCCGATATAACTCCGCATAGTTTTTCCGAAGGCGGGGGCAGATGCGAAGAGCCGATTTCTTGCGGAACTTCCGCAGTAACGGAAGCCGAGGCTTAGCTCCGTTGTAACCCTAGTCGATAATTGAATATTTGGGAGTATGCGGAACAGAGAGTAAAGTTCCACATACCTCCGTTGAAAAGGGAGGATCCTCCTACCAGACCGGTGTTAGTCTGGTGGGCGACTGCCCGATAGTTGATGTCGGGCTGTCGTATATGTTCAAAATCGCGCGGAGAACTCTGATCGCGCGATGCAGGATTTCGTGTTTTCTTCGTAGTTCTTATGAGGCGTCATAGATGTCGCTACATCACTCCCCTCCGGAGATCGGAGATCGATGGTTCTTGATACTTCTTGATGTGTGCCAGGCCAGCGGTAGGTTGGTTCCAGTGAGTCGGAACCGATGCCGCATAGTTCTCGGTGAGTCGGAACTGTCTGCGGTGATGCCCCAGTGAGTCGGGGTGTTGCTATCCCAGTGAGTCGGGATAATGCCCCAGTGAGTCGGGGTGATGATGTCCCAGTGAGTCGGGATGATGCCCCAGTGAGTCGGGGTGGTGCTGTTAGCTCCAGTGAGTCGGAGCGGTGCTTGTGCGACGTTGGGCTTGATTGCTGGCGTCGACCAGGAGAGGTTCTTCATGGCTCTTCATATTACTGGCCGAAGGTGCGTTGTGCTAAGCCAAGGTCGCTGATGCGGCTGAGGTGATGACCAGGTATGTCCAGGTAGGCATATTGGTGGTCAGGATACCCTTAGCCGTGGGTGCTGGCTGTATGGCTCGTTGCTCGAAAGCGTGAGGAAGTGATGATGACGTCACGAAGTAGTAGCTGCACGAAGGCTGCGCTGACGTTCTTTGTCGAGGGTCACCAGTTTGGCGGTATGCAGAACAGAGAGTAAAGTTCCACATACCTCCGTTGAAAAGGGAGGATCCTCCTATCAGACCGGTGTTAGTCTGGTGGGCGACTGCCCGATAGTTGATGTCGGGCTGTCGTATATGTTCAAAATCGCGCGGAGAACTCTGATTGCGCGATGCAGGATTTCGTGTTTTCTTCGTAGTTCTTATGAGGCGTCATAGATGTCGCTACAAATATTTTAATCCATAATCAAACTAAATTTTGCCCAACACTGCGTGCGGGAAGCCTAATATTTGAGATTCGCGTATATCCTATAATGAATATAGGTATTTATATTATTATTTATACCTGACCTGAATATATTTGTGAAATCACTCACACACTGTGAGTCGTCGACGAAATTTGGTCTGGCTGAGTGATCGGCGCAGGTTCTATTGGTTGGAGTTCTACGTTGGGGACAAGATGTGGTGTGTGGCTTTGCCTTTACAAAACTTTCTTTTAGAACGCGACGTAGTGGAAGTGGTAGTTCTTCACAATTTGTACAGAGTGCGCTACTAGTGAAGTCACGTGATTGACTGGTCTCCGCCATATTGCATTTGTACGGTGGCGAGGGATCATTTACTAATGCCCAATTTGTAGTTTTATAAATGCTTTAAATAATTATTTACTCAGAATTGTTGGTGTCTGTTTACTAATGAGTTTGTTTTATGTTTTAAGTTTAGTTTCAACTCGTATAAAGTGTATAGTGTACATAAAAATATAAAAAATTGTTCTGGGTTCCACCATTGAAATAACCAAGTAGTGACCGAGTACCTACCAGAAAAGGTTCTCCGACAGCGCATTGCAGACTAGACCAGGTATTGAAAAAAAATAATTCCATTTGATTTCACAGCGTCTAAGCACTGGAATTTAATGTTTTTGTTGATATTTTTAAGCTGTATTGAATGCCGGCATCGGTTGTTTACTTCGAAACGTAGCTTTGTGAAGAGAAAACTTTTAATAAATGAATGAGATGCACTTTTTAATTGTATCAATAACAAAGATTTTATTAAATTGTAGGTATCTATTGGTATAAAATTACTATATGGTATTTGGAGCGAAAGTTCGAGCGTACTTACATTCACAACATAAAGATGGTGTGCATACATAAACAGTGCTGTAGGGTTTAGAAAATGTGACTGCTTATCAGCCGTTCTGTGATTTGGAGATATGTGACCTTTATAATCGTTGTGCATTATGTACACGTAGCTTTAGACAGCTATACCATGGAACGGCGCCATTTTGATTGCTAGCGCCTTGCCAGGGGGGGAGAAGGGCGGGTAGGAGGGGCGCCACTCACTACATAAAATGTGACGCTCAGACACTTGGTGTGTCTCTCTCATGATCTTCACAGAATTGCTCTTCTATGTTGAAGGCCATTACTTTTACATGTTCTTCCATAAAAACTGAGACAAGTAACTGGGATACAGTTACTACTACTTCTGTTCAGGAACACCCTTTGAAACTAAATCCCCAGCGAACTGAGGGTAGTACAGAAATTAAAAAGTAAGTCTAAGTATGTCACTAACAACATAGCTTTGTTGATAATTAAGCACATCAATATTGTCATATTTCCCAACATTTCTTTCACTCTTCATTTAAAATAACAATATTTTGGTTCATAGATTAAGTATTGAAAAGGTGTTTCTTTTATCAAATGGTAGTAATATGGCATACTAATATATTAATCTTCGCTATAAAATGTAAGAAGCTTTCATAACATGTGTAAAAAAAATTAGGATCAGCAGTTAGTGAAGATGATGAGGGAAAATAATCTAGTATCAATTTTACCACCTGTTAACTCTGAGAGCAGAGGTAACTGGTGAAGCCTGGTTTTCTTGGTCAGTGGGTCGTCTTAGGGGTAGATTTTCTTTTCAATAACACATAGATCTCAAATACGTAGTTATAGTGATTATGATGATCAATCATAATTATTATAGTATAAGCAATCCTTGAAAAGAAGATCATTTTCCAGCTTTTCCAATAGTCACCAATTTCTTTATAGTATTTTCTAAGTACTATAATAGAAGTCAATAATACAAAATAAAAGAAAAAAGATAACTCTCCATTTTTAGCAATTTTTTTGGTAATTGAATTGTTGATGCAACCCCTAAAACAAAACGTACAACCTCATGAATGTCGGTTTTCATTTGACAGGTATTTTCACATGGAATGTAGATCATCATGAATGGCAAAGTAAATGGTACTATGGATAATCCTATTGATACTTCTGTCCCAAATCCTCCGGACAGTTTGCAAAATGAAACGGAAGAAGCTGAAAAGGAAGAAGCTGCTTCCGAAGGCTGTGAGAATGCAACTAATATCAGTGAAAATAGCAATAACACTGAGGACAGTAATCACTTAGATAGTGAAAGTAGTCCAGGGGATACTACAGAGGATTTGGCCAATGACATAAGCAATGGTAGTGACAGTCAAGAAGCTCCCATGCAATCATCAACAGAAGAGCCTGACCTACCTGACAATGAAACCATTAACAATATAATATTTCTGGATAATAACTGTGGCAACAGTAACGAGTCATATGCAGAATCTATACCTGGCTGCCAGGTGAAGTCCGATGCTAATGATGATAAACTACGCAAGATAATGGATGAAAAGAATCAAGAAGCAGAAGAAGCGAGGGTGCTTGGTAAAGGTACTACTACCATCACCCGCATCACTGAAATAACCCAGGAAGAGGTATGTACCATTTTTTTTATTCATTTCAAATGATATTTCAAGTTACTTACTTTCATAAAAGATTGTTCTAGGTAAATTTTTATACCTTGACTGTAATGGTTAATAATAACTCATTTTGTAACGGAACTTTTATGGCTGATTCAATATCTTATAGGTATAACTGTCTGTTTTCAAATTTATTTTCTAATTTATACATATAGAGAGAAGTAACATGTTTTTCTTATTGAAGAGACTTTTATCCAGTTGGCTTAGTTCAAAGCTAAAAAGACACACTATTCCTATGAAATCGTAAATGACTACACTGTAATAATATTTATGGGCACCTTTTTAAAATAACTTACTTCACTTAACCTTAAATGGTTAAACCATCAATCTGAACTGACCAGCATAGTTAGTTAATTCACTATAGGTACCTAAAACTATTGTATTGTATGCCCTCAGGGTAGGACATACCTGTTCTTAGAATATTTCATAAACACCATCTGTATTATGTACAATTACCTATGATCCACAATAAAGATGATTTGATTTGAAGCATTTCGACACATAATGTTAAAAAAAATCCTCTAAACATTTTTAGCTAAGGTACCTACTTTCAAAAAAAAATTATTACAAAACTAGCTATTCCTTGAGTTTCAAAGTTAGTATGATTATAGGAATTCATTGTCGAAATTATTGATTTTAAAAATTTCATAAGACTAGACTGTGAAAACAATATCAATGGGCTACACTAATATTGTAAAGGTGAAAGTTGTGATTGTACTATAGTTACTTCTTTACTTCAATTTGGCATAATATAGGAATAGAAAATAGAATACTTTTAACTGCTTAGATCAAATATATCGGTTAGCACTATCGCGTTTATTTGGCTAGTGTCGGACGTCTACGACCCTATACTCTATATTGTTATTTCTTTTGACACCTATGGGATACATAAGCTAAACAAAATAGGGTGACCTGGTGACCAACCAAAAGTAGGTAGTACGATTGTTGCGCCGCAGCCTTGTGCCCTAGTAAATATATTATGAGCCTAAGTGGCGCCTAGCCGCTAACAATCGCTCGCTAGTAGGGCTGTTGTCTTTCGACTGCATGCTTCTATGTTGATTTAGTATACGAGGACGGCACTGAACTTTTCGGGAATCAAGTAAGTGACACAACATTACTATTAAAAAATGTATTTATTGCTTTTCGAAGTATTCTCCGCGAAATTTGACCCATTTTTTCATACGATGGAACCAATCATTGAAGCAACCATTCCATTCGAAAGTTGGGGTCTCCAAAATGGCCGTTTTATAGTTGTCCACAGCTTCTTCAGGTGATGAAAATCTCTGACCACGCAATTTATTCTTTATTTTAGGGAAAGTATAGAAATCATTAGGGCTTAGCAGGCTGTACGGCGGATGGTCTAATAATTATGTTTTCTTGCTCTAAAAACTTTTGTTCTGTGCGCGGTGTGAGAACTCGCATTGTCGTGATGGAGGATGATGCGGCGGTTGCAGTTCTCTTTTCGCAGTTCAGAAACCTGCGGCAAACAAATGCTAGCATACCATTCTGCATTAACCGTTCTTTGTCCATCAAGAGGAATAGTCGCAACATGGCCGGTTTTGGAGACAAACGTGTCCACAATTTTTTTTGCAACACTCCGTGAACGAACAATTTTTGTTGGCTTTAACTCATTTTCGAACACCCAAACTCGTGACTGGTTTTTTGTTTCGGGTTCGGTACGCGTATATCCAGGATCACCTGATACGATATCGTATACAGCATTTGAGGATCCTGCGTGGAATCTTTCGAGAGTTCTGACGCACCAAGTAACGCGAGCCGCTTTCTGCTCTTCACAGAACGAATGCGGTATCCATCGGGAAAACAACTTTTTTACACATAATTGTTCATGCTAGTTTATATGTATTTGACTCATGCCAATGTCTAAGTTGCCTAAATTTCGCAGTATGACACATGTCGATCTTCCTCAATCAGCTTACGCACAGCATCAACGTTTTCTTGGGTGACAGCAGTTTTTGGACGACCTGGACGGGGATCATCACTGAGCTTGACACGTCCACGTTGAAATTCAGCAAACCAGCGGTAAATTTTGGTTTTGGATGGGGCTTCATCACCAAATGCAGAAATCATCCGGTCAACACACTGTTTTTGTGTTAAACCACTTCGAAAGTCATAATAAATCATCGCTCTTGAATTTTCTCGAGTCAATTCCATTTTCTCAACGACTAAACAAGTTTGACTAGACCTTGTGACAAGACCGAGAATCTTTTTTTAAATAAATAAATGGTATTCGATTTTTAAAACCAAGGAGTTTACAATTAAAAAGATTTTAACATGACATGGAATGGAACAGTGGAAAAATACATTCCCGATACTTTTAGTGCAGCCCTCGTAAAACAACATAAATAGTACATTGTTACACTAGGGGTGAAAGTTACTTATTTCGTCCCGCGAAGAAGTTGGCGGCCGAGCGTAGCGAGGGCGCTAATTCCAGGGACTAAATAAGTAACACTGCTTTTCATTACGAATACAAGAAGATAGACCTAGTTTCTTTTTAAATAATTTGACAGTTGTTAGGTGAAAGTAAAACTCCCTAGGGATGAAAAGTGTTGTACTTTTCAGCCCGCTCCTCAGGCAACTTCAGACCTACTTTCAGAGTATGAGTAATGAAAAAGCTTTTTTTATTATTGATAGGCTTGCGTTTGACCACCATCTCATTTGATGGTAAGCGGTGATGTGGTTGACGATGGAACACGCTTACCTAGAAGTAACCTATTCACTCTTGATTTAAAGACCCCTAAGTTGCAGTCATTAGGAAACACAGACTCTGGCAGGGTATTCCACTCCTTGGCTGTACGCACAATAAATGTGTTCCCAAAACGCTTTGTGCTTATGGGTGGAATGTCTACCATGTACCGGTAGCGCATCGCCGTACGTCTGGTGGTCTGATGATGGAACGGACTTGGCGTAATTAGGTTGTACAATTCCAGTGCACACTCTCCGAAATGCAGACGATAGAAAACCGACAGGCTAGCAACTTGGCGTCGATGCTCAAGACTTTGAAGCCTCGACTCGACGAGTGTATTATTGCCAATTATCCTTCTGGCTCGCCCCTCAATTGCCTCAAGTGGTTCAAGCTGGTATCGAGCAGATCCTGTCTTTGTATGTCTGACCTTTGCGAGGATTCCCAGCTTTATTGCAGCCAGTTGAGTTTTTGCTTTATAGTATGGCCCAAAGTAAAGAAAAAGTTACAGATAAAGTTTAAATAGTATGAACACACCGATTGGCGATGACTATTGATATATATTTCCTATCACGGTTTAGGAAATGTATAGACTTCCTAAGAAAAGCGTTAAAAAAAAAAATATTTCATACATATCCTATGGATTTTAGGAATTGTTCACATTTCCTAGGAATTTTATACAATGACGGATTACATACAATTCCATTAACATATATACTACTCATTGTTGAAAAGCCAAATAAAATAAATAGATTAATAGAAGAGCGTCAAAACACCGAAAAGTACTTTTCTCGTTTTGGCGTACGTATGCGCACAAATCTTATAAGTAGACCCCGGACAAGCCATGTCACCACGGCTCACAACACTGCTGCCTTATTTGGGAAAACTGTAACGTCTTATTATTTCACGTTTGTGACTGGACCGAAAAATAAAAACAAACAATTCGTTTTCACCTTAGGACAACTTTTTGCCGGCGTGGCACTTTTTGGCATGTGCACGCATTTAGGATCTTTAGTGATGATTTTGGGATTAATGTAATTAACTTTAATTCTTCGATTCTTTGATTAGAGCTGTGGTGGCCGAGTGGTAATGGCCCCGACTTACGAGTTGTAGATCGCGGGTTCGAACCCAGTCAGGCGCATTACTTTGTGTAATTTATTTCATCACCACTGCTCTCAAAATGGTGAAGGAAAACATCGTGAGGAAACCAAAAATTCCAAAAAAAAAAACAAAAATTCGGAGACATGTGACATTCACCAACCCGCACTGGGCCTGCGTGGTGGATTACGGCCCATTCCCTGTCCTAGAGAGGAGCCCCTGAGTCCCAACAATGGGAATATTAAAAAGGCTGATGATGATGATGAACTTTGATTCCAAAAGCACAAAAAAAAAAGCCGTTGTTACTTCAGAAACAGCTACCTATTTTTGTTTACTCTTATTTTCCGCGCTTTCAAAATATTCAACCTTTCTTCTTCCGGGGCCACATAGTGCTTCTACCATTGCCATGATAGGCTGTAATAACCTTTAGTAAAATAAAACTATTTTCTACGTACATTTTTTTTTAGACTAGACTGCTTTCGGTAAAATTGCTTCACGCCGTGCATGCTACATGCAGGCGTAGGTCAACTTTTTCGTTTTGTTAGCGGTACTATCATTGAACGACACATCTCAAGGAGTGAACTAGTAAGCAGAGTAATTCCATACAGTAAAACTGCTCCCGAGACGCTGAATAAAAAAAGGTATATCATCAAAGTGGTTATAGGCTACAGGGCCATTTCGAAATGCTTGAAGGGCCACAAGCGCTCCGCAGGCCGCAGGTTGAGCTGATAGCTGATAGCTGTTCTAATTGGTTGCACGTAACTCAAACTTGGACGGATTTCGATGTTACGGAATTTAGATTTCGATGATTTACTTGCGCCTTCGATCACATGTCTGCTGTTGGCTGTTCATTAGCCGGTTTCGCTGACAATAGCTTTCCGCTCACAGTCAAGTACTTGGTCAGAACTTGAGTATATGACCGACACATGACAGTGTAGCGATCGAAAACGCTTAATGTTTACATCGCAAAAGATTAAACTTTGGTCTAGTATTAAACTTAATAACGTACCTGTTAAAAGAAAACAGATCGTTTGCCATTGAAGTCTCACATTAGAGGGGAACATTTTAAATATTTAGCAAGTCATATCAAAATTGACGGGTTAGGGAGGAAGGCCAAGTAACGTTTAAATTTTTAATTTTGTAACTACGTGTCTAAAAGAAAATGGACATATGCTACAATATATTATCTTTATCTATATATATAAAAATGACCCCCGTTTTCCGTTGTCACTACTTGGCATGAAAACGGCTTGACCGATTTGGCTGATTTTTTTTTGTTGTGATTGTTATTGTGAGGAGAAGGTTCTTATGGAAAAAAAAATTAGGGTAGTGTAGGGTAGAGTAGGGTAGAGTAGGGTAGAGTAGAGTAGAGTAGAGTAGGGTAGAGTTTTTTTTTTTTCTTTTTTTTTTTTGCGTTCTCTACCCCGGACAAAATCTGGGTCTATTACTAATCTAGTTCTCTTTCACACCAGTTCTCGCTATTATTCCTCTCGCACTTTTATTCCGCATACTGTTTCCTTCTATCATTCTTCTCTTTCAGTCTGTTATGGGTGGGATTCCCATTTAGCTTTCTATTCTTTCTAACTATCCTTGTTGACTTTTATTATGCCTAACATTATTTTATTCTTTCTTTATTTGCATCGAGGGTTAATGAATACTCGGGTGAATTTTTTATTTTTACAAATACTAGAAACTTATAGACTACAGTACATTTTCTTACACTTCTTACTTTTCTATTTTACTTATTGTAACATTTACATTACTTACTTTTCTATTTTAAATATTACTTATTTTTATCGTTTCTAGTTTTTACTTTTCTATTTTACATATTTCTTTTTTCACATTTTTATTACTTTCTTAATTACTACTATATGTGCGGTTTCTTTAGCGGTTAAACTAAAGTGTTCACATACATTTCCTTATTGTATTTAGTTTCTAATTATTACTGCTGTAAACAATATTTTTATTCTATTTTCTATCTCTTTCTGTATGCATAACTAATATAATTATCATATTGTGTTTGCATACATTACCGATCACTTTTATTTCTTTTGACAACTTTTTTGGCAATTTTAACGCAGTAGTTCAGAAACTTGTTCCTACTTTTCCCGGAAATTATTAAACTGATACTGTCCTTGTTTAGTTCTGTGTCTAGTTCTTGTTTTATTTCGTTCCTTTCATAGGCGTATGCAGGACAGCGGAGCAATATATGTGGGACCGACTCTACAGTTTCAGGGTCGCAGATACACGATGGACTCTCCTTACACCTGAAGCGATGCAAGTATTCGGAGAATCCACCGTGCCCAGTCATAATCTGAGTGAGAATCCCATCTATCTGCAGCTTCCTGACTATCCTGTACGCCGCCACCACATCTGGGAAAAACATCTTTGTAACAGAAGCCGTTGTACCGGTTCTGTATCTGCTGTTCCACTCGTCAAGCGCTGCCGAACGAATGCAACGCTTGATGAATGATACAGGACAAAGGTCGTACTCCGGCCTCTTTTTGCTCAGAATGGCAGCCTCTTTTTCCCGCTGATCCACCCTCTCGTTACCTTCAATCCCTGCGTGAGCCTTTATCCAGAACAAGTCGACTGCCTTGTTCTGGAGAGAAACAGCTGTTAAATTCTTCCTCGCTTCCACAGCCAGGGGATGAAGGCAACTGTGGTTTTTCACTGTCATGAGGGCTGCCATTGAGTCACTATAGATGCCAAAGCTGGACGCCGCGCTCCTCCGTATTTCCTCGGTGGCCCTGCATATCGCCAAGAGCTCCGCCTGGTAGACCGTGCAGTAGTTTGGTAACGCCAGCTTGAGGGCGCGTGTTTCGGCCTCGTTGTTCCACAAGGACAACGCAGCACCGACACGCTCCCCAATTTTGCTACCGTCAGTAAAAATCCTCACCTCCGGTTTGGCGCTGGCGTCGACTTGCTCCCGGTCTACCAGACTCTTGAACTCCAGGTCGATACGCCTAGCAGGGTGCGGGGATCTCGACGCAGGCGCTGGCCGCTCCACCTCCCTGTCTCCCAGCATTGGTAGTGACACTCCCCTCTTGGCCTCATAAAGTGAGGCCATCTCTCGAGCTCGGAGATCCAGAGGAAATATTCCTGCCAACAGAAGCACTGAGTTGAGAGAGACGGTGCGGTACGCCTTGCACATTTTTTGTGCTATCCCGCGTTGCACGACGCCCAGTTGCTTTTGAATTCCCAGCTTTCGTGCTGCTGGAGCCCATACGCTGGCAGCGTACAAGATAATTGGCTCTATTGTAGCTATATAAATAGTTTTTATAATATCGGGGTTTAGTCCCCAACTAATCCTCGCTGCCCTGCACAGCCGTTTGTGAACCCCGACCGCCTTTTGGCAGACGTTTCTAATGTGCGTGTTAAAGGTCAACTTGTCGTCGACGGTGATACCCAGGATCTTAACTTCCTTGGCCATAGGTACTTCGACCCCGCCCATGCTCAGTCGTGGGGTGTCGTATTTTAGTTTTCGCGTGATTGTCATCGCGTTGGTTTTCTGCGGCGCAAATTTCAACTTATTATCGACACCCCACGCCCGTACATGTTTGAGGGCGACGTTCGCCTTACTCTCTATTTCCAATGCTGTGTCACCGTCGAAGACAAGGACTACATCGTCTGCAAACGCCTGCACGGGTAGGGTAGAGTAGGGTAGAGTAAGGTAGAGTAGAGTAGGGTAGAGTAGCATAGAGTAGGGTAGAGTAGGGTAGGGTAGAGTAGGGTAGGGTAGAGTTGGGTATAGTAGGGAAGAGCGGGAGCGAAGCCGCGCGGGCAAAAGCTAGTTTATAATATAATATGGGACACCAGTTTGAGCTGTTAGGGCAACCATAGGTGCGGCATGACGTAAATTACTTCAAATGCAACATTAGTATTGATACATTTATGTATAGCTCCCGAGCGTTGTGAATCGCAGAGTAACCACCCGCCAACATAGGCGAGTAGTTGCGGACGACGAGCAATGGCTAGCTCATTGTCCGCTCTTCATATAAGGACCTAGTCCGAGTCTTTGATGCCGCGTAGTTTTACACGCATGCCTTAAATAGATGTCAGCAAAACCGTAGGGGCCGCAGCAGGGCCGATGTCTGCAAGGGCCATAGGAAAACTCTCAAAATAATTACTCGTGGTGCTCATTTAATGATTCGAGATTACGTAAGAAGAAAAAACTACATCCAAGACTAACTCGCCTAGTTGAAATTGAACCATTATACACTTTTTACGATAGTCAAACTACACAGGTTATTTCTAGAGTAGTTACCAAGCGAACCTTCAAGAGGCTAGATTTTTCTTGTGTTTGAATGTCTTAACCACATCTGTTTAGGGTTCCGTACCTAAAGGGTAAATATGAGACCTTATTGCTATCATTCCGCTGTCCGTCTATCTGTAACCAGGCTGCATCTCATGAACATTTGAATTTTTCACAAATGATGTATATCTGTTGTCGATGTAACAACAAATACTAAAAACAGTATAAAATAAATATTTAAACAAACGTGATTTTTTTGCTACGTACATTACAAAACCCTTCGTGCCCGAGGATTTCTCGTGCTCAAGCACGGAAAATTTAATGTTCTATAAGCGCCTTCCCTATAAGGCACACTAAAAATACCCTTGACTAGTTAAAACAATCTAGAGTAAGTTGTACAAGAATAAAAGTAATTTAATAGTTACAAAAAATTTCAGAACTCTGAATTGGATTCAGATGAAGACTCTACAGATGAAGATCTTTTCGAGATCAGAACGGAAGATACAGTAAGTATCAATTCAGAAAGTGATCCAGAAGGGGCTGTGAACCAGTTACAAGAAGGTGTTATAAAAATAGAAGATAGTAATATAATAATATTAGAAAATGAAGATGGTTCTATTTTGACTGAAAGCAGTCAAAATGGAACTTCCCATGGCTCCCCAAGCCCAGAAGTTCAAGAAATTGTAAGTGATAATGAGGACTGTGTTGTGGCTGAAGAAACTCCGAAAGCTGATAATAGTGATAACAAAGTACAATTGCGCCGGAGCAGTAGAGCAATAAAGCGCAAACGATATACAGATGATGTGGAAAATGGGCTTGGTGACTCCGATATACCTCATCAAGCATTTCAACGCAAACACAAGCCCATTGTCATTAATGACACTAAAGCTTTAGTTGAAATGGCAGCTAGGCAGATGAAGTCAAACCAGAACCATACTCAGAAAAAAGAACCGACGGTTGTTATCATAGACACCAATAAAATGTCTTCTGAAAAAGACAAATCTGCGGTTTCTCATAAACCCTCTGGGCTGCCAATAAGTTCTAGTTTAAGCGCACAAAGTCTTTATCAAAGCATCGTAGCTCGTGGAACGACGGTCACACCAGTCAGCAGCAAGTCTCATGCGACCTCGCACAGCTCATCACACGCTCCCCAGCCTTCCATACTACCTTCATTAACAGATGATATGTTTGTAGTTGAAGCACCTTCGTTTATAGTGCCCTATGTTTACGAAAAACCTTCAGTTAAGCCCTTTAGGGAATTCGTTGACCTACTGGGTAAAGAGCTGGATGAACAGAAAGCCAAAGAAGAAAAAGAGTTACAAGATAAACAAAACAAAGAGAAAGAAAAAACAGATAAGGAAAAGCAAGAGAAAAAAGAGAAAGACGAAGATGAAGAGTCTGATGAGGAAGTGCAACCAGCAGGACTGGAGACACATGCGGAGATGGTTGACCCAGTGGACGACAAGAAAAAGAAGAAAAAAGGTAAACATTTCTATATTACATTTACGATAGCAACCCAATTTAACATTTGTATAATTTATTTCTATAATATTTAATTAAAACAGACTACATATTACAATGTATAGACCGGAAAGAATGTGCGCAAAATACTTATTCGCAAAATTCATCTTCTGAAATGATTATTTGTTTATTATGAATATGCAGACGCAAAGGTATATTCTGCAAAACATAAACATGTTGTTATATCATTGTTGCGCAATATTGACTGCTATGTTTCCCGGGCATTTCAAGACTAGTAGCTTCATCATAAAACTAATTTTATCACCATTTTTTTTATCTAGAAAGTAATAGATATTCAGAAGATATTTTAAATTAATTTTAACATGGTAGTAATAGATCCTTTGGTTCAGAAAAGCCGCCGATTAATACAAAGTATGTTAATATCAGCGGTTTCCTTATGAGTGGCTACTGATGTGCGCCATGTCATCAGTTAATAACTGTTTTGTAAAAAATTTTAGAGAAAAGGAAACGTGGCGCCGAAGAAGACGATGTGTCTTGGGATGGTTCAACCACCACAGATTCAGAGGATGAAACAACAATCAGTGATGAAGAAAATAAGACTATTATTATTAAAGATAAGGTGGACTCTTTAGACGATATGAAAGATGTGACAGCCTTACTTGCAGATAAGGTGTCCTCAACCAAATCAGATAATTATTTCGACTGTTCCCTTGGAAAGTTTTTTATAAATATTGGTTTAAGTCTTGTGCAAGAATATGTACAAAGTGATTTATTGAAACAACAGACCCGAAAACTTAAAAGAGAAAAGAAGACAGGAAATAGTACCAAGAGCACTGAAGCTTCAATTGCTTCACTTAAAAGTAATATTGAGTTCAGCAAAGAAAATAATGCACCTTATTCATTTACACAGAAGAAATGCGAGTTTTGTAGTTTTAAGACAGAATCTAATTTGGCATTGGCCCATCATTTGGAGACCCCACATATGAAGAATAATGTTTATAAATGTAACTTTTGCGCATTCGAAATACGAAGTCCTCATGATATATTATACCATATGGAAGCTGAGCATAATATCAGAGGAAAGTTGGAGAGAGCTCCTGCATACCACCAGTGCGCCAACTGTCTCTACGAAGACAACGGCAAAGGAAAATTGGCGCGCCACCTCATACCTTGTGCCAAGAAATTTAAACCTGAAACGAATTTGGCTCCTTCACTTGAATGGGAACCTCCTGCTAAAATACCAAAGGTAAATAAATGCATAGTGTGATATTTTCATTAAAAATGTTTCCAGATTAAATAAAGAAAAACAATTATTTAAAAATACTTATTCAATTTCAGATAACTAGATCCCGCAATAGTATGGCGGGGTCTTACCAAAACACCTTCAATCGAAGTAGTATGGGCAGCAGTCAGGGGCGGCAGTCGACGAGCGTCTCCAGCATCATGCCAGGCGTCAGTTCGGCTTACCGGCCACGGGCTCGCACGCCCATGGCTGTGCCACCACGAGCCTTGCCAGTGCACGGGGTGCCTATCATGCGTGGTGGCGTCATGGTCAGACACAATTCACCCTCCCTCATGTCCTCGAATTACCCAATTGCTGTAAGTACAAACATTTTTTATCTCTTTTTAATGTCTGTTTTACAATTCATAAAAGAAATTGATAATAAAAGGTCTATTCTTTGTTTTAGAATAATGTTAAGCCAAAATCGATGCATCAGCCATCGATTTCTATTACGCCGTTGCCGCGGCAACCACCGCCCGTACAGCAGCCGCCACCCTCGGCCAACTCCAAGAATGCGTTCGTCATCTGTGAGATTTGTGACGGTTACATTAAAGACCTCGAACAGTTACGGAATCACATGCAGTGGATACACAAAGTGAAGATACATCCTAAGATGATCTACAACAGGCCACCACTGAACTGCCAAAAATGTCAATTTAGGTAAATTGTACAATATATATAATATATTGTTGACTTAAGACGGCTATTTTTTTTCTTCCAAACCTATGATTCGACGTGTAAATAATTGGATCCATTTTTGAAAGCAACTAGCTATTTCTTGTTCTATTCCAGGTTTTTCACTGATCAGGGTCTAGAACGACATCTGCTGGGCTCACACGGCCTCGTCACCAGTTCCATGCAAGAGGCCGCTAACAAGGGAAAAGACGCTGGCAGGTGTCCCGTATGTGGCAGGGTATGTAATTATATGTATCAAACGTTTTACGTATTGATCTATATGTATAAATTAAATTGAAATGTCTATAACATCAAAGTAATATTTTTTAACCTATATTCATCAATACTCCAACAGTTTTAATAGTTCCATTTTTTAATTCCGTGATTGAATCGTCATGTTTATGATTCCGGGATTTTAGAGGAGGTTTTATCACCTATATGTTACCTACTTCCACAAACTAGAGGTAAACATACACTATATGTGATATAAGAACTAATGATACGAGTAATTTACACAAAAAAGGAGAGTAATTTAGGTACTTTTATTCGACGCGGATGAACTCTCTAGTATTTATAATAAAATCACAATATTCTTAAAGGTATCACAATGATTCTTAAAATAGGTGTTTTAACAGTTTTTCCTGAAGCTTTGGCGGGACAGTCAACCACAATTTACGCGCAACGTGCGTGAACGTCTCTTTTTTTAAAAATATCTCAGGATTTTTAAATCAACATTAAGTAATATAAAATTTGTATTAATTACAGGTATACCAGTGGAAGCTACTGAATCACGTAGCAAGAGACCATAACCTGACGCTGAAGCCAGCTCATCTTTCGTACAAGTGTACGGTGTGCACGGCCACCTTCGGGATGTACAAACAGTTTGAAAACCACGTGTACTCGGCCCACAGCGTGGTCGCCAAGCGAGTCATGGACAAGAGCAAGACTGCGGCGCCTGCTAAGACTTCTAGTGATTCTCTTTTGAAGCCATTGAAAATTAACGATGAGATTACTATAATACCACAGCCAGCTAAACCGGCGACCGCTTCGACTGAAAACGACGATTAAGGTAATATATCAATATTTTTTTAATTATTGTAACTAAATGAAAAATAAATACCTTATATTTTATTTTTAGTTGCCTAATTACTAATTTTTGTTTCTACTTTTGCATTGAATTTGGCCAAGTTATTATGGTTACTTAATATTTATATTTCACTAAGCAACAGCATATTAGCAAAGCGATCGGTAGGCGTCCAAATTTCGCAAAGCAAGTCTTTTAAAAATAATGTAATTCTTAATTATTTGTTCTTAATATTATGATCTAATGTTATAAATGTAATCCTTCGGAACCTTGGTTGTTATCAATACATACAAAGTCACTTGTACGTTATAATTCAGATTCTAAAATTCCTTGAAGAGCTACTGCTTTGTCATTTTATTGCGAATTTACGTGTTTCAATCGATCAAGTTTAAAATAACTGCTATGGCGTACATTGCGAGTGACAATGCTGGCAGATGTCAGTCGCAGCCGCCACGTTTCCCACATCTATTAACTGTGCTTTACGTAAAAATAGATATTTGTTTGTTTGGACGAATTTTCGCTTGTATTAAATATGTGAATTGTTAGTTTTATCGTAGACCTACCGTAGTCTACAAAAAAAAGTAATCAGATTATTAAATATTTGCTTGCATTTCCAAGTCAAATTCCTAATCTTGATAAAAGCTTTCCTTAGCCTTTAGCGATTTTATTATAAAATTAAAAATACTGAGATCATTCGCTCTGCCCTCGGCTGCTCGCGATCTTATTGAGCCGTGAGATTGAATTAAAGTAAATTAACGTAGGATATAGCCAATTGTCGCGTGCGTTGGCCTCTCTTGGCGCACTATCGAAATGTTATTTTTCTGATGAAATAATCTTGGAAGGGAAAGTACGACATTATTAAAGCTACGCGATTTAAAACATAGACAAGGCAAACATAGGACAGCGGTTTAACGATGTCGATTACGGATATATACGTAGGACATTTATACGAGTCGAAAAAAGTTTAGCCGATACTCAAGAGTCGTTAAATAAAGTTAATTAATTATTTTCTTTAATTTGACTTATATTGGAAAGTTAGCAGCGAGAAATACGACAGATAGGAAACATTTTCAAATTTTGATGCCAAGTCTAAGATATATTGGTTAACTAAATTTTTGAGTGACTGATTATAACTAAATTTTTGAGAGAGTGATTCATTATTCTGAGCGCTTATTATTATTCACGCACTAAGCAATTTTATCCTCATGACTGTTCAATCTATATTTATTGCTGTTATAGAAACCATATAATATGACATTTAATTTGAAAGAGAGAATCATGCAGTTGCGATTAGCAGAGACTAGTGAGCCATGCTTTTCCCCCCACTTTATTTTAACCCAAAATTAAATATATATGTAGTTACTTAGTGACCGCTTGCGAGCCTATGCTGAATTTATTTATTTTGCGATTTTATTTTGTTATCCATGTTGTTATTATTTTTTCAATTCAAAAGATCTTAACTTCTAAATTACGAGTAACATTATAAATACAATTGACCCAACGGTAATCCGACAAGGGTTTTGTAAAGTGGTGACAGATTATCCAATCTATCGGAATAGTACTGCCATGACGCCCACGACCCCTTGTAGACCGTCCGGAACTTTTTGATAAGGATTAAATTATAATATTGGTACAATCATATCTAAATAAACCAAATAATATACGATATGGAACTTAGTGAATTAAACAATACAACATAAAGCAGAAGGTTTCATATAAAAGTATATTTATAAGTACATATTTTGTTTTCATCAATTACATAATATTATAAACTAACATTATAGAGTTGCCAGATTAGACAGGGATCGGGTTACCTCGGGTCAGCTGTAGTTACAATTGTTTGATTGTACGAGGTCTCTATAAAAGTAAGGAACCAATCACAAAAAGCTCTATCACCAAACATCATCATTCATTCATTTCATCATTTTCATTGTGGAGTGGCGCTTATTTTGTCCTGTATTGCAGTTCCTTTAGAATAAGTTAAGGTGCCGAAACTAAGGGAAAAAGCTAGTTTAGTATGAAAGACTAGGGATTTTATTTGATTTGTTCTTTAAGATAATGGAACCAGCTGAAGCAAGGTACGACTATATCACACTTGACACTTGTTACAGAAGGGAGGGTATCAGCGCCTGCTTCACGCTCGGGCTGCAAGCTTGCCGTATTCGACGCCCGCCGGGGCACGTGGGGCAGCCCATCGGCTGGCGTGATTGATCTTCACTTTACGCTCCGCTGTTAGTGTACATTCCAACTCAGGCAACAGCTTGATAAAATGCTACGTAGTATTAGGCGTATAAATGTTTCATACACAATAAGAGAACAACAAGTATATATCGGTCTTCGTAGATTAATCTTGTTGTTGTGGCGTTGTAGGTATTAAGTGGTCTCTTACACTGCCCAGGCTTTAAAAGCCAGTGATATATCTTTTATATCATAAATTCGATACGGAAGTGGATTTCAGTTTACGAAAAGTAATGATGCACGGCGATCATTGTAATTTTATATGTTTTAAATTTTGGTAACAATTAACGAATTTTATATATTATATATATATATTAATTGGAATGTACACTGATCACGTGGAAAACAAAGACTCGCGTAAATGCTAAACATACCTCAGCGAATCTTAGTATATTATATATATTGTAATGTTTTATGTAAGATATATTATAATGTTGTACCGTGAAGGGGGTAAAACGGAGTTGAAATTGGAACTTGTCTGAAGCCCATTTCCCATGAGGAGATATCCGAGGCGTGCGCTACATGCAATTCACTGGTATTATGCAGTTTCCGAAACGTGCACGACTGCAATTGATTTGTGGTCTTGAAATTTTTGTGGTATAAGGATCTCTAGACATTGTGATTTTTTGTCATGGGAGCTGGGTCGTATGTAGTACTAAAATAACAGAAGGTATGAAGGTTGTGTTATTGCATTGAGTCCGTCTTTTATAATATTATTTTACAAAAATGACTATATTTTGCATTATAAAACCATATTATGATGTATCCGGTTAAACTAACAGTCAATTTCAGTGGGAGCAATCAATGAATGTTTTTTTTTCTTTAATTTGTATTCAAACTCGTACATTTTAAAAGCACAGCTAAATTAAACTTCGGTAACCAAGTAAACTGTATGACTTACATAGTGAAGCCCTACCGTTCCTTGAGTTGGTGCCTGAAAAAGCCACGCGTTGTGCAAAAGTGACAGCTGACGATTAAGCCAAAATTACATTAATAAATTAGTGACATAAAATTAGTTACATGACATTCATTTCATTAACAATTTTACATATACCATCGCGGTCATTTCTGCCTGGACAACTAAAAAAACTTTTGCTTGAATCCCGCGTAGGGGAGTCGATACTAAACCCTTTCAAGATTTTGTTTCAAGTGCAAGCAAAAATGAACTTAGCCGTGGTCAGGAGGATGTGTCTTTGATGGTACACTTAAATTTTATTATTAATCGTAAAAAAATATATTTTACTCTTAACAAAGGTAAAGTACCTTTGTTAAGAGTAAAATATATTTTTATAAGAGACAAAACAAGTTGAATAATAATCAATGCATACCATGCCATCTTTTGTGAGAGACTGAAGTCCATACAAGGATGAGAATTTGTGCCGATGCTTAATAATTTATTATCCCTAATCGAATCATATAATGCTGTCTATACACCGAAGCCGCTGGGCCGCTCGAACCCGGTCGACGATCTTAAAGGCAAGATCGTTAAAATCCGGCCGCGGCGCCTTGCCCGCCGAGATCGCGTCGGTGGGCCGGCCGGCTTCGGTGAGGAGACAGCATAACAGAAGACATTGTTAACAATCTGACGAGTTTATTGAACAAAAAAGTTAACCATTACATAAGTTAAGAAAAGAAATATAAAGTGAAATGTTGGTGTTGTATTACAAATGCTTGTAGTGTTAGATGGTGTGAGCGAGCGCGTGAAGGTAATGTCGTGCAACTAATTTCGCTGTCAAATGTGATGGAAAACTAAGTGTCCATACGATAATATGTATAATTGTAAAACAAATTGATGATAACGGGGCCATGATTTCGGTGAACCTAGCGTATTTTACTTACTGATTTCACGATACTTATTTTACGAATCAAGTTGCACTGTTCGATACCAATTTCCTGAAAATAATTTTGCTACGCGTGTAATTAATATTGTAATGTAAATTCGGCTTTCTGACAAGCTGTAAATAAATATTTGATTTTTATTATGAACGTAAATTAATAAAAAAAATGCATGTTCTGTCCTTAATTTATTATTATTATGTAAAAGTCAATGTGACTGAAAGGATGCATCCATATGAGCGCTAATGAGAGTGGCGTTTGTTTTAAGGCACGCAGCTAGCTCGCGAGCATTACATATCAAGACCTGTGAGTGCGCAGCAGCATGCTTTGTTGGACTGGCGCCAGAGATGCATGTTATATACAACATTCTGAGCGCAATAGCAGTAAAAATACCTTTTGTAATAGAAACTTGCGTTTATTCAGCACATACTCTGTCGCATTCGCTCATGTGGGTGCAGTCTAGGGGTGTATGCAAACAGGGAAGGCCTGTTACAAGTCCCAATTTCCATTATTTTCTTCTCTATTGTGAGTAGCTGTGGTGTTTAAATATGGTCGTTTTATACGTATATTTATGTCGCTGTGTGATTTCTTCAGTCTTACGTTTTCTCATTTTGTAGGAATAGCTGCTGTGTTAATACATATAAGTATAGACACATAGCGTAAAATTAATATAATATACGTTGCCCAAATTTCTCTTTAATGGGCTATATTTGATGTCTGAATGAGTGCGTCAAAATACTATATGACTGTGTTTAGAATGGTACATTTGATTGAGTGGCATTCCTAACGAATTAAGCATTCTTTCATTGTGGTGAAACCGGTGGTGCGTGGTAAATATTTATTATTTAAACTTAGGTGGTTAAAATTAGCTTTTAGTTAAATTGAAAGTAAAAATAATAACTAAAAGATTTATTTTCTGCATATATTTTTACTTTATTCGAAATTTTGTATTTCAAACTTGAGTATTGCAATAAGCAAAACCTGATTTTTTAGTATATTTGGTGTATGAATGAGTGTGTCAAATTACTACGATATTGTGTTTAGGATGGCACATTTGATTGAATGGCATTCTTTTATTGTAGTGAAACCGGAGGAGCGTGGTAAATATTTATTGTCTAAACTTAGGTTGTTAAATTAGCTTTTAGTTAAATTGAGAGTAAAAATAATAACTTAAAGATTTATTTTCTGCAATTATGTTTTTCTTTATCCGAAATGCTGTCTTTCAAACTTGAATGATGAAGCCGAACCAGATTTATTTTGTTTTTGGTAAACAGTGTAGATTTTTACAAGGGCAGGCACTTTAACCTTAGTACATACAACCATTCTGAAATGACAATTTCTGCAGTTTATTGCCCTCCTAAACACATAATATCTGAAGAAGACTTTAAAAGTTTCTTTGCTAAAATGGGCTCCAGATTTATTTGTGGTGGTGACTGGAACTCCAAGCATACACACTGGGGCTCCCGACTTATTAACCCAAGAGGTAGACAACTCCTACGAGTAGCAGATAAAATGAAGCTTGATTGGCTTTCCAATAGCGAACCTACTTACTGGCCGACTGACAAGAACAAGATTCCTGATCTGCTGGACTTTTTTATCACAAAAAATGTTGACAGAAACTTCACAAAATTGGAATCATGTGCCGACTTAAGTTCGGATCATACTCCAGTTGTCCTCAACCTCAATACAACGGTGACACTAATTGAGCCCCCCCACACGAATCTACCATCCAAAAAACACAAACTGGGAAATATATCGAAGTGTCATAGACACAGAAGTTAAGCTACATAAAAAGATCCTAACGGTCGAAGACCTAGAAAACGCCGTCGAGAAATTAAACATTATCATTCATAAAGCCGCTAGCACAGGAACACCTGAAAGCAAAGGAAACCCTCTGAAACACAATGTCTACCCTAAAAATATCAAAGACAAAATAAAAGAAAAAAGAAAACTTAGAAAAATTTGGCATATAACTAGATACCCGAGAGACAAAGCTCTATTTAATAAATGCTCAGCAGAGTTAAAAAACCTCATAGAAATGTTTACTAACAACAACTTGCAGAGCTACCTGTCAACATTATCACCCTCAATAGATACGAATTATTCGCTGTGGAAAGCAACGAAATCCTCAAAGAAACTAAAAGCTCAAATAACCCCTATTAAGGACAAGACAGGAGGATGGGCAAGATCAGATCAGGATAAAGCCAATGCCTTTGCTGACCATTTAAGTACTGTCTTTCAACCATTCCCGGAGTTTGATCAGGAACACACAACAGAAGTGAAACAGTTCCTTGACTCGCCTTTGCAAATGTGTCTGCCGTTGAAATGCGTAAGTCCTAAAGAAATATTAAAAGAAATAAAACATCTTAAGGAAGGAAAAGCACCTGGCTACGATCTTGTTGACGCCACCCTCTTAAAACAACTACCACATAAGGGAATTATGATCCTGGTTAAGATATTCAACGCCTGCATTCGGCTGGAACACTTCCCTGGACAATGGAAAATTGCTCAAGTTGTAATGGTACCTAAACCAGGCAAACCACCACAAGATAGGACTTCGTATAGACCTATTAGCCTCTTACCTGTAATTGGCAAACTAATGGAAAAAATCCTTTTAAAAAGAATGAAAGAGCACCTAAAAAATGTAATCCCCAGCCACCAGTTTGGATTCCGTGAAGAACACGGTACAGTTGAACAGGTACATCGCATCATAGACGTTATCAGTGGATGCCTGGAAAATCGATTGTATTGCTCAGCTGCTTTTTTGGACATAAGTCAGGCCTTTGACAAAGTGTGGCACGATGGATTGGCATACAAACTTAAAAAGTTACTTCCACACTCATTCTACTATATGCTCATATCCTACCTAAACCGAAGAAGCTTCCAAGTTAAATGTAATAGTGAATGCTCTGCCCTATACGAGATCTGCTCGGGTGTCCCTCAGGGTAGCATACTGGGACCGGTTCTATACCTGATCTACACTGCCGATCTTCCAACTAATGGGGACACAGTCACTGCGACCTATGCCGATGACACTGCAGTCCTGTCAGTACATTCCAAATCGGAAACCGCTTCATATCAGCTGCAAAACCATCTGAACGAAATAGAGAAGTGGTTCAAACAGTGGAGAATAAAAGCAAACCAAACTAAATCCACCCATGTAACTTTTACACTTAGAAAAGAAACCTGCCCGCCAGTAAAATTAAACAACGAAGTCATTCCACAAGAAGACCACGCAAAATACCTGGGTCTATACTTGGATCGGAGATTGACTTGGCAGAAGCATATCTGGACCAAGCGCAAGCAACTTGACAGCAAACTCCGCAGCATATATTGGCTAACAGGTCGCTACTCCCGCCTAAGCAACGAGAGCAAAATGATGGTCTACAAAGCCATTATTAAGCCTATCTGGACATATGGCATTCAACTATGGGGCTCAGCAAGCAGTAGCAACATTGACATCTTAGAAAGATTTCAAAGTAAAGCATTACGATACATCTTCAATATACCACAAAGTATTAGCAACAAATATATGTATCTAGATCTGAAAATACGAACGGTAAAGCAAGAAATCAGCCAACATAGCCTAAGATATCAAAAAAGACTCGCACAACACACAAATGAGCTGGCACTAGCACTGAGTGGAACAGGAGGACAACAGCACACGAGATTGAGGAGAAGTGACATCCCAAGTCTCAGTGCCAGATTTGCATAGGGAGATGAGAGCTACCCTGAAACCGCTCTCATTTAATATAAATTGACTGCAAACGGACTAAAAGTCGGTCAACCCAGTGGTTTATTGTCCTAGGACAGATTGCCATGGTGCAGAAAAGAACAAAAAACAAAAAAAAAAAAAAAAAAAAAAAAAAAAAAAGTACATACAGGAAAACTTTCTTAGGTGGCTGCCCTACACTTTCTAGTTATTTGTACACTGCACTGCATCCACAGATTACGGAAGTATGGACTGCCCCTTGTTAAAAATGTACACTGTATACCTAAATGAAGACGATTCAAAAGTTTTGTATCATTTTGTTATCTTGTAAATAACAGGTATCACTAAGTATTTGTAATAAAGATACCTTACCATTATGGATGTTTTATTTTTAATCTAATGAGTATAGAATGTTAAATATTTTCACAAAGCCAAGGCATAGTTTCCGACAGTGCGCTTGCATGTCGGGATGCCGAAGGATCCTGTAAGGGCTGAAACTGCGTAAAGCGGATGCCCACGCTGTCCTATACAATAGTGCTCTGTGGCAGTTCGCCGCGTGGGCATCCATCGCGGAAAGCTAGGCCCAGCGTTACTTTTGGTACGTAATAATATATATGTATTAAGTTCTCCATTGATAGACACGACGACTACATACTCACCGTTAATGTTGAACTAGCGACACTCGCGGCGGGGACCATCCGCATGCGCACGAGTGCACACGCGCTTGTCAAGCGACGGTTGGGCCCCGTTGCGGGCGTCGTGCGGTCCCATACAAAAGGGGCCCCAAATTTGGCTAAAGGGTGAATCATGCTTTGAATTTAGGGCACTTTTTTATTATTGATAGGCTCACGTTTGATTTTTTCTGCTGGTAAACGATGATGAGGCCGACAATGGAGCACGCATGCCTAGAAGTAATCTATTCACTCTTGACTTAAAGACCCCCCCTAGGTTGTAGCTATTAGGAAACAGACTCCGGCAGGATCTTCCACTCCTTAGCTGTACTTATAATTAATGTGTTCCCAAAACGCTTTGTACGTATGGGTGGGATTTCCACCATTTACCGACGACGCAACGTCGTACGTCTAGTGATCTGATTTAATCGTTAGAACACCGACAGGCTACCAACTCTGCGTCGATGCCCTTTTTCCCTCTAGAGAAAGGATTTGGAGTTTTGACTACAACTGCGTCATCACCGAAGATCTTGGCTCGCTTCTCAATCGACTCCAGGGCATCAAGCTGATATTTGGCAGACCCATCCCAAAGATGAGAGCAGTATACATATATGAAAGTTTGAGCAGTTGTTACGGCGTGAAGTACCGTCTTACCTTAGCTAATATCCCCAATTTTGGCAGCCTGTAGAACTTTTGCCTCGATGTAAGAGCTGAAATTGAGGGTAGACGACCATGTTACCCTAAGAAGCTCAAGGTAGTCGGTTACACCCCGGAATGATAGAGCCGGACAGAATTGGCTCCGTTTGGCGAAAAAACACATTTTCCAACAGTCATATATATATTATATTATAGTGGCATATAACGCTTAGATTAGGAGCAGTTTATTGGCTAATTAACAGATATTAGGGCTCTAGCAACTGCCATAGCAAATGCTGCAGAAGAAAACAGTACGATGGTTTGTATTCATGAAAAATGAAAATATTGCACATACCTACATCCAACACATATCTTATTAGTTTTCGGAACATTTTGTGTGCTGATAGGACCTACCGCAAGCTCTTAACGCGGTCCATTTTACGACCTGAAACTGTTCAAGGGATGGAATTATAGATTTATGGGAGCATTATATAAGACAAATTAAAATGTCAGGCATGCGAGCGATTCTAGCGTCGGGCCTGGGTTCAGGCCATGGTCCGGAGCGAGGAGTGGCAGGCGGTCGCCTTCTGCGAGGCAGTAATGCTTAGCAAAGGAGGAGGCCGACCGCATAAGGCAACGGCCCTCTCGCCGCCACCGCCGGGATTCCGATCCCGATTTCCGGTCACCGTAGACATAATGGGCTCGCAGACGGCGAGCCATGGGCAGCTCGCTGTTTGACCGTCCGGTAACTGTCCGGACCGAGCCCAAGAAGTCGACGGCGCGCACTGTTTCCGCGCGCCTCAAGGAGTTGTCAGCAACAGGAGGGGCCCAGGTGTGTCGAAGCCTACTGGGGCCAGGGTTATCCGGAAGGAACTCTAGCTCCGGTATGAAGGCTAGAAGGAACGGGGTGGGTTTTAATCAGTAAGAGTCTGACACTATCTCCCGCTCCACCCAAGAGCGGGGGTTGTCATTGGATGATTTTTGCCCACCGTAAAAAAAGGGGCTAAACGGGTACGGGTGGACAAATTAAAATACTTAGGGCATTGAGTAACAGCCGACCTGGGGGACCATGTCGACATCAAAAGGGAGCGACCTTTATAATTGATACACGTCAAGACGAATCATATGAGCCCAAACTCGATGGGGTTGTGTCGTTTAACTACCAAGTTCCTATAGCCAACTTCCAGTTCTATCATCAAATCAGCTCCATTTCATAATAATTTTGCATTGTCATCTGATTTACACATGCATGCAAAATTTCAGCTCAATCGGTAATCAGTAAGTGGGTCAAATTTAATTAACAAGATTTTATGACAGACAAACATCGGGACAAGTGAAACTAAATAAAAGCTTGTAAAAAGCGCCACGGTGGAGGTGGAGCACACAGCTGCCTGGGCGGAGCACCGCCGTGCCCTCGTAGGGGTGATCGGTGGCGGAGACCTCCCGCGCCGGGCCTTGGTTGAGGCCATGGTCCGGAGCGAGGAGGAGTGGCAGGCGGTCGCCTCCTGCGAAGCAGTAATGCTAGCAAAGGAGGAGGCCGACCGCATCAGGCAACGGAGCGCTCGGCGCCGCCGCCGGGAGTCTGATCCCGATTTCCGGCCACCGTAGACGCGGGATCGCGGACGGCGAGCCATGGGTAGCTCACTGTCCGATCGTCCGGTAACTGTCCGGACCGAGCCCAAGACGTCGACGGCGCGCACTGTTCCCGCGCGCCTCAAAGAGTTGTCAGCAACAGGAGGGGCCCGCTGGGTCGAAACCAACTATGGCCAGGGTTATCCGAAAGGAAGCTCGAGCCCCGGTATGAAGACTAGAAGGAACGGGGTGGGTTTTTAGTCAGTAAGAGTCTGACACTATCTCCCGCTCCACCCAAGAGCGGGTTTTGTCCTTGGATGATTTTTCCCACCGAAAAAAAAGGTACATACTTAAAGAATATAATCATAAAAAAACCACTTACAGTCAGATGAGTCAGAGTACCTGCATCTCATGGCAATTCAAATAAGCAAGCCAAGACACGGCTAGGATATATCATTTTACTAGCTTTTGCCCGCGGCTTCACCTGCGTACATAATCCCAGGATAAAAAGTATTCTATGTGTTATTCTGGGATATGGTCTACTCGTGTACCAAGTTTCATCGAGATCCGTTCAGTAGTTTTTGCGTGAAAGAGTAACAAACATCCATACATACAAACTTTCGCATTTATAATATTAGTAGGATAGTAGGATTACAAGTTTCGTTCGATGCATCTCATGAGAATTGTAATAAGTTAATACACGGACATGATACATTTTTTTTTACAAAGTTCCCGTGCCTACCTTCCACCTTACAACTCCATCATCAGATATGTTACGGTAGATGGTTCCATAGTGCATCTCATGACATAATAAGCCCAAACATGGCTAGGATACATTTATTTATTACCGAGTTTTGGTTCCTATCTTCCGGCTTCATCATCAGATAGCTTTAATGTACCCTCTTCCCTTCTTACTTCAGTCAGTTATTGACTGAAAGTATAAACAAAGCAATTGACAGGTTACGACAATTCTACTATGATCCTATGACTATGACGAGTTAATATTTTCGAAGTTTGTTATTTCAATATAAACTAGCTATCCTCCCCGGCTTCACACGGGTTTTTTTCTAGAAATAAATACAAAAACTTAACAAATTATTCCTCGAGAATCACTCTATCGAGTGGTGAAAACCGCTTGAAAATCGGTGCAGTAGTTTTTGAGTTTATCGCGAACTGACAGACAGACGCGGCGGGGGGACTTTGTTTTATAATAATGTATGGATACTGTGGCAGGTTGTTGCTAACTGGGTAACCTCAACATAGACAGGAATCTTCATTGAGCAGCATATTGATAACACTTGTTTGATCTGGCCTAGCGCGTCGCTTATACATACTGGAACTATTACCTCAACGTGTGATTTACTGACCTCAGTGGGAAAGTTCGTAGGGTGTGGTTCCGCGCGTGTATCAAAAGTTGAAGGAACACAAGTGGGTTCAGTCAGTAACGGTCTGACACGCAGAGGGCTGCAAACAGAATAGGAGAAGATATTTGAAGGTTTCCCGTTTCTCTCATAAAAAAAATTAGTTTAACTGCACCGTCACACTCGCTGGGTTATATCTATACTAGCTTTTGCCCGCGGCTTCACCCACGTACATAAAATATAGCCTATAACACTCAGGAATAAAGCAGCTTTCTATCGAATACTGAAAGAATTTCAGCAATCGGACCAGTACTTTCAGAGATTACCTGCTACAAACAAAAAGTCAAAAACTCTTTCGTTTAACAACCAGCCCGATGCGGCGTTTTGCTCCCTGTTTTATTTATATAAATGTGCTAACCAATATTGCTAGCATTCGTTACTCTGAGGAAAAGTAGTCAGCCAGCGTAGTCCCCCCAGCAGCGCGTGTGGTGGGGCCGCGCAATAACCTGGCGCCTGCAGTCAGTGGTAGTACCATGTGGTGGCTGGTCGTGTTGGGGCAGTTCTTGCTCTTCGCCGAGGGCATGCACCTCATGGCCGAGCGGCACTACGGGCCCACAAGTGAGGTACGTTATCTAGTTAATTAAATATTATATTGTATGACTGTGTAGTGTCTCAGTGAAGTGCGTTATGAAAGGTATTCACTTCACTGTTCAGTTTCTGATCCAGTCCCAAAAGAGGGATGCAAGTGAAGAAGAAGAAAAGGTGTGATATAGTAGGCAGTTGAGGTGGGCAATCATAATTTACATGAAATGTGTAATTTGGATCGCATGTGTGGTCAGAACATCACTATTTTTTTCATTTTTCATAGCCTATGCGATGATATCAATATAACGGATTTTTTATTGGCTCCATTCCCCAGTACGGAAGTAAACCTGAAAAAACGCCTAGGAAGGTTAAACTATCTCGAGTACCGTCAGGGTAATAGAGGCGTGATAATAATAATAATTGTGTTTTATGTGTTCATTGATTTATGCTATATAAATTACTAGCGACCCGCCCCACCTTCGCTCGGGTGCAATGCTGATACTAAATACACTACAGAAAAACTGTACACATATAAACCTTCCTCTTGAATCACTCTATCTATTAAAAAAAACCGCATCAAAATCCGTTGCGTATTTTTAAAGATTTAAGCGCACATAGGGATATAGGAACAGAAAAAGTGACTTTGTTTTATACTATGTAGTGATGTACATAATTTAAAAAAAATGCTAGAAGTGATACCCGCGTACTCTCACTGCAAACATTATCTATTAATGAACATAAAAACTTCCATATTCAGAAATCAGTGTTGCGCTAAATGGACAATGTAGGTATGTATGACCACGATAATTATTACCGACAGGTAAAATTTACGATCACTTAGTGTTTACCGCACAGAACATTGAATTATCGATATGTCTTACTTAATTAGCTTCCTCCGTCACTCAGGTAACAGCCTAGCTCAGCCATTCAATAAAAATAAATAAATAAATAAGCTAAGCAAATCCTTACTAATATGATAAAAGCGAAAGTAAGTTTGTTTGTTTGTTACGTCTTCACGCCTAAATGGCAGAACCGATTTTGAAGAAATTTGGTACACGGATAGACTGTCTTGGAATAGGATATAGGATACTTTTTATCCCGGAAGTATGTTCCCTTGGGATAATTTTCTGTTATCACGCGGGCGAAGCCGCCCCAGCGCCGCCCTAGCTGCTCCCAAGCAGCTAGTGACTTGATAATTAACATTTAATTTCTTACCTAGCCCAAATATTTATGAGAGTCGGTAGCTAGTCGTACAATGAATTTTTGTTTGTGTTCAGCCGGCAATGTGGTTACGACAGGGTCCATATTGATTCTTTTTTTTTTAATGTACCATCATATATACATATGGAATGCAATAAAGTATTGAGTATTGACAGTTGCAAGTTAGGAAATGACGGGGGCTTTTTTACTCTGCTTCGAACGGTTGAGGTGGTCCAAGTCTTTTATTATATGGGGTGACTTGTTGCACGAATTGAATAAGCATTAGCCAGCCATTTAAATAAAAACATCAGGCAATTAGAATCCTGCATTCACAATTTGCGGATGACAGATCGACCGCGAAAATAATCATAATCAATAATCAATTATATAAATAATTTTTGATGCCCATCTGCACCCCTGATGCATTACTTTTGATACCCATCTGGACCCCTAAAGCATTACTTTTCAATGAGTTTGGTAAAAAAATTACTGAATGCAATACAATTTATGTTTTATTTTCCACTCTGATGTGTCTAAATGATAAGCGAAGTGTTTCTAAATTCAAAGCGAAAATGCATTATATTACGCCTAAAGCGAGTTAATGAACCTCAAGTGTAGTGTATGTGTACGGCAGCTAACATTATGTTGTCACTGCCGAGCGCCAGCTCATTCTACTAACGTGAGACACTGTTTATCATACATCCATTTCATTTCAGGTGAGCTGCATCGAGTATGCATCACTAAATCGAGATAGAATAGGAAGAATGCTCAAAGAAGGTAAAGCAAAGTTCATTCATAGTTAAATTTTAATATTTTGTATTGTTTTGATAACGTTTTCATATGTTACGTAGGATGGCGTTCCCAAAACCCAACGTTCAAGAAGATGTTCACCAAACGTTCTGCCACACTACCAGATCAGTTTTCACTTAACATGGAACCGATGTCAAGACGAATGGACAATATTGTTATTGACAATATAATACCAAGAAGCGATCATTTACTAAATGAACACGCAAAATTAGTTCAGGATATAAACAGTTTGCGACAGGTGGTATTTATTGCACCTTTTAACGAAGACAACAGAGATTACGATGAATCGATCTTTCATGAAATTATTGAGACTGCGCCGACTTCAACAGTCAGGACGCCACCACTCAGACCATTCATAAGTTCCACAAGATCGCCGACGAGTTCCACCAAAGGAAGTTCGATACCGATTATATTGCTGGGAGGTGCTAGTCAGCGACAGGTGGTGAAGAGTCAGCCCATCAGCTTCGCCAAGCCCACGGTGAGCTTGGTGGGGACGACCATCTCTCCTCTCATCAGACACCCCTATCCTTTCGTGATGCACTCAGCACAGCGGAAGCCTATTAAAATTTGTATGTCATCTGTCCCCTCAATGTTTTCTTCAACAAAAAGACCACCCAGTTTCTGGGACAGACTAATAGATTACTTTATACCCAGCCGTAGTTTAGGTAGGTAGGTTACCTAGATTAATTTATTATTTAAGGATTCTTTATCTATTGCAAAATCCTGGTTAATGTTATAAATATGAAAATCTGTATATTGGTAAACCAATTTTTTTTCTAGTTTAGCCATTGAGAGCTAAACTAAAAAAAACATTGAATGATACTTGGCATACAAGTAGATCATGACCTGGATTAAAATAAATTATGTATTTATATCTCAGTAGTGCGGTTGCATCAGTTTATGTTCAATTTTCGCCAGCAAGAGGTAGTTTCTGCTAACTAGTGATATTAATTTAATTGGTGATTTACTGTTCATTTATTACAATGTTTAGTATTTGTACTTCTTTATCAGCATTAATAGTTTATCAATGTTATTGACATACTTAGGTACCTGCAGAGTTTATTTAAATAAATTAATATAGACCTATGTTGTACGATAATATTTTTTGTCAATGATTGCGGAAGGCGTGTTTCCCGACGTTATTACTATACCGTGTACATATTACGATTAGATACCCACTCTAGATGCATGAACGTACGTATCACTTTGTGTCTGTGCGCATATATGCGTGCGTTGATGCCACAAATCGCGTGTGCCCGTAATTACGAATGCCGATTATGTATTGTCTTCTTTTTTACACTTTTACGCGTCGGAATGGAAAAGTTGAACGTCTTATGTGTTATGACAAAATAATGATTTTTCATTGTGCCTTATGTCATTAGTTCTTGTTATGTGCTGTTAGATATCTAGTGGGAACCTTTCATTGATGTGTGTGACGTTATGTCACGATAACTCTTAACTCTCATTGTATTTATATACTTAAAGGATAGATACTTACATCAAAGATTTGTGTCGATTATATACCACTAATCTTAGGGTAGGTTGCAGATTCCTTAGCTATGCTCCACTATCTGTTCAACCCGTTGTCGTAAAGCGATTTGGCAAATTGAACTTAGCTGAAAAATCAATCCGTGCGTCATGGACCTCGTCTATGACGCACGGATTGAGTAGCGTAGGAGTACCTACTTCGCATAACCGAAATACAGCTTTGCTTACAGCACTTACTTATAGCACTTGGTATAAGTATATTTTGTTGGAATTTATGTAGCTGCGCATAATTGTAGATTAATTCACAAAGAACGCGGACAAGACAGAAAGAAAATGTTGAGTGTGACATTTTTTGTGACCAATTATAATGTTCAATTTGCGGTAAACCGATAAGCAATTTTTTATCTTTATTATTCCTAATTAACTGCGTTAATATTGAATAATGGATATATTGTTTTATTGATAAATAACGCTTTTCTGACTAAATGGGACAATAGACAGACTTGTGTTATCGAATGAATAAACTGTTTCGAGCCTATAAAAACTTCTCATACCTATAATAATAGCATAGCGCACACAGGGTTAAAGTCAAAGTCAAAATATTTTATTTCACATAGGCCTACATGGGCACTTATAAAACGTCAGAAGCTAGTGCATAGTAGTTAATCACCGGTTGGTACCACGTTCCATTAAAAGCGTCTAAAAGGGCCTCTGCGAGTTGGTTTCGGGTCCTCGTACGCCTTCCAAAGATCCAGGACCTCAGGGTCCTGAGATAAATTAATATATAAATAACAATAATATTCCACAATTATCACACAACGCCGTCTAGTCCCAAGCTAAGCAGAGCTTGTGTTAAGGGTACTAGACAACTGATAAACATACTTATATATTTCTAAATACATACATATTATAGATAAATTACACCCTTATGAAACTAAACTTATACAGTTATTCAAGAAACCTCGTTAATGAGCTGAAGAGAAGTATCATTTCACATAGTACGAAGACACAGAGAAGTTCTGTACTCAATAAACCTACTTCTTGTAGCTGCTCTTACTCTGCTATGTTGGTGCTGACTTCCTATACAATTGGATGCATCTGAATACCAGATGCCTATCAACTCCATAACCCAGTTACTGAGTGATGCGTTACCTCTTGACAAGACTAGTTTTTAGACTGTTAATTTTTTTTTTGTGGTGGGGAAATCATCCAATGATAACCCCCGCTCTTGAGCGGAGCGGGAGATAGACTCAGACTAGAGCAAGACATAGTGACTTTTACTAACTAAAAACCCACCCCGTTCTTTTTAGCCTTCATACCGGGGCTCGAGCTCCCTTTCGGATAACCCTGGCCCCAGTAGGCTTCCACCCGGTTGAGCTCCTGCTGTTGCTGACAACTCTCTGAGGCGCGCGGGAACAGTGCGCGCCGTCGACGACTTGGGCTCGGTCCGAACAGTTACCGGACGGTCCGACAGCGAGCTACCCAGTTTTTAGACAGTCAGGTTTCAAATTGTTCGTAACTACTTGCGTTTCGAGGCACGAAGTATTGTCATTATGTAGGTATCTAATGGATGGGCAGCTACGGACTGAGACCTGAGCCATGCATTGATGAGTCGATCTATGCTGCTGATATAATTACGCTACAAATAGGATTGCCAACCGTACTCATTGTAGGTCCTCTATACCATGTGAGAACGCTAAAATACTCGTTTTTACACAATGTTTACTATACTAGTGCCAGTCACACATACATGATGAATACCTATTCTCGTAATCAAAAAGCTCCACTTTTCTGAAAGTATTTTCGGCCATGAAAATGAATTTTTATAAACATTGAAAAATTGTTATGCAAAAACTTCCAAAAATACCTTTTTTAAGTTATGATATTCTTTTTAGGGTTCCGTAGCCAAATGGCAAAAAACAGAAGCTCTATGGATTCGTCATATTTGTCTGTCTGTCCGTCCGTATGTCACAGTCACTTTTTTCTGAAACTATAAGAACTATACTGTTGAAACTTGGTAAGTAGAAGTATTCTGTGAATTGCATTAAGATTTTTACAAAAAAATAGAAAAAATACAATAAACTTTGTGGGTTCCCAGGCTTAGAACAGAAACTCAAAAAAATTTTTTTCTTCAAACCCATTCGTGTGTCTATGGATAGATCCTTAAAAATGATATTGAGGTTTCTAATATATTATTATTTCTAAACTGAATAGTTTGCGCGAGAGACACTTCCAAAGAGGTAAAATGTGTAACTTCCTCCTGTAACTTCTAAAATAAGAAAATGATAAAACTAAAACAAATATATGATGTGCATTACCATACAAACCTCCACCGAAAATTGGTTTGAACGAGATCTAGTAAGTAGTTTTATTTTTTTAATCATTACGTTACTTGCTGCTACGGAACCCTTCATCGGCGAGTCCGACTGGCCACTTTTTTGGCCACTTTAGTACCTAGAAACATTTAAATTAGGAATATTCACCTTTTAAATTAGGAAATCATCCAATGTCTTTTCCCGCTCAAGGGCGGATCGGGAGGGCTGGTCAAACTTTTACGGACTACAATTATTACACCTATGTTACTTCTTTTCGTAACGTTCCAGAACCCCAGGTTTCCCTTTCGGAAGTCAACACATGGCCCCTAGGCTTCGACCCTGCTAGGCACCTACGGTTTAGCTGACATCTATTTGAGGCGCGCGTGGAACAATACGGGCTGTCGACGACTCGGGCTCGGTCCGGACGCTTACCGGACAATCGGACGGCAAGCTATCTATTGCTCATCGTCCATCGTCCATCATCGGAAATCGGGGTGGGGGTCTCGGCGGCTGGGGGCACGCGTGAGGGAACGAACCACCACGCGTTCGGCCGCCTTCTTCGCCAGCATTACTGCTTTGCAAAAGGAGGCGACCGAATGCCATTCCTCCTCGCACCGGACCATGGCTTGTACCAGGGCCCGGCGGTAAAGGTCGCCGCCGCCGATCGCCCAATATACACCCCGTTTGCCGGAACACACCGCTCAGCTGATTTTATAATTATAATGTACCACTATCGCCGAGTAGGTACTCTTGTTTACCTCTAAATCCGAAAAAGGCAGGTTTGGTCCCAGCGGGCACGTGTATACACTTCTCTCTCTCGCGGCCACGAGAGAGAGATGTCGCGAGAAATAACTAGTACTTCTTACGTAGATATTTGTATAAAAAGTGGTGCGTGCGTAGATTAGACAAATAAAACCGTTTAGATAAAAATATTCATTGATAACTTTAATTACAGGAAGTTTTTTGTTTTTTTAACCTTCTAGCCTACTTATTATTTGCCTTGAAGAAAGATAATGTTTATCTAAGTACCTACCTTCTGTGCAGCTAACGATGGTTAGGCGCCAGCGGCACTTGATATTTTCATTGTTTTTAATGTAAAGAATACCTACATTAAGTAATTATGTATGTAGGTACCTTTGTATCTTAAGCCAAGACGGATGTAGATTTTAGAAAGTATGTAAAAATTATAAACACCTCGATGCAGATAGAGGAATTATTGGCCGAAAAGATTTAGCAATGAAAATAAAATTGCTCCATAGTGTGTGTGCAAGTGGCCTTTTTGTTATATATCTAAAAAAAACTATAAATAAATATAGTTTAAAAATGACTATGAAAGCGTGTTTTTTAAACTACCTATATTTATTTTTCACTTTTTATTGAATAGTCACCGAATGTTATAAAAATAATTATGTGGGCCTATGCAATTCAAAAAGCAGGTCGATGGTACAACGTGCGCAGATTAGGTTTGAAGTCAAGCCCTAAATTCCAATATCTCAATTTTTCTACCGGTACTTTTATTTAAGTAGGTATACGTTAAGATGCGAAACGCACAGGAACGTTCGTTGTGGCGACGCTTGGGGGAGGCCTATGTCCAACAGTGGTCGTGTATCGGCTGAAATGATGATGATGATGATACGTTTAGAATTACTTTCTGCTTAAATAAAGATTTAATAAAAAAAAAAATTATTGACATTGATGAATCCTGGCGAATCTAATCAGGATAATCGGATATTTTAATCGGATTATTGCGTTGTCATCTGTCTTTGATGGGTGTGCGAAGTTTAAAGAAAATCTGATCGCCCAAAGTTCAAAGGCTAGCTCAAAGGCGGTGGTTACAAGCAAACATACAGGCGAAGCTAATAAAAGCTTATTAAAAAGACTACGTTGGGTGTGAGGCCGTAAGCTTAAAGGTTAAGCTATAATAAATACGGTCGTCGGTTGGATGGGTTATCGATTCCCGCGACACCTGATCTTTCTTCATGGTTCAGAGAACAGGTGAACCAGGGTGGGTACACCCGACTGCTTTCAAAACGGGTCAGTTGGCTTCACCACGCTCTGCTTAACTTTTGCAAGGTAGCCAGTTCAAGGACAACAGGACTGAAGGTCTATTTATGAAGTCCATTCTATTTTTAAGTTTTTTCTAATAAATATTTCAAGGCAGTACCTACCTAACTTTTCTTGAGGTTGCAAGTAATTAGATGATTCCTCCCACTCTGCGTGGTTTACTCCATTATCGACCACATCATCGTATACCATCAGGTGAGAAAGTAGTCAAGCGTGAGCATATCAATAGTAATAAAAGAGGTGGAATGTACACTGCACTCTTGTTTTGAAGATACTAAGAAGCTGAAGGAACCTCAAGCGGCCTGTGGGTGAGACATACCCAGCGAGCCTACAGAGCCTTACGCACTCAGTACCTACAACAAAGCGTTCAGGATGTTGTTGAGTCTGCAGTGGCGGTGCAGCGCCTCTGGGATGTTTGCTGAAGCACGCACTGATGGTTTCCAGGTCATCATGCGCAAAAAAGCAGCTTCTCAGCTGGCCCATATACGGAGTAGCAACAGCAGCATTCTGGTTTGTCTGTCCCTTTCAAAATTATTGGGTCATCTCTTGTATAGGTGTGGCAAATAAAATAAAAAATTGTATTAGGTTAAGTTTTCTATGGGCCACCCGAAATAAAGTTGTTATTATTATTATAGGCTTGGAAGAAAAATTGTTCGGGCTGATTCGAAAAACGAAGCGCATTTAAAATTAGAACTAAAGTATTGAACATTGTTGTTTAGTTCGGAGCAGCCAGTACTACCGCACACATTAATAACACAGACGTTACAAAGATGGCCGTTGTTAGTTTAGTAGAGCTCTATCGATCCAGTCCAGTCCCTGGAGGTTGATGACCCTGCAGCTTCCCGTTTGGAAATTTACCTTTGCTTTACTGCGATACGATTTCATACGATGAAGCATTGATTTAGGTCATACAATCATCATCATCATTTTAGCCGATATGCCACAACGAACGTTCCTATGCATCTCGCATCCATCGGTTTCCCGCAACCTTCACCAAGTCATCGGTCCACCTTGTAGGAGGCATTCCAACGCAATCTTCCGGTACGCGGTCGCCACTCCAGAACTTTTCGGCCTCAACGGCCATCTGTTCAGCGAACAATGTGCCCTGCCCATTGCCACTTAAGTTTGGCAATTCTTCGTGTTATATCGGCTACTTTAGTTCGCCTGCGGATGTCGTCATTCTTGATACAATGTGCGATGAGTATCAATTCGCAAGATGTTACGAAGCGTCGTGCGAACAATGCGACATTACATCGCGGTTTTGTGTATGGGCCTGTATAATGTTTCCACAGCAATATTGACTAAAGACAAATAAATATAAATATTCGAGAAACGTTTATTTAAATATCTTCATTAATTACTGACTTCAGTATTACCATACTCATATGAATCCTTAACGTGTAACATACTTAATTAAATAATATAATATATAATTGCTTAAGTACCAATACATTATAATTATTCAATAATGTAGACATCTAGAAAGAAGTCTCTTCAGCATTATTGGATATATTTTTAATACTTATCTACCTATCTTCCGTAATCCAGTATATCATTTAATTTATACTGCTAATTACAAAAAAAACTCTTCGTTTTTTAGTGCGCGCAAATAGGTAAGTTGACAGCAAAGAAGACGTTGAGCTCGATAAGAGCTGCAAGAATCAAGTACCCGATGTAGATGAGGCCGCAGGTGATGCCGATCTTCCAGTCCAGCTGGAACTTGTTGAGGAGCAGGCAGCCGTAAAGCGCGAACAGCGTCGACAGCAACGAGATGGCGCTGTACGACAGCCCGCTCGAGTTTATAGACACCTGAAATCAATAATACAAAGTTTGGCAAACTAGTCGCTCAATCAATCTGTCTGGCGTTTGCCCAACTCGGATAGAAGTTTCCAGTCTAAGGGTGTTATCAATATCGTTATTTATGTCATCGCGCATGCGGACAATTCAGCTTGCGCGATTCACCGCGCATCAGCGATACCCGCCTGCAGAAACTTTCAAAATGCAAAAAAAAAACACGTCGCGCGTGCGTACTCCAAGCATTACAATAATTGGGGCCGGGGTTATCTGAAAGGAAACTCGAGCCCCGGTATGAAGGCTAGGGGTGGGGTTTTTAGTCAGTAAGAGTCTGACACTATCTCCCGCTCCACCCAAGAGCGGGTTTTGTCATAAGATGATTTTCCTCAACGAACAAAAAAAAGCATTACAATAAACACTTGTATGAAATGGAAATTTGCGGGGGTTACACGTGCGGGGCAATCCTGCATCCGTGATAAAACTGCACGATGTTAAAAAAACCCTATAATTGTATCCACCGATCCGCACTGGCCCCGCGTGATAGATAACAGCCCATTCCCTCTCCTAGAGACGAGGTCTGCGTCCCAGTAGTGGGAATATTATTAGGCTGAATATGTTATGCTAACCAGTACCCCTAGCCAAGTTGCTAATCTGCAATAGTTAACGCTTATAGAAAGCTTCAAATGTACGGGAATAGCGTCGTCTCAAAGCTCAGTCCGCCAATTCTTTTGTTCTGACCACGTGACCACGTGGTCATCATTTCAGCCGATACACGTCCACTGTTGGACATAGGTCTCTCCCAAGCGTCACCACAACGAACGTTCCTGTGCGTCTCGCATCCATCGGTTTCATCAGTCCACCTTGTTGGAGGCCTTCCAACGTTGCGTCTTCTGGTACGCAATCGCCACTCCAGAACCTTTCGCCCCCCAACGGCCATCTGTTCTGCGAGCAATGTGCCCTGCCCATTGCCACTTAAGTTTGGCAATTCTTTGTGCTATGTCGGCAACTTTACGTAGTCAGAATAAAAGAATTGGCGGCAAGGTCAACTTGAAGCGTTCGACGCAATCGAAACGGTTGTACCTTGGCTAGGGGGGCAGATGTAACTGACTACTATTGTTTTACAAGAATGCTGGTCCTCCACGACACGACCCAGTTACTGTATTACGCGATATGCCTTGGTAAGGTTGCCAAGTTTTCAGGCTTTTGGCTACATGACACGGTTTTAGGATAAATCGCTGCCTCCTACGCATGACGTCATAACACCAAAAGTGTTTTTATTTTCAGGTGACCCAGTTTTGTAATTGATAATTGATGAATCTATACATATGTACTGACATATATCTATAGAAGTTTATAGTTGCGCGCGCATCATGCGAAATTCATGAAATCGATGTAGATAACTTATATACATTAAAATTGATGTTACTTAATATTTTACATAGGTTTGATTTCATCGAAAGATGCTACCGCGTGGTGAATAGAAACAAAACTTTGGTTTTGTTTTTCACTGTTGATACCATATTATCGGCTTCTAACAAATCATCGACTTTTTAAAGTATCAATTCATTAATAAATTCATATAGGTAAATGCTAAAAAAATATTCAAATATCGTGGAAACACCCTTTAAAGTTTTTTTTGTATTCACCCCTGATTTTCTATTCACCCCATTTTGCCGTTACAATATTCATTGACTGTTAGGCGGTACATAGTTAGCCGGGTCAGCTAGTTATAAATAATTTGAAACATTAGCCTTTTGCATTCCGATCAATACTCAATTGAAGACACAGTACCAGTACATGTATACAAATCATCTATATATATATATTATACAACCTTATTTTTAGTATATTCTAAACCTGAAAACCCGGTCTGGTACTTGTATGTAAATTATCTATATACAACATTTCAAAACTATCTCTCTCTCTTTTGCCTAGCCTTGTCCCTTTATTGGGGGTCGACTCTCCTCATACCACGGCGCCAGGACGGTCGCTCCCGAGTTGTCTGCATATCTATTTGTGCCCGCTTGGTATCCCTATTTACGGTTGTCCACCACGTAGAAACTGGTCTTCCTTTGCCTCTCTTTTTATTAGGAATGGCTTAAGCCCTTTGAACGAAATAGTCCTTGTCTCGCCTCATCACATGTCCAAACCACCTCATACGTATCTCTGTCATCGTTTCTGTTATGGTTGCAAAATTTCAAAACTGTATTATGAAAAATAACAAAGTTATAAGCCAGTTATGGTAAATGTTGGGCGACATAGCGACCATGCCACCCTTTTTTAAATATTTTTGGGAAAAAATATAACATGCTTCTGAACAAACTATATTCAGGTTTCGCATAAATTAAAAAAAAATTATAAAAGAAAGTCGTGTTAGTTACACTATTTATAACTCAAGAATGGCTGACCTGATTTGACTGAAAATTGGTGCTGAGGTAGCTTAGAACCAGGAGACTTTTTATCTCGTTCCGTAAAATAATAAACCACAACTGACAAAAAGAAAAGAAAGAAAAAGATTTTATTCGCGTCAAGCATGGCGCATATCCTAAAAAAAAAAAATGTTTAGAGGTAAGTGGGACAGAGTGTAAAGTCCCACATACCTCTTTTGAAAAGGGAGGATCCTCCGACCAGACAGGGTGTTATAGTCTGGTGGGCGACTGCCCGATAGTTGATGTCGGGCTGTCGTATATGTTCAAAGCGCGCGGAGAACTTTGATTGCGCGATACACGATTTCGTATTTTCTTCGTAGTTCTTATGTGACGTCATAGATGTCGCTACAAATTAACTAAAAACAATAACAACTTAACTAGCAGGTAAATAGGATATGCGTCACATTCGCGCAAAACGGTCAGTGCTCAGCATAATGCTGGGGCTCGTACAGGACAAAGCCACAGCGCTGACAGCTAAACGTAATGCTGTTTATGGTTAATAGTATGGTTAAAAACATTAACAATTTGAAATTTTGAATGTGACCAGTCCGGTCCGGTCGGTATGTCCTTTTTTACGGTGGGCAAAGGCGACACTACTGGTCCCCATACAATTTCTATAAGCTTACATTCCGAGCTAGACAGCAATGTCGCGGCAGCAATGTAGGCAGCACTGCGGCAACATCACTGCTGCTTGTTGCGGAGTTCGGTTTCATACCTTGGTATATTAAATTAATATACTCTAGAGTAGAGAAGAGTAGGGTAGAGTGGGATATAGCAAGGCAGAGTAGAATATGGTAGTCAGTTGACGAGAGCCAAGCTGCGGGAATAAGCTTGTTATAGGTAAATTAGACCTAGAGTCCCAGACACAGAACTAATGATCGTGCTCATTATACAAAAAGTAGTCTTGAGTGGGAATAGAAAGTACGACCTCCGGCATAGCAGTCGGGGCCTCTAACCACTAGTCAGATATAATGCGGGATCATTATAACGAAGCCTTAAGATCATATAAGAGGCACTTACCCAATGGTGACCTGGAACAGTAGGATATGCCAGCGATTTGATCAGCCAGGGCAGACCCAGGCAGAGTAGGATGTCGAAAGTATTCGATCCAATGGAGTTGCTGAGACCCATTGTACCGTGACCTGGAAATGAAATAAAATTATATGAATTGTTGCGTTAATATCTTTTTCATTAGTCATACTCTGAAAGTAGGTCTGAAGTTGCCTGAGAAGCGGGCTGAAAAGTATCACACATTTCATCCCTAGGGAGTTTTACTTTCAACTAACAGCTGTCAAATTATTAAAAAAAAAAACTAGGTCTATCTTCTTGTATTCGTAATGAAAAGCAGTGTTACTTATTTAGTCCCTCGAATTAGCGACCTCGCTACGCTCGGCCGCCAACACCTTCTCGGGACGAAATAAGTAACTTTCACCCCTAGTGTAACAATCATTGATATACAAAAAACCCAAGATACACACTCAGCGTCTCAAAAACGTCCACATAAAATAAGCGCACCTTTCGACAACGTGCGCTCTTTTCAAATAGTCTCGCGTCATCCGCGTCACTGCACGCCCGTTAAAAATGGCGAAGTTCTCGTTACGAAATTGTAATACGTCAAAAACGTTAAAAAAGGATGTAATATCGTATTTTCGGTAAGTAAAGGTGTTTATTGAATTGTTTTTGTTGTTTTTATGACTTAATATACAGTGTAATATGTGATTTTGATTTAATTTGTACCAAAATTTCACTTATCGGTCCAATTATAACACGGCAAATTTCAATGGCCGCATTGTCAGTGTACGAATCATACCTATCAGCCTACTACAATTTCCCCACCAACCGTGTTCCCACGTTGTCGTCGTGGTGGGGCTTGCGTGTCTCAATGACCTTGAGGGCTATGCCGGTAGAGCTACTCATGCCGGAAGGCCTCAAGCGAGAGACCAGACCAAGAGGAACACATGGCGGAGTCCAGTCGGACCGCCCGGAGGGTGCGCTGTCCAGGAGCGCTGGCACCAACAGCTGTCGGCGCCTTCTCGACAGCGAGCTCGGTTCGCCTCGGGTACGTGTCTGTTTATCAGACACGATCACGATGGCGAACGTGTATTGGGGACCCCACCCCATTGCCAAAAAGGCAAAGCTGAGTACAGCAAAATTATGGCCGCGCATCTCCAAGAAATACTACCCCAGGAGGGTACCGCCTGCCCCGCAGGCGGAGAATCCCTCCCCGAGCAGAGCTCGGGCTGCCCCTCGTATTCTGGGGGGGGCAAAGATCGCGCCAGGTCCGTAAAGGACCTGTTATTACCGTCCGTCATGGACGCAAGGAGCCAGGGTGGCTCACTAGCCGGCAGCGCGGAGTCCCTGGGACCAGTTCCCAGCACGTCCGCGACGCCGGTGGAGGCCGGCCGTACTTTCGGTCTCAGAGAGGTGAGTGAAGACGCGGCGTCGGACTCTGATGCCGCGTCTTCACACAACTCTGACGTGATGGAGGTGGAAGAATCCACCTCCACCAAAAGGAAGGCGGAGTTTTTGCGCTCCGGATCCGACGACGAGGCGGCACCTGCCCGGAAGGTCTCGACCTCGGGGCGGGGTACCGCCCGAAAGACGGGCAAAGGGAGAGGGCTCCCCGCTGAGAGCGCCAGCGAGGGACGCCAGGCCAGCCTCACGCCGCCGGAGATCCCTACCGAGCTGCCGGAGGGAATGGAGGTTGCCATGGCCAAATTTAAGGAGGTCGTGGCAGCCGCCATCATGAGCGTAGCCAACAAGCGGGAGAGAGTGGCCAAGAAGCGCTCCATCGAGTTGGCCAATGCCACTATTGGGGGGGCTTTGGGGTTCGTGTTCGAGCCCTACGAGCAGACCCTCAAAGGGGGGATTGGCCGGCTCGAGGCCTTGGCCGGTCTCCAGGACTCCTGCCCCGAACCGTCATCGGAAGGGCGGAGCACGCAGGCGGAAGGCGGGATGCTGACCTTGCTGCGGCAAGAGCTGGCTGCTGCCAGGGAGCAGCAGCAGGAGCAGCAGCAAAGGTTCCAAGAGCAGATCCGGCGCCAGCTTTCCGTCCTGGAGGGCATCGTGCTGCGTCCCCCGCTCGCGGCCTCCAACCAGAAGGGAGCGGTGACATATGCCGCTGCCGCCGCAGCCACTGCTGCTGCGCCGAGGGCAGGCCCATCGGGGCAAGTCGGGCGCAAGGCCACGGCGCCGGAAGCGGCGAGGCCGGCCCCGGTCAACAAGCGGCAGCAGCAGGGGAAGCCTGCCGCCCCCCCGAAGGGCAAGGTGGCGGCTGCCACCAAACCGGCGGGGCCTCCTGCCGCGGCGGCGACTAGGTCGCGCCTGCCGCCTCCTCCGCCCGAAGACTCCTCGGCTGGCGCCGAGTGGACGGTCGTCGGCGCCAAGGAGAAGGCGAGCAGGGCGGCTAGGGCGGCCAAAAAGCGCAAGAGGCGACAGGAGCGGAAGAAGCGGGCCATGGCTGCCAGACTCCGCGCCCCGACTTCCGCAGCTGTAGTGATCACACTACAGCCAGCTGCGGAAAAGAGGGGCGTCGACTATGATATAGTCATGGCCAAGGCGAAGCAGGCGGTGGTGGGCCACCTCGACGAGTTCGGAGCCTCCGGGGGCTTCCGAATAAGGCGGACCGCAACCAGAGCCCGAATTTTGGAGGTCCCTGGGGCAGACAGCGGCGAACTCGCCGACGCCCTGGCCGACAAGATCAGGGCGTCCCTGGACGTCGAGGAGGCCCGAGTGTCCAGACCCACCAAGAGCATAGACATGCGCATCATGGGTCTGGACGACTCCGTCAGGGTGGAGGAAGTGGTGGCCGCCATCGTCAGGGCGGGAGGGTGCACGACCGACCAGGTTCGGGCGGGCACCATCCGCGCTGACAGCACGGGCATGCGAGCCGTCACGGTTAGCTGCCCCGTGTCGGTGGCCAAGGCCATCACGACCGAGGGCCGAAGGCTGCTGGTGGGCTGGGTTTCAGCCCAAGTCAAGATGTTGGAACCCAGACCTCTGCGGTGCTACCGATGTCACGTCGGGCACCACGTGGGCGCCTATTGCGCCGCAGAGGTGGATCGCAGTGACCGCTGCCACCAGTGCGGACAGCCCGGACACAAGGCCGTCGAATGCCGTGCATTGCCGCACTGCTACGCATGTGCGGCGGCCGGCAAGCCGGCCGACCACCGGGCTGGGGGTAGGTCCTGCGACCCTCCCACCAAGGCCAAGGGCAAGGTCAGGAGGGGCATCCACCCTGACGTCCTCACCGCCGCAGCCACTACCCTGGCTGCTGCCGCCATCGCCGCCGCTCCCGCCGCGGCAGGACCCTCGCAAAGGGCTCAGGAGGAGACGGTAATGGAATACCAATAACCACGCCATTACGTCTCCTCCAGGCGAACATCAACCACTGCGCCGCCGCTCAGGATCTGTTGCTCCAGAGCATGGCGCAGTGGTCGATCAATATCGCCGTCGTCGCCGAGCCGTACTTTGTCCAGCCCCGTGGAAACTGGGTTCAGGACTTGGACGGCTCGGTGACATTAATTTCGTCGGCCGCCGCCGGTACCCCGCCCCCCGAGTCCGTCACGAGGGGGCGGGGTTGCGTGGCAGCACGGTTCGGGGACATCGCCGTGGTAGGCGTCTACCTGCCCCCGAACAGATCTCTCGACGTGTTCCAACTCTCCCTGATGGAGCTAAATTCCGTCGTCGCTGGGTTCGGTTCCCTCCCCGTGGTCGTTTGCGGGGACTTCAACGCCTGGAACACGGCTTGGGGTTCTCGGCGCACGAACCAACGGGGTCGGATGGTGGAGGACTGGGCCTTGGAGCTGGGCTTGGTCGTCCTGAACCGGGGCTCTGTCCCCACGTTGGTGCGGATGCGGGGTACATCAGTGGTGGACATCTCGTTCGCCAGCCCCGCTCTGTCGCCGCGTGTCGTCGACTGGCGCGTTATGGAGGAGGTGGAGACGTACTCCGACCACCGGTACATCCGGTTGGACGTCTCCGCCGAAACCTCGGCCGCGCCGGTCCGACAGAGCCCTTGTGGTCCGCGGTGGGCGCTTAAGCAGATGGACCGGGAGCTCCTCTTGGAAGCCGCGACGGTACAGGCCTGGGTGCAAGCACCGGACAGGCCTGTCGACATCGACGTCGAGGCGGAGTGGTTCCAGGAGGCCATGTCGCAAATCTGCGACGCGGCAATGCCCCGAGTCCCCCCAGGTCGTGCTAAGCGCCGTGTGTACTGGTGGTCGCCGGAGATCGGCGCACTGCGCAACGCGTGCAACCACGCGCGCCGCCGGTACGACAGACACTGCAGGCGCCGCAACCGCCAGCCGGATGCGGAGGTCAGAGAGGCGGAGCTGTATGAGGGGTACAGAGAGGCAAAGCGCACCCTCCGAACGGAGATAAGGCGGGCCAAACTCGAGGCCCGCAACGTGTGGCTGGGGTCTCTGAACGCGGATCCTTGGGGGCGCCCGTACAAACTGGTACGGGACAAGCTACGCCCCTGGGCTCCGCCGCTGACTCAGAGTCTCCGGCCCCAACTCGTGGAGGGTGTGGTAACCACTCTGTTCCCTGCGCGAGGGGAACACTCCCCCCCGCCCATGGCTCCGCCCCCGCCAGCAGTGTCTGACGCGGACCACAACAGCGACGACGACGACAACGCTCCAGAGGTGACCGAGGTAGAGGTGAGAGTGGCGGTGCGAAGGCTGAGTGCCAAAAACACCGCCCCAGGACCCGACGGCTTGCCAGGGAAAGCCTGGGTCCTGGCCATGGAGGCTCTCGGGCCTCGACTAAGAGGGCTCTTCAGCGCATGTATGGAAAGGGGCCAGTTTCCACTTCGCTGGAAGACGGGGAAACTGGTCCTCATCGCGAAGCCAGGGCGCCCTGCGGACTCTCCGTCCGCGTACCGGCCCATTGTGCTGCTCGACGAGGTGGGCAAGCTCTTTGAAAGAGTCATTGCAAACCGCCTCGTCGCGCGGCTAACACGGGTGGGGCCGGACTTGTCGGACGGACAGTTCGGCTTTCGTAGGGCGCGCTCTACGGTGGACGCCATCATGCGCGTGCGAGCCCTCACGACAGGGGTTGCGGTGTCCCGGGGCAGGAGCGTCGTGGCAGTGTCCTTGGACATTGCCAATGCGTTCAACTCCCTGCCCTGGAGTACGATCCGGAGGGCACTCCGGTACCACCGGCTGCCCGAATACCTCTGTCGAGTGGTCGAGGCTTACCTGTCGGACAGGTCCATTATCTACCCCGGTCACCAGGGAGACTGGAAACGTCGGGAGATGTCGTGCGGTGTTCCGCAGGGGTCGGTTCTAGGCCCACCCTTGTGGAACATCGGCTACGACTACGTGCTGCGCGGCGACCTCCCTGACGGGGTCAGCGTGGTCTGCTACGCAGACGACACGCTGGTTCTAGCGCAGGGAGAGTCGCACCAGGCGGCGGTCGCTCTAGCGACACGCGGGGTTGCGATAGTCGTTGGTAGGATCCAGGAGTTGGGACTCGAGGTGGCGCTGCACAAATCCGAGGCCATGTTTTTCCACGGCCCTCGGAATGCGCCACCATCAGACTCCCAACTTACGGTAGGAGGAGTTCGCATCGGCGTCGGGTCGACGATGAAGTACCTGGGACTCGTTCTCGACAGCCGATGGAATTTCGGAGAACACTTCCGACGTTTGGCTCCCAAACTCAACCGGGCCGGGGCTGCTCTCAAGCGGCTCCTGCCCAACCTTGGGGGTCCAGACGCCTCCTGCCGGAGGCTCTACGCGGGGATCGTTCGGTCCATGGCCCTCTACGGGGCGCCGGTGTGGGCGCCGTCGCTGGCAAAGCGACCGGCGTCCATACTGAACGCCTGCCAGAGGGTCATGGCAATACGGATGGTGCGGGGTTACCGCACGATCTCCCGCGAAGCGGCGAGCCTTCTGGCTGGCCTACCACCGTGGGATCTGGAGGCAACAGTCCTTGCACACATGCACGATAAGCGCGTGGAGATGCAACGCCGGGGTGAAAGCCCACTACCGCGACAGGTCGAGGTATGGCGGACAGAGCTCCGGCGGGATCTCACGGTGAAATGGCGTCAGCGACTATCGCAACCCAGTGCTGGGCACGCCACAATTATGGCGGTAAGTCCCCTCTTTGAGGCGTGGCTGGAAAGACCTCACGGCGTCCTTACCTTCCGCATGACGCAGGTCCTCACCGGACATGGCAAGTTCGGGAGGTTCCTGCATCGGATTCGAGCGGAAGAGACGCCCGGGTGCCGCCACTGTGCGGAACGCCCGGAGGACACGGTGGAGCACACAGTAGGGGTGTGCCCTGCTTGGGCGGAGCAACGCCGTGCCCTCGTGGGGGTGATCGGTGGCGGAGACCTCTCGCGCCGGGCCTTGGTTCAGGCCATGGTCCGGAGCGAGGAGGAGTGGCAGGCGGTCGCCTCCTTCTGCGAAGCAGTAATGCTAGCAAAGGAGGAGGCAGACCGCATCAGGCAACGGCGCCCTCGCCGCCGCCGCCGGGATTCCGATCCCGATTTCCGGTCACCGTAGACGTGGGCTCGCGGACGGCGAGCCATGGGTAGCTCGCTGTCCGATCGTCCGGTAACTGTCCGGACCGAGCCAAGGCGTCGACGGCGCGCACTGTTCCCGCGCGCCTCAAGGAGTTGTCAGCAACAGGAGGGGCCCATCTGGGTCGAAGCCTACCGGGGTCGGGGTTATCCGAAAGGAAACTAGAGCCCCGGTATGAAGGCTAGAAGGAACGGCGCGGGGTTTTTAGTCAGTAAGACTCTGACACTGTCTCCCGCTCCACCCAAGAGCGGGTTTCGTCAATGATGATTTTCCCCGTCGACAGAAAAAAAAAAAGCCTACTACAATTTTATTCGCATAATACAAATCACCCCTGTTCTTAGTTGTGCAGTCGATTTTTTTTTATTGTGTTTATTTTTTTTTATTAATATTTTTTTACTTATTACTAATAAAGTTTTAAACAATTATTTATATATATATACTGTCTTCTAATATATAAAATACTCATGTCACAGAGTTTGTTGCCAAACTCCTCTTAAACGGCTTAACCGATTCTCATGAAATTTTGTGTGTATATTCAGCAGATGTGAGAAAAGGACGTAAACTATTTTTTACCCTCCTACCCCTACCCCCCTTTTTTAAGAAACGGCTCGACCGATTTTTCGAAATTTTGTGTTATATTCCGTAGGTCCGAAAATAGGACGTAGACTATTTTTAGGTTACTTGTTGGACTTATTTAACATAAATGAGCATGGCAGTTGAGAGTTTGTAACGCTTACTCAAATTACTCACTGATGGAGGCGCGTGTGTCATTCAGTTCTCTTTAAAATGGTTGAGATTAGTCATCTCCTAGCTGCCAATGGCTTATTTTAATTTATAAATTTAGAATTTGTTTTTTTTTTACTTTATTTACTAACACCTAAGTTTAAGATATTGTTACTAACACAATATAGGTTTTACCCGAATTAAAGATTTATTATTATTATATTTAACATCTACATTAACATGTTTCTGAACAACAAACTACTTTGACTTTGTACAACCATTTACATAACAAAAAGAATTTTACAAATCGGATCATAAACGACGGAGTCCTCTGGTAACAAATAAAAAATACTACCAAATATGAACCTTCCCCTTTTTATGAAATCGGTTCAAAGTAATTGTATTTTTTAAGTTTTAATTAAGAAAAATCCCTAGTAGATGATGATGATCCCTGACAATGTTGCTGCCTAATCACCTTCAACTAAATATCTACTCAGTTTCACCTTTGAACCAAATATTTAAATAAATAATGTTACCAATAAATATTTAGACCTGACCAAGCCAAGGAAGACGAGAAAATTGAGCCGATTCCGACTCCCGAGATTCAGAACTGGATGAGATCCATTGACCAGTGCCTACAAGACGTATGCAGTATTGCAGCCGATGGTAAGCTAAACTCTGATCAGAAACTAAAAATAAACAATCTTTGCCGCAAGGTTTTACATGGAGTCTCACAAATGGCTGTTCAATACCAGTCATTAAAACAGTCGGCCTACAGGACGCATAACTCCCTAAACCTTTTGACTGAGGAACGAAATTTAAAGGACTATATTATAGAGATGAAAGAAGCCATCAACAAATCTTGTGCCCTGCAGGCGTCAACTGCACCAACATCTTTTGCAGATATGGTAAAGAAAAGGTCCAATAGTTTTGTTCGTCCTAATTCTTTTAGCTCCGTGGCGATTTACCCTCGGGACCTCTCAAAGACTAGTGATGAAACTAAAAACATTGTCCAAAAGATCATTTGCCCTGGTGAAATGAAGTTAAAAGTCCGAGGTATACGCAAAATTGGAAAAGGAGGACTCATCATCAGCACGGAGACCAAGGAGGACCTGGATAAGCTCAAGCAATCGGTCCAACTCGCTTCGCCATCTCTTACCGTCGACGAACCTCTGAAGCGCAAACCACGCATAATAGTGATTGGAATTCCTGCTTCAATGGCTGAAAATGAGGTTTACAAATGTATTTTTGAACAAAATTTGGCCGACAAACTTCCGACTATGTCTAGAGATACATTTTTGACCTCAATAAAACTTAGCCACAAATCTGGCAGAAAAGACTCTGAGAATTGCAATTACATCTTAGAAGTTCCCGCCCAAATCCGTAAGGCTCTCATCACACAGGACCGGTTATTCATTAATTGGACATCGTGCCCGGTACGAGATTTCACACTGGTAACAAGATGTTACAAGTGCCAGCAGTACGGTCACGCTGCTAAGACGTGCAAAGTTGCTACCCCATCATGTGGCCACTGCGGCGAAGAAGGGCACACCATGCAAGATTGTACAAAAAAAGGCGAGCCGCCTAAATGCGCATCTTGTTTGCGCTTCAAAAAACCTGCCAATCACAAGACGGGAGACCCAGAGTGCCCTGCTAAAAAAGCTGCTGAACATAGGTACATAAATTCGATAGATTATGAGGGCGCCTAGAGCGTCATACTCAAGGCCAGACTTCCGTGTCACGGTTACTGCTGACTCAAAATTCCAGTGTGTTGACCAACAAACCATAATTTTTCATATTATTTTAGCATATTTTTCTAATAAATAAATACAGTGTAAACATAACTCTTTAGATTTAACGCAACCTCGACTTTAACCCAATTACTAATTCTGCTGACGCAAAATCATATGTGTGTAACTAGAGAAGTGCAAGAGACAGTTTTAAAATACAAAATAATATATTGTGAACATTAGTGTTTAAGTAAACTAGGTATATAACATTATAAATAATTTAATTATATTATATTAACTACTATTTATAGACTTTTTAAATGTTGTAATGAATTCTAATGTCCTACAAAACTATAGTATAAGAGCTTCTACCGCCTGTGATACAGGTTTATCCTAGTACAGGCACATAACATAGCATTGACCTTTGTAATTACTCTTAAGTTTTTTGTGTAACCATTTTACCAAATTTTACAATGAATAAATATTATTATTATTATTATTATTATTATTTATTTGTTTCATTGATTTATACACATATCCTACCCAAAATATATTTACGCTCAGACAAATGTGTTTAGAACACAATCTAACAATCTAATTAAATCTAATTCAGTATCGTTTAAAAATAAAAACTATAAGTATTCGTCTCCACTCCATGATTTGTTCTGCCGGCAAATTCGGTCGTAAAATTTTATTGCTTTTTGTATACTGTTTTCTAAAAAGAACTTTAAGTAATACTTGTAAGGTTGAATTTGCAAGAATTATGTTTATGTTATGATTATAACTACTTATGTTGAATTGTTGAGCGTTTGGTGACAGTTTCGAGTCTTACTTTTGTTCGAGACTGTGCTTCTTGGGTTTTTATAATTCAATGGTAACAATGTACTATTTCATATTTTGACGATTTGACTCGACTTATATGTAGCCGTATATTATCAGAGGTAGGAATTAGGTAGAGTTACTCATGCGAAGAGAAAGCAGTAGGAGCAGAGTAACGGCCCCGACTTACGAGTGGTAGGTCGCGGGTTCAAACCCAGCCAGGTGTTTTAATTTGTGTAATTTATTCCATCACTGCTACTCTCAAAAACTGTGAAGGAAAACATAGTGAGGAAATCGGCATGAACTAGGCCCCTCCGTTCAAGTATTACGTAAGCAGAGTTTTTACAATATAAACTCGTACCTCCCCCTTGTCAGCAAAAATAAGAAAAGCTGTCAACCCCATGCTTACGAAAACAATGGTACAAGCATTCGTCAATGTTTTGGTTTCGTAATTCATTTCTGCGCATTAGTTAAGGCTTACTGTCCCCGCACACGGGCTTTAAAAAAACGCCACTTCAAACTTCATTTTGAGGCGACCTTTTTTTGTAGCTCGTGTGCGGCGGTGCCGCCTCAAAAAAACGCTTGAAGCGGCTTCAAGCTTCACCAGACTCAAGAGGTGTCACGCGTTTAAGCTGTTTTTTGCGGAGGCTTCTAGCTTTTTTTGTGGCCGCTTCTAGCGTTTTTTTTGTGGCGGTGTTATTTTGAGGCCCGTGTACGGGGGACAGTTAGAAATAAGGAAAATGCTTGAAATAAAGGAAAAAATAAACTTCATTTAAAATTATGACAAATTAATTTAAATTAACAGTCCTCAGTTCATGATACACGAATTCTTGACTCTAAATCTTTAATAATGGATGTTTGTTGTTTAGTGATAAGCACACATCAGCTCACTTTCTTGTGATTTTGGAACATCGACATTGTTCTTTTGCTGTATGAAATCAGTGTACATAACTATATGAATAACTATTATGTTATAGCAATTTTATTCTATGTAATTCATTAATGTAACTATGGGTCAATTAATGCTTGAAATAAACAATAAATAAATATTAAAAAAAATAACTCTACCATATTCCGACCTCTATTCTCGATTCAGTATAACATAGATAGGTACTTCGTTTAAATTATGAAAGGTGCACCAATCGATAGCCTCATTCTTATGAAGGTTTCCTATGAATAAGTAACGATTGGTCCAATCAATAACAATACGAGTGACAAGAAATATGTACCGTGATATTTGAAATACATAGCATGATATGCCATGGCCATGTAGTTCCGTGCACAACCTTCTCCATGGAGATCTACGTTTTGGAATTTGCAAACAAAATAATTTTTCGACTGACTATTCAAAAAAGATAGAAGAGAGTTTAGAAATAAAGGGTTTGATTTTATATGTCCAAGGCCTTCTTAAATGAACCGCCTCCTTCAGGCTTCCATGTAAATAATAAGTAAGAGATTGTATGCTAGATATTATTATTAGAAATGTTCGGTTTTATAATTATGTTGGTAACTTTGTATTGTGGTTCAAAACTGTGTTCCAAAGAGACCATATCTACTGCCCAAGTTATCGACGACGCGCATTATTCCCGCGCGCTTCAAGTAGTTGTCAGCAACGGCAGGGGCCTAGCTGGGTCGAAGCCTACTGGGGCCAGGGTTATCTACAAGAGGTAGTTCAGCCCCCCCCTATGAAAGGCAACGAAGAAACTGGAGTGGGTTTTTAGTCAATAAAAGTCTGACACTACTGGTTTTACCACCAAAAATAAAATCATATCTACTGAGTGTTGATACTGTAGGTACTTTGTACCTGTACCGGAAGACGCAGTGTTGGAAGGCCTCCTACAAGTTGGATCGATGACCTGGTAAGGGTTGCGGGAACCCGACGATACAAGACGCACAGGTCCGTTCATTGTGGCAACGCTTGGAGGAGACCTATGTCCAACAGTGGACGTCTTTTGGCTGATATGATGATGATGTTGATCACTGTACCTTGCACAGTAACGATCACACTGGACACAGCTTCAGGCAGGCTGGTGCCCGCGGCCAGTATTGTCAACCCCGTTATACTGTCGGGCACATTCAGAGTATCACCTATGGAATAAAAAAATATAACTAAATAAACACCTATGACAAAGAAGTTTATGCAATATTATTAGAACACAGACAGTACTATCGCTCAGCATAATAAATGTAAAGTATCAAAACCATTCACGAGTATGCACAAGTGATAGGCAGATTGTTACAGTTACTGTACACCTGCACCCTTCATTGGGTAGTCTACTAATTTTTTTCTATCTTTAACCGAAATTGCAAAATGCAAAGATTTTTTTAAATCCGTTCAAAATGAATTAAGTTTAGCCACCTGTCAAATCTGGTGGAAGGGGAAACTGTCAAGTGACAGAATAAGAATGTACACACTGATATATGATGTCACCACCATAAGGTTACACGTGTAAGATGTGGGGAGATGATCCCTCCACGCCTCCACCCTCTTACTCATACCAATATTTGAAATGCTAATAATTTCCTGTTACATATTTTATAACCAATTTTGATTTTGTTTTCAGAAAAAGAACTAGCTGTTTAAACAACATCAAGATTCCAGTGTTATTTTAAATAAAGTATTGTAGAAAAATGAACACAGGTCTGTATACCCATGGTGAAATACCTACTGTTGTCTACGTGGGGCGAGCCTTTACCAAACCCTGAATTTACTAAGGAAAAATGTAAATGTTGGTTAATTGTGATAGCAAATGCAAAGCAAAACGCAATAATGTCTGGCAAGAGAATTTAGGACTCCACGCTCAGCAGCCAACTATTTTGGTTTAGTTAGTCAGTAGTATAGTCTTAGTAATTGGATTAGTATTAGGCAGTAGCTGGGGTAGCATTAAATGTTTGACACATATTAAATAAAAAGCTATAAGCACGGATTTTCCACATGAAACTGGCAAAAGCATCACAATGTTATCATATCGCTGATGCACATAAAATTAATCAACTATCGAGCATTGAAACCACCTTTAGCGAATAATAAATTATATTAAATGTTTAGGGGTATAAAAAATAGGCGACGACCTATTCACAAACCTACCAAATATACTAAGACAAAAAATTTCTACAACACGAGATCATGCCGCGGGAAAAATTTTAATAGGCTATATTTTATGTATGTGGGCAAAGCCGCGGGCAAAAGCTAGTCTATTATAAAAATCTTGTGCTTGTCTCCTCCGAAACAGTTTTACAGATTTTTTTGAAATTTTAGGTAGGTAGGTCGTAGACTATTTTTTATCCTCCTACTCCACCACCAATTTTTATGGCAGAACAACGTTTACCGCATCAGCTAGTTTTTATGTATGAGATATGTCATGCAAACGGGTAACGTCACGTAAGGGTGGGCACACACGGGCCACATGCCACAACCACATTCGCCGCCACGATAAGCTAGAAAGGGCCACAAAAGTAGCTGAAGCGCACGACAGGTACTTGTGGCTGGCAGCTGCTGCTTTTTTAACCCATAGGAGCAGTATAGAATATATTTGAAAAACTTTATTGTACACTAAAAAGTAACACAGCATATACATAAAATCAGTATCATAATGAACTCTGATGAAAAAAAATTTAATGCGCGAGTGGCGTGTGATGGCGTTTTGTGTAGGCGTTTAGTGGCCAGCACGGCCACGTAAACGTGCAAGAAGCAACCAGCAGCGATTTGTAGCGTGTGGCGGCCACTGGCGTCAGCAGTGTGCGGCTAATCCATATAAAATGTATGACAACTCTAGGTAATATGCCGATGGCTGCGTTTTGTGTTTGTGGCCCGTGTGAAGTGGCATAAGTTGCCTAAAGACAGTAAAATACATATACAATTGGAACAAGAAAAGCCATAACAAATTCGGATTCTACTAGAATAGTCTAAATTAAAGTACCTAGTACAGTGATCATCCAGGCGACTAGATAGGATACTCCGCCGATCCAGGTCACGCACATGAGGAAGGTCAGAGGGTACAGGTGTGGGCGGCGGTTGCAGTCGGGGATGGTCAGCCACAGCACCAGGTTGATGGGCCATGCAGACACCCAGTAGAACTTGTTCCAGAAGGACACTTTCTCACCTGGCCATGACCACATTGAGTATGTGCTTTGCGCATCTGTAATAGAATCGTTGATTAATAGATGTTGGTTAAAAAAAATTTTCGTTGGAGCAAAACTTTAGTAAGTTGTCTTAGTATCCATGAAATACTTATTATGTAATCTTGAATCACAGTAGGCTAGAGTGCTACCACGAGCTCTTAACGCGATCCTTTTTATGACCTAAACTGAACTGTCAAAGGGATGAAGTTAATTCATCTCTCTTTCTCGCTTGCACTTTTTTACACGTCATGCTAAGTTCCCAGATCAGTTTGCGTTCAATCTCTAATATCTTTTCTTTTTATTAGCCTATTTTGTCCCACTGCTGGGCAAACGCCTCCCCAATCTCCTTCCAAACTTCTCTGTCTAGGGCGATCTCTGGCCAAGTTTGCCCTTTATCTATTCTTATGGTTTTTTTTTTTTTATCTAGCCGCGGTGACCGCGTTGCCAAGAGATTATTCCCTAATATTAGTCCCCAAGATACAGGCGCCGCCTAGTTTGGGGACCACCGTATATTACATTACTGAAGCCAGCGAATAGTTACATACCTACAATATGATTATATTATTTAAGATTCCATTTATAAAAATGGTTCAATTATTATTTATAATAATGCGCCCTGCCAGGCGCATTGATTTTTGTTTATTTCATTACCACTGTTCTCAAAACGGTGAAGGAAAACATCGTGAGAACCAGAAATTCGAAGACGTGGGACATTCACCAACCTGCACTGGGCCCGCGTGGTGGATTACGGCCCATTCCCTCTCCTAGAGAAGAGGCCTGAGTCTCAACAGTGGGAATAATAAAAAGGCTGATGATGATGATGATGTTAATATTATTCCAATTTTACTGATTCCTTACCTGAATAACTTGCTATTCTAGTTTTACGCAACGATCAAACAACGTTACGTTAACTTTCGCTTTGGAATATTTTACCTAATACATATTATAAAATTTAAACATATTTCTTGCCACCATTACAGCACTCGTGGGAACATACCAAATATCTTCTCAATGAATGCTTTGTGTTGGTGAAAACGTTGAAAATTCCCGCGAACATCTCATGGTTGGCTGGCATTGTTCAAAATAGGTAATTAATTGATGTAATGTGACATACTGTTTTTACCAATAATTATAAATTAATATTAACATTACCTACTTATAACGCTTTCTTTTTCCATTTCTTTGTCGAAGGAAAATATATCAAATTAAATACGAAAAAATCTCTCACTGGTGGAAAGATAGTCGTATAGGCACAATATAATATTACTGATTACCATAGGATGTCTGAAATCGGGGAAAAAGTCGCGTTAAGAAGTAACCTAGTTTGTTTATAGCTTCTAATAGTTGTGCCTGTAAGAGGATATAAATTTAATGTAGGCCGCTCTACGCAAAGCAAGCAGAGTGAGAAATTATTTGACAGAATATTTTCAAAACAACTCAAAATAATTTTTCCTCTTTAGAGGAATTAGACATGTTTTACAAAAGTCATAATTATATAATAACCGCGCGACTCAAACACGCGACAGCTACTTACAAACACAAAGTCATCACTAAAACAATCAGAAATCTTTAGAATGCACGAAGCAATCGATCATCATCAATCAAGTTCAATTTCAACTGGCCGGTTCGCCACAATTTGAATGACAAAGCGCATATAGACAGGCGAACGGCCAATTCAGCAAGTATTAAGTAGTAAGCGATGATTTCCGCTTGTTTTGAATGAAAACGGCTCAGTTATCGGTACATAAGAGGATATCTGCAAGTGGCACCACGGTGGATGAATAGTTATGAAGAAATCTGTTGTGTGATGTGGAGGAATGCTCAAAAAGTCATAAAGCAGGGTTTTGAGCATACATTTTGATAACTGTATGAGTAAAAAAAAGATCAAGATCAACTAGCTGAACTGACACAAAGTTAAAACTAAAACTCGACTGCAGAATAATTATTCCTAATTAAAATGAAATATAGTATATGACTAACATAGGATTTTGTAATCTCCTTTTCATTTTCTTCATTTTGGTATAGATCTATCCTATTGGATGAGTTAAAAACTACCTAACGACTTGCACTTTGGTGCTACCAAAAATCCGTTTTGAATTCGTTTTTTAAACACCAGAGGGTCTACTCGCTTTCTCCGAAACGAAACTTTCGTAAACGAACGATATTCATTTGACTTTAAACTTGCAAACAATTCTCTGTCATAATTATATTTTTTTTATCGAAACATTACTAATTAGAGTAGGTTTAGAGATTCGGTACGTCAATCAATTTTCGTTCGTGCGAAATTTCGGGAACGAAAGGAACCGTGGTAGGAAACACTCGAAATTTCGATCGAAACTTCGTTTTTGACAGAAAGCGAGTAGACCCCCTGATCGTTGATCTACAAAACAAACGTTGTACATTAAAAACTATACATAGAAACGTACATACGAGTAGGGGCGACTGTCCACGAACGCGTATTCGTCATTATACGCTTGGTAGACGAATGAATAGGGTACGTATAGGGTGCTGTGCACATATCTGTTTAGTATATTGTTAGTTTTAAGTTAGATTTAATAATTTATTATTATTAATTAGATTTTTATTTCCTTTGTTGTACATCGAATATTCCTTAAAATGTTGTAGATTTTCATTCTCCATTGTGTGGTTTGCTGTAAGAAAAGTCCCAAAGGCCCAGTTGTGGGTTAAGCTCGCCAATGTACATCAACTGTACTTTTACAAACTGTTTGTATAAATTATTTGTGTACAATAAATAATAAAGAATGCATGAAGCTTACAGACAAAACTATGAAACCCAGTCGGCGAATACGCAGCGTCGTGCCGTCGGTCGTGTCGTGTCTATGAAGCTACGCGTCCGTGGACACTAGGCCTAAAAGATACACGCGATGAACATCATTCCTTGGCAATCGGGTCATGAAACGACAGATGGATTTTGTGAGTTATGACCTATATACAAAGGAGTCGAATGCCAAAATGACGAACAACTAACGGTGAAGCAGATCGGGCAAGATAATGAGGATACCTGAGTCGGTGGAGTCGTGCCTCTTCGACTGGACTGCTGATTCCACGTCGGTGCTTTGAACATGCATGCTGATGCGCCGAGCGTCCAGTGCGTGGGGTTTTTCTAAAATATAAAACCTAAATTAATATGTTTTTTTTTTAAATATGGATAGGTTCGCATTTGGCCACTATCTCACCTGATGGAAAGCGATGATATGCATGGTAATCTAATCTGAATGAAGATATTATATTTATTCATATCATATTCATTCTGGTGTCAACAGTAGGCGACAACTGAATGAAATAAAGCATTTTCAGGATGCCTCTAAAGTGTGGAAGGATCAACTGACGTCAAAGTATACGGTACAGCTCCACGTCAATTACCTACCTAAGTAGTACGAAATTACAACCTTGACCAAGACTTCTCGTGGGTATATAGAGGACGTACTTAGGTATAGGTACTACTCACCTACTTTATGTTTCATCATTATCCATTTAACAACCGGTACCCGGACCGTTTACCATTGTTCCCCCTTTTTCAATTTACACCATTTGAAAATAAAACTTGTTGACTAAGAGTTCTGTTGTTTTCTCGGCAAACCCTCTATTTTCAAACACTACAACTTTTGAGTGGAGATCATTAGAATAGTTCTGTGGCTAAAGATACGATTGTACTATATTAGATCCTGAAGCGAATTAATTACTGTTGTTGTTGTTTTGTTTGGCTCCTGTAACACAGGCGCTATGCCCAGCGCAGGACTCAGGGCCTCACTACTTTTGTTACTGTTCATTATGTCAATAAAGTACTATTATTATTAATTGAAAAAGAACCGCGCAGGTATCGGAAGAAGATAATTTTTACTTCCTCTTCCAACTCCAATAAAAAAGTGATGCTTCAGGTGTAATGAGACGGATTGGATGGTGTACTTGTATGGAACATTGTCTTCTTGGCTTACCATTTGCAAGAAGCGGTGTGATTTCTGTGTATGCCTTAGGCTTCCTGAAGGGACAGCACCCACTCCTGAAAAACGTTCCTAAGCAGCCGTTGAACGCCATCGCTGAAAAAACAAACGAAGTATTCATTAACTGTGCATGTTCAATACGTAGACCTTTTGTTCATTAATTCCTGACAATTTGTCAGCGGTTCAGTCGCCGTGTCATACACTGTTCCTTTAGTTCTGACAGGTGAACATCAAAACACTGTCACGGTGATTGCTAGGACTATCACCTGATCAAGATTATAACCTAAGTCAGATGGTTTTTTTTTTTATTTTTCATAGAAAACTATTGCAAGGTTAAAGTGGAGATTTATGTACTAAAATAAGTGCCTACTTGTACTTAGGTAACTACCTTCTTCTTCTTCCTGCCCTTATCCCGTTTTATTTGGGCTCGACGCAACACGTTTTTTTCTTCCATTCTGTCCTGTCACTCGTCACACTATCATCAACACCCTTTTCTTTCATATCTCTTCTCACACAATCCATCCATCTTTTCTTTGGCCTCCCTCTCCTCCTCCATCCATCCACAATCAAACTCATATTTTTTTTAGCAATATGCGTTTCATCTCTCCTTTTCACATGTCCATACCAAGACAAACTATTCCCTTTCAACTTTTCAGTCATTGGCGCTACTTAGGTAAATACCTAAAGCGTAAAAAAGCCATCAGGCAATATTCACATTATACAGTTGTATTGGGAATAATAAATTAAAAAAGAAATCCGCAGTCATGAACATATCACTCAAGCATTCTGCTGGACGTAAACTAGTAGTTTTTATCGTTCGAGTGTTTGCAAATGCAAACCATTTACGGGCAGCGCAAGAAGTACCTATACTAGGTGCCAGATAAAACTAGAATAAAGTACATTGACTATGTCCTAATATCTCCAATATATCGAAGGTACTCGAAACCAACAATGAACTGTTTTGATCACAATAGATATCGATACACACACACAGCTTTATGTCTTTTATTCCGTTTTTGAAATTAATAATGTCAATAAATGTAGGAGGGTCAATGGCCGTTATTCCATGTTTATTTGGCACCTTATTGATAGCAAACAATAAATACTGAGAGTATTATTTTATTTATTTTGCTTTTTATACTTTATCTGAACCAAATCCTTCTCATCATTACTTTGTTCAACAGACCCTAGAGTACCACAGTGTGAAGAAACAATTTTAAATAATATACAAAATCGTACGTACCTATCGTCTTTCATATCGTATGTTTTTTGTGCCTATATCTATCGGAAACACCTTAATATTTGCAGTAGATAAAACATGAATGAACTTCAGAAGGTCATGCAAAAAATAAATGCCTAGTTAGTAAGTACGTAACTTATACAGGTATGTAAATAGTGTTCACTTATTTTGATTCATAATATATATTTTTGAATACACTTGCTCATAAAGTGACTCTTATTGCACTGCACTATACCTAATATATACCTAATGGCACTTTCTACCAAACACTTTGATTACCATTACGCACTACGCGTTATAATGTGGTTAAAACCTTATTGTTCAATCTCTCCACCGCCGTAATTTTATTACATTTTTTTATCAGGATGGGCGCAGGTCGTCGTCCACGAGGAAAAGAAAAAAAATAATGGGCGCGTATATGAAAACAGATTTTTACCGCCCCAAAAGTTTACTAGTTTTACAGTTATTTTCTTCACAAGTGTATTAAAAAACGTCGTATGATACACGTGAGTAATTAATGATTACCGTTCTCGGCTCTCTTAAGACCCTCGCCATGGCTCGGGTCTAAATACCGTCTCAACGGTAATCACTAACAATACACAATTGTATCACAATGTACTATTTTTTAGTTAGGTATAGTAATCGAATTATGACTATAATTTCGAAAAATTTAAAGCATATTTTTTTCTTAAAGTATTGGTATGTTTTGTACTGTCAAAACGAAACTAATACAAATGGCATTCTCTCAAAGTCAAAATCGTTATTACAGGTGAAAATTGCTTTTAATTTTAGCGTTGTACAATCAATTTTCGATGGCTCCTCGTCCGTGTAGCAGTGTCAAGTGAAGGTAAATTAGTGAAGCGTTCCATATAACTTACCTAATATGTAGAAAATGTACATAAGTACGAGCAGAAGCGCTTCGTGCCAGTAAATCACGTCGTCGAGTAGCGTGAGGATGAGCGCCACTACCGCCACGGCGTACATCACGCAATCCCGAGACACCGACCACCAGTCCAAATTCACCACCTGCGAAGAGCACATCAGACAGACACTATCAGACAAGGGAATCTAATTTAACTTGGGTTATGATGTCAAGAACATCATAAACCAAGTTAAATTAGGTTTCCTTGAATTAGATTGCTTTCCACTTGGCACTTAGTCAGTAAACTGGATTGTTTGACCATTATGTTTAGCTTGACGGCCGACAACCGTCTATTCCAATCTCCTCTCCTCACCAAACACAAACCGTTGGATCATCATCGAAGCTTCCTTCAATGATCCAATGGTTAGTGTTTAGCTCGCTGTCCGACCGTCCGGTAACTGTCCGGACCGAGCCCAAGACGTCGACGGTGCGCACTGTTCCCGCGCGCCTCAAGGAGTGGTCAAGGAAACTCGAGCCCCGGTATGAAGAGGCTTGAAGGAACGGGGTGGGTTTTTAGTCAGTAAGAGTCTGACACTATCTCCCGCTCCACTCAGGAGTCGGGTTGTCATAAGATGATTTTTGCCCACCGTAAAAAAAAAGGGTTAGGTTTCGAAGTTGGGGGGACGCCTGTGTCCTTTAGGGATACGAGCGCGACCGATTCTTCCGCCTCTATGTAAATGCCCTACACAAAGGACTTGCACTTATATTATTTATTTGCATTTTATTTTACGATCTCACTATTTAACTAAGAGGTTCAGTTTGCATTCAACGACAAAATCATTCGAACTCAAATCATTAATTATATTATGATTGAACTCAAAAAATCAATCGATAATATCAATATTTTTACTTTGACCTTGCAAAGGAAATGCGAAGAATTGAATTTATGTCAAATAGTAGTCCGTCGCCTAGAAATGTAATGATCTTAAAGTGATATATCGTACTTTCATGTCAGATAATTAATAAATTGTAACATACAAAAAATCTGAAAACGGTTATCCTGAACGAAAATAAATGTGAAATGCTAAATTGACTATTTAAATATTCATAGGATACGAGTTTGTAAAGATGTGAGTCGCATAAACGTAGATGTAACGTTCTAACGAACCAACTAACAGAACGAACTAACAGATGTTTCTACATAATTATTTTACTACTATGAGGTGTGTATTTAAATAGATAAATTTATTAATTGTTTAACTCAGGTGCGCATGTCAGTCGAAGGTTTAGAGATAAAAGATAAGACATGACGTTAGAAAACAATATATGTATGATATGAAATGCATTACAAAATTTCAGAAATAGAACAAACGTTATGTGTAATAGAATATGAGTGTATATTACATTATTCTACTAGGAAGTAGAATCATTCTGTTATGTTTACACTAATAAACATAACAGAATTAATTAATTAATTATGTTATGTTTATTGTTTGTTTGAAAAGGAAAACTGAAAAAAAAAAATGGTCGTTATAGTAGCTTTTAAATTTTTCTGATCGCAAAACTTGAATGAAATTTTCTGTGGGCATGTGTAGGAGATGAGAACTGTTATTTTTCATTAATATGAGATTTAATTGCTTTGTTTTAAGTCATTCTCAAGCTTTCTCTGACACCTATTCAAATCAGCCAATAATCAGTTGAGTATAATGTGATCATATAATTATGTTGCGCGGAAAAATGACCAACCGATTAAATAAAGCACCTGCCTTGTTACTCGTATATCTTTTCTTCTCTATATGACTTGATATATTTATTCAATTATAAGAGAATCATCATGATCAGGATAGACTGGCAGGGTGAGATGGTTCGAGAGAGTTACCGCTGTACTGGAACGCAAAGGTTAACTGAAGAAACATAGGTGAGTTTTACTTAGTAAACATCGGACACTCCCTCCAGTCAGAGCTGTAGATGTTATTCCTTGTTCAAATAAGAAAAAGGGTAATGGTAGTCGACTTTACATCTATTTGGGTAGACATTAGTGGGGTGGGCGAAGCGGCCCCTCACCCACCCACTGCCTCGCGACGCCTCGCCAGCCTCACCAGCAACGGTTCTTTAAAAGCGAGGGTTAGATATATTTCCTGTACCAATATTTTTAGAATTTTTGAAAAAAAAAGCTCTCGCTGATGTGTCTTTATCCACATCTGAATTAGTCCACACTATCTCCCTGGGGTATATTATAATATTATGGTTCAGTGCTTACTTTTCCCGCGCATAGAGCGCAGAAGGCGGGGACGGCCAGCACGTTGAACACTGCTGAGCCCACCACGGTGCCGACGCCGATGTCGCCCTCCGTCACGAAGGTGCCCACACAGTTGATGAACAGCTCGGGACTTGAGCTGGCGGCGGCCATGAATGTTGCTCCGGCTACGTCCATCCCTATGTTTAGGCCTAGAATAGAATAATAATTTATAAATTGATCGATTTTTTCTATAATTTGTGACGTGTTGAGCTGCAAAGAAGTGTTGTTTTTCAATACCAACAAATAATATATACAAAATCGTACCAACTAAATTATGGTGTACAATCACCTACTTGGATCGATTAGTTGTATAGATCTTATTATTATTTCCGTTTTGATTGATAGTAGAATTAAGAGTGTTCTTCAGCATCTTTGTATTCTTGGCCATGTTCCGTGTTACTGGGGATCAAAGCAACATAAAATGTTTTTTTTTTCCACCTTGTCAACAGAGTCAAAATAGTTCTACAATATATCTTTTTTTTTTTTTCTGTCTACGGGGAAAATCATCATTGACGAAACCCGCTCTTGGGCGGAGCAGGAGACAGTGTCAGAGTCTTACTGACTAAAAACCCCGCGCCGTTCCTTCTAGCCTTCATACCGGGGCTCTAGTTTCCTTTCGGATAACCCCGACCCCGGTAGGCTTCGACCCAGATGGGCCCCTCCTGTTGCTGACAACTCCTTGAGGCGCGCGTCTACAATATATCTGAGCTGAAGGGTAGTTGTGATTTATTAGTTTACCAAATATCGAGGCGAATTGTTCAACTGCCATAGCACCAGCTGTATACATCTCTATAATTGTGAATAGATACTCGTAGTTATGTGAATATAAACTAAAACCAATTAAAAAAAAAAATTAGACGTAGCTTCTGTAAGGCTTTATTAAATCTTCGTAGCAAATTGCTACGACGCGCGTAGCTCAATGCTACGAAATCTTTCAATATTACTTAATCAATTTATAAAAAGATGTCGAGGTTTTACTAAGAAATGTAATCATTGGAAGAATTTTACGGTTTCATAAGTATTGATAAACGCTGTAGCAATTTTGTCAAAGCTTTTTTAATTTTAATTGCACCAGTAATATCCTTATTACATCGATCGCATTCAATATAGTTGGAGAGGCTTCGTTTGAAAGGCTGAGTAGAGAGGCTTTGCTTCAATACTTCAAAGGATGACCGTCGTCAAAGACCGTCTGCGTCTGCTATTCAATAATAATAATTATTTAAGCTTCCCTTCTACGAAGTCTTTGATATCAAATTAGTCTCTGCATTTTCGAAAAGGTTTCTGTGGAGACCGCCAGGAAGGGGGTGCTTACAGGGCGAGGGAGAATATCACGCCGGCAATAACTAATTTAACTTGCTTCGCCTCGGGCTTGGAACTTGTCCGTGCTCGACACTGCACTAAGTTATGCCGGTCAAGTCCTGAGATATGAATATTGTTTGTGTTCTAAATATGACCTGGGTGAATATCACAATTTTTCAATTTTGGTGGCGTAACTTTTTATTCAGTTTTCGTGAAAATCAGGGATCCAGGACCCTAATTTTCACAAAAATCGAGGATAACAAACTAAAGCGAAGAAACTTTTACCTCAGTTTTCCTGAAAATTAGTGACTCAGGTTCCTAATTTTAACGAAAGCTGCAGTAACGATTTCGCCACCAAAATTGAAAAAAACTGATATTCACCCACCTTACGAAGATTTAAAATTTTTGCTTTGCCAAAGGCATCTCATTATAATTAGAATTAAGTTTCTTGTGGATAAAATAATATACCTACACATTGGGAATTTTTACACATGGTTCATCAGATTTATCCTTACGATTTATCCCAGGATATTTGTACCGACTGCTCTGGGAGAAATGCAGGGATTCATATTTAATTTTCCCCCGAGGTGGACGAGGGGTAGTCTAGACTGCAAATGGCGTCGCATCGATCCGAATTGCTCATTTTTTATTTATTGCGAGCCGCATTGATTCTAACGTCACGCTGACATGATTTGGTCGGTGCAAGTGTATATTATGGGAATTCATTGGCCCTCGAGCACAATGCCTCTGCATTGTCATTCCAGACCTATTCATAGGGCCTCGTATCTATCCGGAAACGTCCGTCATGAGATACGGATTCAGGATATGGATTCGGTAACAGTATACCTACCCATACTGTTTTGTATTTTGAATTGTGAAGAAGACAATCCTGAGCTTTGACGGTTAAAAGTGCATTCGATGCTGTATGAAACGCGGAAGCAATTTAGTCCTATTAAGATTATTACCTATTAGCCACAGTTCTGTGTCAGGCAAGGCATGCTCTTATTCTAGAACATCCGACAAACACACCTTGACCTGCAGGACTTCAATGAAAAGATTGACACCATCGTGTACTTAATGTAACGATTTGGCTTGTAACTCAACGTGTCACGTCAAGCCGCACGTTTCTGCGCCTGATTAACCTCTTCCACCTCTATTGATATGGAAGCTACGTGACTATTTGAAGCACGCAAGGAAGCACCGAATATACTCGTGGACAGCATGCAGCGATGCGGAAATTATGATGGCTACTTTGAACAACTACATGTTATCTGATGCTTTAATTCCTTCATTATAGTAAGTGACAGCAGTTCAAAATCGTGGGAAACGTAGTGGAATCAGGATGTGATGTTATGGCTACAGTTGCTGTATATCTAGGACATCATAACTGTGTGTAGTTATTAAACCTATGGCTTCAAAATGACCTTATATGTTAGAGGACTCCCTTTATTCACAAATGCCGACAGGGCAAATTTATTGCATCTGTATCATTAATTCATGAATCCCCAAGCGACCACCGGTGGCCGCGCATCTATTGTCTTACTATTGTGTCTCTAATTGACGGTATCTGAAGGGTTAAAAATTATATACAGAGCAGGTACTTATATTGATATACACTCACGTTCGCATATCATCTCGATGGCAGGCACGAAGTACTGCTCGCAGACAGTCCCCAGAAGAAAGAAGCAATATATTGCCAAGATGCAATGGATGGCAATGTATCCCTGGAAATGGTATAAAATAAAAAAGTTTATTATCAAAATTCACTAAAATCTTTTATAGATGCTTTTTTTTCATTCACTGTGGTTTTATACTTTTTACTTTTCAATTGGTTGTCTTAACTTTAATAATAATTGGTAAAATGTAAACATGTATAATGTTAACATATCTTATATTTTGTTAAAACTCAGTTGCGTATTCTATTCAAAAGTAATGGATCCAAAGAATTTCAATAAATTATGTGTGAAGATTAAATATATAAGAGAGTATTTCTAGAATATAAAACGCATTCCTAAAGGAGATTCTAATGTTTATTCAAAACATCGAAAGTCAATAATATCTCTAATGGATTGTTTTTCTGTAAAGAAAAATAAGTAGGTAGAAGATAAAATATTGGTGCAATTGCCCATTTAGCATAAAAGTTCTGATTGTAGAATAAGAGATAGTAAAATTAAAACATGCTTCTAGCAAAATAAAATATAGCACTACGCCAGCAAATGTTTTGTAGTAAAATGGTTAATTATTTTAATTAAAAGTTTCGTTTTAGATTATTTGTTTCCTTCTTACATGTTTCCTCTGGTAGCGAGAGAGACCATCGGAGGGGAACTCGAGGATCGCCGCGGGGGTGCAGTTCCTCTCCGTCTTGTCGACGAGGGCCAGCAGCTTACGTGACACGAGGGCCGCTTCGTTACCTGAATGTCACAAATGTAACAAAATAAGTATTACATACACTCTTCAAAATAGGAGAAATTGTATAAATTTCTTTACCTGAGCCTAATGTAGATTCTATTATTTCTTGTTCTGAATTATCACTGCCAAATAACAAATAAACTAAGGGTATCCCCAAAACTAAAATCACTCTGATGACCGTCGCAATTCTGTAACACTTAAACCGTCTAGTCCTTATTAACATATTGGCCATTTAAAAAAAAATATCAAAGAACTGTTATTAATAAAAACGTTAACAAGTATTAGTGACGCAGTAACAGAATATTTTTAGATACCGTCAAATGAAATTGAAACGCTTAGAAATACACTCTAAAGAAATTTGTTCAGAAATCATTTATAGGTAGTTATAATAATATAAATAAAAGACGTGTAGATGCACCAGTCGTCGGAAAGTTACTGCTCACCGTGGTTTCTTACGGCCCTTGATGAAAATAAATGATTTATCAATAAATATTATTATTAGTAATAATGTACTCGGTACACATTCGTATCACTGTTATCGACGGTAAAGTAAATAAAATAGGTACTTTTGATGACTGTAACTAATCTTTAGTAAGATTATTTTTAATTTCTTTGCTCACATGTGGAAATGATTATTCTTAGATCGTATCTACTAATATGATTATGTTTATAAATGCGGAAGCCGGTATGTTTGGATGTTTGTGTGTTGAAAATTTTGTATGTTTGTGTCTAATCACGCAATAACGGCTCATGATTTGATTTTTTCATATTTGATGGATACTTTGCACATAGATACCTGGTATCCATCACCATCATCAGCCTTTTTTTTAATGTTCCCACTGCTGGGACTCAGGCCTCCTCTCTAGGAGAGGGAATGGGCCGTAATCTACCACGCGGGCCTAGTGCGGGTTGGTGAATGTCATGTCTTCGAATTTTTGGTTCTAGGACATGCCGGTTTCCTCACGATGTTTTCCTTCACCGTTGTGAGAGCAGTGGTGATGAAATAAATTGCACAAAGTAATGCGCCTGGCTGGGTTCGAACCCGCGACTCGTAAATCTGGACCATTATCACTCGGCCACCACTGCTCTCTGGTATAAAACCTGTATTTACAACTAAGAAAACATATTCCGGTAAGTGGCGTACCAGAAACGGTGGATAAAGCTCTCACTTGGTTGCAGACTGAAATTGAGAGCGGTAAAGACTTCCAGGCTATTTGAAGGAAGATTGCCAGGAAGATCAGAATCAGGATGAAGTAACATTTTCGGGGTGGAATCATAAGGGCAGCGAAGAGATATTTTAAGTATTCTAATAATGATTTTATCAATTCTTAAATAGCAAAATTACAAAAATTTAAAGTTTTACTTAATCGACAGACTTTATCCAGAGACAGTTTGAATAAAATTGACTATTTCCTTAACAATAGTTATTTGACAAGAATGCAAAGTTGCTTTTTAACCGCGTGCTTAATTTTATGACCGAGCAAGCGAAGTATTCTGAAATTAGCATCCTGAGCGTTAGCGAGAGAATCAAAAGAGCACTCGCAAGGAGAAAAATCTTTGCATTCGAGTGCAACACGTAACTTTTCATCCCACCTCAGCGAAGAAATGACTATAAAGTGGGTTTCACATAACATCATACATAAATCTCCATTAAGTAGTGCGACTAGCGTTAAAATCAATTTCGTTTCGCATTTCGTTCAATAATTTTGCTGGAGTAGGCAACTCTTTTCTTTTGACAGGCAGGGTAGCCAACATTGTGCCGAAGGGACTCCTTACAAAACGCACTAAGGTGGCGCGTAAACGCACTTGGTGTACCAAGAAGGTTTTAAGTTTTTAACAAATTAAATACTTTTTTACACCACCTGCTCGAAAATGTCAAATTATATGTCAAGCAACCTTAACCTAAAGTGAGTCATTAGTGGCCGGGGGCACAGCCGGTCAATAATGTTTTCATTATGACCCGCTGGTCAATAATGTGACTATTATTTTCTCACAGTAGGTGTAAAAAGTAGAGTATCCTCCTCTGGGCTAAAGGTGTCTTTGCCTTGGGCTAGCTTGAATCCCTCGCTGCATTCAGGATTCTTGTATTAACTCCCTCGCTTTGCGCTCCCTCGCTTTGCGAGTTAAATCCCGAATCCTTCATTGCGCTCGAGATTCAATATGATTAATATGAAGATTTTTCCATTAAAATACAGCTCGACCAAATAGTATATTATGCACCGAGGGGCTAAAGTTGTGTCTTATGTCACGGGCGTCATATTGAATCTCGAGCGCAATGAAGGATTCGGGATTTAACTCACGAGCAAAGTGAGGGAGTTAATACAAGAATCGTGAATGCAGCGAGGGATTCAAGCTAGCCCAAGGCAAAGACACCTTTAGCCCAGAGGAGGATACTCTACTTTTTACACCTACTGTGAGAAAATAATAGTCACATTATTGACCAGCGGGTCATAATGAAAAGATTATTGACCGGCTGTGCCCCCGGCCACTAATGACTCACTTTAGGTTAAGGTTGCTTGACATATAATTTGACATTTTCGAGCAGGTGGTGTGCAAAGGATTTTACATGACGTTGACTATATTTTTAAGTTATAATACTTACAGCTTAATAGAGTAATATAATATTAAAAAGAGTATGTTAGAACAATGTATTTGTATATTAAATGTATAGGATATACGATATGCTGCATATGTTTTGGTTGTATCTAACAACAAAAACATTTGCAGTACCTATATCGTCCAATTCGAAAATTAAAAATATTCTCAATAGTTTCGAACTAGGTCCGTTTTTTTATTTATCTGTGGCAGCTAACCCTATTGGCGGCAAATCATCACATCGTGAAGGAATTTTTGATATTTGCGCCATATTTACGATATAGTGAATGAACTGCATATAATTAGATATTAACACTGTACATGGGAGCAACTTTTTCACATTTTTCAGAGTCTGAAAACAGATAATGAAAAGCTAGATGTTTTTCAATATCTGTTGTATCTTTAGCATGGAGGTGGATTTAAAAAAAAAACTGCATTTGGTAAACCATATAATTTATTATAAACTCCTAATTTGAATCAGTGTAAATAATAAAACTTTAACATCAAATGTCATTTATAACATGGATATAAATGCATGTTCAAAGCGATAAGCAGTATGGCTTAGGCATAAATCCTACATAAGTCAAACCACTACAATTTTTAATTAAATATATAGCCACATCTATTTCTAAAGTTAGAAACATTTTTCTCTGAACCCAATTCCGTTAGCTTCTACGCAGACGAAATCGCAGGCAGAAGCAAGTAACTTTACATAATTATTTGTAGATAATATTGCAAATAGACTACAGTCAATATTAGAGGAGAACCGTCACACGTTTAAGTTGTAGGTACTGTTACAATGTAACGGGCGAGGACACGACGTAGGTACGTTGAGATATATTATTAGTACCTATATAAACCCTTACAATTACGTTGGTTGCAAATTACATAGCTGTTTTTTACACGACTGCTCAAAAATAGTACATTATGATATAAGTGTGTAATGTTAGTGATTACCGTTGAAGCTGTATTTAGACCCGAGCCATGGCGAGGGTCTTAAGAGAGCCGAGAACGGTAATCATTAATTACTCACGTGTATCATACGACGTTTTTCAATACACTTGTGAAGAAAATAACTGTAAAATTAGTAAACTTTTGTGGTGGTAAAAATCTGATTTCATATGCGCGCCTATAATTTTTTTCTTTTCCTCGTGGGGGACGACCTGCGCCCACCCTGATACGATAAATGTAATAAAATGATGGCGGTGAAGAGGTTGAACAATAAGGTTTTAACCACATTATAACACTAGTGCGTAATGGTAAACAGAATGTCACAGTTTGGTAACCAGTGCCATTATTTACCTGTGCAATGCAATAAGAGTCACTTTATACATTACACATTACACTTGTGTATTGAAAAGGAGTGTTATGTTTTTTTTTTTAATTTATTTTGAAAAAAGAAGGTTGATAAACGGTCATTTGTTATACTATAAAATTGTAATACCGTACCAATATCAATTAAAGCTCCCCACTTCCGCATTATTTTGATGTAATTTTATAAATAGATATTATAGGAGTTTCTTTTTTGTGAAACACATGAAAATGGGTAATATGCAATGACTGGATGTAACAATCAGTTGATACGAGTGAAGCCAAATAAAATAACTAGATACAATTACTGTGACGATAGTTTACAGCTGTTTACGAACGCTTTGTTTACCAACTAGACAATCTTATCTAGTTGCAGATAGTTATTGCATTTAGAATATACACTTGGCTGTCGTCGAAGGATTTCCTTGAGTGACATATTCACTTACACGCATTTTGCCATAATGCGCCTTGATCAAAGCCAGACAGCTAGGCTCCAATGGGTAATTAAAAACTTAAGTACTAGTTCCAAAGGTATCCCATAGCATAGCTAAACGAGGCATAAATTCTCTTTGGAATACATGGCAGGCCTTTGCCTTCAGGGTTTAAACCTTTCAAATACCGTCAATTACAGACACAATAGTAAAACAATAGTTGCGCGAACGCCGGCGTTCGCTTGGGGATTCATGAATCCGCTACGCGGGTCTAATCTGGGTTGGTGGAAGCCGCTTGTTTCCTCACTGTTTTGAGATCACTGTTTATGAATTCACTCAAAGTAAGTTTCTGAAAGACATTGATTAAGGACTATTCAATGTGTAAATATCTAACACAACTTTCATCAGTACAAGCCTGATATTACGAACAATTTGATTGTTTACGTATGCTTGAATTCAGCAGCACCGTAACACTTTAGACAATTAATAATTCTGATTGGATGGCATTAGTTTGATTGGATTAGTTTGAAGTGATTTTACAATGCACTAGAGAGAGATTACTAACTAAATAGCTTTACTTTCTCAACGACATAATTTTATGACGAGATTATGCAGACTAGATTAGTCAGGAACAGTCGTGCGATGAAATCAAGCCTACAGATTGTGATGAATAAATTGAGAACATAATGTGAATGGTTAGGTTAGATGAAGACCGAAGAAATTAAGGATGGACTGTGTGAAGATGGTAGCTATATGGATGTCTACTTAAAATATTAGCTTGAAAAGGTGGCTGCTGTTTATGACGTCAAATACAAATATATGGTATCAATTGGTATAGAAACAGAATTCTGAATATTGTGTAGAATAAATTAAAAAAAAAGATTTGCCGACGCAAAAATCTTACACACAACATGAATTTATTTAGAATACCTAGTCAATAAAATTATATTAGCATAACAGATAATTATAATCTTTTCGATCCAAACAATAACATTTAGTAGGTAAGTAGATACACACGTCCTAGATATATTCTAACTGCAGGCACTGATAAATCAAATAATCTCTTTCAAGGCTGAACAATTATATCGTATAATCATACTGCTAGATCTGCTAGCTAGTTGTGCGCACTTCAGTAAAAATATTCCATTAAAATGATAATCTGTGGATTAAAGGGCCACTCGAGGCGGCTGGAGACTTTCCACTGTTTGTGAACAGAAGCATCGGGTAGCTACAAGTAATGTCCCTATCAATAACAAATATTATCGATGATTTGATAGGATCGTACCCGGAGACTAATGTCAGGCAGTCAGTTTGTCCTTCAGACTCATGTAGGACTGCTAAGAAAATTAAATACCTACAATGTTTAGAAGTATAGAATCGCCACGTGTCCTAACATGGCGATTCTAACTTGCGTCCAGAAGTTGATGTCTTAATGACAAAGATAATAAAAGCAAAGCTCATATTATTTTGACATTGGCGATCTCTTGTGTCCGGCCCTGATCCAGATCATGGTATGGTGATTGGTGAGAGGGCATGATAATCAGTTACCTTTTTCTGCGAAGCGAAGAAGGTTTCGAAGGCTTAAGGGAAGAAGGCTTAAGGCCCCACGCCCCAGCCGCAATAAGAGACACCCTAAGCGTGGAAAATCGCAGGCAAATACCGGCTACCGTAAGCACGGGCTTGCAAGCCGCGAGTAATGGGTAGCTCGCCGTCCTGTAAAGAACAGGCCCAAGTCGATGGCGTATTGTTCCATGCGCGAATCAAAAATATGTTAGTATAAGACGTGTCGGGGCCCGCTAGGGCTGAACGCCTGCCAGGGCTACGGCCCCAGATAGGAAAGGGCAACTGTAAGATATCGGGTGAGTATTAGTCAGTAAAAGTCTGTGACATTCTTTTTTGCTCGTCTCAGAGCTCGAAGAGCTATTTCATGACTTTCAACCTAAGAAAAGAATATCGTCAAAATATTAATCCACATTTTTATACCACTTCAATCTACTAATTCTAGTTAAGTTATATTCGTTTTTCTTTGTTTTCATTACTGTATTTTTCAAATCTAATTGTCTTTCGTATTTTATTGGAAGGTTAAGAAATCATGACAGTGTTGAATTTGAGGTTTCTCAGGCTATCTTGGTGAAGCTATAGCTGTCAAAGATGGTACAGAATAGGCCCAGCAATGTTGCACTTTCAAACTGGTAACTGAAGAACCGAAAAAATCAACATTTTATTGTGTGACAGCATGATCCTAATCCAATGAAAAAAAATAGTTACAGCTCTCGTAAAAGTCCAATAATATAATTACTAAAAATGATACTATTCTATGTATTTTAAGGGTATAAAACTGTTTTGTTCTTCAAGTTACAAAATTATTGTTTTATTAATGCAACTGAACGTGTATTCAAAAAACTAGTTTTATGAACTGATGAGCATTGACGTGCTCTTTTCGATTAAAGTCCGTAAAAAATAACGAGAAAAAAAAACTCGCACGATGATGATATTATGTATTTTTATATTATTACTGCTAATCTTGTCAAGCGACGTCAATAATATTAAATAATATAGATAACATAAGAAACAGAATACATTTTTACTTTTAGACGAAAACCAAATAATTAGGTAAGTTTAGGAATTTGCAGAAATTGTTGTAATTGATTTTGCTATGGACCATGAGACTATTTTTTATTTATTTTAACGTATCCTTCCTATCCACTTTAGGATACGTTAAAATATGGTACAACCCCGAGCCCATCATCCATACTAAATTACGCCTTCTTCTTTAGATTGGGGTACACTTATCAAGTCTTCAAATTAGAACTTTGAAAACGCGTAGAAATTGTTAAAAAAAAAACAGTATTCATTTTGTTTGTTCACCTAACGGTCTACGTTCCATAGATACCTATTTTCTATTGTGATTCCCTATTCTGACATAAATCAGACGATTACCGCTATAAAGGTTGATATTAATCGCTTTTCAAGAAGTTGAAGCTTTTGACGTGAAAATGGCATGTAAAATAAATTATTCTGTTATGTTGCCTGGTTACATCGAAGCCGCGGTTGCCTTTTGTCCGTATTAATATTATAGGTAATTTCATTGAAGGCATAGGTATAAGAATAACAAAAAAAGTGTAAGTATAATTTTCAAAATTCGAATGCTCGTAATAAAAACCCTTTAGTTTTTAACCGACTTCAATAAGTAATTCTATGTTCGGTGATTGTATTTTTTTAAATAAGTATTTTAAATCTTGTTTATTGACAACTCAATGTAGTAACAAATATTCTGTCTATCTTATGATATAGAGAGAATATTTGTTCTATCTCCTATCCCTGCCAGTCTGAAAGCAATGCACGGTAAAGGTCAATAAACTATAAAATCAATATCGCCGTACGTACTGTAGCAATCAAGAAACATAACAAGATATATTATATAGTAAAAGAGCACGGCAAGAGCCATGTAAATAATAAATAACCTAGCTGCTAGTCCCAGCAACTTCGATGGCGATTCTAACTTGCGTCCAGAAGTTGATGTCTTAATGACAAAGATAATAAAAGCAAAGCTCATATTATTTTGACATTGGCGATCTCTTGTGTCCGGCCCTGATCCAGATCATGGTATGGTGATTGGTGAGAGGGCATGATAATCAGTTACCTTTTTCTGCGAAGCGAAAAAGGTTTCGAAGGATTAAGGGAAGAAGGCTTAAGGCCCCACGCCCCAGCCGCAATAAGAGACACCCTAAGCGTGGAAAATCGCAGGCAAATACCGGCTACCGTAAGCACGGGCTTGCAAGCCGCGAGTAATGGGTAGCTCGCCGTCCTGTAAAGAACAGGCCCAAGTCGATGGCGTATTGTTCCATGCGCGAATCAAAAATATGTTAGTATAAGACGTGTCGGGGCCCGCTAGGGCTGAACGCCTGCCAGGGCTACGGCCCCAGATAGGAAAGGGCAACTGTAAGATATCGGGTGAGTATTAGTCAGTAAAAGTCTGTGACATTCTTTTTTGCTCGTCTCAGAGCTCGAAGAGCTATTTCATGACTTTCAACCTAAGAAAAGAATATCGTCAAAATATTAATCCACATTTTTATACCACTTCAATCTACTAATTCTAGTTAAGTTATATTCGTTTTTCTTTGTTTTCATTACTGTATTTTTCAAATCTAATTGTCTTTCGTATTTTATTGGAAGGTTAAGAAATCATGACAGTGTTGAATTTGAGGTTTCTCAGGCTATCTTGGTGAAGCTATAGCTGTCAAAGATGGTACAGAATAGGCCCAGCAATGTTGCACTTTCAAACTGGTAACTGAAGAACCGAAAAAATCAACATTTTATTGTGTGACAGCATGATCCTAATCCAATGAAAAAAAATAGTTACAGCTCTCGTAAAAGTCCAATAATATAATTACTAAAAATGATACTATTCTATGTATTTTAAGGGTATAAAACTGTTTTGTTCTTCAAGTTACAAAATTATTGTTTTATTAATGCAACTGAACGTGTATTCAAAAAACTAGTTTTATGAACTGATGAGCATTGACGTGCTCTTTTCGATTAAAGTCCGTAAAAAATAACGAGAAAAAAAAACTCGCACGATGATGATATTATGTATTTTTATATTATTACTGCTAATCTTGTCAAGCGACGTCAATAATATTAAATAATATAGATAACATAAGAAACAGAATACATTTTTACTTTTAGACGAAAACCAAATAATTAGGTAAGTTTAGGAATTTGCAGAAATTGTTGTAATTGATTTTGCTATGGACCATGAGACTATTTTTTATTTATTTTAACGTATCCTTCCTATCCACTTTAGGATACGTTAAAATATGGTACAACCCCGAGCCCATCATCCATACTAAATTACGCCTTCTTCTTTAGATTGGGGTACACTTATCAAGTCTTCAAATTAGAACTTTGAAAACGCGTAGAAATTGTTAAAAAAAAAACAGTATTCATTTTGTTTGTTCACCTAACGGTCTACGTTCCATAGATACCTATTTTCTATTGTGATTCCCTATTCTGACATAAATCAGACGATTACCGCTATAAAGGTTGATATTAATCGCTTTTCAAGAAGTTGAAGCTTTTGACGTGAAAATGGCATGTAAAATAAATTATTCTGTTATGTTGCCTGGTTACATCGAAGCCGCGGTTGCCTTTTGTCCGTATTAATATTATAGGTAATTTCATTGAAGGCATAGGTATAAGAATAACAAAAAAAGTGTAAGTATAATTTTCAAAATTCGAATGCTCGTAATAAAAACCCTTTAGTTTTTAACCGACTTCAATAAGTAATTCTATGTTCGGTGATTGTATTTTTTTAAATAAGTATTTTAAATCTTGTTTATTGACAACTCAATGTAGTAACAAATATTCTGTCTATCTTATGATATAGAGAGAATATTTGTTCTATCTCCTATCCCTGCCAGTCTGAAAGCAATGCACGGTAAAGGTCAATAAACTATAAAATCAATATCGCCGTACGTACTGTAGCAATCAAGAAACATAACAAGATATATTATATAGTAAAAGAGCACGGCAAGAGCCATGTAAATAATAAATAACCTAGCTGCTAGTCCCAGCAACTTCGATCGCATGAAAGTCTAGCACTGTCTTGAAAGTTAAAAGTATGATTTTTTTATATTCAGGCTGTGCAATATGGAGTAGGATTTTTTTTTCCGGTGGGAAGTTCATCTAATGATATCCCCCGCTCTTGGGCGGAGCGGGTGATAGTGTCAGACTCTTACTGACTAAAAACCCACCCCGTTTCTTCTAGTCTTCATACCGGGTCTCAAGCTCCCTTTCGGATAACCCTAGCCCCAGTAGGCTTCTGCTGTTGCTGACAGCTCCTTGAGGTGCGCGGGAACAGTGCGCACCGTGGACGTCTTGGGCTCGGTCCGGACAGTTACCGGACGGTTAGACAGCGAGCTACCCATGGCTCACCGTCCGCAAGCCTGCGTCTACGGTGGCCAGATATTGGGATCGGAATTCCGGCGGCAATGGCGAGAGCGCCATTGCCTGATGCGGTCAGCCTCCTCCTTTGCTAGCATTACTGCTTCGCAGAAGGAGGCGACCGCCTGCCACTCTTCGTCGCTCCGGACCATGGCCTGAACCAAGGCCCGGCGCGAGAGGTCTCCGCCGCCGATCGGCCCCATGAGGGCACGGCGATGCTCCGCCCAAGCAGGGCACACCTCGACTGTGTGCTCCATCGTGTCCTCCGGGCGTTCCGTACAGTGGAGAGACCCGGGCGTCTCTTCCATTTGAATCCGGTGCAGGAACCTCCCGAACGTGCCATATCCGGTGAGTATTTGGGTCATGCGAAAGCTAAGGACGCCGTGAGGTCTTTCTAGCCACGCCTCAAAGAGGGGACTTACCGCCATAATTATGGCGTGCCCAGCGCTGGGTTGCGACAGTCGCTGACGCCATTTCACCATGAGATCCCGCCGGAGCTCTGTCCGCCATGCCGTGACCGGTTGCGGCAGCGGACTTTCACCCAGGAACTCTAGATCCCACAGTGGTGGAAGGCTCGCCGCTTCGCGGGAAATCGTGCGGTGTCCCTGCAAGATCCGTATTGCCATGACCCTCTGGCAGGCGTTCAGTATGGTCGCCGGTCGCTTTTGTAGCAACGGCGCCCCGTAAAGGGCCATAGACCGAACGATCCCCGCGCAGAGCCTCCGGCAGCCGGTTAGGCCCCTGCCGTTGCTGACAACTCCTTGAGGCGCGCGGGAGCAGAGCGCGCCGTCGACGACTTAGGCTCGGTTTGGACGGTTACCGGACGGTCGGACAGCGAGCTACCCATTGCTCGCAAGCACAAATTGAGTAGGATTCATGCGTGTGCTTTGTTGTATTATATATTTTGTTTAAAGTGTAGCCAGGTAAACTGCACCCATATTGAACGGGCATAAATCGCAGTTTCAAACTTTAAGGTTTGGAGGTATGCGGAACACAGAGTAAAGTCCCGCAAACCTCCGTTGAAAAGGAAGGATCCTCCGGCCAGACAGAGTGTTATAGTCTGGTGGGCGACTGCCCGTTAGTTGGTGTCGGGCTGTCGTATATGTTCAAATCGCGCGGAGAACTTTGATTGCGCGATGCAGGATTTCGTATTTTCTTCGTAGTTCTTATGTGGCGTCATAGATGTCGCTACATCGGCTACAATGAGGGGCAGCACTGAGTCGTCAGGTCCAGGCACCTGTCCCAACGCTTCTGTTAATGACATTTTTACAAGCTTTAAATTAGTTTCACCTATCCCGAAGTTTGTCTGTAATCAAATCTTGTAAATTAAAGACCCACTTCCCGGTTACCAATTGAGCTGAAATTTTCCATGCATGTGTAAATCAGATGACAATGCAAAATTATTATGACGAGGAGCTGATCTGATGATGGAATAGGAAGGTGGCTATAGGAACTTGGTAGTTAAACGACACAACCCCATCGAGTTTGGACTTGTATGATTCACCTTGACGAGTATTAATTATTTAAGTATACCGAGCTATAAAAGCAACCTATGAAAAAAAAATTTTCATTAAAAGCTAGTCTAAATTGACGTCAAATTCAAACGTTTTCAAAAGAAAAAAACCTCTCGGCTAAATGGTTCCAACTGTTGGTGAGTGTTTTCCTGAAAACCCTCACTGACCCAACTCGGTGCATCATGTCCGTTAGCTGCGCTTGTGATCAGTTTGCCTCAGTCACTCAAGACTGACTTTGTCAGAGGGTTGATGGTTACCTGGAAAGTTTGTGACTTAACAACACTTCACACATATCATTATCAGTCTGGACTTTTTCTAGCTATGTTGTTACTAGGCATGCCTTTTAAGTTCTGTCGTTTAAATATTTCCCGCTAATTTAAAATTTAAAATTGCTCAATTTTCAAATTCGTTTGAATTTAGAATGGCAAAACAATTGTAATATTTAGGATTGATGCAACTATTTAGTCACAGCGTTGTTTTGAATCTATCAAGTCGCGCACAAAAATGAATCTCTCTAAGGAAAACGTTCGTGCTTTAATTTTTCAATGTTTCGAAGAGTTAAGATCTGTATTTTATGATGAAGCTCCTTGTCTACGGACTGTCGCACGTTGGTGTTTAGAATTCCAGCGTGGAAATATTAGTCTTAGTGACAAATCTCGTGAAGCACTTCTCAAATCCGCCTTTACTGAAGATAACATCGTTGCTGTGGGACAACTGATACTCGAAGATCGTCATGTGACATATCAGGAGATAGAGGCGTTAATAGGCTTCTCAGGGATAACCATTCAAAAGATCTTGCATGAGGAGCTTGGTGTGAGAAAGCTAGTTTGCCGATGGAATCCACATTTGCTTTCCGATAATCATAAGGCGGCCCGCGTCAGATGGTAAGAAAACTTTCCAAAGGTTTAAGCGAGCACAGTCAAATCACGTCTACGATATTTTCAGTGGTGACGATATCTTGGATTTATGCCTACGACCCTGATTCCAAAGAGCAATCCACAACCTGGGTCTTCCAAGATGAGCCAAAGCCGACTAAAGTTGTTCGCTCTCGAAGCACTTTGAAGAAGATGGTGGCTACGTTCGTGGCGAAAACCGGTCACGTTACAACTATTGCTCTTCAAGATCGTAAAACAGTTAATGCAGAGTAGTATACCACAATTTATTTGCCACAAGTCATCGCCGAAGTTCGAAAATCTAACCCAAAGCGACGCATTATCTTACACCATGACAAGGCAAGTTCACATACCGCTGGGAAAACAATTCATTATTTGAAGCCGGAAATCGTAGAAATTCTTGACCATCCCCCATATAGTCCTGACCTAAGCCCTAACGATTTCTTTACATTTCCTAAAATTAAGAAAACTCTTCGTGGGCAAAGGTTCCAGTCCAGTGAAGAAGCAGTCGACGCTTTCAAGTCGGCCATTTTGGACATACCGACTTTGGAGTGGAATAAGTGTTTTATTAACTGTTTCGAGCGAATGGAAAAATGTATACAACTTCGAAGTGAATACTTTGAAAAACAATAAATAATACTTTAAGGTTCTAGTTGTGTTTTTTTCTTAAAACGACAAAATTGAAAAGGCATCCCTCGTATAATAGAGAGCAGTGAAGGCTGAGTGTTAACGGCCCCGACTTGCGAGTTGTAGGTCGCGGGTTCAAACCCAGCCAAGCGCATAACTATGTGCAATTTATTTTATCACCACTGCTATCAAAACGGTAAAAAAAACTGGCATGTCCTAAAACCAAAAAATCGGAGTCACGTGACACTTCGCGTGACCCAAAGGCTGGCTTTTACTTCGGTCAAAGGATAAGCATTGCCATTCAGCGTGGCAATGCCGCCAGTCTTTTGGGTACATTACCAGTCGACAGCGATGCGGAGGAATTTACTTTAAATTGCCATTTTTTTTTAGTTCTTTAGGGTTTTATTTTTATTTTTTAAGTTAGTATTTATAAATAATAAATAATAGGTTATAAGGTAATGAAATTGCCGTTTTGTATGAAAAAATTTAAACGAATGTTTTTCATGTATTTTTTATTTGTATTAATCGAAGTAATCACCCATGCAATCAATGCATCTTTGCCAACGCAGTGGCAGTTTATTGATGCCCTTCTTAAAGAAATCAGCTGGACGGGAGGCAACAAATTCTTCAAAGGCATTTTGTACTGCCTCTCGGGTATTAAATTTTTCCCCCCTCAAGAAGTTATCCAAATTCTGGAAAAAGTAGTAGTCTGTAGGCGCAAGGTCTGGTGAGTAGGGTGGATGACGGAGAGCTTCCAACCCCAGTTCTTGCAACTTGGAGACCGTCTGCTGTGCAGTATGAGGTCGCGCGTTGTCGTGCAGGAGCAGCGGAGACGAGCGATTGACCAATGCTGGTTGGAGATGTGCCAGCTTCTCCATCATTGTGTTCAGTTCTTTACAGTACACATCTGCAGTAATGCTCACCCCGTTTGGTAAGAAGCTGTAATGAATCACACCGGCGCTAGACCACCAAACAGTGACCATCACTTTTCTAGGGGTAAGTTTTCGTTTAGGGCATTGTTTAGGTGCTGAACCAGGATCCAACCAACTTGCTGAGCACTTGCGGTTATCAAACAGAATCCATTTTTCATCGCAGGTAACAATGCGGTTCAAAATTCCTTCATTTGTGTGTCTGTTGAGCAGTGCAAGGCACGTCTCGACGCGTACTTCGCGCTGGCGATCATTGAGTTCGTGGGGCACCCATTTGTCAAGCTTTTTTACCTTGCCAATTTGACGCAAATGGACCAATATTGTTTGACGCTAACGTCGAAAGCGCTGCTAATTCAGCCGTAGATTGTGTATCATCAGCTTCCACAATCCACAGTCTTTGATGTTGCGTGCCGCTTGTGCCGCGTTGCTGCCACGACGGTACTCATATTCCATAATTACTCGAATTTTTAGGGTTTCCATGATGACGAAAAAGATTGAAATGCGATGAAAATGTACTTTTGGAAAAAAAACCAAAATAAATTTTAATTTAAAATTAATTTGCAATTAGAATTCTTAGCCAAACAAAAATTATTTTGATTTGAAATGGCCAGTACTGCAGAACGGCAATTTCATAGGTAAAGACCTAATAATATAATTCCTAATATTCCTAAACCTATATGCTATAATTATGCTCTATGCTATGTTGGTATCAACTTTTAGTCTAACAGCTGTTCTCTTTAAGGTTATTATATATATTATATAGAATTAATTATAGTTAAGTCTGGAGCTGGGGGGCCAGTTGATGGGGGGCGGAGGGTTGTATGTGTGTTGAAGGTTGGGAGTTTCCCCAATTTTTTATGCGTGTATGGCTCGTTGCTGCTTGAGTTTCGCTTCGGATTGGTGGCCTCTCAGCTCTGAAATTCTGACAGGATTTGTTATAGTTACTGGAAGGTGCTCTGGAGTGACGCCACTTGCACGTGTAGCAAACAATGTTAAATCAAAAAAGAGCACGGACGCCATGTCTGTGGTTTAAATGTAAGGCAGGAGTGCGGTTTTAGTCAGTAGGAGTCTGACACTGCCCAGACTGGCTCGCATGTGAGGCAGCCTGGCCGTCCATGAGGATTTCCCAATCCTGCCGAAAAAAAAAAACAGCTGTTTTCATCATTATCTTCCTGCCCTTGTCACGTGTTATTTGGGGTCAGCGCAACACGTTTTTTTCTTCCATCACTCGTCACCCACCGTGCTATCAATTACTTTCTTTTCTTTCATATCACTCTTCACACAGTCCATCCATCTTTTTTTTGGCCTCCCTCTCCCTGTCCTCCCATAGACGTGTATACTCAACTCTTTTAGTAACATGCGTTTCATGACTTGTAAATTTTGCCCTTTAACTTAAGGGGCATCCGTGGGTCACAAGTTTTTCCAGTGACCTGTCGCCATTTCATCCATCCTGAATTGATCCGATGTGTTACGTCTCGGTCCACCTCGCCGTCTCCTTGGATAAGCGACCCGAGGTACCGGAAGTCGGAGCAGATTGGTATAGGCGTTCCAGCGAGAGCTAGGGGTAGGTCCGGAGAGATCGCCAAAATCGCAGAACAAGTATTCGGTTTTTGTCCTGCTCAATTTTAAGCCAACACTCTAGAGAGCTCTATCATTAGTTCACTCTAAAGATTTCTATATTACTGAGTTCTATATTGCAATAAAAAAAAAACATACTAACAGCCGAACGTAGTACCTCCTCCTAAGTCGGTAAAAATGGGTTTCTGTCTAATAGTGGTTCTACCCTAATCCAAATGGCTTCCAGTATTATGAAGACTGAACCAAACTTATCTACACAACCTAACCTACCTTATCTTATCTTATCTTAGTATTTTACAAGGAACAACTGCCTGCCTGGACTGTTTGAGCCTATTGGTGGGAAGCAATAGTCAAATGTCGGTCAGGTCAAGAAAAGGGAAGCTAAATTGTTCGTTCCAAAGCGTAGATCTCTATGGAGAAGAACGTGCAAGAAACTTCATGGACACTCTTTTAAATCATATTTTGTGTTACATAATTATAATCCTTGGTTACATATTTCTTGTTGCTTCTATTATGTGAACACAATGTAGATAATAAAATAAAATATATTAAACAATTACAATAAATATCCTTGCATAATGCATAAACCACAAAATGTCATTATATAAGCTTGACTGAGCCTTTTTAGCCCTAAGCATATTATGGTTACATTATATTACCTGTATTTTGCATGCCTTATTTACTCGTTAGTATGGATCATCAAACTTGACAAAGACCTGTAACCTGTACCTACTTTCTGTGGAAATAAAGATCTATTTTATTCTACCACATAGATTTTTAATTACACATTCATTTGACTATGTTTGGTACGTTTTTCTTCTAGTATAGTCAGCTATACGTAGCTACGTTGATACTCATGTCATACATTAAAACAGTGCCTTTACATTAAAGCAGTAAAAACCATTTTCATGGTACCAAGATGCGGTTTAGCAAGTAGCATTAAAATGCAATAGGTACTCCGGTCATTTTCCTTTTCGCACTTATCTTTTACATTAAACATTAAATATTGACCATATTACATGTTGATCAAACTATATCGGCGCTTGAGCACATTGCACACACTACTTCACATTATGTTTACTTTCTCCAATATGAACAAGCATGTAAAGAGACAGTAGTATTAGTATGGTAGCATCTAAATTGTTGCTCAGTGTTCATCTATTTTTTAACGATCTTAGTTTCCTTTACACCTACATAGGAGCAATATTGTCTTGTGAGTCACATCTACATAGCTGGTTTACTACAAATGTTCGTGCTCAAATCTTTTAATTAAGCCTAATTGTTAAAGTCGCGTGCCGACGCTCCGCCCGCCGGTCGAGAAGGGCTTGTAAATTGACGTTTGACCCCACGGATTATTAAAATCAGAGCTCATTGCGCCCGGACACTTCCAAATGTCGTAGGTGTATGTTTTCTTTGTTCTCAATAGGTAAATCTGTTCCGATTAAGTCATTGGTCCGCAAAAAATCGTTTCCTGCTCCAAGGTGGAACTGCTATTGAATGTCGTGCCGAATTGATGGCGAATTTCATCAAAGTTTATCGACGCGTTCAGGCTTGATGTATGATTTACGTTTAGTTTTTCTTCATTATTAAGAAATAACCTATCTCTAGAGTTTAATGACCATCAGGTATAAGAGTATTAAGATGTTCATTAATATACAATAAGAGCGTGTGTAGCCGTAGTGGTCTCGTGGAAACGTCGTACGACACGATGCTCGCGCCGGGAGTCACTCCCGCACTGCGCCCGAGCGCCGGCCGACGTACGTGTATTGTATAGAAATAAATAATTGGCCCCCGTATTCTTCTTTTGACGAGCTCTCCGGCGGGTCCATTATGTCCGTTTGAGCGTGAGCGGCGGCATTCGGACGCCAGTGGCGACGTCCTCGGTCGCCTGCGTCGCGCTCTACACGACACTACTCCAATATGAATACCTCCGATCGAGGTACGAGTCCATGTCTTACTATTATCGAGGTCTGGATCGAGAGGATCCACATATTTCTAGCAGCTTGGAGATTCGAGAGACGTGGAGCCTTCGATTTTGGTGAAGTGCGCGTACCAACACGGCAAGGTTATGTAGAAAGAGGTCGGAAGTGCGTCCAATTCCCGTTCAGCGGCTAGGTCATTCACGAAGTGAATCAAATGGAGTAGCGAAGAAGATTACATCAACGATTCAAGTGTTGAAAGTGAATGTAGTGCCGGCAAGGATGCGCAAGCGCGCGAGCCGGCGCCACACCACGCCGTAAGTATGGAAGACTGAGCGCGGCTGCCATGGCTGCGGCACCACCAGGTACGAATACAAGTTTTGCCATCTCTTGCTCATACGCAATTATTCACAAAATCAGCTGCCCAGTTGTTTAAAGGCGTAGGTGTTTCATGTAAATAAAAACAAACGCGACGCTTAGTTAAGTCGTTCATGAAAATGAATTTACAGGTGAATTGTATAACAAACATGATGCTGAAACAAGATATTTGAGAAATGGAACGATTGCCGATAAACATTTAACGGAAGCTATTGACGAAATTGTCGAAACGCGGGCGTGGCTCGATGCTCACCCGATGGCTATTAGTCTTTCTGTAAACGAATTAGTGTTGATTATAGCTCAACAACACGAGAGTACCTAGCAACCACACCTTGATTCACTCGATGCCATCGTCCATTGTAACTACTTCATCTAACGAGAACTGACCTGCCTCACTATCTACTACATTTACAACATAAAAATGTTTAAACTGTAAATATTTGGTGTTCGTAATCGATTCCAATTTGTAAAACGTTTTTAACGTAAAATTGGTCCTAAGACAAACTTGTCTGGATGGCCGATTTGTTGTTTTTTTTGGTCCTGGAAAAGAATTTGGGACCGATGGACATTTGCGAGAGTTAACCTATCGTGGGTGATAAATAATTGCTTCTCATCGACAACTATTATTAGAAGGTCTAGTGTTTGATCTTACAACGATCATAATTGCTAGAGAACTTAGCCACTTGTCATAATACGAACACTAATGGACGCGGCTCTGACAAAGACTTGTGTATCACGATGATGAATGATACAAAACGGACTATTACATCTTCTCGCATGATTTGATTAGGTAAATTTGATATTATAGCTATTTGCCGCAGTTAGGCCATCGTTCTTAAAGTTAGAAGGGGAGGCAGACTCCGACTCGGCGCCTCATCCTGTCGCTGCTCGCGCAAATTGACAATTGCCCGCCGACCACTCAGGGCTGTCAGCGTGCAAGGTTGAGACCGCCTATCTTCACGTGATCATTTTCTGGCAACGTCCAAATTTAACTCCTGGTTAAAGTAAAATTTACTATGTAAACCAGCACTAGACGCGGTGTACTCCAGCAACTAAAATTCACTAATCTCTACGAAAATCAATGAAAGGCTAATAGAAAGCAATGCATTAAATGCAATTTACCTACTTCATCATATTTTTCCAAAATTCTGGGTTGTTAGATGAGGTTGAAAGACGTTTTTTATTCAGGAAAGCCGTTGCGTTCCTTATGCCGTTGAGCAATAGAAAGAGCAACGGATCGAAAGCCGACTTATGCGTCGCTAATGCGGACTTCCTGCCATCTTTGATCTGACAATTTCTTTCATAGTGCACTTAGTGTATGAGAGTGACTATAATAACGAGTGGTAACATGCATAATTTAGCACGAAGACGGTCGTCGCTCGGGTAGATACACACATAACGAGCAAACCACACGTATTTTCTAAAATCAGTTAATTCGGTTAAACAAGTTAGTGCAACAGTAATTTGAGACAATTTGCCCACGATTGCCCACGACTTGTTGACTTTGCTATTTGGAGGAGCCGTTTTTAGAGTGGCACAGGATGTGCGTTTGTTAATCAAGCACGCCATAGCACCGAGCATGCGGGTACGCGGGCACGCGGCGCGCCTTGCCGCGGTTTGGACTGCTCACTGGCCACTCTGATACGACTATTGAATTGCTTGCAGGAACTAAAAACTTTAGCATTACTCTAAGTCATTATTGAAAACATCACTTTACTACCATTTCGACAGGTATTTTAGCTAAATGCTTGTACGTTAGTAGGTACGTAAATATGTAGTATAATTTCTCAGCTTATCTTAGTTAAAGGCTTTATTTAATTGACAAAATTACTCGAGTCAAAGTACAAAACACTTCAATAATATTACAATACATATTAATATATCTTACTACTAGTCTTCTATCTAGAGGGTAGGAAGCACTTTATTGAAAACCATTGATGTATCAGATGACAGCGATAATTTAAATAAAAAGTACAGTACAGGGTAGACAAACAGATTGTAAAGAAAGACAAGAGGGACGAAGGAGATACGAAGAAGAAAGTAATACGAGATGAAGATACTATAGTAGGAAATAGCTAGAAAGAACTTATGAACTATTAGCAAGATCATAGGTAGAACATGCGCGAGTTCAACTAACTATGAACCTGGAAGCCCTGGAGCCTGGTTCCAGAAGACAATGGATGCGCGGACGCCGGCGTTCGCTTGGGGTTTAATGAAAGAGTAAGATATCCGAGGCAGTAAAGAATATCGTGTGAAAAAAGGTACAAGGATATATAGTTTAATAAAAATAACAATGTAGATGTGCCTATATTTTTATTTATGATGAATCCACTCTTACGTCTCGAAAACGAATAAGTTTAGCATTTCTATGAAGGCTGACGGTTTTTTGTGATACTTTAACTGTATACAAAGCACATAATAATAAGTGGAGAAGACCTATTTATTCGTAGGTGCGAATAGCCGGTATTAACCGGGTGCGGACGGTATTCTGAACTTCTGCAGTACGGCTGATAATCCAGAATTGAAAAGGAGATCGATCAGTACTTAGACCATGGCGTTTAAAGTAAGATTGTTTTAATCTTGTTTTAGTGTGGGTAAGAGGTGGATAAAGTGAGAAATGAGTATATTAGGGGAAGTTTGAAAGTGGCGCCAGTAACTGAAAAGCTGAAAGGAAATCGTTTGTCTTGGTATGGTCATGTGAAAAGGAGGGACGAAACGCATGTTGCTAAAAAAGTTATGAATTTACATGTGGATGGATGGAAGGGGAGAGGGAGGCCAAAGAAAAGATGGATGGATTGTGTGAGAAGTGATATGAAAGAAAAGGGAGTTAGTGATAGCGTGACGAGTGACAGGACAGAATGGAAGAAAAAAACGTGTTGCGCCGACCCCAAATAAAACGGGACAAGGGCAGGAAGATGATGAAGAGGTGGCGCTAGACAACCTGTATAGCTCTGTTAAGATTAAAACAATCTTACTTAGAACCTCATGGTAACCTCGCTGGTCATTAAGCTCCTATATATATGCTTTAAAAAATATTTTTTTATTAGGCTCTTCAACAATGAATATACTATTAAATGTCAAGAAAAACTATTCGATCTGTCTAAGTGCCCCACCACTTAAAGAAAAGCCCTACATGCACTAATTAATACGCCTTAACAGCTAATAATAATAATTAAAAAACAGAAAAACACACACATACACACACACACACATTATTACACATTCATTTGTACATAGTTTTATTATATGTTATCTCCTCTGGTATTTTGTGTGTACATAAATTATAAAATAAATAATAATAAAAAACAAACAATAAAAAACACTAAAGCTTCTACTTTAGTGTTTTTTTTCTGTTCTCAGAATGAAAATAACCTAAATAGAACGTGGGCTCTTTCATTATTAAAACTACATACCTATATCATGCCAAGATTGTTGTCAATATGTGAAATAGCTCTATCATGAGTTTTGAATAAAAGTTTTTTTTTTTTTCGTTGGGGAAAATCGAGTGGGATATAGTGTCAGACTCTTACTGACTAAAACCCCATCCCGTTCCTTCTAGCCTTCATACCGGGGCACGAGTTCCCTTTCGGACAACCCTGTCCCCAGTAGGCTTCGACCCAGCTGGGCCCCTCTTGCTGCTGACAACTCCTTAAGGCGCGCGGGAACAGTGCGCGCCGTCGACGTCTTGGACTCGGTCCATTACCGGACGATCGGACAGCGAGCTACCCATGGCTCGCAATCCGCGAGCCCGCGTCTACGGTGGCCGGAAATCGGGATCGGAATCCTGGCGGCGGCGGCGAGGGCACCGTAGCCTGATGCGGTCGGCCTCCTCCTTTACAAGCATTACTGTTTCGCAGAAGGAGGCGACCGCCTGCCATTCCTCCTCGCTTAGGACCATGGCCTCGACCAGGGCCCGGCGCGAGAGGTCTCCGCCGCCGATTGAATAAAGGTCCCAAAATCATTTTTGCAATTAGTAAAGATCTACGATCCAACTGGCCTACGTTAGTTAAGTTGTATAGAAAATGCTTGTTATAATATTCTTGATCGCGTAATAGGTGTTCTGACATTTCCGGATAAAAAAAAATTTTAAGAGACATTATCTCTAAGCAATTTTAATCCTAATCTAAGAACTTAGAACTAAAGGCATTTTTTGACAGTTTTAACCATAGGTTATAAACTATTGTTGTTAAATGAGTACATAAATCGAGAATTTATTTTCGCTGTCATGGCGGCGCAGACGATTTAAATGCAGGAAGTTTCTTTCAACAGAACTTACAATATTAAGCTTACTTAACAAATTACCTTAAGAGTTATGAATATTGGTTTTCATTGCATTCATTGACTTGTTGGAAAAAACAAAGTCAAAGTCAAAAGTTGCGAAAGAGTATCGAAAAGTATAAATTATTTTTGGAATTGTGCGTTTATCCACGACATGAACATGAAAATATTTAAAACTACTGTTGAAATACGTCACAATATTATTAAAATAGCCAATACGCCATTACTTACGTCAAAGAGGTCCTTTTATTTTCGTATCGGCTCAACTTGGTAAAATGATGAAATTCAAAGTTGAGTCCTGTAGTTTATAAACACATAAATGTAAAAAAGGATATGGAAAGTAATAAGTAAGTGTTTTGGGTTATATAAGAAGAAGTCTATACAATTTTATTTGTGCCGACAAAAACTACAAATATTAGATCTCAATAAATCAATCTAAACCAAATATGTAATGCAGAGAGAATATTTGTGGAAATCATAATGTAACTTATTTTTTTATTTGGTTTTCCTATCAACGTTTCCTTTCCCACGTTTTGAAACGGTGGCTTTTGGCACTGGTTGTCGCTCTAGCATGTCTATGTCTATGTTTGAGTATGATTTCTGCACTTAGTCCTATGCGGACCATTGTACGTGGGCCTTAGCGGCCATAATCTTAAGTGGTTCCAACCAGCCCACCTCTCTCCAAAAACAGATTAGGCTTCTCAGGTTTTTCATGACATCTATAAGGGAATCTGTGAAAACTGTGATGCCTATTGTGTGAAGGTGCTTACTCAGTGTGCAGTGTCCGGTGATGGTCCCCGTCACCAGGCGCAGGTCACCTCTGTTTAGTTTTAGGAGTTTTTTAGTGAGGGCTTTATTGGGGTGTGGCATGACTTCCTTGGTCAGCTTGCAACCTGATGTCAAGGACCACCATCGTTCTGCCTGCCTGTGTGTTCACGTAGCCAACTACACAGCTGACCAAAGGGGACCAGCACAATGGGTTCGTGCCCGAAGACCACTGCTCCAGATCCTGGCCAAATCGTCCGCTGCGTCGTTGCCCAGGGAGCCGCTTTAACCAAGGTCTTGGGATCAATAGCATAGCCACTACGTTGCAAAGTGATACGGTGCTCTGAGACTCCGAAGAACAGGGTAAGCCAAGTTAGTTCCGGCTATTCGGTATTGCGGCATAAAATCATTCATATTGTAGAGCCTCATTAACTGAGATACGAGTGTATAAGGTGGGTTGGGGTAAGATTACATTAAAACAGATTTAATGAATTAAAAATTTTCTGTTTTAATGTATATCTAATTACAGTTAGTTAAGGGTTGTTTATTTATGTATCGTATCCAAAACAGTTTTGGATCTTGCTTCGCTCGTTCTCTTTTAGCCTGGGCTCTCTTGGTTCTTATAGAACGTTTTTATAAGGCAACATTTTGTTGCCTTGTGAAGAAAGGTGCGATCAAAAATGATGATCCGATAACGTCAGCTGGCTTTTCTACATGAATATCAAAGGAAAAGACAATGAAGAGGACCAGGGCTGAGCGCTTATACTGGCACACTCATTTCTTTTTAAACAAACCTTGCGTTACAACCAACGAAATGACGTTAAGAGCAGGGCCTGGCAAGAATACATCACGAGGGTGTAGCGAGACTAGTGTTTCTTTCGCTGGGACTCCTGGTCACAAAGCTGCCAGAGAGCTTTTTAATGATTCACTAATGCTATTAAATAATAGAGTAAACGTCACGTAGAGAGGAAGTGTTCAATCATCATCTTAAAATTGATGTCTATGATTCGTTTGTCTATAATTAAATTCGTGTTAAATATTTTTCAAACTTTTAAAATTTATACTTACTACTTTGAACTAACTTGAAATTGACGCATTCTTAATAAATCGAATAACGATTAAACAATAAAAAGTTATTTCGTACGTAACAGGTTCGGAAAGCAAAAACTGAAGGTTAACTAATTACACTTGGCTTTCTGTAATTGCTTCTAGTAAAAATCAATTAACAAGGGTGCGGGAGGTGAGGGGTGTTATATGAAAATTTCCTTAGAAAGTCCCTTTCTTCATCCAGTCGTCTGCTGGTGCGGTCCATGATGGCTCTGAACAGATCTGCTAAAATGGGTGCGTATATCTTTTTATTCTCTTATGGGTTACTCTGTATATGGTCGGGTATCTTGATGTTATAGATTTTATTGTTAATAGTGAGATTTGTGAAATTACGTGCCTCTCAAGTAAATTTAAAATCTAACATGGTCAGGTTTTTTCTCTTCCTTCCGAAGAGATGCGTATGTGTATTCAGCAAGATTCATTCGGGAAGATGATTTTCCATACCATAAGGTATTATTTTATTGTAGGAACGCCATTAATTTCTTTTAGCTCTTTTGCATAGTGATGCTATTTTTGTAACAGTATTGATTGGTAGTGAAGAAATATCAGGAAAGATATCCTTATGTAGCTTGACAACGACTTGTCGAATCCCAAAATGCTTTTTAAGTTACATGACAAGTATATTAGCTACGTATTTTAATTATGCTTACCATATGGTAACAGAAAATGTGTGCGTCAGAATGGCTGGTGGTCTGAGGCGTTGGTCTATGCGAGTTGGTTCAAAAATTGCTACATAATTGCTTATATTTGCTATAGGAGCCAAATAAAATACTAAATTTACTCAGTTTTACTACTTTCTCTGTATGCTACAAATTCACACGAACTTATTATTAAATGATGACGAAATTGTGGATCAATTGAACTAATGTTTCTTTGAAAAATGACGGGTCATAGCCATATACAATGTATGATAACTTTTTTAATTTTAACACTACAGTGCTGAAATGTTGTCTACTAACTACTTTAAAATGCTACTAACTCATACCAAATTAAGATAAATATTCAACCATGATGTTCGTAGTTCTGACGTGGCTCCTCAATCCAAACATTTAGATTGAGGAGCCACCTTCATGTTCATGTAACTTTTTAAGTATTATTATCGAACCTACAAATTTTTCAAACTTACTACTAAAGAAGTGTTTAATTTCATTAAGATACGAAATGTGGCTCCTCAATCCTTACGGACATTACTTATTTTACTTACACGGTTACCAGAGCCTAAACGATTAAACTGACACGTACATAACTAATTTGCCTTTAATATTTTATCAGGCACTTTTCCTTGGGATAATTTAAATAATTGCTACATCCTTTATTTAACATATGTTTGAAATTATAACTAAATTACATAAATGAAGTAAATATGTAACAATTATTGAAACAATACATTTTGGTAAAGTCTGCATGCTTAATTTAAAACTAGGGGTTGACCAGCCATCCAAACGTCAGGATGGCTGGTCAAAAAAAAAAATTAATTACTGAATATATATCCTATGTAGCAATTATTTACAATATGTAACAAATATAAGCAATTGTGTAGCAATTTTTGAACCAACTCGCATAGACCAACGCCACAGACCACCAGCCATTCTGACGCACACACAGAAAATTGTAGAAGTAATATTAGAGATTAAAGGTAGAGGTAGGTCGAAATAAGATTTTCGCGATTTAAAACTTTCAAGATGGCTGCCAAAATAACAGATTTTTTTTCCTGTATTCGATTCTAACATCAGGCTGCCATGAGATCAAATGGCAGACACAACATCAGAACTGTACGTATCTATTTCCTCTTGAATATTGTCGTAATAAGTCTAAGAAGGAAACGTATTAGAAAACTAATTACCAGGAACAAAGATGGCGGCCGTGATTTATTTAATTTTGCTATTCCTTAATTTGATTATCAAGCTGGCTTGAGGAAAGTTACATATTTAACAGTACGTACGTATAAATATTTATTTTAGTGAATATTTGACCCGAAAAAAAGACGGATAGCACAATAATTTTGGTTTGATTTGGTAAGTTCTTGATTTCTACATGTTTTTTTTTTTTAATTTTTATTATTGGCTTATGAAGTGGTAAATCATCAGATAATGCTTTGGGTGAAGCGCGAGGGCGTGTCAGACTTTTACTGATTGACTGAAGTCCTTCAGTTGCTTTTTGTGTTCCTAGGCTATGAACTATGAAAGAGTTCTTACGAACATTTCCTAGCTAAGGTTACGTCCAGAATATTTCTAAATTGAGCGTTAGTGTTACAGCCAAAATTATTATCATTCTTTTGGGTTATTACATCTAAGAACCCTTTTTTATGGTGGAGAAAATCATCCAATGATAACCACCGCTCTTGGGCGGAGCGGGAGATAGTATCAGACTCTTACTGACTAAAAACCCACCTCGTTCCTTGTAGCCTTCATACCGGAGCTCGAGTTCTCTTTCGGATAACCCTGGCCTCAGTAGGCTTTGACCCGGCTGGTCTGACAACACCTTGAGGCGCGCGGAAACAGTGCGCGCCGTCGATGACTTGAGCTCGGTCCGGACAGTTACCGGACGGTCAGACAGCGAGCTACCCATAGCTCGCCGTCCGCAAGCCCACGTCTTCGGTGGTCGAATATCGGGATCGGGATCCCGGCAGCGGCGAGGGCGCTGTTGCTTGATGTGATCGGCCTCTTTCTTTGTTAGCATTACTGCTTCGCAGTAAGAATATATCCCAACTCTGGGCTAATGGAACTTTGGAAGGCGTACGAAACGAAACCAAATCGCAAAGGCCACTTTGTTGCTTTTAATGGAACCCACGTTCCGTTAAAAAACCCCACAACCACCGGTTGGTGGGAAACTATTGCAACTCATGAAAAACAAAAACAATAGGGCTATGGTTTGCCAAACAATAAAGGTAAGGGAGAGCTGGGAGCTCGGTTTCTCGTGAGTGTTTACTACGGCTGTCCAATAAAGGTAAGCTGGAGATTAAGAACAAAATTTCTCCCTGGAGATCGGATACGTGGGCTCGCTAATGCACCAAAGTTCGGATAGTCTGGCCCCTGACCCTAGGCGTGTTACAGCAAAGCATACGCTATCAACACAGACCAAGGGTTTCAATAAACCCTAGGTCTGTGTTGTGTGCGTTGTGTTGTCCCCAATGGGCGCGTAAGCCCCACCACGACGACAAGGTACGCGATGGGATTATTATTCTTAATATTATCATTTGGGAATTCTTGATTCTAACTTGTGACTTTAACTGCGCTAGTAACGTGTGACGCAAAAAAAGTAATACTTGTATTAAAAAGTATGTTACTGTGGCCACTAGAACTCTCCGTTACCGACAAAATATGCAATTATTCCAAACCAGGGGGTTTACTCGCCTTTTCCGAAAAACGAAGTTTCGATTGAAATTTCGCGTGTTTCCTACCACGCGTTCCTTTTGTTCCTCTTGTTCCTTTTGTTCCCGAAATTTCACACGAATGAAAATTGTTTGACGTACCGAATCTCTAAACCTACGGTACTCTAATTAGTTATGTTTCGAAAATAAAATATAATTATGGCAAAGGATTGTTTGCAATTTTAACGTCCAATGAATATCGTTCGTTTACGAAAGTTTCGTTTCGGAGAAAGCGAGTAGACCCCCAGGCCGGGTAGGTACGAATAATATAACCGCGTATGATGATGATCGTTATACACGGTTATGATACGGCGGTATTACACGCTATACCGTCGTCCGCGTTTCTTTCCGTGCACAGTCATGGTACGGTGTACTGGGCAGACTCCTTTAGATCTCTGTCATTTAAATGGAAATTAACGCCACCTAACAGTTTCATAAATAATATGGCGCAACTAGGCAGTATCTATATGGATCTTTCGTCTACGCCCAACAGAACGGCTACTTTATGTTGATGTTAATCCAATCCTACTTGCTATATATACCTACATATCATATACTTACTTGATATATATATATCCATTAATATTTGAAATGTTAAAGTCTGTATGTTCTCGATGTTTTTAGAAGAAATAAATATTTTTCCATTTTTCGTATGTGTTTGTTGAATGACGCCTTATCGAATATCAGATGAACAACTTTGCACATGGTCACCAATTACTGGATAAAGCCTAGGGTACTTTTATGTTGGTAGTCTTGGGATAATATTCGAAACTCAGGCGGGCCTAGTTACTAATACACACGTATATTATTAGTTTTAGAGGGAACCGTCCGTAACTGTACGCCGCCTGCTATCGATGACTTCCCGGCGGGGCTGTTCACGGAGCTGCAGAGGCAACACGGGGCCATTGTGCTTCATGCCTTCATCTCCATCTACCTGTTCCTGGCGCTCGCCGTCGTCTGCGACAAGTTCTTCGTGCCCGCGGTTGAGAGAATATGTCACGGTAAGTTGGTCCAATAAGATTGGCTAAACGATACTTGCTTTGTAATAAAAGCTGTCAGGGCGGCGTCTTGCATTGTTTATTTGCAGCATTTCACTGTTAGATATTATAAGAATTAACATTTCTATAGAATTAGAATAGAATAGAATGAGAGCCGAATGAATTTTATTCGGTTCTTGGGCTTCTAAACGACCTTATATCCGAGAAAAATAAATGGCTGAAATTCCAAAATTGATCACAGGAAATTTCGGAACCATACGACAACTCCAAGCCTTTTAGGCTTACAGAGAATCGAAATCGTTGACAGAGTTTCCTTTTGTCTACGCCCTCTCATCCGAGGAGACTGGATAGCTTATTTTTATTTACTTCGCACAAAATAAAAGCCACCAAGACTGGAGAAAAGTGGTGCTTTTTGGGTGGCGTCTTGAAACATGGCATTAGACTATTATTTTAAGTTGTTCATTGTTACGTATATGCTTATAGTTCTTTATCGTAACTTTTCGATTTTTATTAAAAATACGTTATAATTGGCCCCTTTGTTAAGTCAGATTGTTTCCCTTTTCTGGCGGCATTCGAAACTTAATTGAAATTTTGCTGCTCAAAATATTCTAATACACATTTGCACCAATTATATAATTTACTTGCCCACGTAGACACTTACCCAAATGCTTTGTCAAGATGTATTCGCAAATAGTCTGAAAGCATGTGTTATTTTCATTTGGAACTGTTGCTTTGTGATCTTTGAGAAATGCGTCTAAAGGTACATGATGCATATCTGTACTCGTATTGTCGCGAATAAGTGCTTGTAGGTGAATGACTGAGACTGTCATTGTCATGTGACTGATTGGTTCGAGACGAGTGTCCCACGACTCACGAGTACTAGTCACGTGTCTAACCTATGTATGTATATCTTCTGGCTAGTACTTTTGTACAATTAATCAACTTCATGATATGACAGGACATTTTTAGAAATGGGGTTATTTCATCTAATCGCGTGATTATTACACGATATGGCTGATCATATTGTAAAATAGTCCACCGGTAGAGTCCAGTGTTCCTCATTGTTTTCCTATTTTCGACTACAAAATATGCTTTTGTTCCATCAAAAATACTAATTGTGCACTAAAATAAGCTCTTCTGAATGGTTTAACCAAAATAGTCACTTCTAACCAAATCTGTGCAAGCCGGGGACCGGGGTGACTCAAGTTCTTTAATAATTAATTGTTAAACGTTCATTAATATTTGGTATACAATGAGTATTTTTAGTGAAGAATATTTTTTTGAAAATATGGCCAAACGCGATTGACATATCATCAAACGTTAACGACGATCTGACCCATGAAGTGATCAATTTTAAGACCTGGCCTTAATTTTAATAAGACATATTATATAAAAGGTCAAACTGGCTGATTGACCTATCGACGTACAGCCGAAACTGCTGGGCGTGGAACGTGACTTTTTGCACAAGGCTTCCATTAACGATTTAGGGGTGAAAGGGGGGAAATTTATTTATTCCTTGAGTTTGAAACTTACCACAAATTACTAAAAAAAAAATAAGTTTTGTTTTTTTATTAAAACTTTATGCACCAAAGAAATATTATACAAAGGTGGTGGTGGTGAATGACTTAGGCCTTTTCTACCAGTCGAGCCTCTCATAGAGAGGATGCCCGAGTCCTAGCAGTAGGAATATTATAACGATGATTATACCATACGTTACTTTTACATCATTGAAAAGAAATATGGCTCTTTGTCGTTGTTACAGCATTAAACATGACGAACGATGTGGCTGGCGCCACGTTCATGGCGGCCGCTACTTCAGCCCCTGAGCTGTTTGTCAATGTCATCGGCACGTTCATCACGGAGGGTGACATTGGCGTGGGCACCATTGTCGGTTCTGCCGTCTTTAACATCCTCGCTGTGGCTGCATGCTGCGGTATTGGCGCAGGAATGGTATATTCCTTTCATATACACTTATTGAATATCAACGAGGGGACTCTTTAAATTAATTTAATTGCTTTCAGGTTGTACCCTTAGACTGGTGGCCCCTGACCAGGGACTGCTTAGCTTATGGGATCACAGTATCTATACTCATTTGCATAATGCATGATGAGTATGTTCAGTGGTACGAAGCATTCCTTTTGGTCATGTTATACGGAGTTTACATCTGTATCATGTACTACGATAAATCCATTCAGAACTTTGCTAAAGGTTGGTATTACATAAAGTGATTAACGAAATAAAAATGATTCATGCGTAATTTTATCACAGAAATGTGTTGCTACACAGGTAACTGGAACTGTGTGTCAGACATGTTGAAGAAAAATGAAAAGCAGGATAACAGTGTCGCTGCTGAAAATGGTACGTATCTACGCTAACATATTTAGTAGATTAATGTTATTAACACCTTTGACAGCAATAAGATGTCGCTTGTGCAATTATTTAACTTTCCAGAACTTAAAGATGCTAAACAATCTTCACCTGTAATCAAAAATGATTTGTCTGTGGATCACCACCAACAAAATGGGAATATAAAAAGTGCGTTATCTCTTTGCCCAGATAAAAATGAAAAACATAGTGAGATTGACACAACAAATTCGGTCATACCAGTCGCTGACGGCGATAAAGCTAAGAATATCTGTATTGATATTGAAAGTAAGGCCAATGACGTGGAAGTTGCAAATCCCGAGGAAAATACAACTGTAGCGAATGTCGAAGAGAATAACAAAGACGCAGAGGATAAATATGTGCACTCTCTGTGGAAGTGGCCTACTGGGAGAAGCTGGCTCACTAAGGTAACTTTGAAAGTATACTTCGCAAACTGTCATACGAGTACCTATATATATGTTATAATGTTCGGTTTGTTACAGAGTACATGGATAGTGACTTGGCCAATCCATTTGGTTTTCTTGTTCACCATTCCGGACTGCGAGCAGCCTCGGTTTAAGAATTGGTTCCCTCTAACATTTATGATGTGTATTGTCTGGATAGGATCATTGTCTTACATCGTAGCTTGGATGATCACAATTATTGGTAAGACTAGTGTTTGAACCAGATACACAACCATTACAGTTTTTACAAATGATTTTTGTGATTTCACTGAATTTCAAATTACAGGGGACACATTGATGATTCCGGACTCTGTGATGGGTATTACTTTCCTTGCGGCCGGTACATCAGTGCCAGAAGCTGTATCCAGTGTTATAGTAGCGAAACAAGGTACAGTGTTTTATAATATCGTATTCTTCATTTCCATTTCTCTTTAATTTTTTATAGGTATAATTGGATTTCCTATCAAAGAGTAATAACAGTTGCCTTACAAGAACTTCTGGAATTTATGTCTATAACATCACTTCATGATGTCTATGACTTCCCTTATATTTTGTTATATATTCTTGAATCTTATATTATTTTTGAAATACAGGCCATGGATCTATGGGCATCAGCAATTCGATCGGCTCGAACACGTTTGACATACTGCTCTGCCTCGGGCTACCGTGGCTCATCAAGGCGTCGCTCACTCCCGCCGAGCCGGGTCACTATTGGGTTAGAAAGCACCTATTTTAATACCACAATACAAATATTTAATTTGCTTGCGACAAAATAAAATACATATATACAGTAATTCTATATTAATATCGCTACAGTTTACATACATCACAAAATTGATTACGTTATTTGCATATTGCGAATGGAGCTTGTAAAGTAAGTTTTAAAATGCCCTTTGCACTGCGAATTTGCGACACTACTTATTATCTAATTTACCCAGCGAATTGACATTTCTCGTGATTAGCATAGATAAATAAAGTTAAATGTCAACAGGTGAAGATCAACTCCATGGGACTAGAGTACTCCGCTATTTCACTGCTGTCGACGCTGTTGCTGCTTTACCTGACGTTTTGGTTCAACAAGTTCAAGCTAGACGCGGCGGTGGGGCGCGCCTGCCTGGCCATGTACGCCATGTTCCTGGTGCTGGCTACGCTCATCGAACTCAACGTGTTCTTCCCAGTCAACGTACGCACGTGCAAGAGAAGTGAACTCAAGTCTTAAGCTAGCCAAGTGTTCTGGACATAATGACAAGACGAAGTGTAAAAAATGGTAGTCGTGATGTCTCTTGCAACTGTTTCAAGCTTATGTGTGCTGATACGTCAACGTGTACTTTATAAGCATTCGGTTACATTTTTGTTACAAAAACTCTCCGATCATGTTTCTATTATCTACACTGTTTTGATAAATACCAGAGAGCTAGCTCCATTTTCATTAGTTGAGTTTTTTTTTATGTTATTTATGTAATTAAGAAGATATGAGAACTCGCATGTTTGCGAAAGGTGGTTCTTTTTTATACAATGTAGTTTCCGTTGCCATTCGACGTAGATTAAATAAATGATAGTATGCCTCCATCATGTGTCAAGAGCGTTACTATCCATTTGAGTAGTTGCTGTAGTCCAAACAGTATTATTATATTTCTAGTAGTGTATGTCCTTCATTTGATAAGAGAAGCAGGGCAAAAAGACAGTATTTTGACTCGGTAAATTTCATCTTATTTATGTTGTCATTAAAAATCAGATTAACAAAAAGAGTTCTTTTAATTTGAGGTTAATGCTCCTAAATCCGCGATTTGTATCTAGATCGATTCGTTTACTTTGGCCAGTTGATATTGCCCTACTTTGTGTCGAATTTGCTTCTCCTTAGATTAATTTAGGTATATTGAGTGTTTTGTCCAAATCTACAATCAACGTTCTCTCTCTATCAGTAATCTCGATACAGATAAGTTGATGTAAATACATAATATACGATGTAATGATACTTTCTTAAACTAATTAAATATATCTAAAGAGTTTTACTTCTTTTATTGTGTTATTTGGTGGCTACTGAGACCAAGAAAAATAAAATAGGCTTTAGAAGTCTTTAGCCTATTTTCATTTTCTTCCTATAGACCTAATCATATACACATATAATATGGCTCATAATCACAACGCATAGAAGTTTTACGTGCTAATAGAAGGAAGTTAAATCAATGAGCCAATAAAAATAATGTACACGATCTCTTAACGATCCATTTCACGCCCTAAACTGAACTGGAGCTGAACCTGAATATGGTTGGTTGAGAATCAGTAACTCCATTCCAATAGTTTTTACTCAATGTTATATTTTTTGCCAAAAATATTTTAAAAGGTGGCTTTTAAAGTGGGACACCACTGGCACTAAGTATATTAAAACAAATTTTAGACATACATAGATTTTTTCCATAAAAATACTGGATACGTATTTTAGTCAGTAAAAGTCTGACACGAAAGAGCGGGAGACGTAATTGGAAGATTTCCCACAAGAAAAAAAATCGAATTTTGTGAAAGAAATACTAGCAGACATCTAATGGCAGGAAACCCTGATGTAAGAGTCTTAGTATTATAGGAAGCTCTTTGTGTCCAGAGTTGGAGCCAGGCGGGGTCAAAGCACTTCCTAAGATGTTAGTCATCCACAATATCTAGTCTTGGAAAATTATGCTGATTCATAGAATTAGTGATAAAAGACCGCATCTAAGCAATCTTCTATCACTAAAGTTATTTTTGTGAGACGTTCTACAGAACTTAAAAAATCTTTTTACAAAAAAAAAATTGAATCGACTTCAAAAAGTACAAAATAATTTTAATTTCGGAAGTCGGCGTTTCTATAATAGATACCTAATTTTGTCTCTTCGTTATTTAACACCGACTTCCGAAATTAAAATTATTTTGTACTTTTTGAAGTCGGTTCAATTTTTTTTTGTAATATTTTTTTATTTTTAACTTTTTAGCTATGATAGCACCACTAAAAAATACCTACCCTTCAGCTAAACATAAATTACCTTATAGCCAGAGTGCATCTCATAACGATTCTAATAATCCCAAATACGGTTAGGTATATTACATGAATTTACCTTCCGGCTTTATCACCAGATCAGTCCGATACATCCCCTCCCTCTTTTCTTTCAGTCAGTCATCGATTACTAATAGAAATCATATTTAAACACGTATTTGGTGTAAAATATAAGCAGAATTTATTAAGCACAAGACATGACATAAAAAAACATTTTTTGACAAGTCACAGAACACAATATCAGTAATTTCAATAAATTGGAGTCGGCCAGGATTAGTAAAAAGGTTATAACCCTCCAACACGCCCTCTTAATCCTGGAGGACTTCAAGCATATCTCGTACAAACGACAAGTGCTTACAGCTAGGCAGTGCCTTCGTGAGCACATCAGCAGTCATCTGCTCTGTTGGCATGTACATCAGTTCTAGCACCCTATTCTCAACAGCTTCACGAATATAGTGATATCTAATGTCCACATGTTTTGTTCGCTTATGGAACACTGGGGTACTAGCCAGCTTCGCCGCAGACTGATTATCACCATACAGGGTTACAGTGTGACATTGACCTTTCAACTCAGCAAGAATCGCACGGACGTATACCGCCTCTTTGGCAGCTTCAGACAAAGCTATATACTCCGCCTCGGTAGACGAAAGTGCGATACACGATTGCTTATAACAACCCCAGGAAATAACATTCCTACCTAGCTTATAAATATACCCCGTGTAAGATTTACGATCCGCCCCGTTAGCCCAATCAGCGTCAGTAAATCCATAAACATGAAATTTATCATGTTCATCACTTTTTCTGTACACAAGACCTAAATTCATTGTGCCTTTTAAATACCGCAATACACGTTTGGCCGCTGCAAAGTGCTCCGCTGTGTAGCAAGTATTAAACTGGCTTAAGAAACATGCAGCAAATGAAATGTCAGGTCTTGAGGTCACAGCTAAATACAATAAACATCCTATCAGCTCCTGATACGGTAGTCTACTCTCGTGGGTGGCGCTATCAGAAAACTTCAGACCTACATCTAAGGGCGTCTTAGCAACTTTACAGTCACTCATACCGAAACGTTCAAGAAGCTTTTCAATATAGGTTTTCTGACTCAGCTTCAACTCACGACTAGTGCGCTGTACTTTGATGCGTAGCATATGTTTAACCTCACCTAAATCTTTAATTGTGAAGTGAGACTTCAGTGACGTTTTTAGCTTATCAGCAAGCTCGTCACAGTCGTAAAAAACGAAAAAATCGTCTACATAGAGAGCAATAATAATGGTTCGCTTACCCACTCGGCGACTGAAGATACAGCTCTCATACTTGCTCTGCGTGAAATTCTCTGCGAGTAAAAATTCCTTTACCTTATCGTACCAGGCACGTGACGCCTGCTTTAACCCGTACACGGCTTTCTTGAGTCTGTAGACCATGTGCTCATTGCCTTGCTTGACGAAACCTTCAGGCTGTGACATATAAATTTCTTCACTCAAATTGCCATTCAGAAAAGCAGTCTTGACGTCAAGGTGATCCATCTTCAGATCTAATTCAACCGCAAGAGACAACAGCATTCTCAACGAACTATGTCGCACAACCGGAGAAAAAATATCCATGTAGTCAATTCCGAACTTTTGGGTAAAACCCTTTGCAACCACTCGCGCTCTATAACACGCCACTTTGCCATTGGCGTCACGTTTGATTTTAAACAACCATCGATTCTTGACAATATTCTTGTCTGCCGGTCTGTCAACTAGCTCCCAAGCCTCATGCTTATTGAACGAATTAATCTCATCTTGCATAGCTTGCCGCCAAAGCTTACTATCACTCGATTGCAAAGCTTCCTTGACATTCGGCGGCTCACTCAACTCTGTCTCGAGCGCAGACATCGTCCTCGGTACTCTCGGCCGTAAATTATAGGCTGGTCCGTCAGATGGTGGCTTCCGTGGCATTCTGGTTGTATCAGTAGATGAACTCGGTACCTGCTCGTCAGCCTCAAACCACACTTCAGGCGCTACCGGTCTCTCCGCCTCAACCTCAGCCTCTACAGTTGGTAGTGATGGCATCTCCACCTCAAGCTCAGTCCCAGACTGATCACGAACATCCGCATCTTCAACGGTATCTCCGTCATCACTAGTCGGAAAGAAGATCTCCACGGGCCGTTTACTCTTGACACCTCGCTCTTACGCTTCAGGAAATACACGAACACCTTCCTCGTGCTCCAAGCGAATTCACCGGCAACGGACCACACAAATCGGTATGGATTAAATCCAACCGCTTTACAGCCACAGACTTCTCAGGATTGTTGGGAAAAGGAAACCGAGCTTGCTTTCCCTTTAAACAAACTTCACAGGCAACGTCTTTACAAGGGTCGTCCTGAAAACTAATATCATTAGCAAGTCCCTGCCTCAAAAGCTTCATATTGTTGGCGCTTAAATGGCCAAGTCTTTGATGCCAAGTTGCAGTGCTAATAGTAAGATTCGCCCGTAGACTGCAGGTCTGAAGTCTGTAAGCCCCTCCAACGTCATTTGCCTTAATCAAAACATCGCCCAGCTTAGAAATTGTACAACCAGTAGTATCAAAATTAACAATACAACCATTCTTAATCAATTGCGAAACAGATATGAGATTTACAGACAGCTTAGGTATATACAACACATCAGTTAACGTCGCGCTATCCGACAACTTAACAGTACCTATACCTGTACACCGCAGTTTATCTCCACTAGCAATGGTGACGTGACCATCTCGCGATTTGAAGTCTGTCATCAAATCACGCCTGCCAGTCATGTTATTTGTAGCCCCGAGTCTATGTACCACGAAGATTCCGAGTCAGTTCCGGTACTATATGCTGATAAGACACAGTTTCCTGAAGAATCCTTCGCGTTCCGGCAGTCTTTCTTCAGATGTCCTTTCTGTCTGCACTTCCAGCACCACGGTTCTCTCTTTCGAGCGGAATTATCCTTCGCTTTTGACTCATCCTTGTGCTGCTGCGCTTTTCTCGTCCAGGAGTCACTCGTATTAGCACCTTTTCTTGTAGAATACAAGCACTCACTCGAATCTCCACGAGTAGTCCAACGTTGATCCTGTAGCAGTTTCGATTTGACTAGATCAGCAGTAATGACAGCTCCCGAATGCTCTAGTGCCATGATCATGGGCTCGTACTCTGTCGGTAAACCTTTGAGCATCAACGCACCAAGAAACTCGTCATCAACAGGTTTGTTCATATTCGCCAATTGCTGCGCTAATGACAATACTTCATTGACGTAAGCTTCCATGCTAGAATAGTTCTCCAGTTTGACAGCGCACAAGTTCTGAAGAGTTCTCACTCTTGAACCGAGTCCTTTATCATCATATGCACGTTCCAGTGCATTCCAGGCGTCTTTCGCCGTATCCGCTGACATCAAATGTAAAAAACATGACTTTTCAACGCTCAAGCAAATTTTAGATTTTGCAATTTCGTCACGTCGATTTTTCACTTCGGACGTTGTTTTGTCATCCTTACCGTAACCGCTTATACAGATCCATAAATTGTCGTGAATCAATGCATTTTTCATAACAAATTTCCACTCGACGTAATTTTCACGTCCGCGTAATTTTTCATGTGAAAAACTATGATTTTTCGTTTCCGACATATTTACAATAACGTTGCACTATTTTTGCTGAACCATAACCTAATAGAAATCATATTTAAACACGTATTTGGTGTAAAATATAAGCAAAATTTATTAAGCACAAGACATGACATGAAAAAACATTTTTTGACAAGTCACAGAACACAATATCAGTAATTTCAATAAATTGGAGTCGGCCAGGATTAGCAATAAGGTTTTAACCCTCCAACAATTACACGTATAAACAATGCAATTTTACTTGTTACGACAATTCTGCTATGATTCTATGAGGAGTTCTGTTCCATATCTTCGAAGTTCATGATCAGATCATAACAATATTTCTATGGGACCAACTTGGAAGCATAACCTTATAAACAAAAAAAAAATTCAATATCGGTCCACAATTGACCGAAATATCGGTGAAAATACATACAAAAGAAAAAAAAAACTTACATTTAGCCGAACATAGAACCTCCTCCTTTTCGAAGTCGATTAACAAAACAAAAACAACTCTGTAATTCTAATTGCATCTAACTAGCTTATCCCTAACGCAGGTCAAGGACCTTTCACTCCTTCCACAAATTCTGTTTGGCCGGTCCGTCCTTAATTTAGAGGTAGACTCTCATAAGTTTAAAAACCATTAATCATTCAGTTACGATTAATGAGTTAAACAGGTCTAACAAATCAACCCCTTTCGTGACTATAAAAGGGGTAGCACTAGATATGTAATGAAATCGGATATTCTCTTTATAATATTATGCGTAAGTAAACTTCGTGAGGTGTATTGCGCAGGTTTTAATTTAAACGTGCACTCAACAGCCGATCAATACCCGTCCACTGACGTTGTACGCCCTAGGCTAGGTAATGTACCCGCCCTGCGGCACTGCAGATATATAAGGCTTATTTGTTAAATACTAACAACGTTGCAGGACTTTTCTACTAACATCATAAGCTACCACTTTTGTTCTAAGACTTTGAGGTTGCTATTGTTATACTAATAACGCTGTATTTTATAATTTCCATGTTATAAAAATTGATACCATAACGAATGTATGGGGAGACAAATAATACAAAATCCAAATTTATTTTTAATTGGTTTTATTCTATAACTAAAAATTAAACTTTATTAAACAAACTATGATTAGTAGTTATCGTTAACATTGTTGTTATTCTTCCGCACAATTTCAGGACTATCGCCCATTTTCTGAAAAAAAAAAAAAAAAAAACCAGAATTATTATTTAAAAATAAAATACAGCTACAACCATGTCCTATGTAGGTCGATTGGAAAATTGTGCACGTTGTTATGTCAGGTCAGGTCAGTTACACCAATTGCAGTTGGAGTGACAGATCCTGTTTTCAATAGATGCTGGATTTATTAATCGAACCTTGAAGCTAGTCGTTGCCACTGCAACAACGGAGTGCATGTGGACCAAGGATAAAGGACGCGTGGCGACGTCTGATAGATTGGCTGGGAACACTTCTATAATAAAAGATTGCTGCTAGGGTTTGCACTGAAGAAACGTGTCTAGTTGCAAATGTTTTTTTGCAAACCAATAAATTACATACTGCAGTACTGGGTGAAGCATTGCCTTGTTAAAAGTCAATTACCTCATCTGTTTTCCTACTTAACACGTTGATGGCACCCATTTTTGTATTATTTGCTTACCTGGGTACGAGGTGTTTAAGACCTCGTTTGAGATAAGTGCTGAATGAGGTCAAAGTAACCACGTATTAAAGCAGCTACACCACTGTATTCAGTTTTATGATCTTAAGGTGCCCTGTCAGTTTATCAAAATTGACAACCAACGATTGGCAAAAACATGGTTTGCTTTTTCATCATTATACAACAACAAGATTTCCAAATAGTTTAGTTTACAAACAAATGACCTAGTAAGCATTTGACAAACGCTTAATTTTTTATTTTTTTTATTTCATAAAACTAAACCAAATAGAAGTTACGGCATCCACACGATAGAGAAGACTATGTTTTTTTTTAGAGTCTTCTTTGCGGTGCGGTAAAGAAAAACATAGGCATGAGGCGTTTTAGACCTCATTTCCCACTGAACGTGTAAGACGTAGCTAGTAATACTAAAGTAAGTTATGGTTGATGTACTAGGGCTACATACGTCGTAAGATGCGTGCGCCCTCAGGAGGTCGAGCTCCCTCGCGTGTAGCTCGATGTCGTGCTGCGTGAGGCGCGGACGACGGCAGTGCTGGTGCTGCACGGGCAGCCAGCGGTGCACGATCGGCGTCAGCAAGTCCCGATGTACCTGAACAGTGACCCAAATTTTCGTAATAGCCAACCCGACGGCTCGCACGCCTTGACTACCAATTTGGCTAATCGTCTGTGAAGGGACGGGATGGCAATCTTGCACTTTATAGTCATGTCACCGACCAGCGGAACATGCAATAGATATAACGTATTTTATATGCGGTGTTGGTAGGTCGAGTTGATTAGAAGTCGTTGCTCTTGGTATTGAATAAGTGATGCGGCCTAGCTATGAAATAGAACTCTTTATGTTTTGAACTGAATGAAATATGGGTCAACGATACGAGTAGTCGGAGATTCATGTGATGTGCTAAAAGGTAATATTTCTGGCAAATGGAGTGGCTATCGCACTTTGGTTATATTGGCATTCAGGAGTACATTCATTTAGTTACCATCCCAGAAATACCTTTTTACTGCAAATTCAGTGACAGACAATTATTTAATACAAAGAAACAATCTAAAAAGGAAAGTTATTTGTTTTCTTAGTACATTTCTAAAAACGTGTTAATTCAATTAACTGCACAGAATCAACCCAACGTGACCCAGCTACGCAATAACAGAACAATGTAGGATATTGTATATTTAGCCAGCCCATAGGCGTAGGAAGAACAATTCCTTAACAAAATAGCGTGTTTCAAAACGTTTAAAACCACTTACCATAGCGGGATCGTTGGGCTCGGTGAAATATGAGACGATAGAGCCCACGACGATGCAGACTGTCATACCGACAAGCGTGTAATACAAGTAGCTCAGTCTGTACATGAAGAATGTTCCCGACCTGTAGATGTAACACCCTGTTTATGAATCTGCATGAATATCATTGTAATATGATGTGAATAGCGTTTATCTACCCTGCCTGCGACAGGTAAATGGTGATGTGAATAGCGTCTGCCTACCCTGCCTGCGACAGGTATAGAAATATAAATGATTAGGGAAAGTTTCCTGCTGTGGATTGACCTGGTTACGAAATAAACCAAGTTAGAGATTTTTCCAATTACACAGCTAATAGGAAAATGAAGCGGTATAAGGTAACGGGCTTCAAGGTAGATCACGAAACTCAATCTTTCAAGTTACTAAGCTTTTTTAAAATTTTTCGATTAGAATCACGTTGTAAGTTGATTGAAATTTGATTGGCGGCGGAAATTAACTGTATTGAGTGACTTTTTCATGAAATAGCTTTTCAACAGGTAAAATGAACTGAGAGGGTTCTTTTTATGTTTTTAATGATTACGATTCCGTTAGTAAATACATATATACGTGTTACGGCCGCCAATCATATTTTAATCAAGTGTTTAATGAAAAGTTGACAGTGATCGACAAAATGAAAGAATTTCGCGAGCTACACTGGCGCTTTCGGCTTAAAAAAAACGCCGCTTCAAGCTTCATTTTGAGGCGGCCTTTTTTTGTGGCTCGTGTGACGGTGCCGCCACAAAAAAAAAAACGCTTGAAGCGGCTTCAAGCTTCACCAGGCATAAGAAGTGACGGGCGCTTCAGCTGTTTTTTACGGCGGCTTCTAGCATCTTTTGTGGCGGCGTTTTGAGACCCGTGTGCGAGGTCAGTAAGAGAGCCCTTCCCCATTTGTCTATCGTCAACCTGACCATTAAAACTTTGCCAGTTCATCCAACGCAATGTTTAAAAAAGGCAATGCGAAAACAGAGAGATAATACCAGAAAGCTCTGCTGGCATTCGGTAATACCCTCATTAACTAGAATGTTTCACAAAACTTGTTCCAGGAAAAACCTATTTTTTTTTACTCTTAAAGTTTTTGGAAAAAATAATCGTCATTCATTGTCATTGTAAGATTTTTGGCAAGGATTCTAGTGTTAATTTTTTTTTACTTTTGTTAATTTTTAAGTAAATTATAAAATGTCAAAGTTCATGCAAAATTGCAGATTTTCAGAGGTCTTTACTGGATTAGTTTTACACAAATTGATTTTAATAAATGCTAGTATTTTCTAGGTCCACAAGATATCTGTGTTTCCAAAATATCTAATAAAAAAGGTAATAACGTCATAATCGCGTAAGAGCGAAAACAGTGAAAATGTATGTCGGGTTGGATGCTCGAAATTGTTATAATTACAAAAAAAAAAGTTAATTTAAGCTTAAACTGAACAGCAGCTGAAGTTTTAGGTTATCAAGCAGAAAATTAACTATATGGAAAACTGAATTTACCCGTGGTCATCTTGCAAGAACTGTGTCTTACCAGGGTAAACCATGATCGATATTAGTGCCAGAACGGTACGTGTGGAGGCGGTGGCAACCAACATTCCTGGCCGTACCTGCTGCCAGAACCAACCTGCTGTCAAAAGTACCCCTCACCCGCACAATACGCGTGTTAAATGAATTGACGATTGACCTATTTTCAAGCCACGAGACCGAATTCGCAAGAGTTTTATTAAAGTTTGTTTGTGTAGGTTAAAGTTATATTATTATTTTTTGTAGGTACTTGTAGTTGTTTAAGATTTTTAACCCTTCAGATACCGTCAATTAGAGACACAATAGTAAGACAATAGATGCGCGGCCACCGGTGGTCGCTTGGGGATTCATGAATTAAAGTTTTAGGTGAGTGTTAGACATAAGATAATTTTTTTTTTCTTTTTAAAACCACTGTTGTGTTGGGTCCAGCCTGTAAAGATAATGTGTGTGTGTTTTAATAAAATAAATAACTTTTCATTAGTGAAATATTTTTTGGAACAAGATTTACTTTTACAAACGTAGGCTCATCAAACTGTCATCATAATCATCATCATCAGCCTTTTTATTGTTCCCATTGCTGGGACTCTGGCCTCTAGGAGAGGGAAAGGGTAGTAATCCACCACGTGGGCCCAGTGCGGGTTGGTAAATATCACATGTCTTCGAATTTTTGGTTCTAGGACATGCCGGTTTCCTCATGAGGTTTACCTTCACAGTTTTGAGAGTAGTAGTAATAAAATAAATTACACAAAGTAATGCGCCTGACAGGGTTTGAACCCGCGTTCTACAACTCGTAAGTCGGAGCTATTACCATTCGGCCACCACTGCTCTCTTTACCAAACTGTATTTATTCATAATATTATATGATCCGCGGTGAGTACTCCGCGGTTTTGGGCACGCCACAGTAAGGCGGTAAGTCCGCTCTTTGAGGGGTTGGAGAGATGCAACGGCGTCTTTAGCTTCCACAAGACGCAGGTCCTCACCGAAAATTGTAAGTTCTGAAAGATCCCAATATCCAGGATTAAGGCGGAAGAAAAGCATGGGTGTCATCATTATGTGCACAACCTGATGGACATTGTGGAGCATACTTTGGAGGTGTGCCCTGATCAGGTGTAACGCTGCCGTACCCTCGTGGAAGCGATCGGTGGCGGTGACATCTCACGATGGACCTTGGTTCAGGCCATGGTCCAGAGTAAGAGGGAATGGGATGCTGTCGCGTTCTTCTGTGAAACAGTAGTACTAGCTAGGCAGTAGAAGTCCAACACGCCCTCCCGCCCTAACCCAGAACGGGAGACGTCATTGGATGATATTCCACCTCAATAAAAAACAAATTTTATCCGTATCTTCAGTTACTCAATTCTGCTCGTATTGGTTGAAGCGAGATGTTAAATAGCCTTTCTCGATAAATGAGTTATCCAACACCAAAATAATGTTTCAAAATGAACCACTCGTTCCTGAGATCCGCGTGTTCATTCATACAAACAAATAAGCTCTTCAGTATTAATAATAATAAAATCTAGTATAAAATACGTCACCTGTCGAATTCGACGGTACTCAGTGTCGAGGATGAAGTTGGTAAGGTCGTGTTTGCTGGACATCCTGCCACCGACACGGGTTTTGGGGTGACCACTATGTCACCCCTTATCATCGCAGCTTGAGTCCCCAGCGAGATCCACCCCACTAGCATCGTTGATGCCAATCCCCCTGTTAGTGCACCCTGCGTGTCAGAAACAAAAGAAAGTTATTAAAAAAATGTATATTTTCATACAAGTAGAGAAAATTATACCGACCGCAGAGCACTTCGTCCGAGCTGCGCGCGATGGCCAACCACATGTATGAAACGACGTTTTTCATTACACTAATAAACCCGTGTTGACTAGCGTGATACTATAATATTGTATTAAATTATGGCGAAGGCGTTTTTCGTATTAGTAAGAAAAACAGTAAATTGTGTGCCGAAGAGCGGTAGGGATAGAGCGGGTTTCCGAGTAAATGTATAAAAAAAACTATTTTTAATGTAGAAAGAGGAACATCCCCATGAGACGAAGCGTGTCCTTTTGGAGATACTCGTATCATCTCGTTCTCTAAACTTTTATGTTTTTAACTTCGGGACTTGTTTATCAAACAGCTTTCTGTTTATATATGGCGCGTATTGATAAGATAATATGGTAAATTTAATTAGCAAAATTATTCCTTCTACACTAATATTATAAAGGGGTTAATTATTTTGGTTTTGTTTTTTTGTTTTTAGGAGGTAATCTCTGAAAGTACTGTGCGATTGCTAAACTTTTTTCAACGATAGATAGCTGCTTTATTCCTGAGTGACATTAAGCTATATTTCATGAACGCGGGCGAAGCTGTGGGCAAAAGCTAGTGGTATAAAAAAAATTTACAAAGCTCAGGTGTTGCGCTTGTGCAGTTTTTATTTAGTCTGCCTTGTGACCATTATATATTTTATGTACGCGGGTGAAGCCGCTGGCATAAGCTAGTACGATTGAAAATCAGTGAGATTTTTGAGTGTGTAAAGAACCTAAAGAATTTATATCTGCGTAATTCAGTGACAGATAAAAAATTGCCTACGGTAGGCGCCAGATAAAGTAATGAATAATTATTATTAATTTACTCCTTACATTTATTGACATTCTTAACTTAAAAAACCGGGCAAGCACGAGTCGGACTCGCGCACTGAGGGTACCATACAAACTTACCTATGAAAACCAGTTCAAATCCCGAATTGAGTTATTTCATATGGTTTTCCGAACCCCTTTCTAACGCACCTGTCGCTGTTTGTAAATTAGTGAGTAAGGTTTTAGAGCCCTAGTAGTAGATACTCGTAAAATTCAAGGTAGCATTACTTTTATTAGCTTACGACGGTGCTGTCATGGTCTTACTGTGACCAAAAATCCCTAAATTAATAAAAGAATTTAAAAAAAATATTATGATAAAAAATAGAAATACTTTAACATGTAAATTCAATTACCGTAGAATTAACCCAAGGCAAGAACAGGCCCATTGAAAATAGACCCAAGAGGCTTCCGGCAGTAATCCCGGCCAAGCTTTTCCCTGCTTGTATCAGAGCTCCCATATGTTCCACCAGGAACACCAAGGCCACACATGCGAAACCTGCAAAAATACCTCGTGATAATAACCCGAGCATAAATATCACAGTAACCATAATTAGCCATATATCTAGTTATTTATTTATTATAGGAAAACAAACAGTGACACATTAAAATTTAAAGAAAAATAAAATACAAAACAATATGGTTAAACATGTAACCAACAACATTCTCCACGAAATACACAAGCAAGATTTAAAACTAAAACCTACACTACTACAACAGTTACGATATTAAATAAAGATAATTAAACATTCGAACATCGAACAAGATATTGATTATTGGCTATTATGCTAGTAAACATATACTTTTAAGTTTAGTAGATAAACATAGCATAATTTAAATGGCTATTGCACGAAAATGGTGAATTAATTTAAAGGGGATTTTCTTTCCTGTCTTTATGAGCCATAATTTGCCCGAGGATAACAGCGTTAAGTGGACAAAGATATTAACTGACAAAATAAAAAATAAAAACGATTTTTTTTTGCATGGTTTTAACTGATGGTTAATCGATCTATAGATTTAAAACACCCCAATTCTAATTCGTTACATAGTTACAGATGCTAGCACAGGTTTTAACTATCAAACAAGTATATATTTCAGATTTGGAGTGTGCTAACAGCAGAAATATTACCAGAGAATCGTAATAGTAGTTAACACCTTTGTCCACTTACCCCTTAAATTCAGTTTTGTTATTTTACACAATATTTGTAGTTTTTTTTTTTGTAGTTATTGATTACTTTTTTTTAATATTCTAACACAAGGATATGGTCTGTGATATGACTTAAACTTATCAGGCATTTTTTTGAAACTTAGAATGCCTAAGGCATTAAGTCCGCCTTTGTACTTTTATATTGCATGAAGTTTTAATAAATAAATATGAAAATACGTGTGATAATTTTTTGAACGACGCTGAGCCTTCCGGTACGTGGTCGCTATTCTAGGACCTTTCATCCCCATCGACCATCTGATCTGCGAGCAATGTGCCCTGCCTAATGACACTTAAGTTTGGCGATTCTTTGGGCTATGCCTGTAAACTTGGTTCTTCTGCGGATATCTTTATTTCTGTAGTCTTAATTCCTCAAGTTGTTTTTTTTCTAAACTGAATCACCGCTCACTATCAATTCAGGTGGGATCGCCGTCAAGCACTGGTTTTTATCATTAAAAAAAATAAAGTAAGGCCAAGTTCTTAAAAAAAAAAAAATGAATGGGAAATTAATTAAGTCGACACCAGGTAAAATTATAATTCAGCAAATTTATAAAATTTTGACTGGCCTGTTGGTCTAGTGGTTAGTGACCCTGATTGCTATGCCGGAGGTCGTGGGTTCGATTCCCACCCGGGACAAGTGTTTGTGTGATGAGCATAATCATTTGTTCTGCGTCTGGGTCTAATTTATCTATAATATGTATGTATTTAGTATGTTTATCAGTGGTCTAGTACCCATAACACAAGCTCTCCTTAGGTTGGGGCTAGACGGCGTTGTGTAATAGTTGTGGTATACTTTTCATTTACTGAAGCTCAGATCGTAAGGGTTAAGCTACGAGTACTAAAAATGACATTCATAGTAAAAAGGTCGCAAAACAATTTGTTATATTCTTGTAATTTCTCCTATTTGAATCTATCTATACTAATATTATAAAGAGGTAAAATTTGTAAGTTTGTATGTTTGTAAGTTTGTATGTAGGGGGTAATCTCTGGAAGTACTGGTCCGATTGCTAAAATTTTTTCACCGATAGAAAGCTGCTTTATTCCTGAGTGACATAGGCTATATTTTATGTACGCGGGCGAAGCCGCTGGAAAAAGCTAGTCAATAATAAATTTGCAAGAATAGCTGTGCCATTAGTGCTTAGTAAAAGGTGAGTAGATATTTATGAGTGCGCACATTATACTACGGATTTTCCCGCGTAACTATCACACTCTACGATCTAAATAATAGGTTTACGACTAGAAATGCGTGTATTTTTAAACGATATAATGTTTGTTACTGTTATTATAAATGATAAACGATAATTAGGTGCACATTTCTTTTTCAAATTAATTGAATACTTACAAGCGTCAAAAGTATAAAAAAATTGGATTTAATCATTCGTTCAATCTCTACTTCACAGAAATATAAATTGAATTTCTTTGAACTAATAAAACGGTATTCACTGCTGGCGTTAGCTTTGGTACCAAGGCTGATGGGAAATTGAAGGTCCTTATAAGAGTTCTAGAAGAGAAATTCAAAAGAAAATTCTGGAAAAAAATTGTTTTATATAACGAGTTCTCATAACGAGAAATCATAAAACATCTGTAGAGTTTCAGTCTGACGCTGGTTTTCAATTACTGCTACGTCTGTGTTTGGACTGCGAGGAGGAATTAAATAAACAAACACTTCCAGTCGACAGCTATGCGGAGGAACTTTTTGACGCTATATTTCATTTAGGTAAGAGTTATTGAGTTTCAATTGGTTTTAATTGTTATTTCTATGTTTACATAATATCCATATCAATATCTCTTTATAATAAATTAGTATAATTCTTCTATAGATCAACAGAAAATTACTTAGCTAGGTGGAGTCTGGGCTCGCGGCGGTAAGAGTCTTCGAGTTATGTAGAACCGAGGGACTATCATAGAATCTTTTTAAATACATTAAAATAAAAACAATAAAACTAAAACAATCTCGTTTGGCTCCTTTTTCGAACGTCCTATGTCGGATATTTCTTTTTAGCTTTTGATAGAATCACGCTACGATCGACAAATAATAACAAAATCAGAAAAAAAGTTAGCAAAAACGGGTTTACTTATAATCATAATCATTTATGATTTAAATAGTTAAAAATATCTTTATAATATCTAATAATATTCATTTATGTTTGCTAGAAAAGTCAAACTAAAAAGATTTTTTTATTTTAGTTTTTCTATCAAACATTTGTTTTAAATAGTGTTGCGGTAAAACCTCTTTCCTACTCTCACCAGATACTGAAAATGAAATTCAAATATATGTCAATTAGATAGCACAAATCTGCGTTAATTAATCGCCTCTTTTCTATAATAATTGGGACCTCCAATGAATGCCAATGCCAATGTCATATGTAGTCGTATAACTGCAGAACTATTATGTACTAGTACATTATTTATGATTTTATTGCCTTAACCATTGGGGGTTAAGGCACCTCATGTGAGATGTTTTGAGCCGTTTGGGGTTGAAACGCTTGAGTCGTGGGGTCCGAGTGCGCGTCTCCTTTTTATGGAAATTTCTCGCCGACTGATTGACACCTTGCGTGACCAGAGGGCTGGCTCGTTCTTCGCTCAAAAAATTAGAATTGCCATCCAACGTGGTAATGCTGCCAGTCTTCTGGGCACATTCCCGGATGACAGCGATGTGGAGGAGTAGGTACTTCGACGCCTGAGTGTACTTTGTGTTTTTGTATTTTATTTATGTACGTTATGTATTTATTTAGGTTTTAGTATAAGTAAGTAAGTAGTTTAAGTTTTTTTATGTACATATGTAAATTTTAAACACAGAATAAATATATGTGAGAAACCGGAAAGTACCAGTGTGAATTATTCAAGTCATAAAGGACTTTTCTAAGTTTATTTAGAACATTACTGACACCCCTTGCTTCGGTAAATACGTAAAACTATTGCTCCCGGTTGTAATTCGTAGATCTTTGACAGTGGTTATTTATTAAGACGCCAAAACTTCATCAGTATTATGTTGCCCAGTAACTGGGTTGTGGAGGTCTGATAGGCAATTACCCCATGTAAACACTGGTATCCGGCCGCATCCAGTTAGACTGGAAGTCCAAGTTAGCTCGGAAAAGCCTAGAGAGATGATGAATGATTTATTTTTGACAAATTATTCAAAAATCATGTTGATGACCTCTCATATGAGCTAGAACGAGTCTCATATGTGTGAGTCTCATATGAACTAGAGAGAGAAACATTTAACTTAATATTCAAGATTTTTTGGGGCATCAATTTTGTAAGGTTGTTGTGATAATCATGTCATTGTGGTTTATCGAACGGTATCGAGGATGCAAGTACTATCTTTAGCATATATCTATCTATAGCAGCCTCTTTATATCCAATTTTGTACGAAGGCCTCTTCCAATCTTCTCCACTCCTGACGGTCTTGGGCAATCGACATCCAATCCCGTCTAGCGTGTCATTATCAAGCATTTAATTTTGAAAAATGCATTTTTTTAGTGTCCTGTCTTTGTTTCGTATAAACCAAATATTTGCGGATCATCAAAACGTTAATTTATTATTTAAAAAAATCATCTTATCATCGGTCACCTTCTTCGTAGCACTAAGAGAGTTTGATTAAAATTCGTTTCACTGACGTCATTAAAAAACATTCAAATAAAAAAGAAAGTAGTAGTAAAAGAAATAGTAGTAAAAAAAATGAATTTCTCTGAGCAAAAAACACACGGAACGGAAAAACTGCAGTGAAAATTAAACAATATCTAACTATAATTCGTTTAAGCTGTTTATCAAGGCGTTAATGAGTAATGACGCTATAGTAACAAGTCTACAGGAAAAGGAAATCAGGTGAGTGTAACTCACTCGCGTAGTTAACATCACGATGTGTCCATCAAGATAACCACACGGTAGTTTACTACACTCGTTATGTTTTTAGTACTTTATTTATTTATTATATACTTTATTGTACACCTTTTTTTTTCGGTGGGAAAGATCATCTTATGACAACCCCCGCTCTTGAGTGGAGCGGGAGATAGTGTCAGACTCTTACTGACTAAAAACCCCACCCCGTTCCTTCTAGCCTTCATACCGGGGATCGAGTTCCTTTCGGATAACCCTGGCCCCAGTAGGCTTCGACCCCTCTTGGGCCAACCACTCCTTGAGGCGCGCGGGAACAGTGCGCGCCGTCGACGTCTTGGGCTCGGTCCGGACAGTTACCGGACTGTCGGACAGCAAGCTACCCTTGGCTTGCCGTCCGCGAGCCCGCGCCTGCGGTGGCCGGAAATCGGAATTGGAATCCCGGCGAAATTTGGATGCGGTCGGCCTCCTCTTTTGCTAGTATTTTATTGTACACCTCATAATGTGAACAGGATATACATATACAAAACCAACGTGTACAAAGGTGTTTTGACTGGTCTGTTGGTCTAGTGGTAAGTGGCCCTGATTGCTATGCCGGAGGTCGTAGGTTCGATTCTCACCCAGGACATATGTTTATGTGATGAGCATGATCATTTGTTCTGTGTCTGAGTGTAATTTATCTATGATATGTATGTATTTAGAAATATATAAGTATGTTTATCAGTTGTCTAGTACCCATAACACAAGCTCTGCTTAGCTTGGAACTAGACGGCGTTGTGTGATAATTGTGGAATGTTATTATATTATATTATAATATTAAATGGCTATTTTATCAACCTTAAGTTGGACCGAACGAAAGGATTTTTGGGACTTTTTGGAATCTTTATGCAACACAAAAGTACAAAGGGGGACTTAATGCCTAAGGCATTTTCTTCCAGTCAACTCAGGATAGTGAAGAGACAATATGGTAGGTGCATAAAAAATATATGTCATACTAGATAATAAAATATCAATGGTGAAAAAGTACCTACATGTATAGTTAAAATAAACATACATAGGTATATATTTAATATCTATATATATAAAAATCAATGCCACTTTTCGTTGTTAATTTATAACTCAAGAACGGGCTCACCTATCAAAACCAAATTTTTAGGTATTGTTCGGAGTATTTAGTAGATGGTTTATGTGAAGTTTGGTAGGGTAGAGATCCTACTCTAGAGTAGGTAGAGTAGGGTAGAGTAGGGTAGAGTAGGGTAGAGTAGGGTAGAGTAGGGTAGAGTAGGGTAGAGTAGGGTAGAGTAGGGTAGAGTAGGGTAGAGTATGGTAGAGTAGGATAGAGTATGGTAGAGTAGGGTAGAGTAGGGTAGGGTAGAGTAGGGTAGAATAGAGTAGAGTAGGTATAGTATAGTAGAGTAGGGAAGAGCGGGGGCGAAGCCGTGCGGGCAAAAGCTAGTAACATATATAATAATGTACCCGTGGCCACGGGAATCCGACGGATGCAAGACGCATAGGACCGGTTATTATGGCGACACTAGGGGGAGGTCTATGTCCAACAGTAGACGTCTTTCGGCAGAAATGATGATGATAGCTATATCTTTATATATGTCGAAGCCAGCTCTTAGAAACTGATCACTTCATGATATATCTAAACAAAACTGGTCAGATCGATTTAAACGTTACAGTTTGGTGAGATGTCAATCTTCGTTTGGCCCATGCTGAGGGGGTCGATCCCCTGCTACTGACAAGTGACAGGAGCTACACTACCATAAAATTGCTAAAGGATGGTGCTGATGACAGCTGTCAGATTCATACAACGTAGCTACCTATACTTTTCTCTCAGTTTACCCTTACAGATTCATGCAATAAATAAATTTTAAATTGAATACTTTCGTCCTGCTGTCATCCTCCAAGCTATGTCAAAAATTTCAAAAGTATTTTTTTTTTTAAATTGATATAAACTAGTGCTTGACTGCGGTCCCACCTGATGATATAACATGGATCGTGATTCTTTTGCTTTTATTTAAAATACTCCTCTTAAATAAAAGTAATTAATGTCACGTAAATAGAAATCCTCACAAATTATAAAACAAAGTCCTCTACCACACCACGTTCGTCTGTCTGAATTAACGCGACACACTCAAAAACTATTGAACAAATTATTTTGCGGTTTTCACCTAGATACAGAGTGATTTTTTCTTGCGGTTTTCACCTATAGACAGAGTGATTTATGAGGAAGGTTTAGGTGTTTAATTACTACTTATATATATTACGGTAGAGAACTGTTAAACAAATTAAGATAGCTAATATATTTCATTGAAAATTGGAGTAACCTTCTTAACTGGAACTCATGCAGGTTCCGAAACTTTGACACTGAATTACCTCTGTTAGTGTGATAAAACAAACCTCTGTATCTGAGATTCGTTTTTATCGTCATAGTAACTAGCCTCAATAATTGAGACAGTAACTGTATTATACCTCTTTTACTGAGACTTAATAAAGTTGAAATATCAAAGAATACTTTTTCTCAATTGTTTTCTTTGAATTTTATAGGCGTCGACTTCAGTAACTGAAATAACATACATTTTTCACCTCTCTAACTTGTACTATTTGTTTACGACTCATGTATAATGTGTACATAAATACGTTATATTATTTAATCATCGCACCTCTGTAACTGAAATAACCTCACTTCTATTAATGAAACCCTATACAAATGAGACAGATTTTTATGTATACCTGGAAATCTGTGACACTGGGTACCTAAGTGGAATACCTCTTTAAGTGAAACAGGTCCCTTGAAGTCCCAGTTATCCAGGTTTTACTGTGGTTATAAGACAAATACTGAGTAAATTTTGTACATAAAAAGATATTTATGTGAGAGTAGAGAGTACGCACCAATCACCACCACAATCATCTTCATGATGAAACTGGCGGCCCTTTCAGAAATCGGTTTATTGTAAGCAGGCCGGATGAGATCTTCGAAGATCACGCCACACATCGAATTTAGCCCGGTGGACATAGAACTAAAATAAAAAGATAATTATTAAAAAAAAGACAAATAGCATAGCATAGCATAGCCAGCCTCATAATGTTTCCACAGCTGGGACTCAGGCCTCCTCTCTAGGAGAGGGAATGGGACGTAATCCACCACGCGGGCCCAGCGCGAGTTGGTGGATGTCACATGTCTTTGAATTTTTGGTTCTAGGACATGCCAGTTTCCTCACGATGTTTTCCTTCACTGTTTTAAGAGCAGTGGTTATGAAATAAATTACACAAAGTAATGCGCAAGGCTGGGTTTTAAGCCGTGACCTACAAACTCGTAAGTTGGGGCTGTTAACACTGCTCCAAAAAAAAAGGCAAATAAAAAATCTAATTTGGGCAAGGGTAGGAAAGGTTACAAGTATCTTTGTACTTTGTAGTCTGTTAAATGGTACGACCACTTTTTTGTCATGACTATTTTGATTGATGTGATGATATTTGTTTTTGTTCATAGGACTCTCCTAAGGATACCAGCTATAACCGGTCTGTATTGAGCAGATCTCTACGACCTTTTGTTTTACCCCTACCCATACGCCTACTACTTTTCAGGATGTTCTTATCTTAAACCATTTAATCATAATAATACAATAGGTAACTTGAAAAGATGATAGGATCGATGGATTATGTGAGAAGTGATATGAAAGAAAAAGGAGTTAGTGATAGCGTGACGGGTGACCGCATAGAATGGAAGAAAAAAAAGCTTGTAAAAAGTCTTGCGCTGTTTCCAAATAAAACGGGATAAGGGCAGGAAAATGGTGATGAGGTAACTTGATAAATGCACATCCTGAAAGTAGTATTTTCAGAATTTGCTACTGAACCAATTTCAGCTATTTTGTGATAAATTTTCTTTGCGTATCACTAGGATGTTTGATTGAGCGTACGCAGGTAGGTACCATACCAATGCCAAAGCGCTATGTAGGGCATCGATGCCCATATTATTAATTTGTCAATTTCATAACAAAACACTTGCTCCCTGCAATAGGAAGCGTGCTCCATCGTCGGCCACATCATCGGTTTCCATCAGGTCATAATATGTTAATAAAAAAGTTTATTAATGAATTATGATTATAACTTAGTTTTCTAATAAGGGGGTGCAATATTAAAGTTACTCGTACATGTTGTATCCTTACTAATATTATAAGCGAAAGTGAGTTTGTTTGTTTGTTACGTCTTTACGCCTAAATGGCAAAACCAATTTTGATGAATTTTGATTCAGAGATAGTTGAGACCCTGGAGACGGACATAGGCTAATTTTTTTTTTAAAGTGTGTAAAGGGGTAGAAAGTGGGAAGAAAAGGGGAGAGGAATTAAAGTATATTAATAAACGCGGGCGAAGCCGCGGGTAAAAGCTAGTTAATATTAATTCTGATAATACGGCGTATCTCACCGGGCTATACCTCAATGCTGCACTGAAGACTCCGCTCATGAAGATGCCGGGCAACGCAGGGATGGAGCCTGTGATGGTCATCACGAAGTATGGAAGTAGCTGATCACTCTTCCTGATAGCTCCCGTAGTCAGGGGGTCGCAATCCGCGAATGTCGCGTAGATGACCAGCCCAGTGTAGCAACATAGCGATACTATGGTGAATATACCCGCCGCCATGATGCATATTGTGCTAAAAGCAAAGAAACGAAAGAATGTATTAAAAATGTATGTACATAACCAGAGATTTATTCTAAATTTTGTTCATTAGCAGAACCAGTCTCCAGAGGAAAACTACCCTCTACGCCATCATAAGTTCTAATAATTACGAAACAGAAATCATCTGTTTATATTATATTTTTTCATACTTAACTAGTATTGATTAGAGTTGAAGACTTACATCCGAGCTCGTCTTAATGAAGACAAGGCTAGACATCTTTGCACCATGGCCTGATTGACTGAGCACGAAGCCAGCCAGCTGAAGTAGTTACCGAAGACTGTCGACCAGAAGGTGTGCCGTATTGTAGGGTCCAGATCCATGCTGCAAGCATATCAACAATAAACAAACTAATTCATTACATTTCGAAATAACTTTCGCTCAAGAAACTTAAGCAACCTACTCACTTGAAAAAGTCGAGACGATCTCCTTTTTTGTTTATATCAATCACATTTGCGATCCCGCCCAAACGCCACGTACCATATGCAAGCACGAATATTACGCCAAAGTACATAAGTACTGTTTGTAGTGTGTCTGTCCATACCACAGCCTTCAGCCCTCCCTGAGAAACAGAAGAACGAGGTACTCAGTTACTATTTTCTATCATCTGTCCGGATAATGTAACAATGTCTGATAAAGTTGACCTCGTTAGACCGTTCTAGACTATAGTCATTATTTGTTACTGGCGGGGGATAGAATAGGGTCAAGATTGAGAGGAATAACAAATGGACGTACTTACAAGAGTAGTATAGAATATACACACGAGGCACACGATGGGCGTGATTAAATGTAAGTTTATACCAGTCACTGTAAAGAAAGGATATATGTGAATAGTCATAATTGCGCGGAAGCAAACATGTACCTTACAACTGAAAGAAATACAATACCTTGACTGAATGCCAGAGCTGGCACGTAAATAACTATAGGTATGTACAGCATCATTTTAATTATAAATATTATTGATCCCAAAAGTCGCACTTTTTGATTAAATCTCAATCGTAAATACTGAAAAAAAGAAAACCACAAAAACTTAATATAACGCCGCATAAAATCGCATGATGACAATGTTATACTTTCGTGTAAACAAATGAGTTTATCTAATTTGATATTTTTATTTGGTATAATGACTCACGTAAAGTGCAAATATCTATGTTTTACAGTAAACTTAATACCTCGTAAGTTGAAGTGATCTGCAAATTATAAAATACAGGCAGGTAAACAATGGCTATCGTGAGTGACACTGCCCATTCCGAGAGCACTATCGTCCACAGTTGTGTTCCGTACGTGTACATCTCAGCTGGCAAGCCCAGCAGCGAGATACCCGAAATATAACTAGAAACAATAATAATATTGGTTTAGGAAACATCACATTCGCAAGATAACCTACACTCTACTGACTTTGTGAGAATCATTGGCAAGGCAAGTAACAAACATAGGTACCTGGCAATCAGCGACATGGATATGGGGAACATTCCCATGGTCTTCCCGCCCATGAGATATTCAGAAGTAGTATTCTGTTTTTTGCTCGCGAAGAACGCGAAGTACACCCCTATGAGGGCGGAGCAGAGGAGCATCCCTCCAAAGACGAGGTAGTCGAGCCAGTCGAAGTATATGAGCGTCATGATTTGGTTTGTGTGTCGAGCACTGAGTGAGAACGCGCGTCTGTCCACTATGACACTTAAACTTCATCTCAGTATATAATAGGCATTTACCGAGCGGAACTTGCAGCTGGAACGGTTCTATATTTATCCTTGGAAGGATCTCGGATTGACCCATTGGAGGGATGAGGTTGGTTAATTGGCCAGTTACCGGTGTAGTCGCATCTTGTGTTGTCCACGTTTGGTTGGCCCACACAATATGTTAATGGCAGGCCACGTCACTCGCCTATAGAATTGAATGCACTGGACTCAATCTTCTGATTAGTTCTGATTCATAGCATTCTATATTTAGGGTCGTTAGCCCAGGTAAAAGAACAATACATTAATAATGTCGAGGTCTTTGTCATTTAAATTAACAACGTAACCATCCTGCTAGATTTATAAACCTATTAGGTTTTAGTCATATGTGATATTCAATTCATTCTGATATTAACCATAAATTTGTCCTATTGCAGATCCTGTAAACTTCAGATTCATCAGAATTAGTAGATACCAGAACCGTTACTCTTTTTCTCCTCGTCTATATAGAGCATTTTATAGGCTAAGGAGATGTGCTAATGTGAATTGCATATTGACAGACTCTCACCTACTAATGGCGGATGGCCCTAATTTGAGCGTGTAACTAACTAGTTAACGGCACACCTGTCTGGTTTAGTGCTGATCAGGACTGTATATATAATACTAGCTTTTGCCTACGGCTTCACCCGCGTACATAAAATATAGCCTATTTCACTCAAAAATAAAACAGCTTTCTACCGGTAAAAAAAATTAGCATTCGGCCCAGTACTTTCAGAGATTACCTCACAGTTTACAAACAAACAAAAAAAAACAAATAACTATATTCCAAATCTTTATTATACGATAAGTTAAGTTAGATAACTATAAGTACCGGAGGGACTGGCTCGCAATGGTCGAAGACAGACGTGTGTGGAAAAGGGAGAGGGAGGCCTTTGCCCAGCAGTGGGATATAAATGCGCTAACTAACTAACAAACTACCTAACTTTATTATACGAGATCAACACTGACAGTTTTTAGAACTATCCACTTTTAAAGAAAATAAAAAAATAAGTTTAAATTGGCCTCATAGAGTGAGGCCGCCTCTCGATCTCGGAGGTCGAGAAGGAGTATCCCAGCCAACACCAGTGCCGAGTGTAAGGAGACCGTGCGATAGGCTCGGCACAGCTTCTGCACGAAGCTCCTCTGGACGGCGTCCAACTTCTTTTGTACTTCAATTTTGGTTGCGACTGGCGACCACGCACTCGCGGCGTACAGGACGATGGGTTCGACTGCAGCTGTATAAATACAAGGATGACCTCAGGATGCAGACCCCAGCTGGCCCTTGCGGCCCTCGACACCTGCTTATATATACCGATAGCTCGGGAGCAAAAGTTTGCGACGTGGATGTTAAAGGTTAACTTGTGGTCGATGGTGAGACCGAGCAGTTTTATCTCCTCAGACATGCCAATGTCCACCCCGCCCATTCTGAGACATGCTTAAGTTTGCGCGTTGCCAGCTTTGCTTTGGTCTTGTGTGGCGCAAACTTTAGCTTGTTAGCGACACCCCAAGCGCGCACGTACTCAAGAGCGACATTGGCATCCCTTTGAACCTCAAATGCTGTCCCACCATCGAACACAAGGAAGACATCGTCCGCATACGCCTGACATTTGGGGCCACTGATTGACCCCTGGACTCATCCCTTCTCGGTCCTGGATTTATGCTCCGCTCCCGCGTACCAGAGACCCTTCTCAAGTTCTCAGAACACTTTTCCTCAGCCAGACGCACTCGTATGACCGGCCACTAAGCGCTGTCGAAGGCTCCTATGTCCAAGGACACAATCGAGACGAGACAAGCCTCTTTAGATCGAGTTTGCCACGAATGTGCCCCATGAGTGTATAGGCACGAATGTGCCCCATGAGTGTATAGAGTAGGGTAGAGTAGGGTAGAGTAGGGTAGAGTAGGGTAGAGTAGGGTAGAGTAGGGTAGAGTAGGGTAGAGTAGGGTAGAGTAGGGTAGAGTAGGGTAGAGTAGGGTAGAGTAGGGTAGAGTAGGGTAGAGTAGGGTAGAGTAGGGTAGAGTAGGGTAGAGTAGGGTAGAGTAGGGTAGAGTAGGGTAGAGTAGGGTAGAGTAGGGTAGAGTAGGGTAGAGTAGGGTAGAGTAGGGTAGAGTAGGGTAGAGTAGGGTAGAGTAGGGTAGAGTAGGGTAGAGTAGGGCAGAGTAGGGCAGAGTAGGGTAGAGTAGGGTAGAGTAGGGTAGAGTAGGGTAGAGTAGGGTAGAGTAGGGTAGAGTAGGGTAGAGTAGGGTAGAGTAGGGTAGAGTAGGGTAGAGTAGGGTAGAGTAGGGTAGAGTAGGGTAGAGTAGGGTAGAGTAGGGTAGAGTAGGGTAGAGTAGGGTAGAGTAGGGTAGAGTAGGGTAGAGTAGGGTAGAGTAGGGTAGAGTAGGGTAGAGTAGGGTAGAGTAGGGTAGAGTAGGGTAGAGTAGGGTAGAGTAGGGTAGAGTAGGGTAGAGTAGGGTAGAGTAGGGTAGAGTAGGGTAGAGTAGGGTAGAGTAGGGTAGAGTAGGGTAGAGTAGGGTAGAGTAGGGTAGAGTAGGGTAGAGTAGGGTAGAGTAGGGTAGAGTAGGGTAGAGTAGGGTAGAGTAGGGTAGAGTAGGGTAGAGTAGGGTAGAGTAGGGTAGAGTAGGGTAGAGTAGGGTAGAGTAGGGTAGAGTAGGGTAGAGTAGGGTAGAGTAGGGTAGAGTAGGGTAGAGTAGGGTAGAGTAGGGTAGAGTAGGGTAGAGTAGGGTAGAGTAGGGTAGAGTAGGGTAGAGTAGGGTAGAGTAGGGTAGAGTAGGGTAGAGTAGGGTAGAGTAGGGTAGAGTAGGGTAGAGTAGGGTAAAGTAGGGTAGAGTAGGGTAGATTGTTAGTGTTTTAAAAATAACCCTGTGACATGTATTATAAGAACTGTAACATTTAATGATTAACAAACCAGTTGTGTTGTGTTGTTGTCAACAAGATGCAGGACTGAGTATCTCTAGAAAGCGAGGCTTGCCCTCGCGGTTTTTCAGGGGAAAGAAAATTGGCAAACAATGAAAGAATTAAATTACATTTATAAACATTTATTGTAATAAGAGTGAGATACATACATATACCCCTGGCTTAAACATTAAACCATAAGTGTATTAAAAAAGTAAATGTGCTACTAAAAGTAACAGTAACGGCATAAGCGTCCAATAAATTAATTACCAATGAATAAGTTAAAGGTGAATATTGATCGAACTGACTGCAATGGTTTTACAATAATAATTATGGTTTTAGATGTTTACGACATGAATATATCACTTACAATTAACATTCAGAGTCGGTTAGTAACATTCGAGTATTGATGTTAAAATACACATTTATTTTTACCTACTTAGTATCCTAAAATTTAATATGACATCCATCGTTTATCGACGGGTCCGTGCAGTACATTTTTTTATCGACTTTTCAGTAAGGTGTTATGAACTGTTTCGTTCTTGCACGGCCGCAGTGATGTGATGGTATAGTACATTTTGATACAAGTGCAACAGTGTGTCATTGTGACCGAGGTGGAATTCGCACGAGACGTAGGCAAGTGTGTTTTAGAGCTGCAGGGTCAAGGCTGCAGTGGCAAATTTGCACGTGTATCAAACGACGTTTTTCAATACACTTACGAAGAAATACTTTCTCTTAAAATGATGACGCTTTTAAGTTTATTTTACAGTAAAGAAAATTTTCCAAAGCAGGCTATCGGAAGTATTTCTACCATAATCACAATATCCGGCGGCGCCTAAATCTAAAGACTTCTCTTCAAATTTTAGGTTCAACATTTTTTTCACAAATAATACAATTATAAAATGATATTTAGTTGACATTTTCCCGTGCTTTATCTTTGTAAGTTGAAAGAGAAGCAAAGGTATCGAACCGTTAAACATCGTTGAAAATCTGCACCTCTTTGCTTAAAAAAAAAGCCCTTGTGAAAATTAAAAAAAAGCACGAGGGTGATAAACATGGCATGTTGAACCTAATCGTAGAGCGATAAGAGCCAGTTTTCAAGTAAGTGTATTGAAAAATAATGATGTGTTTGTTGATATCAATGAATAAATAGACAATCATTTCCACATAGTTTTAAATCTAGAATATAGTATTAAGACAGTTATGACATCAATATTAAAACTGTGCCATGTAGTAAATTTTTATCGACTGAGCTGGGCCTCAAGTCTGCTATTACAATAGTGTCAGAATGGTTTGGCTTCATAATTGTTGATTTTGACATGTTTTGGTAATCTACTAATATAATGGCGTCATAATGACTTTCCAATGGTCAACCACTGACACTTCATTGAAAGAAGTGCCTTAAAATGGGAATCTCGTACATAATGACAAATGAATATCTGACAGAATGCGGTAATTTGCAAAACTTTTGACAGTTGTTTTGATCAGTGACCTACCATTAGAACGTTATTATGCAGTTATTGATTTTAATAAGCTCGATATTGTCATTCTACCGATCAATGATCGATCATTATGATTTAGCAGATTACGAACTTTTAGCAAAATGACAATGGGATCGTGTTGGAATGACGAATTTATAAAAATAGCAGACTCGGGCCCCTGTTGTTCTGCACAATATTGTGTTGTGTGTTTCTTGCACGACGCAGTGATAGTAATTCTGATATCTTATTACAATGTTCAGCCGTTCTGCAAGTTTTTATGTAACGTCTAGGACTTGCGCGAATACAGTGTTCGATAAATAGTATACGACATTATTTACGAATAAATAGACAATAATTTCTACTACACGTTCTTAATATAGAAAACATTTAGATAGTTAAGACATCAATAAATAGTATACCTTGTTTAGGTATCTAGACTGCACCGTGCAGTGCCTGGATCAACACGTGAGATTACATTTGTGCTAACATTTACTTACACGGACACAGAGTAATAACATAGACACATAATTAATTTCTATTGATTATATTTCATACTATAGCAAATACATGTGTTTAAACAGATTTATCTGAGTTAAGATAATTAATCCTCTAACATAGACACTTATTTTATATCTATGGCTTATGCCGTTGACTACTTCTACTCGTATATCGTCTTTTCGACTTCGACTTGACAAGAAATTCCCATGATGAGTAATTATCAATGTTTTCATAATTACGGGTAGACCATAACCGTCAACATTGATATTTAACTTGTATGTCATATAAGTAGGTAGTGCACTTTTTTGATTCTATGCGTACAAACCACCTACGTTATGTATTATTATGTTCATGTTTCTGCTTGCTCTCTTATGTTCTTTAACGTGTAATCGTCACTTCATGTAGATATACATTTTTAAATTCTAATGTATATTCATCAGTTTGCTCCCTACTAAGGACCTAGTGATTTGCCTCCTGTGTGATGGCGCATGATCTTTACTCGTACTGTCTTAAATGTAATTTAATTTACCATAATTATCTAATATTTGTGATTCGGAAAATCTTAACCCTTTACATTCAATTAGGCAAAACGAATCGTCAAGTGGGGAGAATAATATAAACGTATTGATCTATTGATTAAATTTCGAAACAAATATGTAATGTATAAACTTTCGGAATAAATAGATTAAAAAACAAACAAAACAAATGAATGAAGCTAAAATTTTCCGAACGACTACTCTTACTGCAAATTTCTTAATCTTAAATAGGTATAAATAATGAGTATTTTGCCCCGTTCTTGAGTAGTTACTTTTTTTCCCGAAGATATTTCCAACTAAGTCTTTTTTCCGTTCGAGAGATGTTGCCTTCTCTGCTGCATCGCGACACAATATTCGGCTATTGAGGTATATGAGTTGCCTGTCAGGTACTAGACTCTGAAGGTTTGCAGGCTTACGAAGCTATAGAGCATATCATCTGTATTTAACCTAATCATAATTCAATGTAACCCTAAACTATCCTGAATGATTCAATTCAATCATTAACCGCTACATATATTACAACTTATTAAATAGGTTCTAATAAAAATATACCTTTCGAGGACATCTGTTATTAAATCTAATACATCATTTTTTCGTATGTACATTTTCGGAGGTATCTCTGGTGTATCTCATGAAATTTTTACACTGTTAAAATAAATATAAAACCAAAAATATTTCAAAAAGGATGCATGGGGAACTAAACTCATCAATTTGATGGTATCTACCTACATAAAGCACACCAAAAGGACAACTTATTGGTACCATGAAAGATACACAAGAAGCGATTTTATGTCAATATTATAATTTTTTGGATGTTTTGATTTTTTTGTTCGTTTTTGATTTTTTTCCTTTACCTAGTGTAATTCTTTTTTTTTGTCTAAATCTAAATTTATATATAGATTTATATTAAAAGCCTCTTTTAATATAAATCTCTGTATTTAATATTTCTAGCATTTTCATATTTTTTTATGAAAATATAATCTCTTTTATCTATTGCTAAATACACTTTCTTTGACTTATGTACTATATTATATATCTACTATTATATAATCTTTACTAATTAATATACTTAGCAATTATTATATCTATTGTTTTTTTTTATATTGACATAATTAAAATAATAATTAAGCCCCTATCGACGAATGATAAAGAATATGGTTGGACAAAGCTAGAAGTATTAAAATTTAATTTTTAACATACACAAAACATTGAACATAAGATTGTAACTGATAGTTCAAGCTTCTTCTTCAGGCTAGCACGATATTCATTATGTTATTTGGCCGAAAATTCCCCACCTACTCATATTTATGTAAATTTGCAAAAACCTTTTCAAGGCTGCACATTATTTAAAGTACAGCTAAATCCATAAAAGCCCTCCTGCCCTCATACCAGCCTGACCAACATCGACGATCTGGACGACTTTCCCAAAGCAAATTTTTTTTACTAAAACGATAAAACTTAAGTATATTCGGCTAGATTACTATAAAAAAAATATTATAAGGAGTTTTTATCCACACTTATTAAATGTTATTAATTCCGTTGATAAGAAAAATAATAATAATTGAATCGCTCCTTGCATAGCCATGGTACCATAGTGAAGGGAGGTCGCCCATGTCATCACTTTGCCGCGATTCAGTAGCGATACAATCGTGATGCAGTCGTGATACAGTCGCGATACTGTCACAGGTCTTATATCTTAATACACGATAGTACAATTCTTTCATTGTCGATGGCATATCAATACTAGCGTTTGTGTCGATTCAGTCATGTGTTGCAAATGTGACATACGGCCTGAGGTAGCGTTACGGCACGTTCACGACCTTGCCGCGCACAGCGCGGGGCGGCGAGTGGTAAGATCGAAAGTATCAAAATGTTTGAAGCACGTCACGTGACGCCGCTCATAGCGAAAAGCGGTTACCGATGCCACCCCGCTGGCCGCGCCGCGCGCTGCTGACACCGAAGTCGAGACAAGGCCGTTATAGCACGTTACAGCTTTCACGAAACGTACCCCTGAATCGATGCAAAAAGTAGCGACCTCCCTAATAAGGGCATGTACGCACTGCAGTTTTTATACAGTAGAAAATTCAAGAATAAAATCGAATATTTGTCAGGAAATGTTTAATTTTAGAAACATCCGTTTTATTATTTAGGATCGCAACATTTATTTTCTTAGATCGATTTGTTATTTAATATTTTATTTATTTATTTGAATTTAAAAATTAATTAATTAATTAATTTTATTTTATTTGCAACTGACATTTTATTTTATTGTAAAATAATAATTATTTTGTATTGTATTTATATTTTTATTTATAAATTACTTATGATAATGTGATAATATTCTTTTTTTCTGTTGAGATGTTCTTTAAGTTTGAGAATCAGTAATTGCAAACGCGAGACTATAGCACCAGAGCTCCAGTACCAAGCGTTATCAACACGAACTTGGCTATGGCTCGCGAAAACCGTAAACCGGAACCAACGTTCAAACAATAATTTAACGATAATGGTTCACGACCGAAGCTATAGGTGTAAGATCAGAAGACACATGTTCTTCCAGACCTTTACTTTGAGCCGGAAACACATCTAAACAAAGCTATTTTTTTTTAATTCATACTATTTTTATTATTTTATTTTGCATCATTCTTTTTTATAAACCAACCGATCTAAATGGGATTTAGCTTTTGAGAATGTTTGAAACGAATTCTGAATTTATGTGATTTTAAGCCCGAAAGAAGCGCATCCATAGCTCCAACCAAGCATCTTACCAACACGAACTTGGCAATGATAAATACTTCTATAGAAAATCAAACTCAATTTCTAAAACGTTTTATTTCGTTCTAAAACTTCAGTAGTCCACGTTGACGGAATTTATGGATGACAGATTTAGAAGTCACAAAGTTCCTAAAGACCATTGTTTCGAGTTCACTATCTTCTCAACTGTAGTATCTAAGTTGATCTTATTGCAAATATTTTACAATAAAAGCCCTTCTAATCTTCATGTCCTGGTTATTTTTTTCCTAAATATTGTTTTCGACTTCGAACTAGAAAGAATCGCATCCGAAACTTCGCCTAAGCATTGTCAACACGAACTTGGCTAAGGTTCCCATGTCCGAGGACCAAAACCAATGTTCAATAAAGAATTCAACGACAATGGTTTAAGACTTAAGCTAAGGTTGACACGTTCCATAGTCGCAAAAGCAACCACGAATTCACGAATAATTGCTACGAAACCATTATTTCCGAGTTCGAAGCCTACTTCGCTATGTCCAGTTTTGTGTAGTCAAATACCAATCTGCTATATTTCGCTTGGCGATCATATTATTATAAAAATACTTTATCTTTGCTTTGAATATATTTTGAAATGGATTCCGATTTTGAACCCGAAACAATCATATCCTTAGTTTCTGAATCAAGCATTGCCAATATGAACATGATGATGGTTTCCAGTCAAAGTTAAAGTCTGTTCTTAAACGTTAACAGTTTAAGACTGAAGTTATGGATGACGAATCCAAAAGACACGATAGTCTAAAAAACCATTATTTCAAATCTGGATGATAGTATTAATGTAATTGCATCACTGACTCTCTTACTGACTCTTACTATTAAGTGGGATCGCAGTCAAGTATTGGTGTGAATTATAAAAAAATAGTGATAGGCTTTCTAGTCATAGTTTTATGAAAGAATGAATTTAAAAAGTTTTGAAAATTTGTATCGTAAAGATCAAGACTGATCGATGCCTGATAGTGAATGCTTCCTGCTACGTGGAGTCTTATTATATCGAGTTTCCAAACAATTTGCAATATAAAAAGAAATATGACTTTTAAGTTGATATGGTTAGAGACGGCGCAAGAAAAGAAATTTTGGAAGGACTTGGGGGAGGCCTTTGCCCAGCAGTGGGACAGTAATGGCTAGTTAAAAAAAAAAAAAAGTTGATATTTATTTTAATTTTACATTACTTTCATATTTTATTAGAGGAAAATTATATATCATCTTGGTAGGTACTCAAAGGTCGTGTTTGTTTAATGATAAAAAAAATGATACATTGGCACACATTCAGGATGGTTATTTTCATTTAATTAGCACGGCTAGCCCCATGAATGGTGACATAATATTAAATACAAAGGCGATCCGTCACAACCTTGACATAGTGGAAGCATTCTGATAACCAGGTAAAATGGTGAAGCCCGATTGATAGGTATTTGTATTTTACTTTTTAAATACAGTGTGTACATGACCCTTATTATGAATATCAAAAATTACAATTAACTATATACTAATACCGTAAAACTATCGTCGATTTCATTGCACGATTGCGTGACTGTGTTTCATTAGCTAGCATTTAAAAAAAGGTAAATTTTCTCTCAACGTGAGTAAGTTCTTGACTCTCAATCTCACTTGATGGGAAGTGGCAAATGAGAACTACAATCAGCCAGCAGTTAATCTTGATCTCGCATGACGAGAAGCGCCAAATGTGGTCTACAATCAGCCAGCAGTTGATCTCAATCTCGCATGATAGGAAGCGCCAATGTAGTCTACAATAAGCCAGCAGTTGATCTCGATCTCGCCTGATAGGAAACGGCTAGTGAGGTCTAAAATCAGCCAGCTATTGATCTCGATCTCGCCTGATGAAACGTGACAAATGAGGTCTACAATCAGCCACCTGTTGATCTCGATCTCGCATGATAGGAAGCGCCAATGTAGTCTACAATCAGCCAGCAGTTGATCTCGATCTCGCCTGATAGGAAACGGCTAATGAGGTCTAAAATCAGCCAGCTATTGATCTCGAACTCGCCTGATGAAACGTGGCAAATGAGGTCTACAATCAGCCACCTGTTGATCTCGATTTCGCATGATAGGAAGCGCCAATGTAGTCTACAATCAGCCAGCTATTGATCTCGATCTCACCTGATGAAACGTGACAAATGAGGTCTACAATCAGCCACCTGTTGATCTCGATCTCGCATGATAGGAAGCGCCAATGTAGTCTACAATCAGCCAGCAGTTGATCTCGATCTCGCCTGATAGGAAACGGCTAATGAGGTCTTAAACTCAGCCAGCTATTGATCTCAAACTCGCCTGATGAAACGTGGCAAATGAGGTCTACAATCAGCCACCTGTTGATCTCGATTTCGCATGATAGGAAGCGCCAATGTAGTCTACAATCAGCCAGCAGTTGATCTCGATCTCGCCTGATGAAACGTGGCAAATGAGGTTTACAATCAGCCACCAGTTGATAACAATCTCGCATGATGGGAAGCGCCAAATGAGGTCTACAACCAGTCACCTGTTGATCTCGATCTCGCATAATAGCAAGCGCCAATGTAGTCTACAATCAGCCAGCAGTTGATCTCAATCTCGCCTGATAGGAATCGGCTAATGAGGTCTAAAATCAGCCAGCTATTGATCTCGATCTCGCCTGATGAATCGTGGCAAATGAGGTCTACAATCAGCCAGCAGTTGATCTCGATCTCCCATGATGGGAAGCGCCAAATGAGGTCTACAATCAGCCAATTGTTGATCTCGATCTCGCCTGATGAAACGTGGCAAATGAAGTCTACAATCAGCCAGCAGTTGATAACAATCTCGCATGTTGGGAAGCGCCAAATGAGGTCTACAATCAGCCAGCAGTTGATAACAATCTCGCATGTTGGGAAGCGCCAAATGAGGTCTACAATCAGCCAGCAATTGATCTCGATCTCGCCTGATGGGAAGCGGCTAATGAGGTCTGCAATCAGCCAGCTGTTCATCTCAGTCTCACCTGATGGGAGCAGCATATGAGATCTACAATAAACCTAAATTTGGCTTCGATCTTGCCTGATGAAAAGCGACGGATAGAGTCTACAATCAGCCAGCTCTTGACCCCAATCTCGCGTGATGTAAAGCGATAGATGAGGTGTCATAGACCTAATTAGTGTATTTTATTAGCAGTCACTCTATAACGCAACGAAAACGACGAAAATGTCACGGTGATTAATCCTAAATACCAACTACTTCTATAACGAAAAAATAAGGCGCCTTACGATCAGATAATGGCTTGGTACGTAGAGGTACCAGTGAATCTAGATAGATCGAGTAATGGTGGGCTCAAACTTGTGCAACAGTGTGAACCATGCATGGTGCAACATAATGGAATCAACGTCGTTCGTCTAATTGCGACTCCGGTTCTTACAGTGCTTTCATGGTTTGAACGGTTTTAAATAACTCCTAGGTGTATTCGTAGCTACTGTCCCTACGATGTTTGCTCGCTGTTCTTCTGTTGCGCACTTCTGTACCCAACATTGTCTACTTGGCCAATATTCTCAGTATCAGATATGTCGATTTTTTATATCGTTCTCTTCATCATTGATGATGAGTCATGTTTCGTTATTGATGCCTTATTTCTCCTATCTATGACTTACATTTTAAGCACCTATTTAGTATCAGCTTGTTTGCCCTTTTATGCAGTGAATTGTCACATGCATTATAATATACTATGTAAACGAAATTAAAAACATCACTATTGTGGTTCCTGTGCTTTTTTATATGTACAACTCTTAGCTTATTTTATGGGAAAATAATTTTGTAGCAATTTAGTTGTCACATAGACATGATCTGACCAATTTGAAGAAGATGCCAAATAATTAAAGTTTTTTTTTTAAATACTATAGTTATATACTATATTATGTTTAAGTTATTTTAATTACAGACTACTTACCCTAGGTCGACTTCGGCTCATTGGCTTCGAAGCCTCATCGCATATTAATGCGGGATATGTACATCTTATATTCTATTAGACGAATACTATGCTAAGTAAACATAATGTTTGGATTTATGGACACCCCGTAGTTCTTCCAATCACAAATCCTATCTCATGAGATAAATCAGGGATAGTGTCTAACAGTACCTACCTACTTCCGTGTGCGGAAGTGCCGAATAGAAATAAGTTGGTATTTCGTTTTAGATGTAGGAACCTATCTTGCGAGTTAATTATTACAATACTTATACGCAAAGACGAAGAAGATATACCTAATAGTAATAGAATAGATATAAGCCTTCGGGCATTATATTATTACCTGTTGTTTATCAAGCAGGTACCACCTGATGATAAGTGGATAGCCAATCATGAACATCATCAATTAAGAGGCATAGCAGATGTTTTGCTATCCCAGATATAACGCTGAAATGTCTTTATTGGAATACAGCTATTGCATTTCTGCCTTTACGAGATGGATTGGTGGTTCCATTCTTCTCATATGAATGTTGATGTGGACTGTCACTATGGCTTTTTACATAAATGTAATAAAAGAAGCGGGAAAAATTACTAATAATAGGATTGTAACAATTCTCGTGGATAGGTCAGACACAGTTACATTTGAATTGTCTTGTAACAATTCTCGTGGATAGGTCAGACACAGTTACATTTGAATTGTCTTGTAACAATTTTGTATTAATCTTGTTAATTTGAAATGTAAACGGTGTTTATTGCATTCTACTAATGACAACCCTATTGCAATGATCCTGGCTACCTGGTAACAAGCAAGTATCTAGCAACGCCCAATTTAAGCGGTGTAGGTAGTTTGTTGTTAAAAGGATTACAATGGAGACCGATTATTATGTCGAAATCAGTGCCACGACGACCGCGACAAACTGACTACACTCACGTCAAAGATCATTCACTCGTATTTTCTATGATCTAAGATCCGATAGAAGAAATCTGTTCCATCATCTGTTATTTGATTATGATAAATTTTATAGGTATGTTAGATAATGACACTCCGCTTAGGTTGCCTAGCTAAATCTGATGACAATGATGTCAAACAATGAAATTTGTTGGTACATTTTTGACATCAATTACCCCTCGTGTGTTATTTGGGAAAGTGGAGCATCAGCTGAAAGAATGTGCCCCAGGAACTGAAAAACTATAGGTTTCTTCCTTTTTGTTGCTGCAAATAGGAGGGTTGCCTCGCTTAAAGAGGTGAGTAGTTAAAGGCCATAATTTGCCGCGTCATTTGTTATTTTTCATGTTGTTTAGTGTTTTTTAGTCGTAATGATAGAACTTAGTTTGGAAGGTTTTGGTTAAAGCCGAAAATATCGAAATGTTCGCGATTTCAGACAAATTTTATTGTCTAACATCATTGGTACCAGATTTAGCTAGGCAACCTATTCGGAATGTCTTAATAAACGCATATCTAGCACACAATATTTATCATAATCGAATATCAGATGAGGGAGGAGATATCTTCTACGGATCTCGTACTTTACGTTATATTTAGATGATTATTCGTACCGAGATGGAAAACAAACTCCAACACTTGGTCGACGTACATGGAACGCACCATGCCAGTGAACATTAGGTCTAGTGTCTTACACGAAAGCCATTACTATATGAGTCGATCAGCTTTAATTTTAATGATTTAATCGTTTTGCATATGAAACAGTTTAATATAAATGGTTACGAAGGAGCGTCTGCAGATCATAGAATGCTAAGACTATGTTTAAGCCAGACTACCAATTTTAGAGAAATGCGGATCCGTGGAAGCTATGATTTAAGAAAAACGTTTCGGTATATTATTTAAAAGACTCGACTTCTATCAGTATTCAAAGGAATCAACTAAGTTCATTCCACAACTAGCAGTATCAGATTAGATTTTAGGAGAAAATGCTTCACAAGGAATTTGTGAGCCAACTTCAATAAATTCCACCCGAATCTTAACATTTTCATCTATTTATTGGGAGACCATGATTTCCAAAACTCGTTTTAAACAATTTGAAAACTTTCTACGCTTAAAACCATATGAGACTACAGAATGGAGTACTCGCTACAAGTGCAGAATAGTGTATCCTATCGGCTACGAACTAACGATGATGGTAGCAGTACAGTGCCCGACTTGTCTGTTGACAGACAATGTTGTCGTTGTCCTGCCTACCTATCTAACGCTACTTGCTACTTTTTTCACGAACTTCCCTGTGCATGCATTACATTAGTTGTAATTTTTTTACACTAATACTAAGATATTAAGTACCAATTACATCTACCAGATTATTACAAATGTTTATTATACAAGATCCCGGATGACATCCACCTACTTGCATAATCTCTACCATCACAGACTTTTCTCAATCACTTAAAGTCCTTTTAGTTTAACTTGATGCCTTTGATTTACCTGTAGAGCAGATGTTATCAATAATTTGATATTAAATTACTCAAAATTTTGTTCACTTGTTAATGAGGCCATTCTGAGCATAAATGACTAATCATTAGAATCTAATTAGAACAAGACAGTGTATGGGATGTTACTTCGTGCGGTAGTAGGATATTTGTGAAGAAATAGGTGTTCTTTCGAGGACTTGCGCCGGGGGCTGATGAGACGCACTACTTCACGAACAGACAACATTAACTACCACGAGCCCCTGGAGCTTCCGATGACAGATATTTCTACACAATGCCAAATACGTCTGGAGACGTATCAGGTTTGTATGCACAGATATTAGTATATAACATGTACTCCTATCTTCATAAGCAATCAAAATTACGGATCAGCTGGCGAGTTCAAGTCCATACGCGACTTCCTGCGGTCTCTCCCCATGGACAACTGTCCTGAGGAGGACCGTTGCATGGAAGAAGACCGCGGACGCGCCTGGTCTGACTTGGACTTCTTCACCTTACTGCCCCCGCTAGCTGGTTGCTTACCTTTCAACGATGACACTGATATCACGACATCAGTGGATACTCCGTCTTGCTCTAAACACACAAATTTAATTTCGTTACGTCATCAGTCGCGGAAAATTACTAAAACAACTGGAAGAGAAATGATAGAGGAACTTACCAGTACGTTTGATGACTTCTCCGGCGTTGTTTAAGAAAAATTTCGGTTTGGAATCCTTTTCCTTATCCTTGTCCTTAAGAGATTCCTGAAAAAAAGTACAGTTGTAGTCGAAATCACCTTATAGGTAAACAATACGAGAAAAAACATTGGTGACAATAATATTACCTTTGATCTACTAGATTTGGAAGCAGAGTCAGTGCTTCCGCGCCACCACGGTCACTGAATCTCACAGAAGCCCCGCCCGGGCTCCTTACCGGGGGTGGAGGCCTCGGCCTCCGCGATCTCGCCTTCAGGTTTTGGCGAGCCTGTCCCCGATGTGGTGGCGCCCCTGTTGGATAACATAACCATGTAGTATATTCGGGGGAAAAATGAAACAACAGCCGTAGCTGTACATTACTTTACATACAAAGGGCATGTAAGAGATCGCCCTGTGCGATGAGACCTCCCAATGTAAACTTATTTTTATCCTATATATTTGTTTCTGTGGTATAAAGAAAATAATAAATAAATAAATAATACAAAAAAACTTAATCAGATAAAGCAGAATTTAGTGCTACTAACGTCATGTCGACCCGGACGGTATTGTTGTTCTGTTGATTGCGCATAGCTAGCGTTGACACCATGGGCGGGCGTTGCGGCTTGTTAGCCAGCAGGCGCTCAATCTCGATCATAACCACCGGGGTCAGCTGCGGGACAATCTGCTAACAGGACAATATTTACATGATATGCTCCTCTCATTTGACATAACTCAGCAGATAATTGAACGTTTCAATACCTGTAGTGCATGAATGTTCTCCTTAAATTGTTCAACGGTGGTTGCACCTAGCAGGAGACAATTTATATTCTCATTCTTCAGGCACCAGGCCACTGCTAGTTGGCCCATAGTGCAATCTGTTTACAAAAAAAGGCATGATTGAAAAAAATGGGCTTTAAAATATAAGATAGGATGGATATATAAGGAATAATACACACTCAATGTATTAGCCAGGTTGGACAAATCACGAAGTTTGTCTCCATACGTGCGTGGTTCTTCGCCGGTCACTTGTTCCTTGCTGCCAGATAGACGCAACTGTAACAAACATTTAATTTAATACGATGTTCACCTTGACCAATAGGTACTTCAATAATTTTGAGTGATTCAAAACAAGTAGAAACTGCTACCTCAGGAACGGCGACATCCTCTTCGCACCAGCTGAAGGTGCTATACTTCCTGTTAAATCGTGACTTAGCGAACAAACCAGTGACTTCCTCACGGCCGAGGCCTTTTCCTGTTGTGATGGCAGACCATGCCATCATGCCTGGGAACCATAATGTATGTATTAGTATTCACAATACCAATATTTATTAGATAAATATTCGTATATACATTAAGGTTACCCACCCACTCCAATTTTGTGATACAATTCCGGCATGTAGAGCTCGGGCTTCTCCCTGCAGAACATGTGGTATTCAGTTTGCTCAACGATCGGTGTAATGCAGTTGAACTGCCTACAGTTGCTGTATGCATCCATGATCTACGAAATAAACGGCAAGTGTTACTAAAAATGAACATTTTTCATTGGCATCAAAGAAACCAAATAGTCAGATATTTCGTACCTCTGCTGGGGACCAACGAGCAGTGCCCCAGTACATGACCCATCCTTGATTTATCACGAAGTTCATTGCACGAACGAGTTCTGTCGAAGTAACCAATTTTAAGTAACTAAAGCCTAGCAATACCGTACATCGATTGAAAGTCATTATATTTAATATAAACTGACCTTCCATCGGGCAGACTGGATCAACTTTGTGCAGAAGGACTACGTCAATGTATTCAACTTGAAGCCGAGCTAGAGACGCCTTAACGCTCTCAACAATGTGTTTACGAGAGAGACCTCTTTCATCCGACCTGTTATTAGTATGAGCAAACCTAGTAAATGGAGAGTTTACAATAAATTAGCAATTAGCGAGCGTGAAGCACATCGAGTAAAGCCACGGTGAGTCGTTGTGTTCGCAGCAAGAACCCTAACAGCAAATCAAAGCTTACACCACTCATCTTTATATTGTACAAAAAATACAAGTACTCCTTGGACGCTATACTAAGAATATAACAAGGTATTAGTAAAAACAGGGCAACAACATCAAAATGCTGTGATAGGAAACCAGGAAATCCTCTAACACAGAAGGGTGGTCGGCAGGCTATTACACATATAAATGCAAAGGAATCGATTAGTCATAGGTGATCGGTTTTGTAACACACATCTAGCCTAAAAACATCAATCTATGGACGTCTCACTACATTTAAATACTCCTCATTCCACGTTGAACATCTAGAAAATTAAGTAACAAACATCTATGTTGTAAATCGTGCAGTTAATCAATCTATGTTCTATGGTATTTTACAATCGTGTGCGGGGTGTGATTAAAACTAAAGCTTACTTGGTACTCCAATATATTTTTGTAGTAATAATGATGCTGGTCCTCCTTACGTTACGTTTCTTTAATACTTTGCCCAATTCTGCCTCTCCTTTTGCTATTAAATGATACATTTTATTGTTTAACTCCAAAATTATGACAAAATCGATAACAATCGGAATGATAGTGAAATATCTCGAGTAGTTATAATTTTTTTCTAATCAAATAAAATATAAAAATGTCACAAGGCAGAATAAATAAAAGCTGCGCAGCGCAACAGCTAAGCTTTGGTATATTTTGTTTTTATAAATAAAACTGCTCGAGATATGTGATAAATATATAAATGTAATAAAGAGACTCCACGGAAAATAAGAAGTTAGAAATGATAAAATCGCCTTTTAAACTGAGTTGATGTAATAATTCGAAAGATGAATCTAAGTCGTTAAATTAGTACTTATATGCATAATTTTTCAAACAATATAATTAAAAAAAAATAAACAGCAGCTAACCACAATGTGCTTCAGATAAATCAAAGAGATTGATTCCATTTTCGAGCGCCGTCATTATGACTTCCTCGGCGGATTCTTCGTTCAGCATGGCCCATATCCCGAGGCCGATGTTAGGCACTCTTAGGCCGGACTTCCCTAAGTTCTTGTAGCGAAGTCCTGGGGTCACCACCGATGGCATGGTGGTGTGATTCCCCATATACGTCGACATGTGCCGCGACACATTTACTTCACCAGCTGCATACAAATTGTCATTATGAGTCAACCTACTCTTATTGTCATTGAAAATCTTTAGTTATTATTTTTTATAAGTTTAAGATTCGTCAATAGTTTTGTTTTCTACGGAGAATTTGGCATGAGACGCACTACCCTAAAGATAAGACCGCCTTTAATAAAGCTTCCCAAAAACTAAAAACACTAATCAAGGAAATGAAAAACGAGAACCTACTATCTTATCTCGCAAAACTGTCTCCTACTAGTGACACAAACTACTCCTAGTGGAAGGCTACCAAAAACCTAAAGCGTCCGAAGCAGCAAGCAACACCACTAAAACACACATGGGCAACTGGGCACGGTCCGACCGTGAGAAGGCTGATACCTATGCACGTCACCTTCAAAAGGTTTTCGAACCACTTTCTAGCAACAATCAACATCATGACAGTGAAATAGAGAAATACCTGAGCTCACCTACACAAATGTGTTTACCACTAAATCATATCACACGGAAAGAACTGAGTCAGGAAATCCGAAATCGCCAAGAAGGAAAGTGACCGGGCTACGATCTAATTGATGCCTACCCTATTGCTATGCATGTCTAAGACTGTCTCACTATTTGATTTTGAAACCAGGTAAACCAGCTCAGACTGATAAGCTCTTCGTTCAGACTGATAACGTTGAAAAGTTAATGAAAAAAATGATACTGAATAGAACGCAGGAACACCTAAGGGAAGTAATACCAAGTCACCAGGTGACCCCCAGGCTGGACAGGAGCTGCTTGAGAGCAGTCCCAGTCTGGTTCTGTTTGGGAGCCAGATGTCAGAAGTGCTCCTCAATATTCCACCAGTTGTCGAAGACGAGTTCCAGGATCTTCATCGTCGACCCGAAGCCGATGTGAACTTCTCCTACCGTTAATTGGGAAGTCGGTGGTGGCGTGTTCCGAGGGCCGTGAAAACACATGACCTCGAACTTGTGCAGTGCCAACTCAAGTCCCAATTGCTGGATCCTATCAACGACTAACGAAATCCGGCGTGTCGCTAGATCGACCGTCACCTAGTACGACTCTCCCTGCGCTGGAACCAGCACATGCTGGTTCTAACCATGTAGGACACTTGACAGAGGTAGTCGGGCACCCGGTAGTCCCGGAGTGCCCTCCCAATGGTAAATCTAAATGATCCGAAACTGGGTGGGTTTATTAATAGGCATTCCAGAGTCTGTTCAGTTCCGTCTCTTACCTCCGACCTCCATCATCAGACCAGCTTGATAGCGTCGGGAAGCATGAGTATTTCAAACATTAGATCACATATATGTGTTTATTAGTAATATATATCCATTGTTTAAGATTCCTGTCAAGCCAACAAACGAGCTGATGACCTTGAACACCTGATAGATAACGTTAGCCTCCAAATAAAAGAAACCGCATTAAAATATTGGTCCATTCGCTTGGGACCTACGATGCCACGGACAGACACCTCAAACTTATAACACCCCTCTTTTCCGTCGGTAGTTAGATTTTGTTTTGGGTTTTTGAGCCAAGAAAATTATCAATCTTTTTATTTTGGCAGTAGGTACGGAATAGACTGTCCGTAGGCACAAAATCTTCAAGATATATCTTACAGTCTTCCCAGAGTCATATCTCAACGCGCTGAATATTTTATGTTAAGTTTTTGAGCAGGAAAATGCAAGTCAATAACCGTTCTAGAAATATCGGGAAGATTTTGCATTATGGACGAGATGTAACTTGAATAACAAATGTTCGACGAGCTCTCTTCAGCATTTGGTAAAATCAGTGTGGACGCCTATTTCTTCGACTAACCTAGTTTATAACAACACACCGAGCAGGTAAGTTGGGTTTTATATTTTCATTCTATTTTTGAGTTATCAATGTTTTTATTTGTCTCTAAGTATTGTTTTTTGTTGTAGAAATATCTAGAAAATTATGTTAGTTTTGATAACAGTTTGAGAATTAATCAGTTTTTATACGTTTTGAACTTACCTTGATCCAGCATTTGTTGTGAATTTGCACTGAAGTCGTCCATACAATCCAAGGACGCAATGGGCGCCCGACACCTAAACAAATATAAACATTTTATAATTAGTTTTTGTCACCAACTCCAGTATATTGTCATCGCAATGAAATAGATTCGTGATATTATTTTTTAAGATTTCCGATGTATTCAGAAACTCTTTATAATCTCTTGGCTGCTTCTTCCTCGACCTTCCTAGTGTAACAATATTACACAACTAATTTACTTTTTTATTGAAAGCTTGGCGGTGTTTATAAATAACACCACTGAAGAGCTAAGAAAGTTTTGAATCTGTCTAAACTTTGTAATTCATATTCCGCCAGTACCTACCTATCTGTCTATTATTTATATCTACAATTCGGACGGTCGGTGTCACAGCTTTTGATGCGTGTTATATTTAATTTGGCGCCTTATAACCAGCGCATTGCCGTGGACGTGTTGACTGGCGGTATATTACCATAACTTAGCGTATCATCGCAGATCGGTCAGATTTCGGTATTCATATTTTCGCTCTCGGTAGTTTACTCGTATTAGACGTGACATTTTTTATAGCTTTTATTTTTAATTCGGAACGCTGTTTTTTTTTAAAGACTGTTTTTTTTAAAGATTATTTGTTTTTCGTTTTAGACTAGTGCGAGATTTTTTTATAATATTTTATCTAGTTTTACAAGGTTTCTAACTAGGGGTCACTACTGATGATCCAATATAATTCAATCTACCTACTATAAGCGAAGGTTGATTTATTAAATAAAATCAATAAGTAGCTAATTTTTAAATGAGACTGATGTAAAGCATTAATATGTCCATGTTCTAAAGCTATGATTATGGCAGCAGTTCGTTGCCGTATTGCGTGATTTCTATTATTTTGAATTACCTAATGAGTTAGTTAAATTATATTTACATGAAATTAAAATTGATAATATTCTATTCGTCTTACGCAATTACTGTGACATGCATGAAATACCTAAAGACATGATGACGGTCTTTAAAACATTCATAAACTTTAAAACCTAAAACGATGGATCTAGGATCTATAAAAAATATTGGAACCCAAAAGGACGAAGTGAACCAGTGGAGAAAACACTAGGATTATATTGAAAGCAAGGAGGAAGGTGTAAGGCAAGGTGGTGTAGAGACAATGTGACACAATAATATTGTACATCACCGTACCTGTGAGTCGCGGTCGGCAAACTGTCTCCTCCTTCAGCATGAGGCAAGCCAAGCGATCGTAAAACTATCGCCGCTCATGTCTTAGGCGGCTCACAACTTGCTACTCAGAACACCACGGTTCTTTTGTATTACGTAACGTTGTCAATTTGTATCACCGTCTAAGATCAAAAGCTGTCCGTGATACCTACTCGCATGCGAAGATCGCGGTGCGCGATGCTGCGGAGTGCGCTCTCAGCTTATTTGCCATTGGGAGAAGACATAACAGTGTGATGACTACTGCAGTTCGCGTCGGCTGATCGCTTTAGGCATTATGTAGGTAGTGTGGCCGCAGCCGCAAGTCATGCGAGTGTCGCTCAGCGCAATGTTGACATGCAGGCGCTGGTGGCGGCTGTAGCGGTACGTCTTCTCCCTGCAGGCGTGTCTGAGCATACAGTTACCGATAGATGGTGGGCATGGGGTTGGAGTCGACGCTGACGCTGTCCGGCGGGCCCAGGGGCGTGTGAGGGGTACACCGGCTGATGGTGGACTCGCTGCGAGACATCTGCGAGCCCTCCTTGGCACCGCCGATCTCGGCTCCCTTGCATTGCATCTCGGTTCGCCTCATTCTGCTCCTACGCTTAGCAACGGCATCTTATCTCCCTACAAACATCTTATCTGTAACGAAACGTTCATACGCCTCCGCACTCCGACCCACACAGAAAGAACCCCACAGAGTCAACCCAAGGATAGGACACGCTGGGTTTAGTTAAGTAACACACTCAAGGAAAGTAGACACAGAGACGCATGCAAGCCCTACGCTAACATCTAGTCAGCTAAGGGTACACAAAATCGAGTGATCCACGTCGAAATAACATCTAAGCGTAGAATTATAATCGCGTTTAACGTAAAAATACAGTAGGGACGCAAAACTGTAGATTGTGATCGCGAACCGATCCGTTACCGCCAGGAGTGCCGCACTCACCAGGGTAGCCTGGAGGTCTACGTACTCAACATCAGAGGTTGCGGTGCGACACGTCGTCAAATATACTGCGAACCTAGTAGACTGTATTGCGGTTGCGGGGAGCGCGGCCATGGGCCGGGGGTGCGAGGCCCCGCGCCACTCGCTGCGCCGAGCGCCGTGCGTCGTGCGCCGTGCGCCGCGCGCCTGCGCGCTGTGCCCTCACCGATCTGACCTATTTCTAGATTCAGGCCCGGCCGCCATTATAACTAATTAATTTTTTTTTATGATATGCTTTAAATATGTGGAAATGACTTGTTTGGAAGTAAGCTACACCGTCTAGTTCTACTTGGCTGTACCAATCTATGTATCGTTACAATCAGTGTATTACATAATACATACCCTGTGCAGTCGGCTAGATCGATCTAGGCTTCCCGGCCGGAGGGGGAGGGGGTACTAAGCTTGCTACCTTTTCCACAGGGAGCGCTAGGTGTGACCGGTGGATAGGTACAAAGGATGCTAATATAACTAATATAGGAGTATTTTTCGTGATGTATGTGGTCTCACAGATTTACTTTTGCAGATGATCAGACACATTATTTATCGACAGAGACATCATTGTTAAAAATAGATAGATTGCGCCTCATTGGATTTTGTTTTTCTTGATCGTCCGTTTAAGCAAGGCGGCAGGACACTGTCGACGGCAAAATGTTCTCATCTGATAATAATCTGATAACATATTAAGATCAATGGGCCGGGCGCGCTGGGCCACTTCATTACCAATCCTGTGATTCCATGCAGGTTATTGAACTAAGGCTGCTGCTTCAAGTTCTAGGGTACCTTTAAGACTAGTTAATCCCACTTTCTAAGCAGATACCGAAATATTCTTTTTGAATTTTACAATCTTTATTTCATTCGCTTTACTAGAGCAAAAGCGCACATATTCGTGTGTCTTTAACTTTTCTTCATAGAACATTCGGCATCGGCATTAGCAAGGGTGTTGAGCTACACTTACCCATAACAAGAGGTTGGACGGAATAGGTCATCATCTGCATTTCTACTACTATCAAGTGTTGATTCTCGGAACTCTCGCGGGATGACGTTGCACTCCGCGTTGACCGTAATGGTACAACCTGCTGCCTCACCGCCATCACTGTCAAGTGATTCATCTGTACACAAAACAATAAAAATTACCAATCAAATCATCCAAATCCAAACTTAAATAAATCAAACTTAAGTGGCAATGGGCAGGGCACATTGCTCGCAGAACAGATGGCCGTTGGGGCCGAAAGGTTCTGGAGTGGCGACGGCGTACCGGAAGACGCAGCGTTGGAAGGCCTCCAACAACGTGGAATGATGATCTGATGAAGGTTGCGGGAAACCGATGGATGCGAGACGCACAGGATCGTTCGTTGTGGCGACACCTGGGGAGGCCTGTGTCCAACAGTGGACGCATATCGGCAGAAATGATGATGATGATCAAATAATCCAACATAATCGTACCTAAAATCCTGTCGGAAAAGATCAGCGAGCCAAGCTCCCCTACCCCATTGTTCGCGTGTATTATGAATGAACACGAGTGAATGAAACGCATGACGTAGGCACCTCGTCACGAGGCTAGTGGTGTGAAAAACTCATTAAACTGCTCGGAGGGCTTATCGTCTTACAAATCCCGCGCTAGGGGTATGGACACTTTGACACATTAACCTTAAAGTTCAGTAGTGATGACCTTTGGACTGATTTTTTAATTATCACAGTCGCCATTTTTATTCCTTAGACAAAGTTATCAGACGATTGGATCGACTCTAAAACAAAGAACTAGTAAAATATAATTTTTTTCGGAAATTCCCTGTTTCAATAGCTTAGTATTAGACATCAACGTCTCGTATCGTCGTCAAAGCTGAAAAAATGAAGGGCGGCTTACTCCTTTGTTCTGAAATCTATTTTTAGAACTGGGTGGTGTCTGTACTTACCTCGACAAGGACCAAATCTGCTAAAGTTTAAGGTGATGCCGTCGACGTCGTCGATACTGTAGCTCGATTCAGGCTTCGTAAGCTGCGTGCTACAAGATTTCTTCAACATACTCTGCACCCAGAAATATATCTCACATCACTATTAATCACCAACTCTCTGCTAGTTTTGAATAAGTTCATAAAATAAGTATTAACTTTGTCGATATGAGTCCGCAGCCGCGGCCGGCGACCCGGGCCGCCTTTGTTCCGAAGGGCGTATTCGGCGCCGCCCTATTCCACCATCCAATAATTAACGTTTTCCCGAAAAAAAAACCACAATTAAAATGATGGACACGACGAAACACTTGAATTATTGAAACAACACACCGTTTTAGTTAATTTAAATCACAATTTGAATATTTGAGCCACGGACCGGACCGCGCCGCCAAGCCGACTTGTTGCAGCAAGGAGCGTGTTGCATCTATTGCAGGGTTCCTCTCGGCTCCGGGCGACTATTCCGTGCAATTTTTATAGCTATATATATTAACGTTCGCGCATGTGTCAGTACTCAATAATTTATGTCATGAGCACTAGACTGAGTGCCTGGATAGCTGGGAAGCGGACCTCACCATTCGTCGACGGTGCAGTTATTGATCACTGGTTTCCGTAGGCGGCTTGACATATAGGTTGTATAGATATAATTGTTGGACGGCTACCTATATTTCATCTCGCACACTGTTGCAGGGGCAGTTATATCTAGCAACTGGCGCGGGACGTAGCTACCTGTACCTGCTCATCTATCGGATTCGTTATTTGTCTAGCCCGTGTATTTGTGTGCCCGCTAAACAAAGTCGGATACATTGTTTGAGTGGGTTGTGTGTAGATAATTGGAACTATGTAGTGCGTACAGTAATTAGGTAAACTATCAAGCGCTACAAATATGGCGCTAGCGGTGTTATTGAAAGATGAATGACAACATTGTCGAATTGTTTCTGCACTCGTGAATCTTAACGTAAGTCACATTTTATTCACTGCATGCCAACTTACTTAAAAACTTAATGAATTTCTTTGTGTAACATGTATTTACTGAGTGTACAAGTAGATAGACCTGTATCATGAGGGCCTATTTCACTAAAACTAATTCCCAGACTTGAAACTGCTTTTCTATTATCAAATAAATACTTGCAATAAGCGGGAATTGAACCCGCACTACGAAGCACTGTCTCTAATCTTTCCAATGATACAACACACTTAAGTTACCGACGTCTTTTAACAATCCAACGCGATGTTTGACGAATAGGCAACGCGAACAAAGAGACCGCGTGAAAACTTTGTTAGAATTCGGTAATTCCATGATTGACTCAAATATATTACAAAACTTGTTCTAGGACATACGAGTTAATGAACACAATAAGTTATTATTTTAATCTTAAAAGTTTTTGAAAAAAATGTTATCATTATCTTGATAAAATTTGCAAAGCTTCTATTGTTATACTGTTTTGACTTATTAAATTTTTGAGTAAATTATGAAGTGTCAAAAGTTCATGCAAAATAGCAGATGATCAGAGGTCCTTACTGGATTAGTTTTACACAAATTTATAAATTGATTTCAATAGAAACCTAGATAATATCCACAAAATACTGTGTTTCCAATGTAATAACGTCATAATCGCGTAAGAGCGGTTATATGAAAAACAGTAAAAATGTATGACGAGTTGTATCGTGAATGGGCACGATATCCATAGAGAATAGACATAATAAAGAAATAATATATATTCGTATTATGAAACTTTTTTCCTGTTAGCAGGAAAATTACCTATGTCCTTTGTGAGTTATTGACTAAGGGACGTGTAATGGTGGGGGGGCGCTCCATCCCCGACGACCCAGTGCTACGTATTTAGGTCATCGCAGTGTTTGCCCTGAATCAGGCGGGTCTACCTATCTTACATTCAGTCTTGCATAAACCTAAAGTCAAACAACATCATATTTTGTAAATAAATAACAGTGTTTCTCTGAGTGTGCGAACCAGTAAAAAGATAGTTTTGTCTTTGTTTGCTTAAAAAAAACATAGGTAAATATGTTACCGTGTAATTATATAATCATTGTGTTAACGCAGTTGGTGTAGTGTAGAATTATAACAAAGAAGACAAGTCGATGAACCTGAGAGTTGAGATGACAATATTATTGCAATGCGCTGAGCTTTACAGCTAGATAATAGTAGTTTTTATACCACCTGCTCGATAATGTCGTTTTATACGTCATACTAACCTCACTTAAAGCAAGTCATTGTTCCCTAGGGAGGTAATTCAATATGGCCGATCCCTAGGGAATAATGAGATTTGAATTTGGATTATCTAAAATCGTCAACATGTGAATTAAAATGTACGTGCATCGAACAAGTTGACTCAAAATTCAAACTGGCCACTAACAAAAAAAGAAAATAGAATAAAACCTGCTTACTGACGGGAGCCTTATAGAAAATTGAAACAATAGAATCTTAAAGTAGTGAATTTTATTTGTTTGATGAACTTGTAATTATAATACTTATATATCTTGACTGGCCTGTTGGTCTAGTGGTTAGTGGCCCTGACTGCTATGCCGGAGGTCGTGGGTTCGATTCCCACCCAGGACAAATGTTTATGTGATGAGCATGATCATTTGTTCTGTCTGGGTGAAAATTATCCATATGTATGTATTTAGAAATATATAAGTATGTTTATCAGTTGTCTAGTACTCATAACACAAGCTCTGCTTAGGTTGGGACTAGTTCAGTTCAGAGAAATGCTCAAGCTGCCGTGGCGGTGTAGTGCTTCTGGCATGTTCGCCGAGAATAGGGTAGATGACTTCTATGCAGTAATGAAAAAGCGGGCCGCTTCCTTTATGGACCGAATTAGGAACACGAAAAATGTCATTATCCAGGCTGTATATGACACATGTAAATTTAATTTAAGTGACATCTGATTAATATAATTAAATCATAAATCTAGTATAATTTTTAAAATTTATTTTAATTTATAATATTTTATTTTGTTATTTAATTTACATATTTGACATTGAATCCAATTAGATTAAATTTATATTAAAATTATAATTTTATTTGTTTAAATTGACATATTATTGATCCAATTACAATCGGAAATTTTGAATTTTTATGATTTACTTATTTAATGTGATGTCAACTATGGAATGAATGAATGTTATTAGCATGTTTTTGTTTTTGTTTTGTGTGTATTTCTGTGTATTTATGTCAACTTATGGGAATCTTACCTGAAATAAATGTCATTATTATTTTTATATCTCTAATATACATTCAGTCAAAAATGTATCGGGAATGGATGATTTGTTTATGGTTCCAAATTCAAATTTTTGTTTTTTTGTAGTTGTTAGATTGGCACAACTGTTTTCCATTTTGGCGCGGAGTTTGAGTTGCATCTGTTATTTATATTAAATACAGTGCTGGTTTTAGTAATATCATATATAGTGTTTATTGCGAATTTCATAATGGACAAAAATATCGAACAAAGAGTTTGTCTTAAATTTTGCATCGCCAATGGAATTTCGTGTTCGGAGTCACTGAAAATGTTACAGAAGGCTTACGGTGAATCGACTTTATCAAAAACTCGTGCTTATGAGTGGTTCAAAGCGTTCAAAAGCGGTCGAGATGTGATGGAAGATTTGCCTCGCTCTGGTAGGCCGTCAACGTCTGCAACTGAAGTTAACATCGCAAAAGTGAAGGAAATAGTGACTGAAAATCCCCATTCAACTCTGAGAGAGATAGCCGCCGAACTTTCTGTATCTCACGAGTCGATCCGTACCATTTTAACTAATCGTTTGGGTATGAAACATGTTGCTGCTCGGCTAGTCCCAAAAGATCTGAATTTTCTCCAAAAACTCAATCGCATGAAAGTCGCTGAGGACATGCTAGAACGAGTCAGTTCGGACCCAACATTCATGAAAGGCATTGTTACTGGTGACGAGACGTGGGTTTACGAGTTTGACATGCAAACTAGTCAACAAACTTCGGAGTGGCGCCTTCCAACTGATCCGAAACCGAAAATACCACGCCAAATTCGATCAAAAGTCAAAGTCATGTTGACTGTTTTCTTTGACTATCGCGGTGTTGTGCACTCTGAATTCTTACCGGAAGGTCTAAGGGTAAATAAAGAATATTATTTGAGCGTTATGCGGCGTTTAAGAAAGCAAATTCGACGAAAACGGCCAGATTTGTGGAAAGAAAATTCTTGGATTTAGCAGCACGACAATGCGCCTTCGCACAAGGCTATCATTGTGAACGAATTTTTGACCAAACACTCAACAAATACCATCCAGCAACCGCCATATTCACCAGATATGGCTCCTGCTGACTTTTTTCTTTTTCCTAAACTCAAATTACCACTTCGTGGCACCCGTTTTCAATCGATAGAAGACATAAAGGAGAATTCGCGGCGAGAACTGAACTCAATTCAGGAAGCAGCGTTTAAAAAATGTTTTGATGAATGGATTATTCGTTGGCGCAAGTGTATCGTTTCTAAAGGAGCATACTTTGAAGGTGATAAAATAAATTTGGATGAATAACAGACATTTTGTGTATTATTGATGTTTTCCCGGTACTTTCTTGACAGAGTAGTATGATTTGGTCTACCAAATTGTCTTTTAATTATCTCACAGATAGTGTAAAAAGTAAAGTATGCAACACGGGGATAAAGTTGTCTTTCTCTTGGGCGGCTTGAATTCCTCACTTCACTCAAGTTTCTTTATTAACTCCATCGCTATGCTCGGGAGTAAATTATATAAAGCCCTCACTGACGTTCGGGATTAAACTTAGCAACCTTCGTCTCGTTCGGAATTCAACATGCCGCCCGCGACTTAAAGACACTGCTTTTTCCCCTAGTCACATAAACTGCTATTATGTGACTAGGGGATAAAGCAGTGTTTCTGCATTATCTCCCTAGGGAATAATGACTTGCTTTAAGTGAGGTTTGTGTGACAATATCGAGCAGGTGGTGTAAAAATCAATATAAATAATTCTATTAATAGGCATAGCGGACGGTCACCTTGTGGTGTTTGGAGGTGTCTGGTATGGAAGGGCGGCTGTGACGCAGTCTCGCAGCCTGGCGTTGCAAATCACAGAGCCTATGGTGTGACCAAGAAGTATTCATCCCCCGCAGACCCTCGACAGCCTCCGCGATCTGTAGTTCAAGAATTCTTCAATGACTCTACCATGACTTGTAAGTATTATTATATCTACACTACTACTATCTTACAAAAAAAAAAAATACTCGTACCGTGTAAAAATTGCCTGACTCTGATTTTCTAGTGACTATTTCACTTTGTAACTCTTTTGTTTAAGCTTGTATTTTTTTAAGGCATGGCACATGCAGTATGTGATAGTTGAGCTCTAATTTTGAACGGAGACTTAAATTTGAGGTTATAAACATACGAAGTTTCAATATTTGGGTTTAGTCCCTCAGTAACTGCCGAGAAACTTTCCATATTAACTATGAATCTAAAGCAAGATCTTATCCACTAACTCATCCACAGTGTATACATTTTAAAAGGTCAAGCAGGAGAAAGACTACTTTAAAATGTACTTGAATGTACAGAAAGTTGGTAATGTTAAAAGTTTCAGATTCCGGTAATACGATGAATACTTAATACAATATCAACAAGTGGTCGCTCAGCGGCTTGATAAACCGCTGTAAGCACCACTCAGTACCATTTTCTGAAAGTAGCTTTTATAAGATTGAGGTTAATTACCTAAAATTGTTATTTTAGGTAAGAGTTATGTGTATATACATAGTTTTAATTAGTTAAGCGTTTTTATTTTTCATGTTCTTTCTATATTTAAATAAATTGTTTATTGTCAGGTCAGGATATCCTGGTCAGATGTACAGATCATTAGATATCATTTTTGTACATGAAATAATACATATTTATATAAAAAAGAAGGGAGTTATTATTTCATAAGATCTTACTATATAGGGAAACTTAAATATTAACTAAGTATGGATACTTAGCTTATCTATGTACTTTTATATAAATATGAATTTAATTGACTATCAACACTAGTGTATTTCGTTTGACGACACAAAAATACCAAATCAATAAATGTCTGCAAATGTACCTGCATAGAAAACTTATTAGGTATCAATTAATTGATTTGCATTTCTGTAAATAAGATAGAACCATATTGTAATGTTGTGTACAGGTACCTATCGTTAGGAATATGTTTTTTTTAAACCTAGTTTACAATATGATTCTCATCTCTTGTTCATTCCACAATGTAGTAAACAAATAGATCAATAAAGGCAAGGTAAAGAGGCAAATGAGATGAAAACCTTATCTGTTCTCACGACGTGGACTACACAGTACCTAGTAAATATTTAAATAGACTTCATGCACATAGGTATGTAGGTCAAGATGTGGACTTAGTACCTTAAGCATGATCTGCCCGGCAACTAATGGTAGTTTGATAGATAGCATTGCAGGTCCTTTGTAAAAGCCAATAATATTAAAAACATAACATGTAATGGTAGGTTTTTGCACCACCCTACCTACCAGACAGGGTGGTTTACCTAAGTACCAGAAGTCCATACTAGAAGAAAATGGCAAAAGTATTTTTTTTAAGGTATTCACTTTTGTATCATGTTTTTTACTAATGGTTTCTAATAAATCAATTTTAAATGAAATGAAAATTCAAATTTAAATTATAATAGACCATTTGCAGGCAAGTCCAAGAAAAGTGAAGCTAAATTGCACGTTCCAAAGTATAGATCTCTATGGAAAAGAACGTGCAACAAACTCCATAGACACTCTTTTTTAAATCACATTAAAATCTTGGTTACATATTTCTTGTTGCTTCTATTATGTGAGCACAAGGTAGAAAATAAAATAAAGATGACCAAAAACAATTGTAAGTGAAATATAATATTAATTAGTTTTTGCATACATTTTCAGCGAACCCTCCTTCGTTGCCGACCCGGGGTCGTACCCGGAGAGGCCGATTAGCCACACGGGCACCGAGCGCAAGAAAAGGTATCCAACATTCAGTAACTTTCCAAATAAAAACAATAATAAGATTTTTTACAGCAAAAGTAATCTTTAACAAACCTATCTTAAAATCAAACATTGTTTGAAGGATTATAAAGGAAAGGTTTAAATTATTGAAATTCAGAAACACCCCCAAAAAATTTGTATTTACTTGTAAATTGACACGATAGGAAAACATTTGCGATTTTCATAAATATCTTCAAAGCTTTTTAGATTTTTACTGTAAAAATTAAAAAAAAAGGACTGACTTGTTTTTATTTGTTTGTATACTTATATTAGCCGAAGCGGTTACCCCTGGACTGCAGTTCACCTGCGGCAATGAGCTACCCGGGAATCTTCTCCCGCAGCTCGTCGAACCAACACCAGGTAATTATTATTAGTTAGAATAATATTTTTTTGCAAGATGGTACCTTGGTAATGTATCTTAAATATGCAAGTTAAGTACCTAATTTAAACCGAAAACTACAAAGAAAATATTTTTAAGTTAAATTACCCATTTCTTGTAAAGTTTTCTAGGATGGTCTAGGAGAATTTATTACGCAAGCGATTTATTAGTTACGAGATACTATACTTTGTTTGTTATTTAAATATATACCTTTAACATCAGATAAAAGTGATCCACAAGGGAAGAAAAGTCGCCCCACCATAGTACTTTACCTGTAGTCCTATCGGTTCACGTGACATCTTCTATCATATTTCTTCAGGGTATCTATATTTGACGTTTAATGGTACATTATAATATAAGTGTGTAATGTTAGTGATTACCGTTGAGGCGGTATTTAGATCCGAGCCACGGCGAGGGTCTTAAGAGAGCTGAAAACGGTAATCATTAATTACTCACGTGTATCATACGACGTTTTTCAATACACTTGTGAAGAAAATAACTGTAAAACTAGTAAACTTTTGTGGCAGTAAAAAACTGTTTTCATATGCGCACCCATTTTTTTTTCTTTTCGTCGTGGGAGACGACCTGCGCCCATCCTAATACAATAAATATAATAAAATTATGGTGATGGAGAGGTTGAACAAAAAGGTTTTAACCACATTATAGCACTAGTGCGTAATGGTAATCAAAATGTTGTCGTTTGGTAACAAGTGTCATTAAATACCTAAGTGCAGTGCTATAAGAATCACATTATGAGCAAGTGTATTGAAAATTAATATTTAAATATCCAGTTCTTTATTGTTTCCCTTCTGGAGGCAAACACGATAAATGCTATACTTTCGGTCCTAAAATAGATCATAAGAAATTAAACTAATTGCAATGCTAGTTGCATTAATTTAGATTGCAAATTGCAAATTATATAAAAAGCACAAAGCGATCGTCTACGGTGGTCCAGCCACGTGTTCAAAACCTACATAATATGTGTATGTGTACGTCGCTCCGCTCAATGTTTGTACATGTTGATTAGTTAGGCAGTGTTACCTCTCTCTTCTTGTCTTCCTCAGCTTCGATGGCCCGTTGGTGGAGGAGCTTAATGTCAAGCTGCCTGACTTCTTCTGCCTCCCTCGCTTGTCCCTCCTTTTCCTTGAATACCAAAGCCAAATATACATCACAGTAAATAAATGTGTAGTAAATGGACAGTTCGGAAACAGCTTCACACACAGAATCTAGGTATACCTATTTTAATCTAAATAGATTCCTAGACTGATAGTACTTAAGTAGACTTTTAACAGCGTTAGAAGTAAAAATCTATTTACCTACATATATAATCTTTGTAGCTTCTGCTTGCAGTTTTCATTGACTTCTAACGTTCTAGCGTGTATATATTATATTTATATGCTGATCACGCAGAATGCTTTTCTAAGCACCGTATAAGCAAGCATACCACTATATAAGTGTGTGAAGCTGTCTCTCAGTAATGCAATCCTATCATCACTATCAAACTTCCAGAATGTGACATAAAGGTAAACAATAGCAACGTTTGCGAGCATGGAAACGCTTTTTCACATTTCATAATCATGATGCATGTGTTGTACCCCTCTTACCTTTTGTAGCTGTTTCTCATGTTCAAGCTTCTGCTGCTCGAGTTCTTCTTCTGGTATCGGTGGGGTTTCATCTCCACTGGACGCATGTTTGTTCCCTAAACGAAACACCAAAGTAGAAATCGGTCAAAACAAAACAACTCCGGTCAAAACAATGTCACAGCGGACCTACCAGTCGGAGGATGATAGGATATCCAGAACTGATGAGCCATCGTTACGAACGATACAAAACGGTTAGATTAACTATCACTTTATATCTGTCAAGGCTAAAATGCGTTTACGGCACGGAATAGCAAACGAATACTGAAACACGTATAAACCGTAAGATTTTATTCATAGACGTTTATTTTCATGGTAGATTCACTACGGAGTTACGTTGTATGGAACCGTTTGGCGACGCGCCAACAAGCTACGTCGCAGTAGTCCCCGTCCCTTATTCCAAACTGATTAGAGCACAGCAGATTATCAAGTTTTATTATGAAGCTAAAACTGACGTCGATTTACCTATTGCATAGATAAATTGATGATCAGGTTTGTTATACAGCTAGGATAATCTTGATAATGCTAAAAGTAACTGCTATGAACACGGGGGTTTTAAAACACGGATATACGTACGGTAGCAAATTCTATAATTTATTTTATTCAACTAACCAAACAACAAATTATGCAACTAACCAATGACATGTTTTCACATTTAATTATCTAGGAAGAGCATGCTTGAAAGAGAAAAAATAAATAAATAAGAAGTTAAATCACAATGATGGTATACACTTTAACAATACGACACAATCACAATATTAGGTCTTGCAGGACAAACTAAAAACAATTATCGATCCAATGTTTATTAATTATTAAAGCTAACATAGCCATTAACGATAAATGATAGCTCATCAATTAATCGCTCAACCCTGTACCAATTCGTTAGAGGTATTATACTGTAATTATAAATCTAAAGTGATTACGGTTTAGAGTCCTAGTAATCCGAATTTTCCCTTCTTATTTATTTATTTTCCTGAAACGTACATGATGACTATATATCTATACTAGCGTAGAAGTATTTATTATCAATTTAGATACATAAACACTTAAAAAGTAAGTAGTTTAAAAGTATGTTACTCCACTTAAACTTAGGACCCCCGTTCTACTCCCTTAGGGAAGGAGTTTTGTAAAATCTGTTCTTAGCTGATGTCTATGCCCTATATAATAAGGAACCTACCTACAAATTTTAAATTTGTAATGGAATTTAAAATTTGTTAGTGTTAATTTATAAATTTAAAATTAGTAGGTAGGTTGAAACTAGTTTATAGTTTCTGAGATTTTATGATTAATCAGTGAGTGGTATTTTGCTTTGAAATATATTAACTGACATTATTATTTATCTCCAATAGTGGAGCACCGTGATGCTCAGTAACTGCGTTGTGGAGGTCTGATAGGCCCTCGCTCCCTCTAAAACACCAGCATTCAGCTACGTCTGGTTAGATCGGAAGCCGCCCTCAAACTAGTTGGGAAAATTATGAATTAGCATAATTTATTATTTGAATAAGTAAATATTCATTTTGTAGAACTAATAATATCAGTTAGCTTATTAATAACTAGCTTTGCCCGCAGGTTCACACACTTACATAAAACATAGCTTAAGTCGCTCAGAAATAAAGCAGCTTGTTATCAGAGAAGAGAGTTTAGAAATTTGACCATTACTTTCAGAGATTACCTCCTACAAATTAAAATAAACATCTTTACAATATTATCTATTTTCTTTAATATTTGTAATATTAGTGTAGTTATGCAATTTCAACAATGTTAGAGAAACACAACATAGATTTAAAACTAAATGTTATCTGAAATCTACCAAATAGTTCTGTCAATTTTATACTATTCAGAACTGTACCCTATTTGCATTACAATGATGCTAAAACGAAGTAGGTCAGTAGTTGAGTTAGTACTTGCTAATCCTTACCCCCTCACCTATTTTGTGTTGAAGCCGACTCCATTCGCATCTGAAGGATGCAAACAAAATGTTATCGAGGGTGGCACTGGCACAACTGGCAGTGTGCCAAACCCTACATTGCTACGTTGGACCAGCCGGAGGGGTGACTACATTATTTTGTTTCCTTTTTGAGTGTAAAAAAAACGCTTATAAGAGCACTTTGTTGTCTGTCCCTCTGTTGGTCTGTCTGTCAAGACCCTTTATCTCAGAAACGCATCTACACAACGCAGGTCTGCGGTCCTTTGAATCTGTGAAACAATTAAACATCTAAGTTAACGGAAAAAAAAGATACGGCCGTTAATGTCACAAAAAACGTACATTCCCCGCAGTTGCCCTGTTTTTCAATCCATCATTTTATCAGACTGTTTCTATTATCGTTCTAGTAGTTCTGGATAGGTTCGTGTCAAGGAGGTCGGTCATCATCATCATCATATCAGCCGAAAGACGACTACTGCTGTATATAGGACTCCCCAAGCGCCGCCACAACGACAGGTCCTGTGCATCAAGCATCCGTCGGATACCCATGACCCTGACCAAGTCATCGGTCCACCTTGTTGGTTGTTGGTTGGAGGAGGTCGGTGTGTGAATAAATAGGACTCAAGTTACATATAAGCTCACTATAGGCAGACTGACCAAGACATGTCGCCTTACATACTAAGTAGAACTCTTAATTTAATCAAGTTATTCTCATTAAAACGTAACAAAAAAAACTTTATTCCATCTTTATTTTAACTGGGCACAAGTCCGTTTTGCAAATCCTGGTCTATCTACGTGCAGCCATGTCGAGTGAAACGTTCATTGTTAAACTTGGAAGAGGGGTGCGTTACGACAGCCACCCTTCAGACCTTGAACTTGAATGGAACAATGCTGCGATCGAACAGGGGCTTGAACATGAAGTGTTATAATGTCAAGCGTGCGACCGGGAAAGGGGGACGGGGCCACACCACCTTTAATATATGTAGCCCCCATCCCTTTAACAATTCAGTGTACAACGCAGAAGTACAAAGGAGAATTTAATGCCTCAGGTATTCTCTGCCAAGAGTAGTGAAGACAGAATGTGGCAGGTGCTTAAAAAATGAATATATTTATAAAAAAATAGGTGCACATGTATAATTAAATATAAAATAAACATACCTAAATATATCTAAATATTTAATCATTTTTAAAATATATATTGTATAATAAATAAGTAATTGTATTCATTAAAACAAATCATTTATAATCAAATACAAACAAAAGAATCAATATTTTACATATTTAATATAAAATAAACCTACATATTTTATAAACATATATTATTTAAATAAAGTAAATAAAAGGAGTTTTTAAGACCACTCCGCTATTTGTGTAGAAAATATAATATATATCCCCTAGTCACATAATCTACTATATATAATAGTAGATTATGTGACTAGGGGATAAAGCGTGTGTTAGGTCGCGGGCGGCATGTTGAATTCCGAATGAAACAAAGGTTCCTAATTTTAATCGGATTCGGATCGGATTAATATAATTAGCTCCCGAGCATCGCAATTTAATATAATAAAGAAAACTGAGTGAGATGAGGAATTTAAGCCGACAAAGACAGCTTTATTCCCGTGTTAGATACTCTACTTTTTACACCATCTGTGAGGTAAATAAAAGACAATTTATTATTTACAAGTTAATCTTAACTATAAATAATAAATTGTACTTAACATATTTTGGGATTTGAAACAAACAAAATTCACTACTATATTCTTAATTCTATAGTTTCAATTTTCTATTTCATTACTTTCTTTTTTAGAAACTCGTCAGTACGAGTATACCACGTATTATTACATTCTATTTGTTTTTTGTTAGTGACCAGCTTGAATTTCAAATAAAGCTGTTCGATGCACGTACATTTTAATTCATATTTTGTAGATTTTTGATGTTTCAAATTCAAATAACATTATTCCCTAGGGATCGCCCATTTTGCATTGTATCTCTTCTAGGAATAGAATGATTTGCTGGTATGTGATGGTTGTATGACAAATATAAAAGGACATTATCGAGCAGGTGGTGTAAAAAGGTCTTTTATTACCCATACTTTGAAAGTAGGTCTGAAATTGCATGAGACGCGGGATCAAAGTAATACCTACTTTTAATCCCTAGAGAGATTTACTTTCAACTGACAGCTGTAAACAAAAAAACTAGCTATTACTACTAGAACTAGACATTTTTAAGTCTTAATCAATGATATTTTATTTATTTGACACTTTTAATTATTATTATGGCTTTTAATTTAGTGACAATTGTTATGGATTTTAATAATTATGTTATTTTATGGGAAGAATACAAAAGCAGTGTAATACGAGTATTATTGAGCGTCTGAAATAACACGGTAATAAGGGATACTAACATATACTGTGGACCAAAAGTGGTCTTTAAATAAATAAATAAATTATTATTAAAAAATTCAAGAACTATCTTGAATTAGTAGGTACAATTATGTATTTTAGGAGGAAATTTAGTAGGTTTGGAATATTCTAGGACGTCAGAATTTTAAAAATTCGAAGACATGTGCCATTCACCAACCCGCACTAGGCCCGCGTGGTGCATTATGGTCCATCCCCTCTCCCAGAGAGGAGGCCTGAGTCCTAACAGTGGGAACATTATGAGGCCGACTATGCTATGCTATGTTACATTTTTTATATTAATCAACGGAAACTAACCTACCAAACACTCTCTGTAATTCTTTACAGACTTCTCTTGGAATGCTTTACTTTAGCTTTTCAACTATTACACTACCATAGTACTCGTAGCGCAATAATTGGTGTTTACTTACTTGTAGAGGAAAAAGTCACATGATTCAATAATTTTCAATACTTGACTACTAATAAATTATTATGTAGGCAGATTTTTTTTTCTTTATTTTTTAGGGACTTTATTCTCAATGAGCATGTCAGCTCCATCGTAACCTATACTAAATTTACGAAAACAACATAACTTAATAATCAACAAAACTGTTTTACCAAGGTTGAGCTACCAACACATTGCCATGTCAAATGTATTCTTAGCAGCATCACTTCTAGGGTTAGCCAGGATTTAAAGAAATAAAACCTATATCAAATTTATTGATGTTTTGCAATTTTTTTAGTAGCTCCATTCCGGTTTGATTCTTGATACATTCCAACAAAAGATGCTGGACATCATCAATAAACCCACACACGTCACAATTTGGGGAATCTATTTTTTTTCATCATATAGCCTAATTTTTTAGTGGGATAGTGTTCAGAACGAAGTCTTAAAGCCACTACTATGAGTGTTCAGTTCATTTTGGAGTCCCCAAACCATGGAATGCGAGGGGACTGATGTTCTATGATCTTGTACAAAATCCCTTTGACTGTACTTATATCCTGAAAGTTTAGGTCCCACTTTTCAAAACATATTTTTAGGCAGATTTAAAACGAAAGATTACTTACCTGCTGGGAAAATATTTAAAAGCTTTCCCTATCGTGGAAAAATATAGTTACCTTAATTAACCTAAGACCGGTATCCTGGCTAGTGGCTAGTATTAGATTCGATTTATCTTGACCCTGTTACAAAGACCTCAGACTGGAAAAAGTTACCTGATACCTATTCTTCACACAGCTGCTAACTGTTCACAGAGATTCGCACAATTTGAATAACTGGACAAATGTTTATGTGATGAGCATGATCATTTGTTCTGTGTCTGGGTGTAATTTATCTATATATGTATGTATTTAGAATTAATATACTATAAGTATGTTTATCAGTTGTCTAGTACCCATAACACAAGCTCTGCTTAGCTTGGGACTAGACAGCGTTGTGTGATAGTTGTGGAATATTATTATTATTAACTTGTTGCAGCGACCGACTGCTACTTTCGCACAAGAAACAAATCAATATCGACTGATAAGTGTTTTATTATTACAGGGCAGCATAAAGAGACCTTACATATTTCACGAGTCTACGGAAACAAAAATAAAAAAGCCACAGTTTTGTAACCACTCTTGATAGAGTTGATCTCTATTATAGTAGATTATAACTAGGGGATAAAATAGTGTATTTAAGTCGTGGATGGCATGTTGAATGCCAGATAAAACGAAGGGTGCGATGTTTTAATCTCGAACGCCAGTGAGGTATATATAAAATTACTTCCCGAGCATCGAAAGGGTGTTATTGTCCGCACACCTGGTAATCACAAGGCTGTTTAACAGATAAAGTCGCCGAGTGGGTACCAACTACCTAAAGTTCCCGGTGGGGCACTCTAGGTAGCTAATAAGTAGATAGGTAATAAACAATAGGTTATGTACGTATTACTTAGTTAAAATCCGTTATTTGGATACGATCAGCATATACTTCAGTAGTCAGCTAGCCTTCTCTCTCAATTTGAGCATCGCATGTTTTAGAAGCCTAAGCTAATTATTTATCAATACATATACTTTTTGTAATTTTGCAAAATTTTCACAGGTACGGCTGTTTTTTTTTACGGTGGGCAAAAATCATCCAATGACAACCCCCGCTCTTGGGTGGAGCTGGAGATAGTGTCAGACTCTTACTGACTAAAAACCCACCCCGTTCCTTCTAGCCTCTTCATACCGGGGCTCGAGTTTCCTTTCGGATAACCCTGGCCCCAGTAGGCTTCGACCCAGCTCCTCCTGTTGCTGACAACTCCTTGAGGCCCGCGGGAACAGTGCGCGCCGTCGACGTCTTGGGCTCAGTCCGGACAATTACCGGACGGTCGGACAGCGAGCTACCCAAGGCTTGCCATCCGCGGGCTTGCTTCTACGGGGGCCGGAAATCGAGATTGGAATCCCGGCGGCGGCGCCGAAGGCGCCGTTGCCTGATGCGGTCGGCCTCCTCCTTTGCTAGCATTACTGCTTCGCCGAAGGAGGCGACCGCCTGCCACTCCTCCTCGCTCCAGATCATGGCCTCAACCAAGGCCCTGCGCGAGAGGTCACACAAGCAGGGCACACCTCGACTGTGTGCTCCACCGTGTACTCCGGGCGTTCCGCACAGTGGCGACACCAGGGCGTCTCTTCCGCTTGAATCCGGTGCAGGAACCTCCCGAATGTGCCATGTCCGGCGTCATGCGGAAGGTAAGGACGCGGTGAGGTCCTGGTCCTTCCCTGCCACGCCTCAAAGAGGGGACTTACCGGCATAATTGTGGCGTGCCCAGCACTGGCCTTGTCACCATGAGATCCCGCCGGAGCTCTGTCCGCCATGCCTTGAGATGTACCTACCCATCAGCGTACATAACTTCTTACAACTCTAGGAATCCCATCTCACAACCTAGGAGCTACCTATGTATTAACTACACAATATAATTACTTATTTGCTTGCAGTGCAACAATAATCATGTCGCGCGTGGCTCTCTTTATTTTCTACTAGCTTCTGCTAGCGGCTTCGCCCATATGAAAGTAGGTACGTTTCTGTAATACATTTTGGACTTCTGTTTCATCTCCATAGGGGGTAAAGTTTGGAACTTTATTATTAGTTGTTTGTGTTTTAGTTCCTAGAGTTTGGGCTGGTCGTTGATGGCTCAGTGAGTGTATCAGGACTATGCTTACATATACTAGGCATGCCTTTTAAGTTCTGTCGTTTAAATATTTCCCGCTAATTTTAAATTTAGAATTGCTCAATTTTCAAATTTGTTTGAATTTAGAATGGCAAAGCAATTGAAATAATTAGAATTGATGGAACTATTTAGTCACAGTGTTGTTTTGAATCTATCAAGTCGCGCACAAAAATGAATCTCTCTAAGGAAAACGATCGTGCGATAATTTTTTACAACTTTTGGAGAGGCCTAACTCGGATTCAATGTTTTGAGGAGTTAAGTTCTGTATTGTATGATGAAGTTCCTTGTCTAAGGACTGTCGAACGCTGGTATTTAGAATTCCAGTGTGGAAATACTAGTCTTAGTGACAAATCTCGTGAAGGACGTCCAAAATCCGCCTTTACGGAAGAACACATCGTTGCTGTGAGACAACTGATATTCGAAGATCGCCATGTGACATATCGGGAGATAGAGGCGTTAATAGGCATTTCAGGGACAACCATTCAAAAGATCTTGCATGAAGAGCTTGGTGTGAGAAAGCTAGTTTGCCGATGATTCCCCATTTGGTTTCCGATGATTATAAGGTGACCCGCGTCAGATAGTGTAAGAAATCTTTCCAAAGGTTCAAGCGAGAAGAGTCAAATCACGTCTACAACATTATCAGTGGTGACGACGAATCTTGGATTTATGCCTACGACCCTGATTCCAAAGAGCTATCCACAACGTCTTCCGAGATAAGCAAAAGCCGACTAAAGTTTTTCGCTCTCGAAGCACTTCGAAGAAGATGTTGACTACGTTCGTGGCGAAAACCGGTCACGTTGCAAGAATTGCGCTTGAAGATCGTAGAACGGTTAGTGCAGAGTGGTATACTACAATTTGTTTACCACAAGTCATCGCTGAAGTTCGGAAATCTAACCCAAAGCGACGCATCATCCTACACCATGACAACGCAAGCTCACACACCGCTGGTAAATCAATTGATTATTTGAAGCAGAAAAACGTAGAAATTTTTGACTATCCCCCATGCAGTCTTGACCTAAGCCCTAACGATTTTTTTACATTTCCTAAAATGAAGAAAACTCTTCGTGGGCAAAGGTTCCAGTCCAGTGAAGAAGCAGTCAACGCTTTCAAGTCGGCCATTTTAGACATACCGACTTTGGAGTAGAATAAGTGTTTTAATAACTGGTTCGATCGAATGGAAAAATTTATTAAACTTTGAAAAACAATAAATAATACTTTAAGGTTCTAGTTGTGTTTTTTTCTTTAAACGACAAAACTTAAAAGGCATCCCACGTACATATAGGTTACCGTACGTATACCTATAGGTACTTTTTTATCGGATAATATCCTACTAACAAAACTAATCACTCCATATTATGCTCGTAGCATTCTATTCTTATGTCTCTATGTAATGTTTTGTAACAACAACTGTTTATTCGTTGAGATCTTTCTTTAAAAAAGCCGGCCAAAAGCGTGTCGAGCCGCGCTCAGTGTAGGTTTCTGTAGTTTCCCGTCCGTCACAATAAGTGTCCCCACTTATGAGTTAAAAAAATGGGCTATTGGTTACATTGAGTTGACATAATTACTAAGTACGGAAACCTTAAAACGGCCCAACAAAGGACGGCGATAACTAAAGAAAGAGTTACAGATTCATTGTGAATTTAATGAATGATTCCAACTAGGTACACATGGAAAGTTCAAATTCAAATTCAAATTTATTTATTGTTTGTTACAGGTGGTTAAGTTCTTACATGCATTAGAGTCGCTGCAACATCCCCTTAAGGTGTACAATATTTAAGTTAATTTTTATCATTAATTATAAAAAAATAAGTATTACATAACTATTTTCTATATCTATTATTCATTTGAAAAATGTTGTCTATTTGAGTCTCACCACCACCGGGAAGGGGTTGTAACATGGAGTGATAACCAGCGTCATTTAGTAATTTAAATACTGCAGTATTGCTGTTACTAAGATAGTCTCCGTTGAAATCTCCAAAAATAAACTCAATTTCTCACAATGTAACCGAACTGAACCCTTAAACTACGACTACTATCAACCAAGTTTTTCCCCGTACAATTAAAAAAATTAAACCCATAATAGAATTTACTTAAACACAATTACAATTTTCCACACAATGAACAACAGACAACGAGCAAGAAAAAAATACCACCAATGCCAACGAGTACCTACGCCAACTGAACAAAATTCGACAATAAAGGTGTGTCCAAACACGGCGTGCAAGGTGCGCGGCAGCTACGCGCGGCATTCGCAGGATACAAATTTGCCGCGTGGCTAGTTTAGACCTATTGCGCGGCAGTGCTCGTATTCAAACCCCAATGAAAGCGGCCGCGTGTGTTGTAGCTCTGCTTATTATTCGTAAATTACGTAGAAGAAGGAATATAGTATTAAAAAAAGGCAGTGTTGGATGCGACCACTCTTTCAACAGAGGACTAAGAATCTGGAAGTGATCTATTACGAAATCAACTACCGAACGCCACAGTTTTTAAGATTATCTTTGGAAGAATTCGAACATATACATACATTGGTAGAACCATTTATTAAAAATTCCCGTTTATAAGAACTCAAAAGACTTTTCATTTTCAATTTTAAAGCTGCTTTTGGTTTTCCGATTTTTTTTGCTATTTCATCCCATATATCTTCTCTCACGTTATTATTGTGATATTCTTTACGTCTAGTATCCCATAATGGACCATGGGAGCCATATATTTCAATAAGACGAATTGCTGTTTCGTTATCCATTTTACTTGATAAAATACATCCGTCCACACACAACCATTGGCGAACCAACACTAACACCGTTCGCGGCAGGGTGCTCGCGCGGCAGTCGTCCAATCATATTGCGGCTAGCAGCGCGCGGCAGCCGCGCTCGAATGCCGCGTTTTATTTGGACACACCTTAAGAGCTAACAGCGCTAAGTAATCCAAAGTACAGCGCCATCTCTCGGGAAATTTGGTTAGGTACTAATTTATACAAACTAGACGGGTTAACGGACGGGTAATATTTCAGCATCCTGAAAATCTTGTTTCATACTTTTTCAGCGACGTTTTTTTTTGTCGTAGTCGGGTTTTAGTTTAATACTTTTTTAAATAGATTTTTAAGAAATTCTTGATAAATCTTGATATAGCGTATAAACCAAATGTACGTAATTTGGTTTATACGCTATATCAAGATTTGTGTGCTGTGAGTACGTAGATAATACAGAAGCACTACCAATGTAGGACATCGTTATTAATTTCATCTTTGAAACAATAGTTTTACAGCCATTTAACAGCTAACAGCGCTCAGTAGCCCAAACTACGGCGCCATCTCTCGGGAATTTGGGTTAGGTTAGGTACTAATTTATACAAACTAGGTGGGTTGTTATAATATGTTAGGTTTTTGGTGGTAATTTTGGATTGCGTGAACGGATTTTAATAATTCATTTTTTATTTGAAAGAAGATACGTTCAGAATAGTAAAATATGTAAATTAAGTTAAATAAACCTGAAAACTTGGTATATTATATACCTACAGTTAAATTTCAAACTTAGTTCAGAAATTATTTTGTACAACTTTTCAAATCTGTTCATCCCATTAATTTCAAAATAATTTTCCTAGAAAGTCTTTATAAAATTCTACTTTTGAGATTTTTTTCATATTTTCTAAACTTATTGATAGATACATTCTTTATTGTACACCAAAAATAAAAAAAATACCTAAGTAACTTAAAATTAATAGGTCTGTGAGCGCCGCCGTTGCCTGATGCGTTCGGCCTCTTCTTTTGCTAGCATTACTGCTACGCAGAAGGAGGCGACCGCCTGCCACTCCTCCCAGCTCCGGACCATGGCCTGTACCAAGGCCCGACGCGAGAGATCGCCGCCGCCGATCGCCCTCACGAGGGCACGGCGATGATCTTAAATACCATATTGATCGGTGAATAGTATGTTGTCAATTCATATAAGACACCACGGTATTTTTATAATAAATTCAACGGGAAAAGTTAAAGCATTGTTTTTATATAAAAATTTACATTTTGACAATTTGCATTATTAACTTTTTTGTAAATTTTATTTTATCATTGTGAATGTGAGAACTATGTAGACTAATGTGTCCTTTTATGTAATTTTAACATAATTTCTGGCAGTTTTGATAACTTTATGCGGCCAAATTTCCTTTCTTTGTTATTGTTCGTCAAGTCATTGAGCTCCTTAGTAGGTAGTAGGTACATACTGAAAAATGCTTGCACTGACTAGACAGGCCCACTCAATCTGGTTCTTTTCTCAAAAAACAATTTAAAACACTAATCTGCATGGTTCTCATATGATTTGATTACCTACCTACATGTTTACAGTAAGGACTTTACTATAGACTTTGACCCCTGAATTCGTTTTGATGTTTCTTCTCGAGGTAGTCAGCTAGGAAACACCGGCCTCATTTAGTTTAAACTGACCAAATAAAAATGACGTGTGTGTTTAAACCTATTACCAAGCAAAACTGGCCCAAGGACTTTTATCAACAGTAGACTTTTATCATCAGTAGCCGCAGTGGCAAAGCTGCCATAGCCGTGCACTGCAATTGATACATTAGATGGCGCAAGACTGTCGACACAGATTGCGTACCATACCTCTGACCTATTCAACTTTTTATGTTATGCCATCTGATCTCTTCCCATTTCATATACCAAGCCACTAGGTTCTAATACCGCTGGCACACTGGCGGTGACAAGATCTCGTACAGGATAATATCGATAAAGCTATGTAGCCAGTAATCTTACAGCACGACAGGCTATGGTGCCCGGGCCGTCCACAGCTTGAATGCTGTGGCATCGATGTGCAGCAACTCAAGGTGCGCCCTGTACACATAATATCTATTTATGTATAGGCGGTTCGTGATTAATTTAGATCACGAATCGAAACGATGCGTCATTACTCATAGTGCCCAAGATGGATAATGAGAGAGCCTGAAAACAATAACCCGACTCCCAACCAGCAGACGTGCTTACTCAGTAGTAAGTACCCATTCGATGACTGTCAATCAAGTTATTTGAGGGGCAATTCCCACCGTTTCTGGGAAGACACATTGACCTGAAATTCCATACTTAACTTATCGGTCGAACAAGGTGCTTCATCGATAACCAGTGAGGAAGACAAATGTTCCTGGTTAATTTATCTGAACTGTGAACTGAGCAGAGGAAGGCCGATAAACCTATGTTTAGCACGGCGCGGCGTCCAAGGCTACATTTAGTTCGAAGGAAGTGTATTTTTAATTAATTTGGTCTACATTTTACAACTTTACAAAATTAGATATATGAAAGGTAGAAGTATTTTGAAATCTATTATGTATAAATTTTGATCCAATAACAAGCATAAAGACCAAATCCGTAACAATACATTTTTCGGCTCCATATGTTTTACCGAGACCAAGCGCACTTTTTCAATGATTCCACATATCGCACCTACAGTGCAACAAAGTCACAAATAGCCAAAACTGCAAAATCGAGCTAAGTACTTATGCCAAATTCTCTCTGAACCATGCCTATATTTTTTTTTGGTGAGAATTTCTCTCTAATTGCCTTGGGCGGAGCGAGAGCGCGTGTCTGTCTTTTACTGACTAAAAACTAACTCCCGTTCCTTTTTTGCCTTTGTTACAGGGACCCGGGGATCTCTTTCGCGTCACTCATGGCCCCAGTAAGCTACGACTCTGCTGGGCCCGACTGGGCTCGGCTCGGACGGTTACCGGACGGACGGACAGTGAGCTACCTACTGCTCACTGTCTGCAAGCCCGCGTCTACGGTGGCTGGAAGTCAGGATCGGAATCCCGGTGGTTGGGAAGCGAGGGCCATTGTCATGCGCATTCTGCCGCCTCCTTTTCTAGCATAACTGCTTCGCAGAAGGAGGCGGCAGCCTGCCACTCCTCGCTGCGGACCATGGCCAGTACCAAGGCCCGACACGAGAGATTGCTGCCGCCGCGCGCCCCCACGAGGACACGGCGATGCTCTGCCCAGGCGGGACACACCTCTACCGTGTGCTCCACCGTGTCCTCTGGGCGGTCCACACAATGGTGACACCCGTGCGTCACTTCTGCACGAATCCGGTGCTTGAACCTTTCGAACTGACCATGTCCGGTGAGGACCTGCGTCATGCGGAAGATAAGAACGCCGTATTGTCTTTCTAGCCACTCCACAACCTTGCCTATACTTGGGGCTACAAAAACATCCGTGAAAGTATCTCAAAATTCTACTAGATGGCGCAAGTACGTTTGTGGTTATTGGTGGTTTTTCCAAGCGTTTTGGGGCGACAACGTTTCATTAGACAGTAGCAGTTTCAGTAGACAGACCTCGCGCTCGCGAGTGTTTGTATAAAATTACAAAAAAATTGGATCTACAAAGGCATTTGTTATACATAATATAAGCTTAGTCAGAAAACTAAATAATTCCTGTTGTAACAAAGACACGATTCAGGACACTTTTTTTTATTTTGTATGTTATTATGATTGTTTTGGTACCTAATTCAATATAAGATTTGCGTAAAACTATAGCAAATAAAATAAACAATTAATTTTATAAAGATTTCAAACCTATAAGTAAATAGTAGGTAATACAGAAATGAGGAAAAAATTGCGAAAAAAAATATATTAAAAGTTCTGTTAAATTTAAAAATGAGCTGTGGTGACTTTTTTACACTTAAGGAGCGATATAGTCTAAAAGGAAAGGGACTTGGGGTACTCCATCTTGGACAGGTCGAATCAGATTCTATAATGTAGGTGGGGCAGAGGGCGACCACAGTAGCCACTCATCGCGACCGATCTTGAGCTTTATGCTTCACCTCGCTCTATGTCAATCCGTACCGTCGCTTCTGCCAGCACGGTGTGTCGCCAGGCTTGCTAAGCACGGCCATGCTTCTTATTCCCTTGAGGATTCCATTCTAACGCCTGATAAGGTATTCGAATCTCTCTCAAGCGTGTGACCAATCCATCTCTACTTATATCTAACGTTTGATCTGTCGGGCTTTCATAACATTTCTCCAACAGCTCTGTTACAGATCGTCTCGGGCCAGTAAATCCCGCGAAGAAGACATTGTTTTAAACTCAGACAGTTTATTGTTTTTTAAATCACCAAGAAGAACATATTTTTGTAAATATTTAATATTTTTGATGGAACAAGCCTTTGTTCCACCAAAAACAGGTACTAATTGTTTTATATTATAAGTAGGTACTTAATATATTTTGTATTAGAAAACAGGAATAAATTGAGAAACAGTTAAATATTATCCAATAAAATATCTAAATAAAGTAGAGAACTACTGCTCTTGTAAGAACAGATAAAACAATTCTGTATTCAAATAAAAAGCCAAAATTAAAATCGTTTATATGTCGATGGCACGCCATAGCTGCACTATAAGTGATAATTGACTGCAGTAATAGCTTTGTCAAATACCGCAGCCTTGTGGCGTACCTATACCTATTTACCAAATTACGGCGCAAACCTATGTGAAAAAGTGTCTGTCTCCATGCTATGTCACGAAAATGAAACGGAATCAGCACAAGTGAATAGTGATCAGTTAATTTTTGTCTAAATCATTATGTTCATCGCGCATTTAGCCGTTCATATTAAACGCAGACTGCTCATTGATTTGTCTTGCCCATACCATGATGTGATTTCAGGAAATGGTCAGTCGGTACGTTGTTGACATCTCTATGGAAGTGGGCTCTTAGTAAACTAGTGCGATTCACTATCATCGATAACTTCACTGCCTACCATCAGGGGAAACCGCAGTCAAACACTAGTTTATTCATTAAAAAAATCTAGGTCTTCGAATAGATCATTTTATGATATGACGTGGCCACGAGCCGACGACTTAGATATTTGAGATACAAAACACCATCAATTTTACTTCACCATATCCAATATGAACCAATTCACATCGGAATGGCAGGCGGCCGCTGGCACTGCCACTGACACAAGGCGCGGCCGGTCGCTTACCTGCTCGCGGAGTCGCGACCAGTTACGCGGCACTGTGTGCGGCCGAGCGACTTTTTTAAACCTTTCTAGTGATTACTACCTACTGCTATTTTCAAGATTTAAATAAAGTTTAAAATTATTTGAATAAAAGTGCTCGCCGCATCGCTGCCATGGTGGAAATGAGTCGGCCCATAAAATCACTTGTAAAAAGTCAAAACAGCCACTTATGAACATTGAAATCAGACCAAAAACTTTACAATTATTTACTTTTTTTCAAGGTAAATTATAACAAATATATAATTTCACGACGAGGTCATACAATAATTGTATTAAAATATTTTAGTTCATTTAGATTATGTTTATTGTAATGTTGTGATAAAGACTAAGAAAAGCGCGGTAGATAAACTTGGAATTCCTAACCAGGATTAACAATAATAATTGATCCTCCTACATTTGTTGATACTCCTAATTTAAAAAACGGAAATAAAGATTTATAGCTATCTTCAATCAACATCTATCATGATCATTTTCAATTTCTATTAAAGAAAAACAATTCATTGTTTCTAAGGTTCCTATGCAGATATTAGGAAAAGGTCAATGTACTTTATTCCACGTTTATTTGATCAAATAAAATATAACCTTAAATTCTTAATTTATAAAAATACGTTGTCTGTTTAAAAATAATAAACGTTAAGAAATTTGATTTTTGCGGGCTTGTATGTTAGCTTAAAAACCATAGAGTATGAATCTTGGTCCGTTGTGTCTACGATCTAAGCATTTTGAAACTGTGTGGAAAGGAAAAACATTTTCTAATTTGTGTTGCCAATGCCAATATAAGGAACGCATTTTAGCAATTTATTTGCTATAATGGTTGAGGTTTTTCTACCTAACTACGTATTTATAATGTGTTACGTTATATTATTCACTTTTTACTTTTGAATTAGGTAAAAAAATAAAGAAACATTGGTATCAGTAAGTTTTGTAAGGGAGAATTTCTTCCACAGTCGTTTTCAGACCAATGTATCGTGCTTTCTGAAGTAAAGTCAAAAACTTAAAAAAAAAAAGTTGTCTACGGTTGACGCCTTGACGCTTAGTTGATGATTTTTTCAATTTTTATTCAATTTACTCGCAAACTTTGTCATACACTCGTGATTAAATCAGATTAACAATATTGTTATATAAAATATTTACAAATGATTTTATTTCATACATATTTGGCTCTGAGCAAACCAGGACGGAATACTTGCCTTGATATAATGCGCGTTTTATCATTCTGCATGTGCGTGAAAGAAATGTCAATTTAAAAGAAGATAGAAAAGTGAATTGTTTTACTAAAAATGTAAACTGTGGACAATAATTTTGTTTTGTGATGGTGTGTGCGGTAAAACAAATGATCAATTTACATGTAATGAAACGAACAAAAGTATAGTGTCGGTTAGTTAGCTTTTGACAGCCGGCAGGCTCGTCGTAAGTGACTTACGATTGGCCTCCTATAAAAATGAACAATCGCTTAGATGAATCAAATTTGGTGAATCTCTCAGGGGATCTGTCTGCTTTAAATCAATTAGACAACAAGGAGGCGTTGGCACTTAGCTTCCCATTCGACCACATCTACGCATGTCACTCGGAGGAGTCAGAGCGACAAGAGCATCTCGACAAGGAAGTGGAAATTACTACGCAACCTGATGACAAGGAGCCAGGGCCCGTCGTGGAACCAACATTAGAGGTCCACAAACTTTCTGAAAAATTAACAGCTGCTGAAGTTCAAAACACAAGGTTGAAACACTTACTTGTGTGTCATTTAGATTTGATACAACAACAAAATGAACTTATTACTAAAAAAGAAAAACAGGTTACAGCACTAAAATTGGAAAATGACTCTGTAAGTATATTTTTATGTACAAGAAAATGTTTTTATCATTAGGAGCTCTTAAACATTAAAATTTTAGTGTAAATTCTATAGTATGAAGAAACGCTGATCTTGAACTGCATGTTTATTCTTTTGATTCTTATATGTTGTTTAATTCTTCAAGATAAAAGAGGTAACATTATGTTTATGTATCTATGTCTGATCTTGCCACCATCATATCAACAACTGTAAAACATCTTATTGGAAAAGCATTCTCGTTGCCTATACTGTCGCAGACAAAATAATAAATATTACAGTTTCATTGTTTTTTATGAGACATTATAAATAAATATTATTGTTAGCTTGAGATGAGCAAAAAACCTAAGAAATTGAGTTAATTGATACACAATATTCTTTAAATCACTATCATATTATTATTTAGACCAATCAAAATATGCATTTGCGAGCTTGTCTGCCTTACAGCGAAAAAGTCTTCCTTAATTTCTAGCAAAACTTGAAATAAAAAGATGTAAACAAAAAACAATGTTAGCATAATATTGTGTACAAAACTAAAAAAGTCTAATAGAATGTTGTTACTAACATTAAGTTTAGGTGGAGAAAAAAATATGCTGGCCAAAACATTAAAAATACTAGTGTTAGTGCTACATAAATCAGTGCGAATATCATTTGCCATCTGGCACTGCATTTGCAATAACAACTATAAATTTGCAATAATGCCCAATGTCTCTTTTGAATAAAGTAATAAATATTAATATTTTACTGTAAATTATTATATGGATATTTATGGATATTTTACCTACTTATTATTTTAGACAGCACACATTTAAAAAAAAAATAGTTTCATTTTGGTTTTTTAAGTTATTTCATACTTGTGCTTGCGGTCTTATAAGCTGTGCTTTCATTTCTTTTACAATGAAAGAATTAATTACATCAGTTTTATATACTACTCTGTCAAGAAAGTACCGGGAAAAGATCAATAATACACAAAATGTCTGTTATTCATCCAAATTTATTTTATCACCTTCAAAGTATGCTCCTTTAGAAACGATACACTTGCGCCAACGAATACTCCATTCATCAAAACATTTTTTAAACGCTGCTTCCTGAATTAAGTTCAGTTCTCGCCGCAAATTCTCCTTTATGTCTTCTATCAATTGAAAACGGGTGCCACGAAGTGGTAATTTGAGTTTAGGAAAAAGAAAAAAGTCAGCAGGAGCCATATCTGGTGAATATGGTGGTTGCTGGATGGTATTTGTTGAGTGTTTGGTCAAAAATTCGTTCACAATGATAGCCTTGTGCGAAGGCGCATTGTCGTGGTGCAAAATCCAAGAATTTTCTTTCCACAAATCTGGCCTTTTTCGTCGAATTTGCTCTCTTAAATGCCGCATAACGCTCAAATAATATTCTTTATTTACCGTTAGACCTTCCGGTAAGAATTCAGAGTGCACAACACGGCGATAGTCAAAGAAAACAGTCAACATGACTTTGACTTTTGATCGACTTTGGTGTGGTTTTTTCGGTTTCGGATCAGTTGGAAGGCGCCACTCCGAAGCTTGTTGACTAGTTTGCATGTCAAACTCGTAAACCCACGTCTCGTCACCAGTAACAATGCGTTTCATGAATGTTGGGTCCGAACTGACTCGTTCTAGCATGTCCTCAGCGACTATCATGCGATTGAGTTTTTGGAGAAAATTCAGATCTTTTGGGACTAGCCGAGCAGCAACATGTTTCATACCCAAATGATTAGTTAAAATAGTACGGATCGACTCATGAGATACAGAAAGTTTGGCGGCTATCTCTCTCAGAGTTGAATGGCGATTTTCAGTCACTATTTCCTTCACTTTTGCGATGTTAACTTCAGTTGCAGACGTTGACGGCCTACCAGAGCGAGGCAAATCTTCCATCACATTTCGACCGCTTTTGAACGCTTTGAACCACTCATAAGCACGAGTTTTTGATAAAGTCGATTCACCGTAAGCCTTCTGTAACATTTTCTGTGACTCCGAACACGAAATTCCATTGGCGATGCATAATTTAAGACAAACTCTTTGTTCGATATTTTTGTCATTATGAAATTCGCAATACACGCTATATATGATATTACTAAAACCAGCACTGTATTTAATATAAATAACAGATGCAACTCAAACTCCGCGCCAAAATGGAAAACAGTTGTGCCAATCTAACAACTAAGTACAAAAAAAACAAAAATTTGAATTTGGAACCATAAACAAATCATCCATTCCCGATACTTTTTTGACTGGAAAACAATGTTTTTTTACAACAGCTACAATGTTTTTTTACAATTGTTTTGGTTATGTCTATTAAACTCAAGCTTATTGTAATTGATTGTTGACAAAAGTAGTGTTTTATTTACACATTGTTCATTAATATTTGCAGCTTAAATCTAAGGTGACACGTATGGACAGAAGGATAACTGTGAGTCAGAGACATAACATTAATCCTGCTCCTCTCTTAAATTTGCCACCTCCAAATGCTCCATCAAAAGCCAAGAGTGACACCACTACTGGTGAAAGTCAGGTAATTTATTAAATGCAATTAAGCAATTCATCTAAATTCTTTGAAGCATTAAAATTTCAAATGTAGTGAATCTTAAGTCTTACTAAAATTGATAGTATTATAAATATGTCTAAGTTCTAATATAATTTCGTATTTCTTTTTCAGATGGTGCTTAATAGTCTAACAGAATTTTTGGTGCCAGGTACTAGAACAAATCCTTATAATATTTTTACTAATGATATTTCTAAAACAAAACCATTGACGGCCTATGATTTGAACAGACCTTTAGAAAGAAGTTTCAGGCAGATTCTTGCTTTTAGTTTTAATTTTTAGAGACCTACAATATCATAGGAAAAGTAAGAAATAAAGGGCGAGGCTGTAGAATAGGATTGTAATGTAAAAAGATTCTAATTACAATTGCATAGCCCCACTAAAGTTGAAAATAGAGAAAGAGGTTGTTGTAATATATTATTTTACGATACAAGGTTAAAACAAGAATATAAAACAACCCTGACTCGTTCATTAAAGGTTATTTTTTAAATTTCAAAAGTAGATTTTTAGTTTACCTTTGCAAAATTGCATTAAACCTGGGATTAAGTTCCAGTAAATGAACTGGAATAATGTGATGGCCAGAAAATGGACATCGTACGTCGTGGTGTTTCTGATTGTGTGTCACAATTTGGAATAAATGTCGTGTCCTTTTATAAACCACGAAGTTTTATCCCGCGCCCCCGCTCCTATGGCCCTTCCTGCGGAAACTATGCATTTTTTCCGAGAAAAAAGTGCGTTCGACAGCGTAGTTTTCGTAGACAGCGTAGGATACACCAAACTCTAAGTACAAAATGAGAATAATCACAATGACATTACGTGTGGTGCCACTTGTCACGTGATTTCTCCTCAGGGAATGTCATTTGAATACATTGTGCACTTAGCGTTTGGCGAGAACATTAACAGGAAATTTAGTTGTCTACCTGCTGTACTTTCATAGGTCACACTCTTAACAATCAAGCTAAAATATCAATTTGCCTAGCCCTTTTAGGGTACCGTAGCCAAATGGCAAAAAACTGAACCCATATGGATTCGTCATGTTTGACTGGCCTGTTGGTCTAGTGGTTAGTGACCCTGGCTGCTATGCCGGAGGCCATAGGTTTGATTGGGAACCCAGGATAAATGTTTGTGTGATGAGTATAACCGTTTGTTGTGTCTGGGTGTAATTTATTTATAATATGTATGTATTTAGAAATATATAAGTATGTAATTATCTCTATGTGTGAAAGTTGTGGAATATTATTGTTATTTATTATTATTCCATTTATTAGTAAATATGTACATAATATTTACATTTTTAAATATTTCTTAAATAAAACACATTAAAAAAATATTATTATTATGTTTGTCTGTCTATCCGTCCGTATGACACAGCCACTTTTTTCCTTAACTATAAACTTGATAAGTAGATGTATTCTGTAAACTGCATTACCCATATATGAACTGAAACTCAAAAAATATTTTTTCATCAAACCCATACATGTTGGGTATCTATGAATAGGTATTAAAAATGCTATTGAGGTTTCTAATATTATATTTTTCTGAACCGACAACGGTAAAATATTCCCACCCCCCCCTAAATTCTAAAATAAGCGAACGATAAATCTAAAACAAAATATAATTTGGATACATTACCATGCAAACCTCCACCGAAAATTGGTTTGAAAGAGATCTAGTGAGCAGTTTATTTATTAACCCTTCAGATACCGTCAATTAGAGACACAATAGTAAGACAATAGATGCGCGGCCACCGGTGGTCGCTTGGGGATTCATGAATTAATAAAAATAATACACTATTATTAAAACATCGATCAAAGTACAACAACGAATGAGTCCGTCTCGCACTTGGCCGCTTCTTCCAACTATGCATACCAGTATTTTACATGGAGCGATAGAGGCAGACCTCTAACCTCCAAAACCCAGAATAAGACGATAATCCTTGTCAAGACTGGTGTCAGATACAGAGAAATTTCGGTATGTTAAGACGGTGAGCCATCCGCATACTGACCTCGGCAAGCTTTGCTTATCCTTTGTGATGGACCCGTGCAACTATTATGATTTTAGCCACAAGCCTTTAATATTATAAGTATCAATAATTATACCATTTTACTTCTTTATTTTATTTATTTATTGCACTGACTACGACTACAAAACTTTATTTCCCAATTTTAAATTATTACACAATTAAGATATAACAACCTCTGGCATCCAAAGTAAGAGTAAACTTGTGTTATTGGTGCCAGGGAAAAGATAAGAAATAATATTATATGGAGAGTAGTTAGGAATATATAATTATGTATATTTTATACATCCTTATCTATATATATAAAAATCAACGCCACTTTTCGTTGTTATTTTATAACTCAAGAACGGGCTCACCTATCCAAACCAAGTTTTTAGGCTTTGTTCGGACTATTTAGTAGATGGTTTATGTGAAGTTTGGTAGGGTAGAGTAGGGTAGAGTAGGGTAGAGTAGAGTAGGGTAGAGAAGGATAGAGTAGGGTAGAGTAGGGTAGAGCGGGAGCGAAGCCGTGCGGGCAAAAGCTAGTCTATATATATAAAAATGACCCCCATTTTCCGTTGTCACGACTTGGCATGAAAACGGCTTGACCGATTTGGCTGATTTTTTTTTTGTTGTGATTGTTATTGTGAGGAGAAGGTTCTTATGGAAAAAAAATTAGGGTAGTGTAGGGTAGAGTAGGGTAGGGTAGGGTAGAGTAGGGTAGAGTAGGGTAGAGTAGTAGGGTAGAGTAGGGTAGAGTAGGGTAGAGTAGGGTAGAGTAGGGTAGAGTAGGGTAGAGTAGGGTAGAGTAGGGTAGAGTAGGGTAGAGTAGGGTAGAGTAGGGTAGAGTAGGGTAGAGTAGGGTAGTGTAGGGTAGAGTAGGGTAGAGTAGGGTAGAGTAGGGTAGAGTAGGGTAGAGTAGGGTAGAGTAGGGTAGAGTAGGGTAGAGTAGGGTAGAGTAGGGTAGAGTAGGGTAGAGTAGGGTAGAGTAGGGTAGAGTAGGGTAGAGTAAGGTAGAGTAGGGTAGAGTAGGGTAGAGTAGGGTAGAGTAGGGTAGAGTAGGGTAGAGTAGGGTAGAGTAGGGTAGAGTAGGGTAGAGTAGGGTAGAGTAGGGTAGTGTAGGGTAGAGTAGGGTAGGGTAGGGTAGAGTAGTAGGGTAGAGTTGGGTATAGTAGGGTGGAGTAGGGAAGAGCGGGAGCGAAGCCGCGCGGGCAAAGCTAGTATGTTATAAAACAAAGTCCCCCACCGATATGCGATAAACTGAAACTCCTATACGGAATTTTATGCACTTTTACACTAATATAAATAGTAATTTAGGAGAAGGTTTAAATGTACAGTAAATGCCATGCATATTATAACAAAGCTGGGATTTTGTGAGTTTCCAACATTTGTGCAAAGCTGGGGTGGGTCGCTTGTAATTTTACATGTTTGATTATTTATTTACTGACTGGCCTTTTGGTCTAGTGGTTAGTGGCTCTAACTGCTATGCCGTAGATCGTGGATTCGATTCTAACCTAAGACTATTTGTCTTTTTGGTGAGATGAGCATGATCATTTGTTCTGTAGGATCGTGTTCATAGGGGTAGTTATTATCTATAATATGTATGTATTTAGAAATATGTTTATCAGTGGCTTTTGTTATTTTTTACGCCTATGTTCAACAGTGGACGTCTTTCGGCTGAAATGATAATGATGGTGATGTTTTTAAGTTATCTAGTACACACACCACAAGCTCTTCTAAGTTTGGGACTAGATGGCGTTTTGTTGTGGAATATTAATATTATTATATTAAGGTTGTATGATCTGAAATTTCACATTCAGAAGTCTCATAGGTAAATTTAGTTACCTAAGGCACTTGTGTGTAGCTTGACCTTTCGAACGTTTTGATGTCAAGGATACGTTTGGAACTGCGCAGGTGATAGTTTGAAAATAGCCCTATGCAATATTGATGCTTTTGCGATCGATATTTTCATTAGTAATTCGTCAGGCCGAACTCAGTGAGTGTGCGTATCTAAGTCTCGTGGCTAAATAAACTTAAGCTTGCTTCTAACTCCCGGGTAAGTAGATTAGTGTACCAACATGTAGGGATTATAATTAAATAAATTATAGGAGTAGTGGTGCAATAATACAGGTTTATTTTTATAAAAACGCACTACATTTTTTAATTCAGTAAGTTTGGATCGATAATATGGTGAGAAGCTTTTGCTTCATACGTTTTATTTTATTCTTGTTTCGTTTTTTGAATTAAATTTCTAGAAAAGTTAAGAATATTTTACTCCCCTCAATACTTATTTATAGGAACAGGCAAAGATATAGGAATTAAGTGAGTAGTACCTTATGTACTGTTAGCTACTAACCACATGAAAAAGTATGTCCATAAAAAACAAGAACAATGCTTTTTTTGACAAGAGTTTCTGTTTTGTTCCAGACGTACCGCCTTATCTGCCTCCAAGTATAAGCGTCCCTTCGATTTTGGAAAGTAGCAGCCTACCGCGCGATAACTTCAACACAATGATTGAAAATAAGCGATCATACATCAAAAAAGAAATCAAGACTGAACCTCGAAGTGAGCCCTTGTACACGGTCACATCCAACAGGTTGTTCAGTATATTAGAAGTTTATTTATAGGTGCTAGAGTTTTACTGTGCAGACAAAAACGACTTAATTTATTTGTTTTACTTGCAGCGGAAATACCGTGATCCAAAAAATACAAAGGAGTCGCAGAAAAACACCTGGCTTGGGCAGTTTAAGTCGACTGCCTAAAACCCCAGCTATAAAAACTGAACCTGTCGACAATGGTAAGTCTTCACGTATTAAAATATAGGTAGCAATAAATAAAAAAAGTAGTACCAGAAGTTCGAACATGGTGCGCTCCGCACCGCGATCTTGGTGTGCTCCGAACCACATTTGATGGTATGGCCAGCGGTTATTATTATTGACGGTGCGCTCGGTTTGATAATTTTTTCACTGATTTCGTGCGCTCCGCACCAAGTTCGATCGCGTGGCCGAACCATCGCACCTTTCAGCGCTTTAGTCGCAATTCTACCTCCGAGTGAGACACACGTTTTCAATGTCTATGGTTTTGTGAGAGGATGGATGAAAATAAGTAAATCTTGTTTTAATTGGTTTTGTGGGATATTTTATTTTATTTTAGTGATTAGTGTATGTTTTCTTTCTTAGTTTCTGTACAACGCATTAGTTTAGGCTGTAATATTGTACATGTAAATTGTTAATAAATAAATGGCGTCAGGCCAGGAAGGCGTAAATATTACGGAAAAAAGATTAATTGTGAAAGTATTAGAACTTTACAAAGATTTTCCGTGTTTTTAATTCGTCTTTTATAAATCGCATATAACTGTACGAATCTCTGTCTCTTAAATATAATTTTGCCCATTCTTTTCTTTTTCTCTCTCTTCTTTTCGATAGGTGTAGTAGCTACGACTGTTGCCCCAACTAACGCGATTTTAATTAAATTTATATTTTTTAATTTTATGTGTTTTTTTTTCCACTTTGTATGTTTATATTTTTTGTGGTATGTTTTTTTTATTGCTTAACATAATAAAAAAAGAAAACTATTTTATTTGGCATATACACTCAAAGATACACATAATATAGTAACAACATGTAGACACTACTTATATAAAAAGAAATAGACAACTAACAATGTGTGTCTCACTGCGGCGCCAAATAGGTCCAGTTCAGCAAAAATGCCAGACAACTACATGGTAGTTGCCTATCGCTGGTTTTCAACTGAACCTTATTTCGAGTGTACGGTTGAAAATTGGTGTACATAATAATTAATGTCCTATCTAGTAGTGATGTAACGAATGTCTGATTTCTCACATTCGCAAATGCGAATGCGAATATTCAAATCCAATATTCGCGAATGCGAATGCAAATGCGAATATTGACTTTCAAACAAAGTGCGCGCAAAATGTCATACAGGTTTCACATTTCGTGTTAGCTATGTTTAGACCGAACATAACTGAGCCGTAACAGACTGAAAAAACAGAGTAAAAGTTTTTCAGGAAACACAGAATCTGGCAGAGAATTACACTCCTTAGCTATACGCATAATAAGTGTGTTCCCAAAACGCTTTGTACGTATGAGTGGAATATCCACCTTGTATCGGTGCCGCAACGCCGTATGTCTTGTGGTCCTATGATGGAACGGGCTTGGCGGAATTAAATTCTTCAATTCCAATGCACACTTCCCGAAATGTAAACAATAAAATTACCGACACGCTAGCAACACGCCGTCAATGCTCAAGGCTTTGGAGTTTTGACTTGAAAAGTGCATCATTGCCGATGATCTTCTTGACTTGCTTCTTAATCGATTTTAGTGCATTAAGCTGGTATTAGGCAGACCCATCCCAAAGATGAGAGAGCATTACTCCATACACGTTCGAACTTGCGTATAATTTTTGTCAGGCAGTTGAACTTATTTTTTGCCTCGATGTAGAAGCTGAAATTGAGGGTAGACGACAGCGGCACCCCTGAAAGCTCAAGGTGGTCGGTTATCGGCACGGTCACACCCCGGAAAGATGGAGATGGTAGGATTTGGCTCCATTTAGCGGAAAAAAGACACGCGTGGGTTTTAGAACCATTGAACTTGACCAGATTAGAATCACCCAATTCTGAGACTGTTCCCAAGAACAAGTTCAAACGTTCAACCATAGTCTGGTGGATCTGAGAGTGATCTCGGAGAGACTAGATCTGAGACCCACTAGGTCGCGCGCCGGTCATGTAACTCTCAACAGCAGTGCTATCGTCTGCATACCCAAAGGTACCGGGCTTAAATAAGTCATTTATGTGCAGCAAGAACAGTGTTACCGAGAGTACCGACCGCTGAGGGACTCCGGCATTAATGTCCATTTGACCCGACGAGCAGCCAACAATAACCACTCGGATGGCTCGATCCTTCAAGAAGTTTACGATCCAATCACAGAGACCAGTGGTTAGACCGAAGAAAGGAAGCTTAGCAATAAGGCCTTCGTGCTTGCTTAGACCCCATCAAAAGTGATATCAAGGGAGACAGCAAAAGCTTCCCCATGCTTCTCGATGGCCTCATTGCAGAAGTGAATGGTATACGCTAGAAGGTTCCTAGTAGACCGATTTGGTCGAAAAAGAAGATGTCATTAGTTTGTAGATATGTCAGAAGCTTTCTGTTAAGCACCAGTTCCATACTCTCACAGAGGATTGATGTAACGGAGATATTTCGGTAGTTTGCCAGGTTAGCACGACTGCCCTTCTTGGGCACCGGCTAAACGTTAGCATGCTTGCAAGCCATCGGCACTTTTTCAGTCTTATATGTGACGAAATAGGCGGGTCAAGATTGGAGACAATTCAAGTTTTAAGAACAACTGCTGATATCCCGTCGGGGCCACTGGCTTTATCCACGTCAAGGTTACGCAAAACCCTACGAATGTCCTTTTGATGGATACGAATATCGGACATACTCGTCACGCACCCATTTGGAGAAACAGGAGACCGCGCGTCACTCAAATTCAGTTAGTTCATTCGAAAAGATTGGGTTAGGATTTGGGGTTAACATTTTGTTCAACATGTTGTTGTTTCACAAGTTGTGTGTTAGAAAAATATTTAAGTAAATACAAAATCATATAAGTTGTATTGTCTTTCTATATCTATATAATGAAAATATTATTTCCTTTTTGTTTGTCAGAAACATTCGCCAAACATTCGCATGTTTATTGCGAATGCGAATGATTCGCATTGCGAATGCCAAAAAATATGCGAATATATGCGAAAGCGACGAACGCGAATATTCGTTACGTCACTAATACCTAGCATGGTGTAAGCTAGGCATATTCCTAATAGGCATACATACCAGTGCCTTGATTATGATATTATTTTTTACAAAAAAATCTGTATGTAATGAAAGCTGTTGGTGAGCTAATAATTAAATTTTAGTTTGTTTGGATAAAGTTGGAGGCATGTCGACGTGATCACTGTGTCACAGCACGGAACGCACCGGACCATCTTTGGTGCGGTGCGGTGGAGTTGCGTGTCAAGCGCACCGTACAGTCCGCCGGTTCGGCCCCATCATGTTCGAACGTCTGCTAATACTATAATTTAGCTCAATTTTAACAAGATCAATGAATACAAGAGTTTTTTTTATGGGCATTACCAATAGGTTTCGTACATAATTTGCTGCACAATTTTTCCATTATTTATAGAAATCTTTCACTTTATTTTGTATTGCAGTTAACATCTTCGAGGATGACAAAAGCTTTGAGCGCACTTTCAGTGTAAATAAGAAATCTAAAATGATCAACACTTATGGCAAATCTAAAACGTCGACTATGCCAAAGAAAACGCCACATTACACTGGATCTTTGTCGGATCGTCTACAGCTAATAGATACCACCCCTACTGGCGAAGACCCTTATCAACTAGGGGAAGCTGATATGAGGGAGCAGTCGCCGATCCCGAAGCTTATGCTTCAAAAAACTAATCATGGCAGATTGAGAATATGCTCGGACCTTATGGGGGACAATACTTTGCCTTCTAGACGTATATACGATGCGCCAGCAACTGAGACAAGTACTAAAATGCCAAATAAAATAAAATTAGAGAAAAGGTATAATTTGCCTACTATAGTTCCATATTCGGCGCGAACTATTACGCATACGTCGACATTTACGTCGAATACGCCTACAGACGCGTGTACGCATATATCTACATACACGCATGTTCCTTCGCATACACCGAAGCAGGCTGCTACACTGACTCCTAAGCAGTCCTCTACGCACACTCCGAAGCATACGTCAACGCTGACGTCCCCGAATGCGTGTAAGCATATGCCGACGTACACCCACACGACTAGGAACACGACTGCGCGTAGTACTACGGCCTCAAACAAGGGCACCAAGACCACAAAATCTGGCTCACGGAAATCCTCGAATACGCCATCAAAAAAGGCCGCGCAGAAAACCTCGCTTACTACTCTGCCACCGAGCTCGCTTACTACTCTGCAACCGAGCTCGCTTACTACTCTGCAACCGAGCTCTCTTACTACTCTGCAACCGAGCTCGCTTACTACTCTACAACCGAGCTCTCTTACTACTCTAAAACCGAGCTCATTTACTACTCTACAAACGAGCTCACTTACTACTCTACCATCGAGCTCACTTACGGCTACGCTGACGCCCCTACACGTGGTCCCGCTCATGACCACGCACACGGATACACAAGGGAGTCTGCACTCGGCCTTCACGACTTCGTCAGCGCCGCTATGCTCGACCTCTTTTATATTGCCAGACATAAAAAAAGAATGTCTTGAGCCCCAATCTCTTGAGTCTCAATTATCGCCAACGAACTTATTTCTGCAGCAACCAGATATGGATAGCATTAAGAAAGAGCCTGATTTGGAGTGGCCGTTTACTTATTCGACGTTAAATTCGGCGGGAACTGAAACAAGTTTATGTGACTTTTCATACGGTGAAAACTCGAATTTGACCACATTACCAATAGATGTTACGGATTTCCGACAACTTATCGAATCCGACGCTGCAGCGGCCGCGGCAGTAACTGCATTAGAAAATATGGATTCGCTAGATTACAGCGCAGTCGAGAAGATGGATAACGAAAAGATGACACTAACTGGAGAACAGACTACGAGCTTAGCTACGCCTGAAGTAAGTTATTTATTTTAATTTTTATTACTTCGTACATCCAGTACACGTGGGAGACTAGGACTAAAGGTCCCGTGTGTCCCTAGTGTATTGGATGTAACACAACCCTTTGCAGTGTCAACCATCCAGTTGTGTATTCGTTTGTGTCTGTCTTCTAACGGTAGGTTTTTTCGAGAATGTCTTACGCTAATCGCGGAAATTCCAGTTCCAGGAGGAAGCCCCGGACAATCGCCGTGGCATGGGGAGCAAACGGGGAAGGAAACGAGCGTCAAGTACAGGGCAGGGCAGAAATGCGAAGCAAAAGTCCAAAACATCCGGGGCTAAGACAAAAACGGGCAAGGGAAAAGGTAATGTAATAGAATAAGATTATCTGGACTGCCAAAGTCAATACTTAGTAGTGTGCTCACGCTTAGGCTAGTGGCGACCGTGACGGCTGTGCGAGTGGTGCTCTGCCGCGCATGTTGGCCATCAGCGGGTAAATGCTACAATGTACGTTAAAATTGTTAAAATAACTATCGCAAATAGCCACTGCTTTTGCGATTTGCGCGAAATGCAAAGAGGTTTGGCGCGGATATATTAAATACTAACCCTACAAAATATGACACATAGTTAAAGCATGCGTTCTAAAGTAAATTTTATGTGCCGTAGCCATTTTATTCTTGTTTCATGTTTCTGTTGTATAATAAAAAGTGATCTAAACAATCAATTTGAACTGTGTAATTTAATTTTCAGCTGCATGCCGTGGCAAAAAATCACCTCTGCCGGGAATGACGACGAGCAAGCCCTATCACACCCTAGTAGGACATCCAGACGTATCTTGGTACGTCGGCCTGGATCCCAACATTAAAATGGAAGATATTGATCAGGGAGACAGTAAAGCCTCCACTGTAGAGGTAAAATTAGGGCCGGGTTGTCAGCAAGAGAATGTTTATACTTTTAGGCAGCAAAGTTATATAATAAATAAATTAAATTGAAGGCTGAAGGTAGTAAAAGCTGTTTTTTTATTTCAGGTTCCCAGATGGCGAGAGAAACCCTACACTAATTTATTTAGTTTCGAAGGAACAGAGAACTTAGATGATAAGGTTTTTGAAAAGCGGCACCAAAAACTAGAAGCGGAGGAGCGCAGACAATTAAGGTATGGTTTTACCTACACAATCTCTGTATTTATGATTTCGATTAATCCCCAAGTATTGGCATCAGAAAGTCTATTTAATATGCTAGTTGACACTTTTTTAAACAAATTTCAAAAGGTTAATAATAATAGTCTTAACATAGTTCCTGGTAGCCAGTCCACTTAAGACTACAAAATCCCGTCGCAATAGTTTCCCACCAACGGGGGGTAGTCCTTGGATGCACCAGCATACCGCGTACAGATATAATCACCGGTTGGCATAACGTCTAAAAGGGCACCTGCGATTTGATTTTGACACCACGTACGCCTTCCGGAGGTCTACGACCTCAGGGTCCTGAGATAAATAAATGTAATTATTCAATTTAATCGAAAATAAAATATTGTATTTTTTGATCAAATATTAATTATAAAAAAGCTTTGACATGAAGCACACATAATATAGTCTATATATAGAAAAAGAAAAACTGACTGGCTGACATATCAACGCAAAGCTAAAACTACTGGGACTAGGAGCGTGAAATTTTGCACAAGGCTCCGTTTTATGACGTAGGCGAACACTAAGAACGGATTTTCCAAAATTCAGCCCTTAACGGGATAAAACGGGATTCTGAAATTTTTACGTTTACGCGGGCGAAGCCGCTAGTAGAAGCTAGTCTTTAATACAGAGTTACATTGGTCTACGTAGGGTATTTATGTTCCTCCGGTCGACTAAGCAAAAATCTAGGTTCAATTCAAAATGACATTTACCAACCATCAAAGCGTCAATTCTCAGCAGATTTTTGCTTTCCGCTTTCACAAGTCGTCCATGATTAGTGTCCATAAAAGCAACAAACGGTATCATTTCACGTAGGCTAAAACAGTTTTAATAATAATTTGATAAATGAAATCACAATTGAGAATATGACGTCTATTTATTTAGTGTCATTTTGTGGTATTGTGCGTTTCACTTAAGAATTCTTTTTGTCGTAACGTTGGCAATACGGAAAAACAGTGTTGCTACATTTTTAGTAATGAAATCGATACTAATATTATAAATGCGATGTATGTGTGTCCGTATTTCACGCGCGGGCAGAAGCCCGCGGGAAAAAGCTAGTTACTTAATATTGGGGAGATTAACTGATATTTCGTTACTTTTAACAATTGCCTTATAAGTTTATTTTTTTTATATTTGGAAACTGTTAGACGTCACCCGTGCGAAAAAATGCAGCACGGCGTGACGTTACACGTAACTTTAATGGGCTATTATTTTTGGTTTAATTTAATTTAAACGCAAAATTGGTGCCCTGAAATCGCACGTCGGGGTTGCGGCAGACCAAGAAGGAGATGGCGGGACGACTTGGATGTCTTCCTTGGGAATTGGAAAAAAGTAGCTCAAAACCGGGAACATTGGAAGGAGTGGAGGGAGGCCTTTGCCCAGCAGTGGGACAATATGGGCTAAGTAGATATAATAATAATAATTTACAAATAAAAAAACGTGTCCCTTATTTTTAAATAATCTAAAAGACGGACTAATTAAATTTTTTTACATCAACTAGCCTATTGTGTCTTGAAACAATTGTGCTAAAGTTGTGGAACTTTTTTCACAAAAATAATAATTGGGATGCTTCTAAATGAGTATTAACACGGTTATTCTAACCAATGTTTCAACAACCGTTAAAACATTGGCCAATCTTTTAACGGTTGTTAAAACTTTGGTTATTAGTAAAAATTTCGTCTTCAGTAATTTTCTTTTAGTTGGTTTTTTGGCGGTGGCTCTTGCTTTCGAAAAGGCTTTCTGAAACCATAATTAAAAGCGTATTCATATTTTATATACGCTATTGTATAAAGCATATACTTAATTTTGTTATCCTTTTAAATTTATTTTTAAAGAAAATTCGAAAAACAGTGGGGAAGAATCTCAGCAAGTTATCTTTTGTTGAAAACCAAAACCAAGAAATACCATATAATCGTTTGGTTGTTTTGCCTGGAAATTTGGTAATTTATCCAAAATTCAACTTTGCCACCTCGAATTTGATACACCTCGTATATGACAAGTCGGTTGGTCTATTAGTCAGTAACTCTGACTGCTATGCTGGAGGTCGCGGGTTCGATTCCCGCTCAAGACAAATGTTTTTGTGATGAGCATGAACATTTGTTCTGTGTCTGTGTGTTATTTGACTATAATATGTAATTATTTAGGTATGTATTTGGAAATATACACTACAATTTTTTAATTAGTACAAATACTTAAGGGCTTATTAAAAAAAGGTCTCATTATTATTTAAGTAGTCTTAATAAACAGCATTCATAAACAGCAAAGTTATAATAAGTTTGTTTGTAACCCAAAATGTCACTCAGTTTATGGAAATATTGTACAGGCTATTGATATGAATGAACAACAATGGCAAAACTCTGCGCGTAGTATTCTCTAGTAGCAGTTGTTATAAATAATTGATTCAATTGTGGATGTACCAATTAAAAAAAAAAAACTTTATTTCGGATAAGTGACATCCATATGGGTTAGAAAAAAATTAAACCTACTCGTATTATTTATTATTCTATTACCTATTTATTTATTTTAAAACAAGGTGGTTGTTCATGATACATCTATAAACAACATCACCTAACAGAGGAGAGTCGTACCTCCCCGCTATGGTCTTCAGGATGGAGTTGGAGCAATTAAGACAAATCATGGGCATTTTTAGGATTTCGTTTTTTTATTATTTCGACTACACAAATATGATCAGTAACGGATACATGTACTCATAGCACAAGCTTTACTTAGTTTGGGATTAGATGGCGTTGAGTGAAAGTCGTGGAATATCATACAAAATTTTTAGTTTATGCGACACCTGATTATACTTTTTTCAGAATCAGTAACTGAATGGATGCCAACAGTTTTTACACTGCGTTATATTTTTTCCCGAAAATATTTCAAAAGGTCACAAGTTGGACACCACCAACAATGTGTACAACTCAGGTCATAGCGGGTATTAGGCGCCAGCAAACAGTTGAGTACGAGGTGGCAAATTTAAAATTCGGATAGAGCACATCAGTCTATTAAATTATATTATAATTAAACAATTTTCAAAACACCCGGAAAACTTTCCAAGTAAAAGTACCAAATGACTGTATTAATGCGATATTCCTTTATTTTGGTTTTCAACAAAAGATGACTGGAAGAGATCTTTAAGAATAAAAAAAAAAACTTCAAGTTACGACAGAAAGACCGCTACGGTTGTAATCATTTCAATGTTTCGTTCAATTTATTTCTTTTTACTTTTTTCAGTTATTTAAATTAAAATGCTCGAATATTTTTTTATCTGTGTATTCATTCAGTTTTTCTGTCAATGTTTCTGTATTTCTGACGATGTGTATTGTTTGTTAAAGTCGCTTCTTGTCTGTCCATGTGCCTTTTTAATTTCTAATGTGTACGTCTGCCCATTTGTGTGTCTTTTTGTTTTTAACTTAGGACCAGTTTTGCTATATTCTGTTAGTTATCAAAATGTTCAGATAAGCATTTAAAACTAACGGATTTTGGTGAAATTGGGGCTGACTTAAGATTTTAGTTATTATTCTATTGGTTCTGGTAACTGTTGATAATTCCACAAGTACTACACCTCATATGTTACTAGCTAAATCCGATATTCGGATTCTTTAGTTTTCCTAGGTTAAACTATCTATTTTGTCAAGCTAAAGTAACTTATTGATTCAGCGCATTTTGAGCGATCTAATTTACCCTAGGGCGAACTAGTTTATCCGACTGGATTAGGCCGGTAACATAAATATGATTGATCGTAGCTATATATAATCGTAATCTGCACTTCGTGGATACGTTTATATTTATACTACGCAATCGTAATAACTTTCGAAAGTACGCTGTCCTCCGGCGGTACGTCCGCGGTTACAGCTACTTATCGAACGTTATTAAAGTTGCATTTATTCTTTCTTTGTTGTCACGCAAACGAAGGAAATAAAAAAGTAAGTGTTTACGGGATTATTACAAAACTTTCACAGACTTCTTAAAAATTTCCCGAAACTGTTTATATATTGGCATCGTTGGTTCTAAGACCATACCCTCTTAGGACCAACATGTCTACGGCTGACACTGACACCATTCAAAATGTTTTAGGTGGCATATGCGACGAATACGTGAGCAAAGGCATGTGGAGCGTCTTCGACTAAGGCAGCGGGACCCCTGGTATAACAACTCTAACTACCAACCTTCAGTGTACACGATCTGGCCACAGCCCCAGAGGGATGTGCGCATGATCGAAATTACCGACACTATCCCTGTCATGGCCTTCGGGGAGGACATACCAGACCTACCGCCTGCGTAAGTTTAGTTTTATTACTGAGATAATACACACGGTTATGCTAAAAGAGTAAATGCGACAAGTTTTCAAACTTGACGTTGTCATCAATCAACTCTCAGACACAGAGTCGAAATCGGTGTATGCTTGGTACTGTTATGTAATTAATAGTACGATTTTCACTGCTAACAATGCCGTATTTTCCAGTGACTTCATGCTACCTTGGGTGAGAATATCAAAACCTTTGAAGAGGTCAAAACGCTCGAAAACGCTACACTGATTATTTGCTGTCTGCGAAAGTTCGTTCCTGGAATAAGCACCTGGATGGAGTCTCACCAATTCACCTCTAGACGCCGCACTAAGATAGGTGAATTTCTGTTAACTCATCTGACTAAAAACTGATGAAAAGTCATCACTTTAAACAGAGACGCAATTGTTGTGCTACTGTGTCATACATCGGCTGATCAACGGAAAAACAAAGTGAAGAAAAACGAAGAATCTGGAAGCTGAGAAGTCGACGGTTCCTCGTTTCTAACTTATATACAATAATCCTGGCGACCAATCTAACCTAACATCGCTGTATTTTTGAAAAAAAAAGCTCTGATCGTTCGAAGAAAATTGGAGGCATCAACAACCTTAAGGTAGACTGGCTGCCAGAATTAGTCGGCCGATATGATTATAATAACGTTTTGTGTCGTAAAGTAGATGTCATTGCAATGTTTATCAACTCATACCAACTGTATTGTAGTCAAGTGGAATCTAAATGTTAAATTATCTGCTATAAGGTAACATATAATTCTGTACTTGTAATGAGTTTGATTGAAGGGTATGGAAATGCTCACAAGTTCTAATGAAACCTAAAGTTTTTGATAAATTGGGGGGTGGGAGGGCGTAGGAGGTCAAATGTTAGGTTTATAAGTGTTTTGTCATTGTTTTTATATTATACTTATTTGTAAATAATTTTCTAATGATGCACTTAGTAGCTTAGCCAATTTTCTACGACTGTAGTTACAAGAGTTCCCATTGAAATCGGTATTTCAACATATATTCATGACTTTTGAACTCTGTGCCATAATTTTTTTATAACAGTAGTTTTGTTTAGCTTTACTCCATTGAGTTATTCTACAAAATAAAAGCTTTAGTAAAATATGTTTAATAGTTATTAAGTATTAAAAATATGAGAATAAAGGCCATTCATCATTTTTAATACTGATATACTTGCGCTCGTTCCATGAAAATATGAACCATTTAGGTGTTTGTCTTGTTACATGGTTTCTTTTCGCGTATCGTTTTTACTAGAGTTTTACTACAGATATTTACCTACGCTTAAATTAACTGATCACAGCACATACTCCTGATGATTGATTCAATACTAAATCGATCAACTAAAGAACAGTGGCAGTCCCAGTTATGATGTATTTGACTCAAATTATGGGACAACGATAAAAGGCACCTACTTGAGCAATTGTACATAAACCTACTCAATCGAACTCAATACAGATAATTCAGCTTAGCGCTGTTTTAATTTAGGAACCATTTACATTAGTTCATGTTGTCACAATGATGTAGATGCCCTTAGAGAGACTTACGCCAAAACTTACCAATTAGACGCTATAAGGAACTAGTAAAGTATCTTTAAATTTCTTCTCAAAAACGTTTGAAACTCTATAATGTTAGATGTTGGTGAGACTGCCCTATTATTACCAAAAGCAGTCCTTTATACAAGCTGGTCAGAGGCCAAGGACAATTGGGCACGTCTTTAGGTGTTTTTTGTAACTACGTAGTTGATTCGATAAATGTTAAAGCTCTCTAAGGCTATGTTTGTGGGGCGGCGGAGTATGCTTCGCATTATAAATTCACTATGATGCCACATTGCACACCACTGTTGCGCAAATGCAGCCTAAAGGGCACATCGCAATAGTGTTCTTACAGAGGTCTAGACATACTAGAGCGATATAGCCCTCAATAAGTCAATACATTTAGGCGTTTGTATTTCTTTTTTGTAAATAAGGTATGAATTATGAATGATCCGAAATTTGAAGTTGTAAATAACGAACGTATATAATATGTTCAATTCAATGTGAAAAGGTTATGTTTGAGCGCGAATGTTATTCTTTATTAATTAAGTATCTAATGAGTGTAAACATACAAGTTGGTATTTTAAACTGAAATCAGTAAGTCAGATTCATTAGGATAAAATTTATTAAATTAAATGCCGTTCATATATGTATTTAGAATATTTAATCCATTTAATAATTAATTGAATTCGTCTAATAACAAGTTAATGAATGTTAAAAAAAATAATTAATTAAAACCAATAATTAATTTCACCATGTGTAAATTCGACCAATATGTTTCTATGTTTTGTCTCGTACTTGAATACTACAGATACGTTAAATTGATTTCCTTAACCAAACAAATTCACCAAACAGGAACTTCTTGATGAGACTACGATCATTTTCTAATCTTGCTATAGCTGACGATCTATTTAACTGAGCCAAACACAACCTTCCAAGCCAATTTATGATTGTATTAATATTTAAACTCAGTACTCCTAGGTAAATGGTAACGGAAAAACAAAAAGCGGTTGCGGTTATTTATACATAAAAATAAAACATAAAAATACTATAAACTCGGATACTGGAATCAAAAAATAAATTTAAATAATAATAATTAAATAATAAGTTTTTTTCGAATTCCCATTTGATCTGTACACTGTTAGGAAAACAAAACAAACATAATCCGTTTTGTTTTAGTAAATTAAGACGACACGCATATTATTTAATGCAATACTTGCGCGTAGTAGATAAATATTTGTCAAATGACTGGCATTGTACTTCAAAATTGTTGTGAATGTTTTAAACTAGTCGTAGAAAGAAAATAGCATCAAATGTTAACTTAGTTAGGCTTCGTTTGCTGTTAAAGTACAGCCCATAGTTAAATAATTGATCTACTTCAAATTTGACAGATGATAGAATTTGGATATTTATTATTAACTGCATGTAACGTGTTGTCTTCTTGCTAATAATGCAATTCCTTTTCAACATTAATAAGTAGGTATAGGGCTATAATTGCCGGAAGTTAAAATAACCGTTTTGCTCGGACAGTCATTTAATTACCTATTACATAATCGTCGTTACTTGTAAAACGTAGTAGAGGTCGTTCGTAAACAGAAACTGTAAGCGCTAATTATTCGTCACGTTCTAGAATTATGAAGAGGTAATCTAGCTAGAAAATTACTGTTGTTGTTCTAGTAATTTAGATAATGTTTGCCTATTAAAAAGACACGCGGGAGATGAAGAAATCTGTGATTCTAGAAGACTGCGCGGAAATAAAAGTGGGGCAACAAAATTACTCTGCCGATAGAATGGAGTTATAATTGCAATTACAATTCAGCGGAGCGACGACTCAGGATAAACATACATGATGCATGTATTTAAATAGTTTTAATACGTGTAGGCACTTTATAGCGAATTCAAGAAGTTTACCTTACCGATATTTTATGATTACATAAGCGATTATAATTACATATATCTAAACTTATTCAACATATGTGTGCAAAAATAAATTGGTTCTAATACTTTTAAAATGTAACACGGTGTATATTGGGCATTTCTATTGGTGTTAAATGGGATAGATATAATGTGTAAATAATGGATTCTAAATTAATAATCTTCACCATTCATAATAAGCAGAATTCATTTTAAAATAATCGTTAATTATTTGTTGTAGTGTGGTCAAAGATAATTATTATCATATTGGTGTTAATATTGATGTGTAGGATATCGAGGGACCTCGTGATATTTGTGTAGCAAATTCAAAAATCTCAAAAAAATAAACGCACTTTTACCAGTTAAAAACATACTTATTACAGAAAATTACATCACTAGTTAATACTTGAATAATAAAAAATAAATAGTTACTCATAGCTTTAGACAGCGATGCGATGGTACGAAAGGACGCCTTTTTTATTTCTGGTGCCTAGCCAAATAGCGCAACACTCGCTAATTTGAAATATGACATTGGTGTTTCTTTCATTAATAATCTTCATATAACTATGCTTTATAGGCACAACTTTTACGTTACTATTCTGTATTATTGATACAAAATAAAACAAATAACCCGATGTTCAATTATGTATTGGTTTGACAGATATTTTCAAAAGGAAACCGAAATTATATTTTTGTATATCTGGAAACCAAGATACAATATACAATGTTTACGGCGCCTTTCAATCAACCTTTGTACCTATATTATTTTGAACCGTGATATATTCTGAATACATTCCTTGCCATAACTAAAAAATATTTACATTTTTGTTCGTGTAATATTTCTTAATATTTTTTAATACCCATGGAAATCATTTAGGCCATTTTATGTGGTCATTTTATAGATTTGGTTTGTTGCTTGCGAATGACTGGTTTCAATAAAGAAATTTTTTGTTAAGTATTATGATTTTATTTGTCTTAAATTATTTTAGAAAAATTTGATTGTTGATAAAAAGCCGACCATTTTCATTATTGAGATAAGTTGTAATAATTATCAATATGATTTCCATATTTCTGTTTGTGTCCCCCTCTGTATGTAATATTGTTTTGCTGTGGCGCGATATCGCGAATTACTACGTAGTGACAGATTTTCTATGATAGAAAAGTTAGGCCTGACCTCCTTAGTATAGAATAATATTATCAATTACTACCAGTTAATCACTACCAATACTTATATTATGCCTACTTAAATGGGGTTATCACGTCGCGTCAGATTTTCAAACAATAGGTATATAAATATTCTAAGTAACAATTGAAATTTAAACTATGAAAGTACCATGTTCCAATTTATCTTCCAAAGAATACGTTCAAGTAGAATTTAATAGCTGTTTAAAGAAAATGAAATTATTGTAAAATAATCTATGAATAGGCTTTCACGATCTTTGTTTAGGAATATGCAATCCTACTTTTTGAAACTCGTTCTCAAAAATAATAATAATGGCTATAATGTAGTTGCAATTTATATTTTTCAGTCTGTCAAAATTTTTAATAATTATAGTTTTCAAAAGGTTACAAAGTATTTTATTACCCTTTTATTCTGGTTCATAGTAGGTATAGCCAAACATAATACTATAGTAATTAAGACTAATTTATTGAACCTTTGTTTGAGGTGACTTGAACGAGGCTGAAATAAGTTGTCTACTTCATTATTGCGTAAGCCAAATATAAAACATTTAACTAGCATTACGAATGAAATTGAGCTTGTCGTATTATTTAACTATTTATTGGGAATAAATTCATTTTGTAAATGAATCATTTAGGTACATAAAATCAATATTTCGTATTATTATTATGTAGTTATATGTTGAATGAAGAAAGTAAACGTTGTAAATATTTTGGAAAATAAAGTACCTTTTTATTATTACGTAATTACAAATTTATTTTAGAAAAATAAAATCAGTGTTTTAGTAAAATAGTTCTTTATCATAATAATGTTTATCTAACATTCACTTACCTTTTATTTTTCCATTCATAGTTGACAGACTTGGAATAAATATCGTCTTTGAAATTCCGTTTTAACAATGAAGGCAGTTGTACGGTCACAATATTACTATAAAAGTCTCTTCAAAGTTAATATGATTGACTGTCGTAGGCGTAATAAGAATTCTGTAAACTACACTGAAACATGTGTCATAAATTGTATTGCACCCATACTTTATCTAATGATAATAGATGTATCTATTCTTCAGGAGTATATGGGTATGATAAAACAAAACAGGAGTCTATTTTCTGTAGATTTTTTTTTGTCTCCTATGTTATGTAGTGTATGTAAGAGATCTAATGCTTTAATTTCTTGTGTTGATATTGTGTTTGTTAGTTTGTCGCGCTTTAACATTTTGTATGCCAGTCCACACGCAAGGGTAACTTATGGCCGCCAGTTATGCGCATTCGTATAATCGGCATTTAGTTAGCCATCGGTGTCATACACAAAAAAATTAGTCAGTTCATGAACAAGCACGATTTCACATAATATGAAATAACTGAAACTTAAAACGTCGGGAAGGTACCTTTGCTCGTGGATTGACATATTAAATGCATAATTATTATTAAGATCAGAATTGTCTGTCGCCCGATAGGTTCCGAAAATTTTTAATGTAAAATGTTTTGTTCCGAATATTTTTGTTTGTTATTTTTATAAAAATATTGCGTAAGTATCTATCGATAATATTATTTTTGTATTAACGTTGTGTAAAATTTGATGTATTGTAAATAATCATGTTGAATGAGATCTTTAATTAAGACCGTATTGGTCTTCCAATTATTTTGAATATAGTACATTTTGATGCAAGTGGGCAAACTGTCACTGTAGCCGAGAAAGGCGAGCCGGTTATGGAGCCCAGATGCTGCAATGGCCAATGCTCACATGCACCTATCAAACGATGAATTTCAGCACACCTACTCGATAAAACTATCATTAAAATAGATGAGAGATCACAATGAAATATGGAATGACTTTATGACACGCATTTGTTATTGTGCGTCTTTAGCGCTTGTTGAAAAAGATGCAAGCTGCCAAACAGCATTAATTATAAATTATTCATTTGGAAGAATATGATGAGATAATTAAAATATTTATAAATGATGAAATTAAATTGAATTTATGACAATGTATGGTAATAATTTAAATATTTAATTTATATACATAATAAACCCATTTCAAGTATTCAACTCAAACTACAGGAATTGATGAAAAAAAAACACTTGAAAGCCAAGAGAAAAAAAAGTAAATACACTGGATTTTGAACCTAATATCTGAGAAAATAAAAGCTAGTTTTCGAGTATGTGTGTTGAAAAGTAAATTAAATATTAGATTTTTTTTATTTGTTTTTCATGTAACGGGAACTAAATATGATTATGTTGAGTTAGTAATTATGTCAACGCTGTCCTATATGCATTTTCATCAAAAGAAAGCCGCAAGTAAGTGTTTTGTTAACACATTATGTTTAAGAACAAGAATGCTAATTTTTTTTTTTTAGTCTCTTATTAAATAATCCCCTTACGAAAGTGATTTGTTCTATTGCTTTGCTTTGCTCGAGAAAGAAGGGGCATGCTTGTAAAGCGTTTTTTTTAAGTGTAGGTTTTGTTTTACGAATAAGGAAGAAGTTAAAGGCATTTCGAGGCCCGGGCGTTTTAGTCCGCATTTGGGGCCATTCATTTATTACGTAAGACGATTTAGGGGGGGTGAAGGGGGCCGACCGTGTCTTATTTCTTCTTACAAGGGGGTAGAAGAGTCTTGGTAGTTCTTACGTAGGGTCACAAAAATACGCAAAGTTAACCCTTCAGATACCGTCAATTAGAGACACAATAGTAAGACAATAGATGCGCGGCCACCGGTGGTCGCTTGGGGATTCATGAATTAAGATTTGAAAAAGCGCAGGGAACCGCGCTTAATGTCGATGTGAACCTGGGTGCATGGTAAACTATTTCCATTTCAACGTACCCTCGCCACCCGTACTGCGCCTTCCCGCTTGTAAACATTTTGTTTACGTAAAATATACACTTGAAAAGGTTCATAAAAAAATTTGACTGAAAAATTAACAACAAAACCGACAAAATGTATATATTTTTTTTCCTTTAGGTTCTTACATAATATATATTAAATAGGGGGGTCCAGAACTGATAAAAATCTTCTTACGTAATAAATGAATGGTCCCTTTCTATTCCATTATTACTTATTTTTAAGACTTTAGTTACTTTAATTTTTCAAAATTATTGTCCAGTATCTCAAACAAAACATAAAATTTCAAATTGTTGCAACTGGTTAAATTAATTTTCGTTAACCATTTGCTTTAACCAATTTAGTCGTGTGTGTCGTTATTTTTGTCTCTGCAACTAGGTGAGTAAATGTGTTAAAAATACTCGTTTTGGGTCGGTATTTATGTTGCTCGGAATTAACTTGGCACTTAAATCAAAGTAAATGAAGTTAATTAACGCTTATTAAGTTAACATTCAGGTTACTTGTGGCTGTAGAAAATACGATGGACTTATGTTAAGTTTAAGTATTACTTAGATTACGATTGTCGTGCAGGAGTAAACTTATTATAATTTCTTAAACAATAGCTATAAGTGTGTAGCGTTGCAGTGCAGTTAAATTGTTTCACTCAAGCATAGACAGTGTTGCGAAGTAATTGTTGAATGTTTTCGATTAGAACAGAGTTTTTCTGCACTGTCCACTTGGCATAAAATAATAAGATCTCATTAATCGTTAATTAATCGGATTTAACTGTTCTTTTAGATATTATGGAAGTAAAGTCGGGCACAGTTATCATAAAGTGTAGGTACAAATTAAAATTGGTTACTAGCTGATTAGCAACATTGTACCGACTATAAACAATAGAAAATTGCATATCAATTTAGGCAAATTGTAACATCGGCGACTTCAGTAACATTTGTCTGAAAATACCTTACACCGTTTGTTTGTAAAACTATCGTTTTTTTTTTTTATATTTCGATAAAATTATGTGAATTAATTTGCTATGTTGATACTATTATATGGCATTTATTAAATAATCTTAAAATATAGTATGTTTCAGTGTACAAGTTAATAGTGTGTAAAACACTATTACAATTAGGTAGCTTAAATATTTATCTTCCCGTATATTTAAGACTCCTAACTTCGGTTTAATTACGAATTCATGTGATACTTCAGACTAAGTTGTATAAGTACATGAGAATAAAGGAAGTTCGTCTCTAGAATGTAACCAGCTTTTAATTTATTTCTTGTGTCTTCATCATCCTTTATAATGTTTAATTAAATTCAATGTTTTATTTAATTAAATTAAATTTGACAGGCCTGTTGGTCTAGTGATTAGTGACCCTGACTGTTATACCGGAGGTCGTGGGTTCGATTCCCACCCAGGACATATGTTTGTGTGATGAGCATGATCATTTGTTCTGTTTCTGGGTGTAATTATTTATGGCTTATATTTAACTGACCACCAGATATAGTAACATATAACAGACAAAAATAGTAAATGATCACCAAAATTAAAACAGCATTTTAATGTAAAATTGTAACCAAAGATTTTACATCTTGCTATCCTATTTAAGCGAATCGACTCCACGACCAAAAAAAAACTGGGCAAGTGCGAGTCGGACTCGCGCGCTGAGGGTTCCGTGCAAACTATAATTCCCGCAATAATTAATTGCAATTTTTGTTTTGTTTTGTTAAATTAACTGTTTTCAGATTTATTACTATACCTGTGCTATAAGACCTTGCTTTGTGCCAAATTTCAGGATTCTGGGTCAACGGGAAGTACCCTATGAATTTTGATCTTTAAGAGTATCCAAATATACGTTTTTTTTTGTGACATAAACGGTCGTATCTTTTTTATTCGTTAACTTAGTAGTTTGATTTTTTCTCAGCTTGAAGGGACCGCAGACCTGAGTGTATGGTTTTAATTTCAACGTGATACCTCCACGCGTTTTTGAGATAAAGAGTCTTGACAGATAGACGGACGGACAACAAAGTGATCTTATAAGGGTTCCGTTTTTTCGTCGTACTCTTTTGCGCTTCATGCCAATCGGAATAGCTCTGGCTTTTGTAGGTGGCTGGACGTTTTATATATATACTTTATTTGGTAATAAGCCTACATTTTATGGCAATCACAGTGGTTTATTTAGGCAGAAAAAAATGCATTAATTTGCTCGCTAAGATTTGGTGATCTTTTACTATATTTGGTGGTCGTTTACTATATTTGGTGTTTGAATACAATTTGAGGTGCAGTTGTGACTAAAATAGGTTATACTAATGTAATTTTAGACTTGTATTTTTCTGGTGTTAAGTTTTTTTTTGGTTATAGAACTAAGGGTATCAAAGCATTTTTTGGTGGCCATTATATATAATCCCGTAATTTATCTATAATATGTATGTATTTAGAAATATATAAGTATGTATATCAGTTGTCTAGTACCCATAACACAAGCTCTGCTTAGCTTGGGATTAGACGGCGTTGTGTGATAGTTGTGGAATATTATTATTATTATTTTGGACGCGCAGTTGAAAAAGAAAATCATTTTTCACCAAGACATCGCGAGCTCTCACACCTCAGTCGTTGCCTCGGCGAAAATCTACAAATTATGGTTTGAACTGCTTGATCATCAGCCTTAATTACTAGATCTAACACCAAGTAACTTCTTTTTATCTCAATTGGGGATCTTAGCAAAGGTGAGACGGTACAGCCGGAACAGCTGCTCAATCTTTATCAAGCCCAAGTTCGATCGTCTATGGAGTACTGTTCTCATCTTTGGGATTGATCTGCCAAATAGGTACCAGCTTGATGCGCTAGTCGATTGAGAGGCGAGTCAAGAGAATCATCGGCAATAATGCACTTGTGGAGTCGAAACTCCAAAGCCTTGAGCATCGCCACCAAGTTGCTAGTCTGTCGGTTTTGTATCGTTTACATTTTGGGGAGTGTGCACTGGAATTGCACAATCTAATTCCGCCAAGTCCGTTCCATCATCGGACCACAAGACGTACGGCGTTGCGTCACCGGTACATGGTTGACATCCCACCCATACGCACAAAGCGTTTTGGGAACACATTTATTTTGCGTACAGCCAAGGAGTGGAATTCCCGAGTCAAACGCGAGCCTATCAATAATAAAAAAAAAAAAACTGATAATTGCGCTCGGATGATCAAGATTTTCAAAGGCTTAGCTTGGGGCTAGACGGCGTTGTGTGATAGTTGTAGACTAAAAAATAAAAATAAAGCTTGCTACTGGGACTCAGGCTTCCTCTCTAGGAGAGGGAATGGGCCGTAATCCACCACGCGTGCCTAGTGCGGATTGGTGAATGTCACATGTCTTCGAATGCCTAAAGTATGCCTCTTGAGTGCCTAAAGGAAATGCAAATAAAACTATCATAATTGATGATAAAAGTGCATTTAATTGAACATCAAGTTACATAAATGTTGGTGTAACATAAGTTACATAAGTGTGGGTTCACAGTTAATACGCATCGTAATTGATTAACATTGATTGATAAGCATTGTTCTAAAGTTCATATATAATGGATAATACACGTTGTTAATAGTAAAAACACCAATTACAATTGTAATAAACAACAGACTGCAAAGTTGCACGATATGTCGTCATTATTGATCAAGATAGATAATATAACATCGAATTATTTATTTCAAAGATGATTATTCTAACATCAAACAGAATTACTGTACTACACATCAGCTATTTCTATATCATTAAACAAATTGGAAACTTATTAATACTGCAAATACCTATTATTTTTACCTGACAAGTCAGGGTCACACGATTGCCACGACTGTTGTTGATACATGTTTCCGGCCTATCAATCTGCCAACATAATGAAACTGAATTATATTCGCTTCACACAATTACCTAAGCATAAAAAATATTAGCGTGAACATAAATCTCATCTCATACAGTTCCTGAATAAATGACAAAGTTTGGATAACATACTGCTGTTGTTCTTTCACACAAGTGGATACTTATACATGTTATCCTTATATAATTTTTCTGTTGTTACCATCTCCTAAACGGCTTAGTCGGTTTGAATGAAATTTTGTGTGTATATTTGGGTGGGTCCCTGGACGGGTTGGAAGTACAATAGGACCCGGTTGGTGGCGCTGCAATCAGGTTCTGAAATTTTTCCTGATGTTCAGTCGGCTCACGGACCGCTAGTTATTTTTATATAAAACAGTAGTTCTAAAAACTGCAAATTTATAAAATTTCTCAATAAATTCGTGATCAATTTGATTTACAATCTGAAACGAACCTAAATAATAAACTTCGTCGTTTTTAAACCGACAGTTTACGTTCTAATAAGAAACAATCACTAATGGAACCACGACACGCCACGCAGTGCCGATTAATACAAATGTGTGATGCTGATCTTACATATAGTTCAGTCGGCTAATTCTAGCACTCATATTAGCCTGGTAGATGAAATAACTAGGCCATAACAGCACAAAAGAGCTGCAAATTTATATTACTATAGGTATATAGACATACTTATATAATACACCTACTTAATGCTAAATGATTAATTTAATCTCGGATGATAAAATAATGTATAAAATTAAGTTTGTATAATAACAGCAAAATAAAACAATTTATATAAAATCATTCAAAATCTGGGTAATTGTTCCTAGCTATTTACAAAATGTCTGTAAATATAAAATACACATAAAACTTAACAAAAAATAGTATCATAATGCAAACAAATATTTAAGATTGCAAATCTAAATTAAGCAAATGCTTAGTAACTACTAAATAGTTACAAAACGTTATCGTAATAATTTGGACAAAATTCGTCGATAAAATTAAAAACTGGACACTAACTTGAAACAGATATTTAAAAGTACGAATAGCATACATAATATCTTGTGAAATTTCAATTTTACTATTGCATCTTAAATCAATTTATTGGTCTTAGCTAGGAATAGAATAAACTATATTGTACACCAAACTATAAACAAATTTATAATTATTAAATAACTAATGATATCATCCTTATACCATAAATGAAGTAAGTATCTTAAATGTAACAATTTTGATAAACTATATAGATACCTTTGGTGAAAAAATTAAATTTAACTTCAGTGTACCGTAAAACTGTTATAAGTTATGTCAAAATTAGTCTGAACCCTCTTCTTCATCAGTATCTTCAAAATATAAGTTAATTTCTGCATCAACACACTCTTTGAATAGGTTGTCAAGTTCTCCAAGCGAACTTTGGCCGACAGGAGTGTTCATATATTTTTCCATTTGAGCAATGCGTTCTGCTTCTAACCTTTTGCAGCCCCTAGTTGTTTGAGCGTCCTCCACCGAACCAATACGGTCAACATGTATCTTGTACAGATGATGTTCTCTATTTGGCTGTAAAGGAGGAATGCACTAATTATAAAAGAATTTTTATTCTTATTAAGCAGTATATTTTATACAGAAAAAGGTAAGATTTATTTACAAGCAAAAGTATTCATAACTCATTAGTTATGAATACTTTTGTTTTTCTTCTAAATCTGTAAAACAAAAAGAAAGAATATCGGACCAAATTACCTCTTTGGAGCTAATCACTTCTTTAGGCAATGGCTTGACATTCTGAGTGAACACAAAAGGCTTGTAGAATGACATGCCTGGGTCTGGAGTGGCGGTGAACCAGTGCACATTTACATTTGTAGGTGAAAGACATGACACCTAGAAAAAAACCATTTATGAAACAATTTGTTAACATGCCCTTTTAATAATGTGTGAATAATAATTTTATATCTACCTGACTTCCCTGAGTAGGGAAAGTGTCATCACAACCTCTGCAGATACGGCTATCCCTGTGCCTCAAAATTTTCATCATGTCTTGTACGAAAAATCCAGGTGAAGCAGTGTTATCTTTCAACAGCCTTGTACCTTCTCGCTGCCTTTGTTCATCACCTCCAGATGAGTAACATCTCATAAAGTTGAATTCCCCCTGGTAAATAAGTCAATATTAGAATCTAAACACTACAAAAGTTTATGGTGTATTTTATAATAACATACCATTCCGTCCCAAAGATGCAGTCGCTTAGTCTTTTCTATTAGGTTTTCCGACTGTTTATCCATTTTTGTAGTAATAGTGAGACCATTGGAAATATTTCTGTAACCGTTTTCTAATTTTTCGGCAGCCCACACCTTGCCGCTGGTTTCCAGAACCCAAGCTTCTTTAGGGTCAGCAATTAAGAAAGAGTTATGATAGAAGTGGCTATCGTCATGCTCCGAGCATGGACCACCTTGACCATATTGCTCAAGTAGTGCTGTAATAATATCCACAGCTGCTTCGGCACTATTTGCTCTCTCTAAACCTAGGCTGTAGAATAAAAGAAAAAGATCTTCTATAACTAACAATTCATTAGGAGATCATGAAAAAGGCAGTCATGCTAAAAGTTTAATTAGTCAATTTGTGGACGTACACTTGCCTATTAAATAATAATTGATGCCATTTAATTGTCTTGATGACTTGTGTGAATCATAACTACTGGTTGGCTTATCAGAACTGGCAGGTTGTATTTTGTTGCCTTAGTAAGAAAAGTGCAGCAATAAAAATGCCGATTTTATCAATTTTTTAGAGATATAGTGGAGATGCACTACACACCCTAATTTTACATAAAAAGTTTCGTTTTTATTTATGATTGATAGGCTCTCAACCTCTATCTTATCTGATGGAAAGCGACAATGTGGTCGACAATAGAGCATGCTTGCCTAAAAGAAACATATTCACTCTTGACTTAAAGATGGTTCTCATGCAGAATGGTAGAAATCATGTACAGAGCACTTAACTTCTGTCACAGAACAGAAGAGCTTAGCGTAATTTCGTCACTTCAAATATTATTCATATTGCCATTTCTAGATGCTGCCAAGATAATACAGACTGGCAGGGTATTCCACTCCTTAGCTTACAAACAATGAATGTGTTCTCAAAATGTATGTGCATATAAGGGGGATGCCTAGCATGTACCGATGGCGCATCGCCGTCTGTCTGATAGTCCGATGATGGAACGGGCTAGGCAAAACTAAATTATGCACTTCTGATGTACACTCTCGGAAATGTAACCAGTAGAAAACTGAGGTTAGCAACTCTAATACTTCGATTCAAAGAGTGCATAAGGTTGATAACTGACCAATCCATTCCAAAGGTGAGAGCAGCTTCTATACAATCGCACTTGTGCCTATAAAGTTTAAGCAGCCATTCTGACAATCATTTAGGCTCTTCTTAGTTTATGAGTTTGAAATGTTGAGTACACATTCCATATCTGACCGGAAAATCTGCCGGACCGGTAAAATTGCCGGAAGGGCTACCAGCTGCACAAATTATATGAAGCTATTCACATTATCCCGAATCTGTCATTTTTACCGAACATTTTGCAACTGCGAAGTGCCAGTAGAAACACAGGACTGGAGTAATGTGAATGAGTTTGCGCCGGATCGCTCGCCCCGCCCGTGCTCCCCTCGCCCCGCCTGTGATCCCTTTGATTAATTTGATGCATCACTTCTAAGTTCACCCATTAACGTCTCAAATGTTCCAAGTGAAAATCTTTCTCGTAGAATAAGATGTTTTTCTTTCTACTCAATGGTTTTCTTTTGTTTTGCCTTCTATTGCCACCCCAAAACAACAATTTCGTCGTCCATTGTCTAAGTTCAACTGAAGTGAGTACTTGACTGTCCGGGATCCGGTATAATGTGAACACTGTGTTCTGGTCTGGCTACTGATAAATTTACCGGTTTGGCATAGTGAGAAACCGGCCTTACAGAGGACAAAAATAATAAAAACACTATGAAATTGTAGCTTCAGCTCTGAGAGCACTCTGTTGCTTTTTTGACTTGGCAGTCAAAGGGTTAAGTAAAATGTTAGTAGCTTAAAAATAATGAACTAACCGCACTAAGTCCATCCCCAGCAAACGTTTTATACGAGCATCTCCTTCCCCTTCATTGTGTTTAGTCCACACTGCCTCATTGCCAATAACAACATTTTTATCATTAGCACCCATTTCAGCGCCCCACATCCATGCTGGTTTGCTCAATATGATAGAGTTTACTGGTGATACCCCATCTATTGTTATGTAAGTGCACTGCAATATGAACAAACCATTTAAAAAGATATGGTTCAGGAGTACCTAGTTTTACAAAGGTAATATTTTAATTACTTACTCTTAATGTACGGTCTCTGATTCCACCTTTGATTAAAACCACTTCTTGTACTTCATTTTGGGGACGGTCGGAGTTTTTCCCGAATATGACTGTATTATTTTTGGTTAATGGCGGTAATACAACGAAACAATCGCAAGATTTTGGAAATTTGGAAAGCATTTTTCGCTGTTTTTGTCGCTGCGTCGCAACAAGTTAGACACAAGACTCTTCTCTATTTAGGGCTGTTCTGCTAATAATAAAATACGCAAAAACTCACTAAAGCCCTGGAAATAATAAAAAACTACATTAATCAATAATGTTAAAACAAGGAGACATGAGTCAACGATTATAAAAAAAATCTCTATGGAAGTGGTAATAATAATTAATGATATCAATTTAATTACACAATGGCTCTATATTTTATTGATTTTTACAATATTGCACTCCTTTTTTTTGCTCCAAAATGTAATATATTTTGACGCAGCCGCACTAAACACTGCGAAATCTTTGAACTGTATGACAGACTATAGACGATTGTGCTAGATGTCAATGTCAAAGAAATAAGAGGTGGTATGGTTTTGGAAAGTACAGGATATCTCTTCCTTAGTCGATTTTACTCAGTTTAGTTAGTGAAGCAACGTTGGGAAAGATATCAGTGCTACCAGCCTTACATAACTCCTTGAATTGAACTCACTGACCTCTACTATTTATATAGAGGTCAGTGATTGAACTGGTCAGTTCAAATATATGATAGATGGCGGCAAGCTAACAAAATATTCGTGGTACAACAGCAAACCGTGATAGTTTTAGTTTCCGCTACCAGTACCTATTTTTCGCTATTCCTCACAGTTTCAACTTTGGCCAATCACTCTCTCTGGACTTTATCTGGTATTTTTATATATTGGTTTCAATCGTACTGTTTAAAAATTAAATAAAATCAACAACGTGATAATTCATTTGTATTTATTGCTACTAAAATAAACTTAAATGATTAAAAATAATATAGACACTAAAGGCCTAGCTAAATATGACGTCATAAAATTCCTCCGCATCGCTATCGACTGAAAGTGTGCCCAAAAGGCTGGCGGCATTGCCACGTTGTATGGCAATGCTTAATCATTGACCGAGAGGTGGAAGCCAGCTCTTGGGTCACGTGAAGAGTCAACTAAGCGTTTGGATAAATCTACAAAAAGCAAATCAACAACTATGCAAATAATGTTAACTAGTACTTATAAAAACCCTGTTAAAATTGAAACTGTAATGATTTGTAATAGATCGTAGAACTTGCGGCTATATTATGGTGATCAATAAAATGACCTTCAATCAGCCTTCAAGTAATGTTTTCCAAGTTTAGTTCATGAATGGGTGACGTCCGGTAACCACCAAGTCCTCGACGGCGCATAGTGTTCCACTCGCGCCTCAGGGAGTTGTCAGCAACCGTAGGGGCCCAGCAGGGTCGAAGCCTACTTGGGCCTTGGGTGATGCGAAAGAGATCCCGGAGCCCTGGAACAATGGCAATTAACCCTTCAGATACCGTCAATTAGAGACACAATAGTAAGACAATAGATGCGCGGCCACCGGGTGTCGCTTGGGGATTCATGAATTAAGGAACAGGAGTGGGTTTTTAATCACACGCCCTCCCGCTCCGCCCAACGCCATTTAGATGATTTACTCACTTAAGATGATGCATCTCAAATTCTCGACACACATTTTCACTATTTTTTATACAATCGCTCTTAACCGATTAAGACGTTATTACACATTTTTCATTAGATATTTTGGAAACACAGTATCTTGTGGATATTATCTAGGCTTCTATTGAAATCAATTTCTAAATTTGTGTAAAACTAATTTTGTAAAGACCTCAAAAAACCTCCTATTTTGTATGAACTTTGACACTGCATAATTTGCCTAAAAATTAAAAAAAGTCAAAAAAGTAAAACTATAGAAGCCTTGCTAATTTTATTAAGATTCTAAATGATGATAATTTTTTTCAAAAAGTTTTAAGGGTTTATAAAAAACAGCTATTTCCTCGAGCAAGTTTTGTGACATATTCGAGTAAATCTCGGAATTACCGGATACTAACAGTGTTTTCAGGCGTTATCTCTCTTTTTTTTTTGCGTTGCCTTTTCGTCAAACATTGCGTTGGATTGCGTTAGATGAAGTAACAAGCTTTTAAACCATTTCCGATGTTGACGATAAGCGAGTGCAAAAGAACCTTCTCGAAAAATCCTCTCACACCAACAACTACTCGAGCACGTGTCGTCATTGCTGCCATCTCAGCTCAGGAAACCTGGTAGACAGGAGCGGATGAAACTTGTTTTTACAAGGGGCAGTGAGAGCTATGCTAATGGATATACACATTCACACACACTACATCGTGTCACCAGTCATCACATCATCATCACTGTTACAATAGATTCTCTATAATATTCTGTTCTTTCTCACCACGGCGGGATGGTCTTGGAAGTCTACAGAAACTTCCCGAAAACTTCTTTCACGTGCTTTGTTTTTTTGCTCAGAGAACTCGATTATAGAAAATAGTTGACGGAAACGGGAACTTAGTTTTGTTGGTAAAGACTAAAAGGTATCGGAATTCCTTACAGGGTACACAACAAGGTTTTAGAAGACTAGCTTTTGGCTGCGGTTTTGCCCGTTTACATAAAATATAGCCTGTTACTTAGGAATAAAGCAGCTTTCTATCAGTGAAAACATTTTAGCAATCGGATCAGTACGTAGGTACGAGTACTTGAGACTACCTCCTACAAACAAAAAAACATAAAAACAAACTTAACCTGTTTATAATATTAATGTAGATAAGCGGACCAGGGTGTAAAGTCCCAAAACCTCTCGGGTGAAAAGAGAGGTTTCTCCGACAACACGGGCATTGTGTCTGGTCCGGGCAATTGCCCGATCGTTGTTTCGGATTGATGTTATAATTATGTTCTATTCGCATGGATACCTCTAAAGCCGTGTACGTATAAACACAATATAGCGAACACAATCACCAAACTTGAACATTTGGTTTGTTCGTATGGACGGCGTTTTCGAACACGAACGCGAACATAGTTCAAATCGAGTTCGTGCACAACAGTCGTGAACTCTCCTAATAGCCATGGCAGCGCATTAGGCAGTGGTCGATTGTGAAGTAGCGAAAAGTTTTTTAGTGTTCGGATTGATTTATGGAGAATACCGTCCATACAGAACATAGGCTAACAGAATATTCTATGTTTGTTAGTGGTACATGTACACGTGCAAACCATGTTTTTGCGAATATTCAAAGCAACAGTTCGTATGAGCGTACACGAGTATTAGTTCTTATGTAGCGTCATAGATGTCGCTACTAGTTAACATGAAACCACTTTTTTGTAAAATGTTCAGAAAGTTATACCGTGGTCTACGTAGATATGTATATCTATGCAGGTACTTAATACGTGAAAACAACCTTCGTTAAGGAAGTCATTCCCAAGAAAAAATGTTTTTCCGTAGATACTCACTCTACAATGTTATTCATCAACTGATCACAATTATTAAGGAACAATTTCAATAAATTTGATTTAATTATCCTCACGCCCTAGCTGCCGCGACAGCCGGGCTGAAGTCTGCTAGACTAGACCCATGGTAAATCTTCTGAAAATTATTCTTGTGGTAACGTAAAAAATATCGGAAGGAATATAGGTAAGAGTTTAGTCAGTAAAAGCCTGACGCGCGCTCTCGCTCCAACCTCAAGTAAGAGAAGTAACAAAACGATTTCCCATCTAAAAAAACTGCATTTAAGAGCGGGCAACTAGTGGTTGTTATACAATCGCTCTTACATGGTTATGATGTTATTACACATCTGTCTCCAGATATTTTGGTTATACAGATATCTTGTAGATATTATCTTAGGCTTCTATAGAAAGCAAAACATAAAATGTAAAACTAATCCAGTAAAGAGCTCTGAAAATCTGCTATTTTCCGTGAACTTTAACTCTGCTTAATCTACTCATATAATTATACCTATTAAAAATATATAAAAGTACATCTTACAGAAACGTCGCACAATTAATCGAGATTCTGAATGATGTGAATTTTTCTGAATAACTTTTATGGGTTTTAAAAAACACGTTATTCCTGAAACAACTTTTATGAAATATTCGAGTAAATCATGGAATTAGGTACCGAATGCCAAGAGAGTTCACTCTCTTCTTTCGCGTTGCCTCTTCATCAAACATCCAGTTCGATTGCGTTATATGAAGCAACAAGCTTTTAAACCATGCTCGACGTTGACGATAGGCGAGTGGTAAAATAATCTCATAATTTAATTTTATTATTTTTTATCCTAAGTTATTGTACTTAACTTTGTTTATTTTATTAAGTTATATTGGATCGGTATCGTTACGATATTGAGTTGAAACATTATTTTAAGACCTGTTGTAGTCCCACTTCGAGACTACATTCGGAAATTGTAGTTTGTACGGAACCCTCAGTGCGCGAGTTCAGCTCACATTTGCTTGTAGGTATGTAAAAATACCTAGGATTGCCTGCCTTTTCCATCACAACAGTATGAAGCCTGACTTTGAAATTGAGATGTAGCCACGCCTCACACATTTTTGGTGGAAAGACAAGTCCATCTCGGTCGACGCGGACCCAGCTGGGTCGAAGCCTACTGGGGCCACGGTTATCCAAAAGGGAGCTCGTGCGTGCCCCGGTATGAAAGCACGAAGGCACGAGGTGGGTTTTTAGTCAGTAAGAGTCTATTACTATCTGCTGCTCCGCCCAAGAGCAGGGGTTGTCATTGGATAATTTACCCGCACTAAAAAAAGTCCGTCTCGCTTGGTTTTGATACTGCCATGCCTACGTTAGTTCAACATTATCATATAGATATGGCTCGCTAAAACGTTTTCTCACGGTACATCTGACTGTCATGTTGAAAATTTCCCTCTTTGCATTCACACACATGTTGCAGACAGCTTAGCTTGTGACCGCTTAGTGGGTTGATATTTTGGTACCTATCTATACTTATATTTTATTTTACGAATGTGTAAATCTGATTGATTTTAATTTTACAAAATATGTAAATACGAGTACCTATATACTTATATCTATACAATTATACTTAAATCTCGCGACAACCTACTTATAACATCATTACTTTATTTATGCTAAATAAAGTAATGATGTTATAAGTTAATAATAAAAGTTTAAAGGATTTTTTTTAGCGCATTTAATTAAAAGCTTGTTTTTTTACTTCAATATATTTTTTTGTGATAATCATTCGTATTCTCAGCATTCCTTTTATTGGATAGCCATATTATACCTACCTACGTAAGCGTATAACCATAGTCCACCATATCAAAATTTCAGTTCAATCTGTTGCCGATAATTATCTGCTTTAAAATTAAGTTGTGAGATATATATAAACGAATCTAAAGATACGAGTAACGTCGTATATGACAAAATTTGACACTCGCATGGAAATCAAAACCTATGGGGCACTTCTAGTTGACCTAGAATCCTGAAATTGGTCGTGAAGTAAGTTCTCATAGCACAGGTTAGGACTGTATAAGTCTCCAGACTTTCTCCAATAGGTGCTTGTGTTCGAGACTCAAATATTTACATAATAGGTATATGTTAGAAACTTTGTACGAAACCTTCAGTTGGACTATTATTTGACCAGTATAGGACAAAAACGATCCTCCCCCCGCAGAGGTCCTCTGTAGAGGGATAAGAGTATCAGTACAACAGGGATCGCCCTGGTACCCTGAGCCTCTACATTAGCGATATGTCATATGTTTATACACTCTCATGTCATTCAGCTCATGGCTTGAGCTCTCTTTAATATTTGGAGCGAATTTATTTTCCCAAAAAATGTATTATCTAAGACCAAAGTCCTCATCATCATCAAGACGAATCAATCTCAAATCTCAAACTCGACGGGTTAATTGTGACCTTCCAGCTCCATCTTCAGACCCTGGTAACCGTATTATAATCAAAGTACTCATCAATATGAATCAAACAAGCGAAAACGCGATGGGGTTGTGTCGTTCTATTGCGGCGTTCCTATGGCCACCTTTCAACTCCATCTTTAGAACCTGGTAACAATATAGGATTAAAGTACTGGTCAGTATAAATCAAACGAGCCCAAACTTCCTGGAGTTTTGTCGTTCTATTGCGGCGTTCTTATGGCGAGCTTTCAGTTCCATCATCAGACCCTGGTAACCGTATAAGATCAAAATAATCGTCAATATGAATCAATGTAGTACGAACTCGATGGGGTTGTGTCATTTTATTGCGGAGTTCCTATGGCAAGCTTCTAGTTCCATCATCAGGCCCTGCTTACCATAAAGGATCAAAGTACCTACTCGTTAATGCACCTCAAATGAGCCCAAACTCGATGGGGTTGTATCGTTTTATTGCGGAGTCTCTACAGCCTCCTTTTGGAACCAAAATCAAAACAGCTCCATTTTATCATAATATTGCATTGTCACCCACTTTACACATGCATACAAAATTTCAGCTCAATCAGATGAAGATATTTGCTTCAAAATTGAGTTGGAAGATTTGATCCGAACATATGTAGGTACATAGTTACATACGAGTACATACTAATAATAATAATAAAAAAAGCTTGTAAAAATGGATAGTTCGATATATCTTTTTATTTATTTTAGCTATAAGGCGTAGGTATCGCTTTAGATGTATTCTATGAAATTTCCTTTAGACGGTAAAGAATAATTCTATCAAGCTGTAACTGAATAGATTCTGATTTAATGATACTTTTCAAGTTATTAAATACGTAGATTATTTTAAGAACTTGTCTTTTATCTTTGATAGTATAAAACTATACAATATAAAATAGGCCTTCGATAGTATAAAACACTCCGAAATATTTAAATCTTTAGAAAGCCAAGAAATAGAACAGCAATATAGACATTTGAAAAATATTTACTTTAACAGCACCGCAGAAATCAAATTAAATTTTACAGAACATTCATTTAAGATACAAAAAAAAGTGTTAAACAGGGTGATCCGCTCTCTCCGAAATTATTTACAAGCACTCTCGAGAAGATCTTTATAGTACTGGCAGCCTCATGGGCGACTAGGGGCATCGAAGTCGGTAGAAAAAGTCTCTCTCAAACCTTCAGTTTGCCGACGACACCTTTTAGCCCCTACGGTTTTAGAACTGCAATCCATGCTTCAAGACCTAAGCCTGGGGGTGGGGCTCGCGATGAATCGGTCTAAAACTAAATGAACCAACAGCACTACACGTAGGGTCGAGGTAGATGGACAGGATATAAAGTATGTTGATGAGTACCTATATCTACTAGGGCCAGTTAGTTTCTTTCGAAAACAACCGGGAAGACTTTGAATCCAAGATCTCACGTGCATTTGCAACCATCTCTCGAACAGACGAGGACTTATCGAAACATTAAAAACCTGCGCCAATGTTGACTCGACAAACCTGTGTTAAACACCATATTCAAAACCATATTCATAAAGATAATCAGGGTGTAATTTATCTATAATATGTATGTATATAGGAGTATATAAGTATGTTTATCAGTTGTCTAGTACTCATAACACAAGCTATCTGCTCAGCTTGAGACTAAACGGCGTTGTGTGATAGTTGTGGAATTATTCTTATTATATTATAATCAGGTCAACAGTACTCTTCTCGTCCAGGTTTTGAAACCATATAAGAAGCCGATATCAAAACCTCTCTCACGATAAATCGAGAAGTGTACTTCATTCTTCACTACTATGTTAGAACCGATATCGTCGTATTATGATATCGTAAACGACAATAATTTATTTGAAATCTAGATCTAGAACCATATTTTATCAACAGGCGGACATTACTATTACTAGGCTGCGGGAATGTTTGCAAGACTTATCGTGGTTATGGAACACAAAGGACAACTGAAGGAACACAGCTGTGTTTTATTTTTTTATTATTGACTAGCTGCTCCCAGCGGCTTCGCTCGCGTGATAGCATTAATTTATCCCAAGGGAACCTACTTCCGGGATAAAAAGTATCCTATGTCCTATTCCAGGATATAATCCATCCGTGTACCAAGTTTCATCAAAATCGGTTTTGCCATTTAGGCGTGAAGACGTATCAAACAAACAAACAAACTCACTTTCACTTTTATAATATTAGTAAGGATTCTTTACCTCAAAAGGAAAAAACAGAACCCTTATAAAGATCCTTCAGCTGATGATAAGCGATGATGTGGTCGACGATGGAGCACGCTTGTTTAGAAGTAACCTATTCACTCTTGACTTAAATATTCTAAGTTGTAGCCATCAGGAAACAGACTACGGTTAGTTTACAAAGTCTGACATGTCCCTCATATCACCCAAAGCTGAGAAGTTATTACATGATTTGACACCTCAACACAAAGGCGGACATTATCTAGATTAAAATGATATGTGAATGATCTTTATTTTGTAAATAGGTTTTCAAAAAACAAACGTGTTATTTCATACGTCAATTTTGTTTTCAGTCAGTTTTAACGAGATGAGGCCAGTGTTTCCTAGCTACCTAATATAGACTACCCTGAGAAACACCGAAAAAAACTCAGGGGTCAAAGTCAGTCAGTAGTCGAGCCTATTTACTCTATCCTTGAAGACACCTAAATAATAATCGGAATGAAAGACCGCAGCTGTCAAATTGTTCCAGTCCTTCGATGTAAGCGGTATAGACAACGACGCGAAAGTCATCAACAGATCGTTTGCTAGACATTTAGTTTCCTTTATTAGTAGTTCATGGAGTTTCTTGCACGTTCTTCTCCATAGAGATCTACGCTTTGGAACGTCCAATTAGCTTCACTTTTCTTGGACTGACCGACATTTGACTATTCAAAAGTGCCTGCAAATGGTCTATCTATACTACTTATAATAAATCTGTGAAGTGAAAATTCTGTTCATTGAAAATATCAAAAAAATAAATGGCAGGGGGTTTTACTAGACCGACACCGAACCCAAAAATGTGATAAAAAAATTTTTGTCTGTCTGTCTGTTTGTTCAGGCATCACGCAAAACCTAACGGTCCGATTACGATGAAACTTGGTATAATTATTCTTTGATATCCTGGGCACCACACTGGATACTTTTTTTAGCCCGGAAAAGTATATACAAAAAAAAACAAACTTAATTTTACGGTTCGATCTCTAGACCTGATTATTGTACCAACCGCAAATAATAAGTTTGTCGTAGGTTACGTCACCCGCAGTGGAGTTCACTAAGGGGTGCTGCACACAGATAGGTACTATAACATTTGGGTAAATAGTATGTAGTTTCCGTTTTCTAACTAGATGGCGTTGGCGTCGAGTTAGATCGCGCTATGGGAACACTTTTTGGGAATAAAGACAGGAGCGCGTTTACCTATTACCCATTTATTAATTACATCGAACACGGAGACATTGGCACCATATCTGAGGTGTGTGCACACTGTCACGCGCGTAAGTGGAAGGGAAAGATCTGAAACGTCTCGAATCGTCTCGAACATCACGTTGTTTTCCCGTCCCCGGGCTCTTAGAATTCGACATCAGACGTTTTAGATCTTCGATTTTGACGACCCCGTTGTCGCTGGTAGAAGCAACAGGACTCGCGTACGAAGTCGCGGGCAGAAGCTAGTTTGAAATGTATATATTGTTTATTCTATCCTTGTTGTCTAAAAATCACTGTCATTTGAAGCATAGGTCCTTGAAAATAACCAGGTGTATTATGAAACAAGTATATTCACCGTCAATTAAAATGTATTCGCCCTCAGCTTGGCCAAAGAAAGCCGTGCTCGTAAATCATTTATGTAAATCAAAAACAACAATGAAGCAAAATAATATAGAGAGTGCTCTATGGAACGTCGCACCGGATGTACTAGCGACTTCCCGCCGGTTTCTGACGGTTTTACCTCCTGTTTCCGCTACGGTGGGTAGGTTACCAGCGCACCCTGCTGCGAACTTCGCTTGTGCTCTTAAATATCTCATAATCATATACTTAAGTTGAGTTAAGTGATAGTATTTATGACCAGGTAGATTGTCTGTACCTGGAGTTTTAGGTTGCGTGCATAAAAGTTCTTACATAATATTTTTATCTATAGTTTTGTGTTTATACCCTGTTAGGTAACTTAGGGTTTAAAACTTGGTTTATCGCTTTGAGAAATAACGGTTCCTGAAATGTTAACTGTCACTTTTATGAGTTGTTCTTGTAACACTTTAGCTGTATACTGTTCATTCAGCGTCTAGGTATGTATGGGTTACATAAAATGAAGAGCTTGCATATAGATAAATTTCGTCATGTTTCGTTAGCTTTTGAACTGTTTTTCAGATATATCTATACACATGAAAGGTACTCTAGTTCAACGCTCTTATAAAACCATTACATTATTTTAATGAAATGGAGTTGAATTTAATACCTAAGTATGTATGTTCAACTGGCAAAGCATAAAATTCAAGCAAAGAATGTCTCGAGTTTTTCTATATAGTATATATAGAAAAATAAGACATTATATGCTGTGCTCGTCTAGGCATTGATTATAATAATATTGTTACGCCGTTAAATTTCAACACGTCATATCTCCGACAAAATAAAGAGTGACAACGAATAATTAAAACGCATTGCTGTTCGAAAGCTCTAGAACCAAAGTACCTACCTAGCCTGGCAAGATCTGGAACATTCCGTCATAAGTACTTGTTGTACCTACTATTTAGTAGGTATGTAATCTGTAGGTGGATAAGGGAAATGGTACTTTCCGCCATTAACAATAGAGTCGAAATTCGCGTGAATGACTCGCGAAGGACAAAGTAATAAAATTGATTTATGGCCCCGCGATGCGACTCTATTGTTCTGGAACTATCCTGAGACGTCAGTATCTAGAATTTTCTTTGCTCCGCGTATAAATACGAGCCCCCGAACGGAAGTGAGTCATTGATTCGATCCAGCCCGTCCCTTTGCTGCCCTCCCCCAGCGACGCCCTAAGCCGAGGCTCGTACCCCACAGGAGGTGCCCTTAGCGTTGTCGCTTAAATTGTAAGTAGTTTTTAAGTAAGCCCTGGCTAAAGGCTTTGAATTTATTCAGGGCCACCACAGGCAAGTCCGGTTGAGCAGACGACAACCTCAGAGGTTGACTTGCGAGAGGCCACTCATAAAAAAAAAAAGGAAATGAGTCAGTTTTGATTTCGACTGCGAACGAGAACGATCTACCTAAGAGTGCGAAGTGATTTTATCTAACGACCGAGGCGATAGTATAACGGAACTCTAGTGCTAACTGTGATTTGGATTGTTGTTGACTGGACTAATTACTTGTTGTTTGTGGTGAATAAAGTTCTCTGTTAATTAAACGGCATTTAATTACCTACGTACGTAACAATATATTTAATCTTATGTTTATAGCTATAAAATACTAAAAGTATATCCCTGAGTGAGTGAAAAGTCGATCTTGATAACTCCCGTGGTAATTAGTTCAACAGCGGGCGAAGCGAGCTCGGGTGCTTAAGGCATCCCAACCTGGAGAGGTTAGGTGCCTTTAAACCCTGCAGATAGAAATAGCGGCGTGGCGCGCGCGGGGCACCTTCGGTTTATCTTATTTAGATGAGTTCGTTGTTAGCACATTGCCGGCTGGAATACTAAAACTTATGGTGTATACAACGTGTAACGTTAAATGCGCAAAACCTGAAATGAGTTTGATCAGAATAACGAGCAGAATCAATTAAATCACTTTTTAATATAGGTTACATTTTTCAAAAACATCTTCATTGAAAATGTCGCTTTGTCTATTTACGACTATTATTTTTATGTAAAGAATCTATGTACAAAATTTCAGAACTGTATAATGAATAATTACAAAGTTATAAGCTTGTTATAATAAATAATAATAATAATAAATCATTTATTATCAGGCATCTTGGCCCATAGGTATATACCTTACAGACTAACATATATAGAGTAAATACAAGTTGTCGTTAGTAAATAAGACGTAAATCTATGTTAGTAACACTTCATATCGCACTACGTTTACTTCGTGCTGTTCTGTGGCACCTGTCCGCGGAAGCGACGGAACACCACGCCCTGCGGCCAAAAGTCTTCCTTCAATACGAGGGGCAGAAAAGTGTTCGGGACTCGCACCACGAACGCCTTGAAATTGACGTTACGGTGCGACTCCAGCAACTGCACCCTCAGTGTGTATTTCAACTTTTGACGCACATACTCGACGATGTCCTCCAACTTTGTGGTGTAATGCAGGCGGGTGTTCGCCTGAACGGCACGCACACTCGCACTAGGAGGCACGCACACTGGTGCTCTGCCGCAGAGATTCCGGTTGGCTTGCTGTCGGCGCTTCTTCTTTTGCACCGTAACAAAGCCATCTTCATTACCAGCCTTATTCATTGCCTTATCTGGCAAAGGCCAGCAAAAATACATAGTCACCGAGCAGATGGCTCTGCGACTGAGGGGTTGTTTTGCACTTGCACCCAACTGTTTGCTGGCCCTGCTATGACCTGCCGTGACCTGTTTTTTAGCGGTATCCAACTTGTGACTTTTTTAAATATTTTTGGTTAAAATATAATATGGTGGAAAAACAATATATTCCAATAGCATATAGCATAATCAGCCTTCTAATGATCCCATTACTGGGATTCAGGCCTTCTTTCTATAGGAGGGAATGGGCCGTAATCCAACACCCGGCCCAGTGCGTATAGGCGAATATCATGTGACTCCGATTTTTTGGTTTTAGGACATGCCAGTCTCCTCACGATGTTTTTTTCACCGTTTTCATAGCAGTGGTGATAAAATAAATTGCACATAGTTATGCGCTTGGCTGGGTTTGAACCCACGACCTACACTCGCAAGTCGGGGCCGTTAACACTCAACCTTCACCGCTCTCTATTACGAGGGATGCCTTTTAAATTTTGTTCTTTTTTATTATTAGAGGATATTTCTATCACGTGCCCTCGTGGTGTCGATCCGGCGGAGAACTCTCGCGCCGGGCCTTGATCGAAGCCATGGTCCAGAGCGAGGAAGAATGGCAGGCGGTCGCCTCCTTCTGCGAAGCAGTAATGCTAGCAAAGTAGGAGGCATAATCGGGACGTGCCCAGAGAGATAACGCCTGAAAACTCTGTTAGTATTCGGTAATTCTGAGATTTACTCGAATATTACACAAAATTTGCTCCAGGAAATAGCTGTTTTTTTTAAACCCTTAACAGTTTTTGAAAAAAGTTGTCGTCATTTAGAATCTTAATAAAATTTGCAAGGCTTTTATAGTTTTACGTTTTTGACTTTTTTTTAATTTTTAGGCAAATTATGAAGTGTCAAAGTTTATACAAAATAGGAGATTTTCAGAGGTCTTTACTGGATTACTTTTACCCAAATTTAGACATTGATTTCAATAGAAGCCTAGATAATATCCACAAGATACTGTATTTCCAAAATATGTAATGAAAAGCAGTGAAAATGTGTGTCGAGATGTACCACCTTAAGGGGATAAATATTAAGTCATGTGTGCAAGTGAAAAAGCAGGTCGATGGTACAACATGCGCAGATTACGCATAATGGTTTTGAAATCAAGCTCCAAATTTTTCTACCAGTAATTTTAAGAATTATTTACTGCCTATATCAAGATTGAACTTTTTTATTTATTGAAATTAATGAATCCTGGCGAATCTAATCAGGATAATCGGATATTTTAATCGGCTTATTGCATTGTCATCGGTATTTAATGGGTGTGCAAAGTTTAAAGAAAATCTGATCGCCCAAAGTTGGGCAAAATCGAGCTCAAAGGCGGTTACAAGCAAACCAACAAGCAAACAAGCAAACACACAAGCATACAAGTAACGCTAATAAAAGCGTATTAAAAAAAGAATGATCTGCAATAGACCAAACTCCCATTCCCATTAACAATTTGATTTACAACTTGATACATCGTTTTAATAAAGTGATACGGGCTCGTGGAGGAAAAACGAAAAAAGATTTCTTTTTTAAGATAAACGTTTTGTCTTCGATCCTGAATGAGGCCTTGGAAGACCGAGCTTGCCAGCAGGCACGCTTTCCATGCGCCTGGATGGCCTCGGCATCGTCATTAAAGTATATGGCTCTGCTCGGTCCACAGTACTGGAACCAGGAATATTTTATCTTCCTCGCTGTTTCATGTTGAAGTTTGTCCGATGCGTTGACCACTTGAAAAATGGCTTGTTCTTACGCGTATTTGCTCGACGACCTGTCCTCCTAGACAGTGGGATGTGCTCTAAAGTATAAAGCTAGAACTAAATTAGACCGAAGCACACGTGGGCCTCGCCTGATTTCTATAATGTAGAGCTACATCATACAAGTCTTGTTTCCATATAAAATGTATGTATGTGTGCCCATGAAGTTCTAGCATTATGCGTAAAACTTAATTACGGCATCAAGTACTGCTGAGCGTGAGATGTTGATTTTCAGAGCGTCGGGTTTGTGACTTCAGGCACTCCTGTCGTCCACAGTGCCTATAGTGCCTATAAAGTGATGATGTATTGTTTCGGCTCGTAACTTGTCTACGCTTAGGCATAGGTACTTCTTGTTGCTCCACACCGGTGTCACTGATGCGAAGCTGCCGACAGCCTCGGACGCTATGACCTGTCCTGCTGCATGGGCACAGCCCATATATGTGTACAGTTGTGTTTAAGTTTGTGTATAAGTTTTGTTACTTTTTTATTTATTTATTTATGTACACACAAACACTTAAAAATTAAAAAAAAAAACAAATACAGATAAAAGGGTACAGAGGAACTGCTTATTTCATATGAAATTTCTTCCAGCAAACCTGCAACAGGAGAATTGTATAAGAAATGTAGACACAGTGTATACAAAAAAATTAGAAAAATAAAAAAAAAATTGTAAATTAAAGTTTATTTTATTCTATTCTAATTCCGGATCACTACGATGTAGAGGAGTAGACGCTTCGACGCCTAAGTGTATTTTGTGATTTTATATAAGTATGTATATGTACATAGATATAAAGGGTCTGTCCTATGGAGCGGGTCGATGTTGACAGTTTGTGGCCATGTTGTTTTGGCGGCAACTATCAAATCTATGGTTTCTTATTTAGTCACTGATGCCAAATTACCATGGCAAGATACACGATTGAGCAGCATGTCCAAATGATAAAACTTTATTATCAAAATCAGTGTTCGTTAGTGCAAACGTTGCGCACACTACGTCCATTTTACGGCAACCGCGGTGGCCCTTCAAAGTCGACTATCCAACGTTTGGTGATCAAATTCAGGACAACCGGTTCAGTAAACAACTATCTTATCTTATCTTGTTAAGGGGCCGAGAAACAGCTCGGACACTTCGACCCATGTGGATCTTTTGTGGTCCCCTAGATGGCTTACTCCTCCCCACCCTCGCTGAAAATCTCCTTCATAAGTTTCACAACGAGATGCGGGGATAAGAGCCTGTAATCCTCTGGTCTTGGATATCCTACCCCTAGAAAGTAAACAACTAACAACTAACCAACACCCCAGTAAACAACTAACCAACACCCTTATGTCAAAGGAACGTCAGATCGGCCGAGCACATCGCCGCTGTCCTTGAGAGTGTACAGGCGACTCCGAGGCAGTCAATTTCTTGCCGTGCATAAGAACTCGGCCTTTCACAGATTTCAACTAGGAGAATTTTGCTACAGATCAATGATCAACAATGTCTTTAGGCCGGAATTGAACAATATGGATGTGGAGGATATGTGGTTCCAGCAAGACGGCGCTACGTGCCATACTACGAACGACATAATCAACATTCTCCATGAACGGTTTGAGGGTTATCTCTCACAAAGGTGACATGAATTGGCCACCAAAATCGTGCGATTTGACTCCACTAGATTTTTTCTTGTGGGGTTTTCTGAAGCCACAAGTCTATGCCAATAACCCACAATCGACCGACGCTCTCAAAATCAACATAACGCAAGCCACGGGTCAGATTCAGCCGGATAATAGCAGAGTAATTGAAAATTGGGCCTCTCGGTTTCGTGTCACCGTTCGAAGCCGTGGCGGAAATTTGAACGATGTCATATTCCACACATAATAGCATAAATAAGGCGTTCAAATAAAAAAATAATATCGTTATTAACTCACACGCAGTTTGTTTTATTTAAATTCAACATCGACCCGTCCTTGTTGAAAGACCCTTTATAAAACATTAAAATAAACATTTTTTGAATAGGTTTTGGTTGAAAGATAGATATATTTTTTACTGTACACAAAAAATAAAAATTACATTAGGAACCTAAAATTAATAGGGCACTGTCACAATGGGCGGTATTATACACAATTGGTCTGAAAAGTTACACAGGTGGTCTGAAAAGTTTCCGACCTAACAAAGACTCTAGACATTTTTTCTTCCAATTTATTTTTCTTTTTTTATGTTATCTTCTTGGAACTCTACATACTTCTCCCAGTGATACCCCGATATCTCCAACCCGTTCAAGTAGCACTGGGCGTTTTTTTCTGCAAAATAATTGTTCACGAAGTTTGCCTGAGCATTTGACGAAAATCTTTAACCTCCAAGCGCCATTATTAGATGAGACGAAGTTGCTTAATGTTAGATGTGGTGATAAGGCTGATGATCAAGCAATTCAAACCATAATTCGTAGATTTTCGCCGGGGCAACAACTGAGGTGTGAGAGCTCGCGATGTCTTGGTGAAAAATGATTTTCTTTTTCAACTGCGTGTCCAAAATAATAATAATAATATTCTACAACTACCACACAACGCCGTCTAGTCCCAAGCTAAGCAGAGCTTGTGTTATGGATTATGGGTTATAGAACAACTGATAAACATACTTATATATTTCTAAATACATACATATTATAGATAAATTATACCCAGACACAGAACCAATTTTAATGATCATGCTCATCACATAAATTTATCCTGGGTGGGTATCGAACCCACGCCCTCCGTCATATATGTCAGGGCCAGTAATCACTAGACCAACAGGCCAGTCAATATGGCTGAAACTTTGGTGAGTAACTATTAAAAGATGCACAACTACATTGTAAAAGCTTTATTGACAAGTAATGCTCTGCTGTTCACATCGAGGTCGGAAACTTTCAGACCACTAGAAGTTTCTGACATATGTTACGTAGAGGAAATCTATTCATGCTAACCGTAATTCTATTCGACATCTACATTATAAATATAGAAAAAAAGTCAAAGTCAAAGTTTGTTTTTTTACAAATAACTCTTGGATGGCTTAGAATTAATACCTAGTTAATATTAGGGTAACTTTTGTTCTATAATCATAAAAAGTTATTATAATTTTAATTCATCAGATTTTCATACAAAACTAAAAAAAAAATTGAACTTTCTAAATATTACGAAGTCTATGCGAAGCAAGCGATAGTACAATAGCGGTGGGGAGCGGGGATCACTCGGAAGGATTCTTGATGCGCTTGCGTCGTGTCATACAGACATAGGTAAGTATAGCAAAATACACAGTTAAAATGTGTTAGATAGAACAACGAAATCTTGAAGGTTTGTTCTTGATAAATGAATTATGTTTTGTAAAAAGCCATAGACCAAAAGTTGTTGTTTATGATGTCAGTAACAGTTCTGCAAGGTTGTTAGTGTTTTTACAAATAACGATGTATATAGGTCTATGGTTAGAAAGAAATGCTGCCAACCGTAGATAAGAAAGATAAACTTGGTACAAAACGTGTTATGTATTTTCTCATTCTCACGTATACTGTAATATACCTCATCATCATCTTCCTGCCCTTATCCCGTTTTATTTGGGGTCGGCGCAACACGTTTTTTTCTTCCACTCTGTCCTGTCACTCGTCACGCTATCACTAACTCCCTTTTCATTCATATCACTTTTCACACAATCCATCCATCTTTTCTTACCTACTATCACATTTTTTATTATTCACCCGGATTTTTAGCGGCCCAGTGTAATATGTTTAGGTAAATAGGTAAACAAACACCTGTCTAAAAAGTCAAACGACTTGGGAACTTTGTATAATATTAAATTATTTAAAAAATATTTCTATTTGATACTTTTTATAAGGTTCTTCTATTAGTAAACAATGATCGAGATCTCTTAATCAACCTTGATTTACTGAACCAGGGTTGACTACATCAGATTTCATTTTGCTCTAATTTCATTAACGTTTGACTTTTTAGACAAACTAATAATAATGAGATAGTGCTGTTTCGCCACCGACTTTGCTTAAATGTTGGTTATCAATATGTACCTAATTAATTTAAACTCATACTTCTTTTGGTTGTAAATCATAAAATAACCCCTACCCCCTAGGTGAAACGAGAAGGAGTGTCACACTTTAACTAATAAAAACCCACCTGGGATCCTTCAGCTGTCCTTGGTATTCCAAGCCTACAGTAACCCTACCGAAAAATCCCGCATCTATGGTATAAACCCACCTGAAGTCCCTCAATTGTCCTAGATGTTCCAGGCCCACGGTAATCCTTCCGAAAAATACTGCATATACCATACAAGAAGATAGACCGACGACCTGGTCAGGGTCGCGGTAATCCGATGGATGCGTGACGCACAGTACCGGTCATTGTCGCGACGCTTGGGGGAGGCCTATGTCCAGCAGTGGACGTCTTTTGGCTGATATGATGATGATGATTACCATACAAGAAACACTAGCGCCACGTCTTGGAACTGTGGTGTTTTTGTTTTTTTTTAACGTTGCCTTACACTAGGAGTTATTCCTGTATCATGGATGCTTTAACAAACATGTAAACTCGCATACACAAGACACCCAGACCCGGAACACCTATCTGTAGACCATACAAATAATTGTTCCGTCCGGGAATCGAACCCGCGACCTGTAGCGCAGCAGCCAACCGTTTAAGCGCTGCGCCAATCGTGACGTTGCGACATAACCTTGCTAGAGCGGTAGACCGCTTTAATTAAAGTTGCTAGACTTTGTAAAAGAAGAAGAAATAGTATTAAAAAAAAACTTTTATTCTTAGGCATCGTAGGCCCATAGGGTGTTAGTAAAACCAAAATAACTTAAGAACTATGTTAGTATCTGGTTCAACTTGCTGTCCCTGCACACGGACCTCAAAAAAACGCTAAAAGCGGCCACAAAAAAAAGCAAGAAGCCACCGCAAGAAACAGCAGAAGCGCGCTTGCGACCGGAGAAGTTTGAAACGGCTTCAAACGTTTTTTTGTGGCGGTACCGCCGCACACGAACCACAAAAAAACGTCGCTTCAAAAAGAAGCTTGAAGCGGTGTTTTTTTGAAGCCCGTGTACGGGGACATTTAGGCACACCTAAGTATGCAGCTGCTCCCGAAGACCGTCGATCTTACCCGAACCAACACAAAATTTTGGAAACAGAAAAACGTGTGGTCACAGGGCATGTCAATGTACATAGGTTACTTTTTATCCTGAAAAACGCACGTTCCCTATAAGTCAAAGTCAAAGTCAAAACATTTATTGCGAACTAAGTGTACAATAAGTGTATAAAATTTGCCATGAGAGCGAAAACGCAAGACAAACCTCAAAACTATTTATATAAAAGAAAAAAAAACCGGTGAAGGAAAACATCGTGAGGGAACCGGCATGTCCTAGAACCAAATTCGAAGACGTGTGACATCCCGCAATAGGCCCGCGTGGTGGATTACGGCCTTTTCCCTCTCTTAGAGAGGAGGCCTGAGTTCCAACAGTGGGAATATTATAAGGCCGATTATGCTATGCTATGTAAAAAAAAACCATTTGAAGCCAACCGCTCGCCTCATTCCGCACACTTTTATGTCAGTAAGTTTTTAGTAGGACTGATTTATTTATGCATCATTTATCATTCCCAAACTTCGGATTGAAGATTTGACATTCTTGACAGGCCTCATTTAATCTTCTTAAGTGTCTAATACACGCTCCACTGAACTCCGAGTCAATTCAGCAGTGAACTGAACGTTTCTATAAAAAACTGTAATATTATAACTAAATTATTAGTTCGAAATGAAATGATTAAAACTGTAGCAAATAAAGAAAATCAGAGTGAATGCAAATGAAAACAATTAGCAATTTTACTTGGAAAAAAGCAATGTTTACAAACTAAGTGAGAAAAGTTGCTCTTTGCATGCTTAAGTGTGAATTTTCTCGATATAAAAATTAATAATTTCGACATTAACAGTGCTGATGCCGTCATTTCAACGAGAAAAAGTGTTGCTCGTTGAAATTAGCTTTTTAGTTTTTACTTCCATGTACAGGAAATGACTCTAGTATTTAATTATAATTTCCGTGCCGTGCATGTATGTAGTGTGGCTGTTTCTAATAAGCAAGTTGTCGGTAAGTAGGTATGTGCCTATCACTGCCTTGCTGCAATGCAGTGTCCCGTACGTGCTTATGTTTACTCGCTTATGTTTATAAGTAAATAATGGCGCATTTACGGTGAGAATTTTAATGGATTTTCGTGGCTATTTGAATATATTTTAATGAGCGCGCGTGAGCCGGTGTGGCTTCCGGTCCTCTATAATTATATCAGCAGTTAAGTAAAACCGGAAGATTCACCTTCCGCCTTGAGGGGCTTTTCTTTTCGGATTTAACTTTCGATCTAATTTTGGTTCTTAATTTTTTATCTTCTACAATTTTCATATTTCCACTGAAACATTTTCGGGTAGGTTCTTGGCGTTGTAGTTTAGTGTACATTTGCAACGCTTAACAACATTCTAGTGGATGTTACATTGTGTTATTTACGCGCTGATGCGCCCTATAAATTCATCGCGTTATGGCTGTGTCTAAGTGGTTCCCGGCCAATGCACCTAGTATTACCAGCTTCCGTGCAGCTTGTATCTATAGACACTAGTACACAGTACAAACAGATCTATTGTGTACAGCTGCCTAGCTTCCGTATTTTGAGCAGCTCATTGTTTCGTACTTAAACCAAGTTTGGCCGGCCGCCGCGGCCGTCCTGAAAATGATAGCGGGATTATTATGTAAGTGATTAAGGCTGAAGAAATGAGATAGGTAAAGTAAGATTTGGTTTATTTTAAATCCCTTTTAAATACACAGTTATTTTGATTTTTAAACATGCTAAAATTGATAACTGGAAGTTAGAACATCGTTGAATCGTAAAAGATTTTAGTAATGACTTTTTTTCGTCTCATTAGGCTATATGGGGGACAAGACACTGATTTTCTAATGACCTACTTAAGTTCGTTTTGTGGCTGTCAGTTCCTCTTGTAGGACCTTCCCTCGAAGAACCTCCAAGTATCAAGAGCATTTGGTGCGGTATTACAATTGTATTACAAGTGTATAATAGATTAATCATTTCACTACATTTTACTAAATGAGTGGTTCTAACACATATCGGAACCGAAGTTACAGATATATAACGTAAAGTATAGGTACGTAAACAACTATTTCAGTTTATGATTATTATTTAGATTCGTAGTAGAGACGTAACAGAAGTAGTTATATCGGAATCGAAATCGAAGACAGAGGCAGAAGCGTCAAATGAGACATATCAATTAATGTCAAATTCGGATAAGTCTATATGATTTACTAGCTCTTGCCCGCGGCTTCGCCCGCGTACTTAAAATATAGCCTATGTCACTAAAGTAGCTTTCTATCGGTAAAAAAAAATAGCAATCGGACCAGTACTTTCAGAGATTACCTCCCACAAACAAAAACCATAAAAATTAACTTTTCCTGTTTATAATATTGGTGTAGATAAGCGGATCAGGGTGTAAAGTCCCAAAACCTCAGGTGTAAAGAGAGGTATCACCGACAACACGGGTAATGTGTCTGGTCCGGGCAACTGTCCGATCGTTGTTTCGGGTTGATGTTAATATGTTCTAATCGCACGGATACCTCTAAACCCGTGTACGCACGTACGGACACAATATAGCGAACACAAACACAAAACTTTCCGCGAAAGCCTCCCAAATGGCAAACCTCCTTGTCGCCCCATCGCCATGGGATCTGGAGGCAACATATTACTTGATTCATGATCCTTTGTCCTTGCACGCATGCATGATTTGAGCATGCAAAGGAAACCCGTGGTCTTGGAACGCATAGGGCCAAGAAAGAACAAAGGCGTGGTTTTTGGTCAGTAACTTATGACTCGCCCTCCCACTCCACCCTAAAGCGAGAGAAGTCATTAGATGATTTTACACCTTAAAAAAACTTACGTAAATAAAACTGGCAACTTTATTATGATTCTATTGTAAAAAGGTACCTATATAAAATTGTGTCTGTCTGAGATATCATCATCATCATCATTTCAGCCGATAGACGTCCACTGTTGGACATAGGCCTCCCCCAAGTGTTGCCACAATGGACGATCCTGTGCGTCCAACCTTCATGAGGTCATCAAGATATATATCACCTTTATGTGGCAAATATAGTGACGATTTTCAACAGAGAACTTACAATAACATAGTTACCTAGACTAGTCCCTAAGTACCTATCTCACGTTCTAATTAGAAAACCATTTAATCAGTTTACATGTACCTAGGTATATGTATCAATCCTTTAATTAAACTAATTGAGGTCTACAGCACTTAACTAATATACATTAGTACTCGTATGTGCGTAGCTAGTTAACACCGACTGCACTAAGTCGCCTCGCTCATCGCTAATGTAATTTACCAGAGAGTCATCGGTGTCAATTCCTCCTACGTAGGTACTCAATAGGTACCTCCTGCTGGTTTGTTTTTGGATGACAGTGGCTGGAGTTTTTTACAAGCTTTTATTTAGTTTCATCTGTCCCGATGTTTGTCTGTAATCAAATCTTGCAAAGTTTTGATCCTCTCCATCCACAGCATGTGTAAATCAGATGACAATGCCACCGGTGGTCGCTTGGGGATTCATGAATTAAAAGCTTGCTATCAAAACATGATTTTCATTGTAATTTTGTTTCTATTATTTAAACCATAGCCACCTTAACTTTTTTAGCTATTTAATATTGTAAACATCCCATCTATTACTAGGTTTATTTTTATTTTAGTATCATCATTATCATCATTTCAGGAGATTTTCAGCGAGGGTGGGGAGGAGTAAGCTATCTAGGGGACCACAAAAGATCCACATGGGTCGAAGTGTCCGAGCTGTATCTCGGCCCCTTAACAGGATAAGGATAAGGATAATCATCATTTCAGCCAAAAGTACACTTGGACAGAGGCCCCAAGTGTCAACATAATGACCGGTCTTGTGCATCTCGCATCCATCGAATTCAAAGATTCAAAGCATTTTAGTTCAAATAAACCATTTAGTGTCATGTCAGTCAGTCTGAAAAAATGGTAATAATTGCACATTTTTCAAAGCGTAGGTAGATCTCTCACTCACACTCTTTTCAATCATGTTATTACAAATATCTTGGTTCCATGTTTGTTGCTACTTTTATGTGAGAACAATGTAAATAAAGTAAAAAAATCTAAATATAAATATTAAAAATAATTTCCACTGGCAGATAAGAGATGACCTGTTTCAACTAATAACAACCGTTCACGGGCATGACGCGTATTAGCACCACTCAGTTCAACCATTTTGAAGGGAACAGAATGATCCAACCGCGCCACCATTAGTGAGACATTTGAGTTCGCATGATGAACAAATAAAAATGATCGTTGGTAGTCTATTACCTTTGTTGCATTCCAGATTACGAGGCTATTTCAGCTTATCACCCATACGAGTTCAGCGCGCTTTGTTCAAAGATTAAATATATCTGGGTAAGCCACCTTTAACAATAGAATGTCTGAGAAATATTTTGTTCAGACGGATGGATTACGGTACCAACTGAAATCCGTAAAGGGTCGGCCTATAATCTTTTCCTAGTATCTTTTTCATTCTTCTGAATTCGAGCCTTAAGTGTTACCGTACTTGTAGGCAAATTGAATCGAAGATATACTAAAACTGAAGTGTTAGTTTTGTAAAAAGACTAGTGCTCCGTCACGTTTGTATGGTTCTTACGACTCGACACAACACCATGATTATAGTACTACCTATATAGTTTATTTAGTCTCCGTGAGTGTGACCGTGGCATCACCGCGGGCCCTAACAGAATACCAGCGCTGCGTTATTTATCTTTATAGATATCGCAGCATATGCTGAGTTAGGTGCCTTTTTGACCTTGCACAAATTCTTCTGTATCTATCGTATTATTTATTTTTGTTGTATATCGTATTACATTATGTGAGGTTCAACTAAACGTTTTTTCTTTCTTCTTTTCTTTCTAGTATGAAAGGTTATTATTTCCAAAACAAAGTTTTAAATTCTCCAGTGTAAACATACATTGGAATCCAATTGGTTAGAAGAAAAAATTAGTCCCATAAGGCAGACACGAATACCAAATTCATTTTAAAATATTGGACATATTTCTAGTTAATACCTACTAGAGAATTCTATGACACTGCAGGGAATAAAACAAAATTGAAATAGAATACGCTTTATTATTTACCAAATATATATGTATATGTAATTGAATGTTCGTCATAATTTTTTAACCGACTTCTAAAATAGGAGGAGGTTCTCAATTCGGATGTTTGTATGTTTTTTTTAATGTTTGTTCGCGCATAACTTCGTCGCTTGCCAACCGATTTGAAAAATTATTTTTTTGTTGGAAAGGGTTTACTTCCAAAAGGGTCCCATAGTCACCAAGTTGGGATCTGATGATGGAATCTTGGCGAAATCGAGGGAACTCCTCAAATTTAATTCAATTTTTTAGTGAAGTCGGTTATATTTTTATATAAAAAGGTTGTTTTATATTTCAAGTTCTCTTTGATTTGATATTTATCATAGTATTTATAATTTTATCATTATAAACACCTTACTTTAGTGGTACTTCATTCTATTTGAAATATCTAGATTCTAGGTGTTATTTATTTATTGTACACACCTACCGTAGTTTTGTATTTTTAATTCATAGGTTGACTGGTAGAGAATACCTTGTTTCATTAAGTGGGCCTATGTATGTACCACTATTGTACATAAAGTTTAAATAAATAAGTAAATGTTGAGTGTAAACAGATATTTATACAGTTTTTCATACACTGTACTGAAAATGGAATTGTATGATATATTTTTCTCAATTTCTGTAATCTGATTGAGTCTGCAGACGTATACTATACCTAGTTTTGATAAGAATACAATTTCATTGAGACTTGCAAGCCGGACTCGCTCACAAAGGGTCCCTTACACAATATTAAAAGCGAGCAAAAAAATTCCACCAAAATTACGAAGATATTATAAACTTTAGACATACAAGTTACGGGATACCCTTTTGACATTCGGTGTACCCGAATGTCCAACGGTTATCCCGTACCCTGAAAATATGTAAGTATTATTAAGTATTATTGTTACAACAATAGTTGTTTCAAATAAAAGCAATTGAATTTTTTAACTTGAACAAAAAGTAAAGTCACTATTTTTCTCAACTTCACTATTATTGCTTCTTAACAAACAATGGTACACCATTGTTTGTTAAGAAGCAATAATAGACTTAAAGGACTGTACTTTTCTTAGAAAATTCCGATATAATTTCTTGGAAAATTGTCGAGAGCTTTGCTGCTACCGTCATAATTTATTTAATAGAGGAAACGTAAGAATGCTGTTATTCGACCGACTGTTCTTCTAGATTTCTTTGCGATTCTACCTAGCTATGCTTAAGTTACATACGACTACGAATATTATTAAATGTGCGAGAGAAATAAGAGTCAATAGATAAAAGGTCGTAAATAACACTTTTACACCTCAGTAAATAACGTGTTGAAAATAATAGTAAATGAAGACGATCACAAAAAATAACAATTAAAAAAACGTAAGCACTTTTTAAAGAAAAAGAACTTTGAGCCAAGTATTTTTCTTTCGAACCTTCCTACCTAACAGTCTATAGATATAGATTCACAAACTGCGCCAGGAAGCCTCCTGCAAGCTAAACATCACTAAGTTGATTAACTTGCTTAGTTAAACGCTGTAGAATAATTACGTTAACACGTTGCAGACGATATTAAGTATCGTAGAATATTATGTATCTTCATCATATATCTAGATCAATAGTGTATCAAGAGCAGTGGTGGCTGAGTGGTAATAGCTCCGACTTTCGAGCTGTAGGTCGCAGGTTCAAACCCTGCTAGGCGCATGACTTTGTGTAATTTATTTCATTACCACTGCTCTCAAAACAATGAAGAAAAACATCGTGTGGAAACCGTCATGTCCTAGAACCAAAAAATTCGAAAACATGTGACATTCACTAACCCGCACTGGGCCCACGTGGTTGATTACGGCCCATTCCCTATCCTTTTTTTTTTTTGTTTTCGAGGGGAATCCTTCAAAAGGCGCCCGGACTTTGGGGAAAAGTCCGGGGAGTGTGGGATTTTTACCTCACTAAAACCACCCCGGTGATCCCGGTGAACCCCGGTGATGATTGAGGCCTTCCGGCATGAGTGGCTCTACCGGCAAAGCCCTCAAGGTCATCGAGACACGCAAGCCCCACCACGACGACAACGTGGAGACACATTCGGTGGGGCCATTCCCTATCCTAGAGAGCAGTCCTGAGTCCCAGCAGTGGGAACATTACAAAGGCTGATGATGATGAACAGTGTATCAACCACCTTCGTAAGGCAAAAGGGCGACACGTCAGCCGAGCTCTGTGCTAATATTACACGAAGTATCTCGGAGCATTTTGGATTCCCATTATTTAAAATCTATATGATCTATACACATTTTCGAACATCTTTTAATTATTAAATTAAAATAAATATATTTGAGAGAACTTGGTTATACAATTGGATCTCGGTTTCACTTAATTTTTCGAGCGTATCTTGTATTACGTATGTATGTAGACATATAATATCCTTTACAAAGTGAAATCTTTAAATAAAACTTGGCAATATTTCACATTTATGGTTTTTGGAACTGTGGATACTGTGGAGACTGTAGTGCAGGCTCGAGATGTATATATAGTCTCCTGGGAAAAGGTGTGCATAAAGACCTACTCCGGCCACGATATTTCAATATTTTATAGGTATTTTCTGTACTTGTTATACTCGTATGTCTATCAAAATACTTACTCTAACAATAATATTTATTTTATTAGAACCATAATTCGATATTAAAATTTTATAAATGACAAAATGATATTAATATGTAAATTACATGAACACCTTATACTTAGTAACAACTAAACTAATAAATACTTTAATAGTTAATATACAAATTGAAAATAATAGCATGTACAAACGGGTAGTAAAAGTATTCACTCATCAAAAAGTTTTGATCGATTGTCCCCCTTTTGCAGGGCAAACATTTTTTTTTCGGTGGGTTATAATTATCCAATGACAACCCCCGCTCTTGAGTGGAGCGGGAGATAGTGTCAGACTCTTACTGACTAAAAATCCACGCGTTCCTTCTAGCCTTCATAACGGGGCTTGAGTAACTTTCGGATAATCCTGGCCCCAGTAGGCTTCGACCCAGCCGGGCCTGTTGCTGACAACTCCTTGAAGCGCGCGGGAACAGTGCGTGCCGTCGACGACTTGGGCTCGGTCCGGACAGTTACCGGACGGTCGGACAGCGAGCTACCCATGGCTACGGTGCCCGCGTCTACGGTGGCCGGAAATCGGGATCGGAATCCCGGCGGCGGTGGCGAAAGCGCCGTTGCCTGATACGGTTGGCCTCCTCCTTTGCTAGCACTGCGACTCCTCCTCGCTCCGGACCATGGCCCGACGCGAGAGGTCTCCGCCACCGATCGCCTCGATCAGTTTAGAAAAAAATTATATTAGAAACCTCAATATCATTTTTGAAGACCTATTCATAGATACCCCACACGTATAGGTTTGGTGAAATAAAAATGTTTGAGTTTCAGTTCTAACCCAAAATTTATTATTATCTATACTATAATATTATAAAGAGGTAAAATTTGTAAGTTTGTAAGTTTGTAAGTTTGTAAGTTTGTAAGTTTGTAAGTTTGTAAGTTTGTAAGTTTGTAAGTTTGTAAGTTTGTAAGTTTGTAAGTTTGTAAGTTTGTATGTAGGGGGTAATCTCTGGAACTAATAATCCAATTCTAAAATTTTTTTACTGGCAGAAAGCTACATTATTCCTGAGTGCTATAGGCTATAAATTGTTTCTATAGCATGTATATTAACCGAGCTATCACAACTTTTGTCTAGCAAGTCGGAAAAAAATACCTCATAAAATAGAATTATTTGCGTGCGCTGCCTAAACAGTTGCTTAAAATTAAAAACAATGTATGGCCACCTGGTTCGTCTTAATTATTTCTACAAAAAAGTCCGCGGTACCATATCTCTATCTTTTATATTTCATCTTTTATACTTCTTTTATTGCATTAAAAATATTTTTTTTCGGCTTACTTACGTTTGGTTGATTATTTGAGCAACAAAATATTAATTCTTATTACAATAAATTATTTCAGTATCACAAGAACATTATACAGATAAGATTTGCCATTTACAGCATAGCAATTGGTCATACAGTTTCGAAGATAATATAAAATTACTAAAACGCAAAATGCCCCTAGCGTAACTTTCATTGTGCAGACGTTTTACCTATTTTTTTTTTTATGGTGGGCAAAAATCATCTTATGACAACCCCCGCCCTTGGGTGGAGCGAGAGATAGTGTCAGACTCTTACTGACTAAAAACCCACCCCGTTCCTTCTAGCCTTCAAACCAGGGCACGAGTTCCCTTTCGGATAACCCTGGACCCGGTAGGCTTCGACCCAGCTGGGCCTCTGCTGTTGCTGACAACTTCTTGAGGCGCGCGGGAACAGTGCGCGCCGTCGACGTCTTGGGCTCGGTCCATTACCGGACGATCGGACAGCAAGCTACCCATGGCTCGCCGTCCGCGAGCCCGCGTCTACGGTGGCCGGAAATCGGGATCGGAATCCCGGCGGTGGCGGCGGGGGCGCCGTTGCCTGATGCGGTCTGCCTCCGCCTTTGCTAGCATTACTGCTTCGCAGAAGGAGGCGACCGCCTGCCATTCCTCCTCGCTAAGGACCATGGCCTCAACCAGAGCCCGCCGCGAGAGGTGTCCGCCGCCGATCGCCCCCACGAGGGCACGGCGATGCTCTACCCAGGCAGGGCACACCTCGACTGTGTGCTCCACCGTGTCCTCCGGGCGTTCCGCACAGTGGCGACACTCGGGCGTCTCTTCCGCTTTAATTCGGTGCAGGAACCTCCCGAACTTGCCATGTTTTCTGAATCGCGGTGTTAAGACTTTCTGTGGATTGATGACCCTCTCGAATTATTATGCCCACGTTGTCGTTAGTTGGAGTTCTTCTGTCAGTTGCTTATTGGTATCGGTTGTTTCGTTCGTATGGTTGTTGTTGTTGATAGATACCTCATAATCGAAAATATCGTAATTTCGTTGTACGTTTTTGTATGTTCGTAGTTTCGTACTTCGTTCTATCGTAATAATCGATACGAGTTATTCGATATTACGATTGTTTTGTTTTGTAAAGGCGGACGGTGTTCGAGTCGCTCTCCTTTTGTTCATAATTGTTTTCAAGTCTGTGCGTAGTTTGTTGAGAGCATGTCTAAAAGGAAATCTCAACTGTCCCGGCAGACATCACAGACAAGAGCCGCTCGAGTACGCCGTACGGAAGAATCTGCCCCTGAAAATGAGCAGCGCCTCTCGAGAAATAGATAATATATTTCGCAAGCACGCGCTAGAGAATCTAGCTCCGAGCGCTCACAGCGCCTCGCTAGCCAAAATGTGAGGACATCGCGGGCCCGTGCTCGAGGAACTAGCGCTGAACGTGCGCACCGTCTATCTGAGTTAAGGCAGCATGTCTCTGAGACAAGGGATAGGGAGACTAGCGCTAAACGCTCGCGGCGGCTTGGTAGGCAAAATGTCATAACATCGCAGGCCCGTGCTTGGGAATCTAGCGCTGAACGTGCGCAGCGTCTATCTCATTTAAGGCAGCATGTCTCTGAGACAAGGGATAGGGAGACTAGCGCTGAGCGCTCGCAGCGGCTCGCTAGGCAAAATGCCATAACATCACAGGCCCGTGCTCAGGAATCTAGCGCTGAACGTGCGCATCGTCTAATCGAGTGTAATCTTATTTTAAAACAAGAAATTTTCCGCGGACGAAGTCGCGGGCAGAAGCTAGTTTTTTATATTTTTGTGTAAATCTTAATGCGGCTTACAGAATAGATCTACTTACCGAGTTTCAACAGTATAGTTTCGGAAAAACGTGCCTGTGACATACGGACGGCCAGACAGACATGACGAATCCATAAGGGTTCCGTGTTTTGCCATTTGGTTACGGAACCTTAAAAATTAGCTGCAAGGGATAGTTTTCATCGCCGGAAGACGTGCTAGCAGCGTTCGAGAAGACCGTGGAAGAGGTCTCTGCGGCGGACTGGTAAAAATGTTTCGAAAATTGGTTTAGACGCCTGAAACTTTGTATAGGCTGCAAACTAGCTGAAAACTAAAACTAAAAAAATTAGATTTAACAGGATTAAATACAAATAGTACACTGTTACACTAGGGATGAAAGTTACTTATTTCGTCCCGAGAAGGAGTTGGCTGAGCGTAGCGAGGTCGCTAATTCGAGGGACTTAATAGTAACTTTAACCCCGAGGTAAGCACTGTGCTTTTCATTACGAATACAAAAAGATAGTCCTAGTTTTTTTTTAAAGTAATTTGACAGCTGTTAGTTGAAAGTAAAACTCCCTAGGGATGAAAAGTGTGATACTTTTCAGCCCGCTCCTCAGGCAACTTCAGACCTACTTTCAGAGTATAAGTAATGAAAATATATTTACACACCACCTGCTCGAAAATGTCAAATTATATGTCAAGCAACCTTAACCTAAAGTGAGTCATTAGTGACCGGGGCATAGAAATATATTATATCTATGGGCTGGGGGCACAGCCGGTCAATAATGTTGTACTGGATTTCATTATGACCCGCTGGTCAATAATGTGACTATTATTTTCTCACAGTAGGTGTAAAAATTAGAGTATCCTCCCTGGGCTAAAGGTGTCTTTGCCTTGGGCTAGCTTGAATCCCTCGCTGCATTCAGGATTCTTGTATTAACTCCCTAGCTTTGCTCGTGAGTTAAATCCCGAATCCTTCATTGCGCTCGAGATTCAATATGACGCCCGTGACATAAGACACAACTTTAGCCCCTCGGTGCATAATCTACTATTTAATCCATAGAAGTTAGTTTGTAAGTATCTTAAAACTTTCTGAGTGTCCCACGTACATTCGTCCAAACTACCAGCAAGCTAACAAGGTACGCTTTTCATGCGATCTCATTCGACAAGTTCGACAACACAATATCTATAAAGTAACATCTAACAATAATAATGTTAAATTTTCTATCATGAATATGCAAATATTTTTCATAAATTTTCATTAGGTACCTATTAAATATAGATATATTCATAATGCAGACAATGCTTAACTTAATGAGTAGGTATATTACCCTGTTAGGGTATTACCAATCAGGTGATTAAAATCGGGTGGGAGAGAATATTCTCACACCTGACAGCGTCGTAGGAGTAGACGTGGGAAAAGTGTGTCATCTTTGCGATTAGAACATTTGCATCTGAATCACTGAAATGTTCCGAAACAGCGATAATGTATCATTTGGAACATCGGCTCAAAGATACAAACTTCAACCAGGTCCAGCTATCAACTTATGAATATTGCTTACAGCAGGTTTTCTTGTTAATAGTTTTGTAGATTAATATAAATAATTTAATATTCATATGTGAGAGCTAAAGTTTTCTGATATATATCTCGACTTTTTTTTCTATAAAATATTCCTTTGGTTTGTCAAATCTGCCGTTATTTTACTTTACCATTATGTCACACTATGTAAAATGTACAATCATCCGACTCTGTGTACCATTAGTTCCTGTACCTGAAAAGCTTCAAAGATAGAGGATACAGCAAACTACTGAGGAGGTAACTCGCAATCAAGCATCAAAAGGAAAATCAGACTACCTTCCCATAAGTTTGAATGGAGCGCCGGTAGCTTTATATTATGTGACGCCAGCTAAAGGAGGAGGTGGGAGATACTCGTACTAGTAATATTTGTTTTAGAACTAACTACTTGAGACTTTACTCTAAAACATTTCATAAAGAACACAGTCTTGCAACTATCTTAGCTTTATTTCAGGTTGGAAAGATTTTCAATATTTTGGAAAGAAAATCAAGTTTTCTGAGAGTGACAAGATGTCAGAAGACGATTAAATCTCATTTCAGAGTAATATTGATTAATCGCTGATAGGGTAAGCAATCACGTAGTCATACGACACTTATCGATATGAGATGTCAATATCGTCGCGAGTGCTCGTATCGACAGGTACCGGCGGAGTTCAGCGACGCATCCGACATATAAATAATGACAAGCAGGCACCTATGCGGCCAATGTATTGCTTCGATACGAGAAACTTGCGTCTGGAGTACAATTTCGTTCCAATAAAGGAGACAATAACCGGATACACAATACTTAGCTTCATTTCCTTGTCTATAGAAATATGGAATAGTTCTCTTGTGAAGCAAGAATAAATATTGAAAACATAAATCAGAAGAAGACGATAACTTTGTTATCTTAGATTTCATATTCTCGGATTTCGGTATTACGGGGGATTTGGATCGTCCGATTTGTTCAGTTTTTTGGATCGAGTTGAAACTTTCGCTGATTAAATTATACCGCTTAAGATTTTTAGGGATCCTTATAGTAATGTATAAATGAGTCTTATGGAATATTGTGGAGAAAAGGCCTCCCGCCTTTGCCCAGCAGTGGGACAGTATGGGCTAATTATAATAATAATGGAATATTGTAACTTAATAAAATTGTAAACTTTGTCGACGGAGGGTATTAACGTAATTGCGCGTTTTTACGTAAATCATAAAAAAAACATAAAAAGAAACCAAAATTTTGGGCCAAAAAATTTCCGTAAAAACGTGTGTATAAAAAGACAATTAAGCGTTTTTCAAGGTCATTCAAGTTAGACCTACAATCGGCGCTCGAGGGGTTAAGAAATATTCTTTCATCCAATAGAACTGTAATCATTGACAATTCCTTTACCAGTGTAAAAAATAAGATCATACCCGAAGCACTAAGAAAATATTACGATACATTGTCGTAAATGGGTATCAACTCGGGAACATAATCCGGGACACGATACATCCTTCAGCTGGATTGAGTTCCCAATTTAGGCTGAGACCCTGTTATGTGGAAAAGTTTACCTTCCATAGTTATAATGTAACCCAAATAATATCTCTTGATGAAACTGACACTATAAAGGTATGTGAGTAATGAATACTTTGGAAAATCCTGTTATTGTTTGGTTTATTTTAGATTGTAAACATAATTTTACTAAAATGTACCAAGTGACCAAGATGACAAATTGTCCTTGTTAATTAAATTATGATTATACATAGGTACTTACATAACCAACTATGTTTATGGAGATGCAACGCCGGGGTGAAAGTCCGCTGCCGCGACAGGTCACGGCATGGCGGACAGAGCTCCGGCGGGATCTCATGGTGAAATGGCGTCAGCTATTATTGCAACCCAGTGCTGGGCACGCCAATACATGGTAGGTTTAAATTGAAAAGACGAAAAACCTACCGTCTAATGCAATGATTGAAGCTTGCATGTACCTTTCACACGTACCTTTCCATACCTTATTTCCATAAATAAGAATTAAAAAAAAAATTACCTACTCATTTGATTTTTGATTGGGTCGAGAAACACTTATATAATTACCTCCTGACATTTTATGCAGCTTCAAAAATCACGGTATTACGAGATCCCGGGATACCGGTATTGAAAGCCCTAATAAGTACCTAATAATATGAAATTCTTATCAAGTTTATAACATTTTCAGAACTCTTGTCAGTACCGCTGATCTGTTACTTACAAATGCCACTTGACCCTTATTCAGCTCAATACCTACTGCGATGATATTATTTCCAAATCTACGTAAATGAGGATTTATTTTTTATTAGTCTCCTAAAAACTTCTCAGAAATATTTTCATCAAAATATATTTAGCTTAATCTTTTCTTATACTTCTTTATTCTTTTAGTAGGTATACTGTCGCTACGCGAAAACAAATTATAAACAGAACTCAATGTATAGCAATGTTTTTTGTATGTTTATATAAATAAAAAATCATATTTTAGTTCTTCAAAATTTCAGGTACCTTTAGCTATTAGGTAAGTTCCAATTATATTGTCATACTCGTAGTCTAAAGATGATTAAAACTCAGAATATAATTATAATAATAAATCATAAGAGATCTTCATCGGTGGTTTGTTAAGCGCGAGTTTGTAAACAAATTAAAGCTATTTCATCTTTGTATTTTATTAATGTACCGGAACCTTGTTCCCGAGAGAAGTATCTAAATCTTTTATTTTTGAATTTCTTTCTTTTAATGGCAAGTAATTGATTTGTAGTTTAATACGATTACGGAAAATGATTGAATATACCACATGCCACTGTGTTCCACTCTGGTCGGCTTATTAACCGTCATAGGACTTAAGGAGTTGTCAGCAACCGGCAGGGGCCCAGCTGGGTCGAAGCCTATACTGTGATCAGGGTTTGCTCCGAAAGGTAGCTCAGCTCCGGTACGAAAGGCAACGAAGGAACTGGAGTGGGATTTTAGTCAGTACAAGTCTGACACTATCTTCCGCTTGATTTTTCACCGAACAGCATTGGTAGTAAGGAAGCTGTAACTTGATTTGATGATGAAGTCCTTAATCTTTATCTTTTCTAAGAGTACCTCTCATAGATAGATAGCGCAGGCACAACATACCCGGCTAGGGTCACACCAAAATTACATTTTATCAAAATGGGTGTTTAAAGCAAAATTTCAATGCAATTCAGACTTGTTTGAGGCTCCAAATGAAAGGAGGTAGTAATTTGAGCCTGTGAAAGGACATTACTGAACCATCGCATGCCTGGCATGATCAAATCGTTTAACATTTGCGAACTCGATAATTTGGACAAACATTAGTTACGCTGTAATTAATGTTGGTCTATGTGCACTAATGTTACGTACATCGACTAAAATATAATTATTCTAGAAGTACATGTTCATAACATAATATAGGTACATATCTCATCAATCCTTTGCTCAGAATAGAGGGTCATGTTACGGCGTGGGGAAAAGTACATTCAGACGCGTTCCTGGTTGTTCTGACCATTTCTTTGTTGTATAGGTACCGTGAAACCGATGGATGCGAGACGCACAGGAACGTAAGTTGTGGCGACGCTTGGTGGAGACCTATATCCAACAGTGGATGCATATTGGCTGGATGATGATGATGATAGATACTGTGATCATGCTCTTCTATATTATGTCTAGTAGTTTCGTTGCTAAAATTACTACTATAAAAATAAAATAAAAATAAAAACAAAAAAATCATGACGAAGACGCGAAACTTACGCTTCTTCTAACTAAATAGTTCATTCCCTCATATTTCTTTTTTTTTTGGGATATGTTGTCTGCAGCGGAAAGGTTCTGGTTCTGGCAACCTGAACAGCTCTCTTATTGGTCTCGTATGAATCCCTTAACGTGCAGGTGGTTGTGCAGGATGGGTAGCATAGCAGATGGCACGGGTCCTGTGCAGCGGTTCCACACTGGCTCTGTGTTAGAGCTGTGTCGAGGAAGCCTTATTTAGCCAGATTTTTTTACTGCCAAAACCATCTGGTAAGACACTGTAACTTATAATGATACCAATATTAGTAGTTAAGGAATCTGTAGACAATACCGACGAGGCGATTCTATTTCTGATGCAATAATTCCTAAACAAAAACGGTTAAATATGATTCTATTCTGCGAAATAGTATGATTTGCCATCGAACTGGTGAGCGTGACTACGCTTCATAAACCATCATTGGCACGATACTAACAACTGGAAAAAAAAACTCGACCAATATATTTGGATCTTTATTTTAAAATCATGCGAACTTGGTTGTTGGTTTTGTATTTCCAGACTTTATTGAGGCTAAACTGATTCGAGAATAGTTTTACAGTAAAGGTTCAATATACCGGTTTTTACTTTTAATCAGTTTTGTACCAGGAGGTACGTTAGTCGGTATTGGTATTGGTACGAATGATTGATTTTTAGAAACATTAACATAGAATACATAAATGTTGGGTTGCTGGATTCTGGTATGAGTTTTCTGGTTTAGCTTTATTCTGGTAGGAGTTACCATGCTCCTGGAACGCAGAGGCTAAACGAAAGAATATAGATTTTCTATGATTTCACAAAAAAAAGTATATCTAAAGGGTTATTTTAATGCGGTTTTTGTATGCTACGTAGAATGGGTTTTTTGTTTGTTTTATAACCACGTTTAGGCAAACCGTGTTCCTGCTCCAACTAAAATACTCGGAAACCGCGAATATTCTAAAAATAACGCTGTTGTTTTCAAATTGTTGAAGTAATTAAAATAGTCTATTTTAAATTAATGATTTTTTATAAATAAATAATAATATTCCACAACTATCACACATTGCCGTCTAGTCCCAAGCTAAGCAGAGCTTGTGTTATGAGTACTAAAACAACTGATAAAAATACTACATATTTCTAAATACATATATATAACAAATAAATTACATCGAGACACAGAACCACACAAATCTTTGTCTTGTGTGGAAATCGAACACACAATCTCCAGCATAGCAGTCAGGGCCACTAACCACTAGGCCAGACAAATAAATATAGGTATTGAATTTATCGAACTATTTGATAAATTCAATATAGTGAAGTAATTGAAATGTTAGAGACATATGAGGAACGTAATGAATGTCTTCATTCGGAGGTGTGGGCAGCTCACTAGTTTAATTCAGCACCTATGACACATTCCTTAATTGTCCGTGGACCAATCAGTGCAGAATGTGCCTCGACTCGTCTCGGGAGGCCCCTACTAATTAATTTAATGTTGGTACCTACCTTAATTCAATTTGCTTAGTTATTTGGGTGCGTATTAATCCTTTGATTTGAAACTATTTCAAATTGTGTACTCACTTAATCACTATTTCATTTGCTTTTGATAGCAGTAGCGTTAATTATGTCAGTTTTAATTTAACCCTTCAGATACCGTCAATTAGAGACACAATAGTAAGACAATATATGCGCGGCCACCGGGTGTCGCTTGGGGATTCATGAATTAATACGTATATAAAAACTGACTTAGCAAACGTTGTTCTGGATTATAAATTAACAAAAAAAAAAGATGTGCGGGGGAGGGGTAGGTAAAATTGCCTACAACCAATACTCATACCTACTAAATATATTCGAAAAAAATTATATACTGTTAAGCATTTGTTAAGAGGAGTTCGATACAAACACTATGACACAAGATTTTTAGATATTACATTTTTATACCCTTAGGTGAGTCTACTATTACGCGGGCAAAGCCGCTGGCAGCAGTTACAACCAAAACAAATATGGACACAGAGTACTTATTCTATAAAAATACATTACATTAAATAAAAGTTCAATAGAAAACTTCTTTTTAAAAGTCAGTTAAAATGAAATGGTTTTGATATTATCTTTTAATGGAATTCCGCATGAATGGAACCCTATTTGTAATGTTGACACGGTCGATGGGCTGGCTCCATTCGTAAGTCCATACAGCATCGGCTTTCGATTCATATTTCCCTCTGAATACCGAGTTCACAGGGAAATTTGGGACTTGTGGCTCCTCATGACGAGAACCTTGTGCTGAGAAAGATAAGCAATGTAATTATCTTGACTTAGCTTGCGAGGTTGTCGACATGTGGGAAGTGGATAGAGCAATCATTGTGCTGATAGTCGTGACGGCCAATGGCTTAATAGTCAAGAGGCTCGAACATCTGAGGTGGCTCACCACGCACACGGCGCGCATTGTTAGGAGATTCCTCCCTCAGAAGCTCTGACCACCGGCACCGGTAGCTTGGACCCTGTTACCGAAGCCGGTGGACTACTATTTTTGATATTTTTAAATGTTTTTTTTTTATGTGCTTTATTATAAAAAGAAATATTTAAAAATTTAATAAACATGTATATATATAACCTTGTAGGAGGCTTTACGACGCTGCGTCTTCCAGTACGAGGTCGCCACTCCAGAACATTTCGGCCTCAACGGCCATCTGTTCTGCGAGCAACGTGCCGATGACCTGGTGAAGGTTGCGGTAATCCGATGGATGCGAGACGCACAAGATCGATCGTTGTGGCGTATTTCAGACGAACGTACATAAGAAAACGAAACTGCATAATAACATTCACTAAAGTCCTCTACAATATTATAGATGAGGTAGTATTACTACTACCTCACCGCTATCTTGGAATCCAATCACAGCTTCCTTTATTGTGGGGTTTCCAGCTTTGGATAATATAGTTATTAAGCCTTCGCGAAGCAAAATGTAGCCGCTCCGTCCTTATTTTGTAAAGGAAGGTATAATATTACTAAGTTAGAATAATATATAGTCCATGTTTCCTGATAGCTACAACCCCCAGTCTTTAAGTCGAGTGTGAATAGGTTTCTTCTAGGTAAGCGCGGTTCATCGTTGCATCGTCGCTTTGCATCAGGTGAGACGGCGGCCAAGCGCGGACCTATAAACAATAAAAATATATATGTCGCAGGTTTTTCACAAAATTAGGTTTTTGATGAAAAACCGGTAGTTGACAAATCTTAAACTCTATTTCGTCATAAACCTGTAAAAGTCCAGATTTTTGATCAAAAACCTGAACTAGTTTAGGTTTATGATCAATCTGCTATTGCCTTTAACGAACCTGTGTCGACCAAAGAACTGAATTTGCGTGAAATTGCTTCAAAGATGTCTTTATTTGGAGGTCAAGATTTTAAGAAATGCTTGTGTGAAAAATCTAAAGTACGCTGCATGACTAATCGGTGTGCATGCAAAAAAATAATGTTTTATGCAACTCTAGATGTCACAAGTCTACAAACTGTCTTAATAAATAATTTATAATAAGAGATTTATAAAAAAGCAAGCACGTGGTAAATTTTTCTTTATTATTATTATTTTTTAATTTGACTCTGTTTAGTCGTATTTAATAGTAACAAAAAATCTGGTAAAATTAAAACATTATCATAATTAGATTGAAGAACGAGAATATTGATCGGATCATGAATGTAAAATTTTGATAAATAAAAAATTGTTTCCTTTCTACTAAGTTATAAATGATTGCTTTATTTATTTTATTTAAATTGATTTTGTCATAAAACAAAGCAATTTTGCCCAGAACTTCATCATAAACCTAAACTAGTTCAGGTTTTTGATCAAAAATCTGGACTGTAACAGGTTTATGATGAAATTAAGAGGGTCCTTCTCCACTCGCTTATCGTAAACATCGAAAATGGTTTAAAAGCTTGTTACTTCATTTAATGCGATCCAACGCGATGTTTGACGAAAAGGCAACGCAAAAAAAGAGAGACAACGCCTGGAAACTCTGTTAGTATTCGGTAATTCCGAGATTTACTCGAAAATTTCACAAAACTTGCTCCAGGAAATAGCTGTTTTTTTTAAACCCTTAAAAGTTTTTGGAAAAAGTTGTCGTCATTTAGAATCTTCATAAAATTTGCAAGGTCTCTAGAGGATTACTTTTATGACTTTTTAAATTTTTAGGCAAATTATGAAGTGTCATACAAAATAACACATACAAAATAGGAGATTTTTAGAGGTTTTTACTGGATTAGTTTTACACAAATTTAGAAATTGGTTTCTTTAGAAACCTAGATAATACCCACAAGATACTGTGTTTCCAAAATATCTAATGAAAAATTTATAATAACGTCATAATCAGTTATGAGCGGTTGTATGAAAAACAGTGAAAATGTGAGTCATGATGCACCACCTTAAGTTTAAAATTTGTCATCTGTCGGTTTTTCATCAAAAACCTAGGTTTTTGATCAAAAACCTAATTTTGTGAAAAACCTGCGACGTTAGCGTTACAGTACGGAATACGTTAATATACGCATTAACTAGATAATCTGCAAATTACCGAGTACAATCCGGTATAGAATGAAATTTGACTCAAGCAGATATCTCCACTTTACCTAGTTAATCTGCATGTTAATGGATAATCAGTTAGAACTGATTTACATACATAAGCGGTATCATAATTATACATATGATGTGTATATTTTTAAATGTATGAAAAACATTGTTCTTCAACTTTTTACTAATCTTTTTAGTGCAACTAAGTAATGTAGCTTATTTAAGAAGTAATATTTGTATTCTTATATTTTTTAATGTCTTTTTTAGGGTTCCGTACCCAAACGGTAAAAACGGTACCCTATTATTAAGACTTCGCTGTCTGTCAAGAACCATGATAGCTAGACAGTTGAAGTTTTCACAAATTATGTATTTCTGTTGTCACTATGACAAAAAGTACTAAAAACCAAATAAAATTAATATTTCTCTACACGTATTGGTCTTGACTGTTAGTGCAGAGAGTACCTGTAATAAATAAATAAGGCAAGGTCCCATACAACACACGCGATTTTTTTGCCGAATTTTCCTTAGGACGATACGGAACCCTTCGTGCGCGAGTCCAACTCGCACTTGGCCAGTTTTTATTATTTACACGTCTTAGTCATTGATATTGTGTCCTTGACTGCTCGGCCATATTGTCGAATAACGTCTAGGTACGTCGAAGGAATTTGTAAAACACAAACAATGATAGTCGAAAATTCTTAGATTCAATATTTAGACAGTTGTCAAGGTTTCAATATGGAGAACCGTGTGGCCACATGCCAGTTCTCTTAAAAAGAGCATAGTAGAGGTTCCATTTTTTTTGCTAACCACTCATACGACTTCGAAGAAAATGTAGATAGTATGAATAAAGTTCTAACGTTTGAACTTCGCGACCTACAGAACTTAAAAAATATAACGCAAATTGGAAGAAGATTGTTGGTTGGAAGGAGAAGGATACCAAGATTTGTGGTGCATCATGAGACATTTTCTAAAGCGTCGTTTTTATATCACATAGGTAGGTATCTATTGTCATAATGAGATTAAGTACAGTAAATATTTGTAAAGTTAATAACATTTTGTAAATTTATTCTATGTTTTTTTTTTCATGTTTGTAAACGTGGGAACTATATTGATTGTTTTTTTCTTTTGAGTAATTTTATCATTTGCCTGGTAGTCCCATCTAAGACGCTAATCTGTATGGTTCTCATATGATTAGATTATAAAATTTTTGGTGTATAGATTTTAAAAGAGACTTTGACTTCAGTACCTCTAGCCTAGTTGCTAATCTGCATAGATGATAACGCTAGTAGAAAGCTTCAAATGTACGGGAATGACATTGCCTCAACGCTCAGTCACGTGGTCAGATTAAAAGAATTGGCGGCAAGAGCAACTCGAAGCGTTCGACGCAAGCGAAACAGTTGTAACTTGGCTAGGTGGGGCTGATTTGGTTTCGATTTTTTTGTTCTCAGAGTAGGCAGCTAGGAAATACCGGCCATTTAGTTTAAACTGACAAATAAATTGACGTGCTAAAGTCTACTTGGAAATTAAATAAATCATTTATTTTGGGTCAAAAGCATGTAATCAAATAAAACTAGTAGTGAAAATAGTAAATTCTTACGATCTACCGTGTTCCTATTCAGCCCCCCTAGCCAAGTTACAACCGTTTCGCTTGCGCCGAACGCTTCGAGTTAATCTTGCCACCAATTCTTTTGTTCTGACCACGTGACTGAGCGTTGAGGCGACGTCGTTCCCATACATTTGAAGCTTTCTACAGGCGTTAACTATTGCAGATTAGCAACTTGGCTAGGGGTACTGGATAGAGTCGTGAAATTAGTTTTTATATTCTTATCCCCGAACCGTAATTCTTCAGAATTTACTTTCAGTCGCCACAACTTTGTCTAAATCGGACTACAGGATTGTACGATGAAACCATACACTAATAATGCACTAATGCTTATAGGTGCATTTTTACCACTCTTCACTATTTTATATTAGTCGAGCATTCAGTACTCGATTAGCGATCATCGCGTGTGCTCCCTCGCTTCTTTATATTTCTAAACCTTTGGTCCGTTTAATATATCTATTTAACTTAACAATTTAAGCAGCAGTTTCAGTTTCAGTGAATGCCTTTGCCTGAAAAAGAAATAGTTGTCGCGATGTTTGTCTGTAATCAAATCGATCCGCTTTCCGGGTACCGATTGAGCTGAAATTTTGCATGCATGTGTAAATCAGATGACAATTCAAAATTATTATGACATTGAGCTGATCTGATGATGAAACCGGAAGGTATAGGCTATAGGAACTTGGTAGTTAAACGACACGACCCCATCGAGTTTGGTCTCGTATGATTTGTTTTTACGACTATTAATTATATAAGAATTATACTGTGCTATAAAAGCTTGCTATGAAAAAAATATACCTACTCATTAAAAACTTGTTTTCAATAACAATTATCGTCATTATTTTACGTACTTATATAATGTTGAGCACAACCGCAATTATTGCACGTTAATTAATCACTTTGATAAAATTAAATAACGCGCACTACATTATTAATGCATGGCTGCAATCTAATTAGGTATGACATGACGTAACAAGCCTAATGGATGCCATTCAAAAAGCTACCATAACACACAGTTGTGTTAACAAACGAAATACTTAATGATTGTTAAAATGAATATTTAAATTATTTTTGTTCGAGTGACAAATAATATTAACAGTTGTATTCGTCGGAATTCGAAAAATAAGGCTTATTGCACTCTTTCTACATAAAATATAACCTTAAATTTCGGCAATCTCTCACTCCTCCGTCAGCGCAATTCCTATGCTAACTTAATTAAGGATAGAAAGTTTTCTCTCCACATGAAAGAACCCTTCTCAAACAAGATAATTACAATTATTTTACGTATCTATATATATAAAAATCAATGCCACTTTTCGTTGTTATTTTATAACTCAAGAACGGGCTCACCTATCCAAACCAAGTTTTTAGGCTTTGTTCGGACTATTTAGTAGATGGTTTATGTGAAGTTTGGTAGGGTAGAGTAGGGTATAGTAGAGTAGAGTAGGGTAGAGTAGAGTAGAGTAGAGTAGGGTAGAGTAGGGTAGAGTAGGGTAGAGTAGGGTAGAGTAGGGTAGAGTAGGGTAGAGTAGGGTAGAGTAGGGTAGAGTAGGGTAGAGTAGGGTAGAGTAGGGTAGAGTAGAGTATGGTAGGGTATTATAGTAGAGTAGAGTAGGTTAGAGTAGGGTAGAGTAGGGTAGAGTAGAGTATAGTAGGGTATAGTAGAGTAGAGTAGGGAAGAGCGGGAGCGAAGCCGTGCGGGCAAAAGCTAGTATCCATATATTTTTCAGTAAGCAATTACAATGTTCAATTACTTCAATTTCAGAGTTCCCGCCATCTTACCCGCAGTCTGCCGAAATCTAGTCTAACTTTATGATTTAGATTTTATAAAGTTTGTAAAAAGCAGGTAGTACTAGAACTTGAGATTACGTATTTCCGCCATGTTAGCGGAATACACGCATGCTCACAGAAACACCCTGGTGGAGTAATCCATATTTATCTAAAGTTTATCTAAATAGGTAACTTTAACATCCTAAAAGGATTTTAAAAGTATGAAAAAATAGCTGAAATACATTCATTAGTCGATTCTGAACATACTACTTTTGGGATGTGTGTTTACTATGTGACATGTTGTATAATGTTCTAATGGCTGTAGATATACTCAACATAGCACATGTAGCGAAACATAAGTATACTATTTATGTTACGGTCAATAAATATTCCTAATGTTATTGACTGACTTCAAATCATCAAAAAGAAGTTGATTTCTTTTTTTTTAATACGAAACGTTCAACTTATCCATAAGTACTTAGAATCACAGTAAAAAAGATTTTATATGGTTACAAACATTAATTTTATGTATCTTTTTGATAAAAAGAAGATAGTTTCTTTTTTTGTCTATGTTTGGTAGGTCTGACAATAAGACGTAGGCCCTGCTACCGATGTGTGAAAAAATGGGGACTGGGATCCCCCATTTTGTTATTTGATAATTTGGTAGAACAACGTTTTCCGAGTCGACTAGTAATAATATATTATATTACTAGAAACAACTGTTTTTAAATAGCACGCAGGCGGCGTGAGATTTGGTGAAAAAGCGTAGAGAATTTTTTTTTTTTTAATTGTAGTAGAGTTGATTTTTAATTACTCAGGGACTAGTACTAGTATACTAGTAGGTAGATAAATTATTATTAGCTTACCTTTGACTAACCAATTCGGTTATATAAATTAATGAGCTATATATGTAAGTAAATGATTTAGTGAATTGAAACGCCTGTTCAGTGTTACTCTCCGACCTTTTCTGTAAGACCTGAAACAGACATTAATATAATCTTCTTAAGATGGCGGCTGAAGGGACATGTGGGACGTAAAAATTCTTTTTTTACGGTATTTTCAAAGTGCGGATTCTACTACTTTGCTTTGAGCGATGTCTGTAATAGTGTATTAATGTTTTTACATAATTAATGTCTTGTTTTTTCATATAAGTAAGGCTATACGTTTGTGAAGAAGCCTGAGATGCTGAAGTTTACTATTAACATTTTTTCTTGACAGCTTTCAGGGTGTAAACATTATTTGATGTTTTAGGACGAACTCCATTAAAATCGGAACGCCAGAGAGTCAAGTAGTCTTGGGGTTCCATAGTAACTATATGCAAATATATGTATATTTGTGTTCAAGTGTTTTTATTACTGTCGTGCTTAAGGGCAAGAGCCACCGATCACCGTTTTTTTTCATGACCTCGTTATAAGACGCTCAAGTGGCATTGACGTCAACTTCACGCTATCGTGAAAAGCGATGATCCGAATTTTATATATAGATATTTAATTTTATTCTTTCAATTACTTCCCAATGTGTCTGGGATGTGAATATTAATCAATTAATAATAATGCGACAGCACAACACGATACAGTCATAATGCGATTAGCTGTCAATGAAGCGCCTACTTAATGAAGGTCGTGTAAGTAAACAATGAAATTATTCATAGGAGCGTTTCCGTAACAATGTTAACGTGGTGATATCGGCGGGCCCCGAGCCCACGCGCCACGTAAACGCTTGCCACGCGTTCTGCCCGACTACGCACCCCATTTGTACGCTTAATCGCACGCAATTAATGCTAGATATTAATCGACGCATGCATATTGATTAAAACACGTAGTATCTTGGAGTAGTTAGCATGTTTAGGTTTCGATGAATTTTTGGGTCTCAATGGAGTTGGTAGGGTGTGGGCGGCTGTTTAGTCGGTTCGGGGGTGTCGGATATTACAGGGGAAGTCCCGAAGCCATCGATCATCGTTACTGTCAGATGAGTGAAACGCCTTTTAACGAGCTAGGTGGCCACGACTTGTTGGCCGCGCGCCGGCTTATCATACTGCGCGCCTCCAGCCATCCGCCACGCAGTCGTCACATAACATAATATAATACTGATTGCCTATAAATGACCATAGACCGGTGTCCATCAGCCTAATTGAATAGATAAAGTCGAGAACCGACTCATTCAGCTTTATTCATTAGCGTACCGTTTACAAGTTCCCTTCGTTAGCTCTGATTGGTGAATTTGTTTTAATACAGTTGCTTGAAAACTGTTTGGAAAAATAGTTTGAGTTGCAAAAATCTGGAAATGTTTATATGTGCGTTGGCTTAAAAGTAGTTTGTACAGTAATGTATTTAGTTGTAACACTACTTCACGATGCTTTAAACCCGCAGATAAATCTAGAATTGAATATTTTCAACAAAATAATATTAGAATGTCTGAGTTAATATTGAAATTAGCACAGTGTAACATCTGACAGCAAATTTAAATATTTAATACTCCTCGCGAATCTAACGTGATTTGATTGGCGGGGAGTATGATTGTTGAACAGTCATTAGCTCTGGAGCCAATGAGAAAACTTTACTGCTTTCAGATCTGTCACCAGATTTTATTAGCCGTTTATACTTTTTGATATTACATTACCTTTGATTCTCAAATGAGAATTTAGAATGTTGAAATAGCATTTTAAAGATTCGTTTCATTAATTAATTTTAGTTTTATAGGACGAAAAGTAGGTAAGTTATTCGGTTTTGGTTTTTTTGAGTCTCATAGACTTATTGCATCACGATTTTTTGAAAAACATATGTATATATAAACTAAAGATAATTAAACTTATAATATGCAGTCACACAACCATCTCATTTAAATATTAGCTATATAAAAAAAAAATCCTCGTTAAGGACACCAGCTCTTTCTCACCTAGCTCGAGATTCAGGGGGCTTCGGACCCATAAATTACCATACGTCAATAAAAAATGTTTTATGATCATAAGTCTCCGTAAAATTGGTTGTAGTAATATAGTCTGTTACGTAGGTATTTTTTACTCAGATCAGTCTTTTTTGACAATCAGTAACGCGGAAATCACGTATTTCTCTCTCGATTTCCATATCAAGTACATTCTGGAGGTTTACCATGACAAAAGATGCCCATATTATTGTATTGACGTCATTAGTCCGTACAGTTGGATCAGATAGGCAGATAACTCGGCAAAGATCGATTTATTTGTAAGCATAGAATATAAAAATGAAAATTATGTAAATGTAAAGAAAGAATTCCCTGAGGAATTTGGGCAGGCTTTTGCCCAGCATTGGGATGTAATGTAAATAAGTACGCTACATCCTTACAATAAGTCAATAATGTGCATGTTTTCATTTACGTGTGAAGTTCAAAGATAAAATCCATATAATAATATTGTTATTATAAATGTGAAAGATAATGTGCATGTGTGTTTGTTACTCCTTTGCGCTCAGCCGAATGAATGGATTTTAATAAAACTTAAAACACGGGTAGACTATGCCCTGGAATAAGACATATGAAGAATTGCCAAACTTAAGTGGTACTGGGCAGGGAACATTGCTCGCAGACCTAGTGGTCGATGGGGACGCAAAGTTCTGGAATGGAGACCACGTACACGACACATTGTTGGCCCCCCACAAAATGGACTAATGACCTGGTGAGGGTCGCGGGCATCCGATGTGTGCGAGACGCATGAGGCCGGTCGTTACGACGACTCTTGGAGGTCTATGTCCAACAGTGGACGTCTTTCGGTTGAAATTATTATGATGATGAATGTATAAATAAAGCGGTAGGTAGTGATAGCCACTAACGACTGAGTTATCAGACTGCGGACCCCGTAAGTTATACTTTGAATAATTGGAGAGCTCGAGTTAACTCAATCACAGCTCTAACTTTGTTACAATTGGACTATTCGTCGCGGTGTTGTATGTAATTAAATCCTCGAAGCCCCCTTCTGAATCTATCATTAAGAAAGTTTTAACTGTCAATAATTCATTTAGAACTTTGTTCTAACTTATCCCTCTTTAGGATCAAAGCGCGGCAGTATTCCTGATACGAACTAACTAAGTTACTCTCATTAATCTTCGAGCACTTATTATTCTAGATCGAGTTTGTTTAAATTGCTAAAAATAGATATTAGCATCGAGGAAGTGCTAAGTACGAGTAGATATCAAAAGAGATTTAAGTATTTACTTATTTTTATTTTTTTAAATTGATATAAACTAGTGCTGACTTCGATCCCACCTGATAGTAAGCAGTGATGCAATCGTTGACGGTGAGGCACGCTAGTTTATTAAGAGCCTATTCACTCTTGCCTTAAAGACACCTAACTTGAAGACACTCTTCCCGTCCGATTATAATTTACTTAATTAGCTTCATTAGTTTAGTTTTCAGACAAAATGCTAAAGACAAGTACAGATCACAGGCTGCGCGAGTTATCTCCAGCGTTCCGTTCAAGTGCACGAACACTGAGGTGCACTGAAGATAATGCACTAACCCAATTATTCAGCTGACTAATTAGGCTGGGTCAGCAATATACCAGCTGACGACGGAGAACACTGAAAGCTCCCAGTGATAATCAAGCGTTGCAGCGCTTCAATTATTAGCTAGCCATTTGCTTGTTATTACGCTGGAATTTCTAGCCCCTTCCATTGCTAGATAGTCAAGTTGTACGTGGCGCAATAACGTTGACTGTGGCGGCCGAGGGCACTATTGTGTTGTTAGTACAAGAGCTTCCTCACTCATAAATAGCAGCGCGGAAATCAATGTCGACGTTGTGCTCGTACCGTTGTTTTTCTTAGCGCAGGGTTATGTGGGCGTTAGTGGGCAGAAACATGCGTAGATTATTTTCAAAGAGTTCTTTTTAGTCTGACGTAGATATTGTGGTTCCACCTTTATGCTAACTTTTTATACAAAATTAAGCAGCGCGTTAACAGCTCGTTGAATATCATTAACATAAACACACCTCTCACATTACGACCGCGGATGGAACACGTGACCTTATTAATATTTATAAAACCGAGAAAATGGTACTAATTAATTTTATCCAACTGTCTGCATGTCGAAAACTATTTCTCCATTGAGGTTACTTTAAATTGCTCGTTCACCTCGTTATTAATGTTATCATCGCAAAAAAATACGGCTCATTCATTCCACTCTTGAGAACATCCCGAAAACTACTAAATAAGTTGGCCTCATCTACTTAAACTTTTCTAGTTCACAGTTATCTTTGAAATAAAACTAAAGAAAACTAAATAAAAAAGTTTTGGGCGTTACACGGATTGAGAGCATACAGAAAAGAAAAGAAAAACATTTACTGTGTACTCACGGGCCTGTGCGAACCACAGACTCACGTTCCGCTTTCTGAAAGACTCATTAATATTTCATTGAGTGCTCCAAAGATGTTAATTTTCTGCGTTTATTGTACGACATAACGAGATAAATAGGTATTTTTAATTGTTCTCAAGCATGTCTCGACGCGTTTCATAATTAAATTAGTTTAATTTCATTATAATTTTATTCGGGGGTAAGGTCTAAAGGTAGGCCTATTAAAAGGGCTACTTTGCTTAAATTGTGGAATTGTCTGTTGATAGTCCCTTCATAAGCAAGGCTGGAGGGCCGGGCTCCGGGCCTCCGGGGCTCCGGGAGGGCTACGGCTGCGATTACCGGCAAGATGCTTAGTAATTTAAATATTGTTTTAAGGGTGTTATTATAGGAACAGTGGTATTTAAGAGTTATAACAGCACATTTTTCCATTTTTTATGAATTACAGGGGAAAGTATTAGGTGCTGGTAAATTTAGAATATAAGGATATGCGAAATCGTTTCTTCTACTCAATTTGAATCACATTCTAGTATGAGAGACTTCTAGCTTTCTTCAACGGGACTTAAAATATTAGCAATTCATTATCGACTGGTGGAATAAAATAACTTACATAAAATACTGTACGAATATTGTGCGACAAATTCATTAATGTATCGTTACCTAATCAACACGAGTGACATCCCATAAACGTGAACATCCATTATATCCATCAACAAAATACACCCCCGACCGATAGGTTTGACGTACGTCATCGATAAAATAATCCCGCGGCCGCACGCTCGCGTTGAGTCGTATTTGCTGCGTCCGGCAAGACCACAGAGTATGGAATTGGTGCTCCGGCAGTCACAAGAAGCTACATCACTAATAATATGAACTAGTGCGCCTCATCATCAACGATTGCATTACTTGCTTACCATCAGGTGGGATCGCAATCAAGCACTAGTTCATATTATAAAAAAAAATATTCCTTGGCTTGCACTTTGTGCCGCCGCGGCTTAGTATAAGTATCAAAAGTCATCGCGGGCTCATGGACGGCGAGCTCGCTCGCACGAATAGCGCGCTGTCCGATCGTCCGGTAACTGTCCAGTCCGAGCCCAAGACGTCGACGGCGCGCACTGTTCCCGCGCGCCTCAAGGAGTTGTCAGCAACAGGAGGGGCCCAGCTGGGTCGAAGCCTACTGGGGCCAGGGTTATCCGAAAGGAAGCTCGAGCCTTGGTTGCCTAGAAGGAACGGGGTGGGTTTTTAGACAGTAAGAGTCTGACACTATCTCCCGCCCCACCCAAGGGCGGGGGTTGTAATAAGATGATTTAAGCCTACTGTAAAAAAAAGTATCAAAAGTCATCGTCATCATTGGTCGGGATTCTTGTAAAGAGTCACCACGGCCCTGGAACGAAAAGGGCAACTGAAGGTAAACAGATAGATTTTCGTCTGACACTCCCACAACTTTCCATTCTCCGTCTTCGTCACTCCAGAACCTTTTGTTCCCGTCGACCATCCATTCTGTCGGCAAAGTGCATCCGAAAATATAACAAAATCAAATGGAAGTGGACATGGACATCCATTTAACTTTGTGAAATTTTCGCGACAAATTAGCTTTAGAAAATTCAGTAGTAAGCGGTGACTCCTTGTCATACTTAATTTGAATGAGAAGTTTTAAAGTTGCCCACTCTAGCAATCTGTGGTCAAGTCCGACTAGAAATTATGCACGATGTTTTGCTAACTGGCAAATCCACGCATTCTGATACACGGACAGACGGTACAGAGGGATTTACTTCGTACATTGTGATCCGTTTTCTGAACTGATGACGTGGCCTCGCATAACATCTTCTATTTTAATAGTTTCAGATTCATTCAAGTTCACCAACTCCATAGGTCATTTAAAATCACGACTAAAAGCATATTGTAAAGGAATTTATTTAATTTTATTTTTAAAGGCGAAGAACTTTAAATTGAATAATACATATTAATTATTTTGCTTATTTTTTTTTTATTAAAAATATTCTGTGATACTGATTCATAAATAAAAGTAAGAAATAGAATAGTGAATAGTAAGAAGCCATTACCATTAATGAGTGACATAAAGAGAGCAAATCCGCTGGAAAATAGCGTTAACTAAAAAGAAATAATTTCCTCTGCTTGTTTTTCCATCAAGTGAAAAAACAGCCATAAAATAACTTACTGGAATTAGTATTCAAGGGAACCAGTGTGAAGCAAAGCTTACAGTTTCATACTAATACAGAGATCAACATAATTAATTATTCAACTGCGTCCAGTTCGGTTCGTTCAGCGCTAACCAGTTTCGAACTGCATATTGTAAATAAAGGAAATGTAATTTGCGGAAACATAAAATTGATGTTTCAGTTTATTTGGTAGCAACGGCTTCGCCCGCGTGATAGCAGAAAATTATCCCAAGGGAACATACTTCCGGGATAAAAAGTATCCTATGTTCTATTCCAGGACATGATCTATCCGTGTACCAAGTTTTATTAAAATCGGTTTTGCTATTTAGGCGTGAAGACGTAACAAACAAACTCACTTTCGTTTTTATAATATTAGTAAGGATTCTTTACCTCAAAAGGAAAAACAAGAACCCTTATAAGGATCCTTTTGTTGTCTGTCTGCCTGTCTAGCGGTCAAGACACTTGATCTCGAGAAGGCGTAGAGGTGTCGAGTTGAAATTAAAACCTAATGCCCAGGTCTGCGGTTGATAAAAAGAACGGTCGTTATGCTGCAAAACAATGTATATTTCGACACTCTAAAGGAAATCAGAATTTATAGGGTAGGTACTTGCCGTTGACCGAGAACTATAAAATTTGGCAAGAAGGTAATTATCGTCTTTTACTACCAGTACCGTTTATTGTGGCGGCACTTGGGGGAGGCCTATGTCCAACAGTGGACGTCTTTCGGCTGAAATGATGATGATGATGATGACTAGCAGTACAAGATTTTTATTTTGATAACTATATATATATATAATTAAGTCATAAAAAATAGGGTCTATAAGCAAGAAACGGCTGTCCTAAAGTGAGATAGCCGTGTCATGTGGGAATGAAATAGTTTCCGGTGTATCACGAAAAATGAAAAAGAAAACGTCTGGATTTTTCATATTTAAGTAGTTCTTTGTTTAGGTTTTCTAACTAATTCAGGCGTGAACTCTTACTAAAATCACAATTTGATTTAGAAAACACAATAATGTAAGTAATTGTAGGTTTTGGAAACCGGAATTCGGGAAAAGTTCGAGACTCGATTCCTGAATTATATAATTGCACCTATAAAGTATCTACGGGACCCTCGGTGTGCGAGTTCGACTCACACATTGTCAGTTTTTTTGAAATAATTTCTCTTTCGTTTCTGATTGCGAAAAAACTATTATGCAAATATTAATAAAATTTCTAAAAATTTGATTGCTCTTAATTCATGAATCCCCAAGCGACCACCGGTGGCCGCGCATCTATTGTCTTACTATTGTGTCTCTAATTGACGGTATCTGAAGGGTTAATAACCTTTTTAATAAAAGCATAGACAATGAAATTTGAAAATGATCAGAAACTTTGTCTGTTGCTTTGATCTTTTGAATTTTTTTCACGTCTTACTGTCGGGCACACGGGCCTCAAAAAACGCCACCACAAAAATACGCGTAAAACGGGCACAAAAAAAAAGCTACAAGCAGCCGTAAAAAACAGCTAAAGCGCGCGACACCTCTTGTTTTCGGTGAAGCTTGAAGTCGCTTCTTCGTCAAGCGTTTTTTTGTGGCGGCACCACCGCGCACGAGCCACAAAAAAAGGCCGCCTCAAAATGAAGCTTGAAGCGGGGTTTTTTTGAAGCCCGTGTGCGGCGACTGTTATAGGGTGAACGAACTTCAGTAGTATTAACCTTTTTTTTTTTTTGTCTACGCTTTCGAATATTTTAATTAGAGACACGATAGAAAGACAATGGGTGAGCGAATGCCGGCGTTCACTTGGGGATATGACTAAAAATATAACAACAATAAATCATTTCTATTTTTTTTAACCTGTTGGTCTAGTCGACTGCTATGTGATGAGCACGATCATATTTTGTTCTGCATTTGGTTGTAATTTATCTATAATGTGTATTTAGAAAAATATATGAGTATCTATGTTTATCAGTTGTCTAGTAATCTTAGCACATGCTCTGTTTAATTTAGGACTGGATGGCGTTGTGTGAAAATTGTGGAATAAAACATAAACAAAACTCGGTTCTTTTTTTTTACAGCTTAGTACATTTTTGCAGGGGACCTCGCTGTTTTTTATTTTATTTTTTTAGCGGTTGGAAAATCATCCAATCGCATCCCCGCTCTTGGGCGGACCGGGAGATAGTGTCAGACTTTTACTGACTAAAAACGTAGTCATGACGATGCGGTCATTATCTAACTGTATTTCCACGGGCAGTGTGAAAATGAGTCCCGGGGTCCTGGGACGAAGGCATAGAAGGAACAGGAGTGGTGTTTTTAGAAAAATATATGAGTATCTATGTAAAAGCCTGACACGCTTTCTTACTTTGCCCAAGAGCGGCGATGTCATTGGATGATTTCAGCACCTAAAAAAAGTCTAAATGTATTTGGTCTTAGGCTTCATGTGTAGATCCATCTAAGCTGGGAGCCCTTTAGGTGTAAATGCCTATCAATCACTGGAATCGCCAATTACCGTTGAACTCATTTCATCTCTCCTGTGTACGTAGTTTAGTTTTGAGCTTCTCTCAAATGTACTTTTTGTTTTTCAAGGTTTCTTTTTGTCCTGGCTTGTTTGAGTTTAGATTTATAAACAGTGAACAGTGTCAAGTAATTAATTTATGAGATTGAAGCTCTATTGAGTACAATACAAAAAAAAAAAACATTTTTTAAGAATAATTTTTATGGGTCCTTTTTTTCGAATATATATATAATATATATACGTATGAATGAACTGGGGATTTCTGACAATGGCAAGTAACATGAGCGTAACATTTGTTTTTCGGTTTACGAATTTAGCCTGTCAAATTTAAAAAATATTCAGTTTTTTGGGTTTTAAAGTGTTTGTTTAGGTGTATAGGTAATTTTGATAGAAAACTAAATCAATATCCGCTATCCTGCCAAAAAATATAGCAACAATCATTCACTTTCGTCACAAAAGCAGACGAGTATTAAAGACTAGAGCGTGCTACGCCGTAGCTCAGTGCTACGACAGCTACATAATCGCTACGAAACCGCTACGCCTTGAGACAAACGTCTTGAACTTTGTTTTTGTCTGCAACAAAGCCCCAATTCTGTTGAATTGTTGCGTAACAACGCACCGCTGCTTTAAAACATTGCTTTATTATACAAAAAGGACAAACAAGAAAGGCCAAAACATGAAGACTTCAAAATTAGTTTAAGTTTTAAGTCAGAAAATTACTTTAATTTAACGCATTTATTATATTATTATTGAATTATTCTGTTGCTTTGTGTTTTCGTCATAATAACATCTTCGCATATTATATCCTTCATTTCCTCATACCGAGTGCTCTCCTGAGGATTTGCGAATATTTACTTCAAAGGTTTATTTATGTATTACATATTATTGGCTGTACCCCGTGCTTGTGGATCTCGGATAAGATTTTAAATAATACGTAACATGTAGGTATTACACTACCATCTTTGCTTTCTGCAAAATTAATATCATCATCATCATCATTTCAGCCGATACACGTCCACTGTTAGACGTAGGCCTCCCCCAAGCGTCGCCACAACGAACGTTCCTGTGCGTCTCGCATCCATCGGTTTCCCGAAACCTTCACCAGGTCATCAGACCACCACCTTGTTAGAGGCCTTCCAGCGTTGCGTCTTCCGGTACGGAGTCCCCACTCCAGAACCTTTCGGCCCCAAAGGCCATCTGTTCTGCGAGCAATGTGCCCTGCCCATTGGCACATAAGTTTGGCGATTCTTTGTACTATGTCGGCAACTTTAGTTCTCCTGCGGATGTCTTCATTTTTGATTCGATCACGCAAGGACACCCCGAGCATTGCCCTTTCTATTGCCCTTTGGGTGACTTTAAGCCTTCTGATGAGGCCCATTGTGAGCGACCACGTTTCGGAGCCATATGTCATCACTGGCAACACGCACTGATCATAGACTTTCGTCTTGAGACACTGTGGTATGTTGGACGAGAAGACACCGCGTAGCTTCCCGAACGCTGCCCAGCCGAGTTGAATTCGACGGTTGACCTCTTTCTCGAAGTTCGACCTACCTAACTAGACTGTCTGTCCTAGGTAGACGTAGTCTTCCACAACTACACAAAAATTAATATACTAAAGACATATTTAGATTCAATTAAGATTGTGTCAAGTGAAGGGCAGCTGATATCTTAATCAGTAAGTTTTCGCTACATAATTGTCTTTCAGTGAATGTGAGACATTTTTGTAATTTCATTCGACATTGAGACGGATTTGGAATTGATATTTAAGGATGACAGTTATGAATCTCGATTTAATAGTTTAGTGCGCAATTATGATTGAAGCTAAGTTAGGCGAAGTTTAATCTTAAATGGCCTTAAATATACCTTTAGATATCTTTCATTCTTCAACAAAGTGGACTGTCAATTCAGAAGTGAATAAGAGAATCTTTTCTTCGTATCATGATTAGCACGTGTTCTTTTTACTAGCTTTTGCTCGCAGCTTCGCCCGCCTACGTAAAATATAGCCTAGTTCACTCAGCAGTTTTCTTTCGGTGAAAAAAATTTTGTTATCGGACCAGTACTTCCACCGATTACTTTCTACAAACAAAAAAAAAGGAAAGGTTCTGGAGTGGCGAACGGAAAATGGAAGACGCAGCGTTCGAAGGCCTCCAACAAGGTGGACTGATGACCTGGCGAAAGTTGCGAGAAACCGATGGATGCGACACGCACAGGATCGTTCGTTGTGACGACGCTTGGGGGAGGTCTATTTCCAACAGTAGACGATATTACGTCTACGACTGAAATGATGATGATGATGATGATGATGAGTTTTGAACTGTCACTGACATAGCCGAATAGCATAGTATCACCAAACTAAAGTAGCAGTGAGCACGGCACGATGCGGCCGAAAGATTCTAGGGTTGTGACAGTGCACCGAAAGACGCAGCGTTGGAAGGCCTCCCACAAAATGTACCAATGACCGGGTGAGAATCGCAGAAATGCTCAGGACCGGTCGTTATGGCGACGGCGTAAGGCCTATATCCTCCTATGAACATGAAATGATATTTTTTTTTAATATCATTAACGGTTGAACTAAGGCTACGTATACACGAAGTTTCGAACGCTTTACACGAGAATAAAGTAGAACGAGCTGTAAAGTTTCACATAGCTGGTTGTTAGCAATCGTACCGACACTAAATGGCACGGACGCATCAGGAAAAAAACGTGCGCAATTTGTGCGAGTTTTTAACTTCAGGGTTCGAATTTCTGTGCATTTATTATTCGAATTGTCGCTCAATTTTTGTTAACGTTCAGAACACGTTATTTTGTTTCAGTTAAACTCTCGTTTAAAATCGTTGTGTGTGCACACCCTAATTAAATTAGTTAATTAAGAAGTGATCCTAACCCTAATTTTAAACAATGTAATATTTGTTGTGCCCTCTCGTTTACTTGCTGGGTATCTTTTTTAGGAAAACGTACCTTCAATAATGCTGTAAATATTTGCATATAATTTAATTAGGTCATCATCATCAGCCTTTTTAATGTTCCCATTGCTGAGACTCAGGCCTTCTCTTCAGGTAGAGACTGGGCCGTAATCCACCACGTGGACCCTGTGCGGGTTGGTGAATGTCACATGTCTTCGAATTTTTGTTTCTAGAACATGCCGGTTTCCTCACGATGTTTTCCTTCACCGTTTGAGAGCAGTGATAGTGAAATAAATTACACAAAGTAATGCGCCTGGCAGGGTTTGAGCCCGCGACCTATAACTCGTAAGTCGGAGGCATTACCACTCGGCCACCACTGCTATCTTTATCTAATTTAATTAGATACACCTCTACAATTGCTATAAGCTGCTGCGGATGACAGCTGTCAGATTGATACTGTGTAGTAACCTGTCCTTTTCTCTCATCTTAAAGACGAGTATTTTTATCCTGCTGTCATTTTACCCATGCTATGTAAAAATACCTTAAGTAACTAGTTATATCGCTGCTTACCATCCAGGCCAGGTGAAATCGCAGTCAAGCAATTGTTTAATTGTGGTACAAAAAAAGGTCTGAACTCATCTTAGTAATGAGCTGTACTGGTTAGAAAGAGTCAAGTTTATCGTAGGTGCTAGACTTTCTTTTTAACGAAGCTTAGTGAAGGGCTCTAAGCTAAGGGTTAGCAGTTAAAGTATTAGTTTACTGTTCGTATCAGCCAGAACATACACTACGACCATGTTTTTCTCCGCACTTGCCAGACTAATTAGAAGAGGAGACAAATCGCCGTTGACAGATTAAATGAGTTTGATCGGAAATTATGACATGAAATATCTGGGCTTACTGCGCAGTACTCGGAATAACTATGAAAATGTACATCCATTTTACCGCTGTTGGCTTATACAGTGAAACTTGGTTAAGTGGGACCTGGATAAGTGAGAAACCTCCATAACTGGAACTCATGCTGAGGTCCCAACACTTTGGCACTGAATTACCTCTGTTAGTGGGACGAGGTAAGCCTCTATATCTGGGATTTGTTCTTTCGATTTATCATCATAGTTACCTCTATAGCTGAGACAGCGAGTAAATTTTATATGCATAAACCGCTGTAACTGAGATAACATTGTTTGTTTACTCATTCTCAACTGAAATAACCTGTATTCTCACCTCTATTAATGAAACCCTCTGTAAATGAGACATATATTTATTTATACCTGTATATCTGAGACACTGGGTAAGTGGAATACCTCTATAAGTGAAACGACATTGCAGGTCCCTTGATGTCTCACTTAACCAGGTTTCACTGTAAATTATTTCTAAACAGTGCACTTTATTTTACAGATAAAAGTGTTGAGTTTATTTTTGAAACAACATAAAATAAAAATAGGCACAATTTTAAGTCATGTATATAAGTAGTAAGGTCCAAAAGTTTCCCGCCTGAGTTATAAAATGAAGAATTCTCTATAGAATGAAGAAAACTCAAACAACTTTTATTACTTTGCACTATAGTCCCCCTCTATTTCAATACACTTTTCGAATCGCTTTATTAAAAATTTAATTTCCTTAAAAAAAAAAGTGAAATATGATGGAGAAGATTGTCCGTATACAGCACCCAAACGTTGTTTGATTTCTGCTGGGGTCTTCACTCTGTTTTGTCGAAAAGTTAATCACGACTCGACACTCAATCTGATCCATTTCGAATTTTCTGTTAACTTTACGACTTTAAATGGTTATAATTTTGTATTTAAATGAAAGTAGTCAGTTATTTTTTAAATTGTGGGCGGGTCATTAAAAGTCTAATTATTCAGTGTTAAGCTAGTTTGATATCTCTCATTACTTCAAAGCGGGTAGGCCGGAAACTTTTGGACCTTACCACGTAGGTCTAGAGATAATCTCTTCATGGGTCAAAATTGTAGATTTATCCTCAAAATCGGGAAGGTACTTTCCTGATTTTTTGGATAAATCTATTTTTTTTTTTTTAATATAAACGTCTGAGGGCATCTCAATATATATACGACGACATATTATAAATAACTCATGTAATTGATGCCTTTGGGAAATTATGAATAATTCTTTGGACGCACAGACTAAATTTCGAAGTACTTTTTGAACACCCTTCCCGTTTAATGTCATATTTTAGCACAGGATAGTTCGTGTGCACTAACAGGCAAGAGGTATTAATCTATTTTTAGGATACATACAATACTTAGTGATATACCTCTTGAAAGTAATTTTTTGGCGACATCAAAAGCGACAACTTTTATAGGATAAAAAAGTAGTCAGCTATTTTGGTTACTCTTTCCAGTAGTTTCCCTTATAGTTTATTTGAGTCATTAACTTAAAAAACTTTAATGTAACTTTATTTTGTTTTAGAATTGATATATGGTACGCACTAGATTACACGTGCCGAACAAACATTTCAATCGAATCAGGTGTAATGTAAGTCCGTACACTTTAAACATTACACTAAGTTGAATGAAACGCGTAAGTGCCACGAAATTCATGGCGCTTAAGACATTTTGGTCGCTATGTTAGCAATTGGAAAAATCGTCCTGCCCTTGTCCCGTGTTATTTGGGGTCGGCGAAACACGTTTTTTCCTTTATTCTATCCTGTCAGCCATCATGCTATCACTAAATTCCTTTTCTTTCATATCACTCTTAACACAATCCATCCATCTTTTCTTTGGCCTCTCTCTCCTTCTCCATCCATCCATATGTATACTTACTGATAACTCGTTTAGGAACATGCGTTTCATCCCTCCTCTCCATATCAAGACAAACGATTCCCCTTCACCTTTTCCGTCCCTGGCGCCACTTTTCTTCTTGATAAAATATTTATTTTTAATTGTAAGTGTAAGGGTGCCAAAAATCACGAATTACTGTTCTCAAAGGTCACATAATTAAGTCATTAACTGTAACTAAACTAACAATTACCAGGATCCATTTGTTTAGAAAAGGTTCCTCTTGATACGTAATTTTTTAAATGATAAATGATATTTATTTTGCAAATAGGTTTAAAAAACACTTTTATACGTAAATTTTTTTTTTCGTCTGTTTAAGCTAGATGAGGCCGGTGTGTCCTAGCTGACTACCTTGAGAAGAAACACCGAAACAAACTCAGGGGTCAAAGTCTCTTTTAAAGTCCATACAGTAAATATGTAATAGTCAAATAAAATATTTAATGGTTTAACTTTAAAAATAAATAATAAAACCAGTGTTTGACTGCGATCCCACCTGATAGTAAACCCGTAGATAGTGATGCAATCGTTGATGGTGAACCGCGCTTGTTTATTAAGAGCCTATTTACTGTAGTCTTGAAGGCGACAGCAGCAGGCAATGGCTTTTGTATCCTGAACGTATTAAACCACATTAATTATAAACAAACTTATAAATTAGCCATTTTTTTTCTAATTATGAGTTTTAAGATCGTATAAGGCTACATAATATAAGCTCTTAAAACTTCATTCATCATCATTTCAGCCTACAGACGTCCACTGCTGGACATAAGCCTCCCCCAAGAGTCGCTACAATGATCGATTCTGTACATCCCGCATACATCGGATTCCCGCAACCTTCACCAGGTCATCGGTCCACCTTGTAGGAGGCCTTTCAACGCTGCGTCTTCCGGTACACGGTCACCACTCCAGAACCTTTCGGCCACTTAAGTTTAGCGATTCTTCGTGCTATGTCGGCAACCTTAATTCGTCTGCGGATATCTTCATTTCTGATTCGATCACGCAAGGAAACTCCGAGTATAACCCTTTCAATTGCCCTTTGGGTGACTTCAAGCCTTCCGATGAGGCCCATTGTAAGCGACCACGTTTCGGCACCATATGTCATCTTAAAACTCATAATTTATAAAATAATAAATCCTATATCTGTGCGTTCTGAAATTTTATAGACGGACGAGATGATTTACAACAGAATTATATTGTTTCAGTTTGTACCTTAAAACACAGCAGCCACAAGAGGCGCGCTCGTTAAATGCATTGTACAGTAACGCATGACGTCATGAACGTCGCAATAACTCCACACAACTGTCCGCTCCTGCGATAAGGACACACGCCTCCGTAAGATACTCAGAGCGCAGTTTATTTTTTGTCCTTTAGGTTTTAAAATAACTCTACTTTTCTTTATTTACAAATGAATATGAAAATAAATAATAAAATGGACCTTCATTTGTCGTAACGTTGCGCACTTACCACCGATTTAAGGAAGCATGATTGGTTAAATAATGTCTACTAGGACAGTATTTCACCAACCATGCTTTCTTAAATCCAAATCAAATTATAAAACAGTAAAGGCATATCTTAACACCCTGGACTATCAGGAAACTGAGAATCTTTCAACAGTTCTTACATAAAATTTTATTCTTTCATGCCTTTCCTTCACGGCTGATCTACACCTCATACTCTCTCACACACTATGACTCTCACATTCACATCCCATAGGGCACTACTCGCATATACTGTAATTTCCGTTTTTTTTCTCCCTTGGTTTATTTAGTACTAGCTTTCCACCCGCGTGGACTACAGTTTATATCGCGCGGGCAGAGACCCGTGCTCTCCGACTCTTCTACCTACCTACCAAATTTGATCTAAATCCGTTCAGTAGTTTTTGCGTGAAAGCATAACAGACAGACAGACAGAGTTACTTTCGCATTTATAATATTAGTAGGGATTTGTTTTGTTTATTTTCGCTTTCTCCATATCCTGGCCTACTGTTCTGTAATCATAAATAGTATTACTGATACTCAAGGTCGTTTAACAGTGTATTTTTTTTTTCTTTTGCTGTGGAGTACCCTGGTGTTTAGGACGTCTAGCCTCAGCCTCCACTTCGGAGAAGGAGGTGACCGCTTGCCGCTCCTCTTCGCTTCGGACCATGGCCTGTATCAAGCCCCGGCGCGAGAGATTGTTGCCGCCGATCGCCTCACGAGGACCCGGCGGTGCTTTGCCCAAGTGGGGCACACCTCTACAGTATGCTCCAGCGTGAGCGATAGTGAACTTTACAGAAGCTGTCGCGATTGTATCAAGCAAAGTGTCTACAGTCCTATCTTTCAATTGACTTAGTGTTTTTAGTACCTACATTTGACGCTCGCGTGCGAGTGTGTTGCAAAGCAAGTGTGTCGTGTGCGTTGGTTCCCGTCGTAGAAACCGGATTATAACTTGCACAGCGTCTGGTGAGAGCACAGCGATGGAGAACTTAATATAAACGCAGTTTCAAACCGACTACCCACATGATCTTCTTTTAGAGTAAGATCCCAGGACCACCACACGTCACGTATTTTCTGACGACGCGACGACGACGTAAATTCTCCAAGTTGATTTTAACGTATATTTTAGGCAATATCTTTAAATCAAGTCGCCAATACTCCCAGACACATTCCGTCGGCCGTATTGCTTTACATACCCTTTAAAGCTCCCATAATTACATAACTTCACGTAAATTATCAACCAGACAATTATTTTAAAACCTTTTACAAAAAGACAGACCGATCGAAGGGGCCAATCATCCCCTAACTCAATTTTAATTTCTCTTTGAACCACGCTTATGAGACTGAGTGAGATATAGATTTAATTCAACAGCAGTGTTCATGAATAAATAATAATAATAATTTATACACACTGACATACGTGCACACACCCACACAAACACACACATAATACGCTAATATATAACACTTAGAGCTTGCGTGCATTTTTATTTTATTTACCATGTTCTTTCTTTTTTTTACCTTTTATCAAACATGTAGAAATATGTGTTCACATGTACCACTTATAACGGGGTGAATACACTGGCTACCTAGCTCAGGAACCTGGGCTTCAATACCTATATAATTTTTGTGTCAATAAACTTATTAATATAAATTAATTTCTCTTTCTCTCTATCTCTTTATCACTCTCTTACAGTTTACTCATATCAATTATTAATATTTAACAAAAATCAGTTAAAAATTAAAAAATCAGGTAAAATTAAAAATTTGGGTTATTCGGAATTTAGAAATTGATTTTAAAAATATTGCCGGAGAATTTACGTGAAGTAAGAAATGTTTTTACGTACCTTGATTACCTGATACCTGAAAATTGGCCATCTAAGCAAGCTCGTAGGTAGGCATGCGTTCTTAGCACATACTAACACTACTCAATCGTCCACATTTCCTTCGTCAGAAAATACGTGACGTCTGGCGGCCCTGGGATCTCGGACTATTTCTTTTGGTAGTCATCAGTTTACTTATATCATTGGGAATAGTTGTGCTTTTATTTGAACACTTACAAAAATGATGATAAATGTAGGTGAAATCATCAATCTCATTTGAGACGAAAAACGTCCACTGTTATAAGCCTCCAACACAACACCCGCGGACCGACTGCACCTCGTGAAGTGGATTAAGTAAACACTATAAAACATTACTTGACATGACAACATAAATCGTTAAAAAGTCAGCTAATCCGCTGTTTATGAATCACGAATTCATAACTCGAATATATTCCACAACTTTATTGAAACTAGAAAATCTATTTGAAATAATTTTATGTGATTTGATGTGGATTTCTTCGCTCTACGTGTAATGCCAGCATTTTTATGCTTTGATTTGAATTTTTAATTGACTCGTCTTCAAAATAATGTTGTGAAATATTTTATGATACTGCGACCAAATGGCAACAGAGAAATATGATGAAAATATCAAATAGAAAATAAATATGCAACGATAAAATATTAAATATGAAAACCAAACCAAAATTGATAGAAAAGCATGTAAGATAGAACTATTTTAAATCTTTCAAAAAAGAAAAGTCTCTCTTACAAGCACGACATCTTCTTTAGCGGTCGTCAGTCTTCAACGTATGTGCTTGATAGGTTTTGACGTCAAAATCCACGTCGGTCTTCTCATTCCTGTAGCTTTGAAGCTTTAAAACTTCGTCGTTAATTAAGATGTTTTAAAATCATTTTATATTTTTTACTAGCACTAATCTTAGCGGGGAAAAACATGTCATGTAAGTAGGTACATTTCTCCTTGGAAAAATTATAAGTATAAAGTAAGAAAAAGAGTTTATTTGATTTAAACATGGCGCATACCTTAAAATAAGACAAAATTAACAATATCAACTTAGAAGGTAGCACGTAAGTAGGATATGCGAGCCAAAATACTAGGTCTGGTGTAAAACAGAGCCACAGTAAGTGTATTGAGAGTTGAATTCCAGCCGTCGATCAACATGAAATATCGAACAAGTATTGCGGCGTATAATCTAATACCTAATATACTACGCCTAAGTTGTAAGGATTTAGAACTTAACAGACACGTATATATTAGTCTAGTTACCTATATAACTTACCTACTTCGCCGTACTACAGTATTGGTAATAGACAAGATGTCTTCGAATTCGAGATGCTCGACTCGAATCAAACAGAATTTTCTACTGTACTAAGTATACTTGAAATTACTGCTGTATTATGGCTGTTGAGAATTCACAAACATGATGTAAAATACACATATACAAGACTCTCAGACCAGCAAGAATTATCTGGTATCATTTAAAAATCTGCTTTGAGTCTGTAAATATCCGAACTTACCGTCAGAAACGTTTAATATGTATAAAGAAAGAGTTTAAAAATTTTGAGTCACATGGCTATTTAGTACTGGCAACAAAAGAAATATTCGTACGACATTACAATGCATTAACGAATCGTTCTGTCGCATTTGTTGCCACCCGCTCTATCTAAGCAGAAAACATAGGCATCATTTATCTTGTTCTTGTTTCCAATAAACAAAACTGGCGATCCATATTTGGCGTCTCGTTAGAGGTGGTTGTTTTGGGAAAGCCAGAAACTAACTGCAATGTTTGCTGACGTAACAGTTCGTGTTCGTGTTTCGGAGATAAACAAATCAGCGTGCCGGCCGGCTAACTTGTGGCTGGAGGGCATCGTCCATTGGTGCAATAACGTATTGGTCGGAAGATTGCAGTAATGTGTATGTAGTGACATATTGCGCCTCACCAGTCACGCTGACCCACTTTCAACTGATTCGTTTTGTTTTTGTTTACACGCAATTCGGCGTTCTATTATCGTTTCGTCTGTTATGTAATTTTCTGTTTGTTGTTATAAGATTTCGCTTGATAATTGGTTTTCGCTTGAATCATCACTGTGACGATACTATTTTTAGTTTAGTTCAAACATGGGGGTGTTACTGTCAACAGAGAATCATAAATCAATTTATTAAAAAAAAAGCTGGACGTTATTATTTTTTTATCTAAAATTGATGAATAAAAAAAAAAGTATGGTATAGGCGTATTTAGTATACCTTGTCATGCAACTTAAAGAAAAAAAAAATATCCATTTTAAAACTCTTGAATAACAGTACAATATACCGTCATGTCGATAGGTCAAGGTATTTCAAAAATACGCTTAAAATAAAAAATAAAAGTTATCGACTAGAAAGTAAAAATTTGAAGCAAAAATACGATGTTCATTATATTTAGAAGGGACAAGCGATAAAATTGATAAGAAGAATGTCCTTTAAATAAATATTTTCTTGTTTGTATTGAAATGGGGAAGTCATCTGTAATTAAAAAAATAAGCTATCCACAAGTACCAGACGTAGCAAACAGGGAGTTCTCAGCGGAATTTTTTCGAGTGATATTCAGTGGCGGTTTCAATTATTACAACTTGATTGATTTTTAGTGGATATTGTAACGTAAAATTGATGTAATTTTTCATGAAACCCCAAGCGAACGCGTTCGAACTGTCGTTGACATTCTATTGTATCTGTAATTGACCGTATTCGAAAGGTTAAAGTGTCTATATAGAAAAGTTGATTAGCCTTATTCATGTTCCCACTGCTAGGACTACGGCCTGCTCTCTAGGAGGAGAGGGCCGTACCGCAATCAGCCACGCGGGCCCAGCGGGTTGTTGAATGTCACATGTCTTTAAAGTTTTGGATATGCCGCTTTCCTCACGATGTTTTCCTTCACCGTTTTGAGCGCTGTGGTGATGACATAAATTACACAAAGTAATGGACTTGACTGGGTTTAAACCCGCGACCTACAACTCGTGTGTCATTACCACTTAGCTACTGCTCTTCAAGTGGGTCTATATAGCTGAACAATATGTGGAATCATTAAAAAAGGCTTGATTTCGGTAAAATAGGGTTAATAATATTATTTTAGTATTAGCTCAACCAAGTTTGAGCGATACATATGCTACTAAATATTACAAAAACGCAAAAATTTATGTTTTTTTAGGTGTGAAATGACTACTATAAGAGTGGAACTCTTGGGCGAAGCGCGAGGGCCTGTCAGACAATTATTGTCTAAAACCTACGTCGTCGTATATTCCTTTTTTGCATTGCGAGCCAGGGCTTCAGATTTTATTTTCAGACGCAAACCCATGGTCCCAGTAAACTTTGTGCTGAGCCGCTACGGTTTTGCTGACATCTTGAGGCCCTTACGATTCGGACTCGGTCCGGACGGTTACCGGAGACCGCTTTTCCTTGCTTGCCGTCCGCCGGTCCACGCCTATGATGGTTGGTGCGTGAGGGCCGTTCCCTCGCAACTTGCTAGTATTACTGCTTCACAGAAAGAGGTGACCGCCTGCCATGCCTCTTTGGACCATGGACGGGCCGCGAGAGGTCGTTGCCGCCAATCACTCTCACAAGGACACAAAGGTGTTCCGCCCAAGCTGGGCACACCTCTATAATAGTATACTCCACCGTATCCACCGGGATTAGAATGTTTTACATACATTCGCATTCTAATAGACCTCACAGAACCTCAAAGTGACTGTCAAAACTAAATAATTTCAAACTTGACCATGCCGAAATAAAAACATGGTAGCATAAGTAGGTATAACGCAAAGACACACCCTAAGTGGAAAAATACACAATATGATATTATTACGGGCGACTTTATCGTTATTTATCAGGTACGACAAGAAATACGAGAATCTAATAACGTCTTACTTGACCTCGTCACCATAGCAACACAAAAATTCTACTCATTTCTGCCAAAACAACAGGATTAAATGTCGCCAATTATTGTGATCATTAGTAGCGATTTAATTATGGTTCTGTTATGATAGTTGATCTGATACAATCCTCGGGCGCTAATGTCAACAATACTCGATAATGATGTTGCTACGATTATAATAGTGGGGATGCACAACGTTATTTACTTATGTTATTCTTTATTTATTAATTCGAGATTATTTTAGTGAACTGTCACTAAGTCAATCTATCACCTTGTTTAATGTAGGTACATAAATTTATTTTTAACCGACTTCAAAAAGAAGGAGGTGCTATGTTTGGTGTATTTTTATGTATGTTTACCGATTTTTCGGTCAACAGTGGACCGATTTTTGTTAAATAACGCAGAGAGGAAACTATTATAGACACTATTTTTTATATTGAAGTCAGTTGTATTTTTTTTTGTAAAAAGATTTTTATTACTTGATCACTTATATCAAAAGACGCACTAGAAACGTAAAGGATTGCAATGGCCTTTGGATCACGTACGACAGTGTTTAAGACCCAGAATTAAAGATTATTTTGAATTTAGAATTCAAACATTGGCAGGTCCTATATTTGAATGGTTGCTGAATTGAGTATTTTGGGTTAAGCACGTCTCAAACTGAAGTGTGATAGAGTTTGAGAAATACTGAACATCAAATGCTTAAATCTAAAATCGGGGGTAAGTATTCGACACGTTAAGTATACCGTTAAGTATTAAAAATTGTCAAGGTAGTATTTATTATTCATTACTTTTTTTTTACATTAATAACGAAAATCATCAATACAGAATACTCTTAGTTAGAATGGTCGAAAGTGATACGATTTCATCGAAATAAAAACATTAAACAGGTGGATAAATTAATCTTCGTAGAGCGAAAGCCGTAGTAAATTTAAATAATTAAAATAATACATATTTGTTACGTTGGTGAAAATCTATTTCAATAAAAAAGCGTGGTACAACCTAGTATCGAAAAATTTAATGTCATGGGGTACTCTGCAGCAACCTCAGATGTAAGAAAGGAATATAATATATGTGTCTTTACGCTCCTGCTCGCTAAACAGCCGTATTGTATCTTGTAGACATCAAATTAACCATCATTAGGGATTGATTCTCAAACGAAAACATATGTATTATTATATTATACATATGTATTTCCTTTCGCAAGTATGCTGGAAGAAGTTTTTTTTTTTATAATGTATAGGCTCACGTTTGACCGCTATCTCACCTGATGTTAAGCGATGATGTGGCCGACGATGGAACACGCTTGCCTAGAAGCAATCTATTCACTCTCGACTTAAAGACCCATTAACCCGTTTTCATTAGAAATAAGCAGCAACTTTGCATTATTTTTCTGTTTCAAAATAAAATAAAAAAATAATGTTAATCACGAACGTAATGCTACAGCTGCTTGGCCTGTATTACTACTGTTTTGAATCCGTCCATTTTCCTGCATTACCACGAACTAATAACGTAACATATCGTACTGGAAATACTCGTATCTAGCTGGTTAAGCCATTAGCATCATTTATTAATTAACCCCGTAACTTTGCGACTGTGACTTTCCTTAGGAACCTTTTACGCTATATTATTTTTAGTATATGCGAAAGCTGAATATAGTTTGTTCACAGTCAGTAACTGAATCGATTCCAATAATTTTTACACCTCGTTACTTTTTTTTTTTAATATTTAAAAAGGTCTCAAGTTGGGCACCACTGACACTAAGTACAACACAGGTCACAGGGATTAGGCGGCAGAGCACAGCTGGGTGCGGGAGCAAAACAAACTCTTGGTCGTCCAAATGGTCCAGTGACCATGTATTTGTGTGGACAAGCAGATAACATACCAAGCTCATAACTTTGTGATTTTTCATGATACAGTTATGGAAATCTATACTTATAATAAATCTGTAGAGAGGTCAATTCTGTACATGAAATATATTTCCAAAATAACTATCAGGGGGTGATTAGTGATCGATACTGATGCCAAAAATGCAAACAGTAAAATTTTTGTCTGTCTGTCTGTCTGTCTGTCTGTCTGTATGTTCTTTATAGAAACAAAAACTACGCGATGGATTTTAACGAAACTTGGTACAATCATTCCTCATACTCCTGGGCAGGTTATGGTATACTTTTCATCACGCTACGATCAATGGGAGCAAAGCAGTGAAGGGAAATGTTGGGGAAACGAGAGAAATTACTCCATTTTTTAAGCTTCCGTCGCGTTTGAAGCCTTAATTGTTAAAGCTACACAGAAATCATGAAAACGGAAATGTTCTCCTTAAAATTATATAAAAAATATCCCAAGACATCATATGTCTATCTTTTATGGTTGACTCACAATAACACATGTAACTCCCGATAGCTTAGCAGTTCGGAGCTTTCTGTTTATTTTTGTCTATGGCACCATATCTAAGGTGTGTACACACTGTCACGCGCGTAAGTGGAAGGGAGAGATCTGGAACGTCTCGAATCGTCTCGCGCATTACGTTGTTTTCCAGGCTCTTAGAATTCGACACCAGACGTTTCAGATCTTTGATTTTGACGACTCCGTTGTCGCTGGCATAAGCAACAGGATCCGCGTACGAAGTCGCTGGCAGAAGCTAGTTGTACATAATTTTTTTACATTTGAATAGTAGACGCGTGTGTCGGGTTTTGCCTAGACGAAAACTGATGTTATATACCAAGAAACGAAAATAGTCAGCACTTAGCGTTGGTGTAATTGGATTTTCAGATTTACTACATAGCAAACATATCAATCAACCATAATATATGCAGGGTTATTTGTAAAACACTAGCAACCTAGCAAACTAGATATGTGTTAGATAGAACAACGAAATCTTGAAGGAGTGTTTTTGGTACATGTGTTTTCTTTTTTCAACATAACACATTTACCAAAAAAATGTCAACGATAAATAACTATCACAACGTTTTTACATTATTACTGTGCGTCAATCCACGCTCATCAAACAACGTTTTCATGTTTAAACCCCACTGTAGCAAAACCCAGATAAAAGCCACAGCACAGCGCCCTTGTCATAATTGATATTAACCCAGAAGGGGACTAACAAAATATAAACTACAACTCTTACCTCACCTGACTTTAACCTCTTTGAACGAAATCGAAATCTTAAAAAAAAAACACGAATGTCCTGAATCCATTTTGAGTGGACTGTGGGATTTCAATTAAGCTAAACCGGTGGTGTCAACTAGCCACCCTTTGCGAAGGCTATGCCTTATCCGCAAAAGTCGGTATCAGCATTAATTGATACTTGGAAACTGTGATCGTACTAACGAGGGGTCATTAGTAGGACCACAGTTTCCAAAATAATTTGATTACTGCAAGTTAATTGGATCAAATTCACCTATTGAATAATAATAAAATAAAAAAATGTACGATGAGAAAAATCTATTTAACGCACAGTTTACTTCTTTCTTCTTTTTTCGATATCCACGTTCTCATTGAAAATGAACATGAAACAAAACAAAAAACGATTAATATTCATGCCCTGCCAATCTCACAAAAACAATGCAGTGACATGAAAGCGAAAACAAAAGACAAGTATTTACAAAATCCTTAATATGAATATTTTACAAGCCAATCCGATGGTTATATTAAAAATAAAACAACTCATGCGTGCTCCTTTCGATATTGCAATAAATATCAAGTTTTAGCTCGCTGTGAGTGGATTGAATGCATTCCGTGCTGTCTCCGACAAGGTATATCAGCAAAATGCAATAAATACTTCATACTGAAAGTTCCAATATACTGTCAGGGCGGTCAAGTAGTTTCAAAATAATCTTAGTTCTCTTATCCACATTAGTCCAATAGCTACAAAGCTAAAAATAATTTTGCGTTGGCAATAGAATAAACATAAGAAATAAAAGATAATGTTTGGCAAATGTATTTACGTCGAATATGGGGGCTAATTAACGGAAATTTCCAATAAGATTATTGTTGATTGTTAGATTGTTAGGAGTTGGTTATGACTTGTGAATTAATACGTCTGTTATTAATATAAAGCCGGATTTTGAAAGTCAATTTGTAATAGAACGGTAACAGTGTGTGATTAGAAGCTAATTCTATTTCGTCGCCCGGTCCGTTCACTGCATCTCATGATAATAATTCACCCAAAACTTTGTGTGAAATGCACAATATCGCCTAAAATGATAATAGGTTCCAGCGGCAAAATAACTACATTTTATTTAGTCCGTATTTTAGATTATAAAATAATATTGGACTTGTATTTTTTTTTAAATAACAAAGATATAGCCCATTAAAGTTACGTGTGACGTCACTCCGTGCGAAAAAATGCAACATTACACGTAACTTTAATGGGCTATATCTTTGTAATTTTTGATTTAATTTACAAATAAAAAATACGTGTCCCTTACTTTTAAATAATCTAAAAGTCGGACTTTTTACATTTTTTACGGCCACTAGCCTATTGTAGAATCTCTCTGTCTGTCTGTCTAAACTGGAGACTGGTTTATTTATTTTAACTATAATTTACAGTGATTATATAAAAAACACGTAATAGTAACAGACCTTTACACATACTCAACATTACAAACTACACAGAGCTGCTTATTACTTTATAAGTAAATTGTTTCCCTTTTATAAAATTTGGTTTCTAATTTTATTTTAATTGTACCTAAGTCTCAGTAGATATTGTTAACTGTCATTTATGGCAAGGAGCGAGACAACCCCAACACAAGTATTATTAACAACTTACTAAGCCTTTTTTAAGGGTGGAAATCATTCAACAACTTCTCGGGCGTGTCTGACTTTTACTGACTAAACCCACACATGTGTCCTCCAGTTGCCTTTTGCGTTCTACTGACTACGAGTTTCCTTTTCAGGAATCTCCTCGCGTTCCTAGCTAGCTGGCTTCGGCCCTGCTGGCTCCTACGGTTTGCTGACGTCTCTTTGAGAGGCGTGTGGATCACTAAGCGCTGTTTACGACTGGGCTCGGTCTAATTAATTACCGGACGGCCGGCCGGCAAGCCCGCGTCTACCGTGGCTGGTAGTTGGCGTCGGCATCTCGGCGGGTGGAGCGTTCTCTCAAGCGTGCATCCTTCGTCGCTAGCATTACTGCTTCGCAGAAGGAAACGTCCGCCTGCCATTACTCCTCATTCCGGACCATACCCGAATCAAGGCCTGGCGTGAAAAGCCGTTGCCACCGATTGCCTCCACGATGACACGGCGCCCGCACCACCGCCCAAGCGGCGCGTACCGCCACCGTATGCGTCATCATGTCCATACAATTAGGCGTTTCTTCCGCCTGAATCTGATGCAGGAACTTCCCTTACCGCCGAGATTATGGCATGCCTAGCAATGAGTTGCGACAGTTGCTATCGCCATTTCACCATGAGATCTCACCGGAATTCTGTCTGCCATGCCGCTTATCGCGGCAGCGGATTTGTGCTCAGGTGTTGCATCTCTATTCGTAAATCGAGAATGCTTGCAAGGACTAACATACTGGGGGGTGGGGCACTGTTTAGTCACAATTGTAAATATAACCGTTTGAGACCGAATAAACAATTTTATTTACTATCTATTATTTATATTTTATCTATCTTTTTTATTGTGTCGACGGCTAATTTTGACGTCTGGATACATTAAAATTTAGCATGGATATAGAAAGAATACTTCAATGAATTTATGAATTTATAATAATGACTTATCTATCTATTCTTAGTAATAATTTGTGTTCTATGTTTCCTACCTCCTCATACCATATTATATAGTGAAATAAATATTTTCTCAATAGTAGGAGTGTGATAAAACTATGGCTGAGTTTTTTTAAATTAAGTTTTTGAGTCTTGTTTTAAAATATATTTACAGGAAAATCAAATTCAGTGACATTTTCAAGTCAGTTAATCATTTAACTGACTGCTATGCCGTAGGTCGTTTATGTGATGAGCATGATCATTTGTTCTGTGTCTGGGTGTAATTTATCTATAATATGTATGTATTTAGAAATATATAAGTATGTTTATCAGTTATCTAGTACCCATAACACAAGCTCTGCTTAGCTTGGGACTAGACGGAGTTGTGTGATAGTTGTGGAATATTATTATTTTATCGTGTGAAAAATTATTTAAAAGCCACGTATTTTACTACATGAATGAGTCACAATAAACTTGATAACATGTCTCGCCTGGATTTACGTATTCACATACAAAGGGTTCAACATTGAAGCAGATAGCTCAGGTTGTAACTATTTAATATTTAGTTTTCTAAATCCAACTAGTTTATTTAAAGGAAAGTCAGGCTAATCTCTAGAGTACGTTGGCGTTTGTGACATGTGTATAATCTTCTTTAATGTTGATTAGAGAAGGTCTTAAGGTGCATCCACCTGGATCTGCTGTACAGGCTAAGCTTACTCCATTCAATCTGGAAGGCGATTGACATCTGAAGAGCTTAACGGTTCAGATAGCTGCGTCATTTGAGACATTGATTCGATCGATTCGGTGTAACTACGATGTCATAACGGATAAGATCGTCGGAGTTCTAATATCTATGTTTACTTTTGTACGTAGATATTTTAAGAGGGGTGTCGACTGTTGTAAATAATGTAAGTAGGTAAGTATATAAGTAAATTATTATGATAATTTACCACACACTTTTATATCTATTTACTGTTTCATTTAATTATATTTAATTATTTAAAAAATATTTTACTTACTTATAATACTAATATTATAGACTAGCTGCTGCCAACGGCTTCGCGCGCGTTTATCAAAACAAAATATATTATAGCATATGTTACTTAGTGAAGATGCAACTACATTTCTAAATTGGTCACTGAAATAGTTTTTGAGTTAAATCGTAACATACAAACACAAAATCAAATCTTTTTTCTTTATAATATTATAAGCTTTTATCAGCGACTTCGCTCGCGTGAAAGTAGGTTTCTCTATGCAAACTTTGGACCTCCATATCACCCCTATTAAAGTTGTTTTTTTTTTTAATCCTTTCCACATTATAAACCCAGTAGTTTCGACTGTGCGTTGATATGCCAGTCAGTCAGTTTCTATTTCTATATTATAGTTTAGATACACTAAAACAAAAGAATAGTAAAAACTAAAACTAACAAAAAAAAAGCTAAAATAAGCATTGAAAAACGCCTCCGTATCGCTGTCGACTGGGCCTACAGCACTGACGGCATTGTATTTACTTGTAAAAGTATTTTGTGTTCGACGTGACGTGAATAATTAAATCATAACTTATCATTAAATTATACCCACGCACTACTCTACCAATAGATATATAACTTAGTGTAGTGAAAAAAGGTAACTTGTGAAAATACGAGCACTTTATTTTTTAAAGTCAATCGAGACAAAGCCGAACCTTCAAGCGAACCCCTGTTGTATTACAGACGAGGACTTATCTAGATAACTATGTTCATTCGTACATATATCATGGTCTGTTTAACATTCAATCAAGCGGGAAAGCCCCGCATGACGCGGCATGACGTGATGGGACGAGACGCCAGTTAACCCTACGAACGCCGTAAGCCGGTTGTTTCCTCAAACAAATTGTCCAACAGGCCATGAAGCGAAAGAAAATCATAATGTACCAGTAAACACGGTTTCCGCAACATTAAAAACTAATAGCAACATCGACTTATCTAGTTTTATAAATGCTCATGTTGTTAAATCTCTTCTGAGATACACCTAACTGAAATAGAATAACATTTTCAGTGAGCTACGTGCAGCTTTAATTTTTCTAGAGTACTGCACTTTGTTGGTTAACTCGTCTAGAGCTTCCACGGTAGTCCGCGAACATAGCAACACACTTAAACGATTACATAAGTTATTCTGGAAAATGCAGTGGGAGATGGTCGGCGAAGTCTGTCAAAAGAGGACACGAATTGTTACGCAGAACTCGTACCGTGAACTCGCAAAGGTTTTGTACAGATTAATATTGCGCTGCACAGCTACACATCCTTTGAGGTTATTTTTTGCCATGTTTCGACAGAATGATATGGAATGTACTCGTATGTCGCACTCTTTGACATGATCCAATCCAATCTAGTTTTTTCAATCCGCCTTCAATACCTCCCCAATAATACTCGTATATATTTCGAATAGTTTCTATGTCCTTTTTTTTAAAGTTGCTTGTACATATTACTAGTGGGTCTAAACAATTTTTTTTTTAAGTAGATACAACAACTGGCCTTCCGTCTGTAGCTTGGTTACGCTGTAGCAAAAACTTGTTTCAGTTAAATCTCGTTGGAATAATATTAATAGTATTTCGAAATTCTAGTAAAAATATTCATGAGGCGCCCTTCAAGGTGATCAAAGTACACACAACGAAACTAGAGGTAATATTATACATGGCAGGGTCCGTCGGAATCTGAATATTGTAATTCGAGCATTTGTAGGCTTTCTCTTCTAATCACCCATTTTCTGAGAAATATTCCAAGTCATATCTTAATTTAGTTTGTAAATTGTCTATTAAATGACGATGTAAATAAATAATGTATAATAGAAGTTGGACATTTTGGTTATACACTGCGTTAAAACGAGACGCTTACAAAATCACTTTCGTGTCAGTCTGACTGGGCGTAATACAAAAAGTTAATTTACATTTCGGGGATCAGATTTTTAGGAAAATAAATTAAATTGGGCAAAGAGAAACTTATTCGCATAGAAAAAATGCGGAGAAACTTTTTTAGAGGTCATGAAGAGCATTAGGTAAGCCATGTTGGTTTATTTGGAAAGTTATTTTAATTCATGAATCCCCAAGCGACCACCGGTGGCCGCGCATCTATTGTCTTACTATTGTGTCTCTAATTGACGGTATCTGAAGGGTTAAGCAAGCGTAATATAAGGCAATTGCGGACTTTGTACCTTGGCGTGAATATTTAGCAAAATATTGAAATAGCTAAGCCAATATTCTAACTTCACAACCTCATTTTACATAATTATGTAGTTTTAGTAAAGTTTTCCTCAACAAGGAAAAACTGTGTCAATTTTTTTTAGCTTACGACGAGTTTATTTAAGTTTATTCATAATTATAGGCCTTATTGACCCTCTAACTACAAAACTTTCAGTTGCACATTGCAGCACATTGGCATTCCATAATTATCTATGTTTGAAATAGTTATTTATTGATTATCTATTTTGATTTTACTTAAAAGACCGATTATTAATGAAAAAAATGACTATCTTATGTAGGTATTTTTAAGAGTTTACCTCAAAAGGATAAAATTAAGCTTTTGTAGGAGCACTTGGTGTTCCGTCTGTCTGTCTGTCACCGTGGTCTGTTAAGACCCTTTATCTCAGGAACGCGTAAAGGTATCGAGTTGAAACTACACCTGAGTTTACAGTCCCTTGAAACTGTAAAAAAATCAAACTTTTAAGTTAACGAAAAAAACAAAATAACCAAAATTCATAGGGCACTTTCCGTTGATCCAGACCACTGAAATCTGCCAGAAAGCAAGGTCTTATCTGAAGGATGCGAAACGCACAGGACCGGTCATTGACCGCACTGGCGACACTTGAGAGAAAATAGCGGCTGAAATGATGATGATGACGGTCTTATAGCACAGATATAGGAATAAATCTGAAACAAGTGAATTTTTTGTTACGGCACATAAAAATATCTTTTATGGGAGTCCAAAAAATTCGTGCCCTCGTGGGGGCGATCGGCGGCGGAGACCTCTCGCGCCGGGCCCTGGTCGAGGCCATGGTCCGGAGCGAGGAGGAATGGCAGGCGGTCGCCTCCTTCTGCGAAGCAGTAATGCTTGCAAAGGAGGAGGCCGACCGCATCAGGCAACGGCGCCCTCGCCGCCGTCGCCGGGATTCCGATCCCGATTTCCGGCCACCGTAGACGCGGGCTCGCGGACGGCGAGCCATGGGTAGCTCGCTGTCCGATCATCCGGTAATGGACCGAGTTCAAGACGTCAACGGCGCGCACTGTTCCCGCGCGCCTCAAGGAGTTGTCAGCAGCAGGAGGGGCCCAGCTGGGTCGAAGCCTACTGGGGACAGGGTTGTCCGAAAGGGAGCTCGTGCCCTGGTATGAAGGCTAGAAGGAACGGCGCGGGGTTTTTAGTCAGTAAGAGTCTGACACTGTCTCCCGCTCCACCCAAGAGCGGGTTTCGTCAAAGATGATTTTCCCCGTCGACAAAAAAAAAGAAAAAAAAAAAGGATGCGAAACGCACAGGACCGGTCATTGACCGCACTGGCGACACTTGAGAGAAAATAGCGGCTGAAATGATGATGATGACGGTCTTATAGCACAGATATAGGAATAAATCTGAAACAAGTGAATTTTTTGTTACGGCACATAAAAATATCTTTTATGGGAGTCCGAAAAATTGCGATATTCCCGTCGGGAATTGAACTATTTTCATAGGTAAGTTTGTACGGAACCCTTAGTGCGCGAGTCCGACACGCACTTGCCCAGTATTTTTTTAACGCAGTGTAGATAATGGCTTTGAAAATGTTTACTGGTACCGCACTACTATAACTCGGTACACATATTATTTCAATAGCTTCTACCAGTGCTTTACCCCGAGTGAAAGTAAAAAAATACCCCAAGGGAAAATACTCCTTGATAAAAAGTATTATTACGTCCTATTCCTAGACACAGGCTCAACTTGTGCTACATTTTATTTGAATCTGTCCTGACGTTTTAGCGTGAATGAATAACAAACATTTACACAAACATTCACCTTTATAATATTAGCGTTTTATTATTCTTTAGTGTGATAATCTTCAGATTTCAGCTAATGCTCATCATCATTATCATCATATCAGCCGAAAAACGTGCACTGCTAGACATAGGCCTCCCCCAAGCGTCGCCACGGCGGCCGGTCCTGTGCGTCACGCATCCAACGCATTCCCGTGACCCTGACCATGTCATCGGTCCACCTTGTCCAAATGTAACAACAAATTTTATTGTTTAACATCATTAGCATCAGATTTGGCCAGGCTATCTATTCTTGATAAACGCATTATGTGATACATAATATTTATCATAATCGAATAACAGATGAGGGTAAAACTTTCTTGTGCGGATGTCGTACTATGATAAAAGAATGGTTTAAGATGCATTATCGCATTTCACCATTACTTACAGGGTACTTAGAATGGAAAGTAATAAGTTATTTTGCAAAAATGGCATTTTGCTAATATGACATTTTGCGATGTGACGTTTAGAGAATATGAAATTTTGCGAATGTGGCATTTTGCATCAATATGTCTTTTTGCGAATGTGGCATTTTGCATCAATATGTCTTTTTGCGAATGTGGCATTGTGCGCCTAGTCGTTGTCAGGACATAGAAATGTCATTATTTGTCTACTTAAAACAGAAAAGTAAAAGCGAAACTTTAAAATTATGTTTAAATTTGTTTATCTGAAATACGTGGCTGCATTTAAAAAATTAAATAATAAAGATTGATGTTTCAGACATATTTTTTTCCATGCAACGTTATAAGGCATCTGCAATGATCTAGTATCCGGTGTGATAGATTGAGCCTAAAATAGGGTACATCCTTTCCTTTGGCCGGTGATGGCTTCCGGTGCCGAGAAAATGATATCGTGATGTAATCAGAGTAGCAGAGGACTCTTAGAGGGCTATTTAATACTATCGTATGTTCAACTGTTTACAGTCTAAGTTTATTTAAGATACTGGTATACAGTTGCATTTGCTTGGAGATATACATTGAAATTTCATTAAGAGATTACATAGCCGTAGAGGTTGCCAAATACTGGTCAGAAAAATTAGTAAGAGTTCATCGATACGAAAAAAGGAAGAAAAATAGAATCTCTTTAGGGTTCCGTAGCCAAATGGAAAAAAAGAACCCTTATGGATTTTTCTAATTAATAGTTCAGCAAGAAAAAAGGAGCAGTTCAGAGATTATTCTGAATAAAACTATCAATGTTTTTGCTTTTCAAATTATAAGCAAGTACTATGTACTAGTTCTTTATCAAATCTAATAGCATAAATTTGTGAGTGTGTGAGCATGTTTGTTATATCATCACGCTCGAATGGCTGAACGCATTTTGACGAAACTTGTACATTGGTAATCCATTTCCTGGAATAGCACATAGGCTATATTTTATCCCGGGAGTATGTTCCCTCAGGTTTGGTACATATCTGACGGAAAATGCGATGAGCGTATCATCGAAAGTATATTCGATACCTATAACAAAAACGCAATAGTTTTTACCTGTCGGTCCATCTGTTTGTTTCGCCCAATCTCCGAAACTGCTGGATTGATTTTGACGGGCTTTCTCTGGTAGATAGTTGGTGTTATAAGGTTTTAGAAAAGTAATTAAGATCTCGCGCTAGAAAAATAGTTTTTGAAGTTGTAACCAAATGGCTATGATGTTTTAAAAGTTTGATATATTTTCAACATTTAGTCTGTTTACTTAAAATAATATGATGTTTCGGGCAGTACAAACATCCAGCGGGATAGTATAAATTAGAAAAGAACTTTTATGAACTAGTTGTTGCCCGCTATCTCGTTTGCATATTTCAACCTTCCGCTTTCCTCACTCAGGGGTAAAATTACGCAAAATCCTTTTTTAATGGACTTCTGCACTTTTTCAGGAACATAATCTTCATAATTTTATGTTCTCATTTTTAACAGGTTTAGTTGTCCGTTTTTCTTATGAATCTTTTGAATTTTATATATTCTGGTTAAACCAAGTGGCAAACCCGAGTACAGTTTTGAATTCAGAAATCGGGGTTATTATTTACGAGTCATTTTTCCATTGGCTAAGCATTTATCTACCCCTATGTTTACTGACACAACTCAGAAATCGAACGTGTATCTATACCCATAAATAAAATTGAAGTGTCAGTTTGTATCTAATATTAAAATAAAACTTTTTTTGGTTTTGTTTTTCTACTTGTTCTGGCTTATCAACGAAATGACTTGACTGATTTTCACAGGATTTGATCAAAGGATAGCTTTTTTTTTAGCTGATGTTACAAGAAGTAATTTAAGCAAATTTTCATATTCCTGCGGGAACGGGTTACCATACTATGGAGTCGAAAAGTTTGAACATTTAACGGGACTCCCATTGGGTTATAGATTACAATGAGTACATAACCTGCTCTACTATTTTCCCACTGGAACAGGATTAAAATCCTAGTAGGAGGGCACACACACAAAATATGTGGAAATCTTAAACTTCACGGGAACGTAGTCGCCGGTAAGAGCTAGTTAAATGCACGTTTGAATTGTGAAAAGATGAACGATGATGATGATGACGCAATTACCAAATCGAAGAAGAACGTGCAAGAAACTCGAAAGGTAGCCATACACCCTAGGGTACACCTGACAGGTTTGCATGCAATAGTTATACCTGTCAAGTAAGCTTGTGTGGTAACCTGCACAGTTGTGCAATCTACATTAAATTATATGGTCTGAAGTGAGGAGAAGTGGCTGCGAAGCAGTAATGCAGTAGCAGAGGCCTCCAGCCACATGTGCTCGTGTGAGGGCGCGGCCCACACGCCCCAGCCGGATCGGACCCCGATCCCGATTTCCGGCCACCGTAGGCGCGGACTTGAGCAAAGTGAGCAATGGGTAGGTTGCCGTCCGACTGTCCGGTTACCGTCTGGACCGAGCCCAAGTCGTCGACAACGCGTACTGTTCCACACGCGCCTCAAGGAGTTGTCAGCAAACGGTATGAGCCCAGCAGTGTTAAAGATAATTCTACCCATGTCCTACAAAGTAAAGTTTTCTTAGCGTAGTATACCGAGTATCCGCTAATATGTAATATGAATAGAATCTGTATACAGTTTACTAAGTTCAAAACTGTAGTAGGACAGTAAAAGCTTTTATGAACTTTGTTAGTGGCAGTACCTAAATGCTTCACTGCTCGAGTGGTCCCATGATGAACTTTTTAACGTAAGTAATGTGAGTTCGATCTTCAGGATAGGACAGAATGGAGAAACCATGTAGAAACAGACGTGTTGCTCCAACCCTAAGTAAGATCGGACAATGTCAGGAAGATAATTATCATCTACCATCTTCCTGACATTTTCCGATTTTGATTTGACTTCTATCGGTAATTATTAAATCCTACTAATAAAATAAACGCGAAAGAATGGATGTATGGATGTATGTAAGTATGGATGTATATGATTTTTTTGTATAAATTTGGTAGATTTCAAAATAGCATAGATAGTCGGCCTTATAATATTCCAACTGTTTGGATTCAGGCCTGTCCACTTTTTGGAATGGTTTCCTATCCGCGAATTCGAACGTCGTGTTTGTAATGATCGATTGTATTATAGAGTTCGATATACGCAGTCTGTTCAAAATAAAAGATGAATTTTGTGTTTTTTTCTTATATTTATTTATTCATCAATATCCCTTTGTGTTCAAAGTACTCCCCTTCAGATATAATGCACTTATGCCAGCGCTTTTTCCAATATTCGAAGCACTGCTGAAATGCGCTTTTCATTATGACGATCAGCTCATTCTTCGATTCTGACTTTATCTCATCAATTGTGGCAAAACGCTTTCCTTTTATTGGTCTCTTCAGTTTTAGGAATAGGAAAAACGGTGGTTGAGGCATGATTGCGGTGTTGTTTTTGGCCAAAAAATCACGAACAAGTATTGATGTGTGAGCTGATGCATTATCGTGATGCAGAATCCATTATTTGTTCCTCCACAGTTCCAACCTCATATGCAACTTCCCTAATAGTAATTCGACGATTTTCCAAAACCATTTTTTTCACTGTTTCAAAAAAAATCGAATATACACAGCCCACGAAAATTCAAAATTCACTTTTTTTTTAATCGATGTCGATGTATATTTGCGACATCTAATAGGTTTCGGAACTACCGCTTTGAGTATGTAAATAACATTTAAAGGTTAATATTTGTTTTATCCCATTTCACTCAAACGAATATTCTATGTGTATTTTAAACTATTCGGTTACTAATTACTAGATTTTAATTAAAATATGATTATTTTAGTAGGTATCTAAAATTATGAAAGCCAGAACTGGAAATAGGAACTATGAGCTGTCCAAAAATGGGAGGAGTGGAGGGAGGCCTTTGCCTAGGTGTGGGACAGATTATACTATAAAAAAAAGAATCTTAAAGTCTCACGCTCATGTATAGATATTCTTATACCTTATGAGTCAAGGCGGTCGCCTTGACTGCTTGATTGCTTGATTCAACAAATTGTCAGTTATGATAAAATTAAGCGATGGTTCTTTTTTCATGGGCGTGATGATTGAGTTTAGTAAAGGAGGATTACTTTTAGACTGGTATTTTTTTCATTTTTTCTTTTGAAAGTTTTGACTTTTTAATTTATAATTTAACTTTCAGTTATGTATCCTAAAATAACATATCTACATTTTTGTTTTATTTGATTTTCTTATTTTATTTAGAACTTACAAACTTTGTATTATGTACTCACCTACCTATAGGTATGTTTTTGGCATACAAAAATGTTATTGCTATTATACTACCTTAAAAAAAATAGTTTTGATAAATCTCAGTTAACTGTAAGTGTATGTTCTCACACCTCTAGCAACGCTCTTTGGTAACATTATCGTCTTGTTATACTAACTTTAAATTAATAACTAACTTAGGTAATAGTTTGTTGTTCAGATCCAATAGAGCCTTAGGTAGTACCCACGTTCTATTATCTTCAGGATACTGTTGGAGCCGGCCCAATCTTTGCTGAGCTATGAGGCTGTTTCCTGCTAACAATGGTCTGTGGAAGAATATCTCTCTCGTAAAATGTACTACCAGTATATGGTTCCTGAATGAAAAATATATGGATTAGTTTGTAATGTGCGATGATAAGTTTACTGTTTCTAATGAATTGCATTTCATATAAATTGTTTTTGACGTTTTTCTTTTTTACTGACAATCGAAGGAGTGATGCGTGCATATGTCTAACCTGACAAAAAAAATGAAAATTATTACACGATTCGACGAGTCCTTGATTTTTTTATTTTAAACTAAAAATAAAAAATAATAGAGAAATTTTAAAATTTCAAGTCCTATAGAAAATTTCAAGTGTGTTTTTTTTTTGTACCATATTCAATTTATTTTTCAAGGCAATTTGCGATTGTTGGAAATAATTAGAATGGTGCAATTGTCAACTGAACACAACATACCGACTTTAATTTATTTTCAATTTACATTTGGACAAACATCTATACTCGACTCGCATAAATCAATTACACGTGTGGATCTACTAGGGTAACATCGCTTAAAACTGCAAATTAATATATACGTCTCCTCGTTTAAAGCCAAAGTAAAGTTGGCTATGACTTTAAATGATTAAAACCGTTACTTTCAGCTCCTATTTCAAAATGTATCCTCTAATATAGCCACTGCATGACAGCATTAACACTGGTAACGTTAACGAACCGTTTAGTGTCAAACAGAATATTATTTGGAATGATTTCATGCGTCCTGGACAAATATTTGAGGGTGGCAACACAAATATAGAATTGAAACCGACAACAAACAATAAGTTATACTACACAACAAAGTAATAGTAATGTCGGATAAACCGCTGTTTGCTGTATTATGTTGACAGTAGCGGGATTCCGGGAGTCCGGGAGTCCGGGAGTACGGGAGTCGGTACTCGCAGACTGCCACATCGCCAAAAGGGTGACACAGTCATACATTAATGCCCGCGTTAAGTTCAAAGAGTCCGCTTAAAAGGTTGTTTCCTAAAGCTTTGAACTTCTCGCCTTGACGTTTTGGAGTATTTCAATTTTAGAGTTTTGCTTTTACAACGACGCGACCTTCGGGATCGGTGAAATAACAAAAAGATTAGAGTATTATTTATATCGACTGCCCCGCAAGACGAGAATTTTAACAGAAACGGCGTGATCCTAAAAGCTTTGTACTTAGTTGTAATAACAAGTAGCAAAGACATTTGTCGACATTTACGTAATTATTAAAGTAAACGCTCCTCAACCGTGTTTAGTTCTAATTTATGAATGTTTAAGTATTTGGTTGAAAGCTTTATTATACCTCATTCAAAATGCGGCCAAAATTCAGCGAAACTCAAAACGTATTCATCATTTGTATAGACCAGAATTTAAGTCCGAAGCTAAACGAGCACAGTGCAACTTTTATTTGTTTGTAGCAGCGAGAGCGTTATAATGACAGTCGTTAATTTCGAGCTCGGCAATCCCAACGATTTTGTTAGATCTCAGTTTTTATTATATTTGCAGAAAGCGGAGCCAATGTGAACAAAAACCGGTTATTGTCCTTTTCGCTATTTTATTGTTTCCCGCGTTACATATTTCAGATATTTTATTGTTGCAATCAAAACACTCCGTTTTCCGTCAAGGATTTTAAAAATATTCAGTTAAAGTGAGGAAGTAGTTTTCGTCCGCTGCCAACGATCACAGAACATAGGAATCATACTGTAGTCTTACGCGGGCTTGCGGACGGCGAGCCATGGGTAGCTCGCTTATCGACCGTCCAGTAACTGTCCGGACCGAGCCCAAGACGTCGACGGCGCGCACTGTTCCCGCGCGCCTCAAGGAGTTATCAGTAAACCAGCTAGGTCGAAGCCTACTGGGGCCAGGGTTATCCGAAAGGGAGCTCGAGCCCCGGTATGAAAGCTAGAAGGAACGGGGTGGGTTTTTAGTCATTAAGGGTCCGACACTATCTCCCGCTCCGCCCAAGAGCGAAGGTTGTCATTGGACGATTTTTGCCCACCATAAAAAAAAAAATCAGTAGTCTTCAGTTCTGTGATAACGATCAATCTGTATATATTGTATTTTTTATGTTTTGCTGGTACCTACAGACAAGACATATAGACTTCAATAATAATAATTATGTTGGTCCCGTTGTAGAGCGTCTAGCGTGGTATTGTTTGTGGGGCCCCGCCAGGCAGCGGCGGCACACAACTTCCAACTGGGATTAACTATTGCATTTGACAGAAAGCTCCGTAGACGGCAACTCCATTTTATCTACTGCAAGCTAATGCCAAAAGCACTATAAGAAGGTATGCGAATCTTTTTAGCGAAACTGGAGCAGCTAGCGTTAATAGTTGAAAAAGAATAAGTTCCGTTCCAAGTAATTTATTTTCACAATGCGATACTATATGGTTTTTCACAAAATAAAACGATAATAAGATGCTCTCGGTTTGTCTGTAGCAGCTACATAAGTAGGCAGGGCCGCAGTGCAACCTAAACGGTTTATTGGAAACATCGGACTTGAACGAAATGGGCTAAATCCAATTACGGTTATGTCAGCCTTTCGGATAAGCCAACAAAAAATATTATTTTTGATAATGTGACCTGGGCACGCAATAGTGAATATTTGAAACTTTTTTTTGATGACATCTTATTGGTTTGAGAAGTAATCGTTATTCATCATGGTTCTTTAAGTACCTAGATATATTATACGGTTAAGTAACCAATGAAAACATAATAACAGAATTTAATTATTTGATATTTTCCACTGATTATTCACGATAAAAATCACCTAATAGGTATACTAACTAAGCTCTAATTGCACGCAAACATACTGAAAAATATAATCACCGCGTGAGTTCTGGACATAAAAGTTCATTTGTGTAGCATTATTTTGTTTGTACACGAACACGTCATTAAATAGCACAAAGCAACGCATCTCGAATGATAAACGCGTCGTCATGACATGTCTTGTGACGTCAATAAATACTCTTCATGTGCGCCGACGTCATTCTTGTCACGTCACGTCACGTCACGTCACTGCGACGTCGCGTCATGCCTCGTCATCCGCGACTGCTCCACGCGTTGTTGACTTGCCAAAATTGCCTTGTTGTGATGAGCCCGTGACTTTTTAATGTAAGCCTATTTTCTCGTTTGGAATCTCTTTTATCCCCAAAGATAGGGCTTTGAAGTGGCCGCTTTGTACTGCTTTGTACGCGCCGCGGTGTAGTTGTGAGGGAAGTTTTTTGTTAACCCTTATTAGTTTTGTAAGTTTTTTTTCTGATCGTATGCCAACATAAAATTATCCGTAAATAATATATATCAGCCATTATTATCAGTTTTTCAAACCTCATTAAAAATTATTTCTGATTGCTACGTAGGTACTAACATTTATTTTCCGTTTATGTTCTTAGTAACTATCCATTTTTTTATTCTATTTCTATAGCCTCATTGAAAGTTCTGAATCAGAAAGAGCTATATAAAATAGTCGATTATTTTAACTTATTTTTTTTTATGTGAAGCTACATATTTGTATTGTAAGGTTTATTACAACTCTGTAATTCGTTTTAAATATGCATAAGACTTGCTTGCAACTTTTTATTAGGTTTTTTGTCACTCTTGCGTACGATGTTACGACTTGTAATATAAAAGGATTATTAAGGCCTGCTGGTTTACTGTGTCGGTATGATAATTAACTAAGAAAGGCCGGGACGCTACTTTGTCGATACTCTGACACCACCCTGTCTTCCTAGCTTGTCGTGCTGAGATGGTGCTGGCACTGCGGCTGCGGTGAACCTCAAGCCGTAGAAATATATTATAGAAATAATGTCGGGCTTTCTATAAAGGTGGTCCAAGTACTCATAAACTTGGGCACGCCATCTCGCCGAGCCTCCTTGTTGGCCTCGACGATGGTATCGTGGGAATTGGAGGCAACAGTCCTTGCACGACTTAACGCCGGGGCGAAACCCCGCTCCCAAGCTAAGTCGCGGTATGGCGGAGAACCGGAACGGTGGGATCACATAGTGGATGGCAACAGCGACTGCAGCAACCCAGTGTTGGGCACGTCACAATTATGGCACCCCCTCTTTGAAGAGTGGCTGGAAAGACGTCACGGCGTCCTCACCTTCCGCAATACGCAGGTCCTCACCGGAAATGGTAACGTCCTGCATCAGATTCGTACGGAAGAAACGCCGGGTGTCACCATTGTGTGGACCTCCAGGAGGGCACGATAGGGCCAGGTTAGTGGGGTGGTGGTAGAGGTGTGTCCCGCTTGGGTAGAGCACCGACGTGTCCTCGCAATGACATCTCGCGCAGGGCTCTGTTACAGGCCAGGGTCCGTAGCGAGGAGAAATGGCGACCGCAGACGCGAGGGAACGGCCAAGTCTTCGACGGAGCGTAGTTCCACGCTTGCCAAAGAGATATCAACAAATCGTAGGAGCCCAGCAGGGTCAAAGACTACTGGAGTCTGACACTATCTCCCGCTCTGCCCAAGAGCGAGAAAAGTGATTGGATGAAATCCCACCTAAAAAAGTGCTCATACACTATTTAAATATTTATCCATTTTAGTTGGCATTTTGCATGACCAAACGGCTTTTATTTTATTTTCAGTGGGAAAATCATCTAATGACATCCCCCGCTCTTGGGTGGAGCAGGAGATAGTGTTAGACTTTTCTTCTAACTAAAAACCCACTCCTGCTCTTTCGTTGCCTTTCGTCTGAGCTACCTTTCGGAGCTAGCCCAGTAGGCTTCGACCTAGATGGACTCCTGCCGATGCTGACAACTCCTTGAGGCACGCGGGAACAGTGCGCGCCGTCGACGACTTGGTCTCGGTCCGGACAGTTACCAGACTGTCGGACAGCGAGTTACCCATTGTTCGCCGTCCGCAAGCCCGCGCCTGCTGTGGCCGGAAATCGGGATCAAAATCCCGGCAGTGGCTGGGGCGCTGCGGTCGCCGTTACCTGATGTGGGCCTCCTTTGCTAGCATTACTGCTTCGCAGAAGGAGGCGACCGCCTGCCACTCCTCCTCGCTCAGAACCATAGCCTGTACTTAGGATCGCCGCCGCCGATCACCCCCACGATGGCACGGCGATGCTCCGCCCAAGCGGGGCACACCTCGAATGTGTGCTTCTCCGTGTCCTCCGGGCGTTCCACACAGTGTTGACACCCAAGCGTCACCTCCGCACGAAACCGGGGCAGGTAAGAACCTGCGTCATGCGGAAGGTGAGGACGCCGTCAGGCCTTTCCAGTCATGCCTCATAGAGGGGACTTACCACCAATGACCAAAAGGCTGGCTACCTCAACTATAGAGTAGGCAGTAGTGCTAACAAAATGACAATGCCACCAGTCTTTTGAGCCCACTACCGTTGACAGCAATGCAGAAGATTTTTAAGTATGTCGATTTAGTTAAGTTTGCTTAGTTAACATTTGATATATAAGTACATATATTGTACTTATATTCAGTTCTAAATAAAGGAATACTAGTTGAATTCTTGAAAAAGAAATTGTACATAGATACAAACACTTAAATATGGAAATAATAAACACAGATAGAAGAGCACAAAGACAAAATAAATGATTGAAAATGTAATTAATCTTATGTGGTATTTTCCACTGTCAAGGATAGACGCTTCCTTGGCTATGGAAAATACCACACGAAACGATTTATGAGAAGAGGAATAATGTGGTTTTAAATAAACGAGTTATTCACGTGTTAATTAATTGCGAAATGATTGGTTCATAATATCATTAAGTTGTTCAGTAATTATAATTTCAGACAGTGTTAAATTGGCTTTAGGTTTCTCATCGCTGTACTTAATAATTGAGGGTGTTCATTAATTCGAAATTTATTTGATTTATTACAGCGTAAAGATAAAGCAGTTCGTACGATCACAAACGCAAACGCATTGATGTGGATCAGAAGGGTAAGGGTAAGGGGCCCAGCATAAGTGGGACTGGGCTGGACATGTCGCATGCCGATCGAGCGGTGGGCCAGGAAAACGCAAAAATGGTGCCCAGAAATCGCTCGACGGGGTCGCGGCAGACCAAGAAGCAGATGGCCGAACAACTTGGATGTCTTCCTTGGGAATTGGAAAGAAGTGGCTCAAAACCGGGAACATCGGTAGGATTGGAGGGAGGCCTTTGCCCAGCAGTAGGACAGTATGAGCTAAATATAATAATATTATAAAGATAAAGCAACTATGCAGCGCACACCAGCAACTTTCGTATCCGCTACTAATTTGTTTCTCCCATCAAGTTTACGGAATTGTATGAAAGTGCGCCCATGTAGCTGTAGCGACATCTTAGGCCACGTAGCTTCATATACGCGTTTTCGTCATTACCTAGTCAAGTCAGAAGTATTGTCACACAGTAAAAACTTTTTTTTAGAATGCTGGCCACAAAAAAGTTTATTGGATTCGAATTTTACTCATTTTTAAATATGGAGTGGACGCTTAAGGAAGACCGTGTTGCAGTTATTGCGTTGCATCGTTGCGGTTACGCGCCAATTCAAATTTTTGATATACTGAAAAATTTGAATATAACCAAAAGATTCGTTTATCGTACCATCAAACAATACAATGAAGACTCTACTGTAGGTTGACAGGTCAAGAAGTGGTCGCCCTCGCTTTGTTAGGACTCCAGCAGTGGTAAAAGCTGTGAAGGCGCGAATTCAAAGAAATCCCAAACGTAAACAGAAACTGTTGGCCCTTCAGAATGTTTGTTAAGTACATTTTGGTATATAAATGGTTACATAATGAATAAACTTGTCTCAATTATTTCATATTAAACATGTGACCGAATTTATGACCTGACTAGATATACGCTTGGTGTACGCCGGCATGAAGCTTACTTACAAAATTATAGTCTACTGCCCGCGGTCGCGTAACTTCATAGACGCGACAAGAAGGCACGACGAGTTTCATAGTTTTTTATGTGAGCTTCACACAGGCGTACACCAACCATATAATGATGAGTACACGTCTATAAAGCTACGCATTCGTGCAAAGTAGGCCTATATTGGCACATAGGAATTAAAAGTTGAAAATGCTCCATTGCGTTATCAGAGTTTTCCGCGCGTTTAGAACATATCAACAATCCGAAATCAACTATCGGGTAGTTGCCTGGAACAGACACCACACCCACCTGATTGGAGGATGCTTTCTTTACAACGGAAGTAAGTGGAAGTTAACACGTTATTCCGCAACACGTCTAAATCATCATCAGCCTTTTTATTGTTCCCACTGCTGGGACTCAGGCCTCCTCTCTAGAAGAGGGAATGGGCCGTAATCCACCACACGGGCCCAGTGCGGGTTGGTGAAGGTCACATGTCTTCGAATTTTTGGTTCTAGGATATGCCGGTTTCCTCACGATGTTTTCCTTCACCGTTTTGAGAGCAGTGGTGATGAAATAAATTACACAAAGTAATGCGCCTGGCTGGGTTTGAACCCGCGACCTACAACTCGTAAGTCGGGGCCGTTACCACTCGGCCACCACTGCTCAACACGTCTAAATAGCGAGGCTTTTTTTCGACTGGACAGTGCTTTCGCCCCGTCTATTAGTAGCAAATATTTAAGAAACAGTCGTGTAGCTGTTACTCCCGTGTACGTATCTTCAGAGACAGCGAAAGAGACAAACAGTTGCTGGGTAACTTAGTTGTTCGTGTGCGCCCTCTTTTAGGTGTCTTACAGTTACAGACATAGGTGTAGGTACTATCTATTATTAGCTCGCCGTCCGATCGTTCGGTAACCATCCGGACCGATCCCAAGAAGTCTATGGCACGTATTGTTCCACGCGCGCCTCAAGGAGTTGTCAGCAAACCGTAGGCCCAGCAGGGTCAAAGCCTACTGGGGCCAAGGTTGCTTATGGAGCTACATTCATGATGGACTGTTGCTTTCGAGCTGATGTTCTTGGAAGAAATTCCAATGAGGAACCCGCCTAGTCCGCCTTTGTACTTTTATGTTGCATGAAGTTTTAATAAATAAAAATATAAATAAATGAGGTACACTAATTGCATGATCCAGGAATCCCTCGAGCTTTTTCTCAGACATGGGAAGAAGAAGAAGGATTGAAGTGGTTATTTAAAGGACTTGTTATGAAGCTAGTACTACATAAAACAACCTAATTATAATTAACTAGCCTTTGTCGTGACCGATCCTGCTGATGTTTTGTTGTATAAAACTTTTAATCTTAACAATTATACAGACTATTCATTAAAATATCGGAATGGTTTAGCACCTGTTAAGGATATTCTGAGAATTGTGCTAATTATTTGCCTAACAGGTACTTAGGAGCTTTGAAGAATGGCTTATAATAAACAATACAAGAGCGAGCGAAGTAGCGTGCCAAGTGAGCTCAAAAATTTTAACTGGCCCTGCTTATAATGAGGTTATATTTTCTTTTTGCTATCTATACATACACTATCTTAGTAAGTTTATTGACTTATTAAGTTTTTTTTTTTAATAAACAAGGGTGCAAGAGCAAAGAGCAAGTAGCGAGTATCAGTTGGGTTGAAGCCTTCTGGGGCCAGGGTTATCCGAAAAGGAGCTCGAGCCCCGGTATGAAGGAACGGGGTGTGTTTTTAGTCAGTAATAATCTGACACTATCTCCCGCTCCGCACAAGAGGGTGGTTGTCATTGGATGATTATTGCCCACCATAAAAAAACCCCGCCTAGGATAGTTTCAATTTTGTTGTAATAGGTATTAAGGCAATAGCTCTCGAGCAGTGCCATAAAATCATATCATTTTAGTAGCAAAAGATTAATTTAAGCGATTAGGATTTATACTTCGTAACGGTATAGACTTTAGTAACATTAACGCTATTAAATCTATTTTAGTGTAGGTATTAGTTCGCAGTAAGCTGGAGTCTAGTGCAGGTGTCTAGAATCCCTAGGAAAAGAAATACACATTACTTTTGGTTCAGAAGACTTATCTTTGGTACTTGTATAAACGCTTTCGTAGGTATTATCCAATCTTGTACCCTTCTAACTTTCTCCTAGGGAGGTTAGGATATAATTCTCTCGAGGTTAGAAGAAAAAATGACCAAATCGGTAAATTAGATGCTCCTGAACTGCACGACGAGCTTTGCCAACTGTTTGCTCCGATTAACTATAGCTGTAATCGAAGGCACCGACTGTTTGCTGTTTCTGGGAGTCGTACCGTCGGCGGCGTCGCCCGAGCTCAGTTTCCTATCCCTCGTGCAATCTGCGCGCTCAACGCTCTCTTGGATGCCAAACCTGATTGTTACGTGTTCGCAGATGAATGGAAAAACATTCTGTCTGTTTGTTTGGTGAGATGAGTGTATGACTGTGGTGTTGTTATTATTTTGTATTGTTACGAACGTAAGTAATTAAATGCCGTTTAATTAACAGAGAACTTTATTCACCACAAACAATGAGTAATTTGTCCAGTTAACAATAATCATTTGGATTACACAGTTAGCACTAGAGTTCCGTTATACTATCGCCTCGGTCGTTAGATAAAATCACTTTGCACACTTAGGTAGATCGCTCTCGTTCGCAGTCGAAATCAAAACTGACTCACTTCCGTTCGGGGGCTCGTATTTATACGCGGAGCAAAGAAAATTCTAGATACTGACGTCTCAGGATAAATCCAGAACAATAGAGTCGCGTCGCGAGGCCATAAATCAATTTTATTACTTTGTCCTTCGCGAGTCACTCACGCGAATTTCGACTCTATTGTTAAAAGCGGAAAGTACCATTTCCCTTATCCACCTACAGATACCTACAGATTACATACCTACAAAATAGTAGGTACAACGAGTACTTATGAGGGAATGTTCCAGATCTTGCCAGGCTAGGTAGGTACTTTGGTTCTAGAGCTTTCGAACAGCAATGCGTTTTAATTGCGTTTAATTTAATTTAATTGCGTTGCCACTCTTTATTTTGTCGGAGATATGACATGTTGAAATTTAACGGCGTAACAATATTATTACTTCATAATTTTTCAAATTTATTGTCTTTAACTAACATATAAATGACATCCGGTGGAGCTGGAGATAGTGCCCCCTTCATTCTTGCCTTTCATATCGGGGCTGAGCTACCTTTCGGAGCTAATCCTGGCCCCAGTAGGCTTCGACCCGGCTGTGCTGCTGTTGCTGACAACTCCTAGTAGTGCCATGGGTACCTACAACTCCTCACTACCTAATTGGCACTCCTGGTTGGCCGCTTCTACATCCTTATTAGGTAGACGAAGAATATTAGTTTATTGTATGTATTCTAACTATTTACCTAGCATAATAAAAAGCTTGGCTCTAATATAATTTCTGCGCCCTACCAGAGCCTGCGCTGTCTGCCTGGGCAGCGTTGGCAGTTACGGCACTACTCCTACCTAGTCGTTGCGATTTCCCGTCAATAATATAGAATGCTGCATAATAGCCCACACGAACGATACTTAAATGTAATTACGAGTATGTCCGGCGCACCCTGGCCATTTTCGCAATGACGGTATGGTTGGCGCAGTGGTTGAGCGATTGGCTACTGCGCTGTGTGTCCCGGTTTCGATTCCTGCGCAGAACAATTATTACACAACACCATCTAGTCCCATGCTAAGCAGAGCTTTTGTTATGAGTACTAGACAACTGATAAATATACTTATATATTTCTAAATACATACATATATAGATAATTATTACACCCAGACACAGAACAAATGATCATGCTCATAACAAAAAAAATTGTCCTGGGTGGGAATCGAACCCACGACCATACAGCAACCATACAGCATACATAGCAATCAGGATCACTAACCTTTAGAACAACAGACCAGTCGGATTCCACAGTTCTAAAAAGGTGTTTCCTAAGCATAAAATCTGGTAAGAATTACCGTGAACTTTCTTTTACTATTTTGAAAGATCTATGTGAATACGTTTGCATTGGTATACCTATTACTTGAAACACACAGATCTCCGACAAATATTTTCATAATATTTATTTGTCGAGCCAAATCTCAAGCAAACATGAATATATCAAAACAAACAGAAAAGTATTTCTGTTATGTCAGTATCGCGCAATATTTAAGACCGTTTTAGAGTTATCGCTACCAATATTGGGCCAACTTTCGATTAGGAATATGAGAGTTTTCTGTACCGTAAGATACTGCGCCTCACTTTACGTGCACTTAATAATTTATTTAATCCCTATCCCTAGTAGTTCCCTACTAATATTATAAATGCGAAAGTAACTCTGTCTGTCTGTCTGTTTGTCTGTTACGCTTTAACGCAAAAACTACTGAACGGATTTAGATCAAATTTGGTAGGTAGGAGAAGAGACACTGGAATAACACATAGGCTACCTATAATTCCACTGCTGAGCACGGGTCTCTGCCCGCGCGATATATTCTGTAGTCGGACGAAGCCGCGGGCGGAAAGCTAGTATAATATAAATCTAAGTTTTAAAAGTAATTTGAGAAGAAATTGATTTCAAATTTTGGTTGATTATGTATACTACACTATCACTATAACAGCCTGGTCAATAGCAGTTCCTCATTTTTCAGTTTGAACTTTAGATTAAAATTGCAATCATCCAACAACAACACTGCATACAAAATTTTCCAAAAAATATAAATAAGACCCGTCTGTTGTTTAGACCTTATGTTATGAAGTAAGGGACGTTAAGCTGTCGGCAAGTAATTAGTCTGATGCGAGGGTTTCTTCACAAAGGAGAGTGCACCTCTGAATAAGCGTAGGCGTGGGGCACTTTCTGGACAATTGAAACGTTATCCAGGCGGACAGAGGAGGCACACCTCCCCTACCGTTTCAAATATAGTCTTTGGCGGGAACTTTGTGGTTTCACAATAATTAACCGGAGAAAATGGCGGGCCATACCGTCTATTAGCATTTGTTTTGAGAAAAGCTGAGGTAAACGAGAAGATACACTAAGACTTAAAGTGTCTTACACATAAAATATTTTCTTATTTATCTATTCTGTCTCTTAGGCACTGACTTATTGTTACATAGATTTTGAATATGGTCCCGCAGACAGCCCTAAACTGGGTGTGCAAGCTAATTTGTAATTTACACTCGGTACACCGCATCTCTGTAATTTGAATCAAGAGAAACATATGTGGCACTCATTTGAATATTATCATTGTCTTAATATACAAAGACATCGCCACAAATAACGGTCTGATGACATTAAGGCATGTTTCAGCACCTTTAAATAAACGATCTCGCAAAGCTGCAGGCTTTAAAATATAACCTGACCGCGCATAAATTTAATACAAACCATTATTTTGGATACAATTATAGCTGCATGTTCAGCATATTATTTTTGCTGAAACTAAGTACACACATTCGTTTTATTGCAAACACAAATCATATTATTGTTAATTTGGACCTACGTTAAAATGTAAAATTGCAAATACAGATATTGTTGAGTATTGCTTCGGAAATTTGGTGTCAATTCCGTGAAAAAGTAAGTGATATTTATAAATCCGTAATTTAATAATTATTTCAAAAACACATTTACAAGGTTTATTATGGTGAATTTACTGTCAAAGCTTTAAGGGTTGAAATATCCTTTTAGAAATATAACCGAGTCACAGCACCATATATTATGTTATTAGGCACGGTCCTATAATTTTGAAACAAACGAGGAAATAATCACATTGTTCTCGTTGTGAAAATAATTTTGGATTTCCACGTATCTCTTTTTTGAGTATTGAATCTTTGATCGTTGTGCTACAAATGTTGCTTGAATAGCATTATTACCATATTATATGTAGTAATAAAGTAGTAGTATACACAATATTAGCATTCTGAAATACAATGTTCCTTGGCAACCTGCATGCGAGTTAGTGCAGTTTGCAGGCGTTTTGATTTGTGTTTTCCATTACTTCAGAAAATGAGGCCTTGGTAGTGCTAAATGTACCTACCACAAAATACGTATACCTAATGGTTTTATAGCTTTTGACGCCAAGGTTCACCTCATAGCTGAAGAAAAGTCAACATTAGGTGAGCCGCTGACGAGTGCCACAAATAATAATAATAATAATCATCATAATAATAATATCCCCATCGTCGTATCTCTACGTTGACGTCGTGGTGGGGCTTGTGTGCTCCAACATGCCCTAGGTCTGTATCGGTAGAATTTTCTTTACCGTAACATACCAAGGGTGAGGGGCCAGACTAAGAGAGATACAATCCGCAGGGCAGTTTTGTGGCGAACTGTTGGGTATTAGCGACCCCACGGACCCGATCTCCCGGAATAATTCCTGTTCTTCATCTCCAGCTTGCCTTTATTGGCCGGCCGTAGTGAACACTGACGAGGAACTAAGCTCCCACCTCTCTCTTGCCTTTATTGGCTGGCTTGAGTGGAGAGTCGCAAGAGCAAACATGCTCGGAAGATGGATGCATAATCCAGTAAGGTGCTGGTACGGATCTTGACCGTACTTCCGGGATTGTCCTAATAGCCGTGGTATGCCTTTCCACTCCTCAAGCGCCTCAGGATATGTTGCCCCCTTGTTGCTACGTCACTTCGTGCTAGCGGCCGTTTTAGGGGGCCCATTTATTGAGTGTGCAAGTCACCCCCTGCCTTTTATCGATGGATATTAATAACATTGTTCAGGCAGGGGCCATAGTCTTAAGATAGTTCCATGTTACCGGTCCACTTATGACTCCAAAAACCATAGCCCTATTATTTTGTTCGAGGTCGTCCTTGGATGCACTAGCATAGCGCGTACAGGGACAATCGCCGGTTGATACCACGTTCCATTAAACGCACTTATATTTATCTCAGGACCTCAGGGTCCTGAGATAAATATACGTATAAAATAATAATATTCCACAACTATCACACAACGCCGTCTAGTCCCAAGCTAAGCAGAGCTTGTGTTATGAGTACTAGACAACTGATAAACATACTTATATATTTCTAAATACATACATATTATAGATATATTACATCCAGACACAGAACAAATGATTATGCTCATCACACAAACATTTGTCCTGGGTGGGAATCGAACCCACGACCTCCGGCATAGCAGTCAGGGTCATTAACCACTAGACCAACAAGCCAGCCAAATACACCATTTAGTCTCTCAACAACAGTTCAATTGTTAGCTGTTAATTTTTTTTTTATTCTTTCCTAAGCAGATAAATTCAATTTCATGAAATGCACTTATAAGACAGGGTTGTCTGGTCATCTAATTTGAGACCACAAAATGGAAATAGAAAAGAAAAGATTACCGTCTCTCCGCAGTCTCGACATAATCCTTTTGTCCCAGGTATTGTTTTATTCGAATCTCTGTGAACCTTCTTCTTGGTCTATTTTCAAAGAATAAAACGTATGCGCCAACGAACACAGTTATCCAATCTACAGTCACTTCGCACAGATGAAATGTAAATAAGTGCGCATATTTTTGCATTTTAGATTAATTCTCCACATGCAAATAATAGGTTTAATTTACATCCGCAAAGCGCACAAGTGGAACAATCAGTTTTAATAAAACTTAATTATGACGTATTATGAACGCGTGGCAACATCATTGACCGCCTCACTGCCGGGCCTCCTCCCTTGTTAACCATGACACCATTCTTAATAATTCCAGTTTTGTGTATTTATGTGGATAATGGTTACCCTCAGTTCCCTTGTGGACACGGATCCATGTCTCTCACTGTGCAACAATTTTAATATAAAAACATATTCAGCTAAATTAATTGCCAGTTTCGCCGGCTCGTACGTGTTAAAAAAACATTTCGTTTCACAGCTGCTTGGCTTTTATGTGTATTATGCTGTGTTTCAATAAGGCATCAAATTTGGTTTCATATACGGATCCTAACATTTTTCTACATGAACCGATTTATGTAAGGGGAACGTTTCAGCCTTTTTACTGACAACATAATTTCATTCGATCTGCTACGTTCGCTCGTTATATTTTATGACGTAGGTACGTTAAGTAAGTAGGAACGGTTCATTAAATTGTATTTGATACGATAATTTTGGTTTTGCGTACCCAGACACTCATCCATACGTGGAATGATTATAAAATTGGTTCGGCATGTAGTGCCAAACCGCTTTAAATAATAAAGTATCCCGCGTTTTTTTTTTCAAAAAGATTTTGAAAATTAACGTACCTATGATGTTTTCAACTTTGCGATAACTCCCGAATATTTTAATTTAATTACAAGCCGAATTCCTGAAGATATTTTTGTAACCAAAATTAACTGCTGTTTATTATTATTTAATTTTTTGTTCCGCTGTACAATTATTTATGTAAGTACCATAATTAATATATAAAAATATAAAATTTTGTACTTTCATACAAACACCCCTGAAGGTGTCGGAAAGGCTTATGCAAGGTGTGATTTTTCTCAATAACATTTCAATAGTGTTTTAAGCTATCTTTTGAGAGCCCATCTCACTTATAGTGGCACTCTCCATTGTTGGAGTAGAGCTAGGGCGACGCCTCAGTTTCACGCTCGCTGGTGCAAATCTACACTTCAAATAAATCTACACTAATATTATAAAGAGGGAAAATCTGTATTTTTGTGTGTGTATGTTTGTAATGAATTAACTCAAAAACTACTGAGCTGATTTCAAAAATTCTTTCACTATTGGAAAGCTACTATAAATATAGCGTTACTCAGAGTGAACACCCTGAGTAACGCTATATATATTGCCCGTGCGAAGCCGGGATGGGCCGCTAGTATAATAATAAAGAGGTAAAGTTAGTTTTTTTGTTTGTAGGAGGTAATCTCTGTAAGTACTGGTCCGATTACTAAAATTTTTTCACCGTTGGAAAGCTGCTTTATTCTTGAGTGACATAGGCTGTATTTTATGTACGCGAGCGAAGCTGCGGGCATAAGCTAGTTATATTTTTTTTATTGTTGACTAGATTTGGTTTACCCACGTTCATAAAAATAGCCAATGCTACTTGAGAATAAAGCAACTTTCTATTGGTGAAAAAAATGTAGCAATCGAATATTAGTGTATATTATAAAGTGATAAACTCCCATTTGACCACTACCTCGCCTGATGTGTTGAAGCACGCTAGTCCAAAAAAACGAGTAACCTAGGCCTGCACCAAGCGTCGCCACAGTGACCGGTCCTGTGCGTCATGCATCCATTAGATTCCGGGGTCACGTATTCACTCTTCAATAAAAACCCGTAGATTCAAGGTATCAGGAAACTTAAATAACTTAGTTACTAAATGTATGTGCATGTTAAGTATTATTTACTCTTTATCTTTGTTAATTACTCTTTCTATAAAAACTGCATCAATATCTATTGCGTGGTTTAGGAGTCAGCAAATAAACAAAGAGCAGTGGAGGCTGAGTGGTAGTGGCCCCGACTTACGAGTTGTAGGTCGCGGATTCAAACCCAGCCAAGCGCATTACTTTGTGTAATTATTTCATCATCACTGCTTCCAAAACGGTGAAGGAAAACATCGTGAGGAAAGTGGCATGTTCTAGAAGCAAATATTCGAAGACATGTGACATTCACCAAACCGCACTGGCCCCGCGTGGTGGATTACGGCTCATTCCTTTTCCTAGAGAGAGGGCTTGAGTCCCAACAGTGGGAACATTAAGAAGGCTGATCATGAAATAAACAAACACACAATGACATCACTACATAGTATAAAACAAAGTCGTTTTTTCTGTCCCTATATCTTTATGTACGCTTAAATCTTTAAAACTACGCAACGGATTTTGATGCGGTTTTTTTTTAATAGATAGAGTGATTCAAGAGAAAGGTTTATATGTATAATATTGCACCCGAGCAAAGCCGGGGCGGGTCGCTAGTTTCAGTATATTTTTTTTATTATGGATAGGCTCGCGTTTGGCTATCTCACTTGATGGTGTGGTGTTGCCAACAATGGAGCAGATAATGTTATTAAGGGGTGTCGATTTGCACAGCGTGTAATAAAGCACAAAATTATCGGTTAGTAATACTCTAGGTATTTCAATTTTCAATACTGCACATTACCGGTGGTAATTTAGCAATAATGTAAAGGAAACACATTAACATTTATATTAAACGGGTGATAAATGTTTATTATTTTATTACTTTATTGGGTAATTTAGGTCCGTAATAAATAATTATAAATGAGTTGGACACATTTAGTTATCTATTAATATTTTATTTTTTTACTTTGAGTAGGCTGTATCCTGAAATTACGTTTCTAATCATTATTGTCGATTAATAATTTGGCACTTGGACAACCCTCGTGTGGGCGATCGGCGGCGGAGACCTCTCGCGGGCTTTGGTTGAGGCCATGTTTCGGAGCGAGGAGGAATGGCAGGCGGTCGCCTCCTTCTGCGAAGCAGTAATGCTAGCAAAGGAGGAGGCCGACCGCATCAGGCAACGGCGCCATCGCCACCGCCGCCGGAATTCCGATCCCGATTTCCGGCCACCGTAGACGCGGGCTTCCTGACGGCGAGCCATGGGTAGCTCACTGTCCGACCGTCCGGTAACTGTCCAGACCGAGCCCAAGACGTCGACGGCGCGCACTGTTCCCACCCGCCTCAAGAAGTTATCAGCCCAGCTGAGTTGAAGCCTACTGGAGCCAGGGTTAACCGAAAGGAAACTTGAACCCCGGTATGAAGAGGCTAGAAGGAACGGGGTGGGTTTTTTAGTCAGTAAGAGTCTGACACTATCTTCCGCTCCACCCAAGAGCGGAGGTTGTCATAAGATGATTTTTGCCCACTGTACAAAAAAAAACCCTACGTTCGTAAGATGTACTTCAATATATTAAATATAACCCTTCTTGCAGTCGGGTAAAATTAACAAATGCTTTTACCTATTTCCACCTATTTCCGTAACAGACTTTGAAACCATACCGTACAATACTGAATAACCATATAAAAGTGCACCAAACCCTTTCATTACAAAGGCAAAATAGTTTTAAACCATCAAAATCACAGTCAAATCTAGCTTAGGTATATCATTAAAAAAGCAGTATTTTTTTGTTTAATTAGAAAAAATGTAGATCCGCTAAAATAAGAAATCTTCTTATAGCGTAACTAATAGAAAATTCCGGGTATTCGCTACCACGGTATAAAATCATATATTTTTTTATTAAAAAACAGGAGCTTTGAACTTTGGACCCTGATGCTGTTTAGCTTTCTATTTTTTGAGAGCAGGAAATCTTCATATGACGTCACTAGCATTCATGAATTAATTGCGTGCTTTGTTTCACAGTACCTGTGTTGTCTGCTTTATTTCATACCACTAATATTTTGCCAGTCATTAATAATTAAACAAATGTTTGTCCGAATGCTGTTACCATATTTGTCGAGCGGCTTATATATAAAATGGCTCACTAATATTTTCAACCATTGTTTTTTAAGTGTACATTCTTTAGTGACACGTGCAAAATACGACGTTGAGTTGATACCAAACTCTCCAACACAGGATTTTTTTTAGTTCGAATTTTATCGAATGACTTCTCCCGCTCTGGAGTGGAGTGAGATGTAGTGTCACATTTTTATTGACTAAAACCACACCTGTGTTCCTTCAGTTGCCCTTTGCGTTGCAGGACCTCGGGTTCCCTTTTCAGAAATTCCCTGAGGCCCTACTGAACCTCTGCAACTGTATTAGAATCTCTTTGAGGAGCTCGTGGATTACTATGAGTCTTTGACTATTTGGGCTTGGTCCGACGGACGGCGAGCTACCGTCTTCTACTCTTAGAGGCACTAAAAAAAGTTTTAGTTTTACTGACTATGACTCTAACCCACCCCAGGCTTCGGTGGCCTTTTGTTTAATCCCGCAGCCCTAAATTAGTAGCTTTGCAATTATTTAGCCCTAAAATTAGTAGCTAAATTTTATTACAAAAGCAACCAAACAAAACACAATATTAATAAATTGATACAAAGTATACTTAATGACAACAAAAAACAACGAAACGCTTATAAAACAGATTTGATATCATAATTATGATTGTTGCTTACAAAAGGTTGGCAGTGGCCGTCGGTTCTGAGACGGTTTCAGTTGCAAATTCTATTTGTTTCGAGCCCAAAAGGTTTTGTTAATGGCAACCATTAATTCAGCGTCGCCAATCCGACGCTCTCGGCGGCCGGGGACGTTTCTTAGCCGCGCCCCTTCAAATGCAGGCAATTTGAGAATTATATTATAAAACGCTTTATGGATAACGTCGTTATGTCACTGAAGAAACCTTTTCTGGTACTAGCTGTGACACGCGGTTTCACCCGGCCGCACCATGTTATAACTTACGCTGAGTATTTGTTTTTTAACGTTTTTGCTTAGCTTTTTAATGTGATGTTAAATAACTGTCCGGACCGAGCGCAGCACGTCGACTGCGCGCACTGTTCCCGCGCGCCTGTAGGAATCGTCAGCAACCGGAGGGGCCCATCTGGGTCTGGGTGGGGCCAGGGTTATCCGAAAGAAACTCGAGCCCAGGTATGGAGGCTAGAAGGAACATGGTGGGTTTTTAGTCAGTAAGAGTCTGACACTATCTCCCGCTCCACCCAAGTGCGGAGGTTGTCTTTGGATGATTTTAGCCCACCGAAAAAAAGGTGATGTTAAATAATCATTCTTATGAATCGCAAAAACCTGCTGTTTACGTTCTAGAGGTCAGCACGTTAAAAAAAAACGAAACTAACTTAGCAGCTACACTGTAATATTATTATATTCGATGAAGGCGGTATGTGTTCGACGCTGCTCGCTGAAGCATAATTTTTAGATCCCAGCACATAATCACATTCGCAGGCTGGTTCCGCCTCTCGATGCCTCGCAGCACTTCTTTTCCAATTTGCGACATATCTTATTTCCAACCCTTCAAATACAGGCAATACACGAATCATAATATTAGCTTTATGGATTACATCGTTATGCCTTTCAGTAATCTGCAAAAGGTTTTTTTTTAGCTTTACAGAACACCATACGGGGATACCACCAAGGGATTTAAAGCTTCTCACTGAATCCTCGTCTTGATTTATTTTTGAAATCCGATATTAAATTGGTAACCTAGAATCTCATGTATGGACGCGGCAAGTAATAGAAAAAGCAAAAAGGTTTCAACCTCTCAATAGCATTACCCCAGACTATCCCTTTATGAGGTCAGCGACATTTCTTATTTCCAACCCGTCAAGTGCAGGCTATTTAAGAATTATAATATAAAATGTGATCCGGATAGCAGGGCTGCGTACGCCGACCTTTCAGCGAACTATATTCAACAGCGATACTTGAATAGTAACAAATTGTATTCAATTTGGGCGTCAGTGGCGTGATATATGTGGGCGAGAACAATGTACGCCACTCACACCGACACACGGATTACTGATTTCTATGATTCACAACTCACACAGGGCCTGCATCTGTAATACAATAAAGAATCGAATTGTTTCAGAAATTTCTGGCGCTTCTGAAAACTCGTTAGTTATTTTGTTCACAAAAAGATTTTTCATTTTGTGTTGTATTTTACCTTTAAAGTAAAAAAAACAAGTACAATAATAAACAGTACTAATTGGTAAACTTGATAATCTAGTGCGCTTCGCCATCAACGATCGCATCACTGCACACCATCGGGTGGAATCGCAGTAGTAAACTAGTGCTTGTAGTTTGTATAATTAAAAACAAGTTTTCAATTAAACTCAATTTTAAAAAGAAAGCTTTTATAGCGTGGTATATACCTATATATATTATATTCATCAAGACCATTCTAAAAAGCTCAAAATCGATAGGGTTATCTGAGTTGCTATGGCCACCTTCCGGTTCCATAATCAGATCAGCTCCATATCATAATAATTTTGCAATGTCATCAGATTTTTTAAATGCACGTAAACTTTCAGCTCAATCGATAACCGGGATGTGGATCAAATTAAATTTGCAAGATTTAATTACAGGCAAAAATCGGGACAGGTGAATAAAATATAAGCTTGTAAAAAAGAGAGTTGTTCCAAACTCCAATGGTGTGCTACGTGCGTAGCAAACGCGTAGCGCTCGCATTAAACGCGTAGCACCTTGGCTACGAAATTAAACTTTTGTGTTTAGCTAAAGGTGTTTTAATATTGTGCGGATTTTATCACGCGGAATTGTTCCGCACGTGTAACCTCCGCAATATCCTTTTTATACAAATATTTATTGTAATGCGCGGAAAACGCACGCGGGATGCAGTGCGTGATATTAAAGACACCTTTAGAAGCGTTTTTCGATTCACTTGTGTTTAGTGGAGGTCGAGCACATAATCTGCGCTTAATTCATGAATCCCCAAGCGACCACCGGTGGCCGCGCATCTATTGTCTTACTATTGTGTCTCTAATTGACGGTATCTGAAGGGTTAAGGTGGTGCATCACGACTCACATTTTCACTGTTTTTCATACAACCGCTCATAACTGATTATGACGTTATTACACACTTTTCATTAGATATTTTGGAAACACAGTATCTTGTGGATATTATCTAGGTTTCTAAAGAAGCAAATTTCTAAATTTGTGTAAAACTAATCCAGTAAAAACCTCTGAAAATGTTCTATTTTGTATGAACTTTGACACTTCATAATTTGCCTAAAAATTTAAAGTCATAAAAGTAATCCTCTAGAGACCTTGCAAATTTTATTAAGATTCTAAATGACGACCACTTTTTCCAAAAACTTTTAAGAGTTTAAAAAAAACAGCTATTTCCTGGAGCAATTTTGTGAAATTTTCGAGTAAATCTCGGAATTACCGAATACTAACAGAGTTTCCAGGCGTTATCTCTCTTTTTTTGTGTTGCCTTTTCGTCAAACATCGCGTTGGAATGCATTAAATGAAATAACAAGCTTTTATACCATTTTCGATGTTTACGATAAGCGAGTGGAGAAGGACCCTCTTAATGATAATCTAGACGCGTGTAACTTGCTCGTATTTGCATACTTAAAAGCCTGAGTTACGTCGCACTCGCGGTTGATCTTATTTTCTCGTAGCTGTCGTAATAATTGTCACTTAAATCGAGCTCATGACTATTTCGAAAACTTTTTGCTATTTACATTCTACTACACTACTTTTATAATAATATTATAAATATGAAAGTCTGTCTTTTTGTTTAGTTTTTTTTATCGCCTTATGACTTCTCCCGGTCTAGGATGGAGAGGGAGGGAGTAACACACTTTAATTGACTAAAACCACACTATATTCCTTCAGTTGCCCTTGGCGTTACGAGACCACGGGTTACCCTTTCAGTAGTCAACCCACGGCCCAACCCAAAGGGTTTGGCAAAAGATTTGAATAGATCTGAGCATAAAGATAACAATAATCTGTATTATGAATTATTACAGGTAAGTAATATTAATCTCGTATTATTATCGTTAGAGATGATAACTATTCCATAATAATTTTCGACGTTCATGAGAAGTAAAGTCGCTGGTATAAACAGGTTTATTTTATAAAGTCATCGTAACTTAATGTAAAAAAAAAAACAGTAACATGGTAACTATGGAAATTGCTACTGCATTATTGTTTGTCGCGATATGTCAGTTAGGTCAGCAATGTCAGCGGTGTTGTCTGCGGCTGTTAATTGAAATGCCTCTCTAAACCAGACTCTGGTTATGACACACACACACACATACAGTCGCTGCAATTTGCTGAGGAAATTGACATGTCGCTGGCTGTTTGTTTGTTTGAATAATATTGTGGGGTAAGGACTTAATTTAAGCCCGATTATAAAATACTAGGTACGAATAAAACAAAATAAGAATAAGGAGGTACATTTATTTAATTCATGAATCCCCAAGCGACCACCGGTGGCCGCGCATCTATTGTCTTACTATTGTGTCTCTAATTGACGGTATCTGAAGGGTTAAACGTTATAGTAGTGTTTTATTAATTGTAAGATAAAGATAAAGATAATTTTATTTGTCAAAACATGGGTATGCATGCAGTTTTAGCATGCAGGATGTTACAGAATTAATGTTTTGTCCGTACATGTTTCACCTGTAAGGCGTACAAATGTATAAATTTAACAACATTAAAAAGATTCAGAATAAAATACAATTTAAATTAAATATGTTCAAGTCATCAAAATGCATCAACAAATAAATAAAAATAAAAAAAATACAAAATGTCAGAATTATCATTGTTATGCATTAATAAATTAATTAAAAAAAAAACAGGCCGAATAAAATTAAAAATGTCAATTAGTCAATAAAAAAATAAAAAAAATAAAGTTAAAAAAAATGTCAGAAAAAAATAAGAAATGTCAAATGGTACCTAATTGATATGCATAGTCATTAATAATAAATATCATTACATCACAAAATCATGTCAAAAAAAGAACAATCAGAGAAAAGAAAATAAAAATTGTGTGTTAGTATAAGTATAGTATGGTATGGTATGGTATAGTATGGTATAGTATGGTATAGTATAGTATAGTATGCTTTAGTATGGTATAGTATGCTTTAGTATGGTATAGTATGGTATAGTACGATATAGTATGGTATAGTACGGTATAGTATGGTATAGTGTGATATAGTATGGTATAGTATGGAATAGTGTGGTATAGTGTGGTATAGTATGGTATAGTACGGTATAGTATGGTATGGTAGCATCGGGCTGTTTTCTGCAACTTCATGACTAAAGCGCGTATTTTGCGTACCATAAACTTTATAAAAAGCTTCCGTTTTGATGATTTTCTGTCCGTTAGTAAGTTTGAGCTTGAGTTATAAAAAAAAATGTAACTTACGTTTAACTGATTAAAAATAGGAAAACGTATAAAATAACATATTAATTTAATTAATAGGTGCATTAACTAAATTAATATTAGGTCTGTACTTATGAAATTGCCGTTTTGTATGAAAAAAATTAAACGAATTTTTTTCATGTATTAATCGAAGTAATCACCCATGCAATCAATGCATCTTTGCCAACGCAGTGGCAGTTTATTGATGCCCTTCTTAAAGAAATCAGCTGGACGGGAGGCAACAAATTCTTCAAAGGCATTTTGTACTGCCTCTCGGGTATTGATTTTTTTCCCGCCAAGAAGTTATCCAAATTCTGGAAAAAGTAGTAGTCTGTAGGCGCAAGGTCTGGTGAGTAGAGCGGATGACGGAGAGCTTCCAACCCCAGTTCTTGCAACTTGGAGACCGTCTGCTGTGCAGTATGAGGTCGCGCATTGTCGTGCAGGAGCAGCGGAGACGAGAGATTGACCAATGCTGGTTGGAGATGTGCCAGCTTCTCCATCATTGTGTTCAGTTCTTCACAGTACACATCTGCAGTAATGCTCACCCCGTTTGGTAAGAAGCTGTGATGAATCACACCGGCGCTAGATCACCAAACAGTGACCATCACTTTTCTAGGGGTAAGTTTTCGTTTAAGGCATTGTTTAGGTGCTGAACCAGGATCCAACCAACTTGCTGAGCGCTTGCGGTTATCAAACAGAATCCATTTTTTATCGCAGGTAACAATGCGGTTCAAAATTCCTTCATTTGTGTGTCTGTTGAGCAGTTCTTGCAAGGCACCTCCCGACGCGTACTTCGCGCTGGCGATCATTGAGTTCGTGGGGCGCCCATTTGTCAAGCTTTTTTACCTTGCTAATTTGACGCAAATGGACCAAAATTGTTTTGACGCTAACGTCGAAAGCTGCTGCTAATTCAGCCGTAGATTGTGTATCATCAGCTTCCACAATCGCCTTTGATTCGTCATTGTCGACCAAAGTCTTCGGACGACCGCGAGGTTCTTTTTTCAGGTCGAAATTTCCAGAACGGAAGCGAGCAAACCAATAACAGGTGGTGCGTTGGTTTGTAGTGTTAGCTCCGTAAACATCGTTGATGTTGCGTGCCGCTTGTGCCGCGTTGCTGCCACGACGGTAGTCATATTCCATAATTACTCGAATTTTTAACGTATCCATGATGACGAAAAATATTGAAATGCAATGAAAATGTAACACTAATCAATAAACAAATGACTACTTTTGGAAAAATAATCCATGTTTTAAAATAAAATTAATTTGCAATTAGAATTCTTAGCCAAACCAAAATTATTTTGATTTGAAATGGCCAGTACTGCAGAACGGCGATTTCATAGGTAAAGACCTATTATGTTATTTTATACCAATACCATAAAAAGGAACTATGAAAGGAAACAACTAATAATATTGAAATAATAATATAGAATTCTTGAAATAAACGACGTTGCTCAACAATTTCAATCAAGATAAAATATCAACGTGAATACAAAAATAAAAAAGAACGTTCCAAAAATGACTTGTCATAACCGGCAACGATCGAAATTCAAATTGCGCAAGTACGTCTGTCGTATTAGAATGTGCATGTATCTGAATATATTCAAAGGGCCGACCCAGAGAAAATTGGCCGAGGGCGCCCTCCCATGGGCAGGCACGCACCCTGTCTCCTACAACTATCTGCGGCCAGCGGAGACAACCACTAATCAGTTTCCTGACATTCTAAATAACACAGAGACACTCCGACATTGTTAAATGACAATTTATTACTCCACCGACCCACAAATTTGTTTATTCTGTATTACTAATCTGACACTAGTCTTGCCAAGGGTTATCGTGTCGCCCAATCGCTAGGTTGTGGTAGTTATATTTATAGGCAGTAAAAGTAATCAGTAATAATATAATAATAATAATGAAATAAAATAAAGTATTTATTCTAGTAATCTATAATATAAATAAAAATGAATCGCAAAATGTGTTGGTAAGCGTATAACTCAACAACGCCTGGACCGATTTCGCTAATTCTTTTTATGTTGTGATTGTTATTGTGAGAAAAGGTTCTTATGGAAAAAAAATAAAATTAGAATAGTGTAGGGTAGAGTAGAGTAAGGTAGAGTAGTGTAGAGTAGGGTAGAGTAGGGTAGGTTAGAGTAGGGTAGAGTTGGGTGGAGTAGGTAAGAGCGGGAGCGAAGCCGCGCGGGCAAAAGCTAGTAGATTATACAATGCAGTTCAAAGCAAAGCAGTAGAAAGTACTTATTTTAAGTATTATATTAACATAGTTTAACCCTTCAGATACCGTCAATTAGAGACACAATAGTAAGACAATAGATGCGCGGCCACCGGGTGTCGCTTGGGGATTCATGAATTAGTGAACAGAAAATTTTGATCTATAAAATTAGTATTGAACCCTGGGACGATCGACCTAGTTTTATCAAATGCAAAGGCATTTATAAAACTAGGGTTTAGAAGAGTGAAACTGTGTTGATGTAACATTTTTTTAATAAGTAAAGTATGTTGGGGTAAGATAGGGGTAAGAACACGGAATAAAGAAAAGTAGAGGAAGTGCCTCTTAGATATCGCGCGTGTGTCAACAGCAGACGAGATTCGCCTATTACATGTGCAGGTGAATATGGCATCTATTTCAAAGGCACTAGCGTTCTGAATAGAATAAATTGGTTACAGCGCCATCTAGCGTTGAGTAGCCGAACTCGTTGTAAATTGGTTAAAACTTCTTTATTGTTCGTGTCATGTCAAATAATAAAAACTTTCTTACGTTGTAATAAGACCTAATTTATGAAAGCAATAAGAATATGATCTGTAAAAGTTAAGTTTTTAATTTGTAGCTTCGTAGCCAATCATATTACTGTTTTTTATGTGTGTAATGTACAATTTGATACGCAAATGTGTGTTTGGCGACACTGGTTCCCGTGCTTAGCCACGTTAGGGGCACTTCTACCTATATTTTCTGTTCTGTGGGTAAGAACGTATAAATATAAATTATACCACTTATTTATTTTTATTTTTAGTGTTAGTTATATTGCGTGCCGAGTCATTATGTCCACCTTGCCCAGCAATGTGGCTGGCATTATTAATAAAGCTAATTTATATTTATATGTTCTTACCCCTATGCCGATCTTACCCCAATCCACCTTATCTATACTATAAAGAGTACTAATATTATAAAGAGGTAAAATTTGTAAGTTTGTAAGTTTGTAAGTTTGTATGTAGGGGGTAATCTCTGGAACTAATAATCCAATTCTAAATTTTTTTTAACTGGCAGAAAGCTACATTATTCCTGAGTGCTATAGGCTATAAATTGTTTCTATAGCATGTATATTAACCGAGCTATCACAACTTTTGTCTAGCAAGTCGGAAAAAAATACCTCATAAAACAGAATTATTTGCGTGCGCTGCCTAAACAGTTGCTTAAAATTAAAAACAATGTATGGCTACCTGGTTCGTCTTAATTATTTCTACAAAAAAGTCCGTGATACCATATCTCTATCTTTTATATTTTACCTTTTATACTTCTTTTATTGCACTAAAAATATTTTTTTCGGCATACTTACGTTTGGTTGATTATTTGAGCAAAAAAATATTAATTCTTATGACAATAAATTATTTCAGTATCACAACAACATTAGACAGATAAGATTTGCCATTTACAGCATATCAATTGGTCATACAGTTTCGGAGAAAATATAAAATTACTAAAACGCAAAATACCCCTAGCATAACTTTCATTGTGCAGACGTTTTACCTATTTTTTTTTTATTTTTTTTTTTATGGTGGGCAAAAATCATCTGATGACAACCCCCGCCCATGGGTGGAGCGGGAGATAGTGTCAGACTCTTACTGACTAAAAACTCACCCCGTTCCTTCTAGCCTTCAAATCAGGGCACGAGTTCCCTTCGGATAACCCTGGACCCGGTAGGTTTCGACCCAGCTGAGCCTCTGCTGTTGCTGACAATTTCTTGAGGCGCGCGGGAACAGTGCGCGCCGTCGACGTCTTGGGCTCGGTCCATTACCGGACGATCGAACAGCAAACTACCCATGGCTCGCCGTCCGCGAGCCCGCGTCTACGGTGGCCGGAAATCGGGATCGGAATCCCGGCGGCGGCGGCGGGGGCGCCGTTGCCTGATGCTGTCTGCCTCCTCCTTTTCTAGCATTACTGCTTCGCAGAAGGAGGCGACCGCCTGCCATTCCTCCTCGCTAAGGACCATGGCCTCAACCAGAGCCCGGCGCGAGAGGTCTCCGCCGCCGATCGCCCCCACGAGGGCACGGCGATGGTCTGCCCAGGCAGGGCACACCTCGACTGTGTGCTCCACCGTGTCCTCCGGGCGTTCCGCACGGTGGTGACACTCGGGCGTCTCTTCCGCTTTAATTCGGTGCAGGAACCTCCCGAACTTGCCATGTCCGGTGAGGACCTGTGTCATGCGGAAGGTAAGGACGCCGTAAGGCCTTTCCAGCCACGCCTCAAAGAGGGGACTTACCGCCATAATTGTGGCGTTCCCAACGTTTTACCTATTTGCCCATAGATGGCGTTCTGCAATTACGTAATTTTTCTGAATCGCGGTGTTAAGACTTTCTGTGGATTGATGACCCTCTCGAATTATTATGCCCACGTTGTCGTTAGTTGGCGTTTTTCTGTCAGTTGCTTATTGGTTTCGGTTGTTTCGTTTGTATGGTTGTTGTTGTTGATAGATACCTCATAATCGAAAATATCGTAATTTCGTTGTACGTTTGTTTTGTATGTTCGTAGTTTCGTACTTCGTTCTATCGTAATAATCGATACGAGTTTTTCGATATTACGATTGTTTTGTTTTGTAAAGGCGGACGTTGTTCGAGTCGCTCTCCCCTTTGTTCATAATTATTTTCAAGTCTGTGCGTAGTTTGTTGAGAGCATGTCTAAAAGGAAATCTCAACTGTCCCGGCAGACATCATAGACAAGAGTCGCTCGAGTACGCCGTACGGAAGAATCTGCCCCTGAAAATGAGCAGCGCCTCTCGAGAAATAGAGAATATATTTCGCAAGCACGCGCTAGAGATTCTAGCTCCGAGCGCTCACAGCGCCTCGCTAGCCAAAATGTGAGGACGTCGCGGGCCCGTGCTCGAGAAACTAGCGCTGAACGTGCGCACCGTCTATCTGAGTTAAGGCAGCATGTCTCTGAGACAAGGGATAGGGAGACTAGCGCTAAGCGCTCGCAGCGGCTTGGTAGGCAAAATGTCATAACATCGCAGGCCCGTGCTCGGGAATCTAGCGCTGAACATGCGCAGCGTCTATCTCATTTAAGGCAGCATGTCTCTGAAACAAGGGCTAGGGAGACTAGCGCTGAGCGCTCGGAGCGGCTCGCTAGGCAAAATGCCATAACATCGCAGGCCCGTGCTCAGGAATCTAGCGCTGAACGTGCGCAGCGTCTAATCGAGTGTAATCTTATTTTAAAACAAGAAATTTTCCGCGGACGAAGTCGCGGGCAGAAGCTAGTTAATGATAATAATAATAACCAAATCTGTTGCATCCAGTTTTGCCGAATGATATACATAGTATAATATACATAGTTGGAAAAGACAGCACTTTTATTTATTTACATTTACCCAACATTCCAGATGTAATAGAAGCAATGATTGCACCCCTCCCGATCTTGATGAGCCATACATCTAGCGGTCAAGTGCCCGCTGTCAGCCCAACTCGAGATATTGAACGCTTCAATGAAAACTCTTGCAGTTTAAAATTGATTTGTGAAGAAAAGTAGCTGACCGCAACAGATGTGTGACCGATTATTTCATGGAACAGATATATTACAGCGGATATTAAATAGAAGATGAATATTGATAAATTATTGTGTTCACCAACCACAGTGTGATCTTTTTTAAGTGTACCAGCACTGCACAAAAAGATTAAATAAATAAATAATAATATTTTAAACGAATACCATTTTATTCCACAAAGGAAAACACTTGGTCAGCAACATGCCTGTCAGCAAGGATTATAATTAATCATCCTGTTAAAATTAAAACCAATAAATGTGGAGCATCAACATGAAACTGTTCATTAAACCAGTCAGTGCCACGCGTATCAAAATGTCGGAAACCAATGAAGAAGTAAAATTTATTCGAATAAATGTGGCAAAGAGCAAAATTTCACGTTAAACTTATTACGAAACTGCACGTTTCGTTAATTTGGCAGATGATGTTTTAGCCCGACGACCCCGCGGCATGTCAAACACACGTAGATACAGGTATCTGATAGTGGCTCGCCACTCCCGGCGCGGTGACAATGCCCCCCATGTCATACGATGTCATACGATGCGACCTAGACAGTTTCAACTCCTAGATGTTTATTTTCGCTTGTATTTATCCATGTTGAAGCGCTTCCGTAAAACCTGGGTAGGGTTTAATGGGGTTTTCGCTGTTGTGTGCTTTTTTTATCGTCCCGGGAGTGCATTAAGGTATTTTTTATTAGGGCTCTGCACCAAAATACTGAAACCAGACTAGCGGAGTAACGCGCGGAAAGCAAAACGTTGGTGGGCTGATACGCCGACTATACTATTTGACGTTTTATTTTTCCTGCCTCGTGGTATAATTTCATATGCGTAGTCTGCACGGCCATTGCTTAATCATTAATTAAACAGCACGGCGCTAGCAGACGCTGCACGAAGCTAATGGTAAAATACAATTTCATATTGCTACGTTATTTCAAAATATTCGCCAGTCTGTAGCTTAGGCCAGTTGTAGAGCCATTAAGAGCTTAACATTAGTTAGGTTTGTGATTTCGACGGCGATGGTACATACATTGTATATGTACATAGTTGAAGAAGAGGTACCTATTTTACAGTAACTTGCTTTGCTCTAAAGTGAGGAGTGGTATGAAAGAAAAGGGAGTTAGTGATAGTTTGACGGGTGACAGGACAGAATGGAAGAAAAAAACGTGTTGCGCCGACCCCAAGTAATATGGGATAAGGGCAGAAAGAAGAAGAAGATTTACAACAATTTCAGACAAACACACAGGGACACAATTGGGCACACTCATCCTGTGATACCAATCCACCTACGGCTTCTCATACAAATAAATGGCGAGCACATAAGATTTATTAAAGTACTTATTAGTGGCGCGGCTCGCCGGTCATGGTCGCTTCATCATCACTGTAATCCCAGGACACTATTAAATTATTCACAGACAAGGCAACATTTTAAAATGGCATGCGAAGCTTACCGCGCCGCATTTTTCACAACGTTGAAACAATTTTAATGGATTTTAAAAACCAATATGCAGGATTCTCGTAAAAACAACGTTAATTCCCATATTTGAGTATAAAGTGAAAAGGAAAAACATTGATGCAGGTTCGAGGAAGGGGGAAATTTCATTTTTTGTACTTTCACGCGTTTGCGGCTGCGATTTAAGAGCCCCCGCGTTGTGTAGAACATCGTATATAATACGTGCCCAATGTTTACTCGCTCCACCTCGCGTGGAACGATGTACTCGTATGCCTACAGCCAATCATTCTGACTGCGGTGCTAATCAGTATCAGGCATTCAACGCGCTGCTGGCTGTCATTCAGCCCGCATCTCTTCCTCCATAGGATGACTATTATTTTGGAAATACAAATATATTTTTTATAACATTTACCGAGTTCTGTTTGCTTATAAATAAAATACACAGCCGTGGGAATGCTGAAAATATAAACTTGGCATCCTTTAAGACTTCAAACAGGAAGTAGTAAAAGCCACAATTAACCTGAATTTCGGTAACTAACATAAAAGAAATAATGCATTTAAAAACAGAGCCTAATAATAAAGCTGACGGCAGAACTGTTAGTACAGCCGTAAATCTTTAATAGTGCGGAGGCTATAGGTAGGAAATTACTGGTTTAACTCAGGTTCACAAAATGGATTGCTATAATAAAGTTGGAATTTCGCAAGCGTCCATCAAAAGTGAAAACGAATGGCCACCATAAGAAGGCTGACCATTTATCACGTTTATCTAGATTTCGCACCGGACCGCATCATTTACCGCACACAAAATCTATAGCGGGCACATTTCAAACACGGTTAATAGATAGGTGTCCTACAAGCCTTCTGTTATTACAACAGAGCGGACTCCCGAAACTAAATTATTACTAAGATTATGTCACTTTGTTACACTCCACGATATTGTAGACCAAGGGCAACCAAACTACCGACCAAAACGATTAAATACTGTATACCTAACTATACAGTAAGTTGCTGCAGTGTTGGTCATTCGCGGCTGGCGCTCTTAAAGTTCTGCCCACCCGTAACCGACTAAATTCGTGAGGGAAATGTTAATATGTATTTAACTCTACACAAAAAAAGTAGTCCCCATATAAAAAATGCCTTAAAAGCCTTTATAAAAGGGTGATAAACTTTTATGAGCCTAAAGAAGTCTTTAAAATATTCAAATATGTTTTAACGACCCCAGGACTGCATGCATATTACAGACTTGAGTTGGTATTATATATTTTGACCGTGGGACTTTGACTTGCAGAAATGGCGACAGCACCGTAGCGGACATTATCGATAAAGGTATTAAGAACATCGATGACCGAACCTAGTCTGAATATTTGAAATAATAATCCTCCGTCAAAAGGCTAGTGTAGTACAGCGGCGACCTCTGCGATAATGACTTACCTGAGATAGGTAGCCGATGCGGCCGCAGGCGGTAGCGGCCGGCCGTCTTCCACGACGCAAACTAATTCCGAATTCAGCGTGCGTATACTTTTGATGTGTAGAAAAAGTGTTGGTCTAGCCACATAAACCTGGCAGCACTTTGGTTGAGTTTTCCGTGGCCGAACCACAATGAATTATAGCATAATTTGTTCTGGTTGGCTCCCACACAATAAGGATACAACGCGAGGTGAGAACGAGAGATGTGTTCCGTATGTAGAGTGGGAATAGCTGACGCGATATTTGTCGCGTTTGGGGTCGAGGCACTTGTTGGATCGCTGTCCTGCAATATGTTACAGTCTCGAACATTAATAACTTTGTATTAAGCTTTTCCAAGATTTTCAAAGTTAACTTCTATTTTCTCAAATCTTAGTTATAAATAATCCAGCGTCAAATTCATTTATTACAATTCTGTTTTAAAATTTTTAATTTTTAATTCATATTTTACAATCATTTGTAAAACATCAATTTACGAATTAGTTGGTTTTTACCGAATTTACTAATTGCTCTATGAAACTAAGATACAAACTTAATTAAGCGTGTACAATCGTATAGAAGTAACATAAGCCTATTAGAGACATGCTGGCTTAGACATGCATACCCCAAAGGGGCAGAGAGTACTATGCAAGGAAATTAACAATCCGATTTAAATGGAAACCTGTGAAATGCTATAACTACAGTCAAAGTTTTTACCGTGCTACAACACTAGTCTACAAAACTTAACAGTTTTTTTTAACCAGAAATCTTTGCCACATATGGTTTTATTTGGACTCCCTTTATTAGAAAATAGATATAGAAAAAAATTGTTAGCCATAGGTTTTTTGTGACAGTGACTTTATTTTTAACCGACTTCGAAAAGGAGGAGGTTCTATGTTCGGCTGAATGTATGTTTTTTTTTTTTTTGTATTTATTTTCACCGATATTTCGGTCAATTGTGGACCGATTTTGAAAATTTTTTTTTGATTGAATGTTTATGCTTCCAAGTTGGTCCCATAGAAATATTGTTATGATCTGATCATGAACTTCGAAGATATGGAACAGAACTCCTCATAGAATCATAGCAGAATTGTCGTAACAAGTATAATTGCTTTGTTTATACGTGTAGTCGATGACTAACTGAAAGAAAAGGGGGAGGGGAAAGGGGGAGGGGGTAAATTCATGTAATATAACCGTATTTGGGATTATAAGAATCGTTATGAGATGCACTCTGGCTATAAGGTAATTTATGTTTAGCTGAAGGGTAGGTACTTTTTAGTGGTGCTACCATAACTAATAAGTGAAAAATAAAAAAACTTTTTACAAAAAAAAATAAACCGACTTCAAAAAGTACAAAATAACTTTAATTTCGGAAGTCGGTGTTAAATAACGAAGAGACAAGATTAGATATCTATTATAGAAACACCGACTTCCGAAATTAAAGTTATTTTGTACTTTTTGAAGTCGGTTTATTTTTTTTTGTAAAAAGTTTTTTATTCATGAAAATATTGATACTTAAATTACACTTGAAATCAGAAATACGTTTTTTTAAATCATATGTTATGATTTTCTGAAATATTTAGCTTGAAGCTGGTCTACCACAGGACCGATCGTTGTGGCGCCGCTTGGGGGAGGCCTATGTCCAACAGTGGATGTCTTTCAGCTGCGATGATGATGATGATGGTCTACCACAAGTAACCAATGAAAAACTGCTAATATTCAAGTGCTCTATTTGCAAAGGTACAAGTTTTTCATGGTAGAAATGACCTGCCGGAACCTTTTTCAGTGCGTTGCGCATTGGATCCCAGATGTTACAGAAGTCGAAATGTGATTGTAAAAAGTGTATTTTGAGTTGAAAATTATAACAATGATTGATACATTTTAATTAGTTCCAATATGAGATTTTTGTTGTAGTTTCATCATCATCATATCAGCCGAAAGACGTCATAGGCCTCCCCCGAGCGTCGCCATAACGACCAGTCCTGTGCGTCACGCATCTATCGGATTCCCGCGACCCTGACCAGGTCGTCGGTCCACCTTGTTGTAGTTTATTTGGTAATAATAAAAATGTTTGGTAATATTAAAAAAAGGTATTTTTTAAGTTTTAAAATACAAAAAAGATGATCTAGATCAGCTGGAGTCAGTTATTAGTGTTCTTTTTTTATTAGGTACAAATTCTAAGATCATGGATTTTATCTGAAATTACAAAACACGATGGTAAATCGATGGTATTAGTGCTTACTCATTTGTTTAATGGCACTGCAGGTATTGGTACATGAACACTATGAGAAAGTGTTCGTATCGCAAAACGTACATTAGCATATTTTACAGTGTGCGTTTACGTCATATTCGTCACTTAGGTATAAGTCGGGCAAAACGACCCCAATATATAATATAATATAATATTCCACAACTATCACACAAAGCTGTCTAGACCCAAGATAAGCAGAGCTTGTGTTATGGGTACTAGACAACTGATATACATACTTATATATTTCTAAATACATACATATTATAGATAAATTACACTCAGACACAGAACAAATGATTATGCTCATCACACAAACATTTGTCCTGGGTGGGAATCGAACCCACGACCTCCGGCATAGCAGTCAGGGTCACTTCCCATGGAATTTATCTGCTTAGGAAAGAATAAAAAAAAAATTAACAGCTGACAATTGAACTGTTGTTGAGAGACTAAATGGTGTATTTGGCTGGCTTGTTGGTCTAGTGGTTAGTGACCCTGACTGCTATGCCGGAGGTCGTGGGTTCGATTCCCACCCAGGACAAATGTTTGTGTGATGAGCATAATCATTTGTTCTGTGTCTGGATGTAATTTATCTATAATATGTATGTATTTAGAAATATATAAGTATGTTTATCAGTTGTCTAGTACCCATAATACAAGCTCTGCTTAGCTTGGGAATAAACGGCAGTGTGTAATAGTTGTATAAACTCACAATGATGAAGACAGTGTTCAATCTTCAAGGATAATTTGTTGCAGTTTGAGTGAATGTAGTAGAAAGTTCGGTAAACTTTTAAGTGGCTGTCACAACAATTCTGTAGCTAACAGAATCAAAGTTTAAAGGTGTTTTATGATGAGGGTAGATAGCTAAGTAAAAATAAGTATACATAAACTCGTGGGAAAAAAATCTTGTCGACCAGTGTTATTAGTAACAATTAAAAATAATTACGAAACTCATTAATTTTAAGCCTAGTAAGTTATTTTGCCAGACATGTTGGTAAAATAGATAAAGAGACGGCCGCGGATGAAGTTCCACTGCATCGTCTGCGTGAATTTATTGTTTTATCATTTTGCAGAAGTGTTTCGCAATGAAGTTGAGGCAAATTTGTGAGGCGGTGTGCCGGCACCGGCGGCGCTACCTACGTAACATTGTATCAACTAGACGTAGAATTTTAAAAGCAGTACGAAAAACTTTTAGAGACGTTTTGGCAAACAAGTAACTGGGAGGAGAAAGTAGGACGACGAAGTAGCGAGCTGTGGCGCATCTGAAGTCTCGATGCGCCGAGCACAACTAACTATTGTGATATCTACGAGCAGATATGCGCCATTTGTCTGCAGTTACAGCGCGTCGACGAACGATTCGCTGCCGACGAGCGGTAATTGAATATGTCGCCGGAGCCGTCATTTCTTTCTATTCTTGCTCGCCATAGTTTCCCCGGGAATTGCATCAATGTCGTTTTCCTTCTATCGAACATGGAAATGACAATCGACATATTCCGACCGAGTCTTTCATGTTACAATAATAAGGTACACGCGTACGTCGTCGACAATGTCAAGGTTCTTAAGTCTTAGAATTGAAGGATAAAAAAAAGGAAATAAAAGTGACTGAAAGAGTAGATGTTTATTACGTTTCATTTTCGCCGTTGTCGGTACCATAGGTGGAAGTTCCGGGAAATATTAATTGTTTTCCGTTTTCAACGTTGTTGGCAGTTTTTGTCGGAGAATTTATGATACGTTGTAGCGATGTTGTTACGTATAAAGAAATCAATTAATGACGCCACTCAGCCCACTATATAGGTTCGTTGATTTGAAACAGATCCAACGACAAGGCAACGATGGGGTGTTTCATTACACTCCAATAAATTCTGCGACGACTGCACTAATGTTGTAAATTAGAAGTTTCAAAACACTTTAAAAGTAACACAATCGCATCTAATTTAAATGGTAAACACCAACGTTTTCTCCATTTTTATTCATTCAAGGAAATGATGAAATATAAAAGGAAAACCACAGACTATCTCACATATGCGGCTCACTAACTGAACGCAGTTATTTAGTTTAAAATAAAAATACGAGCAAAGTTCCGAATCGATCATTTAGGCCGCTTACTAATTTCAGTCTGAGTGGAGGAATGCATTTCGGTTTGTTCGGCGCAGAATATTAAACCAAACATTGGTTTCGATTGAGTTTCGCTAACAAAAACATTGTAACATTGCTGCCAAAGTTGGTGGACAGTTCACCGAATGCTGGTTCAACATTCACACGTGCCCAAATAGTTTTAAAGCCGATGTTAAGTTGAATTTACTCAATCGACATTCCCTTTGTATATTTTAGGTCTGACGACACGGTTAGCGCTGTGGTGTAGTGATTAACTGTTCAGCTGTTGCGCTGCGTGTCACGGGTTCGATTTCCGCGTGAAACAAAATATATGTATGGCCCAGAGATAGTTGCGCCGAGTCTTGTATAGGTGAGTTTACATATTTGTGAACACACTTAAGATACAGGTGTTACACTAAGGTGCTGCACAAATTTTCAATTTTTTTTCAAACCAATTTTTAATCAATTTTCAGTTACCGACACCAAAAACTTTTTGATCGTCATGAGTAAGTGTTCAGTGGAAGAAAATTGACACAAAAAATGTTTACGTATGCGCAAGGAGTGGATGGTGGTCACACTGGTTTTATAGATATCAAATATTCATTGGTAAATTGTATCTGAGACAAGAGAAACGTTTGCGCCCTACCTAAATTGAAGCAACGTTTTGAAAAACTGAGACGTAATGAAATGCGTCCTCTACAAATAGTACCTACTCGTATTATCGTAACCAATAGCTACTGCGTCAAAAACTCAGCTACTCGATCGTATTCATGCACACATACAGGTTATTTAAAAAGTTACGACTAAGTTTTAAAGGTTGCCTACATCGTCATAGCTTCTCTCATAATAATTTAACACTCGCTGAATATAAAAGTAACTTTTCCAAACGGATTAACAGGATATTGAATATTTCAAGAGATTGTCAGATTGGGTGTACCCACGCGTGCAGGTAAGCGTAGCATGGGACCTACCTACCATTATAAATACAACCGTGGTATTTGAATACATCCTGCCCGGAAAGGGTGGATCGTACTGAAAGGTAGTCAAAAGTATTGGTTATGAAGATAACGACATAATTACAGGGTACGGCTTTAGGGTTTTATTTAATGTTGAAATTATATATTACTTTTTACGTAACTGAAAAAATGGCCGTAGTGATGTGAAAATGACCATCACATTGTCAGACTGATATTGATACTAGTTAATGGTAGTGAAATATTACTGAAGAACAAAGGGTATGTCGTCAGATTTTAATATTTGCAACATTGTGACAGTGGTGACGCGCCAGAAAATTGATCTCTCTGGCAGCCGCCATCCGCCAGCCGCTAGCCGTGCACCACGGATGCCTCGGCACAACTAAAAAAAAAACATTTTGTTATTTAACCGCAATCCTATGATACTCCTTTCAAGATTTACCGAGTGACTGGTTACGGTAATAGCCGTGCGAAAGCGTCGTAATCAATCATCGATGACTATCGAGTAGAGGGGAGGCCAGAGACGTTTTGCCATTACTGAAAAATGAGGAAAATACACGCCCTCAGACGATAATGCTCACCGAAGTCAACAAGACGCAGCGATAGCTCAGTTCATAACCGCGGGGTAACGATCTTGCAAATTGGAAGTGAATTAAATATTAATTAAGCACCGACTGTGGCTGAGCATGAGCTCGATTCGTTATCTAATCAGCCGTTTTACTTTTGTTATCAATATCAGCGTAGCGACGGCACCCAGCCCTCAAATAAACGTACTTGGAGTTTTGGTTTCGGCTCTCTTATCTTTGCTTAAATAAACCGTTCATTGACTTGCGGCTTTCAGATCTTCCTCGTGATAATTGTATTATCATTACGAATTTTCTCTGGCTGATTTAAGTCAACAGAATACTAAATGAATAATTCAAGTGCTCGGCTGTGAGACAAGTAGGTGTTAGTGTGTTCCAAATTATTACATTAGAATAAAGCGGTAAAATATAGTTTGAAAATGACGCCGGTTTCAGCGAGTGCATTCCGCCGCTCGGATGCTGGGCGGGCTCGCTGAGATAAAAGCCTTCCCGCTTCACAGGTGCCGTTTATCAGTAAACCACTTAAAGCAGCGCTCCTCGCTGTTAAACTATTTTCACTCGGAAGAATACTTCTTAAAAGTACTTCTTTTTGTAAAAGATACTGTAAGACAGGAACTTAAGTTTTAAAATATCAATTAAGAATACAAAGAAAATTTAAATATTTTAATAAAAGATTCATGACTATGGTAAGGTGGGTGGTACACCGCAGGCGCTGGTTCACCGGAACTGCAGTAGTTTGGAGTAAATCACAAATTCAATTATATTTTTAATGGTAGCCACGTTACTATTAGCTCCAGTACGCGTAAGGCTGGTTTATTATCGGATTATGTTTTCACGAGTTCGCTGAATATTTAAAAGACATCATTCTTTTATGTGGTCATATTTTTTTCAACTACTGCCTTAGTAATTATGACAGTTACATGAGTGAAATGCTGTAGTAATTCCGCTTGCTAACATAGCATATATAATACACATCTATATGAGCATGCATATGCTCAATTCTTATTTTAATATAGTCCCTCTAGACTTCATAGCAAAGCTATTCACATATTACATTCACAGTACAGTGCATCCTCATTTCATGGAATTTTCATTTCCTAGTTTATTATTTTGCTGAAAGACAAATAGAATAATGGACATCGTCATGAAGTGGTTAGGGATCTGAATGTGAAAATAACAGAATATATTTAAAAGGAATGCTGTGTTTTAATGAAATTTCTGTCTCCATCAAAGGAAATTGTGAAACGTACGCATAGTTTACTTTCATCTCCGAACATTGTATTAAAATTAATTTACTTATGTATTTTCTAGGAAACAGTCTGTTGAGTGTGATTTTCTGTAATAAGCGTTCCTGAGTGTGGTGTTTTATTAGTGCTAATTATTATCTCTTCATTAGAGAGGTATTATAATTCTTTGTGGTGTTATCCCGGCATTTTATTCCAGATATAAAATTATTAAACCACACCAAGTCTGCATATATTATTTTATCCAGTTTTTCATACTATTTTCTAAAGTTACAACAGTGGGTGGTTTAGTCATTTTATGATAGACAAAACTGTAACATTATACGAAGCCAGTTCCATCTTCGGGTGCCATGACAACCTATTTTAATCGAAATAGACCAATAACTTACTATTAAAACACTCATACTGCGCCATCACATCAAGTTCTAATACATATTCTTTTTGTAACTAATCTCCGTTCGAGACTGAGAATTGGTAACGTTAACTAGGCTGACTCTTGAACTCCGCCGTGGCCTCTAATCCGTATAAATCTGAGCGATTTGTTACGTTTTGTTCAGTAATTTCGTCAACGTTTTTACAACTGAACCTTTGTAATGCGTCACAAAAATGTAGCGTTCTTATAAAAGTTTTTGTTACACCCGCCATTTACACCTCCTTACTCGGCTCGTAATCCTATATTTCATTTTAATACTATTGCGACATTATTTTATTATATCTTGAGGTCTGAATGCGAGTCTTTTAAGCTTTTGTTCGAGATTCTATATTAAAGTATAGTAAACGAGCATCGGGTTTATAATGCACGCTATAGCCTTCATCATCATCATCATCATCTTCCTGCCCTTGTCCCGTTTTATTTGGGGTCGGCGCAACACGTTTTTTTCTTCCATTCTGCCTTCATTGCGTGTAATTCAGCTAATATGTGTAATCATTTTACAAGTAGAGGAATTACATGTGATCTGTTGGAAATGATTAGAATTTCGAGAGGGATTGCTCAATGTGGCCTTTTTTGCTCCCTTGGGTTTTATGTCAAACAAGGTGAGGGCTGATTGAATTAAAGAAAGGGTGCAGCCAGTCGTACGTCGTTCAACTTAACCGTGGAGGCTGTGCCAAGTGCATAATCTGATGTAGACTCACTTATCGAAGTCAAGTTTCCTCATAATATTTTATCTCAATATTATGCTTAGCTCTCCAAACCCCGACTCATTTAAAGACTTTATTTTGCTGACGGCAGATGTGCTTTTATTAAAGTTTCTTCCCTGACAAAAATAAATAAGCACGGAAATGATTCTGCCTCGTTTTCAGCTGTGGACGGCTCACTCTCAGTACTTTTATTTAACACTAGCAATGGAGAACCAGCTAGGTAACGAAAAAGAGCATAGCCACAGGAACTTGGTAATAAGTTTGCGAAATATTTTTTCACTGAAGTTTGTCTAAAAGTACGTTTCCTTTATGTTGGGTAATGCGAATCTAGCTATTTGTCATTTCAGTAAAAAGGGCGATGGAAACTTGTGGCCTCGAGCCCTGGGAGATAGGTAATATTGTAGTCTTACCTCACTGGATTACCACAAAGTGCGAACAAATTGTGAGGGGAAAGGAAAATATTTGTGGTTCTAGTGGCGCTCGTCTCGGAAGTGGATACGATCGGGTCGGACGCGCTGTTTATATTCCTAGTTCACTTATTTGACTTACATAAGAAAAATAAACCTACAAATTGTAACAAGAATCGCACAAGGAACCTACTTGTCTGTAGCATAAATATTTTCGTTGAGCCACAAACAAACATAGGTAGGGACTATCAATTGTTTTACTTTTAACATAAACATAAGATATCCATTTGTTATACTGAAATCATTATCCAAATATCTACACAAACATTTATTGTAATAAGATAGTATGGACATCATTGATAATACTGTCACAAAAATCGACAAGAAAAAGTAAAGCACGCTTTTATAGCTTGGTATACCTATACATATAATTAATACTCAAGATGACTCATACGAGCCCAAACTCGGTGGGATTGTGTCGTTTAACTACGAAGTTCCTATAGCTACCGTCCAGTTCCATCATCAGATAAGCTCCATGTCATAACAATTTTGCATTGTCATCTGATTTACACATGCATGCAAAATTTCAGCTCAATCGATAAACGGAAAGTGGGTCAATGTGCAAGATTTGATGACAGACAAACATCGTGACAGGTGAAACTAAATAAAAGCTTGTAAATATATTCATATTCATTTATTTGCATACCATAATGTGATCAAAGATGTTACAATAAATAGGCTTAAAGCTAAGGTACATTTATGGACCCTGTAAGGGCACAGCAACATAGTTAAAAAATAAAATTTATAATTATGTAACCAAATAATAATCAATGTCTAATTAATAATAAAATTAAAATTGGTAAAATTAAACATTTAAATCAAAATTAAATAATCAAATAACACATCAGAAATTAATTAAAATATCAAAATCAAACTAAAATTATCAAATAAAGCAATCAAAATCAAACATTAGTCAAATAAAATAATCAAAATAATAAATAATGTCAAGGTTATAATAAATAGTAACATTTTCAGTGATTGTCTTGAACTCATTGTCCATTCTTACGTATATTTACCACGTTTTGAAAAAAAATAACGCTTGTATTGCCATGCCAGATAATATATATCGTCAGCTATCAAAGGAGTTACAACTTGACTGAACTTAGTACACGCCTCGTTATTACGTGGCCGGAGTCGGGTGAAGCTGGCTGTGATAACAAATTGCCATCATTTGCACCGGTCGATGCATTATTGGACCCTAATTAGATCATACGATACTTGATTCCTAGATAAATACAGACTAGAATAGATACAGAGTAATTTGTTTTAATGACCAGTAGCTCAATAAATTAATATCCGATATCCACTAAACACCTCAATTTATTACATACATTATTTTATTGTTGGTTCTCCCACTTCGGAGATATTAATTTGTCTGCGTTCGTTAGTAATTGAGTGGTAAAGTCACGTTCGTTAGTTCACATTGTGATGGAATTCAGTTGTTTGCGGGTTTCATTGAATTTTACGAAAATCATAAAAAGGAGAAGCTTTATAGTCTGCAAGAATACCTTGATATCGATTCTTTTCGCTGCAAAAGTAAACACAATATTGGGGAAATTTTTCATGCGCTTTTTATTTACCACAATAACTGTGCTACGATGAAAATAAACGGTTCTAACAACTCAACTTTTCACACTTGTGCGCAATATTTTTCGCTAATTACAAAAAGAATGATCAGAGTTACTCCCTTTGTTGCTAAAACTATCGATGCAGGAAAGTAACTTTTGTCCAATAAAAGAAAAGTTGCAATCATACGCTATCAATGTCAAAAACTCGTCTGGAAAAATATAGGGTTCTGGTCCAATGTAGACTGAGATTAGAATATATGTTTTGATAATACAATAATAACCATCGGAACAACTTTGTCATTTAGGAACCCTTATACCAATACATTGCACAACTATCACACAACGCCGTCTAGTCTCAAGCTAAGCAGAGCTTGTGTTACGAGTATTAGACAACTGATAAACATACTTTTATATTTCTAAATAGATACATATTATAGATAAATTACACACGGACACAGAAAAAATGATCGTGTTCATCACACCAACATTTGTCCAGAGACCCCCAGGACAAATGTTGGTGGCACCCGATCGAACCCACAACACAACTCCGGCCATAGCAGTCAGGGCCACTAACTACTAGACGAACAGACCACTAACCACTAGACTATCAGACCAGTATATTATAATAGTTTGTAGACAAGGTGTGACATCGCCCTAAGAAGCAATCGAGCAACAAATGAGATTATGCACAAGTTTGATGAGACGTTGTTCCGACGTGCTTCTATGAAGGTGGCTTAATCTATACTTTGATAACAGCTTACGGGAAATACTCGTGTCAGAGTTTGTGGTTTGGTTTGGTTTGGAGTTTGTCATAATATGACATTCTATGCAACAACGATTGTCAGAAGTCCAAAATATTTAGAAAATTTATGAGGAAACGAGCAAGTCCCACAATCAAAAATTGGAAAACATGTGACATTTACCGCCCTGCACTTTTTTTGCGCGAGGCGCGCGGGAACAGTGTGCGCCGTCGACGCCTTGGCTCGGTCCAGATAGTTACCGGACGATCGGTCAGCGAGCTACCCATGGCTCGCCATCCGCGAGCCCGCGTCTACGGTGGCCGGAAATCGGGATCGGAATCCCGGCGGCGGCGGCGGGGGCGCCGTTGCCTGATGCGGTCTGCCTCCTCCTTTGCTAGCATTACTGCTTCGCAGAAGGAAGCGACCGCCTGCCACTCCTCCTCGCTCCGGGCCATGGCCTGAACCAAGGCCCGGCGCGACAGGTCTCCGCCGCCGATCGCCCCCACGAGGGCTACTGCCCTGCACTAGGCTGGGCTTGCGCTGTTGATTATGGCCCAGTCCTTTTTCCGCAGTCCTCAGCAGTATATATAAGACTGATGATAGTATAATAGCTTTTTTTATGGTGGAAAAAATTATCCCATGACTACCCCCACTTTTGGGCAGAGCGGGAGATATTGTCAGACTATTACTGACTAAAAACCCACCCCGTTCCTTCGTGCCTTCATACCAGGGCTCGAGCTACCTGTTGGACTAACCCTGGCCCCAGTAAACCTCGACCCAGCTGGGTCCCTGCTGCTGCTGACAGCTCCTTGAGGCACCGCGGGAGCCGTGCGCCGTCGACGACTTGGGCTCGGTCCGGACTCAATACTTTATTACATTCCATATTGTGGACATAGGTGGTATAAAATATTTAACAAGATCAATATGGAGCCTGTCGGGCACAGCAAAGTTAGGAAAGAGGATGAAGGCCAAATTACAATTCATGGAGTTTATTATTATTAGCAGATGTAGTATATGTAATTATGTATGTATATGGTGTATTGTTGTAAATTGTGTTAAATATTATGTTTAATTTTGGTCATCGTTGTTATTAAATTGTATATTATATGTAATGAAATGACATTTCATTAATTCAAATTTGCCGCGTTTCGCGCGTTGAAGTTGTCAATGGAATTTATGTTCTGTGGAACGGGGTGACGTGTGATTGAATGGCAGATGATGTTTAGATTATTTTGCATATTTTATTGTTAAAAATTCTATTGTAAAGAGATAAAATAAAGGAATATAATTGAGGAGGCGATATTAGTAAACTTTAAATGTCGTTTCTTTGATTTTCAGGTAAGTTATAGGTGTAATGGTCATAGTTAAACGTTGTAATATAGTAAAGACGTATTAAATAAACAAAACTTTGATTTTCAGAGAAACAATTTGTGGTTTATTTGGAAAATCCTCAATAACATATCTTATAAAACGACATTTTCGTCAACTAGAAAAAGATGGACCGGTTACAATTTGAGTTCACGATGATAGCCTCAAATGATGGCAAATCTAATATATTGGCCATAACCTCAATAACTACAGAGGAAGGAAAATGTTATATTTTACCTGATGAACAGAAAAGCCAGTGATTCATCATACATATATTGTCAAAATGAACAGTTTCTCAAAAATAAAAAATAGCCTATTGCTAGAAAATGGCCTGCACGCACTGCCCTGTGCTTTAATTATTTACAATTTCTGCTCTTAGGGGGGGAGATGTAATGAAATGACATTTCATTAATTCAAATTTGCCGCGCTTCGCGCGTTGAAGTTGTCAATGGAATTTATGTTCTGTGGAACGGGGTGACGTGTGATTGAATGGCAGATGATGTTTAGATTATTTTGCATATTTTATTGTTAAAAATTCTATTGTAAAGAGATGAAATAAAGGGATATAATTGAGGAGGCGATATTAGTAAACTTTAAATGTCGTTTCTTTGATTTTCAGGTAAGTTATAGGTGTAATGATCATAGTTAAACGTTGTAATATAGTAAGGACGTATTAAATAAACAAAACTTTGATTTTCAGGGACACAATTTGTGGTTTATTTGGAAAATCCTCAATAACATATCTTATAAAACGACATTTTCGTCAACTAGAAAAAGATGGACCGGTTACAATTTGAGTTCACGATGATAGCCTCAAATGATGGCAAATCTAATATATTGGCCATAACCTCAATAACTACAGAGGAAGGAAAATGTTATATTTTACCTGATGAACAGAAAAGCCAGTGATTCATCATACATATATTGTCAAAATGAACAGTTTCTCAAAAATAAAAAATAGCCTATTGCTAGAAAATGGCCTGCACGCACTGCCCTGTGCTTTAATTATTTACAATTTCTGCTCTTAGGGGGGGAGATGTAATGAAATGACATTTCATTAATTCAAATTTGCCGCGCTTCGCGCGTTGAAGTTGTCAATGGAATTTATGTTCTGTGGAACGGGGTGACGTGTGATTGAATGGCAGATGATGTTTAGATTATTTTGCATATTTTATTGTTAAAAATTCTATTGTAAAGAGATGAAATAAAGGGATATAATTGAGGAGGCGATATTAGTAAACTTTAAATGTCGTTTCTTTGATTTTCAGGTAAGTTATAGGTGTAATGATCATAGTTAAACGTTGTAATATAGTAAGGACGTATTAAATAAACAAAACTTTGATTTTCAGGGACACAATTTGTGGTTTATTTGGAAAATCCTCAATAACATATCTTATATATATATATTTATTTATAATGTCTATGATATTTTAATTTATTTTTGGCATCATTATTCATTATTTTTAATTTATCTGATATTTTATTTATTTTTGTCATCATTATTATAAAATTATATTATTATTGATTTATTTTAATCTCTTAATACTTACTGGACGGTCGGATAGCGAGCTACCCATTGTTCGTCGTCCGCATGCTCGCGCCTACGGTGATAGTATAATAGCTTAAAAACACCATCCACGCTTATTTTGTTAATGTTAGTCCTGTATTTTTTTTATTTACGGTGTACAATTAAGATAAATAAATAATATTTTGGCAGCGCACGTTGATCCTACCCAATCTTTTCGACAATTATTGACGATGAAAGCACGTCACTGTCTCCCGATTTACGAATTAGGAATTAGTTTGAAGTTGTCAATTTTTCAAACTCTAACCTGTCAAAGTTTGGCGTTAAAGTAGGGTTTGACACGTTCACTTGCAATCCTCAATTCGTCCGTCTAGACAAAAAATAAAAAAGAGAACATTGTTTTCCATTGCCGATATTCATGGGGCAATTAAAAAATCGTGTTGTATCATGTAACGATTTCGCACATTGCTACCCACAATCATTAATGAAATGAAAAAAGCCGGCCAACATGTAAACTTTTCCGATTGCTGTTGATCTTTTTTCGATTCATTAACTGTTTTGCTTCCACGTTCGACTTTATAATATCTGGCTGATAGTTCAATTGCAACTGAAATTGCCTACCAATTAAAAATTTCAAGACTCAATAAAATTATTATTTCTTTTTCGTTTATGGATCAGAATGTTGGGCTGTGAAAAAGATGGATGAAAAAAGATTGCATGTAGCAGAGATGAGAATGTTAAGATGGATGTGTGGTGTGACAAGAAAGGATAAAGAGAGAAATGAGTATATCAGGGGAAGTTTGAAAGTGGCGCCAGTGACTGAAAAGTTGAAAGGAAATCGTTTGTCTTGGTATGGTCATGTGAAAAGGAGGGACGAAATGCATGTTGCTAAAAAAGTTATGAGTCTACATGTGGATGGATGGAGGGGGAGAGGGAGGCCAAAGAAAAGATGGATGGATTGTGTGAGAAGTGATATGAAAGAAAAGGGAGTTAGTGATAGCGTGACGAGTGACAGGACAGAATGAAAGAAAAAAACGTGTTGCGCCGACCCCAAATAAAACGGGACAAGGGCAGGAAGATGATGCAGTAATTTAAATGTGTTACTGAAAATTTAAAAGAACACTATCTATAATAATGTAGCGTTGCTCAGCTCACGGTAGGCTTCGTGTTGGTATTTTACTGTAAAATAAAAGACACGGGTGTAATAAAAGACATGTGCCGACATTTTTTTTTTCTTTGTTGACCACACAAGTTTTTCTTACAAAAATCACTTCAACACTGAAAAAACAACACTCATCTTTTTTACAAGCTTTTATTTAGTTTCACCTGTCTCGATGTTTGTCTGTCATCAAATCTTGCAAATTAAATTTGACCCACTTCCCGGCTACGGATCGAGCTGAAATTTTACATGCATGTGTAAATCAGATGACAATGCAAAATTATTATGACATGGAGCTGATCTGATGATGAAACCAGAAGGTGGCTATGGCTATAGGAACTTGGTAGTTAAACGACACAACCCCGTCGAGTTTGGGCTCGTATGATTCATCTTGAAGAGAATTAATTTATAGGTAGGTATACCTAGCTATAAAAGCTTGCTATGAAAAAATTATTTCTATTAAAAGCTTGTATTCTACAAATATTCAAAACTATTCTAGAATTGCAAACTCCTTTAAAGTATATTTTACGAGCCAGTCCGATAGCTATATAAAAAAACAACTCATGCGATCTCCTTTCGATATCACGGTAAGTACAAATGACCATTTTTCATGAATTCAGAGTATTTATAATTACTTTCTGTAATAATTATTGTGTATGAGACTTTGACCCCAAAGTTTGTTTCAGTGATTTTTCTCAAGGTCCTGACTGACGAGCTGACCGCTAGGAAACACCGGCCTCATCTCGTTAAAACTGACTGAAAACAAAATTGACGTGTAAAAGTGTTTTTTGAAAACCTATTTACAAAATAAAGATCTTTTATGTAATCTAATAAATTAATATTAGATACACTAAAATAATAAAACCTACTAAGTAGGTACCTGATTTACCTTAAAGATACCAGGACAAAGAATAGGTTTCGCTTCGACTTAGAAGCCTCTTCGAGAACAACGTTATTGTGATGCCCTGAAAGCAGTTTAATTTTAATAACTCTTATAAAGCCCCCACTTAATACAGAATAACTTCAATTTTTATTTAACACTAGAACGGGGCCTCAAGTCTGCTATTACAATAGTGTCAGAATAATAATATAATATAATAATACTAGCGACCCGCACCGGCTTCGCTCGGGTGCAATGCTGATAGTAAAAACACTACAGAAAAACTGTACACATATAAACCTTCCTCTTGAATCACTCTATCTATTAAAAAAACCGCATCAAAATCCGTTGCGTAGTTTTAAAGTTTTAAGCGCTCATAGGGATATAGGGACAGAAAAAGCGACTTTGTTTTATGCTATGTAGTGATGATTATTTCACAAAATGAGGTACAGTATAAACAGTTTACAATAGATAATATAACCAATTTAAAAGTAGAAGAAGGGTCTCCTGGCGTCCTAGCTAGGTTACACAATGGTCTATCATTGTTTTCATAAAGTTTTGGTAATCTGCTAATATAATGGCGTCATTATGACGTTCCAATAGTCATCCACTGACAATCTATTGAAAGAAATGGCATAGAATGGTAATCTCGTTCAAAATAACCAATCAATGTCTGACGTAAGCGGCAATCTGCTAAAATTTTGACAGTTCCTTTGATCATTGAACTACAATTAGAACGTCATTGTGCAGTTATTTTAATAATCTTGATATAGTCATTTTACCATGACTCTATTGCGTGACCATTGACCGATCAATGATCGATCATTTTGAATTAGCAGATTACGAACTTTAAGGCAAAATGACGATCGGATCGTGTCGAAATAACGATTTTATAAAAATAGCAGACTGAAGCCATAGTCTTCTTGACATAACTCATTGATACTACTTTATCTTTATGTAGTACATACTTGAAAGTATATAGGTATGACTTTCATAATAATAATAATTATCATTCAAGAACGTAACCTAACCGCCGTTGTCCTACACCAGCGGACCACTATTTTTATATAAAAAAAAAAATCTTGTGGTAGGTTGTTCAGTTTCGTTTACTGAGCAAGCCCTAAAAATTTGCGGAGGGCTGTCCATTACACCTTGTATATGTCACGGTTCTAATAGTGTCACTAGTTTAGTTGAAGTTTGTTTATTGTTATTAACACTATATGAGTCTCAAACGACACAATAAAGAGTATTACTATATCTGTTTCAGACTAATCTACACTAATATTAAAAAGAGGCAAAGTTTTTTTTTCTTGTTTTTAGGAGGTAATATCCGAATACTGGTCCGATTGCTAAAATGTTTTCATCGATAGAAAGCTGCATTATTCCTGAGTGACATAGGCTATATTTTATGCACACGGGCGAAGCTGCGAGCAAAAGCTAGTTTTATATAATAATTTAATACTTCTCCCAAACTGTACAGCAGTTTGTTGGCAGTCGTAGCTACCTTAAGTATTATAAACTTATTTATGTTATTTTGTTTGAAATTGAAATAAATTGAAGTATAGAAATATTATGTGTATTACACATAATATTTCTACTACTCTTTTTACTTACTTATCAATTTTATTTTAGGTCAGAGTCCATAAAACAAATCAATATATAGACACAAAAAAACTACATTACACAAACAAATAATGATCATAATAATTAAGTTTGATCACAAATATACCTACTTATTATAATACCATACTTTAGGTACTTGTTACATTTTCCCTCATTACATTTTAGAAAAAAACTCATTTTATATCCAATGTCCTGGTAAGGGTTGCGGGAATCCGATGGATGCGAAACGCCACTGTACCGTTCAAAGTGGCACTTGGGAGAGGCGTATGCCCTGCATAGACCTGCCTACCCCAAGCGTCTCCTCATCGAATTGGACCCTACAAAAAAACATTTTTTTGATGCGACCTTATGACCCATAATAGCCTAGCTAAATCAACAAAAACGGACACAGCAGTTAATGCGTTCACCACAGTAACGTTCACACGTAGCTACACCCATAGTTCCACACTCGGCGATAACAACTGCGGTCTCGCAGCCGCGCGCCGCGTCAGCATTCAATCCTGACAACCCAGTAATGGCCACATTTTGTTATATTTTTGGTCGCGTCTCGAAAAAGAACCCTTCTTTTGTACACTTGTAACACGTTTCAATTGAACCCATCTGAACCTGACAGTTATAAGTTCTAGATTGAAAACTAAATTGATTACCTACACGTTAAGAAATAAATTGAAGCTAAGTTTAAATTCTAACTGAGTCAAATCAAAATAGAATCGGCATTCAACCGACTGCAGTCTTGAATAAATTAACAGAATCGAGCCCAAATCGAACTGAATAACCTATTCCGATTCAATGCGGTCGGTTTCTATTTCAAGTCAGTTTTTGATATTTTATGAACGGCGGAAGGAATAGGGTTTAAAAACAGACCGATAAGATTAGAGAGCTTTGCTGGCAATTTAGCAACGGTCTTTATCGAATAAATGCTATCACAGAGTAAAGAAAAGCGTTGATCAACAATTTGACAACACTTGTATTGTCACTGATTTACGAACGCAGCTTACGATAACCCATGTTTTGCGGCGGCCCACCCGTACTGCCGTCATTTATAAAACAAAGTAAAACTGTTTTGCGGAAACCTTTCCGGGTGGCTCGCCCATAGATCGTTGGGACCGTTTGGCTCAATGGCAGGTTCGATGTCAGCCTGATGACACGATCGTAACGCACCTAGAACCTCCATATTTATCAAAACGAGGGGAGGAATGTTGTTACCATTTCGTCTACTTACCCGCACTACCCTACTCGCCTATTCAATGAGTTCAGACTCTTTTCTTCGCTCCCCGTTACCTACGTCTGCTCGTGATCTGAGATCAAACATATAACATTTTCATGTTAGGGGAACTACATGTGTATGTAATTATGAAACGCTTTTATTTGGTTTTATAAAGATTCCGTTGATAAAAGTAATATCGTTTGTGTCCGACTGAAATTAATATGATGTTGGGGCCATTCCGTAAATCCTTTTAATACGATATTTCATTTTGTACCTATAGAACCTTCATTTCCCCATAATTTTGTCGCCATTGTTGAGCTTGCCCATTATAAATTATAGCATAAAGTTTTATTTGAAAATAAAATGTTTTTCCATTACATAAATAAAGTGAAATGTCGGAGAGTGGCAGGATTGTTACCGGTGTTCAGAGTGGTACCTGCGGATGATATTAATAGCGAACATCGCATCGCTGTCCGCTGGAACGTGTCCCCATACATCACCGACCTAACACATTTCAATGACGACACTAGCAAAGTGCTTCGCCAGGAGCTCGCCTCCAACAAATGTGTGTTTGACATATTATCACCAACTAGATGTCCGTAACAGATTTATAATCTCCTTTTTCTGAGACATGCGGTGGCGTTTTATCCCACAATTACTAAGGCGTAATATACGACCCTGCAGAAGACTTAAGCTAGATAGATAATATACTTACAAATCCGATACCACATCATATTTTTCTTATCATATCAAGTATCAACCAATGACAATAAACCAACACCGCGTAGGACGGTTGCTTGAATATTGTTTCGTTTACTTTTCTAAAACAGAATTACAAGAACAAATATAGGCCAACAACAAAAGATTCGTGTAGGCGCGCCGTCCACATAAAGAGGATTTCTAATAACTTACACATGCGGACGACACAGCTCTAATTATAATTCACGGTAGTCATTGGAGTGAGGTCCAAATAAACTCAAATCTGGTCCTAAATTCTGTCATGAAATGGTTAGCCAAAACATTTAACTGTAAATATTAATAAGACGAAATTCATTGCTTTTTCTACTAATAGTTCTAGTCAACCTGCAATTCCTGTTGTAATTTGTGGCCACACATGTGCTATCTCTACACCAAACACTACTTTTAACTGCCCTAATCTTGATAGTACGCAGACTATCAAATACCTGGTGTTTTAAGTGGATAGTCACCTAACTCTTCAATCGTGATAATTAGAGATACAATAGAAAGACAATGGGTGCACGAACGCCGGCGTTTGCTTGGGGTTTAATGAATTAAATGGAAACAACAGACTGATGACACAGTTTCACAACAAAAAAGCATGTGTTTAAAAGACTTAGATCATAACTAAACTGAACTTTAACAGCTTTTACAATATACTTCTCGCCTGCCCATTCGGTGTTAGGTAATTGCCTTGTTGTATGGGGGGAGCTCATAAAACCACTATGCTAAGTGTTGAACGCAGACAGCGTGCCATACTTAAGGTTCTGGCAAAGAAACCAATACGATATCCAACAAGGGCGCTGTATTCTTTGTGCCAGGTTCTCACTGTATGAGTTATTTGTACTGCATACCTTACTCCGTAAACATTACCAGCTTGCCCATGATTCGAGTATCTGCAGTACAAATCGCCGGTCTGATAGAATATGTGGTATAGTAGTTTAGTCTGCACATTAGTTCCAAACTGTATAACAAAATAAATAATATTTAAACTTGTTAACTAGAAAGAAACTCAAAATTAAATTAAATATCTGGCAAAGAAAAATTAAAATATGACGAAACAGAAGAACTTGTTGTAATGTAATGTACCTCACACAATCCCTCACACACATCATCACTCACACAAAAACATATAACAATACACAAATTACACAAGCACAGATACATACAACCACTCTTCGATCCACACAACATTTTACTTTACTTCATCATCATCATTTCAGCCGATACACGTCCACTGTTGGACATAGACCTCCCTCAAGCGTCGCCACAAAAAACGTTCCTGTGCGTCTCGCATCCATCGGTTTCCCGCAACCTTCACCGGGTCATCAGTCCTCTTACTTAAATTAAGTTTTTTCTTCTATAGTTGATTAATTAACTAGTGATAATTATGGTTATTAAGTAATTGAAGCAATGTCCTTACCTGAAGAGGAGCGTTGATAACTGCGACACACTTTTAAGGTTCCGTAGTCAACTAGGAACCCTTATGGTTTTGCCATGTCTGTCTTGTTGTCCGTTCGTCCACGGATAATCTCAATGACCGTCAGCACTAGAAAACTGAAATTTGGTATCAATATGTATATCAATAAACCCGTAAAGTGGGTAGTGATTTCTTTTTAATTTCAGCGCTAACGTATGATATATTGTTGGTAAGAAAAAAATGTGTACTCTAACTTTTTAACCTTAAGTTAAAATATGAAAAAATCTAAAAAGTAGAACTTTATAAAGATTTTCTAGGAAAATTATTTTGAACTTGACGGGTTGAACAGTTTTTGAAAAGTTGTACAAAATAGTTTCTGAACTAAGTTTGTAAGCATTTTTTTAAACTTAAATTAAATATTTTATTATCCTGAACATATCTTCTTTCAAATAAAAAATAATGATTAAAATCGGTCCAAGCAAACCAAAATTACCACCGAAAACCCAGAACCGATCTAGTTTGTATAAATTAGTAACCTAATTTCTCGAGAGATGGCGCTGTACTTTGGGCTAATTCGCGCTTTTAAGATTTTTCCTGAATTGATGCGGTTAGGACGGGTATAAGCTGTGTCGAATTGTGTAACTCTTAAGTGGCGACTTATTGTGACGGACGGGAAACTACGGAACCTTACACTGAGCGTGGCCCGACACGCTATTGGCCGATTTTTTTACTTCTGCTGTTATCATCGTGTTTCTTGTTTCAAATAAAAAAAAAAATATTATTATGTATTCTTATTCTGTGCGGTGAGCATAAGTTTCTCAAAGAACTAGGCAAGATGTTAGTTTTTAATGGGCCACCGTCCAGTAGGAAATGATTGCCGTCTTAGAAATAGTATCATTAAGTACTTCGCTTTGTGTTCAGTTCAAAAATACAAGTTTCTCTTGTAAAAACATAGGGTTGTTACGTCCTTTTTCATGAAACTGCGTTCGTTAAATCAACCGCGAGTTTTTGTCCAAGAACCCGTTGACGTTGACGCGTTAATGAAATCCAGTTCATGTTATTGTTATTCGGTCGGCCAGGCGAGTGGGCGAGGCGGAGACTCAAAGTAAAATACGATCACCGATGTGATGTGCGAACTGGTTAAACTTTTTAATTAATAGGCGTGTCGGACGACGCAAATTATTTTTTTATACACTGATAAATGTTGGGAAGATCGCTGTGTTTACCGTTAAGCGTTTCATTCAGGCAGTCCCTCGCAAAATATTTATATAGTCCACACATGTATTGGCGACCTTAGCACACTTTACGTTAGGTATTATGGTCACTTCATGTTTACACAATTTAAAAGTAACGCTGTCAGCCCTAAGATTGAATCAACATTCACTAGAAGCAAACGTACTGCATTCTTTGCGGAAACTGCGGATTCTTGAAGTCTCAAACAAGTAACGTTCAAGTCTTATAAAAATAGAAGAATGGTAGTCTTCCAAAGCAATCCGCAAAAGCTCACTCAACAGAAAAAAAACTCTAAATTGACGGAGTGCGAGGTTTTTGGCAACCACCAGTTTCGGTAATTTTCAGCATCTAAAGCATTAGCTAGAACTCACAAGCATCCCGGCTATTGGCAAGTAAACTTTCTTTGAATTGAGATTTAGTTCTCCACTCCGTATAAGCTCTTGTGTGCAACTTGCGGTACAAGAACAATGCGTGTAAAACTTTTAATTAAGCAGTACCTATATTTAAATTGCCGGCTAGACACCAGACATACTGCAAAGCTTTTTAATTTAATGCAGCATTTTTAGAGTCAAAATCTTAAACATTCGTCATGTAAACAAAGTTTTACGGTTATTTATATTTATTTATTTTATTTTATTTTATTTATTGAGGGATAACAAACAGCTATATTGTGTTGGTATGGTCATGTAAAGAGGAGGGATGAAACGCATGTTGCTAATAGAGTTAAAAGTTTACAAGTGAATGGATGGAGAGGGAGAGGGAGACCAAAGAAAAGATGGATGGATTGGGTGAGAAGTGATATGAAAGAAAAGGAAATTAGTGATAGCATGACGAGTAACAGGACAGAATGGAAGAAAAAACGTGTTGCGCTGACCCCAAATAAAAATGGGACAAGGGCAGGAAGATGATGGTGATGCTAATTATGTGATTGGGGTAGTAGCTTAGTTATGATTTTCATGATCTCAAAGATTTTGTAAATATTCTCTTATGATATATTCGTTCAATGAATGTCTATATTTACATAACGCGGACAACATAGTTTGTAAAGAAAATAAACCAAAATAGAAATACAAACAGAATCGTAACCAAAGTAGCGTAGAAGTAGTTTGCAAACTCAAAGACATGTACGCAACATTTTGCCGAAATGTTATAAGTTTTTATCCAACAAAACAATATATTCCCGACGAAGCCATAGAGCGACAATAAAAATAAGTTTATCTGATTTCAATATCGGGCGTTCGGGAAGTTTTCAATGCTGGCCCCTTAGTGGCCGAGTTGTAAACTATAAGTGTGGATATTGGCTTTTATTTTACGCTGTTCACTCAAAGCCATTCAAGTTTAGTAAAACGTGATATGTGTTCAGCATTTTATTCAGTAATCGAATACGTATTGATGTTCAGTACGAGGTAGTGGGTATTTTAAAATCAGACTGAAATAATAAAACAAATGAATTCTCTATCGAATTTTCAGAACGGAATGTAGAAAGGAAAATTCATACTCGTATGTTAAGTGCAAAAAAGCATTCAGTGAAGAACATATTGGTAGATTAACCCTTCAGATACCGTCAATTAGAGACACAATAGTAAGACAATAGATGCGCGGCCACCGGTGGTCGCTTGGGGATTCATGAATTAATGAAAAAGCGTACAATCGGCCACGTCTGGCGGTCATAGGCCGTGTGTGAGTGCATACTCGTAGTAAAAACAAAGGTGATAGACGACAGCTGGCAAACGCGATGCAAACTACATTAACGCCAGTGGACGACGGACCCCAGGGACCACGATAGAAATGCTATGACAAAAGGCTTTAAACACTTTTCGAGTCAGAAATAACGAGTGAAGAGTCCACCATGCCAGTGCGACTTGCAATTATTTTAAAAGAATATCGGATGGTGACTGAATGCGCACTGTCGTTGGTTTATTGCACTGGTCTATAATTGCTGCTTTGTAAGTTGGAATTGAAACGGTGATAGCCACCCTACTCCACCCTACTCTACCCTACCCTACCCTACCCTACCCTACCCTACCCTACCCTACCCTACCCTACTCTACCCTACTCTACCCTACTCTATCCTACTCTACCCACCTGTACCCTACTCTACCTTATTCTACTCTAATTTTTTTTTTTTTTAAGAACCCTTTCCTCACAATAACAACACAACAAAAAAAGAATTAACGAAACTGGATCAGCTGAAATTTTCGCTTAGCAACATATTTAGCGATTCATTTTTATATATAAATTACCTACATCATGTCTGCTTAATTTTTATTTTCCATATTAACTTCTTTCCTTTTCACGAGTGATTTTATAAATGTTTCATGTTGATCTAAAGCTGGTATGTTTTGCTTGTGACAAAAAATTACAAAAAAACCTTCAGTATCGAACCTGCAATCATGAAAGTGGACGGACAAAGGATAAGCCAAAGCCAAAAAGAAAAGGCGTAACCTAGCTAGCTTTTATAGGGAGCTCACCGTTGCAGCGTTGGATACTCCTTTACTGTACTAGTTCTGAATGCAGTTTGCCAAGCCACGCTTTCCGTACAAAGGTAGCATTCCCCATTAACCGCTTGCCTGTCTACACTGATTCCACTAAAGGGCTTGTGTGATACTGTTGCCTCAATTAAGACGACAGGAAACATACATACCGCACGTTGCGATCCTGTTACCGGATTTCCAATGATTTCCATACAAATTGAGGTTAATTTGGCTAATCAAGCCGGTAAATATTTATGGAAATACCGAAACTATTACCACGTAGAATTTTGATTTAGCTGTTGAAAACATGCGTTCAAAGCAAATATTAGCACTATACAATACTATATTCAGGTTTCGCATAAATAATATTTATTTATGCAAAACCTGAATACCTATATTTTGTTCAGAATCAGTAACTGAATGGATTCCAATAGTTATACACCATGTTATATTTTTTCCATAAATATTTAAAAAGAACACAAGTTGGATACCACCGACACAAAGTACAACACAAGTCACGGAAGGTCAAAGCGGGTATTACGCGCCAGCAAACAGCTGGGTGCAAGTGCAAAGCATCCCCTGTATTTATGAAACAGTTATGAAATTTTGTACATAGATTCTTTACATAAAAATTCTAGAAACGCGTTTCGAGTTTCGCATAATACTAAAATTAATCTTGATTAGGTATATAGTCTCCTTTGAATATTTACTTTAGGAAAAATCGTTAAATATTTATTTATTTTATAATTATATACATCTTAACTATTAAATATTATAAATTAATAGGTATATACAAACTTAAAATAATAATATGTACAAACGAGTAAAAAAGGTATATAATTATAAAATAAATAAATATTTAACAAAAAAAAAAAGGAAATTTCGTTAGTCATAAACGTTGTTTTTTTCCTTGCCTGTTCACGTGCTTCCCTGATATTATATTAGCGATAGAGCCAGTCGCCCGTGAAAAATGAAGGGCGGAATATGTAACGAGTTTGTAATACTTCAGAGAGTAATACTTTAACATTTTTTTTGCACTTGATTATAACATTGAGAGTGACAGTTTATTTATTTAATTTAAAAAGCATGATATTGCGACAGCTTTCTTTTGAACTGACAGTGGCGTAGATTATATAGAATGTAATGTGTTTGATAAGATTAATATTAGAGGATAGGAAACGAAAAATGTCAAATGATGATTATGTCAAAGGAAAAATATTTCTAGTAAATATATATATTAAAAATAATTTTACCAGTTTACCGTAATATGGGTATGGTAGGTGTAAACAATATACGACGATCTAACTGAGGAAACAAAAATTAAAACCTTTTGCGCCGACCCTAAGTACTACAGGATGGGACAAGGCCATTTGACATAAGTTTTCACCTATTTGTTTTGACACCAAAAAAAATTAATCGTCTAAGGTTGCCCTTAGACTTACTATACGGAAAGACGGAGCATTGCGTGTAGCCCAGCTTAAGCAGCCCCACGGTTGAAAAAGGTTGTCCTGTATGCGCGGGGAGCCGCCGGCACCCAGGGCGACTGCGCCACAGCTGACATTATCGTGACTGTGACAGTGACATTATTTTTTTTGGTGATCTTTTTTTGTGTTTTTTAAGTAGGTATTTTCTAACAGTTTTATATTGTATAGTCATATTTAAATCCGTGCAGTGTACATATAGTTTTAAGTGCCTTTTTGATTGGTTTAAAAAAAAATCAAGTTTTTAAATGATTTTAGTTGTAAGTACCTACTGCATTTAATACAAATATTTTAATGCCAAATGCTTGTGACGACAGTAGTGATGCCGTACGAGGAGCCAGTCAACCTGCCACATCGCTGGATGTCTTAGTAAGATGTCCTCATTGTCCCCAAGCACGCTTTTTCAAGGGTGAGCGAGGCTTGAAGGTACATTTGGGCAAGAAACATAAACCCGTCAATGTACCTTCAACATGCCCAATAATACCCTCTGTTTTAACACCTGATTCTTCTCCCCAACCTTTATGGAAAACACTGTCAAAATTTAAAACTACTACTCCTGTTTTGAAAAGAGTTCCTCGTGGTGCGAGACCATCAGTAGCTTCAAATTTAGCACGATGTGTCCGCCTCGCTGTCCGAGAGAACTCATTGAGTGCTTGGGAACAACTGCTCACCTTCCCGTTTAGGATTCTACATGTGCAAAAAAATTTGGCAACAAAAAAAACTTTAACAGCTCAAATCAAAGATAACTGTGATATTTCGGCCCAAAGTTTCGAACCTAAATTAACATCACACCTCCCTCAAAGAGGTTTATTGCATCATGTTGAGTCCAAACTGGGCGAGGGTGATATCCGAGGCGCTTCTAGGATTATCTTTAGCAGCGATGTGGTTGCGCCGTACTCTCCAGAGACACTTATGGCTCTGGAAAGTAAACACCCCGCCCCGGCAGATGATCTCACCTTCCCCGATCCTCCCAATCCAGAAACCAACTCCCTTCAAATTTCAGCTCAACAAGTGTGTGCGGCCGTGTGCTCCTTCCGGAGTGGATCCGCTGGCGGCCTCGACGGCCTGACACCACAACACTTAAAAGATGCGCGGGCGCCGGGGAAGCTGGTGAGTCCCTCCTAAAGGAGCTAACGGCCCTCATCAATCTCATGCTCTGCGGCAATGTGAACGAAGCCGTCATTGATGTCCTGTACGGGGCAAACCTATGTGCTTTGCGCAAAAAGGATGGCGGCATTCGTCCCATTGCCGTAGGGTCCACCTACCGACGTATCGCAGCCAAAATTTGCTGTGCATTCTACAGCGAAGCACTCGCCAGCAAATTTCAGCCCCTACAGCTTGGTTTCGGATCCAAAGGGGGCTGTGAGGCTGCGGTACATGCCCTTTCTACCTACCTCAACAGCAATGAAGGTGAGGTCATTCTTAAGGTTGACATTAAGAATGCTTTTAATTCCGTGAACAGGGACACCTTGTTGACAGAAGCTCAAAAAGAAATACCCAAAATTTACAGTTTCCTTTATCAATGTTACAGGCACCCCTCAAAATTACTTTATAAAGAAAACCTTTTGGAATCAGCTGTCGGCTGTCAACAGGGTGACCCTCTTGGGCCAGTCATTTTCAGTTTGGCAATAAATCCAATCATTCGGCAGCTAAATTCGAAATTCAATATCTGGTATTTGGATGACGGAACCATAGGAGGTGATGTAGACACGGTCTTCAAAGATTTTACTTTTTTGAAAAACAAATTTAATTCTATTGGATTACAACTAAATCTTTCGAAATGCGAAATTTACCTCCCCCAAACGACTGACAGACAGACGACTTTAGCAAAATTTAACTCAATAGCACCAAATATGCAAATCACCGATAGAAATTCTTTTCACCTCCTGGGTTCCCCAATTTTCGATGAATCTTTTCCAACATTTATTGAACAAAAGATACAAAATTTTAATGACGTCTCGGAAAGACTTTTCAAAATAAACATGCATTCGGCTTTCACACTCATTCGATACTGTTGTTTTGGGCCAAAATTTACGTATAGTCTTCGCGCTTCCCATCTTTGGAAACATCCACAACTTTTAGAAAAAGTCGATCAAATTATTAGGAACACTTTATCTTCAATCCTTAATGTGGCCTTGGACGACCGAGCATGGCAGCAAGCCACGCTTCCCATCCGGCTAGGTGGCCTTGGAGTCCGCAAAATTTCTAGTATAAGTTTACCAGCTTTCCTCTCCTCGGTGCACAGTACTGAAACATTAACCAGGAATATTTTATCTTCCACACTGGTTGATGTTGAGGTACCGTGCTTGTCTGATGCGTTGAACGCTTGGAAAATGGCTTGTCCCAACACGGATTTGCCCGACAACCTGTCCTCACAGAGACGGTGGGATGTGCCGCTCTGCAGTATTGTACGGAATAACCTATTGAATACGTCGTCAAGTACTGCTGAGCGTGCGCGTCTGCTGGCTGTGGGGGAATGGGAGTCGGGTTTATGGCTTCAGGCACTCCCGTCATCCACCATAGGTACTATGATGGATGACGCCTCGTTTCGGCTAGCTACCTGTCTACGCTTAGGCGCACCTTGTGTTGCTCCACATCGGTGCCACTGTGGAGAAGCTGTCGACAGTCTCGGACACCATGGCCTGTCTTGTTGCAGGAGCGCAGGCCGCATACCACGACACGCTAGCATCAACGATATAATTCGTCGAGCTCTTGTCACCGCCGGCGTACCTGCCGTATTAGAACCAAATGGCTTGGTACGTGACGATGGGAAGAGACCAGATGGTATGACGTTGGTACCGTGGAAGGTGGGTAGGCCTCTGGTGTGGGACGCAACCTGTGTCGATACCCTTGCGCCATCCCATATTCCAAGTACGGCGGGCTGTGCTGGTGCTGCTGCTTCTGCTGCTGAGACCCTTAAACGGCGCAAATACTGTAACCTTATTGGTAATTACAGTTTTGAGCCGTTTGGGGTCGAAACGCTTGGCTCATGGGGTCCGAGTGCGCGTCTCCTTTTCAAGGATATTTCACGCCGACTGATCGACACTTTACGTGACCAGAGGGCTGGCTCGTTCTTTGCCCAAAGAATTAGCATTGCCATTCAACGTGGCAATGCTGCCAGTCTTCTGGGCACATTTCCGGATGACAGCGATGTGGAGGAGTACTTTGACGCCTGAGCGTGCTTTGTCTTTTTGTATCATATTTATGTACATAGTTAGGTTTTAGTTTAAATAGTTTATTTAGTATTTAAGGTTTTTTTTATGTATATATGTAATAAATATATTAGAGTTATTTTATAACTAGGACAGGACTCATTAGATCCTATTAGTTTCCCATGAATAGCATACACGCAGTCATAGGCTATTCAGTAGGGTAGACAATGCTTTTTATGTGTATCCCTAACAAACAAAACTTTCCTCGTTATAAGTTTCGTTAGTAACGGTAACTGGTATTGTACAAATAATTGAATAATAAAAGGCTCAAAAGTGAAAATTATTACCACAAAAAGGTAATTAACTTAAGGTAATAAAATATTGATGTAATAACTTGGGAAATGTAACTTTTAAACATAAATTAAGTCTACCTAGTAAAAATGTAATCAAAAGGTTATACAGGGTGCCCAACGCGACCTTTCTGTCTCCGAACATTTGCAATCACCGTTAGATTGTAAGAACTATTGCTTTTCAGATCCTTTGGCGACAGGCTGGCAAGGAGGCTCTCCGCTTCACGGATCCTCGCATCATCCGGATAGCCATGCCGGTCGCTTCCGCAGCGACCGCGACGACGCCCTCACCTACGCTCCGTAAAGGGCTATGGACTGAACGAAATCCATGTAGAGCAACCGGCATCCTGACCCCTCAGATTGAGTAGCAGCCACTAGAGGGCAGCCCCAGCCTGCTCTAATTTAGGAGCCAGACATAAGAAGTGCTTCTCGGGATTCCGCCGGCTGTCGAGGACGAGTACTAGGTACCGACTTCATCGTCTACCCGACGCCGACGTGAACCGTTATTTGGGGAACCGGTGGTGGCGTATTCTGACGACCATGAGACCACATGGCCTGGAAGATGTGCAGGGCCGCCAGCATTTACCTCGTGTTGGTCCACAATATTTTGTTAGGTATCTCACTATCAAAATAACAGAAATTCTGCTTTAAATAAATAATATGAATAAATTGAGATGGAAGTTAGCCTTACCTTTTTACCTTAACTTTAACGAAAGATTTCTTAGTATGTGAACTGCTAAACATGTAGTTAAAAGTTTGAGGAGCGAATATCGCGAACTTTAAATTTTCACAACGACGACGAGATCGCTGAGCAGCAGCACGCAACCTTTTTAAACTAACTTAGTGCAGCGAAGATGTTCTAACTTAGTGAGGTATTTGATTGTTTTTGTTATAATTTAATTAAACAATCTGTGTGTTTTAGACTCGCCAGACTACTTTTATGGGTCAGAGAAAATAACTATTGTGATGGTTGTACACATTTATTGCCAAGTAACTACATAATTATGTAATAGTTGTAATTAAGAGGTGAGGGACGCGAAAGATTCTAAGTTGGCGCGAACGATGCGTAAGCGACCCGAGATCCCACACGACTGCCGTGCGCGGGACGCGGGCGGCATGGCGGAGCCGACCGAGGACGAAGCACACCGAATTACCACGAGCGCGCGCGGCTGGCGTGAGTATTTGAACGTTCGCCTTACACTATTGTTTTTATTTTATATGTTGTAATAGCAAATACTTAAATAGTCAAGTTGCTGTCTCAGCATGAATAACCCAATACGATACAATAATAAGGGGTGCAATAAGTATACATAACATGTTGAAACAAAAAGTCACATACATATTCGTGCTAGTGAGGTTTATTCACAACAAAATCTACTAAAAGGAAAATGAAAAATTAACAATAAAACATTAGTATTGTTTCTACCCCTCTTAATTTATTGCTAGTGAATTCTTATATAGCTTTTAGCTACGTGGAAAACTATGGGCTTAATTTACCCGTAAATAAATTTTATATACCACCGTTATGAGTTTCATAATGACGGTATAAAATTTATTTACTAGTATCACTGGAATAAGCTTATTAAAATATATTATAAATATGCAAGCCTCTCCACACACATTATTCCCGAAATAATTTTCATTTCTCTTTGAAAATTAAGCCTTTGTTCCAGGCAGCCAGCAAAGATATTGAAAATATCAATAACCATTAATGCTTAATATACTGGGCATACGGGACAAGCTCTTATTTAATAGGATTTTCTTATAATATACGTCGTAGAGAGAAATCAATAGAATAGTGTTATGTCCTATACTGGCAGGAACTAGGTAGGTACCAATTTAAAGCAGATTTTTTAAATGTCGAAATTAAGCATTTAGATTTAAAAACATTCGCCTTCCATACGATCGTTTTGCAAGTGAATGTTACGCTCATACACCAACACCCACAATAAAATGTTGACCACTGCATAGCTTTGTCTGGCCGGGGCGCATAACTAGCATGATGCAGTTGAGATATATAAACTAATTGACTAATTAATTAAGAATCATTGAAACCTGCTTAGTTCCCTACGACGTACCTACATAACTGGATTCTTTCTAATGTATTTTCTAAGTGTATTTTCAGGCACATTTATCCCACGGTTTAATTAAATAGATGTTAAGGGGTGAAGCAAAAAGAAATACCTCATTTCTCGCACGGTTCGTAGGTTGGAGTCTAACTACAATTTCATTTTCCGCAGAACACTCGCTGAGTATAATATGTGAAGTACAGTAATGCCATCAGAGAGTCCGAGCTCCGGAAGCCTGCATAATGCATATATGAAGCATACGAATACGATACAAGTACACCAAGTACAAGTACGTATAACACAATCACATTAAGAGTAAAGGGTGAGAACATTAGAGCGGATCCATCTCGCTTAGCCAAAATATATAAGTAATGAATTAGTGAGACGTTTGTCAAGTAGGATCGATAAATTTTAATGGAAAGTCGCTGCTAATTTGTTACAATGTAATCTTGTAACGTGAATCGTAATGAAGAAATACTTACGTTCCAAATGTTCGGATATCACGTATCTTAAAATATTTTGATACTTCATTTAAAGGGCGCTAATAACTTAGAAAAGCCCCTTCTGGTCGGCCGGGCGCACTGCAGACACTGCTAACAGATGTGAAGGAGCTTGAAAACGATTTTTTAGGGAGATAAGACACTGGCGGGACGATTTTTCGCTTCTAAAAATCTTTAATCCGTGAAATGTCTCAAAACATAAGCAAATCTGATTTCACGAAACAAATAGGGTTTAAAATCCATATAAATTCAAGATACATAAACATTTTGGAAGCAGAAATAAACCTTTTAAGAAGCTGTTTGTGTTTTCTTGTACTTGAAATACTGGAAAGACAAAATACGAAGTTAATCGGACTCAACATTAAGTCAATAGAAAGTCAGATTTGTGTTGACAGTATCTGTCCCCGAAATTGTGAAGTGTTCCATCCAATGTAAATTGGTTCTGCTTCACTAACTTAATTTAATTTCCAATTAACGAAGATTAGACGTTTTACTGTAGGTACCTATATGTGCGTTAATTATAAATACATGTTAAGACGGACAGTCAAAGTATCCGGAGAATCCCGGTATGAAGTTTCTTTGTGTTTCGTTCAAACGTTCACTTCGTGCGGTAACACCTACGTGCTTCTTTAACTATCGTTTATAAAGATGAACAGGGTGAACTTGTTGAAACATACATGTATCTTTTTCTATTGAGGTAGATTATCATAGTATGACATTACCCGCTCTAGGGTGGATCGAGAGGCGTGCTGGACTATTACGGCCTGTTCACGACTTCGGTCTTAGCGGTGAGCGGCGCAGCGAGCGGGGCGTCATCGGTAAACGGGCGTGTGGTGCTATGAGCGCCATGTCGTGGCTTACTTCAAAAATTTTCATACTTTTGTTTTTACTGCTCGCCACCCCACGCTTAGCTACCGCTCACAGCGGCAAGTTTGTGAACGGGCCGGTGTAAGGAACATAGGTAGGTTTTAATAATTTACGCGTTCTATAGCGAGTTCTATAGCCGCGATAACTTTTTGAACCGTTTTAGCAAGCGACATAATATATAATATATCTAAATTGTTTATTTTCTTACACGGTTAGTTTTCGAAATACCTGCGGGTAGCGGTATTAGAATAAATTGTGAATACAAAATATTTATATTGATAAAAAGATTTTCATATTTTGAGAGAGTGAAATAAAATTCATTTTTTTATTCATACCATTGCTTCGGCCGTATGAATCGTGACGAATTGATTGAATATGGAACACTTGCCTATTTGCATCCATGAAACTGCTAGTTTCAAATGGCCATCAGCCTCTAACAAATATTTTTTACAGCACCTGCTTGATAATGCCCTTTTATATGTTATCACCATCTAAAGTAAGTAATAGGGATGTAAAGTATGGGCGTCCCTTGAGAATAATGAAATTTTAATTTTGGAACGCCAAAACCATTGTTATGAAGAATAAAACACATTAGGTGAATGTACGTGCATTAAACACAATAAAAAAGATTTAAAAAAAAATGGTTATGGGCGAGTCTCTCAAAAAATGAAAATAAAAACAACGTTAGTGTTATAAAACAATTAAAACTACAGTTCAAAAGATTGTAGTGATTTTTTTTTGTTTCAAATCTCAAAACAATGTCTTGTATTTTAATTGTCTTGCAGACGGTGTAAAAAGTAGAGTATGTAACACGGAGATAAAGCTGTCTTTGTTTTGGGCCGCTTGAATTCCTCAGTTCATTCAGGATTCTATTTAAACTCCCTCGCGGTGCTCGGGATTTAAACTTAGCAAAAAATCATAATGTAATTCCCCCACTGGCGTTCGGGATTTAAAATCTCCTATTTTGTATGAACTTTGATACTTCAAAATTCGCCTAAAAATTCAAAAATTCAAAAAAAAAACAAAGCTTAAATGCAAATAATAATATGACTAGGCACGTAGACACACTGTGTTTATAACGTGGCCGTTTTCTTCTTTAAACATGTGGAAAAGGTAGAGAAGGAAGCATCAAATAATAATTTATTTACATAAAACACTTAATAAAAATTTATTACATATGTAAATAAAAAAAAACTTAAATACTAAATAAACTATTTAAATTAAAACCTATCTCCTTTTCAAGGATATTTCACACCGACTGATCGACACTTTACGTGACGTGGGCTGGCTCGTTCTTAGCCCAAAGAATTAGCATTGCCATTCAACGTGGCAATGCTGCCAGTCTTCTGGGCACATTTCCGGATGACAGCGACGTGGAGGAGTACTTTGACGCCTGAGCGTGCTTTGTCTTTTTGTATTATATTTATGTACATAGTTAGGTTTTAATTTAAATAGTTTATTTAGTATTTAAGTTTTTTTTTATGTACATATGTAATAAAACACTTAGCGTGAACCAAACCATACATGCAAAAGGACAGAGCTACGTTTGAAGATGTAATATCTACGGGCGCTAAGCTCTGTAGTAGTAGGCACTCTCCCCTGGAAAATTCTCAACTCATACAGGCCAACAAAATTCTTATTGAAATGAGATAGATACTATTTCCCGCCGTTTTATTTATATGGATATAAAATAGGTATATTTTCTTCAGCTTGGTTCGATATGCGGACAAAATAACATTTGTATGAACAGACTCGGGTCAGAATACTCGCAAGACTCACTCCGAGGATATTGTGTTTTTATATACTAAGTCTTTTAGTAACTTATTACTGACTAGAATAACTTGCAGCGTTCGTATACGGAGCAAAATGTTTGTACACGAGATTTAGTTCTAAGTGTTTTTACATAAGACTGTTCCTGCCAGAGACGCGGAGAGAAGTCTCCAGCCAGTAGGTACTACTTTCAAACTTTCCATTGTAATTTTAAATTTAAAACATGAGGAATTATGAACAATGCCGCATGCAGATGAAAGCGGAGTGTCGAAACTGTAGCTGTCGCGACATTACACTTTAATTTTTTTCCGTCCTCTGCAAAAACACTAGACTGGTAACGAAGCGAGGTGCTGCATACCTCACTCAAGTCGACATTTTAACGTGTTTCGTTTTCTATTCACAAACGAAAAAATAGACAAAATAACATCGGCGATGAAGTTTTATGAAACAGATCAAAAAGCGGATGCCTGTAAAATAATTCTAGCGGAAAATTGTGTATCACGAAGGACATGATACTATAAGAGTTTGAATAACGTTTTTATGCATTCCGCTTTATTGTACTTATTCATGTATGAACACGCCGCTTTCGGGTTTAGCGAGAAATTCCGGGACAACTCCATCGGGATTTTATTTTATTTTTTACATTACAGAATTCTTTTCTAGGATTCTGACAAATTTGTGAAAGTTTTCTATTTCCCCTCGCCATTACATGAGGATAGATATGAGTGTGATGCGTATACGTATCTCAAAGCTGAAACAAGTTTTCCATGTACGCTTGTGTTCATGCCCTACATAAATGGAAAAAAGTTTCGTCTTGTCGTTTCGTAATATTGTGTGCGCGGGTGGCCGCGGCGCCGCGCCGTGTCATCGTCGACAAAGCAGACGTTTATGTTACAACACCGTTATCGGCAGCTGGCTTCTTGTTCCCTCAACTTCCTTGTGCTATACCTACCGCTACACATATTTGTAAAATAATAAATCACCGCTGGGGACACGAACAGTATCATATAACTTCCAACTCCCTGTAGTGTTTAATCAAATGTGTGTAAATAAATACACCCAAATTCAATTGGTCTTCCGCCCTTACATATCAGATTAAGATCCATCTGGAAAGCTAATTCGAAAGCTTTCCGACAGCCAGGCCCCACAGACTCCAGGTAAATTATAAAACGGTCGGCCTGGACTGACAGATGAATCATACACTTTGTTGTTTGTTTTACAAAGTTTAAATTTTAAAATACTTCATTTCAGTTGTTTTGTTCGAATAACTCACTTTAACATGTTTTAAGTCAGTGTAGATACTTATTTGTTTGCTTGTGAATAATCTGTATTAAGGATTTACGGCTTATGTAGAATCGAGAGAGATTTCTTGTGCGAAAAGGAGGCGGTCTCAGAGAGAATTGAGTCGAGTTGGGGTGGGGGGGCTGAGCGCACCTCTACCGTCAACAAACAAAATCTCGTTTATACCATGATCTCGTGCCGCTTCAACAGGGAAACCCTTAATTGACAAATGAACTGAAGAAGATTCGATTTTAGCAGCATTACATTTGTGTTCGTACCTCAATAATATTCTCGTTATCATAACGGTCGGGTTCGCAGGTTGCTGACCCGTTTTCCACTGCACTGACCACAATTGACTCTAAGCAGTGAATTTCAGTCTGTCTCGGGGGAAATCAGGGATCAAGATGAACCCACAATAAGTTTCTTGGGCCAAAGATATGCTTGCGGCAAGAAAATAAAGCAGCGCTATAGTTTTATGTACCGACACACTTACATACTTATATGCACGCCTATTGTAGATACTGTAAATATGATTTAGAGTAAGATGTGGGTATATTACATGACACAAATATTTTCAAGAGGGTAAAAAGTCAAATTTAGTGGATCATATCTGAACAAAAAACAGTAAATTGGTCAAATGCAATTGAATCTAAAAGTCATTCAATTTATTCGTTCAGGAAGTAAGGTTTTATTTTTGAAAAAAAATAAATGTATACACCCTATTTATAAAAATGTAAGAAAATAATATTGCGCTGTAATTTTCAGCCAAGGCAGTCGCCTTAATATTTTTCAATTACTCTTAGTAGAAAGTAATTGGAAAAAAGTTTTATTTGAAAGCAGACACAAAGATTAAAAGCTTGTTGCAGTTGTTGTTACTATAAGTATAGACCCTACAGCTACTAATGAACACTTTAAGATTCTTGTTTCTTTGGATTTCAATTTAATATCGCTGTAAAATGTTTAATATTTCTTTCTTAGCTTAAACTTTTCGATGGGACTTTGCAAGTCTCCAAAAATCTTTGTTTTATTATCTGAGCCCAGTTTTAAAGTCAGTATATTAAATCCGACAAATTGATTTAACAGTCAACAAACAAGAAAAAATAAAGAAAGGCATTAGAAAATTCCTGTTGTAAAGTATTTCGATGTATAAATCTTACAACAGAAAAGTAACAAACGAAATGTTCCATCTTACTTTGCGCTTTTAAGAACAGCTTTCAAATTATATTTGTAGAGTATCTGAATAATGATGAATAAAGTAATTACATTTTTTCCCTTTTGGTTAAAAGATTTACAAGATAAGTGTTGAGCAAACTGGGTCAGATGTTAGAAGGTCGTCAAAATGCGTGAGGAACTTATACCGAGGGGTATTAGTTAGCACTCGTAAGTATTTAGACAAATGTTCGAGTTCAGCGTATTAACGAGCCTGATTTCGGTTTTACTTCTCCATTGGGGACAAAGCGATTGGGCAAATATCATCCGTTTGGGATCCCAGATTATGTGTCCCGAATAACGTGTGAAGTGCTTGGAGTCTTTAACGACTGTTGGTCCCTTAGTGTGATTAATAAGATTGATTGCCGAATAAACCATTTTGGAACCCATCACAGAATTGAATGGCTACATAATGCAGTAATCAATTCGCTTTGAAGTGGGAGGACGTGAGTCGGTGGTGCACGGGCAAAGCTAGGTGTTTGATGCGAAACGTAACTACTTGAGATTCGTAAAAAGATACAAACAAAGAGTATTTGTTGGCTCAGGCGTGCTACAGTGGGGACAGGCTACACTGCACACATTGTCTGAAATATGTTCAGAACAAGAAAGCTACGCGAAGATGTAAAGAAAACAGGATAATGTTGCGAGCCGCTAAACGTATATTATGCCTTCTGTACACAACTACCACTTAGGTCACACTTGAGCGGCCATCGCTCAATGTGAACAAGAGGTCTGTCTAAGTACTAGTACGAAGTGTGGCCAGGATGGGCCATTGTGTACAGGTGCCGTTGCTTCGGTACATGTTGGGGCACAAACACTGAATACGTGCTTTTCGTATGCTAACCAGGCTTAAGCGCACTCGCGGCTTAGATCGAAGTTTGCATTCAGACTGTTACATACTGTAATACATAAATTACAATGTTTTTCACACATGCATACTAGATGTTTGCCTCTGCAGTATGTAGATAGATTTTAATAATTAAGGTTCAATACACGAAAGGTTACCAATGGGACCCTATTACCTTAGCTGTCTGACTGTCATGAAGTTGATATTTAAATTTTTGAGAATTTTTATTGACCCTATAATAATAATTAAAAAAAAAATTGTTTTAATAATTAAGGAGCCACACCGAACATAATTATATTTTTAGACTAGCTGCTCTCAGCGGCTTCGCCCGCGTGATAGTAGAAAATTATCCCAAGGGAACATACTTCCGGGATAAAAAGTCCTATGTCCTATTCCAGGACATGGTCTATCCGTGTAACAAGAGTCATCAAAATCGGATTTGTCATTTAGGCGTGAAGACGTAACAAACAAACTCACTTTCGCGTTTATAATATTAGTAAGGATTATGGTACTGAACTCTTTTTGGGCGATTCCGACTCATACTTGGCTGATTTTAGCAGACTTGATTAGTTATATACTTAGCATCTTCACTCATGTTCTGCCCGTTACCCTCGAATTTATTTTACGTCCTCAATAGCTCCGTAGTCGTTACCGTAATAATTTAATGAGAAAGCTTGATACCTACTCCAATGCCTGTAGACTTCATTAGCCTTCCTCAATACATACATGGTAGTGTGTCAGCCAAGTTCGCAACGCAAAAGATACACACTTTGGCGAACAGTTAAATTACATGTCACTTCCAGGCTACTTTCCCCGTTACTTATAATCTGTTTGACTTATTAAATAAGCTTGCAATTTTGTGTGTTCACAAGGAAATAAGATCTAAATCTTTATTTTCTTCACTAATTCACTCGTCAAAAGTTTAGACTACCTCCAGGTTACTTAGAAAGTTAAAATTGTTATGCCATATGCATGAATAAGTCAGAAACCATGATTTCTGTTGATTGTTGACATTTAAGTTAGGTTTTTCAGGCAATGTTATTAATGTAATTACTTTGGAACATTATGTGCGGAACTGCTACATAAGCTAATTATCTAGAAAGAAAGAAGAAAGAAAGAAAAACAGTTAAACAGTTCTATTATTATTATTGGGGATTTTACTCTAAATTACTGTGAACATCGTTATCAATGCCAAGTTCACAAACATGAACTTGGAATTGATAACAATGTAGACTGTGATTTAGACCTAAAGTCAGACCTGGATCCGAGAAATAGGCAATATGCTTCATTTTTTTTTTGGTCATTGCATTTTGCTAAGCATTAGTCACTCTATTGAGTAGCAAGAAACGTTACAAAATTACACAAAATAATAAAACATTGTACATGACAGAAGATATGACTTAAGGAACTTCAAGAGAACTTGGTACACCTATGTTTAGATTTAACTTTTCTTATAAGCGCAGGCTTTACGTAGAACTTGGCATCTTTTCACATTTATGTTTTTAGTGAGATAACAATGTACACGAAAATTTATCAAAAACATGTCGTCAAACATTACGATGTTTTAAACATCATAGAACAGGAATTCAACTCCACACTCATTAAACTTTTTACAAACTATATTATAAAACGCATACAACTGCAGTTAAACAAGTTGGTACTTCAGAACTAAACCAAAACAGCTATCATCATCATCATTTCAGCCGACAGACGTCCACTGTTGGACATAGGCCTCCCCTAAGTGTCGCCACAATGATCGATCCTGCGCGTCTCGCCTCCATCGGTTTCCCGCAACCTTCACCAGGTCATCGGTCCACCTTGCAGGAGGCCTTCCGAAGCTGCGTCTTCCAGTACGAGGTCGCCACTCCAGAACCTTTCGGTCCCAACGGCCATCTGTTCTGCGAAACCGATGACCGAAACAGTTCAGAATTTAATTTCATGTCCATTATTGAGGTCCCTTGTCAAGAGTACATACTTTCGCGGGAACCCTTGTCGTAATGAATGCCAAACTATGACAGGTAACACAACAATTACAATCATTACCGTTTGTCTGCTGCCGATCGTAATGGCAGCTATTATTAAATAAAGGCGCTACTTAGCAACGCCTTAGACCGTCTTGTGCAAATATTAATATATCCCTGTTACCACTGCCATCGCCTTCATCTAGGAAATAATAATATTCCACAACTATCACAACGCCGTCTAGCTCCAAGCTAAGCAGAGCTTGTGTTATGGGTACTAGACAACTGATAAACATACTTAGATATTTCTAAAAACATACATATTATAGATAAATTACACCCAGACACAGAACAAATGATTATGCTCATCACACAAACATTTGTCCTGGGTGTGAATCGAACCCACAACCTCCGGCATAGCAGTCAGGATCACTAACCACTAGACCAACAGGCCAGTCAAATAAATAAAACTTAACAAGTGTAAATGTTAAATCATTTATGATGCATGCTTACGCCCGCGCAATAAATTCTTCATTTCACTCGTAGGATCATCATAATACGAATGGCTTGTGAAAGGCTTCATCCTGAAAGGGTATATCTTTAACTCCCTTAATTTTTATGTTTCCCTTATGCTTTTGATTGATAAAGCCTTTTATTCTCGACTCAAATAATAAGTAGGTACTTATCATTTACACTTTGATTTTTATTTTTCGTCAATCAAATATTAATGTTTTGGTAGAATTGATATGTTTTATTAATTACTTTCTTTTCTATACAATGTAAGGTATATTTTTAGACTTTTGCCATGGCAAATATTAAGTTGATAATCAAGCGTCTTCCGTCCTTCCGATCTGCTCTAATATGACAATGAAGCTGTGTCCCTTAACACAGCTGTATGTTGTCGTTGAGAACAAATATAGGTAGTTATTGTAGGGGTCAAATCAGATTTAGAAGTTGTGTACGTGCGGTTTGCTGCGGATTAGCGAGATTACCGGGGCCTTCAAACTCGGAATGTTTTGCAGAATAGCCCGTTACAATGGGATCTAGCCGGTAACCCTTGTGGAATTGCAGGCAGCTGAGACCTGCCAGCGGCGGCAGGCTTCGGCCGCTGGATTACGAGTTAGCGGACCGTGAAAGATCACAAATATGTGCTGGTTGGGTGTATTGTGCACAAAGTCTGCGTGCTTAGCCAATCAATTATCTCGCTTTTGTGTTTATGCAATTGCGACTATTGATTGTGGAGTTCTATGTGTATCAATTAAGCTCGGTCAATAATACATGTGTGTGGTCCTTTCAACTGGTACTTGTTCTACTTCGATGGACTCAGCACTAAACTTAATGGCATTCGGCAACGCATCAGCTCAACATGATTGCCAATTAGTTAATTAAGTGCAAGCAGAGCAGGTGAAACAGTTGCATGAAGCCACAAACGATTCCAGGTTCGTGTGAAATAGGGTCATTATTACGAGTATATGTAAGTTTTAAATGCAAAAATCGTGAATGTGCTCAAATGACTGCGTCGCTAACTTTTTGTGAAATGACAACTAATTGCGGTGCTGCCTCTTATTTGCCGCACGAGTGAATGTATATTTTAATTCTATTTACAAAATGTAGAAAAGTTTCGTTTGCGTTTTTGTTTTTTTTTTTTATGCCACGTGTTTGCTTAACCCTAGAAGCCCAATCTGGGTAATTTTGACCTATACACATCCGTATATTTGCGATGTCTTTCACATGTTTTTTTCGATCGCTGTGATTGATCAAACTAACTTAGTAGCCGCCAAGATCTAACAGAAGAAAGCAATATCACTTTGGTGAGTAAGTACCTCCATTTCCGAGTTATCGTAATGTCATAGGTAAATTTTACCTATGTTTGGGCTTTATGTAACTTTTGCACACGTTTTCCTTGTTTTACGGATTGCTATTTTATGAGATTGAACATTCTATTTTCGTTAATATCTAACGATAAATATTATTTTTAAGGTTAAAAAACAAGATCAAGACCTCTCGACAACTGATTGAGATAGTTTTTATATCATATATTTTAGGAAATATTGGCGATTTGCTGAATGAAGAAAAAGCTGTGTGGTTGAAGATGAAGTTATGGATTATGTGGAAGTCGGCATGGCCGACTATGTTGAATAATTTGCTAACGAGCTAACCAAAGTATATTCTTCAAAGCATCAACTAAATCGTAAAAAAGAAATATACCCTCAACCACACTGAACACAATATTGATGTGTGCCAAAAGTTTATAAGTGAGAAAAATATCATAAAATTAATATTTTACGTAAAAAAGATTACATGTTTACTGTATGAACTTTAAAAGAGACTTTGACCCCTGAATTCGTTTCGGTGTTTCTTCTCAGGGTAGTCAGCTAGGAAACACTGGCCTCATCTAGTTTAAGCTGACTGAAAAAATAATGACGTGTGTATTTTTTTTAATTTATTTGCAAAATAAATATCATTTATTATTTATTTATCAATAGATAATGTTAAAAAAATCAAATCATATTCATGTAGGTCAATTTGACCTATGATTCTACAGCCAGTAAAATATGATAGGGCTTCTAGGTTTAAGTGATTATACTCATGTCTTCCATGTTATTTGTCAAGTGATGCGTTAGATTACTCCACACAATGTAGTTGTGAGCTGTAGCTGAATATTCGTAATAAGTTTTTTTGCACTATATTATTACTACACATTAGATTATATTCTTTTGCACTTTTTTTTTTTTTTTTTTTTTTGTCGACGGGGAAAATCATCTTTGACGAAACCCGCTCTTGGGTGGAGCGGGAGACAGTGTCAGACTCTTACTGACTAAAAACCCCGCGCCGTTCCTTCTAGCCTTCATACCGGGGCACGAGCTCCCTTTCGGACAACCCTGTCCCCAGTAGGCTTCGACCCAGCTGGGCCCCTTCTGCTGCTGACAACTCCTTGAGGCGCGCGGGAACAGTGCGCGCCGTCGACGTCTTGGACTCGGTCCATTACCGGACGATCGGACAGCGAGCTACCCATGGCTCGCCGTCCGCGAGTCCGCGTCTACGGTGGCCGGAAATCGGGATCGGAATCCCGGCGGCGGCGGCGAGGGCGCCGTTGCCTGATGCGGTCGGCCTCCTCCTTTGCAAGCATTACTGCTTCGCAGAAGGAGGCGACCGCCTGCCATTCCTCCTCGCTCCGGACCATGGCCTCGACCAGGGCCCGGCGCGAGAGGTCTCCGCCGCCGATCGCCCCCACGAGGGCACGGCGATGCTCCGCCCAGGCAGGGCACACCTCGACGGTGTGCTCCACCGTGTCCTCCGGGCGTTGCGCACAGTGTCGACACCCGGGCGTCTCTTCCGCTTGAATCCGATGCAGGAACCTCCCGAACTTGCCATGTCCGGTGAGGACCTGCGTCATGCGGAAGGTAAGGACGCCGTGAGGTCTTTCCAGCCACGCCTCAAAGAGGGGACTTACCGCCATAATCGTGGCGTGCCCAGCACTGGGTTGCGATAGCCGTTGACGCCATTTCACCATGAGATCCCGCCGGAGCTCTGTCCGCCATGCCTTGACATGTTGCGGCAGTGGACTTTCACCCCGGCGTTGCATCTCCACGCGCATGTCGTGCATGTGTGCAAGGACTGTTGCCTCCAGATCCCACGGTGGTAGGCCAGCCAGAAGGCTCGCCGCTTCGCGGGAGATCGTGCGGTAACCCCGCACCATCCGTATTGCCATGACCCTCTGGCAGGCGTTCAGTATGGATGCTGGTCGCTTTGCCAGCGACGGCGCCCACACCGGCGCCCCGTAGAGGGCCATGGACCGAACGATCCCCGCGTAGAGCCTCCGGCAGGAGGCGTCTGGACCCCCAAGGTTGGGCAGGAGCCGCTTGAGAGCAGCCCCAGCCCGGAGAAGCTTGGGAGCCAGACGTCGGAAATGTTCTACGAAATTCCACCGGCTGTCGAGGACGAGTCCCAGATACTTCATCGTCGACCCGACGCCGATGCGAGCTCCTCCTACCGTAAGCTGGGAGTCCGATGGTGGCGCGTTCCGAGGGCCGTGGAAGCACATTGCCTCGGATTTATGCAGCGCCACCTCGAGTCCCAGCTCCTGGATCCTACCAACGGCTATCGCAACCCCACGTGTCGCTAGAGCGACCGCCGCCTGGTGCGACTCTCCCTGCGCTAGGATCAGCGTGTCGTCTGCGTAGCAAACCACGCTGACCCCGTCAGGGAAGTCGCCGCGCAGCACATAATCGTATCCGATGTTCCACAAGGGTGGGCCCAGAACCGACCCCTGCGGAACACCGCACGACATCTCTCGACGTTTCCAGTCTCCCTGGTGACCGGGGTAGACAATGTACCTGTCTGACAGGTACGCCTCGACCACTCGACAGAGGTATTCGGGCACCCGGTGGTACCGGAGTGCCCTCCGGATCGTACTCCAGGGCAGGGAGTTGAAAGCGTTGGCAATGTCCAAGGACACTGCCACGACACACCTGCCCTGGGACACCGCTTCCCCTGTCGTGAGGGCTCGCACGCGCATGATGGCGTCTATGGTAGAGCGCGCCCTGCGAAAGCCGAACTGTCCGCCCGACAAGTCCGGCCCCACCCATGTTAGCCGCACGACGAGGCGGTTTGCAATTACTCTTTCAAAGAGCTTGCCCACCTCGTCGAGCAGCACAATGGGCCGGTATGCGGACGGAGAGTCCGCAGGGCGCCCTGGCTTCGCAACGAGGACCAGTTTCCCTGTCTTCCAGCGAAGTGGGAACTGGCCCCTCTCCAGGCATGCGCTGAAGAGCCCTCTCAGTCGAGGCCCGAGAGCCTCCATGGCCAGGACCCAGGCTTTCCCTGGCAAGCCGTCGGGTCCTGGGGCGGTGTTTTTGGCACTCAGCCTTCGCACCGCCACTCTCAGCTCTACCTCAGTCACTTCTGGAGCATTGTCATCGTCGTCGCTGTTGCGGTCCGCGTCAGACACCGCTGGCGGAGGCGGAGCCATGGGCGGGGGGGAGTGTTCCCCCCGCGCAGGGAACAGAGTGGATATTCTTTTGCACTTGTACACCCGTCAATAGCACTTTCATAGAATCTGGTAATATATGTATAATACAGCATTTATCTCTATTATACTACTAGCTTTGCCCGCGCGGCTTCGCTCCCGCTCTTCCCTACTCCACCCTACTTTACCCTACTCTACCCTACTCTACCCTACTCTACCCTACTCTACCCTACTCTACCCTACTCTACCCTACTCTACCCTACTCTACCCTACTCTACCCTACTCTACCCTACTCTACCCTACTCTACCCTACTCTACCCTACTCTACCCTACACTACCCTATTTTTTTTTCCATAAGAACCTTCTCCTCACAATAACAATCACAACAAAAAAAAAATCAGCCAAATCGGTCAAGCCGTTTTCATGCCAAGTCGTGACAACGGAAAACGGGGGTCATTTTTATATATATAGATAAACACTACACTAACTCAAAGGGTTTCATTCTCCTTAGTCTACACACTAGCTCCCTGTTGTCTAGAAGTCGGAATGCCTCAGCGCTCACGACCTTTCGTAGTAAGTATACAGGGTTATTAATTGTAAAACACTAGCAACCTCTTAGGACTATTTTAGGGATATCATAAACAACCACTTTTGTTCTATGACTTAAAAAAATTATCATAATTTATTTCATCAGGTTTTCATACAAAAATAAAAATATTTAAATTGAACGTTCTAAATGTTACGAAGTCTATGCTGGCGTATCAATTTTTCTAGTGTGATAAGCACATGAAAAAGGTGCAAATGTTTGCTAGGTAGGTATGATGACAATGTTTCGGAAGCCTAATTACTATTACTACGAGAACAGTGTGCAGGAGGCGTAGATAGGTACAGTAAAACACAGATTTGAAATGTGTTAGATAAAACAACGTAATCTTGAAGGTTTGTTTTTGGTAAATGTATTATGTTTTGTAAAAAGTCATAAAACAAAAGTTGTTGTTTATCATGTTAGGAACATAGTCCTGAGAGGTTGCTAGTGTTTTACAAATAACCCTGTATAATATAGCTATTAGAAGCACAACTGTAACAAAACTAATAAATATCTACCAACCTACTTTACCAACTTATCAATATCATATCTATATATTTTTATATTTCTGCAAAAACTATTGTGAACTACACATAATGTAGGGCACAGTAAAATTCAACAGATTTGCATGTAACAATAGCAATCCACAATGGTTCGCAATCAATACGAGAAACGGTATACAAGTGAACGTTTTCTTGAGGTTTCTTTTCAATTGGTTGGCCATCATGACAGCCGTTGACCATACAAAACCATTGTTTTTGCTGCTCAATGGAACGTTGATCTCTTAGAACAGTCCGCAAAGTGATACGAGAAAGAGGTTGGTGGAAGTCGTACAGGGAACACCGTGCCAAACTGTACAAATTTAAGCCTCCCCTTACGGCTCTAAAAAAATGCCGCTTCAAGAGTCTTTTTGAGGCGGCCTTTACTTGTGGCTCGTGTGCAGCAATGCCACTGAAAACGCTTGAAGCCGCTTCAAGCTTCTCCGGTCGCAAGCTGTCGCGTGCTTCTGTCTTCTCGCGGCGGCTTCTAGCTTTTTTTTGGTGACCGCTATTAGCGTTTTTTTGTGGTGGCGTTTTTTTGGGGCCCGTGTGCTGGGACAGTAACTACATGCATGGTGTTCCGTTCGCACAAGCTTCACTACAGTTTTGCCTGCGCAGGTTGCAGGCGAAATTGTAGTGAAGCTTGTGCGTGTGATGGTAGGCCCAATCGTCCATCACAAAATATAGTAAACGTCTTACAGACTTTTTGCTCACTAACTTTCACGTCTTGACAGGCGCTAAGTGTCGGATGAGGTGAAAGCACGTTTTATTTAGTAGCAGCTCTGAATTTGCATAGTGACGACGTTAGGGCTGGAGCCGAGCGATTATGTGTTTCCGGCAAAAAGTTTCCTTTGTGTATCCCGCGATACTCATATACATTCTGCAAGAAAATCAGCTTGTGCCACCGCATCGCACTACTGAGACCTCTTTCTTCAAAAAAGTAACACGAAATACCTATATTAATATTCAACTTATTAAAATTTTCAAAATTCAAATGTATAGAACGGCACCGTTAAAAACTTGTAATACCTTTATGACTTGACTTAATATTCGATGTTAATTTAGCTCCAGTAAGTTAAACGTAGACAGACCATTACGTCGACAGCCGACCCATTATATTAGATAACTTCGACCAGACGAGAGCCTTGACTGAATTTATTACTCGATGCTTGATATCCATTCGCAATTTCAAACCGATCTAGCTAATGCATTGAATTCTATCATAAATGATCATGTTTGTGTTTGACATTAGAGACCAACGCTATGAGAAATCAAATAGTGAATTGAATAATTTATCGGCCAAGTGATATGAATTCATGAGATGCAAAGCTGAAATGAGTTTTCTCAGAAATGATAAACGCACAAAAATGTATGTAATGTACAGCGACATTCACACGTCGTATGTTAGAGGTAATACGCTCACGTGTAAGACAAATGCTCTCAACGTGGACTTGACACGAGGCTGTAACAATAAATAAAGGGAGCCGGCGGTGGCGTCTTAAGCCTTACACACACAAACACTTACACACACATCATTGAATGGGATTATAGGCATACGACAGGCGAACAACTGACAATGCACCAAAAGTCGCAAGTCGCCCTTCAGGACCGTTCTCAGAGCAATTACAATCGTTCTCAATCCCAATACTGTCGCTAAGTTTTATGGAACTTACGTATAACATCGCCACAGCACTTCAAAGAACCCTCATTACGTTAGTACCTTCCAGCGAGACATGTACCTAATTAATTAAATATACCACAGAAAAAATGATAAAGCTCCATTTTTTCTATGAATAATAAATCTTCCTGATTCCTGAAACGTGGTTCTATTTTAGATATACTTTTAGATTCAGTGTCTGTCTATTAAAAATGTTAAACGAAATTCTTTTCACAGATTTATGTCGATAATCTGCTAAGCTTTAATGACAAAATCAAAGTTCATTAATGTTGCAAGAGATGTCAACTGCCAGAATCCCGAACCGCCGAGACTTTAACACAAAATTGTGAGGCATCAAATTCTGCATCTCTAATATTGCCTTTTCTGCTAAAATAGCTTTTGGTATTCATGCATAATTTGAGATTTCTAATTTGTATTCCATACAAGTAAAACGATATCTTTCCCTTAGATATAAGAACCTGTAAGATCTATTTGTAGGATTCAATTTGTCATCGAATGTGTGAACAAACCGACACTGAATAACAAAACTCAACAAAATGTATTGAATCGTAATAATCACAAACTAATAATATAGCCGAAACCTAACCGAATCAGAGCTAGCAGATTGGCTACTCATTAAAACATCAATATTGACTTGAATGTATTAATCATCATCATCATTCCAGCCGAAAGACGGCCACTGCTGGACATAGGCCTTCCCCAAGTGTCGCCACAATGAACGGACCTGTATGTCTCGCAGACATCGCAGCCAGCGGATTCCTACAACCCTCCAAAATCAATAATCTTGAATGTTTAATTATGCATAATTATATTATCACTATGATTTTAATAGCTGACTACATTTGGCTTATGATTGGGAATAAAGAGTAATTAAAACTACGATGAGAACACATTGCCGCTAACCAAATATTTCGGGTGCCACACGATCAATTTCGCTTTGATTACATCAATTTATGATGATCATATCAGTTTGGCCAAATGGCTTTTCGCCAGTCCAGCCATGTCCAATTGAGTAACGTTTACGCGGTTGATTTTCACCAAGATATTCAAACAGACTGTAGATTTTAGGACGTTGATGAATTATGTTAAAATATTTGAATAGAATACACTTTTCTATACTTTTAATTCCATCAACCGAAGAGACGAAAACGTTTTGGAAACACATTCAATGTGCGTGCAGCTAAGGACTGGAATTCCTTGCCAGAGTCTGTGTTTCCTGATAGCTACAACCCGGGAATCTTTAAGTCGAGAGTGAATAGGTTTCTTCTTGGTTAGTGCGGTCCATCGTCGACCGCATCTTCGCTTTCCATCAGGTGAGATAGCGGTCAAGCGCAAACCTATCAACAATAAAAAAAGAGACAATTTTAAAGCTACGTTCAGTACATACTTGATTAATTACGAACTTTAACTTATAATTTAAAATTAATAAAACAAAGTCCACAAACATCTCGTCACTGAAGTTGCAAGATTGAAAAGTAACTACTCTAGGAACTTTTGCTTTAATTTTCTACTCTTAATCCGACTCGGTCTTGGCCAGTTTATTCTATTTGTATATTGGTAGTCAACACAAATGTCTAACCCTAAGGATTAAACCTCATATCTAAAAACGGACCTGAAACCTTTCGAAGGATTTTATACTTTAATATTAATTTTTATATGTCGTTTATTATGTGTCCATAAACTCATATTGTTGACAAAGATAGCTGTTTTATTACGCCTCAAATGATGGTACCTATGTAAGTACTTTGTCGAAAATCCCTTTGTTAACGATAAACCGATTAGTCGTACTCATTGCGTATTTTATTGTTTTTTTCAAGCGTGTTGATGAATGTCGATTACAATTCATTCATTTCTTTTTGTTATAAAAATACATTAGGACAGTGAATCCAATTATGAATGTTACTTGACGGCACGCAAAACACAAAGCTGGGTGAGTAGCTCTGGTAATTAATTAAAAAGAAAAGTTTGTCGTTTGACTTTTACTTTGAAATGATTTGTTACAACAAAATTAATTCTTTGATTGACATCCAAATAAATACGTACATAAAACCATATTAAAAGGTATTTATGCCACTGATTTCGGTAGGAGAATATTTAAGAAATAAAATGATAGCATAGTCGGCCTTATGATGTCCCCATTGTTGGGACTCAGGCCTCCTCTCTAGGAGAGGGATAGGGCCGTAATCCACAACACGGGCCCAGTGCGGGTTGGTAGATGTCACATGTTTTCGAACTTTTTGGTTCTAGGACATGCCAGTTTTTCCTTCACCGTTTTCGAGAGGTGATGAAATAAATTACACAAAGTAATGGGCCCGGCTGGGTTTGAACCCGCGACATACAACTCGTAAGTCGGGACCACCACCACTCGGCCACCACGGCTTTTAAAATATGATACCTGGGTTAATTATACCTATGAGGTATTTTTCTCCAGATCGTCTATGTACCGTGTGTATGTAGAGCAATAAAACAGTGATTTTATAAAGCCTACTCCTCGATAACGGCTTGGTTAATAGATTTGAAAAAAGAAATATTATAGATTCATATAAAACATTATCAACATATGATTTTTTCGTAAGATTAATATATTTTCCCAAAAAAAAATTCAATATTATATTTTTTCACTTGTTTTCCGTATTCCTTTCAAACGGCTTTGATCTTTAGAAATATGTTTACACAAAAAATTGCTGGAGAAGTATTCTTCAGAATGAAATAAAATAAATATTATTCTCACATAATATTAGCGGCAAGAGCATGTAATCGAGAAATTTGTAATACATCAATTATTGAAAAGTGTATCCATGGAGTTTCTCGCACATTCTTCTTTATAGAGATTTACGCTTTGGAATATGTAATTAGCATAATTTTTCTGACATCCTGACATTTCAAAAGTGGTTGTAAGTGGCTTATTTGAAATAAAATGATTTGAATCTTGAATCATTGATTGTCCATAGCATATAGGTATGTAAATCAATGAATCGCATAGAAAAAAGGATTTAAAGGTCAGCAGGGCTCAGTAGGGGGCGCAGGCAGTACGAGTATGTGTGCATTTGACTCTGACCAGATGTTTAAGGGACTATACGCCTTGAGGCACAATTTTATTGTAACAATATCATTACTAAGAGTCATTTTACGTAGTTTGTGTATGGACACGCCACAATTATGGCGGTACCTAAGTCTTCTCTTTGTGGCATATCTGAAAAGACCTCACGATGTCCTTACCTTCCGCATGACGCAGGTTTTCATCGGACATAGCACGTTCGGGAGATTCCTGCACCGGCTTCAAGCGGAAGAGATGCCCGGGTGTCGCCACTGTGCGGAACGCCCGGAGGACACGGTCGAGCACACAGTCCAGATGTACCCTGCTAGGGCACGGCGATGCTCCATAGCAGTGCCCTCGTGGGGGCAATCGGCGGCGGAGACCTCTAACACTGGACCTTGGTTCAGGTCATGGTCCGGAGCAAGGAGGAGTGGCAGGCGGTCGCCTCCTTCTGCAAAGCAGTAATGCTAGCAAAGGAGGAGGCCGACCGCATCAGGCAATAACGCCCTCGCCGTCGCCACCGGGATACGGATCCCAATTTCCGGCCACCGTAGACGCGGGCTCATCGCGGGACGGCGAGCCATGGGTAGCTGTCCGGACCGAGCACAAGACGTCGATGGTGCGCACTGTTCCCGCGCGCCTCAAGGAGTTGTCAGCAACAGGAGGGGGCCAGCTGGGTCGAAGCCTACTGGGGCCAGGGTCATCCGAAAGGAACTCAAGCCCCGGTATGGAAAGGCTAGAAGGAACAGGGTGGGTTTTAAGTCAGTAAGAGTCTGACACTATCTCCCGCTCCACCCAAAAGCGGGGGTTGTCATTGGATGATTTTAGCCAACCAAAAAAAAATTTGTTTGTGTTAATTTATGTCTTCGAAGTGTATTGAAAAACGGCTAGTAACTTTTCAAAAAAGAAGTATTCTTTGCTTAATACTTAATTGTCAAATAACATCCCCGAAAAGCTTTAAAATTAGAATTTCAAATTATGAGTTCCGGAAAATATTCTCGATCATTTTTTTTGGATAGATTTTTTGTGCAAGGACAGAAACAAACCTGTATAAAATAACCTAGTTATGTAGGTCACTAAAGGCACTGTAATCATATTGTCTTCACATGACACAGCTTAACAAATCAGAAATCATTCGGGTTCATTTCCAACAATCAACGTGTCGATTCTCGGCGGATTTGAACTTTGTGCGTTCAGAAATGCTCCGAATATTCTAAATCCAAGAACACTTTTGTCAATAAAAATGTCATCATCATCATCAGCCTTTTTAATGTTACCACTGCTGGGAAGATGAGGAGGCCTTAGCAGGCCTCCTCTCTAGGAGAGGGAATGGGCCGTAATCCACCACGCGGGCCCAGTGCGAGTTGGTGGATGCCACACGTCTTCGTATTTTTGGTTCTAGGACATGCCGGTTTCCTCACGATGTTTCCCTTCACCGTTTTGAGAGCCATATAAAAGAAATAAATAGCAATATTTCAATAGTAATAAAATCAAATGATGGTGTGACATGCGAAAAACGTTTAATTGTTTACCCCCTAATCCTCCCCCCCTAGCCTATTGCTCCCCCAAAACTATTGCGTTTATCTACCAAACCACATACGTCGTGGATTAGAGCCTCTTCCCTATTTACCTCGCTAGGCTCGCGTTTGACCACTATGTCACCTGACGGTAAGCGATAATGTGGACCGACGATGGAACACGCTTGCCTTGATCTATTCACTCTTGACTTAAAGACTTGTAGGTTATAGCTATCAGAAAACACAGAGTCCGACAGGGAATTCCACTCTTTGGCTGTACGCATAATTAATGTGTTCGCAAAACACTTTGTTCGTAAGGGTGGGATGTCCACCATGTACCGGCGCGGCGGCGCAACGCCCGTGCCGTACGTCATATGGTTCGATGATGGAATGGACTTGGCTGAATTAAACTGTGCAACTCCAGTGCACACTCCACGAAATGTTAACGATAGGAAACGGTATTTAACTATAGCTACCTACATCATTTTATCAAATCGGCCGACGCCAAAGTTGCCTCCAAATCGCTTGTCAGATCACGATGGATGCCGACTAATAACTAATCAATACATTGAAATTAAAACTTTGTAGGAAACCTTTCCTACCATAACTAAAATAATTACATGGCTTTAGCTTTTCTATGAAATCCAGTCGCATCCAGTAGGTATCCAAGATATGACTGACTGGCCTGTTGGTCTAGTGGTTAGTGACCCTGACTGCTATGCCGGTGGTCGTGGGTTCGATTCCCACCCAGGACAAATGTTTGTGTGATGAGCATGATCATTTGTTCTGTGTCTGGGTGTAATTTATCTATAATAAGTATGTATTTAGAAATATATAAGTATGTTTATCAGTTGTCTAGTACCCATAACACAAGCTCCGCTTAGCTTGGGACTAGACGGCGTTGTGTGATAGTTGTGGAATATATTATATATATTATATTATTATATTATTATGAATAATATAATGGGAATGTTTGGCGAAATATACTTGTGGGTACAATTATGGGATAATCGATTTTTTTTTCATCTATACTTATAATAAATCTGTAGAGAGGTCAATTCTGTACATGAAATATATTTCCAAAATAACTATCAGGGGGTGATTAGTGATCGATACTGATGCTAAAAATGCAAACAGTAAAATTTTTGTCTGTCTGTTTGTCTGTCTGTCTGTCTGTCTGTCTGTCTGTCTGTCTGTCTGTATGTTCTTTATAGAAACAAAAACTACTCGATGGATTTTAACGAAACTTGGTACAATCATTCTTCATACTCCTAGGCAGGTTATAGTATACTTTTCATCACGCTACGATCAATAGGAGCAGAGCAGTGAAGGGAAATGTTGGGAAAACGGGAGAAATTACTCCATTTTTTAAGCTTCCGTCGCGTTTGCAGCCTTAATGGTTAAAGCTACACAGAAAACATGTATCACGGAAATGTTCTCCTCAAAATTATATAAAAAATGTCCCACGACAGCATACGTCTATCTTTTACGGTTGACTCACAATAACACGTGTAACTCCCGATAGCTTAGCAGTTCTGAGCTTTCTGTTTATTTTTGTCTACTCTTACGTTTATAACACTGAATGTCGCTGGCATAAGCAACAGGATCCGCGTACGAAGTCGCTGGCAGAAGCTAGTACATAAATAAGTATTTTATTGCCTGTATTTGAGCTATAATCTATACCTTTATTCTAAGAAGTTTTAAACCAGCAGAAGTCCTCCTAGAACCTATGACAACCACGAGCTAACTGCAGGGGCCCGACAGGGTTGAAACCAAGGGGCCAAGGATCAGCTTCTGAAAGAAAGATTCAGCCCTGGTACGAAAGCCAACGAAAGAATAGGAGTAGGTTTTTTGACAGTAAAAGTCTGAGTCGCTCCACTCAAGAGCGGGGGATGGGTTGGATGATTTTCCTACCTAAAAAAAGAACCTATGACAAAGATGAGGATGAAAGAGAAAATCCTGGGTATACAGGAGTTAAGATCAAATATTTTGATAGCCTTTCAGTGTTTGAAACTAAATTACACCATGATTCTAAACTGGTTTCAGCGAGCAAGAGAAGTGTTTCTGTGAACGAAATATCATTGATAAAGATGATTGAAATACCCAGAAAACTGTGTCTATCTTTGCAACCTTTGAAGTTTTACCTACACTATGTAAAGAATTCCTTCCGTCGCTATACGGGAAAAGAAAAAGAACAGACAGGAACTAACTTGAAAGACAGTAATGACTCACTTGTACTAGACAAATACAATTTTGGTCTGTTCTAGTTTTATAATCAAATACATTTTTTTTTATTGTTATAAACTAGTGCTTGACTGCGATCCCCCCTGATGGTAAACAGTGATGCAATCGTTGATGGTGAGGCGCGCTAGCTTATTAAGAGCCTATTCACTCTTGCCTTGAAGACACCTAAATTATAATCGGACGGGCAGACCGCAGCCGGCAAATTGTTTTGAAGGAGCCTTCAAGTTAACCGCAAAGCATCGTGCGATGGAAGCGCGGCTGCAGCGCGGCTGCAGTGCGGCTGCAGTGCTGCCGTCTCGCGCAGCAATTTAATTTGAAGGCGAGCCCTTAGATGACTAAAATATAATATTACGATACAATTATTTTGTGTAAGTTTTACAATATCTTTTCCGACCGCGGCGAAGTTGGTTGGTTCATATTCACGCAAACTAAACCAAAGATCAGTACCCCTAGCCAAGTTGCTAATCTACAATAGTTAACGCTTGTAGAAAGCTTCAAATGTACGGGAATAGCGTCGTCTCAACGCTCAGTCACGTGGTCACAATAGCCTTTTACAATAAAAATAGGTTATTGTCGATTGGCATCTCCCTCACCTACCTCAACTTCTTGCCATCACAATGGAACAAATTATTTTAAGAAGGGTTTAGACATGTCATATTTTATGCATAAGGTGCCATTTCTTTTGTGTTTCCTTAAAATCCTGCCCTTTTACCTACTTTAACAAGTCACGGTTAAACTTTTTCATTTTTACGAGTACACTGAACTGACCAATATAACCACAACGTGCAGGAAAAAGGATGTTTCCCACAAAGTACACTTAAATTATACGGTTTATAAATATATTTACATTAACACGGAAGGTTTAAATATGGTGAAGCAGAATTCTATTAAACCACCAATTAATTATGTTTGAAAAAGGTAGGTACTTCAGAAAAAATGTTGAAAACCGTCATCATTATCATCATCAGCCTTTTTTTATGTTCCCACTGCTGGGACTCAGGCCTCCTCTCTAGGAGAGGGAATGGGCCGTAATCCACCACGCGGGCCCAGTGTGGGATTTTTGGTTCCATGGCATGCCGAATTCCTCACAATGCTTTCCTCCACCGTTTTGAGAACAGTGGTGATGAAATAAATTACACATAGTAATGCGCCTGGCTGGGTTTGAACCTGCGACCTACAACTCGTAAGTCGGGGCCGTTACCACTCGGCCACCACTGCTCTAAAAACTGTGATAGAGAGAATATTAGTGTTAGATCCATAAGTGGCCATGCATCTAAAACTAATGTTGCATAAAATCTAAGTATCTGATATCTTTATTTTGTGCTAGGATCGGTTTAAGATTACGGATCCAGTTGAATTGGAAATGGGTAGTAACTAAACCTTCTCAGTTGCTACACACATACAACACATATTCTATACACTTTAAGTAAATCAATGTCAATTTCATAACCAATCAGTGTATAAAAAAATTCAAAGGATTTTATAAAAAATTCAATACCACTTTAAATTACATGGTTTCGCAGAACGAAACCACAGAATCGGCGTCGAATATACACATTGTCGGATATTCAAAGCCTTTAAACGTGGCCCTATTTATTTACGTATCAGACTATATTTATTTTGTGAAATCATTTTGTCACTCCCGTAATTCAGTTAACTATTAAAAGTACAATAAATTCGGATCACAGCGTAGTTTTATTGCAAAAGCTTTTTGTCACAGAATTTAAAATGCTCGTGTGACAGCCAATGAACATGTCGCACGATACTGAGAACAAGTTAAATTGACTCAATAATTATTAATTGCAAGCTTTTTTATTTGTTTTCAAACGAAGGACATCAAAGGCACGGTACACAAAACAAGGACATAGCTGTTAAATTATTGCCGACGTCACGAAATCACGACATGCCTCCGAGTGCTCGACTGCTCGGCTCCACGAGGAAAACGATTCAATGAAACAGGATGCAAGTAAATTCGAACCTCTTTTATTAAAATAATGAGGTGAGGCCGTAAATACCATTAGGTGAGGAACGGAGGAAACACATTAATTTCAACCTTATTTCGATAATGTATTTGTAAACCTTGGAACCTACTGATCAATACCGATGTCGACTCTGAATGGTACACCATTCTTTGAGGGGTTGGTTTATGCCATTATAATTGAATGTAGGAACATTAATGAATTGGAATGCTTTACGTACGGAAACCTCTGTCACTGAAGCGAGCAACTATCTATGTTAACCAACACAAATCTCGCACTTTCCAATTCATTTCGCTAATAAAAACCTCATTTGGTGCAATCACGTGACTGAGACCAACTAGTGTAAACTAATTAAAACAACTCCGTAAGCAGTAACCGATCACGGTTCAACTTTCAGCTCGGGACAAGTAAGCACTAATCTGCTAAACAAATTTTCTTAGTTTGTGACGCAGTTTCAGATTCCTTATTAGATTTAATTACTTAACTGAAGTTTCATGTTATTACATTGATTAAAAGACAGAGCCACAGGACGGAACCGCTGCTCGGCCGCACTCTCCGTCGGCTATGCGACGCTCGCTCGGTGCAAGGATGCCGATCATACTTTTGATATTTTCAATATTTCGCTTTCAGTAATTGGTCTGCGATCCATATAAGTCTCTGTTGGAACGGACGAAGCCGTTAGGATGATTCATCAACATCGTCATCAGCCTTTTTTTAATGTTCCCACTGCTGGGACTTAGGCCTCATCTCAAGGAGAGGGAAGGGGCCGTAATCCACCACGCAGGCCCAGTGCGGGTTGGTGAATTTCGCATGTCTTCGGATCAGGGTGATTCAGCGACTACTAATCAAAATAGAAAAATAGACCAAGAATGACATGCCCACTGTGTATATATTCTGCTGGTGTTTTATTAAATGAGTATCTCATTAGACAGTTTCATTTTAAAACACATTTCAGTGGGTAGGTAGATTTTGAAACGGAAATTCTAATGAATATAGAAAGAAATTTCAGCTTTTATATTGAAATCGTTGCACGTTAATTTACTTAAAATATTATAGAAAAACTTGTTGCCTATTATTTTGTTTTAATAACGGCTTTATGGTGCGGTTCGCTATCCATTAGTTTACTAATGTGTCCCTTTTAAGAGGATATACAGTGAGCTGTGTGTTATGTTGTTTGCGTTATACTTATTGATGGGAACTCGCCTTCTGGCCACCATAGGCTCAGACGGCACCACGGTTCCAAGTCAAAGAGATATCTCGTCGATACTTGCTAAGACGGCGGGAATTTTTGAAAGAGTTACCGTGGTTTCAGAACGCAAAGGGTAACTGAAGGACACAGACGTGTTTTGGCTAGTAAAACACAAAACCCTTTCGCTACAGTCTCCACCCCAAAGTAGAAAAACTTAATTGATAATTTAAATAATAATATTGGCAGGCCGCCCGCTCTGAACAACACCGTGCTACTACCTTTAAAAATTGTACTTCACAATAAATACGGATCATACATAATAAGAACGACGGCACGGACGAGTACTTACATAGCTAGGTATATAGCTGCGACTGTTATTGGATTTCCTCCCTGGCGACAATGCTTACTATTCTACGACAGGTACGGAGGTTAAGTCACCGATGAACAGCAAGCGGTGAACACATTCACCCTTCTGAGATCAGACGGAAACCATAAAACAGTTTCATCTCGTCGCAAACAAATGAAAGAGTACATACAAGAGAAATAAAAATCAAATCGGACGTTAATAAAGTCACGGCAATGCCCAACGGGTAATGAAAAATGCAATGTAATTGAAACAAGAGCTGTTTTGCGGCTTCTGGGAAATTCAGCAATGTTACAGTAATAAAATATCGCCAGGAGCTAGTTTGAAGCTGCGTAGAAGCTGGTTTTTGTAAACTTTAATAAAACCATTGCTTGCTTAGTACGTAGTATATTATATCGATGCTTGCTTAGAAATCTGAAGGTACTTAGCCTTGCTCTCCAATAGTAAATAGGTAATAAACCGCGCTTATTTTCAATCAGTAATAAAGAAATTACAGTTGTTTATTAAGCTACAAATATACCATACCTGTTGAGGTTGAATAACAACCCATTTGTAATTATACAAGGTGTAACGTTAAATGCGCAAAACCTGAAATTAGTTTGTTCAGAATAACGAGCAAAATCAATTAGACCACTTTTTAATATAGGTTACATTTTTCAAAAAATCTTCATTAATAACTTCGACCTGTCTATTTATGAATAGATCAAGCCATCACGTGCGCAAACCCGCTGAAATAGGTAAACAAACACAAATAGTTGTATTTCAATCAAATTTTTTCATACACGGAATAATAAAAGGTCTTATTTCAATGCAGATATGCATTTTAAACAAACTAAATCTGCTCATAAAACTTTTTTTTAATGATTTTTTTTCACAAAATTAGGTCAATCGAATTTAAAATCATTTGGGATGTCTGAGGTTTTGCGCATTTAACGTTACACGTTGTATAGTTGATCAGGTAGGTAAAATAAACTTTAACCGCCTTATTCTAAAACACGTTTTTATTATCGGTGGGAAAATCATCCATTGACATCCCCGCTCTTGGGGGGAGCGGGAGATAGTGTCGGACTTTTACTGACTAAAACCGATTCCTGTACCTTCGTTGCTTTTCGTACCGGGCCTCAGCCACCTTTCGGACTAACCCTGGCCCCAGCCGGCTTTGAGCTGGGTCCCACTAAATGTATAGTTCCAGGATTATTACTAGGACCATGACTAAAGAAAATATCATTAAACAATGCAGTTTATCACTAGCTTCTAAAACTAGGGGTTTCGGCGGTCTAACTTTAGTACTATAGATGTAGTAATAAAGTTAGACCGCCGAAACCCCTAGTTTAACTATGGTACCAACTTCGATACTTATATGTCCCTATATATTATTTATGGTTATCTTTGATTTTGTGTGTTATTCCATATAAAAATGAACATTAATATGACAAAATTGACGGATTTGGGAGATTTGAATATTTAAATACCTTTTTCAAATACACAGATTTTGTATTATATTGAAATATAATTTTAATGATTCACACAAACAATCCCGCCCTGACGCTAGGCAACAATTAGACACGCAACGACTTAAAATGTTTCAATAACCTAACAACTTATTATCAAGCTTTAATCTACAGATGTTGGATTAGGTTAGGTTAGAGAGAGGAAACAATGTTTATATCAACATTTATCGCGAAAAACTGCACCTTTGTGTAAACTGTGTAGGCATTAAAATTGTTACCCGTACAATCTTCTCGCAAAATCAGTTTACGAAGAGGACGGAAATCTCCGGGCACTGTTTGGGGCTGTCAGTATGCAACAACAATTATTTATTGCGGGCTGCCGAGAATGTCCCACGACGCTATAATTCCGCTTAACTTCCCAAATGATTTATTTTCATATGTCGGAATAACGGAACTTCAAAACTTTTAACGGTTCCACGTGCATTATTAATCAGGCTGTTTATAGTCCGTTCGCTTCATGCAATATTCATCAATTCGCTTAGATACTTCAGTTCCGTGGACTGACAGTGTTGTTAAAAATTTTAAGCACTGAGAGCTATATATAGTAGTTATACGTTTTTTAGTTACGCTATTTTTAATGGACATCGCTGGGATATTGAAAAACTGGCTGAAATAAAACACCAGAATTCCAGGAAAAAAAGCTATGAAAATTCAGGGCAGTATAAAATTTCAAGTATGAAGGCCTAGCATTTTTCTGGTTGCCTTCGTTGTATTTTACTACCACGTATACGTATAGCGATGTCAGTTATGTAACATGAGTTTAAAGCAGCTTCATATTTCATCGGATCGGTAACATTTTCATAAAAATACCACATGTTAAAAAAATGCAAAGCTCATTATTGTAATATTTTGCTATATACATATGATTATTTATTTCAGTTAAACCTGTCAAACAGCCCTGCCTCGCGTGGATTCTTATTTCTCACTTTTATTAACCATTAGAATCTCTTCCATCCTCATTCATATTCACTTTGAATTGTCTCCTATTGCACATTACAGTATAATACTGGTTTAATGCAGCTTTACTACAAGCGTTCTGTATTTCTGTTTTATTAAAATTGGTTTTCCTAACTGTTGGGTTTAAGTTGCAAGTGAGTTTGTGCCCGACGCTGTTTGCCGACGGCAGTGCTTACTTATTACTAACATAGGTACTTCTTGAATTAACACACTAGATGGGACCTCAGCTCCGCTTGCGACTTCTGTCTTTGTCTGGAAAGAAAATATTCTTCTATTTACATTTTTCATTATTTTTGTTTCAAAGTTTTTTTTTTTTTCATTTTCATCATTTAGATTATGTGCGAGTTTTTTTTAAATTTACGCTATCGAAATGTTTACCGCATTTTTGGGATTTGGCTTTCTGATTTTTTCAAAGCTTGGAGCGGTCCAATCGGAGCATCGAACGTCATGAAAATATTAATCATGCTAACGTAAAATAAACTTTCGCTAGGTAGGTACTCCTGTCCAACGCCGTCACAAACACAATAATTCTGACTATGAGTAAAGAGAACTCAAACTTAGAAAAATAAAAAGAAAGGAAACATGTTTATTCTGCCCGTATAGACACAGATTGATTTACAAAATAAAAAAATAAAACAAAAATTATTTGCACTATCAGATCATGTGTGAACCGGGCACAACTAACTTAACCTATAGACAACTCAACTGTCTAGGTTGTCTATCAAAACAATGATTTATTACACTCAACTACAGTGCATTTCACTTAGGAAGTTCCTTTGCCGTCTTGGCTCCCCTGTCTGTCTACAGAAAAATGAAGGGAAAGGAAAGAGTTGCCTGCTTCACCAGAAGTTAACGGTTCAACACTTTTTGGAGTATTATGCGGGGAACGGGATTTTATTAAAAATATGTCAATGGAGATTGTGGCGTGGCGGTTTTCGGTATTTCAAAGAATGGCAGGACAATCGGAATGGAGCCCAGCGTCCTATACTTTAATCAAAAATAGTTTTTAGTTTCAAAAAAAAAAACAACAAAAATAATAAAGCAATTGTTTAAAGTAACGAAATATCAGTTAATCTCCCTAATATTAATTCATGAATCCCCAAGCGACCACCGGTGGCCGCGCATCTATTGTCTTACTATTGTGTCTCTAATTGACGGTATCTGAAGGGTTAAGTAGGTAATTTCATTGCTAAAAATATTGCAACACTGTTTTTACGTATTGCCAACATTACGGCGAAGGAACTTCTTAAGTGAAACGCACTGTACACTCAAACACACTCAAACTTGTACTCAATGACATTTCGCGGGCCATTGTCGCCTCTACAAGTGGTTCTAAAGTGTTAATATCCTATTTACATATTTAGGTAAGTAAAGTAAACACGATTATTAGTATTACCTATTTGAATACTTTAGTAATTGGGGAGACAATCGCGTGTCTTATATTATGCAGATGGAATTGTTAGTAGTTAACGGTAGGTAATTAACACCGCCACATCAGACGAGATGATTCAGCCATTACTGGGTTTGTACGTGCGAATCTGAATTATAGTGGAGATAGGGGTAGGTACCAGTGTGAATTTATTCATCTACATGTTTAATTCATGAATCCCCAAGCGACACCCGGTGGCCGCGCATCTATTGTCTTACTATTGTGTCTCTAATTGACGGTATCTGAAGGGTTAAATAATATTGGAATGTCTGTTTCTAATATTAGAATTTTCTTTTTTTACTTAATGCATAATAATCCTTACTTATTATATGTTCCTTATTATAAAAGAGATAGTGAGTTTGTTTGTTTGTTTGTTACGTCTTCACGCCTAAATGGCAAAACCGATTTTGATGAAACTTGGTACACGGATAAACTATCTCCTGGAATAGGACATAAGATACTTTTTATCCCGGAAGTATGTTCCCTTGGGATAATTTTCTGCTATCACGCGGGCGAAGCCGGTGGGAACAGCTAGGATGAATATAATTTCCATATATCGCCTTTTAAATACCTATCTACTAAATATGTCTACGACATTTTAACTGCTGCTTTATTTTGACCCTGCACGTGTTTACTATCGTTATAAACACGTATCATACTATTATCTACTACTAGCTGCTCCCAGCGGCTTCGCCCGCGTGATAGCAGAAAATTATCCCAAGGGAACATACTTCCGGGATAAAAAGTATCCTATATCCTATTCCTGGACATGGTCTATCCATGTACCAAGTTTCATCAAAATCGGTTTTGCCACTTAGGCGTGAAGACGTAACAAACAAACAAAAAAACTCTCTTTCGCTTTTATAATATTAGTAAGGATTTTCAACGAATATTCACTAAAACAATGATGTCTATTTTAATTTCAACATTTTTCCGCTTAATCTGTTAATACCTTACTTCCTACCCTGATTGTTCACCTATTTTTACAAGACAAAGTAAACATACACCGTAATCGCATTACTTTCCTTTCTTTTATGTTGCTACTGGCTTCAAGTTGTTTTCTTTGTGCAAGCAGTAGCTTTTCTGCTGTAAAAGTATTGACAGCTTAGGCCAGCCGATGCCGTTAAAAGCAATATTTTTATGCGCTTTGAGGATTGACCTTTCCTTCAGGCCGACCGGCTTTGCTCTGAGTATTGTGTCGCGTTTGTATTTCAGGTCGAAGTTATATTGTAGACTTGTTACGTCTAGGTTTATCTCCAAATAATATATATTTTCTTTTAAATTATGATTGTTCGGGTCGCGTTTTCTCATCTTTTTTTTGGTGGTAAAAATTATCTAATGACAACCCCGCTCTTGGGTGGAGTGGGAGATAGTGTCAGACTTTTACTGACTAAAAACCCACGCCGTTCCTTCTAGCCTCTTGATACCGGGGCTTGAGTTCCTTTCGAATAACCCTGGCCCCAGTAGGCTTCGATCCAGCTGGGCCCCTCCTGTTTCTGACAACTCGTTGAGGCACGCGGGAACAGTGCGCACCGTTGACGTTTTGGGTTCGGTCCGGACAGTTACCGGACGGTCGGACAGCGAACTACCCATGGCCGTCCGCGAGCCTGCGTCTACGGTGGTTGGAAATCAGGATCGGAATCCCGGCAATGGCGGCGAGGGCGCCGTTGCCTGATGCGGCCGACGTCTTCCTTTGCTAGCATTACTGCTTCGCAGAAGGAGGCGACCGCCTGCCACTCCTCCTCGATCTGGACCATGGCCTGAACCAAGACCCGGCGCGATATGTCTCCGCCGCCGATTGCCCCCACAAGGGCACGGCGATGCTGGGCGAAGCATCGCCGTGCCCTCGTGGTGGCGATCGCGCAAGGCACACCTCGTCTGTATGCACCCGGGCGTCTCTTCCGCTTGAATCCGGTGCAGAAACCTCCCGAACGTGCCATGTCCAGTGAGGACCTGCATCATGCGGAAGGTAAAGACGCCGTGGGGTCTTTCCAGCCACGCCTCAAAGTGGGGTTTACTGCCATAATTGTGGCGTGCCCGACCACTCTCATCTAATCTATACTAATATTATAAAGAGGTAAAATTTGTAAGTTTGTAAGTTTGTAAGTTTGTATGTAGGGGGTAATCTCTGGAACTAATAATCCAATTCTAAAATTTTTTTTACTGGCAGAAAGCTACATTATTCCTGAGTGCTATAGGCTATAAATTGTTTCTATAGCATGTATATTAACCGAGCTATCACAACTTTTGTCTAGCAAGTCGGAAAAAAATACCTCATAAAATAGAATTATTTGCGTGCGCTGCCTAAACAGTTGCTTAAAATTAAAAACAATGTATGGCTACCTGGTTCGTCTTAATTATTTCTACAAAAAAGTCCGCGGTACCATATCTCTATCTTTTATATTTCATCTTTTATACTTCTTTTATTGCATTAAAAATATTTTTTTTCGGCATACTTACGTTTGGTTGATTATTTGAGCAACAAAATATTAATTCTTATGACAATAAATTATTTCAGTATCACAAGAACATTATACAGATAAGATTTGCCATTTACAGCATAGCAATTGGTCATACAGTTTCGAAGATAATATAAAATTACTAAAACGCAAAATGCCCCTAGCGTAACTTTCATTGTGCAGACGTTTTACCTATTTTTTTTTTTTATGGTGGCAAAAATCATCTTATGACAACCCCCGCCCTTGGGTAGAGCGAGAGATAGTGTCAGACTCTTACTGACTAAAAACCCACCCCATTCCTTCTAGCCTTCAAACCAGGGCACGAGTTCCCTTTCGGATAACCCTGGACCCGGTAGGCTTCGACCCAGCTGGGCCTCTGCTGTTGCTGACAACTTCTTGAGGCGCGCGGGAACAGTGCGCGCCGTTGACGTCTTGGGCTCGGTCCATTACCGGACGATCGGACAGCAAGCTACCCATGGCTCGCCATCCGCGAGCCCGCGTCTACGGTGGCCGGAAATCGGGATCAGAATCCCGGCGGCGGCGGCGGGGGCGCCGTTGCCTGATGCGGTCTGCCTCCGCCTTTGCTAGCATTACTGCTTCGCAGAAGGAGGCGACCGCCTGCCATTCCTCCTCGCTAAGGACCATGGCCTCAACCAGAGCCCGCCGCGAGAGGTGTCCGCCGCCGATCGCCCCCACGAGGGCACGGCGATGCTCTGCCCAGGCAGGGCACACCTCGACTGTGTTCTCCACCGTGTCCTCCGGGCGTTCCGCACAGTGGCGACACTCGGGCGTCTCTTCCGCTTTAATTCGGTGCAGGAACCTCCCGAACTTGCCATGTTTTCTGAATCGCGGTGTTAAGACTTTCTGTGGATTGATGACCCTCTCGAATTATTATGCCCACGTTGTCGTTAGTTGGAGTTCTTCTGTCAGTTGCTTATTGGTTTCGGTTGTTTCGTTCGTATGGTTGTTGTTGTTGATAGATACCTCATAATCGAAAATATCGTAATTTCGTTGTACGTTTTTGTATGTTCGTAGTTTCGTACTTCGTTCTATCGTAATAATCGATACGAGTTATTCGATATTACGATTGTTTTGTTTTGTAAAGGCGGACGGTGTTCGAGTCGCTCTCCTTTTGTTCATAATTGTTTTCAAGTCTGTGCGTAGTTTGTTGAGAGCATGTCTAAAAGGAAATCTCAACTGTCCCGGCAGACATCACAGACAAGAGCCGCTCGAGTACGCCGTACGGAAGAATCTGCCCCTGAAAATGAGCAGCGCCTCTCGAGAAATAGAGAATATATTTCGCAAGCACGCGCTAGAGAATCTAGCTCCGAGCGCTCACAGCGCCTCGCTAGCCAAAATGTGAGGACATCGCGGGCCCGTGCTCGAGGAACTAGCGCTGAACGTGCGCACCGTCTATCTGAGTTAAGGCAGCATGTCTCTGAGACAAGGGATAGGGAGACTAGCGCTAAACGCTCGCGGCGGCTTGGTAGGCAAAATGTCATAACATCGCAGGCCCGTGCTCGGGAATCTAGCGCTGAACGTGCGCAGCGTCTATCTCATTTAAAGCAGCATGTCTCTGAGACAAGGGATAGGGAGACTAGCGCTGAGCGCTCGCAGCGGCTCGCTAGGCAAAATGCCATAACATCACAGGCCCGTGCTCAGGAATCTAGCGCTGAACGTGCGCATCGTCTAATCGAGTGTAATCTTATTTTAAAACAAGAAATTTTCCGCGGACGAAGTCGCGGGCAGAAGCTAGTAGGTATATATATGGCTGGCATTAAATGATTTACCACCTTTAAAAAAACAGTTAAGGAGATCTAACTGGGGTTCAAAGTTATTATGGAGAAACTTATTTTCACGCAAGTGAAGCCGCTGGCAGAAGATAGTAAGATAAAAAAAAACCGGGCTTTTTCCTTTTCTTGTATTGTGAGACCTTTCTTCTTACCAAAGTCCAACAGGAAAGCCCCTTATAAGTTTTGATTTATTTGAGAGTATTACAATATATAACATAAATGAACTGACGGACGGAAAGATGGACAGCGAAATGATCCAAAAGGAACCCCGTCTGTTCCTTTTGAAATACAGAACCCTAAAGATCCGTATGAATTTAAGAAAGCATGTTTTAGCGGGATTCATGGTGTACAGAACCAGTCTATTTGGCACCGTTTGGGGGAAACTAAATCGTGTTACTTCTGTTGGTTTCTTAGGGTGCGTCCACATCTGGCGAATGTACCGCAAATGTGCAGCTCGCGAGCCGGTTGCGAGCTGCCCGCGAGCTGCGCGCGTGCAGTCACGGCAATGGTTTGGTGCGCCTCTTTAGCGCAACTCATGCAAGGATCGTAAAAGGCGTGCGCGCGGCGCGCGATCTGCGCGCACTTAATTCTCGCACTTACAGTTCCGTTTACTGGCTCAGTACTTTCGAACATGTCGGACGACACTAGTGCTTTTAATAATTCTCCTCCATCCACTCCACGACAACACATACTTAGCCTCTAGTAATCAGAAACGAACTGAGCGGGTAAACAATCATTTAATAACTAAGGCGCCGCCCGCGCGCTGATCGCATACGGCGCTTAGGTCGCGCGCGAACTGCGCGCAGGCGGCGCAGGAGCGGCGCACGAACAAAAATGCACGCGCGCAGTTCGCAGGCAGCTCGCAAACGACTCGCGAGCTGCACATTCGCCGCACATTCGCCAGATGTGGACGCACCCTTATAAGTAGTTAGCTAGGAAACACCAGCCTCACCCAGCTTAAATTGCCAAAAAGAATGTGACCAAAGTTATTTCCAATATACAAAAGAACAATGTTGATGATCCAGATATTTTTTCGTTATAGATATGTCTTATCTTGAAATAGGTAAAGAACGTACTTTACTTTGAGACAGTTCCAACATTAGAATGATATAGTTTAACCACAAAATAAATAGGTCCAGAAGACAGTCTCTTGTATAAACTTCACTTTTTGTAACTAAGCTCGGTGGACACATACTATTGAGCCGGAACTGTTCGACGAGCGCAGCGGGCCGAGACGCTCCGAGATATCGTGTTCGTGAGCGGTGTCTATGTGTGCGTTGCTCGAGCGCGCTTTGTATGTAGATTGACTTCTGTACCTACATATTTTGTGGTTTAACTATCCAACCTAAGTAGGTATTTTTAACCGACTTCGAAAAGGAGGAGGTTCTATGTTCGGCTGAATGAATGTTTTTTTTTTTTTGTATGTATGTTCACCGATATTTCGGTCAATTGTGGACCGATTTTGAAATATTTTTTTTTTTATTAAAAGGTTATGCTTCCAAGTTGGTCCCATAGAAACATTGTTATGATATAATCATGAACTTCGAAGATATGGAACAGAACTCCTCATAGAATCATAGCAGAATTGTCGTAACAAGTAAAATTGCTTTGTTTATACGTGTAGTCGATGACTGACTGAAAGAAAAGGGGGAGGGGGTAAATTCATGTAATATAACCGTATTTGGGATTATAAGAATCGTTATGAGATGCACTCTGGCTATAAGGTAATTTATGTTTAGCTGAAGGGTAGATACTTTTTAGTGGTGCTACCATAACTAAAAAGTAAAAAATAAAAAACTTTTTACAAAAAAATTAAACCGACTTCAAAAAGTACAAAATAACTTTAATTTCGGAAGTCGGTGTTTCAATAGATACCTAATCTTGTCTCTTCGTTATTTAGTTTTTTTTAGCACAACCTCTTGTGCTCTTAGTACTAGATTATTGATAAAAGCATGTTTATATTTCTAATTATGTACCTACATGTTATAGATGAAATACACCCAGACACAGAACTAATGATCATGCTCTTCACACAAACATTTTTCTTGGGTGGGAATAGAGTTGTGCCGTTGCCGGCAATATTGCCGAGAAATGGGAATATTGCTGTCAATATTGCCGGCAACGGCACATCTAGGTGGAAATCGAATCTAGACTTCCGACACAGCAGTCAAAGACAGAAAACACTAAACCAACAGGCCAGTTAATTACTAATAAAAAATTACATTTTTACATCTTCCTGTACCTCATCGGAATACTTCTGTAATCTACCTAACTTCATTAGTTTTTATGGTTCATGCTTTAAATAAAACTTGCATAAATTGAAAAAGAAATGTAATGCATACATTGTTTCCTGTATGCGAAGTAATTTCCGTTTGTGTAACAGGTGCATTCATAAGTGCCATTTGTTACACAATAAAACTGTTTATAGAACAAAAATTATATGTTTTAATATATTATTTTTATAAATACTTACTGACATTTGTATTTATGAGGGCATGGGAACGTCACAAAAGCGCCATAAACGCCGGCTTTCATAAGAGAAGAGGTTTTAAAGCAGTAGTGTTAAACCTTTTACCGTCTAAACCAGAAGAATAATATGATACTTACCCACAAGCGTTGCCATACGTCCCGATTTTGGCGGGACGTCCCGATTTTTAAATTAAAATCAAATGTCCCGCGCGGGACAGGCTCAGTCCCGCTTTTCGGGAATAACACAACAGTGCGTGCAGCGTACTGAGAAAGCGCGGACGTATGGCACAGACAAATATGGACTGGCCGCCTGCCTTGAAACGCCATCATTTTCTAATGAATGAACCTTTTTAATATTTGTCTTTTTTTATTATTCAGAAAACAAATAAGACTCAACTATTTAACGATAGGGTAAATCGGATTTAAAATATCATATTTTTATTAAAATATCTATGGATATTTTTACTATTTATTGCAACGTAAACGTAATTTGAACTCAAATAAAAAAATACAACAAAAACTTTTGATTATATACGTTTTTTTTTTTAATATGTCCCGCTTTCGACGAAAGAATCCCGCTTTTTACACTCAAAAAGTTCCTAAATCCCGACTAGGCAAAAAAAAATGGCAACGCTGCTGCCTACCTAAAATCATATGACGACACACGTTCGCAAGCTTTTTTATTTTATTTGTACTTTCCTTGTATCTGTAATGAAAAGTACAGTGTTTACCTCGGGCTATAGATTTATTCTCTTTTAGGAGTGACTAGAGAAGCGCCACGGCATTCTCACCTTTCGCATAATGCAAGTCCTCACCTGACATGTACTTACAATCTACTAAAAAATATATTTTTTTTTAGTAGATTGTAAGTCTTTTTTTTTAATAATTGTCTTTCCTTTTAAACTGGGACACCGACGATAACGTTCAAACTTGCAATACAGCATTGTAAAATCATGAAAAAAATTACTCTTTTGGGTAACTTGATCAAGAGCTGGCCAAAATCTTTCACCATGATTCCAGCCACTAGACATCTTCTGTCGCCACAAAGAATGGACGAATGGTTCTATGTGTCTCGCATCAATCGCCAAATTTAACTGGGAATGAGCAGGGTGCATTGCTTGTAGAATAGACAGTCGATGGGGCTGAAAGCTGGAGTCTAGAGTGGCGACCGCGCACCATAAGACGCATCGTTGGAAGGCCTTTAACAAGATGGACCGATGACCTGGTCAGAGTTGGGGAATGCGATGAAATAGTAGATTATGTGACTAGGAGATAAAGCAGTGTCTTTAGATCACGGCCGGCATGCTGAGTTCCGAACGAAACGAAAGTTGCTCATTTTAATCCCGAACGTCAGTAAGGGATCAATGTAATTAATTCCCGATCATCGCGAGGGAGTTAATAAAGAAACCTGAGTGAAGTGAGGAATTCAAGCCACCCAAGACAAAGGCAGCTTTATCCCCGTGTTGTATACTACTTTTTACACCATCTGTGAGATAATTAAAAGAGAATCTATTATTTATAAGTTAATCTTAACAATCACTCAACATGTTGCCAGCGTTCTGGGCACTTTTCCCATTGACATCGATGTGGACGAATTTTTTGATGCCCTTTGACTTTTCCCCGTTTTTGTGCCTTTTTTACTCGTTTGTACATATTATTATTTTAAGTTTGTATATACCTATTAACTTATAATATTTAATAGTTAAGATGTACATAATTATAAAATTAACTCAACATGTTATGAGATTTGAAACAAATTCAAAACTCTATAGTTTCAATTTTCTATTTCAGTACATTTTTTTCAGAAACTCGTTAGTATACTACGTATTTTTCTATTTGTTTTTTGTTAGTGGACAGTTTAAATTTCGAATAAACTTGTTCGATGCACGTACATTTTAATTCACATGTTGACGATTTTTTATGATCAAAATTCACATCTCATTATCTCCTAAGGATCGGCCATGCTGCGTTATCTCCCTAGGGATATAATAGCTTGCTTTAAGTGATGGTTGTATGACATATAATAGTACATTATCGAGCAGGTGGTGTAAAAAAAAGCAGCTATCTATTGGTGGAACCTTATCTCTTTATAATATTAGTCTAGATTTTTAGAATCAAGCTTACCCTTTGGTGTTTGACTGTTTTTCACTTTGTTTCATCTCGGTTATCTGTAGCTGTAACTGTGCCGACCAATATCAACATATTAACAACATAACTATTAATGTAAGGCCAACTTTATCTCATAAAAATGTCTCCTTACTGCGAAAGTAGAGAACTTTAGCAAGTTCTTCTCTGGCGGGATATGAGTCACAATTTATGACTTACAGTTTATCTATTAACGTTTAAGTTTCTCTATGTAGAGGTTAAGAGTTCAGGAGACGGTATTTGGCAATCACTACGAGTTTTACTTGTGCAAGTAATGTTAAAAAGAGTACTGAAGTTGACTCAATGCGTATGTATTATCATTTTATTTATCTTTGGTTACCGTAGAAAACAGAAGTGTTGTTTGGTTTTCTGTATAGTTTTTCCATTTTAGCATACCAAAAGGGGTCATTGACCCACTATCAACCTTGATGCTCATAATAAATCGTCTAGATATACTTCTAATAAAAAGCGATAGAATGCTTATTTTTCGACTTCACTACCAAGAGATATTGATGCGTTTTTTTTTTTATATGTATAAATAGGTGTACTTATTTTATATTATTTTATTAGGGACTAGCTTTTTCCCGCAGCCTCGCGTACATAAAATATAGACTATGTCATTCAGGAATAAAATCGGACCAGTACTTCCAGAGATTACCCCCTACATACAAACTTAAAAATTTAACCTCTTTATAATATTAGTATAGACAAAAACTGTTACATGCTAGAGAACATACAAAAAGAATTCTTAAAACTAGATGCACAAACATGTCACCCACTGTTGTGGACTCCAAAGTCCACATCTTAACATATAAATAACAGAAATGAAGGACTGTGGTATGAGTTTACAGAATACAGTACCTTCTACAAAAGCCTCATGATAATTAGTTTAGTTAATATTGAAGTTTCTAATGTAAGTACCTACTTAAATATGGTGTTTACAAGCTAAGCAGCAAACTAAAAGGGATATTTTGTATAAATGTATTTATTTTAGTATTAAGTATTTATTAAGTTTTTTTTTGTTTACTTTTATTTTTTTGCACCAAGTGCAACCCCATTTTGCGTCCAGGCAATCTTTGTCCATTCTAGGTTGCCTAGAAGAAATCGCCTGGTGCGATAAGGCCGCCAATTGTGTGTTTTCTATTATATGGTTTCTTATTGTAAATTTTTATTCTTGATGTGCAATAAAGAATATATAAATAAGGCAATGACCGCTATTCTCAAACTAAAACGATACAACTGTAGTCACTTTCTACGCTTATATCTACAGCCGCAGTCTTGAAATTATAATAATCAATCACACGACGGTTCTTATCGAACTGATCACAATATTCCCTTCCAACGAATTAGAATATTATCTTTCACCCGCTGCTTCTACAACTATTTGGTTTCAATAATATCAAATGAGAGATATTGGAAAGCGCCCCCGAGACACTCGGAATGGAATTTTTCTTCAAATTGCTTATTAATCACGAACTTTTTAAGGTTTGATTTTTTTGAGGAATTTATGTTGTTTTCTTGGCTGAAAGTGCTATTTTATTAGGTACTTTACGTACGTGTAATCGTTAAACTTGTGCAGTAGTAATTACACATCTTTACTAATATTATAAAAGCGAAAGTGAGTTTGTTTGTTTGTTACGTCTTCAAGCCTAAATGGCAAAACCGATTATGATGAATTTTGATACAGAGATAGTTGGGTCCCTTAAAGTTTGTGGAGGGCTGTTCCTTACATCATGTATATGGGAAACGGACAAAAAAGAAAGACCTGTGTTCATTAATGGGCAAAGTTGGAATGAGGATGACGATGATTCGTAGAGAGACAGTTGTTGGTGTGCAGGCATTTTGGTTCTTATTTAATAATATGCCAGAGCCTACTTTGTTTTTTTTTTTTACGGTGGGCAAAATTCGTCCAATGACAACCCCTGCTCTTGGGTGGAGCAGGAGATAGTGTCAGACTCTTACTGACTAAAAACCCACCCCGTTCCTTCTAGCCTCTTCATACCGGGGCTCGAGCTTTCCATCGGATAACCCTGGCCCCAGTAGGCTTCGACCCAGCTGGGCCCCCCCTGTTGCTGACAACTTCTTGAGGCGCGCGGAAACAGTGGTGCAGGAACCTCCCGAACTTATCATGTCCAGTAAGGACCAGCGTCATGCGGAAGGTAAGAACGCCGTGAAGTCTTTCCAGCCACACCTCAAAGAGGGGACTTACCGCCATAATTGTGGCGTGCCCAAGAGCCTACTTGCCCATTACAAGTTAGTTTGACGCATGAGCCGTTTTTTTAATTCTTGGCCACGATCAAGAAGGTACCAATTTAGTTAACTTGCTGATTATTTCCTTGATTAAGGAAATTATCAGGAAGTGACGGTTTTCTCAGAACGGTTATCGCGTACGTAAAGTTTTCAATTTGAATAGTAACTGAAGATATTAGTAGTTACGCTATGATATTAAAGGATCGCTCATACATATATATATATATATATATATATATATATATATATATATATAAATATATATATATCTGTAGATATAGATAGATTTGTTCAACTTCAGAAGGATTCAAGATTGTTTTTTTTTTTCGTTGGGAAAAACCATCCAATGACAAAACCCGCCCTTGGGTGGAGTGGGAAATAGTGTCAGACTCTTACTGACTAAAAACCCACCCTGTTCCTACTAGCCTTCATACCGGGGCTCGAATTTCCTTTCGGATAACTCTGGCCGGATTCAAGTTAGTGTTGTTACATGCGGCAAGCCTTTTTTCAAGCGGTAGCACTACAAAATACGTTACGTTACACGTTTCAGTGAGAGAATTCCAATACACTTCCAGGCTCCATGATGCGCCTCGCACCGTCGCGATGCATTTCAGTGAGAGCTGACCTTTATTCAGAGTTCATTACTAACTAGACTATTTCGGCAACTTCAACTCTTGATTAGTGGCCCTTCAAGAACACTTTCATATCATAGACTGGACAGCTATGTATTGTGTTCGAAGATTTTCAGTGCAAAAACTCTTTAACTACTTTGACTTTGAAACTGTTTAGTTGTGAGGGTTTGGTCATTGTATTCTCTGGCTAATAGGTACTCTTAGGTAGTGTATGTGTCATCGTCAAAACGGAATAGTGAAGACAAGAGCAAATAATAAATTAATATGATTTTGTAAAATGAATGCAATAACACTTTTACATTTGTTTTTTTTTTAATTGTTTCGCTACATTGAAAAACTTAACCGAAATAAAACAGTTTGTCAGCAGTTGTTCTCATTTCATATACCATTAACAGCAAGGAAGAGTTGGATATATAATAATTCCTCATATCATTGTAAGAATTTACTTAAAATCACAAAATTCATATATTATATAAAATGAGTTTTTGTTATATAAATACTGGAAATCAATGTTCATAACAATCACAGACAAACAAAACATTTAAATATATTCTACAATATAAACAATAAAAGTTTAACAGCCATTGATTTCCCACGGTCCTTGTTTGTTTACTTGCTACCTAGGCATATAGGCTATATCTAATTATAGCTAAAATACCAAACTAAATATCAACATAATAATATTATGTTATTACGGTGTCGAAGTAAACTTTAGGTAGCTTGCTAGTCATATTATATGCCTATAGAATGTATTCTACCTAATAATAGGTGCTAATAATGATATACCTGTAAGTATACCATTATTAGTACCTATTGGTGAGTAAGATATATATAATTTAATTTCAACAGATAATTATTCGCAATAACAACAAATTCTAGCATTAATCAACACAAGAATTCTAGTGTAATTATTATATTAAAGACAAACTATGTTGCTCTACTTGAATACTAATTAATACCTACATACCGATTACACAATAATGTAGTTTGTTGTTGTTAATCAAATTCAAATATACTTGTGGAATCCCTAAAGTCTCCAATTGGTGACTCTGAAGTCTTAATCTCGGGGTTTCCGAGGCTTGAGATCGACCCCAGCTCTCCACGCTGCATTCTTTAGCAGAGTTACAAAATGTACTCGAAATAAAGCCTTTGTTTCGCTTTGGGTGAAGCTAAGCTGCTTGAACTACCTACTGTGGATGGTTTTCGTCATTGGTTTTATATCGTGTTCAAGTTCTTTTTCTATGTAGTTCAACTAATTGAGAAAAAAAATTGTATTTTTCCATGTAATACGCGTCCGAATTTTTGATTTTGTGGACTGTTTTTTGTGGAGGGAAAAAATTAAATCATAATTTTTTTGTTTCTTAATATTACCTACATAAAGTTTTAATGTAGTTAGGTACCGTTTATAGATTCTGTAATATAAAACTGATTTTGGTGTTCAATTTACGAAATAAAAACGGAGTTCACATCATTGTATGATAAATTTTCCTAAGTTCTTCAATTTAATCTAAAGCATTACATCTGATAAACTGACACAATATATCGACAACACCATTATTTGAGGGTATTCTAAACCATACTTACAAAGAACGACAGTGTTCTACCTAATATACCCGGTCTGTTTCATCAAACCATAATTTAAGATTGAGCTGGAACCGATCCACAATGATATCACACCCTCATCAAACAGAAACATAAATCACATTTAAAGCGCGCCCGTTCAGCTGAACGCTTCGCAAATTACCGACACGTTTTTTCCTATCGTACAAACTGCACTTGGGGTATAAGGGACCGTGATAACTGGCACATCGCCATACTTATCAGCCGGTTGTTCTGAACACGCATAACTATTCCGAGCACGTACACTAAATCTATATTTCTCGCGGAGCATGAATGTAAGCAATTTTTAAGAACATCTGCCTGCGATGTCTGCCCCTGGAAAATTGAAATGATATTAAATCTATGTATAACATGTGGCACACGCATAAAACATAACAAGGTTACAGAAACAACGCAATCTTATTGAACAAATATAACATTTTTATTCAGTAAACATTCCTGGCTCAACGAATACAATCAGTTTTACTCCACATATGAGGAAATTGTTTAAAGTTTTTGCTACATTTCTTCTCCGATCACTGTTTAGTCCCGGGTTAGATTGCCGGCGCATTTGCTGCATATTTTTCAATTGAATTTAGATTTATTTCCGGTGAGTTTTTTTTACTAACACTCTCATGTTCCGTTTGAAACACCTGCAATTTCCGTCCTATCAACGGGATCTTATCGATTTTCAACGCTGTTCGAATGCCTTTTTACACGGTGCCATATGGAGCAAAAAGTTTAATTTCGCACGGTTTTTATAACAAGTTAGTACAGCTAAATGGGGGAATTAGTGGCATTTGCATATGGATTAGGAACTAATTACGGGAAAAACTTGCAATTACTAGCATGTGAAAAATATCTCGGGCTAAAAACAAAACTGAGTGTCGTTAGTGTGATCAGCCGGCAGATATTACTTTGTGAAAGTTTATCTGTCGGTAGTAAGAAAGAAACTTGTCCGATAGTAGACAATACTTACTTTTCTTTTTCTCGTCAAGAAGGTGTATCTACTTTCTAAAGCACCCGTTTAAGTCGTACGGCAATGTCCGGAAAAACTTTAAGTTCTGTTTATACCAGAAGCCTATTTTTTTCCTTCTTTGGCAACATCATCGCTTGCCATCAGGTGAGATGGTGGTCAAACGCGAGTCTATCAACAATTAAAAAAAATGTATAGCTGTACTATCCATATTTATTACACAGAATAGAACCAATAAATAAATATAATGCGAACAGTAAAGCAAGAAATCAGCCAACATGGCCTAAGATACCAAAAAAGCCTCGCACAACACACAAATGAGTTGGCATTAGCATTGAGTGGATCAGGAGGACAACAGCACACGAGGTTGAGGAGAAGTGATATTCCAATTCTCAGCGCCAGATTCCCATAGGAAGATGAGAGCTACCTTGAAATCGGTCTCATTTAATATAAAAGACTATAATACAACGAACTAAAAGGGGTCCGAAAATCCAGGGGTTTAATGTCCTAGGACAGATTGCCATGGTGCACAAAAAAAAACAAAAAAAAAACGTTTTAATTATGAACGAAACGCGTTTATCGGCTGACCGAGAGCGCCAGGCCCACTCACGTGAGTCTGAGACTTTCACCGAAAGGGAGTCGCGCTTAAGTTCGCAAAGAACTTTAACCGCGACTTTGGGCTCCCAATAAAGCAGAGAGAACCGCGAAACACGTTTATCGGCTGACCGAGAGCATCACGCCCTCTCCTCAGGGCCAGACATTATCCGTTGCGGAGGTGGACCTAAGTATTGGATGATTTTCCCATAGTCAAATATATGTAGCTCTTTCACGCGTAAACAACCCCAATAATCTTTTTGTGTACGCACCAGATGATTCCACAGCTAATGTTGTTTATTAAGAAGCATTGGAATAAATAAATTATTATTTAATAAATTATTATTTATTATTTTAATTATTTTTTTTTTAATAAACAAATATAATTATTTGTAGGTATCGGTATCCTCCAACAGCGCTTTGCACTATAAAGTACATTGTTAAGTTCCTCAAGAGATATCCACGCGAACGAAGTCGCGGATACAGCTAGTTATGAATAAGAGGATTCCTATAAGAGCCTTTGGAACACGAGTGCTGTTGACCGGTTTTATGTCTATTTTCGCTTTATTGTTTTATATTTTCAATTTTATAATTGCAATTTGCAGACCTGAACGCAGCAGCTCATTAGTAGACGGTATCGGTAAAAATAACTGGTTTTATTTGCAGGTAAAATAATGTAACCATATCCGTCGAAAAACAAAACAAGAAAAAATTTAAATTGCTGTACAGTATTTAAAGCGTTATCGTTTATTGGAATAACTGTATCTATCGATAAAAATATTGGTTATTTATTAAAGAAACTTCTAAAATTACTGAAAGCGTAATTAACCTTTAAGAGGGTCCTTCTCCACTCGCTTATCGTAAACATCGAAAATGAATTAAAAGCTTGTTACTTTATTTAATGCAATCCAACGCGATGTTTGACGAAAAGGCAACGCAAAAAAAGAGAGATAATGCCTGGAAACTCTGTTAGTATTCGGTAATTCCGAGATTTACTCGAAAATTTCACAAAACTTGCTCCAGGAAATAGCTGTTTTTTTTAAACTCTTAAAAGTTTTTGGAAATAGTTGTCGTCGTTTAGAATCTTAATAAAATTTGCAAGGTCTCTAAAGGATTACTTTTCTGACATTTTTTGTTTTAGGCAAATTATGAAGTGTTCATAGTTCAAGTGTTCAAGTTCATACAAAAAAGGAAATTGTCAGAGGTTTTTACTGGATTAGTTTTAAACAAATTTAGAAATTGGTTTCTTTAGAAACCTAGATAATATCCACAAGATACTGTGTTTTCAAAATATCTAATGAAAAATGTGTAATAACGTCATAATCAGTTATGAGCGGTTGTATGAAAAACAGTGAAAATGTGAGTCATGATGCACCACCTTAAAATATTTTTGCCATTGTTAAAACTTCCGTTCGGCGTATATTTATTATGAATAGTACCTGCCTGTATATTGATAAGGACAAACAACGTTGTTATCAAGTTTTAATATTGCTTTTTAATAATGTTTGTAAGTAAATAGGTACATTCATTTTCTGTAAAGATATTAACAATGACGTAAAAAATTCAGTTCTATCTTGCTTTTTGAGGGTAAGAAATGATCAAATAACTTCACCCACTCTACATGGGCGAGAGGGAGTTTCACACTTTTACTGATTGCGTGTTCCTTTAATTGCCTTTTGCGTTGCAGGGTTTCCGTGACTCTTTCGAACAAATCCTCAGCCGATATCTCGCGCTGGGCCTTGGTTCTGGTCATGGTTCGGAGCGAGAGGGAATGGAATCCGGTCGCCCCCTTCTGTGAAGCAGTAATGCTAGCTAAGGAGGCAGCTGCAAGAGAGAAGGAACGTACATCCTGACGACCCCGCTGCCGCTACAGAAGATGCCCCGACCGTCAAGAATCGCATAGCGACATCTTGCCAGAGTCGGCACGGGTTTGCAGACGACGAACAGTGGGCAGACCGATACCGAATCGTCGATGGCACGTAATATTCCGCTCACGCCTCAAAGAGAGGTCAACAATCTGTAGGAGCCCAGTAGGGCCGACGCCTAAGTGACGCCCGGGTGTCGCCACTGTGCGGACCGCCCGGAGGACACGGTGGAGCACACAGTCAAGCTGTGCCCTGCTTCGGCGGAACATTGCCGTGCCCTCGTGTGGGCGATCGACGGTGGAGACCTTTCGCGCCGGGCCTTGGTTGCGGACCATTATCCGGAGCGAGGAGGAGTGGCAGGTGGTCGCCTCCTTCTACTAAGCAGTAATGCTAGCAAAGGAGGAGGCAGCCCGCATCAGGCAACGGGTGGCGCTATCGCCGCCACCGGGATTCTAGTCCGAGCCCAATTCGTCGACAGCGCGCACTGTTCCCGCGCACCTCACGGAGTTGTCAGAAACAGCAGGGGCCCGGCCGGGTCGAAGCCTCCTGGGGCCAGGGTTATCCGAAAGGGAGCTCAAGCCCCGGTATGAAGGCTAGCAGGAACGGGGTGGGTTTGATGAATTTTCCTACCATAAAAAAGTAGTGTCGATGCCTGCTAGGACCTAGAACAAAACCTCATCCAAAACTGCAGCAGAACACAGGTGAGTTTTATTCAGTAAGTCTGAGTCTCCTCCTCAATCATTTAGCGCGAGAGAAATCGTTTACAAAAATCCCAGGTAAATAAAAAAGGTTTTGTGTCCGATTGTGCCCTTATTACAGGACTTACGAGTAGATATACTACCGCTTCCTAGCAAAAAGTGGGTTCACCCAATATCGCAATATCTTTATTTCAGGCCTAATTAGTCCATAGGTGAGCTAGTGAGTTTGTAACAGGTTGTGCTTATGTTCTATGTTAATGTTATTAGTATGTATGAGTTTTTCGGCATAGTTATACCCAACTAACATAACATACTAGCTCTGATATGCTGCTCAGTTATATGCAAGTCGTAACTGAGCAGCATATCAGAGCTCGCTACAACCATAAGGAGCTAAGGAATACCGTCATCATCATCATCATATCAACTGAAAAAAGTCCACTGTTGGTCATACTCGTAATTATCCCCTAGTGTTGCCATAATGACCGGTCCTGTGCGTCTCGCATCCATCGGATTATGACCTGTGACCCTAACCAGGTCCTCGGTCCACCTTGTGGAAGGCCTTCTGTTCTGCGAGCAATGTGACGGCGCCCGTACCGGCGCCCCATAAAGGGCCATGGTCAGAACTATTTCTTCATATAGAGGGGGGATAAAGACTTGGTGATTCTTTTTTCCATCTGAATCAACAGTCATCATTGTGGAAGATTACTTACCGTCACACGTCATACTAGTACGTTCTTAACAGGCCTTTCACAAAAAACAGAAGCAGCCATGCCTCTATGACATCTGTTTGCCAACTTCCGAACAAAGCAAACACAACCATATCTAGCAGTGCATCACCTCTCTCAATATCATTCCAAGGCATACAAGCTGGCAGTTAGCAAGCAATGTAAAGTGCTCAAGCTGTACAACCGCAACCCATCGTGTTGGGAGTACAGATCAATAGTAACGGCCATTCGAAGTGCTGGACGATTGTTCAGCAGCTCAATAATCAACTGGCCTGGGCCGGCTCAGTGACTACAGCTAAATAAAACTAATACAATATTCAATGTTCATATTGCTCCTTTATTTTCAATCTGAATACATTATTACTTCTTGGCATTTGCGCTCCATTTTTAGAGTCACTTATTTCGCTTTTACGTTATCATTTCTAGAAGGTTAGTGATCCGATCAAGCTATTCTATCTAAATTGCTTCTGATAAAGTTTATTGAGTGGAAAAGATAATGTTTCCTTGTACCACCGCCGCTTTTTTATGATGTTGATCTCGCTTGGCAGACAAGTGCTTGCGTCTCGCTCAGAAACTTAATAAAACGCAAGCGTTCGTGTCCACAACAAGCACACGATGTCGTAATTCTAAACAAGCCATTATCAAAAGTGTTACGTCCCTTTTCCGTTAACAAGTTATTTATTGGCTGCTGGAATTGAAAACACTTTAAAGGCTTCTTGATTTTTAATTATAACAAAACAATACTTGAAGGACATGTTATTTAACGTGTTTTTTTATTTATTTTACTAGCTACATGTCCAAACGCAAATATCAAAAATAAATGTGTAAAAATCCTGCATAGTCGACAATTTTTTTACATAAAATTATTGCGGAATCAGGGGTAGCGGTTTGTTGTAACAGAACCCTTAAAAGTTCACACACGTGTTCCGCATGATAAGCGTTAGCAGCTGAGAAAGCGTATACATAAGTAGTATGTAGATCGGACAGGAAGACACTTTCAATTCATTCCTCATGGGAAATAACACTAACACGACCTTAGGAAATTATCTTAGGATCACAACGGGAAAGGCGTCGTGTTAACAGTTCTCATAGGACATGCCCTTACACTGAAAAAAGTTTGATCCTTTTCTTCGATTCACGTTTCAGGTTATCTTAATTATACCGTAAGCGATCGATGAGCTCTACCACGAAACAATCGTTTGTTTAGCTTAGAACTTGCTCATTCACTCTTGCTTCGAATACTGACAGATTAGAGGTAAAACTAGAATTATACCGTACTGAAGATCTGCTTGAAACAGATACGGTATTTAATTTTAATATTTAAAAAGGGGCAAGTAAAATAGTTAGTATGATTTATATACAACGTGTAACATCAAATGCGCAAAACCTCAGACACCCCAAATGATTTTTAATTCAATTCACCTAATTCTGTAAGAAAAAAAACATTAAAAAAATTTTGAGGGTTTCATAAGCAGTTTTAGTTTGTTTGAAATTCGTATTTGCATTGAAATAAGAATTTTTATTATCCCGCGTATGAGAAAATTTGATTGGATCACAACCATGTGTGTTTATTTACCTATTTGGGCGGGTTTGGGCACATGATGGGTTGACCTGTTAATAAATAGACAGGACAACATATTTAATGAAGATTTTTTTGAAAAAATGTATCCTATATTAAAAAGTGGTCCTATTAATTCTGGTCGTTATTCTGATCAAACTATTGTCAGGTTATCCGCATGTAACGTTAAGCGTTGCATCTCATGTTAACTATCCTACTACCAGTAAATCATATTTAGCAAGATATTCGGTCACCGTGGTCGGGAACCGGTCTCTGTGGTCACAATAGCATAGGTGTTGGCCCAACACACTCGCCGCAAGTGTCCACTTAGCTATAGAGAAGCTACTCAAGCTGCAGCTAGTTTGCAAGCTTGCAACTTAAAGAGGATACTTTGCACTTTAAGTTATCGGACAAAGAGTTTGTGAGGAAAAATGGCTATTTATTTAATGCAATTTCGGAAACGATTGCCTTTTTTCAGTTTTCATATAAACTACAATATGAGTAGTATATTACAGGGTAGTTTAAAAAAAAAGAAAGTGAAGCCAATGAGAGTCAGTGAACTGATTTCTTCCCTTCTTCTGTTTCCGTCTTTAAAACAAATACCCAACAGTAGGTTTTTTAAGAATTTTAATTAAAAAATACATAAAAGCTTCCTGAACCGATCGACCTCAAACACTTATTCACTTAATTAAACGCAAGAAAAGAAAAAAATACAAACATTTAATGAGAAATTTAACGTTAAATGTTGGGAAAACTTATTAATTAGGAAAGCGTCGATTTCCGCGTAGCAACAGCTCAACTTGCGAGACGCTAAAAGCTTGTTGGAGCAGCACTCAGTAGCTCCTCCACTCCTTCAGGCAGTCCGGACAGGTGGACGAGACATTTTGAAAATATTCCACCGGGACGATTCGAGGACCACTTTAGTGAGGGGGAGATTTAATAGACTGCTCAAGTGCACACTAACTTATTGAAACGCTGCCGCGCTGGCGTGACTCACACAAAATATCCGACAGGTTTTTTTTTTTTTTTTTTTTTTTTTCTCGACGGGGAAAATCATCTTTGACGAAACCCGCTCTTGGGTGGAGCGGGAGACAGTGTCAGACTCTTACTGACTAAAAACCCCGCGCCGTTCCTTCTAGCCTTCATACCGGGGCACGAGCTCCCTTTCGGACAACCCTGTCCCCAGTAGGCTTCGACCCAGCTGGGCCCCTCCTGCTGCTGACAACTCCTTGAGGCGCGCGGGAACAGTGCGCGCCGTCGACGTCTTAGACTCGGTCCATTACCGGACCATCGGACAGCGAGTTACCCATAGCTCGCCGTCCGCGAGCCTGCGTCTACGGTGGCCGGAAATCGGGATCGGAATCCCGGCGACGGCGGCGAGGGCGCCGTTGCCTGATGCGGTCGGCCTCCTCCTTTGCAAGCATTACTGCTTCGCAGAAGGAGGCGACCGCCTGCCATTCCTCCTCGCTCCGGACCATGGCCTCGACCAGGGCCCGGCGCGAGAGGTCTCCGCCGCCGATCGCCCCCACGAGGGCACGGCGATGCTCCGCCCAGGCAGGGCACACCTCGACGGTATGCTCCACCGTGTCCTCCGGGCGTTGCGCACAGTGGCGACACCCGGGCGTCTCTTCCGCCTGAATCCGATGCAGGAACCTCCCGAACTTGCCATGTCCGGTGAGGACCTGCGTCATGCGGAAGGTAAGGACGCCGTGAGGTCTTTCCAGCCACGCCTCAAAGAGGGGACTTACCGCCATAATCGTGGCGTGCCCAGCACTGGGTTGCGATAGCCGTTGACGCCATTTCACCATGAGATCCCGCCGGAGCTCTGTCCGCCATGCCTTGACATGTTGCGGCAGTGGACTTTCACCCCGGCGTTGCATCTCCACGCGCATGTCGTGCATGTGTGCAAGGACTGTTGCCTCCAGATCCCACGGTGGTAGGCCAGCCAGAAGGCTCGCCGCTTCGCGGGAGATCGTGCGGTAACCCCGCACCATCCGTATTGCCATGACCCTCTGGCAGGCGTTCAGTATGGACGCCGGTCGCTTTGCCAGCGACGGCGCCCACACCGGCGCCCCGTAGAGGGCCATGGACCGAACGATCCCCGCGTAGAGCCTCCGGCAGGAGGCGTCTGGACCCCCAAGATTGGGCAGGAGCCGCTTGAGAGCAGCCCCAGCCCGGAGAAGCTTGGGAGCCAGACGTCGGAAATGTTCTACGAAATTCCACCGGCTGTCGAGGACGAGTCCCAGATACTTCATCGTCGACCCGACGCCGATGCGAACTCCTCCTACCGTAAGCTGGGAGTTCGATGGTGGCGCGTTCCGAGGGCCGTGGAAACACATTGCCTCGGATTTATGCAGCGCCACCTCGAGTCCCAACTCCTGGATCCTACCAACGGCTATCGCAACCCCGCGTGTCGCTAGAGCGACCGCCGCCTGGTGCGACTCTCCCTGCGCTAGGATCAGCGTGTCGTCTGCGTAGCAAACCACGCTGACCCCGTCAGGGAAGTCGCCGCGCAGCACGTAATCGTAGCCGATGTTCCACAAGGGTGGGCCTAGAACCGACCCCTGCGGAACACCGCACGACATCTCTCGACGATTCCAGTCTCCCTGGTGACCGGGGTAGACAATGTACCTGTCTGACAGGTACGCCTCGACCACTAGACAGAGGTATTCGGGCACCCGGTGGTACCGGAGTGCCCTCCGGATCGTACTCCAGGGCAGGGAGTTAAAGGCGTTGGCAATGTCCAAGGACACTGCCACGACACACCTACCCTGGGACACCGCTTCCCCTGTCGTGAGGGCTCGCATGCGCATGATGGCGTCTATAGTAGAGCGCGCCCTGCGAAAGCCGAACTGTCCGTCCGACAAGTCCGGCCCCACCCGTGTTAGCCGCACGACGAGGCGGTTTGCAATAACTCTTTCAAAGAGCTTGCCCACCTCGTCGAGCAGCACAATGGGCCGGTATGCGGACGGAGAGTCCGCAGGGCGCCCTGGCTTCGCTACGAGGACCAGTTTCCCCGTCTTCCAGCGAAGTGGGAACTGGCCCCTCTCCAGGCATGCGCTAAAGAGCCCTCTCAGTCGAGGCCCGAGAGCCTCCATGGCCAGGACCCAGGCTTTCCCTGGCAAGCCGTCGGGTCCTGGGGCGGTGTTTTTGGCACTCAGCCTTCGCACCGCCACTCTCAACTCTACCTCGGTCACTTCTGGAGCATTGTCGTCGTCGTCGCTGTTGCGATCCGCGTCAGACACCGCTGGCGGAGGCGGAGCCATGGGCGGGGGGGAGTGTTCCCCCCGCGCAGGGAACAGAGAGCTAACCACACCCTCCACGAGTTGGGGCCGGAGACTCTGAGTCAGCGGCGGAGCCCAGGGGCGAAGCTTGTCCCGTACCAATTTGTACGGGCGCCCCCACGGGTCCGCGTTCAGAGACCCCAGCCACACGTTGCGGGCCTCGAGTTTGGCCCGCTTGATCTCCGTTCGGAGGGTGCGTTTTGCCGTCCTGTATTCCTCATACAGCTCCGCCTCTCTGGCCTCCGCATCCGGCGGGCGGATGCGGCGCCTGCAGTGCCTGGCGTACCGGCGTCGCGCGTGATTGCACGCATTGCGCAGTGCGCCGATCTCCGGCGACCACCAGTACACCTGGCGCTTAGCTCGTCCTGGACGGACACGGGGCATTGCCGCATCGCAAATTTGCGACATGGCCTCCTGGAACCACTCCGCCTCGACGTCGATGTCGACAGGCCTGTCCGGTGCTTGCACCCAGGCCTGTACCGTCGCGGCTTCCAGGAGGAGCTCCCGGTCCATCTGCTTAAGCGCCCACCGCGGACCGCAAGGGCTCTGTCGGACCGGCGCGGCCGAGGTTTCGGCGGAGACGTCAAACCGGATGTACCGGTGGTCGGAGTACGTCTCCACCTCCTCCATCACGCGCCAGTCGACGACACGCGGTGACAGAGCGGGGCTGGCGAACGAAATGTCCACCACCGACTCACCCCGCATCCGCACCAACGTGGGGACAGAACCCCGGTTCAGTACGACCAGGCCCAGCTCCAAGGCCCAGTCCTCCACCATCCGACCCCTCTGGTTCGTGAACCGGGAACCCCAAGCCGTGTTCCAGGCGTTGAAGTCCCCGCAAACGACCACGGGGAGGGAACCGAACCCAGCGACGACGGAATTTAGCTCCATCAGGGAGACGTGCAGTTCGTCGAGAGATCGGCTCGGGGACAGGTAGACGCCTACCACGGCGATGTCCCCGAACCGTGCTGCCACGCAACCCCGCCCCCTCGTGACGGACTCGGGGGGCGGGGTACCGGCGGCGGCCGACTTAATTAAGGTCACCGAGCCGTCCAGGTCCTGAACCCAGTCACCACTGGGCAGGACAAAATACGGCTCGGTGACTACGGCGACATTGATCAACCACTGCGCCATGCTCTGGAGCAACAGATCCTGAGCGGGGGCGCAGTGGTTGATATTCGCCTGGAGGAGACGTAATGGGGCCGTTATTGACACTCCATTACAGTCTCCTCCCGAGCCCCCCTAGGGGGCACAGCCGCGGCAGCGGGTGCGGCGGCGATGGCGGCGGCGGCCAAGGAGGCGGCTGCGGTGGCGAGGACATCGGCGGGGACGGACCTGCGGGCCTTGCCCTTGGCCTTGGCGGGGGGGTCGCAGGACCTGCCCCCAGCCCGGTGGTCGGCCGGCTTGCCGGCCGCCGCACATGCGTAGCAGTGCGGCGTAGCACGGCATTCAGCGGCCTTGTGACCGGCCTGGCCACACTGGTGGCAGCGGTCGCTGCGATCCTCCGCGGCGCAGTGGGCTCCCACGTGGTGCCCCACGTGGCAGCGGAAGCACCGCAGAGGTCTGGGCTCCAGCAGCTTGACTTGTGCGGAGACCCAGCCCACCAAAAGCCGACGGCCCTCCCCGGTGATGGTTTTGGCCGCCTGCACAGGACAGCTTACCGTTACGGCTCGCATGCCCGTGCTGTCAGCGCGGATGGCGCCCGCCCGAACCTGTTCGGCCGAGCACCCACCCGCCCTGACAATGGCGGCCACCACCTCGCCCACCTTGACGGAGTCGTCCAGGCCCATGATGCGCATATCAATGCACTTTGTGGGCCTGGACACTCGGGCCTCCTCCTCGCTCAGAGACGCCCTGATCCTGGCAGCCAGGGCATCCGCTGCAGGGCCGCTGGCCGCACCGGGGACCTCGAGGATTCGGGCCCCGGTGATTGTGTGCCTCATGCGGAAGCCCGCAGCGGCTCCGAGCTCCTCAAGGTGGGGCAGCACTGCCTGCTTCGCCTTCGCCATGACGTCGTCGTACGTCACGCCCTTCTTTTCCGCTTCAGGCTGTAGCGTAATGACTACAGCCTCGGAATTCGGGGCGCGAAGACGCGCCGCCATGGCCCGCTTCTTGCGCTCCTGCCGCCTCGCGCGCTTTTTGGCCGCTCTGGCCACCTTGCCCGCCTGCTTTCTGGCGCCGACCACCGTCCACTCGGCGCCAGACTCCTCGGGTGGAGGAGGTGGCAGGCGCGGCCTAATCGCCACGGCGGCAGGAGGTCCTGCCGGTTTAGCGGCAGGCACCGCCGCACCCTTTTTCCGCCGCTGCTGCTGCTGCTTGGCCGTCGCGGGCTCCGGCCTCGGCCCTGCGGGCTCCGGCGCCGCGGCCTTGCGCCCTGCTTGCCCCGACGGGCCCGCCTTGGGCGCAGAAACCACAGCCGCGGCAGCAGCATAAGACGCCACCTTTTTCTGACCAGAGGCCGCCAGTGGAGGGCGCAGGACAATGCCCTCCAGGAGAGACAGCTGCTTCTCGACGCGCTGCTGGAACTCCAGCTGCTGCTTTTGCAGCCCCTGCTGAAAAGCTGCGAGTTCCTGTTGCACCAGTGACAGCAACTGACTCTCCGGCTCGGGCTGGAGCTGGGGCTGGGGCCGGCTTTGCCCCTGCTCCTGCTCGCGCCCCTCATCCATCGGCTCCTGGCGGCCCTTGTTCGGCGCCTTTGCGACCTCCGCCTGGACCTCAGCCCGGAGCTCGGCCTGGAGTTCCGCCCGGAGCTCGCTCCTGAGCCTCTCCACCCTCTTGCCAACCGAGGCGTCTAAGGCCCCCTGGAGGGACGCGGCGTGGCGACGGATCGTTCGCTCGCGCGTGGCCTTGTCCCTCTGGCGGGCCATGTCCCGAAGCAGGGTGACGGCCAGCTCCTTGAAGGGCATGGCCGCCTCCCCGCCTGACTCCGCCTCGGTACGCCTCTCGCTGCCAGACGGCTCTGAAAGATCTCTCCCAGAGTCGCCCGCGCCAGGGTGGCGCCCCTCCGCGGCAAGCCTATCGGCTCGCTGAGCGGATTTTTTGGCCGTTAGGCCTCGCCCTTTCCCGCGGGCTCGGCCTGCGCCGCGACCGCTGGTGGCGATCTTCGCCCGCCCCTCCGAGCAGGACGAACCGTCCTCCTTCCTAAAGGAAGCGGAGCGCTTCTTCTGGGAGAGACTTGACCCTCTCCCTGAAGTCCCCGCTACCTCCTCACACTCCGAGCCCTCCGAGCTCCTTCCGGATGCCGCGTCGGACTCCGACCGCGCATCACTCCCTGGTTTTTTAAAAAATTTACTATTATCCATACAGTTCCCACGAGTATTAAACTTCGGGTACTTGCTCAAAACATGTGGTTCGCACTGGAGACTAATTTAGCTACCCATTAGTCAAGCTAACAACCTCCCTCACGGTGCGCCGCCGCTTGGAGGTTTGGGGTAATTTTTTATAGAGGTTGTCTTCCTCGCGGCCCGGGCGGTTAAGCCAAGGCCCTCGTCCCCCATCAAAAGTCAGAAACATGACCTTGGACAATCTCTGGGGCTACGAGACTAACGGTGGCAGAAGGAGGAACACGTCTTCCTCCTGCCTGCCCGGCGGCAGTGTGAGTGCACACCGAGCCCGCTCTTACTTCGCCACTGTGCCCTCTGCTATAGCAGAGGGACACGCGTTGAAGCGTTCCGTCAGACAGAACATTCGCAGACGGCCATAGAGGCCCTTGGGTAGGAGTGCCCAAGGGGGTCTATGGCCACCTCCCAGGGTGCACCGTCCCGCAGACTGGTCTTCCCTCAGGACGTGTCCGCAAGGGAACTACAGTCCGCGGGCACTCGTGGAGGTTTTCTGTCGTGGCACCCCAAATATCCGACAGGTACACTATTTGGAAAGGCAGTATCGATTATTTAATTTGTGTAACGTCTTCACGCGACTAAGCGTAGGTATATACCGAGGCCCAAACTAATTAGCATAAAGCTCTCCTGGACGATTGCCAAATTTAAGAATTGGAAAGGAAACGTAAGATGCTGAAATTACGAATTTAACCGACACACTGAAAATTTATAGCCCAAGATATTTCGAGTATCTTGCAAACTCGATTGCGAAATAAACAATATCTGCTAGAATTTACAGAATCTGCTTAAAATACAGCTAACAATACAATAGGAAGTTCATCGATCAGCTTCCTCTGAATTAGTAGTAATTGACAAAGCTCGATTTACTGACAGGCAGCCGCGAGGAATTGTTGCTCCGAAGCAGAAGTCAAGCTGATTACTATTGATCGTGGTTAGAGTGTAAACAATGGAAAGCAACTAATTGACTGGCCTGTTGGTCTAGTGGCTAGTGGCTTTGACTGCTATGCTGGAGGTCGTGGGTTCGATTACCACCCAGGACAAATGTTTATGTGATGAGCATGATCATTTGTTCTGTGTCTGGGTGTAATTTATCTATACAACGTGTAACGTTAAATGCGCAAAACCTCAGACACCCCAAATGATTTTTAATTCGACCTAATTATGCGAGAAAAAAAACATTAAAAAAAAATTAAAGATTTTATGAGCAGATAAGATAAGATAAGATAAGATATTCTTTATTTGTCTAAACATTGTATACATACAGTAGCATGCAAGATATAAATTTATTATTTGTGTCCAGTCATGTTTATGCCGAAGTATCGGCGTACAAATATTTATAAAATTGAAAACTAAAAATAATAAAATTGATAATAAATTCTAACACATAAAACTTAGCTAGCTGAAATCAATTACAAAATATTTTAGGCCATTTAATTCGAAATTATTTTTATCTTATCATGTCAACATTCAAAATAAATAATAAAAAACAATCAGTTATGTCAAACAAATACAAAAACAATGTCAAAGCTACAAAAACATTTTCAATATTAATGTCAAAATTACCATATATATATAAAAATTATAGGATAATGTGAAAATTACAATATAAATGTCAAAATTATAAGACAATGTCAAAATTACAATATAAATGTCATAGTTACTAAATACATGTCAAAATTATAAAATAAATGTCAAAACTACTATATAAATGTCAAAATTACTATATTAATGTCAAAATTACTGTATAAATGTCAAATTTACAATACAACGTCAAAAAAAAAAAAAATTAATCATAAAAACTTTTCTCGGCTAGAAATTCAGAGACACTATAATATGCTCTTTGTAAAAGGAATGCTTTTAATTTACGCTTGAGTGCACTACTATTTAACTCTTTCCACCGTTTAGGCAATACATTAAATATAGTCGGAGCCATGCAGACGATACTCTTGCGCATTAGAGCCGTTTTTGCTGGATAGATGCGCAGAACAGTCATATCTCTTCTGTTACGCGGTACGGCGTCTTCTAGACGTGGAAACAATTTTGGATTTGTTTTAACAAACATTGCAGTTTCCAAAATGTACATACTAGGAAGAGTTAATATTTTGTAATTTTTAAAGTATGGTTTGCATGTATCAACCGTTTTTAACCCAAACATTGATCGAATGCATCTCTTTTGGGCCTTGAATGCCGTGTTAGCGTCGGTAGAATTTCCCCAAAATATTATCCCGTACCTTAGGTGAGACGCAGCTATGCCATGGTAGGCTGTAATCAAGGTATCTGCATTCACAACTGCAGCTAGAGAGTGCAATGCAAATGCAGAACTACAAATTTTTTTGCACAGGTACTCTATATGCGCTTTCCAATCCAGTCTTTTATCAATCATTAGTCCAAGAAATTTAGTGTCATTTACGATTTCAATAGTTTTATTATCTATATTTATGTCCATATTTTCTATAGTCAAACGTTGACTAAAATGTATGATTTTAGTTTTATCTAAATTAATTTTTAAATTATTGTCATTTAACCATTTTATTATTGATGTCAGAGTATTACGAATGTCAAGTTTATATTGGATCATGTCACTGTTATTACTAGAAATTGTCACCGTGCTATCATCTGCAAATAAAGTCATAGGATGTGTAATTGATTTTGATAAGTCATTTATATATAGTGTGAAAAGAGGAGGTCCCAATACACTTCCTTGTGGAACACCGATTTAGTTTCTTTAACCTATTGAATGCTAATCACTTGTAATTAATACACTTATGTCGCACTGTGGAACTTAAAGCATTTTTTTTTTAATTTATTATATATCTACTAAAAATTTATTACATATATACATAAAAAAAACTTAAATACTAAATAAACTATTTAAACTAAAACCTAACTATGTACATAAATATGATACAAAAAGACAAAGCACGCTCAGGCGTCAAAGTACTTCTCCACATCGATGTCATCCGGAAATGTGCCCAGAAGACTGGCAGCATTGCCACGTTGAATGGCAATGCTAATTCTTTGGGCAAAGAACGAGCCAGCCCTCTGGTCACGTAAAGTGTCGATCAGTCGGCGTGAAATATCCTTGAAAAGGAGACGCGCACTCGGACCCCATGAACCAAGCGTTTCGACCCCAAACGGCTCAAAACTGTAATTACCAATAAGGTTACAGTATTTGCGCCGTTTAAGGGTCTCAGCAGTAGAAGCAGCAGCACCAGCACAGCCCGCCGTACTTGGAATATGGGATGGCGCAAGGGTATCGAAACAGGTTGCGTCCCACACCAGAGGCCTACCCACCTTCCACGGTACCAACGTCATACCATCTGGTCTCTTCCCATCGTCACGTACCAAGCCATTTGGTTCTAATACGGCAGGTACGCCGGCGGTGACAAGAGCTCGACGAATAATATCGTTGATGCTAGCGTGTCGTGGTATGCAGCCTGCGCTCCTGCAACAAGACAGGCCATGGTGTCCGAGACTGTCGACAGCTTCTCCACAGTGGCACCGATGTGGAGCAACACAAGGTGCGCCTAAGCGTAGACAGGTAGCTAGCCGAAACGAGGCGTCATCCATCATAGTACCTATGGTGGATGACGGGAGTGCCTGAAGCCATAAACCCGACTCCCATTCCCCCACAGCCAGCAGACGCGCACGCTCAGCAGTACTTGACGACGTATTCAATAGGTTATTCCGTACAGTACTGCAGAGCGGCACATCCCACCGTCTCTGTGAGGACAGGTTGTCGGGCAAATCCGTGTTGGGACAAGCCATTTTCCAAGCGTTCAACGCATCAGACAAGCACAGTACCTCAACATCAACCAGTGTGGAAGATAAAATATTCCTGGTTAATGTTTCAGTACTGTGCACCGAGGAGAGGAAAGCTGGTAAACTTATACTAGAAATTTTTCGGACTCCAAGGCCACCTAGCCGGATGGGAAGCGTGGCTTGCTGCCATGCTCGGTCGTCCAAGGCCACATTAAGGATTGAAGATAAAGTGTTCCTAATAATTTGATCGACTTTTTCCAAAAGTTGTGGATGTTTCCAAAGATGGGAAGCGCGAAGACTATACGTAAATTTTGGCCCAAAACAACAGTATCGAATGAGTGTGAAAGCCGAATGCATGTTTATTTTGAAAATTCTTTCCGAGACGTCATTAAAATTTTGTATCTTTTGTTCAATGAATGTTGGAAAAGATTCATCGAAAATTGGGGAACCCAGGAGGTGAAAAGAATTTCTATCGGTGATTTGGATATTTGGTGCTATATTTTTTTTTTTTTCATATCAGCATTGAAATAATACCTTTTATTATCCCGTGTATGAGAAAATTTGATTGGAATACAACTATTTGTGTTTGTTTACCTATTTCAGCGAGTTTGCGCACGTGATGGCTTGACCTATTCATAAATAGACAGGTCGAAGTTTTTAACATACATTTTTTTTGAAAAATGTAACAGTGATTTAATGGATTCTGCTCGTTATTCTGAACAAACTAATTTCAGGTTTTGCGCGTTTAACGTTACACCTTGTATATGTATGTATGTATTTAGAAATATATAAAAATGTTTATCAGTTACCTAGTACCCATAACAAAGCTCTGCTTAGCTTGGTACTTATTGGAAATATTATTATTATATACTGTACAACAGAATTTACAAATACTAACAGGAGCTGCTTTACGAGGAACGCAGTATTTAGTTCACGTTCTTCGAAATATAATAATTCTCTTTACACGTATCTTCTTCAAGAGGCTTAACTTGTACCTAGTACGAGTATCACGCCAATTAGTTGAGAGGTTGCAAAATGAACATGCAAACATTTTGAAATGTATCTAGTATGTTAGGCTGCAGGATTAAAAGCGGAAACCACAAAATGAAACTGAGCACATAAGATGCAATTAAGGAAATTAACTTTAGAACAAGTTGTGCGCCTGTGAAGTAGCAATGCCTTGTCTTATTTCCAGTGTATTTGTAATAAGTAATAACGTTATATAACAGAAAAAAAGCTTTTAATGCTGCCTTTTATAGCTTGGTATACCTATATAATTAATACTCGTCAAGACGAATCGTATGAGCCCAAACTCGATGGGGTTGTGTCGTTTAACTACCAAGTTTTTATAGCCATCTTCCGGTTTCATCATCAGATCAGGTGTATTTCATAATAATTTTGCATTGTCATCTGATTTACACAGGCATGCAAAATTTTGAGCTGATTGAATCAACTTTAATTCGCAAGATTACAGACAAACATCGGGACAGGTGAAACTGAATAAAAGCTTGTAATAAACATTCTAGTCCTAAAGCCACTCCCTTGCAGTTTTACCAACAACCGCAATATAAGTAAGAATTCATAAGTAAGAAATTAATATAAACTCATTAGAACTAGGTTTTTATGATATTATTGGTCAGCGCTTGGAATATAATATTTAAAACCTTGTTATTTTTATTGAGGAGTTATCTTAAAAAACTGAAAATCTACCTTCATTATATCGGAGGAGAAAATGTTTTATTTTGTTCCCGTCTATTACGCTATAAGAAATCTTAGATAAATGAGGAGTATTTTGTTATTTTCTTGTGGTTTTCATATTTTTCAAGCTGTTTTTTCATTAGAAGAGCATCCACATTTGAAGACTAACTTTTTACATGAATCCCCAAGCGAGCGCTGCCTGGCGTTAGCGCATCTATTGTCTTACTATTGTGTCTCTAATCGACGGTACCTATCTGAAAAGTTAATAATGACGAATTTTAGGGGGCGTTGGGCTCAGAGGCATTGTCTGCAGTGCTGAGTGTCACCGGTTCGATAACCACACGCAACAAATATTTGTATGGCATACAGATAGGTGTTCCGAGTCTGGGTGTCTTGTGTATGCGAGTTTGCATGTTTGTGAACGCACCCATGATACAGAATTAATTCTCAATATCGAGCAGTGTTGTTCAACATATTATGAAAAAAAGAATTTGGCCTACCAAGGCCCGGCACGAGAGATCGTTGCCACTAATCGCCTGCATGAGGTCACGGCGGTGATCTGCCCAAGCGGGGCACACTTCTACCGTATGCCCCACCGTATCCTCCGGGCGGTCCACACAGTTGTGACGCCCGGGCGTTTCTTTCGTAAGAATCCGGTTTAGGAACCTCCCAGACTTATCTTGTCCGCTGAAAACCTGGGTCATGGGGAAGGTAAGGATGACAAGTTGTCTTTCTAGCCACTCCTCGAAGTGGGGACTTACCGCCATAATTATGGCTTGAAAATAATATCTGGTTATCTATTCAAAATGAATAGATACATAACCTGCCCCCCTAACCAAGTTACAATCGTTTCGCTTGCGTCGAACGTTTCGAGTAGACCTGGCCGCCAATTCTTTTGTTCTGACCACGTGACTGAGCGTTGAGACGACGTCGTTCCCGTACGTTTGAAGCTTTCTACTAGCGTTAACTATTGCAAATTAGCAACTTGGCTAGGGGTACTGATATTATTTTCAAAGTTTGACGTACGACGAGCATAATTTTTGAAGACAGATACACAAACCTCTAAGTTCTGCTAACATTGCTATGAATAATAAATATCTACGTACCAATGCCTAACAAAAAAGTTACTAAATCGTTTACCTCGTACAGAATGAAAAGGTGATGTTCCAACAAACGTGTAGCTTCACTTTTTGAAGTTATGACTGACGCCGCCTCTGCCTCCCTTTGCTTCATTACCATATACGTGAATGATTTCCGTGTAAATGGCCGGTAATGATCGCTTTACAACACAGGGAGCGGTGCGCGCCCCTTGGGATTTTGTATAGGTATGTACCAAGATCATAACTACGGATTAAAAAAATATAGGTATATTTGCCGCTGCTAACTGCTTCGCTCTCGTTATATAGTAGAATATTATCCCATGAGCTATCCCAGGTGGCATGTTTCGCCGAAATCCAATCAGCCGTTCGAGTGTGAAGAAGTAACAAACATACACACACTCACAAACCTTCCCTGCACACGGGCCTCATAAAAACGCTTAAAATCGCTTCAAGCTTCTCCGGCCACAAGCTGTCGCGCGCTTCAACCGGTTTTTTGCGGCGTCTTCTAGCTTTTTTTGTGGCCGCAGCGTTTTTTTCGGCGGCGTTTTTTTTAAGGCCCGTGAGTCAATTTCGATGTTTTGTCTGTTAGTATAACTGTCCCCGCAGTTATACTAACAGACAAAACATCGAAATTGACTTATAACTTAACTAACTTATACTTGAATAGACTTATAAAATTCCTCATTCATGAGACCAAATATGGTAATTTCGTCGAAAAATTTTTGTGTCTCTGCGAACCTCTGTTTTTCCTTCTAACATAATAACATTTACCGAGAAGTGAACCGTTATTTATTGCTTTTATTATTAAAAAACACATCTAGTACCTATCTACTACAGTAAGAGTAAACGTAGGAAAGTTTTCTGGAGCTAAGTCGCAGGATCCAATCAGTCGGCAACTCGACTCGGCGCGAGTATCGAGTCACTTGCAGAAGGCTTTCGTTGCTCGGTTCGAACTCGTTCAATACGCTACAATCATAAACATATAAATTATGCCGCAAACTTAGTTCCCGCTTACTGCTGCTACATCACAACTCTTATATAAACCATATTCGAGGTATTTTGTTAAATGTCTTGTGTGACAGCACCATTCTCGACGCAACGTTTATCGGCTTACAAATATAAAAATAAAAGATTAAATAAGTAAAGCTTGGCGGTACCTAACTGAATACAAGATTTTCTTAAGACCGCCATTCTACACATGGGTTTAAGTCTGTGCGAAACTTATGTTACTATTTTAGTTTTCTGTAAAGGTTATTACATTTTATTCTTTGATAACATTTTTAGATTTAAGGTATTAGAAATGTTAAATGATATTTATTTTGTAAATAGGTTTTACAAAACACTTTTAAACGTTAATTTTTTTTACGTCAGTTTAAACTTTTATAGATGTGGCTGGTGTTTCCTAGCTGACTACCCAACTGAAACCCAAACTCAGGGGTCAAAATCCTGTGCACGCCACGATTATGGCGGTAAGTCCCATCTTTGAGGCGTGGCTCGAAAGACCTCACGGCGTCCTTACCTTCCGCATGACGCAGGTCCTCACCGGACATGGAGGGGAGGAGGGAGGGGAGGTACCTGTTTCAGATTAAAGTGGAAGAGACGCCCAGGTGTCGCCACTGTGCGGAACGCCCGGAGGACACGGTGGAGCACACAGTCGAGGTGTGCCCTGCCAGGGCGGAGCATCGCTGTGCCCTCGTGGGGGCGATCGGCGGCGGAGACCTCTGGCGCCAAGCCTTGGTCGAAGCCATGGTCCAGAGCGAGGAGGAATGGCAGGCGGTCGCCTCCTTCTGCGAAGCAATAATGCTAGCAAAGGAGGAGGCCGACCGCAACGGCGCCCTCGCCGCCGCCGCAGGGATTCCGATCCCGATTTCCGGCCACCGTAGACGCGGGCTAGCGGAGCCATGGGTAGCTTGCTGCCCGATTGTCCGGTAACTGTCCGGACCGAGCCCAAGACGTCGACGGCGCGCACTGTTCCCGCGCGCCTCAAGGAGTTGTCAGCAGCAGGAGGAGCCCAGCTGGGTTGAAGCCTACTGGGACCAGCGTTATCCGAAAGGAAGCTCGAGCCCCGGTATGAAGAGGCCAGAAGGAACGGGGTGGGTTTTAGTCAGTAAGAGTGTGACACTATCTCCTGCTCCACCCAAGAGCGGGGGTTGTCATAAGATGATTTTTGCCCACCGATAAAAAAGGGGTCAAAGTCTCTTTTAAAGTCCATACAGTAAATATTTATTGGTCAAAATCACATGAGAACCATGCAGATTTATCATCTGAGATGGTCTTTTGAAGAAAGAACCATACAGATTTGAGTAGACCTGTCCAGTCAGTATTCGCAACGCTCAACTCAGGACTGCTAAGGAGCTCAACGACTTGACGAACAATAACAAGGAAAGGACATTTATGGAGGCCGCAGAAAATACTCAAATTGTAAAAAACTACTGAAAAGGAAAATAAAAAGCAATCAATATAGTTCACACATTTACAATAATAAAAGGAAATATGAAGTTTACTAAATACTTAGCAAAGTAAATATTTATGTCAAAAATTCATAAAAAAGTAAAATATTATTTTGTTATATTGTGGGAGTAGTGGTAACAGCTCCTAAGCTGCGGAACGTTTGAAAGAGTGACAATGATCCCAGAACGTATAGAGTGACTGAAGGACACAGAAGGGTTTTAGTCAGTTAAAGTTTGACACGCCCTCTTGGTCCAACCTAGAGCGAGAGAAAAGCTCTTGCTCGAGAAGCAATTGGATGGCAACCTTTAAATGAAATGATAAAGATAACAACCACGCGCTTTACTTTGTGTAATTTATTTATCATCATCAGAAAACCTAACTAAACCGCGGCGTAGGGGATTAAGATCCACAGTTTCCCAGCAGTGGAAATCTATAAAAGGCTGATTATGAGTGAATAAAGCAGCTTTCTATCAGTGAAAAAAAAAATTCATAATCGAATCAGTTCTTTCAGAGATAACTTACCTCCTACCAACAAAAAAAACAAACTTTACCCCCTAATAATATTAGTGTAGATTTATTGTGTCCTCGTTCCTGACATCGGCAGTCAGCAGGAAACTGTATTCAGCACGGAAGGGTATTAGATATAGTGATCAGGAATTCCGAAGGGAAGGAGACTACCAGATTCGAAGCAGTAGTGGTGTCTAATTAATTCAAACAGTTATGTAACCAATAACTAAATATTTATATGTATGTTACTATAATCCCATGTGACACTAGTTTGACCTAGTTATAGCTGAGAGATGCCGACAAAGATTCTGTGTTCAAGTTCTAATACCGAGAATGTATAGCCTTATACGTCGTGACAATATCAGTTTGAACTTAGCTAGCGGAACTGTGCCCTGAGTTACTTATGAATACCGTAAAACGGGGTGAATAGAAACGCAGGGGTGAATAGAAACAAAACTTTGGTTTTGTTTTTCACTCTGATTTATATCGGCTTCAAACAAAGCATCGACCTTTTAAAATATTAATTTATCCAGAAATTGATGTAGTTCAAACAAAAAATATTCAAATATCGTGAAAATACCCTTTGAAGTTTTGTTTCTATTCACCATTGAGCTTCTATTCACCCCATTTTACCGTTACGTACTTTGCTAAGGAACGACGCACTACACTATTTAATAGAGAAAACAGTAGTATAAACGGGATACTGCAAGAAATTTGGAATACTCGCATGTCTCGATGAATATCAGGGGTATGACTATATTTTTTAAAATATATAATAACGTAGATATAAATACAAAATGCCCACGATATCGGTGAGTACTAAAAAGATTACAATAACTTGATATTTCTGCTGATATTCATTCGAGAAAGAAACATCATTTTTATTTATTTTCGTAGTAGGTCCTAGTCCGTAGTAGGTAACCTAGCTTACAAAAAAAAATAACGTAATGTACAAGTGCTCATAGAAATATATTAAAGCATTTTGTTACAGTAATAGATTATATTATAGATTTTGTTTTGAGGTTGTTAATATTTCTACTAGCTCGAGAATAAAAATGTGGCATAGAGTGAAACGTTGTCATGCCAAAATATTGAATCTCTTGTTTTTTTTTTTAATATAGTTTTTATTCGTATTCTACAAATATAAGGAAGAAAAGAGGGGGACAGGGTAAAAAAATTCTCTGCAGTTTCCATTGTTCGAGAAAAAATAATGGATCGCATATTTGCTTTGCAAACACTTCAACCTTCCCGGATCAGCACTTATTTCGAAGATAACCCTACATAACAAGATGTAAGTTTTTCAGTTTTAAAAAACAAGATGGAAAAAATAAAGGCTAAGATGTAATAGGTATTCTAAATAACCTGCAACCCTAGACAAGTTACAAACTTTTCGCTTGAGTCGAACGCTTCGAGTTGACATTGCCGCCAATTCTTTTGATCTGACCACGTGACTGAACGTTGAGATGACATCGTTCCCGTACATTTGAAGTTTTCTACTAGCGTTAACTATTGCAGATTAGCAACTTGGGTACTGTATCATAAATCCGAAATCGATTCTGGACTTTTCCGATTAATTTAAATTTTGTTCATCTTTGCCTTTCATCTTCGACTTCGAAGCTATACTTTAGATTGTTTTTAGTGTATTTTAAATATATAAACAGTCTGTAGCACTTGTTATTCTCGAAAAACCAAAAGAGTATTCAAAACGTGTTGCATCTCTCTCTTTTCTGTATTATATTAAGGTATATAGTCCCTTGAACATCTGGGCGGCAATTAAATTCACACATAGTCGTAGTGCGCCCGAATACAACCTCGCTGACCTTTTAAACATTCTAAATGTTATGTTTTGCAAAATATATATATATGTATGCTATATATTTATTTAACACTTTATGCACACATGAGTACAGAGGAGGACTTAATGCCTAAGGCACTCTCTTCCAGTCAACCTTTGGGTGATGCAGAGAAAAAAGTGAGAAAAAAGAATAGATATACTAATAAGCCATAGAATAGATATACTAAAAAACATAGAATAAATATATAGGTACAATTATACAATACATACTCAAATTAATACACTACATACATGCACTAAAATAGTCAAGGAATGGGACCAAATCGTCAATAGGAAAACATTAACGCTGTGAAACTACTGCCAACTTTTTACGAATCAACTCGCGAACCTTGGTTTTGAATTTTAATCTGCTTGCTATGTACATTTCGAAGAGCATTTAACTAGCAATTTATTTGTGTAAACGTTATTTTGCAAGAAGCAGGGAAAGCAAGTAAAAAATATCAAGCTGTTAAGTCTTTTTTTTTTTGGAATGCATTTTATGAAAAAGGGTCTTAAATGGTATGAGTTTTAAGATGAACAATTTGCAACAACAGAAGTCTCTAATTACGTACCGTCGTGCATCCTGAGTAGCATTTACTTGCAATTAATAGGTTATTATATTCTTAGGAGTGAAACTGATGTCAGCGAAATGGACGAAGCCCACTAGGGTCGATGCCTGCTAGGGCTACGGGGTTGTGCAAAAGAGTTATCCTTTTGGATAACAGAAAGAACACAGGTGAGTTTTAGTCAGTAAAAGTCTGACACTCCGTCTCACTCCGCCCATGGCGATAAAAGTAATTTAGTGATGTCTCACCTAAAATACGTTTAGAACTGCTTCTGTAAAGTTAGATAGATGGATATGGTGGGAGCTCTGGTTTTTCAAAGAAAAGAATTGAGAGGGTTTGCAATGAAAAGAAAAATTTTGTGATCTATCGGCTCCCATCAGTAACGAAGATTTTATCGCAATTTATATAGACAGACTACAAAAAGAACGACAGAGTAAGAGCACGCGGTTAGAGTCAAAATCTTCTTCAAATCAAACGACTTGGGTACTTATAAGGGCATCATGAAACCTGATGTAGTCAATACTGATTCAATAATAAAGGTTGATTAAAAGATCTTGATCATTGTTTACTAAAAGGAGAACCCTATAAAAAGTATCGAATATAAGTACTTTTTAAATTATTAAATACTAAGCAAATTCCCAAATCGTTTAACTTTTTAGACAGACCGTAGTACATAATATTTAAATTATTAGGTATATAGAAAGATGAATAGAGTAAGTATAACGCAAAAATCTTGACGACACATTTTCTTTTGAATCACATCTATCACAAGCCGCGATAAGACCGTTCTTTCTAAAAACAAGACCTTATTTTTCCATACAACATGCAACTCACTAGTAAAGCTAGGACTACATTAGACCAACGCACACGTGAAAAACGCCTGATTTGTACGTAGAACGACGTTGCGTGGCGTGGATCAAGTATAGCTCTACAAGGTTAGTTTCAATATAAAATGTATGGAGACCGACGCGTGTTGCAGAGACTGCATATCTCTCAATGTATAGTAGTATAGATGCCCTCAGGTAACGTGTGGAGAGGTTCTCTGCTAGCTGGCTGGAAGACCTATAGCCGTGTTAGGTATTACTGCAGACGCACAGAACCTTACTAGGTATCGTACTTCCATAACTGTGGTGCATCCGTTAAATGCCATAATGATATTTCAAGTCATTCTGGACATTCTAAACTATAATAATTTACAATACTGTACCATATTTAGAAAAGAGTTATTTACGTACACATAAATTGAAACTTATATGGAATCCTACGTGACATGAGCAAGCTGGTTAACAAAACCAACTTGTCCATCAAGCCGGATGCAGGCGCATACGCACCCAAACGGGTATTAATAACCGAATCAATTACAGATTGGGGTCGAGACTGTCGATATGTCATTGCGGTGCAACGTACTTTATATATCGTAGTTCTTAATTACAGATAATGTCAGCCGAGTTTTCATTAAAACGAATACGAGGGCAACGGATGCAATATGTCAACGAGGGTCGCCTGAATTTAATATATACCCTGGTCATCCCTATTCAGTGAAAACATTCAACAGTTTACGTCGCGCGTCGCTTCGCTGCTGTCCGCTCTTAACGTCTCTCTCTAAATGGGAACACAGTCTTTCTCCATTTTATCTGAATTTATTTAATGTATTTCAAGGAGCAACGTTTCTTTGCTGCTATTCTCAGTTACATTATCAAATGAACATCGTCGCAACGAGATTGTATCCGAAACCTATGACTGCAATGCCTAATTACGGTAATGGAATGTACATTGATTTGTTGTTATAAGGTCAACAAACGTAATAAATTCTCGTAACATTTAGGGCCACATACAGACAATCCCTTGTCGTCATGCTGAAGAAAATTACATGAAGAAGACGACGTTCGCCGCTCAAGTCTATACAATAAAGTTGTTTTTGTATTTCCCATATACACGACATTCGACAATCTGCCCACTCATTGGTGACCTTTGATCAGATTAGCACCCTTATGTCGCCACATTCACGATTCCTTTGTTGCTCTCGAAAGAATTTTCACAAAGAAAATAACAATTGAAAGACTGCAAATTCAAAAAGAATTTAGTCGTGGCTTATTTATAAATATATTTCTATGGAATAATACCAGGATTATTTTTCTACATCCAGGTTCATAAAGCGTGTAAACAATTTTTAACGTCAAGGTTATATTATAGACCGAGATTGACTACGCCTATTCAACTTCAAACACTTCATTTCGTATTCAGAGGTAAATTGGATAAACCAATAAAATCCAGGCAGACATTATAATTAGTGCCAGTAGCCTCTGATGAATGAATCAATGGTCGTCATCTACTCACCATCAGCGGGCAACTTGCACGCTTTGAATGATCGCCGAGGTCCTTATGAGAGAAGTGGTGGCATTATTAGTAGCCTTTGCAACAACTCTAATAGATTACCGATAGATCAACGCCCTGGCAACGACACCGTCACTTGATACAGGAAATATACCTATACATAACCTGATTTGAAGCAATGTCCTTGGAGTTTTTACACGTTCTTCTCCAGAGTGATCTATGCTTTGGAATGTGCAATAAGTTTCTCGACAACACAAAAGTGCGTGTAGGTAAATGGTTTATTATATCTGGTTTGTTTTAGAAGTAAATACTTTGTGTTTACGTAGGTACGTAAAAATAAACAAAACAAAGCTGAACAGGCATCTTCTGGGCTCTGTCGATGCTTTATAGATCTCTTCTATCGCTTACCGTCAGGCGAGACCAAAGCCAGGAGCGATAAACCAAAAATATCAGCTGCAGCTTGCTTTAGCTAATCAAGCTCAATCCCGGGTCAGAAAAAGCGTTGGTGAGTTTTTCAACTGCAATTTTTGAACAGCAGATCAAAGTCGAGACTTAGGTATGCACAGTTGATAGCATTATCTGTCAAAATGTTGTAGATGACTGAAAACATATTATTTTTTAGATGGAAAATCATCCCAAACACTTCTCTCGCTCTAAGGCAGAGCGAGAGGGCGTGACAGACTTTTATTGACTAAAACCCTCTCCTGTGTTCCTTCTTTGCTTTGAATTCCAGGACTCTGGGTGTCTGTTACGGAAGCGAACCTATGGCCCCAGTAGGTGGACCTTCGTCCACCGAGTGGTCCACACAATGGTGACACCCGGATGTTTCTTCCGCAGGAATCCGGTGCAGGTACCTTCCGAACTTACTTCGTCCGGCCAAGACCTGCGTCATGCAGAATGTGAGAACGCCATGATGTCTTTCCAGTCACTCTTTAAAAGGAGACTTACCGCCATAATTATGGCGGCCCTATTAAAAACATCATAATGTCTCGTAAACATGGATTTCAATAACAAAGAAGAACTACAGACCTCTGCCTAACCCTCCTGGAAACACACAAGTAAAGCTTGCATCTCAAAGCTACAATCATGGCATAATGAGGGCGTGAACTCGTTCTCAGATGTGATATAAGAACGCGACTACTCGGCAACAATTCTAATTCCCACTTTGCCTGTGTAGCAAACGTACGAGAACGTTGTTTCACGTTGTTTGATAACTTCAGACACGGCCTTATCGGTTTACTGTCTAACATTTATGTTCGGATTGCAGATCGTTAATTTGTAGCTCTGTTATAAGTTTTGCAAACAAATATGGAAACACCTTACCATGACATGTTAATATATCAATCGTACGAGTGAGAAAGAAGGAGGATTGAGCTAGCATCCTATATAGTTTCAGCCCGTTAGCGGTTCAGTTTAGGTCGTCAAATGGATCGCGACAAGAGCTCGTGGTAGGGTATCAATCAAATGTCTATAATATATTACTCCACAAAAAGTAATTTCACTCAATGCACCATCACGGTATATACAATTATAATAGTGCACACTAACGATATCCTATGTTTTTATTGGTTGGAACTTCGAGTTTAAAACTTTTGAACTCGACTCAAAAAACTATGCCAAATAATCAAAAGTAATAAAAATGAGCAAGCTCATAAACATCCTGTTTTATGAGCTCATAATAGCGTCAGTAACCAAATTATGCCAATTCAAAAACTTATAATCTACTCCAACGGGTAAAGTGAAACTAGCGATTGAGAAATTCGAATTCATTCGGTGCACTAACACAAATTTAACTGTAGCACAAGCGTATTATTAAGCTCTGTTTGAGGTGTTGTCTCGAATTTTGGTTAAAATTTGCAACCCAAATACTAGTATAACATTCGAAGAAGCCATTTACAGTATTTCGGAGAAATAATATTGATGGACGTGCGAACCGCATCTGATTTATTAGAAAGTCAATTAACATCTCTAGCATTCCCCTCGAGCAGGTTTATTGAAAACGTGCCTCTATTGTATTTCTTAACGGAGTAGGATTTACGGTATTGACATTTAACATTATTATTTAGTTCATTTTATATATTTTTGTGATATGAGTTCTATTTCAGTGAAGACATTTTTCGCAGTCGTGCGTAGCAGTTGTGTAGAACTGTGTAGCAGTTGCGTAGACCTGCGTAGGCTTGCGTATTGCATGTCTGCGCAGGTGTACGCAATTTCTTTGCTACGTAAGCGCGTGACACGCAAGCACGTGGCATTTGCGTAGACCTGCCCCCCCCCCCCCTAGCCAATTACAACCGTTTCGCATGCGTCAAACGCTACAAGTTGACCTTGCCGCCAATTCTTTTGTTCTGACCACGTGACTGAGCGTTGAGGCGACGTCGTTCCCGTACATTTGAAGTTTTTTACTATCGTTAACTACTGCAGATTAGCAACTTGGGGGGCAGTTTTCACTCTGTATAGGCGTTGCAGTACCGTTTCATTGCGTGAATTTTAGAACCCACTCAGGACATTTTCGGTCTTCTGTAGCTTTGTTATGGGTGAACCTAAAAACCTGAATATTCTATGATCACGTGCCCCCCTGACGCTTTTTTTTGTGTACTGTGGAGATTCCACCACAGTCAGAAGCAAATCAGAGTAGTTAAAGTATGAATAAAATCTTGTCTTGAAGAAGAATACTTCAAATTTATTTCTCACTGTTATTGTTGATGTTTTATCCGTCCGCCCCTTGTGCACCTCCCAGAAAAAAAACCTTGAATCCGCGCTTATAGACCTTTACTACATTAAGTACCAAACGCTCACCGATCACCAGAACTCGAAGGATGCTTTCGACCGCACTTTCGATTCTGGAGGAAGAATAGTAGAGCTCTTTTTTTCCAAGCCATTCAGACTCCTGTTACTCTCTTTGAGGGTAAACCTAGTAGAAGTATTAAATTTCAGTAATCAAGAAGTCATATCATCTCGTGGCAGTGCCTCGAAGCAATAACAATCTTTGAGATGAAATGAGTATCAGTATCGGGAATTCGAGGTCATAAATTTATTAGAATATTTGTTTTTAACAATAATATAGTGTACTCAACTAACTAACTCATTCCGTAATTAAGGTGATGCATCTCGAAACACATTTTCACTGTTTTTCATACAACCGCTCTTACCTGATTATGACGTTATTACACATTTTTCATTAGATATTTTTGAAACATAGTATCTTGTGTCTAATTTTGTGCACTAATCCAGTAAAAACCTCTGAAAATCTGCTATTGTGCCTGAACTTTGACACTTCATAATTTACGCAAAAATTAAAAAAGTCAAATAAGTAAAACCATAGAAGCCTTGCAACTTTAATTAAAATTTTAAATGACAACAATTTATTTCAAAAACTTTTAAGAGTTTAAAAAAAAACAGCTATTTCCTGAAACAAGTTTTGTAAAATATTCGAGTAAATCACGGATTACCGAATACTAACAGAGCTTTCAGGCGTTATCTCTCTTTTTTTGCGTTGCCTTTTCGTCAAACATCGCGTTGAATTGCGTTAGATGAAGTAAAAAGCTTATAAACCATACTCGATGTTGACAATAGGCAAGTGGAAAAAGAGCATCTTAATAAAAAATAAAAAAATTCAAAAAACGCAACCAACGTGATAATTAGTACATTCGTTTGTAATTTATAACTGACGCTTGCAAAGAAGAGAAGGGAATATGAAAAAAGGAGGACTACCCACAAAAAGAAATGAAGCCCGTCAAAAATACTGCACATTAAAAATGCTGCCAGATATCGCGCTCTTTCGCCGTCAAAAGTGGTGAGACGGTTGAGAGGTACACTAACCGATAGTTAAGTTCGTGCAATTAAATACTTGACCACAAACTGTTGTCAAGTATTTTAATAGTCAACTTTTATTTACTAATTATTTTGCATGGCTTGATTTAACATAGGTTTATTAAAGATACTTAATGATTTGTTGCAATCACACTCCAAGACTAAACAAAACGGGTTGAACAAATAAGACATCGACCTCAGGAAATAATAACACTGTGCGTATTTTTTTAATATGTAATTAGACTACTAGTTTTATAATGACGTGTCTCGACAAAAGATTTTATAACAAGAGTGCGAGACGTGGCAATATTTTTTATCAAGTAATACTTTAAATGGTGTATATCGACTAGGTTAAAACGACCAATTTTATATCCGATTAATCATTATTATTATTATTTTATTGATGATGAATAATGATTCATATAAATAAATAATGACGGTATTCATGCATAATTTGAGATTTCTAATTTGTAATTCCATACAAGTAAAACTATATCTTTCCCTTAGCATTACATAAAAACTGGTCAGATCTATTTGTAGGATTCAATTTGTCATCAAATGTGTGAACAAACCGACACTGAATAACAAAACAAATGTATTCAATCGTAATAAACACTAATAATGTAGCCGGGATCCCTTCTTTTTGCATAATATTCTTTGTCCTAATATACTTTGGCATAACGATTTTGGCATAATTTGTTTTGCCATAATAATACTTTGCCATATTTGTTTTTTGGCATACAGTTTATGTTGGCATAATCATCTTTAAAGCTAATTTGTTTTGGCATACATTTAATTCGCATAACGTTACTAGGCCTAATGACTATTAGCATAATAATATTTAGGCATACAATTAACACAACGGAAGCAGCACAAAGGTGCATTGAAAGTATAACCTGCGCAACAGGTTAATTAATATGTATTGTATGATTGTTATATTTCTTTAAATGTTTATTGTATATATGTATAACTGGTGATAGCATCGCATTGGCGTTGGCTGTAATGATGTCATCTACTTAATTTTAAATAAATAAATAAATAACATAACATACCACCACATAGGTATAGTTTCTGTAACAATTCAATAATAATGTTGGTTAAAAATTCAATATGTTGTGCTACAAAAGTTAGCGACAGAACCGAATCGCTGCAAAACCGACTTCACGTAGTCTTGTCTGCCCTACCCCAAGAGTGTAATTTAAAATCGCGTAGGCGCGTAGGGGCGAGGCGGCCCGTGGGCTGAGGAGCAGGCGGCTGCAAGCGAGCTGCCTGCAAGCTTCGGCTTGCTGGCCGGCTATGCCGGCCAGCCTCAGCGGCGGTGGTGAGCGACTTTGACTTGAATGTATTAATCATCATCATCATTTCAGCCGAAAGATGTTCACTGATGGGCATAAGCCTCCCCAAGTGTCGTCACAATGAACAGTCCTGTGCGTCTCGCATCCATCGGATTATCGCGACCCTAACCAGGTCATCGGTCCACCTTGTAGGAGGCCTTCCAACAATCCGTATCCAAATCTGTATCCGTATTTTCCATTACATTAAATATGTAAAATAGGAAACCCTACTTTAAAACGTTAGACTGCTCAGCCTGTCCATTCGTTATTGATGCATACAGTCGATGCACGATGCAATAACGGGACGTGAACATTTTCCAAACATACATACCGTGAATAAAATATTTTCGTAGATGCTTCTAAGGAAACTTGTTAATACATTTTCAACATGTTGCTAATATGTTGTTGCTCTAAGTCGCACTCGATGAGGATTAACATCGCCTCAGCTCTTTGCGCTGCCATCACGCTATCGACGTTCCTCGAGACTAGACTTTACTATTCATGGATTATCCGCAGTAGTTTCGAAGACGCAATATTGTTTGGTTGCTTTCCACAAGCCGGCTTAAATATTGGCTGAACAAAATAACTAGAAGTGTGAATAGCAAAACAGCAAGAGAGTCCTTTTTCAATCGCCTATCGTCGACATCATGCACGGTTTAATAGCTTGTTAGAAAAGAGAGCTAACGCCTGAAACTCTGTTAGAATTCGGTAATTTTCGAAAAAAAGACATAATTTAATAGAATCTTGATTTTAAAAATAGCAAAGCTTCTATTGTTATACTTTTTTAATTTTTGAGTAAATCATGAAGTGTCAAAGTTTTTGCAAAATAACAGATTTTCAGAGCTTAGTTTTACACAAATTTATAAATTGATTTCAATAGTAGCCTAGATAATATCTACGAAATACTGTGTTTCCAACGTATCTAATGAAAAATGTGGAATAACCTCATAATCGCGTAAGAGTGGTTGTATGAAAAACAGTGAAAATGTATGTCGAGTTGCATCCCCTAAATAGCTATTAAACTTCAACATCACCCGAAGGAACGACCAAAAGTCTGATATTTCCTAATCCCTTGTTGCAATAATTTATAAAACTTGTAATTGTATATGTTTAATAGTGATGGCTTTAATAGTATCTACTCGTAGTTTTCTTGACATTCAAACATATCATTACACAGATAAAAAATAATGAACCAAACAGAAATACGTCAAACAAAATAGCATCAAGAAAATGACGGTATTCATTCCCATGACGGAATCATAGGGTGGGTTTTTCCCCGGTCACCCCACTTGGCCATTTACCAACTTACTACTACCGCGTATTTTTCAAACAAACAAACCTAATTACACCTTTGTGTAACCTGTAGATTGACGCTAACTAACACAATTTGGCACCCGAGATCCGCGACCGGACTTACGCGAGATTCTAACACAAAAATACTAGATTCAATCCCACTGTCTAGGATCCAATTCAAAAAGCCAATAGGTACCAATTGAATCAGTTGTCAAATCTCAGCTTATCTGATTAGTCTGACGGGCTTTACGTAGAAAAAATTGAGTGAAATACCCTTTTCCAGAAAAATGATTTTGATTCTAAAGTCCTTGAAGTAAATTGAATATTAGTGTAGGTATTTTTCTCTTAACTAATTGTGTTTATGCTAACGGCAATCTGCATAATTCAGATATTCTATATTATACCTAGATAATGTTTAGCATACCTGGGGCGCCCCGGTATGCTGCAGGTATGCAGTCCAAAGAGAGAGAGACGTACCTATGGATGTTTGATACTCTATCACGCAAAAAAAAACTTAGCACACGAGTACATAAGATACTTTTTATCTTTGTGGTATGTTCTTTTGGAATAATATTCTACTATCACAGGATCGTTCATTGTGCCGACGCTTGGGGGAGGCTTATGTCCAATAGTGGACGTATATCGGCTGAAATGATGATGATGATGATCACGGCGAAGCCGCTGGCAGTAGCTAGTTATATTAAAATGATAAAAGGTAAAAACGACCAATCTGTTGGAAAAACCGATGAGCATGTCTCCTCCTGTATCGTTGCGTATGTATCGTCAGCCGTAGGTGCCTGGGTACTGCAAGAAGTGCTAACAATAAGATAAATGATATTTATTTTGTAAGTAGGTTTAAAAAAACACTTTTACCCGTCAATTATTTTTTCGTTAGTTTAAACGAGATGAGGCCGGTGTTTCCTATCTGACTACCCTAAGAAGAAACACCGAAACAAACTCAGGGGTCAAAGTCTCTTTTAAAGTCCATACCTACAGTAAATATGTAATGATCAAATCACATGAGAACCATGCAGATTTGTCTGAGATGGTCTTTTGAAGAAAAAACCATGCCGATTTGAGTGGACCTGTCCAGTCAGTGTAAGCATTTGTTGGTATTTGCAAAGTTCAGCTCAGGACTAGGAGCTCAACGACTTGACGAACAATACCAAAGAAAGGACATTTGGGTAGGCCGCAGAAAAATACACAAATTGCAAGACTCACTTACGTTAAAATAACTAAAAAGAGAAAAAAAAGCACTTAACAGTCCTTAAATTTACAAATAGAATGAAATATATAGTTTACAAAGTATTTAGCAAAGAAAATATTGTCAAAATGTAAAATAAAAATAATCTCCAATGTCAAATTGTAAAAAACAAAATAAAAAAGCACATTTGAAAATAAAAAAACACAAAAGAAGAAAATTAAAAATGACAACAGCTGTAGTGGGTAGTCAATGCCAAGTCTTTTCGTCCTAAGATCTGCATACTCTGAAAACAATGCCTCGCAAATATCTCCAGCAACTTGTGCACATTGTAGTCGGTACACAACACTGCTTATTTTATTGCAAGGAAATTAAAACAGTCATACGAAGTTGGTTTGCTTCTGAAAGAGCATTAACTACCCAGTATTTGTGTGTGGTGTACCTGCACAAAGGAATATGTGCATTAAAATATATTTCACGTTAAAATTGTAAAATGTTCAACGCACGCGATTGCATTATGTTCTTTAACTGTTTGTTGTGTATTGTTTAACGTGTTCAGTGCTGGGGTTTTTCTCAGAAATTGTGAACTATTACGATAACAAACGGCCCGTATACGACTTTGCCGTTGTGAGCGGTAGCTAAGCGCGAGGCGGCAAGCGGAAAGAGTAAGGCCTTCGCCACACTTGGCGGAAAATCCATCGCGGCTCTTCCGCGTCGGAACGCCAATTCGCCAAGATCGGTCGTTCGTCATTTATATGCAATAACATGTATTGGCGTTTCGACGCGGAAGATCCACGATGGAATTTCCGCCAAGTATGAAAATGTTTGAAGCGCACCACGAGACGCCGCTCATGGCGCCGTGCGCTCCCAACTATGCCGCCCCGTTCGCCGCGCCGCTAAAGCCGAAGTCGTGTAAAGGCCGTAACAATGTAGGTAATAGCAATGCCATTAACTAACAATTAATTAACCAACATTGATATTTTTTTTTTTACTTTCTGAATTTCTTATTTTGTGTTGCTCATTGAGTCGTTGAGCTGGTTGAGCTACACGATTACTGACACATGCGCTTACTCCCTGGACAGCTCCACATAATTCATTTTTTTAAGCTCCATCCATTTAAGACCGAATCCAGAAATTCCGTAACGAAAAAAACCCTTCCTCCCACTAAATGGTTGTCATGGCAACTTGTCAACTTCAATCACAAATAATGATCACCTAATAAAGAATTAAAAGTTGATAAAAAATGCTATGCAATAGCTTTACCGCGGCAGTCTCCGAGTGCCACACGTCTTTTTTACTCTATCTCAGCTGTTAAACTTCGTGGTTCTCAGATAATTTGACCGTGACCTACAAGTAATTGTACAGCTTCCAAGAGAGATCTCTGACTTTGTTTCGAAGTTTGTTATCAGAGTAGGTACTCGCTTAGGTGTATACGTGTTATTGATAACACTTGTGTGTAAAATCAATCAATTTAATTATAAAATCTTTCCTATTCCGTGTAAAAGTGTTATTTATAACACTTTAGTGCTTTACGTTAGTGTACTTTACTGTATTTATACTTTTACAATATTTGCCACGGCTTCGTTCGTATGTTATTCAAAAATTATTCCACTGGAACATGTCGGAATAAGAGTACTCTATGTCGTAATCCAGATGTACCCGTGACCATGAAACGCAAACAGCAACTGAGTAACACAAGTGGGGTTTAGTCAGTAAAAGTCTGGCACTCACGCTCGCTCTGCCCCAGAGCGTGAGAAGTTTTCTGATGATATTTGAATCTCAAAGAGTAACAGAGTGTAAAATTCGATCCAAACCAATAAGCCGTTCAGAGTAGTCACTATAAAAATAAAAAATTTTCTTCGCATTTTTAAGAAAATTTAAAACTTTTTTTAATATAGTTTATTTACATTTAACTAAAGTATGTAGGTACCATTTTATTTGATAATTTCTTGCCATCTTGTAGGTAGGGACATAATCCCGTTGCTATAGAAATTTTGGAACTTCTGATCAAAATACCGAGACAAGTGGTTTTGGCAGTTACTTACTTTCGCAAGGTACCTACTCAAGTGGCTCCCTATTCGACTTTGCAGGAACACTCCAATATTATGTCTGCTGTTTAACATTCTTCACAACCCTAAAACTCCCTCTTACCTGCGGGAACGCTTTTCCTTCGCTCATCCTTCTGATGCTACCTGCAGGTCGCATCGTAAATATTTCCTCCAATTCCTCATACCACCGATTTCTATTCCTACTCCTTCACTTCGCACGCTGTACGTTTTTGGAACTCGCTACCGCCTGACATTAGGGGCTGCCAAACTATTGCAGTTTTAAAAAAGTAGTTAAAGAACACTATCTTTCTATTTCGTCATAGTTGCTTATTGGTATGTATTTATAATTATATAATATTAGTGAGTATTTATTTTTTTGCGATATTTATTCTACTATATGTATGTATATATTGTAGGTACATTCTAATTATAATTGTTTTGTTTGTTTCTTTTTTCCTTTCACTTTTACGCATGATCTACATCTCTTTTTTCTAATTCTCCTTTTGCGGGTATGCTGGAAGAGATTTCTTTAGAAATAAGCATCACCTACGTACCAAAAAAAAAAAAAAAAACCTATGTACCTATTTTTCTGTTTCTGTCTTGTTTTCTTTTATAAGTTCAGTGTGTACATGAATTGTTAAATAAATAAATATACAATAACAATCATAATCAATCGAACTAACACCCTCTTGCAGCGAGACGTGAATCCATTTATTTTGTTTTGTTTAAAAACATAGTTCGTGTGATGCATCATTTAGTAGCAGTCTACAGAATCTGCAATCCTGGCAACACAGGATGGCTTTTAGTTGAAACGGATCGGTAACAAAAACTGACAGCCAGTGCCAATCTGTTAAAACCGATTTTAACGCATTGGCACTCAGGCTTTTGTTATATTTTCTACGAGTAACCATAGTTATATTCTCTGTTTGTACATTTCACTATTTTCATTTGTTCAATCTTCTATTTATCTTTTAGATAACTGCCCCTTGTAATCAATATTTAATCTTAAAGCCAGGTTCTACTCATTTTGAACTTTTTTAAACCTCTGAAAATCCACAATCATGATAGAGAACATCATGAAATAATATTTTATTAAAATTGACTATATGACCAACCACCGGGCCATAATCAAAACATGATATAAATTAGTTGTCCCGATAAAAAAAAACCTTATCTGACCCTAACTTACGATTTCAAACGTGTATGTCTACGAGATTACGTCACGGAAATATTTTAATGTTACAAAAAAATAAAGGCCTCTCAATAACAAAAATCTTGAAAGTTATGGTTTTTTTTTTAATTTTGATAAAAATAAAACCGCTATTACGGGGCCTACAACCAACTCTTGAGGTAGGCGCCAATACGGCGCGCACTGCTCCCGCGTGCCTCAAGGATCTGTCAGCAGCAGCAGGGGCCCGAAGCCTACTGGGGCTAGGGTTATCCGAAAGGGAAGCTCGGTCCCGGTCAGTAAAATTCTTACACTGTCTCCCACTCCGCCCGAGAGCAGGGTTGTCATTAGATGATTTTCCCACCGAAACAAATAAGAAGGTAGGCGCCAATTACAATAAAGCACATAATATATCTTATGCTAATATTTTAGCGTAAGTAGGTACCTGAAAAACACACGATGAACTGTTTAGATTACTAAAAAAGTACAAAATGTCATGGTAAATCTACCATGACCTTTTGTACTTTACTTTTGTACGATTCAAAACAGCATTATGTTTTTATTTCCGCTTTTGAAAATAATAATATCAAATGTAAGAGGGTCAACGACCACTACTGACAATTTATTTGGCTTCTACCATAGTATGAAAATGTTGTAACTAATTGACTATAAAAACCACTTTCAGTCCCCTAAAATCAAAAAGGAGAGAAAGTGTTGCAGTCAGTTTTTTATTTATTATAGCATAATTATTCTGTTCTGTTCTTAATTAGCGTAGTCTTAACCCTTCAGATACCGTCAATTAGAGACACAATAGTAAGACAATAGATGCGCGGCCACCGGTGGTCGCTTGGGGATTCATGAATTAAACAGCATACCGTAGTATTAACTTCTTTTAATAGAATGTCTTCCAAGTGGCTCAGTGTTACTAGCAAAAAAAAATATTCGCAAATATCCGACTTCATTTCGAAACCATTATGGACATTCACCTAGCTAACCTGCTCTTTAAAAAATAACATTAAAATCTCATTTACGTTCCCCTCTCCGAACTACGAAAACTGCGCGGTATTATATTCTGGGATTAACTATTTAAATGTCTATCATTCTAACTAAAATTAAAGCTCATGTACCAGTTTTATATATTTTTAGAGGCGTTTAATTTTAAATATTATTATAGCTTGTAGGTATAATGAGTATATTAGGGGAAATTTGAAAGTGGCGCCAATGACTAAAAAGTTGAATGGGAATCGTTTGTCTTGGTATGGTCATGTAAAAAGGAGGGACGAAACGCATGTTGCTAAAACGCTATGAGTTTACTTGTGGATGGATGGAGGGGGAGAGGGAGGCCAAAAAAAAGATGGATGGATTGTGTGAGAAGTGATATCAAAGAAAAGGGTAAAAAGTGATAGCATGACGAGTGACAGGACAGAATGAAAGAAAAAAACGTGTTGCGCCGATCCCAAATAAAACGGGACAGGGGCAGGAAGATGATGATTATATTATTTTAGTTTCACCCAAAATTTGTTTAAATAGTAGATACTGTTGATAGCAATAAGACTGCCACTTTGCTAATACGACACAAATATACTAAAATATTATTCATTATGATAGGTGAACCATAGACCATAGACCACATACATACGCTACGGCAGGTTATACAGAAGACCGAGGAGTATAATCTGCCTCTCTGTCTAGCGTTTGTGGACTATGAGAAAGCCTTTGATTCGATCGAGACATGGGCTGTGCTACAGTCTCTCCAACGGTGCCAGATAGACTATCGGTACATCGAGGTGCTGAAGTGTTTGTACAAAAACGCCACTATGTCAGTCCGACTTCAGGACCAGACCTCGAAACCTATCCTCCTGCAGCGGGGCGTGAGGCAGGGAGACGTCATTTCTCCGAAACTGTTCACGGCCGCAATGGAGGATGTCTTCAAGGTTCTGAACTGGAGTGGACTAGGCATCAATGTTAATGGCGAGTACATCACTCACCTTCGGTTTGCCGACGACATAGTAGTCATGGCCGAGACTACGGAGGAGCTCAGCACAATGCTCAATGACCTCAGTAGAGCTTCCGAAAGAGTGGGTCTTAAAATGAACATGGACAAAACTAAAGTCATGATAAACAACCATGTAGCACCCACTCCTATCAAGATCGGAGACTCTATACTCGAAGTAGTGGACGATTACGTCTACCTCGGACAGACAATCCAGTTGGGTAGAGCTAATTTCGAGAAAGAGGTCAACCGTCGAATCCGACTCGGCTGGGCGGCGTTCGGGAGACTGCGCGGTATCTTCTCGTCCAATATACCACAGTGTCTCAAGACGAAAGTCTATGACCAGTGCGTGTTGCCAGTGATGACATATGGTGCCGAAACGTGGTCGCTCACAATGGGCCTCATCAGAAGGCTCAAAGTCACCCAGAGGGCAATGGAAAGGGCTATGCTCGGAGTTTCCTTGCGGGATCGAATCAGAAATGAAGATATCCGCAGGAGAACCAAGGTTGCCGACATAGCCCGAAGAATCGCCAAACTTAAGTGGCAATGGGCAGGGCACATTGCTCGCAGAACAGATGGCCGTTGGGGCCGAAAGGTTCTGGAGTGGCGACCTCGTACTGGAAGACGCAGCGTCGGAAGGCCTCCTGCAAGGTGGACCGATGACCTGGTGAAGGTTGCGGGAAACCGATGGATGCGAGACGCGCAGGATCGATCATTGTGGCGACACTTAGGGGAGGCCTATGTCCAACAGTGGACGTCTGTCGGCTGAAATGATGATGATGATGAGGTGAACCAATGACCTGGTCAGGGTCGCAGGAATCCGATGGATGCGTGACGCATAGGACCGGTCGTTGTGGCGACGCTTGGGGGAGGCCTATGTCCAACAGTGGACGTCTTTCGGCTGGTGTGATGATGATGATGATGATAGGTATACTTTTGACTGTAGGTATGTTTGTATTGTAAATAAAAATTTGTAACTGGACTTAATTTTTATTAGAATAAGTAAACTGCATTTTTTTCCTAAGTAAATAAAATAACTAATAAGTAATTTTGTAAAAGACTGTACTACTTTGGTGTACAATAATGAGTAGGTATTCTTAATTGTAGTAGATATGACTGTGTATTAAAACATTCTTAGTGGAATAATAACCTAATCCTCAATTCTTTTCGCCGTCGGCCATTATATTTCCGCCCATCACCACGTTATCCACGAACGTAGTGTCGTTATCGTTTATCCAACGAGTCTAATGACTGTTAGGAGTCTAAAGTTCTGGTCTTGGTACAGGCAATAGTCTAGAGCGAGAAAGAGTGGCAGGCAGTCGCCTCCTTCTGCGAAGCAGTAATACTAGCAAACGGAGACGCCCGCACGCGCTAAGGAACGGCACCTCACGCCCCAGCCACCGGGATCCCCATCCCGATCTCCAGCCACCTTAAGAGCGGGCTGGCGGACGGCGAGCAATGGGAAGCTCGCCGGTCCGGACCGAGCCTAAGTCCGTGACGGCACGTAGTATTCAACGCGCGCCTCAAGGAAATGCAGCAAAACCGTAGAGGCCCAGTTAGTCAGTAAAAGTCAGACAACCCTCACGCTCTACCCTCAATGTAAAGTAGAAAACCTCCCCGCAGCGTGCCATGTCCAAAACTATATACTTATTTACTGCTGCATCACGATCTACAGTAGGCATTCGTTTTTGTCAAGTATTTTGAAATGATTCAGTTGTGTGAAGGATTTTTCTTTTTTGTAAACCTACTATATTGAATCGGTTAAAAACCAATAGTTAATATGTCTGCCTCATATCTAGCTCAACTGTACCATTAAAACATTCGAAGCTATGAGACAATTTTATACCCATCATATCGTTTACACTCGCGCATATCTACCTTACAACTTTATTGGACGTCAAATGAAACCTGACGTATAAACTAAAATATCACTATCGCACCACACGTATCTTATTATCTAAATAAAAAGTACTTTCCGTACATCTGGGCGCCAATAAAGCCTTTGAATTGCAAACACAAATGGTCTGCCCAGATGTGCATTTCTGTCGTATCCTTTCGTTGTTTGTCTAACAGTCAAAGGCGGTCTCGATAAATTGGATTATCTGGTGCCGTTGACATGATGGGTGGAGGCGACGGCTGGGGCAGACAATGGCTAAGTTATCAGACAGCTAGAGACATTTGTGTAGTCGCTGCAAACAGCACCGACGTCCACAAAGCCTGCGCCACTGTATGGCTTTAGCAGGTACGATACGTATCGTGCAGGACCTACTGAGCATCTTCAAACTAATCGCAATATTGTTCTGCTTGTATTTCCGATACATTTAACCGAGTAATTGCTTTTCGGATTCTATCAAATTTTATTAGAAAATATTTCAGTCACTTCAGTTTCGGTATGTGGAATTTGCGACTGATTATTTCCGGCTAAGGACACACGGCAGAAACGGTTCCTTTGAAAACCATTAATAGTAAGATTTAGAGAAGTCAACCACGTGCCGTCAGTAATTTTCTTTGGTAGAATAACGTAATGGTCGTTTTTCTAAAGCCATAAGCTACTAATATTTTTTCAGAGAAATCCTGCTTACTTGATAGGTTTGGCTCACTGGTTTATTAACTACATTTCTAAGGAACTCAGAAAATAGAAATTGCATTTTATTTGAACAAGGTTCATTTTTTTTTTTTGTTATTTGGATGTTATTCCAAAATCTGGCTGACTCAAAAATTTATCTAGGTAAAGTTGAGAGGGCGCGGCGATAACTTTGTTATTTCATTTATATATATATATTGCCGCCGGCGAGCGCGTCTGCTTGCCGGCGGCGGACAGCGGGCGGCTCGACCACCAACTGTCTCTGCCCGCCGGCATATTCACTACATTTTAGAATTCAGTTGAGCTGACTTCGTAAGTTTTCTCTTTAGTTCGCACTAACCTTCTTGTTACACCACTAGCAGCACGCAAACTTCTCCTTCACATTTCCAGTAAAAAACATCTGACTACCCTCAACTCTGTTTTAAAATTTTCTTTTACTTCCAGGTAACTAACCACTGGGAATTTAAAGGTAAAGTAAAAATAGATGAAGGTTTTTAAAGTTTACAGTTGCAAATAAAAGTAGTGAAGCACTTAATTGCATTCTTTTTGATAAAACTCTTCGTTTCGTTTTGGTCGACTGTACTTAAAGTTCAGTGCTTGGAGGTTTTTCCCTCGGAGCTTTTTTTTTACTATTGATGAAATTTAAAAAGTAAATCTGCACTAATATTATAATAAGGGAAATTTGTATATTTATGTGCGTATATGTTTGTAATGAATATTAGTATTGATATACACTGTTCTTACATACTATCATTTTGTATTGATATTAGTATTGATCTACACTGTTCTTACATACTATCATTTTGTAACACCTACCACTTTTTTTAAAAAGAGTAACCATGGAGTTTCTTGCCATAGGAAACGACCAATTTGGAACTGTGCACTAGCTTCTGACGTTTTATAAGTGCCCATGTAGGCCTATGTGAAATAAAATATTTTGACTTTGACTTTGACTTTGAATAAACTCAAAAACTACTGTGCCGATTTAAAAAATTCTTTCACCTTTGGAAAGCTTCATTCACCTTGAGTGACAACGGCTATATTATGTCCACCCGTGCGAAGGTGTGTAGTCCGGATGTGTAGTCCTAAAGTGCGAAGGTCCGGGACGGACCGCTAGTATGATATATACAGCTAATAGATTTTGGAAAAAAAACACTGAAGATTAAAATATACATAGTTCAACTTGTATCTCACAACCTACAAGTCCGAATTTAAAAATCTTTTCTGTGTTGGATAGCCCATGTATTAAGGAATGATATAAGTTAATTAACATCATGCAAGGACGTGTGTGAAACCGCGGGGCACAGCCAGTAATATATATTAGGCTGTAGTATGTTTTTGTGTATCTAAATTAACTTAATGTATATAATATATACAGGTCACAGCCTTTTTTTTTAATTTTTGTCATGTCAAATAAATATAATCTTAGACTTCAGATATTTTTGAATAAGTACTACAAAATTATTCTAAGGGAACATATATAGGTGTTCCTGGGATAAAAAGTACCCTATGTGCTAGTCCAGGATATAATCTACCCGTGTACCAAGTTTCATGGAAATCCGATCAACGAAAAACAATTCACTTTACAATTTCACTCACCCTAATATTATAAAGGCGAAAGTTTATAAGTGTGTATGTATATGTTAGTCATTACTTCACACACGAACGGTTGAACAAGTTTCGATGAAACTTGGTACACGTGTATGTTTCCTAGAAATCATTTTCTACTATCAAAAAAACAATCTGAAGCTGAGAAAAGTATTTGACGTGGAATAATTTAAATGTTCAAATAACCAAAAATGATATCTTGATTTAAATAATACGTTAACCTAAACATTCTACAGCCTTATACACGAATATTTTTAGTATAAGCCAAACCCGAAACACGTGGCTAGTTTTTTTATCGAAAGAATTTATGTACAATATTTCATAAATGCATCATGAATAAAAGCTTGTTTAATGAAAATATCTTTTTCATAGCAAGCTTTTATAGCTCGGTATACCTATATAATTAATACACGTTAAAACGAATCATACGAACTCAGTCTCTATGGGGTTATGTCGTTTAACTACCAAGTTCCTATAGCAACCTTCCCGTTCCATCATCAGATCAGCTCCATGTCATAATAATTTTGCATTGACATCTGATTTTCACATGCATGCAACATTTCAGCTCTCGGTAACCGGGAAGTGGGTCAAATTTAATTTACAAGATTTGATTACAGACGAACATCGAGATTGGTGAAACTAAATAAACACTTGTAAAAACCACAAAGTTATAAGCTTGTTATGTTACCTAGTTGTCCGCACAAATATGTGGTCAGCGGGCTATCCTTGCGACTGAGGGGTTGTTTTGCCTCTGCACCCAGTTGTACGCTAGCACCTAACGCCCGCTATGACCTGCTGTAACCTGTGTTTGCTTAGTTTCGGTGGTGTCCAACTTGTGAACATTTTTAAATATTTTTGAGAAAAAATATAACATGGTGTAAAAGTTATTGAAATCGATTCAATTACTGATTCTGAACAAACTATATCCAGGTTTCGCATATACTATAACGCCGGTTTCTCCCGCGTCTTAGGTTTCTACTACACTCTTAGGTATTAGTCGAAGTATGATGTTATATAGCTTAAGATCTTCCTCGATAATTATAATTATAAGCTGTCAACCAAACAAATTTTTCAATTCGAACGATTCGAAGTTTTGGAGATATTATTTGGTGTGACATATTTTTTTTTCTAAATCGTGCTCACAGTTTATAAAATTATATTATTAGCTACACATACCATATTTTCTTTTTTAATTAAATCTACAGTAAAAAAAAATATCCCAGGTTTTGATGATTTCCAGATTTTCATGGCAAAAGCACTGGACTAGGCACTAGTTATAAGCTAACCAAGTAATCGAATTCAAGAGAAAATGATGGCAGTTTAATTCTTTTAATCGAGCTCATTAACTGACGGTATCACGGCACCACGCCGCTGCCCCTAATAGCCTTTTACCAACGCATTTACCTAACGAATGACCTAGGACGCGTCCTGCCGCCTGGCGCCGGCACCCGCCGCCCGGCGTCAGCACGTTACTGTGATTTAAAACCCAATATATGAGTCCAGGGAGCAGCTCCGCCTCACAAATACAACCTGCTCATAATAACTTTGACAACAAAATCCTACACTATGGCACCAAACACAGCACTCCACCAAATGTTCATACAAAAAAAAAGCCAGTAAATATTAGTGAGCCATTTTATAAGCCGCTTGACAAATACGATAACAGCATTCTGACAAATACATTTGTTTAAAATTAATGACTGGCAAAATATTAGTGGTATGAAACAAAGCACGCAATTAATCCATGAATGCTAGTGAAGTCACGCGATGGTGCGATGGGCGGCTAGCGAACAATCATCTGAACGATTTATATACACACGGGAACATAAAACAACTTAACTCTCTATTCACTAAAAGCTGGCTGAAACTAATAATAGGAGCCGTTATATTATGTATGACTCCGAATTCCGGTTTATTGCTCAAGTGAATGAGTTCAGTTTTTAAAATAAATCACCATTTTGCAGTTCCGAAAACTGCTTTAGTTTGACTAAATTATGTGGTATTGGTGGCCGGAGAAATTGGTTCCTCAGAACTTGGTCGTTATTAATCAGAATGCACGGTTACAAACAATAGCATAGCGCAACTTCCAGGATTCCAAGTAAGTCGGAATATAAAGGAACCAGTATCAGGAACTAAATTGACTTGAACATTCTTGAGTTCCCAACTTCAAATCAACTTATGGGATGAAGTTCGCGTGAGAATACTTTTAGGCTAATTAGTATTGCAGTTGCCTAACTTTGCCGCTCCACTCAAACCTTAATTATGTTTTATTGGGAAGGAGATACTTTAATCTTGGCGTTTAACGTCTCGGATTGATGAATTTGTGTTTATTTTTGGTTAGGAGCCGCAAATATTGGTACAGATCCACAGGGGTCAATGCTGTTTCTCGATTGTATCGTATGATGGAAATCATCAAATAAAGTGGTCATTTATTATGTTTTGTGTGTTATCGGGATAGATTTTCTTTTATGTTCGAAACCACATGAATCACAGTTGAGTATTTACTTCTTTATTCACTGTCTAAATGATTACTCCGACAGTGATCGCAATTCTCATGTTAGCGGATAGCCATTATCATTAGCTATTGATGCAACTTGCTTTATACAAGACCTTTGACAAACCGCATAGCATAAGCTTAGACTAATCTATATCTGCACACACACACACAAATAATAGGGTAAACTGTCGGACTAACACGTCAACGCAAAGCCGAAACTATCGGGCCTAGGAATGTTAAATGCATATGGCTTCTTTTTATGATGAAGACGAGCACTAAGGATTTTTGGAAAATCAACTTTTTAAGGGGGTGTAAAGAAGAATATTCCAATGTATGCTTAATTTTTAGGGTTCAGTACCTCAAAAGGAAAACAACGTAACCCTTATAGGTGATTCTTTTGATGCCCATCTGTCTGTCAAGACCTTTTATTTCGGGAACGCATGAAGGTATCGAGTTACAACTATATACTCAAGTTTATGTTTCCTTGAAAATATGAGAAAATCAAACTTCTCAGTTAACGAAAATAAAAAATACGGCCGTTTATGTCGCAAAAAACGTATATTTCAACACTGTCAAGGGAATCAAAATTCATAAGGTACTTTCCGTTAACTTAGAATCCGGAATGAAGCAAGGTCTCATAGCACAAGTATAGGTAAAAAAATACACAAACTTCTTTAGCAATTCGGAAAAATCTTCGCAACTAAATTCGGGAATTGAATTGTTTTCTTAGGTAAGTTTGTAGAAACCCTCAGTGGGCGAGTCCGATTCTCACTTAGCTTTTTTTTCTTAACCTAAATATTTGAAAATTAGTACAAATAGTAATCTAAGTAAATAAAAAGGTTTTTGTTATTAGGTTATTTAAAACTACACCTATAAAATGATTTAGGGGGTGTTAAAGGTTGTGTGGGAGAATCTTAAAATTGAAACATGACCAAAAATTTACGAGTATCTAAATAGATAAAAAAGATGGGCATTAACAGTTTTTTTAAACTGCTTTGAACGACTAAAGAGAATATAATTTTATTGGCTGTTTTTTTTTTTTGTATTCGTTGTAAGGGATCACTTATAGTAATAGTAAGAAATTCAGGCCTCTCTAGGAGCGGTTATAGGCCATAATCTACTAAGAGAGAGATTAGTGGATTTCAAATATATCTGAATGTTTGGTCCTATTTATAGGACATGCCGGTTTTCTGACAAAAACATAATTATATGATGTTCACTGGTTTGAGAGTAAAACCACCGCCATGGCAATAGCAGACGACGAAAGGTTCACTTCTTACAAACACAATTTATTCCAGTCTTTTATTTCAAACTAGCTTTTGCCCGCAGCTTTGCCCGCGTACATAAAATATAAATTATGGCACTCAGGAATAAAGCAGCTTTCTACCGGTTAAAACATTTTACCAATTGGACCAGTAGTTTCAGAGATTATCTCCTACAAACAAAAAAACTAACTTTACCTTTACAAACTAATCTTCCTTATTAATAGTTCTGTGGCTAATGTTGCATATATGTATGCTCTGTGGTGTTGGTCTATGACATTACTGCTTACCAAAGATTTTATATATCCTGCTTACTGCCCCCGCACTTGGGCCTCAAAAAAAAGCCGCCACAAAAATATGCTAGAAGCGGCCACAAAAAAAAAAACTATGAGCCCGCGACAGCTTGTGGCTGGAGAAGCTTGAAACGGCTTCAAGCGTTTTTTTGTGGAGGCACCGGCACAAAAAAGAGCACCTCAAAAATACCGTGTGTGGGTACACTTACGATCTCGATGCTGGCCTACTACACAACTACCAGAAACATCTACATTCTTCTGTTCTGTGACACAACTTGTCTGTCATGTCGGCTTGCACATTGCATTTATAGTGATTACTTATATTTTAATAAATAGTTAAAGTAGATTAATCTTTTTTGCGCTAGCACAATCTCTTCTTCTCCCAATCTATAGTGATACCAGCTATCTTGATCTCAACCAAGACCAATTGGATAAGCTTGAGCGACTTCAAAATCTTTGTATCAGGTTTATATTTGGCTTGCGCAAGTATGCCCACGTTTCTGAACTTCGTACTCAGCTCAAATAGCTTCCTATTCGCCTTCGCCGGAATGCTCATATACTTTCTTTGCTTTACAATGTGCTTTAATCCTTTGACTCCTTTTTATCTCAAAGAACGCTTTCAGTTCCTGTGTGACTCACATTCTATGTCCTTCAGGTCAACGGAGAATCTGAAACTTAGTATTCATATGCATTCCGCTTCGTTCTTCGATAAATCTTTCACGATACAAGCAGCTCGTTTGTGGAATGCACTACCAATAGATGTGAGGCGAGACCAAATGCTACCAAAGTTCAAAAATATTGTGAAGGAGCACTATCTATCACTTTAACCCTTCAGATACCGTCAATTAGAGACACAATAGTAAGACAATAGATGCGCGGCCACCGGTGGTCGCTTGGGGATTCATGAATTAATTTGTCTTCTCCTTTCTTTATTGTATATTTTAATGTTTGTTAGTTTATTTTTGTTAATTTTTTTATATATTTTATCTTTTCTATTGTATTAAATATACAAATATATACACTGTTTATGTTGTTGTACACTGACAACCCAAAATCTTTTCTTTCATTCAGTCCATCCTCAAGTTTTCTGGTAGAAATTGCCCTGTGCAATAAGACCGCCTATTTTGCACTTATTCTTTTTGTAAATGTTTTTCCTTTAATGAGCTAAGTACAATTACATACTTTATTGAGACCCTTTAATAATATATCTTTCATTAACTATTCTAAAACAAAACATCTACTCGTATTGTATTCCAGCAACAGCAAAGCTATCCAATGCCGATTCAAATTCCTATTAGCAAACAAAAGTAAATTGAAAAGTATCATGTGTCTGAAATACTATATTAAAACGTCTGCAGTTCCAGTAGAAAAGTATGTCTTGATTCTGAAGTATAGCAAAAGAAAAATACCTATAAGACATGTTCAAGTTTTGAATTAGATTTTATGAAGCAAACTGAAGAAGTTGCCTAACACCCAGTAGGTGCGGGCTTGCGGACGGCAAACAATGGGTAGCTTGCTGTCTTACCGTCCGGTAACCGTCTGGACCAAGCCCCAAGTCGACGACGGCGTGTACTGTTCACGCGCGCCTCAAGGAGTTGTCAGCAACAGTAGGGGCCCAGCAGGGTTTAAGCCTTCTGGGGCCAAGGGTCTGTTTCTGAAAGGGAGGCTCAGCCACGGTATGAAAAGCAACGAAGGAACAGGGTGGGTTTTTTAGTCAGTAAGAGTCTGACACTATCTCCCGCTCAGCCCAAGGGCGGGGGAAGTTATCTGGATGATTTTTACCCAATGAAAAAAGGTATGTGAAGCAAACGTTGAGAAGAGGGCATGCATTGAGTGAATCTTGAATCTCTGCAATCCTTTTAACATGTAAGTAATAAACTTGAGTGGTACATACCTGGAGTAATAAGAACTCAGACCTGCATATAACTTATTGGAAATGTAGATGGGATGCAGCTAGCTGAGCACGGGACGCCGCCTTTCGCTTTGGCATACACAATATGATTACAAAGACTTCACATTCACAACTAAGCTACTATTAAACTATTTACTGTCTGCACACGGGCTTCAAAAAAACGCTGATTTAAGCTTTATTTTGAGGCGGCCTTATTTGTGGCAAAAAAACGTTTGAAGCTGCTTCAAGCTTCTCCGCTGTCGCGAGGTTCAGCTGTTTTTTTGCGGCGGCTTCTAGCTTTTTTGTGGCCGCTTCTAGCTTTTTTTGTGGCGGCGTTTTTTTGAGGCCCGTGTGCGGGCACAGTAAGGTACTTACTGCCCACACACAGGCTTCAAAAAACGCCGCTTCAAGCTCCATTTTGAGGCATCCTTTTTTTTGTGGCCGCTCCTAGCTTTCTTTGTGGCGGCGTTTTTTTGAGGCCCATGTGCGAGGACAGTTGAGCGTAAAATTCGGAACTACTACTTAAAGTCCTTTCAACCTTAGTCCGGTCTGTGTCATAATTGTTATAATAATATGTTAAGTTCTCTTAGTTATAATATTTCCATGTTTCTGTTTTCATTTGTTCTGTGTTTGGGTGTAATTTATTCTTTAACCCTTCAGATACCGTCAATTAGAGACACAATAGTAAGACAATAGATGCGCGGCCACCGGTGGTCGCTTGGGGATTCATGAATTAATTCTGTAATGTACACACAAAAAAGTTAACCTTAATATATTGATAGATAATACATGTATAAAGGCGAGCTTAACTTAACAATGAATTATCATTAATAATACCTTTGTACTTAGAAATATATAAGTATGTTTATCAGTTCTCTAATACTTATAACACAAGCTCTGCTTAGCTCGGGACTAGACAGCATTGTGTGATAGTTGTGGATTAAATAAATAATAATAATATTTATCATAGTTTTTATTACTACTTTAGTTATTTTATTATTATTTGCAATTTCATTTAAAGAAAGTACATTCTATTCCAAGTATCTGTTATTTATTTATTGTGCACACCTACCACAGTGTTGTCATTTTTAACCCAAAGGTTGACTGGTAGAGAATGCCTTGTGGCATTAAGTTCGCTTACGTACCACTATTGGACATGAAGTTTAAATAAATAAATAAAACATATAGAAGCTTTTTCAATTGATAGTCATCACTGACTGGCCTGCTGGTCTAGTGGTTAGTGACCCTGACTGCTATGCCGGAGGTCGTGGTTTCGTTTTCCACCCAGGACCAATGTTTATGAGATGATCATTTGTTCTGTGTCTTAGTGTAATTTATCTATAATATTGAGTATTTTCTTGCAATGCAATGCTTGAGTCGATTCATGTTGTTATATAAAAATATTCATAAGGCTTTTACGGCGATTAATATATAGTTCACCATCCGGGAAGTACGATCAAGCCCAAGTCGATGATGCATAGCGCTCCACTCGCGTTTTAAAGAGATATCAACAAAATGGATGGGGTCTGGTAGGGCTGGTACCTACGAGAGCTGCGGGATTATCCGTTCAGACAAAGAGTAACTGAAGGAACTCAGTTGCGTTTTATTTAGTAAAAGTCTGACACTCCCTCACACTCGAAATAACTCCTCCAACTCAGATTAGTTGGAGGTGTTATTTGATAATATTCCACCACTATCAGACAACGCCGTCCAGCCCCAATCTAAGCAGAGCTTGTGTTATGGGTACTAGACCATTGATAAACATATATTTCTGAATACATACATATTTTAGATAAACTACACCCAGACACAGAACATTATGATCATGCTCATAACACAAACATTTGTCCTGAGTGGGATTCGAACCGACGACCTCCGGCATAGCAGTCAAGGCCATTGACCATTAGACCGACAGGCCAGTCAATTGGTTTGGATTGGATTTTTATCTTAACTTTTCTGTTCAAATGACTCCAAAATTATAATGAAGAGACATTATAATTTTGGAGTTTCATGCCTGAAAACCCTATAAATAAATATTGGAATTAACTTAGCATCATAATAATCAGGCAGAATAAAATTATACAGGGTTATTTGTAAAACACTAACAACCTTTCAGGACTGTGTTACTAACATCGTAAACAACAACTTATGTTCTATGACTTTATACAAAATCGTAATATTAAAATATTTTTATTTTTGTATGAAAATCTGATGAACTAAAATATGATACATTTTTAAAAGTCAAAGAATAAAAGTTGTTGTTTATGATGTTAGTAACATAGTCCTGAGAGGTTGCCAGTATTTTACAAAATAACCTTGTATATAAAAATAGAGCCTTAGCAAACAAGCTGAATAGAATTGTATGCTGCGAGAACAGACGTTGCATAAAAAGTGCGGCCGACGGGCATTTTGTGAAACTTATATTGTTATCTTGAATGTAAAAATATTCACGGCTAGTGCAGTATCGCCTAAAAATAACGGGACAGAACTGCGGGTACAAAACTGTACGCTTATTTTGTACCTAAAATAATATTTTTTACCAACCATAATATTCCTGTGTACACTGGGGTTCTCGAGCTAAATAATTACAGCAGTACTAGACGATTTTCAAGGTTAAGCAACTGTTGCCGAGGCCGGACCGTAGATGGATGACCATCCATATAGGTAACAGGCAACCGTTATGGTACTTAGAACTTATTGAGCACACGTGGGCCATGTACGCAGATCTGGGCGCGTTGGTATCCATACATTTTATATGGCACTACGCCACGGAACGAGTGTAGTTCTCGCTTTATGCTATAACTACACTGCGCACACGTGTACCACACACACTGACTTAGCGCGTCGATCTCCATGTAGTTTAAATGGAAACTAGACTTGTAAAGCTACACTTGAACTTTGCCACGCGACGCCATGTCGTTCTACGCACAAATAAGGCGTGTTACGCGTGTGCGTCGGTCTAATGTATGTCGATGTGTATACGTCAATATAATGTAAGCTTTACTGACTGACTGATCCATCAACAAACAGCACCAACCACTGAACGAATTGCGCTGTCTGGCACGCCGACTATTGTTTTTTATCGTATCGATTTTGTCGATTATCGATTATCGTTTCGACATTCGGTAAAAAAGCATTTTTTTTTAATTCACCCCCTAAGGGGATCGAATGAACGGGGTTTCTAAGTTTGCATAGAAAAATCAATTTCACGTACCTAAGTGTAACTGCCAGAAGGTACTTAAATAATATAAATTAGTTATAAAGGATTGATGTTCTGCCAATACTGGATGTCGACACTAAAGTTTTTCTATTTATTTTCTTACTGTAAATAAAACCTTAACTTGTAAATCGTTTACTCACGTCTTTGTCGTTTCGTCAGAAGTTAACAGAACGACACGTGCCATTTCCTTTGATAGACGTCCACGGCCATACACGCCTTCTTAAGGATAAAAACTCCTTAATATAAGTAAAAAATGATCCTGCTGCCCATAAGTACTCGTAATCAACCTTGAAGTAACTAAATAGCCGTTTAACAATAAAAGAAAAATATTAGAAGCAACAGAAATAAATTACAACTTATTTAACGGTCGATAAATCATTTCATAGCGTTACTTGTATGTATGAAATGTATATTATTAGGTCTCAACCAGTTTCAAGGTTTTACGTCAAATGATTGCGTTTAGACATGCTTCAGGCTTGCTTCAGTACCTGCTTATGTTATTATTCTAAAGGTAAATAAAACAATGTCTGAAATTCATGTATAATTTATGTAATTCAAAACTATATTAGCATAATATTATTACGTAGGTATACTTGATAAGGTGGAGTACAGTTTAATAGAAATAAAATAAATCTAACGATACAAATGGTTGTCTCTAATGTTGCTCGCTATCTCAGGCTCCCAGCGGTCGCCGTTCATGAGCAGTTTCTCCTTGTTGTAGATGAGCTCTTCGCGGGTTTCCGTGCTGTACTCGAAGTTGGGGCCTTCAACGATGGCGTCAACGGGGCAGGCCTCTTGGCAGTAGCCGCAGAAGATGCACTTGGAAAGGTCGATATCGTAGCGAGTGGTGCGCCGGGAGCCATCATAGCGCTCCTCAGCCTCAATAGTGATGGCTTGAGCGGGACACATTGCTTCACAGAGCTTGCAGGCTATACATCTCTCCTCGCCCGAAGGATACCGCCGCAAGGCATGCTCCCCTCTAAACCGAGGAGACAGGGGACCTTTTTCGAAAGGATAGTTAATTGTAGCTGGCTCTTTGAATATATGTGCCAGTGTCACCGCAAAACCTGAAAGGAGTATTTTTTTTAATGTAATAACCAATTTTGCTTATGCAAATGTGTGCAAGACGAAACGCTTTGATCGGATTGTTTTTCAATTGATAAATGAATAAATTAGTCAAATGAATATCGACATTGAAAATAAAAATATAGAAATATAGGCAGTTATTTTTATTTACAGCTTTTTTTAGATGGGAAATCAGACTTTTACTGTTTAAAACCCACTCATATATTCCTTCTTAGCCTTCATTCTAGGGCCCCGGGGTTCACTTTCACACAACCCATGGCCCCAGTAGGCTTCGACCCTGCTGAGCCCCTACATTTTTACTCACATCTCTGAGCCTTTTTATTTTTATTTTAGCTGAGGTCAGCTAGCGATATCCTTATGGTAATATTAGGAAAACTAACAGACTATCTCATACATATTGCGATTACTTCTATCCAGTTCTAATTTTATCACTAATACAAGTAAATCCGTGATTTCTATTACTGATGATAACATCTCGGACACGAAAAAGGGTCAACTGCTTAGGCGTGTCGTGAATTAGTTAAAGGTTTGTGTTCCAAACGAATGTTTGTATTGTGTTCCTACCAATAATCAAAACGAATATACTAATAGCAGAAACAATCTTTTTTATTCGTTTATGTGCCCTTAAAAGTTGTTTAATTACGTAATTTAGTGACACTTTAGAAAGTTATAAGTTTTCAGAGAGATATGGGCTACCATGGGCAAAACTGACCCTTACTGAATTTTCCCTATGGTCATTTATATACGAGTGGACTGTATAGCTACATATGTAGATATAGACCCCTGTTCAGAACTTCATATCTTTGAACTTCCTTCCTGTATTGCGTCTTGATTCGACATACAAAATCATACAAAAAGGTGCTTCTTTTTTAAATTCATCTAATTATAGTCCCAATGAGTATTACGATAGTTCATCAGGGGCAAAATGTTTTGATGTCTATAGGTATGTTTCTGTAACCAACTAACAAAACGGCATGTAATTTTATTTTTACACAAATGACATGTTTTCAAATAATTGCTGTCTAAGTACAAAATAAAAATAGCACCCACTACTATTAAGATCGGAGACTACACACTCGAAGTTGTGGTCGATTACGTTTACCTGGGAGAGACGGTCCAGTTGGGTAGGTAGGTCTAACTTCGAGAAAGAGGTCAATCGTTGAATCCGACTCGGCTGGGAGCGTTTGGGAAGCTGCGCGGTGTCTTCTCGTCTAATATACCAGATGTTGCCAGTGATGACTCAAAGTCAGCCAAAGGGCGATGAAAAGGGCTATGCTCAGAGTTTCCTTGCGTGATCACGTCAGAAATGAAGATATCCGCAGGAGAACCAAGGTTACCGATATAGCTCGAAGAAGCGCCAAACTTAAGTGGCAATGGGCGGGGCACATTGCACGCAGATTGCACATTGCACCTCGATGGGGACGAAAGGTTCTGGAGTGGCGACCTCGTACCGGACGACGCAGCGTTGGAAGGCCTCCAACAAAGTGGACCGATGACCTGGTCAGGGTCGCGGGAATAAGATGGATGGATACGCACAGGACCGGTCGTTGTAGCGATGCTTGGGGGAGGCCATGTCTAACAGTGGACGTCTTTCGGCTGATATGATGATGACGAAAAATATTCTTCATTTCCCTTATATTAAAATTATATACTGCAGTTTAAAAAATGCTTTATAAGAATTATTGTATTCAACTAACACAAAATCACTGTTTTTTTTTTTCACAAAATCCCTTTTATAAGACTATTATAAATAAGACTATTTTTTAATAATAATATATATTTTTTTTTAATACAGAGTCCATCTACATAAAGATTTTTATTTTTTTCTGTTTTTGTTTCACCTGTAAAAAATCTGATTCATATACTTAGGTATGTACAAAATATTCGAACGTCAATATCTTGAAACCTACTGTAAAACGAGCCCCTGATTCAAATATTATGTTATACACATATTTTCTAATGAACACGTGCAATAGGAGCTGAAAGTGAAATTAAATTTTGGCCACTAACTATTAAATTTTGAACTACTCATTAAAGTTATTCCTAATGAGTAACCTTCTTAATTTATTGAACACGATTTCTGCTTATAAACTTAAGTTTTCTATGAAACATTAGAAGAAATGAGCATGAACTCACCTCGAAATATCTCAGTCCAAAACACAGTTTGTGCTATACGATCAACGAAATCTTTCGTCTCAGTTTTCGGTGGAGTATCATTGATGTACAGCCACCTCACCTGGTATTTGGTTCGTGGACAGCAGTAGAAGGGTGGGTACAGCGTACCCGGTGGGTAGACAGGGTAGCATGGACAGCCAGGGGGAGGGCACATCGGCGGAGGAGACCAGCCCACGTCCTGCTTCTGCCATCGAACATGCTCACACACCACTTTAGCAGACACACAATTTTGAGGTTTTAAAACACCACGCTGAACTAAAAACATTTTCTTCTAAATTCTTTTGTTATTACTGTGATGGGAAACTGCGTAACATACACGCAACTTCAACTCTTAATTAATGGCCTTTGTGGAAGAGACAACACAATTTTGCCAATAACACGAGCGAACTGTTAATAAACCATCAAACATTGGAGAGTAAGTGTATAATTGTTGATGTTTGATACACTGACAAGCTTTGACGTTTTTTTGCATCGAAATTCTATAGGCAAAGCCACATAAAGCCTCCTTTCATATATAATAAGACCAAAAAGTTTTCTCCAAGTTTACTATCTTCAAAATATATCTCTGTGTTGGGCACGGAGTAGGCTGCGAGTATCATTGAAGTCTATTTAAAGTATACCAATTTCCTTTTAACTGAACATCGTAAATAAGTTCACAAGTCTCAAACGTCTACTTCGTAAAGGGGATGGCAACGACACAAACCTTAAAATTAGGTTCAACTATATTATATACGGTAGGTACAATGTTATACATAAGTAAAACTTTGATGAGAACACTTTGGTTTTGCTACGACTACGACTGACTACAAGGTTATTTTCTGTCATGTCACAATGGTATAACGTTGTCTGGCGAACAAAGGGCTTATGTAATAGAAAATACTACATTCGTTCCTGTATTAAGCGACCTCTAGCGTCCTCTCTCTTGTATGCAGCTTTTATTATGCACAATATCTTCATAATTTCAGGTGAAAGATATCCACTTCTGGATTTAGGCCTCCCCTAGGTGTTGCTGCAATAACCGGTCATGCGTCTCGCATTCATCGGACAAAACATAGCACACGCTCATCGGTCCACTAAGAGCCTCAAAGCGTTAAAAACTGAAATCTATCCATTCTGTTTGTTAACCCTTCAGATACCGTCAATTAGAGACACAATAGTAAGCCAATAGATGCGCGGCCACCGGTGGTCGCTTGGGGATTCATGAATTAAAGAAATTAATTATACTTCTAAATTATACCTTTATTTCGTCATCAAAGCAAGAAGCGATGTTCAATTACCAAAATAGAAATCCGCTAATCCGAAGCTCACGTATCTGTAATCACGATCAAAGTATTATCGAATTAATTACCACGCAAGTACATTAGAGCAGAGCACTCCGTTAACCGAGTTAGTGAGTGGAGAGGAATGCCGAGGATTGTATTATGCAGTAGCACGGCGAGTGCTCCAGGCATGCTAAAGTTAAGGCCAGTTAGTTCTCCTAAACCAGTGGCCCAGTTGTCTTGTGTTGTTGGCGTACAATCGCTCGGTTGCTCACTGCACACGACATCGAGCCGCAATCTGGGACCGTTTTCATCGAAAAAGTCTACAACCTCTATCGTCTACAAAAGTCTACGTCCTCTTACGTGATTATGATGTTATTACACATCTTTCTGTAGATATTTTGGATACACTGTTATCTTGTGGATATTATCTAGGTTTCTATAGAAATCAATACATTTTGAGTAAAACTAATCTAGTAAAGACCTCTGAAAATCAGCTTTTTTTCGTGAACTTTGGGCCTCCATAATGTACTCATATATTAAAAATATAACAAAGCCTTGCGAGATTCTGAATGAATCTGAATGACGGCCATTTATCTAAAAAACACTTAAAAAAATACGTGTATTTCTTGGAACAAGTTTTGTGAAATATTTGAGTAAATCACGAAATTACCGAATGTCAATAGAGATTTTAGGCGTTATCTCTTTATTTTTTGCATTCCTTCTTTATCAAACATCGCGTTGTATTGCATTAGATGAAGTAACAAGCTTTTGAACCATGCTCGATGTTGATGATAGGCGAGTGGAAAAAGACCCTCCTAATCCTAACGTTTCTTGATGCGTGTTATGTTTGTATATTGTTTATTTAATAAATAAATCTGGAGTGCTAAACGTAACTCCATAGTATCTACTTTATTGTCTCTCTTTATTGATCGAACGACAAACGATATTAAATTAAATAGTTCTATCAATATCGTGACGTAAGCTTTAGGCAAGAAAACATTGGTCTGGATGGCAAGCCAAATAGATGGACTATGTGAAAGATTGGCTAGAAAACTGGTGATTGCTGAGATGACAATTGACGACGATCCGCGCAGCATGTCTTCTTTATAGGACATGCTGTGTGACATCATGAGAATGACAAACCTATCACAGATGCCTTGATACTTTGTTCACTAACATTTTCAACATTATTTTAACTGTCTTCTTTCTATGTCTGCACTCGGCGTGTCTGGCCTAGGCCTATATTTATACAGTTACTATCAAATATTTGGTTTTAAAATTGAATATAGTACACAAATATGAATCCGCGAGCCCTAAGGCAATTTCTCACCAAATAGAGTGATAAAAATATTTTATGCTTATAATTCCAACGCACAGCAGTACGATCGGTGCGGTGACTGAGTGATTGGCTATTGCGCTGTGCGCTGCGGGTCGCGGATCAGATTTCTGCACAGAACAAATATTTTTATGGCTTTATAGCTGTTACGGGTCTGGGTCTGTTGTGTTTTTGAACTCACCTACGATACAGGAGTAATTTCTGGTGTGGAACAAAAATTTTTAAAATATATAATATACCTATTGTTTTTCAAAAGAAGGTTTGTATATTGTAAAATGTCGAGCGTGCAATGATCCATGAGCCATTACCATTGCACTCTCGACTCTGTAATGCCCTCGCTTTCGGCACTGATGTCAATTCCGCCTGGACTGCAATGACAAATTTCGCCTACTTGCATCGAAGTTTACTGTTTCTTGTAGCTCTGTCTATATTGTTGTGTTTGAAATGCTTGTTGTTATGTTGTGGTGTTGCTGCAAACTGTTAGTATTACGTACTAACTACCCTGCGGTTGGTAGTTCTGTGTTTGACTCGCATGTGGGTCACCATGTGGTGTGTTTGACGTCTCCGAGCCGAGTTTCAATTGCTTGATGGCCTACATATTATGACATAGAACGAAACCTCAACATTTCGATTTCACCACGTTCAGTATTATACGTAGAGCGGTGAGTATGAGAACGAAAAGGGTCATCTGAAAAGTTCCTTAGAATGTGTATGAGGTAAAATTGATGAATGGAAGATTACAATAATACAGTGATATTGCTACATGTATTTTTTTTTGTGTATTTCTCGACTCGCCTATGCATCACCACTCCGTACTTACTCTCGGCGGGTGTATTCTTTTTTTTTATTAATATTTTTGGCTTGGATACTTTTTTAAATGACGTCTTCGTATGAATAGGTAATTTATTTACAATTCTTATATGTAGTATAAATTCTGTTTTTGTTATATTTGGCAGCATATATAGCAAATACATTTGTATCAAGCCAACGTTCTCGGAAAATTTCGTTGAACTACAAGAAAACTACAAATAAATCAGTCGCTGTACCCTTAGGCCGTTTGTCCACCACCGCCGTCACCGGGACGTCACCGAGAACGAGATTATTTCGGGCCGAATTTAAGTTTAAGATGCGCTCGGGTGACGGGCGTGCGGTGGACACATGGCCATAAAAATGTATGTATCGCTAAATCGGCGCCGTCATCTCGTTCTCGGTGACGTTCCGGTGACGGCGATGGTGGACAAACGACCTGGGGGTCTACTCGCTTTCTCCGAAACGAAACTTTCGTAAACGAACGATATTCATTCGACGTTAAAATTGCAAACAAACCTCTGTCATAATTATATTTTTTTTTTTCGAAACATATCTAATTAGAGTAGGTTTAGAGATTCGGTACGTCAAACAATTTTCGTTCGTGAGAAATTAGAAGGAACCGTGGTAGGAAACACGCGAAATTTCAATCGAAACTTCGTTTTCGGAGAAAGCGAGTAGCCCCCCTGACTCGAAGATAACTCGCTAAAATCTAAGGTGGACCACAGATCATAAAGTCAACTGTGTCCCAAGCCCAAGTCAAATAATACTATAATGAGACTTACATAAACTCAAAAATCGCTTTTAGCAATAATAATAATAAATAAAAAATCTATCTACACTGTGTGAACTAACGCTGGAGATGAAGTTAAATACTCTTTTACAGTACCTACTCTTGATAATGAATGATTGGTTTATTTGATATACCTAAGTAGGTACTAATGACATACTAAAACACAAGCTTTGATTTTTGTGAGGTTTGAAAGCTATTTTTTGTTTGGTTTACCTGAAACCGGGTCTGATTAGGGTTGATCGAAGTTTGTCTACATTCAATTAGGAAACATGTTATCATAATGCGGTGAAATTTTGTGAGTTATGGAAGAAGTTCTTAGTTTTTACTGTCAATTGCAGTGCTTGTCCTGTATGATTCCTTTGTTCTGTGCTTGTCACCTTAAAAAAGAATGTAATTTTTATTTAATCTTCTTATATTTTAGATATTAATAAAATACAAAATGTTGTCGAATGGCTCTAATTTAGCTAATATTATAAAATTTTACTTTTTCTAGAGATCCGTACATCAATCAGCAAAAACTGAATCCTTACAACGCGTAACGGGTAGGAACGCGTTGAGGTATTAAGCTGAAATTAATATCAAACCTACCACCCACTGTAGCAGTGAAAAATCTTAAACGTCAAAATCAACGCAATCTTTTTAAAGATAAGGCCGTTTATGATGCATGTTCTGACTCTCGCGCACGCAGGTCTTCACCGGACATGGTCAGTTCAGGTCAGAATTCCTGCACCAGATTCGTGCGGAAGAAATGCCCGGGTGTCACCATTGTGTAAACCGCCCGGAGGACACGGTGAAGCATACGGTAGAGGTGTGCTCTGCCTGGGCAGAGCACCGCCGTGTCCTCGTGGAAGCGCTCGGCGACAGCGATCTCTCGCGCTGGGCCTTAGTACAAGCCATGGTCTCGAGCGAGTAGAAGTTGCAGGTGGACAACTCCTTCTGCGAAGCAGAAATGCTAGCAAAGGAGGCAGCAGCACGTGCGAGGCAATGGCCCTCACACCCCAGCCGCCGGGTTGCCGAAACTGATTTCCAGCCACCGTAGGTGCGGGCTTGTGGACGGCGAGCAATGGATATTTCGCCGTCAAACCGTCCGGATTGAACCTAAGTCATTGACGGCGCATATTGTTCCACACGCACCTGAAGCAATCCGTAGAGGCCCAGCAGGATCGAAGCCCACTGGGGTCATAGGTGAAGCAAAAAAAGACCTTCGAGAATGGCAATGGCAAAAAAGGGACAGGAGTGGGTTTTCAATCAGTAAAAGTCTGACATGCCGTGGAGCTCCACCCAAGGGCGAAAGATGTCATTTAAATGATTTTCCCATGAAAAAAAGTGGATGAAATACTATTCCACCTCAGTAAAATAGAGAACGTTAAATTTATTATAACCAATCTGGTTGTGTCTACACATAAATTTTTAGTTCAAATATTATTGTTATTAACTGTTTGATAAGCAAATACAAATATTTGTACAAAACTAGTCTGATAGATAATAACAAACATCAATTTGTGTAGGTAATAAGGAAATCATAGTGTTAAGCCCAAACTTCCGGCCGGATTCCTGTATGATACGAGTAGTTAGGACGGATGTCAGATGAAACATGATTTCAAATTGAACGTTCCACTAATTAGCTGTAAGACCAAACCGGACATATTGGTGATCAGGAACATTCATAACACACGTCATCATACATCACCACACACACGCTACCTGTATTCTTCGATTATTCTTGTGTGGTATACTTACAATCTAAGCTTCCACAAATCAGACCAATATAATTTAACAGCATCATCATCATCATTTCAGCCGACAGACGTCCACTGTTGGACATAGGCCTCCCCCAAGCGTCGCCACAACGATCGATCCCGTGCGTCTCGCATCCATCGGATTCCCGCAACCTTCACCAGGTCATCGTTCCACCTTGTAGGAGGCCTTCTGACGCTGCGTCTTTCAGTACGAGGTCGCCACTCCAGAACCTTTCGGCCACAACGGCCATCTGTCCTGCGAGCAATGTGCCCTGCCCATTGCCACTTAAGTTTGGCGATTCTCCGTGCTATGTCGGCAACCTACCAACCGAGCCTACTGGAGCCAAGATTATCTGAAACGGAGCTCAAGCTGCGGTATGAAGGCTAGAAGGAACGGAATATTTTAAAAATAGGTATAAGTTACAGGTGAAAGAATCAGCACACTAATATAATATTAGTGTGTGTAGAGGCGAAAGTACGAATGTTTTTATTACAAACATAGTCTATGTAGGCACTACAAGTACACAAGTTGCAGAGGGAATGAGTAACAAACATACACACACTTGTGTGAAAAGTCATGGCAGATTCCCGAACAAAATTTTTCTGGCATATTTTTTTAGCGTCTAGTGATGAAAAATATACAAAAGTATATAGATTTAATTAACAGTTATATAAATTAAAGGTCAATTAAGATTATTTATTTTCGAAAAAAATCTTGTCATTTCAGTTTCCAATTATGAAGATATTTTTGCAATCCTTACACTGGCCAATCTTGATTTGATAAAACTAAAGTTAATCATTCCGTTGGTAAATATCATATTTAAGTAACTTTAGTAATAAGAAGCTTAAGTAGACACTTCATAAATTCATCAATAATTTCCTCGCCATTGTTCTTTGGTTGGCACTGGATAGAATTACATTGCTTCTTCAACATAATTTTGCTACTTTTACACGGGCAAAACCGCGTACCGGTAGAAGCTAATAAAATAAATCGCAAAAAAAAACGAAAAATGCAAAGTTCTTTGACGAGTATAATGAAGCTTAAGCTAGTTTAAAAATTAAACTTTCAAATCTTTATGACTAAACTAGAGGTAGCAAGAGCAAGATTAATTCAATTAAATCATTCAGGCTGTCATTCTTTCTTAAGGTGAATTCTTCTGTGCAACCTAGGCAATTTTCACATTTTTTAGTAGTAAGATAAAATAAATGTATATTTGCGGTAGTGACATGTATGTATTTACACATTTATACTATATATAATAAAATATATATAATACATTAACATTATCTCTAACTTAGAGAAGAGGTAAAATGTCACAACAAAAACTTCACGGTTTAACTTGTTTCTAACTTATGAGTATGGTGATGTAAATACATACATACCGTTACCGCAAATATAATTTTTGTTACCATACCATCCGATATTGTACAAAAACTTTCAAGTTTTTGGATTTCGCAGACTATTTTGAAGCATTCAGGACAGCCAGTTTTATGGACAGCAATTTGGCTTCCGCAAAGGCGTAGAAACACTGCACTCAACTCAAAAGGCTTGCACGCGCCTCAAAGAGCTTGCACTCACCTCAAAGAGCTGTTAGCAGGATTGACAGGGCCCGTAAGGATATTGGTACTAACAGCATTCTAGGCATTTGCCTGCCAGATCTACAGCCTGGTTCGAAAACAAAGAGCGACTAAAGGTTCACAAGTGGTTATTAGTGAGTAAAAGCAAAAGGGAGCATATCCCATATCCCGCTGTACCTAGATTGAAGCGCTTGTGTCTTTTGATGACTAACTTCAGCCAGCGATTCCGCCCGCGTGAAAGTAGGTTTCTCTATACAAACTTTGGACCCCCGTTTTATACCTTTAGGGACTGAATTATGGAAAATCCTCTCTTAGTGCATGCCTACGTCATAAAAGAAAGCTTTAAGCAAAAGTTTAGGCTCCTAGCCCTTGTAGTTTCGACTGTGCGTTGACTGACATATTTAGTCAGTCAGATTTTCCTTTTTTTATTATTGATAGGCTCGTATTTGACCATCATCACACATGATGGCAAGCGATAATGTGGTCGACGATGGAGCACGCTTGCCTAGAAGTAACCTATTCACTCTTGACTTAAATACCCCCAAGTTGTAGCTATCAGGAAACACAGACTCCTGCAGGAAATTCCACTTCCAATTCCTTTTATTTTTATAGATTTCACACTTCAAAAGAAATCTCCCAGTTATCACTCTCTAACTAGACATGTACCTAATCAATTATTCATAATTTCTTTGTACTTCTGTTAATCTTATAGTAGTCACACACTGTACCAACAAAGTTTCAAACTATTTGGTAAACATTGTATGCCTAGCAAGACAACACCGAGTCAATATTTTGTAACTAACGCCATGTAAGTACTAACCACAACATTATACTGAAACAAATAAACACTTTGGTTTTGACATTCTTGTAATATAAAAAAAAAACTGTGCAAGTGCGAGTCGGACTCGCACACTGAGGGTTCCGTGCAAACTACAATTCCCGAATGGAAACTCGAAGATTTCTCCGAATAGCAATTTTTTTTTTTAATTTGTAACAACAAGTTAGTTTACTGTTTTCAGATTTATTCCTATATCTATAGACCTTGCTTTATGCCAAATTTCAGGATTCTGGTAGTATCAAAACATACGTTTTTTACGACATAAACGACCGTATCTTTTTTATTCGCTAATTTAATATATAGATTTTTTCATAGCTTAAAAGAACCGCAGACTTGAGTATATGGTTTTAATTACAACTCGATACCTCTACGCGTTCTCGAGATAAAGGGTCTTGACAGACAGACGGACTGACGGACGAACGGACAACAAAGTGACCCAAAAAGAGTTCCGTTTTTTGCTTTTGAGGTACGAAACCCTAAAAATAGTCAACGTTTTGATATATAAGTATACGCGGAATCCGTAAGTCACGAAATCCGTAGGTAAGTGCCCAAAGGGACACGAAAAGCCTCGGTCTCAATGTTGTGGACACGAGCCGACGGACCACACGGCACCGCACGATAAGGAAACCCGACCCCGTGTAACGGGATAAGACGAGGATAAAAAGAGGACACCGTACGTCACCAATAACCTAGTCAACTATAACATCACAGCTTGACTTATCAGTATTAGCATGCACAAGCCTATTACGTTCGCGACACTATTCTAAAGAAAGTTTAATCACGTATCGCGCCCGCCTCGCCTTCGCCTCGCGTCGCGTCGCGCCGTCGTTAGTTGGTCGTTAAGCTAATAGCCGTGAGCCTGTGACGCGGTGCTCGTCACTGCTTCATCGGATTACCGGATGATATTATACCTATGGCTCTACAGAACTACCTCGCTTTCCCCCACCCCCTGCCTTAGTAGCAACAGGGAAGGAACGGCACATTATCTTCACTTATTTAGTGTAGGTATAACTGCGATAAGAAATACCTCAGTGACGTGCTTGTGATAGACAAAAAGATCTTGAATAGGTTCATCTTTCCTTAAATATTTCCAAACCTGAAAATCTTGTTTTAGTTATAAGCGTGTAATAATCTATCTACGATGAGATTATCCTTTTCCACACTGGACTTACAAGTTTTGTATATTTTGTTTCTTTTTGAAAGATAAGAAAGAAAGAAAACATATTTATTCCGCCTAAATAGAAGCACAAATCATCACAATGTCAATAATACAAAAGCCAGTATCCCTATCAGGCCATGTGTGTATCAAGCATAACAATATTGCACCATGTAGGCATTTTGACGCCGGCCTTAACAGATACAAACATAATCAAAAATAACCTAAAACTAACTAAAAATAAAAGACAAATCGATATCGATACAAATGGATAACATTCATTTATTTTAAAGCTTTCAAACACAAACAAACCCAAATACTATTCACGGCAAAGCGCTTAAAAGCATATCTACGGAAATCCGGCCGTTTTTTAATTTCAACTCCATTATTCATATCCTATGCAGCATATAGTAGGCGCTCTATTCACATTTGAATATTTAGATGAACATTTCCTAATACACATTTCAATACATAAAATCATTCATTGAATACGACAAAATTATTTGCAAAGCATTTTTAATGGAAAACACAAAATTGAAACGGCCCCATAAAAAAATATATGTCCTAAAGGACTAATCCGGCTTCAATTTAACATAACGTTGTTGATATTAAAATATAAAATAATTATGAAAATCAGATAACGTAAAATTTTACGTAGCTAATCTGTCGAGATACAAAGGTCATGTCAATTATTCAGAGCCTGGCTATGGATTAACACACGTAACAGCGAAGGAAGGTTACTTGCGCTTTTTATAACTCTCTCGACGACCCTCTAAACGACCTTCCACGGCTTCCACATATGTATAGCTCTCAACGTAATTAAATCGTCTTTTTGATTCTGACAACTTTATATATTTGAGAAAATACAACATGATGATGCTTATAGGCTATTATATTATTATTATATATTTGACTGGCCTGTTGGTCTAGTAGTTAGTGGCCCTGACTGCTATGCCGGAGGTCGTGGGTTCAATTGCCAACCAGGACAAATGTTTATGTGATGAGCATGATCATTTGTTCTGTGTCTGGGTGTAATTTATCTATAATATGTATGTATTTAGAAAATATATGTATGTTTATTAGTTATCTAGTACCCATAACACAAGCTCTGCTTAGCTTGGGACTAGACGGCGTTGTGTGATAAATGTTGAATATTATTTATTTATTTATAGTCAGATATTCAGTTTTTTAATATCTCTAATAGTTTCTAAAAATACGAGAGAAACAATTTGTTCATATCTATTTGCAGGATTTGATAAATTTTAAACAATTATTTTTATTTTTTCTCGAAATTAACGATAGGTTTTCAAATATCTCACTGTGATACTTTTGGCACATCTATTTAGGTCATATTATTTTTTGTATAATTCAGTGCGATTTATTTTTAGCAATTTTTAAAACTGTAAGTTCTTTATAGGTTAAGGATGATGGTATGTCAAATTCTGTTTTGACCTGAAATCCTGTCAAGCCCTAATACCAAAATTAAATTAAATGATTATCTATCTTCATCTTATCTTATACCTAGGTAAGTACTTCCTAATCCTCCGGTCAGAAAACGAGCCTTTTTAATTGTTGATTTCAATAATGCCATACAAGTTTAAAATTCGGAGGGTTTTCAACAGATCAGAAGGCCAGTTCAGCAACAATGATAGGCTAAGTTGACAAATAATTTATCTTCTTCCGCATTTGAGGGTCAGAATTCGATCTTCGTTGCTAAGCGACGCTGCCGAGATAAAGCTTCAAGGAACAGTCTGTTCGTGCCTCGTGCTACTATGTCGTCACGAGAAAATTTATTACAGTCGTTTCGACCGGTTTAAATGCTAAAAATACCTAAAATAGTAAGTACTTAGAGTGTGTAGAAATGTAACTAAATTAAAAACTTACGTGGAAACGTTTTTTGAGGTCTACCCACAGTTTAACATTACATACGATATCGAGTAAAACAGAGCTATACCACATATTCGTTATGTGGTATAGCTCTGTCTTAATTAGATGGGTAGTCCTATCATTGCATTTTTATCGACGGGCGACGGGCCAGTTGGTCTACTAGTTAGTGGCCCTGACTGCTGAGCGGTTGTGGGTTCGATTACCCAAGACTAGTTTGTATGATGAGCATGATCATTTATTTTGTATCTGATTTATCTTGTATATAGGTATTTAAAAATTATTATTAATATATTTTTTATTTTATTTATTAGGTGATACAAAATTATTAGATAAAAAAAATAGGTAAACATATAATCCACACTATTGTCCACGGATTAAAAAAAATATAAAAAAAATCATAAAAAGTTTATCAATTATCATATTGTCGTACTCATATTACAAGCTCTGCTTAGTTTGAGACTGACGTTGTGTAAAAGTTATATCTAGATTTTTACTGTCCTTATTTTGACTGAACTTACGAGTACCATCATCATAATATTAACAGTTACTGACAGCCCCTTTGCATGAAAACACTACAAGACCAACACATGGTCTACCTGTTTGCCAAATGTCATGTAAATCCGTAAAGGCGTTAGATATTCAAGGAGTAACAAATATACATAGGTACACACACATGTCTACATATAAACTTTCACATTTATAATATTAGTGTGATTCATATACTTCCTAGAATACTACGATGCAGCACTAAAACTCATACTCAGTCGTTACAGTGAAGGAATCCTTGATCAGATAGCTTTTGACTATCATTACACTTAGATGGATTGAAGATCTGAAGATATCTGAAAATGTGGTTATAGAAAGCGAAGATAAGCTTTTAGACGCTGAGAACACATTTATAGATTGATAGAAACAAACTTGCAACTTGCTTTATGGGATACCAGAAACATCACTAATCAGTCTATAATATCTTCACGGCTTGACAGAGTTCGGAATGAATACATACAGGGGAGCTTTAAAGTCGCACCAATCACAGACAAAATGACGGAACATCGCCTTAGATGGTATGGGCATGTGTGAGACGGGACAAAGACCATGTGTGAAAATCGCGTTAGGCTTGCCAGAACAAAAGAGAGGTAGAGGCCGCCCGCCACCGACCTGGTGGTTAAACATCGAGAGAGACCTTAAGAAAGCCCAATTGCCAAAACCGACAACCCAGGACAGATCCACCTGGCGCCGTAGAGTGAGGAGACCCGACCCCAGATAACGGGAACAAGAACGGAAGAAGAAGAATATCCTCACGGCTGGGACGCAGGCGGTTTCTGCGTGGGACAGAGCATGTCGTAATCCACCACGTGGCCTCAATTGTTGGATAAACTAAGCAATTGAAAATAAAGCAATAGAAGATAATATTCTTCCTTCCCCAGCTTTAATTAATTTGATGTCGTCGCTTAATTATATTAGTAATTATAACAGAACTCACAATCCATCCATTTTTGATTAAAATATTCACAATCAACAATGTTCTTGCCGCAGGTCGATGTCGAATCGTCCATTTTCTCGTGACCATATCCTAATTTATTTGGGATGAACGAAACAGGTCCTCCGCATTCATACTCCTCTATTACTCATCATCTTAGCAATCACATCTCCCTACTGGGGTCATGGTTAGTCCGAAAGGGAACCCCTGGAATACAAAATAAAGAAGGAAGCCTGGGTTATCTGAAAAGAAGCTCGAGCCCCGGTATGAGGAGGCTAGAAGGAATGGGGTGGGTTTTTAGTCAGTAAGAGTCTGACACAATCTCCCGCTCCACCCAAGAGCGGGGGTTGTCATAAGGTGATTTTTGCCAACCGAAAAAGAAGAAGAAAGAAGGAATATAGGTGTGGTTTTAGTTAGTTAGACTTTGATACGCCCTCCGGTCTCCCCTAGATTGGGAGTCATTAAGTTACCACCTTAAAAACAAATCACCCCCTTTCAATTCAAGGCATATCATCTTGCACACAGTCCATCCATCGTGTCCTCGTCCTTCCCGTTCTCTAGCCATCTACATTCTTCCAAGCGTGTCAAATTAACCTCTTTAAGAAAATGCTTCACATTCATATTGTTACACAATTTTCACAATAGTAAATCGTCCCGTATTAGTTGGCGGCCTCTGCACGCTCGCCGCAACCGTCAGTGGTGCCAACCAAGTGCCAAAATGTCCCACAGCTTTCACGATACCACATAAATCGAGCTGTTTGCGAGTGCCTCTATTATTCCCTTAATTAGTATAATTTCTGCGTGATATTAGTGTTTAGTTAACTAATTGTGAATAACTTACTGGGTACATAAACTTATGCCTTTAGTCTCTTTATCCCTATGGTAATTCTTAACTAACTACTGTGTTCCTATCTTATAAGTCTAGAATGTTCCACCGCAAAACAAAGCTCTCTCCTTTTTCCACCTTAGTAGAGCTATCTTCTGCCTCTGAGGGCAATTATTTTCGTAAAAATTCATGGGTTGGATATTTTCTTTTAAACAATAAATATTTTTAGTGTGAAACAATAACTTTTACTTATAAACAGAATGTTGTTTTTTTATCAATAGCACAAAATAACTGGTGTAGTTTCTCTGAAAAATAGATATAGAAAACTAAATTACTATGTAGTGCTAATTTGTCAAGCCCTCGTGCTGTTGTTTACACGATAAATGGTAAGGGGTGCATTTAAAGAGCCTCGTCAGACGAGGACTTAAGGACGTCCGGCGCACCCTGTTAGTTTCGCCTACTTTACTGGTTCATTGCCCAAACTTTCAACCGTGTACTCGTTTATGAATAAGTTTTACAGTAAGTACTTACTTCAGGTGGACTCCTAAAATTTTCCGAAGATTATAAATTATTCAAACAACTTTATACAGCTTTTATCGCAATAAAAAGTAGTTTGGCGCACTTAGGGCACTCAGCAAGTCATCGAATCTTTTGATTAATGTAAGCAATTCCAGAATTTATACATTTACTGGGTATTAGGTTCTTTTAGGAGCTTTTAACTGACATATCTTACTAAACCTGATAGATATCCGCTTTAGTGAGATATGTCTTGAAGGTTCAAGGATTATTATACCAGTCAACAATCTGTTTACCTAGTTATAACGACATAGGTATAAAGAATAAAATGTCTGTATACACTCCGTACATATGTACAAATATGTTCTGTTCAGACAACAGACGATCTTCGTGTAAATGTTCTACATAAACTGCCTCGGGGACTTCATTATTTGGATTGTGTCTCAATGAAACCACTTAATACGAAGAAAATCTTTATTAGTTCATAAATAGGAGATTACATTCAGCAGGACATTCAGTTTAGTGCATGCGAAGATCTAAACACAATTTCTTAGGTTTACAACATGTATCCTCTAAATGTTGGCTGACAAAAGCTGAGAAAAAATTACTGTTATTTTAAGCCTGAAAACACCTTTTCCGTGAAGAAATCCTGATAGATTTCTCTTCTTTTTGAAGAGGTTTGCGAAAACCTCTGCTACCATGAACCAGGAGCCCGAGGGACCCTGCTATATACGTCACCATCATGTGACTTGTCCTATAATCTCACTTTGATACACGCCAAGCGAGACGTGGAAGCACCAAGCACGCGGTGCGACCAGTTACGGCCATTTGATTAATTCCTCCCACTGGTCAGGTGACTCGCGGCTCAAGGCGCTAGTATGATTTTGACTATATATACAAGCATGGACCCGAGTACCCGACCCGTCGTCTTGTTAGGCCTAATTACTTTAAACTGCTCGAGCTTATCACCCCTAGACTGTTCTTTTGAAGTTTAAATCCAGCACAGGACTTCTGGATGCTGATTGATTGAAGCACATTCTTATGTGACTTTTATTTAAAAGCAGGCTTTATTTATATTTTTCAAGTTATTTCTCACCGCAAGCAAGTAACTTGGTCTTCTGGAATTTAAGGGTTTTTTTGGATAAGAGAGCTAGGTTCAATAGACTGGATGTTTTTGACTCCAGTTTTTTTTCTGCGATAAATAAGGTCTTAAACTTGATCTATCGTAATAGGTAACGAAGGCTGTAATCTACGCTGATACGATCGAATCCAAAAGAAGCCTTCGCCAGAGTGTACGTGTATTTGTTTTAGCGAACAGCTAAGACAAGACGATAAGGGGTGTCCTCCGGTTAATACAATATGCTCTGTAACCGATAAGGACTAGGCCGGGATTGACTACGTGAAATGCACCATGTCAGCATAATTGGCGGGGCCCACTAGGGCCTATGCGCCTGGCCTGCAGATAGATCTGCAGGCTTCAACACAAGTGCTTTCTAGTCAGTAAAATTCTGACACTCCTTCTATCTAGAGAAGGAGAAACTATTTCACGATTTGCCACATACAATCAGACAACTAGTTAGCGAGGCCGCTCTGTTTTACAACACTTGGCGCCCGCCATAGTCACTTCAGATTGGACGCAAGTCGCTCCCGCTTTAGTGCCCGCGCTAGCTCGCCACACTGCCTAAGTTCTTACGGTATAGAACTATTTAGGTCATATTTTTCAACATTGTTTTGCTTGTTTCGTTCGGTACGTCGTGTAGAAATAGTTTATCTATCAATCTGTCTACCTGGTCTACTCAAACTGATTCATATCTATATTTATCTTTTGACAGGGTAATTTTTATTTCCGTCTGCCTTTTGTACAGTTATAACCCTTGTTGTTATCTGTGTTACTTATATTGCTGTATTTCTGTATGATGTTATGTTATAAAGACGTTTTTAAACGTCGCATTTTGCTTGAGTACTTTGCCTTAATATCATAGCATATAGTATAATCAGCCTTTTTAATGTTCCCACTGCTGGGACCTCCTCTTGAGGAGAGGGAATGAGTCGAAATCCACCACGCGGGCCTAGTGCGGGTTGGTGAATGTCACATGTCTTCGAATGTTTTGTTTCTAGGACATGCCGGTTTTCTTAACGATGTTTTCCTTCACCGTTTTGAGAGCAGTGGTGATGAAATAAATTAAAGTGATGCGCCTGAAAGGGTTTGAACCCGCGACCTAAGACTCGTAAGTCGGGGCAGTTACCAGTCGGCCACCACTGCTCCTTAATATCATGTGACGTGCTAATTGTGGCTGGAAAATTGGTCTAAAATTATTTTTAATATTTAGCGTACCCTATTCACAGCAGGGCAAAGCCATTCTGCATGTTTAAAAGAGGGAAAATTTGTATTTTTGTATGTATGTTTGTAACGAATAAACCCAAAAACTACTGTGCCTATTTCAAAAATTCTTTCACCATTGGAAAGCTACATTCACCCTGAGAAACATAGGTTATATTTATTGCCCGTGCGAAGCCGGGACAGACCGCTAGTTTTTTTATATTTTTGGCGATCTCATCCACCACAGATTCCCAATTTAACGAGATGGTCTGATAGTTTAAGCACTTTCTGTGGCCAACCCGAATGTCAGTTTTTTTAGTATTGTTCGTCAAGTCATTGAGCTCCTTAGTATTCTTGAGTTGAGCTGTACGAATACTGAAAAACGCTTGCTCTGACTGAACAGTCAGAGCTGGACATTCAGTTCACTCAAATCTGTGTAGTTTTTTCCTCAAAAAACCATTTCAGACACCAATCTGTATGATCCTCATATGATTGGAACATTACATGTTTACTGTATGGCCTCCTAAAGAGACTGGCCTCTGAAGTATCGTTATGTTATTTTTACATTGCTTGTCCAATTACTGAGCGTTAAAATTTGGTAGTTGTTAAAAAGCAATGTATTCACTGTAAGAGTCGTACAGTCGCTTTGATATTTGAAAACAAAAGTAACGTAGTAGCGGCAAGGAATATTATAAAACTTGTTGTTTTTACTGATTTTAAAGATAAATATAGCATTAAACTTGTATTTACGTATGGTAAGAGATTCCGTGATGACCCAGGCTTGTCTTATCAATTCAGTTCTTGCATGAAACCACTGAACAACACGGCATTTTAAATTTGTTTACGATCACGTGTCGCGAATCTCACAAGTTAATAGACTATCGGCCATTTGCCGAATAAGCACATCTTATGCAATTCGCGTGGACATGCACACGATCCCTTGCCACTTCTCCTGTTATTTATGGCGCTATGGCTAGGCTAATTATTTGAGGCTGTTGTAGCCTCAAACAATTTAAACTGACGAAAAAAATGATGTGTAAAATTGTTTTTTTTATACCTATTTGTAAAATAAATATAATTGTCATGATGCATTATCATTACTAGCATCTACAAATTGCGCGCCTGAAAACAGTTTAGTATTAAAGTTCATTAGATATGTTTTTAGGTGTTCTTTTTTTTCAGCTTTTGTCAGCCATTTTGTAAATCTGATTATATGGAACATCAAACATGTAGTTACTGATTACATTTAAAAATCGATTATATCAGACATTAATACAAATGAGAAGGTATCTTATATGATCGATACCTTCCTACTTAGATTATAGTTTATTATATAACTAGAGATATTTAATACTACTCCCGTCTAAGGACGGACACAAAGTGGTTACAGCTACCGGATTTTTTTTTTGTTGTTTTTTTTGCTTTTATGTCGTTATTTGGGTAAACATTGATAATATAAGTAGCTGGAACGATAAAACTCACAGCTTGGTACGTACAAAAACATCTTACTAATCTTCCACCCCGCAATTTTTATTGAGAGAAAAAATAATACGACTTAATCGAAAGTATAAGGGTCCTTTTGAAATCTCAAATCTCATCATTATATTACTGTAGGCGCCGTTTTGCTCGACCCGTTTATTTTCCCACACTTATATAAATCATTGATATTTTCCTGTTATTTGGCTGTCATCATCATTGATCCAGATCATTATCCATAATGTTCTTAATAAAATAAAATTGTATCGTCATCTAAACCTAATAAAGCGGGCGCTTTAAAAACAATACTTTCTCTTGTCCCCCGCCCGCCTACACAATAATATTTTTTGTCAAAAAATTCTTGGATTTATTGCTTCTTTGTCCCTGCCTAGACAACAAGTTGAGTCGCCCTCATGTCTGGCGCTTCTCGCACAAAAGCTGGAAGCGCCTAGAAGGCTTATCAATAACCTCACCTATGTGGTCTTAAACCTACATACACTCTAATGCACATACGCATATATTAGCGATCCTTTCTTAAGGACCCGTAAAGTTGCGACTTAGTAACAAAATTAAAAATAACTTACAACAATTTTCAAAGAAATTTCATAACAACTGAGTAGGTACGTTGGTTAACCATTATATAAAGCTATGTGCAGAGGGCCGCGAGCCTAACGAGTCATGTAACATAATGTTAAGTGAATCGAATCGTTTGTATGACGAACGAGTTCGTGCCGAATACTGAAAGAATCCTCTATTTTGGTAACTTTCTCTGTTTCCTTTCGATTTCTTTCGGATAAACCAATAAATTTTCACTCCTTTGTTGCTATTACCAAAGGTGCTATATTCGTTTTTACGATAGTTTTGTCGATACGATTTCAAATAAACGGCTTATTTATATACTTGTTTTTATGCTTTCTACTTCCCGTTATTGCCCTCTACCTGATGGTACGTGCCCTAAACAATTTAGTAAGTTAGCATTATCATATCAATAAAAAATCTTTTTCATGTAACTGACAGGGCCACGTTATTATTGCAGAAAATGATTAGATTTTAGAAATTCAGCAGAGTTCGATTATTGACGCTTTTATTAATTTTTTTCGCATTTTATTTCTTATGAATAAACTGACAGACGCTTTTCGAATAATCTGTTAAGAAAACAAATGAGGTTGGTGTCCCCGGAATTTGCAAGAAGGGGTGACCTTTGATGATGATAATTTGGTAACCGCGATAAATTGTTGAGTGTGGCGGTGACACAGCTCCACCGCGCCACATAGAGGCAGCAGTATGCCGCGGGTGTCTCCGAGAGGGCCGCAAAAACGCGCCGGATGGATCAGAGCGAGCTACGCCCTGTCAATAAATTATGTGAACACCCAACTCTGTGCACTCACTGGATTTACATACACGGCTTCACCTTAACCCTCTGCACACTCCTCAAGCTTCAATTCTTTCAACTCTTTTTTTTTTCTTATGTTTTATCTCTTCAATAACAGAATAAATATTCTACATTATTGAAGAGTTAGCATCAAGTAGGTAAGCTCTTCTTATAACCGTTTAATAAGCGTTTAAAATTAACTGTATTATCGTTCTTAAATACCTTCTTAAAACCTTAATGATGCTTAAGACTGATACTTCTTATCTCAACAGTCTATAAAGATCTTTTAATTAGTGGCAGTAATTAATAACCGACTGAATATTATCTTTGAAGAGTTAGCCCAACCTATTAACAAGTGTTTTAATTTTAATAATTCAGTTTTTTCATGTAATAATAAATTAGCAGTATTTGAACCATAATCTTGCTGGGTGGAAAACTTGCAGATGACAGTGGTCAGAAGTGAGACAATATTTATGATCTATTGACTATTACATATATATGTTTGTATAATTAAACATCAAAATGGTTTATAAGCATAATTCAAGGTCAATTAACGCGTCACTGAGATTTCTATTGATATTCGGTTTAGGAAAATATGATTAGCGAGCCTGATGGTATTGATGCTTCGCGGTTTCCGAATGTTGTGTGTCAAGGAATTCAATCTAAGCTTTAATGTAACACTGTCTCTGGGCCTGCGTGGTTTATAATGGCCCATTCTCTTCCAGTGTCCTTGTAGTAGATACATAATTCGATTTTATAAGCTTGAGCTATCCCCGTGAAGTGTGAATCAACCTCTGTCGCATTACATTCTATTGTTACATTATGATTATTGGTACTATATGAGATTATATTATATTGTTCTTACTTACTAAGCTCTTAAATTTAAGACATGAATTTTGTCATATTGGTAATTCAATTCGGATGAAATACTAGTTACCATAAGATAGATACCAGCCTAATGTGTTGATTTTCATCGACGCGATTACATCAAGATCGAGATATTTCAATAGCCAAACGGATATGTAATTTTATCACAAGATAGATAGACACCCAATTCAATAGGTTCGTTAACTCATTACACACACTTAGAAATAATTTTAAAAGCAAACTGATCGCTAGTTAAAAGCACATCAAATGAATTATTAGTTATCTATAAAGACACAATTATAATTAAACATCAAATCGATTACATGTTACTAGTGTAACAGAAATACACAGCAATTAATAATATGTTTAACTTTCATCTCAACATACTTGTATGTACAGCCATCTCAAAATAAATACATATACAAACACTCCGACAAGTTTATAAATTAATGTATCGATAAATAAGTATATAAGAACTAAGGGGTGTTTACTCCCCACATTATTACTAATTGGTGTCATTTTCTTACAGCATATTCGTTTTGTATGTACATCTTAATGATTAAACATTTATTATCATAAGCAATACAGATTCTTTTGGTAGCAGAAGTTACCGACAACTTTTCAGCTGTAAACCCTTTGTCGAATGTATAGATACGTATTAGTAGGTACTAGCTCTCACTCGCGACTTCGTCCGCGTGGTCAGTGGTTTCGTCCCTTATACACTTTCTAAGTCGTATTCCCAAAAAGCTTATTTTTGGGCACAACACGCTTACCTGCCTCACAAAATGAGATATAGGTTGGTGTTTGCAGTTAAAATTGCAAGGAAACAGATGACATTGTATTTATTCGTCGCTTTATTTTCTGTGTAGCTAGATCATCATATCATCAAAGATTTTATGTCTCATTTCATCTTCCCATTTCTCTCTGACCCTTCATCACCAGTGTTTACGAGTTAACTGTTCTTCTTGCAGCTAATACTGCTGAAAGGAGCCCTCAAGATGACAAGCAGGCTGATGGCCCACCAGGTGGAAAGTGGTAATACCATGTAAAAAAAACCTGCAGCACTGATGTCATTCTTAGACAGTTGAAATGTCTTATGTGCCTGTAATTTCATCAGCAGCCATACCTTTTTGACCGGAACACAGCTCGTTGCTGTTTGGCGGCAAAAATGGGTATGGTGGTAGTACTTCCCTGGTCGAGCCCTTTCACATGGAACTCTACTACCTGTTCACGAAATTGATGTTAGACTTGGTGCTAGTGCTTGTCTGGCTGCAGCAGTATTGCAGGTCTTTTTATTCAAACAGAGTGATTTGGTATGGTCTGGTCGAAGAATATTTTATCAATAACCTGGGATATTTTATTTGATGGTTGGCGCATGGCATAAAGGGACTTCCCAAATACCAAATAGGCCTACAAATAGTGGTTCTAGATCTGAGTGAACCGATGACCTGGTGAAGGTTGCGGGAATCCGATGGATGCGGGACGGATCGTTCATTATAGCGACACTTGGGGGAGGCCTATGTCCAACAGTGGACGTCTATCGGCTGAAATTATGGGGTTTGAGTGTCTTGTACATGAAAATTTATGCGTTTGTAAATGCACCCTCGAGACTGTTATAATTTCTAATGTGGGGTAACGCTGTTAAAAAAGCTCGAATTTGAATCTAAGCAGTTGTCGATTTGGAAAGTTTGATGCAAAATCGTCTTGATTTCATACTTCATAATATCTATAATTCCTAGCTCAATATCGAAGTGTTATCCTACACAGTTCCCCCATTGCTAACGCTCTCTGCTATTACAAAATCTGTATATGATTATGACAATCGTTATGGATGTGAAACGATAATGACTCATATGGATGTGAAACTTAAGAATAACCATTCCTGTTTCCTATTTACAAACAATCGTGTTCCTTAGTCGTCTCATCCATACATTCATACATGAAGTCGAAACTGTAGCGGACTCGAAACGTGACACATGGCAATGTTTCCCTGGACTAAGACTCGACTTCAGCAGTGGTAAGCAAACAGCCTGACGTGAGGACGGTGACTCATATACTTGTAGGCACATTAAACATCAACATAAGGAACGACCAAATATTTAACTTTTCTGTATTCAATCTGCAGATTCGAAGCCTTCTTTATATCTAAGTGTATATACATTAATAATCATTTACGGCGACTGTTTATAATCTCTTTTACTTACATCGTACTATTCAGAAAAATATATCTCTTTTGCTATGTACAACTAAATGCTATTTGGTGTTGCTCCTTACAGAGGCAGCTGCTTGGCGCATGCTGCCCAGAACGAACTTAAACTTACGCTATACTTGTACAAATAATTCGAGATAAATTCAATCTATTGCCATCAAGTTAAATATTGACTTTAGATTTGTGTATTAAAGTTCAATTTTAAGTGACAGTTTGTTTTTGTACAGGTCCATTCGTTATTGTGATGGGGGAGGCCTATTTCCAACAGAAGACGGTTATCGGATAAAGTGATGAATTGATTTTAAAAAGGACAAAAATGGCAAAGAATTTGAACTTTGCCATGACATGTTTGTGGTTCTGGAATTTTAAAATTATCTCGAATTACAAATTCAAATACATATCCATATTGGTATATCCGTTGAACTGAAAATTAATTTAACCTATGTTTTTTTATTTTTGTTTTTTTTATGTTTTTTGTGTAACAATATCGTAAAATTTTCTTTGTTGTGGTTATAATATAACGAGCTATGATATATGAGTTTTTGCCATTTGCTTCTTAAACATACCTAAAGGAGAAAATAAATTGACTGTAAAATATCTGTTGCAACAAAATATTACCTAATAATTTGGCTTTATCTTTGGAAATATCACCATGCGAACTTTTAGTTAATTACTGTATTGCATGTGAATCTGTAGATACGTCTGTGCCAATCGAAGAGGCCGAAACAGAGTGATTAAGAAGGTACACTAATGAGCCTTACATCCATCCACATACATTCAGAAAAGACAGATCTAACAACATAACTATAGCTATAAAAAATCAATTAAAATTAAAAAAAACTTCTTAATAACTATAACTATTTTTCTCTTGGTTGATCCAAGAGAAATATCATAAGAAACACGCAGAGCCAAAATGTTGTTACATTCAATAAAATCTATTTTTTTTTTCTTAAATTAACATGCATAACACAATACTAGCTATAATAAATAATATGAACCTAATTTATGTTAATCTCGAAGACTCCTAATTTAAAACATCCATTAAACATTTAAACTAACAATAAAATAGACAAACTAAGTTTGTACAGAAAGACAAACGACCAAATATTACCATATTGGAGCCTCATTGACACTGTATTTAAAGTTTATTAAAATACCGTAAAAGCCGTTCCAAGTGTTCCGATCCATTAGAAAAATAGACTAATAATGCCAAAGTGAAATTAAATAGGTACTATTATGTTGATTGGTTAAACAAACACAGAATTATCTAACTATGTAAGCTCTTTTTGAACACCTTAGTTGTAACCAATCCACACATAGCAACAGGGAATAATCAAGATCAGGGAATAATCGGATTATATCAAGCTTTCTGCAGCTAATAAGTACGGGATAGTTTGGCGATCCGTTGGCGTGCTTCATCCATTCTCCAGTTAGCACAGAAGTTTACAATTAGTTACACGTCTATTGTTGTTCAGAATCAGAACAAATGGCTAATTTCAAATTGAACCGTACATAATGTTTTCCAGCACGATTCACGGCTTGAATGGCATCTTCCCCTCTTATGTTAGACGATTATTTTGTCACAAGGTTACTTTTGCCTTTTTTATTCAGACCCGAAAGATATTTTGATGGTCAGAAATAAAAAGCTCAATATGATAATACTTGCCAGAAAGTAACCTACGATTAAGACGAAAAAACTTGTCGGAGTGTTTCTATAAACCGTTGAACTGTTCTGTATATTAACGTAATAATACTGTACTAATACTAATAATATGTTACGTATAAACAGTTTCTTGACTGTGGTGTTTCAAAGTATATCTATTTAGATGTTTCATTAGACTTTCTTTTATAGTGTGTGAACATGCCAGGGTAGTGTGTGGTTGTGCTTATGTACATTCATTTAGCCGCCGGCCATTGTTCTGACTATTACTAAACCTTAATCAGTATTATGTACACCTACAAATACCTTACCGAGTATTTACAACATAAATATTTTTTTTGTTCTTATTATTTTTGGTAACTATGTATGTACAAAAGTAAAACTTAATAGGTCAAAAATATGACAAAATCCTTTTAGATCAAATTGCCAATCGATAGTCTAATAATATTTTAACAAAATTTCAGGTGCTCGTGTTTAATGGACGGCGACAGGTTTGTATAGATATGCTAATATTATCAAAGTTATGTAGAAAAATGTAAATTTTTCGTATTATACTGTTTACTTACTTGAACTTGTGGGCGCAGGCGAGCCCCGACTTGCGACTGAAATAATCGAAATTACAATGTCAGTGAGATTTGAAAAATGTTTATTTTTTATTCTAAAAGAAATATTTTGTAACTGTGTTGATATCTTCTTAACTATTTATTTTAGAAACCAATAAGAAGTAGGTAGTCAAAAACTGCCGCTGTCCATTAAAATGACAAGTTATAATCAATCTTATAAATTTGGTATTTGATATCTTTGGCACTATGCCATTATTCTACAAATCTGTACAATATATTTTTAACATCACATAGATTTTTTACATTCTACCTAAATGAGCATTTTTATAAGCAGCAAAATAACTAAAGTATAGTGCCTTCTGAGTATGAGATAATTTGATTATCCTATATTTATAAAATCTGCCTGATGTAGTCAGTGTATAAGTTGCACAAACCGTTTTATGTTGTGGCACTCGTGTCCCAAACTCCAGTACTATTTATGTGTGTTCCATTACTTGCGTATAGCCCAATGAAATAACCGCGTCACAGCCGAATTGCTCATTTACCCGTTTAACAAAAAGTTAACCTTTTATAAAAGCCGTTGTTGTATTATTTTACTTTGCATTCACAATAAACATTTCTCGTTTCTGGACGGGTTGTCCGGGCAAAAAACTTTTACCCTAAAGAGATGCAGAATTACACCTCCTTTACGAATTTAGTTCCTTCTTTTGGTGAATGCCATCGCTAAACGCGCGAAAATAGGTCAAAAATTCGCGGAACGCCAGTGAAGGGGAGTATTAGGAAAAGTAAAATGCCTACCCTTATCTTTTTTGTAATGGCAGAAATAGCTTCACTTACGACGTCAATAGGTGTTTCAAAGTTCTTAATTTCGATCCAGGATGTTAAAGGCATGCAAGGCCAAAAAACCTACGCTTACTATTATAACTTGTATTGTTATGTTTGGTTCATCGCTCGGCATACTTTGGATATTTTAAATAAAATTTGTGTTTTTGTAAATACTTGAAACTATTCTAGACTGGCTGCTGCCGTGATAGTAGAAAATTATACCAAGGGAACATGGTCCCGGGTGAAATGGTGCTATTCCAGAACATGGTTTCCCTACGATTCAAGTTTAATCGAAACCCGTCCAGTCGTCCGAGCGCGAAGAAGTAGAGACATTCACACAAACTTTGGCTTTTATAATATTAATATTTTCTGTTAAAACTCTTGTGATCATCACACAACAGAAGTCCTATAAATAATTGTTAAAAGTTTTGAAAGACGATGTTGACGCACATTATGACAAGCTAAGCTACTAAACCTGGAACTGTAAAAAATTTAATCGAATACTTACAATTCGGCTGCAACCTCGTAAAGAAGCAATTTACAATGCAAAAGAAAAGAAAAGCCAATGAAATGCTTATCCTAAAGTATTTATAGCTACGCTAATATCTATTCCTGTTTCAGGTAGTCTTTACACCTATATATACATAAAAATTTTCGTTTGTAGAAAAATATCTTTTGGTAATTTCATAGAGGGGACCTAACTAGTCAAAATACAAATCATATAAGAAGTAGAGATAGAAATACTTAGTAAACAATTCAAAGTTCAATTCTTTGGCTTTACACAAGATCGTCTTCATAGTCGAACTCGTATCACATGTCGTTTGAGACGCATTCCATAAGGGGCGGCGGCGCGGAGTGAGCGGCGTGAGAGGCGGCGGGTCGGAAGTAGTGGCGGTGCGCGACGTCGCAGCGGTGTGCGGAGATGGAGGCCAGCGGCAGCGGCAGCTCGAGCGCGGCGCAGTGCGCGCTGTGGTGCGGCGGGGCTGCGGCGTGCAGCGTGCGGCGGGGCGCCGGCGTGCGGGCGCGACGTTAGCTGCCCTTGGGCACCAGATGGTAGGGCGCGTGGATGGTAGCCACGCTGCCCAGCTCCGTGCGGCCCAGCAGCTCGTCGGGGTGCTCGTGCTCGTGCTCGCGCCGCTTCTCCTCGTTGGTGTAGTAGTGTGCGGCGCGGCGGCGCGTGCAGCACAGCGCGCCCGCCACCGCCGCCAGCACGGCCACGCATAGCAGCATCAGCCCCGCGATCACACTCATCTGCGCCTCGTGGGTCGTGGGGCACGGGTCCAGGCGGTCGAATGACATGTCAGAGAAGCTCACGCCTCGCAGACGCATTGGCGAGTAACACTTGAGGTGACGCAGTGTTGCATTGAGCACAGTCGTCGTCATATACACGAGCATGGTCCCCGCCGAGCACTGGTCGCAGCGCCAGGTGTTTTTTGCCAGATTCACCTGAGCAATTGCTTCTAGTCGTTGCAAATCTAACTCAGTTAGCGTTTGTAACTTGTTATGCGATATATCCAATCTCTGTATAAACTTTGTTCTTGTTAGAAGTTTGTATGGAAAGTTAGTTAATTTATTCCAAGATATATCTAACGCCACCAGGTGATCGTTGTAAGTAAAAAAATTCGGTGGTATGTCCGTAAGTGACAGATTCGCCAGACCGACGCCGTGAATTTCTGGTAGTATTTGAAGTAATATGGCTATTTCATTCAGAACCAAGTTGTTTCCGCTGAAGTTGATGGTTTTCAGGCAATCCACGACCGGTGCGAAAGTTTGTAAATGGAATCTGTCTATTTTGTTGTGGCTGATGTCAAGATGCGTGAGGTTGGTGAGGTTGGCGAGCGCGGCGGGTGCCAACAGCGCCAGGCGGTTCCGTGCCAGGTTCAGCACGCGCAACTCGCGGTTGCGCCCGAACATGTGGTCCACGATCACTGACAACTGGTTGCCATCCAGCTTCAACTTTTTGAGACGTTTTAGGCTTATAAACTCGTCTGAAGTCAGATATTTGAATAGGTTCTCTCCCAAATCCAGTTCTTCCAAGTTAGAAGCCAAATGATATATTTGAGTGTTAACCCGTCTCAGGAGGCATCCCCTACACTTAAAGACTCGCAGGTGTTGAATGTCCTTAAACACTTCAGGGTTTAGTTCTGTGAGAGGGTTATCACTCAGGTCCAAAGTTAATAATTTCGCCAACATTCTGAATAGTCTCGGCACCAATGTAGTGATTTCATTATTTGACAATGTTAATGTTTTCAGTGAAGTTAAATGTCTGAAGGTTTCGCTCGGCATTTGTTCTATGTTATTGTGATCGAGGTACAAGTCGGTGAGATTTATGAGACCTCGAAAGTTGTCCGCTCCGATGCTGGTGAGGTTATTGTGGGTGAGGTTTATTAACCTGAGGTTTTGGAGGCCCCAGAATGAATATTGACCAATTGATGGGACGTTGGAGTTAACGATATGGAGTTCTCGAAGATTAACAAATGGGGTGGGTTGTGTGAAGATGGGGCCGATGGTGAGCTCGTTTGGTTTGTCGGGGGGCGCATCGATGATAATGATGTGCGCGCTACGGTCGATGTAATCGACGGGCACGGCGCGCATGAAGCCGCGCGTGCATGACACGCGCACGGCCGGCCCCGCCTCCGGGTCGAAAGTACTGCGGCAGGAGCACTCCTCGGGACACGTCACCTCGGCGCCGCTGCAGCTCAACATCACGGCCGTTGATGACCACAGCAGGAACAACAGTTGGCAGCAAGTGTTTCTGTAACAAAAGAAAATATGTTAAAAATAGCACAATAAGAATAAATTGCGCACTGAAACTTTTCTATATAAAATGTCAACAAAAGAAAATCGCGCGCGTGTTTCGAAAATTTTGTGACGTTCCATAGGAAACCTATAAAAAATGGAAATGTTTCTAAACAGGTAAAGTTACGAATTAAAACACAAAACAGGAAAAAGTAGAGTTACGTTACATTTTCCAGAAATGGTTAAAGCTAAAAGCACATTTATTTCATTCACAAACCGAGGTATTTTCAGACATGCAGGTATTAAAACCGCATTGGCACCATTTGATTACGCTTGTTAATTTCCTGTCACCAGCACAGTGATGAGAAAGCACAACTAGTAACATTTAAATAAGACGAATGTATATCTACGTGGTCTGTTATTGTTACAGTGAAAATATTTCCAGTAAAGCTTCATGACCATTTGACAATTTGATTAAATTCAATCCTATGGCAGGTATCCTTTGTTAATCCAAAATAAACTAAGTTTACTCAAGACTTATTTAACAGCGATAACTTATGGTTTCCGTCTGAGGGGAGAGAGCTTGTTGAGCGATCCGAGCCTTGGAATGTGCCCTTAATTACCCCCCATAATTTATCGGCAATAAAACTATGTTAAGGTCGTAACAGGTAAAAATATTGTTAATCCGCCCATTAACACGGTAAGTGTAAAAAATGCCCGAGTCCCGTGAACTTGGCACGAGATTACAGTCTTGTGAAATATGTGCTTCGCTTTGTCCGCGGAATCAAAACCCCTGAAAAATAACGGGCAGATAACAAAAGGCTTTTTGACGCGTCGACTAAGCGGCATCCATTAGGTACGTGAATTCCGAAATATTTATTCGCACCTTAATGAAAAAAAGAAATTCCTTTGTTAGTTCCATCACGACCGCGAAGCTTATTTTAATTTTAATTTCCATTACAAAGATATTATCTGAACTAAAAAGGGTTTATGGTGACTTGGGATGAGAGGGATAGATTTGGACAGGATTTAGTATGATATTTTTATTCGGCCGTTACGAACTTTTATACGGTGAGGAAGGGTATTTTATGTACTTAAATAAAGAATCATTTTGTAAAACTCTTCGGAGCATTGTTTAATTAGCTTCTTAGATAAATTTATTCGAGTTAGATTATTATGTTGGAACCCTGAACTTGTAAGCTTGGCTACTATAGTAATAGGAAATAACCATTAAATTCTGCTGCACAATATGGTAGGTACCCTGTCTTTTAGGCTTATAAGGGGACGTAGGGCGGGACCGATACAAAGACTATTCAGAGAATCTAAAATATATTAGACATAGGTTATTAATTTTGCTTTCTAAAATAACTGAATTGATTTTAAGATTACTCAAACAAAACATTATCTTCTTCGGTTTATTAAATGGCAAACAGGTGATTTATATTATACCCTAACCGAATCTATTATTCTCATTATGAACCGCCAGAGGCTGGAAAACTTTGTTATTTCGTTGTTGAACAAAGTTGTAAAGTGAAGCTCAGTTGTTTTATCAACTGAATAGAAACATTATGAAACAAACAAGCTGTGTACTACATTCACGCGACACACAACATCTCATATCTTCTCGTAAACTGGCTCGTGAACGGACGCCATTGCAAGATTATTATATGTTGGTACCTAGCCTAGCCTATGTCTCTTAAATCATAAAGTAAAGGGCTCTCTCTGCTAGCCCTCATCCACATAGTTCTCTATAAATTGAATGATAGATATTTTGTTACTCAGGTCATAAACAAAATAACAATTAATTGTTAATCAAATCGCTACTTCATATAAAAACCGTGACTAGACTAAAGTAATTGTAACACAATAACAGACAATTTGCGGCTAGCGACAGCGACTAGCGCCAGTAACCCACCAGCCGACAGCCTCGTCCGGGAACGTCTCGTGAATATGGATCAGGTATTTAAAAGAGCAGGACATTGCCACTATGTTGTCGAACAATTGAATAAATCCAACCTCCACAGACCCAAGGGTTTAACGGGTTACTGGAGCCAGCTTTGAATTCCGTAACAGGCTTATTGTTATTACAATGTCGTTTTTTGAATGTCAAATTCAATATTACCCTCCCTTTATGTGAACACATTCTTTCATAACTCATCTTATTAAACCCTTAATGTTGTCGTGATAACTTAAGCTATTTTATGCTAATGTTGATGTGAAAGTAGTAACTGAATGTGGCTGTTTAATATGCTGCGCAGGATTGGGGTGACGCGCACAGGATACGTCACACGATGCCGATGGACGACCCCGTCTCGTTATCTAGAGTCGCACGTTACCCATTACCATCTCTGAATCCACATTACTGCGTGGTATTGCGGTGCCAACATTCATCATATTTATAGGCGTGAAGTCATTTGATACTTTTTCCGAAAAAATACCTCATTTTTTGCGAATAAGTCCACTTTTGTGAGTGTAACGTTACCAACTCTTGTTATTATAAGTGTGGAGGACCGACTTTTACTTACCTCATGCCAACCCTGACCTTGACCTTCTATTTTCTTTCCGCCATATCTGCTGGCATTTAGTCGGAGTCGTAAACATTTTGTACGATAACAAACAGCACTTACACAAACATAGTTAGAACGGTATTGTTGTTCCTATAATTTCGAAATAAACAGAATCTTCATCAGCTTGAACAAACCATTTTAACTTGCGTTAGAATCCTAACTCTTCAAGTAGATTTGTAAAATCTGTGAAGCCATAATTTGAAAACAAATTTTGGGTTCTGTTTTTCAATTTAGTTAATTATTGACACGACTTTAAGCGCAATAAAATAAATATATAATTAGTGCAAATATTCAGCTTAATTGAGATTTGTAAATACTTTGAATTACATTACGCAACTTTACGGTTCCAAATTATCGAAAGAGCTATGTAAATAGCAAACAGAAACGATTGACCAAAAATATTTAAATAGTTAAACCCGTTGTAAAGTATACAGTTTATATCAAATGATCATTTATGTACTGAAGTAATAGATCCATTAGCCAGTAAAGCGAGGATAACGTACCCCGCTCTGATGCTGGGCCAATATTGACGCTGCAATTAATCCCGGGGCACTATCAGCCCCGTAGGTATTATCTGATAGTATACATACAGCATGCTCGCGTGCCAATGCACGGCCATTTATTTGGTACAAAATCGTAGTCTGTCTAAAAAGTCAAACGACTTGGGTAATTATTAGAGTAAAATGAAATCTGATGTAGTCAACAGTGGTTCAGTAATCAAGGTTGATTAGGACATCTTGATCATTGTTTACTAATAGAAGAACCTTATAAAAAGTATCAAATATAAGTATTTTTGAAATGATTAAATATTATACAAAATTCCCAAGTCGGTTGAATTTTTAGACAGACTACTGACTTTCTTTTTAATAACCTTCTTTGTATCATATTGTAACAATTAATTTGATTATTTCAATTTTTTTTTCCTAGTAAATGGTTTTTCAGGGTTCAGTACCGAAATAATAAAAAGTTACGGTTTTGAGTGGAAAATCAACAAAAAGTTGCCCCGTGCGCTTCATAGTCCCAGTTCCTCTTTCGAGCCTTCCCGTAGGAACCCTTATAGGGTTTTTTTTTTTGTCTAGACAGGTTCTTCAGCTGAACATTTCAATAACTATCGCATTCACAATTTTGAATATTTATAAACAATGAAGTGAAGCGGCCCAGCATGGTCGAAGCCTACAGGAGCCATAGGTGATGCGAAAGAGATCCTGGGGCCTTGGAACAATGGCAAAGAAGGAACATGAGTGGGTTTTAGTCAGTAACAGTCTGACTAAAAACCCACTCATCTATCTCCCGCTCCGCCCAAGAGCGGGGGATGTCATTGGATGATTTTCGCTCCTAAAAAAAAAAGATCGGTGCAATCGGATTTTAATAGAACAAATTATACCAGAAATGTTCTCCATCACTGGCGTTTATCAACGCAACATTTGCTAGTGACTGCATTTCCGCTGATGTCAGCGAGTAAGTAATTACTTGGTATCTACCTACTTACATAGTATTTACACCTAGTATGTATAGCATGACCTAAAGTCGGTATTTCACAGCAGCCTAGTGGTAATGTAACACTAAAACGAAGTTATGACATTTTTTTCTAATATAGTACTAGGTAGGTAACAGGAACTAGTGTTACTCTTATGTTAAAAACTCTTGAAATCGAAAATACCAATACTCTGGTACTCGTAAATATTATCATAAGTTTTTCTATCTCCTAAAGGCGTCGCATGAGAGCAGTGGTGGCCGAGTAATGGCTCCGACTTACGAGTTACTAGGTCGCGAGTTCAAACCCTGCCAGACGCATTACTTTGTGTAATTTATTTCATTACCCCTGCTCTCAAAACGGTGAAGGAAAACATCGTGAAGAAACCGACATGTCCTAGAACCAATAATTCGAAGACATGTGACATTCACGAACCCGCACTAGGCCCGCGTGGTGGATTAAGGTACATTCCCTCTACTAGAGAGGAGGCCTGAGTCCCAGCAGTGGGAACATTAAAAAGGCTGATGATGATGATGATGATGATAGGCGTCGCGGGTTTCTCAAACGGAACCAATATTGGTATAGCCTACAGATAGTCGATCAGTCTGTATGTGAGTTTATACTCATTGTAATAACACCCATGATATAGAAATAATTCCTAAGGGTTGTACCACATGTTTAAAAGATTTTTTTAAATATTGATATAGACTAGTGCTTGACCGCGATTCCACTTCATGGTAAACAGTGATGCAATCGTAGATGGTCAAGGATACCAGTCTATTAAGTCTAATATCATAAATTATAATCCAACGGAAAGACCGCTGTAGGCAAATTGTTCCAGTCTTTCGAGTTTAAGCACAAAAAAATTATGCTCACGGATCACACACATCTAAGACCTTCCCAACTTGGTAAGATATTATATAGAACCACTTAAGCCAAGACTACTTGTGAATATGTTACCGCGTGTATTTCAAACGCGAGAAGTTGACAATAAATCGCGTGTGATTATAAACTCTTATTTCTCGATAAGACACTAATCATCATCATCGTGTTATTAGCCTTTTCCAAACAAGCTTGGGGTCGTCTTCCAGGCGGCTGAATACCTGTGTTTCCACGTAGTGGCTGCCTATCAGACCTCCAAACCCATTTTCCGGGCAACATGATAATCCTGGATAGACAATTAAAACTCCTTGTTAAAAATTATTAAATTGTTTGTTAACCGGCTTCAAAAACAAGGAGGTTCTATGTTCAGCTGAATGTTTTTCTTTTTTATGTATGTTCACCGATTTCTCCGTAGGTACTTTATACAAAAAAAAAAAAAAACCGACTTAAAAAACTCTGAAAATTGCAAAATAACTTTAGTTTTGGAAGTCCGTGTTAAATAACGAAGAGACATAACTATTATAAAAACAAAAACTTAAAAAAAAAAACAACTGACTTCAAATAGTCAGTTGTATTTTTTTAAGCTTTTTATTCATAATATATTGAAAGTTTATAATCTCGCGCGATTCATTACAAACTAACGGGGTACACAATATTCCAGTGACAGATACACGTATAAGTAAATAAATATACAATACCTGGACCTAAGTTACTTGATATCTCCTTCATCTAAATTAATAAAGTGGTTGCCTCAGAAGCTTTTAACGCCGTCCTATTTTCATGATATGTTTGCTAAACATTTTCAGATCGTATCATATTTATTTATCATGTACTAAGTAACGATTTACTTTGAGAATATCTGTTTTGTGATCAAGATAATATGTGACATGGTTATGGCTATATTTTAGATTTACCTTGTCGCCGAAGGAACTCTAAAAACTTCACCTAGTTTACTGATTCCAAGACCAGACTTTTCTCGTTACAGTATTCTCACAAATCTTGTTATTATAATATTTTATTCACTATTTGATTAGTATTTCTTTCAATTTTGTGATAAGCAAACATTATATTTATTATAATCTCCTTAGTTTTCGATTGATATGATAGGTTCACAGTAGTTCAAAATAAATGCATACCTACGCATTTCATCGTACACATTTTCATTAAACCAGTGTGTAAAGCTTCACGATTCAACTAAAAGCGAGCTAATAAAAGTTATCCACCATGGAGCACATCTAAAATGTTTCTGAGCTCATCAAACTTCAATCTAAAACTATTTTATTTGCCTTTATGGAAAGTTAAATTATCGCATTTCGTACGTAGAAGCATGTGTAGTGTATATTTTTTCGTGATGAGGGGTCACGTACCGGGCGTGCCACGCGGGCGTGCCACGCGCCCCACTGTCACGTACTAACTCAGTGCCATAGCCCATAAAGTCGGGAAATCGCTGCCCGAGCCACGACCACAGTCGACCATTGTCGTCACTTTTATGGATAACGGGAACAGGATACGTAATTATACACGTAGATTTATTTTATTGACAATTGGTGAACAAATCTAATTTCGCTTTATTTGGTCGGTGACGTGAGTTGGCTTAATTAAACAGCCGTGGGCCGCCGCCGCCCGCGCGTACACCGCCGCACGCCGCCGCACACCGCCGCGCCGCCACCGCACACGCATAAAGCATCGGAATGATTGTGAACCGTGTACTTCATGGTGAAATTACAAATGAAAACGCAAACGAGATTTATCAACAACTTTTCGACGCTGGTAAAGAAAATATCAAAGCAGATTGATTTATTGGAATCTATTTATGTGAGTGAATACTTACATAAGTGAACCCACCGAAAAACCTAGGAGCTTATGTGAGGGACAGCTGAACAGACCATTACTTCTCGTAGCATCAGACGCGCCAACAAAGGATACAACGACACCGACAATGGCTGAAACTCGTTCAACTTCCATTCACATTTGCTTTGAATTTCGTTCTCTTTCAAGATAATATATAAAATGTGATCCCCTGTCTCGGTGAGGTAAATATGCACTTAAGTGGAAAACCGCGCTGATTATAGTTCTTTGGAAACGGTTTTTCTCACCGGAAACATTTCTAAAGAAGAAAGTGTGGGAATTCGTAAAGAAAACGTCATTAATTTGACTAATAAAAATTCTGTTGATCGTTGATGCCACACAGTTTTGGCTAAGTAATAAACGAGCTCATAAAATACGTATAATTCGGTCGGGAGCTTTGTCTCTAGTGTGGCTCTATGTGGCTCGACGTGGCCCGATGTGGGCTCAGATTATACGGCCAGGGCGTTACGACGCATACTTATATCGTAAAGTTTACTAATTAAATATTCCGTATTCCTTATATTGGCGTTAGCATTAGCGTTGAACGCTAGAGGAATAATAAAAAGTTAGTTTATAACGACCTCTAAAATGGATAAACGTCATTATTCAAATTAATAAGATTAAATAATACAACCTTAAAACGTACTGCTGTAATACACGTATAAATAAAATAATGAAAGTTATAGACACGGCAGTCTGTACTTAGGTCATCGTTTTACGAGCTTGACCAAGCATGAAAAATGCATTTCAAGATTTACGAGCCTTTTATGCTTAGATTCCGGGACACCCGAACAAAAATGTAATTTGTCAGGCAACCCGCCTTTGAAAGACGATAAATGAGAAATGGATAAAACTACGAAATATATGTTCACATCTTGAGTGTATTATGCGGTATAGCTACTTTAAACGTTCAAAGAAGAAAGTAAAATTGTGAAAATTGAACAATCCACGTTCTCGTGAGTGCTACCTTATCCCGGGAGATCGAGCGTGAGCGAAGTGGACACGGAACCAGCTTTAGATACGTTTGTGCGATTTCAATTCAAGAGTAGAAATATTTTCAAAGTGATTGCACATAACTCGCTGTTGGCTGCTAAGTCAACATCACAGCAAGCTTCAAAGGCATTACTTAGGTACATGAAAAATACCGACATCATCAACAACATTGGTATTGTATTACTGAGCTGTAGTATTATTATAAAGTACAAATGAACGATTTTATTCCCTATGTTCGTGTTTTTCTAGTCAACCCTACAGGTTTTGATATCCTTGCAAACTGATGAACGGGTCCTATCACTTATCATCATGACGCTGTTATAATAACTATTACGCTGAAATAATATACTTACTATTAATAAAATGTAGGTAACGACTTAATAAAAACACTGTCATGCCTTGTTCGACAATGTTTATGACATATTCAATTCTATCAGGGCCTTCCTCAATTTCCTATTTTCCTGCATCTTTATCGTGATTACTTATATTTTTGTGAATTCATATTCTAGGAAAAAGAGACTTTTTTACTACATACAAATGGAATCCGTACGATGGGGTTGGGCAAGGTAGATGATACCTAATATTGAGTGCTTTGGGTACGCAGAAGGTATTACAGGATTAAATGAAATTGTTATTTATGAAAGTACCTATCATCGGGACTCATCGAACAAGTTCGATTCCACAAATAACAAAGGCTAGCAATGGTCTTTTTTGTGTGCGGCTCGACTACAATGAGATAAGGCGTTATATAAAGAATCTTCTCCGTGGGTCAAATCGAGGGACTTTATCGTTATTATTTATCTCGGAAACACATTTGTACGAGCTTCTCTTTATATCCCTTTATTTTACATGACGACGACGCGGCACAAATTGATTCCTCTGTAGTCCCTCTGGATATGGGTTCAATGGAAAAACACATAGTCATGGCCTAATGATATTGTACCAACATCTCATAGAGTCCTTCAGTATTATTGAATTACTTGTGACTTGACCGCTCAATTCGAAAATAGACTTTACTGAGTTAGACGCCCAGCAGTCACGTAGCCATATTATGTGGCCCCGAATACCAACTATTTTAAAATGTCAATTTCGTAATTTAGTGGCTCTAGAATGATACCAGCATTGAGATCCAATAAAATTCTGTTTGAGTTTACTTATGAAGATATTAATGCCAAAATTCTGTCTTGTTGATAAGTAGTACCTACATAAACGAGATTAGTTTCAAGAACCAATAAAGCAATTAATTTTGTAGTCAAGTCTGTTTTCGTCGGTAGGTGTATTAGCCAGTTGCCAGAATGATGCTAAAGCTCACTTAACAAAACTTCGTGTGACATTTCGCCGTCCTAAGGTTAAACACAAATGAGGCACTCGTTACCGCTTTTGAAACACTTGTATAGAACGTCTTAAAAAAAATTTCATATAAAAATTTATAGAAATTCACTCAAAAAGTCTTTTGAAAGCTACTAAAAAAGAAATACAGAGTATTATATACTCGGTTTCAGACCAGGCTGACGTCAATTATTATTATTGCGTCTTTTAGTATTTTTTAATATACAAAGTGCGGCATTGCGACGTTGAATCCTCTATAGGAAGCTTTTTCTTTTGTGAACAACACACCCCAAGAAAGATATCCAGTTTGGTTCAATGGCGTCAAAAGCAACAATCTGTACAGCACAGCTGCCCCGAGGGGACAAATTGCGTCGTATTATATATTATTATGATACACGAATACATTGTACTGTTTTTAGACAACTGGTAAAATACTACGAAGCAGTTCTATTATGTTTTTGTAACGTACGTAATGAATGAATCTGATTTGAAAACACATTTTGACCCAAATTTAGGGACAACAAACGATAATTCAATAGAATGTTGAATTGAACGAGAGCAATAGGAATTCTTTCGCACCCATTCAAGTATGGGATCATATTATAAAAGGGTGACATACACGTGTAGGTTTTAGTAGGTAATATTTTTCTTTTGTCGTAAAGAGTTATAGCCATTAAAAAGGTGTTCGTCCTCGACCGCAATGTGCCTACAGCTACGTATAGCGACAGCAGTGTTCCGGTAGGCGATCTACCGTACAGGTAAGTAGGTACCTACCTCTGACCATTGTAACTACGACACGTGTACGTGACAAAAGCGAGATAAAGGACGACGCTACAATCTCGGTCATAGATATAGGACACTTAAGACGGCCGGCACATTTATTCGGCCAGCCATTGATATTCAAAGCGAGATTTTAAATAGAATAAAGTTCTTATTATGCGTGTGTGTCAGTGTGAGGGGTGGCGGGGCAGGGGGGGCAGACCGCGACGGGCAAGCGTTTGAGCGAAGCTCCCCCTAATAAGAATACCGTTAAGGGTAATAGGGTAGGATTTGGTACATGGAGAAAAGATTACGCACCCGCCAGAGACCTTTTCACTAACCACTGCCCTGTTTGCGCGCCGCCACTGCTTTCTGACAATTCGCTTAAAACACAATTCTAACTAAACAAACAAGATACAAAACCTAACCCATAAAATAAAATGAATGTTTATTTACGTAAATAATGACAAGCACGAAAAAGCTTTTCTATAAAGATGGCATCCATTCAAGTAATATAGGTTATCCATCAATACAGCAAAAGCGATTGTTTTAAACAATTTTGGCGCCAACATGTCGGCTGGTAATGAGAATAAACGTTGTCGTTTATATAATCGAGAGGTTCAATTAATATCGAAGCTTATACAGAATAAAACTCTAAATTACAAGTTTATTAAATTACAAATGGATCTTTTATTCTTCATTTAAACAACGGTTTGTTATGCACAATCGTTTGTTCAGTTCATGATATTGGATTGTGGAAAATGTACAATTGAAGCCCATGCTAAATACGAGTGTCATAATAAATAATCTTCGAGAGCTGTTAACAATATTCATCGACGATTAGTAACGTCGGTGAGTACGGTGCAAACAATTATTTATATTACATTGTTGAATCATTTACTCATGCGATTGAAATTTCTGTGATTGAGAAATTATTTTATTCGACTTCGCTGTTGATTAATCTGGCTCTTTTATTCCCAAGCGATGCGCCCTGCATCAACAAGAGATCTCATTTAAAGAAGTTTTAATAACCACAACAGAAAGTTTTACAAAACTTTTATTGGATTATAGAACTGTGTATGCTGAAGCATCTTTAAGTTGAACTAAACTTTTCATACGAAATATCGGTGGTGTGTTTTATTCATCAAATCTGAAAAGATTTTTCTTAATGCTCTATGAATTTTACATTCCGTTTTTTTTCAATAATAAGAAAATATAATCTCTCGATACTCATTTTTAACAAGATATTATTTGTAAAAAGCCAATTTGAGAGTACAGGCAAAGAACAGTCAATATCCTCATAAACTGATTTTGAGAGCAACACATTTATAGTTTAGAAGTTTAATTGTTTTTATTGAGATCAAAGTTTGCTGTAAGTTAGTTTTAGCGACACGTGTACAATTTCTGTAGAAACTATGTAGTAGTTCAGAATTACATTACTTATACATGACAAGCACTTTACTAGCGATTTCGTTCGCAAGAAGGTTTTAGTGAACCGTATTTTGAGGGTAGTTTTAAAAACTAATATAATGGTTAGACTTTACGCCAAGTATTGTTAGGTACCCAAGAATTAAGGATTCTCAACACAATATTTCAAACCCTCTAAATGATTCTATTTAAGGGTAGTTCTGAAAACAAATAATGACAAACAAGATTCTTAGGTTAATATTAATGTGCAAACTTTATACCACTGCTGGGACTCAGGCCTCCTCTCTAGGAGAGGGAATAGGCCGTACTCCACCACGCGGGCCCAGTGCGGGTTGGTTAATGTCACATGTCTTCGAATTTTTGGTTCTAGGACATGCCGGTTTCCTCACGATGTTTTCCTTCACCGTTTTGAGAGCAGTGGTGATGAAATAAATTAAACAAAGTAATGCGCCTGGCAGTGTTTGAACCCGCGATCTACGACACGTAAGTCGGAGCCATTACCACTCGGCCACCACTGCTTTCCACACATACAAGGAATATATAAACATAAGTCCCTCTAAGCTGTGAAAACCTCCGTTCTTAATCCTCACATACGACATAAAAGGAACCTTTATGCAAAAGTTCATATTATAAACAGTCCTAATAGTTTTGGCTGTGATATTTCCACAGTCAGTTTCTCCTTTTTATTATCTAAATAGATATAATATTATCATCATCATCATTTCAGACATAGGCCTATCCCAAGCGTCGCCACAACGACATGAAATAAAAAAAAAAACATATATTCGCCGTATTATGTAACGCCAAGCACTAATAAAATGGCATTGATATACGATACCTCTAGGTAACCGATGCTAAACGGCTACGTGAAGATGATCAATGCCCAGGACCCCGTCCCTGTGGTCGTTCACACTGGTTCACACAGTTCAAATCGTAATACTATCACTAATTAAAGCTACGGCTCCAACAACCGTCTATTATTACAAAGGAGCGCGATTCCTCTAAAGTGTTACCTCAACATTGATAGATATTACGTAATAATGCCGTAAGGGGCTTACTAATACGACCCTCGATTACAACTTCAAGGGTTAATATGCTTTGATAGATCTAACAATCTGCTGTTGGCATTTTAGAGTTTATTTCGTACAGATCAGTTTAATTAGGATTTTGGCGTAAAAGGGTGACAACGGTATTCATTAACAATAATGGTTGTCTCTCATAATGTGACCTTTTTAAAAGAAAATATACACACGATTTTGCAGTTCGTTGTGGCGACACCAGGGGGAGGCCTATGTACGACATCCTTCGGTTTATTATTACTTATGAATGTTTTTTGATACATGTGGACATAATTATCACTGTGTCAAAATGCAAGCACTATTTTAACATGCTTTTATATTTGCTTTACCTGTATTACTTGCTTGCTTGTTTGTTTTTGTTTGTTTGCTTGCTTATAACCAACGTCTTTGAGCTCGATTTTGCCCAACTTTGAGCGATCAGATTTTCTTAAAACTTTGCACACCCATCAAAGACCAATTACAATACAATAATCCAATTAAATTATTCGATTATCCTGTTTAGATTCGCTAGGATTTTAAAAAAATATATAAAAAAAAGTTTTAATTATTTAAAAAACTAAAAAGTGAAAAATAAACATAGTACAATAAAAACTAAATATAATAACATCCACCAACCCGCACTGGGCCCATTCCCTCTCCTAGAGAGGAGGCCTGAGTCCCAGCAGTGGGAACATTAAAAAGGCTAATGATGATGATGAATAACATAATAATAATGATCGAAGAATATGGTAGAAAAAGCGTGATTGATCGATTTATGACAAATATGGCACAAAGTGCCCCAAGCTTTTATCAACATAATATTTTTCGTTCATTTTTTTTTTTATACAATACGAGTTGCTGCTTATACTGCCTGACAATAGACTTAATACCAATTATATATAAAAATAACCTGACTTATTCTCAGTACTACGAAATATACACAAAAAAATTCTATATGTGTAAAAATAGCCTGACCTATTCTCAGACCTACCAAATATATCAAAAAAAAATCATGAAAGCCGTTTCAGAGAAATCCGATAACAATTACTGTGGGAAGGGACTCCAATCCCGCAACAAAATAGCACCCCACACGCCTGCGGGATTAAAGTCTGCAATCCCGCGGAACCTGCGGGATTTGCGAGATAGATAGATTTTTAAATATTTTATTTTGTTTCAAGTAGTAATATACAAAAAAACGGTCACTCACGAGACGGACTCGCTCGCCAAAGGTTTCTTATAAACTTACCTATATTATAAATTCACCTATGTATTATGTAAATTGTTCTATTTTCGAATCAAGTCTCTATGATTTTTCCATATTACGAAAAACAACTTTTTTTTGCTCAAATTGACAACAGAGTAAACCTGTTTGGGTTACGTTTTACTAATTGAAATATAGAAACCTAAAAATTAATTAAATGCAAATTAACTTCAAATATTATTATTAACTAGCCTTCATCATCTTCCTGCACTTGTCCCATTTTATTTGGTTTCGGCTCAACACGTTTTTTTCTTCCTTTCTGCCTTGTCAATCGTCACGCTATTCACTAACTCCCTTTTTTTTCATATCACTTTTCACACAATCCATTCATCTTTTCTTTGGCTTCCCTCTCCCCCTCCATCCATCCACATGTAAATTCATATCTTTTTTTAGCAACATGCATTTTACCCTTCCTCTTCGCATGACCATACCAAAACAAACGATTCCCTTTCAACTTTTCAGTCACTTTCAAACTTCCCCTAATTTACCCATTTCTCACTTTATCCATTCTCGTCACACCATCACACCACACCTTCATCTTAACATTCTCATCTCCGCTACGAGCAATCTTTTTTCATCCGTCTTTTTCACAGCCCAACATTCGGATCCATACAGTATGACAGGCCTTATCAGGGATTTGTAGATTTTACCCTTCAACTTGAGGGGCATCCGTGGGTCACATCCTGCGTTTCATCCATCCTGCGTTGATCTGATGTGTTACGTCCCAGTCACCATCCCCTTGGACGAGCGACCGAGGTACCGAAATTCGGATTATTATTATTATTATTAACTAGACATATTGCTCCTTATTATTTAACAGTTAAACATGTTTGTAGGTACAAATAATCAGCTGTTAAAGATTAATATAAAAAATAAACGATTAATCTTTTACAAACGAGAAAAGGTGCGGGATCCCGCAAGTGCGGATTGGATTCCCTAACTGTGAACAAAAATGGGTCCGGTGAGAATAATATCTTCCGCTCTTGGGCGGAGTGCGAGGCTATGTCAGACTTTTATGGACTAAAACCCCACTTCTGTTCTTTCTTTGCCTTAGTCCCAGAATCCCGGGTATCACTTTCTTATTGCCCGTGGCCAGATATATCTTTCTGCTCTTCAGTATGCGGACTCCATATTACACGAATCCATTTCGCACTTTGCCGCTTTTCAAAAACATCGATAACTTATTCAAATATAAACTTGTCAAATGACGGGACATTTTCATCGTTCAAACACGTTCAGGCTGTAAAGCTATTTATTTGCGAAGTTCAAATGTCTACAAAACTTCAAACGAACTTATTAGTCTGTTTATTGGCACGGGATTTACAAGATATAGGTACGAATCAAATGGTGTTTGATCGTCTCTTAGCAAACACGTGGGTTCAACAGAGGTCATATTTAGACTACCGTATATTATCAGGTTGCTGTAGATACGTAGGTAGGTTGATTTAGGTACATAGGTATGTACCTTAATGAATTTACTTAGCCTATTCCTAACTGTGTATAGAGGATCTTCAAGACTAATAGACTGTAAGCAGCTGAATACCTGTATATAAATGGAGCGACAAGCTATTTAAATTCTACTTTAAACTCAGTAACTGGGTGATACGATACTCCGTAACAAGACTGGTGTCTTGTTAAACGTGCTTTGCAGGAGACGGAAGCGTCGGTATGTAAAGAATCGCCACTCGTCTCAACTTTCTTTGAATATCCTGTCCGACTGAAACGGAAACCCTGGAACACAACAGGCACATAGATTTTGTTCTGGTTGAGAAAAATCCACGTCCTCACGCTCCATCTTAGAGTAGAACAAGTAAGTAGATGATTATCAACACCAAAAAAAAATTAGTTGGTCTTGGGTTTAAGGTAGTAGACAATATTTTGAACATCGTTTGGGCAGCGAGAATGTTCGAAAAAATTGCTGTTTTTTTTACCATTGATAAGATCGCGTCTGAACACTATCCCGCCTGATGGTAAGCGATCATATGGTGGACAGAGCACATAGCTTGCCTGGAAGCAACTTATTCACTCTTGACTTAAATACCCCTAGGTTGCAGTCATTGCAGCTATCAGGTAACACAGACTTTGACCCCTGTCAGGGGTCAAAGGTTAACAAAAGGAAGACACGTTATTTAATCAGTAAAAGTCTCACACGCCCACTCGCTGCACCCAGAATGGGAGAAGTATTTCTATCAAACCTAAAAAAAATGCGAGTAGGACTCGTGCACTGATGGTTCCGTCTAAACTTACCTATGAAAACAGTTCAATTCCCGAATTTGGTTACGAATATTTTTCCGAATCGTATAAAAAGTCATCATCATCATCATATCAGACGAAAGACGTCCACTGCTGGACATAGGCCTCCCCCAAGCGTCGCCACAACGACCTGCTCGAAGAGTCGCCAAACTTAAATAGCAATGGGCAGGACACATTGCACGCAGAACAGATGGTCGATGGGGACGAAAGGTTCTGGAGTGGCGACCACGTACCGGAAGACGCAGCGTTGGAAGGCCTCCAACAAGGTGGACCAACGACCTGGTCAGGGTCGCGGGAATCCGATGGATGCGTGACGCACAGGTATAAAAAGTAGTTGTACAGTTTTCAGATTTTTTCCTATAGGTACATAGTTGTACTGTGAGACCCTTATTACTTTTGAATACCGTCAATTAGAGACACAATAGAAAGACAATGTCAGCGCGAACGCCGCGTTCAAATATAAAAAACAAACGCGTTTCCGAGATAAAGGGACTAACAGACAGACGGACAACAAAGTGGTCCTATAAGGTTTCTGTTCTTCTTTAGGTACCTACGGAACCCTAAAAATGAGACATATACACTTTAACTTAAAAAAAAAACTTTCCGAAATCTTAAACTTTTTTTTCTAACTGTACTAGAGAAAACACTCGTAAGTAAATTGGAAGGAATTTATAATACGAACTAAAGTAATGAAGGGCCTGGCCTTTGATCTTTAAATAAATATCCTCTTATACGTTTGGCAACTATTGCGCAACTCCGCGGAACTGTCACAGTGCGCCCGGACGAACTCGCGCCATTTCTCCGCGTTCACTAAAACTACGATAGCTCCTAAATTAAAGAGCGCAGCTCGACACACCCTATGTCACTGAATTCGTTATGAAATAAGCTCTGTTTGATTTTCTATAGTTTTGTACAGTTTTAATGTGGAATTATTGTTGATTCGAAATTGAAAGTAGGGTTAGCTACTTTCTCCCACTTTTTGGTACAAAAGTCGTCATATTAATAAAATAAACGCATTTTTTTATTTTTTTCCAAAGGTATTGTTTTGTTTACATAATAACACATTATTGTACAATAATCAAGTAAAAGAACACACATTTGTACACATATTTTTTATCTGCAAGCTAAACAAAAACAACATAAACACGGCTCAAGTGTCAACCCGCACACCGAACAAAACAACAAAAAAACGTTCCGATAAAAAATGTTGTTGAATGTTTAGCATGTGATGTTTTATTTCTTTCTCATTCTTTCACCTACAGTCTGTGTAAGTTAGAGTAAGACAGGTATACTCTAGACAGGCAATATTTTGCATTAAATCCGACCCGATCCACGATATCTCCAGGAGTCTTCTACCAGACACGCGTTTTTTGACAGATATCTCCTGGAGATATAGTAACAGACGGGAGGATAAAATAATGTATTGATGTGTTTCAAGTACGGGCTCAATGGCTCGACGGTCATGGCACATACAGATGCCAAGTCGCTGCCACAAAATAGATAGGTACAGAAGTCAATCTCATGTATCTTTACTTTTATTACAAGCTTTTATTTAGTTTCACCTGTCCCGATGTTTGTCTGTCATCAAATTGGTTACCAATTGAGCTGAAATTTTGCATGCATGTGTAGATAACAATGCAAAATTATTGTGACAAGGCGCTGATCTGATGATAGAACTGGAAGGTGGCTATAGGAACTTGGTAGTTAAACGACACAACCCTATCGAGTTTGGGCTCGTACGATGCGTCTTGACGAGTATTAAATATATAGTAAACCGAGATAAAAAAGCTTGCTATGAAAAAATGATTTTCATTAAAAGTTTGTTTCTAGGCGATCGTACACACGTCTGCGCATTGCTGCGATGAGCGCGACCGGGCGATTGAGCCGAGATATCGTGTCCGTGAGCGGTGTCTACCTATGTGTGCGTTACTCGAGCGTGCTTTGTATGTAGATTATCTACTGTACCTATCTATTTAGTGGCGCAGCTGAACAGAAATAGAGGCGTGCGTGCTTGGATCGAGTTGCTTCAGTGCGTTGCGGTTGCGGTACGGCCGCGGGTATGATTGTGTCCTCAAAGGGTTTAAATATGTGTTTGTTCGTTTACATATTAAGTTTGACCTTTGAATCGTTTTACATGAGTATTTGATCCGGCTTAAAGTATTTGCAAGTATACGGTGCTCGCTTAAGTCATAAACCATATGCAGATAATCTATGTTCGAACAATATACATACCTACATTGTGTAGAGAATATTTAAAAAAAAGTATCCAATCTCGCATCAAAATTGCGATCGCGCAAGCCTGCGGGATTGATGTCAGCAAGCCCACGCATTCCGCGAGATTTGCGGGAATGGTGTTTTTAATTTCTTCTTTGTTTTGAGTATTTAGATTAATACACATGAAAATCGGCCAATGCAAATCGGACTTTCACTCCGCGAGTTTGTTCTAAACTTAAGTACTTAGTTAGTAAATTGTAGTTCGATTCCCGAATCGAGGTTCAAAGATTTTCCGAACCGTAAAAATTAAAATTTGGTAATGTACCTAATTTACTTTATAATTTTCATATAAAATCAACTGCTTTTATGAAACAACAGAATATTTAACAAACCTTAAAAAAAACCCTCATCTTTGAGAAAATTAAATTCATGTGTAAAAATAAACTATCTAAACTGACATTGATTTTGTTCTGTTCCAGTTGCGATACAGGACTCACACAACACCTAATAGAAATTTTAAAATAATTTAACTGCACGGTAAAATCGGAAACAAAATAATGGTTTTCCAGACACAATTCTAAAAAAAAATTCACGACTTCCATGTAAAGTTGTTTCATCACTTTCTAATGAGGATGAGTTGAGTTAAACAATCATAACGGCGGCAAATCGTCGGAATCCAATTTTCTTATAAAAAAAACTTCTATCCCGCAAACTTGCGGGATCCCGCATTTCCAATCCCACAGAAATAGGTGCGGGATCCCGTTTCTGCGGATGAATGAATGCCTATTTAGGCTTCCATTGAAATCAATTTGTGGGTAAAACTAATCCAGTAACGGCATCTGAAAATCTGCTATTTTGCATGATCTTTGACAATTCATAATATAATATATAATATAATTTTAAAAGTCAAAAAAATATAACAATAGAAGCCTTGCAATTTTTTATTAATATTCTGAATGACCACTTTTTTTAACTTTTAAGGGTTTTTAAATAACACATAGTTCCTGGAACAAGTTTGTGAAATATTCGAGTAAATCACAGAATTACCGAATGCTAACAGAGTTTTCAGGCGCTATCGCTCTTTTTTCGCGTTACCTTTTCGTCAAACATCGCGTTGTGCTGTATTGCGTGAGATGAAACAACAAGGCGTGCTCGATGCTGACGATATGCGAGTGGAAAAGGTAATGTAAATTAAGAAAAAGTAAATAAACAACAACATAATAATAATAAACGGTATCGCGTCGTTTAAATACACGAAAAGGCAACGTTGCAAAACCCTTTGTTTGAAGACAGATCGAAAATCAAATTTTGAAGACTGCGCCTGCATAACGCGGTTCCTTAGTACTGTGCGATTAAATTATGAATAGGATCGACTTAGTGCCATATTGTGATGGAACAGCTCTCTAATCCAATCAGTAGGGTACACGAAACTAGGTATTTTTAAATAAATTTTATTTACCTTCGTAAATAGAAAAAAAAACATGAACCCTTCTTCAATTCCGCTCATCTCTGCATTACTTTGTTTGTTGTGTTTGAGAAGATGAAGGCGAATTGTTGGCAACAACGAAAATAAGAAAGTTTTTTTATTATTTAATTATGACACAAATATAAATAATATATTTCGGTACACTAAATAATAACGTTTTTAATTCGCTTAGATAAGTAAAAAAACCGTTATTGATACGCAAATAAGTTTTCTTTGTTAACCGAACTTTTCTTTGACAATTATAGGTCATTGACGTTCCTCTTCTTATTAGAATCGTATTGTACGACGCGGTCCCGAAGCGGGCTCCGTGTATTTGCCCAACGCGGGAACGTGCCGCAGTCAGAACCGCGCCGCCGCGTTTCGCGACGACGCCGCGTCGTGCTAATGTGGCCAGGCCCTTACTCTTTTGTTTGCTCAGTTTTATAATAACTCAATTCTTATAGTAGGTATTTAACATTTTTTATCGTCGCTGAAACGACTTTAATTTATAATTTTTAACGTTCCTCGCTCATTATTTACTAAAGACGCCGCGGCCAACAACCAGAAGCAACCTAAATCGGTTTTTTATTGAAGATTACAAATTCGCTACAAAAACTGCGTGTGGCGGACAGCTGTTACTTATCTTTTCATATTTTTTAAAATGGAACACTGATTTGTATGTAAGTACGTACTTAAATACCTTTGTTATTTACCTCCTCCCACCTGAATATTAAATAAGTAATTAGGGTGGGTTTTTAAAAAGGAGTTCTGAAACGTGTTTTAATGACCCCACAATAATTGAAGTCGGACTTTTTTGAATACAGTCCTTTATCCGACCTTTTTGAGTTAAAGCAAAAACCAGTATGGAGATTATTTGATACGCCTTTGTTGGATTCGCGCATGACGGCATGACGTGTCTTTTTAGGTTTTTGTAGCGGATTCTGAAAGGGGCAGGCCAGGTGGCGGAGCTAATAAACGAGAAAGGGTTGCTCACTGTGCAGATGCAGCAGTATTCATGCCCGAGCGTTGACACGGCTACACTGACACCATTCATAAAACTGGTCGACAGTAAGAAACTTTAAGTCACGTTCAGCAATTACAGTGGAGTAGAGTATCTTGGTGCATAAACAGTGGTCGCGGTGCCCCGAGCCCGTAATAACTGGTTTCCTTCAATTTAACGACTTGCACGAAACATACGACTGCCAAACTCCTGAAACGTCCACTCATGCTACACAAATGTATTCTTTAATTAGGTTATTAAGTATTATTGTTAAAAACCATAATTTCCTATTAATTAAATTTAAATAGGTAATAAATTGTGAGTTTTAATCTCCTATCTAAATTATCATCTGCTAAATAATAATGTGAAATTCATGTACATAAATTAATATCTTCTTCATTATACTTATTAATAATCTGAAGAGGCTTAGACCTCCTTCTGTTAAATCAAATAGAACTCTATCTATTTGACTGGGCTGTTGGTCTAGTGGTAAGTGACCCTGACTGCTATGCCGGAGGTCGTGGGTTCGATTCCCACCCAGGACAAATGTTTGTGTGATGAGCATAATCGTTTGTTCTGTGTCTGGGTGTAATTTATCTATAATATGTAAGTATTTAGAAATATATAAGTATGTTTATCAGTTGTTTAGTACCCATAACACAAGCTCTGCTTAGCTTGGGACTAGACGGCGTTGTGTGATAGTTGTGGAATATTATTATTATTATTATTATCTACCTATCAAATAAACTTAACGATTCTGGTAATTAATATTTAAAGTACACATGCCTAAATCTTCTTTAAGAGTTCTATTTTCGTAAACTAAGTGATTGTTGAAAGCCTTGTTAAACCTTAACAAGTTGTTGCTAATGAAATACACAACCAGACGATTTTGTTTTAACCTAATAAGCGGTTCGAAATATATAGTAAACTAAGAGCGGCTCATCGCAATACCTCCGTTGTATTAAAACAGGTTGTATATTTAATCCTATAAGCCATTAATAAAGTCACTGGGAGAAATTTGTCACGACGGACGAAGCTTCGTTCCGATATCCAACAAAGAGCTCTAAATCCACTCGTTATAGGCCAAATGAATGGATCTCCGCCGAAGAATCTCAACATTCAACTTAATACCACTAGAGGAGGGACACCGACCACTACTGACGATTTAACCTGCGAATCTGAAAAGGGCATGCTTCGCTACCGTTAATTTAGGAGACAAATGTAGTCCGTCTTAAGCTCTGTGTCTAATACGACCCCATTGAGCGACATTATTTAACTAGACAAACACGATCACTCAACGCTGAACAAATACAGCCTAACTTGGTACATAGAAGTTAATGCGTTTACTGCATTACCAATCTATGTGTCTCTTGAGATTAGTAGTGACTGAAGACATTATTGAGACACATATATGATACGGTAATACGCTTGCAACTCAGTAGAGACGCTGATTTGAACGCTGGATTGGAAACTCTAAAGCCATATAGTGGTGTTACTCTTCACAGTGACGGTGTGAATATGAAATTAAGCTACTAGATTATCCAGTCGTAGAACTCCCAGTAAAATTACTTTAATTATGTTTATAAAGCGTCTCTTCATATATGTCATAGTTTAGTCAAATTACTGTCTCATAAAACAAGAAAATTTACAGCATGTACCTTTTATGTGATCATACATTTTGAAATATCTCTAATAACAAAATGGAGTCTCTTTCAGTTTTCTACATTCGATATTAGTAAAAGACGTATGGTATAACATATTGAAAGTGAACAGTGAACGGGGACGAGCACCGAGCAGGGCAGTGGCGTAGTCGCGCTGTCTCGCGCGGACTACCGCAGCCGCGACTTGTGCCCCACATAGCGCCGCACGGGACATAAAACGGTAGTTTTATTCTCCCTTTTCTTTACAAATGGGAAATCGGACCCACATTATTATATGGCTACGGAGACGTAGATACGCCGGGAACTTCTTATGATTCACTCTTGTGTCAGATATATGTAGTACAACAACTCTTTTAAACATACTGGATGTATTTAAATAACTTACAACGGTGGAGTGGTTTGGAGTATAATCAGAGAGACTTGCTAATATTATATTTAATTAGGTTTTAATACATAAGTAGGCCGCTACTATTTGATTTCGTCTGGGTGCCTGCCGACTCTATCCGACATTTAAAATGTTACGTTTTTTTACTCGCTTCAGCCAAAACACTTTAAAATTGCGATAAGTGGTCTCAAACAAATCTGACAATGAATCTGAACAGTTTTGACTATAGCTATCCCATTATAATAATTATATCACATCATTCTTTCATCTTCAATCTTTTAACAATACTTTGTTATAGACATACTAAATACTAGTTAATATACCGAAGTTCACTAACGACCGGATTAATTTCAGACTAAGAGAACTAATTCGCTGAATACCTTGCAGGCACGTTCTGTAGAACATGAAAATGAGAAGTACGAGCATTTGAATGCTCTTTAACAGCCAAGTTGAAACTATTTACCATTCTTCGCAAAGCGGAGCAGGTTCATCCATTTCATAATTAAGGCTATTTCGTCCCCCCTTCTCCCCCTATTTAGCTATGTACCTGAGAGCAAAACTCCTGAGGCATGCGGTTTAATGTTTAAGTACTTTTTTCTTTTCCTCGGTAGGTAACAGCGCTGGTGTGCCACCCCGCGGCCCCGCACCGCAAGAAAATATTAAGCAGAAACTTTTTCACGTTAATAAGCCAAGCCGTTCGGCAACAAACATTACTGCTCGACAAATATAATCAAAGTTATAAACATAACCCGAACGAGCTCGACAAGAACCTCTCGATTTGTACGAAAATGAAAATCGTTAATAAATGAGAATAGTTTGCGGCAGTTGGTTGAGCCGCAGATCACCAAACTGTGCCTACTCCAGAACTAAGCCGAGACTTGTACCGAATCCGCTGTAAAAGTGCTATTGACCTACATCCACTTCTAAGGAGAGACAGGGTTAATTTGTTACCCTTGTCCAATTGTTCAAACGCTCCGTTTACAGAGAGGTTAGTCAAAGATGTTTTCACGTAATGGTTGAACATTGTAAGTAAATGATTACGTCAGTGTCGGGGGCGTATCAAGAAACATCAGTAGTGACTGCCAATAGAAGATGTGCGGCTAAACATTTTAGTGAAGTTCGGCGGGCCCGAGTGAACTCGCTTGTAAAACTAACTCAGCCTGAAATACTAACGAGCGTTATTGAACGTCACGAGTTTGCGACTTCGTAAGTCAATGTACATTAAACAATATGCAATTAACCGTATAATTAGTCTGAATTTTCTTGGCCAATATCATGTTTTCTTTCGAAAATAAACATGGCTTCCCGTCGTCCCAAATTTCCAATGGAGCGTTGCGAGTGTCCATTTTCTGTTCTGTTTATACCTACTTATAAAGTTAAATGTGTTAATTAAGTTATGAATATATGCTACTTAACGTACGAGGAAGGTGCATATAAGTCCGACACGGTAGACGTCCATTTAAAGCAAGTTTATTATTAAACAGTAAAACTCAAAACAAAATTATGCACGCTGATCAGCTCACAAGAATTTGACACTTATTCTTTTCGAATGGGAAATAAATTCCTATTGTTCTGTACTAGCTGTACCCTCCGGCTTCACTCGTGTCATTAGTTACTACTTCGCTTCCGTGGGTCGTAGCGTGACGTTTGGCCAATAGACTTCTTCGAAAAATGCGTTATCCAACACAAAAATAATTTTTCAGTCTGTACCTGTAGTTTCTGACATTGGTGCGCTCAAACAAATAAACTATAAACAAACTTCAGCTTTATAATATCACCAGTGACCGTCCGTGCTTCGCGAGAGTATTACAAACTTTAGAATTCTTGGCTTTTCCCTATTATAATATACGTGTATTATACACCTAGTTTCTCTTGAATCTTGGTGGAAGCTACATGAAAATCTGTGCAGGACAAAGTAACAATAAGAAAGTATCTGTAGATTTCAGGTTCTTACAGCAAAAATAAATGAAGTAGGTATTGTTTTTCACTGTTCTCTTTTGTCCAAAGAGAATAGATGCATGTCCATTGAACATGCACTAAGGGAACAAAGTGCTGAAACCCTGAAGCACTTTCTGAAGCACTCAGCGCGCTGAGAACTTCGATAGCGTGAGCGGTCAAGCGCCATCTTCTCATATTTTATTTAACCTTTATTCGAAACATTTTCAATAAGACAGCGATCAATGCTAATATTTTTGTCAAAAACTTAGATCCTGAGTGCTTGAAATAATGTATTTTATAACATTACTATCTTTTGCCCGCGGCTTCACCCGCATACATAGAATAGCTTATGTTACAAAACCGTTTTTTATTGGTGAAAAATGTGCAAAGATGCTCTATAAGACGCGCAAAGTCGTACAATAATTTCGTTGACTGTTCTGAACTTCACTTCTAAGCCGCGTGTATTCAATCGAATTCTTACCAAACATTGGATCGATATCTGTTTTAGTTTGTCCTAATATTGTGATTGTGTCATATTGTTAAAATACATATGTACCATAATTAGACTTCTTATTATAAATTTATTTTCTCTTTCGAGCATGCTCTTCATAGATATTTAATTGTGAAAACATGTCATTGGGTAAAAGTTGCATAATTTGTGTTTTGTTAGTTGTTAATACTGTTTGTTTTCCGATTATAATAAAATAAAAGTAAAACCATCAGTCATCGGCCCAGCACTTTTAGAGATTACCTCCTACAAAAAAAAAACAAACCTCACCTCTTTATACTATTAGTACAGAAGTATAGACAACGCAGACAGGGCGCAACATTATAAAGTGCATTACTCGCAAGCCGAAAGCTTGCTGGCAAAGCCTTCGACACGTGAAATGGTTTGTTTCTTTTAGTCGCCATTTATAAGATAAGAATGGACTAAATTCAAGTTTATTGTTTTATCATACAAAACCTTGCCAAACCGGTATTTACAAGAATAAAATAAATTTTAATATTAGTTTTGGAAGAGGTTACATAAGATTATCTCACATCATCTTTCATATTATGAGAGCATGAGTTCTAAGTGATTCTGTCGTATCTTAACGAAATATCTAACTCAAAGTTAGAGAAAGATTTTTTTAACAAAGGAATATAAACTGCGTCGCGAGTTTTTTACAATCCAACATTAACCTGGCATTCCGTCGACTTATACCCAAGATTTGTTTAAATTTGAAAACTACTTATGATAACTTTTTTTAAAGAAATGGTTCATGACCATTCAAGTAATTTTAATAAGGTGTAAACTAATAGACTTCAACAGTATTTAGTGTCTGACGATAACGTAGTCCTCTTACAACCGCAGTCCGTAATTAAATTCCTTGATTATTACAACCCAGGGTGTACAGATAAACAATGTTGCTACTTACAGTACCCCTCCCAAAACATTACCTACATTACAAACTTCGAGATAAAAACAAACATGTCTTGTATACCTTGGTATATGTATAATGTCGTAATATCACATTCGATTAGCCGAATGCATATTTCATCAGAAGCCGACGTTAGGGGCTTTCTCTCGAGAGAATATCAAATATGTAGATACTACTAAATCTTGGGGAGTTAAACTGGATGGTAAATGTAAATAGCTTTATTCCCTAAAAATCTGACACAACTAGCCATTTCTGCCGGCTGTATCTTGTGTTATTCACGAAACTGCGCGACGTAAGCGGCGCCTTGGAACAAAGTTCGGGGTCTCCCCATTAAGGTGGCTACACTATGCGATTTACACAAGTTTCTTTTCTGCGAGTTGATAGGAGCAGCGGCCGGGGGCATCATTATATCCAGATCTTTAGCTTGGGGACCTACTTCCTCTGACAAAAAGTAGAATTCAAACTCCTAACAACGACCTGTATTTTTCCAACGCTTTTGTTTAATTTCACCCTCAACTAAGTTGGGCTCTTGCTGTTTTTAAACGCTTCCATAGATTTAAGAGCTCATAAACTTTTGTAAGAACATTTGAATAATTTGATTAGCGTTTGAGCTCGTATCGGTACGCAGAATCTTAAATACCGATTCAGCGCGACTCACTTACAACTTATTTACGCAATCTTTAAAACGAAAACTTTTTCAATTTAGCTATTTTGATCCGACTTCAAAAAGGAGGATGTTGTCAATTCGTCTGTGTGCAGTCTGTGTGATTCACATTACAAGAAAGTCCGAAATTATTGGAAGTAAGTATAATCACAAAGTTTTTAGCTACCAGTTCGTTGAGAGAGTTAAACCAAACCTTATTTCTACAAGATTATATGTCAAAGATCATTTCAATCTTACCGTGAACAAAGCAATGAAAAAGAAAAATAATTCTACAGAAATACATATAGGTACCACGTTTGATACAATAACGCAATCTAATCGCACAAAGGAAACATCAACAAGACAAAGTCTTTTATTTCACCAAAATTGAACGTTGGTAGTTTTATGAATCGTAGTGCGCATAAAACGCTCACCCTTCATACGCGTTAACCATGCCTGGGCCCCCACGACCATGGGGCGCCACTATTGGGGTGACTCCATAGCAGGGGTCCTTTTATACCCCTCTATTATTCAACTCGAAAGAAACCAATCAATATTTTTCAACAGATTCGCGCGTCTAAAAATTCAAGGTTGATGTTATTATAGTTTTTTTTTCGAATCGCTGACAGTTTCTCGAACTTTTAAAATCTTATTCGTATGATAATTAGGTACTGCTAAGTTACGTGTAACGTTATGCAGTGGTGTAAAACTTTTATTTTGGGTATAAACTCATATACAATACTGTTGTACATCCAATCTCTGAAAATATTGCAGATAGATTAAGTGGAAAATCTTTCAAACTTGCAAATTCTTCAACTACTTTTACAAGGACACTTTGCGATAGAACTGAACGGTATCTCAGAATAAGAATCCTGGCAAACTCAAGTTATCGTACATGCAATCAGCTCTAAAACGATTATAAGTTTTTTCGTTTTTTGATGGCCTTTTATTTGGAGTTTTACTCTGAGTGGAACGTGACGGATTTACAGAGTCTTACTGACGTCCGCAAGCCTGCAGTTGCCGAAAATCGTCCTAAAGCTCCTAACGCCCGGGTCATCATCTGCGGTGGTTGGGACCTAATGATGTCCTCTTTTCACGCTTTCTTCATCACCTCCGCTTGCATTACAGCTTCGCTGAACAAGTTAACTGCTCCGATTGCCGTCTGGCTTTGTGCCATGACCTAGACCAGGTAAGGACGCGAGAAGTCGCCACCGCTGACGGCAGACTTTCACTGCATGCTCCACCGTCTCCTACGGACATTTCGCACAAAGGAAACCCGGGTGGTTCTTTCTGTCAAAATTGAAACAGGAACCCAAATCAACCGTGTCGTTATCGCTAAATAAAAATCATCACCTGTCATAAATTATATCTCTGTTATTGACCAGCTAATTGAAGGTTTGATTGCCCTTGACTAATCAGGTACGTTTTGTAATTGACTGCGGACAATTTGATACTTTAGTAGCACTGACTCCTGCTTTAAATGAACTCATTCCTTGATAGGTCCATAGAAATATAAATAACAGATAGGTCCTTTATAATTAATATTAGGAATTTCTAGTATTAATTTTATTTATGACAAATAAGTTCAAAGTTTTTTTTTTCTTGTATCGGAATATGCTTGGGTAATAACTTACGTGAATTTTTGAAACCATTGCAAACTGCGGCATCTATGTACTAGATATTATTAGGTCGAACTGTTTTACGTCGTATGTACCGTTCACATAAAATTGCTCTCGAAACATAATTTTTATATTCAAATGCAGATCGCTTCCTGCCTGGCCTGCCATAAAGGCAGAAGCTGCCGCCGGCATTCACTTACTTAATGTTTACGATTGTATATAAATTCCTCTTTTAAGTACCTAATAAGATTATGAGAATTTGAGTTGTGGGGTATAAAGGCATGAAACCGTCAATAAAGCCAGCCACAATAATATACGGTCGACTAATATAATCTAAAACAATATAGTGATAAAACCTAATTCAGCCATTTCCATTGCTGAATTAGTGATCGAGTGTCGCCCCATTTTAGTTGCTGTCAGCTGGATTGCAGAAACAGCTAAATGGATTACAAATTGCTTTTAAAAAATGCATGGTGTTCCATCGCAACCTGCCAATCCTGCCATCCAGCCTGGTCATCAATAACGCAACGCCGCCGTCAAATCCTTGCATGCAGATTGAAACTGAGTGTTAGGAGAAACGCCAAAATTTATGTATGAAGGTCGATTGGCAACTGACAAGCATAACTACGGGCCGGGTGGTAAACTGGTGAGTGTCGGCCCGTAAAGACAATTCAGAAAGGACGGAGGTAACACCGATAAGTGCTATCATAATGGTTGTGCAATTTGTGACAGCCGAGCCTGGAATAAACTTTGTAGTTCGAGCGCACAATTTTAAATTTTTCTTGTCAAACGTAACTTCTAATAGACGTTTGTATTTGGGGTTAAGGGAAAAGTTTTGACGTGAAACGTTTAGACGTTTCAATTTTAGTTTTACAGTGAAAAATGTTGCTGGAACAAAAATTTTAAATGTTGTGCAGACATTTTTTTATAGTCTGTCTATATTTAATTTTTGTTTTTATTCAATAAAGCAATTACCTAATGATAAGGCGCCCTGATACAGCTCCATCCAATTTTTTAAAGTATCAAAATTATTAGGTGTATTAGATTTGGTGTGTGACTGGTGATACTAAATAAATATCGAGTCATACGACGCCGTCACGATTCGAGTTTCAATTTAACTGTAGTTGACCTATGGGCTATCACGTTACTTGTACCAATATTTCATGCTCGGTATAGCAATCAACACTTGAATATTTAGAGAGCCCAACCTACGCGTAATCGATAACTAACAGACGGCCAGCGCCTCTTGCGTGTAGTTTCCATATATCTTAGCTTTTTTCTCTTTTCCTACTTAACTTATTAAAATTTCTTTACCTAAAACCTAGCGCTTTTCTCTCTATTAACTACTAAATTTTCTGTTTTTAGAGTCTAACTCTTAACTTTCCAGCTAACCAATTTTATGCATGATGCGTTTAAAAGGTGTTCGAACAACGTAATCATTTAGGTATGTAATGTTAGTTTTCTGGTTGTTTACGAGAGATGTTGATTGCATTTTAAATGTAACAGTTTTTGTAAAATTCTTGCTGACTATCAAACAGTTAGTGACATCTTGGTAAAGTGCTAATATTGTATTTTATTAGAATTAGCAATAAGCGCCCGCGCAATGAAATTCCAAACATAATAACGAGTTGTATAATTCTTTTGTCCTTATAATAAATTGTTTCAAAATTGTGTAAAATGTTGGTAAAACAAACTTTGTTGCGATAAAGACCCAGTAGCTGGAGACGGGCGCCGTAAGACGTGTCGTCTTTGTTATTTCTGTTGTGTGGTAACATTGTTTGGTGGATTGCGGTGGGTGGCTCACTGGCAACACGCCACCGTATTCAACAATGTAGTAATGCGCTTACGTGCCCAGACTGTCCGCAGTCGCAGACGAGGGAAGTGGGCAACACCGTGGGAATGTACAGCCAGAATGTCTCACTCCATATACCTGTGCCATGTACTTCATGGACCCGACAAGTGGCTCGCCGAATGCGGACCGTCATCCCGCTTGCTCATTGGGTAAGTAGAAGTACCGCATTAATAAAATTCGACCACCTTTTAACCGATTTCAAAAAAGGATGAGTTATCATTGTTAAATACAAACCGATGTTGATGATTCTTTTTTTAAAAGAGTATTATTGTCTTCATGGCCTGTTTAAAATAGGTAAATATCTGATGGAGAGCTTTCAAGATAGACGTTTTTAAAAGTTCAATAAATGATAGCAAATCTTCCAGGATGGCTGCAATCGCATGTCTCATCATCATCATCATCTTCCTGCCCTTATCCCGTTTTATTTGGGGTCGGCGCAACATGTCATGCGTGCATCGCATGTCTATTTATTGATAACATCATAACATAACATTATGACGGTACGCTCTGAAGGGGTGATGCAGATTGTAGACTTCACATTAGGTATATTATTATTTCACCAATTATGTTTTTTCTTTTTATTCGTTTATAGACCAATCTGTATGATTATTTTTGTGTAGGGTTAAGTTATAAATCTGTGATTTGATTGAATAAGCTATTGGTATTTTATTACAAGCTTTTATTTAGTTTCACCTGTTTGAAAAGTCTGTCAGTCACTCTGTGAAATCTTGATTGATCAAAAATGATTTTCATTAAAAGCTTGTTTGTTATCATTATCACTCCTTTAGTTTCAGCTCCTTTCAACGGAAAAACTTGCTTACTAATTAAGTTTCAAGTCAAAGTACCTTATTAAATAAAACTAAACAATTATAATAATAATTTCTGGGTTTTGGTTTTGGAAGGCTTTTTTTTTTCGGTGGGCAAAAATTATCTTATGCACTGAAAAAAAAAGAATTGTTGAATGTACTAAAGTAGCGTAGGTTGGGTAATGAACTGTCATAGTCAGCCCTTTTCATAGTTAATTTTACTATAACAAGAGTGAATTTTGTCGATTTACATAATCAACCAGCTCTATTTGATAAAATCAACAATTTCGTGTGTAGGACCATATTACTCCGCGGAATTTAGTAAAATCAATCATTCTTTTTTTTCAGTGTGACAACCCCCGCCCTTGGGTGGAGCGGGATATAGTATCAGACTCTTACTGACTAAAAACCCACCCCGTTCCTTCTAGCCTTTTCATACCGGGGCTTGAGCTTCCTTTCGGTTAACCCTGGCCCCAGTAGGCTTCGACCCAGCTGGGCCCCTACTGCTGCTGACAACTCCATGTGTCCCGCGGGAACAGTGCGCGCCGTCTGTTTTTGAAGGCTGTTGTATTATTTTGTAGATTTTTTTTTTATTAAACAGCATATCGGAAGTTGAGCCATCGCTTAAAATATTCGAATATTTTGTCAGCTTTCTCGTCCTCTATTATAAGCATGAATATTTATTAGGTACTTACCAAATATTTGTTCCTTGTAAATCCCGAAACAGTCGTGAAAATGAACATTAGCTGTTACAATATTTGAAATCGGAAATTCTATTTTCGATACGGCGTCTTCTCTCATGGGTGTCGTAAGACGCAGGGTTGTAAGTAACGTACCTAAAATAAAAACAGAGCCTTCACTACGGCTTATAGATTTATGTCAAAAAACTTCTTTTTATTTATTACCAACCATCTTCTTTCACATGATATAAAATAGAGTCGGTTTTACGTGTCTTTTTTTATTGTTGATAGGTTCGCGCTTGACCGCTATCTCACCTGATGGAAAGCGACGATGCAGTCGACGACGGAACGTCTGTCGGTTTATCTGCAAACTACTCCTAAAACACGCAACGAATTTTGATGCAGTTTTTACTAATAGAAGGAGCAATAAACGAAGGTGGTATCAATACCGAAGTATGTAATTTGTACTAGTTTACTATAATTACAAAAACCATTTATATTATATAAATTAGTGTCATGAACTCATGAGTATATTGTTACAACAGACTTTTGAGAAAAATGTCTCCGATCCGAAGGCATATGTAGTGATACATTACACCTCTTCGATCTGTTATTTTTCCTGACTGACTGACTTATTGACAAGTCAAAAAAGCCTTTAAATATTTTATTCGATATTTCACGATGCGAGTATGTAAGTTGTTTTAGATAGACAGCACTATACGGTGACTGATTCACGAATGGCAACTGTCACTCAAAGAGATTCTGCACTCAAAGCCTGGCTTTGAGTGAACCTGTATAGCTTATACAGGCCATTTCATTTATACAGGCCACAAAGGGCGCATTCAAGCGGTCGGATGAAGGATCACACGGCCATAAAGTCCTAATAGGCAATCCACGTTCGGAGAGGATATTCCCCTAATCTCTTGTACCACCTTAACGGATAAGCTAAGCAAAAGAGGGCACCAACTGCTAAACCTCTTGAATTAATCGCTACAGGCCAGGTGATAGGCTCCCGATATTTAATTCCGAATGGTTAGGTATTAACAGTGTTAACCCATTTCAAAAGAGCCGTCGATTATTCCGAGAACACGATTCTCTAAATACCTACCTGATTTTGGTATTGAAGCTACCGTTTTGAATGAGTTCTTAGAAATTATTATCCTTGTTATTTCGAATTTATAGCTTCGAATGATTGAATGTCGAATTCTCAATTCTTTGATCCTGTATCTATATTATCTATTCTTTTAACCGGCCATAGCCAAAAGAAAATGAAGCGTGTAAATTTTTATCGTATATTGAAAATCAGTTTTCGCTTTTTTTTTGGGTGAGAAGTCATCAAATAAGAGATGAGGGAAAGAAGCGACAGGGAGTATCAGATTTTTACTGCCACTTGTGTTCCTCCAATTGCCCATTGCATACCAGAGCCACGGTAACTCTTTCGAAAAATCCTACAACCTTCATCATCAGCCTGTTTAATGTTCCCACTGCTGGGAATCAGGCCTCTTCTCTAGGAGATTGAATGGGCCGTAATCCACCACGCGGGCTCAGTGCAGGTTGGTGAATGTTACATGTCTTCGAAGTTTTGGTTCTAGGACATGCCGGTTTCCTCACGATGTTTTTTTTTCACCGTTTTGAGAACAGTGGTAATGAAATAAATTACACAAAGTATTGCGCCAGGCTGGGGTTTGAACCCGCGACCTGGAACTCGTAAGTCGAAGCCATTACCACTCAGTATTGCAGGACTACAACCCATTCAATTTTTACATAAACTACAGCTTCTTACGTTCAAGACCAAGGAGGATTTATATTTGCTTATGCTATTCATTACTAGACAGCCGAACACGGCAAACGATTGCGACCAACGTTTGCTACCAACAAATTCTGACGAAAGATGGCTAAAGTGTGGGTCGTTATCGCTACGTGGAACAGCTGTTATATCGATGATTTTTTCTGGGAAGTGAACTACGTCCTACGTCCCCCTACAGGCTCGGCCTAGTTCACGTGTAGTTGGTATCCTAGGTTCAATGCCCGAGTCGGGCAGTGCTAGAGTTTTTACATATGTAATTTTTCAGTAACTACCTAGATTTCTACCAACTGATAGCAATAGACTAGCTCTCACATGACTTTTTATTACTATATCGTTTATTAATTTTCAATTAGTCCAAATACTTAAAGGGCTTATTAGAAAAGGTCAAGTCTCAAAATAATTTTCACAAACAGCAAAGTTATTAGCGATTGTTTATATTCCAAAATGACACTGAATTAATGGAAATATTGTACAGACTGTTGATTTATGAATAATTGACGATCTAATGGATGCGGCACGCACAGGATCGATCAATGTGGCGACACTTGGGGAGGCCTATGTCCAACAGTAGACGTCTGTCGGCTGAAATGATGATGATGATGATGAACTGACGATCAAAATGGATAAACTCAAAAACTACTAAACGGATCTTAATGTGATTGGTCATAATATATGGCTCTGAAACGTTGTCGCTCATAATGGGCCTCGACAAAAGGCTAACTAAAACTAAAGGTTTCCTTGGGCGAACCCATCAGGAATGAAGGAGAACTTAGGTTACCGATACAGCCCAAAGAATCGGCAAACTTAAATGGTAGTCAAGATAGGGTATATTACTCACAGAACAGATAGTCGTATAATGGGGTCGAAGGACACTGGAGTGGCGACCAAGTACAGGAAGACGCACAGGCGTTTGATTGACTTCCAAGAGGGGACGAGAAGTGATGATAATGTCTATAATAGATTAAGTGATTTCTGCGAATGGTTCAGCTGTATGCACATGCATATTATACTCGTAGTTGCCAACAGCAGAGTAAAGATTTCCGAAGATTAGCAACATGTTAGTAACACACGTGTGTTACTAAGCAAAGCTGGGTGGGGTCGCTAGTATTCAAATAATATACCTTTTTTTAACAGTTTTCATCAAAATTACCTACATTCATCGTATGTAGGTACATATGTACTATCACGAGAATATAAGTCGATGCCTAAATCAATTATTTTCTAAGACCTCAATTGTCGTGATGATTGAGGGAAAAACAGTTTGTGTTATTTTTTTTTAATATGTAGGTATATGACCACCAAAGATTTTATATATCCTACTATCTTTGTTGACCACTCAAACTGACTCAAAGTCAACGTCAAAAGTTTTTATTTCACAAAGGCCTACATGGGCACTTATAAAACGTCAGAAGCTAGTGCACGGTTCCAAATTAGTCGTTTCCTATGAAGAAGAACCGGCAAGAAACTCCATGGTTACTCTTTTAAAAAAATGTTTTTTTTTTTTACAATATTTCCATATTATGTAAGAGCATTATAGACCGGTGTATATAGTACTCAAAAGTACAATGAAATAATCATATTAAATAAGTGATTCTTAATAGCTTAGCTGGCCTGATGGTCTAGTGGTTAGTGACCCTGACTGCTATGCCGGAGGTCGTGGGTTCGATTCCCACCCAGGACAAATGTTTGTGTGATGAGCATAATCATTTGTTCTGTGTCTGGGTGTAATTTATCTATAATATGTATGTATTTAGAAATATATAAGTATGTTTATCAGTTGTCTAGTACCCATAACACAAGCTCTGCTTAGCTTGGGACTAGACGGCGTTGTGTGATAGTTGTGGAATATTATTATTATTTCCTTTATTCATTGTACAAACATATAAATTATATTTTTAAATATTTAAATAAAAACAAAAAAAAAACATTTAAAAATATAAAAAATAGTGTCCCACCGGTTTCGGGAACAGGGTCCAAGCTACCGGCGGTCAGGGCTCCATAGAAAGGAACCTCCTGACTATACGAGCCGTGTCCAGGAGTACCGCTTTCTGAATCAAGCCCTCGATCCAGCCGCCTAACGAGAGCCTCCTAAGGTGTTGGTCGAGGCTCTTGGCTATTAAGCCATTGGCTGAAACGACTATCGGTACAATAATCGCTGAATCCACTTATTATTATTATTATAATCCATGAATTCATTATCTCCCTGATGGTAAACGATGATGAGGGTGACGATGGAGCAAGCTTGCCTAAAAGTACTCTCTCAACTTGAAGACCCCAAGATAATAGCTTTTAAGTAACGCAGACAACACAATCAATTAACCAAAACTTTAATGAGATATTAAATTTTCCTCGGAGGAAGAGCGGCCACAGGTTGTATCTAAATTACAGTGAAGCAACTTAGATTGCCTACCGCACATTGCACCTATGTTAGTTCAGTAGTAACGTAGGTACAATGCGCGGTAGGCACAGATATTTGAAAACAAATGTTGGTTTAATGACTTTTCAATACACTCACTCGAAAATCCACTCTTATCGCACCGATTACAGGCATGCAATAGGCTACTTCCCGTACTTGTGCAAAAAAGTGCGCGTGCTGTCCCCCGCCATAATTTTATTACATTTATCGTATCAGACTGGGCGCACGACCTCTCCAACGAGTCACCGGCCAACCCCGTTTATTAATTTCAGTGAGCGTATTGAAAAAAGTCCTTTGACACACGTGCAAATACTCTCATGTCACTGCAGCCCTCGGCTCCAGAACACACTCGCCGGTTATCCAGACATTTTTCCTTCTATTCTTCAGGGAACAGATCTGGATTCAAGGAGCGCATTGAGTACAATTAAGATTCGCGGAATGGATGATATACGTCACGCAACCGGACGGCAACATGGCTCCATACATAATTTATGCCGTCTTGCCCGGCAATAGTCATTGGGAACAAAAAACGATCACTATTCCCCATGCAAACTAAGTGAGTTGATGGTTCCGTGTAAGATTTTGTAAGCAGTTACTAGCTAATTAGAGCTCCTAACACACCCTCTAGCTTCACACAAAGCGGGAAAAGTAATTTGATGATTTCCCACCTAACATATAAACCCTTTTTGAGGAGGAAATCATGAAATGAGCTGTGTTCCTGTGTAGCTTTTTGCGTTCGAGGACCACGGTAGCTCTTTCGACCATTCCTACAGCCCTAACAGGTATCGACCTTACTGCATCATTCCAGTTTTGCTAGCTCCAGCTTGTTGGACCGGAAGGCCGGTTGGCAAACTACCTTCGGTAACTGGGACTCCCTCTGCGGAGCGAGTTGGTCTTACCTGAAGCTAAACCTAAGTCATCTTCATCATCAGCCTTTTTAATGTTCCCGCTACTGGGACTCAAGCCTCCTCTCTAGAAAAGAGAATGGGCCGTAATCCACCACGCGAGCTAATTGCGTATTGGTGAATGTCACGTGTCTTCGAATTTTTGGTTCTAAGACATGCCGGTATCCTCATGATGTTTTCCTTCACCGTTTTGAGAGCAGAGGTAGGTAAAAATGGTACGTGAAATAAATTACACAAAGTACTTAATTGGCCTGGCAGGGTTTGAACCCGTGACCTACAACTCGTAAGACGGAGCTATTACCACTCGGCCACCACTGCTCTAAGTAACCTAAGCCTAAGTAACCCAGCAAAATTATTATTGTTATGGTACGAGCAAAGAGCAGCTAACCTAGCTGTATGGGGAAGTCCAGTTAAGAATGATGATGATGATAAAATGATTCTATCAAACAATACTATCAATTTTTTTTTTTTTATAATATTTAGGCTCACGTTTGACCATTATCTCACCTGATGGTAAGCGATGATGTGGCCGACGATGGAACACAATGAAACATTCAGTTCACCTGCCGATGTTGAATAACCATTCCAGCATTCATGAAAGCTCCTTATTAATAAATGGTTGAATAATTTTCTGAAGTACCTAATTGTTAATTGGTGGCGACGTTCAACCCTATATGTATATAAAAGCGAAATACCACTCACTGAAGCGAAATCTCAGAAACTATAACACTTACAAACATATTATTTGGCAGGTAGGTTCCTTAAAGGGTGTAGACAATGGCTAAGGATTTTACTAAACTCCACCCCTAAGGGGGTAAAACGGTGATCCAAAGTTTGCATGGAGAATCAAATTCCATGCAGGCGAAGCCGCTATCAGAAGCTAGTAACAACATATTAATGTGACAGTCATAATATGACTACATAGGAGCTTCCATTTTGTTGTGAGCTTCGATAAACCTAACAAAATACCTCAAGTGGTTCCTAAAAAACGGAATCTTCTTACCATACTCTTCAAACGCACTTGACTGGCTTTTGATCTTCATTTATTTAGACTTACGAGAAACTCTCGAAACAAGTCTATAAGTGCCGTGTCGGTTTAAAAGTTCATCGGACTGAATTTCCTCGTAAGATATTTTAAACGATCCCTCTTTAGTCTCATTACGTCCTTAAGTTCAGTTGGAATACGTTCACTACATAGGGTTCATAAAAACGGAATTGTATTTGATATTAAATGTGTCTTACACGCCGGAACAATACTAGGAATAAGGGGAAAGTAGCACCAGATGCCTTCAAGTAGTCCCCGGTGCAAAACCTCGTCAAGCCCCAAAAAAGCGCTGACTAGAAACAATCAGACGTTGCTTGTCTATTGAAAATGCCCAAGGTTCGGCAACAGAGAGAAGATTTAACAAAAATTGAGATAAACGGCAGCTAAGAAATATTCTAGGTGCGAAAATTGCAGCGTCATTTTTGCAAATGATATTGCTGCACTTGCAAAAAATACGTTGCAATGATAGATATCTAGATCACATCGCCTCATCTCATTGACTAACAAAAATCCAGAAATAGTTTCTTATTTCTTTTAATATCATTAAAAGTCGGTATTATTTACTGTTAATCTTATAAAATATTAAATACCTGGCTACACTCCGTAAAGGAAGACCCTTACTTATTTCAAATCGCAAAAACTGCCAGTCGAACAGGGCTACACAAAAAGGCCTTTGAAACTAATCAATCATCTTCCTATCAGAAAATATGAAGCGACCGCCTTATTCTTTCAATAAAAGTCCGATTACATACTTGATTAACGAATCATAAGGGAGATGTAATAGTTCATTCTATTTTCCCACTTTCTATCTATTATATTATCTATTGTTGAATCAGTTTTTCCAACAATTATGTTGTCATACCATCCAACGGACAATTTGAACTATAGCTTTAGTGCAAAGTTTAACGAAAATCGCTTCTTCATTAACAAAATCCGTGTAAAAATCGCATCTAGACCCGTTTATTACTGGTTCTAGTCGCTTTTAAATTGCATATCTTCAAGACTTTCTGTTATGATTGCAGCATCTTGATAAATAGCTTGTGGCCGGCGGCGAGCGTCTCCAGAAATGCTACCTAGATCATCCGAGATACCACGAGTTTCTCTTGGATAAATCCTTTTCAACTTTCTTCATGACTCCTATTTGTTCCTCTCATAGATACCTAAATTTTGTCGACCTAAGTGAATTTATTTAGTTAGACAGAAATCAAACCTACATAAAAAATTCTAGGGAACAGGTTGGCCTTCACACGTGTTAATCTACACCCTTTCTTCTTGGGGAAATCAATCATTTCCATTTAATAACTAAGCTATTCGAATTTAAACTATTTATAGTTGTAATTAGTTTTTCCATGACGGTGTTCGGGCGTTTCATTGTGTACCGTTCCAATGTAATTATTATTTGTAGCGAAACATTATATACCCATTTTCAGCTACCGAAAAAGATTAAGTCGTGAAGTTAGACGAAAAACGGGAAAAATTAACAAAATGTAAAAATAAATAATGCTTATACAAATATTCAAAACAAATTAATAATTTATTACGTCTGATGGATCCGTATGATTGGATTGTTCCGAAAACTGATTTATTTTCAAATAACATTGTTTTGTTCTTTCTCCTCCGTTAGTGTCTATGAGCCGTAAACGATTGACGAAGATTTAGGAACATAAAAATAAAACTGCGGAAAAACAGAAGTACGAAAATGTATCGCGACTCCAACCCCTCACACACCGACGTTATACATTACCCTGGCTTCGAAAACCACAATAAAAATAAGTAGAATAAAGCGTAAGCCGTAAAAAGTTTTGTTTTTCCTATTACTAGCCCCTCCATTTATTTTATTATGTTTCCTGAATCACTTTTGTCATCTTTAACTTACTTCCCCAAAAGTTATGACACTGCCAATGATTATAAAAATATTTTTAGTAACAAAAATTCGCGAAAAAAGTAATAAGAAACTGAAGAAAATATTTTTTGTATACGCATAGGCTCAGTCCAGGAAAGAATATCGCCGGGGCAATATCAATAAGAATTCGCAAATAGTAAATTTCCTATGTGCGAAGCCGGAACTAATACCGAATTATAGAAATTCTGAAAGAAACAAAGTTTTTCCAGAGTAAAAGTGTACGTACCTCATAAAGTGCCATTCTGCTTTCCCGCTGGGCCAGCTCTGCTTCTTCATTTTGCACAGTTAAAATATTTGAGGTGAGGAATAAACTTTGTCCGAACACATTGCAAGCGCGGTACACTGCGGCCGAGAGCGTTAGAAAGCGTGGTAGTGTCGCGGGCGCCGCGTTCGTGACTGACTGCGAGGAGCGGCGGCAGCGAGCTCCGCGTTAGGGTGGCTGCCGCCTGCCGGAGCCCCGTCCCGCGCCGCCCTCGTCGCCCTGCCTTTACCGACTCTCCCCTCGAAGGCATTATTCTACGCCGGACACTACATTTAAGCAAAAAACAAAAATCTACTTTAGCTTTAAGTCCCCAAAATTGCTTGCAATTACATGAATCTACCCCTACTTAAGGGGGAAGACTAAAGTTTTTTTTTTTTCTAACGGTTATGGATATGCTTGATTATCATAATAACTGTAAGCTTTAACAGTTGAGATATTTTTCATTTGCGAAACTTTTAAACATTCGTTTTTTTCGTTTCTGTACATGCAAACGTTATAAAATTATGGCTTTCTTATTTTTAACTGGATTAGGATGAAAACCTACGCATGCTTAATTGTAAACAAAATGAAACTGTGTAAATAATTTACGTCAATCTTAATAACCTAATAAAGTAGAGAACGTTGAACAAAACGATTATTGTATAACGTAATGTCTTCTTCATGGCTCTGGAAATTAGGAAGAGCAATATTTCTCAGGTACCTATCAGCGGAACGTTATATAACAGGAAATAATTTAGGGAGTAGCTATTTGTTGTTATATGTTTTCCTCGTTCAATCAAAGCCTTACTCATAAGTAAAACTGACCATAATATACGTAGTTACGGGATAATTTTTTTATTATCTCATTATTTCTCGGCTACGTCTTATGTTGGCCTGATCTCACATAACGGCTTTACCTTCAAGAAAATTCAACAGCACTGAAGTGCTGTTACTAGCCCACTTCGGCTGAATCTCAAACGCCTCGGAGTTTTCTCTCACTTTTCCCGAAGTTCACATGCAAATGGTTGGTTTTTTCAAATTCTTGGTGCTCGATGCCGAAAACTAATTTGATTTGAAAACAAAAGAGAAAACCTCATAGGACTTTTCTCTAAACACATCCAAGATAATTTAATAATTGAAAATGTTGAAAAAAAAACTGATATCGCTCTCGAATTATTTAGTTAAGCGATGGAGAACCGAAGAGAATTTACCGAACTTCAATATTGTTAATACTCATCGTTCATTTAACAGCAAAAGATCCAGGAGTCATGGTGGAAACCTCATATTGAAACGGTTAAATATATGAAATGTTGAAAGTTTGTACGCATAAGATATAGGTACCTATTAAACCCATTTTATTTAGTATTTAAGTTTTTTAATGTACAATGTATTAAAACCAATTAAATAAATGCTATCACAGCAGAAAAAAAAAAGAAAATACATAATGTGGGCAAAGTGACTTCTACAGTTATCCAGGATGCACCGTGCGACCCTACCATAATAATTAGACATTAAACTTGGTACTCCTTGCAACAGCAACTACAAACAATACCTACTTAAAGATTTACAATCCTTAATCCGTTATGTTTACGGGCACAGACCCGGACCCATCTTCGGATTCATGTCGACCCGTTAAACTGTATGTAAGAGTACATGTGCTTTATAGTGTTATGTCTTGGCCACTCAGGATAACGGCCTACGGCCACTTTGTTTACAGCCTACAGTCCCAACTTATATTACCTATTAGTCTTTAATTGGAACCCAGACTTTATTACTGATCTGCATCACAAGGGCCCTGGTGTCCATCCCCAATGGGGCTTTTTATATGTAAGTTGGTCCAACTCAGGAACTTTTTGCCGATTTCTGAATTTACCGAGCAAGGTTTATCTTACTTTGCCTTAGACTACCATTCGAGCTGTGGGTGACATGCGACGTCGACATTTATTCTGAGCGAGACATTAATTTTAAAAAGTTTTTTTTTTTAATGCTTGGCCGTCCCGATATACAGGGTGTAACGTTAAATGCGCAAAACCTGAAATTAGTTTGATCAGAATAACGAGCAGAATCAATTAAACCACTTTTTAAAATAGGTTACATTTTTCAAAAAAATCTTCATTAAAAAATTTCAACCTGTCTATTTATGAATAGTTCGCTGAAATAGGTAAAACAAACAAATAGTTGTAATCCAATAAAATTTTCTTATACACGGGATAATAAAAGTTCTTATTTCAATGCAGATATGAATTTTAAACAAACTAAAACTGCTCATAAAACATTTAATTTTTTTTAATGTTTTTTTTCTTACATAATTAGGTCAATCGAATTAAAAATCATTGGGTGTCTGAGGTTTTGCGCATTTAACGTTACACGTTGTATAGTTTTCAGAATGAAGAGTAAGATAATATGCTAGTTCGTACTTATAAACAGTTACAAAAAACTTGAGAGGTTGTCAAGGGACACCCGGATGGAACGAAGTTCCTTTCGATTAATTAGTGAAGGAATTGTAATAAAATGTTATTAAATTATAAAGAAAAATAAAAAGAAACAATTTCCATCTGTAAAAATGTTGACATAAAAAAAAAAGTGTCGTTACAACTTTACGTGAGATTTTTTTCCGTCTAGCCCCCTTTCACAACGCGCGATAAGGAACTTCTTTTCAAAAAGACAAACGGGGATTTCTTCTTTACATTGAGCCATATTGTAGTCGTTGTCCGACGTCCGTAGGTACTAATGAAATAAATTCGACACTATGCGTGTACGTAAAGTTCACACTTCACTATTCATGTCCGTACTATTAACTGTCCCAGAAGGTTCCTCAGAGGATTAACTTTCATCAACTGATTCTGCAATACCGTAATGACTAAAACATTTTATAAGTACGTATTATTTTAATTAGAAATGCATTTTAAACAACTGAATTAAAAACTATCGCATTATGAAGACATTTCAGCGGTAGTCTTAGCAAGTTTCCGAAGTTAAACAGTGTTGGAAGAGTAAGTCCTGACTAGATTTTAATATGATTAAAATAAATCTAGCCTGCTTCGTTGATCAAGGGGTTGCAAGCAGTACTGCGAAAATGGGTTCGATTTCCGGTTCTCACAAAGTGTTTATGGTTTGTTTTTTCTTTGTTTTCTCAGTAGTAAATCAAAGTCAATTTTTTTTGTGGAAAACATCAAACAACCCGCTTCTCTGAGCAGAGTGAGACGGAATATCTTTTACTGAGTAGGTATGTACATAATGGATGCTACACACGATCCAGTAGCCTAAGCAAGTTGATAATCTGCAATCGTTAATGCTAGTAGAAAACTTCAAATGTACGGGAATGACGTCATCTAGTCGCTCAGTCACGTGGTCAGAGCAAAAGAAACGGGAGCGTTTCCAACTCGAGGCGTTCGACGTAAGAGAAACGGTTGTAACTTGGCTAGAGGGGCAGGTCACAACATTGCGTTGCAACGCAACAAAAATCTGCAACGACGCACAAGGCATCGCGGACCGATGCGCTGCCGCAACGTACAAATCTGCGATGCGGTGACGCGCAACCGTCTAGTTAGTGTCCATACCTTGAATTACGCATGTCGTGCGACGCCCATATATGATTACATTTTTGCGTTGCGTTGCCTCATCGTACAAGTACGACATAGTTTTGTCGATGCGATGCCGTAAGTGTTGTGGCCTCGCCTTTACCGTCTAGTTTGCAGCGCGCTTGAAGCGGTGTCCGGTAAACTTGATCGTGTGTGGCGTCCATAAAATCTACCAGTTTTCTTTCAGTCGCCCTTTCCGTACCAGGGCACGAGAACTCTTTCTAACAATCTCGTAGACCAGGGGCAAATCGAAGTCTGGGCTTGTACTTTGTTGATGTAAATAGGAAAAAATGAAATGGAAAAAAAAATTGGCAATTAGTTTACTGTATAATTTTTCTTGCCTGCCTGCCTTTAACACTGGCTTGCTAGACGCTTTGGTGGATACTATAAGTATAGCATGCCTATGATTAATAAATAAATAAACACTTTTGCCAAACCAACTTGCTTCGGTTGTCGATAGCTTTATTTAAATACAGCCATCGACAAACTAATGGGTTTATTTTCTAAATCAAATTCTTTGCCGGGCCCAGTATAAGAACCCCTGACCTGGGAGATTGTCTTTACTGCGGCCAACCTGAGTGCGGCGCACGAATATTTGGCTTTAGGACATGCCGGTATCCTTCACCCTTTTGAGAGCAGTGTATCTAATGTAAGTTAGGAATATTTAATCTATATATATAAAAATCAATGCCACTTTTCGTTGTTATTTTATAACTCAAGAACGGGCTCACCTAGCCAAACTAAATTTTTAGGCTTTGTTCGGACTATTTAGTAGATGGTTTATGTGAAGTTTGGTAGGGTAGAGTAGGGTAGAGTAGTGTAGAGTAGTGTAGAGTAATGTAGGGTAGAGTAGGGTAGAGTAGGGTAGAGTAGGGTAGAGTAGGGTAGAGTAGGGTAGAGTAGGGTAGAGTAGGGTAGAGTAGGGTAGAGTAGGGTAGAGAAAGGTAGAGTAGAGTAGAGTAGGGTAGAGTAGGGTAGGGTAGAGTAGGGTAGGGTAGAGTAGGGTAGGGTAGAGTAGGGTAGAGTAGGGAAGAGTAAGGTAGAGTAGGGAAGAGTAGGGTAGAGTAGAGTAGAATAGAGTAGGGAAGAGCGGGAGCGAAGCCGCGCGGGCAAAAGCTAGTGACATATATTTTAGCAAGCACTAGATTAGAACTCTGGAAAATGTAAACGTGGTCCCTAAGCAGACCTGGCAACCAATGGTTATCGCAGAGGCGAAGAACATTGGGAAGATCTGGAGCGAAAGCTCAAGACCGAACGGGATGGCAGCGCACTGTGTACGCTCTCTGCCCCATCTAGGGGACACAGAAACTTAAGAATAACATTATCATAGTTAGATTTATCAACGCTTAATAATAGCAAGTTTCAGATCATTCTGGCGACATTCCAGCGCCCTGAAAAGTCCTCGTGCAGACTTAGTCTCTTTTACTTCGTCGTAAGTACGTATTTTCAGCAGATAGGCTCTCATATCCGCTATCACGAATTCACGACTTCCGCATAAGTAAACACGGCTATTTAGGTTTCTAGTCTACCGTAGCCAACTGTCTGAAGTCTAGCGATTAAAAAACCAATGTTGCGCAACATGTCATGTTGCATTGATTTTAGGTTGCTTGGAAAACGTAAGCTGACTGACCTGTTAGCCTAGTAATTAGTAGCCTTGACTGCTATGCCGGAGGCCGTGGGTTCGATTCCCACAATAATATAAATGCCGTTTATAAAAGCATACCATTACTTCGATGGTTCGACCCTTTTGTCTATATGTGACTTTATTAGTTTTAAGTCATATCAACTTGTAAAAACATCATTTTCTCATTTTTTTAGTGTTTGTGTGTACATAAATGAATAAATAAATAAATAAAAACATTTGTTTTAGGATACCCGAAACATGTGTTTTTATGTAAAAAACAAACGCACAAAATTTCATAAAGTAAATTTTGTGCATTTGTTTTCAAATGTCAGACAAATGGCGTTGTTTACCAGATTGGCTTCACCCTATTTGGAGACTGCCTCAAGCGAGGCATTTGTACGCTATAACGCAGCCTCTTTATCGGACTGGATTAGCTCTCTTCTTGCTCGAGCACTTGGTAGGTGGTCATTCTATAACTGTGCTGCCATCTGAATACCCATAGACACTAACAAACAACATTAGCAGCTCGTTGATATGCAGCAGGAAGATTAGTCGCCGAGAGATCAGAGCCCTGAGGAACTGCCGGAGTTCCTACCGGGTACCGGATACTCATCGGAGCGCCCAGGACACTAATGTCTTCCTGGGTGGTGAAGCTCCGGTGTACTCGAAGAAACCATTCACTCAGTAAACCTCTCGGGATAAAGAATATCCAGGACATGGTCTACCTATTTGCCAAATTCATCCCATCCCTTTCTGCCGTTCGAGCGTAAAGAACATTCTCAAACTTTCGACTTGATAATATTAGTGTAATAAAGTACTTGTCTGATTAATGTATTTGTCAGATGTAAAAGCTTAGTATTAATGAGGTTCGAACTTTGTCAACCGACCTGATTCTAATTTAAGTATCCGTCATCCGATCCCCGTTGTTTCCACAATCGTATTTAAATTTCCAATTGCCTGGTTCTACGATACTAAGTACCTACTATTCATTGTTCTATCTATTCAAAGAGGTTAACAATACAATTACTATTGGAAGTGGTCTACTACTTTATGTGGCTTCGCTCGGAGCTGTACGTACATAATGCAATCTAGATTTTTAATTTTTATTTTCTACAAATTCTCCCTTTAATTCTCAAACCATGTTTTTCCCTCTACTTAATCTTTTAGCAAAGATATGAATTTACTAAGAACTGCAAACATCAATCGACTCATCATGGTCTTTGAACTGTACATAATGTGCAGACATGAAATGAATTCAAGTAGAAAGCTAAGTAGATTAATCTTTACAAAGACAGGTAAAGCTTATCGAGGTATGAACTATTCATTTCAAGGCAGCTTTATTGCAGCTGACAGGATATTCCTCCTTAAAGATCGTCGTTTAATAAACAGCTAGGCACTGACTTCCAGGGATTCAATAAAATTAATGAAGGAAAAATATTTTCATGACACTAGGTCAATCACTCAAGTATATTGATTGATCAGGCACTTTCGCGAAGATGTTTTATACTGGCTCTCCACAACCCTTGGAGAATAAAATCTCACGTGAACTTTCTAAAACTAAATGACTATTTTTTGGCACAAAAGAAATCGTCACGTTTTTGTCATATAATTTCTTTAGAGATTAAAGCAAATCGAGTAGACAGTGGACGTGGTAAAAGTGGAAAATTGCCAAAGTAGAGCGTCATTTATCAACGCCATTTGGTGACGTTTCGCGCCTTCGGTGAATCTTAATGGAATAGACATCACAACTCCATGTGCCAGAAACCATGGGCCTCAAAGAAATCACGCGTCAATTATTTAGTTTACTTTACGAAAAATCACACTTTTTTGTGGTGGAAAATCATACAATGATTTCTCGCGCACTAGAGCGGAGCGCAACGGTTAGTCACAACTTTTACTGACTAAAACCACACCACCAGTAAACTTTTCAGAAGTCGACCCTTTACCAAAACCCACTTCTGTTCCTTCATTGCTTTCATTCCAGGGCTCTGGGGTTCACTATCGCACAACCTGTGGCCCTAGTAAGCTTCAGCCCTGCTGGGCCTCTACGTTTTGACTGTACACTTAGATTGTATACTAAATAAATGTATAATGTACCTAGTAAATATATAATGGAGTGGAATTCCCTGCCGGAGTCTGTGTTCCTAGGCGTGTTCCATCGTCGGCCACATCGTCGCTTAACATCAGCTGAGATAGTGGTCAAACGCGAGCCTATCCATAATAATAAAAAAAGATATGTTCTTCATAATAAAGTACAAATAAAAAGATAATAGTCGACCAACTTAATCGCAACCAGAGTAACGGGCTGCTGATGGTATCAGGACGAATCAAATGAGACCATAAATTCGATAAGTTTTTTTTAGATAAGGTATCATCTAACTTATCTTACTCTAGAGTAGTGTATAGTGAGAGAGCGGTCAATGTCAGTCTTTTTCTGACTAATACTAATTTGTGTCTATCAGACTAATTCGATATTTCGATGTCACTTCTAATTCGATAGGTTCCCATACGGAGGCTATTAGTCCAGGGTGTCACCTTCTGGCTAATATGACGTAAGATTAACTTTAATATCTTCTAAGATTAAAGTCCTTGTTGCATCGTTTACATACACACACAAGACACAAGTTCATATTTATTATTTACTAGCTTTTGCTTTTGCTTCACCCGCGTACATAATCCTAGGATAAAAAGAATCCTACAATTCTGGGATATGGTCTACTCGTGTACGAAGTTTCATCGAGATCCGTTCAGTAGTTTTTGCGTAAAAGAGTAACAAACATCCATACATCCATCCATACATACAAACTTTCGCATTTATAATATTAGTAGGGTTTAAACTTTATGCACTAGTAGACACGATACAAAAGCGAACTTTATGCATATGGCCTCCCTCCGGCTCCACCATTAAATTAAATCAATGTCATAATAATATTGCATTGTCATCCGATTTATACAGGCATGCAAAATTCCAGCTTAATCGAAAACTGGAAGATGAGTCAAATTTTACTTGCAAAATTTCATTACAGACAAACAGCGAGACAGGTTATGCATATACAACGGGTTTTTTTTATATACCACAATTCTAGGGTATGAATGAAACCATATTAAAGAATCAACTGGCATATAAATTATTTTTCAATTATCTTTCTTTTTGCATTTTCCATACCAAATATTTGATCAAATTCACGATTATTTATGTGAAATATGACAGCGTAAATATGTATACAAATGGTATTCATTTGTTTTACTTTTAGTAGGGCTTACACGAGTGACTATGGAAAAAAAAGACTCTCGATCTAACGACATATTGCGCAACTCGAACATCGACTGTTTATCCCCCTTTTTAAATGTATATTTATTATTATTGTAATAATAATTAAAAATAGGTTGATATCAAGTTTCATTAGAATAACCTAAGGGCCTCTGCGAGTTGGCTTCGGCCCCTTGTATGGCTCCCAAAGGTCCAGGACCTCAGAGTCCTGTGATAAAGAAATAAAAAATAAAAAGAAAACAAAAATAACGTCACAAGAGTAAGTAATTGATACAGCTGTCTGTACGTATGCAGTTAGTCTCTCAATGCACCAATATTCGCCTGAAATTCTTTGACTCAAACAAAATGGACCGCCATCAAAATTCTGAAAGCTTCTCTTTGAAAAACAACGTCAAAAACTCTTGAAAATGGAGGTAAATAAAAATCTTTAGTTGGCAGCAATTCGCCAAACGCGAAAGCTCTTTTAAGCACTAAAAGAATTCCATGGGCACCAAAAGAGCGAAAGAGTTGGCACTGTATATTTCAATAAACTATTTATTAATGTATTTACGGTGACCTTATTGTATTATTTATACAGGACGCTAGTCAACGTTATTGAATATGATAATGAAAGAATAAATTTGCATTTAGTGATTTATTGATAGAATACATTTAGCGGTAAAGTTGAGCGGAAATCAGCGCCATATGCATCGACACCGCCCTGCGCCGCCGCCGGCTTCGAAATGTGCAATCGTGCCAATCTGTGATGTAGCGATGCTAATCATAATAATATGCTAATGCTTTAGCTATGGAAATACCTTAAGTATATTTTTGTGGCATGCAGATTAGGCAAACACGTGTAGGGTTTTTTATGGTGGGCAAAATCATCTTATGACAACCCCCGCTCTTCAGTGGAGCGGGAAATAGTGTCAGACTCTTACCGACTTAAAACCCATCCCGTTCCTTCTAGCCTCTTCATACCGGGGCTCGAGTTTCCTTTCGGATAACCCTGGCCCCAATTGGCTTCGACCCAGCTGGGCCCCTCCTGTTGCTGACAACTCCTTGAGGTGCGCGGGAACAGTGCGCGCCGTCGACGTCTTAGGCTCGGTCCGGACAGTTACCGGACGGTCGAACAGCGAGCTACCCATGGCTCGCCGTCCACGAGCCCGCGTGTACGGTGGCCGGAAATCAGGATCGGAATCCCGGCGGGTAGGGTATTTTCTTAGATAAACGAAACATGTAATAGATGTTAGCATAGCATATAATATAACATAACCACTATAATGTCCCCGCTGCTGGGACTCAAGCCTCCTCTCCAAGGGAGAAATGGTCTGTAATCCACCACGCAAACACAGTCCGAGTTAGTGGACGCCACATGTCTTCTAATTTTTGGTTCCCGTTTCCTCACGATGTTTTCCTTAACCGTTTTGAGAGCAGTGGTGATGAAATAAATTACGCAAAGTAATGCGCCTGACTGGGTTTGAACCCGCGACCTAAACCTTGTAAGTCGAAACCGTTACCACGGCCAGCACTGCTCTAGCAGATATTACTTTTACTTATTTCTAGTGTATGATGGACCTTTGAAACTGCCCTATTCTTATGTTCAGCACAAACAACAAATCAAATCTTTTTCAAAATATACTTTACATTTCATTTTATTTTAATAATGAAACTTATCGACCAATCTAACCAATCTCTTACAATACAGCCTATTAGAACAAATTACAAATAAGAAGAATAGAAATCTATTTAGTGCCACTCGGCCGATAGCCCGAACTCGTCGACTTTTAATTATATCTGTTTCAGTCATTCTCAATTAAAAGTCTTAAAATACATTAAAATTCCACTGCTGCAACAGGTCGCGGTATGGCGGACAGAGCTTCGGCGGGATATCATGGTGAAATGGCGTCGTGAGGGCGATCGGTGGCGGCGATCTCTCGCACCGGACCTTGCTTCGGGGCATGGTCCAGAGCGAGGAGAAGTGACAGGCGGCCGTCTCCTTCTGCGAAGCAGTAATGCTAGCAAAAGAGGAGGTGAGCAATGGGTAGCTCGCTGCCCGACCGCCCGGTAACTGTTCGGACCGAGCCCAAGTCATTGATGGCGCGCACTGTTCCCGCGCGCTTCAAGGAGATGTCAGCAGCAGCAGGGACCCAGCTGGGTTGAAGTCTACTGGGGCCAGTGTAAGCCCGAAAGGTATCTCAGTCCCCGGTACGAAAGGCAACGAAGGAACAGGAGTAGGTTTTTAGTCAGTAAAAGTCTAACACTATCTCCCGCTCCGCCCAAGAGCGGGGGATGTCATTAGATAATTTTCCACGGCGAAAAAAAAAAGAAAAACTATACGTTAAAAGCCAAGGTTTTCACGGTTTTAAATTTTACTCATAACATGTGTAATAAAAATATGTAGAAAACCCAAATAAAATTTTTATTTGCGTTTTCTACATATTTTGTAAATAATTCAGGTCATGAATACCTAATTCAAAATTTGAGTTTAAAATATTAGAGCTTATGTCTAAAACAAGATGATAGGTCCAACATCAATAATTATAGACCAATTAGTTTAAACTGTCATATCTATATAACCATTATTAAAATTATAAAAAAACGTAAAGCCGGTCAACTTGATTAAAAACAACCTTCAGAACGAGCAGGCTTCCATCGAGGACTTTCCACCACCGATCACCTGCCCACCATCAATATAATAGTTGAAAAATTCCACGAATATAAGACCTAACTTTATCTTGTATTTGTGGTACTCCAAGCCCGTTGACAGCATCACACATTCTGCAATATTTGATGCACTGACGAAACAGGGAAGAGAACTGACCTATATTCAACTACTGCAAAATATTTACACACAAAGTACCGCTGCCATAGAACTTGAAACTTTAGGTTCTAAATTCGAATTAATGGAGGCAGACAGGGTGACCTGCTATCTCCAAAGCTATTCACCAGCACCCTTGAAGAAGTCTTCAAGACGCTGGCAGACAAATGGGAAGAAAAAATATTGCCATTGGCGAAGCGAAATTGTTGTTTTGTTCTCTCCCTCAGCCACTGAACTACAGCAAATGTTTCGAGACTTGAGGTTGGACTCAAGATGAATATGTCGAAGACCTAGATCATGACCAATAGTTTCAAAAGGGACACATATTTAGGTGGGAACAATATACAATATGTCAAGGAATATCTCTACTTGGGCCAAGAAGATTCCTTCCAGGCAAGGTAAGAGAGAATAACAGTTGTAATGACCATTTTCTCCAATTGTATCAAAATATATTACTTATTGCACCCGAATAAAGCCGAGAAGGGTTACAACACGTAAAACTAAAACACGCATGGTTTATTTTAGACTAGCTTTTATCCGCGGCTTTGCCCGCGTTTTATGGTGAATGTTTAAAATTAGCCTATGTCCGTCTCCAGGAGTTACCATTTAGGTAGGTTTTGCCATTTAGGCGTGAAACAAACAAACAAACTCACTTTCACTTTTATAATATTAGTAGGTATATGTAGTCACTCTTATTGATGGAATTGTTGTATGCCCAGATTAGTTTTGCCCAGGAGGTCGACTGCTGCTGTAGCGCACTAACTAGTAACACGTCGTGATACCGTTACGATCCGTTATTGTCACAGCTGTCAAACTGCTATTCATAAAGGGCTGTCAGTCGTCCATGTATTCTTACTGGACTGCTTTTTTCTGACTGGACTGCTTTTATTTTATTGGTTTTATTGTCTTTGCCTTTAAAATTGCCACGTAGAGCTATCAAGCCACATCATAATTGTTATGAACTTGGTGTAATGTTTGGGTCACCAAGATACAGGCTGCGTCTAGTTTCTTCTAGTATCTTTATATGGTCATTGTTTAGATTTAGGGATATATTTCACTGGGACACCATGGTCAACCATGACGAGACCAGTTGCGCCGTCATGGTGTCCACTATCACTACGAAACTAGACACCATACTGACACCAAAGTCGCACACATCCGAGTAGGTCGCGCCACCAAATTAATTGCGCAACCAAACGGACACCAGCCCCCCTAGCCAAGTTACAACCGTTTCGCTTGCGTCGAACGCTTTGAGTTGACTTAGCCGCCAATTCTTTTGTTCTGACTGAGCGTTGAGATGACGTCGTTCCCGTACATTTGAAGCTTTCTGCTAGCGTTAACTTTTGCAGATTAGCAACTTGCCTAGGGGTACAGGTGAGTAATCTAAATAGAGCTGTAGGTATACATTTTGTTGGCAGCAGCGACTGGTCGCGTCGCAATGGTGTCTCGATGAAATATAGCCCTTAATGTGTCATATTAACGCAATAATGTGTAAATAACCGTGAGAGCAGTGGTAGCCGAGTGGTAATGGCCCCGACTTACGAGTTAGGTCGCAGGTTCAAACCCAGCCAGGCGCATTACTTTGTGTAATTTATTTCATCACCACTGCTCTCAAAACGGTGAAGGAAAACATCGTGAGGAACTGGCATGTCCTAGAACCAAACCTTCGAAGACATGTGTGATTCACCAACCCGCACTGGGCTCGCGTGTTGGATTACGGCCCATTCTCTCTCCTAGAGAGGAGACCTGAGTCCCAGCAGTGGGAACATTAAAAACGCTGATGATGATAATGAACCGTGTTAGCTTAAAAAAATATTATTATTATTAATTGCGGTTTCACAACACAATCTACTCGAAGCACTACTGTATCAATTTGGTAATTTCCAGCGATCAATCAATTAAGGCGTAGTGATTGTTACCTGCAAGATCGATCACTACCTATTAGCAATATCAAAGAGCAATGCAGAGTTGTTTTCCAGTTTATGTAACTCGTTAATATTTGGCCATGTTAGATGACTTTAAAAAAAACCTACTATAATAAAAGACGAATGGATGATTTTAGGCTTAGAAGATAGTAATATATAGGTTGAAAGAGATATATGTAGATGTATAGCTTTGGAGGTAGGCGGAACAGAGAGTAAAGTCCCGCAAACCTCCATTAAAAAGAGAGGATTCTCCGACCAGACAGGTATTATAGTCTGGTGGGCGACTGCCCGATAGTTAATGTCGGGTTGTCGTCAGTGGCGTGCCAGGTGCCTTTAGAGGGGGCAAGCCAAGGAATCTTGACTCATCTACCTACCCACACCTAATATCCCGAAAAAACAAAATTTCTTACTGTAATGCTGATTATATTGGTACTTAAAAAAAAAGAGAAAAAGAGCCATCTATTGATATTTTTGGCAACTCGCTCAAAACATTCTAGTTGATTTCAGAAAAATCCACTAGATGGAGCACAAAAGAATGTATTAATCCGTAAGTAGATTTTAATAAAAATTCATCAAAATAGGCAAATACTCACAATTTAAACAGCATTTATTAGCTTTTCGTTCTTTATCACACACATAACACTTAACTGTCGAAAAAGATAAATTACCTTTAATGAGATTTTAGACTCATCCTGAATTCGTGACCTCGAAAAGGAAGTTCCTGTAGCGCTAAAAAACACACAACATCGCGAGCGATTGTGTTCTACACGCATAATGTACTTAGAAATTTCGTCACTTAACTGTCGAGAAATAGAAGTTTCTATTCGCGTTTTACCAAAACTGCAGAACGAAATAACTGAATTCAAGTGCTTTTGAGAATTCTGATGTATTTTCATGGCACCAGCGAAATTATTTAAGTCATTATAACCTGAAGTATTCCAAGTATTCTTATCGTTTGAGAAAAATATGCAACACTAACAGAATAATTATTTATTTAAATGCGAGCAACCTACAATCCACTGTAAACTGAGCGATGAAATTGCCTACTATGTGATTTAGTTTTCTGAGAAATATTCAAATCAGGGGTAGGTTTAGGTGAAGTTACGAGATCATATTTATCTTTAAAACTCAAAGGTTTTACCTGGCTAAGTATTTTATCCACACATTTTAATCCGTCACAACTTCACAAGGAACAATTGCATGTGTTTCCGAATTCATTTCAAAGATACTTTAACTTTAATCACTTCAAAACCAAGTAAGTTACAGCAATAACTAATTATAACACTTTAAATGACAGAAAACTAAAAAAAAACAATCAAAACATAATCCGATAACTGCTCAAAGCAAATTTGAACTGATTATAGTACGCGCGTCATAGAGGGCGCCTCGCTTTCGCAACATGCGTAAAAATTTCATTGATAAAATTTCCGAAGCCTGGCATTTTTGACCTTAAAACTGTTCGACGAGTGTTTTCACACATTATAATATTTACTCACACAAACTCACATTTTTTGTGTTTTTATAGGGAAAAGTGAAATGGAAAAGCAAGCCCGGTAAATGCCTTATGCGTTAGAGCGAGATCGGAGATGGCAACGTTGTTACGTTCCATCACCCGTGCGTTTCGGATTGCGGACAAAAGTGACCATACCGCGAACCCGACCAACGCGCAACGTCACAATTATTATTCAATTGTCCTTATATGTTGTGACTATTTAATTTAGTCGGATTCGCGATTCACTTTTATCTCGATTTGGAACGCTGGGTAAGTTGCATAGAATTTGTATTAGCGTATCGTAACTAATGAATGAATTTTCAATTACGCGCGAAGTTTAAAGTTTAGATTTTATTTTAAATAATTATTTTATTAAGTTCAATGACTTAGATGTTAGGTGTCATGAAATTTTACCGCAAGCCGGGCTTTTTTGCTTGTATTGCTCGCACGTCCCTGGTTGTCGTATATGTTCAAATCGCGCGGAGAACTTTGATTGCGCGATGCAGGATTTCGTATTTTCTTCGTAGTTCTTATGTGGCGTCATAGATGTCGCTACATAGCAAAAAGCGGGTAGAGTATGTCTATAAAGTCAAACGATATGGTAATAATTAAAAATTCCCCATGAATCATTTAAAAAAGACTTATATTCGATGTTTTATAAGGTTCTATTAGTAATCAATGACCAAGACCTCTTAATCAACCTTGATTGTTCAAGCAGTGTTGACTACATCAGATTTCATTGTACCCTAATAATTACCCAAGTCGTTTGACTTTTAGACAGACTCTAGTCAGGGATACACAGAACTTTGATCATTTTCTCGGTACGCAAGGAAAATCTATTTGATAGATTTTTTTTACGGTGGGCAAAAATCATCTTATGACAACCCCCGCTCTTGGGTGGAACGTGAGATAGTGTCAGACGTTTACTGACTAAAAACCCACCCCTTCCTTCTAGCCTCTTCGTACCGGGGCTCGAGATTCCTTTCGGATAACCCTGGCCCCAATAGGCTTCGACCCAGCTGGGCCGCTCCTGTTGGTGACAACTCCTTGAAGCGCGCGGGAACAGTGCGCGCCGTCGACGTCTTGGCCTTGGTCCGGACAGTTACCGGACGGTTGGACAGCGAGCTACCCATGACTCGCCGTCCGCAAACCCGCGTCTACGGTGGCCGGAATCTTTTTGATAGAAAGAAGACGATTCAAGGTCCATAATGTGTAATTCTAAAAAACGATGAATGGCAGCCCTACTCTAATGAGTTCTCAAATGGCCTGACAGCTACCTACAACAGCTTATATTGTTTAACGTGATTACAAACCGTTAATGCTTGCCCTGTATAAATACTAATTGCATTCTATAATTAAAGTATATACCTTTGAAAAATATCATTAAAAAGAACAGATTCAGATCGGTTCTTTTTAAATAACGACCAGTGTTATGATTATTGTAAAATATTATTATTATGACTAAATTCAGGTTTAATATTGTATAATAATTATAAAGCACTATTTTCTTCGTAGGAGCTACAATCTAGGTATAACTTAAAAAATAAACGAAACCAAAGAGAAATCATTTAAGTAATTTTGTACTAACCTCATTTTTTTAGAATAGAATAGAATAGAATAGAATAAACTTTATTGTACACCAAAAAGTAAAGTAAGTAAAGTAAAGTAAGTTTTAGGTGGGAAATCAACTAATGACTCCTGCTCTCCTGCTTTAGGGCGGATCGGGAGGGCGTGTCAGACTTTTACTGACTAAAACCCACTCTTATGTTCCTTCCCTGTTGCGTTCCAAGACCACAGGTTTTTTTTTTAAAGAATGGCCCTAGCCCTCTTAGGCTTCGACCCTTCCGGTAGCTGCTGTCTGGTAACTGTCCGGACTGAGCCCAAGTCGTCGTCGGCGCGCACTGTTCCCACGCGCCTCAAAGAGCTGTCAGCAACGGCAAGGACCCAGCTGGGTCGAAGCCTACTGGGGTCAGGGTTAGTCTGAAAGGTAGAAGCCCTCGGTACGAAAGGCATCGAATGAACAGGAGTGGGTTTTTATTTAGTAAGAGTCTGACACTATCTCCCGCTCCGCCCAAAAGCAGGGATGATTCTCCCACCACAAAAAAAAAACCCTACAAAGTATATTGTTAACCAAGAAGCAGTCTTTAGATGATTAGTGCTAACTTTTGTTTTGTCGAGATCCAATCCCTATCAGGTTTCTGTAATGGCTCGATCCTTTAATATACTTTCTAATTGTTGTGGGGTTTCCGAGAAAAAATGATAATTTGATCCACGAACTTAGAGTTTAGGCATAGAATCTAACGAATAAATACCATCGACATCCATCCATGTAGTTTACAAAACAAACAAGTTTCCAATTTGTTTATGTAGTCACTGTGTTGCATAAAAACAAGTTTGATGCTCTGGCTGACACAATTTGATTAGAAGCGTTTTGAATATCAATAGTGAGTTGTCAATCACACGCTAACTCGACCATTTTACCTCCGCAGTGCCACACGTTTATTTATACAAAAATTTTTGTTTGAGCTGCATAAAACGCGTAGCTCTGCGGAGAGAGAAAATCGTCAATCTATTAGAAAAAGCTAGGTACATACATTTTATAAGCAGAAATGCTATTTTAATTCATGAATCCCCAAGCGACACCCGGTGGCCGCGCATCTATTGTCTTACTATTGTGTCTCTAATTGACGGTATCTGAAGGGTTAATATTACCTTCAAAATTCTAACACGCACATTTTTATTTTTTAGGGTTCCTTTTGAGACAAAAACGGAAACCCTTATAGGATTACTTTGTTGTCAGTCTGTCTGTCAAGACCCTTTATCTCGGGAACGCGTCGAGATGTCGATTTGAAATTAAAACCATATACCTACTCAGGTCTGCTGTCCCTTTAAACTGTGTTAAAATCAAAGTTCTGAACGAAAAAAAAAAGATACGGTCGTATATGTAGCAAAAAAACGTATACTCGACACTCTAAAGTGAATCAAAATTCATAGGGTAAGTACTTCCCGTTGACCCAGAATCTTGAAATTCGGCATAAAACGAGCTATAGAAACAAATCTGAAAACAGAAAATTGGATGTTACGTCAAAAAAAAACCTTTATTGCGATTCGGATAAATCTTCGTTGGAGTATTGAAGATTTTTCGGGATTTGAACTATTTCTATTACCTACGTAAGTTTGTACGAAACCCTCTGTGCGCGAGTCCGACTCGCACTTGCCCAGTATTTTTATACACATTCACAAATTTGACAGACAATAATAAAAAATACCTAACCACATCGAAATTCATTACATAAAATTAACTATAATAAAAAAGTCTAAACAAAACATAATTGGCAATTACCCCTTTTAGGTCGCCATAAAACCCCAGCTTATAAAAACGCTAAGCCACGTAAAAACACATAATGTGTTATACTCATATATACCCGTTCAGTCGGCACTACAATTTTATATTAGTTTCTGTAATCGGAGCCTCGGATCACACAAAAACTATGGCAAGTTGGTCGCGGGGGAAATAAATGTCTCTTTTGTGAGCATAACTGCCCTAACTGCCTAATTAGAGACACATTATGTAGCTAGGAAACTTCAGAACCATTCTGAACGGTTAGATAGAAATGCCGCTTAGTACCGCGGGCCCACGGCATGACTAAGTTTTGGCAAAGGGACTCATTATTCATTCGTGGCATCGTGATGTGGCTACAGCGGAAAACAGGAAACTGAGCCGTGTAATGTATGCTTCTCTTGTCGCGGTTTTTATGTCTAAATCACAAATTACATTGCACGATACGAGAGAAAACAAACATGAAATAGTCTATCAAGCAAATTAATCCTTACTAATATAATAATATAAAAGCGAAAGTAAGTTTGTTTGTTTGTTTGTTACGTCTTCACGCTTAAATGGCAAAACCGATTTTGATGAATTTGTTACTAAGATAGTTGGGGCCCTGGAGACGGATATAGGCTAAGGCATAATGCTTTTTTTTAAGTGAGAAAAGGGGAAGAAAGAGTAAAGTATATTAATAAACGCGAGTGAATCTGCGAGTAAAAGCTAGCAATTAAACTAAAACGGTAACAGATTAGAAACATTAATTATGTATTTTCTGTTAGCATGCGTTGTTTTGCGTCTGATTTCCCTGAAGACAGAGAATCTACGGTCTACACCACTGAAGCCATGTTCAGTCTTAAGTAAGTTCCTCCAGCCATAGAGAACGATCAAGTTGTAGCAATGTTACCCCTTTAACTGTTCTAAAACAAGTTATTCTAACACTTAATTACTTTAAAAGAAAGCTCCCTCATAAACAGCGATAACTTTGTGAAGAAGTCACAAACAGGAGTTTACTGACCTTATGACAATTAAATACAGGAGGAGATCAGGAAGTTGTGAGAGGCTAAAGTAAAACTTGTTCGTTAATTTCACCGAGACGTTTTGCAAACAATTTCCCAAAATTGAGTGAAACAAAAGGCTATAGCAGGGAAGTGAGTTCATACAGCGCCAGCGTCGAGTGAATACATTCCAATTACTTCGTCATAATCACTACATGGTTCAATGTTTCATATTTACGTGTAACTGTGTTCCCCATTGCATATAAATTAATCTATGGCCTTTGTTGGCAGCGCGAGTCCCCCGCGCCCTGAGCCGATTCAAATGCAAATTGAAAATCGACCTCCCACCTCTATCATACCTTCTTCAAAGCCTGTCCTTTCTTAATTACCAACTTCAGGCAGATGACAAAAGCTGGTGGAAGTATTTTAATTTCTTATACTTTTTTGACAAAACAACAACAAAACAACAAAATCTTTGTACCAGCGTCAGGCAACTGCCACGTTGACTTTGTCTGGCATTTTTTGCTGAACTGGACTTATTTGGCACAGCCGCGAGAAACACAATGTTAGTTTTTTTTTTTTAAGTGTCTAGCTATAGTTTCTACATTGTGTGTGTGCCAAATAAAATATTTTTCTTTCTTTCCTAGTTGATAGGCCAGGCCTTTCTCGTGGGGGCGATCGGCGGTAACGATCTCTCGCACCGGGCCTTGGTACATTTGGCCATGCGGTCAAAAGCGAGCAGGAGTGGCAGGCGGTCGCCTCTTTCTGCTAGTGAGCAGCAATGCTAGCAAAGGAGGAGGCCGCGTACACGCGTGAGGGAGTGGCCCTTACGCCCCAGCCGTCGGGATCCCGATCCCTATTTCCGGCCACCGTAGGCCTTGTGGACGGCGAGCAATGGGTAGCTCGCCGTCCGACCGTCCGATAACCGTCTGGACCGAGCCCAAGTCTTCGATGGAGAGTATTGTTCCACGCGCGTCTCGAAGAGATGTCACACCGAAGGTGCCCAGCAGGGTCGAAACCTACTGAGGCCACAGGTTGTACGAGAATGAACCCCGGGAAAAGATCGAACGAAGGAACAGGAGTGGGTTATTAGTCAGTAAAAGTCTGTCACACCCTTTCGCTCCACTTAAAAGTGGGAGATGTCATTGGATGATTTTACCACCTAAAACAAATAAAAGGTAGGCTAAGCTTACTTGGTGGAAATGCAGGCAGAGGCTCTCTATTCCTTTACCATGCAATTGTCCTTGCTAGTGAGGGCCAGCCAATTCGGTAAGAATCGAGCACGTCTCGCTTCGTCATTATCTGCCGCAATACTGTCTGGCTTTTAACTTTTCAGATATCGTCAATTAGAGACTTGACAACCAAAGACAATGACCGCGTGAACGTCGGCGTTCGCTTGGGGTTTAATGAATGGACCTTTCAGTGGTTGTTTTCGCATATTTAGCATTTCCTCTAGTAACAATAATGTTTCTGAGAATAACCCGTTATCCAGAATGTGTAATCAATATAATATAATATGCTCTAAGGTAGACTTGTTCTTGAACAGTTTTAACGAATTTAGAAATATTTTGTACAAATTGTAATTCCATTAGTTTCATTTACTAACTTCTTCATATTACATCACCTTTACTGTCACTGATGAAGCATATATTAAGCATTTAATGCTATGTACAATAATAATTGGATTTCAGATTTATGCACTGTATTTTGTATGAACTGTGTAGATTGTCTTAGTCTGTAGTCTGTCACTGTACTTATTAAAATAAAATAAAAAATAAAAATAAAATAAAATATTTCTTATCTGTCATGTGGCAGACATATTATTATTTGGCCCAGTCCCACTTAAACTTAGCGGCCTTTTGACGTCCGTAATTATGGGTTAATGCAATCTTCTCACCCTCAATGTACTGACACTGCATCTTGTGTACAGACCCTAACTATAGAACCACATCCCCAGGATTGGAACACTAGGTAATCGAAAGGTGCCGTAACGGTGAGGGCATTGTCATTCTACTCACAAATTAGTCAAGCGCTAAGCGTGGTGCGAAAAGTTAAATTTATACAAGACTAGCTTTTGCCAGCGGCTTATATAAAGTATACACTCAGGAATAAAGCAGCTTTCTATCAGTGATAAAAATTTAGCGATCGGTACCAGTACTTCCAAAGATTACCCATTATCTACAAACTTACAAATTTTACCTCTTTATAATATTAGTATAGATTTAAATATTTATTTGCGATAATGATATGTATGAAGCCTGGCAAGCGTAATCATTTATGAGTATCACTCCCGTTTAATTAGCAGAGATGAGCGTTATTATAATATATTTCGGCATTTTCAGATTTATTTTCTGATTTCGTAAACGGGGTTTAAATTAATTGTCATTATTCGACGCCTTAGTTTTGATTGCTCTTTTTTAGGCTTTTATTTTTTAAGTTAGTTTTAATTAGGTTAAGTTAAATTAAGTTATTGCTTATTGTTCACTTGTTATTACTAATTGTCATTATTAATTTCTTAATCCGATGCTAGAGAGCTTAGAGCTTTTCTTCGGAAATAAAAATCTATATACATTTAAATAAAAATGAATCCCTATTTCCTCTGGTCACGCCATAACTTAAGAACGACTTGAGCGATTTCATTCATCTGTTTTTGGGTTCCGTACCTCAAAAGGAAATCAACGGAACCCTGTCTGTCTGTCCGTCTGGCTGCCCGTTTTTCTATCTGTCTGTCTAGCTGTCCGTCTGTCTGTAGCCTTTATCTCTATATGCCATTAAAACCATATACCCAGGTCAGTGAGCCCTTGAAGCTGTGCAAAATCAAACTTCTAAGTTAACGAAAAAACAACGCGGTTTTATTTTTATTTAAAAAACTATTCGATCCAACATTTTTGTTTTTTCGAGGCCCTTTTAATAAACAAGCTTTATTATTTTTCGTAACTTTAAAATATTCCCGTGACGTAATCTCGTAGACACGTTTTGTAATCGTAAGTTAAGGTCTGATTCGCGATTCTTTTTTATAGAGTCAACTAATTTATATCATGTTTTAATTTTTGCCCCGTTGGTCGGTCATATAGTCAATTTAAATAAAATAATTGTTTTTATTTCTTTTATATTTGTGGATTTCTAGAGGTTTAAATGGTGTGGGAGGCTTATGTCCAAAATTGGACGTATACCGGCAAAAATGATTATGATAAGAGGTTTAAAAAAGTTCAAAATTGGTAGAACCTGGCCTTAAACTTACACTGTCGTCATGTGAGACTACTAAGGAACATTTGTGTCTAATTCTTAGAGATATACAGGCGTGAAATTACTAAACAAAGTATAATAAAGGTAAGTACTACCAACATAAGTGGTTGTTGAGACTGGCCTGGAGATACAGAGCAGAATGGAGCTTTTTTGAACCCCTGCTCTTGGACGGAGCGGGAGATAGTATCAGACACTTACTGACTAAAAACCCACCCCTATCCTTCTAGCCTTCATACCAGGTCTTTAGCTCCCTTCCGGATAACCCTGGCCCCAGTAGGGTTCGACACAGCTGGGCCCCTGCTGTTGCTGACAACTCCTTAAGGAGCGCGGGAACAGTGCGCGTCGTCGACGTCTTGGGCTCGGTCTGGACGGTCGGACAGCGAGCTACCCATGACTCGCCATCCGCAAGCCCGCGTCTACGGTGGCCGGAATCGGGATCGGAATCCTCGGTGGTTGCGAGAGTGCCGTTGCCTGATGCGGTCGGCTTCCTCCTTTGCTAGCATTAGGTACTGCTTAGCAGAAGGAGGCGACCGCCTGTCACTCCTCCTCGCTCCGGACCATGGCCTACGAGGGCACGGCGATGCTCCGCCAAGCATCACACCTCGACTGTGTGCTCCACCGTGTCTTCCGGGCATTCCGCACAGTGGCGATACCCGGGCGTCTTTTCCGCTTGAATCCGGTGCAGGAATCTCCCGAACGTGCCAAGTCCGGTGAGGACCTGCGTCATGCGGAAGCCGTGAGATCTTTCCAGCCACGTCTCAAAGAACTTACCGAGTAGAATGGAGCTGTTGTGGCCAAGATTCTTTTTTTTTGGTGTCTAGGAAGTCAAAAAATTTGGGCTCCCAAATATTCCCAAGAATAGCACATAGTTTTGTCCCGGAATAGTGTTCCCTTGAATTAATTTTCTAAATTCACGCGGGCGAGTGCTGAAGAGTTAATTATATGTATAGGTAAATCCCTCACTGCGTTCGGGATCGAAACTTAGCAACCTACATTTTTTTCGAAATCCATCATGCCATCCGCGACTTCAAGACACTGCTTTATCCCCTAGTGACATATTCTACTATTAATTCAAGTAATAGTAGGATAGTAATAGTGGTAGTGTTCTAAAGTTTTGTTACAGTGGGATCATGTTTATATTGATAATTCTTTGTTTTAAAATTAACAAAAATCACTACATAGTATAAAACAAAGTCGTTTTTTTTCCTATGTACGCTTGAATATTTAAAACTACGCAACGGATTTTGATGCGGTTTTTTTAATAAATAGTGATTCAAGAGGAAGGTTTATTTATGTATACATCCATTAATTCATGAATCCTCAAGCGACACCCGGTGGCCGCGCATCTATTGTCTTACTATTGTGTCTCTAATTGACGGTATCTGAAGGGTTAAATAGTGGAGAAACACCCGAGCGAAGTTGGGGCGGGTCGCTAGTAATGTATAAAGTAAATCTAGTCAGTTTTGTTTCGTCATAGTGAAATTATTTCCTTATAAGGGATATCCCAAAGGGGCATCACTTAAAAATAAACTATATTTTTGGTTTCCTACTTCTAAATGTCTATCGGTCCGCCACCAGGATAAAAATGAAATCCTCCTGTGTTTTCTACAAGATTTGAAATACTGCTAGAATGAATACTGCTAGCTTCAGTTTTTACCTGTACCCAAGGGAGGCTATAGGTAAAAACAGATTCTGAGAATTTGTTCCTTTACTAGTATGTGTATCCTGTTTTATACAAATAAAATATGCTTCTTCTTGATTTAGACTAGTTTGTGATTGCTTGGACAACACCAAAAGAAAATAGAAATGCTATGGAACAAATACACCACTTCTTTATTGCGCCGACCGTGCTGATCGGACTCCAGTTCTATACTGGAGTCCTGAGACAGCTGGATACATAGAAAAGGACTGCAGTATAGATCAGGGGTCCTGAGATAGCTAGGCCCTACCTATTTACTAAGAAAAACAAAACAAAAAAATCTTTGATAATGGGCCTAGCTACGCCACTGTACTGGACAGCACGATACTCTATGGATAAACTGGTGGTCAGACTCACGACACCCACCTGTAACGACTGTCAAAGAATTACTACCTGTAACGACTGTCAAAGAATTACTACCTGTAACAACTGTCAAAGAATTACTACCTGTAACGACTGTCAAAGAATTACTACCTGTAACAACTGTCAAAGAATTACTACCTGTAACGACTGTCAAAGAATTACTACCTGTAACAACTGTCAAAGAATGACAGCCTTGACCAATGCCTTTACGTGCTTTCCGAGGCACGGGGCGTCACTAATGTCCTAGACTTAGAACAGTACATATACGATTGAAAAATCACGTTGCTTCTTGCCCGGTTACGAACCCGCCGTCTTATGCATGAGAAGCGGGAGCTTTAACCACTGGAGCTTTCATTCTAAGAAGACTAAATGTTTACAGTTTATACTAGCGGTCCCAAAAGACTTTGTTCTGTCCGAAAACTGTCATTGCCTGGGAATTATTGTGATACAGGTTTATACAGATTTGTACAGGCACATTACATAGCCGTATCTTTGTAATTATTCCTTATATATTACTACCAAATTTTAATTTTTAATAGCGTTAGAAAAAAAATTAGAACCCGATTGCAGCGCCACCTACCGGGTTCAATTATATTTTCAAACTATCCAGGGGCTCACTCAAATATATACACAAACAAATTTCATTAAAAACGGTAAAACCGTTTAGAAGGAGTTAGGTGACAAACACGCGTTCAGAAAAAAAAATACAATTATCTACACTAATATTATAACGAGGGAAAATCTGTATTTTTGTGTGTATATTTGTAATGAATAAACTCAAAAACTACTGTGCTGTTTACAAAAATTATTTCACCATTGGAAAGCTACATTCACCCTGAGTAATATAGACTATATAATATAGGCTATACTTTTGTGTGTATATTTATTACCCGTGCGAAGCCGGGATGGGCCGCTAGTTATATATAAAAAGATAACATTTTCATAAATAATCCTACTAGTTTCTGTATCATTCCTCAAAACAAGCCAGTCAGTAGAAAAGCCCGACAATTCTTCAATGAAGTGTAAAAACATCTGAGACGCTCCCTTTATTTTAGCAAAGAATTTCAATTTCTTTCAGGCTCAACTGGAAGTAAAAGAACATAATGGAATTTAGGGGAAATGATTAAATTACACAGAATAATCAGCTGTTAATGTGAAAGAAAAGTGTAGCTAGGTCTCCGGAACGGACCTTTGTGGGCTGTTCAAAAAGAATTCGAGCCTAATCAAGATTTAGTCCTTTTAATATCAGGTGATTATACGAGTAGATAATATCAGAAGTCTACCTACATCGAACTTTCGGATGGCTTTTACAAGTTCACTCATTTGTAAGTTTTGTTATTATTCCAATATTCCAACCCTTAATCTGTCATTTTTTTTGTTCAACGTTTCTACGATTGATGATTTGAACATTATGTTTGACAAACGTTTTTCTACTGGATTTTGCAGGTAATTATGCAAAAACATTAAATTAATATGTGTATTTTTACTTGGTTACATAGACTTTACAACTTCTAATTTGACCTCCTCGCATTGTTTCTATTATGGTCCAGGGGTCACATAAAACGTATAACTGATAAGTCGTGAAGTACAGTGCGTTTCACTTAAGACGCTCCTTTGCCGTAATGTTTGCAATATGGAAAAACAGTGTTGCAATATTTTTAGCAATTAAATTATAAGATATTAGGGAGATTAACTTATATTTCGTTACTTTTAACAATTGCGTTTTTTTTTTGTTTTTTTTTTTACTATTTTTGAATAAAGTATAGTGTCTTGCAATTCTTTCAAATACCGAAATCGCCATGCTACAATATCGTATCTTTCTATAACAACGTCCTTTTAGACCTGCTTTTTTTAAATAAAACCCCATTCCCCACATAATTCTCCAAAAAATGCTGCAACTACCGTTAAAATCGATTTCGTTGCGCATTTCGGGGAACAATTTTGGTAGAGTAGCCAACTCTTTCCTTTTTCCCTTCTTTTTTATGTAGACAGACAGGGGAGCTAACATTACGCCAAAGGAACGTCTTAAGTGAAACGCACTGTAGACCCTGGTATCTCAACTAAATTGTCATGAGTCAATTTGGAATTAAGTATGTCCTTTAAAATGAAAAAAATATTGTTGAAATTGGTTAGTTCTGAGGTATAACAAACATAGACTCCTATATAATAAAACAAACATACACGCCTAAAACAAACACAAAAACATAGACGCCTATATAATGAACTACTGCTGGATGTAATGATGCGTCCAGATGTGCCAAAAACGCCGCTCACGAGCATTCTGTATCTGGATGTCATTTATCTATAATATGTATGTATTTAAAAATATATAAGTATGTTTATCAGTTGTCTAGTTCTCATACCAAAAGCTCTGCTTAGTTTGCCTACTGGATAAAAACAAGAAGAAACTGGTGGGTTTTTTAGTCAGTAAGAGTCTGACACTACCTCCGCGCTCATTGATGCTCGATGTCATTTGGATGATTTTTACCCACCAAAAAACAGCTCTGCTTAGTTTGGCGTTTTGTGAAAGTTGTGGATTATTGTTATTATTAAATTAAACAGAGAAAAAAAATCAACAACTTTGTATATCACAGACCAGTTTTGAAAAACTTTTATGTGCCGTTGTATTGCTTTATTCACGAGCTCCTTAAACTATACGGTATGTACCTACGTACCAGATCTACTGAATTTATTCATATCTAGCTTGAAAGAAAGTTTCTCTATACCAACTTTGGTCTCCCGTTTCATACCTTTACGGGGTGATTTTCGGAAAACCCTCTCTTAGTGCTCGCTGCGAAAGCGCGGCGAGCGCGCTGCTAGTAGCAACAGGCGCGCGGCGATACGACGACATTTCGCTAGCACTCAGCCATTCGTCGCATCGCCGCGATAATATCGCCTTGTGGAGAGGAGACACGTTCTAGTTATAAGAGTGTATATTGGAGTGAATAGAAATACGTGGCACGATGATAATATCGCCGCGATCCTCTCGCTCGTGGAGATGGTCCCGTACTATGAACACTTGATAGCGATGACGTTTTTGTTGCGAGAGTGCTTTTAAAATATAAAAAGTAAATCCTCCATTTGGATATAACCCTGGTCCCAGTAGCCTTCGACCCAGCTGGGCCCCTGCTGTTGCTGACAACTCCTTGAGGCGCGCTGGAACAGTGCGCGCCGTCGACGACTTGGGCTCGGTCCGGACAGTTACCTGACGGTCGGACAGCGAGCTAGCTATCCATTGCTCACCATCCGCAAGCCCGCGCCTACAGTGGTCGGAAATCGGGATCAGAATCCCGGTGGAGGCTAGGGCACATTACAGTTTCGCAGAAGATGACGACCGCCTACCATTCCTCCTCGCTCCGGATCATGGCCTGTATCAAGGCCCGGCGTGAGAGATCGCCGCCACCGATCGCCCCAACGAGGGCACGGCGATGCTCTGCTCAAGCGGTGCACACCTCCACTGTGTGCTCCACCGTGTCCTCCGGGCGTTCCGCACAGTGGCGACACCCGGGCGTCAGTATTCCGCACGAATCCAGTGCAGGAACCTTTCGCACTTACCATGTCCAGTGAGAACCTGCGTCATGCGGAAGATGAAGACGCCGTGAGGTCTTACATCGGTCGTGAGGGGACTTAGCGACATAATTGTGGCGTGTCCAGCACTGGGTTGCGATAGGCGCTGACGATGACGCCATTTCACAATGAGATCCCGCTGGAGGTCTGGCAGCAGACTTTCGTCCCGGCGTTGCATCTCCACACGCAAATCGTGCATGTGTGCATGGACTGTTGCCTCCAGATCCCACGGTGGCAGGCCAGTAAGGAAGCTCGCGCTGAAATCTGTATCCTCTATGATAAGAAGAATCAAATGTAAATAAGTACTGCCACGTGTAGGAAAACCAATTAATGTTAGTGGGTAGGTACCAATGTACCAATTTGTTCATGTAAATTCTTACTAGACTATAATTTGAAAGGCATTTTAGACAAAACTGTTTGTTTTCAATTAACGTTTACAGTCATACATTAAAGTTAGACTAAATCTAAATTAAGTCTTGTCATGTCAATATTTTCCAATCTTACACAAGATAGAGGCAAAAAAGCCAGGATTAAGGTAGAACTACACCGATCTGGACGCGTCGATCTCCATACATATTATGTGTTGAGCATGATCATTTGTTCTGTGTCTGGGTGTAATTTATTTATAATATGTATGTATTTAGAAGTATATATGTATGTTTATCAGTTTTCTAGTACTACACAAGCTCTGCTTAGCTTGGGACTAGACAGCGTTGTGTGATAGTTGTGGAATATTATTATTATACTTATTACATGGAAACTAGACTTGTAGAGCTACACTTGATACACGCCACGCGACATCGTTCTACGTGCAAATCAGGCGTGTTACACGTGTGCGTCGGTCTAATGTAGTCCTAACTTCAAACAGTGCGCATGCCAGAAAGCTTTTACAATTTATTTTTTGTAGTTTACTATGAGATTTTTATTACGAGTGTCATCATCATCATCATTTCAGCCGACAGACGTCCACTGTTGGACATAGGCTCCCCCAAGCATCGCCACAATGATCGATCCTGTGCGTCCCGCATCCATCGGTTTCCCGCAACCTGACTTTCGACGCTGCGTCTTCCATTGCGGAGAACCTTTCGGCCCCAACGGCCATCTGTTCTGCGAGCAATGTGCCCTGCTCATTGAGAGCCACGAGTGTTTTTATAATATTTTAGCGCGATAAAGTTACATATATAGAAAACAATGTAACCATGCTAGTATATATTACTTTATATAAGTACATTCTTATAATGATTCTGGTTCTATTCATGTCATGGCTGCACTAACCTCTTCCTCGACTTTACTTTGACTTCAATAAAAAAACAATAAGAAAAATATATCTGACAAAGGCTTTTCTCCTACTGCCGCAAAATTAAACGGTTGCTGTATCCAGCTTTAGCAATGCGCCCCGGGCTAAATATTTTCTGCGCCCCTTTTTTACCGCCTAAAAAGCATAAAGTTTGTGTTTGGTTATCTCTGGCCGTTACGGCATATTTCTAGCATTTTAGACAGTATAGAATTTATTTTTTATTTTTTTTATTCTAGTCTAGCGCGTATCCGGCCATATAATTAATTTTATCTCAGATTTTTTTGGTAATTTTAGTTAGAGTTCCGTCCGTCTGTCTGTCTGTCTGTCACCAGGCTGTATTCATGAACCGTGATAGTAAGACTTAAATTTTTCAATGATGATGTGAACAAATACCTCTTGGTATTTCTTCACATCAACAGAATAAAATAAATACTTATTTAAGAGGGCTTCTATACAAAAAACGTGATTTTATTGCAGCTTTTTTTGCTGCAGACGGCACGGAAAGGAACAGTTCATGAGCGAGTCTGACTCGCACTTTGCCGGTTTTTTTCAATTACAAATCTTCAAACAACCGCTCTAGGTGGAGTGAGAGGGAGTTTTTTTTGTCAATAATATGATGACAGTTACCAAGAGCATGATTTACTTAAACGATCTAAAGACATACAGGACGCGATACGCGAAACTGCATCCGCACTAGGTAGGGAGGCATAAAATAAAACTTTATTACAAAACCTTTTATGGAATCATGTTTAGTATTCTAATAAATTATGAAGACATCTAGGTAGGGTAGCGGGAGGTACGCTACGCTTCGTAGAAAAAATATAATGTACATTTTACAACAGCTTTGTTAAAATTCATAATATCTAAAAGGCATCCGCCGTCGGAATAACTAAGAGACTGTTCTACTTAGTTTTGTTAAAACATCGACAGACTAGGTCGGTTCTTGATAAGGTGAATCTAAGGAATGTCAAATAGTTAATCCCTTAAGTTGTTAGATAATAAAGTAATAGTTTCGTGGTTTCTGGCAGCCCTGGCTGGAATGAGTGCCAGCTGAGGTGCAGAAACTGGTGCCAGTTCGCCGAGTGAATATAAATCAGAGTTTAGGTTCGAACTTCGCTCTCATTGCGACGATAAGCACGCGTTCATTCGACTGTACTTTTGTTACTACCAGAGTTTGTGTTCCCTCTAGGTACCTATCTACCAACACCTACCTATATAATAATTTTAAAAAATTCATAAAGAAATGTAGTTGCGTAGGTATTGAATATTTTTGGAATTGTTTAGAGCGGATCTTACCTACCAATTACTTCCTCGTAGATTGGAACGTTACGAACTCGACACGAGCATCATAAAAACTTATAAGGGGCATAATGAAAAAGCGATTTCACAGCAATCTTATATGTATATTTATCTCTATTATTATAGGCTTTGTCGTTAATTAAAAAGCACTATAAAGTTGTAAGTATTGTTTTTTTTTCTTTCAGGTTAGGATTAAACTTTCTTGAAATCCACAATAAAATCAGTCAAGTGCTCAATTAACATTAAATCCGAAATTACTTCTGAAACACGATAAAATAAAATCTTTAATTAACACATAAATCGGCTTTTATGGGGACGAGAATCAGGTGATTAGCAAAAGACATTGTAATTGCTATTACAATTTGAACAGAACACACCTTAATGAGGGGGTATTAGAATTGTAGATTTGCGACATTTGATGCAAATTATAATAAAATAGAGGTTCGCATTTGAAAAACATTTGATGAAATCGTAGTCGGGGCTCTCTTATTCGATCTCAGATCCCATACGGCCATACCTATTGCTCACCGAACTGTAACAACAAAGAATTGAAAGGGGATTCTATCCACTTTGCGAAATACTTTAGCGCTATGACAAAAGTGTATTACCTAGACTGTAGCCCCGGTGCAGCAAGTTTCAAAGGAAGTCCCACAGTGGACTGCAAGCTGAAAGCGAACACACAGCGTAAAGGAAACCATTTGCATTCAGGAGGAGCTTAATCTGAACAGACCAATCTGATCCGATCTGACTGCCTTTATGCAGACCTCTACTAATTTATTTCTAGTAAATGATGAATTGACTTTGGTCCGATCAACAGACAAATCTAAAATAGAATATATATTCCACAACTATCACACAACGCCGTCTAGTCTCAAACTCTCAAGCTAAGCAAAGCTTGTGTTATGAGAACTAGACAACCGATAAACATACTAATATCTATTATTCTATCTGTTTATCTAACAAAGAAAAAATGTGAAATAAAAATTACGAATTGGCTTCAACAGCTCATTTATCCTGAGACAGAAAAAATATTTTATATCCCGGAATAGTGATACCACGCAAACGAACTAACATACATTCACATGCACACGAACACAAGACACACAAACATAAACACACAGTCACACACATACACAAAACACACACGCACATTAAAGCACAGTACTTACAAAACTTGTATAGAACATGTCTGAGAGAGATTAATGAATATGCAATATTGTAATCACATCCATTAAAAGAGGGGAAGACCTGGTGACCTGAAATATAGGCCAAAAGCCTAGCTTAGGCACTAGTCTCCCACAGTATGAATCCCATTATTGTTATTGTCTTGGTTTTGTAACTGTTGTGATATTGTGGTGAGAAAATAAACAAATTATTATTATAGGTATACAACGTGTAACGTTAAATGCGCAAAACCTCAGACACCCCAAATGGTTTTTAATTCAATTGACCTAATTATGTGAGAAAAAACACATTTAAAACAAAAAAGTTTTTATGAGCAGTTTTAGTTTGTTTAAAATTCATACCTGCATTGAAATAAGAACTTTTATTATCCCGTGTATGAGAAAATTTGATTGGATTACAACTATTTGTGTTTGTTTACCTATTTCAGCGGGTTTGCGCACGTGATGGCTTGACCTATTCAAAAATAGACACGTCAAAGTTTTTAATGAAGAATTTTTTGAAAAATGTAACCTATATTAAAAAGTGGTCTAATTGATTCTGCTCGTTATTCTGATCTAACTAATTTCAGGCTTTGCGCATTTAACGTTTTTTTTTTTTTGTCGACGGGGAAAATCATCTTTGACGAAACCCGCTCTTGGGTGGAGCGGGAGACAGTGTCAGACTCTTACTGACTAAAAACCCCGCGCCGTTTCTTCTAGCCTTCATACCGGGGCACGAGCTCCCTTTCGGACAACCCTGTCCCCAGTAGGCTTCGACCCAGCTGGGCCCCTCCTGCTGCTGACAACTCCTTGAGGCGCGCGGGAACAGTGCGCGCCGTCGACGTCTTGGACTCGGTCCATTACCACACGATCGGACAGCGAGCTACCCATGGCTCGCCGTCCGCGAGCCCGCGTCTACGGTGGCCGGAAATCGGGATCGGAATCCCGGCGACGGCGGCGAGGGCGCCGTTGCCTGATGCGGTCGGCCTCCTCCTTTGCAAGCATTACTGCTTCGCAGAAGGAGGCGACCGCCTGCCATTCCTCCTCGCTCCGGACCATGGCCTCGACAAGGGCCCGGCTCGAGAGGTCTCCGCCTCCCGCGCCGGGCCCTGGCTGGGCACACCTCGACGGTGTGCTCCACCGTGTCCTCCGGGCATTGCGCACAGTGGCGACACCCGGGCGTCTCTTCCGCTTGAATCCGATGCAGGAACCTCCCGAACTTGCCATGTCCGGTGAGGACCTGCGTCATGCGGAAGGTAAGGACGCCGTGAGGTCTTTCCAGCCACGCCTCAAAGAGTGGACTTACCGCCATAATCGTGGCGTGCCCAGCACTGGGTTGCGATAGCCGTTGACGCCATTTCACCATGAGATCCCGCCGGAGCTCTGTCCGCCATGTTTTAACATGTTGCGGCAGTGGACTTTCACCCCGGCGTTGCATCTCCACGCGCATGTCGTGCATGTGTGCAAGGACTGCGCATTTAACGTTACTCCTTGTATATTACTAACAACATACATATTATAGATAATTACACCCAGACACAGAACGAATGATCATACACATCACATAAACATTAGTCCTGGGTGGGAATAGTACCCACGACCTTCGGCATAGCAATCAGGGCCACTAACCACTAGACCAAAAGACAAGTATATTATAAAATAGTTTGTGGACATGTGCGACATCGCCTTAAGAAGCAATCGAGCAACAAATGAGATTATGCACAAGTTTTGATGAGACGTTGTTCCGACGTGCTTCTATGTAGGTAAAAGTAAACATATACGTTGATCTTCATTATATATTTACGAGTATCTGCCATTTTTCTGTAAGTGTGTTTGTCACCCGACTCTTTCTATTCGGCTTGACGATTTGGATGTTTATTGTTTAAAGATTGTGTCCCCGGAAGGTTTGAAAATACTACTGAACCCGCTAGGTGGCGCTGCAATCAACGAAAATCTAGCTTGCGAATAAGACGACTGTCGGAAACGCTAATACCTACCTGTATAAATAATGAGTATTGGAATGTTAGGCATATCAGTTCAGGCATCTTAATCTAGTCTAATTAGATGCCGGTACCTAAATTTAACTAATATTATGTGCTTAGGTATTCTTAGTTACAGCTTAGGTAAGCTTAATTCTTCGCTGCTAAACGAGGCTCAGCCTTGCGCTAAACTCAAGCGCATAACATAATTACGGATTATGAGACTTACTATCTTCACGTCGTTGTTCTAACTTTAATATTATTTAGTTTAGTGCTAAGCTAACGTGATTAGCATCTAAGAGACGTGAGTTGCGAGATGTGATAAGCTAGGCTCTATCATGATGTAATTAACTAGTATAGCATTTGCTGTCTTGCCATAATGATACACGTATGCTGCCTAATGATACTGTAAATTGCAAGTTTTAACGTGTGTTGTCAAGTAGAAATTGTGAACTTTGTCCCATTTGTCGCACTTTTTTCATTAATATTTAGATATGCTGACCCAGTGGACGAATATATCTTTCGATAAAGTCAACCGATTGCGTTGAAATATAGCTTAAGTAATATATACCAAATTACACACAATTTTAATTTATAAATCTTTTTCCTACATTTTACGTGATTTAATTGTACGCACAACTAAAAACTTCTACAGATTTATTATATGTAGGTATAGATATGTACATTTAGATAGACTGTTTATTTCATATTCATATTCATTTATTAATTTGTAAACATAGGTAACATTAAGGTCTTAAATAACAATTTTTTAACAATTTTTCAATTTTTTTTTTTCAGTTCATATGATAGCCCAAAAGCAATCTAGGAGTGGCAGGCGGTCGCCTTTTTCTGAGAAGCAGTAATGCTAGCAAAAGAAGCATTCAGCCAAGGGAACGGGCCTCGTAGTTCAACTGCCGGAATCCCAATTCCGATTTCCGGCCACCGCACGTGCGGGCTTGCAGATGGCAAGCGATGGGTAGCTCGCCGTCCAACCGTTCGGTAACCGTCCGGACCAAATCCAAGTCGTCGACGATAGCGCATGATGTTCCACGTGTACCTCAAAATGTCAGCAAACCGTAAGGGTCCAGCAGGATAAAAGCCTTCTTAGGCTATGGATTCGCTTCTGAAAGGGAACCCCGACCTTGGAATGAAAAGCAGCAAAGGGCTGGAGATGTCATCAGGATGATTTAACATCTCAAAAAAAGGCTCACAGCAATTAATGTGATCGATGACACTTTTAATAACCCTTATTTCGACAACCAAGTCTCTTTACAAGCTTGATTGGCACTATCGCCAATTAGGGCTTTTATTTTTAAAAGCACTCGAGTCAAATACTAAGAATCTGTTACTGAAAGGAAGATTCGGCCCCAGTACGAAAGGCAACGAAGAAACACGAGTGGGTTAAAAGTCAGTTAAAGTCCGACACTATCTCCCGCTCCGCCCAAGGGCGAAGTCATTGGATGATTTAAATACTTAGGTAGTTCGTAGTTCCGATTAAACTAAGTATAACCTACCTAGGATTTACGTTCTTACTTAGGTATTATAACTTGGCTATGTAGGACATACATTTTTTGGTGTAACATTCTTTTCAAAAGATACCCTGTTGTTAAAAGTTACTTAGTAGTAGGTACTAAATAAACTAGTAAGCCAGTATCATTTGTCTTGGGCTATAAGTACCTACGTTCATGTGGCACAATGTGGGACACATACCTAATGTATTCTGTGAATTGTACCTCCTGCCTGCCTACGCATCAGACTGTTGTTATTTGATTGATTAACAGCCACAATAAAGACTTTTCGACCGCCCTGACTGTGAACTTGCGGCCACTTTGAACTTAAAAATCCTGATCACGTTCCGAATAACACAAGTGCCCACATTGCATAGACAACATGTTTGTTTTTTAAATAACTATGACAATGTAACGAATGGACAAAATCATAGATTCAGGGTACTTACTGTTTATTGTACGGGACCTGGAATTGTTTGCGTTTTCTGCGGATCCCCAATGAGATTTGAAGTCGAACGTATACCTAAGAGGTAGGGTAAAAAGTTGTACTCCAAGCGGTAGCAAACATAAACAATTTGAAACTACATTATTTCCAGCCACCATAAGCAAAGGCTTGCGGACGGTGAGCAATGGGAGCTCGCCGTCCGACCGTCCGGTAACCGCTCGGGCCGATCCAAAGCCGTCGACGGCGCGCAGTGTTCCACACGCGCCTGAAGGAAATATCAACAAACCGCACGGTTTCAGCAGGGTCAAAGCCTACTGGGGCCACGGGTTCACTGGAAAAGGAAAACCTGGGGCTCTGAAACGCAAGGCAAAGAAGGAACAAAGGAGTTTTAGTCAGTAAAAGTCTGACACGCTCTCTCTTGCTGTCCAAGAACGAGAGAAGTCATTGGAAGAAATTCCCAACTAAAAAAAAACTGTTCTGCCATCTTGCGTGAAAAAAGGAAAACGTCAGAGGGGCTACTTGTTACAAACTACATGGGTGCGAAACCGAGCTAGTAGCAATATGATATTTTCAATTCATAATATATGTGTGTACTTTTATATATAAATGACATTTTGCTGACACCACAACCACATGCCTCTGAAAGCACGTAAAAGCGCCGTACTATTTACGCATCTATTTTGCTGAAGCTATACAGCGCGTGTGCGGTTTAGGTAATGTAATAAAACCACGATGAATTAGGCATAACGTACACCAATAACTAATAGGTAGGAAATAATAATATTATTGAACAAGCATTCATCACTTAAAAAAATTCGCTTGAATCCTGTGTCGTGGCCCCAAACCAAATCCTTTGAAGTTTTCGTTTCGAGTGAAAGCAAAAATGAACTTAGTGGTGGTCAGGGGGAAGTGTCTTTGATAGTACGTCAATAACAAATAAATAATGGAATCCGAAACCGGAACACTGGAGTCTGTGAGTCTGTGACACACTTCTCAAAGAGGTATTTTACCACCTCGATTGTGGCAAACGGAGTGCTAGGTATCGACAGTCACTGTCGCAATATACTACCATAAGATCCCGTCGGAACTCTGCCATGCCGCGATTTGTAGTAGCAGTGGAGTTTCGCCCCGGCGTTGCATCCCCACGCGCAAGTCATGCATGTGTGCACACAGACTAAGATATTGATGTAAGGCACCTGTTACATCAATATCTATATAAATACATAAGTTCACAAATCAATGTGTAAAAATGAAAATAGCCTGTGGATAGATTTATGGTAAGCACGAGATAAACAACAACTAGACAAAACACTCCTCGTCTTCAGCCATTTATCTTCGGGAACGACTAGTGTCAATTTGCGTGCTTTTAGGACGTCACTATTTTTAGATAACCACTGATAAGTCGATCTAAAGACTAGTGTAGGAGTCGGCGGTTGGGAAAGCAGAGTTGATATTCTCTCCGCGCCTCTGTAGGATTACTGTCACATAGTGTCTAACCGTATATTATTTCAGCATATTCAGGATTAGAATATCCAGCCATTGTCAGAACTTATGAAGGCACAATACAGCACAAGAGCAGGATACGTGGCTAAAGTTAGTTAACAAAACATGAGCTTGTGCGACGTAGAGTTAAAACTAACACTAATGACTTTCTCGCAACTTTACCTGCTTCACATAAAACTCTTCTTTACCCTGTCACACAGGCAAAAGTATTAGGTAACAATATTATAATTATACCTTTCTGAATATCTAATAAGACAAGGATATTTTTGTAGCAATTTGAACCTACATCAGGCGTAGTATTTTTTTTGCATTACCTAGACATCATTTTGTATGAAATATTAGCAAAAGTTACAAAAAATCTTTGATTAGTGATAGTTGCTAAGTTTTAGTCAGTTTTTAAATACTAAGAAAGATCTGTAATGGCATCAGTTATGTTAAATTATATTTCAGTATAGTCGCGCCACAGATTTCAAATTGGCTTCAGGGTAAATTCGGGATTTTGCATAAAAAATTTAAAAACTTTACTAACTAAAAAACTAGTGAATATCGGTAGAACATTTAGTGGCTTAATTTATTGCATTTTAGTCCTACCATAACGTCTTGCAAGGAATAGTTACGTCGAGTTACCAGTGACCCTGTAAATTGATTTAAAATGTGAAATCAGTTACTGCTTTCTCAAAAGTAAATTTACTCAATCAAGTACATTTAAAATTTATCAAATTACCAAAATTGAAACCATTTACTTTTATTTCTGCGTGCACTCTATTACTACATGGAAAATAACTCCACCAAAATAAATACACCGTTGAAAAAATAATGATAATGTATTACATAGATTAATTAATTCATGAATCCCCAAGCGACCACCGGTGGCCGCGCATCTATTGTCTTACTATTGTGTCTCTAATTGACGGTATCTGAAGGGTTAATATCGATTTTAGCGCCATTTCTATTTTTTTTTTTTTATTGACAATACTATCTTATTCATCATTGTCTGTGGTTTCTGGTCTAATCGAATATGAAAATCGACTAAACCATCGTTTATTTTGTATTGGCGAGAATATCATCCGTTTTAAATGTTGTGTGACTGTCTTGACGATTATGTATTTAAAATATATTTTACATTTCATGGAATTTCATTTATTCATTCACTACGACCAGAGTTTTAATTTATAGGTATCTTGCAATCAATAATATCTTAAAAAGTTTAAAATACAATTTGAACGTAATGTTGACAGATTCATTGACGAACGCAGCCAATGCATTGTCAACTACATTTTTTTAATCTGTGATTTAAAATTTGCCAGCTGGGCGGTTCCGATATTTATTTTCATAATTTTAAAATCAAAATATATCCCTATAAACAATATTGTAGCTACTGGTAGTTCTTGCCAATAGGAACCTTAGCCGTGACATGTAAGTACTATTATATCATTGATTTAATTTTAATAAGTTGCTTGTCGTTTGAAATCAATACCATTGTACTTACGCTTCTCAAATTCTTGCGAAAGTAACAAAATGAATTAGTGCAATAACCTTTCGAATTATGGCTGTATTCTTGCCCACAAAGTTGGTTGTAATTTGCCAAAGTTACGGAATGCCGGAATTCTAAATTTTAAGTGCTGACTGGGGCTCTTCAGAAAAAAACCAACATAAAATATTTAAAAGTTAGAGCGTTATTCTGGTATGTTTCGATTTATAGCTGTAAAAAATAGGATATTGATTTCGGGGTATAACTTATTGTCAAATATTCAAATGCAACTCAGTTTTCAGTAACAGTTGTCTAATATGTTGCCTCTTTGTTGGCTCTAAGCATTAAGTGGTGATTAGGAAATTTTGGGTTAAAAGAAATTTAACTCAGAAAGTATTTTTTTATGGTTTATTATTCAAAAGTAAGTACCTAGATCCCAAAAGCTACTGGGTTTTCTTTACTAATTTGGCACTTCCCTAATGTGTGAAGTAAGCACAATTAAAAGTTTTTCACCCTAGTAACTTCACTCATTTGGCTGTAATGTAATGCTAATCTGTAATGCATATGTGTATATCTGTAATGTATAAAAAGAGAAACCTGACTGACTGAAATATCCACGCACAGCTATAACTAGGACTCGGAACATGAAATTTTGCAGAAGGCTTTCCTTTTTAATGTAGGTAAGCACTAACAAGGTCCTTGGAAATTCAACCTTAAGTGGGAGAAAAGGGGATTTTTTTATAACGCATATTTGCACTGTTTGTGTGGCAGTTAATGTTATCAGGAGTACCTTAACCCTTCAGATACCGTCAATTAGAGACACAATAGTAAGACAATAGATGCGCGGCCACCGGTGGTCGCTTGGGGATTCATGAATTAAAGGACAAATGGTAAATTAAGCTAATAACAGAAATTTTCATTTGTTTTTAGAACTACTATCGCCAAGACAATTAAGGGGGTTTTAAAGATTGCATGATAGATTCTTATTTCTTGGGTTAATATACAATAGGTACTTACTATATAACTTAGTACAAATTCTAATCAAAATGATTAATAAAGACTCATTACTAGTTTTTCAAAACTACCCTCAAATTACAGTTTAAGGGGTGTTAAAGTTTTATGAAAACATTAGTCTTGCAAACGCAATCACTGGCAAATTGATAATTTTGCCAGTGAGTATAGATAGATTATTATTTGACCTTTATAAAATCACTGTAAATTCAATTGCAAACATATGAGGTAAATAAAAAACATATTATATTTGTTTCCCTCACATTGTCTAATCAAACCATTGTATAGATGAATTTAACAGATAGTATTCCTCATACAGGACAAATCCAAAAACTAATAAACCGCTGTTGAAGCAGAGATCAAAATTTACATTATTTATTACCAGAAAATTCAGATAATATTAGTATTAAAGTTGAAACAATAAAAAGAAAAGCTCCGATCAACAATTTTGTCATGAAAATATTTAAACCATTTTATTGTAAACTCAAGGAGTTATTTATGTTTCTATTGTAGAAACTTGTAAAAAAACTGACCTTTTTTGTAATGTTGTAACAAATTATAATTTGTATAAGCCTTGAAAAGCAATAGTTAAATGGTTAAGCCTTAAATAACAATAACATTTAGGATTGCATTTGACTCATTTCCTATATCACATTCTAATAAAATGAAACAAAACAGTACAACAGATCTCAATATCTGTTTTAGACAAAAAATAAGTTTTTGTAAGCAATGTCCCCTTAGCATAAAATTAAGTTAAAACTGAAATAATTTAGCTATAACATTCATTAATAATGTATTTGTGACCTCAATTATTTTCAAGTGGAATGAAATAATAGCACCTTCACAATTATTTGTTTTTAACTTTCACTTCATAAAGAAGTGAAAATATACAGTAAGAATCTTAAAATTTATTAATTAAGGTGAAATATCTATTTATCCCAGAATAACCATAATTTTAAGTGTAACTCAAAATAATCTATAACATAATTATTTTAGTTTTAACTTTCATAAGAGCAAAAAGCCAAGTCTCTTTTTTTGTTTGTGGTCTTGCTTCTGGAAATGCTTTAGTTTATTGTCTGTGAGACTTAAACACGATTTTCAGCCGATACCGAAACTGTAATAATCTCTGGTTCCCCTTCTAGTTTCGGCCGAAACCAAATGTGATATGTCTACAGTTAAACTGCATAAAATTCATAATTCAGTTTGAAATGTTGTTCAGTGTTTCTTCTTCAATCAAGTATCAACCCACTGAAAAACTTGCCCTAACTTTCGTAAACTCTACTAATCAATAAATACACATAATCGAAAAAGTCAGTTCTTCTTGCAACTGTCAGTTCTCTGGAGCTAGTTTCAGTTGGTCAGTGGAAAATAGGTTTTATTTGGCCAAAACTACACCTTCAGTCGGTCACCACTTAAGGTACTCCTGATAACATTAACTGCCACACAACCAGTCAAAGCCAAAATATTTTATTTCACATAGGCCTACGTGGCCACTTATAAAACATCAGAAGCACGGTTCCAAATTGGTTGTTTCCTAAGAAGAAGGACCTGAAAGAAACTCCATGGTTACTCTTTTAAAAAATGTGTTTATTACAATATTCATACAGACAGTTGGTTCAGCCTTTACAAACACACAACTATAATATAATTTTCTTTTTTTATAAGGGGTATGTAAACATTGATATTATGCATTAATTCATGAATCCCCAAGCGACCACCGGTGGCCGCGCATCTATTGTCTTACTATTGTGTCTCTAATTGACGGTATCTGAAGGGTTAAGTAAAAAACTGTAACTTTAGAAACATTCACTTTTATTATATATATATTTGTTTAGATTGCACTGCCTAGCCACAAGACAGCGAATGTTGGCCTCAAGTGATCATTTCTATTAAGTTCCTGGCTTAAGCATACCTAAGTTACCTGAAACAAACATATTTACTTTTTACTGTGCACAAGCTTTGCGTACATGTGTTTATCACATTTTTTCTCCAATTTATGATGAATTATTCTCCAATTCTAAATTTCGTCAATCTTTATTGGATTGGGAAGGTAAAACAGAGGTATAATGTTTCTCGCACTTATTTTTAGAATCATACATATAAAAATTAAGTGCATATTCTAGTACCGTAACTACAGTTTAATTCATGAATCCCCAAGCGACACCCGGTGGCCGCGCATCTATTGTCTTACTATTGTGTCTCTAATTGACGGTATCTGAAGGGTTAAATGATACCTAATTCATCAAAATAAAATGCGATAAACTCGGGAAACTTTATTCAAGACAGAATATTGAACCATAATAATAGAACCTTTTTTAATCTTGCCTAAATTCACCAATACCACCACAATCTCCTGGCCACCAGTACCACCACAATCCCCTGGCCACCAGTCAATTTTGAGTTATAAATCTAATGTAGAAAAATTTTAGTTGTCTTCAGGTTTTTATGAGTTAATTTCATTTACGACACCTGTTTAATACTCTTTGCGCTGTAGTGTCTCAACACATAAGTATTGCGTCGTGGTGTCGTGCGCCCGCGCTGTCTCTACGACTTGCTCTGTGTACTCTGTGTACAGTAACCTGTGGTTGCGTGAGTACAAATAATGCAAGAGAAACACTCTCCGTAGATTCTAGGTACAGATGCACTTAGCATTTAAATTGGATTATCTGTGTCGAGAGTCCGCCGCTCAGCGAAACGGGATGAGGGGAGTTAACACTTGACAGTCGAGTCTAGATATTATTATTCCAGTGTCGCAATCGTGAACTAAACAATCACGTATCATATGTCCTTATCCAATACTATCACTACAATGCTATTACGTTCATGTACGTAAAACACGCGCATTATGTGACACGATAAGAGCATTTTTCCATTTGAAAGTACCATTAAAATGATCGACAAGCGACTTGTGCAAACGTTTTAAATCAAGAAATACAAAGAGTATATAAAAATTTGCTACATATACAAGTATAATAGGTGTTCAGTAACCCATAACGGGTATATTGCCATCAGCGATTGCCGTCGCTTTAAATTGACAAGCGTGCCACAGCTATGCCATGAGTCACGGTTGCCTACCCACGTGGCGTGTTCGCCCTCGCTACTTCGCGACTAGTTACCTATGTTTTTTGTGTTGTAAACTAGGAAATACGCACACTATGATCGGCCGTTCTATTCATTAAGGTTTTGGTGCGGCCTGAATAGAAGTATTCTGGCTTGTTCTTAAAATAAGAATTGTAAAACTCTTTTGTACCGTCAAGCCCTTCAATTAGGCTGAACGATATTAATGGTAGTAATTTGTTTTGTTTACCATTCTTATACTAGGTTCATCTGTGGTGTCATTAATTCTACGATTGTCACATTGATTTGTGCATAAAGAATCTCCTTTAATAAAAAAAAGCCTATTTATAGCTAAAGACGGTTTTTTATTATCTTCTGCTAGGTGCAGCCTATTATTGTAGTTTAATTTAGGTGTCTCAGATGGATATCGACCGAATGATAGTGCCTTTGGCATTCTTTGTATTATGATTACAGAACACAGACAATTCTAATCGGCTGGCGCCAGTTAATTCACTCGTAACTCTTAATTAGCATTCTAAGCTTCCCTTAGAATTTAAGCTCCAGATGACTAGCTCCAGAACTTCGAAGTGTCATGCCAAGTCAAATATAGAAATAGAGCCAATACAAAACTATCCTACTGCAAATCTAGTTTATGAAAAATGTATTGTGTTTTGCAAAAGCGAATTATGCTTATTAGATGTGTTGCTATTTGCTTGCTGCTTTATTATGTTTTTATTTTTAGACTTACAGTAACATGATTTGAAAGACAGTTAGATGGTAGATAAGGCAAAAAAGTGACTAATCTAACAGGTAAAATCATCATAACCCCCACAGGCCAAGTTCACATCGATATGATGGTTTAAGTCTAAACTATAAATATGCACAATGGATACTGATAAAATCACATTTCTATAACAATTGGTGACGACGTCAGAGCCTTAAATAAAACCCATATACAAAATTATTTTAATGGATAGATTTGTAACAAAGAACCTTATTTTTCAGTTAATGTTCGAGCCAGTTGGAGCCGAGACGTGTACATCTCACATATTTAGACATACTACAGGTACTTATAACTATTCATTAGTAAGGTTAGTTTTCACAAATATTTTAAAACTTACAAAGCATTCGTTTGCAATAATAAATACAGTTTGTTCTTCAAAGTAAACATAGCTACTTGTTTTTATGTAACTTGAACCCTAAAGCACTCAAGAAAAAACTGCTTTAAAGAACAAAGTGGCGTAATATGATTAATTTGCTGATTTTTAATTACAATCACTGCACGTATCTAAATGCAGTAAGATAGTTCCTCTAATGTAAATGGTTAATTAAATCTATAGGTAGATAAAAGTGTGCGTAACACAGATTTCAAAATGCTGCTTGTAGCACGCACAATTTAGCATTTTAGTTCTAATACGTACTTGAAAATTAAACCAAAAATGCCAAATAAACGTTACACAAAGAACATTTCGGCAATAAAAAGAAATAAACTGAGTTAATTAAAAAAAAAAACTAAATAGTTATATCTAATAACTTTCATAAGTATTGTTAAAATTGTATCTTCCGCACTATCACTAATTCTGATCGAAGCTTATATCGTAATTAGGACCGAATATTATTTATTGTAAAAAATCACCAATTTATTACTGCCTAGATAATCAAAAACGTCTGACTCATAAAAAAAAAACTTGTTCTTCACCCTGCCTTAAACCGACAATACTCAACTTAAGGTCAAATATGTCACGGCGCTGAAGTCATTAAATCATCGGCGCTTAGTCATGCAACACTTACTAGCGATGACGTTTAGCTCTTACACCTAGCTCTAATACTATAGAACACTGAAACCTGATTTGTTTGCTTAACGACAAAGCAAACAACGGCGAGACAGCATTAGGCTGCCTTCCTGAGTGCTTTTTCACTTCTATAAACACAAAATAGACGAGTATCAAATTGTATTCAGCTACCGAACATGATAGGCATTGTATAACACAAAAAGCTCTTAATATCAAAAGAGTTGTCAGACAGTCAGGCTGTGCAAAGTTGGAGGCTCAAGATATCGCAGCGCAACTCAGTCGTGCCTGTGAATATTTCAAGCGGACCAGACTGAGTGCATGCAACTAACTCATGTTTATTCAAGTCGTGAAACATCTGAAAATATTTTTCAAGATGTCTAGAAATTGCAGGAGGCTCTCATCTAGCTTGTTGGGTTTAGGTACACAGGTACATTTCATATACCACTTTTCTGTATCGAATCCAATACCAACACGTATAAATATATCTACTAGTAATAATTATAACCATTCTATCTTCATCATTAAAACGGAAGTTATTAAGTTTGTTCGCTCACATACATACATTTAAGCTGGTGTAAAGTGAATAAGCATGTACTTGTCTATAACTGACACGACATATCATAAATTAAAGGAGAGACTTGTTATTTAATAATAGAGTCACAATGGTTGCCATAACATATACACTCACTGTCACGGAAAGAGATCGAGTCTAGAATTGAATCTATTAGTGTACAATACAAACTATAACCGAACTGCGATTTACACTTAAATGTTTAGCGGACCGTGCAGTATTTGTGAACTTGTCGGTAGCATCCGACATCATAAGATTATTTTGAGAATGTTACCGATTTAGAGGATTTAAGTTACCTTTACCTACCCGGATTCTTAGAGCTACTCAGTTATCAATGATTTCAAGGTAATCTCCTTGAAGATACAAGTAACGGTCGAGCCTAAAATTAGTCTTCTTCATGGTATTTTAGTGGCTCCACTATTATTTTAAATTTGTGTAAATACTATTGATTCAAAAATATAATATAGAGACTAGTATAATTCTGTTAAACAGAAAGGGTGTTATGATTTCCATGATATTTTTCATTTTCGAATTTGTGCTTGACCTAGGCAGGCTGAGCGAGGCATGACAAATATAATATTCTGCTTCGAAAAACATGATTCAGCTTTTTTTGGTCTTAAAGTATCACATTCGACAACAAGCTACAGAAGAGGAACAAATCGAAATAATGTAATTGCCAGATTATAGTGAAATCGTTAGGATTTAGTTTTCCAAAGCATTTAATTAGTTAAAAGTAAAGTTTTCATTGCGATATAATCTTATTTTATTAACAGCCTCGCGCATTTAAATATCAAACACAATCTTTGATTCGCGCTATCGCTTTTTCCGTGCCAGTGTAGCTGTTAAATATTCAGTGGATATCTAGCCGATAGGATTGTGTTTCAACACAATCAAAACATTTATTTTTCATCTGACATGAATTTCCCTAGTGCCTACTTGAATGTATTTCACAAAATCTCGTAAATGTGTCGTGTGACGTGTGTTATAGTGTTTGCTTGGACATAGACGTCTAAAGTCCGTCTGCTAAACCGTTTCGTCTCGATCCAGTTCCAGCGCAGACTAGCGTGTAACACCGAGTGCGTTACGTGAATTCGAGCTCACTCGCTGTTCTGATTTCAGTTTTGCGATTATTCGATGTGTAATTAAATGTTGACGCCCACTTGTGTGTATTCTATTTAATTGTTATATTCAACAATAATAGATAAGGTGAGTGACTGAGCAAAGTGAACTTGTTAATTATTTTTTCCATATTTTTTTTAACATCGGAACAATTAATTCATTAAACCCCAAGCGAACGCCGGCGTTGGCGCACCCATTGTCTTTCTATTGTGTTTCTACCACGATTGTTAGTTAGAGTTAATAAATTAATTAAGTAGTGCGAGTCTAAAGAACAAATATAGGTACAGCATGAAAAATAGTACCTGGATTTGTCTAAGTTTTAATACCATTTTGGTACAAAAAAATGTATTGGCAGTAAGTCTGCTTGAGCCCATTTAGCGCGCAGCTAGGTGGCGGCGCGCGGCGCGCGGCGCTCGGCTTGATATTCTATTATGATGTGAAGAACGCGAGCGGCCTTCATGCTTAGTGGGCGGATGACCGCGGAGCGCGCGGATCACCGCGACTTTCACCTGCCTGCTGCGGGTTTCATCAAAACAAAACTTTAAAACATTACTCCGCCGGTCGTTCGTACGTTATTATTTATTAAACGCGTTATTAGCGTTATACACCATTGTAGTCGTTACTGGAAAGCGAATAGTTACTAGTGCATCTTGCGTGGCGCAGTATTGTGAACGCAGATAGATTTTAAAATTTTCTTTTAATCATATTTCATCCATTAACAGTTTGTGCATGTGTGGTGGAGCTGAGGCTGGCTTTTGTACAAACGTTTTGTAAAAGGGTTGCTTACATATCTTATACTAAGCTCTTTAGCCCTGTTTAGTGTTCAAAAATCATAAAAACATCCTATCATACAGGTTGACATTTTAATATGTGAAAATTCAAATTTACAAAAATTGTAATAAAAATATTGATGTAATTGCCCACACATCAGACAAAATGCGGTGATTGCTGTTCAAAATTTATGTATTAGCTCGATCTGAGTGATTGGTTTTCCGTGTTATGCTATAATATAAAACTCTGAATAATAATAATTTTGCAACAAATCGTACCGGGTGCGTAGTCGTCGCTCGTGCGTCATTTGAGGGCGAGTAGCCCTTCGATAGTTTGTGGAGCTGATGGCGTGACCGCGCGTGTCTGGTGCAGAGAGGAGCGCGCAGTGAGCAGGGGCGAAGGGCGAGGGGAGGGCTCTATATGGCAAAGAGTCACCATGAAGGTGGATGCTGACGCCAGAGAAGCGCCCGCCGCACCGCCCGCTGCTCCCGGAACGCCGATCGCTAGTAATACAGAATCACCTGTATCATCTCTGGACGGTTTGTTGGTTTAACACTAACATTCACTAACTGCACTGTAAATTATCAGCTTGCATTCAAATCACACCGACGTCATCTTGAAATTGTTTCTTTTGTCACAACACTAACATGGCTGACGCTGCTTGAGTGCTAATCTTTTATTAACACACAAACACCACCGCTTGTTTTTAATAAGTATTTTGTAGTTAGTATTAGAAGTAGTGCAACGGTAGTCAAAATAACGACAACGACGGATTTGGATACGTGAGGAATCCGTGAGGAATACTTCCGATTATTAATTTTATAATTTTTTTATTATTATTACCCTTATAATTTTAGAAAAACGAAAAAAAAGTAATAGTGTGAAATATTAGTCCAAGGTAAAATGCGTAAGAGTAAACTAATTATCAGTTAAATACTTATTCTGGGCACGCCACAATTATGGCGGTAAGTCCCCTCTTTGAGGCGTGGCTGGAAAGACCTCACGGCGTCCTTACCTTCCGCATGACGCAGGTCCTCACCGGACATGGCAAGTTCGGAAGGTTCCTGCATCGGATTCGAGCGGAAGAGACGCCCGGGTGCCGCCACTGTGCGGAACGCCCGGAGGACACGGTGGAGCACACAGTTGAGGTGTGCCCTGCTTGGGCGGAGCAACGCCGTGCCCTCGTGGGGGCGATCGGCGGCGGAGACCTCTCGCGCCGGGCCTTGGTTCAGGCCATGGTCCGGAGCGAGGAGGAGTGGCAGGCGGTCGCCTCCTTCTGCGAAGCAGTAATGCTAGCAAAGGAGAAGGCAGACCGCATCAGGCAACGGCGCCCTCGCCGCCGCCGCCGGGATTCCGATCCCGATTTCCGGCCACCGTAGACGCGGGCTCGCGGACGGCGAGCCATGGGTAGCTCGCTGTACGATCGTCCGGTAACTGTCCGGACCGAGCCAAGGCGTCGACGGCGCGCACTGTTCCCGCGCGCCTCAAGGAGTTGTCAGCAACAGGAGGGGCCCATCTGGGTCGAAGCCTACCGGGGTCGGGGTTATCCGAAAGGAAACTAGAGCCCCGGTATGAAGGCTAGAAGGAACGGCGCGGGGTTTTTAGTCAGTAAGACTCTGACACTGTCTCCCGCTCCACCCAAGAGCGGGTTTCGTCAATGATGATTTTCCCCGTCGACAGAAAAAAAAAAAACAGTTATATACTTATTGACCAATAGGTGTTTAACAATGTTAATACGTGTGTATACAAAAAATGGTTCTGTTATTAAAGCTACGAAAAAACAAATCCGATGGTCAGGTACAACTATTTGACACGACAAAATAAATAAATGACTTTCCTCGAGATACCTTTTCGAACAATAGCCTAACTGTTTGTCTATAAACCTTGACCTCTTGTAATAAACCTGAAATTTATTTCATGTACCTAGGGTTCCATAATAGCTTGGAACTTAACGAAATATTTATAGACATGTTACAAGAAAGTATTTCGTATATTCTAAAGCCTTTGAAAGAAACTTCCTTCATTTGAACTCGACTCAGTCGCCAGGATAACGGAAAAAACGCTCATTAACGTCATAACATAAAGAAATTACTTCGATATGGTGGTTAGTACCAAATTGAAGTACCATGACACCTTTCCTGATTTCAACAAGTAAGTAGTAAGAATTGTCTTTAATTTTTCTCATTAAAACTATAGTTACAATAATGAAAGTAGACCAACCAAAATGCTGTACCCAGAAGCTGTGGCTTTGACCAATAAATAAATAGAGAAGTTATTTTTCTATCATCATCGATAGCGACACCCCACTATCAGCTATGGACCTCCCGGAGGACACGGTGGAGCATACGGCAGAAGTGTGCCCCGCCTGGACAGAGCACCGCCGTGTCCTCGAGGGGGCGATCGGCGGCAACGATCTCTCGCGCCGGGATATAGACAGACCATGGTCCGGAGCGAGAAGGAGTGGTAGGCGATCATTCGTCATTCCAATTAATATCTGCTGCCTAATCGCAAAGATCAAATCGATTGAATCGCACAGACTTTTGACGCGGTAGGCATAACATGCAAAATGTCTTAAGTGGACAACAGAATTACAAACGGATTTTTAATTATTTTCAGATTCAGTGAATATTCACTTTGAATTTTGATGAGATTTATTGTAGGTAATTAAAAGGTAATAGCATAATATACGTAAAGAGAATTTTAAACAAGAATTATAAAAAATTATACGAATTTTGCAAATATCCGATGACATTTATACATAATAGCATCATATTCAGTATCAAATAAACTGTATCGCTCTATTACTTCCCTATTCTATTTTATTGTTATTATGTTGCATTTGTCTTACCCAATACTATCTTAATAGCTACCTACAGACTTTGTCCTGTTCAAAAATATAGTTCATCCAAGAATCGAACAAAGTGCTTTTAATATTTACATATTAATAATGTTATTCTTTCAACATTTCGTCCGGAAGCTGTTTTTGGGTGACCTATTTTTATCTTGTGTAAAAATAACATCCAAATAATTTATTCCCTTTGCGTCGATTTTTGAGTTTACTTAAATTCTTTAGCGCAGCCAGCTAGCTTAATTTACCATTCATTTAATAGACTAGCATTTTTACTTGCAGCTAGCCGCCCTAATCTTTTTCAGCCATTCTTGCAGACACGTAGACAAATACTTGGATCGATAACGTTCAATGACTTCCCTAGCAAGTCATAAATTTATAATAATCCTGGCTGCCAGTGGCTTATTTTAAATTCTATTTTTGAAATTTGTTGTTTTTATTCTACATTGTTCTCAAGTAATACTCGTAGTAGCGACCGGAAACAAGTCACCCCATGATTGAAAAGAGCTAGCACCCTTTCCTTTATAGAGATCTACCCTTTTTATTTATTAGCATAATTTTTCTACTGACTGACTTTTTGACAATTCCAAAGTGCCTGTAAATGATTGATTTGATGGCGGCAATGTGGTGAGGGTGAATGCCATAAACATTAGCCAGTTAGTTCGTTAAATATTGTATAAGACGCATGGTGGGAATATCCTTAAGGCTGCTAGTTAAACGGCGCTGTTTAGTTAGCTGGCTATAGTTTTAACTGAATGGCTGATTAAGCTAGTTGGCTGCTACAGTAATATTAGCGGTAGTCCAATCATTAATTACCAAAAATTCAGTGAGTGTTCCCGATTTAAAAGGATAACAATCACAGTTTCCTAAATTAGGTGACTACTAATCGCTGAATCAGAACCAAAACTATTATATATTATACTCCAGGAAAATACCGGCTTTCCTGGAGGTAAAAATAGTTTTGGAAAAAATTGTTTTGAATTATTTATAGATATGTTCCACGGCAGAGCATACAATTCTCTACACCTTTTCCATATCCTAGTTCCCTTAGCTAATTGGTTTAGATATTTCTTTGACCAAGCACTATCTTCTTTTACCTTTTTATCCTGTCTCACTCTGACTTATTCTTGGCCTAGATTGATATAGTATAAGAGCGATCTCTTCCCAATCAAGTCTGTTTTAAATTTTGTTTACCAAAAGTTTTGTCTTGACTCCTTTTTTATTTAAAAAGTTAATGGTTGAAGTTGTGGAAACCCTCTGAGTAATCGGCAAATGCCAGATATTCGAAATTAGTTTTTTTAATGATAGTAGATCGGTGGTGGCTTTAATCCAAATAGCACTTATTTTAGATCGAAAAAGGTTGGGTGTATAATCAAACATGGACTCAGTTTTCACTGTCATTCTAATGTTCATATTTGGTCCCGTTTTGATAACTAATTACTAAATACATTACAAATTGAATATCGAACAAGCTAAAACGGGTACAGACAAGCAATTCTGCGAGCCTAACACAGCATACTATTAGCGTAGTACGTCCCAAGTCGAGCCCTTGAGCACGAGATGTTGCGTGCAGCGGGCTCGTTACAGGTAAACGCAAATATGATGAGTTCCACACTGGCATTCTAAACGCACTTGAAACAAGCTGAAGTGGCGGGAACATAGCACATGTTGTAAAGACAAATACGGTGAAAAAATATGTTTTTAAGAAATCGTTAGCCTTGTTTGTGTACTGTGCTATGTTAGTTTTTATGGTTGATCATCGCTTGAGGGCGGTAACACTGGGTTTTCATGATCATCGTTTGGAGACAAGCGTTTGTTTCGAAGTAAAGCTAATCATTTGTTCATTTTTTTCTTGGTCGATATCAACATCAATAGGATATACATTGTTTTCGTAATGTACACAGATTACCGGATTCTTGAACCTACTCCTGAGACAATTCCGACGCCCGACCGGGCGCTACTAGCCAAACTGGAGGAGGAGAACAGACGGATCGAGGCGGACGCGAAGTGCCCCTCGCTGACTACAGTACATAGCCGCAAGAGTTCTGATACTTCACAAGTATCTTTGGCTTCGGGTAAGTTTATACCGTATGGCTGCTACTGAAAAGAAACCATTTCTTAGGAAGGGGTCCTAAGAAATAGTTTATTTTCAGTACTTCTTACCAAAACTATTAAGGTATCGCTCAAATCGAATCAAATGATTTATTTGCATGTTGCAGATAAGTATAAAAAGTGTTACAGTCTGAATTTCTATCAGACTGAAACTGCATAAATATTTAAAATCTACACCGATACGTAAGAGCTAATGTTTAAAAACAAAGTCACTGCCAACAGCTAATGTCATTCGTTATGAACCTTACACTCTGAAAAGTAAAGTCTAAATTGCAATAAACACAAAAAAAACACTGCCAAATTATGTGCACTGCGTTCTTTACACTGTAATGGATGGACACATTTTTGTGACCTTCTTCTTTCCTTAGACAATCAATAAAAACTGTTTTACTCTCACGACTTGTAATCCGCCAGTTGCGTCAGTAACAGTAAAATAACTCTGAGCAATATCTTATTTAGTTTACCTGAACGCGACATTATCTGTGTCACCCGTTCTGAAACTTGATTCGCTCATGAGAATACGAGTTTTACTAAAATTAGCTCTCAAAATATATTATAAGCCAAGTAGATTTTTGAAATGATTCTTTGGGAATTTTGACGGTTATAATTTAAATGATTTATTCGCCATTAACCACAATTTATTTAGAAATATGTAATATTAAAGTTTCATTAAATTCTAAACTGGTTCGCTGACTAGAATGCACAACTGTCAGATTTTATCTTATCAATAAGTGAGCGGTGATAGCAAAGATATGTACTATAACGTATTATATACATCTTGTAAATATAGTGTTCCATAAAAATGAACGAACCCAACAATTTGTATGATGAAACGAAAACTGTGCTCGAATTTTACATAAGAGGTGTTCTAGAAAATTTGTCATTAGGTGGGTTATTGTTTGTAACGTGAGTGTAATGCTTAAGTAGCCTTAATATGTGACGCATTGACTAAGTATAGACATTTAACTTTTTCTTGTGCAAGTATGATCATATTTCACATAGTTAGTTAAAACAAAATAATCAGAAATTATAAATTCTTTAATATGTTAGCAATCTTTTACAGACTTATTAAATGTTTTCAGTTTAGCTTTGTTAGTTGGCTGTCATGTGAACCACATACAGTGTACAGTCATGTACACATACTCATAGTTGGTACAGCTGCTGCGTTGCACCTGATTACTGACATTAACAGTACTAAGCTATGAGATGCTGGCTTTTATTTAAGCAACATTAATGAAGAGTTAGCTCTTTATAACCTATTAGTTATTTATTTTATCCTGCTGCTTTTGACTCAAATAATATAAAGCCGTTCAACCCTAATAGTAAAATGTATTATCTGTAGATTTTATTAAGGAAAATCGTTCCCAGCACACTAAATAAGAAAGTGATCTAAAATAGTAAATAAATGGATACGGCCCAATACGCTATTTAATTTAAGTCCTGTTAATTAATTCTCATTTTAAGTATGTCTTTCGCTAAGACTAGTCTTAGCGAAAGACATACTTAAAATAAATGTTTATTTTTTAAACAAGCTTTTAATGAAAATCATTTTCCATAGCAAGCTTTTATAGCTTGGTATACCTACTTATATAATTATACTCGTTAAGACGAATCATACGAGCCCAAACTGGAAGTGGTTGTGTCGTTTAACTCCCAAGTTCCTATAGCCACCTTCCGGTTCCATCATCAGATTAGCTTGTTGTCATAATAATTTTGCATTGGCATCTGATTTACACATGCATGCAAAATTTCAGCACAATCGTTAACCGGGAAGTGGGTCAAAATTAATTTACAAGATTTGATTACAGACAAACATCGAGACAAGTAAAACTAAATAAAAGCTTGTAAAATAGGTTTCAAAAACACTATCACACGACTATTTAAACTTGATGAAACTAGTGTTTCCTAGCTGACTGCCCTGAGAAGAAACATAAATAAACTCAGAGGTCACTCTCTTAAAAACTTAAAATAATCATGCAATGATGGTCTTTTGAGAAAAGAACCATACAGCTTTAAGGTGACCTTTCCAGTCAGTGCAAGTATTTTTCAGTATTAGTGTACCCTTTGTTTATGACTACAAAGTGCTTGACCAAAGCGAGTGACTAGGAAATTATGACCGAATTACCAAACGTCAGGTGACTTACCTGAGGAATAAAAGCAGTGGTATAACAGCTTTTATTTAGAAAATATAGATAGAGAATAGAGGATGTAAGAGTGAACAGGTAACTTCTAGGCAAGCGTGCTCCATTGTCGGCCACGTCATCGCTTACCATCAGGTGAGATAGTGGTCAAACGGGAGCCTTCCATACTAAAAAACAAATCGCTGTATTTTATTGGTTATTCCTTAGACAAAATTAACCTGATTGGTGAAACCTCATCTCTAAATCAAATATTACAGCGACAAGCTCGAGCCATGACCCAGAAGCGAGAGTCAGTACGAGCGGTAATGGCGAAGAAGACTTATGGAGTCTGTGGGGACGCATCGTCAGTAACTGGGAGACCGAGTGGAAGCGACGCAACCAGTTCGTACGCGACCTAGTGCGTCAGGGAGTACCGCATCACTTCCGAGGCATCGTGTGGCAACTGCTTGCTGGAGTCGACACCTCCCCTGAAAAGAAGCTCTACGCTTCGTACATAAAAGTAAGTATAGTCCTACTAATATTATAAATGCGAATGTTTGTATGTATGGATGTTTTTTACTCTTTCACGCAAAAACTACTGAACGGATCTTGATGAAACTTGGTACACGAGTAGACCATATCCCAGAATAACACATAGGATACTTTTTATCCTGGGATTATGTACGTTGAAGCCGCGGGCAAAAGTTAGTTACGTAAGAAAAAGGCAATTAAAAGTAAAAGGATGTCAATCGATCATCGTAACTTCAACGCTGTTAATCGTTAAGAAACATAACAATTTAAGGTTGTAAAATCTCTGTTTACCGTTATAAACACAAGTTTAGAAAATAAATTAATTTACAAGTGAAAGTTAATAAAAACTTTCTTTAAATAATAGGTTGGAAGACCTGGAAACTGCCATTGTTATCCTTATATTTATTAGTAAAGTACAAATTGTAAGTAATGGATAAAGATTGCGGGACACTATCAAGAACAAAGGCACTACCATGAGTTCTTAAAGCGATCTATTTGATGACCTAAACTGATCTGTTTTAAAAAGATGGAGCTGTAAACGATGTATAGCTACATCCCTCTTTCTCGCTTATAAATATAATAAGTTGATTCTTGGTTAGTTCTGGACAAACTACCTGTAAGGCAGTATTAAAACACCGAAATATTGAAAAAGACAAACTCGTGACAATGAATTTAATTACTATCGTACCTGATTTGTTGGAAACCCTTTCAAAAACCGTATGTCAAATACAGCGCATCCCTGAAATAGTCGATGATTTTTTTTATCCCCCTTCATTATATCTTTGTTCTAGGCGAAATCTGCATGCGAGAAGGTGATCCGTCGAGACATAGCCAGAACATACCCTGAACATGACTTCTTCAAAGAAAAGGATGGTCTTGGGCAAGAGTCTCTGTTTAATGTAATGAAGGCTTATTCTCTACATGACCGGGAAGTCGGATACTGCCAAGGCTCTGGTTTTATTGTCGGATTATTACTAATGCAGGTCAGTCTTATAATTTTGACGTGGCTGAAAAGGCTGTCCAATTTAAATGGGACTGGGCAGGACATGTCTGCTGCATGCCTAACGAGCTGAGGGCTATAAAACACATAATTGGTGCCCGACACACTCGGGGCCGCGGTATACCACAAAAGAGATGTCAGGACGACCTGGATGTCTTCCTTGACCTTCTAATCCCCACATAAAAAAGCAAAAGCATTATCTCGGCACCAAGCTGCGATTTTATCCTATAAACTCTGTGGGGACACAGAACACAATGCCCTTTTTTTAGGAAGGAAAACGCGTGCCTGTCAACTCCTAAACATTAGAGTTTTTTATTATTGGAATTGTCGCAGGACGCCTTTTCCTTCCTTCCTTACATGTCATCGAAGAGTTTACTTTCTGTCCAACTATATTTGACAAAATCCAATCTTTTTCAAACTTATTTAAAAGGCTTTTAAGCCTGCTGCTGCGGTTTGGTCGAAAAAAAACTGTGGCCCTAGAACGCAAAAGGCAACTGAAAAAACTCAGGTGGAATTTAGTCAGTAAATCTCACACACTCTCACTCTGCCCTGGGATTTCCCATTACAAAAAAGCCTTTAACTGCCCCTTTATTTAGTTAGTCTAGGAATGTATGATTAAAAAATAACTTTACAATCTAATCTTAACTTTTTTCTGTCAAGCAGATGCCAGAAGAAGAAGCCTTTGCAGTATTAGTGAAGATAATGCAACAACATCGGATGCGAGACATGTTCAAACCGAGCATGGCAGAGCTAGGCCTCTGCATGTTCCAGCTGGAGAATCTTGTCCAGGAACTGCTGCCGGACCTGCATGTGCACTTTCAGTCACAGGTGTGTTACAATATCTTAGATTATTGATTTTATCTATATATATAAAAATCAATGCCACTTTTCGTTGTTATTTTATAACTCAAGAACGGGCTCACCTATCCAAACCAAATTTTTAGGGTTTGTTTGGACTATTTAGTAGATGGTTTATGTGAAGTTTGGTAGGGTAGAGTAGGGTATAATAGGGTAGAGTAGGGTAGAGTAAGGTAGAGTAGGGTAGAGTAGGGTAGAGTAGGGTAGAGTTGGGTAGAGTAGGGTAGAGTAGGATAGAGTAGGGTAGAGTAGGGAAGAGCGGGAGCGAAGCCGTGCGGGCAAAGCTAGTATAAATATAAAAATCAATGCCACTTTTCGTTGTTATTTTATAACTCAAGAACGGGCTCACCTATCCAAACCAAATTTTTAGGCTTTGTTCGGACTATTTAGTAGATGGTTTATGTGAAGTTTGGTAGGGTATAGTATGGTAGAGTAGGGTAGATTAGTGTAGGGTAGAGTAGGTATAGTAGGGTAGGGTAGAGTAGCGTAGGGTGGAGTAGGCTAGAGTAGGGAAGGGCGGGAGCGAAGCCGTGCGGGCAAAAGCTAGTATAATTATAAAATCCACCTTAACATAATCTGCCTAGAGTCTATTTTAGATTACCCAAATAATGTCAACATTTGGACAAATATTCCAACTAAAGCGCCGACACAGTACACAGTACGTAAACACAACAAAGAGTAACCAATCACCCTTGAATTTAATTGATGGATAGCTTGAATGGACAATCATTCACTGTTTGTCACAAATCCATTATTCACTTATCATGGCCGCCTGTATCCGCAGCCACTTTTCAAGTTACACGCAGTGCCGTAACTAGGGCGGTGCCAGCGGTGCTCGGGCACAGGGCGCAGTCCCTGCAGGGGCGCAAAATTTTGTATCTAACCTTTTTTGTGTGTATTGTATTTTTGACTAGGGGCGCAGTAATAGAAGCTCGCACCGGGCGTACAAAAGACTAGTTACGGCTCTGGTTACACGTTAAAAATAAAAATAGTCGGCTGATGTTGGGCTGAATTCACGTACCGACAACAGATTTTAAAAGCTCATGAACAGAAATCAATTCAAAATGTTTTGTTTGTACGCCACAACGTGAATTTATCTATACTGTATTGTAATTTTAGACACCTAAAGAGTTGCTTTGAACGCGCTAATCTCAAAGACGACTGCTTGTAATTGAAAAATATTTTAGTGTTGAATTGCCCATTTTTGAGGTACCCTATTTAACATCATGTGAACATGTGAAAACAAAAAAAAAGAGCGGAGCATTTATTAAAGACGCCAGTGCAACCTTTGGAAACAGCTAGTCAAATAAAAAGGGGTCTACTTAGGGGTATTTAAGTCAAGAGTGAATAGGTTACTTCTAGGCAAGCGTGTTCCATCGTCGACCACATCGTCGCTTACCATCAGGTGAGATGGTGGTCAAACGCAAGCCTATCAAAAATAATAAAAAAAAACAACTAATCTAGCAAATATTTTTGTAAATTGAGGTTGGCTTCCAGTCTACTCGATGCAGCCAAGTATTTTGACTGCATCTGATTGAATTTAATCTCCGCAACTCAGCATCAGCTTTAACCAGAGTTAAAGGTAGAACTACACTGCGCACACGTGGGCCACGTACGCCGATCTGGGCGTGTCGATCTCCATACATTTTATGTGGCAACTAGACGTGCAGTGCTACATTAGATCCACGCAACGCCTCGCTACGTACAAATCAGGCGTGGTGTACGTGTGCGTCGGTCTAGTGTAGTTCTCGCTTAACACAATACATATTAGCAAGAGTGACGTCAGATTTTATGGTCTCTACCGTAATGAATGTCAAAGACCTACAAATAAAAAGTCAAAATAATTTAAAGGTATGATTCCGAACCACGCTGCACGCAGCTGCCGCGACACTACTGGTCCCCATACAATTTCTATAAGCTTATATGAGATTACATTCCGAGCTAGGCAGCAATGTCGCGGCAGCTATGTAGGCAGTGTGGCGATGTGTGGCAGCACTGCGGCAACAACACTGCTGCTTGTTGCCGAGTTCGGAATCATACCTTTATGGATGCTCATTGAAGAAATTAACGGATATTTTTTTCCAGAGTTTCAACACATCCCTGTATGCCAGTAGTTGGTTCCTTACGCTGTTCACTACAACTCTCAACTTGCCGCTTGCTTGCCGAATTATGGATGTGTTCCTATCCGAAGGAATTGAAATAGTTTTCAAGGTAGCCCTCGCCTTACTGACAGTGGGCAAGAATGATCTGCTTTCGTTGGATATGGAAAGTATATTGAAGGTGAGTAGATGATTATCAAAAAGTGATGTTCTCTTTAAAAGCTGAAGTGTCTGTTTCTTAGTAAAAGAAGTTAATTGCTCCACCATTGATTTAATTTAAACCAATATCTGATTTTTAAACCAATATTGACTAAAACAATTAAAACAACTCTTGGAATCACTTGGAATATCAACCGCATTCTATAAATAAATGTTGTACTTTTTTGAAAGCACTATACTTATATACTATAGCTATAGTACATTGTTTTATTTGCATTGTTATCTGATAAATTAATTATTGTTATTATAAATAGTCAGGATCACTAGCGAGGGTACAGCAGCCACGCTTTCACCTTTAAGGTTTTATGTGAATTGCCCAGTCCCAAGGTCTGTTTATATAAGCGTTTATCTAGTGATAAACCTTCAATTACTTAGGAACACTAATAAGAATATTTATTTATGTGAGCAAGACCATGTTGGCAAGATGCCTTATAAGTCATGCTTCCGCCGATTGAATAATGTTTCAATGAGGAGATTTTGCTCGACGATCGACAAACCACTAACTGTTTACTACCCATCCTGTTATTCAATTGACAATCAATATCCGGTTGATCAATCGTAATCCAATTCAATGACCAAAGTCAAATGAAAAAAACATATGTCAATCCAAAGGTGCAATCAATTCTGATGTTCAAACACCAGAGTTGATTGCACCTTTGTTCAACAAGACAATGATGAAAATAGTAAAACACTGCCTAATCTTCATGTCTTCTTCATTTGTACAGCAAGTGTCTAACTTTATGGCGGCTATGGAATGTACCGCTCACTGCGCGGTAACGGCCCATCACCCCCGATTACACGTCATTTGCTACTGCGAAACGACTAACATCGTCATCCGCGCTGTCATTAAGCTTGAATCCTACTATACCACTTCTGTTTAATAATTTCACAGTACATACAAAAAGAATTGCCGTCGAAAGCAGAAGCTGACCAAGATGTGTTTATGAACCTCGCTTATTCTATCAAAGTCAATCCTAAGAAGATGAAAAAGCTTGAAAAAGAATACACAGTTATTAAAACTAAAGAGCAAAGTGATATAGCAGTTTTGAGGGTAAGAAAACAATTTTAGTTTCAGGGTTTGTGGAATGACTTTCTGCGTGGCCTTCTTTAGGCTTGAGGTTATGGTCTAACAGTACTAATCATACATTTCATCACGGTTCCGAACTAAATACTGGAGTAAATAAAACAGTAGGAAAAACAAAACACCAGATGACTCTTGATTGGTTTGGGTTGACGTTAAGTCACTTCTGTCCGTCTCTAATTATCGTCAGGTCAGATAGTTTTGATTATATTATTTTTATTTGTACCCCATTTAATCTTTATCATGTTTGGAACAATTTAATGCATAACTTAAAACATATCTGCTTAAATAAATTTATCAGATATGTCAAATCATCAATGTCAGCCCACACCAAAGTAGAGCAACAATGGTCGTAAAAAAAATGTGTTCCTAGTTTAAATGATCACAATTTTAACAAAGAGGTTCGTTATCGGTGATGAAATGTCCGAGACTGTGCATGTGTTTTTTTTAACTTTACCCTTGTAACAACTGAATGTCTATATTCTCGGAAACATGGTATTTATTGTAGTGCCTGCGTCAGGAAAATCGTCTGTTGAAGCAACGAGTAGAACTTCTCGAAAAGGAGAGCTCGGGATTGGCCGAGAGGCTTGTGAGGGGACAAGTGGACCTGGCGGAGGGCGAGGAGGAGACCTTCGCTCTCGCTAGAGAAGTGCAGGCTCTGAGGAGGGCGAATGTCGACGCACAGCAACGGCTGGCCGTTGCTCAAGACGAGATTCGGTCCCTCGAGATGACAATTGCTGAGGTGAGTCGTGTTAAAGCTAAGTTTCCACTGCGTCAAGATCGGAGCGTACGAAGCGGACGGATTCGTTGATTTGTATGGTACGGCGTGAATTAAATGCAAAATCTGAATGCAGTAGACGTATATTTTGGGCATTTTGTAAATACCGACGGCTCGTACAATGTACGCTCCGATTCTGACGCTAACTTATGAAAAACTAATGCTGTTTAAGTCTAATAAATATCTCCGTGAGCAAATCTCGGTCCTTATATAAAGGTTCAGTCGGTAAACAATTAGCAAAGCAGCTCCTTCATCATAATTTCATCAAAATTTAATGGTAGAACCTTTGTTTAAGTTAATTCAACATTAATTATATTTTTTTTTATTGTACATCACATTAAAAAAAAATCCAGGACAAAAATTAAAAAAAAATAAGTGCACAATAGAATCCTATCGCACAGGGCAATTTCTTACAGACAACCTTTGCATGGACTGAAAGAAAGGAGATAGATATAGATTATTTTTATGGCACACCATTTGCTAACTACTTCTTACCCAATTAACACCACAATTATCAAAGACATTCACTAAATTAAAACCATAACAATTTCTAGAATAACTCCCGGCAGTCATCTCTCGAAGGCATAGAGGGTGTGAGTACTCAGAAAGGTGAAGAGTTGGCCCGTTGTCTGCAAAGGGAGCTGGTTCGTGCAAGACTCCACGCGGCCGAGCGAGAAGCCGCTGAGAGGGAGCTGACGGCCCGCATCTCGGAACTGGAAAATGAAAATAAAAGCCTGAGGAGACAACGAGTTGATAATAATGTAGCTCATTTGCAGGTAATATTACTTTTATAGAACTAACGGGATCGCCCCGGCTTATCCAGTCCTATTTCCACCTAGAATAATGTACGATGATGTATGATTAAAAATGTGAAAGTATTTTTCAAATTAATGCAGCGTTTCTCCACATACACACTAAGACTAAGAAATTCGTTTTCGTTCTCTCATATATTAGTATATACTTAAAGAAGAAGTATTCACTACTTAGACGATACGGCCAGAAGATAAACTAAGTCAACAGTTGACCTATCAATGTCCTATAATTTCATCTAGCATAACATAGTCAGCCCTATAATGTTTCCACTGTTGGGACTCAGGCCTCCTCTTTAAGAGAGGGTAATTTCATCTATTTGTGTGTTTTGGTTAATATGGCTCTCCTGTAACGTGGCCATTTTAAAAATAGGTGATCAACTAAAACTCCAGTACTCAAAAACACTAAAATAACTGCAGGATTATATTAAAATTATTCCTTACTAAAATAAACACATAAAATTGAGAACTAATCATTTAATATGGAGTCTAACTTCTACTAACTTAGTACTTAAAGCGGTGACACTGCTCATCTGATCAAATAATCTTAATGTTTCTCTTAGATCACTAAACCCCATTTGCAATACAACTGATATGAAACAAAAAGCAGTCATTCTGTTTTTAAACTTGCAAAATGATTCAAAAAAAGTATCTGTGTTCTTTTGAACACTCTAAAATGTCTGTCACCGTAATACGACTCGACAGGATAGATTTTGCCAGAGGACTGGCTGTTTACCGCTAGGCATAGGTTTATCCCATCAAAGTATTTCAGTGAAGGGAGAATGCACATGAGGTTGTTGCACAAACTAATACACTACACGTCATCGCCGTCATTATTGTGTGTACAGCTAAGGAGTGGGATTCTCTGCCGGAGTCTATGTTTCCTGATAGCTACAACTTAGGGGTATTTAAGTCAAGATTGAATAGGTTACTTCTAGGCAAGCGTGCTCCTTCGTCGGCCACATCATCGCTCACCTCAGTGAGATAGTGGTCAAGCGAGAGAAAACTGGCCGCTAATTCCGAAAGCTCATTCCGTCTCAGTCATAAATATTAAATTGCTCGTACGTAATACCGTGAATGTTTTCAGGACGAGCTAATTGCTGTGAAGCTACGTGAGGCCGAGGCTAATTTATCGCTGAAAGATCTGCGGCAACGCGTGACGGAGATATCTGAGGCGTGGCAGCGACATCTACAAGTAAAACAATTTTGTTATCACACCTCGTGCTTCGAAAGAAACGTGATTTTCTTATGCAGTGTCTTTCTGCTGGAAAAGAACGTACAGAATGCCGTATCCCTCAACACATTCTTGACTTGAAATAAGTTCTTAATTAAGAAACCGACAGTGTTAGTGTCTTATCCAAGACATGATCTATCCATGTGCAAAGTTTAATACAGGTTCTTTCCGCAGTTGGATTAAGAAACATCCCAGACTAAGAACGAATAAGATTGACACTTTGACAATTATCGAATGTAAAACAATCAAGCTTTAGTAATGTAGTAGTTACTACAAATACTTTTTTGAAGGAAAGAAATCAACCGCTCATTGGATTAGCTGAACTATCAAAATGGTTTCATTACTTGGCGGAAAAAATCCCAAATTGATATCTTGATTTTAGTGCTCGCAATCCATCTTTAACAATCATAGTTTCTCGTTTAGTTCCAATAATATATTGAAGAAACAAACAAATATTTCCTTCTCGCACTCCCTGGTTACTCAAACAATCTTTGCTTATTCCTAAATATTTTAAATCTTCTTGTTTCTTTTTTTCTTCATTTTGTTTTGATCGATCTAATATTTAAATAACTTTTCTGAACTGTGAAACAATGTCTAGATTATAACCAGTTGTGTGGCTGCGGGAGGGCCCTGGTGATCTTTAATACAGGTTCTTATGGAAACCTAATTCAGGCATCAGTCTCTCACTTAGTTATATCGCGGTGTATAAATTGTAAAGTGTTAGCATTAAGTAACTTTGTAATGAGATAATAAACGTTTTATATTATTATTATTATTAAATATTTCTTCTACATTTGTTTAGGAACACAGGCAAGATGTTCCAGCCACACCAGTACAGTCCACTGTCGTGTCCGATATAATGGCGACGCCTAAGAAACTGCTGCGCGCCTGGGAAGGTCGTTCCGCAGATATGCAAAAGCTGGAGGAGGAACTTATGACTACTAGAATAAGGGAGGTCGAGGCACTGACTGAGCTTAAGGAGTTAAGACTGAAGGTAATGGCTTTACTATAAGTAGTTACGTTTTATTCAATATTAGAGATATTAAAATGGCCTTCTACAAGGTGGGCCGATGACCTGGTAAAGGTTGCTGGAATCCGATAGATGCGAGACGCACAGGACTGTTGCCACTTGGGGAGGCCTATGTCCAACAGTGGACGTCTTTCGGCTGAAATGACGATAATATTATGGTAATATTAGAGGCACGGTGTGTGCATCGTGTAACAGAAATATAATTTTGACTTTTAAGGCGTCCTAGGAATTTTCAAGGCATTTACAGCTTTGCCCGTGTGATTGTTGAAAATTAATTCTAGGGAATATTAAATTCATACTATCGAAGTTAAAATCTTAATCTACTAGGCGATAGTTTACCTATGATCCAAATTACGATCCGCATATCTGTTGAAACGTGAATGACATACAGACCGCTTATCAACCAACACCTTTGCAAGTCATTTTTACTTAAACGAAGAGCGAAAACTTTGAATATTAATCAACATACTGAAGCGATGTGATAACTATTTGAATACTGGCCTGTATTTGATTAGTCGCTTTAAATATATCAATGTAAGAAAGAGTTTTATCCAATGACGATGTTTGTAATGTTAAAAGTCGCCAATTTTGAACTTTGCGATGATAAACGATATTACTAGGTTTAGGTTTTGGTTTTGGTTTTAAGGCTAAGCGTCCTGAGTGTTCAATTTGCTGGCGAAAAAGGGAATGCCGCCGGATGCTAGAGTCACAATCCCCTCGACCCTCATCAGGTCAACACGTCACCTTGGAGGTTTCCCAACGCTGCTTCTTCCAATATGCGATCCCTACTCCAGCTCACTGCCAATTAAGTTTGGCAATTCTTAGACCAAACAATTATTAAGACTTTTCGAAAAATAAACGAAACACATATTTCCGAATGGCAGGTAATGGAGCTAGAAACCCAAGTGCAAGTATCGACAAACCAGCTTCGTCGTCAGGACGAGGAATCTCGTCTTCTCCGCGAGAACCTCGACGCCGCACTACAGCGCGAGCGGGCGTTGCAAACGCGCCAGAGAGAGTTCCAGCACAAGTATGCCGACTTGGAGAGCAAGGTGAGCATAAATGTTGGTAGCTACAAACCTTTTTTACTTTTCTTTATGTCATGGTGTCCATGGTACGACTATTGTCATTCCACCTTTTAGCTTGTTATTTTTTTCAATGCTTATTAATTGTTATTGCTTGAAATGTGTAGTTTTACATACATCTGCAGTTGTCAAAAACTCGAAAAGGAGCTCTGAAAAGCTACTCAGATCCCATGGTTAAGGATGGGTAAAATCTTATAGATAGAACATGCCTAAAGCATGAAACCCACCTTTCTAGATAGAAAGTCTATTCCATTTAATAAGTTTCATAATAATATATCTTAAAATCGTCGCAATAATTCTTAAACCACTGCAGATCGAGCTATATTTATTTTTTAAATGAGAACTTTCGTAAATGCGATTCGTGATACGTCACATTCATATGCCACAGAGAATGACACAAAATAAAAGAGCTTAGGCCTATGTCCTAAGTTCTTTTACAGGAACTTCCTCCGCTCTAATCGACTCTAATGCGAGTGAAAGAAATGGCATAAATTATAAGTCGCTTGCTAGAACTACATTAGACCGACGCACACGTGAAACACGCTTGATTTGTACGTAGAACGACGTCGTGTGGCGTCGCGTAGCGTAGATCAAGCTCTACAACTCTAGTTTCCATAGAAAATGTATGGAGACCAACGCGCCCAGATCGGCGTCTGTGTACCTTACAACTCGAACATGGCATGAGCTGCATTCATTTTGTTGTGTCACACATACCTACATAACTGACATTTCAACTTATTTTTTTTTAATTCTACAAACCTCACATAAGACTAATAAAATTATTTGGTTCACTACAAAACAGGCTAAATATGACTCCATGCAAGCGAACATTCGAAACATGGAGGATGCTCAGAGAATAGCCGAGCTGGAAACCGAAGTGTCTGAATATAAATTAAAGGTACGAATCGTTGAAGTTATAACAATGCGTAAGTCATTTTTAACGGTGAAGAAAGAAGTAGGATGATATTCGTTTAAGTAAGATAGTGTCAAATCAGGAAGAAAAAAATTAACTAATACTTCTTGTGAAAATATATATTCTACCTTTGTTTGTCTATAAACATATCTGCATATTATTACAAAGAAAGATTTGCCTTTAAAAACAATTGAACTGATCTTAAAATATCTTCCTACAGTTGAATGCTAATTTATCACTAAGTGACTAGGCATATAAGACATATGCTACTTTCACGCGGGCAAAGTTGCAGGCAGAAGCTAGTGATATCATAAACAATTTTTTCTTTACGCACTGTTAGAACTTCACTGACAGTATGCTCTTATTATTATTGCTTTGAACAATCACGTCTTGAATATGTTTTTATCCTTTTACCCTTTCAACGCCACTTTCTGGTATATGTGGCAAATAAATAGATTAAAAACAAATATCAATTTAATGCCATCATGCACAGTTAAGGCCAGGCAGGCAGTGAAGGCCTCCTACACCTGCCCATGACCTGGTAAGGGTTGTGGAAATCCGATGGATGCGAAACGCACAGGACCGTTCATTGAAGCGACACTTGGGGGAGGCCTATGTCCAACAGTGTACGTCTTTAGGCTGAAATTATGATGATGATGATACTGTATATTTACGCACAGCATTTCAAAGGTATACTGTAAACCAATTATGTAATGGGTTGGTATATGAAAAAGACTACTTTCCCATTGACGGGAGGTCAATGGGAAGTTAGTCTTTTTGATTATGAATTACCATGATAACTTATTTGTCAATTGGCTTGACTTTTCGATCGTTACCCTTAGTGCTGTATTGTAAAATAGTTTTATACCGCTTAGGTACTTATGTCATTTTTCTTTGACACATATCCATAATTTATACTTGTGCTATTTCAGAATGAAGTGATGGCAACTGAAGGCGAACTCCGCAATAACATGGACGGCGACTCGGATAGAGTCCGCGAGTTACAGGAGCAAGTCGCCGAACTGAAGGCTGAGGTACGCATCACTCAAATTTTAACACCTAGACGAGAACAAATCTCGCAGATACACACACAACGACGCTAAACAGCTCTTCTGCACAAGATGTGACCGGCTTTTTAAATTCTAATCTGAATTAGCCAGTCACCTGAAAGCTCACAATAAAAATAACAAATATATTATTTAGTCTGGGTCACATTGACCCAAAACTTATAAAACAAAAGAAAAATTAATTTAACATAACGCGTGTTGACGCTTTGCTTTTCTAACAAATTAAAGTGAGAATGATACAAGATTGATATGAATATAACACGCTTATACACATATTAATTGATAAAAACACAATTAGCACATAATACTAACATGATGATCATGAATTTATATCGTTTCATGTGTGAGGAGCGCACAGTGTGGTCGATCACTCGCTATAACAACGCTTCCGTCATGTAACGGCAACGCCGCTTTGTCTGTGGGGTTCACTCTGTACATTGTTTTTTGTAAAAATGTGATGGGAAACAACACTGCCACCTTATTGTTCACGAATCACCCACATTCAATCCGTACAAGCAGTTATACAATACGTCTATTTAATTTGCTTAAAATTCCTGAATTACTAATTCGATAAAACATTTTTGAAGGTCTGTCCTAGACAACGAATAATTCTTACCTAAGACCAGTCTTTTTTATTCTATATACACATATTTACTTCTTAATATCTGATGAACAATTATTAATACATACCTGCAATGATTCTGTGATTGTAGCTTTATGCACTATAATCGGAATGTGGTTAACCAATTGGAATGGAATCATTCACTATGTATATTGTTATGAAAAATATTCGACACCATTAATTCTTGGTATTTGAAGCGTACCGCCGCAGCCGACCAAAATTAAGGTATATATTTATGTATTAGTGTTTGTATGTACATTGATGATGCGCTTTTATCAAAATGTCTGATACATTTTGTTTGGCACTGCACAGTTTCCGACACCCATCACCACCCCGGACACTGAGCCCTGGAAATGGCTCGAGTAAGTTCAACTATCAAACACCTTACCGGCTAGTGTGTTAACAGGCTTACTCCATTCTAACAATCGTATACTAGGAACTCCTACTACTGTAGACTATAATGAAACGGCGGAACTCTTGTCAAAAATCCTTTGTCTGCTCAACTGCATCAAGATAAAATAATATTCAATTTAGCGCAGTCGTGTCACAGTTCAGTTGTGGCATACAACCTCCCCGCCCACTTTAATAACCAAAATAAAATGCGTAAATTGTATATTTACATAATATATCTATTACGTAATCACGTATAATATTATATTATTATCATATACTTCTTGCTTATAGAAAATGAATACTATAAGTAGCTATATTTATTTTAGCCAGTATGTACCCAGTAGTTAGAAAGGTAGATTTGTAAATTACCAATAAACATTATCAGAATGATGATCTAACTAAAAGAATAACAATTTTAACTTGTAATATAAATGGATTTGGCAGGTGAACACACTAGACCCCTTTACAATTTTGTTTGTTTTATTAGTGTATGTGCGAAACAGGCGAAGACTGCCATGTATAATGTGCTTTCTTGGTGTCTTCTGCTTGGTTCATGTTGAAGCTAAAAAACATATGGTTTTTTCATGTGGCTGGCCATGGCATTGTCAACTTGCTTGTGTTTTGTTACGCCGCTATTGCATGCGTTTGTTTGTGTTGTTCACGCTGTGTCTGTTCCTATCTGTTCCTACCCACTTACATATTGTGTTCACCGTAACATTGATGATTTATCATATTTTAAAAGTTTATAAACATAAAAGTTAAATACGTCATTCCAAATTATAGAAAAAAAGACGTCGAAAATGTGGTGGCTGACAACTTTTTTTCAGTACTTTACTGTGAATGTTTATAACTAAAATAATAAAAGCCTACAAGTATTTACTGACAATAAAATCGTTGGTAATAATAGTGATGGGTAAAGAAAATAATATTTGAACTTCAGCATGTTTCTTTCGACAATCGCATGCATTGGTGAAAAAAATAATGTTGACGTAATAACATTCTCAGGTCATGAGGCTAGAGGCTTGGAAGTCGCGGGCTCTGGGGCACACGGAGATCAGCCGCGCCGTGTCGTTCGAAGACGACTTGGAGGAGGACGAGAAACTTAAACTAATTCTACGACGCGAATCTTCTACATCCCTGGACCTGTCAGCGATGTCACGAAAACCTACGTAACGAATACTAAGCCCGTTGTTATAATCGTCCCTACTTCCAGTTCTGTACTCTTTCTTTATCACCACAAACATGTTTGTGATTACTTCTTTTCATGATTTTTTTATAACAGTTCTGTTAAACATTTAAAGAACAGTTAACTTTTCGATCTTTATTAATATTCGCTTGAAGTAACTGGGTTTGTTGTTTCTCGTTTCCCAACAACTTGTAATGGCTACCATTGACCGCGGAATTCTCAATATTATTATGTTATAATGTTTTACAGTAGTTGTGCTAGACATCTCTTAGAGCTATTGTAATAGACTAAACATAGTGATTATAGCTATAGATCAAAATACAATCAATAATCTAGATTGCTTAGAATTCCATAGAGTCCACTTGTCCAGTCTCGTGATGCCAACTACATTGTACATGGTGGACATCAAGACAGCGGATGTACTTTTTAGATGACGTGTGTATCTACGTCGTACTAAAAAGAATATCCATTATTTTGGTATGCACTCAACATTTATGCACATTATTAGAAATAGTAAGAATAATTTATGATATGGTTGTAGTTGAGACATACAGGTAGGTAGTTTTAATGTAATAGTTGTATTTTATAGTCTTATTGATTATTGGGTAGAAGAATAATTCTTATAGAAACACGTGGTAAATATCAGTTAAAATTAAAACATATTTCATGACTCCACGTAAAAATATATTTTTTACGCAAATTGGTAGCTTTTGATCTCAAAAAAAACTTTACCAAGCCTACTAAGTTCTACTAATTGAAGGTGGTATCCGCTTTCAGTCTGATAAGCCGTCATCGATCAATCTGGTAAAAACAACCATTACCATATAATTGGTGCTGATTCTGTGGGCACACCTTGCAATACTTCATAATTTCGATTTTTCCGTTTCATGTCAATTGATGCACAACTCTAGTTGTACATCGATACATCTGAAACAATAAATCTATATCGGGTGTAAAAAGACCCTTAACGTAAACGAAAACTACGTATTCTACCCATCACTGGGACAGTTTTTTCTTCTACAACTTTCCTGGGAATTCAATAGTTTCGGAGATATTCAAGGTCAAAGTTGAAATAAAAAAACCAATTTTTTTTCAAAATCGTATTCTAAACATCATTAGAAAACTTTCTTCTGAACAAACATTATCAAAATTATTAATTTTTCATAACAAATTAATCATTTGAAGTTACGAAAATGCAATGAACACAAAATACTACGCACGCACACTACCGCGCGAGGTTCCGAGTTCAACGACCAATGCAATACGGGCTCAGCTGATCGACGCGCGCGATTTTACGTTTTCAACAAAAACTTTGATTATTGAATTTTGAAATTGTTTTAATTTTGAAATTGGGTAGGTAGCCTACTACCTAAACGCGACTGCGCTGAAGCAGATCTTCCCCAATCTGGCAGGTCCAGACGTCTCCTTCCGGAGGCTCTACTCGGGGTTTGTGCAGTCCCTGTACGTTAACGGAGCCCCGGTGTAGACTCGGTCGCACGGACTGAAGATGACTCAAAGGGTTATAGCCATCCTCATGATACAGGGATACTGCACGGCATCCTGCGAGGCGAGCCAAATGCGGCCTGTCATCGTAGGATTTTGGAGGCGACAGTCCTCACATGTGAAGGTGCAACGCCAAAGAGGGGAAACTCCGCTGCTATGATGATGGTATACCATGGCCGCGTCAAACGGCAACTGAAGGAACAACGATCGGAGAGAGAGAGAGGGAGCTTCAGACTTTTACTGACTAAAGATCGGTAAAAGTCTGACACTCCCTTTCATTTCACACAGAGCGCGAGGGGTCACTTATCTAAAAACTAAACTTGAAATCCTAGGTTTAAACTTCTACCTAGGTTCAAGCCCTACCTACATTTAAAATAACAACGTAATTAACCTCACTAGGTACTTGTGTCGTTTTAACGAACATTGTAGGCATTTTTGAGGATGATTTCTAGTAAGGATGGCTTCTAATGCATAAGGCTGTAACGCCTAAGCAATAAAAAGCCGTCCTGTTAAGTATGATTGTAAATAAATCTCGTAAGTACCTACCTACCTCACTTTATAAAAATGTTTAGTAGGTAGGTACCGACTAAATTAAATTTCAAAACATGGAACGAGCACGCGGCGCGTTTTATCTGCGTAAATTCCTTTATTTGTCGATCGGGAGTCACAAAGTGAAACCAGCCACCTTAGACGCAGGCTTGCAGACGGAGAGCAATGGGTAGCTCTCCGTTCAATAACTACCAAACCCTGGTGGACGGCGCGATGTGGAAGCTGTCAGCAAAACTGATGGGTCCCGAAAGAAACGATGCCTGAAAGGGTCGCGAGAACGTTCGAAATAGTTATCGCGACCTTGAAACGCAAAGGCAACTGAAGGAACAACATTGGGTTTCAGTCAATAAAAGTCTAAAATTTCCTCTCGCCCCATCAGAGTGCGAGGTAATTTTGATGGTTTCCCAACATCAAAATAAATCGAAGCTGCACAATTGCAGCAGTCTGAACTAAGATACTTACCGACTGCGGCCTTTACAACTACCTACTAGCTACGTATTTTACAAAATACTAATCAGAATTTAGTCAGAATTTCATTTTTCTGTGTTCATTGATAACATTTTTTTTAAATAGTAATTTACGTAAACAGATTTACGCAAACACAATTTAGGTAATTATTTATAACTAGAGCGATATTTTGTTATTACACCATGCTGGCGCTGGCGCCAGCAGCCAGTAGCATGCGAGCGGCTTGTGCTCAAAGAAAGTTACCGCCCACCGTGGCGGTGCGCACCTGTGACATCAAAAGAGCCGCCCGCGGTCCGACCTCCTCCCTATCCCCGCAAACAATTTATAGGAATTTTATTTTTATTTATTGCGAATTAGTTCAATTTCTTGCGTCATCGAATGCACTCGTGGTTTTTTTGTTGCGAATTACTGTTATTAGGTTTGTGTTGTTTTGTGTGATAGTCTGACTGATATTAGTGAAAGTGTTAGAGTGATAGGCTTAGTTTCGATATTGTGAGTGTGTTGCGTGTTTGTGTGTGAAGTGTCTTTTTAGGATTATTTTAGTAGGTAGTAGGCACCTTTCGCGAGTTAACCCTTCAGATACCGTCAATTAGAGACACAATAGTAAGACAATAGATGCGCGGCCACCGGTGGTCGCTTGGGGATTCATGAATTAAGATGCCTTTCATGTTTATTCGGCGCGCGAGTACCTACCTACTTACGTGAATATGGTTTACTGTTACGGCATGGCTCATGGAAACGCTACTGCAGCCCTGCGAGTGTACGGGATTGATGGGATTCGTGGGCGTGTCAGCCCACGGATTCACGGTTCTTCACTTCAACGATTGCTGGACAATCAATCGATTGTACCAATTTCTTTGGGAGGCGGCCGACAAGTACGACCGGCAGCAGAAGAGGCCATTCTCGTTGTGATGCGGGAAAACCCACGGTTGGGCCAAAATATTGCGGAGGCGGCATGGTCATCACGCTCGGCACACGGTTTCCCATTCAACTGTGCATAAAGTGTTGAGGAGGGATAGGCAACGGCATTACAAAATCCATCGTGTGCAAGCGCTCGTGCCATGCGACGCGATGCGTCGCATGGATTACTGCGGGTGGCTGTTGAGCCAGGACCGAAACTGTGACCATAAAATTATTTTTACCGACGAGAGTACTTTCACAAATAATGGAATGTGGAACCGCCGAAATACCCATTATTGGTGCTTCGTCAATCCAAATCAAACTATGGAAACAGGCTTCCAGATACGGTGGAAACAATGTGTCTACGGCGGGCATTGTGGGAAACCAGATCCTAGGCCCAGTTTTCTTGCCACCGAGAATGGACGACGGGCCTGCCTACCTCCATTTTATTACTGGGTACCTAACCGACACTTTAAAAGAGATGCGACTAGCTCAGAGGCTTGGGTTGTGGTACCAGCACGACGGTGCGCCGCCTCATGTCGTGAGACCAGTTCGTGAGCAACTGACTATGCTGTTCGGAGACAACTGGATCGGACGATTTGGGCCTCACGCATGACCAGCTCGCTCGCCTAATTTAACCTCTCTGGATTTCTTTTTGTGAGGTTACGTCAAAAATAGGGTGTTTGACCGCCCATGCGAGACCGCTGCTGAAATGCGACAGAAAATTTTTGATGTGTTTGAAGAACTTAAGCAGCGGTCAGCTCAAGAAGGAATCCTAGAACGGGTTCATGAAAACACGCGGGCTAGGGCGCGCATCTGTCTCCGCGTGGGAGGTCGGCAGTTCGAACCGGAGCTCGTCAGTGTCGAGAGGCCACCTGTGTTGGATGACAGCTGAAGCGACGGACAGTGTAGGTTAGTACTCAAGCTATTTAAAAACTTTACCTACTTATTTCGTGTAAACGTAAGTAATTGAACACAACACAGAAATTTTTAATTACCAAGAGCCTACTAAAGGGCTCCATGGTTGTAATGCCAAATGCCATGTCACTACCAAGGTGACCTTGCTAGTTGCAATCCGTGGCGCGTTTTTCCAACCACCGAACCTGTTGGCGTGTGGTTTACCATCCATGCAGCCGCAGCATGAACCATGGCCACCTTGGTTAGAACCAAGTTAGAACGCTAGTTTGCAACCGTGTAGCAAACCTTTAACGTAATACCTACACCATTCAAAGCGCGCGCGACGCCCGGGCGCCGCGCCTCGCCTATCGTATACGTACTACACACACACCGGCACAATCAGTTGGACGCTTTACATTGCGCGCTAGGAAAAGCGTCATTTTTTTAAAGGTTGAAAAAAAAGTTTGTTTCCCAGCAATATTTTTTGGCCAAAATGACTTAGTTATATGTACAGAATGTGTAGTTAACGGGTATGTGATCGGTCTTTTTACACCCTGTATATTTATCTGACTTACATACACATATGGTGAGAAGAAAAATTCTATGCTTCTTAATTCACCGATACTCTCGTAAAACTCGAATCATATTTTTTACAACGACTTAAATTGAAATTAAAGGCAAAAAATCATAGTGAAAATTTACTTCAAAGTCAGCTTAAATTTAACTGAACTTATATTAAACTATGACTATTGTAATATTTTACTCAGAGAGAACTAGGAATTATGTGCTCGTACGTATATAAATAAAAGGAACAGAAGCAGCTCATATTTTCATGTTGCTGAAGAGCCACAGAATCAGCAGCCAAGCGACGACGCGGTGACGTACCACCTAATTTCTCAGTTATCAGAATATTAAACTTAATCTCTGTGCATTGTATGGTTTTCTTGAATACGTAAATACAGGAAAAATTACTGCACTAAAATTTGATGACCGCGTGATATCACATCTTTATCTTACACTGATTGAATATTTTAATTTTGATAACCTAGCATTTTTAAAAACATTCCAACTTGTTATTATTTATTAAAAATAAAAAGTATTTAATTTGGGTAATGAGACCTGCTGCCGCGGTCCTAGATTTTCTTAAATATTAATTATTTTAACTTAGTAGCGTCGAACTCGTCTAGTTCGACGCGATGTTATTTTTAGATGACGAGACAGGGAAGACAGTCTAGTATTGATGGCAATATTACGCGTACTTATTTTATTAATGCTTACGTATTTTTATTAGGTTTTAAGATGAAGTATTTTTAATAGATCCATATGTATTAATTTATTATTGTAAAAATACTCAACATTGTGTTAGACATTATGTTATTTAATTAACACAATGCCTTTGAAGAGTACTCGATACTCTCACATAATAATTCGTTCGTTACATAAGCTATGTGCAGCACATTCATCCATTTTAATTTTCAAAATACAACAGCAGTTAGCACAAGTTGCAGATGGTATTGATAATACTGTCACAAATTTTCAGCACCTAAGTGTTATTTTCTTAAAGTCACTAGTAGTATGACTGGAGTATGATACATTATATTATTGGGAGCGAATAAATTTGCTTCTATGATTTCATCATCATAATAGCCGAAAGACGTCTACTATTGGACATAGGCTTCTCCCAAGCGTCGCCACAACGACCGGTTCTATGATTTGAGCCTAGATATTTTACCAGTCAATTAAGATGTAATCTAAATCTACATCAGTTCACATCAACCGAAACGGTTTGCATGCAGCGATTTTAGACACAAGATCTTCCAACAACGAATATAAGTACATAGGTAACAAGGGGGTCCCGAAGATCACTATAGCTCTATCTAGATGGTATGTATGGTAGGAGATACGATAACCGCGCACTACTCATCAGCCCCGTATGTGCTGCTATGCCAATATGAGCACAAGAACGTAAAGCATTCAGCTTTTGTTACAAATGCCCCTAAATATGCTTTATTTTATTTTTGTTAAAACAGATTTATAAGAGAAATATATTTTAATATTATATTGAGTTTTATAATTGGCTGCAGTGCATGTTGTTCCAAATAATTCCTTAGTTCTATTTTAGTTATCGTTGTGATTAATATATTTTATGTGTTGTGTAACATATGTAACTTTATTATTTAATTAAATGAAATTTATTAATCATATATCGGCAGCTACCTATGACAAGTTTTAGGTCCTATATTATGTACAACCACCAGGCAATTAATTTTACACCAATTGACTAACATTTTACGTTATTCGAATTAAGAAAAAACGACTTTATTTTGATATCGTGTAATCAAATCACATCTAACATGTTTCTGTAAAAGTTTATATAATGGTCTACTTAATTAATATGAAGCCCGTAGGATAAGATCAAGCTATACAGCTGTGAAAGAAACACCTTGAAAACAGCAATAATCCACAAGTATCACAGGATGTATGTGTAGGAATAATAACACCTACATTTTTTACTTTTATATCATTATATACTTAAAATATTTGTCTAGAAAATAAAATATATACGCAGCTTTATGAGATTATGTTTGCTCAATGTCTTTCCTGCTTTTAATACAATATAATTTTAACAATAGTTTTGTCTGTGGAGGTAAAATGCCTATTGATGTGAAATAACTAATTTTCCTCCGATTTGATCAATGTATTTACGCAGCGGTAATTTTCTGTGAAATGTAGTAAATTTATAACATTGTATTGATCCTTGTTCACGAATGGTCCATTTAATACCCCGAGGACTATTCTTGCACCATGTCAACTCACTGACTACATGGAGCATATTCACAGCATGCTGGGAATGCTTTATGATCACAATTTTTTACATTTTACTCGTGACTTTGTGTATTTTCATATTGTGTATTGGAAAAATAAATTGATAATATTGTATTCAATTTTTTATTACAAATAAAGACTTGTAACTCAATTTAAGCATTTTTCTTATTCTGTATCCTACTAATATTATAAATGCGTAAGTTTGTATGTATAGATGGATGTATGGATGTTTGTTACTCTTTCACGCAAAAACTACTGAACGGATTTCGATGAAACTTGGTACACGAGTAGACCATATCCGAGAATAACACATGATTCTTTTTATCCTGGGATTATGTATGCGGGTGAAGCCGCGGGCAAAAGCTAGTAGTTTATAATACTTATTCCTTTTCGTATCAGCATCACCCTGGATAATTATTTAGGATTGTCTGCAGATTCTTTAGATTGTAGAGGGTAAAAGAAAACATATATACTTGTTAGTAAATTAATTTATTTCTCTAGATATACTTAGTCAAGATAAAGCACCGTCATACATTACTTACTTAATGTCGTTAAAATCTACCTACATTAATACAATATTATTAAGTTAAAGATCAGGCACAAACATGTTCTTGTTAATAAGTAGTTAAAACATTAAGTTTCTTGTTAGGCTATATTCTTGTACTTGGTGAACAGATTATACAACACGCGTAGTGTTGATTTGAGGTCGAGGTTCACAATATCTGAAAATGAACAAAATATATTAATGTGATAGCAAATGTATGTATGTATTGTATGATACAAGTAAAAATATCTACCTTCTGGTCTTGCTTTTGGTTTAGCGAGTCCAACATCTTGCATGAGCTCAAAAGCAAAGGAAACATTATGAACCTTTTGGTCAAAGTCTTCTGGTATCAGATGGAAGTCATATAAAGGCACAAAGAATCCCTCAAGCAAGCCCATCAAAAGGCACAAGTATACACCATCATGGAATTGGGTATCCAAGTCTGTGACTTCAAGATTGACTTTGCTCAAGTGTTTGTTAACAAAAGTAATGAGTGACTTCTTCACTACTTGTAACTTATCAGGAGCATGATCAAACAAAGCATCAAATGCATCTCTTTCACATTTCATTCCCAGATCATCATAGGTGGTTGTTATGGTTTCAACAAATGTCCTGAAATAATCGTTTGATGAATTAGTGTACTGCAAACTGCTTATTTAACACATAACTAGCTCAAGGGTAGTTAAAAATTTACCTGTGAGACAGTTGGTTTGGAGTGTCTTTCTTCACCACTACAACATTAACGCTCACATTTTCAGGTAGACGAACGGGAGCTCGGAAGTTGCGCGCCAAGGCAACAAGTAAATGCAGTATGGATACGACATTCTTAGAGTGGATGGAGTCCACACTCCACTTGGGCACAGGCTTAGTTGTTCCATAAAGAACCTGTAAAACGATTCGACATGTATACTGCTGTAGCTTTGTAGTATTGACTAATAATTGACATTATGTTAAAACATACCCGATTCACAGCTCTAAGTACTACAGCCAATTTTTGCCGCTGACCTTCTTCAGACTGTGTGACTTCTGGCACATCTAGTTTGTTATTTGTCAATATCTCAAGGAGCTTTTGTAGTACTTGACCATCATACAAATCTTCACTTATGTCCTTGACAATAATTCTTTGAGTGGCAAGCTCATCGTTTATCCAATCAATAAGTACCTGGATCAGATCTTTCACTCTTGGATCTTCAAGAGATCTTGGTTCAATAATGGCTCTTTCTTCGTTTTCATCTGAAGTTTTTTATAATGTAATTTAATTTATCAAGTTAAAAAACATATTGTACATATATTTCAATAAGAATTATCCTGTTTGTTACGGTGCCTGACAGGAAAGTACACTAGAGACACACCTAAATGAGTCATGGTTTCACATGATATAAGTTGATAAATGAAATATAAAAGAATAATACAAAAGTAACTGACCATTTATGATTGAAATTATTATAGTATATTGGAAAAAAAAAACTATGTTAATTATAACATTTACTCATACTGAACCATGAGTCACACAGAGCCAGTGTATTTATAGTGAGAACATCATTTTGCTTGATAGTGAAACATTTGAATCAAACTAAGATATAACTTACTTAAACTGTACTCCTCTGGTGGGATTTCTGGAGCAGTTGGACTCCCCGGAGAGTCAATAGCGTATTTGCCTTCAGCCTGTACATCTTGCACTGCATGGGAAAAACAATTGAAAACATAAAAACAATACAAATTACTGATAATATATTTTATTACTTACATTATGTGTAATTTAAAAAGGAACAGATCTCCCAAAATATTTGAGATCATTGAGGGTAGGCAAACTTTGAGAGCTATTTGTTAGGAAGTAGAACTAAGTAATGCACCACAAAATTTCAAGGAATATTATCTTTGACCTATTACTCAATCCATACAAGGTGTATTGTTAAATAAGTGTTAAAACCCACACAGAAACATACTAGTATCTAAAATTTATTATCACAACACATATTTACCTTCTTTAATGCGCTTCTTACGACCTATGGTGCCAAATTTGTCCCAGAATGATTCTTCTTTATCCTCCTTTTTAGGCAATACAGGAGTTCGAGGAGATTTCGGGCGTGGTGACGACATCTCACTCTACCTACCTAATAAAAATAAGGTCACAATCAATCAACACACCTGAACTAACTTTTAACAGACTCTTAATCAATTCACTTATTTATAGAGAATAACAAACAAGACATTATAGTGAAATCGTTAAAGAAATGATTATTGAAGTTCTAAGGTTTGTACCTTTTATTTTTAACTCTGATGGAAGGAAAACAAGACTCAAAAGCAAAACCACAGATAGTGTGAAAATGAAATACTTGTCAGTGGAAATAGATGACAGATGACGTCAAAAGGAGTATATTCTGCAAATAGTTATTAATTTTTTAGTTGATTGTGTGTCGGCAACGGACGACCATAAATTATGAGTTATAATATATAATAAATAATTTTTAGAATTTTTGCTGCCATTTCGGATAAGTAACACTGTAGACTTCACTAATAAAAAAAGAGAAACTATACTAATAAATATACTAAAATCAGAATATACTATGTAATAAATTTAATATAATAAAATAAACTGTAAGAAATTATTTCACAAATCTTAAATTAGTTATAAACTTTAAAAAAATATGGTGTTAATAATTATTGATTGATCACTAAAGGATAATAAAATAAAATAAATAACAGATGGTATTGTTCGTTGACTGTTAAAGGCGATTTGTATCATCTTTTATGCCAATTAATTTGGAGTCAGCGCAGTATGTCTCCTTTTTCTATGAAAGTTTTTATTCATTTAAAAAACACTCGATCCCCTTTCAATGCCCACAACTTTTAACTACGTCAGATAGTTAAATCGTTTTCATTTTTTAGTTTTGTAATGTGCACCGTACCCATTAATTTGAGAGGCTCCTGGCCAATTTTACAAATCGTAATTAACACTCGTTTGTTCGTTTACACTTTCTCCCCCTCGTATCTTGTAAAGGGCTGTACCGATTTTGATTAATATGTCTAAAAATCCATTTCTAGAAAACCTGCTTTCAAATAAAAACACTCGTTCAAGAGCGACAGTGCCACAGTCAGACACAAAAATAAATGGTCAAACTTAAAGCACACTTCTTTTTGCGCTGTAGTATTAAAAAAATTGAGAAACCTTTTTATAAAAAAAAAATAACCGACCGAGTTCCCTCGATTTCGCTAAGATTCCATCATCAGATCCCAATTTGGTGACTATGGGAGTCACCAAATTGGGATCTGATGAAGAGATCTTCCCATCTGGGAAGCATACCCTTTCCAACAAAAAAAGAATTTTTTAAATCGGTTGGCAAGCGACGAAGTTATGCGAACAAACATTAAAAAAATATAAACATCCGAATTGAGAACCTCCTCCTTTTTTAGAAATCAGTTAAAACATGTTAAGTTAAAATACATGCAGATTCTTATTAAATGTTAATTTTTTTCCTAATTTAAATGTTCTGTGGTGACTAACTAAAATGTATCTTAATTTAAGATTTTTTAAAGTAGAGAAAGTGCTAAAAAGTGACTATTAGGGGAGATCTACATGTGCGCTGTCTGAAGCTATAGTCTTCTTCGCTGAGGGGCAATTATACGCTATTGACAGAAAATAATAAGTTTTCTATTTAGTTATGTGGTAGCGATTGTAGTATCTGGTTTAAAATCGTATGATCCTCACTCAGCATTGTCATGGGCATCATGGCTATACAGTGCAAAAGAGTGTGCTTTAAAGAAGAACATTATTTCGCACAAGTGGGCCACGTACGCCGAACTCGGTGCGGTGGTCATCGTCATCATCATCATCATCATTTCAGCCGATAAATGTTCACTGTTGGACATAGGCCTCCCCCAAATGGCGCCATAATGAACGATCCTGTGTGTCCCGCACCCATCGGATTCCTGAAACGTTCACCAGGTCATCGGTCCACTGATCACCGACACCCTAAAGGTGAAGATATCGACACTGAGTAGCGGTCTGGATCTGTCTTCAGCAGAAGGTCCAAGCAATTGGCAGTGTGCAAATCCATATCCGGTACCCTCGTTACAAAGTTGAAACCGGAGGATGCGAGACGGACAGGAACGTTCATAGTGGCGACACTTGGGGGAGGCTGTCCAACAGTGGACGTCTTTCGGCTGAAATGATGATGATGATGATGATGGTTTAGGTAAATACCTGATTGTAAACATTTTTAAATAAATCTTTTAGGCAGTTTTTTCGATAGAAGATATGATAAGATTGTTCACCTTTAGTTAGCTAGCTACTTATACAGATGGAGTATAAATAAATCGTTTTTAAATTCAATTTATATAATTTATTGCAGAATTGTAAATTGTCTTTGGTACGCATTTTGACGTTTTGATTTAGTTGAGCAAAGTGAATATACGACTTGTTGATAACTATGTCTAACTAATACTAGGAATTAAAAAAGTTCCTCCCTCCATTTTTATTCGGTTGCTAGTGCAAGTATTGATTTTTCATCTAGGTGTGCCGAGGTGGTCGAGGCTGCTTGGCCAATACTTTTGCAAAACGTCTAGAACTCGGGAGTAGATCACTCTACTAGCGCGATATATAGGTTGGTATAGTCATACCTAAAAATAGCTTCAAGATTGTATTGCATCACAGTGACCGATTGTAAGCAGCAATATTACCAGTTACTTTAGTGTTTACTGAACATTTTACAGTAAGCACAATGGAGAAAGGTTATAATCCTCCTCCATATGGTTGGGGTAACGCGCATACGACGCAGCCGCCGCCAGCTGCGCCACCCAGCTACTCCCAAGCCGTTGGGGGTGTTGGACCTTCCAGCCCCTATACACCCCAGAACCCACCAAGTAAGTAGTACTATCAGATACTGATAATATAATGTTCAATCAGTTGACCTTAAAATAACAAAGTGATCTGTTTCTATGTCTTGAAAACTTAGTGATGAGTTCTTTTCGTGCCTAACTGGTCTGCAGCCCTGATTTGATTAAGAATGGATTTGAATTTATGATAAGTGGTTTTATTATCAAGTTCCTCAGAGGACTCCTGGTCTCTGCTAACATTAAATAAACCACAGTGGTGTTATTTGACCATTTCACCAGCATGTCAAAATAGCAAATGTTTCATCTCAGCGCCAAACTACGATTTTGTAGAATTCTGATTTTGTGATACATATTAGCGAAATGAACAGCATTAATATTATATTGGTATATTGAACATGTGCCTTTGTTGATCGTGGTATAATTTAAAGGTTAACTCTTCAATCGTGATAATTAGAGGCACAATAGAAAGACAACGGGTGTGCTAGCGCCGGCATTTGCTTGGAGTTTAATGAACTAAAATCTGAACTAAAATGCCTTGTCTGCTAATGGTTAGTTAGGCTCAATTGAGCCTTTTCCCTTCAATTATTAATTCGACTATGGAGCCGCTCCGTAGTTTAGTTATTATAACTGTTCATGGAAGTATTAATTTTAATTGTAATGCCTTTTTAACTATATCTAGCCACGGGCAGTGTTAGTAGGGGAAGCCAACATAATTCCTTATTTCAACTTCACCTTGATGCATCATTGCCATTCAGGATATGTAATCAGACATTATATTAAGTTCAATGTTAAAGTTTGACATTAAGGATGTGGATATTATTATCAAATGTAATATTTTATGCTAATACATACGTATTATAAATAAAATGTGACTATAAACATCACATGTTTACTGCTAATTAACATTCAGCCATAATTAGTGTATGTTGTTATTTTAATATAATTAGTATGTGTCTGGTACTCTTACTCAGACAAATTTGTATGTCAGTGGACTAATTGTCTATGGTTTCTCCATCCATAAAAGCAAAATAGATTTTAATATTTGCATATTATGTAGGCATTAATTGTAAAAAATGAAAGCCAAATTCTAATTATATTTTGAAGTGGCTTTCTGATTATTCGTTATAAGTCCAAGCAGGATCATTAGTTATCACAAGAATAGTTGGAACTAGATCAAGATCTTATTATTTATAATAACTACATTTTTTTTAAACATTACTAATTTATTCTTTGTATGTTGTATGCATCGGTTTCAAAGAGGGGCAAGAGATTGCTATATCATTTTGGATCTCATCGTAACTGTGATGAGTTCCCTTATTCTCTCTTGAATTTAAATGCCTATACAATATTTCAAACACAAATACTAATATTTTAAAGGCAAAAGTATTTATGTGTGCGAGTATGTTTGTTACTTCTTCACTTCTGGAATATCACATAGGATCCAAGTATCCTCCTGTGATACAAGTATCTCATGTATTTTCTTTTAACCCTTCAGATACCGTCAATTAGAGACACAATAGTAAGACAATAGATGCGCGGCCACCGGTGGTCGCTTGGGGATTCATGAATTAATATTCTCTCTACTTTCGCAAGGGCAAAGTATTTTACAATAATGCACATAAGAAAACAAAATATTTTCATTTATAAAATAACCTTAAACTATAAATAAGGATACATTATGGCTGTGCATGCTCTTCAGCCTTGACCCATTAGTCCATGTCACAAAAACACTGAGTAAACATACAAGCATTATTTATGGCAAAACTTACATTGGGTACCTGCTCTTTGAGTTATTTTAAATTAAGGTATAAATGCCTTAGGTATATTTACAATTAGGAGACATTTGTCTTAAAATTTTCACTTTTGACTTATTTTTCTATTGCTATACCTAGACACACTATACTGTACATGCGAAAGTAATTCTGTTTGAACCATTTTCCCACCATGACTACTGAACAGATCTGTCTTGACACATGAATGGATCGTAACAAGAATTACGACATAGGATATTTGTTATTCTAATAGTTTCTTGTATTTATTGTTCTTCTATTTATTTTATTATTATTATTTTATTCTATTAGTTTTCGTGAAAGAATAGCTGTGATCAATAGCTAGCAATCATTATAATGAGACAAAAAACGAATATACAGAATGTAAAATTATAGTAGATGACTTTGTGAAGGCCGCTCACTAACTTGCCTTCATTTTGTTAAGTAGCAACCGCTGCGCGCGATATTTTGTGGTTTGGCATTGAACAAGATGATTCAACATTTGATACATTTTCAAAGAATAATTTGTTTTTGCAAAATAATTCTGAAATCCTTCATAAACAATACTGTGACTAATTACTGTACATTTAGTGCAAACAACCTTTTTTGATGAACTTAGAGTTATTATTAGCTCCACAAATTAGGGATTTTAATAGTGCCAATAGTGCTCTTGATTTCATTGTGGTTATACCTAGGTAGGAGGTACGACAAAATTAGTAGTAAGTAGGTAACTCAGCTGTTACCCACGATGTCATTGTTGTGGAATTTAGTAGTATAATCTCTCTTTCATAGCACTCCTGTCAAATGTTTATCCATTTTCGAGATGTCCCACTTCAGGAACTAAATCCCGTTCCCGTGGGAAAATAAAAAGTAGCAAGATTGAGGTAGAAGTACATTTTTGCTCACGAAGGGCACATACACTGATCAGGGTGGGTCGGTGTCCATACATTTTATATGGTAACTACACTTGTAGAGCTACATTACGACGCGCGCGGCTATAGGTACAAGTCAGGCGTAGCCCACATGTGCGTCGGTTTAATGTAGTTCCTGCTTATCTCATTATCACATTAGCTATATCCCAGTGAAAGTGTGAAGGTTGAAAGTCCCGTCAAACTTTCAACCATTACGAATACAAAACCCGGTGTTTGTAATACCGTTTCAACGGATAAATGAAAAGTAACTTGGAGAAGTCTTGTCAAAATCGGTCCAGGCGTTTCAGAGATTGGCCAGAACAAACAGACAGATAAAAAATTAAATAATTGATTTGTTGTTATAATTATTGAATATATTTACTTTTATATGCATTTACAAAAAAATAAGAATTTGATATTACAAACAAACGCTTCAATGTGGTTTGTATTCGTAGATTTTTCTCATTTGATTAAACAATGAAAGAAATAGGTATCCCATTATTTTCCGCAAGGGTTACACCTCACTAGCCATTCTGCCAATGGCTTATGGCATTAAAGTCGGATATTATCGTAAGGAAACATGCTCCCAAGGTAAAAAGTATCCTGTCCTATTCCAGGACAGCCATTTTTTGTCATATTTCATCCAAACTCTTTTAAGACATGAAGAGGTAAAAAGCAGTTAGTTTCGCAATTTATGATATATATCTACTATCGGTTGCTAACGGCTTCGCCCATGTGATAGTAGAAAATGATCCCAAGATAAAATACTCTCAGGTAAAAAATTACCTTTGTGCTATTCCAGAACATACTCTACGCGTGTATAAAGTTTTATCGTAATCCGTTCAGCTGTTCTAGCGTGAAGAAGTAACAACCATACACATATACACTCAGAAACTCGAAAATTTAGTGTGATAGCCTTTGTCCAGCAATGGATCACAATATCCTACATTGTAATATTAAAGAAATATGTATAAGTACTGTGAATAAACATTTCTATAGAGAGTCTACAATTTATCAAATTATAATAATCAATTTTTTTATTGCAGCATCTGGACCTTCCATAGTGACTACTGTGGTGCCAGTAGGTCCTCACCCAACTCACATGATCTGCCCCAGCTGCCACGCTGAGATTGATACGGCCACTCAGACAAAACCTGGACTTATCGCTTACATTTCTGGTGCCATCATATTTCTTCTGGGGTGAGTAATTAAACCTTATGAACTTTTAATCATGTTCATTAAAAGTTCTTAGATTATTCTATTTATTAACTAGCTTCTGCCAGCGGTTTCGCATGCGAGAAAGGTTCCAACAAAGATTCATTTCTAGTACAAGTGATTGTTTGTTGCCCGGTCAAAACAAAAAAATAATTGTGTCCTGTCATTTAGAATCAGCCTTTAACCGAAATCCCATCATCAACATCCCTGCGGTATCAGTGTGAATACATGAAGTGTGTCTTATTTCCAGATGTAGCCTGGGATGCTGCCTCATCCCCTGCTGCATAGACAGCTGCATGGATGTGCATCATAAATGCCCCAACTGCGGGACATACCTTGGCAGATACCGACGATAGACATCCCAACCGACATCGATAAAACGCTACGTGATTGATAAAAACGACTTTCAGAGATCTGCATTGGAATCCGTCATTATACACTGTCTATTTTTATTAAACTTATTAATATTTTTTTTTAGATTAGGTTTTACATAAAAATATTCCTTTTTAATTTATTTGCAATATAAATTGGTAGATACCAGTTGTTTATTGTCCCTAGTCAAAGGGTTAGCTGCTACTTAAGAACCAATGTTGATGTCAATTATTAATAGAAGGATGATTAGTCTTTAAAGATGTTGACCAAAAGACTTTAATGTCTCGTGAACAAACTCGATAGCCATGATGCAGCTGGAACGTCTGCCGCAAGGTAAATGTTATTGTAACCAAATTGGCTCCTAGAGGTATAGTCATTAACAATACTTGGTTCTGGTTGGATAACGAAGCTGGAGTCATAGGGAAATTAATTTATTTCCACTTTATAATGCTTTTGTGTTATATCAATTTCATAATAATTTTTCTAGCGTATGGGAATACAATCATAACTGTTGATTTAGTTAATGAAATTAATAATTTATAAGTTAAGTCGTTTTTTTACGTAATATTTCAATTAATTTATTACTTATAAGTGAAAGCCATATTATGTATACAGAGTTTTTAATCAGTGCCAAAATGGTCTTCCATATGGCTCGACAACAACGCTCGTATCACATACACGATTTTAAATGAATATTCTAAATGTTTAGCGAGTAGTACCAATTGTGCGTATATTTATTATATGTATAGTATGGTGCAATTTACATGTAGAATAATATTCTATAATTATACATACATAATGTCTTTATTGACATCACTTTATAGCATCACAATTAGGAAATGCAGAAACTAAAAACGGGCTTTATATTTATATAGTATATTATTGTGGTATATATTCATAGTCGCAGTAGATATTAGTAATTGTCTAACTGTACGAGTATCTGTTAGTATGTAAGTGTACTCGAATGTATCGATATTATTTCCCAGTATTAAAATGTGTTGTGTTCTTTCTCATAATTGTGGCACTTACTGGTTAGTCTGACTAACCGTTTAGGTTTATAAAACGGTTTAATTTTATTTTACATTTTCCAGCTAATTCAGTAACATTGATGTAAGTTTTTCTCAATGTCTTAGATGTACATTATTTTACATAGATCTAATGTTATTGATATTAGTAACTTATAATTTTGACGTTAATGAAAAGCCTGAAACAAACTATCAAAAGTGACTGGCAGTCGTAGTTTCTTTACCGAAGTAACTGATACTGTTTCTGTTTGGTAATTTATGCCATTACCTGATAACATGAGCGCTAATTCAGATGTTTCGCGCTCGGAAACAACATCGCAATATATAAGGCGTGACTAGTAGGCTACGAGCTCGCCTGATAGCCTGTTTCAGGCTTTATGGTTAGGGAAAACCATTGTTACCAAGCTGTTTTTTAGTAATTCTTAATATATTAAGTAGTTACTTATTATAATTTTATGGATTAAGTTTTACAACAATATGTGCAGCTTATCTTTTGCAGCCTAATAGAAAAGATTTACCCGACATAGAGCTGCACTGTTCCGATTACATTAATACTTTAATGTGTTACCTATATACTTTGGCCTAACTGTAAACAACTTATATTATTTTTAAAGTGCAACTTAATGGTACATTTGAGCTTATCCTTAACAAATTGCCATTAAAATAACTATGTATTTACAAGACCCTACTGCCGGCAGCATTTAGCCTTCATGGCATCATATTAGAATATGTATCGGTATTAACTTCCATTGTATTTACATACTTAATTATTTATGTAATTTAAGTACATAATTATATACCTACTTATATAAAAAAACACTTATAAAACATCAATATCATATTTCGAAGATTATTTTTTACAAATATTTTCAATATTAGGTACCTTCCTATTTCTAAAACATGAATGTATTTTTAATAAAATTATTTGTTTAAACCTACAGGCATTTTACATTTTTATAAATTTACAAAATATTTATTAGTAATGGTTTTCTAATTTGTAAAATATAAACCTATCAATAATATGATTTATAAACTATTTTCTTATACCTACGTCCTACAATGATAAATATTTTTTTTGTATGTGTAACTTTATTAATAAAAAATATGGGCTGTCTTAACAGAAAATAAATGTTTTATTAATGTCTAATGTGCAGTATTATTGGAAATGCATACCTCATTTAGTTAGATTGCTCATTTAGTTTCATACTGACTCAAATAAGATGTGTCTTGAATTACATGATAAAAGGAATGGACTTTTCGTCTGAGTATCGTTGGAAAGTATTACCTACCTACTCCTGACCTAGAAAAAAATTAAGATCTCAGTCACTTCGACAACTATTTCAACTCTTAATATATTTTAAATAAGTGTCGAAATTCAAATTCGATTCAGAACTAATATATGAAAATAATTAATTTTGTTCTGAGATATCTACAAACTGTATGGACATATGCGAACACCCGATGACCATGTGGTGAAATAGTGCGGCTTCACATTTTGAGAGGGAGAGGGAGACCGAAGATTACGTAGATGACAATAGTCCGGAGAGACATGAAGTTACTGCTGACTGATGACGATACTTAGCAGCAAATTAGATGGTGCCTCAAGATTAGGAAAGCCAACCCCGCATAACGGGAAGAGGCGAAGACAAAGATATTAAAAAAAAAATTTGTGGTAGGTAGGTAAGTATATACCTTAAGGAGAAAGGTGTGCCTGGGAAATATGTGCAGTTGATCCGAGCGATGTACAGTCAATGTAGTACCCAAGTCCGGTCTACAGTGGACAACACTAGCAACTTCAATGTGGCTGTTGGCTTACATCAAGGGTCGGCTCTCAGCCCTTACCTCTTCCTGATTATAATGGATGCCCTGACGTCGGACACCCAGGAAGAGGCTTCCAGGTGTATGCTGTTTGCCGATGACATTGTGCTGGTTGTTGAGAGTGGCTTAGAGGCCCAGAGCAAATTGGAGGTGTGGTGGCACAGGCTTAAAATTGAGCAGAACAAAGACCAAATACTTGGTCTCTCCGGACCTGTGCTTTTAACTCTCTCTGGAACGCCCATACCAATCTGCTCCGATTTCTGGTACCTCGGGTCGCTCGTCCAAGGGGATGGTGAGGTAGACCGAGGATCAACGCAGGATGGATGAAATGGCGAGAGGTCACAGGAACAACTTGTGACCCACGGATGCCCCTCAAGTTGAAGGGCAAAATTTACATGTCCGTAATAAGACCTGTCGTACTGTATGGTTCAGAACGTTGAGCTGTGAAAAAGACGGATGAAAAAAGATTGCATGTAGTGTGAATGAGAATGCTGAGATGGATGTGTGGTGTGACAAGAAAAGATAAAGTAAGAAATGGCGCCAGTGACTGGAAAGTTGAAGGGGAATCGTTTGTCTTGGTATGGTCATATAAAGAGGAGGGATAAAACTTATGTTACTAAAAGAGTTATGAGTATAGGCACTCGTGGATGGGTGGAGCAAGAGAGAGGCCAAAGAAAAGATGGACAGATTGTGTGATTGAGTGATATGAAAGAAAAGGAAGTTAGTGATAGAATGACGGGTGACAGGATAGAATGGAAGAAAAAACGTGTTGCGCCCACCCCAAATAACACGGGATAAGAGCAGGAAGAAGAGGAAGAAGAAGAAGAGGTAAATATAGATTTACCTATTGCGAATGGATCTCCGGCGGCGGAATCTTGTATCTGATTGGAGACAGTGCCTCAATCATGGCGGTAAGGTCTTTCCGGAGTGGCCACAGAAGCGTCACGGCTTCCTCACTTTACGATTGACTCAGGTGTTTAAATCCACCAGACATGGAATCATCAATGTCTGGTGAATCATTAAGAGGTACCCTGTCTTAAATGCGGCGGGAAGAAACGTCTGCTTATTGCCATTATACGAATCGCCCGGATGAGATAGGTACTAGAGCATACGGTGGAAGTCTGCTCCGCTTGTGGAGCAGCATGCGTGTCCTCCAAGGCGATTGAGAGCAACAATCAATATAGATAATAGATTTCAGTAGGTAACTACTGAAAATCTGACACCTCGATGGTTTAGTGGTCACAAGCGCCATTGTCGAGCATGAGGGTTGGCGTTCGATACCCAATAGGTACTGTTTTGATGACTATGCAGTATAATAGTGCCTAGACAAATCTTACAGTTTTATATAAAGGTCGAATTGATAACCTATTTTTTTATTCAGCTAGGTTTATAATATTTTACCAGTTGAGAGAAATCGCTGAATTATATGTCGTGACCAGATCTTGTAATGGATCACTTTATGATAATTATAGCCAAATAAATCTGGCCATTATACTTTTAAAAATACTTTTTCCAGCAGACTTCTGGCTAGTTCGACAAGATCCTTGGTTCTTGCGTTGTGCGTTCTGACATAATTTTTATTTGGCAACACTGTCAGTTGAAGTGTCATTTCGTAGTTTCGCTTCGCTCGGTGATCGGTCGTTCGCTCGCTGTTGAAGATAGGGACTATTCCAAGATAAAAATTGTATTTTCTAATTATTTTATATTATAGTAGAAAAGGTTGCTGAGACAAAAATGTCTTGGTTATTTGGGTACAGTTCGACGCCTCCACCGCCACCCTCTGATGTTCCGCCTGCAGATTCTGGGGGCTCTGCCGCACCCCCTAACCTATCCAAATCTGAAAAGAAGGCAATGGAGGCCTATCGCTTTGATTCTAGTGCTCTCGAAAGAGCTGCACAAGCAGCTAGAGAACTAGAAAGGTCAAGTAAGTACCTAAGATATGATATTTACCAATCACATTGCGCGCTATTGCATAAGCGACCGCATAACCTTAAAGCGTGCGGCAAGACCTACTTCAATTTAGATAAAAACAACATTTTTGGTAGTTCATCTACTTTTTCATAAAACATTAAAAATCTTGTCTAGCAGTAATGTGTTCATTATTGTTGTTGAGAACACTCAATTGTAGACATGAGTTAATCATACAACAGAGGTTAGAATAATTGATTTGACTTTGAATTAAGTGATCATTATAACTTCTTAATGCTCTGGAGGAATTTGTATTGTATTGTATAATCATGCTTATTATTTTGTATCTCATTATAAGCGGAATGTATGTTCTTATGAGATTTTTTTTTTGCATCATATTTATGATCATTGTAAAAATGATTTTTAGAGTATCTACTGATAAGTCCTGAGTAAGGTTACAGTAATCTACACTAATATTATAAAGATTCAAAATGTGTATGTTTGTAATAAATAAACTCAAAAACTATCATGCCAATTTCAAAAATTCTTTTACTTATTGGAAAGCTTCATTCACCCTGAGTAACATTGGCTATTTTTATTGTACGTGCGAAGCCGGGACAGGCCGCTAGTAGAAGATAAATCTAAGCAATCTTAATTTATATCTGTAGAGAATTTTGATTATCACGATGAGCCCAGAGCATACAATAATTTGTTAGATGGTCCAGAATCCACTTCTTGTCTTTGTTGTCCATATCATTCAGATAAAAGGAGAAACTGACTGACTAACACATCAACAACAGACAACCAAAACTACAGGGATTAAGGTATGGTTCCGAACTCGGCAACAAGCAGCAGTGTTGTTGCCACAGTGCTGCCACACATTGCCACACTGCCTACATTGCTGCCGCAACATTGCTGCCTAGTTTGGAATGTAATCTCATATTATAAGCTTATAGAAATTGTATGGGGACCACTAGTGTCGCGGCAGCACTGCTGCGTGCAGCGTGGTTCGGAATCATACCTTTAAAAACATGCCTCCATCCTTTGGTGCCCATTTCATCCAAATGGGGGCCAAAGTATAGAGAAAACTATTTTCAAGGAAGAGACGCCACTGGTATATATAGGGTCATTAACATTAGCTATGTCTATTGTTGACTGAGGTTCATGCATTCTTGTACTTTTCTAAGTAGCACAGCTGTGTATGATTTAGTTTTGACTTGATGATTTAGTACATTATAAACCATTTGTGTCTGTATTATATCTTGTATCATGTTTTTTGATATTAATAAAACAGTAGCAATTAACACACAGCAAATTAAAAGATTTTATGATATTAATAACCGCATATTCACTTCATTGTTTGAACTAGAAACGATATTAATATATTGTTAAAAAATCAGAAAATTATTTAAATCAAAAGAATGCATTTAAAGACTATTTCAAATTATGTAAAGGTAGATGCAAATCCAATACCTTTGTGTATTACATTGAATTATGTATTAGTATTTAGTATTTATGAGCTGAATAAACTAAATGGACTATGACTTGGAACTTGGTGCCATGTAACTTTTATTCAGCTCAAAATTACATGTCTCATGATATAACACACATAGCTATTGGAAGATAGGCTAGGCATAGAAACCTTTTATTATTCTTTGTTTCAAAACATACAAAGAAATTGTAACTCATTAAGCTCAAATTTTAACAATTAAATCTTCAATCTTGAATATCTCGACATAGCAAATATTAATTATAACTCATTATTTGACATAGCAATTATTTTTCCTGGAAATTCGAGTTATTGAGAGTAAACTGTAAAGCTTTTCTATTTCATCTAGCCAAGTTAGGATTGACCACCACAAATATAAAAGCAAAACCGTGCTCTCGTCAATGGGCCACTTGGCGATTTCATCCTTACTTATATAAATACTTTCTTATAAGACTGTGGCATTTTGTCATGAGCATGGACATTTTATTTTGTCACATATACATGATTTTAGCATTCAAAAGGATATGGTGTGTGTAGGTTCACCTACACTTTTTTACTACTGAGTGGCTGAGCTGATAACACCAAAAACTCCATGAATGTATGTCATTGTGACTGAGATGGAATTCATGTTTTGGAGCCGTGCTCCGTTGACAAATTTCCATGTGTATAAATCGGCTTTTTTCAATAAATAATGAATCTATTAATAAACAGAGGTTGACGACTCATGGGGGTCGCTTAGCATCCAATGAATAGGGTCGTGATTTTCCACAGTTCCGTACTAGTGCTGAAAACAGTTAATTGTGTTCCTAAAAATGGAAGGGATAAGAGCAGGTTTTTGAGTAAGACATTGTGCGCACTGGTGACTTGTCACGATGACAATTTTTTTTTTACAAAGTGACAAAGTCACCAGTTTGCGCGATATGTTAGTATATTGAAAATATCTTATGCACAATAAACAAACAATGTGCATGTGAAACTATGTACACATTTAAGGCCAACCTGCCTCCAAGAAAAAGAACACCTATACTTTAGTTACATCTACTAATTATGTTATTATTATTCAGAACATTCAAAGGAAGCACTGGAGCTTAGCAAGCTACAAGAAAGCACTAAACAGACTGAACAATTGGCAAAAATCAAAGAGTATGAAGCAGCCATAGAACAATCTAAAGTAGAACAGAAAAGAATTGATTTTGAAGAACGGAGAAAAACATTACAGGTGTGTATATTATCCTATATAGTATAGTAAGAATCTTACTAGTAATACAATGATTAAATAGATCATAACACAACATCTTATTTTATTTATAGGAAGAAACAAAACAACATCAGATCAGGGCTCAATACCAAGATCAGTTGGCTAAAAAGAGATATGAAGAACAACTGGCACAACAACAGAGATCTCAGGAAGAAATTCTGCGAAAGTAAGCTTTAAATAACTTCTCATTTAAGCTAGTGTATCCACTATGTACAAGAACTAATATAATAGTGGGCATTCCCAAGCGCTCTGAGGAACGCGGTACGCGCATTTCCATATAAAACACGCATGCTCCAGTCTCCTCGCGAACATGTTTCATTCGAGCATGGATCGTGATTGATACACGACACTTATTACTATTTATTTATTTTAATTGGTAGGTATAAACTAATGATTGACTGCAATCAAACCTGATGGTAAGCAGTGATGCAATCGTTGATGGTAAGGCGCACTAGTTTAATAAGAGCCTGTTCTAAGTCTAGCCTTGAAGACATCTAAATTATAATCGAACTGGAAGAACGCAACAGGCAAATTGCGCCAGTCCTTTGACGTACACACACGGTATAAACGACGAAACGAAACGCTTAGTCCAGTCCTTACAGGTTTCAACAACGTAAGGGTTTTTTTTTTTGTCGACGGGGAAAATCATCTTTGACGAAACCCGCTCTTGGGTGGAGCGGGAGACAGTGTCAGACTCTTACTGACTAAAAACCCCGCGCCGTTCCTTCTAGCCTTCATACCAGGGCACGAGCTCCCTTTCGGACAACCCTGTCCCCAGTAGGCTTCGACCCAGCTGGGCCCCTCCTGCTGCTGACAACTCCTTGAGGCGCGCGGGAACAGTGCGCGCCGTCGACGTCTTGGACTCGGTCCATTACCGGACGGTCGGACAGCGAGCTACCCATGGCTCGCCGTCCACGAGCCCGCGTCTACGGTGGCTGGAAATCGGGATCAGATGATCAGATGGAGAACGGCGAGGGCGCCGTTGCCTGATGCGGTCGGCCTCCTCCTTTGCAAGCATTACTGCTTCGCAGAAGGAGGCGACCGCCTGCCATTCCTCCTCGCTCCGGACCATGGCCTCGACCAGGGCCCGGCGCGAGAGGTCTCCGCCGCCGATCGCCCCCACGAGGGCACGGCGATGCTCCGCCCAGGCAGGGCACACCTCGACGGTGTCCTCCACCGTGTCCTCCGGGCGTTGCGCACAGTGGCGACACCCGGGCGTCTCTTCCGCTTGAATCCGATGCAATAACCTCCCGAATTTGCTATGTCCGGTGAGGATCTGCGTCATGCGGAAGGTAAGGACGCCGTGAGGTCTTTCCAGCCACGCCTCAAAGAGGGGACTTACCGCCATAATCGTGGCGTGCCCAAACAACGTAAGGGTGGATACTCAGTATGCACTAAACGTGGTATTTCGCTCGCGTCCACGAAATTTGTGTTCGCCCAAAAACCGCCACCGATTGGAACCTTGAGCATGCTCCAGGACCACGAATGTATCCCTTATGTGGAACAGTTGCAGGAGCAAGGAGCGCAAGAGGTTCACGAACATAGTGGATACCCAGCTATAGAGCTACCTTCATACTCACTGTATTGTAATATTCTAAGAAACAAATTGATCAATTTTGATAATTATTTTTAGACAAGAGGAGAGTGTTGCTAAGCAGGAAGCTCTCCGGCGCGCCACTATTGAGCATGAAATGGAGCTTCGAGAGAAAAATAAACTCAAAGCAATTGAGGCTGAAGCGAGAGCTAAAGCAAAAGCTGATCGTGAAAACCGGGACATAAATTTAGAGCAAATTAGACTGAAGGCAGCTGAAAACAGAACGACTATACTTGAAAGTATTAAGTAAGTATTATAAATAGCCTTTTAACTTCTCTAACTTCTTCCATTGCCTTCTGTCCGTAGCAACTTTTTTTTCAGTTTGGACCTACTGTCAGCTTAAGTTTTACCATCTTTTGCGTGGTCGATCTCTATTTCGTTTACCTTTTCTAGGGCACCATTCTGTCTGGACTTTGCTCCCGTCCCTGGGACTTCGGAGCATATTCATTCCCATCTCCATTGGTCTATCATTTGATCTATCTTAGCGAGGATGTCAGTCACTCCTGTCCTAGTTCTTACGTATCAGTTCCTATCTATCTAGTTTTTGATCCCCAGCCAGCCCAGAGAGAAGAATCTCCATAGTTCTCTCACAGTGTTCCAACATATCCTGTGGTGTTTTGAGAGTGCCCAAGAGTGCCTAGGCAAGGGAGAAAGCAGGTTTTAAAGACGATTCATTTTACAGCTGAAATCTGTTGCTTTCATAATCTCTTTCAGTGATTGAGTAAGTAACTGAATGTTATAGTTGTTCATAGTGATAACACCCAGATTTTTAATGTTGTCATAAGCTAGGAATGGGCTGAGTACTGGCTGCAGTCTAACTTAAATCAAAGCCTCTCTAACTTAATTTTGACAGTATGAGTGTCTATTTGAATTGACATACAAATGAATAGCTGGCAGACATGCTCTTCCCGTGTATTTATTATTTTATCCAAATATATTAAGGCTTTTGAGGATAAAGATGTTAAAATATACACACTTGTAAACTTTACCCCATATAACAGTAGTGTGATATTGTCTTGATTTTTAATATGGTATAATTATATATTAGTGCTCTAAAAATTTTTAAACTATGTAATAATTAATTGATCAACAGAACTGCAGGGAGTGTAGTTGGTACTGGACTGAATGCACTTGTCACCGATTGGGATAAAACATTAGCTGCAGCTGGTGGGCTATCCCTCTTGGCTCTCGGAGTATACTCGGCTAAGGGTGCAACATCAGTGGCTGCTAGGTTCATTGAAGCTCGCATTGGTAGGTATCAATATTATATGTCATTGAAGAAACATAGGTACAAAGTAGTTTCCTATGATTACTTTGCACTTCATAAACTTCTTATCATTAATAATTTTTCGTATTTCCAGGCAAACCTACCCTTGTCAATGAAACATCAAGATTCTCAATATTGGAAGCTGTCAAACATCCCATCCTCACAATTTCTAAAGCAGTATCGAGCTTCAGAAAGCCCTCCGATGCGTTAGCTGGTGTGGTCCTAGCACCAACACTAGAGCGGCGACTACGAGATATAGCTATTGCTACTAAAAATACACGTTTAAATAAGGGATTCTACAGAAACTTGCTCATGTATGGACCTCCTGGAACTGGTAAAACATTATTCTCTAAGGTGAGTGTCTAGGTTATTGTTTATGGGATTGTATTGTACTGTTTGAAAATCTAATTGTTATAAAACCTGTTCCAACTAATTTAAATAAAATCTTTTAATAATTTTTCAGAAACTGGCAAAACATTCTGGCATGGAATACGCTATCCTAACTGGTGGTGATGTTGCACCTATGGGAAAAGATGCTGTGGCAGCAATCCATAAAGTATTTGATTGGGCAAATACCAGTAAAAAAGGTTGGTGTGAAGCAAGTTTACACAAAACGAAGTATATTTTGCTAATTGTACTTTATTTTAAATGTATTTCAAATCGACAGGCGTACTCCTCTTCATTGATGAAGCTGATGCATTCTTGAGGAAGCGCTCCTCGGAAAGGATCAGCGAAGATTTGAGAGCCGCCCTCAATGCATTCCTGTACCGGACATCTGACCAAAGCAACCGGATAATGTTGGTTCTCGCATCTAACACACCGCAGCAATTTGATTCTGCAATCAACGATCGTCTCGACAAGATGATAGAGTTCGGTTTACCAGGCCTCGAGGAGCGCGAACGTTTGATTCGCCTCTACTTTGATACCTTTGTTCTCAAACCAGCTTCGGAAGGAAAGAGGTAAATAAATTTTGGCCGAGTTAAAACATTTAATGAGGTTTGATACTATGTCAAGTTATTCATTCTTCTACAGACGGTTGAGCGTGGATCAGTTCGACTACAGTGAGCTGTGCTCGAAACTGGCCGCCCGCACGGCCGGTATGTCGGGTCGTGCGCTATCCAAGCTGGGAGTCGCGTGGCAAGCTGCTGCTTATGCTTCGGACGACGGACGCCTCACCGAGCAAATGTGCATTGACATTTGTGATGACGCTGTGAGGGATCATCGTCAGAAGGTATGTCATCGTCTCATTTACTTGTACCAACAGAAGTTCTGCTAAGATCTGTTAGGTGTGATGACGAATTTCTCAATAATTTTGCTGGTTGTATGTGGTGCTCACTAATTTGTATTTTTGTTTTAGATGGAATGGTTATCAAACGAAGAAAAATCTCGAAGCATGATGCCTTATCTTTTAGACTTACCGCCTTTAGATACTGAAAATGAAAATGCTGTCGAGCAAGCAACAGTAAAGCCTAAATCCAAAAATGCTTTGAAAACTAAAAATGAAGATGCTGAATTAGAGAAGTGACACAGTGTTTACCCTGACGACATTGTAGATCTAGCTGAAAACGACATATGTTCCAGTTCCACAAGAAATGAAGCAAACTGTGATACAACCATAAAGTTCAAATACGACTGTAAAAAGTCAGATTTCAGAAAGTTTATTCATTTGAATGATAGCGATATGGAAGTCTTGCGGACATTATCGCAGAAGAAAAAAGCTAGCACAAGTCAGGAGTAAGGAGCAAGTCGCAATTGGTAGTGAATAATGTAGTTGTTTCATATTCATGGTTTACATAAATGTATGTAAGAATTTACTATAAACGTGTGCTGTCATTATTTTGGGCAGGGATTACTCAGCACTTAATGCTGATCCTGGGACGTTTGGGTTGGTCCAACTTGATTATTATAGATTTGCATAAAAAGACTACATGCAGTGTAGGTAATCTTTAGAAAATGTACCAAGAAATATAAATTGTCTCTGTAAGAAGTTATGTATCATTGTGTTGGGCGCGAGACATTATTGTAAATAAACTTAAACTTATATACAGAAGAAAAAAATTTGGTACAAAGGTAAATTCATCGAATTAAGGCTTCCTGGCGAAGACTTATAAGATGCGTTGGGGCAAGATTATAAATTATACTACTTATTTAGCTTTATTTTTAATCCCAGCCACATTGCTGGGCAAGGTGAAACATAATGAAGCACACAATATGACTAGCATTAAAAATAAAGCTAAATAAGTGGTATAATTTATTTATACATTCTTACCCCAATGCCGATCTTACCCCAGCGCACTATACCTGATAAGTAGGCTACAAAATGTGCATTTGATGTAGAATTAATTAATCTAATTCATAATATAACATGTATTGGTTATTATAAATATATGGATATGCTTATGAGTGTGTGTTAACTTTGTCTGTCTGCGATCTGGCAATAAAACTTCAGTCTGCAAGCATTTTATTTGTGAGTTATTGGTTTTAATATTAGTATGGTGGTTCACAGTTGAAAGTTTTTGCTGAAGGTAAAAGAATAAAACATTTGTTTTTGGCAAATCCATGAAACCTTTATTGCAGTGAATATAATACATAAAAACAATATGTAGTGTTCCTTCATTACTTAAAAGGTGAAATATGTTTATTTTCAGCGAAAAATCTTCGAATAATGATAAATATAACTGTTTAGCATGCTATATAGATCAAGTTTGTTGTTTTCGTTTTAGTTACACTAGTAGTGCATATTAGAATATTGTTAATGAAAATAATTGTTTAATTTCATATTTTACCCAACACACCATAACAACTATAAGGTTGTTGTTTGGTGCATTGTCACCTTACATAAGAGCAGTCCCTTCCTCACAATCTGTCTAGTCTAACTCGACAATAATTTTACAATTTAAAATGTTGTCCATCGACACACCAACATATAGTTACGTTCCTACCTACTATTTCAGGAATTTGTAAAGACAAAAAGATCCATCATCTTTTTAGTTATGTATTTTATATCGTCGTCATCCTGCATTTACTTTTAGAGAAAGGCAATTGGTGTTACCAGTGAGAATATTTTTTTTAACTTAAAAATCAAAAACAGTAGATCACAATGCGCCTCATTGGTAGGCTTGAAAGTCACCCTAAGGGCAAAGGATATGGCTATGCACGGAATTCCTTTGCGGGATCGAACAAGGTTACTCTCTATAGCTCGAAGAATCATCAAATTTATGTGGCATCGGGTAGGGCACATTGTTTGCAAAACAGATAGCCCATGGAGCCAGAAGGTTCTGGAGTAGCACCCGCGTATCGAAAGATGCAGCGTTGGAAGGTCGGGCACAAGGTCCGATGGCTTGGCGAGGGACTCGCGAGAATCCGTCGGATGTTGGAGGATGGACGTGGGACGCACAGAACCGATCATTGTGGTCGCCACTTTGAAGAGGCCTACGTTCGTGTTTCGGCCATAATGATAATGAACTAACTAAAGAATCAGTTTCTAATTGCTTATCATATCATACTAATTTTATAAAGGCGAAAGATTCTCTAAGTGTTCGTATGTTTGGTACTTCATCACTCTCGAATGACCGAACAAAAGGATATGTTCCCTTGAGACAATATTCTACTATAACGTGGGCGTAGCCGCAGGCAGCAGCTAGTTCTCTCCATTTTACTTTTATAAAGAACTTTGCCAATCAGACTTGTAAGACTAGGTACACTGAGTGGAAGGAACTACTCAAGTTACCTGGCACAATAAAATATCACTCCATGCCCCCACAATCATAAAGACATTGCCTTATAATACATTTAATTACTAGAAACAATAACATTAGTATCGACAGATATAAATCAATTCATCTAAACAAATCAAGACGAATTTTTAAAGCATTTTAGTTGTTCGCTTAGCAAATACTTAAATCAATCGCAATTCCTCAAGTTGTACACAGGATATTGACATTACCAATTTGTAAAGGTTGAAAATTTGCCCTGACCTTAATTATTACAATAACAATTAGACTATAAAATACATTTAAAAACGGTATAATAGCATTTTAATGAATAGATAATAAGACTTAAATAATTTCACATGACATGACTGTCCCCACAATCAAGCACTTTTAGCATAGTTATAAAATCTGCATTAATTTGCTAGCTTACATAAATTTTGACATCTTACAGCTTAGGCAAAATATTTTATACTATTATAAAGTGTATATTTTTGGTATGCACCATTCTTCATAATAAATATTACAATATAAGTTCATTGTTTAATTCCTCATTCATATAAAAGACAAAAAAATATAGTAGCTACCATTTAAATGAAGTTTTTGTTTAATTAATCATCTGTATGTAAATAATATATTACATTTTTACAAGTATTTAGCGAAAGAATTCCATATATTTATCTGTCTGACTCTCCATAGACATTATATCTATGATTCAAACTACACTCTACACAAAAGATGATCTTTTTTATGAAATGCTCTTAGTTAGTTCTGTTCCCTGAGCAACAAGAGGTCTGGGGAGGGGGTGCTTCGTCATCTACCACCACAACTTGTGATGTTCTGTTCACATCTCCTTGAGAGTTTTGTTCTTGCCTCTCAATCATTGTCCTTGTAAGATCCAAGAAGAGCTGCTCCACTCCTTGGTTTAACTTTGCTGATGTATAAAAATGTTGAGCGCCAACCATGTTGGCATAGCTGAAACACCACAAAATAATACGTTTAACTGTCTCTTACTGTTATTCTGCCCGTGTTAGTAAAAAAGAAGTTTTTTCTAGATCTGAGTTATATACATTGCCGGAATCAGAAAAAAAAGCGCATCTAACTGTATTATTTGTATTTTGCGAACTTTCTCTAGTGCAGTTTTAACACAAAGAAAAAAAGGCCTGATTTCCCATTTCATTGATTAAAACATTTTTTTATCCGTCATCAGGGTTCCATACCTCAAAAGGAAAAAAACGGAACCCTTATAGGATTGCTTCATTGTCCACCTGTCTGTCAAATCCCTTTATCTCGGGAACGCATGGAGGTTAAAACCATATGCACAGGTCTATCATCATCATCATCATCATATCAGCCGAAAGACGTCCACGGCTGGACATAGGCCTCCCCCAAGCGTCGCCACAACGACCGGTCACACACGCACAGGTCTATGGTCCCTTGAAACTGTAAAAATATCAAAACTTTTGAATCAAAAATATCAGATACAATGATATGTAGCAAAAATCTTATATTTCAACACTTCCAAGGGAATCAAAATTCATAGGTTACTTCTTGTTGACCTAGAAACTTGAAATTAAGTCAACAAGTATAGGAAAAAATCTGAAAACTGTAAATTTAAAGTTACTAAAAAAAATTGCTATTCGGAAAAATCTTCATAGGTAACTCAAATTTGGAATTGAACTATTTCTATGGAATCTTCAGTGCGAAAATCCAACTCGAGCTTGCACGGTTTTTTAATGTTTTATTAAGTGTAGGATCACAATTTTTTAGGACTTTTTATGAAGTATGATGAATATTGTTTAAACATGAGATTTCATAGTCATAAAAATATATGATTGTACCCATAAAAGAACACTAACTAATGAACATTTAAATGGGTCAAATTTAATATGCCTTCACTTCTACTTTTAAACAAGTACTGAAGTTATGAAACAAACCTCTCAGCTTCTTCTAGAGGAACAGTCCTTTCATGTTCTAAATCTATTTTATTTCCAGCTATTGTCAGGACTATATCTGAGCCCAACATCTTTTTCAATTCCTTCACCCAGTTTTTGACCTGTAATAAAATCATTCAATCCTATTTTAGTTGATTTTACCAAAAGCGAATGTCGGCGTTTACACACCCATTGTCTTTCTATTGCGTCTCTAATTATCACGATTGAAGAGTTAATGTGAAAAGTATCATAGATATTAACTAATGCTACTTGAGAACATAACCTACCATCTAAGTTATGTTCTGAAGTATTATGTGGCGGCAGCAGTTTAATTTAACAAAGCAAATGGATGTCGGATTTACATTTTTTTGAGTCATCTGTCTAATCTGCCTTACTTATCAATGACATTATCAACTTCCAAGTGTTCTTTATTCAGTACTATGTCATATTTGAATGAATTGTGTTGTTGACTATTACTATACTGATACTATAAGTGATAACATATATCAGACCTTTCCAAAAGAATCTTCATCAGTGATGTCATACACAAGAATAGCCCCATTGGAATTGCGATAGTATATAGGACCCAAAGCATGGAATTTTTCTTGCCCAGCAGTATCCCAAATGGACAGGTTAACACGCTTGCCATTAATGTTTAATCTCTTGTTCAAAAAGGTGGCCTGAAACAAAAATAAAAGGGTTATCTTGTCCATACTGACAATAGCTCCAGACTGTGTTCGGTACATATTTAACCTATTATAAAATCTGTTTACTAGTGTCTAGTGAGTGAGTGTAGAGCTTGTTACCTAAACATTTTGATCAGAAAACTTGTTGCCTAATTGCAATCTCAGTTATATTTTTACTAGTGTAAATAATACCTAACTATGAATTAAATAATCACAATAATATGTTTATATTACTGTTAAATAACTTATAAAAAATTATAACCCATATTATTTCATAACTATCTTAGGCGGAGATTTTGAGTCGTAGATACCTGTAGCGTAGTCAGATGTTTGTCGTTGAATTTGTCTTCGATGTAACGCAGTAATAAAGATGTCTTTCCAACACATCCCTCCCCCAGTAAGACAACTTTGAAGTTGTGAGTCCCGCTCGGCGCGGTAGCCATTACAGTAATTTAATAGATCCTTCGCTTGAAACCTTGAAAAGTTGAACTCACGCAAATTAAATTTGTAGCAGTCGCAAGAAATATGTAATAAACTATACACAAGCAGTAAATAGCTATTTTACATCGCGAACGAACACAAAAGCATGTCTTAAGTATTCATCACAAATTATTCGATGTATTAAGTACCACGTTGTATAAAATAATGCTAAGATTCAGACTTCAGAGAACTTTCCAGCTTGGAGAATACAAAATGTATATTTTTCAACAATTCTAATGACACAAGTGAATGATGGATGAGTGATTATTGACATTTATCAAAAGTGACAGCAGCTGATCATAAGCATAGACAAGAATTTACTTTTTATGTTAGCAAAGCAATTTATTTGAATCGTGCCATTCATGAATTCGAAGTGAAACAGTTCTTTGGTGTACATCTATAAAAACAAAGGTGATGTGCTTGAGTGCAACAATTATGTTATTATATAAAGCCAGAGGCCGATGAAACTAAAACATTTTCTATATTTGCGAGTCACACGCTTTTTATTTATTGATAGAAGTAAAATATTTTTGAACATGTCAATACATTGAAAAAACAAAAAAACTGGCCGCTAACACAAACAAAAAAGGTTTAACACTGCCCCTCTATTGAAAATCTATATTAGATTGAAATCGTTACAAACTTACAAAACGTTACTAATAAAATTACTAAACAATATTTAAGATTTGTTTCATTGTGTGTAGCTTTTCACCAGACAATGCTTTTGTTAATACATCTGCCAAATTATTATGAGTAGAGACATATTCAACATTAATTAATTTTCTAGTTATAATGTCTTTTGAAACACTTTTCTTATGTAAAGCTATTAAATCTTTGGTTCCAACATTTGGGACTTTCTCTTAATCCATACAATCTTCTATTCAGTTTTAAAACTTTGTGTTTTGTTACTTTTACACCTTCCGGCGCGGCGGTTTGATGTACAGTTCCGATTCTAGCAATCCGTTTAAGAATGCTGTGGGTGCATCCAGTTGTTTTATGTTCTGTCCTTTTTGAATCGGATAGTTCGGACTGACGATATTCTTGCTACTGGTGCATATTTTTTTTTCCAAAATCAGAGTATTCTTTCAATTGAAACCCCTTCACTACTAATCGAGCCTTTTTCAAGTTATTTTCTTTAGTTTTAAATACCCATTTTGTATCTATGGCTTTCTTCTTTTCAGGTAAATTGGAATAAAGCTAATGTCACATACTATGAAAGCCTGGAAGAAAGTTATTGAGAGGCGGTTGAGAGAAGAGCCTGAAATTTCACAGAACCAATTCGGTTTTATGCCAGGTCGGGGTACAACGGATGCCATTTTCGCTTTGCACAAGCTATGCGAGAAATACAGAGGTGCGCATAAAAACTTGCACATGGTATTCGTTGATATCGTAAAAGCATACGATCGGGTACCTCGTGAGGTTCTGTGGTGGGCCTTTAAGAAGAAAGGTGTACCTGGGAAGTATGCACAGTTGATCATAGCGATGTAAAGCCGATGTAGTACCCAAGTTCGGTCCACAGTGGGCACCACTGGAAACTTCAATGTGGCTGTCGGCTTACATCTGGGATCGGTTCTCAGCCCTTACCTCTTCCTGATGATAATGGACGCTCTGACGTCGGACATTCAGGAGGAGGCTCCCTGTTGTATGCTGTTTGCCGATGACATTGTGCTGGTTGCCGAGAGTCGCCTAGAGGTCCAGAACAGATTGGAGGTGTGGTGGCATAGACTGGAGAGTGTTGGCCTGAAATTGAGTAGAACCAAAACTGAGTACTTGTTCTGCGAATTCGGCGGTCTTTCCAATCCAGTGCCTTTAGCTCTCGTCGGAACGCCCATACCAATCTGTCCCAACTTTCGGTACCTCGGGTCGCTCGTCCAAGGGGATGGTGAGGTAGACCGAGACGTAATACGTCGGATCAACGCAGGATGGATGAAATGGCGAGAGGTCACAGGAACAACTTGTGACCCACGGATGCCCCTCAAGTTTAATTCATGAATCCCCAAGCGACACCCGGTGGCCGCGCATCTATTGTCTTACTATTGTGTCTCTAATTGACGGTATCTGAAGGGTTAAGGGTAAAATCTACGAATCCGTAATAAGGCCTGTCATACTATATGGATCAGAATGTTGGGCTGTGAAAAAGACGGATGAAAAAAGATTGCATGTAGGGGAGATGAGAATGTTGAGATGAATGTGTGGTGTGACTAGAATGGATAAAGTGAGAAATGAGTATAATAGAGGAAGTTTGAAAGTAGCGCTAGTGACTGAAAAGTTGAAAGGTAATCGGTTGTCTTGGTACGGTCATGTGAAGAGGAGGGATGAAGCGCATATTACTAAAAGAGTTCTGAGTATACATGTAGATGGATGGAGAGATTGTGTGAGGAGTGATATGAAAGAAAATGGAGTTAGTGATAGTTTGACGAGTGATAAGACAGAATGGAAGAAAAAAACGTGTTGCGCCTCCCCCAAGTAACATGGGATATGGGCAGAAAGAAGAAGGTTTATAAGAAAATCTACGCTTCCAATTTGGCGCCATTTGGTTTTCTACTTTGATATAATAGTGTATCGTTACACTTTTGATGTAAAAGAGACGATAACGTCAACTTAACTAATGTCGTAAAACGGGAAAAGATAAGTTAAGGGATCTGATGTTACAGTAGTGTCATCTAGTTTACCTACATCATTTCAGAAAACTCGTCTAAAAAGTCAAACGACTTGGGAATTTTGTATAATATACACAGACAGACTATAACTCTACCAGCTTCTGCCAGCGAGCGGCTTCGTCGAAGTTAAACCCAGATAATAAATAGCCTATGTCCTTCCTTGCGGTTCAAGCTAACTCTGATGATACCAAATTTCATCAAATTCAATTCAGCAGTACTAAAACGTGTTCAACAAAACCAACTCGTTATACCTTGACTCGTAGCTGGTACATACTCGTTGTAAAACTGGAGTCTGCTTTACTAGAGCAGGAAGCTGCTCTTCCAGAGTGAAAATGAACTTCGTGCTGCGGATCTTAGCGAGATTCTCATTCTATAACTGGATGTTAAACACGTAATCTTAGTTATTTACTGTTTCGTTTTCTGACCCAGGAACAACCCCAAATGAGAAATGAGTTAGAAGTTATTGGGCTATTCAAACAGCCACACTCCTAACAACGTGTGCCGTCGTAGTAAGGGCCGACAATGCGTTAAGCGTGCGCCCGCGACGGGCATCAGTTGCATGACATCGCGCGTGTGTCGTGTGCGACGTTACCCGTCACTGAAACCGGACCTGCGCAGTGTCGCTAGTTCAACTTAAACGGTGTGCATGTAGTCGTGTCGATGGGGAACTTTAATGTTTTAATGCGTAGTAAAAAGGGCGCGGCGCGGTTCTCCGTGACAGGTGGCGCACTTTTATATAACGCAGTTTCAGCCCTAAAATTGGAAGAGCAAAGCGTGTATATTAATATATAATATTTCTATCACTTCGTAACCCCATCGATGATGCTGCATCTGAGAAAGTTTTGTACAAATTGAAAAATAATAATAATTTAGTGGTGCATTGCCCATTTATCGACGAAGGCAATAAGGTCAACCCATAGGAGAGCGAACACGGGTAAAACCGAGGGAGACAGCTAGAAGGAACTAAAATTGAAAATTGCGCGATATTCCGAATTGCCAGAATTTCCAGTTTTCGTTGACATGGTGTTGTTACTTGTTCCAAAACAAATTAGTGTTTATAAACTAGTTAAATTATTAAAATGTCTGCAATTTATAACAACAATGAGTCCCTCAATTAGTGATAATATCATCAGTAGCAAGACATTGAGTCATCGGTAAGTACCTTAGGCCGCGAACTTATCAGCCGCACTGGTAAATGTTTTCTTTTTTTTTTAAATTAATTTTTAATTTCCTCTGTCTTCGATTACACGAATAAACAAAGCAATTTTACTTGTTATGACAATTCTGCTATGATCATTGTGAGGTCTTCTCTTTAAAACTAAAAAAAAACGCTTCAAGTGTTCTTATATGATTTGTTTCCTCAATTTCTACAGGGTTCCATTATTAGATTCTGACCTGAAAACCATAGGACCACCTAAAAACTATACCCTTTTTAAATGATATTTATTTTTGCAAATAGGTTTAAAAACACTTTTACACGTACATTTTTCTTTTTCGTTAGTTTATGATAGATGAGGCCGGTGTTTCCTAGCTGACTACCCTGAGAAGAAACACCGAAACAAACTCAACTTATAAATAAAATTAAATAATATAACGTGACTGGGCTGTTCAAGAAATTCATGTGTTTAACGAATAAACATCGGTGCATTAAAAAAAAAAGTAAATTTTTAATTAAAAATAGTTTGGACAGGGGCAGGAATGTCTTACGGCCTGGCCACAGCTTCAGGCGGTGCGGCGCACGGCGCGGCGGGAGGCGCGGCGGGCGGCGCGACTTGCGGTGGTATGTCACAGCTCGACTAGTTGCGACCGCGGCGGCGTCAGCGGTGGACGTATTTAGAGAACGGCCGAACTATTAAAATGGCCCTATCAATTCAAACATTATTTCAATAATCTGTTGACTATAGCTAAAGTACCTACATACCTAATACCTAATTCTCATACATGAATACACAAATAACTCGTAGGTATCAATCAATGAAACCGTAAATATCTACGAAATTAAATTCATTGTGTTAAAATGCCATACTTATCTAATTAAATTGCCTACTTGTAAAAAATAGGTAATAAATACTTACTACTATTACCAGGAAATTTATGATTTATTTCTTCCCACATTTTTTTAATTATGTGCCTATACTTATGATGTGGATGTTTAGACATCCATATTGCTGGTCTACACAGTATTTCAGCAATGAATTCTTCTGTATCCATTTTCAATTATAAGAACGCGCGTTAAAAACAAAATTATTTGTTTCGGTCGCGCGATGACCGAATCCGTCCACCGATGCCGCCGCGCGCGCCGCTCTGAGCTGTGGCCACCTCGATACTCGCTAGTGCATTTGTTTCACTCGCACAACGCGCCGCCCGAGCCGCCGCGCTCCGCGCGTCTCTCACCGCGCCGCAAGTCGCACCGCAATTCGCTACGCCGGTAGCTGTGGCATACTTCATAGGTTTTCGACCATTTGTTTTCGCCGCTCACCGCTTGCCGCGCCTCACACCGCGCCGCAATTCGCGCCGCGGTTAGCTGTGGCCAGAGGGTTACGCTATCTGAAAAGGAGCTCTAGCCTCGGTATGAAGGCACAAAGGAACGGGGTGGGTTTTTTGTCAGTAAGAGTCTCCGCTCTTGGGCGGAGCGGGGGTTGTCATTAGATGATTTGCTCCAACATAAAAAAAAACCTACCCACATTATATTATTTTATATAATAGATTAGATATAATAGTAAATTATGTGACTAGGGGATAAAACAGTGTCTTTAAGTCGCGGGCGGCATGTTAAATTCCGAACGAAACGAAGGTTCCTGATTTTAATCCCGAACGTTAGTGAGAGGTTTATATAGTTAATAAAGACACCCGAGTGAAGTGAGGAATTCAAGCCGCCCAAGACAAAGACAGCTTTATCCCCGTGTTGCACACTCTACTTTTTACAGCATCTGTGAGATAATTAATTCATGAATCCCCAAGCGACCACCGGTGGCCGCGCATCTATTGTCTTACTATTGTGTCTCTAATTGACGGTATCTGAAGGGTTAAAAGACAATTTGGTCGACCAAATTATATATTAGAGAAATATAAGTATTATATTTACAAGTTCATCAAACAAACCAAATTCACTACTCCAAGATTCAGTTTCAATTTTCTTTAGCGCTCCCGTCAGTCAGCACGTTTTATCCTTTTTTTTTGTTAGTAGCCAGTTTGAATTTCGAGTCAACTTGTTAAATGCACTTACATTTTAATTCACAATATTGACAATTTTTGATGTTCCAAATTCAAATCTTGAATTGTAAAAGTCTTAACTACATTATAGCACTAACAGTGTTGGGCAAAATTTAATTGCAAGGTGCAATTAAAAATAATAATAAATTAATTTTTAAATGTGAAACAGCAACTAAAGATTGATTAATTGTTAACTGTCAGTTTTACAATTAACAATTAATCAATTGTCAATTGTTCCTGTTAATTTAATTAATTAAATTGAAATAATGTACCGTAAATAATAATATTTTTGATGAAGGAGTGGCACAGGGTAAAATAGAATTGTCACAAGGTTGACTGATAATCTTGTAAAATTAGCAGGAAGCTGTTGGATCCGCGCTAAATTATTCTTCGTGCAAGTTACTAGGGGAGGTTATGTCTAGCAGTGGACCTCTTTCAGCTGATATATCATCATCATTGATGATGTATTAAGTTAGCGAAATAGACACGGCTACTTAGCATTTCGCACTGCAGGCGACAACGGTCAGTGGATACAAAAAGGACGCTGAGGAAAAAAGACAGAAAAAAATCATTTATCAAAGAACGCCTAATCAAACCTTCGGGATCGGGTGGATGTGGGAGGGGAGTAGAAGCGTGTGGTAACATCAGGGGACAGTTCATGTAAACTTGACCTCAAGGGCAATGACCTTGACCCCAAAGTCAAATGTATAAATTAGGTAACCCAGGCATTTCCCAGAATTTAATACATTTGATCTTGAGGTCAAGGTCATTGCCTTCGGGTGTCTCAAGCGTTTCCCAACATTTTATACATTTGAACTTGGGGTCACGGTCAATGCCCTTGAGGTAAAAATCATTGCCCTTAAGGTCAAGGTCACATGAAGTGTCCCCTGATGTTGCCTCACCCTTCTACTCCAACATCCCACCGGATTCCGAAGGCGTGATCAGGCGTTGTTTTTGGGTGAATTTTTTTTTAAGTCTCTTTTGGAGTAAAATTCTAAGTGTTGTAATTGTTAGTTTTAATTGTTTCTATTCTAACAACAATTAAAAAAAATATTAGTTACAATTTTTTAATTGTATTTTGCAGTTAATTTAAATAAATTAATTGCACTAGGCAACTAACAGATTAATTGCAATTAATTTTTCAATTAATTACTACGATGATTATAGTACATTATGATATAAGTGTGTAATGTTAGTGATTACCGCCGAGGCGGTATTTACACCAGAGCCATGGCGAGGGTCTTAAGAGAGCCGAGAACGTAATCATTAATTATTCACGTGTATCATACGACGTTTTTCAATATACTTGTGAAGAAAATAACTGTAAAACTAGTAATCTTTTGTGGCGGTAACAATATGTTTTCATATGCGCGCCCATTTTTATTTTTTCTTTTAGTCGTGGAGGACGACCGCGACGCGCGCCCATCCTGATACCTACGATAAATGTATTAAAATGATGGCGGAGGAGAGGTTGAACAAAAAGGTTGTAATTATATTATAGCACTAGAGAAGTTCCATTATACACCTAAGTGTAGTGCAATAAGAGTCACTTTCTTAGCAAGTGTGTTGAAAAAGCTTGTAGCTTCATCTTAGAACGCAATCTGACGCGATGTTTGACGAAGAGGCAAAGCGAAAAAAGACAGATAACGCCTGAAAACCCTGGTAGCATTCGGTAATTCCATGATTTTTCAAAACTTGTTCCAGGAAATACGTGTTTTATTACGCTTAAAGATTGTTGTCGTTCAGAATCACGATTAAACGCGCAAGGCTATCTATCGATGAACTTTTTTGTATTTTTAATATACGAGTAGGTACATTTTATTTACATTTACATTTTTATTTTATTACGTGAACTTTTCACGTAAAATAACAGATTTTCAGAGGTCTTTACTGGAATGGTTTCACACTAATTTATATTTTGATTTCAATAGAAGCCTAGATAACATCCACAAAGTATATCTAAAATATCTCGAGAAATATGTGTAATAATATCATAATCACGTGAGAGCAGTTGTATGAAAATGTACCTCGAGTTGATCATTAAAATAATATCTATCAGTTTTCATTTGAAAATACCAACTTCAAGGGCTTGATAAGATAAGATAAGATAAGATATATTTATTTGCTCTTGAGATTTCTCTTTGAAGTCTCTAGTCCTTCTTCTTGCATTTATCCATGGCTGATAATTTTAATAAAAAAAGGTCAAATATAATTTAAACAACCGTCTTTTTTAGGTCCTACTTAGAATAATACAACTTTATTGGATGTCGTGTCTAAAAGTCATAAAAATATAAATTTTGAACAAATAAAATTATGATTTACGTTAGATCTATGAAATTAAGGGGTCGTTGAGATGAGAGAGGTGAATAAGCTTGAGTCGTTGTCGTAGTGGCTACGTAGAATACTGCTGATGTCTGATTCTTCAGTTTATCTTTAACCATTACGTTGAACCAGTCCATAATGTTAGTCGTCTTATGATTTTCGAGTTCTTTGAAAAAAGGAATTGTAACTGTAGTACTTGTGGTTGGCTTCGATAATGTCTCAGCTCTTGTCCTGCTCGAGGTAGCCATTGGTACAAATGTTATGGCAGTAATGCGTTTTTTCGTTTGAGGTTTTTGTGTAGATAAAATCTTTCGAGTTCGCATGATTGGCGGTTTGTTAAGTGTTGTAGGCAACTCCACTGGACTGATATCGTGTAATATGAAATCCTTTGGTGCATTTGCAATATTAAATGATTTCAGTGACCTGTGTGCTTTTAGAAAGTAATCCATTGCATTCTTTTTTCTTTCTTTTACATCTTTAGAAGACAAACGAAAGACTTTCGAGCCAAAAGCATTAGGAATGGAAGGATAAGAGCCCTTTGGTGTGGTACCACTAACATAAGAATGGTTAATAGAAGGTCGTCGTAGAGCTAGATATCGATTGGCCTTGTTTTGTCGAAGATTCGAAATAAGGCTGGGATCAATAGTAAATCCTTCAGGAAATGTTGGAGGGGTATCAAAAGCAGTATAACGTTTAAAAAATTTGGGAGGGCTATCAGAAAGGTTCGTTGGATGAGTATTAGTTAGTGTAAGATGATGAGAAGAAGGAAGATATTTGTGATGAGTACGATGATAGTCATATTCAGAATCAAAAGGATTAAAAGGATGTTTATAAGGCGGATTGTCAGAGTGAAAATCAGAAGGATTAGGACGTTTTGGAGTATTTATAGTAGAATAAGGTGTAGTCGCAGGAGTTTCAGCTGGATATGTGTTATAGTGTTCTTCTAAAGTAGGAACTGGTGGATTAGCATTAGGAGTTGATGAACAAGAAGAACTAATTGGTGGGGTAGTAGTAACAATTGGCGGAATAGTAGTAGGAATTGGTGGAGTAGTAGTAACAGTTGGCGGAATAGTAGTAGGAATCGGAGGAGTAGTAGTAGGAATTGGTGGTATAGTAGTGATAATTGGAGGAGTTGTAGTAGGTTGAGGTAAAGTTTTAGTAGGATGCGGATGCTGAGTGCTGGTCATATCGTGCAATGTAGTAATTACCGCTTCATCATAACCGAGGTCTCTGACAGTGTTACTTATCCAGTAAAGTGCAGGACCTAGTGCGGTAAAACTCCGTTGAGGAAGTTTGCATTTATTCTTATCTGTGACACCCATTATGCCAAATATTCTGTCTTCTATGAGTAATGGCACACCTTGTTCTTGCCTCTCTCGACAAACCTTCACAGCCTTTGGTGTGACTCTGTTAGAGGCGCAAACGTAATATCCGAAGGGTTGTTCTATGTAACAACGCTCAACAATAGCTACTGCTAATCTCGGCTTATCTTCGTCCATTATGGGGACCAAGGCTTTTAGACCAAGGGTAGACAGATTATCTAGAGCACTCAATTTCATAAGCTTTCTTCTTTTCTCATCTTGTTTAGTAACAACTATAGCAATGTCATTTCGTGTCATAGTTTTTGTACCTTGCACATAATTCCTATAATGTGGATGAATAAAAGTTCGCAAAATAGGTAACTTTCCTACGGAGGCACAATTTTCAGCGCAATTTGAGGTAGTCAGCACAACATTGGGTAGAATAAATGTGCCTATACAACCCCGAACCGGGTTGTATTGGTCACTTTCGCAAACGAGACGCTCTAAGCTTGTTATAGAGATACTTCGAATGCACACCACACAAAAACCAAATATTATATAAAGTTTTAAAACTCTGTGCATCATTTTGTTATTAAATTATTTGAACTATAAAACAGTTTTCATCTTTATGTGAAACAATATTATTGTATTTTTACGACATTTTTTTCCGTAACTGTTATTTGTTTTATTTATAACGTTCATGGTTCAGTTTGCTTAATAAAGTGAATAACATTAAAAAACATGTATGTATACGATAGTCGAACATACTTCAAAAAATGCGAAAATCTGATAGCAAGTCACAACTCTCCAATATCTAAGATTGAGATTGGGTCACCGGATTTCCAAAAACATAAAAACACGTGAAAATTGAGTTTGAACGCAGAGTGTTGATTGCCTGCTGGACTATTGCAGATGTGCAGTATGCAGTATTGAAGTAAAGGCAATGCGGATTTGCTGTTTTGCAGTCGTTCTATACGTGCAGTAGGTATGTAGGCAACAGGCTAGTGAAAAGCAGTAGCGTTTCTCGAGAGTGTTGAGAGGGATTCACGTCAAAAATACAGACTTCTCTGTATAATTCAAAAATGCTTTTAGTCAAGGTGTTGAAGGGGCTGCCGCGCTACTGCAGTGCTTCCATTAGTTTTCACAGAGCCGGCAGTAGTGGCATACACCTCCGTCATGCGCTGGGGAAGCGCGAAGGTACTGCTATAGGTATCAGTCTAATCTTGAAAGCTTATGCTGGTAGATGGGAAAACTCTATACATGAACATTGGGTACGTCTATAATGCCATGGTTGTTGCGTATTAATAATTAGTTTATGCCGTTTTGTACCAGCAAAATAGTTTTTAAGTTACGCAAGAAAATCTTTTTCAGTTTTTAATAATGGTCTTGTGTTCAGTGGAGTCCAATGTTCCTGATCTATATAAAATCCTTAAAGTTTAGCCTGGACAGACGGCGAGCATATTGCTCGTCGTCCTTGCCCACGCTTATACGGCTGGGTCGTGAGGATAACCGTTCCATCACGCGCGCGACCACCTTCTACGCTGGCATTACTGCTCCGTAGAAGAAAGCGACCACCTGCCATTCCTCCTCACTGCGAACCATAGCCTGAACTAAGGCCCGGCGCGAGACGTCTCTACCGTTGATTGCCACCACGACGACACGACGGTGCTCCACCCAAGTGGGATACACCATCACCATATGCTTCATCGTATCCTCCGGGCGATTCACACAATTGGTAACACCCGGGCGTTTCTTCCGCCTGAACCCGATGTAGGAATCTCCCGAACTTATCATGTCCGCTGCGTCATGTGGAAAGTGATCGGATGCCGTGATGCCTTTGCTCAGCTACTCCTCAAAGAGCCGATGCATACCATGGTAAGAATTGGCTGGTTTTAAATAGACTTGTTGACTATAATGTCAAGAGAAAAGGGACGATGGTTTAATTTAAATGATATATCATTTGTATTGTGTTGTGTTGTATAGTCGATTTTAAATAGTAACTAACCTATAGGGTCTAAGCTTTTAAAACGACCTATAAGATGTACAAAAAAGCTACGCAGACTTCATCATTATCCAAGTAATCTGAGTAGTAGGTACTGTGTAGTATAATCTACATTTTATTTGGAAACGTTTATAGATACAATGAGACGTGGTCGGTCCGGCGGTTGGCGCCTGGGATGTGGAGTGTGGAGCGTTCCGTATGGGCGAGTGCGGGAATTAATGTGGCGCCAGCGGCCGCGGCCGCGACCGACGGAACGAGCGCATTCCACGCGAGCTCCACGAAAGTGCATCCGTGAATAACCACTTGATCAAGCACGTCTCGTAATGCTCGATATTAAGCTATCACGCGCCGCTGCCCCGAAATAGAACCATTCCATTCATAAACAATGCACATCATGAATGAAATACTATCAGATTTGCTAACTACATTAACCACTCTATGCACGCCATGTTCTGGACTCTGCTTCGCACAAATGAAAGTACGTATTGCCATAAATCAAGATAACGTGATGGAGTTATGCGGATGAGCTCGCTATTAAAATGCCAATAATGTGCCAACTTCAATTGCAATGGGCTAGTTCCGATACTAAATAATATAAATAATAATCAGCTGGTGTTTCTTGTGCGTAGGAATTCCAACAATATCGCTCGGTAAATTAGCTGCGATAAAATGGAATGTACTAAACAAATAAATACATAAACATGGGCGCCAGGGTGAGCTAATAAACCAACTCGCGCTGTGGACGTTTGAGGGATATTATCAGTTACGTACGAATAAGAGCTAGAGTAGACAGTAATATGATTGACGGTATGTAGGGTATGTTATTCAGATTTTGTAGTTCTTTTATATGTCTTGTTTGCTTTATTTTAATTTTCTATTTAGTGATGTTAGAACCAGCGGTGATTTGTAATTGTGCAAAATTCTTCCTAATTATTTTTGTGAAGGCGTTCTTCACGGGAAGTTATGATTTTCTTCAGCTGCACCTATTAGGTTAGTAGTACGCGGTTTTGCTCCCCTGGGGCCTTACCGTAACGTGTTAAAATGTCAGCGTACAAGTGAAAAAGAGCGATGGAGCTAATTCAGCCTTTATAGGTGAATTAGCTCCATCGCTCTTTTTTCTCTTCTCTCCGTTCATCCAGGAAAAGAAATAGTTTGACGTAGGTAGTAACACATTTATTAATACATTACTCCACACACATAGCATAACCTAATACACGTAAGTTAATTTAAGTCGTAACGTCGTTAATTATTTAGTTTACCCTGAACTTCGGAGGTCCGTAGCTTTCGTGGGGGACACCCTGACTAGTAGAGAGAGCGCCGCCTTCGTAGCTCACGCTGGAAGCCGTGCTGCTGACCGTGACCGGGGACGCGATGTTGGACGATTGCAGGCCGCTTCCGGACGAGCTTAGGCCGAACGACTGGCTGTACGATCCGCTGGACGAAGCGGTCTGCACGGGCGACTGGTACTGCACGTTGCCTTGTCCAGACGAGAAAGACGAAGAACCTTCGCTGGAACCAGAGTTCAGTGACAAAGTCTGACCACCCTTATTGTAGTCCTGCACGATGTTGTTGATCACCGCCTGGGGGTCTTCCTTGTTCTTGTACTTGATGAAGTATACCTCTGGTTTGGATGGGGGCTTCTGCTCAATTTTAGGAAGGATGACATCGGGCTGTTCGTCGGGTTTCTTAACAAGTACATAAACGATTGTCTTCTCTTCGTTTTGTGGCTGGATAGGAGCAATTAGGTTAGGTGGGCTAGTTTCTGTCGGTGCCTTGACAAAGATAATCTTGTAATGTTTCTGGGGAGGAGGCAGCAGTATGGGAGCGCGGGGTTTGATTACTTCTGGTTCTTCGGGAGCGGCGTGCACGTAAAAGTGTTTGAACACTTGGGCGGGCTGCTGCTGCACCTGGTAGTAGTTTTGGTATTTCTTAAGAGCTGATTGGTATTGGCTTGAGGCTTCGTATTGAGTTTGGAATCCGGTTAGACTGGGCTGGGCGACGTGGCTAGAGCTTTGATAATATCCAGAGCCGCTACCCGAAGTTTGGTAGCCAGTGTTTTGAGCCTGGTGCCCGGTGTGGGCGGAGCTGTACCGGTCAGAGCTTCCTCCAAACTGGTAGGAAGGAACTCCGTACGAGGTCTGTGGTACTTTGTAGTGGTAGCCGAGTCCGACGTCAGCGGAGACGACTCCGAGAGCCAGCATTAAAACCTGGAACAAGGAAAAGATTTATAAGTTCTATTGTAGTGACAAAACCTCGAACAGGTTGATTTAACACTTAACATTAAATGTAGTAATAGCTTGTACCAATGAAAGTGTCAATGAAATACAGTAAGAAGAATGTCCAAATGTTGTGACCAAAAGTTGCATGTAATGAATGATAGACATAATTAAAGACGTGGTTTATCAAAGCAATAAGCTTGTTAACACAGGTGTGGGTGCTTCGTTGAGAGGCTGCAGCGTGTCGAGCGGACGTGGGACCGAGGACCGGTCGCATCTCGCATCGTTTTTCAAGTCGTGACCACTCAATACCACTCGATGTTGCAATACAGAACGCGTTCCGGCGGAATTAGATCTAGTTATATTATTGATGGAATCGCTGAGGAATGCGATAAACAAACGGAGCTCAAGCGATTGATTGATTCTCGCATGTCTGTATAAAATAACGTCAAGCATTTAGGTATATGTGTGTTAAATACAGCCTGAGCTGTATAAAGCAGTTGAAGTTTGATTCGATTATGGTTTGTTTTATTCACGCTATTTACTTTTTGATGTTTTTTTTTATTATTATTGATAGGCTCGCGTTTGACCACCATCTCACCTGATGGTAAGCGATGATGTGGCCGACGATGGAGCACGCTTGCCTAGAAGTAACCTATTCACTCTTGACTTAAAGACCCCCAAGTTGTAGCTATCAGGAAACACAGACTCTGGCAGGGAATTCCACTCCTTGGCTGTACGCACAATAAATGTGTTCCCAAAACGCTTTGTGCGTATGCCAAATATATATATATATATAAATACACATATATATTTTATATATATATATATATATATATATATGTGTGCGTGTGCGAAAAATATGCCAAATTGAATTAACTTAATGTCAATAAGGTGTATTCACTACATTACAATATGTATCATTGTAATTAATACAAAAGTTTGGGTAGGAAACCTAAGCAATGATTACCTACACCTTTTAATGCAGCTGATTAGAACTAGCTTAATTAGTTGCTAAGTTTTTTTTTATCTAGCATAAGTTTCATGCTCCTATGAAATAAGCTTCTTCGAGTTAAATACCCAGTTAATTGTATTTTAATATTGACAAAGAACCGGTACTATAATATTAGATAAGAAATATGAAAGAATAGAAAGTATGGGCAAGGTCATGCGGCACGCCTCATATGGTAAGAGATGGTACAATGGTTGGTGCGGTCAAGACGGTTGCGCAACCAAAGCAACGCTGGGGACAGCGGCGCGGGTGCGATGAACTTGACCATGGTTGCCGGTTACCACTTCCAGTCCACATGCTAGGTGCAACAGCCAAGTGTTACAACATCAAAGTTTGGATGTAAGTCGTTCAATTAACTGTGTACAGATTACAGTCATTTCCGTTGGTTATTTCTGGGTACCGCTACAGTTACATTTCTTGTAATGGCTTGTTAGCAGTTAATCAATGAGATATTTAAAATGAGGATGTATTATGACAAAAAGCGCGGGTGGTTATAATAAGTAGTATCTGCATTTTAATGACAGTCTACGTGAATCAAATGACGATTTTAAAAACAAAGATTTGATAAATATAGGTATATTCCTGGAAATGGTTCACGGAACTTTTTGCGTCATTAGCTATTTTCATTAGGGATGACTGCCTACTTGTCTTTTAGTATGATTTGGATAGGTGGGGGCTAGAGAAATAAAACAAGGAAAATATTGAATGTGACCAATGCTGTATAGCGAGCGTAAAAGCGGTGTGTAAAATAGGTATTACGGTGCTGCTCGGATCTGTTTTGGCGCTACGCGGATCTGTTTTGGCAAGTTGTCATAAATCACTGTTTTTTTTTCTCTTCATTATAGTGCGAATTCACAAGTTTTTAATTATTTTGCAATATTATTGTCTGCTTTTAGGTTTCGTGAAACGATAATTAGGCAGACATTTTTGATTAGAGATTTAAATTATATTCAAAATACTTCATAATTGACTAGCCTTCGAAGTTATTATGTCAAAGTACGTATACGTGAAGGTTGATACGATGAATTGGTAGAAGAATACGTGTTGTGTCGACTCCAAGTAACATGGGACACGGGCAGGATGATGATGATGATAATGAAATCACAGTAATAACGCCACATAGAATATTGTCGCGGGAATCCGATGCATGCTTGACGCACAGGACCTGTCATTATGGCGACAGGCGACACTTAGGGGGAGACCTATGTCCAACAGTGGCCATCTTTCCGCTACAATAATAATGATAATGGCATTAATATAGAACTAACAAACTTGATTGGCATAATGATATTATCAATAAAAAAAACATAAACGGATTTCAATGTGTCTACATCTATGCATATAAGAGCTATAATGCTTCTACAGCGCTACATGCATCATCAGTTTATTCATATTTACATAATAAACCTATTAACATTAAGTGTTCGTTAATTACAAGTGTAAAACAAGTTTATATTCTCTAATAATATCTGCTTATAAATACATTATAATTATAATATAACAAATTATGATTTGTGTTCACTTAGGTAGTGGTTATTAAATTCATATATTTCACGTTTAAGTAAATTGTTATTTCTATTTAGTAAGTTTTAAAGTACCAATTGGCATTGAACTTGGAATACTGCGAGTATCAGATGATAAACTAGCATTTGGCGCGGTTTTGCTCCCATGATTTCTCGTATAGTGCTAGGGCAAAGAGATTTTTTGAAAGAGTTGCTGTGGCTTAGGAAAGTAAAGGGTAACTAAAGGGAAACTAGTGGGTTTTAACCAGTATAACTCTGACACTTCCTTCTCGCTCCACCTAGAGTGAATTCCTATATAAATATGTTCTATCCCACAGCATCCGCAGATTATAACCGATACAAAACCGATACTCATAGACAGTGTAGCTTTTTATCCATAAAGTCATTTTCGTTATTCGGTTAGTAATTCTAGATACAACGTTTGCTAACAAACAAACGAATTGGTAACTTTAAAAATCTTAGATAAGTTACTGCAAGTAAAGCAATTGTTGTGGATTATTTTTTAAATTTATTTTGTTTGCTTACTGAAGAAATTTCGCAGGCAGATACTTGCAACTATAAAACAATCCAAATGGTTCTTAGTGGAGCATTTTTGACGTGAATATGTTTTTTAGTCAAAGGCGAAACTTATTGAAAATAAGTTTTTGTGTTTCAAAGGACAAATCTACACTATGACTAATATTAGGATTGTTTCCATTTGTCTGAAGACAAATTAAAATGATTTATTAATATAAAGACAAAATATAAACATCCGCTTTGCCACATGTTTGCATAACTAATGACAAAGATCTTAAATTGAACAATCTTAGCCTAGACTATTATTAGACACGGTTGTATCCAGTTTTTCTGCCATTTGACATGGAATTTCTTGCCTACGATAGATTTTTATAAACATGTTTATACACCTGTTTATTTTTAATACCTTTGAATTATAACAAATTATCCATATTTTAAATTAAATTTAAGGCATCACGTCATCGTAAAGATAAAACATTTTATTTTAAAATTTTTTGTTGAATTTTTATACGGAGGACATTATTACATAATACCTAGATGTAGATAGTAACCAAATGATAATTTGTTTAAATAGACAAACACATATTTAAATTCTACGAGTTAACTCTACATGAAAAATTATAAAACAACAAAAATATTATTATTATTATTTGAATTGGTTTTTTAGTTAAAAAAAAATTGTATGGGGTTTTGTAACACTATTCAAAATACTATGGAGAGAACAAGAATAGGAGAAATACGGATAAAGGTAATTTTAATTTAATATAGATAACAATAAATCCATAGTGTGACCCAAAACCTGAATCTTCTGAATTTCTTTTTTATACACTACGTTAGTTTAAGTGAAAGAAATTTCTTTCTTTCAACTTTTTTTCGGTTTATTAGAATGTTCAACTAAACATTCTAAAAAACCTAATGCTATTGTATGGTTTGATGCATGTTTGTGTGTATCATTTAAAGGAGTGTTCAAAGTTTTAAACTTTTTGGGTACAAATACCAGCATTGCCTGTCAGTAATTTGATAAATTTTATTTAAAATTTTGATTTCTACATTGACATCTCTCTTTCTCTCTTGCCCATAAAAATGTTAAACTTTCTTCAAGATAATTAAAAGTAAGCCCCAAAATCAAACTTTCCAGTAGCTCTCTTATTAAATTTTATCAGTTGTTATTTTTTTTTTATCCAAGGTTCAATTTTGACTGTGACTTTTATCAGTACATAAAGTCACAGCCTGTATAATGTTGCTATGATTCTATTAATCAGGTCACAAAATATACATATCTATAATTAAAAATGAAATCATGATGTAACATATAACACTTCAAATGTGGTCATTTACGATTTCAGGGTCTCTTAAAATTTTGAGGTTTATATAATTATAATAGTGTGAAGGTCATTGAAGATTATAACTGATGGTCAGCATAAGGTAAACAATGTGTGAGCTGGTTGCATTGATATATCTGACCATCGTTAATGTTTACAAAAAAAAAAGAATTTTGAACAATCACTAAAGAACGAATTGTGAATCACGCTATATTATAAAGAGGAAACTTTGTTTGTGTGTATGTTTCTCGTCAATGATGATTTTCCCAGTCGACAGAATAAAAAAAAAAAAAATACTCCTTCAAGCTTAGATGGCTATAATTTGAATGAAATGGTACTCGGATATAACCTGGATTAAGACATAATTTGTAATGGTGAGAAGTACTAATTTCACGCAGGTGGAGCCGCGGGTAGTAAAGATTATGTCTACCTAATTTTTTACTTTTGATACTAAATATATACCTATTTTTAAAATAACTTTGTCAGAAGTCAGAGACCACATTACAGGCACTTTTGAATTGTCAAAATGTCGGTCAGTCACAAAACAGTGAAGCTAAATTGTACTCCGATAATATGGTATGTTTAAAATGACAGCAGACAGAAATATCTATAGAAAGATAATCAGCAGGAGATGATATAATATACATAATTATCGATGTCGTTATGTTTTCGGCTTTCTTTAAAATAATTGAACTGCATGAATGTCACATTGATTGTCAAATAAATAAAAGTAAATGATCTTTATAATGCGGTGAACTTGAAAGAATTAGCAAGAATATAAAAGTTAGAAATGCAAATACATGTTTGGTGTTAACAATGGTACATATTAGGCAATTTTCGAGATACAACGCTAGATTGTTGACTACTTTTGATTGAAGTTTAGTGGAATGTGGAAATAGGCCTTGAAATGTGGTTGACATGCATTATTGCCTATATTGAAATGAGGATTATTGGGAATTATAGACTTATTGCCTCCCAGAGCAATGTCACAACAATTTTCGTAAGAAAAATTTAAGTGTGGAAATACAACACTTGAGATTTATTATAAATCTCAAGTGTGACGGTGTTAATAATAAACTTAATGTGCAATAGTTCGGTGACAAACATAAAAGTAAGAAATGTTGAATGGACCTGTGAATGTTATAGGAAAGAGATATTGTTGATGTACATACTAGTACTTTTGTGAGGATGTGTAAATTTGTCATAGATATGTTCAGTTATAAAGAGTATCTACCTATTTTTAAAAAGACTGATAATACTGAGATGACTAGACATACAGATACTTTGATATTATTTTATACAAAGTAACTGAATAGATTCCAAGTAAATTGGGATTTCGTCGTTATGTTGACTGAGGACTGTTAAACAGTTTCTCTTTAAATTAATATAACTTAAGAAATGCTAAGTAGAATAATGAAAATGAAAATCACAAATATGATGTAAGCACACTTCGCAAAGCTCAGAAAGTTTCAGTCGCGTTTTATAAGTAATTAATCACTGATATGTCATTAAAAAAACTGTTTTTAATTTTGATAACACTTTTTTTCAACAAACACTTGAACACTTTTTATTACAGAAGGGAATTATTTTTTATTTAATAAAATATTATAAAAAATATATTAAACGTTACGTACCCAAGTAACCTTCATGTTGGGAGTCGCGTTCGCTTGTCTTACCGACTCTTGAACAGGTGATGTGGTATGTGTCGTCTCAGTGTGCGGCCGGACTCTTAAATACCTGTCCGAGAAGACCCGCCTTAGCCGGACGAACCTACAAGGTTATGTCAGCGGGTTCATGCAAAACAATGAACTATGTCATATTATGTTTTACACTTAAAGTTCGTTTTTTTTTGGGCGAAAGCTTTTTGTATTTTTTTATTGCTATTTTGATGTAGGTTAGGTTTTAGTTACGCCTCTTTTGATTCGGTAAATGTAGTGTAGGAAATGGGAATAGGTAAGTTGAAATAATTTTATAAGATTAAACTTTAACAGAGCTTGTAAAAAATATCTAAGACAGGCACATTTTCGGAATTCGTATTCGCATTATATGTAAACCTATTTTTTTTTCTATATTGAATCAGATAAACTCGTTAAAAAATTTAAGGCCCGTTTTGACACTTGTGAAAAACCCTGGAATGGAACTTGCTAGTATATATTTAATGTTTTTGGTAACTTGGAACGACGAAACTGAAAGAAACAATAAAATAATCATTAGAGGTCCTGTATAGTAGTAGCTATATTAGTAGAAGATACATTACACCGGATAAGCCTCCAGGCAGCCAAAATACAAATGTCAAAACGGTCCATTTATTTTTTGACAACTTTCGAAGTAATTTTTTCTCTTTTACTATTCACTTGTTTAGATTCGTTATGTCATTTGCGATTTATATGCAGATTTCCTTATTACGCATATCTTGAAAGACTTAATTCAACTTAAAACGGGATCGACATTGAGCTACTATAATGACCTCATCAGAAGACCTTCCGAATCCGAATCCGTTTGTAATTTTTCAACTATGGCATATGACAAAATGCGGACCTAACGTGGAAACATCTTCGGGTCTAGGAAGTTATTCGTAGGTGTTGCTCATACCATCCATGATAGACAGCATTCGCCTTATTGCAAGTTCTTATTAAATAATAGATATTCTGTTTCAAACCGGCAGGTTGGTATTGACTGTTAATGTAGCTCACAGTGTACTTTATATCTAAGCCCGCAAGCTATTTTCTTTTGATTCAGACTCAGCTTTTACCTTGAAGCTCGGAACGCACACAGAAAAAAGCGCACGTGAACTTACACACGTATCCGAGACCGCTTTCGTGAGATAGAAAAACTATACTACTGTACTCTGTCGTCTACATTCTTTGAAAACAGTGTGTGAAAAATTCTACAAAATTGGAAAACTGAAGTGGGCTCAAAATGACCAGTTACATCTTTTGATTTTATAATCTTTTACTCAGAAGAAACATTAGTTTATTTTTTCAAATAAACGTCGTAAATAGTGCTTTCCTCCATCATTGTTCATCTCGTAAATACTGGTCCATTGATAAATGACCGGCAGGTCATTAATAAATAAATAAAATCATCTTTGCTTTTCTCAACTTTCTTCTATTTTCTTTTTTTTTTCTTTTCGTTTTATGATTAGGAACAAATTCTACCTCCAAAAGCTTATAAGTCTTTTTATGATTTCCGAATCCATGATCTAAGTAGGTATATACCTATATATCTAAGTATGTAGCCATTGATGACTTGATGAAGTGTTAATGAGTAAGTACCAACAGCTTTGTCTTAAAAAGGTTCTAAACAATAATGATATACACAATCCAACATACAAAGGTCAAGTGCGTTCTCTTATGTGTTTGTAACAACACAAAATTTTGAGTATTTGCTTTGGATGTTAAACAATTGTAGGATTAAACCTTCGCCTTTGCAATGAGCACCCAGAAACGTTTTTTGCTTATACTAACAATATATTGGTGTATGAATTATTACCTATTATTATGCTGTTCCGGTCGCGGTGTGGGGATTCTCGAAAACTGCAAAGCGACTAGTAGTTAATTTAAAGTGGGTAACAATAACTCTAATAGAAGGTATGAAAGGTATTGGAAATTTCGAGGTACCTACTAGTTTAACGATTCTGCTGAGCCAACAATTGCTACACAATATGTAGAAAAAAAAATGTGAGAAAATGACATTTTCTCCTAAGTGATGCCACAGCACCTTTTTTTTCCGATGTGGAAAATCATCTTATAACAAAACCCGCTCTTGGGAGATAGTGTCAGACTCTTACTGACTAAAAACCCCATCCCGTTCATTCTAGCCTTCATAACGGGGCACGAGCTCCCTTTCGGACAACCCTGTCCCCAGTAGGCTTCGACCCAGCTGGGCCCTTCCTGCTGCTGACAACTCCTTGAGGCGCGCGGGAACAGTGCGCGCCGTCGACGTCTTGGGCTCGGTCCATTGCCGGACGCCACAGCACCTGGTTCTCCCAGATATTGCTGTGCCATTTTGCTAAAGGATTTCCACGTTACTTAGGTACTGTGAGGACCGGAGATAATAAAAGGTTTATTCGTATATAACGCTAGGGTATCATTTATTTTTGTTTATGGTTCAATACACATTTATTGCAACAAAACAGTGGTCTGAAACCTTTCAAAGGTTTATATGACAAGGGGCAAGCTCGCTAACAGCATGTTACATCAAATTCAAGTTATTATAATTTTTGAGATGTGTTGTTACCAGTAATATAAAGTTTTTCGTTTTACATTTTTTTATGCACTAGAGGATTAAACTGTTTTTGAAATTTTATTCATATTATCGGATCATATATATTCCCAAGTTTTCATGCCATAAACATTAATAGTTTTAGGTACTTTATATGTGGGCAGGTAATCAAGATCACGGAGTTATTTTGGTCTACTATTCAATATTAAAGAGCTATTATTATTAAAGTCCAGGATAATTGCCGACCCGAATCTATCAAAGACTGATATAATTTTACAATATTAAAATAATCCGTACTCATCCTCTTTATATTTTAGGTAGTTTAATATTCTTTGGCACAATATTCTTGAGTACGCTTAGTTGTAGCCTATATATATACATAGGCTACAACAATATAAGCATACTCAGGAATATTGATTGGATTAATTACTTGGGGGTGACTTTTGTAAACTCCTTGCTTTTCATCACAAAAGGAATCTCTGTGCAAAATTAGTGTGCGTTTTTGGTTCAAGGGTTTGGGCTGGGCATCATTATGTAAGTGAGACAGGACTGGTAAAAAAAGATATAGTTTGAGAGCATGACACGAAAAGCAGAAGAAGTACTTTACTTATCCAACATAAGTTATAGTTGCGAGACCGAGACAGATAATAAATGAATGTATTACAAATCACAAAGTTATAAAACTTATTATGTTACCTGGTTGTCCACACAAATATACGGTCACCGGCCATTCGGCTGACAACTTTGCTCCTGTAAAACTACCGCTCTGGCACCTAATGCCCGCTATGACTTTCCGTGACCTGTACTGTACAGTGTCGGTTGGGTCCAATTAGTGAACTTTTTAAAATATTTTTGGGAAAAAATATAACATGGTGAAAAAATATTGGAATCGATTCAGGGGGTCTACTCGCTTTCTCCGAAACGAAACTTTCGTAAACGAACGATATTCATTAGACGTTAAAATTGCAAACGATCCTCTGTCATAATTTTCGAAACATAACTAATTAGAGTAGATTTAGAGATTCGGTACGTCAAACAATTTTCGTTCGTGCTTTTCGGGAACGAAAGGAACCGTGGTTAGGAAACACGCGAAATTTCAACCGAAAGTTCGTTTTTCGGAGAAAGCGAGTAGACCCCCTGTTACTGATTCTGAATGAATTATATTTAGGTTTCGCATACTAAATAATAAATAACATTGTATTTAATAAAACTATCTTAACGTTTTTGTAGTATTTCTATCTATATCTACGCATTCAGGTTAGAAAATATGTACCTACTTCTAAGGTGTTATTATAAATGTTTAATTGTTATAAAAAAATAAAGATCTTTCAAGGTTTCCAAAACTATAGATTAAACAAGAAAATTATTATTATTAGGAAATAGTTTAGGTATATATTTTTATAGCATTACAATAATTAAAGTGCATACAATAAATCATTATTTATTGAACTTTGTAAGCTGTTTCTTCCGTAATTTTAAACTTATAAAATATAGCCATTGATTTATTTATGACTACTAAGTTTTCAAAATGATTTTGTTGAAAAAATAGTACCTACGTCGAGGTACTAGCTACGATCATTTGATTTAGAATATAATTATTCTGAACTAGCTTTTCCCCGCAGCATCGCCCACGCACATAAAATATAGCCTGTGTCACTCAGGAATAAAGAAGCTTTCTATCGGTGAAAAAAATGTATCAATCGGTGCAGTACTTCCAAAGATTATCTTCTACTTTATAATATGTCATCATCATCATTATCATTAGCCTTTTTAATGTTCCCACTGCTGGGACTCAGGCGTCTTCTCTAGGAGAGGAAAAGGGCGGTAATTCACCACGCGGACCCAGTACGGGTTGGTGAATGTCACATGTCTTCGAATTTTTGGTTCTAAGACTTGCCGGTTTCCTCATAATTTGTTTTCGTTCACCGTTTTAAGAGCACTATTAGTGTAGGTATAGTGTATGAATTGTATATTTTTTGTTTAAAGCAAGGATGAGTCGGTGGGTAAGATCATGTTTAAAAGCACAAATAATTTAAGGCTTTTGCACAATTAAAGTACTCAGTAACTGGCCACTGGGGCTGCAGGGATTTTCTGAAAAGGAAACCCGTGGTGTGGACGTCTTTTGGCTGAAATGACGATGATGATGATGATGGCACATTTCAAAATATGTATCAAAACCCAAATTCGATTCCTTTATTAAGAATTAAATTACTTTGTAGGGAGAACTTTATTCTATTAATTTTTAAATCCTACAATATTATAAACGTGAAAGTTTGTATGTATGGATGTTTGTTACTCTTTCACGCAAAAACTACGGAATGGATTTCGATGAAATTTGGTATACGGGTAGACCATGTCCTGGAATAGCACAAAGGGTACTTTTTATCTCGGGTTAGTTCGGGTTAGTTTTCAGGGTTTTATATTGGGATAATTTTGTACTATCACGCCGACGAAGCTGCAGGCAATTGCTCGTAATATATAATTTAAATACAACAACGACAATATTGTAATGTAACTGAAACTAGGTACATGAAAAAATCACATAATTAGACGAAAGAGAAATTTGTACGAGTAGTTACATCATAAAATAATTGTTAAATCTTCGAGACTCGACTCAGAAATCGAACTATTTGCATAGACCGTAAGCTTGGCATGAAAGCCTCGGTGCGCGAAGCTGAATCACACTTAATTCATGAATCCCCAAGCGACCACCGGTGGCCGCGCATCTATTGTCTTACTATTGTGTCTCTAATTGACGGTATCTGAAGGGTTAATTGATTTTTTTTTATCGATATTATATTCTAGGATAAAAAAATACCTACAAAAAATAAGATGAAATCGATTCAGTAACCGATTCTGAACATAATACTTTCAGGATGTGTGTTTACTGTGTTATACAATATTATTTTTAGTACCTATATGCGAAACCCGAAACACTTGTGTTCTATTTTTATGTAAAGAATATATGTACATTTCATAACTGTATCATGAAAAATTACAAAGTGGTTATATCAGCAAATATACATGGTCACCGGGCCATCTAGGTGACTGAGGCGTTGTTTTGCACTTGCTTGCAGCGGTTTGCTGACACCTAATGCTCACTATGACGTGTCGTGTCACTTGTGTTTTACTTAGTGTCGGTGGTGTCCAATTTGTGATCTTTTTAAATATTTTGGTAAAAATATAACACGGTGTAAGAACTATTGGAATCTATTCAGTTACTGATTCTGAACAAACCACTCATATTCAGATTTCGATAAACTTGCTTGCGACTTGATCTGGCTTGTGGGAGCGATCGGTGGCAGAGATCTCTCGCGGCGTGCCTTGGTTAAGACCATGGTCCGGAGTGAGGAGGAGTGGCAGGCGGTCGCCTCCTTCTGCGAAGCAGTAATGCTGGCAAAGGAGGAGGCCGACCGCATCAGGCAACGGCGCTCTCACCGACGCCGGGATTCCGATCCCGATTTCCGGCCGGTATGAAGGCTAGAAAGAACGTGGTGGGTTTTTAGTCAGTAAGAGTCTAACATTATCTCCCGCTCCGCCCAAGAGCGGGGGCTTTCATTGGATGATTTTCACTACCATAAAAATAAATGGATGATGATATTGTTAAAAAAGGAATTATTTTATCATCATCATCATTTCAGCTGAAAGACGTCCAATGCTGGACATAGGCCTCCGACAAGTGTGGCTACAACGAACTGTCCTGTGCATCTCGCATCCATCGCATTCCCACGACCTTTCCAGGTCATCGATTCACCTTTTGGGAGGCCGCTACTCCAGAGCCTATTAGCCCCGTAGACTATCTGCTCTATGAATAATGTGCCCTGCTAAATGCCACAATTCTTCGGGCTATGTAGACGACCTTATTCTCCTGCTGAAAGGAAGATATCCTTCCTTTCTGATGTGACCACACAAGGAAACACTGTAACTCCAGGCCATTGTACATATCACATATACCAATCTATACATAGATATTCCGTCAATAAAACAACTGGTTTAAGATCAATTTCTTTTACTGTAAGGTTAAGGTCTACGGAAGGCCATTGCATGCCAACAATATGCGTCAAACATGAGAACCAGTTCCGGTTTTGTCAATGATTTATTGTCTAACCAGTGACCCGCCCTACATCATCCAATTTTTATGTTTTGACAAAACATCGTAATTATGATTAAATATGTTCTAAATGATGTTGAAAACTACATCAAAACCTGATACAGAGCAGCCACATAACGCGGAAATGTATGGTTAGAATTACTAACAGTTACAACCTCAATCTTACATTCTTAGAAATATTAAAAATAAGTATCAAATTCCAAACAAGGAATGTAGAAGGAAATTTTGTCAAAATATGTATATTTCTATATATTTTCGTGTCATATACAATTTGAATATATTTAAAAAATTTAATCAATGTGCAAGATGAGTAGTTTACCTCGATAGTGACTATATGGCTACGATGCAGCCTTGTAGTATTTTGTATTATGCTTTATGTGTATTATAAAACTGCCTAGCTAGTGCCTCTAGATTTTAGACTATCTGCCTACCTTGTAGTTATCTCGTAACACATAATATGATTTAAAAGAGTGTCTATGGAGATTTTTGCATGTTCTTCTCCATAGAGATCTACGCTTTGGAACATGCAATTTAGTTTCACTTTTCTTGGACTGACCGAGATTTGACTATTTAAAAGTGCCTGCATTTTGGTATATTTGAAATAAATGATTTTGTAAGTATTTTGTTATGTTCAGAATGCTTAGCGCCTTGTAATTCTAATCTGAACATTGTTTTGGTATATAAAGCTCCAGTGGATGTCTATTGATTTTGTTTTTAATTGTTTTCAGAGGTCTAGATTTATATATAATTAATGTAAACAAAAAATATATTCAGTTGGTGGCCTTATCACATATCACGATCTCAGGCAACCTAGAATTGAGATATCTTTTTTGGAGACCAAATACAAAAACAAAGTATAAGAATTAGCAGGAAATAAAGTAAATGTTTAATACTAAATATAGGTAAGAAAATAGGTCACAACTTAATTAAAAAAAAAAAACACTAAAAACGAAAAGATGATCAAAGTGACAAGAGTATTGGTCCTTCAATTTTTTTTTAAATACAGCAAGTGATTGGTCGTTTAGGGATCATAATTATATTAGTAAAAGCTAAGTACATTTTGTGACCTTTGTATGCAGATGATAGGAATACCTTAAACGTATATATTTTGCACAATATTATGTCATACATTTGTTGTCTATTTCATAGGTCGCCTTTGAGCTAGACAGATTTGTAATTCAGATTATGCCAATTTGTTTTTAATATTTCTTTATGGAATCGTATATCGGTCCAAGTTTAAGATTCTGTTATCGTTCTTGAAACGTTGTCGTTAATTCGTTCAGTATTTGCATGTTTATTTATACTCGTAGTTACGCCCAAAGATCGCTTGTAAGAAATAATTATCGTTGGTCGGTATCAGAAAGTTTGAAAAGGATATTTTTCACAATCAATCAGTAAGAGTACTGTATTAATTTGTAGCTAGACCAATCGAAAAACGGAACTTTTTCCGTTTTCACAGGCTTGCATCGTTGGTGTTCTTTATTTTTAAGGAGGTCCCATTATTCTTCAAATTACCATGCTGTCGTTGTTCGAAATTTCGGTAGGTCTATTTTTACTTTCTACTGAACTAATTAATAAAGTATTTATTTAACAAAACTTTATGCAACATAAATGTACAAAGGCCTTAATGCCTTAGGCTTGTTTACCAAGGGTGGTGAGAACAGCATGAGTAAAAAAGAAGAAACAAACTATACATACATAATATGAAATATCGGAAAGGGGTTTTGATACCTCTTTTGTAGACGATTTTACTTTGCTACCGATTATACCTATTTTACCTATATTTACTTAATTCTTCTGTACATGTGTTTGTTACATAATTCCTTCTGTTTTGAGTGACATAGGGGCTCCAAAATACAATTGAACTCAGTAGGTGGCACTTTTTTTTTCTGTCGGCGGGGAAAATCATCATTGACGAAACCCGCTCTTGGGTGGAGCGGGAGACAGTGTCAGAGTCTTACTGACTAAAAACCCCGCGCCGTTCCTTCTAGCCTTCGTACCGGGACTCTAGTTTCCTTTCGGATAACCCCGACCCCGGTAGGCTTCGACCCAGATGGGCCCCTCCTGTTGCTGACAACTCCTTGAGGCGCGCGGGAACAGTGCGCGCCGTCGACGCCTTGGCTCGGTCCGGACAGTTACCGGACGATCGGACAGCGAGCTACCCATGGCTCGCCGTCCGCGAGCCCGCGTCTACGGTGGCCGGAAATCGGGATCGGAATCCCGGTGGCGGCAGCGGGGGCGCCGTTGCCTGATGCGGTCTGCCTCCTCCTTTGCTAGCATTACTGCTTCGCAGAAGAAGGCGACCGCCTGCCACTCCTCCTCGCTCCGGACCATGGCCCGAACCAAGGCCCGGCGCGAGAGGTCTTCGCCGCCGATCACCCCCACGAGGGCACGGCGTTGCTCCGCCCAAGCAGGGCACACCTCAACTGTGTGCTCCACCGTGTCCTCCGGGCGTTCCGCACAGTGGCGGCACCCGGGCGTCTCTTCCGCTCGAATCCGATGCAGAAACCTCCCGAACTTGCCATGTCCGGTGAGGACCTGCGTCATGCGGAAGGTAAGGACGCCGTGAGGTCTTTCCAGCCACGCCCCAAAGAGGGGACTTACCGCCATAATTGTGGTGTGCCCAGCACTGGGTTGCGATAGCCGCTGACGCCATTTCACCGTGAGATCCCGCCGGAGCTCTGTCCGCCATACCTCGACCTGTCGCGGTAGTGGACTTTCACCCCGACGTTGCATCTCCACGCGCTTATCGTGCATGTGTGCAAGGACTGTTGCCTCCAGATCCCACGGTGGTAGGCCAGCCAGAAGGCTCGCCGCTTCGCAGGAGATCGTGCGGTAACCCCGCACCATCCGTATTGCCATGACCCTCTGGCAGGCGTTCAGTATGGACGCAGTAGGTGGCGCTGCAATCAGGATCTTAATTTTTTTTCTGACTACATGCTTTCGGGTAAGACAACGACATCGGTCGGGATCGCTAGTAATATACTTATAAACATCTAAACTAAATAAATAACTTAATAGGTAGAAATACAAACTGAAAATAATATTGGGTCCTTATATGAAAAACGTGTTGTTTTTCCAGCCACTTCTCAAAGAGGGGACTTACCGCCATAATTATTTCGTGCCCGATCGTCACTTCACTTGATATTATGATTAGGTAACTTAGAGAAGGATGTTAAGATATTTCATCGTTCTTTACCCAGTGTTGGTTGTTATACCTGTGCAGTGGCGTAGCTACTAAGGGGCTAGGCGGGGCTGTGTCCCGTGGCCCTCAAGCTCGGGGGTCCCCCAAAACCTAATTAACAAACCGCTTATTGAATGAACGAAAAATTTTACGAAAAATATTTCTGTCGATAGTGATAGTGAATCAGATAACCACTGCAGTATTGGTTGAAAAACCTACTCATGAACATTCGTTACCTAATTAAGTTGTGATAGTTATCATTGCCGATCATATTAACGACATCGACGACCATATCATTGTGTGTGCATGTTAATGATAAATCTTCTTATAACTTGGGATTTATATAAAAGATAAAGTAGCGTTGCATTTTTAAAATATGTATATATTATTTCTAAAATATACTGTTAAGCCATTTTTGAATTTGGTCCATGTTTGTTTTTGCCCGTGGCCCTTGGTCTAAGCTATGCCACTGTACCTGTGGGCCATTCTAGTGTGGCAAATATAGGTGTAGGCCAGCTGCTGGTTAACCCCTAAAGATTGTGTATGCGAATAATTATGTACATATTAATATCATTTCATATAATATATTATTATCATTGATGAGATAACCACAGCACCATCAAAAAGTCTAATGGTATGAATTCAAACCGGTTCCTTTTTTAAAACCTATTTCTTACATCTACTTAAAAATATATATCGCATATTATTAACAGGTCAATTTGATAGAAAACTTTGAAATATTTAAAATCCAAGGCTCATTGGATAAGGCTACCTGAGAGCAAACACATTTAACCACTGATATTTGCATACTTATACAAAATTATTTTTAGTAAAAGCGAAACCTGAATATAGTTTGTTCAGAACCAGTAACTGAATGGGTTCCAATACTTTCTACACCATGTTATATTTTTTCCAAAAATATTTAAAAAGGTCATAAGTTGGACACCACCATTAAGTACAACACAGGTCACGGCATTAGGTGGCAGTAAACAGCAGGGTGCAAGTGCAAAACCACCCCTCAGTCGCTTGGATGGCATATAACTTTGTGATTTTTCATGGTCCAGTTATGAAATGATGTAGTTATGAAATGAATGTACAATACATTATGGCGTAATGGTATGGCGCCAGGGGCGTAGCTACCGCCGTTTCAGCCGTATCAATGATTCGGGGCCTCCAAGCTACAGAGGCCCTGACATGTGTAAAAAAACGTAACAATTAAATATAATCTATATATATAAAACTCAATGCCACTTTTCGTTGTTATTTTATAACTCAAGAACGGGCTCACCTATCCAAACCAAATTTTTAGGCTTTGTTCGGACTATTTAGTAGATGGTTTATGTGAAGTTTGGTAGGGTAGAGTAGGTATAGTAGGGTAGAATAGGGTAGAGTAGTGTAGAGTAGTGTAGAGTAGAGTGGTGTAGAGTAGTGTAGAGTAGTGTAGTGTAGGGTAGAGTAGGGTAGAGTAGGGTAGAATAGGGTAGAGTAGGGTAGAGTAGGGTAGAGTAGGGTAGAGTAGGGTAGAGTAGGGTAGAGTAGGGTAGAGTAGGGTAGAGTTGGGTAGAGTAGGGTAGAGTAGGGAAGAGCGGGAGCGAAGCCGTGCGGGCAAAAGCTAGTTAAGTATATTTAAAAGCTTCAATTGTCTTATTGTTGAGTTGTGTGTGTAACTACTAAGTAAATGATAGGATGTTTTATTTTTATAGCTCTCACTCCGTTCGTGCTAGCTTTCTACATAGATCACAACAAAAAAAAATGTCTCTTTTCTATTCCAGAATACTTTAATAAAGGAGTTCATCAGTCTCAGACTTACATACTCTCGGAAAAAAATTATCTAGCTAGTCTGGTCATCTCTGTTGTGGTTTGTCATGACTCTACAGGATCTACGCGACGGTGAAAAAAAAAACCTCGATGAGATATGTTTTTTTTTAGCTACGCTACTGTATGGCGCAATAGTATCGACACTAGTAGCGTCTCACACCAATGGCCTAAAGGCTTAACATAATTAATTTATTAATAGTAAAGACGTCATGGTGAAGAATTTAAAAAATGTCCATCTAATAAACTGTGAGAAAAGTAGACGGAAAAGTCATGCGATTATCTTTTCGGCGCCTACCGATGTGTTGATGTTTATGGTTTTTGCAAATATAGGCATCGTTATGGTCTTTATCGTAATGTTGTTAAGAGGAGATCACTATTCCTTGGTGCTGTTGTTAAGAGACCACTATTCCTTAGTGCTATTGTCAAGAAGAAATCACTATTCCATAGCTCTATTGTTAAGAACATTATTCCATAGTACTATTATTAAAAAAATACACTAATTCATGGTGCTTTTTTTAGTGGATGTCACTACTCCATTGTATATTATGTCTTTTTCTCAATCGATTTACAAAGTGGGTTTTTGTAACCTAGTTTGAAGCAATAAGATCTTCTGCTAAATGAATACCTATTACTCCGCCCACAGCCCGGAGAACACGGTGGAGCATACGGTAAAGGTGTGCCCGCTTGGGCAGAGCACCGCCATGTCCTCGTGGGGACGATCGGCAGCAACGATCTCTCACGCCGGGCCTCGGTACAGGCCATGGCCTGAAGTGGGGAGGAGTGGCAGCTCGGTGGCAGACGGCCGCCTCCTTCTGCGAAACATTAATGCTAGCAAAGGAGGAGGCTGCACGTGCGCGCCATTGGCGCGAGTTTGCGGACGGCGAGCAATTATTAGCTCCCCGTCCCACCTTCGGTAAAGGTTCGGTAAAGGTCCTGACCGAGCCCTAGTAGTCAACGGCACGTACTGTTCCACGTGTGCCTCAAGGAGATATCAGCAAGCCGTAGAGGCACAGCAGGTTCGAAGCTTACTGGGGTCAAGGGTTTGTTGCCGAAAGGGAAACTCGGCCCTGGGACGAAGGCGAGTGGCAGGAGTGGGATTCACGGAGCAAGTCTAAAGGTGGGGTTTAGTTAGTAAAAGTCTGAAATTTCCTCCCACTCCGCCCAAGATCGGGAGATGTCATTGGATGATTTTCCCACCTAAAAAAAAACCTATTACCCTCTTCAAAGTGATCTGCGGTCCTCAGCAACCAGACACTATTTAGCTGACTATGTCTTGATTAGGTAAGAAACATCCAGAAATTTCGCATTTTATGAATCGAGTTTGTTAACTAGTTTGACGGCATCTATTTTCATTTCACAGATTAATTATATCAATACGTGGGTCGACTCTTTGGAGGATGCTACAGTTTTATTAATAGATATATCCGATTCTAATGACTTTTTCAACGGTCATATTGATGTGGAGCTGCGTCTTCGCGGATCTTTGTAAGTTAAATTCAAATTACTTAATTACGATTGGTGACTAAAACCGTCGTTGGTGAGATTCGAACGAATCACATTTATTTATCGATATGTTATCATGTTACCCTATAGTGGAAGGGGGACTGTTAAAAATAATACTAGTCTTTTTCTTCTTCCTGCCCTTACCCCATATTTCCTAGGGTCGGCGCAACAACGGCGTTTTTTTCTTCCATTCTGTCCTGTCACCCGTCAAACTGTGACTGGCCTGTTGGTCTAGTGGTTAGTGGCCCTGACTGCTATGCCGGAGGTCGTGGGTTCGATTCCCACCCAGGACAAATGTTTATGTGATGAGCATGATCATTTGTTCTGTGTCTGGGTGTGACTTATCTATATTACGTATGTATTGAGAAATATATAAGTATGTTTATCAGTTGTCTAGTACCCATATCACAAGCTCTGCTTAGCTTGGGACTAGACGGCGTTGTGTGATTGTTGTGTAATATTATTATTATTATTATTTCCTTTATTCGTTGTACAAACATATAAATTATATTTTTAAATATTTAAATAAAAACTAAAAAAACATTTAAAAATATAAAAAATAGTGTCCCACCGGTTTCGGGAACAGGTATTATTATTATTATTAAACTATCACTAACTCCATTTTCTTTCATATCACTCCTCACACAATCCTTCCATCTTTTCTTCGGCCTCCCTCTCCCTCTCCATCCAACTACATGTATACTCAGAACTATTTTATTAATATGCGCTTCATCCCTCCTCTTCACATAGATACCTTCACATAGATACCATCCTATAAGTTGAAACTTGCTCTAATTTACTAATTTCTCACTTAATCCATTCTCGTCACACCACACATCCATCTCAACATTCTCATCTCCGCTACATGCAATCTTTTTTCATCCTTCTTTTTCACAGCCAACATTCTAATCCATACAGTATGACAGGCCTTATGGCGGACTTGTAAATTTTACCCTTCAACTTGAGGGGCATGAATAGGACTAGTAATATTTATAGCCCCTCCACAGTTTTGTTTCTCGTGAGAAATTTTCTATATCCTTAAAGACACAAGAACGTTAAGAGGGTCCTTTTCCACTCGCCTATCGTCAACATTGAACAAGGTTTAAATAAGCTTGTTGCTTCATCTAACGCAATTCAAACACGATGTTTGATTAAAAGGCAATCCAAAAACAAGAGATAACGCCTAAAAAGTCTGTTAGCATTCGGTAATTTCGTGATTTACTCGAATATTTCACAAAACTGGTTCCAAGAAATACGTGATTTTTTTAAAACCTTAAAAGTTTTTCAGAAAAATTGATGTTTTTCAGAATCTCCCGATTAATTGTGCAAGACTTATATTCATGTACTTTTTATATTTTTAATATCTGAGTAGGTACATACAAAGTTCACGTAAAATAGCAGGTTTTCAGAGGTCTTTACAACATTAGTTTGACACAAATTTGTGTTTTCATTTCTATAGAAGCCTAGATAATATCCACAAGATAGTAATGTATCCAAAATGTCTAGAGAAAGATGTGGAAATGATCATAATCAGGTAAGAGCGGTTGAGCGAATTTATTCAATCGAACCTATGGACACTTTCAGCTTTTAAATATTCAACGAATTAAGTAGACACCATCATATAAACCGTGACAGACAAAGGTTAAAAAATATATAACTATGAGGTCATTGACTTATGACTCCATTATAAGGTTCACTATGGGTAGGTGCTAGGTGGAATTATTATTTACATAACATGTGATGTCTTCGACTCATTTCTAGCATGTTAATCAATTAATTTAACGTTTTTTTTTATCAGAGGTGATATATTAAATTTAAAAAAAAAAATGTCAGCAATAAAGCTCTCTTAATATATAAAACTGACTTTTGCCTGAGGATTCAGCCGCGTGAAGGTCTTCAACATTCTTCCGACATAAAAGTCGTTTGAGCACCAAGGAGTAACAAACAAAAAACATACATTTCACCTTTTTTTTATTTAGGTGGGAAAATCATCTAAATCATCAGAAGAATGTACCTGTGCTCTGTGATCTAAACGATATCTCGCGCCTTTGGGCGGAGCGCGAGGGTGTGTCAGATTTTTACTGACTAAAACCTACTCCTGGTCCTTCTTTGCCTTCGTTCCAGGGCCCCGGGGATCTCTTTCGCATGGCCACAGTAGGCTTCGACCCTGCCGGGCCCCTACGGTTGTTTATGGTTATCCTGTGCCATGGGCGCTGCAGTGCGTCGGGAATGTTTGCGGACAGTAATAGGTTTTGCCGCCATTATCAGAAAAAGATGCACTTCAGTGGTGACGCGAATCCGAGGCGGTTCTAAAGCTATTCTCTGGGTGTTCGCCCATCGCGGGGACACCCCGATGATACAGAGATGGTTACAACTCCACGCTAAATTTTAACTTATTTTATATTAATTTAAATTTCAATTTTATTTCATACTAGCTTCTGCCAGCGACTTCGTACGCGAATCCTGTTGCTTATGCCAGCGACATTCAGTGTTATAAACGTAAGAGTAGACAAAAATAAACAGAAAGCTCAGAACTGCTAAGCTATCGGGAGTTACACGTGATATTGTGAGTTAACCATAAAAGATAGACGTATGCTGTCGTGGGACATTTTTTATATAATTTTGAGGAGAACATATCCGTTATACATGTTTTCTGTGTAGCTTTAACCATTAAGGCTGCAAACGCGACGGAAGCTTAAAAAATGGAGTAATTTCTCCCGTTTTCCCAACATTTCCCTTCACTGCTCTGCTCCTATTGATCGTAGCGTGATGAAAAGTATACTATAACCTGCCCAGGAGTATGAAGAATGATTGTACCAAGTTTCGTTAAAATCCATCGAGTAGTTTTTGTTTCTATAAAGAACATACAGACAGACAGACAGACAGACAGACAGACAGACAGACAAAAATTTTACTGTTTGTATTTTTAGCATCAGTATCGATCACTAATCACCCCCTGATAGTTATTTTGGAAATATATTTCATGTACAGAATTGACCTCTCTACAGATTTATTATAAGTATAGATAGATGATTCAACTCAATTTTAATTTAATTTATAATTATGTACTTTGTAATTATATTTAAGTTAATAAATAAAATTTAAGTTATTATAATTATTATAGCTGAAGGATAGACAAGATCTTTGTCTATTGACTAACCATTACTATAATAGTAATGGTTGAAAGTTAGTAGCCCTATCTAATGTTGACAGCTACACAGTTTGAATATTGAATAAATATAGGTAAAGAAAATAATATTTTTACGATTTTTCCAATTAACTTCAAAAGATTTCAACAAAATACCTACGTCCTATTTAGTTTTAAATAGTTCATCCAAAATTATCGTCATTCTCGTATTTTGCGCTTAGCAACACATTTCACTATTATTTTTTATTTATTTATAAGCCATAGTGTTCTTTTTTATGGTGACAATGTTGGCATTATGGAAATACAACACCTGTTGCTTTTTTGAATGGCAGAATCATTATACATCATTATAAACTAGAAAATCCACATTATTTTCCCTATGTTCAGTAAGCTGGTCTGATCTGATGCAGACCATTTGTTTTTATTGTTTCGTTCGTTTTTAGTCAGCATTCAGTTTTTTGTTGTTCACTTTTGCATGCTAATAATAGATAGCTTTTATATCTAAAATAGCGGTTGGTATTTTAGTTAATATTCCAGACTAAATAAGGATCTCTGATTTAAAAATATCCGCATTCATACGATATGATTATAAACAAGTTTGCTCGTCATAGTTTTGAATCCATTTCAAGAACTTACCCAAATCCGCAAATTCACGGCCATAAGATTTGCATAATACTCGTAACATTGTATGGATGAGTTGATTTTTTAACCAACTTCGAAAAGGAGGAGGTTCTATGTTCGGCTGAATGTATGTTTTGTTTTTTTTTTTTTGTTTTTTGTATGTATGTTCACCGATATTTCGGTCAATTGTGAACCGATTTGGAAAATTTTTTTTTTGATTGAAAGGTTATGCTTTCAAGTTGGTCCCATAGAAATATTGTTATGATCTGATCATGAACTTCGAAGATATGGAACAGAACTCCTCATAGAATCATAGCAAAATTGTCGTAACAAGTAAAATTGCTTTGTTTATACGTGTAGTCGATGACTGACTGAAAGAAAAGGGGGAGGGGACAGGGGGAGGGGGTAAATTCATGTAATATAACCGTATTTGGGATTATAAGAATCGTTATGAGATGCACTCTGGCTATAAGGTAATTTATGTTTTAGCTGAAGGGTAGGTACTTTTTAGTGGTGCTACCATAACTAAAAAGTGAAAAATAAAAAACTTTTTACAAAAAAATTAAACCGACTTCAAAAAGTACAAAATAACTTTAATTTCGGAAGTCGGTGTTAAATAACGAAGAGACAAGATTAGTATCTATTATAGAAACACCGACTTCCGAAATTAAAGTTATTTTGTACTTTTTGAAGTCGGTTTAATTTTTTTTGTAAAAAGTTTTTTATTAATGTATTTTTTAAAGAAAGAATGTTGTGACACGTACTTTGACTTGTTAATTAATAGGATTGTAGACTGGGCTTCGGATGTGTTCGAAAGGCTTACCGTGGCCCTGGAACGCAAAGTGTAACTGAAGGACGCAGGTGAGTTTTCGGTAATAAATGTCTGATACGCCCTCTTGTCTCCAGAGCGAGGGACGTCATTTGATAATTATTCACCTCAATAAAAAGGGTAAGTAAGGTGAATTTTTAAGTATAACTAAATGCTTTCAAAGTTGTAGACTCTAATGAAAGAAAGATCAGATTAAGTTTAGTAACTAGGCAGCTTAATCACGCCATTCGTAGCTTTCATTTTGATAAACTAAAAAAACATCAACTACTCATAATAAGTTCAGTAGCTAAATCTAAGTCGGACTGTAAATTATATTTCACTTGATGTCGTTAATGTAATATTTGGACACGTTCAAAGTTTTTCGTTCCACGAAGAGCCGCACTATCGGGAGTTGTCCTAAAAGTGCGACTCTTCGAAATGTGAATCGCGTCCTACAGGCGTGTTAGGTCAACATAAACATATTAATATTTAAGGTCGATTTTCGAATACATTAGCGATACTCTATGATTCTAAAGCTTAATACGAGATAAGCTCTTTGGTACTAGTTAATGAAAATTATCTGATTATCATGTGCTACACTATATTCAGCGAAGTAATCTTTGTGCCATGAACCATTGTCTGTATGACTGTGTGTATTGGAACGGACTTGATGTTAAACTTAAGTAGTGCATTGTGGTCGCTCACAATGGGCCTCATCAGAAGGCTCAATGTCACCCAAAGGGCAATGGAAAGGGCTATGCTCGGAGTTTCCCTGCGTGATCGAATCAGAAATGAAGATATCCGCAGGAGAACCAAAGTTGCCGACATAGCACGAAGAATCGCCAAACTTAAGTGGTAATGGGCACTGGGCAGGGCACATTGCTCGCAGTACAGATGGCCGTTGGGGCCAAAAGGTTCTGGAGTGGCGACCGCGTACTGGAAGACGCAGCGTCGGAAGGCCTCCTACTAGATGGACCGATGACCTGGTGAAAGTTAAGGGAACACGATGGATGCGGGACGCGCAGGATCGATCGTTGTGGCGACACTTGGGGGAGGCCTATGTCCAGCAGTGGACGTCTGTCGGCTGAAATGATGACGATGGTGAGTGCATTGTGTTCGTACGGCAGGCGCTAGTCTAAGTTGTGTTTGTACATTTAATAGAGTTTCTGTCGTCAGCCGCGCACAGAGGTACACGTCAAGTTCCTTCCTCCCCGGTAGCGGCACGTCACGGGCACGCTAAGCTAACTCTTTCGCGTTCAAGAGCTCTTGAACGCGAAAGAGTTAGCTTTATCGTAACACTAGCTGCTCTCAGAGGCTTTGCCCGCGTGATAACAGAAAATAATCCCAAAAGAACATATTTCCGGGAAAAAAAGTATCCTATGTCCTATTCCAGGACATGGTCTATCCGTGTATCAAGTTTCATCCAAATCGGTTCAGCCATTTAGGCGTGAAGACGTAACAAACAGACAAACAAACAAACTCACTTTCGCTTTTATAATATTAGTAAGGATGCCTAGGGTGAGGGGTCGACTAAAGGAGATACAATCCGCATGGCAGTTTTGTGGCGAATTGTTGAGCATTAGCGACTCCACGGACTCTATCTACCTGGAGAATATTTATTCCTCACCTCCGGCTTACCTTTATTGGCAGGCCGTAGTGAACACTGACGAGGATCAGAGCTACCACAGTTACCACCTCTCTCTTGCCTGTATTGGTTGGCTAGAATGAAAATTCGCAAGAGCAATGTGTTCGGGAGAAGGGTTTATAATACAATAAGGCTGGTAGTTACTTTGGTCGTACATCTGGGATTGTCCTGATAGCCTCTCCACTCTTCAAGTAGGTATATAGTAATATTAATATTCAGCCTCTTAATGGGTTTAGTAGAAAAGAACATCACAAATATTATTAGACTGGCCTGTTGATCTAGTGGTTAGTGACCCTGACTGCTATGCCGTAGGCCGTGGGTTCGATTCCCACCCAGGACAAATGTTTGTGTAATGAGCATAATCATTTGTTCTGTGTCTGGGTGTAATTTATCTACGAGTATAATGTGTATGTATTTAGAAATATATAACTATGTTTATCAGTTGTCTAGTACCCATAACACAAGCTCTGCTTAGCTTGGGACTGGACGGCGCTGTGTGATAGTTGTGGAATATTTATTTATTTATTTATTTATTTATTATGTTTCCATAATCCATGTTTAGTTAGGTAGGTTTGGTATAACTGGACTGTTTTCCTGTTTCTATTTTCCGTGTAAGCCAACTGTATTTGCTTGTTAGGTGCATAGCAGCCAGTTGGTTCTACTCATTATACCAGTAATGTATAAGAGCTGTATTTTAATAATATAAAATAACTACAAATGTTTTTTCGGTATTTATAGCAACTATTTTAAGATGTTATTTTCTCGCCACATTACACAATAATTACATAGATATTTGGGAGACTGGTTTATGCATTGGCAGTGTGTTTTTTTCTTATTACTATTACAAATCTTTATTTTATTTATCTTTCTAAAGTCAAGAGAAAAAAAAAATATGAATCGGTGTTACGAGTTAAGATCGATGGCTATCTTTATATAACGTGTATCTCTATGCCTGTCTGTGGCAGCTCCCAAACCGATATCCCCATTATAATGTGATTTTATATAAGAATTGGTGTGGTTCTTACCTATCTTTTATGAATATCGGTTTCTATATTGTTAGACAAACTCGATAGACTACAAATCAGAGGTAACTAAACCTACCCTCTGCATGCCTGCGCGCCTACTGTTAATTATGAATAATACGTATAAATAGACTTCATTACAAGCTTTTATTTAGTTTCACCTGTCCCGATGTTTGTCTGTAATCAAATCTTGTAAATTAAATTTGACCCACTTCCCGGTTACCGATTGAGCTGAAATTTTGCATGCATGTGAAATAAATTGACAATGCAAAATATTATGACATGGAGCTGATCTGATGATGGAACCGGAAGGTGGCTATAGGAACTTAGTAGTTAAACGACAGTAACCCATCGAGTTTGGGCTCGTATGATTCGCCTTGATGATTATTCATTATATCTAAGGTATAAAACCTTGCTATGAAAAAAATATTGTCATTAAAAGATTGTTTTAATTATCTATTTAAACGCATTTAAATCGTTGATATTTTGTTAATGTTAAGATCATCACTACACATAATTTATTATGATGGTCATCTTTGACCTGAAGGTGAGGTATTATAAATGCAGAGCGGACCGCGAGTATCCAACTAGTGGTCAAGGAGGTTGACTCACGTGGCCAACTTCCGGTTATCGGAAATAAAAAGTCTGCCCTTTGGCATTCTGAGTGTTGTTTTTGTCTGGGAATGTTTGAGCATACATCATACATCTTAAGCTTCGTATATATGTACAATGCTCTTTTTCATTCACACTAGTAAACGCCTGCGTATATACTAGACCACTATCGGATTTTTAGTGCGCTTTTATTTATGCTTCGAATCATTTAGATATCACATGCCTAATGTTTGTGAAAATAGACATTAGAGGCATGTAGGTAATGCCAATAACTTACTGAAGTAGGTATGAGTATTTATATAGTATTTATCAGAATTCTTCTGCCTAAATTGCAATTTATTTGGACTTATGTCGTTTTTTTTTTCATATTTCTCTTATCACGAATTGATTAGTCTTTCCGTAATTACCCTTTCGTATAGTCTATCCATTTTTTCTTTGGCCTTTGAGTATTTCATCATCATCATCAGCCTTTTTAATGTTCCCACTGCTGGGACTCAGGACTCCTCTCTCTAGGAGAGGGAAAGTTGAGCGCGTTTGAATGCGTTGAGTATTTATTAATATTATATTATAAGGCTTCCGATTTTGTTTTTATGATCCGATTTTTTTGCCTATGCCAATGCTTTCTATTATATTAACCGACTTCAAAAAGGAGGAGGTTCTATGTTCGGCTGAATGTATTTTTTGTCTTTGCGCATGAATAAGCGACAATTTACTTTTTTCTTTTTAGGTTGAAAACCTGTGATAATGCTGAGCGATGTTTATCTATAGTTGTTTAATTTTCTTGAGAGCTTTAAGTTTTCGATAGCTGTTATTGTATTGATTTTTTTATTGTGCTAGCTTCGTTTACCGATTTTTCTTAGCGTACTTGTATATTTGTCCCTCAGTAACAAGAAGACTTCTCATTTTATTGGTAACTAGCTTCTAAAGAAAGTAGGTTTCTTCATACAAACTTGGACCCCACTAGATGTTTGAAACAACTTAATAATAATCATTTATCTGCACGGATCGATGGATGCGAGACTCACAGGAATGTTCGTCGTGGCGACGCTTGGAGGAGGCCTATGTCCAACAGTGGACGTGTATCGCTGAAATGATGATTTTGACGGAAGTTTTGTGGCCTACTGTTGGGCAGTAACAGCCCCATGGACACAAATTCCCAGGGGATTTCGTGGTTCTCATATCCAGCTTTCTTTTGTTGTGCGGTCGTAGTGGACATTGACAAGGATCAATGCTCTTTATTGTTCTACTGAGGCCAAAGGTCTGCTTCTGAATGGAAGGCTCGGCTCCGATATAAAAGGCAACGTAGAAACGGTAGGAACGGGGTGAGTATTTTTAGTCAGTAAAAGTCTGACACTATCTCCAGCTCCGCCCAAGGGCCGATGATATCAATAGATGATTTTTACCTGCCGATAAATAAAAAACCGCTTTATTGTTTTTATTTGCTGGTTTGAGTGGAGAAGAATATTCCAGTAATATGCTGGTAGGGATCTTGATCGTAATCCCGGGACTCTATTGATAGTCGCGAGCGTCTCTTCACTTCTCAAACTTATTTCTTGAGTGTGCAATTCACACATTATTTTGTTATCTATCACATTTTATCTTTATGTCTAACGAGGCCTTTACTATTTGTTCTCTGACCCAAGCATAGTTATCAAGGGTCCAGGACACTAGGGTCCGATTATGTATTAAGATTAAGACTTAAAGAAGACAATTTGTGTTACAAGAAAACTCTGTGCAAAAGTTGAAGTTCGACAGCTGGGTGCAAGTGAAACACAATCCCTCAGTCGTCTGGATGGGCCGGTGTGTAATTTTGCTAACACAACAAGCTTAAACTTTGTGATATTTCATGATACATAATTATGGAATTTTTGCATAGATTCTTTACATAATAGTTTTCGTTTTACTAAAACTAAGGTTGTATTAAGATGATGTCTAATAGGAAGAAATCAGGTAGAAGAAGTCGTGTTATGCTAGCTCAAACCTAAAATAAATTAACTACATATCCAAAGAATTATGCCCGATGAATCGGCAGGCATTGCTCGCAGAACCGATGGTTGATGGGGCTGAAAGATTGTTTAGTGGCAACCGCGTAATGAACAAACTGTTCAAATGCGAGTCGCACTAGCGCACTGAGAGTTTCTATCATCCCCGAATGGAGTTTAAAAAGATATTTCCGAATCGCAATGTTCGAGGGCCTCCCACAAGGTCACGGAATTCCACAGGATGCAAGATACACAGGGCTCGTCATTGTGCCGGCACTTGGGAGCTGTGGACGTCTTTCGGCTGAAATGAAGATAACGATTTAAGGAGTGTGATGACATTAGGTCCTATATTTTATATTGTGGCTGTTATTTAAGAACAGAGTAAATTCATTCTACAAAATAATCCAAGGTCTTGGTAGAATAAGTCTATCGAGGTTGACTACGAAGCTACCTTTGGGATTCGTTAATATATTCCACTATAATAATATTTTTAATATTCCAATCCTGTCACACAACGCCATCTAGTCCCAAACTAAGCAAAGCTTGTGTTATTATGAGTGCTAGATAACTGACAACTGATAAACATAATATCTACATATAAATTTATAAATACATACATATTATACTTATAGATAAATGACACCCAGAGACAGAACAAAGATCGTGCTCATCATAAAAACATTTATCTTGGGTGGGAGTCGAACTCACGGCAATCGGCACAGCAGTCAGGGCCACCAAACACAAGACCGACAGGCCAGTCAAATAAATTATTATCATGTAATATGGTGGAATAATTCGACCATATTACATGATTATTAACTAATTATTAGTTATTTGTCTTTGGCGATTAATTATAATAATTTTAATGAAGCGTATGGTAGGGGCGGCCAGATGGGGATTTTACGCGAAACTCGAGCACGTCAGAAAATCATATGAGAAGAAACCTGGCACCCTGTAATCTATAATGTACCCCTAACACAAATGAACGCTTAATATCGTGGGATTCGTTGAGGGCAGTTTGTCAGATTAGTAAAAAAAAACGATCCTCAAAAAAACGACCGCGTCCGAGTATTTCGAGGTCAGGTTTTTTTTTTACATTTTTGAAAATTCCTCACGTTCTCTCCCCCCACTAAAATGGAAACTTGTCATAACCTTTTTTCGTTTTAGAACCTTCACAATCCAATAGGTTCCCATGACACTTTAGTTTTAGCCAGCATCCACATGCCTCCCCTACAATAACAGCAATAACAAAGTGATTTATTATAATCTAATAAAAAAATCTACATACTGATAGCGATAAAATTATTTTTATAATATTGGATTTTTTCAACAACAACTTATACATTGCATGTGTAGGGTTGTCAACTTGGTTTTAGAGGATTTATAATTCTTGTGGAGGGTTTATAGTGCCTACACTAAATTAGTGCAAAAGGAACGCCCAGGTGTAATCATTGTGTAGACCACCCGCAGGACACGATGGAGTACAGGTACGGCAGAGGTGTGCCTCGCTTGGCAGACCACCGCCGCGTCCTCAAGGGTGTGTTCAGCGATGTGATGTCATGTCTGTCATGATCTACCTATTACCGATGTTTAGATTAATTTGCCACCAGGATACAAATAATAAAAAAAAAACAAAATGGGCTGTCATGTTTTATAATGCAGAAATGACGAATGAATATCATATTTTTCTGACAAGAAAAGACTTGAGTAATAAATAAAATTGTTTATAGTTATTTTGGCAGCCTAACTTATTAATACATATTTTACAAAAAAAAAATTGTAAGCCATATTTTTACTCTAACATTCGTTAATTTTTACTTAATGACTTTAATCGCTGAACTGGTTTTGTCATATATTATGATTGTAATTAAGTCCAGTAGGTATTTTATTAGACTGACTACCTATTTTTTTTTATTGTTTGTGGTACTAATGTATTCTGTTTCGTGTGAACATTCAGCATAGAGTTAAGAATTTATCTATTGCCTTGGAGGTTAGTGCAGCGACTTACACCCCTTTGCAATCCCTATAATTCTCTAGAGGACTTACTTTTTACCCGACTCCAAAAAGGATGAGGTTCTATGTTCTGCTGAATGTAGGTATATAAAGGGAGTATTTTTTATTAACATACATATATACATCTTAATTATTAAATATTATAAACTAATAGGTATATATACAAACTTAAAGAAAAAATATATACAAACGAGTAAAAAACAAAAGGAACTTATAGGGCATCAAAAAATTCGTCCACATCGATGTCAATGGGAAATGTGCCCAGAACGCTGGCAGCATTGCCACGCTGGATGGCAATGCTGATTCGTTGACCGAAGAAAAGCCCAGCCCTCTGGTCACGCGAAGAGTCGACCAACTGTTTGCTAATATCTCGAACAACTCGATGAGCGCTCGGACCCCATGGCCCTAGTGTTTCAACCCCAAACGGCTCAAACATATAACTTCCGATGAGGTTATTATATTTACGCCGTTTGAGGTTTTCTGCACCTGCAGCAGCCGCACCAGCACAGCCCGCCGTACTAAGAAGATGGGATGGCGCAAGGGTGTCGACACATGTTGCATCCCACACCAAAGGCCTACCCAACTTCCAAGGCATTATGGTCATCCCGTCTGGCCTCTTCCCATCGTCGCGTGCCAAGCCATTGGGTTCTAAAACAGCTGGCACCCCGGCGGCGACAAGAGCTCGACGGATAATGTCATTAATACTGGCATGTCGTGCTATCCGACCGGCGCTTCTACTGCAGGATAGGCCATGGTGTCCGAGGCGGTCGACTGCTTCGCCGCACTGACAACGATGTGGAGCTCCACTAGGAGCACCCAGACGTAGGCATGTAGCGATCCGGAAGGTGGAGTCACTCAACATAGTACCTATGTTAGGTGAAGGTAGAGCCTGTAGCCAGAGACCCGACTCCCATTCACCCACAGCCAGTAGGCGGGCACGCTCAGCAGTATTGGTGGACGTGTTTATGAGATTATTCCGTACCAACCTGCAGAGCGGCTCATCCCACTGTCTCTGGGAAAATGGACTCTCGGGCAACGCCTTATCCGGGCAAGCCACTTTCCAGGCGTCCACGGCGTCGGTCAAGCACGGCACCTCATAGTTAACCAATGATGGAGTTAAGGTATATAAATAAATTATATATACAGGTTGTTTGGTTCATCGTGAGCCAAATTGAAGTGTTCGACGGGAGGGGTCATCTGCTATCTTTTCAGACCCCTAAATACTTCTCATGCCCTGTGGATATTTTTTCGTCAACTTTTTATTGTTTTATGAAAGAATTGCCGTAAATTTTTCATTCAAATACAAATTAAAAAAAATATATAAGGCGTAAACACCGACTTTCACTTTTATTTAAATGTATATTGTATTACAGTACTTTTAAATTCGAAATTAGTAACCTTAACATTCTAGTTTTTTTTTTTATTTACTCGCAAAGTTTCTTATTTAAATTAAAGCTGTTACAGCCATGGCTACAAAATAAAAACCAAAACCGACCGGAATCTTTGAATGCCTTCAAATATACTGTAGTCTATCCTCTTGCTAGAGACGTGCCACATGTTATAAAAATCTTTTTACAACTTTGTGCGCGCCAGATTGATTTCAACTGCAGTCACTTTTCAAAGATGTTCCTTTATGAATTGAACTGTTTGTTCATTGTCTCCTTGTTGCTTTACAGAATGTTGTCGGTATTCCGATTCCAAGACAAGTGTTTGAGTCTTGAGTAACTTTTGAAGATGACTTTCATTGATGATTAATGTGGTTATCTTTTTGTCCAGCTTGTATTGTTGAGCTGTGTGTCTTTTATCCAGCACTCCGATACTCCTTTTATTAACGGAGTGGGGCACCTGGCAAACCACTTATTTGCCTTCTTTTTATTTTTTTCTAGATTGTAAATCGTCCATGTATGTAGATTGTAAATCACATATCCCGCCCTTGGGCGGACCGGACTACTAAATAAAACTCACTCTTAGTTCCTTCTTTGCCTTTGATTCAAGGGCCGCGTTTTCCTTTCAGAAGCAAACCCATGGCTCCAGTAGGCTCCGACCCTGATGTTCGAATCGTTCTCCTACGTGTTTGAATCCTCGCACTACCGCAAGAAAGACAGAAGGAAGAATGTAGACCCTTGAAATCTCTCGCAACGTAAAGACATCGCCCCGCGCATTTTACTAGAAAATTGAATTTTGTTGAACTCTAACGGCCTTTGCCTAGACTGTTAACGCTTTGTGCTTATGAATCGTACAGTGTTTATTTCCCACCAATGCTACTCGCCACTGGACTCAAAAGTTACGAAGAACCCAGAATTGCCGGCAGAACCACGTGGAAGTCTTGTCGAAGAGTTCGAAACGTTAGTGTATTCCTTTGAGCTTTTTCTAGTCCTGAAACGGCGCCATCTGTAACCATCATACATTGCAAGGTGTCAAGTATATAATTGTATTTCGATAGCCCGCAACACAGTCCACAAATTTTATACTTGGTTGGCATATTTGCGCCCCCATTTCTTTGGACCGAAAACTATCATTATACGAATGAAATAACGTATAGTTCTGTAAGTACCTAAAAACCTAGATGCGAAAGTATAGAAAATGAACTTTATTTGGGCAGAATTATTGCTAAACAGTATAATGTATAATTATGTAGTAATGATTGACGTGATCGACTATGACGCACGTCCTAGAAAAATCTTAGGGCTAATCATGTTACGGAAAATATTTGAGAGAAATGCATCTAAATAAATACTTGTTTATGATGGACGGATGGTCGGACGGCAAGCTACCCATTGCTTGTCGTCCGCAAGCCCGGGCTTACGGTGGCCGGAAATCGGGATAGGGATCCTGGCGTGGGGGCCGTTGCCTCGCGCGAGCGACCGCCTCATTTGCTGACATTACTGCTTCGCAGAAGGAGGCGACAGCCTGCCACTCTTCCTTGCTTTGAATCATGGCCTATACCAAGGCCCGGCGCATGTTTTTGCTTTCTTGCGTTAGGTTTTTCTAGAAGTGTTTGATAATGCTCAAGTTCCTTTGGTTCATGTTCTAGTTGTAAGACGAGACTATCGTATTGCGAGCCCAACTTAAAAGTAAAACTAACCGCCGATTAATTTTACTTTTAAGTTGGTTATGTACTTTTCTCGCGGTGGATTACTGCCTATTTCTTCTCCTGGAGAGGAGGTCTGAGTTCCAACAGTGGGAATATCGACACACACACAAAAAAGACTGATTATAAAAAAAGGCTGATTATGCTTATGCTTTATGTACTTTTTACATTCGATACTCCATGATAGAACGTGGATGTGTTAAAAAACACGATGAATTTCCAATCGTTCTTGATAACTTGGAGGGGTGATGTCTTATCGAAGGCAAGTCTTTGGTTGGTAAAAATTTTATGTCAATTTTTGTTGAGTTTAATAACTGGGTGATGTATCACCCAGTAAACAAACCATTAGTAAAACGAACCTGAAAAAGACTTGTAAAACGAAGAAGCTTAACAGCGATTACGAAAGCGCTTCTGCTTTCGTAGTCCCTTCTTAGCTTCTAATCGCGGGGAGCGCTTTTTAACTTCAGGTTGAACTGATGGGGTGGGAAGGACTTACCGACGCGCCGAGTCGTGGAATCGGACGGAGGTCCCTCTTCAATTACGGGTAAGTAGCTTCTGGTGCTTGATGCGCTAGCGTCGCGTTAAGCACCCCCGCCGAATAGAGCAAGGAAATATTGAAGGATTGTTTTTGGTAAATGTATTATGTTTTGTAGAAAGTCATAGAACAAAAGTTGTTGTTTATGATGTTAGTAATACTGCAAGGTTGTTAGTGTTTTACAAATAACCCTGTATACAAACAAGTAGGTATCGATAAATACTTTATCAGTTTCATAATAAGATTCCTTGTAATTTATGCAAAATTTGGACATTCTTGGTATTTTCTAAAAACAAGTTTAGTATACGGATACTAAACTTGTTTTTATCACGGGATGAGCAGTGAACTATGTCTGTGCGGTCGTTAGTTCGCGAACGTCGATCATACCAGTTATGTGACAACGCCTATTCTATACATATACAAGAATTATTTTCGTTATTTTAAATCAAGGGTTAGTCAGATTAGGCCAAATAGAAGAAAAAGCCACCGTAGACGCGGGCTCGCGGATGGCGAGCCATGGGTAGCTCGCTGTCCGATCGTCCGGTAATGGAACGAGTCCAAGACGTCGACGGCGCACACTGTTCCCGCGCGCCTCAAGGAGTTGTCAGCAGCAGGAGGGGCCCAGCTGGGTCGAAGCCTACTGGGGACAGGGTTGTCCGAAAGGGAGCTCGTGCCCCGGTATGAAGGCTAGAAGGAACGGGATGGGGTTTTTAGTTAGTAAGAGTCTGACACTATCTCCCGCTCCACCCAAGAGCGGGTTTTGTCATAAGATGATTTTCCCCAACGAAAAAAAAAGATAGAAGAGAAAAAAGTTCAAAGTAAGTGAAATACTCTGTTTAAAAAAGCTGTACCAAGCACTATAATTGTCGATTCTGCAAAGGTGCGAATCAGCAATAGGTACGTCTATTCATGGATACAAGGTGATAATAAACCCTACTGCTATATTTATAAATGTCGATTATCAAATGACAGGTGTCGTCAGAGCTGCAACGCCGGGGCGAAACTCCGCTGCCGCGGCAAGTCACGGTTTGGCGGATAGAGTTCCGGCGAGATCTCATGGCAAAATGGCGACAGCGCAACCTAGTGCTGGGCACGCTGTGATCGCGGCGGTAAGTCCCCTCTTTGAGGAGTGGCTATAGCGGCAACACGGCGTACTCACTTTCCGCATGACGCAAGTCCTCACCGGACATTGCAAGTTCGGGAGGTTCCTGCATCAGATTCAGGCGGAAGAAACGCCCGGGTGTCACCATTATGTGGACCTCCCGGAGGACACGATAGAACACACGGTAGAGGTGTGCCCCGCTTGGGCAGAGCACCGCTGTGTCCTCGTGGAGGCAATCGATGGCAACGACCTGTCGCGCCGGGCCCTGATCCAGGCTATGGTCCGGAGCGAAGACGAATGGCAGGCGGTCGCCTCCTTTTGCGAAGCAGTAATGCTAGTAAAGGAGGAGGCGGCACGCGCGAGCAAGCAAAGGTCCTCACGCCCCAGCCGCTGAAATTCAGACCCCGACTACCAGCCACGGTAGATGCGGGCTTGCGGACGTCGAGCAATGGGTAACCCGCCGTCCGGCCGTCCGGCAATCAACCGGACCGAGCTCAGTCGTCAACAGCGCGTGCAACCCTCGCGCTCCTCAAGGAGATGTCAGCAAACCGTAGGGATCCAGTAGGGTCGATGCTCGCTAGCTAGGACCGCGGGGAATTTCTGAAAAGGAAACCCGAAGCCCTAGTACGCAGAGGGCAACTGAAGGAAACAGGTGTGGTTTTAGTCAATAAAAGTCTGACACGCCCTGTCGCTCCAACCAGAGCGGGAGAAGTCATTGAATGATTTCCACCCTTAAAAAAAAAGGTGCCGTCAGAGCTCGAGACTTTATAGCCGTAGCCGCACGGGTCTTCTTCGACGGTAAGTAACGGATGCTGCTTCGTGGATGGGTGATCTTCTTCTTCCCTGCTTCAGAAAGCAATTTAAGGCCCTGATCGACGAGCGAGTAAAACCGTGGTCGGTGGTCGGCTTACCGGTGTATCATTGCAATACCGCGGTTTTGTGAATTGACGAGACTGGCTCACGCTCGTCAGCTTTGCTTAATTTTTTGCTCGGCTCGTCGTTCAAAAATTCATGTCGAACATAGTCGGCGAGACTCGGAAAACAGACAGAATGGCAATCGCACATCAGTATAGTAAGAACGTAGGTTAGATAACCTCTTTTATTGTTTGGAAACAGTATGAAATCGTTAAATAAATTAAATAATATGAATTAGTCTCTTTTTAATCACGTCAATCCTAGGTATCCACAAGCTAGGGACTAGGGTATATAATGACGTCAGAAATCGCATTGTCATTTGATTATCGACTTTATTACCGGAAAATAAGTCGGTAATTGAAAAACTATTTTTTTTGCGAACTTCGACGTCGAATGAGATCTTTGGGTATCCCTATCCATCTACACTACTCGTAATATTATAAAGAGGGAAAACTAGTATTTTTATGGTGTATGTTTGTAATGAATAAACTCAAAAACTACTGTGTCGATTTCAAAAATTCTTTTACCATTTAAAACCTTCATTCACCCTGAGTAACATCCTCCGTCTTGTAATCGAGGCCTACCTGAAGGACAGGTTCATCATCTACCCTGGTTACGAGGGAGAGTGGAAACGGAGAGAGATGTCGTGCAGTGTTCCGCAGGGGTCGGTACTAGGACCACCCGAAACATCAGATACGACTACGTTTTACGCGGCGACCTCCCCGACGGGGTCAGCGTGGTTTGTTACGCAGACGACACGCAAGTCCTGGCTCAGGGAGAGTCGCACCAAGCGGTGGCCGAACTAGCGACACGCGGGGTTGCGACAGTCGTTGAGAGGATCCAGAAGTTGGGACTCGAAGTGGCACTGCACAAGTCCGAGGCCATGTGTTTTCACGCTCCTCGGAACGCGCCACCACTTAGTTCCCAAATAGGAGGTAGAGATAGGTAGGTAGGTAGATATAGAGGTAGGAGGGGTTCGCATCGACGTCGGGTCGACGATGAAGTACTAGACGACACAGATGTGGTTTTAGTGAGTAAAAGTCTGACACACCCTCTCGCTCCACCCAGAGCGGAAGAAGTCATTGGATGATTTTCACCCTTAGAAAAAAACCCTGAGTAACATAGGCTATATTTATTGCCCGCGCGAAGCCGGACGGGCCGCTAGTCATAAATAACTTGGATGTCAGTCACGCTGCCGTCGGATGTAGGTAACTCTCACGTGGCTCTTTAGATGTCGTTACAGCTGTAGCGACATCTATGACGCCACATAAGAACTACGAAGAAAATACGAAATCCTGCATCACGCAATCAAAATTTTCCGCGCGCATCTATCGGGCAGTAGCCCACCAGACTACATCCTGTCTGGTCGGAGGATCCTCCTTTTCCAACGGAGGTTTGTGGGACTTTACTCTCTGTTCCACATACCTCCAAACAGCCTAAAATGAAACTAATCAATTCTGTCATTTAGTTTTTCTTTACATTTTTGCTTTCTATTTACTTTGCATGTTATTCTTATTTATTCTTCCGTTTTTTGCCCTCACTAAAATTACTATTAAGTTACTTAATTAATAACTTAAACAAGTTAAGAATAACCTATCCTTTTAGCATGTAATTATTTAGTAGATAACAAGTCAAGAAATGGTAAAAGGTATTGAAACTTGAAAGGTGTGATATATAAACAAGTATCCTCATAAAACACATAACTCACTAATAATCACCATAACAGCAAATTTTCTCCAGTTTCTAACTTTACATTTTCTACTTTTAGGTGGTTATTACACTGCCACGCACCACGCAGCGTAGCGCGTAAAAACGCACCTACACACGTACTATCGAAGACACTTCCACCTGACCACCGCTAAGTTCATTTTTGCTTGCACTCGAAACGAAAACTTGAGAGGGTTTGGTTTGGCGTCGCGCCGCAAGATTGAAGCGAGTTTTTTTTTTAATGTGATGAGGCAGAAATGGACGCGATGGTACTTGCGGGAGTGCAGATCTGCATCATCGTGCGGGTTTTTTACGCACCCACGCTCGTATGTGCGTTTTGTAAATTCACGCAGGCGTGATCTGCAAGAACGAGCGTGGATGCAGTTTCAGTGTGTTGGACTGTGCGTGTTTTCTATATAAACAGAGTTACTTAGGTACAAGCAACGTTAAGACATTCACGCATTACGCTGCGGGGTGCGTGGCGGTGTGATAACCACCTTAATTCATGAATCCCCAAGCGACCACCGGTGGCCGCGCATCTATTGTCTTACTATTGTGTCTCTAATTGACGGTATCTGAAGGGTTAATCAATTGGCATGACACCTTCAGCGTTAACAATGGGTTATTACTGGTTTCCACCAGTGGCTTCGCTGGTGTGAAAGTAGGTAGTCTTTCTCTATAAAAAATTGGACCCCGGTTTTATCCCCCTTTTTTTAGGAGGGAAAATCATCTAATGACATCCCCCACTCGTGAGTGGACTGGGAGATAGTGTCAGACTTTTACTGACTCTGTTTCTGCTTTGCCATTGCTCTCTTTCGCATCACCCATGGCCCCAGTAGGCTTTGACCTGCTTTGCTGGTCCCTACGGTTGCTGACAAGTCCTTGAGGCGCGCGAGGAAAATCACGAGCTGTCAACGACCTGAGCTCGGTCCGGACGGTTGTCGGACGGTCGGACGGCGAGCTACCCATTTCTCGCCGTCCGCGAGCCCGCACATATGGTGGCCGGAAATCAGGATCGGAATTTGGCATGAGGGCCATTGCTTTGCGCTGCGTCCTTTGCTAGCATTACTGCTTCGCAGAAGGACGCGACCACCTGCCACTCTTCCTCATTGCGGACTTGGTCTGTATCAAGGCCCGACGCGAGAGAAACACTGATATCAAACGCCATCACACGCCATTTGCGCATTTAAATCTTCTTTGTCGGAGTCTTTTTTTTTTACTTGCACACATCACTCACACACTGAATGACCTTCATCATCATCATTTCAGCCGATTTACGTCCACTGTTGGAGATGGCCTCCCCCAAACGTCACCACAACGAACGTTCCTGTGCGTCTCGCATCCATCGGTTTCCCGCAACATTCACCAGGTCATCGGTCCACCTTGTAGGAGGCCTTCCAACGCTGAGTCTTTCGGTACGCGAACGCCACTCCAGAACCTTTCGGCCCCAACGGCCATCTGTTCTGCGAGCAATGTGCTCTGCCCATTGGCACTTAAATTTTGCAAATCGTCGTGCTATGTCGGCTACTTTAGTTTTCCTGCGGATGTCTTCATTCTTGATTCGATCACGCAAGGAAACCCCGAGCATAGTCCTTTCCATTACCCTTTGGGTAACTTTAAGCCTGAAATGAATGACCTTGAAAAATAATTAATTTTCGTTTTGTACACACGTTTGTACGAAATTAATTTGGCCGAAAATATTGGTTTTTAGATTTTTGTTTTTTGCAGGAAAATTCAGAAAAAGGCATTTTCATTTTTATGGTGTTTTACGTAAAAACGGCAATTTTCAAGGTCAATAACCCCCTGGCGCTCGAGCCCAAATCGGGCACCCCACTGTAAGCTCCACCGTGACCACAGCATGCCGTCCGCACAGTAGCGATACTCGGATGTTTCTTCCGCCTAAATTAGGTGCTCTACGTTATGTTGAAGATGTGGACACTATAACGCCTCTCCAGCCACTGTTCAAAGAGGGGGCTTACTACCATATTTATGGCAGGACAACAAGGGCCAAAATCTGTTATTTCTATAAACTGGTCATTCCAACACGAACCCATTGCTATTTTGCTAAAAGTTCGTAGTCTGCTAAATTCATAATGGTTGATCATTAGTCATTAGTCTTGTAATAGAATTGTAGTAAGTAGAATGACAATATTGAGCTGAGCAATATTGTCTTGTCTATACTTATAATAAATCTGTAGAGAGGTCAATTCTGTACATGAAATATATTTCCAAAATAACTATCAGGGGGTGATTAGTGATCGATACTGATGCTAAAAATGCAAACAGTAAAATTTTTGTCTGTCCGTTTGTCTGTCTGTCTGTCTGTCTGTCTGTCTGTCTGTATGTTCTTTATAGAAACAAAAACTACTCGATGGATTTTAACGAAACTTGGTACAATCATTTTTCATACTCCTGGGCAGGTTATAGTATACTTTTCATCACGCTACGATCAAAAGGAGCAGAGCAGTGAAGGTAAATGTTGGGGAAACGGGAGAAATTACTCCATTTTTTAAGCTTCCGTCGCGTTTGCAGCGTTAATGGTTAAAGCTACACAGAAAACATGTACAACGGAAATGTTCTCCTCAAAATTATATAAAAAATGTCCCACGACAGCATACGTCTATCTTTTATGGTTAACTCACAATAACACGTGTAACTCCCGATAGCTTAGCAATTCGGAGCTTTCTGTTTATTTTTGTCTACTCTTACGTTTATAACACTGAATGTCGCTGGCATAAGCAACAGGATCCGCGTACGAAGTCGCTGGCAGAAGCTAGTAACAAAATAAAAACAACGACTGCCCAACGACGTTCTAATGGTAGGACACTGATCAAAGAGAGTTGACTTGAGGCTCGGGGGTAAATTGGTTTACTGTGTTTTTTATTCGTCGTATCCTATGTAGAAGGTACGAAAATAATTGCAGTCGCACGAAAAATATAATCAGTCAGCTGATATTTGAGGTACAAAACAAAATCCTTACTAATATTATAAAAACGAAATTGAGTTTGTTTGTTACGTCTTCACGTCTAAATGGCGAAACCGATTTAGATGAATTTTGGTACATAGATAGTTGGGACCCTGGAGACGGAAATAGGCTAGTTTAACAAAAAAGAATAGAAAGAGTAAAGTATATTAAAAAACGCGGGTGAAGCCGCGGGTAAAAGCTAGTTTACTTGATAAATGAGGGGCAACATGACATCTCCAATACGCAATACGAAACCTCTCGGATCGTTTCGATTACGCCCGTATTTGACTGAAACTAAGCCAAAAGTGTTACTATGCCTTACTACACTGAAATTAAAATTGTAAGTTTTGATCAGTCATATATGCCAAGTAATATCGCAGTGATCGCAGTGAAGTAATATCGTGGTGGTCTGTGAAAACAGTTTTAAAAATGATTTTCAGTAATAAAAAGTCAAACCCAAATAAAATCACTCACGTATTTGAAATGAGAATAAAACTTTTCCCATACATTGTTAGCGCTCCACCCAAGGGCAGGGGTTGTCATAAGATGATTTTTGCACACCGTAAAAAAAAAGTGTAATTTTTTATCTTTTCGCCAAAAATTTAACCTAGGCCATATCTTAAAAGACTGTATGATAAATCAATAGCAAAAAGAATTATACCTATCAACCATTACCAAACGAAATTAGAGACTATTTAGTATATTGCTATAGTTTGTTATCAGGAGTTATTTTTCTTAAATAAAAATACTGTATGCCTGATATTTTAAGTTTCTCATTGTTAAATATAGTTTTAATTTCGATTTTATGGTGAATTTAGATAATAATAAAATGTATAGCGTCAACCACTATCACAACACATCTGTCCCCGTACACGGGCTTCAAAAAAACGCCGCTTCAAGCTTCATTTTGAGGCGGCCTTTTTTTGTGGCTCGTGTGTGGCGGTGCCACCACAAAAAAAAAACGATTGAAGCAGCTTCAAGCTTCACCGGGCACAAGAGGTGTCGCGCTCTTCAGCTGTTCTTTGCGGTCGCTTCTAGCGTTTTTTTTTTTTGAATAGAATAAGAATAGAATAGAATAGCATTTATTCGGAGCAAGCTACACAAAATACCACAACATAAAAAAATAATAAAAACAACAAGAAAAAAAAAAGAGTACAGAAATACAATACAGTTGCATTAAATGTGCCTGAACCGAAAGGGCCACCAACTCAGCAATTGCTGGGCGTCAAACACCCCGGCGTCAAACTTTTGGTGGCAACGTTTTTTTGAGGTCCGTGATAAAGGCGTAACTTTTCGATTCGTTTATCACTTAATATTTTACTAGTTTCAGTGATAAAAAACTGCGAATGTGAAAAATATATTACATTATTAACCAATGAGTTTTTTTTTTTATCAACGGAAACCTCTAAATATTTTGTAATATATTTTCATTTCATTATAATATAACGAAAATAGGTAACGCCTGACAAAATAATTATACTAGCAATGCTTCTTACGTATCTTTGTTTGGTTACGGTTTAAAAAGGATTTGAAAGTTTTCATATTTTATTAACCTGAGTAAGAGACTAAGTTAAAAAATGCTTGCATATAGGTACGGAATCACTTTGGCAAACCCTATCAAAATTAAAAAATTCTACACCCATCCTAAAGAGAGTTCCCCGAGGCGCGAGACGGTCCGTGGCGCTGAATTTAGCGCAATGTGTCCGTCTTGCAACTCAGGAGAATACTCAAAGTGCTTGGGAGGAATTGCTTACCTTCCCTTATAGGATTCTGCATGTTCAAAAAAGTTTGGCTACAAAAAAATCATTAACAACCCAAATTAAAGATAACTGCCACAATTCGACAAACATTTTAGATCAAAATTTACCCGCTTTCAATAACGTTTCTAAGAAAGATGTGTGCTTTCATGTGGAATCCAAATTAGGTGAGGGTGACATTAGGGGAGCGGCTAGGCTACTGTTCAGCAGTGATGTGGTGGCGCCTTACTCTCCAGATACACTTTCAGCCCTGGAGAGTAAACACCCAGCGCCTGCGGACGACCTCACCTTCCCTGACCCTCCTGACACCCCTAATTCGGATTCATCTTTTTTGCAAATTTCAGCACCACAGTTACTTGCAGCCGTGAGCTCCTTCAGGAGCGGTTCCGCCGGTGGCCTCGACGGCCTGACTCCTCAACATTTAAAGGATCTCTTAAGCTCAGGCGCCGGGGAAGCTGGTGAGTCGCTTTTGAAGGAACTTGTGGCTCTTGTTACTCTTATGCTCTCCGGCGGCGTGAACGATGCCGTCATCGATGTCTTGTACGGGGCAAATTTATGTGCCCTGCGCAAGAAGGACGGCGGCATTCGTCCCATCGCTGTCGGATGCACTTATAGGCGTACGGCAGCCAAAATCTGTTGTAAAATATACAGCCGCTCTTTAACAGACAAATTCCAGCCCCTTCAGCTTGGCTTTGGTTCAAGAGGAGGCTGTGAGGCTGCCGTACATGCCCTCGCTACATTCCTAAATTCTAATAAGGGTGAGGTCATCGTAAAGGTTGACGTTAAAAACGCCTTTAATTCTATTATTAGGGACACTTTGTTGGCTGAAGCAAAAAAAGAACTACCTGAAATTTTCGGCTTTTTATGGCAATGCTATAGGCATCCCTCAAAATTATTATATAAAGATAATGTTTTGGAATCTGCAGTAGGGTGCCAACAAGGTGACCCTCTCGGGCCAGTCATTTTCAGCTTGGCTATTCATCCAATCATCCAAAGGTTAAATTCCAAATTTAACGTGTGGTATTTAGATGATGGAACACTGGGAGGTGACGTAAAAACCGTTTTAGAAGATTTCAAATTTCTTAAAGAACAATTCAAATTTATTGGCCTTGACCTTAACCATACAAAATGTGAAATTTTTATCTCTGACAGTACTGACAGACAATCGACTCTACAAAAATTTTTTGCAATAGCTCCAGAAATCAAAATTTTAGATAAAAGTTCACTGCACCTCCTAGGTTCTCCAATTTTGGAAGACAGTTTTTCTTTATTCATTAACGACAAAATTGAACGTTTTAACTACATTTCGGAAAGACTTTCCAAAATTAACCTACATTCGGCTTTCACCCTCATACGATATTGTTGTTTTGCACCAAATTTTATGTATTTTCTTCGCTCATCTCCTTTATGGAAACAACCACATCTTTTGGACAAAATTGATCAAACTATTCGATACGCATTAACGTCCATTTTAAATGTGGCCCTGAATGACCGAGCGTGGATACAAGCCACGCTACCCATCCGTTTTGGTGGGCTCGGCATTCGCAAAATTTCTAGTATAAGTCTACCGGCGTTCCTGTCTTCGGTTCACAGCACTCAACAGTTAACCAAAAAAATCTTAACTCCATCATTGGTTAACTATGAGGTGCCGTGCTTGACCGACGCTGTGGACGCCTGGAAAGTGGCTTGCCCGGATAAGGCGTTGCCCGAGAGTCCATTTTCCCAGAGACAGTGGGATGAGCCGCTCTGCAGGTTGGTACGGAATAATCTCATAAATACGTCCACCAATACTGCTGAGCGTGCCCGCCTACTGGCTGTGGGTGAATGGGAGTCGGGTCTCTGGCTACAGGCTCTACCTTCACCTAACATAGGTACTATGTTGAGTGACACCACCTTCCGGATCGCTACATGCCTACGTCTGGGTGCTCCTAGTGGAGCTCCACATCGTTGTCAGTGCGGCGAAGCAGTCGACCGCCTCGGACACCATGGCCTATCCTGCAGTAGAAGCGCCGGTCGGATAGCACGACATGCCAGTATTAATGACATTATCCGTCGAGCTCTTGTCGCCGCCGGGGTGCCAGCTGTTTTAGAACCCAATGGCTTGGCACGCGACGATGGGAAGAGGCCAGACGGGATGACCATAATGCCTTGGAAGTTGGGTAGGCCTTTGGTGTGGGATGCAACATGTGTCGACACCCTTGCGCCATCCCATCTTCTTAGTACGGCGGGCTGTGCTGGTGCGGCTGCTGCAGGTGCAGAAAACCTCAAACGGCGTAAATATAATAACCTCATCGGAAGTTATATGTTTGAGCCGTTTGGGGTTGAAACACTAGGGCCATGGGGTCCGAGCGCTCATCGAGTTGTTCGAGATATTAGCAAACAGTTGGTCAACTCTTCGCGTGACCAGAGGGCTGGGCTTTTCTTCGGTCAACGAATCAGCATTGCCATCCAGCGTGGCAATGCTGCCAGCGTTCTGGGCACATTTCCCATTGACATCGATGTGGACGAATTTTTTGATGCCCTATAAATTCCTTTTGTTTTTTACTCGTTTGTATATATTTTTTCTTTAAGTTTGTATATATATCTATTAGTTTATAATATTTAATAATTAAGATGTATATATGTATGTTAATAAAAATTTCATTATCGGTACGGTTAAATTACAAACTTATTTCAGAAATTATTTTGCACAACTTTTCAAAAACTGTTCAAGGTTGAAGTTAGAAAAAATGCATTCCTTAGACGGTTAAATTACAAACTTAGTTCATAAATTATTTTGTACAGGTTTTCAAAAAACTGTTTAACCCATCAAGTTCAAAATGATTTTCCTAGAAAGTCTTTATAAAATTCTACTTTTGAGATTTTTTTCACTAAGTATGGTTCAAAAGTTAGAGGAATTTTTTTTTTTATTTCAGAAAATATAACATTATCAAGAAATTATTATAGGTAAACCCCTATTCATTTTTAAATACCTATCCAACAATATATCACACGATAGGGTTAAAATGAAAGAAAAAATCACTCCCCAATTTACGTGTAGGGAGAGAGTACCCTAATAAAACCTTTTTTCCACTTTTTAATTTAATTACTTTGTTGGCGTGATAGATATACATATTGGTACCCAGCTTTCTAATGCTAACGGTCACTGAGATTATCCGTGGATGGACGGAGAGACAGACAGACAGACTTGGTGAAACTATAAGGAACCCTAAAAACTCAGCTTCCAAAATAAAATAACTTTTATTTCGGACATCGCCACTTCATCTATTCATTGCGAAGGAGGCGAAAGCGGGCATGTATAGAATAAACAGCACTGGCAAAGTAAACTGGCGCTCTCAAGCACTGAGATCGCTACACGAATCAGTGCTTGAACACGATCAACTAGCTATGACAACAGACGTCATGCTTCCACAGTGTAACTTCACAAGAAACTACACAGTGGAACTGCCGAGCAGAGAGGATTGGTCAAGCAACCTCATTACTTGCAAGGCTGGAAGCCTGATGTGGTTTACATACAGATCAAAAATGGGTGAGAATGTAGGATGTGGAATATTTGGCATTAGCCCGAAATTCAGCAAAAGATTGAATCTGGCTAAATATGCCACCATATTCCAAGCGGAGGTATACGCCATTATATAATGTGCGGAAGCCAACCGTCAACGAAACTACATAAATCAATTAATTCTGATTTACTCAGATAGCCAGGCAGCTCTTAACGCCTTGAACTCGAATGCAATAAATTCGAAACTGGTAAAAGACTGCGTTAACAAACTAAATGACCTGGGGCAAAGGAATAAAGTTATTCTGAGATGGGTACCGGGTCATTCTGGAATTACTGGCAATGAAAAGCCGACGAACTTGCAAGGACTGGGGCTCAAGGTCATCAGATAGGACCAGAACCTTTCTGTGGTATCTCAAAGAACCAGGCCATGCAGACCCTTAAGGGCAACCTATTTGGCGATTCAAAAAAGCACTGGTTGTTATAACCAGGACTGCTACACGCCAAATCTCTTATAGAAGGCTACTCACAAAAACGAACTGCCGAGCTTCTTGAGCTTAGCAGGACGAACATCTGTGCGATAGCCCGCGCCTTAACCGGCCACTGCAAATTAAACAGGCACCAATTTCACATGAAACTGAGTGACACTGATGTTTGCCGGTACTGTAATCAGGAGAGGGAGACGCCTAAGCACCTTTTGTGTGAATGCGGGCCCCTTATCCACAAACGGAGTATCCATCTGGGCCGACACATTATTCGCCCAGAGGAGATTAAAACTCTTAAAGCTAGGAGTATTCTAGACTTCCTGGAAGCCTCCCGGCTAAAAGAGTTACTCTAACAAGGTGGCGAGTCACAATAGATCTTTTAGGTCGCAGTGACTACATCTCCTACACTACGGGAGATGCATAGCCCCTTAATCCCCATAATCATCTTCAAAAATAAATAATAATAATATTTCGGACATCGGTCATCAGTGTACCTCGGTATTGATTGTTTAATTTTCAATTTTGATCGTTTTAGTTTTTTTCTTTAGTGAAGCCGATATTTAAAAACAAAAATGTTTTTATTTCACACTTTTTAGTTGCGATACGAGTAGGTACTTATTTTTCATGATAATTTCAATTTACCCAAACACTGCTAGGATACATTGTTTTATTCAGAAGTTCCCGTGTCCACCTTCAACCTTCCGGATCCAACATCAGATCAGTTCGATAGTACCTTATAGCTAAAGTGCATCTCATAACAATTCTAATAAGCTCAAACACGGCTAGGATCATTGATTAATTACGGAGTTCTGGTACCTATTTTCCCGCTCCATCCTCATCATCAGATCACTTCGATGATACCATTTTCAACATTTAGAAATACTCTTTTTTTTGTATTGGCCTAGTCGCTTAACTATCTTCATTGTGATATATATTATATATAGTCATTTCTGGTCTTCTTCATCAGTTCCTCTCCATTAAATTTTACTTAAGGTTCTGGCAAAGAAACCAATACGATATCCTACAAGGGAGCTGTAGGTATTCTCTGTGCCAGGTTCTCACTGTAAGAGTTATTTGTACCGCAGACCTTACTCCGTAAACAATGCCAGCTTGCCTATGATCCGAGTATCTGTACTTAGTACTAATGATAACAATAATATTTCACAACTATCACAAAACGCCGTCTAGACCCAAGCTAAGCAGAGCTTGTGTTATGGGTACTAGACAACTGATAAACATACTTATAAAATTTCTAAAAACATACATATTATAGATAAATTACACCCAGACACAGAACAAATGATTATGCTCATCACACAAACATTGGTCCTGGGTGGGAATCGAACCTACGACCTCCGGCATAGCAGTCAGGGTCAGTAACCACTAGACCAACAGGCCAGTCAAAAAATCGCCGCGCCGGTCTGATAAGATATATGTGGTATAGTAGTTCGCAGAACTGAAGCGGGACGCCATCATTTTAAACACATTAGTTTCAAATTGTATAACAAAATAAATACGAGTATCTACTCGTTAATAGAAAATTCTCAAAATTAAATTAAATAGGTATCTGGCTGAAACAATAAAATTATGACGAAACCGAAGAACTTGTGGTAGTGTAACTCACAGAATCCCATACACACATCCTCACACACATACACAGATTCATATAACAATAGACAAATTACACAAACAAGCATACATACATACGACACTCTTCTATTCACACAAACACTTTACTTTACTTACCATACTCGTAGATTAAGTTTTTCTTCTATAGTTGATTAATTAACTAATGATAATTATGGTTATTATGTAACTGGAGCGATGTACTTCCTTACCTGGAGACGGGCGTTGATAAGCGCGACACAGTTTTTTACTACTGCGGCTATCATCGTCTCAATTTGATTATATTCTGTAAGTACCTACTATATGTTTCTTGTTCCAAATAAAGAAATTTATTATTATTATTAATTTATTATTATTACTTTTTGTCTGAAATTGAAAATACCAAAATTACTGTATGATTGCTTACGATATTTGAGGAGTTCCCTCGATTCCTCATGGATCCCTCCCCTAGATTTTGATGGGACTAATCTGGAAGCATTTCAAAAAAAATGTTTTGCAAATCGGTCTATAAACGACGGAGTTCTGATTTCTGAGGTAACAAACGTAAAAAAGATAATAAAATAAAAATACAAACGAATATATAACCTCTTCCTTTTTAGGGTTCCATACCTCAAAAGGAGAAAACGGAACTCCTATAGGATCACTTTGTTATCCGTCCGTCTGTCTGTCAAGACCCTTTATCTCGAGAACGCGTGGAGGTATCGAGATGAAATTAAAACCATATACTAAGGTCTTCCCTTCAAGCTTTGAAAAAATCAAACTTCTAAGTTAACGAATAAATAATATACGAACGGTTATATCGCTAAAAAACGTATATTTTGATACTTTTAAAGATCGCAATTCATAGGGTACGTACTGTTGACCCAGAATCCTGAAATTTGGCACAAAACAAGGTCTTATAGCAGAGGTATAGGAATAAATCTGAAAACAGTAAATTTGTTGTTACCTGTGTTACAAAAAAAAAAACAGCAATTCGAAAAAGTCTTCCATACTCCATATGGGAATTGTAGTTGGCACGGAACCCTCAGTGCGCGAGTGCGACTCGCACTTGCGCAGTTTTTTTTTTTTGAGTCGGTTAAAAATAGACTTACTTAGTTCTAGAACTGAAAGTTAAGCAATACATACAAGGGTTGGTCTGGCTACCTCTCCTTGTATGTTTTGCTCAATCTTATAACGTGAACAGTTAGATAAGAACGTTCTTTTTTGTATAAGTCTCAAGACCTCAAAACGCGGTGGTTACCCACCAGAGTGACTGATGTGCCTGAGACTGGATATTGGTTACCTGTACTCATGTAAAATGTACGGATAACTTTAATAGCGCGATGCAGGACAGGTGTGAAGTCAGGAAACTTTAAATAGCACTCACAAAAAAATGAGTAATTTTGCATTTCAGAAGATCTGAACACATAAACGGTATTGTATTTGTGGTTTTAATCCAGAAGAAAAAAAATAAACGTAAAAACAATTTGAATTTTTAGTCAGGATCGGCTGTGAAAAGGCTGCTAACTGTGGCATACTTCAGACTCGTGTTGGTAATCTATCTCACTCCAATACATGTCAATCCTATCTTCTATGTCACTCACTCAGTCGTCAGATGTAACTCTCATGTGGCTGCATAGATGTCGCCACCTCTATAACAAAGAAAATCATTTTCAGCGATATTTTCTTTTTCCACCTCCTTTTCAAGATTCTGTTCCGAACGGTGTGTGAGGACAAAGAGGTGAGTACTCACCTCTTTGTCCTCAACCCCACGTGGGCGCAGCGGCAGGTACTATGATCGGCGGCAGTGACCTCTTACCCTCTTGCTCTGGTACAGGCCATGGTACGGAGCTAGGGGGAATGGGCGGCAGACATGTACTATCAGTTTTCAAGTTTATTAACTCAAGGATTCTAATTATATATTCATATTTTATTATTCCGAACGTATCTTCTTTCAAATAAAAAAAGAATAATTAAAATCGGTTCACGTAATCCAAAATTACCACCGAAAACCCAACATACTACTCTGTCAAGAAAGTACCGGGAAAAGATCAATAATACACAAAATGTCTGTTATTCATCCAAATTTATTTTATCACCTTCAAAGTATGCTCCTTTAGAAACGATACACTTGCGCCAACGAATAATCCATTCATCAAAACATTTTTTAAACGCTGCTTCCTGAATTGAGTTCAGTTCTCGCCGCGAATTCTCCTTTATGTCTTCTATCGATTGAAAACGGGTGCCACGAAGTGGTAATTTGAGTTTAGGAAAAAGAAAAAAGGAAGGCGCATTGTCGTGGTGCAAAATCCAAGAATTTTCTTTCCACAATTCTGGCCTTTTTCGTCGAATTTGCTCTCTTAAACGCCGCATAACGCTCAAATAATATTCTTTATTTACCGTTAGACCTTCCGGTAAGAATTCAGAGTGCACAACACCGCGATAGTCAAAGAAAACAGTCAACATGACTTTGACTTTTGATCGACTTTGGCGTGGTTTTTTCGGTTTCGGATCAGTTGGAAGGCGCTACGCCGAAGCTTGTTGAATAGTTTGCATGTCAAACTCGTAAACCCACGTCTCGTCACCAGTAACAATGCGTTTCATGAATGTTGGGTCCGAACTGACTCGTTCTAGCATGTCCTCAGCGACTTTCATGCGATTGAGTCCGAGACTAGCCGAGCAGCAACATGTTTCATACCCAAATGATTAGTTAAAATGGTACGGATCGACTCGTGAGATACAGAAAGTTCGGCGGCTATCTCTCTCAGAGTTGAATAGGGATTTTCAGTCACTATTTCCTTCACTTTTGCGATGTTAACTTCAGTTGCAGACGTTGACGGCCTACCAGAGCGAGGCAAATCTTCCATCACATCTTGACCGCTTTTGAACGCTTTGAACCACTCATAAGCACGACTTTTTGATAAAGTCGATTCACCGTAAGCCTTCTGTAACATTTTCAGTGACTCCGAACACGAAATTCCATTGGCGATGCAAAATTTAAGACAAACTCTTTGTTCGATATTTTTGTCCATTATGAAATTCGCAATACACACTATTATATGATACCAAAACCAAAATATTATAAAAACCAGCACTGTATCTTCTATCTATCTATATATATAAAAATGACCCCCGTTTTCCGTTGTCACGACTTTAGAAAACGAAAACGGCTAGACCGATTTGGCTGTTTTTTTTTTGTTGTGATTGTTATTGTGAGGAGAAGGTTCTTATGGAAAAAAAATTAGGGTAGTGTAGGGTAGAGTAGGGTAGAGTAGGGTAGAGTAGGGTAGAGTAGGGTAGAGTAGGGTAGAGTAGGGTAGAGTAGGGTAGAGTAGGGTAGAGTAGGGTAGGGTAGAGTAGGGTAGAGTAGGGTAGAGTAGGGTAGAGTAGGGTAGAGTAGGGTAGAGTAGGGTAGAGTAGGGTAGAGTAAGGTAGAGTAGGGTAGAGTAGGGTAGAGTAGGGTAGAGTAGGGTAGAGTAGGGTAGAGTAGGGTAGGGTAGAGTTGGGTAGAGTAGGGAAGAGCGGGAGCGAAGCAGCGCGGGCAAAAGCTAGTTTAATATAAATAACAGATGCAACTCAAACTCCGCGCCAAAATGGAAAACAGTTGTGCCAATCTAACAACTACAAAAAAACAAAAATTTGAATTTGGAACCATAAACAAATCATCCATTCCCGATACTTTTTTGACTGAATGTACATAACACGTCTAGTTTGTATAAATTAGTAACCCAATTTCCCGAGAGATAGCGCTGTACGTTTTTAACTCTTAAGTGGGGACACTTATTGTGACGGACGGGAAACTACGGAAACCTACACTGAGCGTGGCCCGACACGCTCTTGGCCGTTTTTGATTATTACATATAGATAAATAATATTGTCATGTTTCAAGTTTGTTAACCCAAGGACTAAAATACTAACTTTGTACCAAGTGAATCGTTCTATAGGGGTATTTTTGAATTACGAATAATGAAAATCCATTTTTTTTAGTTTACTAGTTTCAAGTATATCGGATCAAGGAATGAAATTTGGCATACAAACGAATTTACTCCTTTTCACTCCCTTAAAAGTGCACATGAACCCACACACACGCACTACATGCCTACATCTTAAAAAGAAGCCTTGTGCATTTCACGTTCTTCAGCTCCCTTGTGTGAGTGATTGGTGGCGGCGATCTGTCGCGCCGGCCCTTGGTACAGGCCATGGTGTGGCAGGCGGCCGCCTTCTTTTGCGAAGCAGTAATGCTAGTAAAGAAGGAGGGCGACCGTATCAGGCAACGGCGCTCACAGCGCCTCAGCCACTGCCGGGATTCCGATTCCGATTTCCGGCCACCGTAGGCACGGGCTTGTGGACGGCGAGCAAAGGGTAGCTCGCTGTCCGACCATCCAGTAACTGTCCGGACCGAGCCCAAGTCGTCGACGGCGCGCAATGTTCCCGCGCGCCTCAAGGAATTGTCAGCAACAGCAGGGGCCTAGCAGCGTCGAAGCCTACTGGGGCCAGGGTTAGCTCAGAAAGGTAGCTCAGCCAAGGTACGAAAGGCAACTAAGGAACAGGAGTGGGTTCTTAGTCCATAAAAGTCTGACACTATCTCCCGCTTCGCCCAAGAGGGGGATGTCATTAGATGATTTTCCCACCGAAAAAAAAAACGTTCCTCAGCCCTGTAGTTTCGACTGTGTTTTGTGAGGTCAGTCGGTTTCTCCTTTTAAAAATAAAAAGAGACTGACTAATCCCTCCTCACGAAAACATGAAAAACTCGCTATAGTGGGACACTACATTGCGGTTACAGTGATTGTCCGTAATGAAAGCGCTCGAAATACCTGTTTAAAATTAGAAAAATATTGACTCTGTTCACTATCCCTGCTAGATTTTTTGAGTTGAAAATTATTTGATGGGATCGTACTTTCTGACCGGGAGAAAATGGCCACATGTCTGCCGTTTTCCTTTCATACAAATCCTAGTTTTTTAACTAAATTGAGACTCGAATATGGACGAACAGCCAAACTTTCTCATTTAATATACATAGGATGTACTAAATGAGAAAGTTAGTAAGTAACACTATACTACATAGATTTCAATAACCTTAATATTTTTGCCGATAGGTACATGTCTATTAATAGATATTGATCAATTACTGACGCAATATTTTGTACCATGGGTAGGCGGTACTGTGGAGACGAGGGGGTACAGAGGGTGGCATCTCCCTATAAATGCGTCATACTCTGTACTTGTGTAAGTGCAATTTATAACAGGGACCTACCTATTCTATATCATATCAGGTGCTAGGAAACTGCAGACTGATGATTAAGTCGGCCATGATGCTATCGTTCTCTTTGGAACATTCAGCTCCCTCATAAATCTGTCTCGCTTTATCATCACGAAAATTTACGCATATCAATATTGACGTTTCATCCCTTTTTCGCATTCAGACTTCATATAGCACTTTCTCTTTTTACTACCCCGAGGTGGTACTGATGTGTGCGTTAGCACACATCAGTAGTAGGGATTCTTCTCATTTACACTCAGAGCTTATGGATAGCGCTAGCTCACTCTGTCTCCCGAATATATGTGATCGGAAATGTATTGATCCGACCTTTTACAGATATAGCCCTAGGTATATATTAAGAAATCTAGGCTTGGAGCCAGGCTCTCCCTGGACCGGTGCGAGCTGTATCGATCCTCACATTGATGAAACCACATGAAATATAATTGGATCGCCGTGTTGCCTGGCGACGCGGTCCAAGGTTCTAAATAGATACCTATGCTCGTGTACAGCTGCATATCAATTTGCAGTGTATAAAAGTTTTAACTGGTTTCCTGTCATGAATGTTTCGTTGAAACTGGGAGTTTTAATTATAGGTTGGGGTAAACTTTAACACCTTTACACATTTTGAGAACGTAATGAAAGGTATTGATACTGAAAAAAGAAAAATATTTTACTTGGCACCAATAATATTGTAAAAAAAACAAGTAGACACTTAAGATCAGAAAAAAAACATTGTGTGTCTCTATTTCGGCAAAAAAACAGACAACTACATGGTAGTTGTATGGTAGTTAATGCTGGATATGAGATAGACATTATGTGATGACAAAGGAAATGTTAGTTAATTATTTGTTTAAGATTCATTCCCAAGGAGTGTTGGTGTCAGGCTGGCGGCCGACTTTAAAAAACTAGCCAAATCTGTGAAAAATGTATTATATCGATGGGCTTCCGTTACCTGCCACTCTAGTCAAGTTACAACCGTTTCGCTTGCATCGAACGCTTCGACGCAAGCTTTCGTCGAATTCCTTTGTTCTAACCACGTGACTGAGCGTTGAGATGATGTCATTCCCGTATATTTGATGCTTTCTACTAGCGTTAACTATTGCAGATTAGCAACTTGCATAGGGGTACTGATAATAAAATGCATAAGATGGCGCCAGACTTACCTCCACTACACTAGTCGGCAAATCCAGGTGTTTTTAATCTTACACTATTGACATCCAAGAGCGGGAGATAGTGTCAGACAAAAAATGACAACCCATTGGATGATTTTTGCTCACCGTAAAAAAAGGTGTTTTTAATAACGTGCGGATTTCATCACGCTTGCGAGACGCCTTGTTTTAAGTTTATTCCTGAAATCCCCACCGATAAATCCCCACCAGTGGGGATTGTTACTTTTTTTTCCAGATATGTTATAAGATAAGTTTAAGAATACCCAACAGATATTTTTGTTTCTAAATTAATAAACAAAACGTGCGTTATTCGATACGTGTATTTAGGGTACCTACGTAAGTAATATTTTGTCAATATCATAATCAGTTTGTGCTGGAACGTAGATCAAAATATTTACAACAATTGACTAGATTTAAATAAAAATATTTAAATTGTTGTAAATATTTTTGATTTACGTTTTAGCACAAACAATTTAATTATATTCTGGTTGATGAAATCTACACGATGTTAAAAACACCCTTACCGCCGCGGTTGCCGTGGCGTACCACGGAGTCCTCACCTTCCTCATGACGCAGGCTCCCACCGGTCATGGCCTGTAGACTGCAGATGCTCATTGAATAGCAAACACATAAAGCGTAAGTTGAAGGATTACTTTATCGAGTTAATTGGATCTTGACGGTTTCTAGCCCGTTGACTAATTGTCAGGTTGTGCCACGCTGAGACAGACCCCAGGAGTCTAACTGTGTGCTTTTTTGTAAACCCAATGAAAACCTTTGTTTTTATAAAATAACCGAAATAAAACCCCCTGATTTTGTTTCGGTGTTTCTTCTCAGGGTAGTCAGCTAGAAAACACCGGCCTCATCTCGTTAAAACTGACTGAAAACAAGTGTAAAAGTGTTTTTTTAAAACCTATTTACAAAATAAAGATCATTTATCACTTATAGTAAATTAAAAATAAATGGCAAGTTCTTGAGGCTCCTGTTTCAGTCAGAAGAAACGCCCGTGTGCCACAATTGTGCGGACTGCTAGTAGGTTTTAGTCAGTAACAGTCTGACGTGTCCTCTCGCTCCACCCTACAGCAGGAGAAGTCATTAAATGATTTTCCTCTTCTAAAAAAAACCTATGTATAAATACTTAATCTCCTCTAATCGGCTTAATTTTGACGCGAAGGAAAAGTCCTTCGATAAATTTGACAGCAATATATAACTTGCTTATTGATCATAAGGTTTTTCGTTGACATGGCAACACCCGAATGAATTGGAGGAAGTTTCCTTCAACGGAACTTAATAGGTCAATGGGCATTAATCACCCCAGTATGTAACAAAATATTATTTGTAATGTGTTACATATAATGTTAGTATGTAATGTATGTATGTATGTAGTGTCCATGGAGTTTTTTGCACGTTCTTCTCCATAGAGATCTTTGGAACGTGCAATGTAGCTTCACTTTTCTTGGACTGACCGACGGACGTTTGATTATTCAAAAGTGCTTAAATTTGGTCTATTTCAAATAAATGATTTTGAATTTTGTTTTTTTTTTTTAAATTTAGTACCTCAAAGTATTATTGGAATTTGGTTCACTCTGAAGGTATAGTAGGTTAATATTTCACGGAATTTATTTAACATTTCACGGAGCCTTGCATCTCGTGCATGGCTATGCATGCAAAGTCCAGATCCCATGATGGCAGGTCGGCAAGGAAGTTCACCGCTTATCGGAAGACTGTGCGGTATCCCGTTGAAGGTCTTAGATAGGTAGAATCCTGTTAATTTTGTGGTAGTGGTATCGTCTGAGGTGGCAGAAACACCGCTGAGAAAACTTAGTAGAAAGCCGATTACACAACCGTAATCAGGATTGAAATGCATTTGACCTAAAGACAGAGAGAAGGTACCTGCATATATGTTATGAGGTTATGCTGCTTCATAATTGTTTTTCGTATGAATACCTGACGCACTGTCAGAACTTTCATTTTTTTTATATAGAAGACCGGTAACCTCGCGATTACTTTTTTGATCGGCTAATATTTTACATGAGTCTGATAGCAAACCATAGAATAGCTGCTATATTCACAATGGTGAAAAGAGACCATTGAGCTTTTGTCTTCCCTTGAATACTAGTATGGAAAAACATAAGCTCGGTCACAAAAGATGACATAAGATTGTTACTAGATCATCAGATATCCGTAGATTTTAACTGTCTCGTCGACACGGCGCAGGATACCCTTGGAGAAGGTGATTCAGCCTGCGCAATGACAACCTCAACGTGGCAGTTGATGCTGTGGATGTTGCCTCAAGTTTAGCCGCGGTCCTGTACATGGCCGGAAACGAGAGCGCGAGTGTCGTCGTCGGAAAAGTGATGGTTGCAAAGGAGGCGGGGGGATACATCCCGACCGATTACACGCACCCAGCGTCGCCAGTGAGTACGATCTTCAGTTGAGCTGGTTACTACCTACTTAGGGTTTCCTTAATAGGCCGTAAATAATGGACCTAACTAACCTAATTGGGGGATCGGAACAAAATGCGCAAGTACTTCAGCGAACCGGTTAAAGGTAGCTGAAGAACGGTTTTTTATTTTTAGTCAATAAAAGTCTGAAACACATCTCTACCTGCCTCAGAGTGGGGTATCTTACTCCACTCGGCGGCATTTAGTTTATACGCAAGAAAGTGTTTCACACGGCAATAAAAGTAGTTAGGTACTTGAAGTGGCACGGCACAATCACTGTGATAAGTGACCCCATCTTTGAGGGATTAGAGCGATCGTCCTCGCTTCACACCTCCACAGGTCCTCATGGGACATGGTTGCTTCGAGAGGTTCCTATTTCAAATTCCGAGGAATGAAACGCCCGAGTGTTACCATCGGAGCATATGGTGGAGGTCTAGCCCTGGGCCAGTCTATGATACATACATTCATAAAACAAATGAGGTTAAACAATTTCTCAATTGTTATTAAAAACAAAATATTGTAACTCTGTCTGTATAGATCATCAATAAGAAAATAAACAAACAAATTATTTCTTAGTATACCGATCCACTAGATTTATATTATATCCGTTAATATTATTTTACTAACAAAACAGTCTACAACAAACAGGAGTAAATAAAAGATGAAAGTATTGTACTTAATTGGTTATTTGAAATATCAGAGATAAGTACGGGTAAGTTCATCTTTATCTCTGTAAACTTGGCCTATTGATAAGGTACAAGTAGTTCTTGTACACAGGGATCTTAGATCCTGTCTGAGGAACGTATTGACCGAATTATGAGAGTCATAATTAAAATATGTTATCAAAAATTACAAATAACTTGCCGTCGTTAATTGTGGTTATCACTAAATAAATAAAAAGTTGCTGCTGTCACTCGAACCATCTTAAAATACATGTGATACCTAATGTAGTTCAAGATATAATGTAGGTATCAATAGAAAGAAAACGTTATCCAGTGCCGCTAATAAAATATTCAATAAAAAAAAAATGCTGAAACTCCATTGAATTCTTTGGTCAGTCGTCAGTCGATCAACGATGGACTGAGTGGGAAATGGTAATACACCCAAGGTGCAGAGTGCAGACGATTTGATGATGCGTTTGCGCGGGGTGGGCCGGCGCCCGCGTCGCACAGATTCTAGCGGCGAGGGATCGAGCCAGTAGCGCGAACAGCCCCGACCGGCACACACGATGATCGCGCACAAGCACGCGCTCGCCGCCGCGCTGCTGTGCGCCCTGGCGGGCCAGCTGGGCGCTGGAGCTAGCCTACACTGTGCCATGCGGAGAGAGATTTCGCCTTGCACCTGCCGCCGCGAGGATGCCGGGACTGGTGCCATCCTAGTAGTCTGTCAGCGTATCAGTGCTTATGAAGAAATCGCACGGGCCCTAACAAACAAGTTCAGCCCTGAAACCAAAATTGGCTTGGATATCTCCTACTCCGCGCTTCCAGATTTTTCTGAACACAGCATCAAAGAACTCGGACTTTCTATCACAAGACTCAAACTTAACTTCGACAATTTAAGGCAAGTCGATTACGAAGTATTCTAACATCGTCATTGGATCTAAGTTCAGTTCTCTGTGCAGTTTTTGTATTGTGTGCGGTTGTGAATCTACGCAACGTCTACGTACTATGTGTAAGCTCTTTGTTGTGTAAAATAGCATTAAAATTGTGTGTATCACGATACAAACAATGTGTAAGTTGAATGAGAGAACAACAGGTCTATGATAAGAAGAGCGCGCACCGATCAGGATCGGCTGTTATCGAGAGAGTGGGCGGCACCCTTGCCACTTGCCACTGGCCAGGGTTCGCAGCATTCGGCTCCGTATCATGCGACGCGTACGCATCGATTGTGGAAACAATCATAACTGGCATTCATTCGATATCTCGTTTCTTTATACCTTGGAGAAAATAGGATCAAACCGCTACTCGGTAAATTTCCCTTCGGAGTTGGTTTATTATTGTAATGTTTCTTATCAGTTTCACATTACTTACTACAACGAATGTAAACGCAACACGACAAGTGCGGACATGGGTTAGGTAACGAGTATTCTGCGAATTACGAGAGTGCCGAAGTTTTCACATTGCCGAACTCATTCGTAATAAGCAATATTTTGAGCTCAATTCGATTCCCACGTTGACCAAATGTGGCAAGTTACTTTAGGCCATTATTCAGGAGGTTAACCTCTGAATCAAAAGGTTTAGAATATTTGACATTTTCATTCTAGCTAGATGTCAAAATCACTTTCTCGAACTAAAAGACCATTATTCATCAAATTCAGTGTAGGTACGAACTACCTTTGTTTGGTACGATGTTAGTATTCATGCAGATAAGTAGGTACATCTGAAATCTTTAAAAACGAAGTTATTCGGGACTTTCCTCTAGAAAGCCCCCCGAACTATGTTATGTACACAAACTTTCTATTAACTTAAAACAAATAGAATATACAATCTTTTAGGCAATTTAGTTTTTGCTTGTCAGTAATGAATGATGTAGTTTTCAATTGTGATAATTTGCTTATCATCAGACGCTAGAGCTGTAATTTGTGTCGATCGAAAGTATCGATGAACTGTTGAATCACATTCACATAAGGAATCTAGGAAATTAGGAGTGACGGTAGTTGGAACAGAAGTTTAGAAATTACTTACATAGTATAGAATGTTACAAATAAGGTATATTGAGAATATTGCAAATTTTGCATGGCTTCATGGATGTGACAATAGTTGTAGGTAGCATTTTAACACCACCATGGCACTACCTGACCAAAACATTGATGAATTGGATGTCGAATGAAGCTAGGTTTCTGTTAAACAAAATTCACTAGGTATTTGTAAAAAAAACTGGCTTTTTATTTCAAATATGGCGTGATTCTATAAACAAAATAGTCAGTCTTGAGGATAAGCTGGCCTGCTTTTTAGATGTTTTGGTGCATGTGATATTTTGTGCTGGTTATTCCTTACAAAACAACAATTAAGTCGCCCGTGACCCATGAGCTCGGCTCTTATTGACCACCCAATTGATCTTCACAGATTTTTCGGGTCATCCTAATTATTTATTTTTTCAGATCTTTATTAAAAACTCTTCTTCTTAGTCCGAATCTTCCAAATCTTACTTTGTTTTATCCAGGATATCCATTCACAGTGTTTTTTTTAATTGGAAAGTAATGTTATGGATTATTCATTAATTCCATTAGTAACCTTTTGTAAGTGAACTCCAGATGTGTGGGGATGGCATCTAGGAGACGTTGCCCGGGGTTATCTAAGGTCGCTTCTAAAGCAGTAAAATTGAATGATATCATATTGGTCGTGTCGTATTCACTGTATTTACTCATTAATGGTGAACTAACAAATTACTGTAGTCGTTGTTTATACATTTTTACATAGACTACTTTATTTAACACATGTTCCAATGTGTACTGGTGACTAAATTTTTTATGAGAAATGTAATGTTAAAATTAACAGACATAAAATATAAAAAAATGTAACCACGCTGTTCCTCCTTTTGTGTTTGGTGTCCATCGTACCTATGTACCTATTCGATGAAATCATTCACAACAACAGTGATACAAATAATATCAATGGCTATGTTTACTGAAGTGGAATGCCGTATCAGTTTGAAAGTCTTTTGCAAGCGATTTTAGCACTTTACTCAATGTGGCGTAATTATAAACCGATGTTATTAAACGCTTGTTCTTCTTCTTTGTATGCTGCCTGAATAAATCTAAAAACCCAAAGTTTTTAAAATATCTTTAGCAAGAGTCCCTCCTCGATTCACAATAAGTACTTTCCTTATAGATAACGCCATGTCAAAGATTATTACCGTCACCAGATCATCTCTTGATGCCTATTAGCCACAAACCAACCGAGTTGATTGTTTCTGTTCTTTTTGCAAATCTTATTGCAAAAATACCGTTTGCTCTATTGTCTGTTACGTTATCAATTTCTCACCTTTCATTGATATCACTCATGTGATTTTAATCTATTCATGTTTTATTTGGTGTCTGTTTTCATCCATCCTTAACATTACCTATATATATTCAACTTCATTAGTCTCGTAATATGCGTTTCATTCCTCCCCATATATAAACAAATATTTTTTCGTTATGTAAATTTCGCAGCTTTTTCTTGAACGCGTGTCTTTCTTAACTTTTTCGTAACAGACCCATCCATTATGCTTACTATAACTGCATCTAAAAGAATAAAGATCCCACCCGCTAACACAGGCCTATTTAGTTACCAGGATTCTGTTCTTATTTCAATTTACTTGGGTAATGACGCAGCATAATTATCTTCTATTATAAATCTTTATTTGCCACTTTCGTTCTAATCATATCATTTGCCTATATTATTTACATAATATATTAAAAAAACACTTAATATGACTTATAGAAGGTGGAAGGGACAGCCCTCCGCAAACTTTAAGGGTTTGCTCAGTAGACGAAACTGAACCACTTTACACAAAAATTTTTTTCAGGAAACGAAAAAAAAAGTCGGCCTCTCCATACAAACTGCCCAATCAAGTTTATAATTTTATATGGTGAAGCTTTGCGCGTGTCTTTTTTTTCGTTTCCTGAAAAAAAAGTTTCGTCTACTGAGCAAGCCCTTAAAGTTTGCGGACGGCTGTCTCTTACACCAAAATAAAATCTTAGCTATTTCAAAAAGTTATTGCACTAAAAAAAACTACTCCATATCACTGTGGATTGGTAATATCGCCAAAAGAATAGCTTACACGAAATGTCAACAAACGTTAAAAAAATACCTATTTATATTCAAAATTCTTGTAATTGTACAAATGAGATTCTAATTTACGTAATTATTAAAAAAAAATCGTTATCTAAAAAAGCTGTGAGCAAAAAGTGTGATTTCTGGGATGATACATTGGGGAATAACATTTTTCCAGTCCTACTTATTATTAAACTATAATTTGTTGCGTTGTCTGCTGAGTTGGCCTAGCTCAGTTCTGTCTCCTTTTTGATATCTCACTTCTCTGTTTCCTTTCTAGCTTGATTTTACTGCAGTTTCTAGACAGGTAGAACCGTTTTTTCACAATACGTTGAGACTTATTTTTTGGCGCTTTTCTTATTATCACCACTTTTCTCTTGCTCACTATATCAATTACAACTCCTACGTTGTAATTGATATAGTAGAGATTAATTTGCATTTATTTCTTTCTCCCTTTTTTTGAAGTTACGGTTCTTATGTCAGCAGTTTGATTTGCTCAGTGCCCATTAGATAATCTGCTGTGTATACTATGATTTTAGTAGGGCAGTAGTAGCAAAGCTATCAAGGTTATAACTAGTCCGAATGATCTCTCAGTTAAAGTTTTAATGATCATTGCGTAAAAGATCGGTATCGAGATGAAGTTTTTTGGTGCAATCTTTTATAATAATAAAATGCAGGATTTAGCAGCTCAACTATTTGTGTAATATTTCATCTAGCCCTCCTAGGACGAAGAAAACTAACCTCCGTCGTCGTTCCTTCTTTCTTTGTTTACCTACAGAAGAAAATATTTTAGAAATAATAAAAATAATAATTTAAGTTATTTTTAACCGACTTCGAAAAGGAGGAGGTTCTAAGTTCGGCTGAATGTATGTTTTTTTTTTTTTTGTAGTTCACCGATATATCGGTCAATTGTGGACCGATTTTGAATTTTTTTTTTTTTTATTGAAAGGTTATGCTTCCAAGTTGGTCCCATAGAAATATTGTTATGATCTGATCATAAACTTCGAAGATATGGAACAGAACTCCTCATAGAATCATAGCAGAATTGTCGTAACAAGTAAAATTGCTTTGTTTATACGTGTAGTCGATGACTGACTGAAAGAAAAGGGGGAGGGGGTAAATTCATGTAATATAACCGTATTTGGGATTATAAAAATCGTTATGAGATGCACTCTGGCTGTAAGGTAATTTATGTTTAGCTGAAGGGTAGGTACTTTTTAGTGGTGCTGCATAACTAAAAAGTGAAAAATAAAAAACTTTTTACAAAAAAAAATTAAACCGACTTCAAAAAGTACAAAATAACTTTAATTTCTGAAATCGGTGTTAAATAACGAAGAGACAAGATTAGGTATCTATTATAGAAACACCAACTTCCGAAATTAAAGTTATTTTTTACTTTTTGAAGTCGGTTTAATTTTTTTTGTAAAAAGTTTTTTTCCGTTAATGGTCACTGAATTATTGAGTGGTAAAGAGTAATTCAATATAATTTCAAGCGAGTTTTCTAACGATTTTATCTTAAAATTCTTAAAAAAGCGCGATGGCAATTTTCAAGCCGTGCTTCTGTGCATCATCCGTGGATTGAACTAACTACTTATCAAGCAAAAATTAAATTTACATAACTAGCACTTTTCCCGCGATTTCGTTTGAAGTTCAGTTTCTCCTTTTTGTGTCAAAGATAAATCAAAGAGAGAGAGATATATCAAAGGCAAAATCCTAACTTACAGACTCATCAACGTCCATACTTGGACCTAGAACGTTGACGTTAGGCACAGAGAATCCTTATTTGATGTATACCAAGAATAAGAAAGCATTTTGTATAATCAACCGTGTAAGGGGATGAAACGGGGACCAAAGTTTGTATGGAAACCTACAAATCTTCAGGCAGAAGTTAGTTTATATCTATGAATAATATCTTTCTAATGATTTTTGTTTAGAATTTCTAAAAAATAAACATAATTGAAACCATGTAATTACTAAAAACAATCAAAATTAATTGCAAGTTATTATGTAAAATATTTACCAGATAAAATATCAAAAAGAAATATAACATTTTTAATAAACAAAAAATGTTAAGTATATTTTTTTACGATGTTTTTATTCTTAAATAAACAAACACAACTTAAGTGCTTCATTACGGATTACCATTTGAACTTCCAAAGTACGAAAGAACGCAATTGTGTGATTGTGGCGATGATATTATTTCTTCTTTGGATGTCAATTGTACAGTGGTGAATGAAGGTGTAAGTATCCTTGATGCACAGGTAGCATGCCAGTACCAACAGTCACCTGAGTGTCATTGCCAATAAACTGGATTGTACCTACCTTTATTTGGTACTAGCTTCTGTCAGCGGCTTAGCTCGCGTGGAAGTAGGCTACTTCACATAAACTTAAAACTCCCGTTTTATCCGCTTAGGGTTTTTTTTTCGATGGGAAAATCGTCTAATGACATCTCCCGCTCTTGGACCGAGCGGAAGTTAGTGTCAGACTTTTACTGACCAAAAACCCACTCTTAATCCTTCGTTGTCTTTCTTTCGTACCGCGGCTGAGCTACCTTTCGGAGTTAACCTTGGCCCCATAAGCTTCGACCCAGCGGGGCCCCTGCTGTTGCTGACAACTCCTTGAGGCGTGCGGAAACAGTGCGCGCCGTTGACGTCTTGGGCTCGGTCCGGACAGTTACCGGATGGCTGGACAGCGAGGGGGGTGGAGTTTCGTAAAATCCGTTTTTAGCAGATATCTACACTCTTTAAGGAACCTACCTACCTAAGTTTGTAGGTGTTATAGTTTCCGAGATTTTGTGATTAATCAGTGAGTGGTATTTCGCTTTTTTAATCCAGCTATATTATTATGCTCCTGTAAATACTGGCTACAAACGTAATTGTTATGAAACATATTATGTTACCTACTATCATCTGTGCGTGTGTTAGGATACTAACAAAGTATTATAAATTAAAATGGAAATAAGTTTGTACAATAAATTAAATTCTGAATTATATAAAAGCCTAGTTTCTGCCCGCGGCATCGCCCACATACGTAGAATATAATAAAGCCTATGTAACTCAGAAATAAAGTAGCTTTCTATCGGTGTAAATAAGTGAAATTATCGGATCAGTACTTTCAGACATTACTTCCTTAAAAAAAAACGTTTTTTACCTCTTTATAATATTAGTGTAGATTATTACTTTTTTTAGGTATTCTTTTTCACAGCTCTTGGCTGATATTGAGTACATTTGTGGGCCAAAACCACGTAAATACAGCACGTAATGTATATTTATGATTAGTGCGTATTTTTGTGCTCCAATCGCATGAATTATCAAACCATTTTGCAAGTTTTTCATATGAAAACTTTTTAGCAGATTATTCTAAAGTTTTAGGCAACGGAGACGATGAATGGGGATTACGCTTGTCGTGGAGATGACTATAGCTACAACGCAACCTATCTATGCAATCTTTTAGTTTTTAAGTTTGCTGATATTTTTTGGATATGGTTTTTTGAAGGGTGTTTTATTCTGAAGTGTTATGTCTGGTCTGCTATAGTGGAAATTCCTATTCAAAACTTCATTTCCTAAGATAGTTTGCGGTTTATATTTCAATAAAGGGTGGTAATGTTTTGTGTGAGGCTGTGTCTGTATAATGTCAGCAACTTGTGTTGGTAAGTGTGGTCCGTAGGGTTGGGCATCCTTCGTTTAAGTATATATTAAATGGTTTCTGATTGAGTATGATACTCAAGTCACTGTTTTTTTGTATCAATAATTTGATCAAAACCTGCTACTATGGTGATGTTGGTACATTAACTAAGATAGTTCCAAAATATGAAGGAGTATACTGTGGGATATTTCTTTTTGTCAGTTATCTATTTTTATTGGTCACGATTTTATCGAGTCACAAGAGTGATTTAGCTATTGTAGTTTTCTATCATATACAGTGCCCAAAAAATCCACAACTTTAGGAATTATATTGTATATTTCTATAACTTTTACTACCTGAGAGTGTGGAATGTTATCGAAAGCTTTTTAATACTACCCTCAATGTAAATACAATCTAGGTTTTTGTTTCTCATAGAGTTTTGTTTATCGATAGTTGAATCTATAACTAATTTTTTTGGTGCCCTAGGTTTTTACAAGCTTTTATTTAGTTTCACCTGTCCCGAAGTTTGTCTGTCATCTAATCTTGTAAATTAAATTTGACCCACTTCCCGGTTACCGATTGTGCTGAAATTTTGCATGCATGTGTAAATCAGATGACAATACAAAATTATCATGTCAAGGAGCTGATCTGATGATGAAACCGGAAGGTTATAGGAACTTTGTAGTTAAACGACATAACTCCATCGAGTTTGGGCTCGTATGATTCGTGTTGACGAGTATTAATTATATAGGTACCGATACCGATCCTATACCGGTTATATAGGTATACCGAGCTATAAAAGCTTGCTTTGAAAAAAATATTTACATTAAAATCTGGTTTCTATGTGCATTCTCCTGTTTATCGGCTATTTTATGATATTTAATATGTAGTTGAGTTGACTTAATTCGTTACTAGCTTTTTTCAGCGGTTTTGTCCGCGCAAAAGTAGGTTTGTCTATACAAACTTTGAACTCCCGTTTTATCTTTAAAGGAGGTGAGTTTAAAAAAAATCCTCTCTTAGTGCTCATCTTAGTCATATAAGAAAACCTTGTGCAAAACTCGCTCCTAGTACCAGTAGTTTCTGCTGTGTGTTGTCATATCAGACCGTCAGTTTCTCCTTTTTAACCGACTTCAAAAAGGAGGTTGAATTTTTTTTTTTTATGTATGTTTACCGATATCTCGGTCAATTCTGGACCGATTTTGAAAAATATTTTTTTGGTTGAAAGGAGTTGGTCCCATATAAATTTTGTAACAGAACTCGTAAAATAGCTTTATTTATACTTGTAATCGATGACTGAAAGAAAGGGGGATATATCGAACTGATCTGATGATGAAGCTGGAAAGTAAATTAATGTAATCGTTTTGGGATTATTAGAATTGTTATGAGATGCACTCTGGCTATAAGGTATTTTACTTTGGCTAAGTGGTACTTTTTAGTGGTAGTACCATTAACTAGAAAGTGTATTTTTTTTACAAAATCATAAAACACTGAAAAGTGCAGAATAACTTTAATTTTAGAAGTCGGTGTTAAATAACGAAGAGACAAAACTATTATAGAAACATCGACTTCCGAAATTAAAGTTATTTTGCACTTTTCAGTGTTTTTTTTTTTACATTGGAGTCGGTATTTTTACAAACATAGATCAGGATTTACAGCCCTCCACAAACTTTAAGGGCTTGCTCAGTAGACGAAACTGAACATCCTTCCACGCGACTTTTTTTCAAGATATGAAAAAAATCCGCATGGAGAGGCCGATTTTTATTTTCGTTCCTGAAAAAAAATCTTATGGAAATTGGTTTAGTTTTGTCTATTGAGCAAGTCCTGCACAAACTTTTTAAACCGTGTGTTTAAATTTATGAAGAATATTATGTACGTATAATGTGGAGTGGCGACCACATATCGGAAAACGCAGTGTTGGAAGGCCTCACACAAGGTGGACCGATGACCTGGTGAGGGTCGCGCGAATTAGATGGATAAGAAACGCATAGGATCGATCGTCGTGGCGACGCTTGGGGGAGGCCTATGTCCAACGTAGACGTCTTTCGGCTGAAATGATGATGATGATGATGATTATGTACGGTACTTTTTTTTAAGTTAGTTATGTTTTGCTTTTCTAATACCATATTGTTGAAATGTAATAGCTACTAGTTTTTATTATCGTTAAAGATTTAAGAAATACTTATGACAACATTTTGAACAAGTTCTATATCTCGTAACGTCCAATAATGTAATCTAGCTGTTATATTTGCAATATCTAATATTATAATCTCTCTCACTATTTGTCTCTTTAAGTGCTATTTCTTTTATTTCTTTCCATTATGTAAAACAAACTGCTTATCAGTGCTTTTTTTTAGAGAGATTATTGTTATTATTATATACATATTTCGCCGTCGATTCTCAATGTATGCAGTATACAATGACAAAAAAAAAAATGGAAAGTAGACAAACGATATAAGCTTTGGCTGATTTAGTGGGTTTTTTACTTAATTCTATGTGAGGATTATTGGCCTCTACCTGACCACTGACTTGCACACTCAATTAAGGGGCCCCTTAAAGTGGTCGTTAGCACTTTATTGACCTAGACCTAAGGAGACAACATATTGTAAGCTGCTTGACGTAGAGCTAGGGAGACAACATACTGGTTCAATCCAGTATCAATCTCCGAGCCTGAAAGATGGACACATTCTTACCAGCTCTTACTGGAATACATCCTTCCTCCAGCTACGTTTGCCCTCGCGAATCTTCACACTGATTCGCGAGGGCGGGCAAAAAGGGGTAGGAGCACTGTTCACCGTTAGTGCAATTTAGCTTCACTTTTCTTGGACTTCCGACATTTGACTATTCAAAAGTGCCTGCAAATGATCTATTTGAAGTAAATGCTTTGATTTTTGAGTATTAATACCAAACAGACAGACAACTGACCAAATAAGGCCAACTAAAGATGAGGAACAATACTATCCCCAGGAGACTATAGCTCCGTGCAATCGCCACAGCATGACAATTCGTCACAAAATTAACTTGCAGGTTGCTCCCTTAGCATGGCATTCCAACAGGGGCCTAGAGTTCACTGGGGTGCGCAGGCCCCACCACAGCGACGACATAGAGATACGGTGGGGTTATGATTATTATTACGATTACTCCTTGTCTCCGTCACTGGGAGGCCCAAGTTTAACAAAGATATTAATTGCTTTAGCATTCGAATTCAATATATTTTCTTAGGTTTTGGCTAAATTAGGAAGACTGGGGTCTTTTAGTTATTCGTAGGACTTAGTAGAAATACTTGTCTTTTGACCTTAACAAGTGGGTCAATTAAAGTCTTACATACAACATCGCTTGTATTTAACATCTTGCATTTATCTAAACTTATGTTTACGTTCACGTTTAAGTACTGACAAAAATCTGACTTATTCGAAATTCAATGCAATATCCCCTGCAATCAAAATTATCGACAAAAGTTCACTTCGTCTCCTTGGGTCCCCAATCTTTGAGGATTCCTTTCCCGGTTTTGTGGAGGAAAAAATTCAAAATTTCAATGATGTTTCAGAAAGATTGCTCGAAATGAATATGCATTCGGCTATTACCCTAATTCGTTATTGTTGTTTCGGTCCTAAATTAATTTATTTCCTTCGTGCTTCCCACTTATGGAAGCACCCTAACCTTTTGGAAAAAATAGACCAAATTATCCGGCATACTCTTACTTTAATTTTAAACATGACTTTGGACGATCGAGCTTGGGCTCAAGTTACCCTTCCCATCCGTATGGGAGGCCTCGGCGTCCGCAAAATTACCAGTATTAGTTTACCGGCATTCATATCTTCGGTCCACGGCACTGATAAATTAATCAGGAACATTCTAACTTCCACACTGATTCCTTTAGAAGTGCCGTGTTTTACCGAGGCTATGGATGCGTGGAGACTCGCTTGCCCGAATACAAATTCACCTAACAACCCAACTTCCCAGAGACGGTGGGATGAGCCGCTCTGCAAAGTAGTTCAGGAAAACCTAATCCTAACATCTGCTACTACTGCGGAGCGTGGGCGCCTGCTGGCTGTGGGAAATTGAGTGTCAAGTCTTTGGCTTCACGCACTGCCGTCGTCGAATATTGGCACCTTGTTCGACGATACCACTTTCCGCTTAGCTGTTGCCCTACGTCTAGGTGCGCCTTGCTGTTCTCCTCATCGCTGCCACTGTGGCGAAGTTGTCAACAGCCTCGGTCACCACGGCCTGTCATGCAGTCGAAGTGCGGGACGCATAGTGCGGCACGCGAACCTTAATGACATCATCCGACGAGCCCTTGTCACCGTCGGCGTTCCGGCTGTTTTGGAACCTCATGGCCTGGCACGCGACGATGGTAACAGACCAGACGGTATGTCTTTATTTCCTTGGAAGATGGGTAGGTCTTTAGTGTGGGACTCTACCTGTGTCGATACTCTTGCGCCATCCCATCTTCCTAGCTCATCGTGCTGTGCTGGTACTGCCGCGGCGGCTGCGGAGAACCTCAAGCGGCGGAAATATAACAGCCTCGTTGGCAGTTATATTTTTGAGCCGTTTGGGGTTGAAACTCTTGGGCCGTGGGGTCCGAGTGCTCATATGCTTTTTAAAGATTTATCCAAACGCTTAGTTGACTCTTCGCGTGACCCAAGGGCTGGCTTCTACCTCGGTCAGAGATTAAGCATTGCCATACAACGTGGCAATGCCGCCAGCCTTTTGGGCACACTTCCAGTCGACAGCGATGCGGAGGAGTTTTTTGACGTCATATTTAGCTAGGCCTTTAGTGTATATATTATTTTTAATTATTTAAGTTTATTTTATAATTTAATTAGTTCCAAATGTAAAATTTACTAAAATAAAAATGTGATTGTAAACTTATGTTTAGCAACATCTTGTTTGTCAAATAGGCTGTATGCTTTGTTCTTCTTTATATAATTCGTAACAATACAAGATCAGGAAAATAAAATAATGTTTACGTTAAAAATGCTCTTTGGACATTTACCTTATCTTGGACATTTTTTGCGACCATTTATTTAAGGTTTTTTTTATTTATAATAAGTTTTTGGGTACTGCTGAAAAAAAGTTTAGCTTACACTGACTAAGTCTGTATCAGATTTTATGTATTTCTCCATACATATTTTCATTACCGGTCAGAAATAAAATAAGTAAATAAAGTCCTTTTGTGTGATATCCCACTTGATCTAATTACTCCACTTTAAAACTGTTAACTTTCCGTTTTGTTTCTATTGCTATTGCTATTAGAGGACATTCGTTAATTCACCCTTTTAGTTTATTTATGTATGTAGACAAACATTGTGCGTGACTACCTATTCCAAATGTGAATATGTTAGTATTTGTGTAGTACCTTGTGCCAGTTAAACTCGTATTTTTTCAATTGGGACCCAAACCTTAAAAAAGACAGCGCACGTATCTTGCAATTATGGCAGTTACCGCGCTTAGTAGGAATGTGATAGACTAGCACTTTGCCAACGACTACGTTTCCGAAAAAGATTTCCTATAAACATTATTTACCGAAAGATGCATCTCAACTAGTATCTGACTATACTAATAAACCTAATAAACAAATTGACTCGTCGCGACTAGTATCCGACTACACTAATAAAGCTAATAAAAAATTGAATACTTAAGTACATACATTGAATACTCTTGCATCAAGATCGAATGGCATAGATAAAACATCAATCATTGCCCTACGGAACTGCTACAAAACTAAATAATTACATCAATGTAACTCTAGTGCACCCGTAGACCTCGTAGGCGTGGCTCTCCAGCTCGCACTACAAGGCATGACTTCATACGTTCAATCAATAAGGTCTCACTTCATTCATTATGAACTTTGTTGGTTTTTTTTGTTGTCTAACATTGTCTTGTGTTCGGTACTTGACATCGGAGTGACACATCTTCTTTTTTCAATTTACCCTATCAATTATCAAGCAATTTCATTCACTCTCTTTTCTTTCATCTCATGCCTCACACTCACCTCTTGGCCTTTCTCGCCCACTCCATCCTTTAATATATAAATCGCTGTTTTTGTCAGATCCATTTCATTTTCCGCCATTTCTTCATTCCTATATCTAGACCTAGTTTCCCCTTATAATTTTGCTGTCATTGGTGCCACTATCAAATCTTTTTTAAAACATTCATTTTTCAGTTTATTTTTTGTTGTCTTAAAGGCCTTTTTTATACAGTCTTTATTTTTTATGCTAACTATCCATCTAACATCTGGAAAATCATTCTTCTGTAAAGGAATGGCTAACCCACTTCATATATCATGAAGTCAGAGTCTCACGAGTCCTTTTTTTTCAGTTTATTTTCTACTTTAATTCAAAGAATTTATTTAAGTTTGAATTGTTTTATTCATTGCCTTTATCAAACAAAAAGGTTCTTTGAAAGCTCTATGTTTCAAAAAGAGTTAAACTTTCATACAAGTTTAGTTCAACGATATGTGCAATCACGTTTTGTTCGCCAGCCGAGCCTAGTGCTTCGTTTAATTGTATATATGCTGGTCCCGTTTTGTAATTTAATTACCCTTTGGCCTAAGCGACAACGTCAATTATGCATCGTTCGACTCAACAAGTAGGTAGCGGACTCATGACCATGTTCATAAGATGGGTTCTTAATCCTTTATCTTTTTTATGATACTTTGAAAATGCGAAGGTCATGGACATTATTGTCTTTGATATTTTGGAGTAGATTGTAGATTAGGTCTGTAATATTAATGAAAGCATATATGATAATAAGGAAAAGAAGTGTGATGGTTGACAGGGAAGAATCGATGAAGAAAACGTCTTACTCCAACTGCATGGGACAAAGCTAAATGATGATATTGGTAAGCTGTGTGGTCAGGTTTCATTTGGTAGATAATTCGATAATTGTTTGGTTAAGTCAATGTTTTGTTATTTTGTGCTATTGGTTGGGTCAAATAAATAAAAATTGATTTGTTGCCTTCTATTTTAAGAGGCCTAAAAACTGAATCTCTTGAATAAAGTGAGTCTGCAGCAGGTCCTTTGCAGGTCAAAGTCTTCAGTCAATTTAATGTTTACGATTCTTTATATCATAAAAAACTTCTTCGTTTAAGTATTTTTAAATCGTAAGATACATTTTTGCTTGTATTTGAGTATAGTTTGCAGCATCTCAGTTTTCAGGGAAAACGTGCCGTACGTGCGTTGCCGTTCTGGAGGTTGTCAATTCGGTTTTTTTTTCATCGTGTTTTGATATCTACATCAGAACTTTATTATTAGGTAATGAAAACATTTTAAAATTTAAAAGATTGAACGAAAATATATGTATTTACCAAAATATATTTATTTGAAAGGATATAGACTTAGTTATAATTTGGTCCAATAGTTAACAAAATTCGTCTTTAATGATGGGATCCGAGATTGAGTTGAGGGAAATATAGCCATACATGATGATTTTCATTCAATAATATAATGATTTTTATAAATATTGCAAGCTTGCTTGCACTTTGCCTATATGGTACTATTGACTTGATCCGATGATGGAGCCAGAAGGTAGACAATGGAAGTCTGTAATACAACAATATGTTCTAATAATGACCAAATTGTTACTTTGGCTATGAATCATTTTCATTGAAATTGTATGACGATTTCAGCATTGGTTGAGCTGTTTTTTTTTTACTTTGCGAGCTGTACTGTCATAAATTATATTTATATTAATATAATATGTAGTGCCAATGTAGTTTACGGTTTTATTTTTAACTGACTTCAAAAAAGAAAGTGGTTATATTTCGACTGTATATCCACGTATGATTTTGAAATATTTTTATTATGGTTTGGAAACCAGATTACCTTTCCGAAGTATTTATATATTTGATGAAGATTAATGGAAAATTTCAGAGATAAATATTCATTACTAAATGATAGTAAATCTTTGGGGATTTCTGCAATCTCTTGCAAGAGAGAGAGCTAGTTGTGTACACCATTTCATAACATAACATCACGCAAGTGCTCTCTAAAAGGGTATTTAGATTTGAGCAGTCCACCCTTATACACTGACTGTGTGAGGATTGATTTATTATAACCATTTTTTCAACCCTATATGAACCTTACCATAGAACTTTTTCACTGCTTAGTTTTAGTTGTGTAATTGATATAAATACCAAGGTCATATTTATGCGCAAAAATAGTACTGAAGACTTACTTTTAACCTAACCTGCTTTATTCTATGCACTGCAAAAAAGAAAAAATATATATTAATTTCAATATCTGACTATTTGTACAAATGTGGGTAGTTGTTTTATTATGCCACGTCCCTACTTTGTCATAGAATTCTATAATCAACCAAACAGAGCCAGTCAAACAATAGGGAAGGTCCGGGAAATAGTTTGAAATTGTTGCGGAAATGAGTTGGACTACTGCCGAACGGTTTTTCCCAGACGTCAGAAACAGGAACAAGATAGAATCGCGAAACAATGAACATTTAAAACGATGTTTAACATTCGAGAAAGTTTTAGTTTACTGTGCTTAGGAAAATGACAGGTCAAACGTGAGAGACTTTCGGTTGTAATCGAACAACATTGTCTTACTTTGTGAGAAATTACAGAGGGTTCGCAAATACCACTGCGATCATGTAGGCTGGGCTAACGTAATAAGACAAATGTGTGTACATAATCATATTTTATGTTTAATTGCTAGAGATAAGTAACGTGATTGACTGATTGTCATTCATTTGTGTCAAAAAGTGTGTTGATGCTCTGGTGCGTGGTAGCGTGGCTTGCTGGCAGGGAGTCCGCGCCGGCGGCGCTCCGCCGTCCATGCGACCGTTTGGCGCCGCCCCTGCATTGATAACCCCGGAACGTTGACCTCTTCACATTTGTGTGGACTAAACTCACTTTACTCACATGCACTAAGCCCACTATGTATCCTCAGCTCTTCTATATCTTTTACACACTTATAAGATACTCAATATAAAAATATTCTCAAATTATTGGCATTGTTTCATAATAGGTAGATAACAGTCACTTAAGTGGCGTTATTTATTAAATTACGTATAAGAATAACAACTAACTGTAATAAATTAAGAATAATTATAGTTTTTTTGCTGAACGTTGTCTACTATCTTGTGTCCCGGTTTCTGTATCCATAACGGAACGTTTATTATTACACATCTCAACTTCACCGTGTTGTTGGCTGCCCAGCCAATGTACCCCAGTAAGTACTAGCTTCAAAATTCTCGGAAGTAAGACTATTGCATTTATCAATTAGGTACCAAGCATAACATTGGTATTTGACCTAAACTCTCCCATGATAAATAGTTCCATGTGTACATTATTAGGTACTCAAATATGGAAGTTTGGGCACCAGTAAATTCAATGGATTTCGAATTCTTAATTTAAAAGTTATGAGTTTGTTTGAAAGAATATTATTTTATCGTTTATTTTTTATACACAGTTTATAATAAAAAAAAAATATGATTCCATAACGCCAAAACACTTTACCCACCCATTTAAAATTGATGTAACTTACAATTATCAATGTAGGTAGGTACCTACATTTTATTATGTTGATATTTTAAAGTTCTCGATTCCTGTAATTTGGTTAAGTGATAAAGTTTCTAGAAATGTTGTCAAAGACAACTACTGTACTGTGTCATATAAATAAGAACTGATTCGGCACATAAAATAAAAAATTTGGACCTTTCATACTAATTTTTATCAGCTTTCTACGGAAAGTTAGTTTTTTGTTTATGAATTTACTATGGCTTCCTTAGAGACCATATAGGTGGTTCATTTCCGTGAGCTCACGAGCTTCCGCTCATGGAAATGAACTTCAGCTAACAGCATATAATATGACCACCCATTTCTGATACAGCCTGTAGTATCGAATATGGGTTGTCATGTGAAATGTATGATGATATGTCTATTGGATATGTAAGTTCTTAAATTAGGAAATCAAAATTATTTACTTACTAGCTTTTGCCCGCGGCTTCGCCCGCTTACTTAAAATATAGCCTATGCCACTCAGGAATAAAGTAGCTTTCTATCGGTGAAAAAATTTTAGCTATCGGACCAGTACTTTCAGAGATTAACAAACGGAGAAACAAACTTTACCTCTTTATAATAGGTATTAGTGCAGACTAGTAATCAAATATCTCAAGGTAGCGTATGTTCTCTTGAGTTATTTAATTCTTACAACAGATACTTTTTATCCCGGGGTGTATCACCTCGGAATAAAAAATAATATCGATAAAGAGGTATATTTTTATTTTATCTGAGTATCAAGATTCATCAAATTGAGTGTGACTCTATTGATTGATATACTAAAGCAATTGACAATACACAAATCATTTTACGAATCTCCATACAAAATAGTCAAAAATATCTGCGCGCAAATACTATTATTAATTGCCATTTTTGGGCATTTTATACAAATACAAATTTTAATAATTTATTTGTTTGGTACAGGTAATATACGAGGTAGTGAAATAAAACAGTCGTTTTTTTTCGATCATAACTTTTAGAGGCGTATAAATATTTGTCTTTCAGTCATTTTGTATGTAAACTATCTATATAGCTTCCGCCAGTAGCTACACCCGTGTGAAAGGTGATTTCTCCATACAAACTTTACTGGGGGTTTTTTTAAGGGGTGAATTTTGAAAAATCTTCTCTTAGTGATCACCTACGTCTTACATGGAAACCTTGTAGAAAATTTCATGCTGTGCGTGGATATGTTAATCAGTTTCTACTTTTATAAATACTTACTTAAATAACATGAATGCATTTCCTTATTACAATTGATATTAAAAATTGTTTAAGCACAAAAACACAAAATTTTGATTATGCCTTATTTGATGTTTTATAAGTTTTTGATTATATTATTCTAATATGATTCTTATAAAAAAGTCTTTTGAAAACCGTAATATGCTTAAAAAATATACTGCTATTATGGATAATGTTCATTAATTGATAGAATTTATTACCTATATTTAGTAAACAGTATTATTTGATATGATAGACTTTGTGCTCATTGACTAAGATAAAAAGTTATATTTATCTCAAGAAATATTTTTACCCTTCGGTTGAGTGCGCTTGCGTGGGCTGATACGTTGGGTCCTTTCCAACTAGCTTCTGCCAGTGGATTCGCCCGCGTGAAAATATTCTAAAGGGACAGTCTTCCGGGAAGTAGGTATCCTATGCACTATTTTAGATTCCAGACAAGATTAAACCGTGTTAAAAAAATATTTCAATCTGTTAAGCTGTTTGAGAGTCAAAAAGTAGGAACAAACGCACACATACAAACTTTCGTCTTTCTAGGTAATTATTAACTGGTGTGATTTTTATATAATAACTTTAATAAAAGTATTGTAGTAGTTATATTCTTCATATTGGGAAAAAAATATAAGACATTTTTATAGTGGGTACAAATTGTCATCATCATCGTGATTAACAGCCGCAAAATATGTTATGTTTGTAAGAGTCTTTGTCTTTTAAATCCATATCTATATAACTTGTTATTAAGTTGAGGCAAGAAAAAAAAAATGCCATAATATGTTACGTCACGAATGTTTTTATACTAAATACTATACGATACGTAAAGACTGGCAGTCTAATTTAATACGGTAAAACTTATCAAATAAACTTGCCTACAATAAATGTATTGTAGTCAGATATAGGTATCATGTTCAGTTACCGTGCCGGGTTATCCACAGTACTGCAGATGGACAGACACTGTGTATGCACGCGCCGTATGGTAGCTTTTATTTGTCAATATTTGAATTTGAGTTAAACCTTAAATTAGAAACCTTTTGTACCTCCAATTCAAAAACTTCAAACCTCTTTTTCGTTGAACTATAATGAATTAACTGGTTTTATAAAAATCGTGATAGTTATATTTTCCATATTTCAGTGACTTGAAGGAGAGTGTCTTCACCAAATTGGATTTGGTAGACTTCTTCAGTCTGGCTGACAATTCGTTGACTGAGATGCCGAGGCACGTCCTTCAGCACCTACCCCACGTGAAAACCCTCGACCTCTGCCGAAATAAGATCACCAAACTCACCGAAGATGACTTCAGGGTAAGGACATATAAATGTAACTATATCTAAACTATATATGTAAATATATAAGAACTCTCACCATCAGAATAATAATAGTAGCAGTAATTCATATTTTTATCTCAGTTCTATAAATAGAAACATATTGTGTTGGCGATAGCCCCAAATGCAACAGCGTGTATTTGAAATTAATATGATTAGTGTGTTTTTTGTTTACTGTTGCTTCTCTCCAGTACCTATAGCGTTTTTTTGACCTTATGCTAGGCATTCAAATTTTTTATTTCAAAGTGAGTTTTCCTTCTGTCTGTAAGAGGTAATGATAAGAGGCACTGTGAGTTGAGTTAGTTATTCCCTTAATCTTCTTTTTTTAAAGTCGCTATAATCATTGGTCGTTGGTTGGTGATCACATTTTTGTGTCCGTTAGGGTCGAATTAATAAATATTTTTATTTTATTTAGTTTGATTTACCTGTACCTAATTAGCGTTTTATTTTATTTTACTGTGTTTAATTATAGTTAGTTAAATATTTAAAAAATATAAATTATTCGTTTTTAATTAATAAAAGTTTATTTTAAACTGTTTTTCAAAGGACATACAAGAAGTGGAACATTTGCTAGTAGCAGATAACCAAATATCTAAAATTGAGAGGGATGCGGTACCCAAAGCATTGAAGCATGTCCATCTTGGAATCAATAAGCTTAGTTCACTGAATGGAGCCCTAAGAGATCTGGATGATTTGGAATGGATATTCATTAATGCCAATAATTTAAAATCTATAGATAACGAATTGCCAGTCGTAAGTACAATAACCTATGTAATTAAATATTATATTCAACAGTGGATTCCCCAATTACTAATAGTTAGATAAAATGGGAATAACCCTGACGATGTTTCTGTTTCAGAAAGCGAAGAGGATCGTCCTCATACATGCTGCTCACAATGAATTACAAACCTTACCGAAAGATTTAAAACAAATGCCTTCGTTAGAGTCATTGTATTTCTATGGAAACAATATCAAGTTGCTGGATGGAGCATTGCAGAAATCTAGAAGATTAATGAGGATAGGATTGTCATTCAACAAAATAGAAAGCGTTAGTAATTTTATGAAAAAGGTGTAAAATTCCTTAGTTGTAGTGTTGTTGACAGATTACTTTGGATTAATAGAAATAAAAAAGCATTCGTGCAGGAGAATCAAGTTTGTGCCAAAAATAAAATGTACATCACTGTTTTAATAACCAAGCTAAAATCGGATAGGGCACGTATTGACGATAACGTGGTGCAAGCAGTAAACTTCTTTCAGCTGGATGATATTGATGAGGATATTCTAAAATTCTAAAGTCCTATTGCTCTGCTTAAAAGGCATTGCAAGGTATCGTCCTTAATTGATCCCTTTTGTGGAAAAAAAAAACAAAAGGGATGAATGAAAGGCAATATATGAAGCTTAAGTGAGAATGCTATGAGGAACGTGTGTTGTCATCCGTAATGATTAGAAATGTAGGGAAGTGAGACGAAGCATGAAATTAGAACCATTGATCCAAAAATCGAATGAAAATTGACCCAGGCACGGAAAAACAATTAAACAAGGAAAATTGCGAGATAGTTTTAAGTATGATTGTGGATGGTGGCAAGAATAGGCGAGGGCAAAAAAAAAAAACAATGAATAGTCTGTTTCAGAACTGATATTGTTATAAAAAAATTGTAGCTACTGCAACAAAGATAATATAAAAAGAGATATACTTAATGGACGTGTGGGCCGAGAATCGCCGCGCGTCTTGGACGCTTGAGTGGATAAGAATTTAGACGATATGTGGTCATGGTATCAACCAAAAAAATAAATTTATCTAAATACAAAAGAAATGACGACGACAAGGGAGAGGGTGCAATATACTTCTGTTTGATATTACTAGTACTTCATTTTAAAATGTTATTATTTTAGCTGGCGGAGGATGAATTCACAGAAGCGGAGAAGTTAGCTGAACTGGATATTGCATACAATCAACTCAAGTCATTAAACGGTTCCTTAAGAAGTTTGAAATCCTTGCGATATTTAAATTTAACACACAATTACATGACGGAATTTTCTCTGCAAGAAATTAAAGGCTTGAAAAGATTATCTGTAATTGATCTTTCTCACAATAGGATAAGTCTCATAACAGGAAACATGGAGGTAAATAATTTGCAAAAGCACCGGATAACAGTTATCACAATTAAATAATTATATCTTACCCATTCTATATGAATTGATTACAGAACTTAGTGGATGTTGAAACTCGCGTGCTGGAGCTAAGGTTGGATCACAATCGCATCCTTAGCTTGGGAGGAGCGCTGATGGGCCTGCATGGGCTCTTGAGACTCAATCTAAGCAATAATCTTCTACAACAAATTTCACCAGATGACCTGATTGGCTTAGAAGATTTAAGATTGCTCGATGTATCCCATAACCACATAACAACACTGGAAGAAACATCCAAGGTTTGTTTAATTAATGGTGCAATGACAACGTACCTGTTACGCCTGGCTAGCTTTTGCGAATCATTATCGACGTAAATTAGAAACTATAAAAGCAGTAGCGATGTACCTATTTCACTTACATTTAATTTATACAAAAATAATGTGTTTTGTCTTTGTTTTCAGACATTTTTGCCATCACTTGAGGAATTGATAGCCCATCATAACAATATCACTCTGCTTGATAAAGATTTCCATGGGTTGCCATCCCTGTGCATAGCTGATCTTTCGTTCAATCAAATTAAGACCGTTAATTACGACGTTGTTTCAAAATCCCGATGTACTATTAATGGAGTTCCTAGCGTTTTAAAGATTTACCTTCAAGGTACGTATAGCCTTTCGTAGAATAACATTTAACCAATAACAACATATAGCTAAAGAATGTCTAATGAAGATAACTGTATGTTTTATATATCTTGCATTTACTGCTGACGGCGGAAAAAGCAAAGCGAATGTAACTGGAACTGTTAATAACGTTAGCAATCTGTTGTTGTAAATAACTGCCCTTACGAATGAGTAAGCTCTTGCGAATTTATCTCCGTTATTTAGACACACTTGTACCACAATTCACTAAAAACATTAACGAAAAAATGCTTTAAAGGCTTCTTTCTATTCTTGTGAATTATTTGAAATTATCAAAGGCAGAATGATATCTTAAATACAGTTAGTGATAAACGCATATAATGATGTGTGTTGTATAATTTGTGGCTCAGGTGTGGCTTAGACTGTCTATGGATGTAAGATAAGTAGGTACAATAAGTGCAAGTGCTCGTGCCTCGAAGTGTCATTTGTACAAGCAAGCGAAAAATTTGGTATCCCGTTGCCACTACAAGTATAGAATATTACTTTACAGATAACCCTGTCCTTTGCGACGACCATCTGTACGAGCTGATCACAGTGCTGGAGAGCCTGAACGCGCGTATCAACGGAGCGTCGACGTGTGTGGCGCTGCAGACAACAACGACGGTGCCACTGCGCGCGCTCAACGACGTGCTGCCGCAGGAAACGCCTCCAGCCATCGTGGTGGCAGGCACCGAACGCGACGCCAACCCGCCGCAGGTGCCGCAGTTGCTGTACCGGCGCGTTGGCGCGCTGTTCGGCCACATGCTGCCCGAGCGCGAGGGAGGCCTGCCCGTCGTGGTCGAGCCCCCAGTCACGCTCCCACCCGCCAACACTAATGTTGTGGTGAAGTGGCCCGATGAGCGGAGAGACGAGACGCACCCGCTAGTGGACCACCTGCGACTCCGCGACCTGAATGCCTCGCCGCAGTGAGCGTAGCACGGGGCGCGCGCACGCCGATGACTACGAATTGATTGCTTCGCCTTAAAAATATACTGCCAATAATCTAGGCTAGGGCAGAGTGTCTTCTGGTTCGGTCGGGCGCATGTAAATTTTGAATTAGATAGATACCATCATCCCATTCTGTTAGGTCTGCGATGTACATAGGATGATGCATTAGGTACACCAACACCGGCAGTGTATTCTAAAATGATCCTATTCCGAAAACGTCGAGTAAATGTGTAATTTGACTTTAGTATGTAGCAAGTATTATCTGAATGGTTAAATTACAACGTAGCAAAAAATTAGGGGCGTGTATATAAATTGGTTGAATAGTGTTATTGTTAATGATTTTTTTTCGAATTATAATGTAAAAACATTACTTACTTGTGACCAAAATTATAGTGAGCATCACCCCTATTCACAGTTGCTAAAATATAATCCTACATGAATATATCTATTAATGTATGTGTGCAAAATAACACTGGTTTTGTAAAAGGTTTTAGGCATTTTATAAGGTAAAATTTTAAAAATAATAATTAAAACTTTACCTTAGTATCTTTACCAAAGATAAAGCAGTAGAAGTAAGTTACTTCATAAAGATACTTAGTAATTAAGTGTTGTATTAAATTGAAAGGTTTGTCAATCAACCTAATCACTATGATCATTGATTAGTCACAAAAGTAATCACCGATCGCTATTATGGGTGAATATCAGTTTTTCCATTTTGGTGGCGAAACCGTTACTGCAGCTTTCATAAAAATTAGGAACCTGCGTCACTAATTTTTAGGAAAACTGAGGTAAAAGTTTCTTTGCGAGAATTAGGTTCCTGGGTCCCTGATTTTCACGAAAACTGAATAAAAAGTTTTGCCACCAAAATATAAAAATTATGATATTCACCCTTATGTAATGTCGTGCCAATATCAACTTACCTACGCGTTCCTGCTTTGTCGTGACGATAGTTACTTACTCGTGTAATTTAAAGCGTCGTGGCTTATATACTAATTATGTAAATGTAGGTGTTCAAATATTGAACGACACGATTAACTGTCGTGTACGACTTTTATTGCGGTAACAACAGAATGCCATGACAGGATAGTGGGAACGGCTAGCACGACAGTCGTAAAACAATAAAAATTTGTCACAACTAAATCGTCGTAATTCATGTATCATTGTTGCGACTATCTGTCGTGGCCACGAGAAACCGTTGTTATGATAGGAACAGCTAGAGACGATTGTCATCTGACGATGAAGTTGAGACATAGGGGGAATGCGATGTGGGAATGAATCTCATGATTAGTTTTTTCGTTGTGTAAACTAAGTTTCATCTTTCCTTTTGGTCAGACTGTGATGGGTTGCTAGTAGTATATTGGTAGGTACTTTATTCAAAGTCACCATTGGACGACTTTGTCTAAAGAATAAAATTTTGCGATTAGATAGATATCTAAGCGCAAAATTTCGTACAAAGGCCTCCAAAAACATGTTTTATTCCTCAAATAAATTATATCTGAGGACTAAAAAACCTAATAATATTGGCATAATCAAGTGACGCTTCGGGACAAACCTTGGGCAATTATGAAAAAAAAAAACGAATACAACCTTAATCTAAAGAATTAAAAAAAAACTATTATTTTTTCTATTATATTATTAGATATAGAGAGAAAAAATAATATTTTAATAAGAATGTACCTAGATACATATGCTATAGGTATGTTATGGTACACAATGTAGTTATTTATTTATTACCTACTGTGAGGAAGATTGCCTTGTAGAAATTGTGTTTTTGTATTTTATAAAGTTTTACGATCTAGGACCTTAGTAAGAAAATATAATTACGAATATCGCTATGAGGTACTTGTCACTAGCCATAGAGAGGTTTCCGAGTTATTCGATAGTTCTGAAAAAGTAAACCTGATAAACCAGTGTAATTATTGTAGCTGTCGGTATGTGTGGATGTGTGATATTGTGTGTGGATGTCTAATCCAATCTTTGTTTTAAGTGTGAGAACAGACAAAAAAATTTGTTCTATCACAATAAATACTCATTACACTCACAACTGAGATTGGTTCGGACCACTTAAGTTAAATAAATTAGTTGACGATTTAAAAATAACAAACATACTAAAAGCTTGTCAGCCAAAGTACATAGATTACTGTTCCCTCGAGCTTTCGAACGAAACTGTACCTAAGATAACTTATGTAATTAACTACTATAATTTGTTAAGAATTAGATATTTTGTTAGTGTAATTTAATTGTCGATTAACAATTACTAATAAAAGATATAAGGTGCTAATCATTTTTATTTATTTATTTGTAGCACCTCTTATTACTTGCGTTAAACCAATCTGTCTACCATTTTCCTAAGTAACGATGTAGGGCTCAGATGCAGCTGAATTCACCATAGGCTTGGGCTTGCGGACGCCGTCCGACCGTCCGGTAACCATTCGGACCGGGCCCAAGACGTCGAACGGCGGTATTATTCCACACGCGCCTCAAGAAGTTGTCATCAAACCGTAGGGACCCAGCAGGGTCAAAACCTCCTGGGGCCAAGGATCTGCTACTGAAAGGAAGCTTCGGCCCCGGTACGAAAGGCAACGAAGGAACAGGAGTGGGTTTTAGTCAGTAAAAATCTGACACTATCTCACGCTAAGCCTAAGAGATAAAAAAAGCAGCTGAATACTTACTAGTAACGATAAATTCGTTAAAAAGGGGTCGACTGTATGTATGAATTTCTCAGGTAACACACCTTCGTAATGATGTCAGATTTTCTAGCTTCGACAAGAAAACTAACGTTAAAGATGTTCAAACGACAGTTAGGACCGACAACGTAATAAAAGTGCTTTCCGTGACTCGGGTGAGACTCTGAATTTTTTTTAATTGCTGATAGGTTCGCGCTTGACCGCCATCTCACATCGATGGAAAGCGACGATGCGGTCGACGATGGAACGCGCTTACCTAGAAGAAACTTATTCACTCTCGACTTAAACATTCCCGGGTTGTTGCTATCAGGAAACACTAGGAATGTTCCGACTAGTAGGCCGACTTCGGCAAGCATTGCTCGAACTTGAAGATCTAACCGTGCGGTTGTTATCAGTGAGCTACAAGCTGAATTTCACTACCTACGTCCTAAAAAAACAACTAAAACATGTACGGAATCTGTGGTTTATTAGTACCTACACGATTGTACAAGATATACAATATGACTAGGTACCCGTCGAATAAAGCGAGAACTACACTAGCGCAACGCTCACGTGGGCCACGCCTGCCCCCTTAGCCAAGTTACAACCACTTCGCTTGCGTTGAAGGCTTCGAGTTGACCTTGCCGCCAATTCTTTTGTTCTGACCACGTGACTGAGCGTTGAGACGCCGTCGTTTCCGTACATTTGAAGCTTTCTACTAGCGTTAACTATTGCAGATTAGCTCTAGTTGCCATTTCAAATGTATGGAGACCGACGCGCCCAGATCAGCTTACGTGGCATACGTGTTAGCAGTGTACCCAGTTCTAACTTAATCGTTTAATCGACTATCCGATCATTTTCATAATAGGCAACTATTTTACAAGGAGCACCGACTATTCGGTTTCTTGCTTTGTATGATGTATATCTGTGTGTATAATCAATAAAATGTAAACGTAAAGGAGGAATTCATGATCTCAGATGATAACTGAGAAATCAGGGTTGAATATTGATATCTGAAATGGTGGATTAAACTCGTAATATTTGCGATTTGCCCCTGCCCATCACGAGTTTATATCTTATACATTTGTTTACACTTAACTTTATAGGAATATTGATAAAATGGTAGAATAAAATCTCTAGACGAGACTTTCTATACACTTACATATCTCAGGACCCTAGGCTGAGGTCCTGCTGGGCCTTTGGAAGGCGGACGTTGGGTCGAAGCCAACTCGCAGAAGCCTTCTAGATAGTTTTAATGGAACGTGATATCAACCGACGATTAGGTACTTCGGTACGGCCTGTACGCGCTATGTTAATGCACCCAAGGAAAACATATAATTTTTTTTTTTTTATTTATTTATTTATCTCAGGACCCTGAGGTCCTGGACCTTTAGAAGGCGTACGAGGAGCCGAAACCAACTCGCAGAGGCCCTTTTAGACGCTTTTAATGTAACGTACGCGGAACCAACCGGTGATTATCCCAGTATGTGCTATGCTGTTGCATCCAAGGATAACCCATGGGGAAACTATTTCAACATGTGGAAAACTAATATAGGCTATGGTTTTTGGGGTCTTATGTGGAGTGATTACCAGGAACTTTGTTAAGATTATGTCCCCAGCCTGAGCAATGTTTTTAATTTCCATCGATGAAAAGGCAGGGGGTATTATTATTATTACTAGTGCGCCTCACCCACCATAAACGATTGCATCACTGCTTACCGGGTGGATCGAATGACTCATTTGTCCCACCCGTACGCAAAATACGCGCCTTAGTCGTGGAGTTCCGGATGACAGTCCGTTATACCTATACCACTGCTTACCATCAGGTGGGATCGCTGTCAAGAACTAGTTTATGCAAAAAAAAGAAGTTTTTAGTTGTTGTTTGATTTTTTACACAGAAATAATGCATTAACCAGTGCAAATGTTAAAATAAATCAAATGTATTAATAATGAGGGGGCACGGCAGTGCCCCCGCCAAGTCGTCTTTATTTACATTAAGACGTTTTACAATTTTATTGAGGTCCCTCACTCCTGTGCTTAGGTTATAGGGTATTGACCGGTGTTACTAAAGCCAGTGCTCTCTCCCAGGAGAATTACTATTAGATTTCTGGATCCATGACAAATTAAAAGAAAAAGGAAATAACAATTAATTATAAATGCAGCGTCCTGGAAATTGCCGAATATCCACGAAACCGTGATCGGCTTGACCGACTGGCTTCTTCACAACCAGCTAATCAGCATACTGGGCACATCTCTACTTATTACGTATATGTACCATCACCGAACGGGTTCTTTGACGCTTATTTTTATCTTAGAAGCTAATTTTAATGGTGAATAAATGACTACCCTACTAGTAGGTAGTAGGGAACTTTTTTTTTGAGGAAAGTACCTACTACCTCAAAAAAAGTCTTCCCATGACTCCCACTTTGGGATGGAGCGAGACGTCGTGTCACACTTTTACTGACTAAACTACAACTTTGTCCTTCAGTTACTATTATTTTGTGTTCTAGTATCCGAGTTTCCTTTTCAGAAATTATCTATTGCCCTAACGGGATCTACTTACCTACAAAGCAAGAGATCTACGTAGGAGACAGAACTTGAAACATAAAAGTGCATTCTATACCCTAATCGCGTTAGACATTTAAAGAAACCTTTTTTACTGTCTGTTCAACCGATTTTAATTTCTATTTCGTCGTCATAAGAATGGTATTAAAAGTGGTTACAATGCCAACTTAATAAAAGTCAGTCGGACGGTGCCTAATAAAAGGTCTTCATATGTCTAATGTCTCTTGAACAGAGTTTAGATAGCTTACAAACACAGTACTTAAGTCTCTCTTCTCTTACTAACAAACGGTAAGGAAACTTCTCGTGAATATATTAACAGTATTGTCGATAACGGTATTACAGCTACATCGGGCTCTGATATCGCAAATGTATTCAACAACTTCTTTATCGATATCGTCGAAACCAACACATCATTACAAAGCTAATCTAATAAAAATTGTAATATTAAAACCAACGACAACAGCATTTTCATAAACCCTACAAATCCTTCTGAAGTTTTCTCCATATTAAAAACATTAAGAAATACTAAGGCAGCTGGCTATGATCATATTACCACAGACCTTCTGAAAAATATCGCTCAGTACATTGCGGAACCGCTTTCATATATTATCAACTTATCATTAGAGCAAGGTTGCTTTCCGTCGAAACTCAAGGTTTCGGTAATAAAGCCACTTTATAAAAAGGGTTTAAAAACAGATAAAAATAATTATCTTTCAGTTGCGCTAATACCGATTCTATCGAAGGTCTTTGAAAGAGTAATGTACAAAAGAATGCTCTCTTTCTTTGATAAATATAATATTCTAACCAAAGATCAATACGGGTTTAGAAAAAACAGATCAACTTCGTTAGCAGCATTCAACCTTGTCAAATCAATCTTAAATAACATTAACAATAAAGTTCCAACATCAGGTCTATTCCTAGATTTAAGTAAAGCTTTCGATTTTGTCCACCATTCAAATCTCACCGAAAAGTTGAATAAAATCGGTATAAGAGGTCCAGCCCTAGAATGGTTCAAATCATATCTGTCAAATAGAAGTCAAATCACGAGAATCACTAAATTTGATAACAAAATTAATAGCATCGTTAATTTTGATTCACAATCTCGACTTAATCGCTTTGGAGTACCGCAAGGAAGCATCTTAGGGCCGCCGTTATTCCTCGTTTATGTTAACGATTTTCCTCAAGCAATTGAAAAAGATTGTGTTCTTTTTGCTGATGATACGACGGTAATTCTTGATTGTAAAAATATTGAAACATACGAATCCGATATTAACAACACCTTAGAAAAAATTACCACTTGGTTAGAAAATAATGATTTAAAACTAAATGTAGAGAAAACTAAAATATTAAATTTCAAAACGCAAAAAAGTAAATGCATTCAGCTTAAAATAACTCATAAAAACCAATTAATTGAACAAGTCCGTAAAATAAAATTCCTTGGAATAACACTAGATGAACATCTCACCTGGAAAGATCATATTGACGAAATTTGCATAAAAATTAATAGATTTGTTTTTGCCCTGAAAAAAATTAAAGAAGAGACATCTAAACCAACGGCGATTATAGTGTATCACGCCTATATATGTTCTATTATTCGGTATGGTATTATTGTTTGGGGTAATTCCTCTGAGATATCCAGAATACTTATAGCACAAAAAAAATGTATTCGCGCTATCTTTAACATGGACTGGACTGAATCATGTAGACCCGTGTTTAAATCACAAAAGCTTCTTACAGCTCCGTGTATCTATATTTACGAAACTGCAAAATTCGTTAAAACTAATTTATCTCTTTTTGAAACTAACAATAATTTTAACAAGCGAAAAGCTACACAGTACTTATTAAAGATCCCTGTACCTAGGATAGAAATGGTCAGACGCAGCTGCGTATATATGGCGCCTCTTATATATAACTCACTACCTAGCTGGATAACTGAATTGCCTTACAATAAATTTCGTGTAGTTTTAAAAAAATGGTTGATATCTCAAAGCTTTTATTCAATAACTGAATTTCGAAATAAAAAAACATGTCAGTCCTTCCACTTCAGGAATGCTTTGTAGTCTAGTTATTAAGTGTTAAAAATTGTATTTTATTATATTATTATTAAACTATTTTAATATGTGTTTTCAACTTAGATTTTTTAAAAAAAGTTGATTTGTTTATAAAGTTTTTTTGTTTTCAAAGTCTATGTCTTTTAGAACTTTAATGTTGAATGTGCCAACAAAATTGTCGATAATTGTATGTTAACAATTATCTCTGTATGTTACTATGTACATACCAAATATTTGCATGCTAATTCTAAGCGAAACATGTTTGTTCTTATTTACTCTCTTTTACCATCTTGTATACCGTGTTTTTAGCAAATAAATATTATTATTATTATTATATTACTCGAAAATTCGAAGTTATAGAGTTAAGCGGCAGGAACTTATGGTGGTGACCCATAGCTACGGCTCCGACGGATGGCCCAGTGGTAACGGCCCCCCGCCCCGACTTGCAACTCTTGCGAGTCTCATGTTGCCAGTCCGAACCCAGGCAGGCGCTTCAAATTGTGTATTTCATCAACACGGCTCTAAATATCGTAAGGAAACCCAATGTTCGTGTACCTAAAATGGCTAGTTATTTGTGAGTATATAACTAAACTCTTTAACTTAATTGGAGAACAAGAACGAATACCGAATTACAATTTATAAACAGCCAAGTTACAACCGTTTCGCTTGCGTCGAACGCTTCGAGTCGACCTAGCCGCCAATTCTTTTGTTCTGATCACGTGACTGAGCGTTGAGACGACGTCGTTCCCGTACATTTGAAGCTTTCTATAAGCGTTAACTATTGCAGATTAGGAACTTGGCTAGGGGTACTGTTAAACTGTTCTTTAACTATTCTACGTAAAATAAAACAGATACCAGCAGATATAAAACACCCAATACAGCAAATAGACTTCAGTCTACACAATTCAACAATGGACAACATACTCTTATACGCTAGAATAAATATTAGCAAAATGTAAAAAATATAACACGCATACATTGAGAGATTATTCTAAAACAACACATTCGTCTTTATGAGGAGTCTTTAAGAAAAAACTACTTACATAAATAAGAAATATGTAATAGTGATAGTATCCAGTTGGGTAGAGCTAATTTCGAGAAAGAGGTCAACAGTCAAATCCGACTCGGCTGGGCGGCGTTCGGACTTAAAGTCATCCAAAGGGCAATGGAAAGGGCTATGCTCGAAGTTTCCTTGCGTGATAGAATCAGAAATGAAGATATCCGCAGGAGAACTAAAGTTGCCAACATAGCACGAAGAATCGCCAAACTTAGGTTGCAATGGGCAGGGCTCCAAATGGCCAAATTGTTCTGGAGTGTCGACCGCGTACTGGAAGACGCAGCGCGGAAGGCCTCCAATTCAGTCTTTCAGGCATTCAATTTCAGGCCAAAGCTTTCCAGTCTGTGCCACCTCACCTCCAATCTGTCCTGGACCTCAGGCCACTCTCGGCAACCAGCACAATGTCATCGGCACACAACATACACCAGGGAGCTTCTTCCTGAATGTCTGACGTCAGAGCGTCCATTATCATCAGGAAGAGGTAAGGACTGAGAGCCGACCCTTGATGTAAGCCGACAGCCACATTTAAGCTGCCAGTAGTGCCCACTGAAGAGCGGACTTGGGTACTGCACCGACTGTACAGCGCTCGGATCAACTGCACATACTTTCCAGCCACACCTTTCTCCTTAAGGGCCCACCACAGAACCTCACGAGGTACCCGGTCGTATGCCTTTTCGAGGTCAATGAATACCATAGGCAAGTTTTTATGCGCACCTCTGTATTTTTCGCACAGCTGGTGTATAGCAAAAAAGGCATCCGTTGTACCCCGAAAACCGAATTGGTTCTGCGAAATTTAACTCTCTTCTCTCAGTCGCCTTTCAATAACTTTCTCCCAGGCTTTCATAGTACTTATGACTGTGACATTAGCTTTATTCCTCTAAAACTGTTGCACGCAAGCACATCACCTTTGTTTTTAAAAATGAGCATCAAGGAACTGTTACACCACTCATCAGGTATGGCTTCTTTCTGCAACAACTTATTGAAGAATAAAGCTGACCACGTCCATCCATCCACTCGCAATAACTTCCACACTTCAACTGGTATTCATATTTATGTAACTATTCAAGTAAGCACACAATATTAATTGTAGAATTCTAATGATAAAACATTAGGAGTTTTCTGCAGTGCGAATAATACAGGAAAATCGGACAATAACGCTAGAAGAACACAGCACCGCTTGTGCAAACCTACCCTTATAAACTTAATTTGCTCTAAGCGCTTTGACCCGTGTTCCGAATTGCGCCAAAAGCGATTATATTGCGAAACCGACCAACGCGCAACGTCACAAATAGTACTCAATGGTCCTTATATTTTGTATCTATTAAATTTGGTCGGATTCGCAATATAATCACTTTTGACGTAATTCGGAACTAAAGTTGCTTGGGACTGCGAACTGTCAGCCAACTGTCAACGTAAATGACAGTTTATCGATCTAAAACCTGTATAAAACACAATCTATCTGAGTCTATGCCAGCGGTTATAATCTGTATACATGAAATAAAAAATTACAATTGACTTTCTTGTTGCGTTGTGCGGACTTGTGTGAAAACTGCGAAATATTCACAATAGTGCCAGCCCGTTGCCCAGTACGCAAGTGTGTCGGTCTCGGTTCGTCGAGAGACTTAACAGCCGTTCTGTATAGTCATCACAATGGACTCTGAGGTAATTTTCATCACCTAAAATCAGTGTTTCGAGTTACATTTGCGACATGGTGCCACCGCAGGCCTACCCTCATTACTCAATATAGTGAACAGCAAACAGTTTGGTTCAGCATAATGACGAACGAAGACAGATTAACTTTGTACGATTCCTCCTACGATACTTATCCTGACAGTTTGTTTGATATTTGTTTGGACTTCATAGCAGTGAATCTTAATACTATTACCAATTTCGACCCTGTGACCCGATGCCGTCAAATAAAAGAAGATGTTATATTACCAGCAGAGATATGCGAGAAATTCATCCGCGCATGTCAAAAGAAATACCGTATAAATGATAATATTGCGAATATATTTCGCGATAAACTTCGCACACGGTTAAATGTCGTGAAACTCAGAAACTCCCGCATCACTGAGGACGGCCTGCGCTGCCTGATGGCGCATAATCCTTTCGAAGTCGAATTAAACCAATGCGAATATCTGTCACACACATCTTTGGAAATTATTAGCGCGCACAGCCAGAACTTGCTCTCATTAAAGTTTGGGCCGCTGACTTATGTATTTCCTCAGGATGATAGCTTTTATAGACAAAGGGGATATATCATCTATGCCCCAAAATTAAGAAGACTCACAATCCAACGTCGAGGCTTGGCAATATTTCCACTGCTTTTACTAAAGCCACTACAGAACTTGACTCACCTAGACCTCTCCGAGTGTACATCTGCTGGCTCCATCTGGGCACTGACGGATATGAACAACCTGCGATTTCTCGTGCTGCATGCTGTCCCTGGGACAAAAGATTTGATTGATTGGATATCAGAAATGCACTATTTGAGGCATTTGGATATATCACAATCAAATGAGAGACATGGAAAGTATTTCAACCCTAATGAAGTTTTAACCCAGTTAATTGAGAGCTTACCAGAATTAGAGTCATTAGATATATCCGGTACAAATTTGGCGGGCACTGGAGCTGCAGCAGTGACCAATAGGAACCATGGAGCCACTTCATCCGGTATGGAGCATGAGGTACGCTGCGACATACCTGGACTTGTGAGCCGAGTGAATAACCCGCTGGAGTTTCTCGGTTTATATGGCACACATCACGGAGCCTGCAAGAGGCATGACATACCAGCCAAAGTGGTAAGTGTCTTGTCTTTATTTCTAAGTTTTTCTGACATGGTGCAGAATAAAGAACAAGCTGACTACCCATAACATGGTAAGTTGTCACTACCACTTGGAGAAATCTTATAAACTAGAAGTATTGCCGATGCCCTACCATTCCTGAGACTTAAATGCCTCCTAGCACTGGTAAACAAGGTCCTGCCTGCCTGCGTCACAAGTCTGTAAGGTTCTTTTGGGGAAAAAATGAAAATTAGGGTGTGTATTACCATACACACCCTAATTTTCATTCTACCGAATAGGGTAGAGTAGGGTATAGCAGGTTAGAGTAAGGTAGAGTAGGGTATAATAGAGTAGATTAGGGTGGAATAGGGTAGAATAGGGCAGAATAAGGTATAGTAGGGTGGAGTAGGGTAGAGCGTGAGCGAAGCCGTGGGCAAAAGCTAGTGATATATATAAATGACTACAATGTAATATTTATAAAGGACAAATTGACTGACTTACATATCGACGCACAGCTGAAACTTCTGTGTCTAGGAATATGCAATTTTGCACTAGGCTTTCCTTGAGCACGCAAGAGGTTTTTGAAAATGTAATTTTTAAGGGTTACAATGGGGAAACTTCTTTTTATGCAATTTTTTATTCCTTGGTCCTAATAAATTTGAAACTTAGTATTATTAGTAATAATTTGTTAAGAGACTTGTTAAGAGGCTCCTTTTCCACTCGCCTATCCTCAGCATCGAAAATGGTTTAAAAGCTTGTTACTTCATCTAACATAATCCAATTATTACCTATTTAACCCTTCAGATACCGTCAATTAGAGACACAATAGTAAGACAATAGATGCGCGGCCACCGGGTGTCGCTTGGGGATTCATGAATTAAACCCTTAAAAGTTTTTGAAAAAAGTTGTCGTCATTTAGAATCTTAATAAAATTCGCAAGGTTTTTATAGTTTTACTTTTTTAATTTTTAGGCGACTTATGAAAGTCAAAGTTCATACAAAATAGGAGATTTTCAAATGTCTTTACTGGATTAGTTTTACACAAATTTAGAAATTGATTTCTATAGAAGGCTAGATACTATCCTCAAGATACTGTGTTTCCAAAATCTCTAATGAAAAATTAGTAATAACGTCATAATCAGTTATGAGCGGTTATATGAAAAACTGAAAATGTCAGTCATGATGCATCACCTTAAAGGTTGTATCGGATAATCTTATTCCTTGGGTTAATAAACTAGAAACTTATCGCAAATTCTAATCAAAATGAATAATGAAGACTGTCATTATTAGTTTTTCAAAACTAGCCTCAAAATACATAAAGGTCAAAACACATCACACACAAACATTACTTAAGGGCTCGCTACTGGGTTTTAACGGACGCAGTTCTTCAATTTATGTGTAATAACTTGCCTGTAGCTCTCACACACAGAGTGCCAACTGACGAGTACGATTGCCACTTGCAGTGCTACACTGTCTTTGAAATGTATTAAGAACAGCAACATCGTAAACGTCAAATCTTAAAATTGAAGAACTGGTTCCGTTAGACCCAGTAGCGAGTCCTTAAGTGTTATTGTAACATTATAGATTCAGAGAGACGGACAAAGCAGTCATTGTGTTGAGTGCAGCAATATTAATTCGACATTATTATTTAAAATAAGACAAGAAATGATATGGATATTAAATGGTTTGGATATTTTAGAAAGAATCAACTGACCCATGAGTTGTATGTTACAAGTTGTATCAAGATACTACACATTATATCATTACAAACTGCGACATTGTAATGCTCAGTCATCCTCATTCACTGATGTAATGTAACGTTACATTACATGTGAATGCTCCCAGTGAGGGAGCACCTTAAGGGTGTTGAAAGTTTTATAAAAACATTCTTGTGAATCAAGTCACTGGCACAGTTTTAGTCAGTCTATAGAATTATATAGAATGATGAATTGTGGTTGTTACTGTAATTTTTATGAAATCAATTCTGTTTGGAAAGGAAGTCAACCCATTGTAACCAGGCCCCGATCTAGCTATTTAGCCGCTCTGGGCAAAAATAATTTTCGCCGCCCTTTACATACACAAAACCATATATATAAATTATATACATTTAAATAGATAGGTACATAATTTACAGGATACATTTCTTTTTTTAATAATGATGACAAGTTAGCCTTCGTTCTCTCTCCTAGCTTAGCTGTGCCCGACAGTGTCCATATTGATTCTTTTTATATTTTTATACCATCGTACACACATATGGAATGTAATAAAGTATTGAGTACTTAGTATTGCATATTAGTCATCTATCTTCTATCTATCTTCTTCTATAATATAAAAATCAATGCCACTTTTCGTTGTTATTTTATAACTCAAGAACGGGCTCACCTATCCAAACCAGATTTTTAGGCATTGTTTGGACTATTTAGTAGATGGTTTATGTGAAGTTTGGTAGGGTATAGTAGGGTAGAGTAGAGTAGTGCAGAGTAGAGTAGTGTAGAGTAGGGTAGAGTAGGGTATAGTAGAGTAGAGTAGGGTAGAGTAGGGTAAAGTAGGGAAGAGCGGGAGCGTAGCCGTGCGGGCAAAAGCTCTTAAAGTCTTATATTTCCATTATCCAACCTGAAGTAGGTTGGAAGGTGGCACATAAAATTCTCAACCTGCCAACTTGAATGTAGATGGCTAGGTTGAAAGATATTATATCATCATATCAGCCGAAAGACGTCCACTGTTGGACATAGGCCGCCCCCAAGCGTCGCCACAACGACCGGTCCTGTGAGTCACGCATCCATCGGAATCCCGCGACCCTGACCAGGTCATCGGTACACTTTATTGGAGGCCTTCCAACGCTAAGTCTTCCGGTACGTGGTCGCCACTGCAGAACCTTTCGCCCCTATCGACTACCTGTTCTGCGTGCAATGTTCTCTACCCATTGTCACTTAAGTTTGGCGATTCTCTGAGCTATGTCGGTAACCTTGGTTCTCCTGCGGATATCTTCATTTCTGATATGATCACGCAAGGAAACTCCGAGCATAGCCCTTTCCATGTTGAAAGATAGAAACAAGTCAATTTTGCCGCCCCTCATTTTTTGCCGCTCTGGCCAATTCCCGGCTTGCCCCCTTTAGATCGCTTTAGAGGCTCTAATTGTAACTTCCTATTTAGTTTTATGTTTTAACTAGCTTTTACCCGTGGCTTCGCCCGCGTTTATTAATATACTTTACTCTTTCTTCCCCTTATCTCACTTAAAGTGTGAAAAAAAAAATAGCCTACGTCCGTCTCCAGGGCCAACTATCTCACTCAGTACCAAAATTCAACAAAATCGGTTTTGCCATTTAGGCGTGAAGACGTAACAAACAAACAAACAAACAAACAAACAAACTCACTTTCGCTTTTATAATATTTGTAAGGATTGAACGACTTTCATTGTTAAGTATACCTACTTAACAACAAGTTTATTGAAATATGTTTATTTATATACTGTTGTTTTAAAAAAAAAATTAAATTCTTATCATTATCCTCTCAAACGAGTGTATGGACTTACTGCCACTTCCGACTCTATTGTTTTATTGGTAGGTATTTTAATGTTATCTTATACAATAATATTATCAAACAACTAGTACTTACCTATAATAACAAAATAGTTGTGACCTAACATGGTATGCTGTTGTTTGTGTGAACTAGTATTATTACCACCTTCCACACACGTGAAAGAGATCTAGATCGACAGTATGACAGTTTATTAAAATATAACTGAAACATAAAATACGTTGGAGGTGTGCCTTGTTTTGGTGGAGCACCACCGGTTTCGTGCGGAAAAATCGCTTAGGTGTCACCGCAGTGGAACGCCTGGAGGACACGGTGGAGTGTGCCCCAACCGCCAAGTTCCCGACTGCGATTTTCTTTTCCGTAGACCGTAATCGTTTAGACCGAGCCCGAGTGTCGACGGCGTGTAAACTCGGAGTCCAGGAACGCTAGGAAAAGAAGGAACATAGGTGTGGTTTTAGTCAGGTCTGAAACGCTCTCCCGCTCCGCCTCAGAGCGTGAGAAGTCATTCCCAACCTTAAAAAAAAACACTGGAAGAGTAAATAAAATCATTGTTTTAGAAGGATACGGGTTCATAAATCTTTAATGTATGTAGTAATATGTATATATTCACGAATCTGTTAATTATCATCTAAGATATCTATTGATCGACCCTCTCAAGCTTCACACGAATGTAATTAATTTTCTGGAGAATTTTCCTAAAAATATCAAACATTCGTATAAACATCTTAGTATTTGTTGAAAATCCAAATGGTTCGAGCCGCCCTTACCTTTATGTAGTAGCCCTCAAGGCATCTGTTGCTACAATACGCCTTAGGTTAAGGTCAAATCTGAGTGAAAAATCAAGGCAGAATAGACGGCTTCGCCCACATGAATGTCGGAAAGTACCCAAAGGGAACTTTAGACCGGGAACAAGAATACCCTAAAATAAATAACAGTCTACCCGGTTTGTCTGATTTCATCCAAAGTATTTTTGCGGTTGAGACGAAATTAACTGACGAACATCTTAGTATAGATTTTTCGAAATATTTATTGTACTTTTGGAATACTTACTTCAGCTCACCTACGTCCACGTCGGTGACATTTTCTGAGCTCTATAAGCTAGCTACAAAGCAAACTATAGTGAAATAAACGTAGATCCTATCATTATTTTATTTATTTATTTAAATTTTATGTACAGTAGTGGTACATAGGCGGACTTAACGGCGGATTATTTATTATGATAAACAGAAATGCCTATATAGGATTATTTTAATTATAATTGGAGTAGATGGTATTTTCTAAGCACTAACTTGCTGTAACCTTTCTGATCATAACCATGGAGTAGGAGTGCACTCAAATTGTAACTTTCTACGATGCCAGTGATGGTGGCAGTCATCGAAGTATGCTTTAGCAATATTCATTGTGACACCCGAATATTAAGCCATAAAAAAGTTAAAACAGATTTTTTCAAACGGATAATCTATTTTTATACATATAATTTGCCATCGAGGTGAAAGAATTGGCTAATCTCTTCTTTCGATTGTCCAGGGTGCGCTGGCAGGCCTACCCTATCTTTTATTTTGAAATTAAAAAAAATAACGTAATAAACTACAGATACAAAGTATTATTATTATTTAAGCACATGCAGACCGTATGATCAATTAAGTGAAATGCACACTGCACACAAAGTACATATCGAATCGATTGATATCTTTGATTACCTACCTATCTTAAATCGGTGTTACCATGTTGGAAACGACATTCATATTTTTTTAATTTGATTTGACTTAAGATCGTATGTCCGCCAGCTGGGGCAGAGGGCGTCGACAGTATTCGCCCATTGCGATCGGTCTTGAGCTTTACACTTAACCTCGCTCCATGTCAATCCAATGGCCGTCGCTTCTGCCAACACGGTACGTCGCCAAGTTTGCCGAAGACGGACACGCTTTCTTTTCCCTTGGGGGATTCCAGTCCAACGCCTGTTTAGTATGGGATTGGAATCCCTCCTAAGCGTGTGACCAATCCATCTCCATTTACGACGCCGACTTCTCTCTTTGAAAACAAGCAGGCTCCAGGACTTGACCTAATTACTGTGGAAATGCTACAAGCAAAATGCTCTGGACCGCTGTAGAACTCCCGGACGACTGGAACAAAGGGCTCTTAATTACCGTGCCTAAGAAAGGTGATCTCAGTCAATGCGATAACTGGAGAGGCATTGCACTGTTGTCAATACCATCTAAAGTCTTCTGTAGGATAATCCTGGATAGGCCGTTGAAGGCCGTGGAACCCCTATTGCGCAAGGAGCAAGCTGGTTTCCGTTTGGGTCGTTTGTGCACGGACCAAATTAACACCCTATCATACTCGAACAGGCGTAAGAATGGCAATCATTAAATTAAACTTCAATATAATTTATGATAATGTTCAAATTCTATTGCAAACTACTTTTTATGGTGTTTTTAATGCAAATTGTAACTTAAATACACTCAATATACTCCTACAGAGGGCGTTCGGGTAAAAACAGCTTAAAATACATACAGCTAAAGTTGATGTTTGGTTTGTGGAAATAGATTGAAATTATCTTAAATACAACCCGTTTGAGAAAGTGCAATAATCATGGCAGTTTAGGTGTGTCGCGTCAGTACCTCCCAACTCTACGTCCAAGCGCGTATTTTGCATAAGGTAAATCCCTATAGGTATATTTTGAGTTTGGAGAATACGAGTAGTATAATTTCAGTCAATTGAGACTTTAGTTTTATGTCTTTTCTGGAATGGAAGCGGCAAAGGCAACGTTACTTCAATTCTTCAGACATAAGTAGTGGTGACCACTTATTATTTGGTGGGTCGTGGGTTTTATAACACTTATTCGACTTTTAATTTATGCCTGAGTTAATTAATAATATTTTGTAACCTTAGATCACTGGCGACGCCAACGAAGAACAGATCCTTACCGCTGCTCGCGCTTACATGGAGAGGCCAGTCATGTTAACTCGGGTCCTCAACGACTTGTATTATCTGTTCCGCTATGAAAACAATGCGTACGTCGGCCGCGCCCTATGCGTCGTGCTCGATGCTATGGATCAGCACGTCATGGAGAAACACATTCAGATCTCAGGAAGGTAAGTAAAATAACATTTAGGGTTTTATAATATTTTTTAAGGTGAATATTAAGGTGATTACTAGCCAAATAGAAGTTTTTTTGAAATTTGCAGCTTAATGTCGGATAGTATATGCATCATCATAACTGTCTAACTTAAAGAAAACTTAAAATATGCTTGAGCTGCAAGTTACAGAATATATTCCAAAATATTTACTTTTACGGGCTGCTCTAGACCATTTAACCTGGAACTCAAGAAACCGAAAAATTATATCAAAATTAACGTTTATTTAAAGTAGCATATAAGCATTGTTTTAATGTTTTGATTTAAAAGAAAACTGAATGTAAAAGTTTCCAAAATTGAATTATTTAAAGTCAATAAATATTATGTTAATCTACATTTGATAACATAATTTCTCGATGTAAAAATTTCAACTAATTGTTGATTGCCGTTAATTCGATGAATATGTCAACTCTGCAATAGTTGGGGCAATCAAAGGCCCGGAAATAAACATTTATTCAATAATACTTACATGACCTAGATTGCTTTGTCTAAAACGTTAATCTGGTCTGCAATTCCTGCCTCTAGTTTTAATACTTGATTAGGGGTAGGGGTACATACATTCGTTAGTATTCGTGGTTATTAGGTTGTATCCGCCATCATTTTAATGGCCTAGGTTTTACACGAATAACTTAAGTGGATTTTCATGCTAACCACCTCACAAGGATGTGCTTCAAAGTTTTGTGCACTTTTTAGTGCCACCCTGTTCTACATCGTAAAGGGGAAAGAAAAAGACCGCATTGGCATCAAGATAAAGAAGCGTATAATCACGGCGCTGCTTGATGGCATGGAGGCACATCTTGGAGACGATACCATGATGAGGAACGGCTGTCTCACTCTGTGCCAGTTCAAGATCCCGTCTGACGTGGTAAGTTTAACTTTTATCAATTCGCGGCCATATTATAAGGCACATCGGGTTTCAGCACTAATTGTTTTCTAGCATTAGTAGCATCTTTGTGAAGCTTCGTGACACGATAGGTCGCAACAGAAAATCAGCATTTTAAATTCACGACTGCCTGTCTGAACTTTTTTTTTTATTTGTTGGTAGGCTCGCGCTTGACCATTAACTCAGCTGATGGAAAGACACGATGTGGCTGACGAAAGAGCACGATTATCTAGAAGTAACCTATTTACTCTTGACTTAAAAAACCCCGGTTGTACTTTGTCAGGAAACAAAACGTTTAGTGCGTATGGGGATGACCAGTTGTAGCGGTAGTGTATTGCCTGATGGTCTTATGATGTAACGGGCTTGGTGGAATTTGGCTATGTAATTCCTGAAGTATTTGGTAACACCGAGTACCTCGATTGTCAGCTTTCTAAGCATCTTATAACTTTTCCTGACAGTCTCTGTATTGAACTTGATGTGCCATTTTAACAGTCGTGTTCGAATTCAAAATATCGATTCTTTATTTATTCTTGTGCTGAGAAACAAAACATATGTGTTGGAGGTTACCTCCCAACCTTCTTTTCCTCTGAATAGATCGATGAAAGTTAATAATTCAATGAAGCATTTGTACTTTCTTATTGCCGATGGAAAAATGTAGACTAATTTTTCATCATAATATGAACATTTCGACCAATGGGTATTCTATAGTAGATTCTGGTGATTAGTCTACGAATAAACTACAAAACCACATCTACCTATGCTTATGTTCTCTGTCTTTTATTACATCTACCACTATTTTTCTCTGCAACACCTAAAGGTTGACAGGTAGAAAATGCCCAATTCCACTTCCCTACTTTTGGGTGCTTAAGCATTTAATTAATAAATACTAATTGCTCCGGCAAACGGCTGCCATTTAAAATATATTTAAAAAAAAAGGGTGTGGGTGTAGGAGCTTTTTATATATTAGAAGACTAGCTTCTGCTAGCGGCAACTTTACGACCCCTATTTCATCCCCTTAGGAAGTGAATTTTGGAAATTCTTCTCTTAGCAATCGCCTACGGCATAAAAGGTGAGATGTAGTTTCGGCTCTGCGTTAATACGTCAGTTTCTCATTTTTATAAGCCTTTTTTGAAGTACGGATATTACAAAACGCTACAGAGCTATTCAAATTGCGACATGCAATTTTCACGTAATTATTTTCATCCATGTCCCGGGATCCTCTCGGGTTCGAGGCTGAAGCCACCCGGCCCCCCACTCCCCATTCACGCCCCCGCCCGCCTGTTGCACCGGCGGGTGGGTTACTAACCGCCCACTACGTACTGCATTGATTTATTGTGCTACCTCCAACGTTTTCATCACAGTTTAAGTTCATCTGAATTTTCGAATGAATACCTATCTTCGAGCTCATCCTTACTGAACGCATGTATGATGCAAGTCTCGACATGGACTTTCTTCTAACTGATCCGACATTAGAACATAGCCTTGAAAATAAACAAGGAACAAGCCATCTACTAGCTGCATGCTTGAGATGAAAGCACATTAAGCAATGCACTACAACTTTCTAATCAAAAGACAAGAAGACGATTTTGTTTTCTTCAGATTTTGTTTACCTCTAGTTTTTGAATTGACAATACCGAGGTCAAGACCTTGTCAAATTACTTAAATGTAATAATTTAATAAGTTCTCGTTCGATGAGTTCTCAACTTCGGTAACCGGGGTTTACGAGTATTCCGATTTTGAGTTAGCACACTGTGATTGCGGTGACCTTGTTTAGAACACGAACCACACGTTGGAGTGTCCCAAATGCCCATACCCTTGCGCTTTGGAGGACTTAATGACTATCACGAATGCTGCAATTAACGTAACCAACTTCTGGACCCAAACAGTTTAAACTCGTTATCACTTATTCGAAAAAAAAGACCAAGTCCAAGTTTAATGAGTACCACTTTGTTTTAGCTGTTCGAGTACGAACGTGTAGTGCGAATTCTTTTGAACGGGGTTGCCGATGTAAATCAAGAGGGCTTCGTTCAGCGTATCGCCATCTACTTATTAAATTCGCTGGCTTGTCAGGTTGACGGCAAACAAAAGACTTTCCTCGGCAATCACGGAGCTATCGGCGTAAGTACCTTTATTATTTAAATTTTCTTTTTCTTTTACAGGTCTTCATCCTCAATGACCTAATTTATTCGGGGTCGGAGTACTGTCTTCAATTCCTATTCCACCTCTATTTTCCTTTCTAGCCGTGTCGATTTTTTCTTTTTGCAGCCAGTATTTTACAAAAAAAGCTACAAGTTTTGTGAAATAATCTTTATCATAAAACTTTTGACTGCAAAAATAAGTTATGCTTCAATATGTTTTATTATATTTATTTAATCATAAAAAATACCAGGTTTATGATGTTTCTAGATAATTTTATTGTTGTACAAGTAATGGTAAATGTGAGAATTTAAAACCTGAAATAAAATCTACTCGATATTTGTTGTGTGTTAATTTTCATCGTAAAATATTCAACTTATCTATGATGTAAATTAACCAAGCTGTCGTTGCAAGTTTAAAAAAAGTACAAATTAGGTTAACTTTAACTGTTATTTAAAAAACACAGGCGGGACTAAGTCGTTGCACGTATAAAAAAAATCCATAAAAAGACGATTTTTAAGAATATTGAAGTAATTTGTATAAGTATTTATATCTCGTTATCCTAACCGAAATGTCGGAGGTTTTGAGTCACTCTAATTACAGTTTGTATACCTTATTTTACTTTTGTAAGAAGTCAACTGCGACCGATATATTGCTTGCGGTCTCGAGGTCATGATCATGACTTATTTCTATTGAAGTGTGATAATAAAAGATTCTCAGTGTGAGTGGTGCAATTTGCAGCACACTTGTTACTCTCAATTGCAGGATACAACGCCACAGCCGCTCTATAGGCCCTCAGTTAAATTACTTGACGTGTGTGTTGCAACTTTGTATTTATAGGTTATAGACGTTGGAAGACGCGCGTTTTTTTCATTAATTGTAATAGCAATGAATTGTCACTAAAAACTGATATTCAATTGTAACTGTAAAATACTAACTTGCTATGCGCTAAATCTAATGCAGCATTCGTTCTTGCGATTATTACTTTTTTTTTACAGTTTTGTTTTTTTTATTTGGCCTTGGGTTACCATCATTGAACGACATTCTAGGAAGTTAATCTGCAAAACATAAATATCGGAATCATAATATCTGGTCCGAAATGGTGTTCAGATAGGTACATCCAGCCCTACTAGAAAGTAGGTCGTCTGTAGACGTGGCAGGATACCTAGGGAGTTGCGCCGGTGTTATTGATTTATGCATTTCATCGGCCCCGCGACCCGCACCCTGCGCGTAGTGGGAACCTCGTGGTAGCTTGACCCACCCGCCGCGACTGCGCTCGGGAAATTTGAAATCTCAACATGCAAATTACATACACTACATATACACACACATAAATGTGTGCGTTTACAGCTACCAGGTCGATGCAGCTCGTCTGGGCCCAAATAAACACTGTTTCATGCATACCTATGACTCGTTTCAGATCTGAATTGAATTGATGAATACAGTTTGCTAAAGAAATACACTATGCAGTTATGCGATTGTCTTGTCACTCGATGCTAAATAGACGTTGCATGAATTAGAATTAGGAGGGGGATTTTCAAATAATATGTTCTTGGCAATCAAATATTCGATGAAAATTTTCTTAAGGGACTTGCTCTTTTAGGCAGCAGTGACGAGGAGGGTTTGATTTTTTTCCTTGACAACTACTATAATTTTATCACTAACTTCAGTAAATAACATGTTTCGCGACATTATCATTTTATACAATTGAAAAATAATCGTCATTTGTTGGACTTTGATAGTTTTGTTATGTTAGGGCGTGTTAGCGCATGATGTCCGATTCTAGGTTCGCCGAAGACAAGGTGAATTCTGTGCATCCAGTTAAAGTTAATTAGGATGACCTAATTATTCCTATAGATATTTGACTCTTTTGAGGAGAATGCGAGTTACTTTACTGCACATGCTCTTGGCTCTTTTAATAGAATATCTCTAAGGAGATAATACGAGCGATTTGGCTCTGCAATAACTCTGCGATTGTGTATTGAGAACGCCATTTGCGATTATTTGTGTGCAACTAAAATGAGTGAATCGAACTGTAAACTATAATAACCATTTTCATGCCGTTTGAAATGGTCTTACATATTATACGAAGATTATTTTTTTTTAATTTATTTTTTCTGATACATTCAAATGGGAAAATGCCTAACACATGTACAGTTTCTTCGAAAAGTTATGGAATGTTAATATAGTGACTGTCTGAGTGCCTCCGTGCACAAATAATAATAATAATAATATTCCACAACTATCACACAACGCCATCTAGTCCCATGCTAAGCAGAGCTTGTGTTACGGGTACTAAGGACTAAGACAAAGGACTGTTCGGAAATTTGTCTTTGTGTAGATTTCTTTGTCAGAGTTATATTTTCAAAGGAACTTTCCTCTTTCCAATGAAAACCTTGAAAAAACCTTACAATATCAGAAACAAAACATTGTGTTAATATTTTTGAAGTAAATTTATTTGGTAACCAACTCTTTTGTTTACAAAAGATCCCATAAAAATGCAAGGGAAATAAAAAATACATTCTGTTCTGTTTTTTTATTTTGTTGTTTTATTTTGTACTGTTGTTTTCCTATTAACCACTAAATCAGCGCCTTACGAAAGTCTAGAAACGACTGAATTAACACTTGTCCTGATAGCAAAACAGATACTCATTTTTACAAGAAAATCATTTGTGTGTTTGACTCAATGGCGTCAATCGTAATACAATTAATTAAATAACAAATATACATTAAGAAATGTAGAAAAGATGTATGTTTGTTTCTTATTTGTTATAAAAACTGGAGAAAAAATCAATATTTCTCCCGTTCCCTCGTTGTACAATTAATTTAGTATTGCTGGGAGTTTCAAAATAGTCACCAGTGATTGATAAGTTGTAGGCAAATCGTTTGTCATGGTATGGGCATGTGAAGAAAAAAGATGAAACACATATTACTAAAAGAATTATGAGTATACATGTAGGTTGATAGAGAAAAATATGAACGGATTGCGTAAAGAGGATATGAAACAAAAGGGAGTTGTACTAGTGACTGGATAGAATTAAAAAAAATATATAATGGCGGGCAGATGATGATGATGAATTTATTTAGTATTTCTACTGATTTCGGAACATTCAGTGGAAAGTGAGATTGAATGAGACAACTTTTGGATTCAATTCTGTTGTGTGAAAATTGCTAATATGATGTAGGTAAATGCCAATATCATTTAGTCCGAAAAAGGGAAGGTGATTTCAGCGATGTACTGCTTGCTCTACGTCTCTCGGTTCGGAATCATGATGACATTAAAATATCATAATACGTATCCGGGGTCCTCAGCAACCAAGCACGTCTCTTCTTCTTGGTCGTTTCACTCTTGCCAGAGCGGTCGTGGTTATTACGAAGGTAGCTCTCCGGAAGCCGTCAGGGTACGACGCACGACTTCCCGCCACTTTAACCAGGCACGTGTAACGTTTTAAATCACGAAGAGTCTCCGTGATAACAATTGTTCTAATAGAAAGCGATCATCTCTTATTTGTCCGGCTTCAAAGGCTCGAGGACCATCGTACGAGTTTCAGGACACTTATCCAATATATCAGTATGCACTACGGCGCATCCGTTGGCCACTGCGTAGATAGCGTAATCACTTTGATTAACACTTGGTCATGTGTATAGGGGTCACTTGAACAGTCAGTTACGATTTAACTATCCCCTGCAACAATGTCGTCGTGAAAATTTATAAATAAAATCAAATAAGTACTTATATGTGAGGTTGTAATTTTACAAATTTATTGCTATCGATTAGTTTAGTACGGTATACGTTCTACCCGACAACCTACAAATTTAATTATCTAAAATAATGTGGAAATACATTCGTGTTTACGAATTCAGTAATCGTCTCATAATTATTTTTGTTAGATTAAATACCGAGGTATAATTTCTAATTTAAAATGTAAGTTGCTGTCGAATATGGGAAAGGTTGATATAGGTTGTTGTTGTCATCATTTCAGCCGAAAGAGGTCCATTGTTGGACATAGCCTCCCCCCCACGTGTCGCGATAACGACCGGTCCTGTGCGTCTCGATTGATTTTTTATACTTTGTCTCTTTTGTCTGATGGCTGGATATAATGATTAGCAACATCTTCAGATTTACGTTTTGAAACTATACGTCTTTTTTTCAAGAATACCATGATTTTTCATATGTTTTCCTTATTCTGTTTAAAGAGTAGCTTTTCAACATTCATTATAAAAAAAAGCGACTAAGGGCGGGTTCTTTCAAAAGGTCGGTTAACGTTACATAAAAACGGTTAAAAGTTACTATTACGTGAGAAGTTTTACGTTCGCGTGGTTGTGAAACAACCCATTTTTTGGTTTATTGTACGTTAGCGCCTTTTTTGACTGTTACCCGTGAGTTAAGTATGGCTGAAACAACCCGCCCTAAAACAGAGTGGTCAATATTATCCTTCCTTTGATAAATCCAGCCTTATACATAATTGCAACTATACAAGAATAGGCATGGTTCAGCTTTTAAAACTTAAAAGTTATAAGACATACCTAAATAATGGTAAGAAATTTTATTTTAAAAAAGAAACTTTCATGATGTCGAACTTGCTCGAAGCTTCTTAATGATAGACTCTTGCAGTAGTAATCGATGCGGTTCATGGAAATACTGGCTTCACGTTAAATTTTTAATGAACTACGCCGTTTCTATGCAACACGGCGATAAACATTGAAGTTATTATGGTGCTTGACATAAGAGGTTTAAAATGCAAACCTTATGATCTAAGATACGTAGAAGAAATCTCTTCCCTCATATGTTATTCGATTATGATCGATATTATAAGTTCGATAATGCGTTCATTAAAACATTGCCCATAGGTTGCCTAGCTAAATCTGGAGCCAATGATGTTAAACAATTAAATTTTTTGTTACATTTTTGACATCAATTACCCTCATTTGTTATTTAGAAAAGTCTAGAATCAGCTGAAAGTATGTGCCCCAAAAAAGAGAGCAGTGGTGGCCGAGTGGTAATGGCCCCGACTTACGAGTTGTAGGTCGCGGGTTCGAACCCAGCCAGGCGCATTACTTTGTGTAATTTATTTCATCACCACTGCTCTCAAAACGGTGAAGGAAAACATCGTGAGGAAACCGGCATGTCTTAGAACCAAAAATTCGACGACATGTGACATTCACCAACCCGCACTGGGCCTGCGTGGTGGATTATGGCCCATTCCCTCTCCTAGAGAGGAGGCCTGAGTCCCAGCAGTGGGAACATTAAAAGGCTGATGATGATGATGATGATGTGCCCCAAGCACGGAGTTAGCATAGAAGAGGAGGCGGCCTAAACAACTGTGCACTGTGACTCTCAACTGAGTCCTGACGTCATCACGGTGGGCGTGGCCTAAATCAGTGTATTGTTGGCGTTCGTCCTGTGCACAACTTCGTAAACCCACTTATTTGGCATCATATTCGCGATAGAAAACCAAAAAAATTAAGTGTTGTATTTTATCTTGTAAAAATTACTCGGATAGACGTTCTGATGCTATGGATACCATCACATTTCATTTGTAAGTTATTTTATATGAATAATTTATTAAAATACTTCTAGAAAAATCTTAACGTCAGCATTTCCAAATATAATTCTACTCGACATTAGATGGCGACACTTTATGTCATGGGAACTAAATATATTTAGGTACGTAGAGCTCAGTATTAATATATTTTAATAATCATACGTACTGAAATTCGATCAACATTCATTCCTAAAGGTCTTTTAATCGCCATAATATTATTTTTGTAGTTTTTATATAATTTTGTAAACAAGTCGCCATCTATCGTCACATAGCAAAAATACAGGGCAGTAATAAGAAGCCAATTATTTTACCAAATATCCCACGGCTGACGAACTTGTAAATATAATACTTATATTTCTCTAATATATGATTTGGTCGATCAAATTGTTTTTAATTGCCTCACATTTGGTGTAAAAAGTAGAGTAGGTATGCAACACAGGGATAAAGCTGTCTTTGTCTTGGGCGGCTTGAATTCCTCACTTCACTCTGGTTTCTTTATAATCTCCCACTCAATGCTCGGGAGCTAATTATATAAAACCTTCACTGACATTCGGGATTAAAATCAGTAACCTTCGTTTCGTTCGGAATTCAACATGCCGCCCGCGACTTAAAGACACTGCTTTACCCCTAGTCCCGTATCGGACGTAAACACAAGTTTTTTTTTTAAAAAAAAAAGAATAGCTTTGTAATCAATCTTGATAATTCTTTCTATCAAAATAAGCCTTTAAAAAAGTAAAACCTAATAAAAATGGAATAAAAAAAATGTTACAATAAAAAGGATTTTGATGATTTTCGAATGATCTTCATTCGTCATTCATCTAATAATAATATCACTATTTCAATGAAAATTTACGTATCGGATGGTTTGCACAATTAATTTAAAAAACAGAAATCCCTGGTAATTCTGAGTGCGACCCTGTTGCATCCTGCACTTAATGACATCTAGTGTGAGATAGTTACGTAACCACAAAATAAAATCAACAGAACGACCAAGTAGTTTGGCTATTGACCGGCAGATGGCAAATAAAAAAATGGGCGGAGTCTAACAACCCCTCACCCCGCAAAATGTCACGGTTTTTTTCTTAGGGAAATCTTATTACAACATCTCCTCTTCTATACTAACTCCGTGGCCCCAAGGAACTTAAAAAATATAGGTTGTCTCCTTTTTTTGGTGCAAAAAGTAGACCTCGTTTAAAGAGTAAATGACCATAATTGACCCTTATCTGTTTTTTAATCGAATTATATATCAAATGAAAGGTAATTTTATTTTTAATCTAACCGTATTAGGTTGTGTTACCAAAAATAGTGCGAATCCATGGTTGCCTAGATTTAAAATGTAAATTTTTCTACGCTAGATTTGGTATTAGTAACATCCTCCCATCTGTTATTAAATTATAATAAATACTATAGGAAATGAGGATATCAGGGATTTTACGAAATCCCCAGGGATATCACCAAATCCCGGTAGATGTCGAATATTCTTGTCTATTAAGTTTTTATTTACGTCTCGTCTAAATTTAATTACAAACTTTATTGTTTAACATCATCGGCATGTGATTTAGGTAAGCAACCTATGCGCAGTGTGTTAATGAACGCATTATCGAGCTTATAAAATCTATCATAGTCGAATAACATATGCGGGAAGAGATTTTTTCTACGTATCTTAGATCATAAGTTCTGTATTTTAAACCTTTTATCTCAAGCACCAAAATAACTTCAATGTTTATCGCCGTGTTGCATAGAAACGACGAGTTCATTAAAAATTTAACGTGAAGCCAGTATTTCCATGAACGGCATCGATTACCACTGCAGCAGTATAACATATTGTTACGTCGACGTTCTCTGAAGGGTTAGGAATGGGAACCTACACCCACAATGCACATTGTTGTTTTGGGGGGAGGACACACACCCAAATGAACATCTCCCATGTTAGATATGAACGCATTATCGAGCTTATAATATCTATCATAGTCGAATAACATATGCGGGAAGAGATTTTTTCTACGTATCTTAGATCATAAGTTCTGTATTTTAAACCTTTTATGTCAAGCACCAAAATAACTTCAATGTTTATCGCCGTGTTGCATAGAAACGACGAGTTCATTAAAAATTTAACGTGAAGCCAGTATTTCCATGAACGGCATCGATTACCACTGCAGCAGTATAACATATTGTTACGTCGACGTTCTCTGAAGGGTTAGGAATGGGAACCTACACCCACAATGCACATTGTTGTTTTGGGGGGAGGACACACACCCAAATGAACATCTCCCATGTTTATTTGGGTGTGTGTGTTTGGAGGTGGTGCATTTTAGCTCACGGAGTTAGTATAGAAGAGGAGATGTTGTAATAAGATTTCCCTAAGAAAAAAAGCGTGACATTTTGCAGGGTGAGGGGGTGTTAGACTCCGCCCATTTTTTTATTTGCCATCTGCCGGTCAATAGCCAAACTACTTGGTCGTTCTGTTGATTTTATTTTGAGGTTACGTAACTATCTCACACTAGATGTCATTAAGTGCAGGATGCAACAGGGTCGAACTCAGAATTACCAGGGATTTCTGTTTTTTAAATTAATTGTGCAAACCATGCGATACGTATATTTTTCATTGAAATAGTGATACTATTATTAGATGAATGACGAATGAAGATCATTCGAAAATCATCAAAATCCTTTTTATTGTAACATTTTTTTTATTCCATTTTTATTAGGTTTTACTTTTTTAAAGGCTTATTTTGATAGAAAGAATTATCAACATTCATTACAAAGCTATTTTTGTTTTTTTTTTTAAAAAACGTGTTTACGTCCGATACCATTCAATAATAGTAGATTACGTGACTAGGGGTAAAGCAGTGTCTTTAAGTCGCGGGCGGCATGTTGAATTCCGAACGAAACGAAGGTTGCTATTTTAATCCCGAACGTCAGTGAAGGTTTTATATAATTAGCTCCCGAGCATTGAGTGGGAGATTATAAAGAAACCAGAGTGAAGTGAGGAATTCAAGCCGCCCAAGACAAAGACAGCTTTATCCCTGTGTTGCATACTCTACTTTTTACACCAAATGTGAGGTAATTAAAAACAATTTGATCGACCAAATCATATACAGTATTAGATAAATATAAGTATTATATTTACAAGTTCTGTAGCATGGGGATATTCGGTAAAATAATTGGCTTCTAATTACTGCCCTGTATTTTTGCTATTTGACGATAGATGGCGACTTGTTTACAAAATTATATAAATACTACAAAAATAATATTATGGCGATTAAAGGACCTTTAGGAATGAATGTTGATCAAATTTCAGTACGTATGATTATTAAAATATATTAATACTGAGCTCTACGTACCTAAATATATTTAGTTCCCATGACATAAAGTGTCGCCATCTAATGTCGAGTAGAATTATATTTGGAAATGCTGACGTTAAGATTTTTCTAGAAGTATTTTAATAAATTATGCATATAAAATAACTTACAAATGAAATGTGATGCCATCCATAGCATCAGAACGTCTATCCGAGTAATTTTTACAAGATAAAATACAACACTTAATTTTTTTGGTTTTCTATCGCGAATATGATGCCAAATAAGTGGGTTTACGAAGTTGTGCTCAGGACGAACGCCAACAATACACTGATTTAAGCTACGCCCACCGTGATGACGTCAGGACTCAGTTGAGAGTCACAGTGCACAGTTGTTTAGGCCGCCTCCTCTTCTATACTAACTCCGTGTTTTAGCTTCACTTGTTTGTTTGACTGACCGACATTTTGACAATTCTTAAGTGCCTGTAATTGGTCTATTTGAAATAAACGTTTTTGACTTTGTTCCTTAAATTCACAAGAACACAGAACGTCGCTTTCAGCAGAGATTTAGATAATAGTCGTTCCGCCTTAATGATCACGTTCGTCTAATTTTATCCAGTAGGCATTACGGTGTACTGTTACAGACGTGCGTCACGTCGCCGCCCACACAAAAAAAAATATATCTTAAGGGTGCTTTTGTGGATGGAAAACTCCGATACACGTGGAAAATTACAATAACATATTTTATTTATATTCTTTATGCGTGGTCGGAGGATTGATACCTGAGGGCGTTAATTTTTAATGATCACGTTTGTACTTTGAAGACGAGCCACGTGCTTGTTAGAGTTTTACTTCAAAATAAATCTGGAAAGTCTTAAGTCGGTTGCAAATGAATTCACGACAAGCAGTTGATCAGGTACACTATCTTGCTGACTGACTATATTTCTCAAGAAAACAACATCAACTTTTCCATTTATTTTTAAATTGAAGATAAGCCACGTGCCAATACTGAAATCTATCTTGGTGCTTTTAAATAGCCTAATTTTTCCAAAAAAAATTGTATGGAAGTACAGATATCTTCGAAAAATTATTTTGACGAGAGGCTTTTTTAATGACATCCTGTGGGTTAGTTATGTACGCTACTTTTGTAATTGGATAGAATCATTCGTTTTCATTTACACGTAAACAAACATATAACATATCAATGTTATTTGCAAAAAAGGGTAGGTAAAGAGTAGGGGTTTCTAATTTATTAATTTGTGTCCGTGTTCAGTGAGATTTCAAATAACTATGCAGAAAGTTGCAAATTCAAAAATGTAAAACAGTACCATATTAAAAAATGGATGTGGTCAAGGGACAGAAAAACAAGTTTACAATATTTCAGCATTTATGAATACTGTTACCGCCGTCGCGTCGTTTTAGTAATTAGGAATATCAAATGTGTTGTTCTGCCACTACTGAAGGAAATTGAATGATATCCAGATCATCGTGTAGGTACACAGACAGTTCAACTACATATCTTTTACTTCCTAGCGAACATTCGTACGTTGTCGACGTGACAAAATGTAAATACTCATCTTGCTGCTAAAACTAATGCAGAATCGTTCTGGGTTTTTGTAAAGCTAATTGAGAGCTACTAAAGCTTTTGGTGTTTGCTTTTTTTATTTGAATTTATAAGCGCCGCTCTCACACTGAATCATGAACGGCAAAACTGCACTAATGTCATCAATACCAAGGTGTATGGACGACATTACACCTGAGTTTATTGAAGTGAGTGTTCGGCACATACGTAATCTAGTGCGTAGTACATATATACCAATGGTTTAAGATAAAAAATATATTTTCAGTTCCTCTGAAAGCAAAACTCTGATCTTCGGTTTTGGCTAACCAAAACCGAAGATCAGAGTTTACTTTATTATTTTGTTTATTTAAAGAGTTCTATCGTAAATGTGGATATTCATATATATAAGTACAATATGCATTAGATTTCATTTAACTTACATAACACATTTTATAACGATGTTCTGGGTCTGTTCTTCAAAGCAAACTTCATTCTCGTTAAGTTTATTATTTTTAAAGCCTTAGTTATAAAGTTTTATTGTTTATAAAGGTTTATTGCTGGAGTACACTCCCCAGTAGGTCTTAAATTTTACCACGACATAAGACATGGCTGCGTTCAGTTCCTGCCTATTTGAAGGACTAAGGAGCACAATTGATGTTCAATTGTTTCAGAAAATGCTGAACTTGATCTCGGACCGCCTGGAGCGCCGCATTTGCGATGACGTGCTGGAAGTAGCCTGGTCCACCATGTGGAACGTAACTGACGAGACTCCACAGAACTGCCAGCGCTTCCTGGAGAACCGCGGCATGGAATACTTCCTTGCTTGTCTTAAGGTACCCTTTTGTTTTATGGAAGGTTTGTTCGATGATATTTTAATTTGTTGCTGAACGTAGTGTAGTTGTAGTCTACAATAAAAGCCCCCAGTTTATTCACACAGCGCCATCTGGTCCCAAACTAAGTAGAGCCTGATATAAGTACTGGACAACTAATAAATATACATTTCTAAATACATAATATGATGAATTACACCCAGACACAGAACAAATGAACATCCTCATAACACAAACATTTGTCCTGGGTGGGAATCGAACCCACGACTTTCGGCATAGCAGTCAGGTTCACTAACAACTAGACCAAGAGGGCAGACTGGAATTGTTTTAATCATTTTCAGACCTTCCCCGACAAGGAAGAATTACTGCGCAACATGATGGGCCTCTTAGGAAACGTGGCCGAAGTATCACTGCTGCGCCCGCAACTGATGAACAAGCTGTTCTTGGCAGTGTTCTTTGAGCTACTCGATTCCTGCAGCGACGGCATAGAGGTAAGAAACAACTTTTGATAGGCCCTTTTCACAGAAATTTTCTTTTACAGCTCGCAGAGGGAGACCTAAAGTTTAGGTTCATACCTTTTTGTACAGGAGTCCGACATATGACTATATCAACGCGTCAGCTAGTGTTAACAGATAAAGATAAAATTAATCGTGAATTTAGTCTTCAAATTGGGATAGGTACAATATAATGGCTAAAAAAGGAGTACGTAAATAAGTAACCATTATTTTTTCTATAAGGTCAGTTTTTGTTTAACTGTTTAAACTTAATTTAGTGTTAAAACTTAAATTTGAAGAAGTACGAGACCGTATGATGCATTGCAAACTTGAAAATTTGAAAGGTCCGGTAACACCGTCAAAGAGTTCTTAACTAGGGTTAGGCAAACCGCGTTTAGCAGGGCTCGGTTGCACTTTGGATGTCGGCATGCTGGACCCACGAAGGGGTTATCATCGTCTGAACCCCCAATGGAACACGACTTAAGAACTTAAGCCCTTGTTGTTAGTACCCGAAGAAGGCTGGGGAATCATTCACAGAAGGCAACATTGCAGAGCGTGGAAAGTGAAGCAAAGTTTTTAATAAAATCTACTACGTCAGTTGTTTTATTCGTATACCCGATTATTATATAATTTTACTTTATTCATTTTGGTGGTATTTATTTACTGTATTTGGTTGTGTTCTACTCGTAATTATTGGTCTTGTCTTGTATTTATTTGTCAATTTCACCTGTCAATTCAGTGTATCCCACGCGTTCCGAATTACGGTGTCGTCGCTTGCGCATAAACTGAACTAACCGACATTGACATGCAGCCATAAAAGACATCGTGTTTCAATTTAAAAAATTTGTAGTGTGGAAAATAGGGACCTTTTCAGGACTGCAAGAAATCGGTGTAATCAGATGATAAATGCCGCCATATTTTCGAAAACATATCTTCTTCTTCTGCTGATATCTGAAAATTCCTCGGAACTTTCGGTATCGGCAGACCACGTCATGTGGATTTTCCTAATACTATCGCACTGGACATATGGATTTGCAAAAGCTGTCTCAGACGGATGATTTCATTGCTAGCCTACCAAGTCCTATCATAGAACCGTTCCACTTTTCCCTGGCCGCCTTTGACGAAGTCAAAAAGTATCCTATCCATAAATTTCAAGGCTGTGGGCCATGACGACATTAGTCGTTATATGATTACCCTAATCCTCGACTTTCTTCTTCCTCCGATTACCCATATAATTATTTTTTCCTTTGATTCCGGACAATTCCCATCCTTGTGGCCTATGACTTACTTGCATCCACTTCCTAAAATCTCTTATCCCTCTCTGACTAACCGTTTTTCGCTCAAATTCTATTCTTCCTTTCCTGTCCAAACTACTTGAGGCCAGCGTCCATAGGCAGTTATCAGAATTTGTACCCGTAACAACCTTATTACCTCATTTCAATCCGGGTTCAGACCTGGTCATAGTACCTCCTCTACTCTCCTTAACGTGACTGGAGAATTATTATTAGAGAAGCCACGAAGGATACCAAGGTTGCTGTTTTGGTTTTAATAGATTTCAATGCTGTCAGTCACGATATTCTCCTATCTATCCTTTCCCATCTTATGGTTTCGTCCGAGGCGCTGGAATGGTTCTCTTCTTTTCTTCGGGGACGTAAGCAGTCGGTTCGGTTTCATCGGCGGCCTCACTGAGGTGGACTAACAGTCGAGTCGTCTCCTGGTTGCCGCTGTGTGGCCGGTAAACAGGTGTAGACAAATTTATCCACACCGGTGTCCACCAGCAATCATAAGGTTGAGAAACTAGTCTTCAAGGTGACGGAGACACAGACCCCGGCACGCTGTAGGAAATGGTGCTCCAATGAGTATCAGTGGTGGTGGTGGTGGTGAGTGGTGGTGGTAGTCGAAATACGCCGCATCAGACGGACATCTGATCTGCGTCTCCGTCAAGAAAAGTAAGTGGGGCCTGTCACTCTCGAGGTGGTGGTGGACTGTATCGAAATAGGAGTGCAGTTCTCGTATGTTTGAGAGGTGCACATGGAACGAGAAGACGTGCATCTGCTGTACACACTTATTTTTCTTTTTACCTTACAATAATTACAAAATTTGTAGTGAATAGGGTTGATGTAGATGTAGTAGGTAGAGGGTGATGCGATGTCAAACTCAACAACACAACCAGATCGTGTCCTCTCGCCCGGTCGCCTACCGGCACGATGGGACCACCCTAGGATTTTTCGCAGACAGCCTTGCCTGTGTGGCTGGCACACTACTTGAGTCCCACAGATAGTTGGTATCTGTGGTCGGCCAGCGGAGCACCGTGCTTCGGATCCCGCTACCCTCCTCGATCAAAACTCCGACACAACAGCAACTGGTGCATCATACCTGGCGTACATCACAACTCAACTGCTCAGACTGCATCCTCTACCATACGGCTTCACCAGGCAACACGCCGGATCGCTTGGCGGCATGACTTTATCTGGTCTGTACCTTTAAGCCGGTAGCCGATGCTATGGCCTACCAACGTATTTACTGCTCGTTTAGCACTACCCAGGGGACACTTGTAGGGTGGCCAAAAGTCAAGTAAATCCTACGGACTCAAGCAGTTAATCATTTAAAAGCAAAAGTATTCGCGTTTAATGTAACATTTATAGATTCGACTTTGAGCATTAGCATTTAGTTGATTCCTTAATGTCAGACGAAGCGGTCAGTGTGCTGAGTGCGGCAATATTAATTCTACATTGTTGTTTACGTAAAAAACACACAAAAAACGATATTGGTTTCATGAATTATTTGGATATTTTATAAAGAATCAGCCGACCCATAAGTTGTATCAAGATATTACACTTTGTATCATTATAAGGTGCGCAACGTAATGCTCGGTCCTTTATTGATGTAATACTTAAATCTGTATATTCTCGTCTTGCATATTCGGTTAAATTACAAACTTAGTTCAGAAATCATTTTGTACAAGTTTTCAAAAACTGTTGCACTCATCAAGTTCAAAATAATTTTCCTAGAAAGTCCTTATACATTTCTACTTTTGAGATTTTTTTCATATTTTCTTAACTTGTGGTTCAAAAGTTAGAGGGGGACACATTTTTTTTTTAACTTTATAAAATATAGATATATAGTTAAAAAATGTGTTATCTTGTTGGAATTTAAAAAAAGTTGGTTTCGACTACAAATTGATGTTATGACATTATTGAAAAAAATAATAGAAGGCTATCCCTGTATCAAAGTCATTTACTCCAATTCGAATTGATCAAATAGATAGTTGTAACTTATTATTGCTTAATTAAAATAAATTGGGTGGGTTTTCTCGTTGTCACAGCGACTGAATCATTTGGAGGAGAGTTAGTTACAGTCAAAAGGACTTGGAATATACTACTTGACGAAAGCTATTAACTAGAAGTTTTTTTACCTCAAGATGGCCTACAATTAAATCTACAAGGTTAGATAGAGATGGCAATGTTCACTAATTTGGACCTACGAGCAAATACGCTAGTAGTTCTCTGCGGGAACACGAACTTAAGCTTGATCTTGTATAAGTCCAACTACATAATGACACTTCAATCTGGACATTCTGGACATTTGCCGCGACTAGAATATGGGATCCACTATCAGCCACTCATCGACTTCGGTTTCCATCTTATGGTGTAATACGACGATGACTATACAAACTTACATTTTTATTAGGCAACCAATAGGCAATCATCATCATCATCATCATATCAGCCGAAAGACGTCCACTGCTGGACATAGGCCTCCCCCAAGCGTCGCCACAACGACCGGTCCTGTGCGTCACGCATCCATCGGATTCCCAATAGGCAATAAATAACTACAACAACAATTAGTTTGTTTAAAATTTTAACCAGCACTTCGATTATGATTATGTTGAGTATTTATTTTTATTATAAGTTAGTCCCTAACATTTACGGAATATCATGAAGATAATAAAAATAAATGAATGTTACCAAATAATATTTTTAGCGTTATATGTTTTTCTATAATATATACATTGGAAGGAGTGGAGGGAGGCCTTTGCCCAGCAGTGGGACAGTGTAGGCTAGTAATAATAATAGTAAAAAGCATTTGTTTTCAGCCCAAAATTAAAATAATATAAGTTCCCTCTGACATCACACATAACTATCAATATTTGTGCAAATTCAATGTGAGTTGATTAAATATGGAACGATATTAACATAATAATCGGCAATATCTATACTGTTTTTTAAATTATATTGATGCATACCACAAACTTTTTATTATTATTTTTTATTTTTTTATTATTGATAGGTTTACTTTACTCGAGTGTTGTCCTGCAGGTGAGTTATAACGCTGCTGGGGTGCTTGCCCACATGGCTTCTGATGGCCCGGAAGCTTGGACCGTGGACGACCCAGCCCGCGATCAGGTTCTGCAGCGCGTGGCCGCTGCCGTCGAGCGCTGGGACCTGCGCGCCGAACGTAATATCAACTACCGCTCTTTCGAGCCGATACTGAGCCTGCTGAATGCTTATCATACTCCGGAATGCCAGCACTGGGCAGTGTGGGCTCTGGCTAACTTGACCACTGTCTACCGTAAGTGTTTAATCCTTTGAGGACTTGGTTTTGGTCAGTGAATCAATACTCAATCTCTTGCAAACTTAGTGAATGACTTACTAATTTTATCTGGAAAAATACGTTACGTTTTCTTTTGGATTATGATTGGTAGTTCTGATTTCACGAACTAAACATAAACGGTAATTAAATTACGGAAGATACTAAATTAAAATCACTGAGAATCGAACTCTTTCACTTATATGCTTTTTTTTCCTGAGATGCAGTTGTTGCTGCATTGTCAATGACACGGCCCTATTGTCAAGTTGCCATAGGCAAAAAGAATATAATAAAAAAAAGTTATTAGAAGTTAAAAGGTAAAGGAAATTTATTTCTGTAAAATAACGAACTGGTTATTCCCAGCGGACAAGTACTGCACATTGGTGCAAGCCGAGGGAGGACTGCAGCTGCTGAACGCGTTGGTGGAGCACCCGCGCCCGTACGAGCCGATCAAGAAGCTTGCCTCCATCGTCATCGCCAACTGCGCTCGCTACGCCGCCCGTGACTCCAACAGCCCGCCGACATCCCCTTCTCCGGACAATTAACTAATGGAGTTCTTCGAGGAGATCGATCCTCGATTACGTGAATAGCGCCAGGCCTGCGTATTCCTCTTGACCGTCTCAATCATGAGCATCATCATCTTCAGCGTGGTGTTCTCGGTGGGAGTCTATTACACACACAGTTCTCGCTGAGTGGGGAGGATTACATGTACATAAAGACAACAGTGCTTATGCCGCTACACGTATGGACTTTTAAAAGCCAAAAGAACAATCAAATTTGTGTGTAATTTATGTGTTTGTAGATTTATATCTTAATCGGTGTTTTAGTAAAATAAGTAAATTATGGTAGACCCTGTAGACCCTAACCTTAAGCTAAATTTGATCCGTTTTGGAAAATTAAGACCATTTTTGTCAAGACATATATCGAGCTTATCCAAATCGGATACAATGTATAAACATGAACAATAGATGACATCTTAGATTTATTTAGATTTTAGATGTCTCTTTGATTGATCCCCTTTAGATCTTACATCTAAGCTGTTTCCTATCATGCTTTATGAATAGTTATGTAGATACATAGTTTTTATTTTTTGCTTTGTAAAAATTTGATCTGTTTGTAATAATAAAATAATTCGAACTTGATAGAATCATATAATTTGCGCGAATTATGTATTCATTTATTACCTTATATTTGTATGAGACTACGTTTGTCAATAGAGATATTTACCCACTGTATTATAAATTGCAGTTGTAGTTTAATATAGTCTTAATAATAATATGTTATAATAGTAATAAAAATACTATGATTAAACGAAAATATAATTACATTTTAATCTATGTTAAACTCTTTAATATTGATGGATTTAATTATAGTGATATAATGTTTCAAAATTTATTAATTGATAAAAAAAAAATAGAGATGTTTTGGTAGTATAGTATGTAAATAGTGATTTTAATGTGTACAGGCTCTTTACAGTGAGCATAGCGACAGCTCTTCAACTTGTGTAAATATTTATTCCTAATCATAAGTACTATATAACCGCGGTTAAACCACATAAATATTATATACTAAAGTAAGTATAGGCCACTCAAGTTTCAAAAATGATATCTGAATGTCAGCATTCAGTTACTTGTTTAGTGATAGGACTTATTATAATCACGTGTATATTCTCCTCTAGTTTCACTAGTTTTTGCGGACGTAAAGTCGAAGTCAAAGACGTATAAAAAGTAGTTTATGTCAATCCTTCGAGATCAAAATTCCTCAATACCAAATTACATCAGAATCGGTCCAGTAGTTGAACCGTGAAAGTGTAACAGACAGTTACTTTCACATTTAACAGTATGGATTGGTTTTCCAGTGCAAGGTCAAAATTGATAAAAAAAAATGCAGAGGCTCTGTTTACATCTATTTGTCGTATAATACGACTGCGTACTTTTAGACGAGTAACTGTTTTTACATAACTTGAAAAAAATAAAAAAGGTGTAGGGGTCCGTCCTATTACCGCTGCCAGAAAAAAAAAATCATATAGGTATGATTCTACTAACTATCTATCAACTTGTAACACTAGTCATATTGTCTTAGATGTGTGAGGATAAACATAATGCTACTAATCATAAATTTCGTATTATGCTCATCTGAACACAAGTCATAAACACAAAATAATAAGCAAAGTAGCAAGTTCTACATTTATTTGGCAACGATGCTAATTAGATTAGTTATGTATATAGTTGTTAAAATTAATATAATATAGTGAAGCTGCTATTACTTTACTCACGTTATGATTATTATATTTTATTTATTGTTGTATTATCTGACGTCACTATCAAATCAACATAAAAAATAGGAGTAGCAACTAAAGTACTACGTTAGAACTTGTAAATTTAGTAATACAATGTTATTTCCCGGTGTACATTATCCTAAAACAACTAGTTTATGTATAGAATAGATTCCATTATATTGTATTTCATAACTTGTAATTATATTATTAATTGTCTATTTTATCACATTAGTCGGTATTGTGAAGCCCTGGGGCTTTACTTCCGAAATAAAATATGAGTTTAGTAAATAAAAAAAAAATAGTAAAAAGAGGCATTGACCCAAAAGTAGGATTAAGACATTACGTATAAGTGGAAAATATTCAAAAAGAATATCAAAGTCGGTGCAAGCCACTGGAATAAATGAAATATCTACTACGATAAAATAACGTTAAAAACAACGAAAAAATAACGTTATAAATGGAACTCGAATCGCTATGAAAATCGTTGATGGACAAAGTAAATAAATTCGAATATTAGGAGAAAGATCGTAGAAAATCAACCAAATAGATTTGTCACCAGTAATCTGGTAAAAGATTCACAGTTACAAGCTGAATGAAATTTAAATATATCATATAATCGCCGACCGTATGAATGCTATTTATTGCGTCATTTATGTGTGTTAATTGTTTAGAATATACAGAGTTAATTCTCTGTATATGTAGCTTCGTAGATATTGTAATAGAGTTAACATTTAACAATATTAGATTTTACTCATACAATTTTATAGGTGTCTATATTATTGTTACGGATTGATTGTCAGATGCATCAGGAAAACACACGCGGTTGGTTTGGTTGCTAATACAGCTCTCCACAAAGCGAAAAGGCTTGAGTAATAGTCACGCCTTTTTATTAAGATTTTGTTGTTCGAGATGCTGTATTACTTGGATAGATCTGACATTAACTGTCATTCGGTATCGAGTGATTCGACGGTTCAGTGTGTGTTTAGTTTTCGTAAGGCCAATTTATAATAGATTTATATTTAATCTGTTGACTAGAATTACTAAGATATTATCGTCACGAGGCACACTAGGGTCTCAATGCACTATGCTGTTGGAGATATGGCATATATACAGGAACAGTATACGTGAAATGAGAGCTTATGAATTGTATTGCGAATCTAGACGGCCTGTATATGAAAAGAGCATTTGGTAAACAGCATCATTGAGTATTTCGTAGATTAATCTTAAACATTCTTTCAATTCACTCTTTAACAGTTTAAACAGTCGGTGTTTTTGATGATATTTAACGAAATAGTATTACATATTAATCTTTTTGTGTACATGTCGGTATAGTATTTGAAGATGGTCATTCACCAAAGCATTAACGTGTAAACGGGTCCATCAGCCCGGTCGACCTTGTATAATACGACAACGACAACGGTGTGTCAACGACATGAGCATGCACACGCTAACTAATGATTTGAAGTCATGTTTACGGGTCCCATCAGTGACTGCGGAGAACAGAGCATAACAATTTCGAAAATAAATAACAACGTCCCTTGTAAAAGGAGCTTATCATCACAAGGTGTTACGTTATGCAATTCGTACGATTACAAAGCGAATGCTCATTGACAGTGCGTCGAGATGGCGCTACTGAATTACAATGTAACATAACGTTTTGTTAAATTGGGATGCTCCTGGTAAATGACCACCTTAAACCGATTAATAGGTGTTAAATGTCTAAAGCTCGTCGCGAACTTATCCGCTCGGCACTGGATCAGCACTGCCCCATATGAGATGAGGCTTTCCGTCAAGCCTGATTTACTTAGCTGCATGACACATTCTGTCGCAGTTAATTGGCTAGAAAAACTCGTGATATGACGTAGGTTGGAGCAGATGTGTTTGATTGCTGCAAGTACTGCTGCAACACATCCTGACGCAGTAATGTGATCCTAACTTCCTCCATGTGTCAGAAGCTCTTTAGTTGACGAGGCACCGGAGCTGATTATACTTTTCACCAACCTCGCAGTTTGCAGATTAGCACCAGTAGCCACCAATGCGCATTGCCACCAAATCAGGCATCCGCCAGGTCAGCCTCGAGAGTGTCAGCTGAATGATCATTGCCTTACAACGACCATAAGCATAGCATAATCAGCCTTTTAATGCCCCCACTGCTGGGACTCAGGCATCCTCTTTAGGAGAGGGGAATAGGTCGTTATCCACCACGTAGGCCCAGTGAGGGTTGGTGAATGTCTGCGGCTTTTGAATGTGTCGCGATTTGATCTGATTTGGCAAGTCGACTGGCGATTTATCCAAGTGTAACATGAGGACAGACTGCATGCGCAGTGTTGCGGGTTGATGACCAACCACATGCGGTTCACTTGTCACGATGCTACATAACTACACTGTGCACACGTGGGCCACGTGCGCCGATCTGGGTGCGTCGGTTTTCATACATTTTATGTAGAGCTACACTAGATCCACACCTAGCGACTTCGTAGTACGTACAAATCATCCGCGTGGTCCACGTGTGCGCCGGTCTAATGTAGCTTTAGTGTGCGTTGCAGCAGTTTGATAGCGGTGCCGAGCTGACAATTATCCGATAGGCTCACTTATATTATCTTTGTGATGTTCACACATAATTGTCTCCTAGTATTTTTAATGATTTGGGTTCCTTTACTTGAAAATCTGGGTACATTATAAGCCATAGGTGCAGTTCATTGAGACTACCGTTTTGGTGTTCATTATAAAGTGTAGCGTCATATCTGCCGAAATAACGCGTCTGAAATTCAAGCGGAGATACCTACCTATTCGACACTTTCGAGTGGGATAGCCGTGTAATGTAAAACCCTATGAACCCCTTTCTAAACTCAAGGAATGTTGAAAAAAATTTGTTGAACTGTCAAAATGTAAGACTCTGCCATTAGTATGTTCTTGCTAAAAATCTCTGAAGATCGCATAAAATAGATTAACTAATCTTAAGAATAAGACCCGTTGAACGGCTAAATACCTAACCAAAATCGTTCCGCCTGCAATTCCTAAATGCTTTTAAAGTTATAGTTGGTACCTACTTATAAAAACCGTTAGGTACTATACTCGTATAAACGAAACAGTCTTTTTTATTTGTCGCTTTTGTTTCGGCGGATGTGTCGCTAGACTCAGAGCTACTCGTAAAACAGCCAAAACGAACTAACCCGCATCACAATTTCTCTCACTTTCTGACGCAGCAGATAGACCACGCAGTTTGTGTTCTGCGATGCTATTCTCTAAGAAAACAGCCTTGAGCGCAGCGACGAGTCGTACATAGAATTAACAACCCAGTAAAGGGACATTGGATTTTTAATCTAATGTACCTATTTGGATTTTGTCGCTGCGGCCACTGCGCTGAAGACCGTTTTCTTAGAGAATAGCACCGCTGACTTCCAAACGAGCGTGTGAGTTGAGTCTTTGATTGGTCGATGTAATAAACTAGTGCAGAGGGAGCTCTAATATATATCTACATATGCTGTATGTTTCTTAGATGAGAAAATAGAGCTACCGACAATAATCGCTGACCAAAAAGCGACTAGGTAGCGACCGATCGTCTTCTCGCTCAAAAAACGTAGGTACATACGTAATGTAGGTCCCAAATTGTCACAGATTTCAATAAAACAACTAAGACGGCTCAATCACGTTGCCCACTGAATAGAGAGATTGTGGGTTGGTTCGTTTCGGCAAAACTATGTTAAACATGCATGCATATATTTATTTAAGAAATGTATTTAGTTGATTTGTCGTTTTTGAGATTTTTGATGTTATCACATAAATAAATATCTGAATGTCATTAGAGTTGGTTATTTGTAGATTGTACCTACTTACCTAATTTATTTGGTTGGGAAGTCTTACAATGACTCTCCCACTCTAGAGTGAAGGGAAAAGGCGTGTCAGACTTTTACAGACTAAAACCCAATGCAGTGAGCAGACTTGACTGCCCATACTGGCTACTTAGGCTCACGACACGTTGCACCTATATTAGATGCTAATATCGATGGCTTAGAGTGAATACCTACCTCGTAATTACGACGTAAACTTTTCAGGAAGCACAAAAAACCAAATTAGATCTTTATTATAATTAAAATTTAAATGTGCTTCTGCGTGCTTTATCCAAATATTTAAAGATATTGACTTATTTTTTCATACACTAATTTTTCTTGTTTTTCAATTTTTGTAAGCGTCAGGACCCCTGGACCACTACCAATATTTGATGTTTGAGAATACCAAACTTTTACTAACCTTTTTGCTACTATTCGATACCTACTTTCAAATATTTAGTACCTCTATTGACAGCGAGAAAACGCCTGAAGAAAATGGTCAGACATTCTGACGTCAGGATGTCTGGACCACTTTATTTTTCATAGTTCTAGACCACACAGCTAATGTATCTTTTTATTAATATTTAATACCTCAACATATTATTTCAGGTCTTTTTGGCATACCTGAAAGATGTGTTTTTTTTTTCAAATTGGATAATTCTTCAAACATCAAATATTGCTAGTGGTCCTGGGGTCCTGACGCTTACACTTTTTGGTTGTAAGTGCTTAAGTCCTCGATGAAAATACCAAAATAACTGTACTGTGCGTTCCAAATGAGAATAGGAAAGCCAATGAACTCGATCTGTCAAATTTTGATTGAAAAGTACCTATAGTTTTCAAAAAAAAAATAGTTATAAATAACTTTTTTATCTATTTCTTAATAAGGCTCAGTTAAACAAAAACAAAACCATTTAACCGCAAATAAGCTTTTTTTGAAAACTATACTTTTCAATCAAAATTTGACAGATCGAGTTCATTGGCTTTCCTATTCTCATTTGGAACGCATAGTATAGTTGCTTATAATATTTGAGGAGTTCCCTCGATTCCTCATGGATCCCATCATCAGAAGTGGATTTTGAAAAATATGGAACCATATAGGTAACAAATATAAAAAAAATACAACCGAATTGAGAACCTCCTTTTTTTGAAGTGAGTTAATGAAAGTATGTCTGGTCACCCTATTTTATATTTTCATAAAAAGAGGATAAACACAAAAATCTTTATTTTTATTTACTCTTGATGCACAACTAACTACTGCACGACTAACTTGTACCTATATATTTTTCACATCGACAGAAAACTTCAGACCACATAACTATGACTTACAAATTTATTTAAAAAAAACTGGAATATTTGAGGATTGTCAAATATAATAAGTATAGAATAAAGGTATAAAATTCTCTCTCTTTATGTAGGTAAGAACTTACCTATTATAAATTAATAGGTAGGTAAAATGTATAATTATACATTTTAGACTTTCATAAAAATGTGAATCCTACTCACATTTAAGGATTATGATTTTTAACGAAGTCGCCTTCAATTTTCACCCATACATAGGTACATTTTTGTAAAGTACAGAATTTGACCTTTCCAACGTAGGTAGGTATGTCCTTTAGTACCTATGTTGTTGTTTGATTGGTTTCGATGGCGAGTTCGTTCTTTTTTTGCTTCCTATCTCTTCTCTTCTGGATGGAGTTTAGTATTCGTTGAGTAAGCACGTGCGCATCAAAGCCTCTATTGATTTGTAGGGGTCAACATTGGAGGCTGGCCGACGGTCTTCTACAAATCCTTTCTTGTTTTCAGCGACTGTTCGTGGTATCCTGATGCTGCAGAAACGTCCCGCGACCCCTAAAAACAATATTATTGTCGTTATTTAACCATCGTCATCATTTAAGCTGAAAGACTAGTGCGCCTGACCAGCTACGATTGCATCACTGCTTACCTTCAGGTGGGATCGCAGTCAAGCACTAGTTTATATCAATAAAAAAAAATATTGGGCACTGTTGGGCATATATGTAAGCTTCCCCTAAGTGTCGCCACAATGACCGGTCCTGTGTTTCTCGCTCACCAGGTTGTTGGTTAATAAACCGCCTGCCAATAGGTGCTTTCCTAATATCTACCTACCTAGGTACTCCAGAAACTAACTTCGAATTGGACCAATAACAAACGTTCAAACTGCAATATTATTCTAAGATTAAAAAAAAAAATTGTGACAATACTGCTACTTATTATCTACATAAGTAGCAGTCTTCTCCCAAAAACAATTTATTGAGTAGGTACCTAGGTCTCTATCTAATCTACTCCTACCTATCTCATGGTGGCGTTTTTTCATTAGGTACATTCTCCAAGTCTTCAAATTCAAATTCTAGAAAAAGGAGATCCTTTTAGTTACTGGTGGTAGATAGGTACTGTTCAACGGATATGGAGACCCAAGGCAGTTGAGAGATGCTAAAGTTGTGGGCGCACATCATTGGGTGAATGACTGATTTCTCGCGAGGAGTGACCATATCTGCTCCGCACCCCGCAGCTGCCTCATCCACGCCTCAGTTGAACGGTATTTTGACCTCTTGATTAGTACGTACCTAGCAGGTAGGTGGTGACTTACCTGCACTAAAGGTTGTAATACACTCTGTTTCGTGGGTACCGAGCAATCGTCTCGTGTTGTCCCTCCCTCCATGAGGATCGTAAGCTTTGATGTGTTTTTTGTGGACCCTCTCCAATTTGTGTATTGCTTTTTCGATGTATCTGCATTGAGATAGCTGTCTATTAATACCTACGTAACTGTTAATTTCTTAACTACTGATCCTATAACTGGTAAGAATATTTGGGCCCACTGCAAAAAATGAGTTTCTCCAGCTGCACATCTGACGATATAATTTCTATTTTGTTGCAGCTGCTATCAGCCATACTGCGGGGATCGTCGCTCTTCGGCCTACCTAGCTTGAGTGCTCTACCTTTGCCAGTGAATTCGAGCTTATATAAACCTATTGTAATTAAAATTATTACACGGAGTAAGTCAGTCTACTCCATATCGATAGACTACTTTTTTCTGTGTGGCTATAATGTTCAACAGACTTCCACAACTGGGTAAATGCCCATATTTTCTAAATACGTTTATTTAGGCCGTTACGAATCAGCCTAAGCTAACCTAACGTAAACTTTCCATTGATATAATTATATGTAGGTACTACGAGTACAACACATTAAAAAGGCTGATGATGATGACATAGGTATGTAGGTACTTATTTTTCAATAGACTCGCATGTAATGTAGTCCGTACACCTTGAACATTAGGTACACTATGTTGAACGAAACGTGTAAGTGCCACGAAATTCATGGCGCTTAAGACATTTTGTTCTGTTCTGTTATCTTTTCTTTTAAGTATTTTGATAAAATGTTTCCATGAACGTGCTTGTCTATCACTAGAATATAAGTTGAAATTAAAGAAATATCATTGTAATTTCTACGAGTATTAACGTGAAGCTTCAACACTCACTCAATACCGTTTTCTCCACGCATCTGCTTCGTAGAAAAGTTAGTGTGTGCACCAGACCCTTCCCAGGCCTCGAATGGTTTAGGATCCAAGGTGACTTGGACTCCGTACTCCGCGGCGAGCATATCCATGATAAAGCGTGCCATCCAGACGTCGTCACCAGCATACAACCCAACAGATGGACCAACTTGGTACTCCCATTGGCTAGGCCCAATCTCAGCGTTGGTGCCATCAAGAGGAATGCCAGCGTATAAACAACATCTGTAGGTATATATCTATCTCTGTAGGTGTATGGATCATATTAGTATAGGTACAAGATCCCTGAGCCCCTAGACATTACTTACAATATTGTCTTAATAAACTTGTGTGGGGTTGAGTAGTGCTAGTACTCGTATGAACTTTGATCGTACCTACTCATAACTGCTATCTAGCTTGGAATGAAGACATTTTTTTTATTTCGCTTGTGTGTAGATCGTACCTACTACCTACATATTTTTGATAAACCAAAATTGTGTACCTACCCTCCGAAATCTAGTAGGAAGACGATAATTTTGCTTAGATACTTCTATTAAATACATTAATAAGCCCACAATTGTGAAAGCCAAAAGTTGGGAAAATCATCACTCCTGTTCGATTTTGCCATTGTTCCAGGGCCCAGGGGATCTCTTTCGCATCACCGGCCCCAGTAGGATTCGACCCTGCTGGGCCCCTGCGGTTGCTGGCAACTTCATGAGGCGCGCGTAGATTATTGCGCGCCGTCGAAGACTTGGGCTTGGTCGACGTTTACCGGACGGTCGCTGTTACATTTACTAATAGGCGTTAAATTATGACTTTTTACTACAGAAGTGTAAAACGATATTTCGGTGTGATTATCGGTTGTCTTTTTAGGTCAGTAACAATAGGTAGTACCCAGGTACCTGTAGTGTGCGTTAACAATTTCCCTGGCGAAAATCTTATCAATGCCAATTCCGCAGTAGTATTGATCTGAACTCCGGGGAAAGCCCCCCTTGGGCCACCCCAGTGGCCTGGAATCGGAGTGATTCAAGAAATAATATTCTTGCTCAATACCGAACCACGGTTCATCTTCTTGGCACTTCTTGTACGCGTCTGCGCATTTGACGCGATGGTTGGATGCTGTATAACAAATTTTGAATGGTCAAAAAAAATCACACACATTTTCACATTAGATTACCGTATAATAATACCGTAAGGAAAGAAAGAAGAAATTATTTTATTGCGGTATACTAACCCCCACCGGGCCAGCGTAGTGCATTACCTACGGCCCATTCTCTCTCCTATGGATGAGGCCGGAGTCCTAGCAGGGGAAACATTGAAATGCTGATTATACTTATGTATGCTTATGCAGTTATGCCATTTCGATATGGTGATTAGCGATTGCTGTCGATCCGAACAAATGTGTTAGGCGACTGGGATTTAAGGATAAGTCTAGGGAGTGTGGGATTGACACTGATCACCATCAAACAATGGAACCCCCGTTTCCTTTTTAAAGACCACTCTAGAATGTAACCTCTTTTGAGCAGCGCCTGTTATTACTAGGTATATGTAAAATATGTATATCTTTGAGGAGACTATAAAAATGTGTAGGTACAGAGTCACGATTAGTTTATGAAATATAGTTTTTACTCACGTGTGGGATTCAGATGCTTGTCGTACGTGTCACACATAACAAGGAGATTGTTTCCGAGTCTAAAAGGGTCCCTGTATATCGCACGAGGACACAGGAACAGATCAGAATCGGCTCTACTAGCCTGTTGAGTACCGAAGCCATCGTAGGAAATAATCGGCAGGTCTGTTATGAAGGTAATGGTTAAGATGTAATACTAGCTTTTACCAGCGGCATCGCCCGCGTGAAAGTAGGTTTTTCTTATCGTTTGTATATGTTACCCGGCAATCCGTGTAATCGCGTATAGTAGGTATACAATACCAAGGCAGTGTATAGAATGCCTAAATCGTGTAGGTAATGCTTGAAATATTTTATTTTATCTATTTATTTTATACTTTGCCTAGGTATTCTATACAGTACCGTATGTGGCCTATCACACCCACAAATACAAGTTAAGTCAAAAGGCTAACTAAGTGGTTATATTTTTGTAAGCACCCAGTTATAGGAGCCTTACTGCAAGACCCGCAAATAGAAATAAGACATGTAAGCAAATTATATTATGTTACTTATAGCCAGAATTTTTTTAAACCAAACTAAGCTCATCATTATTACTATTTCAGTTTAAATACTACCTACTGCTAGATATAGCCTTTAATAGAATTGGTACATCGACCGGTCCTGTACATCTGGCATCGTACTCGACATGTGGAACAATACCACCTCGCTCTAACTAGAGTGTGGCCGACTAAGTACAAAGTTTTTACTTGTACCTTTCATGTTTTCATCAAAAACGTTCAAATTCCTTTTAGTTCTTAATGGGCATTCCGCTTTGTAGATATTTTCTAGATTTCTAGGATAATAGTCGTATGGCGGTAAATATTCAGCAGAATGAGCATATGTAATTTTCGATAACATCTCTTTCATAACTCTTTTATTCCAATTTTCCATATATATAGTAAATTTATCTGCAAAATGCCTAAGTTGAAAAATATAAATCACATTTTAAACTTATTTCAAACCAGCGGTGTTCAGAAAAGGGTATTAACGGTGGATCCAGCTGTCGCTAGGGGGGGGGGGGAGTCACATAGTCGGGGTCAAGTCACACGAAGTCAGTTTTTTTAAATAAATTCGAGTAAAAATAGGTAATTTGTCAATGAATGTAAGAACCGTACTTAAACAGGTATATAGTCTACCCCGGTCACCAGGGAGAGTGGAGACGCCGAGAGATGTTGTGTGGTGTTTCTCAGGGATCGATACTAGGATCACCCTTCTGGAACATCGAGTACGACTACGTGCTGCGCGGCGATTTCTCTGACGGGGTCAGCGTGGTTCTAGCGCAGGGAGAGTCGTATACCAGGCGGCAGTCGATCTAGCGATATGCCGGGTAGCGATAGTCGTTGGTAGGATCCAGGAGTTGGGGCTCGAGGTGGCGCTTATTGAACATCAAGATCATGGCAATACGAATGATGCGGGAATACCGCACAGTTTGCCGCGAAGCGGCGAGCCTCCTTGCTGGCCTGCCACAATAGGATCTGGAGGCAGCAGACCTTGCACACATGCACGATTTGCGCGTGGAGACGCAACGCCGGGGCGTAAGTTCCGGCGACGAGACCGAGTTCAGGCGAGATCTCATGGTGAACTGGCGTCAGCGACTATCAAAACCCAGTGCTGGGCACGCCACAATTATGGCGGTAAGTCTTCTTTGAGGCGAAGCTGGAAAGACCTCACGGTGTCCTCACCTTCCGCATGAACGCAGGTTCTCACCGGACATGGTAAGTTCGGGAGGTTCCTGCATCGGATTCGTGCGGAAGTGACGCCCGGGTGTCGCCACTATGCGGAACGCCCGGAGGACACGGTGGAGCACACAGTGGAGGTGTGCCCCGCTTGGGCAGAGCATCGCCGTGCCCAAGTGCGTGCGATTATACAATTATTATGTTTACTATTATACAGCGTATTATATTTAATTAATTAAATATTGAAAGTACTTACATAAAATCTATATTGAGCCAAAAAATATAAAAACATTCTGTTTAACAATTTTAATTAGTGATCCACCTACGTCCTGGACCTGGCCTAGGGGGGTCATGACCCCCTGGTTCCGTCCTTGCGTAAATATGCCTTGTTTCCATGTAAAATAGGGCACATTTTAATAAACAGCACACGTGTGCGCAATCTAGTGTCAGGTGAACGTAACTTGATTAAATACCTAAACTGCTAAAATCATATCCCTTTTTCATATTGACTGGCCTGTTGGTGTAGTGGTTAGTGACCCTGACTGCTATGCCGGAGGTCGTGGGTTCGATTCCCACCCAGGACAAATGTTTGTGTGATAAGCATAATCATTTGTTCTGTGTCTGGGTGTAATTTATCTATAATACACGTCTGGACACATCTATTGGCCCACCTTAGAGTTTTAGGTTTCGATGGCCTCTACCGAAATATGATTGCTAGATTGAACAAAAACTGTTGATGCAGTTTTAAACCTGATACATTTTACCATCTTTTTTGATCGTATTGTTTTAAATTTGAATTCAGAATACCATACGACATGGAGCTACGCCTACAAGTCGGATATGCGCCTTGTTAAAGGCAATTGATTTTTGAATAAAAAATTATGTTTTATCAAATAAAGGTTTAATTAAATAACGCGTGTTGCCTCCATGGGCATCTACCACAGCTCTCATACGATTAGGCATAGAGTTTATCAACCGCTCTATGAAATTTTGAGGGATCATCTCCCATTCCTCTTCTATGGCAGTTTTCAACTCCTGCATCGTCTGGGCAACTGGCTGACGAGCCCTAACACGTCTTTTTAGCTCGTCCCACATGTGCTCAATGGGGTTCATGTCTGGGCTTCTGGCTGGCCAGTCCATAACTGTGATGTTTACATCCCGAAGATATTCCCTGACGATGCCGGCCGCATGGGCTCTTGCATTATCATGCATAAAAAGGAAATTTGGCCCCACATAGTCCGCGTATGGTATCACGTGAGGTTCTAAGCACTCACGAATGTACCTTTCAGTATTTAATGTTGGCAGCCGTGGTCCTGTAACAACCTCAAGTTGAGTTTTGCCGCTCGCGGATATACCGCCCCAGACAGTCCATGAGCCACCGCCATAAGCAACCCTCTCTTCAAAGCAGCATTGTGCGAAACACTCTCCCTTACGTCGGTAGACCTTCTTCCTTCCATCATTGCCATGTAACACAATTTTAGACTCATCAGAAAAGAGTACACGGCTCCAATCTTGCTGTGTCCAATTTAAATGACTGCGTGCGAAATGAAGGCGCGCTGTTCGGTGGGCTCGCGTTAGTTTGGGCCCATTAGCTGGCTTGTGTGGTACCATATCGCGTTCTTTTAACGTTCTCCGAACAGTTCGAGCGCTCACAGATACTCCGTGGAAGTCGCGAAGTTGGTTTTGTATCTCCATTGAGATACAAAACCAACAACAACAACAACCAACAAGGTGACGATTTCTCAAGCTGGTCGTCACGATGAATCGATCCTGCCTTTCAGTTGTGACTAGAGATGGGTTTCTACCCGGTAAATACTGGGTAAATACCCAAATGCAGGGTTTTTACCCTGGTAAATACCCAAATGGTGGGTATTTACTTTTTGGTATTTTTTTGTTTTTTATACATTTTTTGCAATAAAAAATGTTCATCAAATATGTTTTATGCATGAAATGTACATGGTGTCGGCAAAGAATAGTTTTCTACTCTACAAATCATGTAAAAATTACACGTCAGTATTTTTTATATTTTACGTCTGTATTTTATTTGGTATACTTACTCTGATATACAAAATTAAGAAACAACATGTAGAACAATTAAGATAAAATAAAAAATTTAAAACAAAAAGAATAAAAAAAATTAAAAAAACATTGTAGGTATAAGTTATTTATTGTTACAAACTTGAAAATCAGTTGAAATTTTACATTTATGCAAAAGTTACAGTTAAACTTCATTTAACAAAAATAATAATCAGGCGTTGAAACGTAAAAATATACGAAAGGAGTCCAATTTATATCATGGAAGTGTTCAAAACATATAAACGATCTAAAATTCAACTAAACTTTATTTAATAAATCGTCCCAAAAAGTGTTAAAGGTTTATACCCATGGTTTTGGGTATTTACCGGGTAAAAACCCTGTTTATACCCAAATTGGGTATTTACCCGGTAAATACCCGATGGGTTTTTACCCAACGCCCATCTCTAGTTGTGACCCGAGATCGTGGCCTTCCTTGGCGACGAACAAAGCCGCCAGTCTCTAGGTACCTCCGATAAACATTTCGGACCGCAGATTGACTTAAATTAAGTTGAGCACTCACGTTTCTTTGGCTATGTCCCGCCTGAATAAGTGCCACAGCTTGGGCGGCGACTTCAGGTGAAGTATCCATAGATTATTGATAGAACCTCACCTTAATGTTAAGAATAAGTAATGTTTGTTGCAAAACGAAAGATATCAATCACTTTTTCAAGAATTAAATCCAAGTAAACCAATAAAACCAAGTTTTCTTAGTATTCGATTGTTTGATATCAACAAACAGGCTCCAAATTGTCTTTTGTTTCTTTAAATTCTGTGTTCGAAATTCAAAAAAAGACTATTGAATGAAATTGTGAATGTGCCAGGTTCAAAACTGCATAAAAACTTTTTGCTCGACCTAATATAAAATTTTGGCTAGGACCAAACGAAACTGAAAATACAAGGTGGGCCAATAGATGTGTCCAGAAGTGTATGTATGTATTTAGAAATTTATATTTATGTATGTTTATCAGCTGTCTGTGGCACGGCGTTGTGTGATAATTGTGGAATATAAATATTATTATATTATATTGCCTTTGCCATAGCCAAGTAGGTAGGTATTCTGTTTCTTACCTTTAGGCGTTTCAGGAATATAGTCCAAGGTGCGATCTTTATAACGGAGATTCTCGCCAGTACCATCGATCCAGACATATGTTGCCATAATTTTGTTTTCAGGCAGAGGAAGGTCAAAGTACTTTTCAATCGGATTACCAACTAAGTGTCTTCGCATAGTGTTTGGTTCCTTTGTCACGCCATCTATTCCTATCATATTATCGTGTTTAGAGCCATGCAAAAAATCTATCGATATCAGATAATAATGAAAAAAAAATTAGCCTACCTAGCCTTTCCCATAAATTTTTGGGTTTGAGGATGTAACCGAGTAGGTAGTTAACGTGTCTCAGACCTCGACGCAAAAAAAATGTGCCATGAATCCAGTAGGTACATGATTCTGGGCCTCTCCAATCGTGGAATATTCCGTCCGTGCTTTAGCTCGTTCCTTACCATCACTCACCTCACTCATAGACTGCTTGGGGAGAAGGACAATAACAATAAGCTTTGAATAGCGTATCTTTCACTTTTCTCGTGAATCCTGCGAACCTGCGGGTCACTTGAGCATATTCCTAGCTCTCACCGTCAGATCCCCACGCTCCCATTCAATAAGCTATTTGATACAACGTATCTACTATTTAAAGATAAATATATTTTATGAAACCATATATTGTAAGCAGGAACTTACTACTGCGATGCCGGCGCCGATGATCTTGGACGACACAAGCCGATAACATTGTTGATACCGCTTTTAATACAACCTATAAGCAAGCCTATCAATAATAAAAAAAAATAAAAAAAAAATACAAAACAACGTTTAGTAAAAATTCTTAAAAAATATGTGCTTTCTGGTAGAAAGCTAGCCAGCCAACTCACGGCTTGTTTACCAGCGCCAACCGGAGTCACTGAACAATTCAGCTTACCAGTTCGGCAAATAACTATGAAAACTGCCTGCACTGACCAGTTTTACTTTCTACGTGAAAACGCGCCTTAGTAATAGCTTTCTTAGTGAATCTACAATATTATAAAGAGCCCATAAAGAGGGATAATATTATAAAGAGGGCAAAATTTGTATTTTTTTAATGATTATACTCAATAACTACAGTGCCGATTTAAAAAATTCTTTCACCTTTAGAAAGCTGTACCTATTCACCCTGAGTAACATTGGATATATTTGTTGCCCGTGCGAAGCCGGGACGGGCCGCTAGTTGTTTATAATCGATGTTGTGATGTTTATCAAGCAATCTGATTTTGGTTAAACATAAACATTAATTAGTGACTTACCCAGTATCGAAAATAAAGTAGACTTAAGTATTGAACAACATGTTAAGCAACAAGGTGAACATGGACAAATACACATTATAAGCACATAAATTTAAAATCTAAAAGTGACAAGTGTGTTGTTGCTGGTGACACCAGTTACATAACCAATAATTCAGTTTGTACTCAATATTGACATTATGTAATACTTATGTTGTTACCATGGAATTATTAAGTACTAGCTTTTGCCCGCGGCTTCGCTCGCATTAAATTGGGGGTAACACGGTTCCCCTTTCAGCTTATTTTTTCCCGACATCTTTAACAAATAGGTATCGTTAATGTACACAGAAATAAACACAAAAACTTAACAAATCATATATCTACTAAAACCTTCCTGGAGAACCACGCTATCGCTAGTAATTTTAAAGTTTATCGCGAACATACAGACAGACGCGGGAACTTTGTTTTATTAGTACATTATGATATAAGTGTGTAATGTTAGTGATTACCGTTGAGGCGGTATTTAGACCTGAGCCATAGCGAGGGTCTTAAGAGAGCCGAGAACGGTAATCATTAATTACTCACGTGTATCATACGATGTTTTTCAATACACTTGTGAAGAAAAATTAGTAAGCTTTTGTGGCGGTAAAAATCTGTTTTCGTATGCGGTGCGCACCCATTTTTTTTTCTTTTTGTAGTGGGGGACGGCCTGCGCCCATCCTGATACGAAAAATGTAATAAAATTATTGCGATTGAGAGGTTTAACAATAAAGTTTAGCCACATTATAGCACTAGTGCGTAATGGTAATCAAAATGTCAGTTTGGTAACAAGTGCCATTATATACCTAAGTGCAGTGCAATAAGAGTCATTTTATGAGCAAGTGTATTGAAAAATATGTATTGATCCAATATCGCTCGCCCTACAAATTCATCTTAAGATACGAAAATATAAAATATTTTATATTATCTGCGTAGTGTGTGATAGTCCATTGAATTGTATGGCGAGCGATATTGTATCTTAAGGTGGTGCATCATGACTCACATTTTCACTGTTTTTCATACAACCGCTCATAACTGATTATGACGTCATTACACATTTTTCATTAGATATTTTGGAAATACAGTATCTTGTGGATATTATCTAGGTTTGTAAAGAAACCAATTTCTAAATTTGCGTAATACTAATCCAGTAAAAACCTCTGAAAATGTTCAATTTTGTATGAACTTTGACACTTCATAATTTGCCTAAAAATTTAAAAGGTCAAAAAAGTAATCCTCTAGAGACCTTGCAAATTTTATTAAGATTCTAAATGACGACAACTTTTTCCAAAAACTTTTAAGGGTTTAAAAAAAACAGCTATTTCCTGGAGTAAGTTTTGTGAAATTTTCGTGTAAATCTCGAAATTACCGAATACTGACAGACTTTTCAGGCGTTATCTCTTTTTTTGCGTTGCCTTTTCGTCAAACATCGCGTTGGATTGCATGAAGTTAGAAACCATTTTCGATGTTTACGATAGTCGAGTGGAGAAGGACCCTCTTAAGATAAAATATTATAGTAACGTACCGTACGTAACCTACGACAAACTTATTATTTTCGGTTGCAAAATTAAGTTTGTTTTTTATTGTATATACTTTTCCGGGATAAAAAGTACCTACCCAAGGATATTAAAGAATAATTATACCAAGTTTCATCGTAATCGAACCGGTAGTTTTTGCGTGATGCCTGAACAAACAGACAGACCAAAAAATTTTTGGGTTCGGTGTCGGTCTAGTAACCCCCTGCCGTTTATTTTTTTGATATTTTCAATGTACAGAATTTTCACTTCTACAGATTTATTATTTATTTAATATAGACTAGCGCCCAACTCGCATGGGTTCTAGAAATCTTTTGTAAGTAAACCTTCCCCAAGATTCACTTTGTCTATGTGTTAAAACCACATGAAGATCCGTTCATTAGGTTTCGATTTTATCGTGAACATGCGTTACCTATTGAAGTGAGACGTGCTCAAACGCTACCAACGTTTAGAAAAATTGTACTTTTCACTTTGATTTTTTTCTTCTCCTGGCTTAATTACATATTTGATATTTATTAGGTCGTAAGTATATATATATTTTTTTGTAATGTATACAATACATGTATTCTTGTTTTTATTTCTTATTAATATTATTTCTAATGTGTGTATAACAGCCCTAAATCTTTCTCCTTTCTTTCAGTCCATTCAAAGGTTGCCTGTAAGAGATCGCTCTGTGCGATAAGACCGCCCATTGTACTTAAACTTATTTTGAATAATGTTTGTCCGGTATTATTTTTTTGTTTATGTGGTGTACAATAAAGAATATTATAAATAAATAATATACATACATACAGACCAAAGCGGAATAATTGTAAGAACCCTAATAAAATCCTTGGATGTTACGATAAAAAAACGGTGTGTACCTACTTAAGTGTGACCAACCTGATGTCTTTTCTCCAGATATTTTTGAAACATTGTTATCTTGTGGATTTTATTATCTCTAATAAAATCAATAGTACATTTTAATACAAGTGCAGAAATTTTAAAGTGTTTATGGAGCCGAGACAAATATGCACGTGTATCAAATGACGTTTTTCAATACACTTACGAAGAAATACTTAAACCAAGCCAAAGTCGTAGGCGGCGCGTAGTGTTCCATTAGCGCCTCGGGCAGAGTCCGCAAACCGTAGGGGCCCAGCAGGATCAAAGTCTACTGGGGCCATGGGTTGTGCAAAAGTGAACTCCGGGGCCCTGGAAGGAAGGCAAAGATGAAACAGGGGTGGGTTTCAGTTAATAAAACTCTGACACGTTGCTAAGATCCCCAATTTTTTGGCAGCCAGTTGAGCCTTTGCCTGGATATATGAGCCGAAATTGAGAGAGATAACAAAGTAACTCCAAGTAGCTCAAAGTGGTCGGTTATCGGCACGGTCACACCCCGAAAAGATGGGAGCCTGGTAGAATTGATTCCGTTTAAGAGAAAAAAGACACGCCTGGGTTTTAGCTGCATTGAACTTGACTAGATTAGAATCACCCCAATCGGAGATCGCCTTCACGGACGAGTTCAAGCGTTCAACCATATCCTCTCGGTATGACTGTATCTGAGACCCACTAGCACGTGCGTCAGACACATATCTCTCAGCTACAGTGCTGTCGTCTGCATACCCAAAAATCCGGTGGGGTTTAAGCAGGTCATTTATGTGCAGCAAAAACAGTGTTGCCGAGAGCACTGACCTCTGAGGGACTCCGGCATTAATATTCATTTGATCGGACAAGCAGCCATCAATCGGATGAATCGATCCCTCAAGAAGTCTGCGATCCAATCACACAGATAAGTAGGCATAGGCACACCGAAGGAAGGAAGACCCTAGTACCAGACCCTATCGAAAGCCTTCGAGATGTCAAGAGAGACGGCAAACGCTTCCCCATGCTTCTGGATGGCTTCACTCCAGATATGAATGGCATACGCTAGAAGGTCCCCAGTAGAGCGATTTTGGTGAGAACCATATTGCCGGTCACTGAGGATTTCGTTAGCTTCAAGGTATGCCAGAAGCTTCCCGTTAAGCACACGTTCCATAATCTTACAGAGGACGGACGTAACTGAAATGGGTCGGTAGTTTGCCGGGTCAGCTCGACTGCCCTTTCTGGGCACAGGCTGCACGTTAGCTTGCTTCCAAGCAATCGGTACTTTACTAGTCTCATATGAGAGGCGAAATATGGGTGTCAAGATCAGAGACAATTCAGGCGAACAAGTTTTAAGCACTATTGCTGGTATCCCATCGGGGCCACTGGCTTTGTTCACGTCGAGGTTACGCAGGACCCCACGAACGTCCTTTTGATGGATACGAACGTCTGACATACTCGTTACGCATTTATTAGGATAAGCAGGTGGTCGTGCGTCACCAGGATTCAGACGAGAAGATTCTGCAAAAAGAGAGGCAAATAAGTTTGCTTTCTCTTCAGCAGTGTGGGCCAGTGACCCATCGGGTTTCAGCAGAGGCGGAATTGAGGGGCGGCAAGAAGTTTGATTCAACCGACTTAGCCAGGGATCAAGAAGCTTTACTACCTTCTTGCAGTACTTGGCAGCCCTGTTAAAGGCTTCCACATCGCTTGCCTTGCGCTTACGATCATCAGCCCAAGCTCGGTATGCCGCATGCCCTTTCATCTTCCCGAGGACAACGAGAGACACGTACGACGCGAGCGCGAACGCACGCACGCATTAAGCGTGTCTGCACGATCAAACTCGGCGCCGAACCATGGACGTGCTTGGCCAGACATTGTTACGTCAGAGAATGGGATGAAATACTCCATCCCCTGTCGCAACACATCCGTTACGGCATCTGCGCACGACTAAGCATCTTCCGAAGAAAAGCAAGTAGGCTGCCAAGGATAGCATGCGAAGAAAGACCGCAAGCCATCCCAATCTGCTGACCTGTATCGCCAAACCCGCTGGGTGCCTCTAGGGCTGGGATCGGGCGGGGAGTAGACAGACACAGACTTAACCAGACAGTCGTCAGAACTGCCTAAAGGCGAACATAGCGGTCTGGATCTGTTGTCAGCAGCAGGTCCAAGCAATTGGCTGTTTGCGAATCTACATCAGCCCCTGACGGCGGTTACAGCTCTTGTAACCATCAGCCCCTTCCGGCGGTTACAGCTCTTGTAACCATCAGCCCCTTCCGGCGGTTACATTACAGCCTTTGTAACCATCAGCCCCTGACGGCGGTTACAGCTCTTGTAACCATCGGCCCCTGACGGCGGTTACAGCCCTTGTAACCATCAACCCCTGACGGCGGTTACAGCTCTTGTAACCATCGGCTCTGACGGCGGCTACAGCTCCTGTAACCATCAGCCCTTGACGGCGGTTACAGCTCTTGTAACCATCAGCCCCTTCCGGCGGTTACAGCTCTTGTAACCATCGGCTCTGACGGCGGTTACAGCTCCTGTAACCATCAGCCCTTGACGGCGGTTACAGCTCTTGTAACCATCAGCTCGTGACGGCGGTTACAGCTCTTGTAACCATCAGCCCCTGACGGCGGTTACAGCTTTTGTAACCATCGGCTCTGACGGCGGTTACAGCTCTTGTAACCATCAGCCCTTGACGGCGCTTACAGCTCTTGTAACCATCAGCCCCTGACGGCGGTTAGAGCTCTTGTAACCATCAGCCCCTAACGGCAGTTACATCTAGGAGCCCCTACCGGCGATGGTGAATACTGGCAGTATTCACAATTTATTTTTTTGGATTTTCTTAAGTTCAGCCATAAAATCAATATCCTCACAGAACACAGCCTGTATCATTGAGTATCCTCATAGGATGTAGTCTCATATCTTGCATGCCGCAATTTATTTATTTTTTCATTTTATCACGAGCGACCATACGAATATAGCCCTCTTACCCCTGTCGGCCTATGTGATTTCATAAGGATCATTAGGCAACACAGCTTTAATTCATGAATCCCCAAGCGACCACCGGTGGCCGCGCATCTATTGTCTTACTATTGTGTCTCTAATTGACGGTATCTGAAGGGTTAATTTTGTAAGGCCCTGCAAATTGAGGTTCTTCAGCAATGGTTACATCAGGTCATAAAATCCTTCACTCCACCATAATGGCTCATTTACATTAGGTCGTTTTAACCGATTCGGTTGCAGCCCGTATTCGGTCATAGACTAGCATAATCAGGTTTTCGTTAAAGATGGCTGACTGCGAATTTGTTGAAACGCACTACCTACTCATCATTTATGAAGCTTTCAACACAAATATAAGCAGCTCGGCTGTATACAGTCACTGAATCAGGATTGACAACTGAAACCGAATACGGTGGCCACATTCGGTGATCGACTTTATGTAAACGCGCCATAACCAAGGAACCAAGTGCAAATGATTTAGTTACACACCTTTATCATATCGGCCCTTCAACAACTTTCATTGTTGCCTCTCTCTGCCCTCAACACCAAGCGACATGAACCCTAAAATTCAACAGAAAGTCAATATCCATTCAAAATTTTAATGGAGGTTTGCCAGTACCTCGGCTAATGGTCATCTTTCTCCCCAACTGTATATTGAGAAGATAACTAGCTCACCTTTTCTGACCATCGCCTATGTAAGCGGTCAGATAACTTAAAATGGTGCTCAACTTGCCCATTCGCCCTCGGAAGGCTTCCGCATTTAACACATGCTTTGTGCCCTGCTTTTTTTCACATTACTCTTTAGCCCTTCAGATACCGTCAATTAGAGACACAATAGTAAGACAATAGATGCGCGGCCACCGGAGGTCGCTTGGGGATTCATGAATTAAATTAACACTTGCCACAGCCTTAAGCCACACAAATTTCTTAAAACTGTCAATTGTGAAAATGTAAGCCTTACTTACCATTACTCATACAATAGGAACCAAATTGGTTCGCTTCCAGGACATCAATTAGAATCAATACCATGGGTATTGGATGTTTTAACCTTGGTCACTTCCCAGTAGGCTTTTAGAAACCTGGCATCCAATACATTTGACCACATACTTGCCAACGCTTTTTACCAATCTTGGAAATTAATATTTAGCTGGTTTAGCAACACATTACAAGCTCCAAAAATCCATTATTATCATAACCACGCGTTTTCAGGTAACACTGGGCTTGTGCCTTTTAATAATTAGACAAAGCAGTTTTTACCACTTTAAACTTCTTGGCTGAATTTTAATTGCTTTTGTCTCAAACTCTAGATTTTCAATTAAGTAAGACTTGAATCTTTTCATCACCATCTTGAGAAGCATTTATAAAATCATTCTCTTCAATGTGCCATATGAATACCGGATTCCGGCTTACCACGTCAACATCCGTCATTGCCTTCCCTGGCCTATGCTCAACGTCCAACTCAAACTCCTGGAGGTCAAGTCACCAGCAAGCTACAAGTGAGACAAGTCTTGCTTACATCAAGCCAATAGTAACACTGAACTGTACAGTCGGTTACCGCACTGAACTTGAGTCCTGAAACATAACTTTAAACTTTTGGATAAGTATTAAAAACAACAGCAAGCACCTCTGAAATGAAACTGTGATACTTAGTTTCAGTAACTGACATTTGCCTATTTGTACTTTCCACTTGCCACATTCATATTTTGAGCTGTAACTTGTGAATAGGATTAAAGGTTAACAAATCTTGAATTCTGTCAAAACATCTTCTTGGTCCGGTACTTAACTCAAGGTACTATCCTTTTTTTGCCAGCAAAGTTAATGGTTCACCTTTACTTGTAATAAGTACCTTAAAACTTTGCCAAAATAAATTACTAAACCCAAGAATGGGTGAAATTCATGAATACTCTGTGGAGCTCTGCTACAGCAGTTGACTTATGTGGGGTTGGACGCTTCCCCCCTCTCAGTTATCATTTTAATTACCAGATTAACTCATTTAATGGTCAGTGGGTCGTCTTACTCACATAGGTACAAATTTTTTTTTTCAGACTTGATTAGATTGTATGATGGACTTTATACCAAAATAAAAAAAAAAACAAAATCAAAAAGCATTTGTGGAAGTCTCATTAATAAACATGATCTTAAAATATTAAAATATTGAGAGCTAGTCAACTGTTTGAATATTTCCAAATTTTATCTGGTAACCCTGCTGTAGAACATTTTCCACACTTTTCTACAACTTGTACTTTAATTTAATTTTGCAAAAAGAATAAAATCTGTCTTAATTTTCTTTCTTTAACAGGTGGCCTCAACATGCCCCTGCTTGTCACTTAATTTATCTTGATTTGAGCAGTGGCCAAGAAAGACCGTTATGTCCATCTGTACCATGTAAAACAATTGACAACCCTATTTGTACTAGCCTTACTTTGTATGTGTTTGATACCATTGTCTAAATACTTAAAACTAGCAAAATATTTGAGTACTGATTTAGTATCTTGACAACCAGCTGACAAACCTCCAACTTCTAGAAGTTTATCACCAAGTGTGTACCTATAATAGCCTGATTAATTAGATCATCACTGAGCTGACATAAAATATCAATACTAAGCTTACTGTAATAAAACTCAATAGGGTTTCCAGTAGAAAACTTATCCTATTTACAAGTTCTCTTATTTGAGCCAACTTATTCTTTGTAAATAATGGAAAAGCTTTGATAAGTTTGCCTTTCCAATTGCTCCAGCTCATCTTATATACTGCCTGTTGCCCATAACAACCGTTTGCCTAACCAAAGCTTTAATATGCAAATACAAATAAAGGTGCGTTCATCCCAGCTATCTTTGAAATACTTTCCAAATTGCCGTCCAAAATTCTATTGAAACTGAAGATGTTTGAGGTTCAAACTCTGGGATAACACCATTTCAACCCATAAAACGAATAGTTGGTGTAGAATGTGCTACAACTTCTAATGAGCTATCCCGGTGAGAACTATTTTTCTTCCTCAGCTCCCGGACTAAACCATCTAATGCCTCAATGTGGTTATTACTTCTATTCAACATTTTCTTAAATCTCTTTCCTAAAACCATATTCACCTATTCACTCCCAGAATTTGAACTATTATTACTTCCTGACCTTGTGACAGCCCATTTTAATACATAAAAATTTAAAGTATGTTTACTTAATTACCACGGTTAGGTTTGCGCTTGACCGCTATCTCACCTGATGGAAAGCGACGATGCAGTCGACGATGGAATGCGCTTACCTAGAAGCCAATTCACACTTGACTTAAAGATTTCTGGGTTGTAGCTATCAGGAAACACAGACACCGGCAAGGAATTCCATTCCTTAGCTGCACGCACAATGAATGTGTTTCCAAAACGTTTTGTGCGTGTAGGCGGATTGTCCACCATGTACCGGTGGCGCATCGCCGTACGTCTGGTAGTCCGATGATGGAACGGGCTAGGCGGAATCAGGTTATGCAATTCCAATGCACACTCCCCGAAATGCAACCGGTAGAAAACCGACAGGCTAGCAACTCGGCTCGATGCTCAAGACTTTGAAGCTTCGAATCGACGAGTGTATCATCGCCAATTATCCTTCTGGCTCGCCTCTCAATTGCCTCAAGTGCATCAAGCTGGTATCGGGCAGATCCGTCCCAAAGATGAGAGCAATACTCCATACACGATCGAACTTGCGCTTGATAAAGTTTGAGCAGCTGTTCCGGCTTAAAGTACTGTCTGACCTTTGCGAGGATTCCCAGCTCTTTTTTTTTTCTTTTCACTTTTATAAACAAAGAAAATTAAAATTAAATTTCAAGTGTAGTCTATCAATTCAAATTTCAAATGTGTAAGTATCAGTGCAATTGTAAGTTTCACTAAGAATGTTTTGCCATGCAAGTGTAATTGCAACAATATTAGTGTTCCTTATAAAACCACAACACACCACTTTCATTAGTTTGCAGCCAAAAGTCACTGAGCTTACCCAGATCTTCATGCAAACCAATCTATTAAAAAATGGCTTACAGAACAGCTGATTTTTTAATAGATTGTATTAAAAAATCAAATGTTCTGTAAGCCACTTAAGATTCCAGCAACACTCCACATCAGTGGGCAAGCAAGTAACTCGAACAAGTAAACGTTCGCCAGCAACACCAAACGCGTCGAAACTTGTCAGACTGTCAACTTTGTATACATTCGATTAAAAACGCATTTGAAACTATATACAATGTAAACACACCACATCTATAAACTCATAACCAGTTCTATGCACATTAAATGCATCCAATGACATTATTTATAACTTTAAAAGCGTCTTTTCAACAGTTGAAATCAATTCACCAAAAGTATTCACTTTTGTAAATACTTTTACGATCGAACTTTACAAACACCATTTACGCACGTGAGAAACATACCACTTCTGAAATCTAATAGAGATAATCTTAATTTAAATTATAATAGGTACATTTAATTACAACTCCAAACTATTCAAAAAGTTTAACACCGTGAAAAGGGCGCGCAATTCCATATTTGAATTTGAATGTCAAAGACGCTAGTGCGGGAACGATCATGCGCGACGCCATTACGGATGCGCATAATCATCGACTTTAGTCTAACCATAGTTATGACTAGCAAACTTGCAACCAGCCAATACGCAATGGAAAGGAGCATGATGAAGGTGAAAAAGTCATACCGACGTAATAATAAGAAGCTAAACAAAGGTTATATACCAACTTATGTAACGTAAAAAAAATTGAAGCAGGACTATATGCTAAGACAAAAAGGACAAATTAAGCAAAAATGTGACACGATGGTATCCTAGAGAAGGTCAAAGGAAAAGAGGTAGACCACAAAAAAGACGGGATGATGATACTATAAGACAAGTGGCAGGCGCCACATGGAACAGAGTGGCTCAAGAAAGAGTAGAAACGATTAGAAGAGGTCTTTGCCGACTGGCAAACAGCTCTACTTACAGAAAATAAAAAACATAAAAAAGATTAGATTTACATTATTTATTTTTTCTAAGTAGGTATTAATAGTTTTTCGCACAGGTGTAATATGGATAGGCTATATTATTATTATTTAGATAAAATTATATGATGTATTTTAAATTAGACTTGACTTTGCGATTTAATTGGAAATGTGCAAGCAATCCTGTTTTGGAATGCAGAAATATAAAAATCAAAGTATATAATAATGCATTTCTTTTAAGTTTTAAAATTAGTTTTATTAAATGATACAACAGTATTATAAACTACGTTTATTCGAAAAAGATCGAAAGAGAGAGAAATTATTTATTTACTTATCTATATTTTCAATAATTATCCAAATTTTGTTATTAATTTTAAAGTCGGCAGTATTATAGAGCAGTTATTCAATGTTATGTGAATAAGTTTTATCTGAATTTGACCATTCATTCTATAAACGCTCGCGCTTGTAGAAGCATTCTACGATGTGCGAAATCTAGTCGCATTATACTCTTAGTTTTAACGTCTTCTTTAAACTCAGACCCCTATACGGCTGCTTCTGCAGCACTGTGCTGCAGCTTATCATTGCTTCAAGGCGTTACCAACATCAATATCAATCGTCGTCCGTGCCTCCTCGCTTACCAGCCTTATTAGAACCTATCAGCAAAATACATGTAAATAGGCTATAGGATCTATGGAAAGTGACCCTATGTCATATTTCCTTGGAAGATGGGTTGAGATAACACGACAAAACGTATGTCCTTCTTCAAGATATTACACACAGACTGGTTTAGACTTTAGGCTGGTATGTAAGCAGAAAATATTTTGCAATAATCGAACTAAAATAAATAAACGCATGGGTTACATTCAGAAGTATTTAATCAATATTCCAACACGTTTGGTACACAGGTAGAAATCCTAATATTATTATTATTATTATCATTATAATACCTATATGGTTAATTAGTACTTATTTATTGTTTTACATTCAGAAGTATTTTTATCAATAATCGAATACACAGTTAGAAATCCTAACATTATTATTATCATTAGGTTAGGTTAGGTTAGTAATTGTTAATTAGTATCTATTCTTTTGTGCGAAAGATGGAAGAAATGGCTGGAGGCCTTTGCCCAAGAGTGGGACAGAACATGCTAACAAAAAAAGTATCTATTGTTTTACATTTCGAAGTATTTAATCAATAATCCAACACGTTTGGTATACAGTTAAAAATCCTAACATTATTATTATCATTATTATTATAATATATTTTTAATTAGTATCTATTGTTACATATTAGGTCGCACCCGAGTTGCATAAATTTTGTGAATTGTATACGAACGTACGAAATACTCAGTCGCTACATTACAAATAGGAAATATAATCTAACAACATCTACCACAATCAGATTATAAAAAGGTAAACACATAAAAAGTTCATCACAAAATTGTTAGAGTTTGATCAATATTTTTTATATAGACACAAATATAATTTGGAGATACGCTCCGAATTGTACAACATTTATTTATATTGAAACACTAACACATAAAAAAAGTTGCATTTCACGAGTTTAGAGTAACAGACACCTACACTACACGTAAAGATGATTACTGTAAATATCAGTCAGGTAGGTATGCACGCACTTTCAATCACTCAGATGTACAAGTTATTATAACTGTAGTCTAACAAAATTCGTAGTTGGGGTCCAGAAAGTGACATTTCAAATCCAAATTTCGCTCCATCCAAAATATTAAGCATAATTTTAAATCGGTTTTAATTTTTTTTTCCATAAAAATTGATTAATTTCAGTCTTTTTCTTCCTTAAGAGCTATGCTCTTATCTGTGCAGCACCTACCTCTCTCGGTTGAGAGCCAGTTCCAAGACAAAATAAGCTGTCATATTATTCCTTCTTGATCAATGCCTGGCTGTACTGCACATTGGTTCTAACATGTTGCATTTCACTGCCAGCATGGCGAGACGGAGGTTCTTGTAATACTGGAGCTGCCGGTACGTTGAGTGGTTCAAAGTTCCTCTGCGTATTGACATATATTGGTTCACAAACAGGTACCAAGCCGGGCCTCACACTTTTATTTATGAGAGTGTAGTTTCCCTGTGCAGATGCGGTTATCGGCTTAAGGTTCGCAGGAGCTTTTATAGGTTCATTCTGGCACGCCACAGGTGTGTTCATCATGGCAACATTATTAGTCTTTGGTGCGTTCATCATTGCGACATTATTAGCCGCACGTGCGTTCATCATGCTTACATTATTAGTCGCACGTGCGTTCATCATTGTTTCATTATTAGTCGCATGAGCGTTCATCATTGCGACATTATTAGTCACATGCGCGTTCATCATGCTTACATTATTAGTCGCACGTGCGTTCATCATTGTACCATTATTGGTCGCATGAGCGTTCATCATTGCTACATTATTAGTCTTTGGATCGTTCATCATTGCGACATTATTAGTTACATGCGCGTTCATCATGCTTACATTATTAGTCGCACGTGCGTTCATCATTGTACCATTATTGGTCGCATGAGCGTTCATCATTGCTACATTATTAGTCTTTGGATCGTTCATCATTGCGACATTATTAGTTACATGTGCGTTTATCATGCTTACATTATTAGTCGCACGTGCGTTCATCATTGATACATTATTAGTCGCATGAGCTTTCATCATTGCTACATTATTAGTCGTTGAATCGTTCATCATTGCGACATTATTAGTCACATGTGCGTTCATCATGCTTACATTGTTAGTCGCTGGAGCGTTCATCGGGGTAACATTATTAGTCGCTGATGCATTCATCGAAGGCATATTATTCTTTGCTGGTGAGTACAAGGCAGAGATGTTGGAAATCGATGGTGCATATCTTGTTTGCACGTTTCCACCCGTTGGTACATAGACCTGTTGTTGTAGGCTACCACCCGGTGGAGTATAATTCGGTAGATTCGCGTTACCGCCTGTTTGTGCATACAGTTGTGGTATGTCGCCACCAGTAGGTGCAAACATTGCCGGCATGTTGCCACCCGTTGATGCATACATCGATGGTACATTGCCACCTGTTGGAGCATACATCTGTGCCACGTTGCCTCCCGTTTGACCGTACATCTGTGCCACGTTGCCACCCGTTTGACCGTACATCTGTGACATGCCACCCGTTGGTGCATACATCTGTGATACGCTATCTTCTGTTGTTGCATACATCTGTTGCACGTTGCCACTTCCTGGTGCATACATCGAGGGCATGGTGCCAGTAGGTGGTACATAAATCTGATGGCCATTGCCACTCGCTGATTCATACACTGTTGGCACGTTACCACGCGCTGCTACATAAATCGATGGATAATTGCCACTCGCTGGACCATACAGCGGTGTGATGTTCCCATTTGCTTGTACAAACATTGATGGCGCGATGGCACTCGCAGTAACATACATTGATGATGGCACTATTCCAATAGTGCCATTCGCTGGTAAATAAATCGCTTGGACATTGTTACTTGCTGGTGAAAACATCGGTTGGCCATTGCCAATAGCTAGTTCATAGTTATGAGAAATATGACCTTTCGCAGGTGCGTTCATGGTATCGCATTTTTTTTTCGTTGACTTTGACAAGCTACTCGCAGCAGTATAAATAGGTTTGTACATGCCTTCAATAGCAGTTCGTTGATACTTTTTAGAAGTAGATGACGGTGGCATTGGAATGTCACTATCATCAAATCTTGACATAAACTCTTTAAGTCCTGGAGGAACATACTCTCCGCACAGTTCTACAACATCTTCTAGTAATATTTGCAGGGCTTCAAGAAGTGCTGCATCGGCAACTACGGTTTTTCCTTCCATAGCATTAGCCATTTGATGGAAGAGTTCTCGAAAATCTATATTCCACTTGCTTTCAGCAGGAACTTCATCAATACAAGTATATAGTCTATAAATATGCGGAGAAAGCCCTGAATTAGGACTTTTGTGATTACTTATCACAAAGTGTTGTAAGTTTGCCTCAGTCATTCGGTTTGACGGTGGCGCTTCGGCCAAAGCATTGACCATATATAAAACAGCATCTTTAATTTCTTTACGACTTCTGGTCGGTATTTGTTTTTCAATTTTTTCGAAATTAAGAAATTTTAAACCTCGTAATACCAGCAATTTTTCTTTTCTTGTCCAGCCATCTAATGCCCCCTCCATATTTGATAGGTATTTCAGGAACACAATTACAATAGAATTGATAAATGGTTCAAAGAACACCCGATTATCAGTAGAATTAAAGATATTTCCCAAACACTTGGCGCGATGGCTACGCGGCCCGCGCTAACATGAAAACTAAAGTAATCAATAAAGTAAGCCCAGGGTTGCCAGACAAATCATGCTTGCGATGCTCATGCCAGGCATGATTACACGAAGGTTTCTCAGAACAAGATTTCCAATCAATGTAGCTTAAACTGATTTTAATTAATTAGTTGATAAATCCTAATTGATTAGATGACGCTTATGCTTGCTTAATAACAATTTTACCATCACTTAAAAACACACACACACGTAAAGCCTAAACTGGCAACACCACAAACACCACACCGAGTGGTCGAGTTCGGACTGGTGTCCGAACTCGACCCAACACTGCTCATTTTTGTTTTAATGAGGCGTGGTAGAACAACATGGTAAAAATTATATAATTATATCACGAAATATCAGTGCAGTCCGAGTCACATAGTATCTTTTTTCAAATTTATAAGTTTTTTATGACACTTACTTATGTTTCATACATATTTATTATAAATAATGTTATTAATATAGGTATTTCATCGTTTACCAAACTACCTTGCTGGGTTTAGCCACCATCTGTTTTTCTAACACAATTGACAGGCTTGTTGAAGACCTCATCACTTTTCAGAGAACGTGTTAGATAATTTGGTTGACCAGCGTTTACATACTAAGATTTTTGATTGTGTGAAGCCCAGCCAAGTAACTGTACCTACCTCGGTCTTAAATACATAAATTAGGTGTGTTATCTATGATACTCGTATCCTAATCACAAACATAAAATACTATTTAACCTTCAGTCTTCTTCTTCTTCTCGTGTCGATTCGACTCAAATTTTGTCTGACCAATATTTCCCTATTTTTTTTTACCTTCATTTAAATTATCACTCATCAGAACTATTCGCGTAGTCTGTTTTAATCTTAAAAATCAAATGACTTGGGTAATAATTAAGGTAAAATGAAATCGGATGTAGTCAACGCTGGTTCTTTAATCAAGGTTGATTAAGAGATCTTGATCATTGTTTACTAATAGAAGAAATATTATAAAAAGTATCGAAATTATGTATTTTTAAATGATTAAAATATATTATACAAAACTCCCATGTCGTTTGACTTTTTAGATAGACTATACAAGTCCGAACTCGAACGCTTTGCGTTTAGTAAACTAAGTAATTGTACATCTCTGGAATGACAATAGGTGACTGACCTTGCCTATAACAACATTGTAGACACAATATTAAAATAAAATAAAATAATAAAAAACAGCACTGCAGACCGAATTTGAAAAATATCATTGTAGCTACAACGAGTACAAGGATCTTTTCAAATTCTAAAATATTTACACGACACGTACTACATCGTACACACATTTCCTTCTGTTGTATAGGTACTACAGAAGCAAATGTGCCTATAGGGGGGACAGCTCAGCTTTGCTTATGGAGCGAGGGAATAGAAAGCTGGCACCTCCTTCCGCGAAGCAGTAATGAAAACCAGAAGAGGAGACAATGTAGACGCCTTGGCCATCAGAGAAGATGCCCTGGACGGCAACAGAACGAATATAAGAAAATTTTATTCAGTAAAAGTCTGACACGCCTTGCCGTTCCACCCAGAAAAGGAAGTAATAATATCCCACTGAAAAAAGTTTGCAAAATATGTAGGTATTTTTTATCTATGGCAATTGAACCAGTTTCGAATATTCTGTCAGTGTCACGTTGAATTGGAACCAAAGATTTTATATGATTGTAACATCCAGCATCCATCATTTAGAAGATATAGACAGCTGTCAAAACGAACTACTTTTTTGATCGCGTGGTGGTGCTACGTCCGCGGCTTCATCAATGACATCTATATTGCCATTTTAAAACTAACGTTGTTCCGTACACGTGCGGTGCTTGCTGTTTGATACTACTGATTGAATCCCGCTATTAATAGATGGCGCTGCAGAACACAGTGCGCAATAACAACAAAAATTCATGACTTCCAACATTTCGAATAATTTCAATAGTTGTTGCAGTAATTTTATGAAAATTATTTTTGCCTGATGGTCTTGAAAGTGATGGAAAGGAGACGGTCACCTAGACATTAATAGTTTTACAGGGCAGAAGATTTTTTTTTTTATTAAGCAGCCAATCGTGATGCGTAAAACCTTGAGTACTCAGATCCCCGAGGCTCATGTCCCGCAGGACCCCGAATGTGATAATATTTATTTTTTCTATGGTTTTCAATTTGTACGGTCGACATAAAAATAGTGCTTACCTAAGTTTTTGTGTAAGCAATATAAAAAAAATCGAAACATAAATACCCAATGGAATAGTGAAATATTCTAATAATCTATAAAAAATGGGCTCTATGTAAAAAAAAAAACTAAATGCTAATATGGTCCTTGATTTGTCATAATTGGTAAATTATTAATTGAATCAATAATTCATAAAAAATCACTAAGTAGTACCTGCCTACTAGAAAATACGCGCAGTTTTCTTACATTTTTATCGCCATTCATTCAGTCATAATCCATGTTTCCATAAAATGAGTGACATTTTGGGATATAAACACAATCACTTATAACTTTGCTGTTTACTGAGACTATGCTTAAATAATAATAAGACCTTTTTGTAATAAAAAAAAAAAATGTGGTATATAATACGACAACACCCAGTTTGTTTGAAACTTTGTACTAGTATGTCGAAGTCGAAGCATAGTTATACTCGTAATAGGTAATTGCAATAAAATGTATAAAACCTGCTGCTTCGCTCCCACTCTACCCTACTCCACCACTCCACCCTACTATACCTTACTCTACCCTACACTACCTCTATACCCAACACTACACGTATTTAAAAAAAACAACAACAAAAAGCGAAATCGGTTCAGCTGTCCTCGAGATTTGGGCTTAGCAACACATATACCTAGCGATTCATTTTTATATTATAGATTAGAAGTCGTATACTTTAAATAAATAATAATATTGTAGAAGTAAAAACAAAATGATACAATATTATCAAATCATCTATACATACAATAAGTAAATCACATCTTTACTTGTGCGCGTGTTAGAATCGACACGGGGAAAAGGCTACATTGATTTATATATTTATATATACCTACATATCATACTAAGGTGTCAAGATGGGTAACGGTTATTACTTGTGTATGGAAAGGGTTTTATGAAGAAAAGCACAAAATGACAAGACTAAGTATTTATTTCAAATAGGCTTATCAGTTATTCGAATAAACTACTGGCTCGTTCGGAAACTAGGTCTTCGAGGTGAAGAACGGCCAAGAAACACCTCGGAAGCTCAGATATAGTATTTTATAGAAACATCTTACAACATCATTAATTATGGTTTGTCACAATAACATCTACAAGTAATTCTATGTTATATGTCTTGGACCATTTCATAATAACAAGGTAAATAACGTGAATAAGTATTCTCTAATACCATAAAACATAATTAGAAACAAAGCCACAGAATGACACATACACAAAATCAGTACAACTATTAACAATACCTATTAAGATACTTATCATATTAAATAACTTACATGAACTTTGGCGGTCAGTAACGGTCTATAGCTGGATCACAAGTGGGTTTCTTCCACTATGAAAACACCCCTTTTATAATCAAACATTGACCGGTGGGGGTTTGACATTTAACGTCAAATATCCAATATACAGTGCGTTTCACTCAAAGATTTTATATATTCTACTCACTTAAGACGTTCCTTTGCCGTAATGTTGGCAATACGGAAAAACAGTGTTGCAATATTTTTAGCAATTAAATTACTTAATATTAGGGAGATTAACTTATATTTCGTTACTTTTAACAATTGCGTTTTTTTTTTCTTTTTCTTTTTACTATTTTTGAATATAGTATAGGGCGCTGGGCTCTATTCCGATTGTCTTGCAATTCTTTGAAATACCGAAAACGCCATGCCACAATATCGTATCTTTCTATAACAACGTCCTTTTAGACCTGTTTTTTTAAATAAAGTCCCATTCCCCTCATAATTCTCCAAAAAGTGCTGCAACTACCGTTAAAATCGATTTCGTTTCGCATTTCGGGGAACAATTTTGGTAGAGTAGGCAACTCTTTCCTTTTTCCCTTCTTTTTTATGTAGACAGACAGGGGAGCCAACATTACGCCAAAGGAACGTCTTAAGTGAAACGCACTGTACCGTCATTTTCCCAAAGATTTTATATATCCTACTAGAGTAGGATATATAAAATCTTTGCATTTTCCACAATCACAAATCATAACCTCAACTAATTTAAGGCCTTTAATAACAATTTTATTGTTATATAGCCTAACCACTTTAAAACTGAATAACATTATCTAAACAATTTTACAATGCTCGGTTTGTATTTCTTAGTTCTTATTTCACAACATAAATATTGACTGACAGTACTGTACTAATCGACATAAACAACTTACTACATTAAGGTAGTAATACAAAATGCCAGACAAATCTTAATGATCACCAATAATTACGTAATAATTTACAGGATTATGACCAATACGTATTTTATAAGTTTAGCGTTTAGCACACTAATTTGCTCTGGTAAGTACTTCTACATTTGATTTGAACTTCGTAAATGCTACCAGTGTATAAAATACAACAAACAATATTCGTGAAATATTAAAATACATGATGACGTAGTTAACGTCATACAAAATAATGAATCTAACACGCGCATCACGTAAAATGTACGAAATCGATAACTTTTAAACATTAAAATTGTGTGTAACTTGACTTATTACTTAGGCTTTGTTTCAATGCATACTATGTTGAAAGATATATTATATACTAGCTTTTGCCCGCGGCTTCACCCGCGTACATAATCCCAGGATAAAAAGTATCCTATGTGTTATTCTGGGATATGGTCTACTCGTGTACCAAGTTTCATCGAGATCCTTTCAGTAGTTTTTGCGTAAAAGAGTAACAAACATCCATACATCCATCCATACTTACAAACTTTCGCATTTATAATATTGGTAGAATGGTTAGTAAAACTACTTAATAGCGTAAGTAAATTATTACAGTAGTATTATTATTTACAGTTCTTCCGTTCTTGATATGTAAATTATAAAGCACCGATCTAGTTAATGCAGTTATGCTTATAATTTAAACCGGCTACGTCATAGATACGTAGAAAGTGTCTAAAAAAATGTATAGATCTCAATCTGCAGATTCCAAATATGCACTTAACTGAATTTGGGGCAAAACTCGAGTTATTGCACTTTTCGTAAGTACGGCAGTGTTATTATATGGTTGTCGAGTCGCTCAGTACACAATAATAAACATGATAAAACCTACAGACGTTCGAGAAGAATTGTAATTATTTTTGAACTTGGGTAATGTCTTCGTACACGTTTACTCGTGTAGAAATATATATATATATATATCATTACTTATATTTTATTACACAAAATGGAAGTTTTTTTTTTCGGTGGGTAAAAATCGTCTCTTGGCAACCCCCGCTCTTGGGTGGAGCGGGAGATAGTGTCAGACTCTTACTGACTAAAGACCCCACCCCGTTCCTTCTAGCCTTCATACCAGGGCTTGAGTTCCTTTCGGATAATCCTGGCCCCAGAAGGGTTCATTAAGGCGCGCGCCGTCGACGTCTTAGGCTTGGTCCGGACAGTTACCGGACGGTCGGATAGCGAGCTCATGGGTAGCTCGCCGTCCACGAGCCCGCGTCTACGGTAGCGCGAAATCGGGATCGGAATCCCGGCGGCGGCGGCGAGGGCGCCGTTGCCTGATGCGGTCGACCTCCTCCTTTGCTAGCATTACTGCTTCGCAGAAGGAGGCGACCGCTTGCCACTCCTGCTCTCTCCGGACCATTGCCTAAACCAAGGCCCGGCGCAAAAATGGAAGTTTTGATAATAAATTGATTATTAAAATTAAAGTATTGCGTGGTCAATGGTAACAATGTCTAGCCAAGCTGGCCCTTGGTTTGTTGCGGAGCATGATCGCGCTGACGCGTTTAAAGGCGCGGCATGTCAGGCATGGGCCGACACTCGTATGCACAAAACGAATGAAGTAAGTCAGACGAAGAGAGCCTCCAACAGAGCTGCCAACTCTTGCAAGAAAGTGATGCGCAGGTCTCGGGTCGACCATATTAGCCGCATCAGAAACAAACTAGCTTCATACCCAGCGGGTAGTAAAGCGTTATGGTCCCTGGCTAAGTCGGTTGAATCAAACTTCTGTCGTTTCTCACTAAAGCCACTGCTGAAATCCGACGGGTCACTGGCCCATACCGCTGAAGAGAAAGCAAAGTTTGCCTCACTTTTCGCAGAATCTTAGTGTATAGATCCTGGGGTCGCGCGGTCCCTAGCTTACCCTGATGTTTGCGAGATGAGTAAATCGGATATTCGCATGCATCAGTAGGACGTCCGCGTATTTAGGCTTTCATTTGAAGCTGGAAAAGTGCAAGCAAAATGGACGCAAGCTGACGTACAGTCCGTGCCCAAGAAGGGTAGTCAGGCTGACCCGATTGGTCTGTAGTTAGCTAACTATCGACCAATCTCAGTAATGTTCGTTCTCTGTAAAACTATGAAACGTGTACTCATCACTAAGCTTCTGGCATACCTAGAAGGTTCTTAGCGCACATCTTAAGTGACCGTCAATACGGTTTTCACCGAAATTGGTCAACATGATCTTCTAGCGTATGATATCCACATCTGGAGTGCCTATCGAGAAGCGCTTGCCATCTCCTTTGACCGAAAAGGCTAGGAGTTCCCTTGCGGGATCACATCAGAAATGAAGATATCCACAGGAGAACCAAGGTTAGTGACACAGCTCGAAGAATCGTCAAACTTAAGTGGCAATGGGCAGGCATATTGCACGCAGAACAGATGGTCGATGAGGACGAAAGTTTCTGCAGTGGTGACCGCGTACCGGAAAAGGCAACGTTGGAACGCCTCCTACAAGGTGGCCCAATGTCCTGGTCAGGGTCGTGGGAATCCGATGGATGCGTGACGCATAGGACCTATCGTTGTGGCGAAGCTTGGGGGAGGCCTATGTCCAGCAGTGGAGGTCTTTCGGCTGATGTGATGATATCATCATCATCATATAGTTTCAAAGACGAATTACGAGAAATAATCATGATAAGTACTAACTCAAGAAGGCGGTGTGGAGAACCTACAGAAGATGTTGAAAGCTTAAAAACTAGCGTACAGTGGAATGTTACCTACACCACTTCCATTATTTATTTTTGATGAGTCTTTGTTATTCCGGAGCAATACCAAATCATTACCAAAGTTTCTATAAAAATCTACTGCCAATAGATAACTTGCGTTCTCCAATGACAGTGAGGAGGAAAACTAGTTTTTCTAATATTGCAATTTGTATTTTTTTTTTAGTCAAGAACACTAATACTAGACTAGTCAGTCACGTGGATAAATACATGATTATATATTTTTTTAATTCTATGTAATGTCGGTTTTTAATTTCACCCTTTTATGAAATTATTTATATTATTATACCATGCAATAACAAAGATGTAATACATAAATTAAAATTAATCTTATTAACATTAATGTAAATGCATGCAGTGCATGATCAGTGGTGGCCGAGTGGTAACGGCTCCGACTTACAAGTTGTAGGTTGTGGGTTCAAACCCAGCCAGGCGCATTACTTTGTGTAATTTATTTCATCACCACTGCTCTCAAAGCGGTGAAGGAAAACATCGTGAAGAAACCGGCATGGCCTAGAACCAAAAAATTCGAAGACATGTGACATCCACCAACCCGCACTGGGCCCGCGTGGTGGATTACGGCCCATTCCCTCTCCAAGAGAGGAGGCCTGAGTCCCAGCAGTGGGAACATTATAAGGCTGACTATGCTATGCTAAATGCATGCAATCTTTCTAATCAAATTTCAGCAGAACAATGTACTCTATAAGCGTGTAAATAATTATAGCTGGGTTAAAAACCAATTTCATTTGCGGAGAATAATAGTGTAGCATTACGTTACGTTTTATTTGTTGTGTATTATTACACGAATAAACGTGTAATGATATATTGCTGAGACATAGTCTTTTCATGAATTTCTTGAAAGTCATTGGTGTTTTTAAAAAAGTAAATATACAAGTCTATAGATTATTTTTTTACTTTTAATTTGATTATACATTTAAATACATATTTACAATGAACTAAGCGTTATTGAAGTTTAAAATTTAACCCTTCAGATACCGTCAATTAGAGACACAATAGTAAGACAATAGATGCGCGGCCACCGGTGGTCGCTTGGGGATTTATGAATTAAGAAGTTTCTGAAAGAGAGACTACTTTTGGGTATTATTAAATTATGTTAATGTTTCAATGTAGTGTTTGGAATTGCTGTGTTGGAAAAGGGCTGTTATGATAATTATTAAATGTTAATTCCCTATTTTATTTTGCTCGTCGTTTATCGGTGTATAGATACCATCTACTAGGTGGTCCGATAACCTAATAAGTCATGGTAGTCTGATGGATGCAAGGAGAATAAACCGACCTCTGCGGCGACGCATTGTTCGATCAAGGTTTAGCAGTACACGCCATTGACTGAAGTGATGATAATGTTCTCATTATATCATCTGCTTACTCTGTGATGGCCATAATGGTGCTTAAACTAGCAGAACGTAGGTGTGGAGATGATCATTGTAACGTTTCTGCGATAATATAATTACAATTGAAGGACTGTTCCACTTGTACTGTACCTACCTACATGTTCCAGGAAGATGCTCTATAGTTTTTAAATGATGGACTAACTGACTCGGCGGCTAGCCAGTCAATGAGTGTAGGTACCTAATAGATCAAGTTACACACAATTTTAAAAGTCTAAAAGTTATCTACATCGATTTCATACATTTTACGTAACGCGCGCACAACTAAAAATTTCTACTACTAAGATTTATTATATGTGCAGAATAGATGTGACGGTGTTAGCTTAGGTTAGGTCATGGCACTGTCGTGAACAAAATAAACACAATGACCATTAAAAATAATAAGAGAAAAAAAAAAACACATAATTAGTACAACAAAGTATCTTTATTTTCCATAATATCTCGTATTTTATAACAACATTTCTTATACACTTACATTTGTTAATTCATACCGATTTCCGATGCATGCAAAACAATTTTAAACATCTTATACATATAATAGCATAAATAATTTTATTCAGACGATAGGAATATAATATTTTGTGCTCTACACGAGTGTACATGGTGTTCACGTTTAGACATACTTCATAAGTGCTTGAACTTGAAAGGCTCCTGCGGTTACTATTACAATATACTCTAAAATCTTTGTGCAATCGTAGTTTTACACGGTTAACATTAATATACTGGTAGATTCTTAAACACGCTAACATTATTATCCAGGACATCAGTTTTATTATCTTGTTAGTATTTAAAAAGTCAAGCAATTCATCTGTTCTCATTCAGGTTATTTCATTTACTAAAACTAATTTGCAACTATGCATTAAATGAATTTGTTAAAAATAATGATATGTGGTTATTTGTATACAATTAAACTATTTAACATCAAAATAACAATTTTTAAATATCACATAATATTCGTAGAAATATTTACCTACTTATACAATATATTAATATCTTATATGGTCCTTTTAAACGCACTACCTCTATCACGTGTCGGTATAATTATTATCATTTTATTAGTTATCTGTATAGTTATTGTAAATCGAATATACTATTCTATTGAATACCTATAGGCCATACATTATTCGATTAGTCGTAGCTAGTGAATATATCGTTACTTGATTAGGTAAAAATCTATTCAAAAGTTTTACTTGGTGTTGTGGTTTATGTTTATCACTAAATGGAAGAGGGTTTTAATAATGCACTATTGGTGCAGGTACATACAGCTTGCGTTGGCAACCAGGCACGAACATAATAGACGGATTGTTAATGATGCGTTCGCTAGCTGACACGTGGAGCAGGAGTGTCCTGGCGGGCGTGGTCCCACCGTTATTCGTTGAGTATGCAGGTGCGCATGAGAGCGTCTATCACAGCATACGGGTCGCAGTTGGAGGCTGGTCGGCGATCCTCCAAGTATCCCTTCTTCTCCTCGGCCACCGTCCGCGGTATTCTGATGCTGCTGCCACGGTTAGCGACCCCTGTTAACAAAAATACATTATTTCTCTATTCGTTGTGGTACGAAGAACCCAGCTTATCCATTGTTATCATTCGGTGTTCACTTACCGGCGCTGAAGTCATTAATACTGGCGGTTTCGTGGAGACCAGTCAAACGTCTCTCATTGTCCTTGCCTCCGCGAGGATCGTAGACCTTGATATGCTTCATGTGAACCTTAGACAGCTTGTCAATCGCCTTCTCGATTTCACTGTAATTAGGATTAAATTATGGTCAAGTCACGTGAAAAATTAAAGTATAAACGCAATGTTTAACAACTAGTGCCAAAGACACTTAAAGATTTCAGGCGAAAAGCAGTTTTTTTTTTTTCAATGAATTATTATTTAATTATTTTAAGAAAGTCGTACCAACAGGCTAAAAACAGGTAAGATGTTATTAAATTAATTATCCAACTATTTAAAGATGGTTGACCGATATTTTGAAGGCAGGTAAGGAGGTGGCCAAAAAAGAAGCGAAATTTCTTAAAACGAATATGCGACCGACTTGTCGAATGTTGCAAGCGATTTCTCAAACTGCAAGTACAGGTTTACCATTTAAGGATACCTGTCTCTTGTAATCCGAATGCCATTTTAGACTCGTAATTATTATAACGACCAAACAAGGCTGCGACACTTACATAATACCGTTGTCTTCACGCATCTTTTTGGTGGAGAAGTTGGTGTGTGCACCAGAGCCGTTCCAGTCTTGGACTGGTTTGGGGTCGAAAGTGACGATGACTCCGTACTCTTCCGCGAGTCTGTTGAGGATGTAGCGAGCGACCCAGAGGTCGTCGGCTGCGGCGACGCCAACGGACGGCCCCACTTGGAACTCCCACTGCGATGGCATGACCTCGGCATTGGTGCCAGAAATAGGTACGCCAGCAAATAGACAACATCTGTAATTAAAACGTGCATGTTCTGTATATTGCTTTTCTCAGTAAACTTGTTCTTTAAAATCCAGGGGCAAATTTAACGACTTGAACGCCATATTTAATATTAAGTGCTCTAGTTACCTGTAGTGTGCCTCGACCAGATCCCTGGCGAACACCTTGTTGGCACCAACACCGCAGTAGTAGGGGCCCTGTGGTGGGGGGAAGCCGCCTGGGGGCCAACCGAAGGGCCTCAAGTCCGAGTCCAGCAGGATATACTCCTGCTCGATGCCGAACCATGGCTCCTCATCCTTGCACTTCTCGGCGGCCTCAGCGCACCTGATGCGATGGTTAGTTGCTGTGGAACGAAACCAAAATTATAAATCAATTGGAAACACCACAGAGTGGTTTTAGGTTAAGAAGGCTATATATGAATGACAGAAAAAAAAATACTTCGTGCATTGCTTCATTCATGAATCCCCAAGCGACCACCGGTGGGCGCGCATCTATTGTCTTACTATTGTGTCTCTAATTGACGGTATCTGAAGGGTTAATTTCGTATACTCGTATAAGTGTCAATCAAACCAAAGACCCTGACATGACTTAATTTCTTTACGAGAATGTGTGTCTACGTTAATTTAAACTAGAGTTACTAAATCGATGTGCAGGTCAGGCTGTCAAGTAATTACTATTTAGATATGCGTAATTGCGATTGTGAACCTCGATGACTAATGTGTCACAACTGGACAACGGAGTGTTAAGACAAAGATAGTAAAAGTTTGAGGACAGAAGGCATATATTGGCGATCGCAATCCTAATTGCTAAAGCGTCTTCCATATTTGTAAGACAGCGAGTCTTTCAAATACTATATGGTGTGTGAATTTGTATCATTATCATTATTAGCATCATCCTTTGCTTGACTTCGCCCACTGTCTGGTGTAATGATAATAAATTAGGATTTTCTTGTTTTTCGACAATCCCCACACTTATCACTCCACTCCAAACTCACTTCTGCTCGCGATGGCGACATTGTCACCCGCTTATCACACCGCTCCAGGCAAGGAACACTTTTTATTCCAGTCCTCGGACACTTCTCAATCATCCTTACTACTCTCATCCCCTTCCTTTTTATCCCATGAAAAACTGAAAAGGCTTAGTAACGATTTTTCAACGTACTTGTGGGCTCCATGTTGTATTTGTAGGTGTCGCACATAACCAGGATATGGTTACCGCGTCTGAAGGGGTCCCTGTAAATGGCACGAGGGTACAGGAAAGTGTCAGAATTGTGCCCGTCCGATTGACCGGTGGAGCTGCCATCGAAGTTCCAAATCGGCAGGTCTGCAATGAAATTAATTTTAATTAAATAAGTATAAACATAAATTCCGAAAATAATTAAAAACTATAAATACTTTTTATAGTCGGGTTTTAAACTCTTTAGCAGCTAAGATAATGCATTGGAACTGGAAAATACTGTTAAACTGATGTATTACAGAACTATATCAAACATGTTCGCTTAATTTGCTGTGAACAACATATTCCCAATGAACTAGGAATACTGCTTGAAATCTATCGTAACATTTCTACGACTGCTTGTGGACAATATTGCTTTGAAACCTTTTAAGTTTTCATCAAAAAGTCCTTACTCCTAGAAGAGCGACGCTTGCTCTGTGGATTGTAGCGTGATTTACTGGATACGATATCTTTTGTGCCATTTTATAAAAAAGACGGTAGTTTGGTAAAACATGAACTTTAATTAAGAAGTAAAATCTCTTCGCATTTTCGTTCTAAAAGTAACTCCACTTACTGTGTAGGTATTTAAACAAAACTTTAGCCTATTATAGAACATTTTCTTTTGAAAACACTAACTTGTTAACAGATCAACACAGCTCGTCTCGCCGAAGGCTGAACAATTTACCTAAACTATGCTAATTAGTTCGTTAATGAGGATGTAATAAAACACAGCAGCTTCAATAGATGTGCCATGTTTCATCCAGTCATGTTTATGAGTCTTTATGAATTAAACCATGACCGAGTTTTCAGTTTCAGGATTTGTCATTGCATTTGCCACGCAAATAAAAAGTGACGATTATTAAATTTCGTTTACCTTTGTACACGAATTTTACACTGTACTTTTTATTATTGTTATTGATTGGCGTTTGACCACTATCTCACGTGATGGTAAGCGATTATGTGGCCGACGATAGAGCATGCTTGGCTAAAAGTAACCTATTCACTCTTGACTTAAAGACCCCTAGGTCCCAAGAAAATGGTAAAAAAAAAAAACTGTTAAACATTTGTTTTTCAACGCAACATTTTTAATAACTGGTCTAAATGTTGGTAAAACTAGCCCTATTCAGCAAAGTACAAGAACAGTTACCTTTAGGTTGTTTAGGAATGAAGTTCAAGGTGCGATCCTTGCACCTCAAATGCTCTCCAGATCCATCGATCCAGATGTACGTCGCCAGAATCTTGTCAGCGGGGATCGGCAGGTCGTTGTACCTGCCCAGCAGGGTCTTAGACAGCACCGCATTCGGCGAATTGGTGAGCACTGGACCCGATAATATCTTCGGGTTATCTGTTCATGAGAAATTAAATTATTATAAAAAAGCCAGAATTTTAAACTAGATGTCTGTATCGGTCATTTAATTTAAGGAATGTTAAGTTTTATGAGTAAATAAATTAAATGTTAATATCATTTGAATTTAAAATGTTAAGAACAAGTTATTTGTTGTTATTTTAGCTATTAGTTTGGCTTTGAAAAAATAAGACTGTAAGCACTAATTAGTCGTTAAAGATAACAATGATACTAATATAACAATTTCCTGGTTCTATTCCTGACTTCCTGATAAAGATGAATAGAATTTACAAACTCGATGTAACGTTTACGTTTCTATCACTGTAAACAACACACTAAAATCAGCTATTCATAAACTAAAAGAAGTTCTTGTTATATTGTACTTGTTCTTTTTATTTCGCCAAAGGAATAAAAGATATGAACGAAGGTGAACGTCGCTAACTGTGAGCTACAGGCTGCGGTGAGGATAATATTTCATCCATCCACATATTAAATCGAACCTGACACTGCACACATTGTTGTTAATTCTCTTTGAACCAATTACGGCAAACCTTGCCTTGGGCTGAATCTGAAGTTCCACAACCGGACTGACTGAATTTTACTTATTAAACTATGTTATTAATAAAACAAAGCATAGATTGTCTCTTAAAACCTGGTTAAATTAGATTAACTATATTATTAGGTACACTATTGTTGACTTATACCCTGCAAGTTATTTAGAAAATATTACGAACAAAATGTTTGGTCTATATTTCTAGGTATATTTTTGTGGGTCAATATAAAATGTTTCCATTCAAACAAGTTTTCCAGGTCGACTGAGTGACGAGCGAATATCTACTTGAATACCCATATGGAACAGAGGAAGTTGCTTTGCGATGCAAGCTTTTAAAAGTTTCAGGCTGCCTGAACCCACGTTTGTATGTAGTATAATATATATACTAGTATAGGTTCCAAGAATACAAAAACCTTGTGAATTTTTAACCTACAGAGTAAGTCTTTTATCTATTAAAGATTACGTTCAAGCAACGATTTTTTTAATACTGCTTCTGTTAACGAACTCCTTTTAGTACCTGGCTCAGTAGTCATGTTGTGTTTACTGAGTAAGTATTATTAATTTTGTAGCAGATTTAACCAATGGACGAGATTTCTATGTACATTACCTAACTTACCTTGATTAATCTTGCATTCTACTTTTGCGTGACCGTCAGCCATCTTCACGTCTTTTAAAACTTATAAATCTGTAACAACGAAAAACACACAATTTAGTTATTGCAATGAGCACAAAGATAATAAATAGTAAAAATCAGCAAAATATAAATATTTATAATTATGAGCTATAACAGATAGTGTAAATAATATCCTTATTGTTTAGCAGGAAAAAATGTAAATGAGTAAGTCTACTAGTTACTAAAATTAAATGGTTACAAAACATATACTGTTAGAGAAATCACAATTTACAATAAAACAAAATCTAAGCAGATTTACGATTTCCAACGAACCGGAAAATTCGTTATTTGAAGCCGGCTTTAGTTTGATTACTTAATATTTACATACATTTTCCTTGACATTTGAGACAATAATATATAAATAGATGCAAGTTTTCAAAAGAGAAACATGTATTCAAGTCTAGTATAGCTTTGTGTTTATATAATCTATGATTTAAATATGCTTGAATGAAAATTATAATAGTGATGTTGTTGTTTCCGGAAGTATCTTCCTTTCTGGTAAGTACGACACAAAGGAATAATGCGCAGCGTTTTTCTTAATTTAACATAGTTTATTGGATTAATAGATAACTAATTGGAATGTTTCTGTATCTTTTTATGCAATTAATTTATGAATGTAGAACCAAGTACTTCATGACGAAAAATTGATTCAACTAAGCAAGTCAATAACTTTGTTATTAAAGCAATTGCATTTGTTTCGTAGGCAACAGTTACCTGTGCCTCGATCAAATAAACAGACCGTTGACATATACGAGTTGTAACGATGGTAATTTCACGAAATCGATTGGCGCGTTGCCCAAACAGCGGAGAAGCGGTGACGCGACGCGCGTACGAGTATGTTCTCCGAAGGCGTTTGTAACCGTATGTAACCAATCGACGTCCGTATAAACAAACATTTTTATTTACACATACATTTAGAAAAAATCTTTGAAATTTAATTAACTTGAAAAAGTTTTAGAGTTTAATTAACTTAAGCAAAGAACTGGGTTACAAAAACAACGGAAATGTTTAACGCTTCTAGGAAATCAATTAGGAACATTAATTTCCCGATCTTCTTCGAATGATTAGTATTTTGGCTCAAATAGTTGATATTTATTCCAATTCTGCGAGCACATCGCGTCATTAATATGAACGTAAGCAAATAAACCAGGAATCTGCCGCAAATTACGGCTATTGGCAAATGTAGTGGATCTAGGAAAATTCCCAGTTGCTCGGAAAATTTCGTATTACCTGCTGGCTCTCTTCACGATCTCCGCTGATGCTACAATCATTTTGTTGATGACGAACTAAAACATTATTTTTTTATATGTTACATGTTACATTTAGACAAAAATAACATTTAGGCCTTTTTTTTTTTCAATGTAATCAGATAACTTTTAAATAAGGATTAAAAACGGTTGATGGTTTTGGAAATATAAAAAGAAAACATTTAGATAGTTAGTATAAAAAAATTGTAGATTGATCGGAAAATAAATATCTTGGCGCTTTTGGCCTTGCACAGATTGTTAATCTACTTTATTTTTATTTTGTATGTTTATTATAATGTTTTTTTATTATTATTATCTCTTTAGCTTTATATTATGACTTGTGTAACATAACCAGACTTGTTCTTAGCCGAAATAAAAAAGTATATAACACCATTAATTACTTGATAACATATTTCGGTCCTTTTTGTTATCCATAGATAGAACTCGAGGCTAAGCAATCAAATCGATACGGTAATAGCCATTAGCATGAGTTTGTTTGATATCCACCGCAGTCAGGAATTTTCGTCATTAATTCCTGATTAGGCTCCATCGACATTAGGCTGAGTGCTCATTATTACGTTTATTACTTTACGCGTTTACACACTGACTGACCGTGAAAAACTTTATAGGCACTTTTGTTAATTTTGTTTTTTTCACCTCTACAACACGCTGAAACCCGATTTTGTAAATTATGCCTCTAGTCTAGACTTGAAATGAAGAAATGACATTTTATGTTACGCATAAAACACAGCATTGTATTACATAGAAATCAAGGGAACGAACGGTGATTTTGTTTATTTACTCGTCGGAATTTATTGGTAAAAAAACTGCTTCGACAGATCGATATAACGATTTTGTCTGATGATTACTGTGATATTTAAAAACGAAAAGCGTTCAAAAGTCACTTTGCTGAATCTTTTGGACAAACGTGTTACGCATAATTCATTAACATTTACAAGATCAAAACCATTGTTATCCAGTATTTAACAAACGAAGGTGTCATTGACTGTATGAGCTATTTACCCACATTCAGATATACACTTATAATAGATATACAAACATAACCCACCTATTACTTACTATTTACTCACATGATAAAAACCCGCAATTAAATAGATACAGAATAGTGTTTGAGAACAACAAAATTATATAACAGTGACAGACATTCAATTAATATCTACGTAAATATATATATGTCAGTGAGAATAATGACGCGATAGTAATCCAATATCTATATTTGCTATATTGGTACCTATGCCAACTAGATATAATATTAGAAATAGCATAAGTATAATGTAAAATTGTAACGTCACTGCGTAATGGTGAATGAACAGAACAGACAAACAAAGTATCTACTAGTCAGGAAACGTAATAAAAATAATAACATTTCCATAATATTAATATTAATGAGCAAAAATGTTTTATTAATAGTCGGTAAAATTAATTTTAAAATAAATAACATTGTGAGCTAGCCAAAAAAAAATAGAATGTGATGCTTAGGAATCTAAAAATTCGTCCGCATTGCTTTTAATGCGCGGGAAGAGTGCCCAAAAGACTGGTACCATTCCTATTTTTTTTTGGCCTATAAATGAGTAAAGTCATTCGATCTGACACTAACGTCAGAGAGGAAATGCATAAGAAACTCAAATCGTGCTACGGGATACGGCACTATTTATAAAACATTGATCATTGACGTTCCTGTTTTCAGTTATAATTACAATACATCGATGTTTTCCTATCTGCGTTATGTACACTCGTTATCAAGTGTTGACATTCTACATGTCTCCGAGTATATCTATGTGGGTTAATGTAATGGCTCATTTGTATTATGCCGATGTGATGATAAACGAAGTGACGCAATTTTTCATTGTGAGAACGAATGCATTGCTGTCAGGGAGAGATATTAAAAGTGTAGTATGTGATTTGTCGTTAATATGCTATCCGTGGCTGCATCACAATGGATCACGAGTCGGAGCGTGACATTTGAGTGATTAGTAGAAGTAAATGGTATTGTTCTTCTCTGCGTACGAGTCACGTCGGTATCTATGTGCCGCTCATGCGTAAGTAACCGGCAGTGATGGACTCACAAAGGCTTTATGCGTTGGTTTCACACCTACCTACCGCATTAGTCGGCATGTTGTGTCGTACAGTTTTGTTTTGTTTATTATATATCACACCGTTGTGAAGTCCTTGGCCTTGTCTTTAAAGGAGGGCGATGACTGTTTCACGCCGCGCGCGAGTGTTTGGCCGCTGGGCGCGTAGTGCTCAGCTGATGTTCACATTGCTCACGACCCGACGGCTGGATGCGTCTTTAGTATTTAGAACGTGTTTATATTTGTTTTACGTGCGGCAAAAATATACGTGATGCGTGAATGAACCGGCCGGTACCGTAACTGTACGAAGATACCAGTATCTATGCTTGTTTCCGTAGTTCCGTACCCGTAAAAATATACTTGTATGTAGATCATGTCTTTGTACATGATGAGCACACGAATATAATTTTAAATAGGTAAGACTGCCCTTTATATGTCAGTTTCATCTTCGGTAACCGCTGAAGATCACTGTGTAATTTTCATCTTCAAACAATGAGTCATTTCTTAGTACGTTTCCAGAGTCTTGGTAACAAAGAAAATACCTACGCACTTATTTAAAGATCAGATGATAAACGCGGCTTATGAAGATCAAGAACAATTCGGTCGTTGATATCTATGCAGTTCAAATACCTCTGTGTTCGCTTCTCAAGAACATGATACTGCACTTTGTCGTAATTCCCGTATGATTCCGGAGTTTATTAATACATTTCAAGGGAGCTCTGTGGAAAACTTTAATGTTGTGATGCATCATTCTCACGGGAGTTCTGAATAAAAGACGATCTGAATTATTTGTACTTTGAGCTTTTTGTATCTCCTTTACACACAAATAAACAAAGAAAGACGCTAAAACGACACCTATCAGTGGTACGTTAATTACAGTAGTCCTTGTACAAATTAAAGTAGCCTTCTTTCAGAAATTGCAGTGGAAATGTAGCACAGAGCTGATAAGTAATGCGCGAATACATGTACCACCATAGTTTTTCTCTTGTGATCGTCATTAAGTGTGTCATTATCGAGTGGTATATAGGTCGAGAAATATACGACTTACTTGGTCGTACAACTCGTTTCGTCATTAACAAAACTGGAACTAAGTATTAAGTGTTTTTGCGAGACAGCCGAATGATCTTGACCCGCCGATATTACGCCGGAGCCGAACCTCACGGAGTGCGGTTCGATGCTTCATTGCTTAATAACGTTAATGATTATGTTGTAACAAAATATACAGTTAATAATATTGATATTTCTGACAACGATGAATATTTTAATCCGCCGACTTCTCTAAATCTATAGTAGGCAGAAGTTTTTTTTTTTTTAATAAAGAAGCTATACGCGGTTTTCAAGTAGATTGTGATCTTAATTTTCAGAACGATTTATTGTTATATCATATGTTTAAATAGCTGGAATTTAATCATTAAAAAGTTAATCATCTAAAGTTATTATTAAAACTGAGAATAATATTTAACAACAATTTACCTGCGGCAACACAAAGTATTAGTTTAGTAGTAAATACTCGTAGAAATCGAGTTATGAAATAACAGTTATTTTAGATTTTTAAACTTTAATGTTTGCGAAGGCCCTTGGACTGGTTTAGTTTAGTCAATAAAAATAGCAGACGGTTTTAAACGTTAGTTATCCTAACAAACTGTATCATTGAGTTTCATATTATTTATTATTCCTGAATGTGGTGCATCATTCCTGTTCATAAAAGCGACTGTAAGTTAAGTAGGTGTATGTAATTGTATGTTTAAAGTAGATATGTGGGCTGACTACTTACATTCAATGCTTGAGTCGATAAGCCATCTTTAAAAGTACTGCGGACTTTCTTGTCATAACGTTACAAACTGTGTCGTATGTCATATCGTCGTACTCATTAATAACGCCCCGATTATCGAAGGGAACTAGATTAGTACTAATTTACGCAATGGTGAACGCATTTGTTTTTGGGTCAAAGGATCAACAACGTTTTAACTGATATCATGCAAAACAAGTGTTTGTTTGAACGATAACACGTCACTGACCACACACCATATTCTCAGATTGCGCGACCAGTTCTAGTAAACAGTTCTTTTTTTGTTACAAGTTCCAAGGACTATTGTGTTTTAATTAAAAAATATTAATTCTAAACTCGAGGTTATCGTAAATAACAACGCAAATGTTTCCGGAACTTTAGTGGTTAATAAGCAGCTGATGTGGGCAATTAGGTATCTCGCATTTGAATTGGGTACTCTTTGCCTCACCGTTTTAAAAGGGTACTTTTTGCCCGGCGCGCGGCGGCTCGAAAAGGAACTCTGTACGCCGAATCGTAATGGGGTCAGACAGTTAAGTATTTACCGTTAAAATTTTAAAGATCACTTCTTATCGTTGTTTATAAACAGGTTCAATCATTAAAAAGAGTAGGTTTGCGAAAAAAATGAAAAAATCTGAACGAGTTGCATTTTTGGAGAATTTCAGTAAATTCATCATCAACTGGCTCCTACTACATCCTTACTAATATTATAAAAGCGAAAGTGAGTTTGTTTGTTTTTTTGTTGCGTCTTCACGCCTAAATGGCAAAACCGATTTTGATGAAACTTTATACACGGATAGACCATATCCTGGAATAGGACATATGATACTTTTTATCCCAGAAGTATGTTTCCTCGGTATAATTTTCTGCTATCACGCGAGCGAAGCCGCTGAGAGCAGCTAGTATACAATCATATTGTAAAAGTAACTCTGTTTGTCTGTCTATTACGTTGAGCTACTGAACAATTTTGATAGGCTACTTATTATCTATCTTCAACTTCGCGGACCAAGCCACTGGTAGAAGCTAGTATTCAATAAGAAAAATATATCATATTTCATTGTTCAAAATATTATTTAAATAATCTTCATTAATATTATTTAAATAATCATACGTAATTAAAATATCGATCAATCGTATAGTTTTTTATTCTAAGTATTTCTCACGCAATAGGGGAAGCCTAGCGTGGGACCAGACGAGTTCTACAATATTTTTAATTAGGTAATTAATTAAGTATATTTAAATAAGGAACATTCTTCCATTCTCTAGATGTCAGTAAACAATTAGTACAAATCGACATTAACTTAAATAAATTAGTACATTAGTTGAGAAGTAATTACAAAAAAACTCATTATGTTGATAGTTCTGTGTATTTAGGTATTGTCCATTTTATCGGAGATATTATTTAATTATGTACTTAGTAATTTAGTACTAAGAGTGCATTATTCAAGCCATTGAACTAGTGAAGAGTTAATTATGGATTTTCTATTTTTACTTAAGTAGGACGATCGTCTTTTCTGTCGATAATTGCTTGTCCCCATGAAAAATAATGTTTATGTTGAAACCGCTACGAAGGGGCGTAAAAACCATTTGATTGAAATTGACTTTTTGGTGTAAAGTTTTCTATACGTATACATAAAATTACACTATTGAGTTTTTTTTTACAATCTAAAATTTCCTTAAAGCTCTTAATTAGGTACTTATTCGCAAATACTTTTCGTTTCTTTTCTTAAATGCCAAAGTGAAAGATTTGGACTTAACTTTACCCCTCGTTGCGAAAAAATTCGACAAGGCATTTACGCTTCATAATTTAACTTTCACCATTCTTTTTACTTTAAGTTTATAACTGAAATACATACTATTATTAACTCGTCAATTAAAGACACAATAGTAAGACAATAGATGCGCGAACGCGTTCGCTTAGGGATTCATGAATAGGGCTTTTTTTTTCGGTGGGCAAAAAACATCTTATAACAACCCCCGCTCTTGAGCGGAGCGGGAGATAGTGTCAGACTCTTACTGACTAAAAACCCACCCCGTTCCTTCTCTTCATGAATAGGGATTTAAATTTGATGACTAATTATATTTTATTTCAATTTTTAAAGCGTGGTGTGAGCGCGAGCGTCTTTTTGAACATCTCTTCGATCAAAAATTTTTTTAACTCAATTATCTAAACGCAAATATAGGTAGTACTTGAGCACTTTTATTAGCCTAACGATGCCAAAGTACGTACATATGACTTTGAAATCATTTGAGAGTTGGAATGGATATTTTTGTATAGGATTATAGGTACCTACTTGCGATATCGTGCATGGCATTTATGTTGGCCCTTGACACAGTTTGCTCCGATGAAGGGACTACAGTAGGTACATAGAAACAAAATAGTAGTAAGTTTCCAACAAAATATTATCAAACTATTTATACAAAATGGTAGCTTTTATACAAAATAGTTTTCAAGTCACATGGAAAGACAAAATCAAATGATCTTACGAGCTGTAGCGGACGAAAAATGACTGAAACCAAAGATGGGAGGTAAATGTTTAAAGCCCAAAAATACATTTTGTTTTTTTATGGCATGGCCGAAAGAAGGTATGATTCATTTATTTTCTTTGTTTTTATTGCTCGGGAGTTCCCTGAAGCGGGTAATCGTACGAGTCGTACGTACGATAGCGCTCGTGGATGTGAGTGACCTCGCGCCCGCCGCCGTACTGAACAAACTGAAACACTGAACACGCAGCGTGCCGCATCCGGCACATGTACCTACTCTTTTTTTTATCCGTTTTATTACTCTCGAATCTCTCTCCTACATTCAAAACTATTTCGAACTGTGTAAGAAAAACAGATTTTGTAGTCTAAGGGATACGAGTAGCTTTCCGAGTTTGTTGTTGCTTTCCAGTCTCGCTTCTGATGCTCCGCCGTGAAAGAAAACTTTTATAAATAATATTTTTAATGATTCAATTATTTTTTTTGTATTGTTTGATTCGTTAAAAGTTGTTTGTTGTTTTAACTAAGCGGTTTTTAATGTTACCTCACTTTTCAAACTGACACAGTATACACCTGAAGTTTGTGAGATTTTAATTTACAGAATAAGGTTTTTCGGATCTAAGAAGTTTGAAGGTACCTACTGTAATTTCTTAAATTACCTAATTCTTGAAGATCGGTTACTTTGTTATACAAAACCAGTCTAAGGTATTTTAACTAGGTACAAATCTATTGCAATTTACGTGTTACAAGTTGTTGCACAAATCGTTGATGAACAATCTTCGTTTTTTACTCCACGAACCTAGCGTATAAGCCGGTAATGTTTCAACACATGCCAATAACGATAAGCATCTATTTATACAAGCATAACACCACTCCTATGATGCCTACTGGTGTAAGCAGGGCTGCAGCTGCCAACATTACTTGAGCACACTTTTGGCAAAGCGCGATGGTAGCTAAGTTCCTATCGCGACATTCCATGGTGAGCTGTTGGTAACCAAGCACTATCTACTAATAACACAGTGACCCTGCCCCTCGATCGATTATTCGAACTTCTTATCATCTACTGAAACACTTCATTATATTATTTCACTAGATTAAGTGCCATTGGTACATATTCAACTATGGATAGCGATAAATGTACGCAATAACAATAAAATTAATATTGAACGGTAGAAGTAAAGGGCTGCGTTTAAAAACATTACCGTGTACATAGAAACGTATAATTAGACATGCTAATAAGCTAACCGTTGTTGTTCTCACTAACTAGCTAAGAGCTCCACTCAGTCGCGTTTACTTGCTCGTTGTTTACATCGTTATTCAGTAAATTACCATATAGATTAAACACATAGGCACGTCGAATTAACAAAACTTGTTGTCAAAATACGACAGCATAACATCTGTACTTGTTAAAATCAAAACGCTATTTTTCAAACTGTTCGAGAAATCTTTTCTATTGTAAAACTTGCCAATTCATATACCTATATGCTGTCTTTTCTCATTTGGGCAAGTTCAGTTGTCCTACCAGTTAAAGAGATCCAGTTTTCTCTGACAAACACGTAACCGAACGAGAGGCTACAAAACTTTTTTCTGACATAAAACTCATGTGATTCTTTTGTAGAACTTGTAGTTACAGCTAAAAGTAAATATAAGAGTGATTACGAATTGAAATCGTGATGTTATATACCTATAATTGGAGACAGTTCGACTGAGCTTAACTTGTTTTAGTAATTTCGCCATGTAAAAGTTCGCAAAGCAGGTAGACCGCGAGCACATTTGGTGTCAAATATTTTGGTCGGAGCTGATGCAATTCGCGTTGCAGCCGGAGGAGGTGGTCGCGCGTGCACTGCGCGTGCACGTGCTGCGCCGGGGAGTTTCCACACCGGCACGAGCACGACGCGCCACTCCACACAACATGCACACCGAACGCACTCCGATATATTAAAAAAAAAATCCTAAGCCCTTTCTCGTCAATAAATATATTTTTTACAGTACCTTATACGAATCCCTTGACGCGAACGCTGCGTAACGCGCGCAAACGAGTGTAGTGTTGTTCGAGTGCGATGTATCGGTACGCTCCACTGATTCGATCGCTTCGCTTAGCGATCTAAGGATTGACTGGTGTTCCGCCGAAGCGCTGGTGAATATATGCGCGCGCATCTCCCCGCGCCTGCGCCGTGGTGGGAGCACGCCGCTGCGTACAAATGTGAACGCGCGCCACGCTACCTTATTCCTTATCTCGTAAGGCAGAGGTGTCAAAATGAACCAGCACGTTCTTGCCCATATATTGTTAGTGCTGCATGTCAAACTGTCACCAATTCATTCACGCCTATCCCGCGAGGGAGCGTCTCCCCACGTTTCCCACCCATAGTTAGGTCTTCCCGCTCAATGCACATTAATTTGAATTGCGTCGTTACTGACAGGTAATGGAACTCAGTTTAAAACTTCGGAAACTTTGTTGCGAAGGGTTTTGTTGGATTTCTATAAATGTTTATGATGTGTGCATAATTACTATGAACTTTGCTCAAGTTCAGGAGTACTGAAGCATCTACTATTAGGATTTGTATTATTCATGCTCATTTACATACTCGTTCATGCAGGAATAAGGGATTCAGAGAAATTTACATTAATGATTAATTCATTAGTTAGATGATTGCTGTCAGTTACTTTTTTTTTTTTTTTTTTTTTTTTTATCTGATATAAACTAGTACTTGACTGCAATCCCACCTGATGGTAAGCGGTGATGCAATCGTTGATGGTGAGACGCACTAGTTTATTAAGAGCCTATTCACTCTAGCCTTGAAGACGCTCAGATTGTAATCGGACGGGAAGACCGCAGCAGGCAAATTGTTCCAGTCCTTCGATGTACGCGGTATAAAAGACGAAGCGAAACGCTTAGTCCGGACCGTGGAGGTTTCAACAACGTAAGGGTGGATACTCGCCGTACGTCGGTTTGTCCGGTGGTAGAAATGGGATGGCGGAATCAAGTCATGCAATTCCTGCGCGCACTCTCCAAAATGCAACCTGTAAAACACCGAAAGGCTGGCTACCCTACGCCTGTGCTCAAGGCTTTGAAGATTGGACTTAACCATATCTGGATCACCAATCAGTCTCTTCGCACGCCTTTCCACCGAGTCCAAAGCTGCCAGGTGGCACTTTGCAGCACCAGCCCATATGTGGCTGCAGTACTCCACACACGATCGGACCTGTGCTTTGTATAACATTAAAAGCTGTCCCGGTGTGAAGTACCGCCGGACCTTTGCTAGAACGCCTAGTTTCCTAGCAGCAACTTTGGCTTTGGACTCAATGAACCGCCCAAAATTGAGGTCGGAGGAAATTTCAACACCCAAGAGCTGAAGGCGGTCGGTACAATCCAATGTTACATTCTGAAAAGTAGGAGCCGAGGTGAACGGGCTCCTTTTGGCGGTGAACAGACACGCCTGTGTTTTGGCGGCGTTGAATCCCACCAGATTGGTTTCGCCCCACTCGGAGACTGCCTGAAGTGAGATATTCACACGCTCTACCATAGCCTCTCGTTCGGACCGGATTTGTTCCTTACTAGTCCGAGTACCTGGCAGGTATCTCTCTACTTAATATTTACCTGAATTTCAATGAAACTCATTAAGAAACATAATTATTTTTAAAGTATCTATTTTTAACTTAAACTTTTAGTTACAATCATACAAAAAATCATCGTTAACACTCTGAGCAGGACTCAAAAAATTAAATCAAAGATTATGCTAATCTAGTCATAAAAAGACTATAATAATCTCTTAGTAAATTAGATTGTCGGCTGAATTTTGTATCGCCATGCTCGCTTGTAATGAAAAAAACATACAATCACATCAATGTGATAATATAGAATGTACTAGACATAACTCGTGTAGCTAAGGCACCGTTTACAAGGAAAACTTTTATTTTGTACCATAAATGCTGAACATTGTCTGTTGTTGGCAAAACTACCAACGTTATAATAATATGGCCAGCAAAATGTGACATGCATACGATTGTTCCTGAAAATATGTTGAGAAAGTCCCTCTTAAGAGGAACTCAAGTGCATACTCGTAGCTTACCTACATACAATATGTGAGAAGCTGAAGTGCTGTCCACTTTACAATGTCCTACTAACTTTAATGACTCCTTTACAGAGTAAATGGCGACTTCCAGGAGACCTACCAGAAAAGTCTATTGGTTTTCACAGTAAATATTAGAGCGAGCTGGAACATTTTCGAAAGATCTTTACGTTATTGTCGTGCTTCGACAATTCTATACGAGAAAAATCAATTTCCCTTTTGTGACCTCTTTCTTTTTCATTATGACTATCTGATTGAAATAAATCCCGAAATTTTTACAATATCCCAAACTTCTATCATTTGTATTTTTGTGCCACTAGTAGTGGGTAGATAAACATAGTGGCTCATTAGGTACACTTTTTGATACCATACTTTAAATCTTTTAAAATAAATGTTAGCAAAAAATTTGACCATTTTGCTACTATATGAGTAAATTATAACAAAGTTACTAAGCATATAAGCTATGCAATGCTAAGCTACCAAGAGCTCAGGGTCATTCAACACAGCCAAACACATGTCAGACATGCGGCTTGATCAATCTTCCTCAAAATGCTGTGTATGTATTTGTTGTTTTTTTAAAACAAATGAACAGAGATAAAAAACTAGAAAAAGTTGTACTAAATACTAATCCTTCTTCTTCTTCTTCCTGCCCCTATCCCTTATTGCTTGGAGTCGGCGCAACACGTTTTCTATTCCATTCTGTCCTGTCACCCGTCAAACTATCACTAACTCCCTTTTCTTTCATATCACTTCTCAGTCTTCTCACACAATCCATCCATTTTTTCTTCGACCTTCTTCTCCCTCTCAATCCATCTACATGTACACTCAGAACTGTTTTAGTAATATGCGCTTCATCCTTCCTCTTCACATGATCATACCAAGATAACCGATTACCTTTCAACTTTTCAGTCACTGGCGCCACTTTCAAACTACTCACTAGATACTAATATAGTTTATTAAATTGTTTTGGTAATACTAACACCATATGGGCCTACGATCATCATCATCATTTCAGCCGACAGACGTCCACTGTTGGACATAGGCTTCCCCTAAGTGTCGCCACAATGATCGATCCTGAGTGTCTCGCATCCATCGGATTCCCGCAACCTTCACCAGGTCATCGGTCCAACTTGTAGGAGGCCTTCCGACGCTGCGTCTTCCAGTACGAGGTCGCCACTCCAGAACCTTTTGGCCCCAACGGCCATCTGTTCTGCGAGCAATGTGCCCTGCCCATTGCCACTTAAGTTTGGCTATTCTTCGGGCCTAGGTACGATGCTTGATAATAAAAGATTTTTTATTTCTATTTTCCTATTTATTACAGTTACGTCTAGTAAATTATGGAGACGAGGAGTCTCCATAATTTACTAGACGTAACTGTAATAAATACGTCACTTATCCAAAGGCAGTGCTCGATGAAAATAATGTTATAATAACACTAAGAAAACCATAGTACTCGTAACGTAGCAAATATCGCATTTCAACCATGCCACATTTAGTCTCTTTGTGATGCCAATGAAATCGGAGAATGTCACTAAACACATACAAGTATGTAGGTGTGTGCGTGTTTGTGTATGTATGTTTATTTTAATTTTTAATGAATAAATTCTAGCAATAGTTTACTCAACTTCATTAATTGAAAGATGATGTGACATGTAAATGTATTTTTTTACCAATAAATTATCTGTTATCTGTCAATAAATTATACAAATAAGTATTTTCCTACACACTTTTATTTTGGTATCTCCAATCTCAGTTGCACTGATTCCTAGGTACCGAGTTTCAGAGCACAGAGTAGTCTACTTATTTAAATACAATGAGCACTTATATAATCAGGATCATTGGTATTAGGCGTGAAGATGGAAAAAAATGCAAGCCTGATTATGTATTGAAAATTCATCAATTCTTTCCTTTACTGGCTGACACCAGCCTGCTTACTCCACTGGATCTAAAAACATTAAATGAAACATCATTGAATAACTATTTAAGAAGGAATTTTAAATCTCCAATTTTATCGCTTTTTAAATATAAACAGTAGATATTGTAACACAGTAGATACCAGTTGAAAAAGCCCAGGAGGGTCGATGGTCTTACTCGGGAGGAATGATTAAAAAAGTTACTATGGCCCTAGAAGACAAAAGGCAAATAAAGGAACACAGTGTGCGTCAGCAAAAGTTTGACACGCCTTAACGTTCTACCCTGGAAAAAGAAAAACCATTTGATGATTAAATACACTTCAAATAAAATAAACTTGGTACTTGGATAGTTGAGTTTTAAAAAAATCATAACAAAGTATCAAGACACTTAAACCGATCGCTAACAACGTTATTTGTTTGATATACCTGATATAGCCGTCCCCAATACCTAGTGTGTCGAGGAAAACTTAACAATAACAAACTTCACCTTCGAAAACATTAGAATTTGAGATGTTGTAATATCCAGTTGTCTACGTGTGATATCTACGATACTTTTAGCTATTTTTAATTAGTTCAAGGTTTTTTTTTTTGTGTAATTAATTCATCATTTTGCTGCCCTTGTCTCGTTTTATTTGGGATCAGTAAACCATTTTTTTTTCTATCATTCTGTCCTGTCACTCGTCACGCTCTCACTACCTAACTCCCTTTTCTTTCATATCGCTTCTCACACAATCCATCCATCTTTTCTTTGGCCTCCTTCTCCCCCTCCATCCATCCACATGTAAACTCATAACTTTTTTATATACTCTTAACTATTTTAGTGTAGGTACTTAATTATTGTTGGTTAAGTATCCGTATACTTAAAAGGCAAATTCCAGGCTCATCAACGCCCAACCTGTACCATCGGTCCTAGAACGCTGAAATTTTGCAGTGTTTATAAAGTATATAAAGAATAAGAAAAGACTTTCCAAATTTCACTCCCTAAAAGCCTGAAACAGAGTCCGAAAGGTTTGCATGGAGAAACCATATTTCAAAGCCAGTGTTAATAAAAAACAGTTACAGTTATGTTTAACTATTTCATCATCATCTTCCTGCCCTTGTCCCGTTTTATTTGTGGTCAACGCAACACGTTTTTTTCTTCCATTTAGTCCTGTATTACGTTTTACAATCTTGCAGAACTGTTTTACTAATATCCTTAAGAGGGTCCTTCTCCACTCGCTTATCGTAAACATCGAAAATGGTTTAAAAGCTTGTTACTTCATTTAATGCAATCCAACGCGATGTTTGACGAAAAGGCAACGCAAAAAAAGAGAGATAACGCCTGGAAACTCTGTGAGTATTCGGTAATTCCGAGATTTACTCGAAAATTTCACAAAACTTGCTCCAGGAAATAGCTGTTTTTTTTTAAACGCTTAAAAGTTTTTGGAAAAAGTTGTCGCATTTAGAATCTTAATAAAATTTGCAAGGTCTCTCAAGGATTACTTTTTTGACTTTTTTAATTTTTAGGCAAATTATGAAGTGTCAAAATTCATACAAAATAGGACATTTTCAGAGGTTTTTACTGGATTAGTTTTACACAAATTTAGAAATTGGTTTCTTTAGAAACCTAGATAATATCCACAAGATACTGTGTTTCCAAAATATCTAATGAAAAATGTGTAATAACGTCATAATCAGTTATGAGCGGTTGTGTGAAAAACAGTGAAAATATGAGTCATGATGCACCACCTTAACCACAACTTTTGTTCTATGACTTTTTACAAAACATAATACATTTACCAAAAACAAATCTTCAAGATTTGGTTGTTCCATTTAACATGCTTCCAACTAATCGTACTAATTCATACTATTCATACTAATATTATGAATGTGAAAGTAACTCTGTCCAACTGTCTGTCTGTCTGCTACGTTTTCATGGTTAAACTACTGAACCGATTTTGTTGATATTTGGTAAGGAGCAAGCTTGACCTCCAAAGATGGACGTAGGCTACTTTTTATCCGTCTTCGACTAATCACTAGCTATTGGTAGAAGCTTGTATCATAAATATGAAATCCTCTATGATTCGACGTTTTGTATTCAATCATGCGACAACTACTGAATGAATTTAGATAATAAACTCGGCTAGATCGAGATTATTATCTAAATTCAGATAATAAACTCGGCTAGATTGGATGGATGGAGGGGGAGAGGGAGGTCAAAGAAAAGATGGATGGATTGTATAATTGATATGAAAGAAAAGGGAGTTAGTGATAGTGTGACGAGTGACAGGACAGAATGGAAGAAAAAAACGTGTTGCGCCGACCCCAAATAAAACGGGACAAGGGCAGGAAGAATAAGAAGAAGAAGATCATAACCTGGATTGGGACAAGGGATCCCTTTTGCCCGGATAGTATGTTACAGTGATTATATATTAGTATTTTGATGAGGGTGGAGCTCTTGGCATGCGTAAGATAATAAAAAAAAAAAATTCTGATAATGCCGTGTAATTAATCTAATCTTCGATCAAGTACGATTGAAATCAAACCTCCATTTCAACATTTATTAACTTTATTTGATAATTAAAAATGTATTATTTTCATGCAAATACTTCAAAAAGAGTGAATAGATTGCTTCTAGGCAAGCGTGTTCCTTCGTTGGTCACATCATCGCTTACCAACAGGTGATATAGTGGTCAAACGCGAGCCTATCCATAATAAAAAAAAAAAACAACAAAACCAGAGTTGCGAGGGCCAAGCAGTCGTCACAAAATTACCCGCATGTTGTTCACTAGTGAGTGATAATAGTGACAGTCAGTTGTTACTAAGGACAGGTGCTACAGGAAGGTGGACCGACGACTTGGTCAGGGTCGCGGGAATCCGATGGATGCGTGACGCACAAGACCGGTCGTTGTGGCGACGCTTTGGGAGGCCTATGTCCAGCAGTGGACGTCTTTCGGCTGATATGATGATGATAATGATGATGACAGGTGCTAACGCCAAGGATATGGGTGCTGCAGTCAAGAACAGGGATGTTGCAGTCAAGAACTTCGGTGCTGCATCAAGAACAGGAGTTCTGTAATCAAGGCCAGTTCAAAACACATTTAGTAGCCATTTGTCCTATTCCTTGAGAGAATGAATGGAAACTTTTATCACAACAATACTTCTGCCATTGTATGATGGATTTCAAGTTTTACAGTAGACTACGTTTTGTTATAATGTACTTAAAAATGTAGATATTTGTAAATCTATAACTTCTTGACTGGCCTGTTGGTCTAGTAGTTAGTGATTTCCATTCCCACCCAGGAAAAATGTTTAGGTATGTAATGAGCATGATCAGCTGTTCTGTGTCTGGGTGTAATTTATCTATAAAATATAAGTACCTATGTTTATCAGTTGTCTACTACTTACCCATAACACAAGCTTTACTTAGCTTGGGACTACACGGCGTTGTGTGATAGTTGTGGATTATTCTTATTATTACTATAACATTATCTCAATAACACAGGAACCTTCTCATACTGCTATTGAAACCTGGTTTTGAATCGAAATTGCCCCTCATAAATGTCACGCTTGAGAAGCTATAATTTCTATGCTGTTGATACTAAGTGCCCCTCTAGTGGTCTACAAACCATCGGAAAATTACAAGGCGATGACGCTTTCCGCTTATCGATGCAGTGCCTAAAATTATCATGTCTATATTTAATGTGCAGCACTCACGCATGAACAGCCATTAGGGTAAATGGCGACTACACTACACTCTATCGAATCACTTTGTTGGGACTAAAATGGCGCTCGGTTTTCTGCCATTATTGTCGGTTGACATCTAGTCACCTCAGAATTTACAATAAATAAATGGGCGCATTTTTTAAAGTATAAAGTTACTTATCCATTTACTTGTGGATAAAGAGGTTATTGTGTTACATGATACTTAAATATTTCCATTGCTTATAATTTTTAACCGACTTCAAAATAAGGAGAAGGCTCTCATTTCGTTTGAATTTTTATTTATCGTGTCTTGGTCAGCAATATCTTCGCCAAAAGTCAACCAATTTTGATGGTTACTTTTTGTTTGGAATAGTTTTTTCCTGAAGTAGGTAATTTCATTTAAATTCAGTGAAGAACTTCGGACATAGAGAATGGAATGATAGCAAATGTTCCAATGGTGCTGAAATAGCATTCTGTTTACTGTTAATATAATTTTATGACATAACGCTCTGAAGCGATATACAGATCTGTTTACCCTGCTAAAGCCTCATCTCACCTATGGTTATTAATTGGGATATAACTTGTTTGTTTATGGACCGATCTTGATGATTATTTTTGTGTTGAGTTGAGTGATACCTTTGTATTTGTGTCATTACTTATATTTCTTTTGCCAATCCGGAGTCAATGTCTTATTATGTCACTCCTGCTAACCTTACCTGCTGATTGCACACTGTGGGACATACATGTATTTGTGGTACACAAACAAATAAAAAAGCAGACTCCAACCAACTCTCAGATTTTAGTTTTTGTATTTTTTTTTTGTTTTTTTTTTTTTCTTTAATAATCTTTACGAATGTGGCCTAAATATAGTAGAGGCGTCTACTATAACAGTACCTCTTGATTTCTCACTTATTATTATTTTATAATAATACTAATGCTACTACTAATATTAATAGTATAGTATTAGCTAATACTAATAAGTACCTACTACTAATACTAAAACATTTGTATAGCCTACAGACTGATATCCCAGGTCTCAATGTATGTGTGTATGTGACGTTTGTGATCGTAACCACCCACGCAAGATTCAGGAGTCATTCCTAGGACAAATTATAAAAAAAGCATTGTCGTATATCATTAGGAGTCGGTTTTTTCCCGAGGTAATCTATTTATTCATTCAGAATTACAAACCTGGTCCACTCAGCCGCGCAGGTCAGGTACGGTATTAAATATTGAAACCGCTGTAAAGGGATATACTCGAAGCTGACCCATATAAAAGAATATTTTATACCACGTACTTGCTGCAAGTGACTTCATCCTCGTGAAAGTAGAAATATACCGCAAATAGTATATATATTCCTGGGATAAAAAGTTGCTTCTGTACAATTCTAGGATATTTTTACCTGTGTGCCAAATCCGTTTAGCCATTGAAGCGTGAAGCAGGAACACAAACTATAGCTTTTATAATTATATTAGTGTGATGGATGCATGGCAAAACTAATAATAATAAATGTACACTAATGTTATAAAGAGGTAAAGTTTGTTTTTTTGTGTTTTTGTTTGTAAGAGGTAATTAATCTCTGAAAGTACTGGTCCTATAGCTAAAACTTTTTTTACAGATAGAAATCTGCTTTATTTCTGAGTGGCATAGGCTATATTTTATATACGCGGGCGAAACTGCGGGCAACAACACTAGTTACTAGTGTAATATAACAGAACAGGTAGACTTGTGTCGGGCATGCATCGTTGTAGCCTGGGTGAGCCCGATAGACACATTATCTCTGGTTGTCCTCGTCTGTCTAACGTCGAGTATTTGCACAGACACAACCAAGTGGCTAGGATTATCCACCGGCTACTTGCTTTGTAATACAAACTTATAGAATCAGAGGTACCGTATTACAAGTATATGCCCGACCCAGTTCTCGAAAATGACAGCACTAAACCGTAGCACTAGAATCGGTCTATCATTACTGATAGTGCTATTGTCGCCAATAAGCCGGATATAGTGATGACATTTATGATAGTCATCCCGCATGATGAGAACCTCGTGAAACCTGAGAAAGGAAAGCAAATCTTGACTTAGCACACGAAGTTGTCAACATGTGGAATGTGAACTAGGCTGTTATTGTACCGATTTTTTACCAACAGATGATGGCCAAAAGACTCGACGACCAAAGCGCAGTTGGAACAAGGGCCTGACATAGAAGTCTCCTCGATACGGCTTGCACTGTGAAGAGGTTCCTGACTCTGGAACCACAATTAGCTTAAACCCTGCTGCCGTCAGCGGAGTATGCTGCGATGGACTGTCTACTATTTGTTATATTCATAAATGTTTTTTTTTTGTAAGTTATTTTAAGAAATATTATAAAATGTAACAAATATGGTGAAAAATATAAATAAACGGAATATAATAATCATAATATTTCACAAATTTCACATAACACCATCTAGTCCCATATCCCATGAGTAGACTAGATAATTGATAAACATACATATTACTAAAAACATACGTACGTATTATAAGATAGGTAACACCTACACAGAATAAATGATCGTGGCCATCGATCGCAGAAATATTTAACTTGAGTGGGAATAGAATCCACGACGTGCAGCAATAACTTTTAGTTGATTAAATAAACAATCGATTAATACACTACGATGCACGAATTTCGGGTTATAAATTGAGCTCTTTTTGTTTTATTAATTTTTGATTATTTGTCTAATAAATAAAATCACATTGTTTTTTTAAGAGAAATATAAAACGAGCGAATAAAAATAGACCTTACGACTTCTGATGAGATACCGTTTTAATAACTTCAGCGGTATGAATTTGAGTAAGCGACCAAAAAACTAAACTAACGACAAATATTGATCAATAATAAAATCTAACTAAGAGCTTACTAAAAGTGGGTTATTGAAATCCTAGCTAACATAAAATGTAGGTAGTTCTGTATAAATTAATAATTAGCCAAATAAAAATAATGCAGGTTGACACTCAAACACATTTAGGTCACTCAAATATTATGATGCTTCTCATTTGTTATTTTAAGTAACTCAAATTGATGTTTGTAAGTTGCTGTTCTGTTGATTTATCGTCACTCGGATTCAGTCGCTCACTTATTAATTTTATAACCCAAAATAATTATTTTTGTCACTTAAAACTTTAATTTCTATGCACTCGTTTAATACTATCCTTTTTATATAAAGGTCCAATGGCCGTGTGGCAGTTTGTGACAACCACCCGGAGATTATTAACCCCGGCTCCAAAGATTCCAGGCATACTGCCAATAACATGGGGCCCACCGGAGCCACCGGGCACGTGCGGATGGCTTGTTGTGTAATTCATTGGAAAAAGGTTTAGACGATACAGCTCACCACGCTTGTCTAATGCAGGTTGGTGAGCACGCAGTAAGCCAGCAGGTATATGAAATACTCATCCACCACCTTGACTTGTCATCCTGCTCTAATGCCAACAATAATACTGAAGACTAATAATCCTCCAATAATATTCAATACTCCAACAATATTTAGTGGCTCCAATAATATTTAGTGGCTCCAATAATATTTAGTGGTATGTTCTTCTATAACGGCGCCTGTTGGTCTAGTGCTCCTACACTAGACCTGTTGGTCTAGTGTAGGCCAGTCGAAATAATAAATTTTATGGAAAAAAAGTCGAAATATTTTATTTCACATAGGCCTAAATGGGCACTTATAAAACGTCAGAAGCTAGTGCACGGATCCAAATTGGAAGACTATCTGTATCAGGTCATACAAGGTGTCACGTTAAACGCCCAAAACCTGAAATTAGTTTGATCAGAATAACGAGCAGAATCAATTAAACCACTTTTTAATATAGATTACATTTTTCAAAAAAAATTAAATTAATAACTTCGACCTGTCTACTTATGAATAGGTCAAGCCATCACGTGCGCAAACCCGCTGAAATAGGTAAACAAACACAAATAGTAGTAATCCAATAAAATTTTGTCATACACGGGATAATAAAAGTTCTTATTTCAATGCAATGAATTTTAAACAAACTAAAACTGCACCTTTAATATTATATTAAATGCTTTTTTTCTCACATAATTAGGTCAATCGAATTAAAAATCATTTGGGGTGTCTGAGGTTTTGCACATTTAACGTTGTAGATATGTTTGTATAACAACCGGGGCGTATAATAAGGCATGTAATAAGTTAATCGATGTTTTATGATTAGGTATAACCTCCTCCTTGTTTTGAAGTCGTTTGAAACTGATGACCTATCGATTATCGATGTTGTAGGTACATCCAATGATACGCGCGCTCGTTATTACAATTGTGAACTTAATCGTATAATTTATTACCCTTGATAATCGATAGTTATCGTGCCTACAATAAAAGAAAAATTCTTTTTAAACCGAATTAATGCACTTATTTCTTACCAACATCCTAAGCGAAGATAACATAGCAATAAATATTGACTGATTCATAGGTACATTAATGGACGCATTTTTCTACCAACTTTTTGTTAAACAAAGTACGTAGGTAAGTAACTCGATTACCATTAGATTAGTATTGATAACTATATTTCGAACAAGGTTTAGGTTTAACCCAAAAATATTGAAATACTATGTATTATCCATTAAACATCAAATACTTTTCAGGAATCACGTGCTAGATAGTAATATTGAAGACGCATTTTGCGTATACTGTTTTTGTTTACAATAATGATAGAAAATAAGATGAAATAGTAATTAGATTACTGAGAGAAAAAACAGTATTTCAAATAATATTATGTGAAATGTTAATAATTAGTTATTGCCGCAGCTTCGCTCGCGTACACAAAATACAGCCTATGTCACTCAAGAATAAAACAGTTTTCTATCGGTGCTAAAATTTTTACAATCGGACCCAGGACTTTCAGAGATTACGTCCTACAAAATAAAAGAAAACAAACTTTTCCTTTATAATATTAGTGTCTACACTAATATTATACAGGTTTTTTTATATTTTATGATATTTCAGGCTTAATAAGCTAGGTACTTAACATAACAATAGGAGACTTGGGCATTTTTTCTGGCTTGCCAATAGTCTTAGAAGCGAAATCTTATTCATATAATTAGAAAATGAACCGTGTTTTCTTTTCAAATAAATCATTCTAATTACCTAGTTGTAGAAATTTATCTTTGCTTACGTATGAGTAAGAGGCAAACCGCATATTTTTTTTCTTGAATAGGTATAATTATACAAATCCGTCAAGAAGGAAAAACTAAATAGTTTCAAACAAGTGACTTTTCAGAAGCAGTCAACAGATACTCTATTTATTTAAGTACCTAAATTTGTAATTCGGGAATTGTCTCCTCGACTCTTTTATTTTGATACTTAACCCTTCACAAAGTAAAATGAGAATTGTTGCTAACCAACTTTAAATCATTATAAATGCTAAATATTCATTAAAAATAACTAGATAAACATTGTTAATAAAAGATTAACCTTGAGATGATTTTCAAATATCTATTCAATGATGCCCCACGACACTTTACATAGTTCGTCGCTAGTTTTAGTTTTTCATAACGTGGGGTCTGGTGGTTTCATGTCATTAGGTACACTCACAGGACTAAAGTAACGGTTGACGTATGGATCATCAAAGGCCCATGCTTTTGGCGTGTATAATAAACAAAACAAACAAAAAAAAAACAAAGATGCATAAATGCATTTACAGGCTGGTAAACTCATTACCCTCCTTTGCATCGCATTATCGTGTAATAAAACAGGTCTAACCTAGATTAGAGAATAGAAATTATAAACGAAGATTGTATCTAAACAATGTAACAATAAGTATATCAGGAAAAAATATGAAAAACATTTTCCTGCGTCGCAAAAATAGACACAACAACCAATTTATATCCGCTTCCAACCTGTCAACGTGTCATGGCCGCGACAACATGAAACAAAAACAGGCTTTGTATGGAAAACATTTTGCATGGAAAACTGACGCAAACAATTTGACACACGTCGAGCGGTCGTACCGTCCTGATGCAGCGTCATTACGGATGTATTGCGTCATTCAGTGTTGGAAAATAACGTTTACTTGTACCTATATGTTGTAGGCGGGTTGACTGTACTTGAACTAAGCAAACAATAGCTTTATTCACACATCGAAGCTACAGGTCTAAAGTACCTTGAGTGCTTTCGAGAAAAGCATGGTACGGCACGGCTGTGCCTTTTGTTTGTTCAACCTGGCGAGGGCTCTACCGCACCCCAAATAAAACACATATATTTAATTAGGTGCTTCTCAAAGGGTCAGGTACGTATCACAACCAGATTCTAAAGTTATAAATAAACATAAGGAGTGTGTGAGGGTCGTAGCCGCTGGCGATCTGTAGTGTTCTTCACCTGCCATGGGGAGAAATTCTTTTGCACCATCATTATTAAATAATAAACGCGAAATAAATAAATAAAAAACTTGGACTTTCTCGCTCTGATTTCCATTGATTTGAGCTCTCCAGTAATTCTTTGATCCAGCAGACTCCGCAGTGCTCGCCAAATCCCGCACCTGCGTCTTACAAGTACATCTTAACAAGTAAGTCATCCTATATAGATCTTGGGAACTTAAAGTGAGCTTACCTTCATTTGAAAAAGCTATGCCTGTGCAAAGAACTTGGCATACCAAGCCAAAACTACAGTTAAGAACGCTTACACTACCACTTAGCAAACGATTCTACCATCTGTCTCGTCAATATTCACCTGTATTTTCCTAAAAATCTAATTAGTATCAAAGGGTAACGAAGTTCGATTTTATTTTATACTAACACTTTTGGAGTTATTAGTACGAAGAATGATCAGGTGTGAACTATACATATAAATTAACACTACAGTACACGCGTGGTGTGAATATTCGCCCCAGACCAACGTTCACATCTATGTTGTTTTAAATATTTGAATATAGATTGTGTTACTTATTTTAAACCCGGTTAAGTAAACAAAGATAGGGCCACTACTAACTTAAAGAAAAAACCAAGATTAAAAAAAAAAACTAATTAATTCATTAATAAAGCTACAGCTAACGCAACTACAGGAACATGGTTTAACGCCCGACCGAAAAACGGTTGCCCTGGAAAAATATCAATTGCTAGATAGGACAGTTAGCATGGTGACGATATTGATAGGAACAAATAAATACTAAACAATATTTAAAAGCTTTTAAATGCGTATTCGACTAAACTAACCCAAAAATAGATAAATGAGATTCGTCTTTATATCCACCCCACGCGAGTAATACATATGAAAATTAGGGCGCGTGTACTGAAGTGTTAATTTTACATTTTGGGGACGTGAGTATGAAAGTAGGATTTTTCATATAATCATTTGGGGAATGGCACCTACTTCTTCGCTCACTTTCAAAGAATAGTACACTATAACTGACTTGTTAACATTATTTTCATTGTATGTACAGCTAAAGAGTGGAATTCCCTGCCGGAGTGTGTGTTTCCTGATAGCTATAAAATAGGGGTCTTTAAGTCAAGAGTGAATAAATTGCTTCTAGGCAAGCGTGTACCATCGTCGGCCACAGATATACATATATCTCACATTATATAAAAAAGTACCTATTTTTTAATCGATCTGAAAACATGAAGTCATCCTGTAATTACACCGATCGGGACCCCTCAATATTTCAAAATGGGTTTGGTTGGGTTCCTACGAAGATATTAGGATAATTGCCAGAAATAACCTATCCCTGTAAAAAATTACGCAACTATTTTATAACGTGTAGAAAGTTCTGAATAATAACCTGTTTTGTTTCAAGAGGATCTGGGACTGCCGATAGCATTATTTGAGAGGTTCTCAACGAACATGTAGCGAGGGTCGAGGTCAGCCCGTATTTGTATCAATCACATCTTGCGAGGGGAACCGCCATTTTCTCATTGAGACTGACCTTGACAGAACGAGAAGGATGGGCATATGTTTACTCTTGATTTCACTGGGCTTTAGCGTCTAACTTTTTATTTGTCCTGCGATAGGCTTGTCGTTTATGACAAGGAACCTAAACTTAGTGCTTTGATATTAGTTATGTTATTTTATTGAATAGGTACTATTTAATTTAAAAACGGTTTAGTATTTTAATTGTGAAAATGTAACAGACGGACAGAGTTACATTTACACTTATAATAATTATTAGTATTAGTATTAAATAAATAAGATATCGTCTTTATTTGCTTTAAACATGGTACAAAGTTATTACAGTCAAGTATTCATTTATAGTCCACATGTTTAGCTATTTGTATCAATTGCATGCAATAGCTCAGCCTTCTCCGTAATCACAAAAGTCCAGAAATTTAAAGTTTGTGGTTAAAGACCCTAAGGTCGACTGGCAGATAATGCCTAAGGCATTGAGTCCACCTTTGTACAATTCTTGTGCATAAACCTTTAAATAAATAAATAAATAAAGAATCTTTAAGGTCATAAAACATGTTCTAAAAGTCATTTAAATAGTCAGTTTTTAAATGAGTTTATATTACATAACAATTTTATTTCTATTGTAATTTTGTTATAAATTCGGATACACATGACTAGGATACCTTTCGCATACTTGACCGATTTAGGAGTATCTTGCAGTGCAAGTCTGCATAGATCCCTATTTCGGGAGTGGGAGTTCATTTGATAGGCTTTTTTGATCAATCCCTTACTGCTTATTATAAACATAATTACAGATTTCGTAAATGTATAGTGACGGAAGTGCTAATATACCCAGCGTTTTGGAGAAAGTTTATGATGACTCATCACGACGGATACCTACGACAAATGGCTCTGGTAAGTACATTTCTTTGGTACAATAAATGTTCTGTGCCTCTCCGTGCCTTTACCCAAAAAATAAGTGCGTATCGTAAAATAGATTCTATATAGGCGCTATTTGTTTGATGAAAATGAAAGATTAATTAAATAAGTCAATATATTATGTATTAGTTCTGCACTGCAACTTTCCATAACTTTTGTTCGAATTCCATCGTGACCTTCTGAGTTCGTGTTATTTATAGCCACTATCTCTTTTTTTATCTCATCTTCAGTCATAGGGCTAAGAAACATGGAATTGAGTATTGTCAGGGTTTTATTTGTTTCGTCATTATCATATAAATTATTGAAAGCATTTGCTATCTCAAAAGGAAACTTTGACACTTCATCGTTTATTAAAAAATTTAAAAAGTAAAACTTTAGAAGAAGCCTTGCAAATTTTGTTAAGATTTTAAATGACGACAATTTTTTTCAAAAACTTTTTAGGGTTTAATAAAAACAGGTATTTCCTGGTACAAGTTTTGTAAAATATTTGAGTAAATCACGGAATACTAAATTACTGAATACTAACAGAGTTTTCAGGCGTTATCTCTCTTTTTTTGCTTAAGCTTTTAAACTAAGCTCGATGTTGACGATAAGGGAGTGGAAAAAAAGCGGCTTAAAACTTTGATCTTTTGCCGGGAAATCCAAGAGTTCAGCTGTGTCGTAGTCTGATAAGTATAGGGATAAATCCTCAGTAGAAGCTTGTTTTATGTTACACAGCATGTGGTCTATACAAGAGTCCTTACTTGTGGGAACTTAACGTGCATCTGCAAATTATAGTTGTTACATAGACAATTTAAGTGGTGACCTTTTCGTTGTTTAAAGGTCACCGGCAATAACTATTTTTGTACTTGATCCATATTTTGTAAACATTTTGCAAACAAGTTGATCAAGCTTATCCAAAAATATGTTAGAATCAGTTTTAGAAATTCTATAAAGACATAAAAATAGTCATTGGTGCATTGGAACTTTAATACCACAGGCTATAAATTATTTTTGGGTTAAGTACATTTTAATGTGGGAAAGCTCGTTATCAATAATACCCTGTTTAGTGAGTATACAGGTCCACCCTCCTAGCTTATCTATAGTAATGTTCGTTCCGTGCTAGGAATTGCACCTGTGACACGCAGCGCAGGAACCAATCGCTCAACCACTGCGTTGACTGCCGACTTAACGAAAGGAGCGTGTAATATAATTACAACTAGCTTAGCGATCGTTGAAGGTGGCGTTGTGGAGTTCCTGTCAATCACCATGAGGTAAATAGGCATAAGTTAATCTAGAACTACATTAGACCGACGCAAAAGTGTAACACGCTTAATTTGTCTAGCAGGTCTACAAGTCTAGTTTCCATATAAAATGTATGGAGACCGACGTGTGGCTCACGTGTACACATTGTAGTTCTACCTTAAATTACATTCCTGAAGTTTCACCAATCGATCACTAAAGGTGAGTATAAACTACAACATTTACTTGTAACTTGTAACAGAACAACGAGCCGCATCTTTTTACGAACGAAACGTCGAGCACGCTCGCCTCTTTGTTACAAACCAAAGAACATATTGGTGTAACATTTTGTCGAGCCACGAGTGCGGGCGATGCGCGGTTGCTTGGTGAGATTTAAAAAAAAATGAACGCAAGGTACAACGAAATGTTGGTAAATGCACACTCGCTGTGAGCATTTACCCGTAACATAACGCCGAGCATTCGCAGGAACGTTACATTACATGGAAATGTTTAGGAAACTGAGCTTTTGCCTGTATTGTACCATTCGTAAGAATGTTACATTACACAGAAATGCTCCAGAAAATGTTGTAGTCTATATTCACCTTAAGATAGACCCCATAAAGAACAACTTATTATTAATACTGTGGCTGTCCAAGTAGTACAAACTGCGAGGACCGCCCCTCCTTGAAACATGCCGGCGACTTGAACTCATTATAACTTTGAACAAGTTCGTGGAGTATCCGAGATTGGCCATCACCACTCCAAAACCACGCAATAAAAAAATATGTGTCCAACTAATGAAAGTCAAAAATAAGCAACTTGCATTCTTTAATGAAAATAATCTATACATATACGTATACAATAAACTTGTAAAATTTTTGGTTGTGCGCGCATCACGTAAAATGTACGAAATCGATGTAGATAACTTTTATACGTTAAAATTATTGTGCGTAACTTGAGATATAACTTAGGTTTTATTTCAGCGCAATCGGTTGACTATATCGAAAGATATATTACATTCACTGACTATAAAATGGTACGACGTTTGCCGGGACAGCTAGTCTAAGATAATAATTAATTTGTGTAAGCAATCGTCGTTAATTTGTTATCCTTAACATACAGTTTCTGAGTGGAACATAAATAAACGTAAAAGACTATCACAATATAGGTCAAAGGTCAAACGAGGTCATATTCACGAGTAACTGTTCACGTTGCAAATACGGCTCCTGCATAAAGATGCTACTTTTGCGACATTTTCCGAGATCTGGGTGAGCTTTAGTTTTGGCAATACTGCGTTTCTCCTATATATTAACTTGTATGTATCATACGGTATGTACGTATTCTGCCATTTAATTCGTGTTCTGATATTTAATCGTAAATGATGTAATCTAAGTCCAAGAGACAGTTTTAACACGGGAATGGCGTCCAAAATATACTTTTTTGTATCTTCAGTAAATGCTATATTAGTTGACTTAATATTTTTTTGTAATGCAGACAACCATCTAATGACTTGCATGCACGCTCTAAGGCGGAGTGGGAGAGTGTTAGACTTTTACTGACTAATACCACACCTATGTTTCTTCTGTTGCCCTTTTCATTCCAGTACCCCTCTCAGAAGTCAACCCATGGCCCCATTAGGCTTCAGTCCTGTTGGGTTGTTTTGCTAACCACCGCGTATGAGGCGCTTATGGAACACTACGCGCCGTTGTCGACTCGGATTTGATCCGGACTGTTGCTGGCCGGGTGGATGGGGAGCTAGCCACTGCTCGTCGTCCGCAAGTCCGCAGCTACGATGGCTGCTAGTTGGGGTTGGGGTCTCGGTGGCTGGGGCGTGAAGATTTTATTTCAATATCTGTGAGCGCATTAAACAATGCCCAATCATACTTCTATTAAAAAGACGAAAGTTTGTTTCTGTATAATGTGTATGAATGTTTGTAATATTTTACACTTTTTAATCCCAGAAATATGTTTCCTTGGGATAATTTTCTACTGGCAGAAGCTATAAGTCAATAAGTTTAGGGAAACTGCCGTAGGAATGTTTTCCTGTGTAATTGTTATCCGTACTAATATTATAAAAGCGAAAGTGAGTTTGTTTGTTCGTTATGTCTTCACGCCTAAATTGCAAAACCTATTTTGATAAATTTTGGTACAGAGATAGTTGGGACTCTGGAGACAGACATTGGCTAATTTAAAAAAAAGAAAAAGATTAAAGTATATTATTAAACGCGGGCGAAGCCGCGAGTAAAACCTAGTATATTATACATTTAATACAACTGTCATTATTACAGCTTCGTTTCACAAAATCTACCCCCCATATCCATATGCGAGAACATCCGGAAAGTACTACAATATGTTCATGACCACAGAGATTAATTTTATTACTATGTTTATGATAAAAACGAGCTAAAACCAGTAGAGGCGTAGCGCGTGTTGAATGATAAACATTAATTAATAAAATCAGTCACAAGATACTTACTACGAAACAAGATAAACCGCATGTTACCGTCATTATGACGATGTCAGAGGCAACTCGTTCATTAGGTTACAGCCAATTTAAACCAGAGCACTAACATTTTATTCTTAATTTATCAAATAATTGTGAAATCGACAAGATTGATGTTGTAACCAGCTTAGTAACTCACACTGTTTTTTTTAAATTTCGAATACAGATTATAAAACCATAAAAATAGCAATTTTTCGGATTCAGAAGATGAAGATTATTTAAATTACGAATTTTGGCTGGAAATTGTGGAAATGTCATTTATTTGATTAATAAGTAAGTTATAATTAAGTCTCTATACGAGTTTATTACCTTCCGTCCTCAAGTTGTGATAATCAAGCTCAATGATGTAGCTGACGTAGGCGCAGGCTACGGAAATGCGTTTGTGAAGAAAACAAACTGCTGGTCGTTGTTCAGTTCACAACAGTTTTGCATTAAAATACCTCTCATTGAGAATAAAATAACTCAATATAGCAATTTATTTATTTACAATTTACTTGTACAACATTACAGTCTAAACTAATGCGTTGTACAGAAACTAAGAAATAAAAGAAGGGAAAAAAAAAGAAAAAATTTACACTACCACTAAAATAAAATGAAATAAGTATCCCACAAAACCAAATAATACAAGCTATATCTCAGCTATGGCTTTGAGTTATTTTTCTAAGTTATACTTTTATACTTGACACTTATTAGCTCAATAGCCTCAATAAATGAGACAACTAATTAAAAATTCAGCATTTTGAATATTGCTCCAGACAGGTTGCGACACGTTGTTTTCAGACATTCGAATTTCGTTGCCAACCTCAGTGATAATGCAGAAATCTACTGACGAAAGACTTTTAAAATCTATCCAGTAGTTTTTGCGCTCATTCATTACAAACCAACATATTAAAATACAAATCTTTCCTCTTATAATAGTAGTCAAGAGGAGCCTCAGTAATAACAAGTTTTTAATAAAAGTAATGTTTTCATAGCAAGCTTTTATAGCGCAGTATACCTGTATAATTAATACTCGTCAAGACAAATCGTACGAACCCAAACTCAATGGGGTTGTGTCGTTTAACTACCGAGTTGCTACGTCCAACTTCCGGTTCTATCATCAGATCAGCTCCATGTCATAATAATTTTGCATTCATCTGATTTACACATGCGTGCAAAATTTCAGCTCAATCGGTAACACGGATGTGGATCAAAAATTTGCAAGATCTGATTATAGACAAACATCAGGACTAGTGAAACTAATAGTACATTATGATATAAGTGTGTAATGTTAGTGATTACCGTTCTCGGCTCTCTTAAGACCCTCGCCATGGCTCGGGTCTAAATACCGCCTCGACTGTAATCACTAATTACTCACGTGTATCATACGACGTTTTTCAATACCTACACTTGTGAAGAAAATAACTGTAAAACTAGTAAACTTTTGTGGCGATAAAAACCTGTTTCCATACGCGTGCCCATTTTTTTCCTCTTGGGGGACGATTTGCGCTACGATTTATATTATTCAAGTAAAAGCAAAACGAATATCCAGTCATCAATTTTAATATAACAGCAGCAAAAAATGGAGCTTTATCATGAATAAATAGGTCACAATGTGGACAAAATTTGCGAAACAATTTATAGCCGGAATCGATGCGCGTTGGCCTGTGCTATGCCACTAATAGCCTTGCCTAGCCTGGCTTCGTAATGGCTTTAGTACTTGCAAATCAATAATTATTTATCCAGAGGTCATGCCTCAGAAAAAACTCACTTTTTTAGTTGCATATAAACCAAAGTTATAAAATCATAAACAGTGAAAATGACAACGTTAGACAAGATATCAACAACATTCCTACTCAACTTCTGAGGCACGTTTTGATAAATGTTAATGATCGCCATTTTTATATTTATTTGTATTTTTTTTTATTTATCAATAAAAGTGAGTTTTTTCAGAGACACGCATGCACACACACTGATATATCTATGTAAGTTCACACCTGTTTATGTAATAGTCATCTTCAAAAATGGCAGAAGATATACGGATCAGACCTTTCTTATATGTAGGGATCAAACAATGGAGAACGCTCTATTGTCTGATGAACCGTGCCCCGTAACCAAATTGCCAATTTACTCTCAATAATTGAAATTGAAGATCAGCGCCAATTTCCATCCAAAATTCGATTTGCCAGCCTCTGCTTCTGATAAGGTAACCCAATTAACTTAAATAATAGTAGCAGAGAACTGTTCGTAAAATAATTATTACTTCGCGAAAAATTGGTGAAAAATCTTTACGGTAGAGTCTATCTTAAAAGTCAAACGACTTGGGTAATTATTAGGGCAAAATGAAATCTGATGTAGTCAATCAACACTGGTTTAATAATCAAGGTTGATTAAGAGATCTTGATCATAGTTTACTAATAGAAGAACCTTCAAAAAGTATCAAATATAAGTATTTTTAAATGATTAAATATTATACAAAATTCCCAAGTCGTTTCACTTTTTAGACAGACTATAACATTTTTGTCTGTAAGAGTAATTTTCTTAACCAATATTGATTTCTTCTATTACAACCGAACCATGAATTATTTAATCACCAAGTTATTTTCGTTTCTACACACGCTTCACATATTACGTCTATCTGTTTTTCATCTCCTCGTAAACGTCATATTCGATTTTAATGGGGTTATCACTAACTGAAAAAGGAATCAACGAGTTTATTTTACGTTAACGCGATCGGCACGTTTATGACGTTCGGTGATCCGATTGGGCCGCTCTAAGCTCTTAACCAATCAGAGAGCAAAACGTGTCGTAAACGTTTCGATCGTATTTTAATGGAAAAACAACTCGCACTCAGCGCCCGCAAATTTTTCAGTTAATTACTAAAATAAGAACAAGCTTTTGATGAAAATCGTTTTTCATAGCAATCTTTTATAGTTCGAAATACTACCTACATATATAATTAACACTCGTTAAGATGAATCATACGAGCCGAAACTCGATGGGGTTGTGTTGTTTAACTACCAAGTTCCTATAGCAACCTTCCGGTTCTATCATCAGATCAGCTCTATATGGTAATAATTTTGCATTGTCATCTGATTTACACGTGCATGCAAAATTTCAGCTCAATCAGAAACCGGGAAGTGGGTCAAATTTAATTTGCAAGATTTGATTACAGACAAACATTGGGACAGGTTAAATTAAATAAAAGCAGGTAAAATTCCCACGAAATTATATCGCCTCCATAATAAGAAGCTTGCAGGAATACAAGAAAAAGATGACTCCTTACTTCGAAATATTTACATTAAACATCTTAAAGGTGATGTGATTGTTTACAACCAATTCACAATAACAACTAGTATCAATTTATTATCAACATATTGTTTACTAACAACAAACATTTAGGTCACAGCTAAGAAGTTAATCATAAGACCAGGAGTACGCCAGCCCTGCCCTGTATGCATTTATAATTACTGAACGAGATTGTCCAAAGTTGATAAATGTTCAATTCCATACAAATTAACATAATATAGCTAAATTATCATGAACATTTTCACTATGATACTAAAGAAACTTAATTGGAAATACAAAGAAAACCTCGTGACTTATTGATTGGATAGTTTTCTCATATTTCGTGTGGAAAATCACTTCACTCACGGATTTAATGGAATGGACTTCACGTGAAATGAGCGTGCTCAAGATCGAGATTTGACACTTAGGTGTGATTTTATGATACATGATACGATTCGGCTGAAGCTGAATGAAGTAACTTTAAAATCACACTAATTGCCAGACTACGGTAAAGCCAAAGGAGGGTTATGATTTGACTGGCTATGTACGTACGTGAGTATGTTCATCTGTTTCTAATGTCGTTATTGGAACTCGACATATGTTTTATCGTTGGAACCATCTTAATCGTCCACTGAACATGGGCTACGTGACCTGTCACAAAACTTGATATGTCGCCCTCTACCGGACAAAAGTAATGTGTTATTAATAAAAATGGAGAAAAATACACCGTAGTATCATTTGCGCTGAAAACAGTGTGAAACAATATTTTCAGGATGCTGAAATAAACAAGTACCCCTAGCTAAGTTGCTAATCTGCAATAGAAAGCCTCAAACGTACGGGAACGACGTCGCCTCAACGCTCAGTCACGTGGTCAGAACAAAAGAATTGGCGGAAAGGTCAACTCGATACGTTTGACGCAAGCGAAACGGTTGTAACTTGGATAGGGGGAAGGTAACTGGAAAAACAAGAATAAAACAAAACGAGAAGCCGTAGTTACACGTTATAAGAGTGTTTCGGTTGGTACCTTTAAGGGTGAGGACAAACGAGCGTAATTTTTTCAGTCGTGAGTCGCAGATATATCGGTCGCGTTATTTCTGCTGCATTCGGTTTCATATAAAATTCTCGTACCCCTAGCCAAGTTGCTAATCTGCAATAGTTAACGCTAGTAGAAAGCGTCAAATGTACGGGAATAATGTCATCTCAACGCTCAGTCACGTGGTCGGAACAAAAGAATTGGTGGCAAGGTCAACTCGAAGCGTTCAACACAAGCGTAACGATTGTAACTTGGCTAGGGGGGCTGTTTTATTCACACGGCGACGCAAAATGAGTTGTCTGCCGCAGTAGGAATGCATGCAGTAGAAATTACGTGATCTAAATTCTGCGACTCACAATTCAAAAAATTATGCCTCACTCTAACGTGTGACTGCGGCTTTTTTTGTCCTGCTCTTGTTTTTTTATAAAGGTAAAAGTACAACGTGACCACACGGTCACGTTAACACACGGTCACGTTGTTACTTTTTCACGCTCAAACGGATTTCAACGAAAGTTGGTACCCGGGTAAACTATGTCTTGGAATAGCACAAAGGATATTTTTTATCCCAGGATTTTGTTCCCTGGGGATAATTTTCTGCTATCACGCAGACGAAGCCGCTGACAGTAGGTAGTTATGTATAATCTGAGGTTGTGTCAACAACTCCATATCCACGTGCGAGGATGTTGCTTACAGAGCTATCGATTTAAGTTTAAACTTAGACTTAGTTTAAAGGTAGACCGTAATCATTACATTTTGTGAACGATAATTTTATCAGTTATCGTAATTGGAAAGAATGCTACTAATCGGTTCAAAATTAGGGAATATACCTTTTAAATGTGGTGGAAGGGAAAACTGTCAAGTACCGTAAAAGGACCCATTAACTGAAATGTGACGACGATGTTACGCCTTAAGCCGTACGAGTACAAAAGAGATAGCGAGATGTTCCCATGCCTTCTCGATCCACCCTAGAGCGAAAAAAGTATTTTAATGATTTCCCACCTCAAAAAATACATGATGTTTGTTTCTTTTGTTTTGTATATTTTATTGATTGAACAGCTGTATTTTTTAAATATATTTCGGTGTTAGGATCTTTTCTAAAGATAAGATTTTTTGACGTTGATGATGCAAAACATTAGCTATAGTACTTTATTAACTATAGTGTAAAGATGCTTTCCGCTTGCTTCACTTTAATAGAGCCGGTTTTAAAGAATGAATGAGACATTTTCCTAGCCGATTGCAGTTGATTGAATAACTTTGAATGAACGGTGACCCGCGGCGCGCTTCATTATCGTAACTAAGTAACAGTTGCGCATCGAATTGATAACGAGCTAGTAGATACTAAGCAAACTTTGGTTATTTACATATGATAAATTATAATTTCACGCATATTCAAAGTATTAAGCAGAGGTGAAAAGAATCGCCAAGCTTAGGTGGCAGTGTACAGGACACATTTTCGTCAATCCGAAGGATGCAAGACGCACAGGATCGGTCATTATAGCGACACTTGGGAGAGGCAACAAGTGTCCAACAGTGGACGTCTGGATGATGATGATGATGAAGCTGAAGTGTGCCTTTTGCTAAGGTTATGTAAGTTCCACATATTAGAGGTGGTCTCCGGACAAAGAACCGGTATTGCTATCCAAGGTGAGAATGCTGCCAGCGCTCTGTGCACTTTTCCCATTAACATCGATGTGAATGTATTTTTTGTTGTTCTTGTTCTACCCGTTTGTACATATTATTATTTTTTATTTGTAATACTTACTAAGTTATTATGTTTATAAGTAGTTATTTTGTGATTAAATACAGAGGTACTACTGTTACAAATACTTCTTAAACTTCGGGAAGATGAACTTCTACCGAAAAAAAAAAGCGTAAAACCCCAATCACACTACGCCCAACCCAGGAATCAAACCTAATTGAAACACAGCAGTAGCCTCATGACCACTAAACCAATGAAACAATCGAAGCAAATAAATACTACGCACAAGTCGCAACCTTCTTAGTAATTTAAAATACGTATTATATTGTGTTTTTTGGCCTGTTGGTCTAGTGGTTAGTGGCCCTGACTGCTATGCCGGAGGTCGTGGGTTCGATTCCCACCCAGGACAAATGTTTATGTGATGAGCATGATCATTTGTTCTGTCTGGGTGTAATTTATCTATAAAATGTATGTATTTAGAAATATATAAGTATGTTTATCAGTTGTCTAGTACCCGTAACACAAGCTTTGCTTAGCAAGGGACTAGATGGCGTTGTGTGATAGTTGTGGAATATTATTATATTAATATTATTATTTTAGTCTCAATTTCAGTTTCTAGTAAATTTGCTAATAAAATGGTTAAAGGTCGAGCATCGTAAATGACCTTTGGATAACTCGATGTTTTGAGCAAACTACGGCTGATAGAATGACTCACCAGCAGTGCTACTGACAAGCAACCTGTCTAGACAAGCCTTTGTTTTATTAAAGTGGATTCATAATCGAGTAGACATCGATCAGAGGCTGCTTTTCCACTCGCTTATCGTCAATATCGAGCCTGGTTTAAAAGCTTGTTGCTTCTTCCAGCGCAATCGAACGCAATGTTTAGAGAGATAACGCCTGAACTCTGTTAGTATTCGGTAATTCCGTGATTTACTCGAATAATTTATAAAACTTGTTCCAGGAAATACCTGTTTTTTAAAACCTTTTAAAGTTTTTGAAAAAAATTGTCATCATTTAGAATTTCAATAAAATTCGCCAGGATCCTATAGTTTTACTTTTTTGATGTTTTTCATTTTTGAGTAAGTTATGAAGTGTCAAAGTTTATGCAAAATAGCAGATTTTTAGAGGTTTTTACTGGATTAGTGTTACACAAAATTAGAAATTGATTTCAATAGAAGCCTAGATAATATCCACAAAGTACTATTTCCAAAATATCTAATGAAAAATGTGTAATAACGTCATAATCGGGTTAGAGCGGTTGTATGAAAAACAGTGAAAATGTGCATCCCCTTAACTGTGTAAGGGTCGGCTCCTGTCGAACCGGTTGCAGCTCGATACCAGTATTCACATGGATCGACTGCTCTTTCGACTCTTACAATATTAAACAACGATAACCCTTTTTGCAACCCTGGCTGGCTAACTATCTGGCTTCTGACTGATTGTAGACACAAATGATAGTTTTATTAAAAACAGACGCACGGGTCGACGTCTGGTTTTAATATAATGTACACTGAGAAATGCAATTTTTTGATCTGGCACAGATATACCATACAGATGGCAAAAACCAATTGGAACGCGTTCAGCCGGTAGGCCATTCATTTCCGCAGAGCACGCACTCTTGGGTGGGGAAGGAGATAGTGTCAGACTCTTACTGACTAAAAACCCCCTCCGTTCTTTCTAGCCTTCAAACCAAGGGTCGAGCTTCAGCTGGGCTCCTCCTGTTGCTGACAACTCCTCGAGGCGCGCGGGAACAGAGCGCGCCGTCGACGTTTTGGGCTCGGCCCGGACAGTTACCGGACGATCGGAGAGCGAACTCGATCCAATAGGGAGTGTCAGGGCCCCTATATTGCGCAGAAGTCACTTGAAGGCAACCCTAGCCCGCTCCAATCTGGACCCAAAACGACGAAGGTGCTCCGTAAAACTCCACTGGCTGTCGAAGATAAGTCCCAGGTGCTTCATCGTCTCTTCGACGCCGAATCATATAAAAATTATGTCCGCCTTTATTTTCTCTTATTTCACAATCTTCCACTTCAGTATGAATCCTATGTTTTTTAAACATAGTCCTCAAAAAGTATTAGTGTGCTGCCAGTATGCAAGCCAGCAATATACGTATGGTCACCACATTAGTTAATTTATATTTTAATTTTACAAAAATGACAACTAGAATTTTATTAGTTTTCCCTTACAGAAGTTTCTTGGTATGGGCCCAAATGCAGGAGACTCACTGCGTCTAAATGTAGCAGTACAAATCCTCTACCTAACGCAAAAGAAAAATGAGCACTATAATGTAATATATTGAACATAACAAACCAATTGTAACTGATTTCAACAATATTACAATTCCCTAGGCGGGGCAGACTGAATATTGAATGAAACCGTGGTTGGTGGTGTAGCAAAATAAATTGAATTATATACAATCCTTTGTTTGCCAAGCAGAACTCGGGCTTGTAAGCCGATTCCCTGACCACTGTGGGTTATTCAGAACTTTCATTGATTCTATTTAAACTGGGATTTAAATAAATAAATAAAAATGTTTATTTCACACAATAAACATTTTTATTTATTCATATGGGGACTCCGATGGATGCGGGAAGCACAGGATCGATCATTTTGGCGACACTTGGGGGAGGCCTGTGTCCAACAGTGGACGTCTGACGGCTGAAATGATGATGATGATGATGATTTGACACAATTAACATCATCATCTTCCTGCCCTTGTCCCGTTTTATTTGGGGTCGGCGCAACACGTTTTTTTCTTCCATTCCGTCCTGTCACTCGTCACGCTATCACTAACTCCCTTTTCTTTCATATTTTTGACATTTTGACACAATTAACATATTGTGGTTAAAGAGTACAATGTTTCACAGTACATCTGATGATAACCACAAAACTAGGCCGAGGGCCTGTATTACGGTGGTCCGTCGTTCAGCCATGAAGTTTAGCTAGGAAGTACATACTTAGAGAGTATCGCTACATTGACACTTGTTTTGGCCTAGAAGACATATATCACTACATAGTATAAAACAAAGTCGCTTTTTCTGTCCCTATATCCCTATGTGCGCTTAATCTTTAAAACTACGCAACGGATTTTGATGCGGTTTTTTTTAATAGATAGAGTGATTCAAAAGGAAGGTTTATACACCACTCCTATGATGCCTACTGGTGTAAGCAGCGCTGCAGCTGCCAACATTACTTGAGCACACTTTTGGCAAAGCGCGATGGTAGCTAAGTTCCTATCGCGACATTCCATGGTGAGCTGTTGGTAACCAAGCACTATCTACTAAATTTATGTATAATATTACATCCGAGCGAGGCCGGGGTGGGTCGCTAGTATTATAATAAAACCAAAAATATATGTTAAAAGTAACATAAAACAAAACAAAACAAGAAAATGAAGTGTTTATTGTGTAGGTGTAGTAGTGTAGGGGTATGTGAGTGTATATTTGTTAATTAAGTACCTAATGAAAGTTTTTTGTTCAAAATCTACTTGATACAATATCCATGGATTACCTAATCAGCGTAATGGTGCACTTAGTTTAATTAAAACAACAGTTAGACTAACTCCTATTATCATTCCTATTATTTTAGGAAAGTTCGAATTACGGACGAATTACGACCACCAGTACCTAAGTTAACCAGTGGTCGAAGTCGGTCTGAATAGGGTAGTTTCGGTCAAAATTACTACATTTTATTTAGTCTGTATTTTAGATTATAAAAAAATATTGGACACGTATTTTTTACTTTTTTCGATTAATCAAAAAATAACAGAAAAAATGCAGCACGGCGTGACATTACACGTAGTTTTAATGGGCTATATCTTTGTCATTTTTGGTTTAATTTACAAATAAAAAAAAACGAGTCCCTTATTTTTGCGAAACCTACTGGGGCCAGGGTTATCCGAAAGGAAGCTCGTGCCCCGGTATGAAGTGGCTAGAAGGACCGGGGTGGGTTTTTAGTCAGTAAGAGTCTGACACTATCTCCCGCTCCACCCAAGAGCGGGAGTTGTTATAAGATGATTTTTGCTCACCGAAAAAAAAAACTAAAAGACGGACTAATTACATTTTTTTACGGCAACTAGCCTATTCGATAGCTAATTCATTAATAGAGCATAAGTGAAATAAGTAGTTTATATCTATCTTTATATGTATAATTCTTCTGTACATAATTATGTTGACATCTTAAACGACTTGGCCGATTTCAATTAAATTTGTTGTTTATATATTTGAGTAGGTCCCCGGATGGCTTGAAAATAAAACTGAACTCGTTAGCTGGCCCTGCAATCGGTTCTCTATTTTTTTTCAGTATACCCTGGGGCGCTGGAACGAAGGCAAAAAAGGAAAAAAAAGGGTTTTAGTCAGTAAAAGTCTGACACGCTCCGTCGCTCCGCGCAAGAGCGGAAGAAGTCATTGGATTATTTCCCACTCCAAAAAAAGAACACTCGTTTGGGCAAAAGTGTTTATTTCTCTAACATTAACGTACAGATTATTCTACCCGTGTAGCTTTATAATTCAACATTCCTGTCTGTCTGACATAAGCCTGGGACCCCGTTGGCACCTCAAATAGAATCACTCGTTAATGGGGTCAGCATACTAGATACGATAAGTGCTCCATTTCAACCAGCTGGATACGTGATGAAAAATGTATGCCCTCAGTCCTCTCTGAATTAAACTGGTAACTACACAGTACAAACATAGTTTATTTACTTCTAGCTATTATTTAGATTTGATAAAAGCGAAATATTGAGTCAAACTCATTCAGTTTTAAGGTCATTTCGGTGTATGATATATAAATTAATTTATTTAATAAGTTTGTCTTTCACACACAAATGAACTGTCCATTAAAAATATACAATGTTTATTTATAAAAAGCAAATCTTTCGAATCAATTTTAAAACGGTTGCTATTGAACTGTTTTGCTAACATTCAATTTGGGGGTGGGTGACAATGCACGCTTTGCTCAGTGACGTCATTTTAAACCCATCCCGTTACTTCTAGCCTTCATACTGGGGCACGAGATCCCTTTCGGACAACCCTGTCCCCAGTAGGCTTCGACCCAGCTGGGCCCCTCCTGCTGCTGACTACTCCTTGAGGCGCGCGGGAACAGTGCGCGCCGTCGACGTCTTGGACTCGGTCCATTACCGGACGATCAGACAGCGAGCTACCCATGGCTCGCCGTCCGCGAGCCGGCGTCTACGGTGGCCGGCAATCGGGATCGGAATCCCGGCGACGGCGGCGAAGGCGCCGTAGCCTGACGCGGTCGGCCTCCTCCTTTACAAGCATTACTGCTTCGCAGAAGGAGGCGACCGCCTGCCATTCCTCCTCGCTCCGGACCATGGCCTCGACCAGGGCCCGGCGCGAGAGGTGTCCGCCGCCGATCGCCCCCACGAGGGCACGGCGATGCTCCGCCCAGGCAGGGCACACCTCGACGGTGTGCTCCACCGTGTCCTCCGGGCGTTGCGCACAGTGGTGACACCCGGGCGTCTCTTCCGACTTTATCTGAAACAGGTACCTCCCGAACGTGCCATGTCCGGTGAGGACTACGTCATGCGGTAGGTAATGACGCCGTGAGGTCTTTCCAGCCATACCTCAAAGAGGGGACTTACCGCCCTAATCGTGGCGTGCCCAAAATCAAATATGGTGGACTCTTGAAGATAGCAGTGAATTATTTTTTATACACCTAAATGTACTGGAAATTACGAAAAATTAAGCTTCGTCACAATAATCGCTACTGACATTTATTTAAAATCTTATTTTAAGAAATGTTTATAGACTATCTGGTTTAGGGCATTTACAAGACAATTATATTATGTACGAGAGCAGTGGTGGCCGAGTGATAACGGCCCCACTTACGATTTGTAGGTTGCGAGTTTAAACCTAGCCAGGCGCATTACCTTGTGTAGTTTGTTTCATCACCACTGTTCTCAAAACGGTGAAGGAAAACATCGTAAGGAAACCGGCATGTCCTAGAATCAAAAATTCGAGGACATGTGACATTCACAAACCCGCACTGGGCCCGCATGGTGGATTACAGCCCTTTCCCTCTCCTAGAGTGGAGGCCTGAGTCCCAGCAGTGGGACATTTAAAAGCTGAATATGTACGAGTATGTATGTTATGAATATGTATAACTGGCAAAAAAAATGCGTTATCCAGCCACGGTGGTCCTAAAATTAATTTGTTTTTATATAGCCAAAGTCAAATTAATCATTTTAATAAGAGCATTAAACTTTTGAATGTCAAAAATAAGACTAAATAATTCATTCTAATTTTACTAGCCGTGAAGAGAATAATGTTTTTATTAACTTTTGTGTATTGTACATCAACTTAATAATTTACAACATATTGTAATTATAATATACTAATAATAACTAGACTAACTGAATCAGTGGTTGTCTTTCGATGCCCTAGCATAGCGCGTAAAGGGATATTTGTCGGTTGGTATCATGTTCCATTAAAACTGTCTAAAGGGCCTCTGCGAGTTGGTTTTGTTCCTCGTACGCCTCCCAAAGGTCCAGGACCTGCGGGTTCTCAAATATGCGGATACTAGACTAATGAATAAATTAGTATTTCTAAAAGGTAATTTCGTATTGCAAAAAAAATATAAATCACTGCCATATTATTATTTTCAAATAGGAATTGTTTTACAAAATATTGTATTTTTTTATCATGTTTGAAGACGTGTATCAATTAAGCCGAAAGACATTTACTGCTGGACATAGGTCTCCCCGAGTGTCACCACAACGACTTTTCTACGACATTCCTGATTCTATAATGGATTACGCAAAGAAACAAAGAGCATAGCCTTCTCCGTTACTTTCTGGATGAAACCTAATGTGAACCATTCTGTTGTCATAACTGGTAGCACATACTTGTGATAGACTTTCATCTTGAGACACTGTGGTATGCGCAACTTCCCAAACGGTGCCCAGCCGTTTTGAATTCAGCGGTTAACCTCTTGCTTGAAGTTAGACTTAACTGGACCATTAGTCTACAACTTGGGTGTTAAGTCGTCGATACGAATAGAAGTGGATGTAACGAGGGTATTTAACATGACCTTCGTTTTGGTCTCTTTTTTATTACTAGCTTTTATTTAGTTTCACTTATCCCGATGTTTGTTTGTAATCAAATCTTGTAAATTAAATTGGATCCACTTCCCGGTTACCGATTGAGCTGAAATTTTGCATGCACTTGTAAATCAGTTGACAACGCAAAATTATTATATCATGGAGCTGATCTGATGATGGAACCGGAAGGTGGCTATAGGAACTTGGTAGTAAAAAAACACAACCCAATCGAGTTCGGGCTCGTATGATTCGTCTTGATGAGTATTAATTATATAGGTATACCGAGCTATAAAAGCTTGCTATGAAAAAAATATTTTCATTAAAGCTTGTTTAAACCAATCTTTCGAAAGCTCTATGGAGGAATCAACAATAACTTTAGTAACTTACGTAGATTTAGCCACTAAACAACAAGCTTTCACTACACATCTACTAAATATAACAGGACTATCGCTCCTCGTGTATATCGATTGCTGGCAGATAACGCACTTCATCAAGGCTGATAACCAAGCCGAGTGAGTCTCTATCACTATTTTATTCATTAAACAGGCTCAAGTCAACATCAAATATGAAAACTGATACATATTTTATGATGTTTGTTAAGGACTACCTTTTTCCCTCATCCGACTTCAGTGACTAACGCAAGATAGCTTAAGGCAAAGTGATGATGAAAATATTATGCCTGTAATATGTAAATTTTTCACCTAAAAAATCAAACGTTACTTAACAAAAATATTTGTTTAAATGGTTGTAAAAAGAACCTGTAAAGGTAACATTTATTGTTAATATATTTCTTTTACATATATTATTTACAGACACATACAGAAACACATAATTAGTCTAAGACCAGTTTTTTTTTTAAACTTTGGTTTTATTGAAAAATAAATACATCAGTCTGATTTGTGGTATCGAAATTGGTGAATTGGCTTGCATGGTTATTGCACTAGGTATTTCTCTCAGCTTCTTGGCATACATATTATTATGCTCTATAGGTATACATTGTATCACGGAAATCAATGCTTAACTTTATCTGGCCGTGAATACATCATCATATTTGCCGAAAGACGTCCACTGCTGGACATAGGCTCCCCCAAGCCTCGCCACAACGACCTGTCCTGTGCTGTGACACACAGAAATACATCATGCCATTGTAAAAATATTCCTAAGCTAAAACATGCGGTTTTATAGCCTTACGAGATACCAATTATTGTATATGTATATTGCTTTAAAATGTCCAACTAATAACCTACATAAATATAGTGCACTGAATAATTTATTTATGTAAAAGTAAATAACAACTGAAACAATGTTTAACTACATACATATATCGAGCCTTTTTAGGAAGAACATCGTAAGCGACAGTGAGCGTTTTTGCAGTACTAGTAGATTTTCTCTTCCATAATTATAAAGTATTTACGAAAATATGTAGTAGCAACAATTCTATTAGATCGGTAGTTATAGGAAGTTATATGTTTTTTAATTTATTTATTATCATGAATTAATACTTTTTAATTATGGAAGAGAAAATCTACTAGTACTGCAAAAACGCTCACTGTCGCTTACGATGTGCTTACGATGTTCTTCCTAAAAAGGCTCGATATGTATGAACAGCCCCTCGTACATAGAGAAGTGCTGTCTCACAGCATTTCAGTACAACTCGGGTTCTATGTAAGGCAAAATTTAGTGTTTGACAGTACACAAACACAGTGCGGAATAATTTGTCAAACATTTGGACAAACACCGGCTGAGCGGTCTGGAAAGCATTTATAATTCATCAAACAAATGCGTAGACTGAGACAAGAATAGTTGATGCATGACATCGTTATCAAACACGGAGGTCATTGACGTAGCCTAAGATAGATACATTTTTCTTTTTACAGGCATACCTTATAAATATTTTTTTAATTGATATAAACTAGTGATTGACTGCGATCTCACCTGATGGTAAGCAGCCGGCGCACTAGTTTATAAAGTACTTATTCACTCTAGTCTTAAAGACACATAAATTATAATTAGTATGTATTTATGTTAGGGTCATTGACCCTAACATAAATACGCGGACACTAAAAAAATATCGTTTTAAGGATTTCAATGATAACTCTATACTATCCTTTTATATATATAAAGATTATACTGGCAAGTGTGTTTCATCAATACTTCGTAAAATGTGTGCTTTTAAGCAAGGCTGAATACAATAACTGTAATCATACTAGGGATTACAGTCAAGTGGGGACAACAGACACGGATATTTTAATACAATATTTATTGGTTTGAAAAAGAAAGACTATAGTTTTGAAGTATCTGTTATTGTTATACTCCAATAATTTATAATATATTTGTATCAGTAGCACTACAGTACCGCCGCTACGCTGATGCTACGACACTGCTACGGCAGTACAGTACCGCCGCTACGCCAATGCTACGACACTGCTACAGCAGTACAGTACCGCCGCTACGCCAATGCTACGACACTGCTACAGCAGTACAGTACCGCCGCTACGCCGATGCTACGACACTGCTACGGCAGTACAGTACCGCCGCTACGCCAATGCTACGACACTGCTACAGCAGTCCAGTACCGCCGCTACGCCAATGCTACGACACTGCTACAGCAGTACAGTACCGCCGCTACGCCGATGCTACGACACTACTACGGCAGTACAGTACCGCCTCTATGCCGGTGCTACGCCGATGCTACGCCGATGCTACGCCGATGCTACGCCGATGCTACGACACTGCTAAGGCACTACAGTACCTCCACTACGCCAATGCTACCACAATGCTAAGAAACTGCTACGCCAATGTTTCACCATACATAAGGTGACTCCTATCAAGATCGGAAACTCTATACTCAAAGTTGTGGACGATTACGTCTATTTTAGGCAGACAGAGAAAGAGGTCAACCGTCGAATCCTACTCGGCTAGGCAACGTTCGGGAAGCTGCGCGGTATCTTCTCATCCAATATACCACAGTGTCTCAAGACCTTTCGTCTTGACCAGTGCGTGTTGCTAGTGATGACATATGGTGCCGAAACGTGGTCGCCCACAAAAGGCTTCATTAGAAGGCTTAAAGCCAGCCAAAGGCTTATCATTACAGTAGCCCTTAGGCTATGCTCGGAGTTTCCTTGCATAATTGAATCAGATATGAAGGTATCCGCAGGAGAACCAAGGTTGCCGACATATCACGAAGAATCTCTAAACTTCAGTAGCAATGGGCAGGGCACATTGTTCGCTGAATATATTGGTCGGGGTCCGAAAGGTCTTCGGGTACGCAGTTGCCGCTCCAGAGCGGCAACTGCGTACCCGAAGGCAGCGTTGTAGGATGCTACTATAAGAAAGACCGATGACCTGGTGAAGGTTGCGGCAATCTGATGAATACGAGACGCACAGGATTGTTCATTGTGGTGACACTTAGGGAGGCCTATGTCCAACAGTGGACTTCTATCGGCTAAAATGATGATGATGATGATATAAGGTGGTGCTACCGATCTTCTTCGCAACTGAATTAATAGTAATTATGAATTATTTTGTCAGTACTTTGTCAATACTGTCTCTGTACTTTGTCAGTATTATGTCAGTACTTTGTTAGTACTTTGTCAATACTTTGTTAGAATACTTTGCCAGTACTTTGTTAGAATACTTTGCCAGTACTTTGTTAATACTTTGTTAGTACTTTTTCAGTGATGTGTCAGTACTTACCTTGCTTTTTGTTTTCTTAGGACGAATACATATTCATTTCAACTTTGCACCTACAGATGGGTAAAGCCCTCTCTCAAATTTGTGGCTCTATTTATCGAATTTTACAACAGTATTTCATTTTACAACTACCTGCTAATAAATTAGGATACACCATAGATATCCGCATTTTTTTTACTTAGTTAAAATAGTATCGAACTCAAAAGTTTCTAATTTATGTTCATACATTCCCCCGACTGAATTTCGTTTATGGTGGCCAATCCCAACGGAAATTAGCCAGATAAGCTTGAGATATTATAGTTCTTAAACTGGTGCACTCTTTATTTCGTTACTCTGATTTTTCTCGGCCAGGGAAAAACCAGGCGCAGGACCAACAGTGTTACTCGCATTCTGGTGTACGATAGTATCACACCATCAAATTCCAAACTCTGGACAGCTACAGAATAATTTCTAATCACTACATAGTATAAAACAAAGTCGCTTTTTCTGTCACTATATCCCTATGTACGCTTAAATCTTTAAAACTACGCAAGGATTTTGATGCGGTTTTTTTTAATAGATACAGTGATTCAAGAGGAATTATATGTATAATAACATCCATTAAATAGTGGAGAAACTCCCGAGCGAAGCCGGGCCGGGTCGTTAGTGGATAATAAAAAAAGAAATTGCTTCTTTAAGTGTCTTTTTTGTAAACGATTCAGTTTTCAGTCTTTTCTAGAAAACGTCACTGTATTTGTTTCAAACAGTCTCACTTAGCCGTGTCAATGATCTTTCGTCCGCGGTGATAACGCCCGTATGTATTTGAACCGCTTATGTTTAGACTGTCCTTGCGATCGCCAATCATGTTAAATAGTCGTCAAATACTCGTGATAATTGGTAACTAGAGCTAACCGGTCGTAACAGGCGACAGGTAACATCGTATTAACGCAACAGTCACGAAGTACAATCATGCACTGAGCGCATGTGCCCAAAGGTGATCTTATTTAAGTCGATGACCGTGAAGCAAGAATTTTCCATAATAATTTACATTTAGTTAGGTTGATATAATTGACACCCTGGAACACGTTTAAGGTGATGCATCTCAATACATATTTTCACGGTTTTTTATACAACCGCTCATAACCGATTATGACGTTATTACACATTTTTCATAAGATATTTTGAAAACACAGTATCTTGTGGATATTATCTAGGCTTCTATTGAAATTAATTTCTAAATTTGTGTAAAACTAATCCAGTAAAGACCTCTGAAAATCTCCTATTCTGTATGAACTTTGATACTTCATAATTTGCCTAAAAATTAAAAATTAAAACTATAGAAGCCTGGAAATTTTTATTCTAAATGACAACAAAAACAGCTATTTCCTGGATCAAGTTTTGTGAAATATTAGAGTAAATCTCGGAATTACCGAATACTAATCGAGTTTTCAGCGGTTATCTCTCTTTTTTTGCGTTGCCTTTTTGTCAAACATCGCGTTGGATTGCGTTAGATGAAGTAACAAGCTCTTAAACCATTTTCAATGTTGACGATAGGCGAGTGGAAAAGGACCCTTTTAAAACTCTGAGTCGTAGTTGTTCTTTGAACTTGTCATATCCAAGTAAGAACAAACAGATTCGATAGAACAGTTTCCGTCTCATCTCTTATGTTTGTTTAGGGATCAGGGATGTTTTTCTGCAAAATCTAGGACAACAAAGTTTATGTATAACAATCTTTAATTACCTCTTTGTAATATTATTAGAGTAGATTATTGCAAGAAATATCGTGATGAAATATTCGAGGGTACGTTATTTCGGCGACATCACGCACCGCCGGCCATGGTCTGGACTCCGAAGCGAGAGAGAATAGGATGCAGTCACCACGTAATGCTAGCGAAGAAGATGGCCGCAACAGTGATGAGATAGACATGAACTCGCTTCATCTGGCGCGACAGCAGACGCCGCGGGCCTTTGTAGGCGCGAGCTTGCAGACGAAGCGCAATAGGTAGCTCGCCGTTCGGCCGTCCACAACAACAAACAACAAATAGCGTTCCACGCGTGCCTCAAAGAGATGTCCGAGGCCGATGCTCACCAGGGCCTCGGAGAATTGTTGAAAAGGAAACCGGTGGTCCTAGAACACTAATGGCAACTGAAGGATACAGGTGTGCTTTTAGATATTGAAAGATTAAGACGCGTTCTTACTTCACCTCAGAGCGAGAGAAGTCGTCGTCGTACGTTATTTATTCAAAGTCCAAAAATATTTTATTTCACGTAGGCCTACATGGGCACTTATAAAACGTCAGAAGCTAGCTCGGTTCCAAATTGGTCGTTTCCTATGGAGAAGAACCGGCAAGAAACTCCATGATTACTCTTTTAAGATGTTACAATATTTATAGATAAATATTATGTAAGAACATTCACGTGATCACAAAAATACCTAGGTATATAAGTAGGTAATTAACGATAAATCAGTGACTGCTTTCAAATAATATATTATTATCTATTTAGGTATTGATAACCGTGACCTACGCCACTGCTTCAATAGGGTCCCGTACCCAAAAGGCAAAAACGGGACACTATTACTAAAACTTCGCTGTCTGTCTGTCTGTCACCAGAACCACGATAACTAAAAAGTGAAAATTTTCACAAATTAAGTATTTCTGTTGCCGCTTTAACAACAAATACTAAAAACAAAATAAAATAAATATTAAAAAAATCGCGTTTGTTGTGTGGGATCATCCCTCCCATACCACACACGCGATTTTGTTGTCGATGTTTTTCTACGGACGGTACGGAACCCTATGTGTGCGAATCCGATACGCACTTGCCCATTTTTTTATTACACAACAGTTAGGTTCGTCTTACATAGTAACATCTTAGTAGTAAGTTTAATTACTATAGTTATTAACACTGACTGGTTTAATCTAGTTTTACTTAGATTTTCCACAAAATTTCCGTGGGAGAGAGATAGTTTACGGTAAACATCGGGTCATTAACAAGGTTCCGAGGTAATTACTCCTATTAACTAATTGGTTACGTAATTATCTTGCTTTTAGGAAAATTTGTGAGCACATTATGATATTGATTGTTTGAACTTCGTGACAAATGAGTCTGAGTAATGAATGATATCTAGTTCTCACGGATTTAATGAGTGTAAATAAACTAAAATAAACTATCAGATTAATGTTAAGTTCATGACTCATGAGTATTGCAATTGACTAAATATTGTAATTTGTTAAACACGTTTAGGCGTGTTTAACAAATTACTTTAACTTTTTTCAATTTTTTTAATGGGCCGTGTTCCCAAACCTGTCAAAGATAGATTTGATTTAAAAAAAACTGTCTCCCACTACCTATCGTTCAATCGTTCATTATTCACGTCAATATTGAACGATAGAACCTTAACCTTAGAATTTACCGCGCAGTAACTTTAATTTTAAAAATGTACTGCGAACTGGAACACAAAAGGCAACTGAAGGAACACGAGGGTTTTTGTCAACATAAAAAATCTGACACTCCCTCTCTATCCACTCAGAAGAAAGAAAAGTTATTTGAAGATATTCCAACTAAAGAAAAAAAGGCTCTTGTCTGGTAACAGACTCGAACTTTATAACTAGACGGTTGCTTGACAATAAATGCCTGTAAATTTATAATTTAACAGTAAGTTAAGTTTTTATCAAGTTATATTTAACGAAGGTCACCCACAAGATATATTTAGTGCCAATAGACTGCCGTATCATAAAACAAACAACAACAGCATACTTCAATGTCTGATGACACGCGAACATCTTGTGTTCTACCGTGTCACATGCTCAAGAGGTCTCGTAAACCCAAATAATAATTTATCATTAAAAAAACAGTGATAATACGCATCAATTGACGTTAACACACCAGCTGATTTCGTTATTTTTGCTGACATATCACAATATGTTTATGCAAAAAGATAGTTGATATACCAAATAATGTGATGTTTTTTTAAACGTTTTTGGGAAACTTTCCGTAATAATCAACAAAAATATTTTTGATAAGCATTGACTGGTTTATTCCACTTCATTATCTCTATTGGTTGCGACCACAAATCAATAAGGTGAGAGTTACGAACCAAGCTTAGCAATTTCCGGAACTTACAGATTTTCTGTTACTTACAGATTATTTCATGTAGGGGTTTCTACATATTTTTAGTGCTGACAAAATTTTATTGCTATATTGATATAAATGACCCGAAACAGGTATCCAGTATTTTTATATAAAGAATCTATGTACTAAATTTCATAACTGTATCATGAACAATCACATAGTTATAAGATTGTTAAGTCAACAAAAATACAAGGTCGCCGGGCCATCCAGGCGGCTGGAGGGGTTATTTTGCACTTGCACCCAGCTCTTTGATGGCGCCTAGTACCTGCTTTGACCTGTCGTGACCTATATTGTACTTAGTGTCGATGGTGTCCACATGTGACCTTTTTAAATATTTTTGGGAGAAAATATAACATGGTGTAAAAACTATCGGAATGCATTCAGTTATTGATTCTGACCAAACTATATTCCGGTTTCGCATAAACTAAAAATAATGTTGTATACAACGTGTAACGTTAAATGCGCAAAACCTGAAATTAGTTTGATCAGAATAACGAGCAGAAACCACTTTTTAATGTAGGTAAAATTTTTTTTTAATCTTCATTAAAAACGTCGACCTGTCTATTTATGAATAGGTCAAGCCATCACGTGCGCAAACCCGCCCAAATAGGTAAACAAACACAAATAGTTGTAGTCCAATCAAATTTTCTCATACACGGAATAATAATAGTTCTTATTTCAATGCAGATATGAATTTAAAACAAACTAAAACTGCACATAAAACCTTTAATTACCTTTTTAATGTTTTTTTTTGCTCACATAATTAGGTCAATTGAATTAAAACTCATTTGGGGTGTCTAAGGTTTTGCGCATTTAACGTTACACGTTGTATAGGTAATAGAAAATAATAAATCATCTCATTAAAAAAAACCATGAAAGACAAAAAAAAACTTATTTAGTTACGACGATGAAGAAGATACACAAAGGGTAAACCGATTAGATTAAATTAAGCTTAATCAGTTTTAAATGGACCATAGTCGGCGCGATAAAGATTGTCAAGTGTTTAGCTTGGCGCTGTCTTATCAGTGGTTCTACTGTCGCCGTGGGCGTTATTTTGACATGATAATACAATGCAATAATGCCGCTCAAAGTCTGCAGTGTTTATTTACGAGCATCGGTAATAATGTTTAAGCATATGATGCTTCTATTAATCGCTTGTGATGATGATTATCTACCTCAAAAAAGGCCGCTATTTTTTCTTCAGTTTCTACTGGGCCGTACGATGTTGACTGATGGTCAAATTACCACCATGTGGAGTCCTTATAAATAGAATAATCTTCTCCTTTTTGAAGTCTGTTAAAAAGTTTTGGGATGAACTAAACCAATTTAGGTGACTGTGGTCAAGCGTGAGCCTATCAATAATTATAATAAAAAAAAAACAACCAATGACCCTGGATACAGCTGGAATTTTTATAGAGTGAACTCCGCTTAGCAATAGGATGGACCAGCTGATAGTAACATTAGTAACCAGTCGGTGTTATCATCAATTTTTATTAGTAAGAAATGTTTTCAATTGGAACGTAGATTGTGGTTTTTTGATTATTTTATCATAGATTGTTTATTTACGCGTGAACTTATTAATATGAATATTTTTTGTGAGTAATATTCGCTCTGAGGTCTTATAGTAATCGGTTTGATTGATTAGTTTATCTACCTGTTTTATTTACTCAATCGAAACCTATAGATAAAAATTAACACGAACTTTGTTCATGATGACATTAAAATACAACGATTCGATTCACACCAAAGATGTAGAAAGTACCTTAGTCTAGTTTTCAGAATATGTGTAATTGTACCTTACAGGTCTAAAACCCCACTCCAGTTCCTTCTTTGCCATCTCTTTCGCATTACCCATGGCCCCAGTAGGCTTCGCCCCTATTGGGCCCCTACGACATTACAGGTCTTAGGGGCAACTCTACTTTTATTCCAAAAAGAAAACTAACCTGTATTACGAATACATTTAAATATTTGAAACATCCACCTGATAAAGGGTAAAATTCGCAATAAAGGAACAGCAAATACGTCTTTTTTTTAGAGGATGACTAGGGCGCCTGGACTTTAAGAGAAACGACGAGGGATAGTTGGTTTTTTGCCTCATTAAATCCAACTCAGTGATCATTATCAGGATATGGAAGGAAGCCCCGCGAATCCTTAACTCTACAGATACCGTCAATTAGAGACAGCGCGAACGTTCGCTTGGGTTTAATGAATAAAATCGCTTGCTCCTGTCTATCATCACAAGGATAATGCCAATTTTCTTTCAGTCACCATGCTTTGAATTCGCGTGGCATACAGTTAAAATTTGATTAGTTTGGATCTTCTTACTGCAGTCTCCTAGTCAGAAACCATTATACACCAGTACTCGCAGCCAGCCTTAGTAGACAGGTTTATGGAAGGAATCCATTTTCTATTTTCTCCATTTGGTCCTGAGACGATGTCATCTACCACGTTAGGGATGTAAGGGGTTACATGCTGCCGTCCACTAACTAAAAGGCAGCTAAGTGCAAAAAGTATTTTTCGAGAAAACACAAAAATTGGGAATTGATGTCTCTTGAAAAGTATGCTACCTAGGAACAAGGTTAAAAATTTTATATGTATGCATAGTCTTTGTGCACAATATGTGATCCATTTTATCCATTTATATTTATTATATTTTATTTAAATTCATTTTCTAACTTTTAGCTAAGCAATTTAAACACAGACATTGTGATTTAATGTTCTGTATCTCAAAAACTATCAATCATAGAAAAATGAGTCTTAGACCAAAAGATAGAGCATCGAAAGTTGTATAAGACTACATTAAAAAGTGAAAAACGACCAACTGTGGCTTAACGGTATTTTAGTTAGTGGACGGCAGCATGGTAAACGTTTCTTAAGGACGCGTTTACGAATCTGAAAAAAATAAGCAGTTTTCGGAGCATTTTGCGGCAAAATGATACAAAACCAAATGTAACTAATAATTACCACAGATAGATTACTCCTTAATCTTCAAATGGTAGCAATTTTTTATTCGAAAATTTTGGTTTATAATATTGTAAAAAATAATTTCCGTTACCTCTTCACACAAATTCGACGACATCGTACTGACTTTAGGGACGTTTTTCTTTTATTTAATAACATAAATTTATGTATTTAAAAATATTTTATGTAAGCAGACATGTTCAACTCAAAAAGGTAGCAAAAAAAACTATCAAAATGTTACAATACGCCACAGAAAAAAAATAAAATTGAGTCTTATTTTTTCACATATTTAGCGGTAACATGTGATTCTTATTGGATTGAAATAAGGGTTATTTTACTGGTCACTGTCTTGATTTATTGCACAAAAAATTGTAATGAAATATTAGTCTGCGCTCGGCCGCCGTCGTGAGTGGACACTGTGACGGTTGCAAGCAGCTCCTCGTATTGGAAAAGATCGCTGTATGAATACAAAATATTTGACCTAATAAACTTGATCCTTCACGCATTCTGCACGGACTACGGACAACCAAGGTAAGATTTTATTCACAGTTTCTATGTACTTACAAATTTCATATTCAATTTCGGACTTGATGGAGTGACCTGAAATGTACTTCGAAGACTGCTACTGGAACTAATATACCAGTAGAGCAAGGTGTGCCGAGTTTGGGCTCGTTTTGTTAGTTATGTCGAGACCTTACCTCCGGACTTGATGGAGAAACCTGCAGGTGTACTTCGAAGACTGCTACTGGAACTAATAGACGAGTAGAGCTAGGTGTGTCGAGTTTGGGCTCGTTTTGTTAGTTATGTTGAGACCTTACCTCCGGACTTGATGGAGAGACCTGCAGGTGTACTTCGAAGACTGCTACTGGTACTATTATACCAGTAGAGCTAGGTGTGCCGAGTTTGGGCTCGTTTTGTTAGTTATGTTGAGACCTTACCTCCGGACTTGATGGAGATACCTGCAGGTGTTCTTCGAAGACTGCTACTGGAACTAATAGACGAGTAGAGCTAGGTGTGTCGAGTTTGGGCTCGTTTTGTTAGTTATGTTGAGAGCTTACCTCCGGACTTGATGGAGAGACCTGCAGGTGTACTTCGAAGACTGCTACTGGAACTATTATACCAGTAGAGCTAGGTGTGCCGAGTTTGGGCTCGTTTTGTTAGTTATGTTGAGACCTTACCTCCGGACTTGATGGAGATACCTGCAGGTGTACTTCGAAGACTGCTACTGGAACTAATAGACGAGTAGAGCTAGGTGTGTCGAGTTTGGGCTCGTTTTGTTAGTTATGTTGAGACCTTACCTCCGGACTTGATGGAGAGACCTGCAGGTGTACTTCGAAGACTGCTACTGGAACTATTATACCAGTAGAGCTAGGTGTGCCGAGTTTGGGCTCGTTTTGTTAGTTATGTTGAGACCTTACCTCCGGACTTGATGGAGATACCTGCAGGTGTTCTTCGAAGACTGCTACTGGAACTAATAGACGAGTAGAGCTAGGTGTGTCGAGTTTGGGCTCGTTTTGTTAGTTATGTTGAGACCTTACCTCCGGACGTGATGGAGATACCTGCAGGTGTTCTTCGAAGACTGCTACTGGAACTATTATACCAGTAGAGCTAGGTGTGCCGAGTTTGGGCTCGTTTTGTTAGTTATGTTGAGACCTTACCTCCGGACTTGATGGAGATACCTGCAGGTGTACTTCGAAGACTGCTACTGGAACTATTATACCAGTAGAGCTAGATGTGCCGAGTTTGGGCTCGTTTTGTTAGTTATGTTGAGACCTTACCTCCGGACTTGATGGAGATACCTGCAGGTGTACTTCGAAGACTGCTACTGGAACTATTATACCAGTAGAGCTAGATGTGCCGAGTTTGGGCTCGTTTTGTTAGTTATGTTGAGACCTTACCTCCGGACTTGATGGAGATACCTGCAGGTGTACTTCGAAGACTGCTACTGGAACTAATAGACGAGTAGACCTAGGTGTGTCGAGTTTGGGCTCGTTTTGTTAGTTATGTTGAGACCTTACCTCCGGACTTGATGGAGAGACCTGCAGGTGTTCTTCGAAGACTGCTACTGGAACTAATAGACGAGTAGAGCTAGATGTGCCGAGTTTGGGCTCGTTTTGTTAGTTATGTTGAGACCTTACCTCTGGACTTGATGGAGATACCTGCAGGTGTACTTCGAAGACTGCTACTGGAACTAATAGACGAGTAGACCTAGGTGTGTCGAGTTTGGGCTCGTTTTGTTAGTTATGTTGAGACTTTACCTCCGGACTTGATGGAGAAACCTGCAGGTGTACTTCGAAGACTGCTACTGGAACTATTATACCAGTAGAGCTAGGTGTGCCGAGTTTGGGCTCGTTTTGTTAGTTATGTTGAGACCTTACCTCCGGACTTGATGGAGATACCTGCAGGTGTACTTCGAAGACTGCTACTGGAACTAATAGACGAGTAGACCTAGGTGTGTCGAGTTTGGGCTCGTTTTGTTAGTTATGTTGAGACCTTACCTCCGGTCTTGATGGAGAGACCTGCAGGTGTACTTCGAAGACTGCTACTGGTACTATTATACCAGTAGAGCTAGGTGTGCCGAGTTTGGGCTCGTTTTGTTAGTTATGTTGAGACCTTACCTCCGGACTTGATGGAGAGACCTGCAGGTCCAGGACCTGGAGGCTGCTATTGAAACTAATAGACGAGTAGAGTTAGCTGATAAGAGTGTGTATAGTTTATACCTTTTATAACACAATTTTTGTTTTAGGTGCCAAGGCCTAAGACGAGATTCAAAAGAAATATGGAACTACGGGAATATTCATCATAATAATATAATTGTCATTGTCATAATAATATAATGAAAAATAAAGATATTTTTTTATGTCTATCGTAAGTTTTATTCATTTCTTTTATCATTTACTAGCTCCTGACTCGGCTTCGTACGGCATCCTAATTACGTAACACACTTAGAATGGCAATCCATTCCAATTTGACAGATAAACAATATCTATTGGGTTGTTCTTGTTGTCATGCAAACGACTTTTTTTTTATGAAGCAATTAATAATGTTTGGAACCTAATCCTAACCTTGAAAGTAATTGTAAGTACTTATCAGTATTATATGTATGTGCCAAAAACGTATTTTCTTTCTAGTTTTTGAGAACCATTTGATACCAAAACAAAATTATATAGGTACCTAAAACTTTTTACTTGCTATGTGAATATCAGTGACAGGAAATTAAACATCATCAATTTCAAAATTTTATGAACTCTATGAACTTTGCTTGGGTAGGCCAAGCAAAGTTCATAAAATTTATGTTGTACTACCCCTGGGGCATGCATAGCTTATCCATTAAAAAATTACAGAATTTTGCAAATCCATCTAAACATACCTACATTAAAAAAAATACTTAATCTAAATTAAGTCGGTTAATTAAATCAATTCATAAACAAAAAAGGTTGCCCGAATTTACTTGCAAGATTAAAGGTACCCCAATAACAACTTTGAGAGAAATGACGGTGTGCCGTGGTATACTGAACACATCTGCGTACCCCTTTAGAGGGTACAGGCATGATCTTATACTGTGTGATTACGCAAACAATGCATACATAATATGCGAAAGCAGCAATTGCGGTTGATTTGCTGGCATTTATTGAAGAGTTCCGTTGTCTGTCTCTGAAACTCTCCAATCCCACAACTCTCCGACCTCATGAGAAGGCCAATTCTCGTAATTAAAAACATTCAAAATCTATTCGCAGTCTCATCTCGGCAACAAACAAATGTCAAACAATTTTCAAAATGTAGGGAAATTAGAGGTATTTTTGACAGATTGAGACAGATTAGACTGTGAACGTTCTTAAAATTACGAGAATTGCCCGTCTGATCTTTACAAGGGACTATTTCGGAATAAACCTCTTTCGAACAAAAAAGAATTTTGCAAATCCGTCTATATTATGACGGAGTTATGCCCTAACATACCTACATAAAAAAAATATATAAATATCAGAATTGAGAATATCCTCCTTTTTTGAAGTCGGTTAAAAATACTAAATACAGCAGATAAAATAAGCTTATGTTTTTAATTATTTGTTTTCAAAAAGCTTGTCGCGCAAATTGTAAATACATATGTACTTTAGCAAGTACTTGGTATCTACTTTTGTTACCATTTCACGTTACGAACTTTTTGAAAAATAATTAAAGTAAACTTAACCCTTCAGATACCGTCAATTAGAGACACAATAGTAAGACAATAGATGCGCGGCCACCGGGTGTCGCTTGGGGATTCATGAATTAAAAAAAAAAAAACATGGCAAAAATTAAATAAAAGTAAGCTCAAGTATCAAGTCGTGTCAAGTTACTCATAATTTCGCCGCTTCGCGCATTTCGCTGTGTGTGTGAGCCGTGCACGTGTAGTAGTAAGACTCTATACCTAAAATTGATGCGCGTCAAATCGTAAACGCGTCCTTAAGTTCGGCCTATTGATTGTCTGACAGATCTGTACAGCCCAATTGCATTTGTGCATGACTTGTTCCCAAGTGTCAAAAAAAAAGTGTCATTAGCTATTTTTTTGTTGGAACTAACGGTAGTATTTCCAATCTTCTAGTTTGATACTTAAACTCAGTTTTAGCGCTTCATAACCACGTACATAGGAACACATACACTGGAACTATTTGCTGCGATCTATCCCGCCTGTTTATAATTTAGGTGTCTTCAAGGCTAGACTGAATAGGCTATTGATAAACTAGTGCGCTTTACCATCAACAAATCCATCACTGCTTACCATCAGGTTTTTTTTACATTTGATTTAACTAGTCAAATACTAGTTAAATCAAATGTAAAAAAAACCTTGACCTTTAATCTCGACTGATTAGTTAAACCCCTTGTTTCACATTCATATATGTGAGTCAACTACTATTTAATTTAAAAACGCGCGTCTATTTCTGTTAATTCAACGAAAATACTAGATTAAATTAGAAAGAATCGAACGCAAACAGGATTTGAACCGGCGACCCAACTAATCGTGATGACGCGTTTCTTATCACCATTACAACAATTACCTACAATAAATGTCAGTCTCGTCTCGCATGCTCAGATTAAATCATGACGAGGGTAGGTACGAAAATATTTTCGCACGACAAGACAAAGGTGGATTCACTCGTGCTTTATTTTTATGGGTATGGGTACCTTTAAAAGGCCATTTAAGGGCCATTTATGAGTCTCAGAGGCTATTTTTTTACTGTTTCCTGGCTCTGAGGAGATTAATTTAGAAACAGTTGTAGTCCTCGTGTGTGTTTATTATTATTATATACCTTTATCTATCTCAGGACCCTGAGGTCCTGGACCTTTGGGAGGCGTGCGAGGGGCCGAAACCAACTCGCAGAGGCCCTTTTAGATGCGTTTAATGGAACGTGATATCAACCGGTGATTATCCCTGTACGCGCAATGCTAGTGCATCCAAGGACAACCACCGGTTTGAGAAACTATTGTGACTTAAAATGGAAAACAAAATAATAGGGCTATGGTTTTTGGAGTCATAAGTGGATTAGTAACATGGAACTATGTTAAGACTATTATTATTATTATTTTATATTATATTAGACTGTTTATTATTATTACTAAAAATAGTTTCTTATGTATAAGTACTAACCATTAGATCATGATGTCCGAAAAATAAAAATTTGAATTTTGAATTTAAGCGCGCTGAGCCGTCATGCTCGCCTAAGTAAGGTTCGGATAAAGTTCGATTTTGATTGTGTGTTTTCAATTACGATTGTGTGTTATTCATCTCGCCTTGATGAACTTTTCATTTGTGTCGTGTGGTCCTAAGCACACACCATCTTTTTTAAGTTTACACTGTTTGGGGTTGATACCATGCTACGATTACATACACTCTTTCCTATCTACTAATAAAAACTTACTTTCGCTGCCCCACTGCAGAACAATGGTTTAATATTCCTTTTACCAGAAGTTTGTTGCAGCGTTGTGAGATTTCTAGCAATAGTTACTTTTTAGAATACCCAATAAGAATTCGATCCCTTCGATAAAACTAAATAAAAATAACCGAAAAGTCAAGTTTCAAAAAGCAAAAGTTCAGAATTCCCAAATAGATTTAAATTTGTGACTATTTATTTTATTTTATTATATCTTGTTTTAATATAATTTAATTTTTATTTTTATGTAGGTATCTAATCATTTATCCTTAATGTAATTATTTTTTTTTATTTTTTTTGTTGATTACTTAAATAAAAATTATGCGTTTTGTTCTTAAAAAAATATTGTTTTCTTTTGAACCGGGCTCTAATTTTTATAATTTATTTACTATATATGGTTTTACGTAAACTGGTTTGTTCCAATTTAATTTTTTAGAAAAATTTTTGTGTTACCTAATATTGTAATAATTTCATTTTAATCATATTTTTTTTGTCATTGTTATCGCTTCCTCAGAATTTATTGTTCATTCTAGGAATAATCAATTTTCATGTACACTTCGTTTAATGTTGTAATTTTAGGTGTTTTACGTCCCGTTAATATGCCACTGTTTGTAATATGAACGACCCACTTAATAAGAAAAAAATATACAATTAAAAAAAAACGAAGTAAAAATGTCCTAAAGTGGTTCCTGTTGCACTTCGTACTTACAAAAATATCGATCAACAACAGAATAATCACGAGATTATTTAAAAGTAGCCCGTCAAGCATTATTATTTATGAAAAAGATAATGCATGGAAAATTAACATCAAATAACTAAACAAAGATTACTACAAAACGTAAAAAATAAAACAATATATTTTTCTGACATGTTTTAGAGATACTTGTGAACTGTTATTTTTCCTCAGAGAGTGATGACATATTGGCCCAGAAATCGACCTCACGCACTTTATCTTAAGCAACTAAGAATGACGAACAAAGAGGGTTGACTTCGAAAACTGTGCCAATGACTACTGACAAAGTGTAAATAAAACAATTGAAGAACAGAACTGTTTCAAGATAATTATTTATCAGGCCCGTCCACAACAGCCGCAGACTGTTTTATCTAACCAGTCCGTTGGCCTATTGTGAGTAATTCTCTGTAGAATATTAGTCATTTATACTAAATGCTGCGCCTATTTACATTTTATACAAAAACTGTATAAACAAGCTTAGCCCTGTCTTTAAATATTTAGGCAGAACTCTTCACAATGACTTTCAACCATTGATGTACATCCAAGTAACAAAACATATCCTATTGTGGATATTTTACACCAATCACTGCTGATAATATTTTTGTTAAAAACAAAAAACAAAATCTCACATGTGTTCATTTGAAAAACGTCAGTTAACCGTGCAAAGTTAGTGCTCAGTTCCAGTTAGTCATTTCCTATAGAGAAGAAACGGCAAGAAAATAAATTTTTACTCTTTTGAAAAATCATTGATTTTATAATATTTCCATTTACAATATTACTAGAAAGACAGTACAGTAAAGTCCGAAATTGTCCTAATTTTGTTTTTAATAGAGAATTTGTGCAGTAAGAATGTTTGGTACCTACTAGTTTCTCTGCTTGTATGAAAGAAACTTCTAAGTTAGTCTGCACATCATTCTCAGTTTCAGAGTTCTCTGCACTACTTTCATCACATGCACAAACAAAGTCATATAAGAGCAAGATATATATATATCATTTTTGATTAAACACCGCAAATGTAACAAGAATACGAAAATACAACCAAATATGAAAGTATGAAAAAACTAGTCTTAAAAGATTTTAATTTTATTTTAGCATTTTGATTTTAATTTTAAGTTTTGGGTTTTCATTTTCAATTTTATTTTTTACTTTAATTTTGATTTTATTTTTGAATTTTAACATTATTTTAATATCCTGATTTTATTAATATTTGTAATATTTGTCATTGACGTGATTATGAAATTTGTTTTATATTTTTCTTTTTTTTTCAAAACATTTTGACAAAATTGTACTAACAAAAATATTGTTAGTATAATTTTGTCAACCTCATATTATGGGGAATACCCTGGGTCCTGTAATTCAGTTTCTAACTAACTCAGGAGCCAGAAATTTCATTTATGAGTGCAAAAACCTTATGTTAATAAATAATTGTACTCTTTTATCTGCTCTAAAGATAATATATTGTTATGAAGCATTGTTTAAAGGGTCATGGCTGGCTTGAAAGGCCGGTCAAGTCCGTTTCTTCCTATCACATGACTAATGCCGCTCTGTCCACACAGAATGGGATTAGTTAAAAATTGATTAACATGATTTTTTCGCATGACTGAAACTTATGTCAAAAAATAAGGACTTACATATTTTTTCACTTATTTTCCCTATTCCTTTCTTGGCTTTGATCTTCAGAAATATGTGTACACAAAAAAAATGCTGATTAAACATTCTTCAGAATGTACATAGCATATTTGTTGAATCAATCAATATTTCGCAAAGAAAAGGGATTTAGGTCAGCGGGGCTCTACCTGGCTCATAGAGCCCTGCTAGAGGCCGGAATTAACTGCGGTAATATAATATACAAACAAAGACTGCTAAAACTCAATACTTTCTGTACATACTTAGTTCTTTTTGATTGGCCTATTACCATTAAACAAACAAAAAACAATCGACTTTACGAATACTATCACAAAAAAATGTTCTCAGGTTTCAATAATCATTAAAAAAAAATTCACAAAAATGGCGTCACTTCAGTAGCTATATAAACAAATACATCGTGGTCTGAATCAATAGCGTAATACAGTTCAAACAAGTATTGGCTAACGTTCCGCCGAGTATTTGATAAAGGTAAAGGACACCTTATCACTGCGACCTTCATTTTGTATGGAACTTGTAAATAAAATCGGTCAAGTGTGATTGTACTCCAAGATACGTGGAATGGCCTTAAATTCATTCAAAGAGCAATGGAAAGGGCTATGCTCAGAGTTTCTTAGCGTAATTGCAACAGGACTGAAGATATCCGCATTAGTTACCAAGGTTACCCATACCTGACATAGCATCCATACCATCAACATACCATCAGCATACTGGAAAACGCAGCGTTGGAAGGACTCCAAGGAGGACCGATGACCTGGTGAGAGTCATGGTAATTCGACGGATGTGAGACGCATAAGAAACGATCCTGTACGTCTCGCGTCGTTGTGGCGGGTGACACAGAAGAGCTAAGAATTGCTGGCCGCTTAGCTAAATACACAATCTACTTCAGTCTATTTCAAATACACCTTACAGGTCCAATTAAAAACCAGCGTCAGGCACTAGTAATCTGGCCATTTTAAACTGGACTTGTTTTGGCGTAGTCGTGAGGCGCACTATAGCTAAGTATTTTGTTTATGAACCGATTTATATAGTTATTTATCTATATATATAAAAATCAATGCCACTTTTCGTTGTTATTTTATAACTCAAGATCGGGCTCACATATCCAAACCAAATTTTTAGGCTTTGTTTGGACTATTTAGTAGATGGTTTATGTGAAGTTTGGTATGGTAGAGTAGGGTATATTAGGGTATAATAGGGTATAGTAGGGTATAGTAGGGTTGAGTAGGGTAGAGTAGGGTATAGTAGGGTTGAGTAGGGTATAGTAGGGTAAAGTAGTGTAGAGTAGAGTAGTGTAGAGTAGAGTAGTGTAGAGTAGTGTAGGGTAGAGTAGGGTAGAGTAGGGTAGAGTATGGTATAGTAGGGTAGAGTAGGGTAGAGTAGGGTAGAGTAGGGTAGAGTAGGGTAGAGTAGGGTAGAGTAGGGTATAGTAGGGTAGAGTAGAGAAGAGCGGGAGCGAAGCCGTGCAGGCAAAAGCTAGTAACTTATAAAACGTCAGAAGCTAGTGCACGACCAAGAGGAAGCCAATTGGTCGTTTCCTAAACATAGTAGAACCGGCAATATTGTTCGGATCCCAGGGTATGACAGATATCATAGCAGAACACGCTGCTTATCATTTGAATCATTTCAGCCGGAAGTCTTTTCACTGTTGGACGCCCCTTCAAAAGAGTAGGTAAGTTGACCGATCTACATGTGAGACGGACAGAATCCGTTCATCATCGGGTCTACCCCCATTAAACTGCTATCAACATAAAAAAGCCTGCCGGTATGCCACAGCTTGACATACTCGTCCGTAGTCAAACACAGCGTTCTGTTTTCCACGACTACGCTTTCCCTGCCGACTGTTTTCATAATTATATGTATACAAGTATTTGTACCGATCAGACATCAGGGGGCACGGCAGTGCCCCCGCCAAAGACGAGCCAAGCGAAGCGCAAGGGCGAATATTTAATTTCTGAAGTAAGTAACGAAACATCCAAACCATACTTTTTTACTGATATGTAGAATTTGTGAAGTTAGGGTCGCTAGAGTTAGGCCGTGTAGATTCAGAAGCTTGGCTCTACGTGAGATCTGATATCTTTTTCACAGGGCAAACCTTATGTGGTCGTATTGGCAACATTTTACATGAAATGTTTTTGGCGGGATTGCACACATGGATATTGGGCATTGTAGTTAATTCTGTATATTTCGTAATATTGATGGTTCGATGAATACAGGCTCAAAACAGGGCTAGACACAACGAATAAAATACATGCTTTGTCAAATTCATTGTCATTGTAAAACAGTGTAACATCATCTAACCAGAACTCTTAGTGCTTTGGTGACAACCACTTTATTCTACTTTATTCTCTTCAGGAGATTCGGGTTATGTACAGCGTCCATATTTAATGACACCAGTCGTAAAGGCTGAAGAAAATTCTCCGGAGGCATATTAAACTAAGCTTCACGCTACTGCACGAAATAGTGTTGAAAGGGCTATTCCCTTTCAACACTATTTCGTGCAGTAGGTCTACTGAAGGGGCGGTTCCGATGTCTTTTGATACTACACTATCATCCAGACATGGTTGCCAAAATAATAGTTGCATGTTGTGTATTACACAACTTATGTAATCGAGCAGGAATACCAGCACCTGTGCTATCCCCTGAAGACATGCTAAATGAAGAGCGACTCTCATCAAGAATTCAGCGTGATCATGATGAAGGATCTACAGAATTGTAAATGGGAAGAATCGCGTGGACAGATTTAATTAACAGATTATGGCAGTCAAGATTGATCTAATTTCTCCGAGCAAGTTCGCAAAATTTGTGTTACACTTATAATTTTTATTACGAGTATAATGATTGTTTTAAAAAAAAAAATATTGATGAAAATGATGATTATTAAAAAAAACAATTATGCTCAAACAAACGTAGTAATATTTATTATGTTAAAAGATATAACTTTACGTTAATATGCTTAACCTAACTTAACGTAATTAATAACAAAAAAAAAAAGGATTGAATTTATAATATTTCCATATTAATTATATAGGCAAGCGGGCTCCATCGTCGGCCACATCATCAAATACCATCAGGTGAGATAGTGGTCAAACGCTAGCCTATCAATAATAAGAAAAAAAGGTAAACCTGGCAACCTTATACCGTAAAGTACAACAAAAAATAAATAAACCAAAGTAATGTGTTAACAATAATAAATCACGTCATCAGTTATACACGTCAATCTCCAAACCCGCTGCAAATCTAGCAAACGACCCAAGAGCTAGATTGACTCGACACTACACTGAAGATATCCCGGACGTCAGCCTGTATGAGATTCGGATGGCTCTGAAACAGTTGAAAAACAACAAGGCGTCGGGTGAGGACGGAATTACGGCTGAGTTCCTGAAGGCGGGTGGAAAACCGGTCCTAAAGGCCCTTCAGAAGCTATTCGATTCCGTCATACTCGAGGGAAAAACGCCACAGGCATGGAGCGGAGGTGTGGTGGTACTCTTCTTTAAGAAGGGCGACAAGACCCTGCTCAAGAATTATAGACCCATCTCACTTCTGAGCCATGTCTACAAGCTGTTTTCCAGAGTCATCACGAATCGTCTCGCGCGCAGGTTCGATGATTTCCAGCCTCCCGAACAAGCCGGATTCCGAAAAGGCTTCAGCACCATAGACCACATACATACGCTACGGCAGGTTATACAGAAGACCGAGGAGTATAATCTGCCTCTCTGTCTAGCGTTTGTGGACTATGAGAAAGCCTTTGATTCGATCGAGACATGGGCTGTGCTACAGTCTCTCCAACGGTGCCAGATAGACTATCGGTACATCGAGGTGCTGAAGTGTTTGTACAAAAACGCCACTATGTCAGTCCGACTTCAGGACCAGACCTCGAAACCTATCCTCCTGCAGCGGGGCGTGAGGCAGGGAGACGTCATTTCTCCGAAACTGTTCACGGCCGCAATGGAGGATGTCTTCAAGGTTCTGAACTGGAGTGGACTAGGCATCAATGTTAATGGCGAGTACATCACTCACCTTCGGTTTGCCGACGACATAGTAGTCATGGCCGAGACTACGGAGGAGCTCAGCACAATGCTCAATGACCTCAGTAGAGCTTCCGAAAGAGTGGGTCTTAAAATGAACATGGACAAAACTAAAGTCATGATAAACAACCATGTAGCACCCACTCCTATCAAGATCGGAGACTCTATACTCGAAGTAGTGGACGATTACGTCTACCTCGGACAGACAATCCAGTTGGGTAGAGCTAATTTCGAGAAAGAGGTCAACCGTCGAATCCGACTCGGCTGGGCGGCGTTCGGGAGACTGCGCGGTATCTTCTCGTCCAATATACCACAGTGTCTCAAGACGAAAGTCTATGACCAGTGCGTGTTGCCAGTGATGACATATGGTGCCGAAACGTGGTCGCTCACAATGGGCCTCATCAGAAGGCTCAAAGTCACCCAGAGGGCAATGGAAAGGGCTATGCTCGGAGTTTCCTTGCGGGATCGAATCAGAAATGAAGATATCCGCAGGAGAACCAAGGTTGCCGACATAGCCCGAAGAATCGCCAAACTTAAGTGGCAATGGGCAGGGCACATTGCTCGCAGAACAGATGGCCGTTGGGGCCGAAAGGTTCTGGAGTGGCGACCTCGTACTGGAAGACGCAGCGTCGGAAGGCCTCCTGCAAGGTGGACCGATGACCTGGTGAAGGTTGCGGGAAACCGATGGATGCGAGACGCGCAGGATCGATCATTGTGGCGACACTTAGGGGAGGCCTATGTCCAACAGTGGACGTCTGTCGGCTGAAATGATGATGATGATGATGAATAATAAATCACTAGGTACTTAAGGTTATGGTAAACTTCAGTGGTGAATTATTATTGTTAACACGTTACTTTGGTTTATTTTTTGTTGTGATTTAAATGAATACAAAAAAAAATCAGTCAATAGTGGTTTACAAGAGAATGCAGTTATTGAACTACCAGGGAAGCCACATGTGCAGTCATTCCATATTAACACTTGATTGATTCCGCCAAAGCTTTTAAGCCTTCTCCCATAGCTTTAGTAGCCTCCACCAGCAAATGATCCCTCCCACTATTGCGTTCCATGAGAGCAAGCATTCGGCTATCCATGTCTAAACGCTGCTGCTCTATTTGCAAGAATTTATCAGCCATGGCTAATAAATTGCTACGTCGCTGAGATGGTGGTGACGCCTGAGCACTTCTTTTGGCCTGAATCAACCTGCGACACGGTCGTCTTGGACCTAAAATAAAACAAAACAAGTTTCAGCATGTAAGTAAGTAGTAGTTTACCTACCGCATACATTATCATAGACGGCACCAAACCTACATGTGTTGCACTCCACCTGTTAACAAACAAGTACGGCAATGCCACATTTACTTAGAAGCACCACAATTGGTGTAGTACTTGCACTGAATATAAGGTATATAAAATAAAGCAGCTTGTACGTGGTGCACCCTGAAAATTAGCTAACTCTTGCAGCAGCTTTACATCAGTCGAACCTTTACTTGTTTGCATTCTTTGTTGCATTTGTAAATATTGCTCTGAGTGGATAAAGTAGCAAAGCAATTTACTTGTAAGCCTAGATGATGAAGGTCTTGTAGTAGAACGCATGTGCTGATCAACTCACCTTAATCCATTTTTTTACCGTCTTCGCCGTACTTCCACCCATGCTGTTTAATTTTAGGGTGATACAATCCGACTCCCTATTAGCTGCCGGTTTGGCGCTTTGATTTTTGGCAAAACCTTTAGCCAAGCTAGGCTTCCTCTCCAGAAAATCTATTAGCGTCTCCACTTGGGCCACAGATGGATGGGAAGTACGCTCGGCACTGGATTAAATAATTAAATTAACAATTAAATATGAATATATCGATACCGGCAGTAACTAATTACCACAGAAATCGTACTTACTTCATTTTGTTAAACACTTCACTGAAAAATTGCGAGGAAATAAAAAAAAATGCTTGTTTGTTTGTAAACAAAGAAATAGTTACAAGACAGACGATTGGCATTTGACTTTGAAGTTTGAAGTACGCGAACGAGTGAATCCTTTTTAAAGGCGACACTGCATTTAGCCTGGTTTTATATTCTTATCTTAAATAAAACATGTAAATATTAAAACGTACAAAATCATGCATTTACATTGCATTTATAACTGAAATAAACTATAAACTATTATTGTAGAGCGCAAAATTAGCTAAAATTAATGAGTCGATGTAAATCTTAACAAGACACGATTAAGCGTCACTACCCTACTAACATAAAGCAATATCACTTGGGTTCTCGGAACTCACTTCACTCCACTTGGCCTTGATCTTGACATGTGAATACCGAATCTCGAACAGGTGAGATGAGAAGCGAAGTGAGTGTGACTTTCGAGGTGATTTGCGAGATGACTTTCGAAGTGATTTACTATTTTCAGAATAGCATTGCATTGCAGCATGTCTACGTTTCAATATTCCTTCAGGTGTTTTGATTACGTACTATACCTATACGTATAATACCTTTGCATTTGTTTTTCAATTTCAGCTGGCCTACTCTTCTAGGTTCACCTTGAGTCTGGCTTATATTAAATATGATATTTATGGCTTATCACGGGCAATAAATATTTATTATTACTCAAGGTGAATGTAGCGTTCCAATGGTGAAAGAATTTTCGAAATCGGCACAGTAGTTTTTGGGTTTATTCATTACCAACATACACACAAAAATACAAATTTTCCCTCTTTATAATATTAGTTTAGACTAGCGCTAATGTTTCGAGATAATTAATGTAATTTTTTCCAGTGACCGTAATGTCATCAAAGTATATTGCTGTTTTCCAATAGTTTTTCAAGGTAACTTTGAAAAATTGATGGTGCTATTGTTATACCCAAATGGCATTCTAATATATTTGAAATATTCCTTATGTGTCGATTGTTAGGTACCTTTTGACTTTGGTGCTATTTTAAATTGGAAGTATGCGTCTTTCAAATCAATCTTTAAATATTTATCTTCATTTGCAAGACACTGACTTGAATTTAAGTTTTCATTACTTCATACCCAACAAAAAAATCAATTACTTAATTGATTCTGGATTTAAAACTACTTAGTTTAACCGTGAATGTGTAGCAAACCGACACATACATATATATAGGTAATATTAGTATGGGATTGACTTGGATCACTGTCTCACATGGCGGCAAGTTATGATTTTGTTCACAAAGGGCACAATTCATCATCATCATTTCAGCTGATGTACGTCCACTTTTGGAAATAGGCCTCCGCCAAGAGTTGCAACAACGAACGATCCTGAAGGGCACAATTGACCAGAAGTAATCTATTTACTCTTGACATAAAGACGCCCAGGCCTTCTAATATAGGCAAGCTATAGCTACAAATGGCTTGCTTTTTGATTAGTAGGTTTGTCCATCCATAATCCTATCTCCATAAACGTCAAATGACTGACACGAAATGCGGTCAAGCAAGTGTATTCTAGGAAAACCTTTAATGAAAATACGTTTTAAATTAAACGAAACTACTGCAATGCATGCGATCATAAACATAAACTAGTTAGACATATGTATGTAGATACATGTGATACTGTTTAGTGATATTAATCTGTTAAACAAAGATCGTATTTTATTCAATTCAGATTGCATGTCGAGATAATTTAGATTAGCTATGGTTACACAATAAGAAAATAATCTATATTCTTATCTAATTTATCTTTCTCAATCTCGTTAGTTTTTTACTCTATAAGTACCTAGTTACATGACTGAAAAAAAAGTTGCTTCTGTGAAGTACGATTTTTTTGTTTTTAGGGTCCTCAAAAGGAAAAACAGAACTCTTATAGGATCACTTTGTTGTCGGTCCGTCCGTCTGGCTATCTGTCGCGTCGAGATATCGAGTTGAAATTAAAACCATATACTCAGGTCTGCAGTCCCTTCAAGCTTTGTAAAAATTAAACTTCTAAGTTAACGAATAATTATATAATACAGCCGTTTATGTCTAAAAAACAAACATATATTTTAATACTCTCAAAGATCGAAATTCATTGGGTACTTCTCGTTGACCCAGAAACCTAAAATTTGGCACAAAGCAAGGTCTTATAGCACAGGTGTATGAATAAATCTGAAAACAGTAAATTTGTTGACAGCATTTTTGTGATTCGGAAAAACCTTCGAGACTCCATTCGGGAATTGTAGTTTGCGCGGAACTCTGAGTGCGCACTTGCCCAGTATTTTTTTAGATCGCAACAATTCAAGTTGAACTATGCATGCTTTTTGTAATTGGTTGCTAAAGCTTTAAATCATAATTCATCAAATGATTTATCAATAATATATTAAACTGCACCCCAGTTCCGTTTTAGGAGTAACGTAACTTTTAAAAGTGGGTGAGATACCTACTGATTTTTAGGAACAACTAGCTTACTTTGCCTCTCTGATAACAATAACCTAGCCTTTATACTAAACGATGCTTTTCAACTCGGTTAGTTGATATTCAGTCATTCAATGAAACAGGCAAAAGAGTGGGATTGATAGCGTTTGGTTACCTTGCCCAGGCATAGAAGGGCTGTGGCAAGTCGTAAAATAAATTTTGATTTGCGTTCATCCAATAAAGTAATAACGATACGCGGTCATAAGTGAAATAATCAAAAATAGCGGACGGGATCCTATTTCTGCGCGGGTTGTTTTTACGTAATTGCGATCGAAGCACACCGTGGTTGGTTTTGTGATTGATCGAGAACTTGGAGCAGACCATTCGGTCGGAGTGCCGAAGATTAGAAATGTGACGAACGCATTAATATAAATAAAACAATCTCGCTGTAAGCACTCCATCTGCAGGGTATAAAGAAACATAAGGGTATGTCCATATCTGGCAAATGTGCTGTGAATGCGGGCCTTACGACCAGCTCCCGATCTGCATGCGTGCATTTCAAGTTCGCGCTCCGTTCCCGAACAGAAAAAGAGCCGTGCGCCAGCGCCCCGCGTACTGTACAGAAATATGCAATATAAAAAAACTTTTTACAAAAAAATTAAACCGACTTCAAAAAGTACAAAATAACTTTAATTTCGGAAGTCGGTGTTTCAATAGATACCTAATCTTGTCTCTTCGTTATTTAACACCGACTTCCGAAATTAAAGTTATTTTGTACTTTTTGAAGGCGGTTTAATTTTTTTGTAAAAAGTTTTTTATTTTTCACTTTTTAGTTATGGTAGCACCACTAAAAAGTACCTACCCTTCAGCTAAACATAAATTACCTTATAGCCAGAGTGCATCTCATAACGATTCTTATAATCCCAAATACGGTTATATTACATGAATTTACCCCCTCCCCCTTTCCCCTCCCCCTTTTCTTTCAGTCAGTCATCGGTTAAAAAGCAAACGTAACTCTACATGCGTGTAAAACGCGCGTCACGCTTGCCCACTGTGCCTACATTGACTGAGTATCGCTGAAAAGGTTCACCGGAAAACACGAGCAGCTCGCAAGCGAGTCGCTACTGGCACATTCGCCATCCTCAAATGAAGGTGATGAGATCGTCTTCATCAAATCTATCCTGTCTGTATCGGGGTGCCCTAAGTCTTTTTCCCACACCCTACAATTAGTATGAATGCCCTAAGCATTAGTCAGCCAACTTTTTATATTAGGCACATCGGTTGATCATCATTCTAGCCTCAAGTTGAACGATGTAGATTAGTGTTATCAAGCTAGCCTGTTAACTGAAAGGCGTAATAAAGTAGTTGACTGCGACATACTTTAATATCAGATAGGTAACTCCGGGAAGAACCCAGAAGGCAGACGTGGTTAAAGTACCCAGACATAAGTATGACTGGCGCATAGAAGTCATTTTTTATATAGTAGTATAAAACGATTACTAGTCGAAAGTACATGTGTAGACGGCGAGCCATGGGGTGGACGGCGAGCCATGAGGTGGACGGCGAGCCATGGGGTGGACGGCGAGCCATGAAGTGGACGGCGAGCCATGGATAGCTCGCTGTCCGATCGTCCGGTAACTGTCCGGACCGAGCCTAGACGTCGACGGAGCGCACTGTTCCCGCGTGCCTCAAGGAGATGTCAGCAACAGAAGGGGCCCAGCTGGGTCGAAGCCTACCGGGGCCAGGGTTATCCGAGGAACTCGAGCCCCGGTATGAAGGCTAGAAGGAACGGGGTGGGGTTTTTAGTCAGTAAGAGTCTGACACTATCTTCCGCTCCACCCTAGAGCGGGTTTTATCATAAGATGATTTTCCCTATAGACAAAAAAAAGTCGAAAGTACATCGACTTTTGTGATCAAAGTCGAGCAGTATGTAATCAAATTCTTATGCCCCGAAGATTAAGTTGATTCGAATGTAAAAATTACTAGAAGACTTCAATGTAGCTAAGATAAGACAGATAAAAATATTCTACAGATACAAAAGCTTTTAACGATTTGGTACGTTATAGGAAAGGCTTAAATGCTTAATGGAACATAAAATGAAAGCATACAAATTCACTTAACTTAATTGGACGTATAACATTTAACAACGTAACCCGTAGAGTGCTTTACCCATGATGGCTACCAGCGCATTATTTTAATGTTTAATTAGAACAATCAGATTCAAATAACAAACGTTTTAAGATTTATTATTTTGTTTTAGTATGACACACATTATCGTTATTATTTTTATTATTATTTTCATCGTCCTTGTCTCGTTTCAGTTGGGATCGGCGCATCCGGTTTTTTTTTCAATTAGGCCATTGACTATTGGGTAAAAGAGAAAATTAATATTATTTTATAAGGAAAATAAATTTACAGCCCCATTTGACTCCGTTATATTCGACAGACTTACGAAACTAAAACTGTAATAGCTGATATATTTTTTACATCTAAATCTATCTAATGCCTAAAAAAAATAGTCTAATAGTCGTTGAAGAAAACTTTTTACAAAACAATTTCGACTTCACTAAAAAAAACTCTAAATCGATCAAAATAACTTTAATTTCGAAAGACGGTGTTTTTGGTATTATTAGTTTCCTATTTAACACCGACTTCTGAAATAAAAGTTATTTTGTAAAAAGCATTTTTTATTTCATAATTTTTAGTTGCGTTGCGATACACTTATAACCAGAGTACCTATTTCCCATAACAATTCCAATTAACCCAAACACTGCTAGAATACATTATTTTATTATGAAGTTTCTGTGTCTACCTTCCGGCTCCATCATCAGATCAGTTCGATAGTATCTTATAGCCAAAGTGCATTTCATTACAATTCTAATAAGCCTAAACACGGCTAGGATACATTGAGTGCCTGTCTTCCTCATCATCAAGTCACTTCGATGATACCATTCTAAACATAACTATTCAGAACCATTTATTTATTTGTACTATCATAGTCACTTAACTATCTTTTTTTTATCTGTTATTTACTAGTGCTTGATTGCGATCCCACCTGATGGTAAACAGTGACGCAATCATTGATGGTGCGGTGTCATCATACCATTGGCCATCGCCAATGCCTCACCAACAACGATCGCAATGAACTTCATATCCCAATGGATATCTAAGTGAGTATGAAACTCATTTGGTCAATTCTGATCTTATTTCAATTCACCTAATGTTACTTTTTGGCTGTAAATGCTTAAGTTCTTGGTTCTCGATGAAAATACCAAAATCACTATATTTTAGGTGTTTCTTCGATTCCTCGTGGATCCCATCATTAGAAGTGATTTTTTTAAAAAGTGGGACTAATCTGGAAGCATATCCATCATGGAAAAAAAAATTGCACATCGGTCCTTAAACGACGGAGTTCTGAGGTAACAAATATAAAAAAAATAGAAACGAATTGTCGAACGGAAGAAAAAAAACGAAAAATCCTTCCTTTTGAAGTCTCCCCGAAAACCCCTCTTCTTCTATCGAACTATCGATCTTAAACATCTAATATGTAAATATATTAGACGATCAAGATCACACAACAAATTATTGTAAATATATTTATAACAGCAGAACAAGTTTTTGATATTTCTGATGTAATTATAACATGCGATCAGAGATACCTACTCGAGGCTTGTATCATGACCTACACAAACACTGCAGGTTGTTTCTAAGCCAGATAATTACTATTTTTAATGAGAGTATTATATTTTTATTCGAGCGTAATATCCTATACCCTCGTCCTTGTATCGATTTACAAATTGTAAATTGATACAAATACTCGTAATCACGTTACTGTAGTTACGATCTCAGTAGAATAGTGATAGAGAGCCCATACCATTAAAAACTACAATTCAAATGCACACATGATCTATAATTATCAGGAAAACAGAAAATCACTATCTAATTCAGGTCTATCGTTATCACTTCGAAACACTGCTCAAAACAAATAAAATGACTGATATATTTTCCCACTTACAACAAAATGAACTTTTGTTTACTCGTAACTTTCACTTACAAAACTCACTCGTTCATACATATACGATCGATTCAGAGTCCACTAAGCTAAAGTAAACTTGCTCAAGAACTTGTTGAACAAACTAAACGTAGACGAACTTAAAATTGAAACCAACCGCTATTATTCCGAACAATGTTCAATTTCAAGGCACTTGAAAATTTGAAACCAACTATTTTATTTTATTTCTAAAACCAGACATGAATATTAACGGGATCCCACAGTGAGCTAGACAAGAATAATATTAGTATTGAGATATATTAATAATGTCACACTAATAGTATAACCAGTAATACTATTGTATAGGAGGCGGTAAACATTACTGTACGTCATACAAAGAAGATAAAACAACGACCTACAAAGGGACCATTTGACCTTCGGATAAGACATTTGTATAAACTTTGAAATTGGGTCATTTATGTTATTTATTAATGACAATAGATAGTAGCAGTTTAAAGTAGTTATTGTTTTATTATGCAACAATCGAAAAGATTTCAAGAACTTAATTAACGATTTGTCTCAAAAAAAAAGCAACAGGTAAGGTTACCAGTCGTTGATACTTATCTACTGTACCTAGGTACTTAGTTCGAACACTATTGTGGTTATTGTCGCCTAGCGGCCTGCTGATCACGCCAACACTGAATGTTCTTTATAATTGTGTTTAATTCAACAGGATATTGTTGTTGTTTATAGTCATTAAACGAAGTATGTTTTGCTCCCGTTTCATTCACTGGCTTCATTCGACTTTGCCCTGCTAGTTTTTATGTACCATCTAATAAAATATTTCATAACTTACTTGGTGTTGATAAGTACTTAAATATATGTATTATCAATTCTGCATCAGTAGTCATATTTTCTATAGTTTCTTAGAGAACCATTAATAAGTTGGCAAAAAGCTAAGTTTACAGAAAATAATATGTGAAAAAAATCTGTTTAAAGACTACAAAGAAGCCTTTGATACCGTCAGGCATGATGTGCTTATACAACATTCTCTCCATCTAAAATGAAGTAATCTTTCATGTACCTATATTATTCAATCTGGAATCGTAAGAAGTCTATTTGTATGTATGGGCCGTAGTATGGTGTATTGTATACATATGTGTAATGCAAAGCGGCGTCCCTCAAGGAGGCATCTTATTGCCAAGTTTGAACCACGTGATCCTGGGAGCACAGGATGTATCTTAAATAAAGAAGTAATTGTCAATAGACGTTTATTGATAAAGATATATATCCTTTACCTAGGTAAAATTATACAGATGAATGGATAGCTTATACATAGACTTTATAGAATTTAAAGCTGGTTTCATCAAGTACATTAAAATTTTATGTTGTCAGAGAAAAATAAATTAGTACTTACTAGGAACTAGTTTATTATGTAAGCGGTTTCTGTGAGACAGCTGGCCAGACAAAATTATAGGTAAATTAACTGTCCATTAATTCATCGACAGTTATTTCAAGGTTGTTTGGTGCCGAACAATTTATTTAAAAGTCCCGGAATCTACTGTCGGTAAACCTTTCATGTTTTATTATACGGAAAAAAACTTTAGTTACGACTTTATTGTATGTATGAAATATGTTTTGTAGATTGTGTTTCATCATTGTTATGTATATTTTGTATCTAACTGATACCTAACGCTACTCATATTAATTGTAGAAACTAGAGAACTGCCGTAATTGGAATTATACTTACATTACTGAACATTAATTTGCGTAATCCCTCATTGTTGTTGGTGTTGGCGTCAGCGGAAAAACATTAATAAAAATGTAGACAAAGAGGAAAAAATGTAATTACCTCGTACCGACTTTGTAAATATTGTTATGGTTTGGTTTCTCTTTTTGCCAAAAATTGTGATTTCTGTTTCGGCCAAAGAGTTAAACCCTATTATGGTTTGAACGGAAATATCGTATTTGAGCTAAAAGTGGCGTAACAGACTTAAAAATGGACTGTCTGATTCGTCGATGTTTGCAATAGTTAGTGTATTAATCATCTTTTCACCAATTTATTTGGCATTTTACTAAAGTCACAACAAATTTTTCAACGGTTTGATAAATTAAGTCTATGACGGCACGGTGATCGCAGTGGTTGAGAGATTGTGATCGATTTTGGCTCAGAATAAATATTTGAACGGCCTAAATATATGTGTCCCGGATTTGGGTGTCTTGTGTGTGTAGATGTTTATGAACACACCTACGATACAGGAGGCAGTCCTAGTGTGGGGTAAAGGTTAAAAAAAGAATATTAATGTAATCCAAGTGATTAATCACTTCGTATCGTGATATCGTTAACGATATCGTCTAAAAAAACATTCTGTTGTTCCAACTTAAATAATCCACACAAACCAAATTATAAAGCCATCGATAATCGCATCATAAGTTGATTGTCTGCCATCTCACAATATAATCCTGAAAACTACTAAAGAGGCTAAAATATCTTATGTGGTAGACATAATTATCGGATTTATTTATATTACTAATACTCAATAAAGTGCTGAAAAAATATTTATGGTATTACTGTATATTATAATAAACTTATTGCTTGTAGAACGGATGGATGACGGACAGCGGGATGGGGCCGAAAGCTTCTGGAGTGGCAACCGTGCACCGGAACACTTAGCATGGGAAGACCTCTCACAAGGTGGGCCGATGTACTGGTGACGGTCGTGGATATGCGATGGATAGGTACAAGACGCACAGGGCTGCGCCTTGTGGCTACCGCGCACCGGAAGATACAGCATCGAGTCATCGTGTCGTGTGTGTCATTGTGGCGACACTTAATGGAGGCACATGTCCAGCAGTGAAGGTCTTTCTACTGAAATGATGATGATGATTATAATAAACTCTAAAAGGAGCGTAGACTTTTGTAGCAAGATTTTACATGAAATAGCTAAAAGTGTAGGTTTTTACCCTTGGTTGACTAGTAGACAATACTGAAACTAATTTCGGGTTTCTAAATTGAGTTTTTTGAGTTAAAAACGTCTCAAATTTCGCATTTAAGTAGGGTTACTTAAATACGAAATTTTGCCATGCTTTCAGACTAGAACTAACTACGATCTAACAGAGTAAGTAGCAGTCTGAGAAATACTCAATATCGTTGCTTTATTCGGATGGATACAAGACGCAACGGATCGGTCGTTATGGCGACACTTGGGGAAGCCTATGTCTAGAAGTATACGTCTTTCAGCTGAAATGATGATGATGATTGCTTTAATCAGAAATCAGGGTAAGTATCTAATTAATACATCCTACTAATATTATAAATGCGAAAGTTTGTATGTATGGATGTTTGTTACTCTTTCACGCAAAAACTACTGAACGGAGCTCGATGAAACTTGATACACGAGTAAACCATATCCCAGAATAACTCATAGGATACTTTTTAACCTGGGATTATGTACGGGGGTGAAGCCGCGGGCAAAAGCTAGTAGTTATATATGCAAGCGTAAGTATAAGTAACAGTTACTAAAATATCGCTAATTTTTTTTGTGGTAAAACTCTAAATAACTTCTCTCGCTCTAGGCGGAGCGAGATTGAGTACCTTTAAACTTTTACTAACAAAATCGCACCATAGTTCCTTCAGTTACCCTGGCAAAACAATTTCGTAACCCTGTCAGAACAATTCAGGAAGCTCTTTGAGTTTCAGGGCCGCAGAGGCCGTTTCATATAATACCGCAGAGTACATAAATTATATAGCAGTGCTTTTGAATCTGTGTGACCTCTAAGTGGGTCACAAAGTTTGCTTAGGGGTCGCGTTCGCAAGTTAAATAAAAGTGAAAAGTTAGCGTTACTGATACTACGCTTCGAAAAGTATAACAATTCTGTTTATACTTCAATACTTTTTCTGGTCTTTATTGTATTATTGACACGTAAATTCTGTACGTTTTGAAACTCCTTGAGGCGCGCGGAAACAGCGGCAGCGCGCGCGGAAACAGCGCGCGCCGTCGACGACTTGGGCTCGGTCCGGACAGTTACCGGACGAAAATGGGGTTACATATTCAGAAAGACTGAAAATCACTGCTCTACAATATTGACATCGTGCATGACAGTAGCGCAACTTTAGGGGCTTATGTCAAATAGTGAATGAAAAGTGCTTATTATTTTCAATAATACCTATATATGTATTTGTAACGGCATTTAGTAAAACCAGTATAAAGAAAAATGGATGTTATTATAAAACCAGGTTTTGAGAGTGTAAAACACAAAATAAATTTCCAACTATGCTGAAAGGAAATAAATTGGTTCTAGCAGAACACGTAAGAAATATCAAAGTACCAAGAATAAATAATAAAAATAAATAATAAAAATAAATAAAGTAAAAAGTACGAAGAACTAATGGCAATAGTTATTTAATACGAACCGACATTATTCGTCAAACATCGGTGACACGCTACAAAACAAGTATAAGAAGTTGTTGCTATCTATTTGAATTTTAGCATCACAGTGATCAATGTAACTATACCTATTCTGCCCCTGATAGTTAAAAAAACGTATCTAACACAAACGAAAACGTATAAAAAAATAAATTAATTAATGAAACGGGAAATCGGGACTTTTTTCCTTGTCTTAAAACCGCACTGGAGAAAGTTAGCAAAATATAAAAAATACAGGCAGATCCGATGTGATTTTGTTCCTGATTCTGGCCATGTGTTTAAGTAACTCAAATCTGGAAAAAATTTTAGATGCGTCTTTTTACTAACGGGGGCAGTATTGCAAACGAAGGTTGTTGGTTGTTGTTGTTTCCCTTAAATTAGCTTGTTTCCCTTAAATTTATTTCAGAGAATAAATTGACATCCTTGATTGCCCAGGCGCGGTTGATTTGGATGTAATTAATTTCGTTCTTCCATTATTATTTTATTGGTTGTAGTATTTGCTTTAAGGTATTAAAGTTTGGCTGAGGGTGGTGGTACCATAACTAAAAAGTGTAAAATATGTAAAAAAGTGTAAATATATTTTTTTTACAAAAAAAAAAAAAATAGAACTGACTTCAGTGTTAAAAAAACACTGATAAGTACAACTTTAACAACGTTAAATAACGAAGAGACAAAACTATTACAGATACACCTTCCGAAATAAAAGTCATTTTGTACTTTTCAGTGTTCTTTTAACATTTAAGTCGGTTCAATTTTTTTTTCGTAATACGTTTATTTATATAAATAGGTATCCTTTTTACAGCATTATCTTTGATCTAATTTCAAACCCGCTTTAGAAAAAAACATACATTGACTGTTTCTGCTGTTATTTTTGCCGTTTATATTACAACAACAATAATGACCCAATTTCAAAATAAAATTGACATGTTTCTCTAAGTCTTTTGTTGCATATGTCTACCGCGGCGTGCGCTTCGATCGTTTACATAACCGCACCATACAGTCTGCACGTTCCCAATAGCAAACTTGATAAAGTTAGACATAGCGCGCACTGGTGACTTTTGTCACGGTGACAATAATTGTTTTACCCATTTTTTGTATCTGTAACGTCTTCAAGTGCGCGCACTACATGTTGGGTTCATAAACACGGTGACTTTTTTGTCAAAAGTCTCGGTAGCAAAGTCACCAGTGTGCGCTATGGCTTACTGTCCCCGCATACGAGCTTCAAAAAAACGCCGCTTCAAGCTTCATTTTGTGGCGGCCTTTTTTGTGGCTCGTATGTGGTGGTGCCGCCACAAAAAACTCTTGAAGTGGCTTCAAGCTTCACCGGACACAAGATCTGTTGCGCTTCAACTGTTTATCGCGGCCGATTCTAGCTTTTATTTTTTGTGGCCGCTTAAGGCGTTTTTTTTAGGTCAGTTACTCGTCCTACGTCAACCAATGTCCACAACAAACAAGCCTATAAAAAAACAAAAAGAAAGTGTCATGTTTAACTGCCTGACAATGCCACACACAACAATTACTGGTTATCTTTGAACTCTGAGTGACACGAATAAATGGAACATAACACAGTAAATACGAACTGCAGTATATTGCCATAATTGGAATGAGCATCGTGCACACATCACACTCAGTTTAAAAATGGTTACAGGACGATACAAATAGACTAATTAAAGCCAACATTGGTTTTACTGCCATCAGTAAGTTCATTAAAAGTTATGACTTAGCAAGATGCAAAATCAGAATATTTTGAAATAGTCGCAAATTGAATTATGTTGAAAATATGCTAATAAGTACACATTCAGCTGGTCTGTCAGTTGGTCTAGTTGTTAGTGACTCTGACTGCTATGTCGAAGGTCATGGATTCGATTCCCACTTTAGAGAAATGTTTGTGTGATGAGCACGATCATTTGTTCTGTATCTGGGTGTTATTTATCTTTATGTATTTATTTATAAATATACAAAGGACGTTATCAGTAATCTAGTACTCGTAACACAAGCTCTGTTTATTTTGCGACTAGATAGTGTTGTGTGAAAGTTATTTAATATTGTATTAATATTACATTTATTTAAAGACATTAAGAAAATTGTTTTATTATATTTAATTAATTTTTTAGATGAATTTATTTACTCGTACTTACTTTTTTATTCAAAGAGCTCGTGGCCAGAATAATAACAGGTACACGGTTCGACATCTGAGGTAAAGCAACCCATATCGAGGTCAGCCTGTGGATCCTAGAGGTTCACCGTACACCAAGGTTTCTCGGTACCTCGGCAAGCACCACAAAAAAAAAAAAGCTGTAAGTCCCATAATGGACGGCGGCCGGCTCCTTCTATGAAGCAGTAATAGTACAGTAGCGAAGGAGGCGACAGGACGCAAGACGGAACGGATATAAAATATCTTCACGTCACTACCGCCGAGGCTCTGACTCCGACTATCAGCCACCACGGGCATGAGTTTGCGAAGGACGAGCATTGGACAGCTTACCGTCCAGCCATCCGGTAACCGTCCGGACAAACCTTGATTCGTCAACGGTGCTTAGTGTTCCACGCACGGCTCAAAGAGATGTCAGCAGAACCATAGAGGCCTAGTAGGGACGAAGCCTACTGGGGCCATTAGTCAGTAAAAGTCTGTCATGCTCACTACACCCTAGAGCGGTAGAAATCAATACAAGATTTCCCATCTCAATAAAAAACTTTTTACAAAAAAATTAAACCGACTTCAAAAAGTACAAAATAACTTTAATTTCGGAAGTCGGTGTTTCAATAGATACCTTGTCTCTTCGTTATTTAACACCGACTTCCGAAATTAAAGTTATTTTGTACTTTTTGAAGTCGGTTTAATTTTTTTGTAAAAAGTTTTTTATTTTTCACTTTTTAGTTATGGTAGCACCACTAAAAAGTACCTACCCTTCAGCTAAACATAAATTACCTTATAGCTAGAGTGCATCTCATAACGATTCTTATAATCCCAAATACGGTTATATTACATGAATTTACCCCCTCCCCCTTTTCTTTTAGTCAGTCAACGACTACACGTATAAACAAAGCAATTTTACTTGTTACGACAATTCTGCTATGATTCTATGAGGAGTTCTGTTCCATATCTTCGAAGTTCATGATCAGATCATAACAATATTTCTATGGGACCAACTTGGAAGCATAACATTTCAATCAAAAAAAAAAAATTTCAAAATCGGTCCACAATTGACCGAAATATCGGTGAACATACATACAAAAAAAAACATACATTCAGCCGAACATAGAGCCTCCTCCTTTTCGAAGTCGGTTAAAAAAGCCGTTAGTCCCGGCAGTCCATAGTAGATTGTTGACAATCGTTACGGTTGCAAGCAGGGACGTGGCGGACAGGCCTCGCAGTGCTCTCCGGTTCCGGCTTCCAGAGACCAGGGGAACCGGAAAAAGGTTCGCATGGCAGAGCGGTCAGGTCTTACATGGCTATTAGAGGCTTGCAGAGACCGTAGCAGAAGGAGAGATCCGCACGGCGAGGTGAACAGGTCATACCGCCCATTTACTAGCGCAGGAGTTAGAGAATCTTAGAATATATATTGTAAATTATAATTATAATATTAAATGAACAATCGTCAAGCAAGAATACAATGATTGACGCTGATCACAATCATGAAAGTCCATTGACTGCTGTTGATAAAAACTATTGACGTTTCTTTGATCCCACAATCGCATATCAGGATTAATTGGTAGACCGTAGATTTTGTAAAAATACATAATTATACCAAAACATTTTTGTGTTTATGTAACCTCTGTCCAAGACACTTACATAATAATAGCTAAAAGTCCTACTATATAGGTATCCAACTTTTTTTTTGGTGGGCAAATATCAATTTCAAAATATCAACAAAAAAAAACCAGCCAAGAGCGAGGGTTGTCATTAGATGATTCTAATGACAACCCCCGCTCTTGCGTGGAGCGGGAGATAGTGTCAGACTTTTACTGTCTTAAAAACCCACCCCGTTCCTTATTTGCCTTTCATACCGGGGCTGAGCGTATCGAATCCCGGCGACTGCTGGGGCGTGAGCGCAATGGGGAAGGTGAGGACGTCGTGAGGTCTTTCCAGCCACTCCTCAAAGAGACATAGCCCACGTACCTACTTTAGTTAATAACATCATGATCTAAGATACGTAGAAGAAATCTCTTCCATCATCTGTTATTTGATTATGATAAATATCAGAGAGGTAATGCGTTTATTAAGTCATTCACATAGATAGCCTAGCTGGTGCCAATTATGATGTTAAACAATAAGTTCATTTTTATATCAATTACACCTCATTTTTAACCGACTTCGAAAAGCAGGAGGTTCTATGTTCGGCTGAATGTATGTTTTTTTTTTGTATGTATGTTCACCGATATTTTGGTCAATTGTGGACCGATTTTGAAAATTTTTTTTTTTATTGAAATTTTATGCTTCCAAGTTGGTCCCTATGGGTCCCTAAATATTGTTATGATCTGATCATGAACTTCGAAGACATGGAACAGAAATCCTCATAGAATCATAGCAGAATTGTCCTAACAAGTAAAATTGCTTTGTTTATGCGTGTAGTCGATGGGTGACTGAAAGAAAAGAGGGGGGGGGGATGTATCGAACTGGTCTGGTGATAAAGCCGGAAAGTAAATTCATGTAATATAACCGTATTTGGGATTATTAGAATCGTTATGAGTTGCACTCTGGCTATAAGGTAATTTATGTTTAGCTGAAGGGTACTTTTTAGTGGTGCTACCATAACTAAAAAGTGAAAAATAAAAAACTTTTTACAAAAAAAATTAAACCGACTTCAATGTAAAAAACACTGAAAAGTAACTAATTTCGGAAGTCGGTGTTAAATAACGAAGAGACAAAATTAGGTATCTATTATAGAAACACCGACTTCCGAAATTAAAATTATTTTGTACTTTTCAGTGTTTTTTACATTGAAGTCGGTTTAATTTTTTTCGTAAAAAGTTTTTTATGCTTTTTGGGAAAGTCGAGCATCAGCTGAAAGAATGTGCCCCAAGGACCTGAAAAACTGGTTGCCTCCTGTTTTTTGATGCAAATAGGAAGGCTGCCTCGCATAAAGAGTTAAGTAACGATAGAACTCAATTTGGAAGTATTTGGATAAAGTCGAAAATATCAAAATGTTCGCGATCTCAGACAAATTTTATTGTTTAACATTATGGGCACGAGATTTAGCTAGGCAACCTATTCGGAGTGTCTTAATAAATGCATTATCTAGCACATATCTAATATTTATCCTAATCGAATTATAACAGATGCTGCAAGAGATTTCTTTTACGGATCTCGTACTATCAAGTAAATCACGTTGCAAGTCGTGATAAATGACCTATAATTCTTTGTATATTATCTGTATCACCGATTTACTAAGTGGACCTTTTACAATCAACTCGACAATAATTTACAACTTTAAAATATTTTTCAGCAAATAAAATATAGATTAAATTATTCCAAGTGAACGCAAACATTATGTGGCGTGTATCTATCCGTTTTCATTACCTAAAACTATGCGGCAGTATAGGTAAAACCCCCCAAAAGCGCACAAGCGTCTTTTTTAAAATTGATATACCTAAACTAGTGCTTGACTGCGATCCCACCTGGTAAGTAGTGATGCAATCTTTGATGGTGAGGCGCACTTTTTTGCGATGCACCTTGTGTAATCATAATATTGCGGTATCACCAAGTATTACTGTTTTGTGTTTTGTATTATCATTTTAATAGGTGTATTAATCCACAGTACAAAGGGTGTTTAATTTTGTACCTAACTGTAATTATTATGATTATCACACGCCGTGCGTCATAATATTTTTTTATAGGTGTACTCACTGTCACCCAGTCGGAACTAAGGCAGGGTCATTAACATTTATACTTTATACATTTTATCAAATACTCGATAAGCATCTGTTTGTAAGAGAACCGGGTATTACTATGTAAAAGCCTGCCGAATGCGGAAATATCACGCAGACTGGTCGTGTCCGGGCACGGGATTGTGATAAAGGTTGATTAATCATCACTTACCCATAGCGTGGGCATAATTTTTCCTCGAGTGTACGTACTATCTTGATATACTGACAATCACAATATTTATTCACTTTTACCGAAAGATAATGTATAGGTGGTAGCGTTAGCAAAAATAGAATATGAAATCTTTAGACGAAATCTACTTAGTTCATTAGGTAGATTTCAGAGTTCATTTTTTGTTGATGCTTTATTTTCTGCTTCGTTCTAACGGTTGCTGCTGCTAAGCATGAGGTTCTAGGCTTGATTACCAAGTTGGGTACAGTACCGTTATTAGGTTTTCCATCAGAAATTTCACTGTAATAATAATCCCACAGTCCTGACTCTGTAGCTACTTGGAGCTTGGTTTTGCAGCCAGTAGGTATTACGTTTCCTATGTCATGGGACTTAAAAGTACTTAACTAGTAGATAACCCGCGAGGCCGTATTGTTTTACTACTATACGATATGCTACTACTATATGAGCTACTAATAACAAATTAATTAAAAATTGGCGGGTTACTCTGGAGCACTCTCTTTAAACATAATCTTCCTCCCCTTTTAATCATGATAATTAGAGACAAAATAGACAGACAATGAGTGCGCCAACGCTGGCGTTCGTACCTCGTAAAATACTGTTTTGATGTTAGGTATGTCATACTTTATTTGCTTGTTTACATCCATTTTTTAATCCTACGGTACGTAATAAAATTGACTAAGTACATAAATATCAGATAGAGCCATATAAAGTTGTAGATATGACTGCGGATATTCTATTTATAGTAGACAAGCTCAGATGATTACGAATATATTACGCAGCTAAGGCACAAAATAGATAGGTACAGAAAACAATTTTCATACAAAGCGCGCTCGAAGAACGCACACATAGACATCGCTCACGGACACGATATCTCAGAGCGCTTCAGCCCGCTCGTCGAACAGTTCCGGCTCAAACGCTCATTAGTGTGCGTCCACCGAGCGTAGATATAAAAAAGTGAAGTACATACATAAGATTGTATTCTGTACCTATCTGTTTTGTGGCTAAGGTGCCGGATATTCTTTTATTGCAATTGTATGGGCACTGATTACGTGTTCCAAAGAAAAGATATTACGCACACACACTATTTTATTTAAGGCGCAGATAAGATCTAAGACTTCTTCTTGGGGTGAAAAATCAAGTAATTTATCCCGGTCTGGGTGGAGAGAGAGGGCGTGTCAGACTTTTACTGATTAAAACTCATCCGTGTTTCTTCAGTAGCCCTTTGTGTTTTAGTTCCAATTCCGAAGCCCACAGTTTAGGCCCTTGGACACAAAAAAAAACATTTGGTAAATGACTTGCAGATGCTGGATTATAGTCAGTAAAACTGTGACACTTCCCCTGGGTCCACTCAGAGCAGGAGATTCAAATTATTATTTTTAAACGTTGTCCCACACTAGGAATGACTCACTACCCTACTCTACCCTACCAAACTTCACATAAACCATCTACTAAATAGTCCAAACAAAGCCTAAAAATTTGGTTTGGATAGGTGAGCCCGTTCTTGAGTTATAAAATAACAACGAAAAGTGGCATTGATTTTTATATATATAGATATCATAAATATTGCATACTCATTTTTATCAGTAGGTAGTATTTTTTCCAATAACGCGTGCTACCATGCAAGCAAAGTCCGTTGCATGCCGGTTCAGAGTATAAGAGGAAATATCAGAATTTAGTCGTTGGGAGTTCATCATATCCCGTAATTCTTCAGAAGTCCTACCATGACATTTTATCGCGATTCATTTGAGGGCAAAAACTAAACTGTTAAAGGGATGGAACTAGATAGGGTGTATAACTCCATCTCTCTTTCTTGCACGCACACTTGACTTCTTTATACGTTAGGGTAAGACCTCAGAAGTAGAGAAATAGGTATCCATAGGGAGTGCCCATCAACAAATTTAACTATACAAGATATAACTTAATAGATTGTACAAGCACCTTCTTTTTACCAATAGTCGAAAAGTACAAAAAAAAAATCTGACAGAAGCGTATTTCGTTCATTCTGTCAAGTAAATTAAATATACATTATTTCTCAATTTACGGCTCTTAAAAAATAGTTATTGTTTTAGTACATACCAATCTTTATATAATATATATAACTTCTGTATTTATGTCTGTCACTTAACTCCTCCGAAACAGCTGAACAGATTCGGATGAAACTGTGTGTTTTGAGTTAGTCCCTAAAAAGTTAGAAAATAGAGTGTGAATGTAATCGAGTTCTCAATTTTCTTTTCTGATAAAAACACTAGTTTTCGAGCATCACAAAGTCTGCAGAGACCGCTAGTAAACGTATTGATAAACTTAAAAAATCTTACAATATTTACATTATATATTTTGAGGGGGCTTTGTTAATTATTGTAGCACATTATCCATAATGATATCTAACAACTCGAACACAAATATGGACACCCATATATTTGTGTTTGAATTGTCATTCTGAATAAATGTAGACAAGTGATGATCAATAATTTATAACTCGAGCAATTATATTTTTATCTCCAAAAAATATTAATAGAGTATAGATACTATACCAATGGTGCATGATAGCACTGCGAGTCACGAGTTCGATTCCCGCATTAAGTAATCAAATATTTATATGACCTATAGGTAGTTGGAGTTTCCTTGCGTGATTGAAACAGGAATGAAGATATCTGTAGGAAAACTAAGGATGGCCGACATAGCTCGAAAAATCGCCAAACTTAAGTGGCAATGGGTAGGGCACATTGCTCGCAGAAAAGATTGCCGTTGGGGCCGCATGGTTCTGGAATGGCGACCACGTACCGGAAGTTGCAGTTGAAGTTGGAAGGGCTCTTACAAGGTGAACCGATGACCTGGTAAGGGTTGCGGGAATCCGATGGATGTGAGACGCACAGGACCGTTCTATTATGATTTAAAAGAGTGTCCATGAGAGATCTACGTTTTGGAACGTGCAATTTAACTTCACTTATTTTGGATTGACCGATATTTGACTATTGAAAAGTGCCTGCAAATGATCTATTTGAAATAAATGCTTTTGATTTTGATTTTGCTCACTATGGTGATACTTGGGAGGAGGCCAACGTCCAACAGTGGACGTCTACCGGCCGAAATGATAATGATAGATGATGATAGGGGGTTTGTGTTTCTTTCTTGTATGGGAGTTTACATGTTTGTGGACACACCATGATACAGAAATAATTCCTAGCGTGGACAACATTAAAAAAAAACCGTCACCAGGTGGGATCACAGTCAAGCACTAGTTTATAATCTTAAAAAAAGAGCAAATAAATATTATTATCAGCATCCGGAATCAAGAGATCTTAACCTTCGCAGCGGCGAACTCAGAGCTAGTCAGCTGATTTCGAAAACGAAAACAAAACAAGTATCAAACGGGTATTACCTCTTTTCTATCTTCTATATATATAAAAATGAAACACGTTTTTCGTTGTCACGACTTGGCATGAAAACGGCTTGACCGATTTGGCTATTTTTTTTTTTGTTGTGATTGTTATTGTGAGGAGAAGGTTCTTATGGAAAAAAAAATTAGGGTACAGTAGGGTAGAGTAGGGTAGAGTAGGGTAGAGTAGGGTAGAGTAGGGTAGAGTAGGGTAGAGTAGGGTAGAGTAGGGTAGAGTAGGGTAGAGTAGGGTAGAGTAGGGTAGAGTAGGGTAGAGTAGGGTAGAGTAGGGTAGAGTAGGGTAGAGTAGGGTAGAGTAGGGTAGAGTAGGGTAGAGTAGGGTAGAGTAGGGTAGAGTAGGGTAGAGTAGGGTAGAGTAGGGTAGAGTAGGGTAGAGTAGGGTAGAGTAGGGTAGAGTAGGGTAGAGTAGGGTAGAGTAGGGTAGAGTAGGGTAGAGTATGGTAGAGTAGGGTAGAGTATGGTAGAGTAGGGTAGAGTATGGTAGAGTAGGGTAGAGTAGGGTAGAGTAGGGTAGAGTAGGGTAGAGTAGGGTATAGTAGGGTGGAGTAGAGAAGAGCGGGAGCGAAGCCCCGCAGGCAAAGCTAGTACGTTATAAAAACAGAAAATACCCAGTCTACCTACCAGAACCGCAATAAAATTTTTGTATTTTTATAAAAAACCACAAAAAAACCTCTGACTCTGTGAGATCAGACTATTTTAATTATTTTATAAAGATTAGAATCAGGAACATGAGTAATTTTTATTTTAAGAAAAAAAAAATAGATGGTGTTTTGGTTTTATAGTCTCTCTAAAAAGTCAACTTGGGAATTTTGGACAATATTTTAAAAAATACTTATATTCTATAGTTTATATAAGGTTCTTCTATTAGTAAACATTGATCGGCATCTCTTAATCTATCTTGATTATTGAACCAGTGTTGATTACATGAGATTTGATTTTACCCTTAATTTCTCAAGTCGTTTTACTTTGTAGTTAGACTCTATTTATTTGGACTGGCCTGTTGGTCTAGTGGTTAGTGACCCTGACTGCTATGCCGGAGGTCGTGGGTTCGATTCCCACCCAGGACAAATGTTTATGTGATGAGCATGATCATTTGTTCTGTGTCTGGGTGTAATTTATCTATAATATGTATGTATTTAGAAATATATAAGTATATTTATCAGTTGTCTAGTACCCATAACACAAGCTCTGCTTAGCTTGGGACTAGACGGCGTTGTGTGATAGTTGTGGAATATTATATTATTATTATTATTATTATTATTATTTATTTTACATCGACTATCAAAATGTAATGTTATTATAAATGTTTCTTTTATTTTTTAGCTTTACAGCTTAATTTAAATAGTGTTCGCATGTGTAAGGTATCTATAGAATATAACCACAACAATTCATTTGAATAGTTCCTTCGATTTCATCAACATCGTCAGATCCTGACCTTAAGGTGGTGCATCACGACTCACATTTTCACTGTTTTTCATACACCCGCTCATAACTGATTATGACGTTATTACTCACTTTTCATTAGATATTTTGGAAACACAGTATCTTGTGGATATTAACTAGGTTTCTAAAGAAACCAATTTCTAAATTTGTGTAAAACTAATCCAGTAAAAACCTCTGAAAATGTCTTATTTTGTATGAACTTTGACACTTCATAATTTGCCTAAAAATTAAAAAAGTCAAAAAAGTAATCCTCTAGAGACCTTGCAAATTTTATTAAGATTCTGAATAATGGCAACTTTTTCCAAAAACTTTTAAGGGTTTAAAAAAAAACAGCTATTTCCTGGAGCAAGTTTTGTGAAATTTTCGAGTAAATCTCGGAATTGCCGAATACTAACAGAGTTTCCAGGCGTTATCTCTCTTTTTTTGAGTTGCCTTTTCGTCAAACATCGCGTTGGATTGCAATAAATGAAGTAACAAGCTTTTAAACCATTTTCGATGTTTACGATAAGCGAGTGGAGAAGGACCCTCTTAAGACTATAAAACCACCTGGATAGCAAAAAAAAACAAAAAATGAAGATAAATTTTCAAATCGGTCCAGACGTGTACAAGTAGGTAATCGGGGAACACCAATAAAAAAAAGAAATTATCCTCTATTTACTATTATTTTCATGATTTAATTGAAGTTTTTAAGAAGATTCCCTAAAAATTTTATATTAGCATTGCTGTGACCTGTTGGTGAAAAGTATTTATTTATTAAATGATTGTGTGATGAGCATAATCATTTGTTCTGTGTCTGAGTGTAATTTATCTATAATATACTATGTATTTAGAAATATATAGGTAAGTATCTTTATCAGTTAGCTTGGGACTAGACTGCGTTGTGTGATATTTGTCATCATTCATCATTTCAGCCGATATGCGTCCACTGTTGGACATGGGCCTCCCCAAGCGTTGCCACAACGAACGTATCTGTGCGTCTCGCATTCATCGGTTTCCCGCAACCTTCACCAGATCATCGGTCCAGGTCCAGGTTTCGGTGTGATAGTTATGGAATATTATTATCTGTTTATTAATCTCAGGACCCTGAGGTCCTGGGCCTTTGAGAGGCATACAAGGGGCCGAAGCCAACTCGCAGAGGCCCTTTTGGTTACTATAATGGAACGTGATACCAACCGACGATTATCCCTGTACGCGCATACTAGTGCACCCAAGGACAACCCCCGGTTTGAAAAACTATTGCGACATAATATGATAATAGGGTTATGATTTTTGGAGTCTTAAGTGGACTGGCAATATGGAGCTATGTTAAGACTATGGCCCCTGCCTGAACAATGTTATTAATATCCATCGATAAAAGGCAGGGGGTGACTTGCACACTCAATAAATGGGCCCCCTAAAACGGCCGCTAGCACAAAGTGACGTAGCAACAAAGGGGCAACATATCCTGAGGCGCTTGAGGAGTGGAGAGGCATACCACGGCTATCAGGACAATCCCGGAATTACGGTCAAGATCCCTACCAGCACCTTACTGGATTATGCATCCATCTCCCGAGCATGTTTGCTCTTGCGACTCTCCACTCAAGCCAGCCAGTAAAGGCAAGAGAGAGGTGGGAGCTCTGTTCCTCGTCAGTGTTCACTACGGCCGGCCAATAAAGGCAAGCCGGAGATGAAGAACAGGAATTCTCCCGGGAGATCGGGTCCGTGGGGTCGCTAATACCCAACAATTATTATTATTATTTAATTAATACTTTATGTACAAATGTACAGAGTGGAACTTAATGCCTATTAAGTTCACGTCTACTATTCCGTTATTATTATTGAGTATTGTGATTCACGGAAACATATTTCATTCTGACCTCGCATGTCAAAGACAAACTATTACTTACTGACCTGAATGTGAGTGGTGACGTAAATAGAAAAGACCAGGGGTGGCCAACTTGAATCGACCCACGATCTGACTGGCATGTTGATCTAGTGGATAGTGGCTCTGACTGCTATGCCGGAGGTTTGATTCCCACTCTGGATAAATGCTTGTGTTATGAGCACGAATAGTTATTTGTTTTGTATCTGGATGTAATTTATCTATAACTAGCTTTCCGCCCGGGGCTTCGTCCGCGTGGACTACAGTTTATATCGCGCGGGCAGAAACCCGTGCTCAGCAGTGGAATTATAGGTAGCCTATGTGTTATTCCAGTGTCTCTTCTACCTACCTACCAAATTTGATCTAAATCCGTTCAGTAGTTTTTGCGTGAAAGCGTAACAGACAGACAGACAGAGTTACTTTCGCATTTATAATATTAGTAGGGATATGCATGTATTTAGTAATATATAAGTATGTTTATAAGTTGTCTTAGTACTCATAATACAAGCTCTGCTTAGGGACTAGACGGTGTTGTGTGGCAGTTGTGAAAAATTAGTAATATAATATTGTTATCTAATATTTAGTAACTAGAATTTCATTTTTATTACAAAACTAGCTTCTGCCAGCGGCTTCGCCCGCATGAAAGTTGGTTTCTTTATACAAACTCTAGCCCCCGTTTTTCTTAAGGGCAGAATTTTCGAAAATCCGTTCTTAATGCTCACCTATGTCATAAAAGGAAACCTTGTGAAAAATTTTACGTTTCTATTCCAAGTGGTGTCGGCTTTGTGTTGATATATTTTTTTTTTCATTTATTTATCACATAAAGAAAATAATACAGAATTGTCTAACTTAACAGCAACTAAAAACCACTAAGGTTTAAACTTGTGCTATCATGAATCTAACTCAAATATATTTCAGTCAGTCAGTTAGTTTCCCCTTTTAAATTTACAAATTTGACCTGAAATATTTGGCAGAACGCTATAAGTTCAATATGATAAACTTGCATACCATGAAAAGTAAAAGCCCTTTTCGACTTATACCGACAAATCAGGTAATCACAACCGAACGACCAAGCAAATCCAGCTCAAAAAATTAGGCAATCTGCCTCGAATACGTACCATTTTCTTTTGACAAACAAGAATTTAGAGGCGAGAGGTGAAACGGAATAACTAGCTATGTGTTTCCCACCCTTGGTTGTCTGGTAGAGAATGCCTAAGGCATCAAGTCCACCTTTATATCCTGTGTTGCATGAAGTTTTAATAAATTAACGCTAGTAACTAACACCTTGCCAAGATCGACTGGATCAACAACCAAGATCGACCGGACGATCGTGAGCAACCGGTTGGCAACCCCTGAAATAGATTATCAATTGAATGGCCGCAGTGATCTGATCAGACATTTATTATTGATACCAATATGAAGGCATCAGCAAGTAGCTGGAAATCCAGAAGGTATTGGATAATGTTTTTATAAAATATGTGTCGTTCTTATAAACTTCTTTCACAAGTCGGTTGAGTACGAATGTTTTTGATTTCTTGCCTATTATTTTTTATGTAAATAATTGAGAGTCAAGCCTCTTTATACTTTTGCATGCTGGATATGAGGCGGGTTATGAAGAAACATTATTGTAATTTAAAACCTGTAAATTATATTATTATTAACAAAATGATTCTGAAATTATGTTATGTGAAACTACATTATTATTTAGTAGTGTCATTGTATTGTATATATCAGGCTGATCACACAATTATTATCTTACGTTCTAGTCTTATGTAGGGGGGGGGGTAAGTACTAAACACGGATAGTTTCAGGATATAAATCACTAAATTATTTACAAAAATCATTCACTATAAACAAAATTAAAGACACTAATTTCAGGTTTAATTTATGTTACAGCATAATTTTCTGGCAAAAATATTATTATGAGCTAATTCTTGCAATTATCTGAAAAATTATATGATCTATTACTATTATATTATTTTAATGAACTATAACGAGCCACTAGTGAATTTTATATTTATTTAAATCAGTTTTTCACTCGAGAAAATGGGTTACATACTTACCCGTAACTTGGTAATTGAATCAATGAGTAATATGTGTTTTTACGACATTAGAAGGAAATCGCAGATAAGATCTGTAAACATTAGAAGTAATTTTAATTATATTATATTTATATATATTTATAACATTATCAACTTATGATTTTTTCATATGACTAATAATTAATTTTGCCAAAAAAATATCTAATAAATAACAACATGATATTGTGCTTACTTCTTTCAAACGGCTTTGATCTTTAGAAATAAGATCGCTGGGTTGTATTCTTCAAAATGTAAATACCAATCAATATTTCGCAAAGAAAACCGTTTTAAAGATCAGCGGGGCCCTATGTGGGCACAGGCAGTACGAGTATGTGTGCATTTAACTCCGGCCAGTTATTAAAAGGACTATATGCCTTAAATAAAAATAAATTGCATTCAGGTACCAAAAATAAGATAGAAAAATCACAAGCGGTTGGTGCAAGCTAATCACGTTTCCCACGTATGCTTACGTTGCACGTTGCGAGGTAAATAAAATAACAAGAACAAGTCTAACTAAAAAGTAATATTTTGCAAGCCTCACGAAGAACTAATTAAAAACCTTCATACAAAATGTTAATTTGCCAGAACGCTTTTATTGTTTCTTTTTGCAAATGTTGTGGTAATTTAATAACGTTTTCATGAAAAATATGCTGAAATCTATTAGAGTTGTTCTTGACCGTGCATTGTAATGAAATGTGGGAGACCTGTATACAGAAGTGGGGCTCTTTTTAACACTTTCAGCTAGATAATGATGCTGATTTATGAAGCTTATTATTTATTTACAACGAAGTATTAAAGAGTCATGAGTGAAATAGGTAAATTAACTTACGGATTAATTTTATAATTATATACATATTTATGAATAAACTTAGCTTTTGATCCGCTCCTGTGGCCTATAATTAAAGAAAACGTAATTGTTTTTATCATAAAAAGAAGGTTTATGGCGCGTAGTGATAATGTACTTTTAGTCAGTATCTTTAATGGATTCCCGATGCATATTATTTGTAAGCCTGTTCTTTTTCTCTGGGCAAAGGCCTGCTTCTCTTCACTCCATCTATCTTTTCCTTCTTCATAATCGGTCAAGTTGGTCCCGCAAATCTCTTTTATGATCTAACGCGACCCTTCTCATTCCAGTTCTGACAATATCGGTCAAGTTCGTCCCGTAATCTCTTTAGTGGTCTAACGCGACCCTTCTCATTTTAGTTCTGACAATGTCGGTCAAGTTCGTCCCGCAATCTCTTTCGTGGTCTAAGAAGATCCTTTTCATTCCAGTTCTGACAATATCGGTCAAGTTCGTCCTGCAATCTCTTTCATGGTCTAACGCGACCCTTCTCATTTCAGTTCTGACCATATCCGTCAAGTTCGTCCCGCAATCTCTTTCGTGGTCTAACGCGACCCTCTCATTCCAGTTCTGACCATATCCGTCAAGTTCGTCCCGCAATCTCTTTCGTGGTCTAACGCGACCCTCTCATTCCAGTTCTGACCATATCCGTCAAGTTCGTCCCGCAATCTCTTTCGTGGTCTAACGCGACCCTCTCATTCCAGTTCTGACCATATCCGTCAAGTTCGTCCTGCAATCTCTTTCATGGTCTAACGCGACCCTTCTCATTCCAGTTCTGACTATTTCGGTAAAGTTTGTCCCGCAATCTCTTTCGTGGTCTAACGCGACCCTCTCATTCCAGTTCTGACCATATCCGTCAAGTTCGTCCCGCAATCTTTTTCGTGGTCTAACGCGACCCTCTCATTCCAGTTCTGACCATATCCGTCAAGTTCGTCCCGCAATCTCTTTCGTGGTCTAACGCGACTCTCTTCCTTCCTATTCTGACAATATCGGTCAAGTTCGTCCCGCAATCTCTTTCGTGGTCTAACGCGACCCTCTTCCTTCCTATTCTGACAATATCGGTCAAGTTCGTCCTGCAATCTCTTTCATGGTCTAACGCGACCCTTCTCATTCCAGTTCTGACTATTTCGGTAAAGTTTGTCCCGCAATCTCTTTCGTGGTCTAACGCGACCCTCTCATTCCAGTTCTGACCATATCCGTCAAGTTGGTCCCGCAAATCTCTTTTATGATCTAACGCGACCCTTCTCATTCCAGTTCTGACAATATCGGTCAAGTTCGTCCCGTAATCTCTTTAGTGGTCTAACGCGACCCTTCTCATTTTAGTTCTGACAATGTCGGTCAAGTTCGTCCCGCAATCTCTTTCGTGGTCTAACAAGATCCTTTTCATTCCAGTTCTGACAATATCGGTCAAGTTCGTCCTGCAATCTCTTTCATGGTCTAACGCGACCCTTCTCATTCCAGTTCTGACCATATCCGTCAAGTTCGTCCCGCAATCTCTTTCGTGGTCTAACGCGACCCTCTCATTCCAGTTCTGACCATATCCGTCAAGTTCGTCCCGCAATCTCTTTCGTGGTCTAACGCGACCCTCTCATTCCAGTTCTGACCATATCCGTCAAGTTCGTCCCGCAATCTCTTTCGTGGTCTAACGCGACCCTCTCATTCCAGTTCTGACCATATCCGTCAAGTTCGTCCTGCAATCTCTTTCATGGTCTAACGCGACCCTTCTCATTCCAGTTCTGACTATTTCGGTAAAGTTTGTCCCGCAATCTCTTTCGTGGTCTAACGCGACCCTCTCATTCCAGTTCTGACCATATCCGTCAAGTTCGTCCCGCAATCTTTTTCGTGGTCTAACGCGACCCTCTCATTCCAGTTCTGACCATATCCGTCAAGTTCGTCCCGCAATCTCTTTCGTGGTCTAACGCGACTCTCTTCCTTCCTATTCTGACAATATCGGTCAAGTTCGTCCCGCAATCTCTTTCGTGGTCTAACGCGACCCTCTTCCTTCCTATTCTGACAATATCGGTCAAGTTCGTCCTGCAATCTCTTTCATGGTCTAACGCGACCCTTCTCATTCCAGTTCTGACTATTTCGGTAAAGTTTGTCCCGCAATCTCTTTCGTGGTCTAACGCGACCCTCTCATTCCAGTTCTGACCATATCCGTCAAGTTCGTCCCGCAATCTCTTTCGTGGTCTAACGCGACCCTTCTCATTCAAGTTCTGACAATATCGCTCGAGTTCTTTCCGCAATCTCTTTCGTGGTCTAACGCGTCCCTTCTCATTCCAGTTCTGACAATATCGGTCAAGTTCGTCCTGCAATCTAAAAAAGCCCACAAGTTTTCTAATATTTATTAGTACTGGCATTATGCTGAGCGTTCGGCCGTTTTGCCCGGAAGTGGAGGATTTTTTACATATTATTCAATGTAAAAAATGCTCCACTTCCACTTAAGTAAATACTTTTTGGCCATTTTGGAAAATAAAATGTTTTTCTTTCTTTCTTTACTAACGAAATGCAACAGCAACAAGAAATCTGATTAGACTAAAAAGGAACCACATATATCTATAAGTACCTGAGTTAGTTACCACCAGTTTTGCATACCAATGTCTATCTGACTGTAATGACTAAATATTTCCGGAACAGCTGTTTAACTGGTCACAGATAAATCCCAGATAGCCCACACAATGGTCCACGCTGATTGTCCTCGCTCGGTTTGCGGTCCGTGGTCAGGTGAATTGATCGCGTTGCATTAAATTGCACTGAATCTGCTGTCTGAGCAAAATAGACCAAGGATCTTTATCAAAACGTGGACCTTTATAGATATTTAGTTCTACGTTTAAAATCAGTTAAATACATACTTATACGAGTATAAGTTGCCAATTCCGATGTACATAAGCAAAGACTTTTTTGCTACCGTTTTTGATTTGAAGTCAATTTTTGCTGTTTTTAAATCCATTTTTTGTTAGTGTACAATTATGTTTAAATAGTTTTAAAGCAGTTACTTGTAGAATATGATAACTATATGGTAATTTGTAGATTTGTATTTTAAAGTTGAAACTTTAGAATATTCCAGAACATATTTCTGGGCTGCAAAGTATTATACGTCCCATTTCAGGAAAATTCTATCCGTCAAATCTGTCAGAACACATTGCACACTATATTAACGCACTATCACATACACACAAACATAGATTACAACATTTGCCATTATAATATAAGTATGACTGCTAAATCAACCAGTAAACAAAAGACTTTTTATAATGCCCTTTCCCGAAAATATCCGAATTATGAAAGAAAGAATTACTACATACAGCTAGTTCCGCAAAAATTGATGGTAATTGCCACCACAAATTACCCAATAAATTATTGGTAATACCCAATAAAGTCAGGCGCTCCTTTAATTTTGCTTTGTTACCGCAACGTTCTCAGCTACTTGTACACGGCATGCCTTATTTGGAGAATCCCAACAAATAAATCAATCACCATTTTTGCTCTTTGTAGACTACTAAGGAAACCGGAATTTACCAGGAATACCTTGCCGTAGAAGCTTGTGGCTAAAATCTTGTTCTTCATTTCGAAGCGATGTAAATTCTTTACACTTTTTGGACTTAGATTAGGTAGATTTACGTTTTGTTGAGTCTACGTTAACTGCAGCATCGATAGCACTCATCCTCCAGAGTGCAAATGTATGGGCATTGGGCACTTGGGGCATTCCGAAGGGAGACTCATGTTCTGAACAGAGGCACCACTATCGATTTATATTCTAGTACATATATATCGATGGGCACCACACTCATATTGAATATCCGAAGGGTCTATAAAACCCCATTTAACCAAGTTATGTTTGCAGTAGTCTACGAGGTTTTTCAACCGACTTAGTGCTTTCGATGTAGGTCACTGCAATTCGCGTTTAGACGGTAGATGTTCCGGAGGTTCCAAGAAAGTCAAACCATCAGCAGGATCTAGGCTGTCTGTGTCTATGTGTTGTTTATGTCCAGAAATTCGGCACAAATAACCTTATGAAGATAATGATGCGCGTCAAGTTTCTCAGTCAATTAAATTGACACGACCAAGAGTCAAAATAAGGAGATGTCGTATTCTGCACCTCTAGCCAAGCTGATAATTCGCTTGTAAAAAACTTCAAATGTACAGGAATGACGGTATCTCAACGCTCAATCACGTAGTCAGAACAAAAAAAAACTTTTTACAAAAAAGTACAAAATAACTTTAATTTCGGAAGTCGGTGTTTCAATAGATACCTAATCTTGTCTCTTCGTTATTTAACACCGACTTCCGAAATTAAAGTTATTTTGTACTTTTTGAAGTCGGTTTAATTTTTTTGTAAAAAGTTTTTTATTTTTCACTTTTTAGTTATGGTAGCACCACTAAAAAGTACCTACCCTTCAGCTAAACATAAATTACCTTATAGCCAGAGTGCACCTCATAACGATTCTTATAATCCCAAATACGGTTATATTACATACATGAATTTACCGTCAGTCATCAACTACACGTATAAACAAAGCAATTTTACTTGTTACGACAATTCTGCTATGATTCTATGAGGAGTTCTGTTCCATATCTTCGAAGTTCATGATCAGATCATAACAATATTTCTATGGGACCAACATGGAAGCATAACCTTTTAAACAAAAAAAAAATTTCAAAATCGGTCCACAATTGACCAAAATATCGGTGAACATACATACAAAAAAAAAAACATACATTTAGCTGAACATAGAACCTCCTCCTTTTCGAAGTCGGTTAAAAATCAGGTGCGTGGCCAACTTGAGGTGTTCGACGCAAGAGAAACGGTTGTAAGTTGGCTAGGGAGCAGATTTCCCAAAAATTTGCTGATAACCTTCTAAAATCTTGAGGTAAGGCTTGTTTTTTTACTATTCGCATTATCCTTGCTATAGATACGCAACACCGTAGATATTATTATTTACAAGTGCATTGATTAAATTATGATAACAATTAGCTTACGTCAACTCTTGCATGGCTTGCATTAGGTACACACTATGACTAATCTAAATACGATGCCTTCTGCTAGTACGGACATATTAATTGGTACTCGTAAATAAATATTGCGTGGTTTGGTCAAAGATAAATGTTATTAATATGTTAGTATGATGTGATAAAGAAAAACAGCAGAAAAACAGCTTTGAAAAAACAGAAGAGGGTACTCGCGTGCATCGAAGGTCTTTAACAATTTGCCTGCTGCGGTCTTTCCGTCCGATTATAATTTAGGTGTGTTCAAGGCTACAGTGAATAGGCTCTTAATAAACTAGTATGCTTCGCCATCAATAATTGCATCACTGCTTACAGTCATGTGAAATCGGAGTCACTACAAAAAATAAACATAAATTATCATCAGCCATAGCTCGACTAGTTTATTTTCCAGTTCCAGTCCCCATGCCCATGACTGCCCTAAACATGCCCTAAACTAATTTCATCCAGGTTCTACCTGCTGTGAACACATTGTCATCTGTCCATCTCGCTACCTGACAAATAACTCTACAGTCATTGCCTTATTGCAATTGCCATCACCGCGCCTTGACGGCGGCGGTCTGACCCAACTATATTTGAGTTATATTATGCGATTTTAGATATCGAAAACCTTCGATATACTAAACTTATTGGTGACTAGCTTTCGCCAGTGGCTTCGCTTGCGTGCATAAAATATTGCCTATGCCACTCAGAAATAAAGTAGTTTTCTACCAGCGAAAAAATTTTGCAATCGGACCAGTACTTTCAGAGATTAAAAAAACGAACTTTACCTCTTTGTAATATTAGTGTAGATGGCCTCCCAGAAGGACATACGTCGGTTGCAAATACTGCGCAATTGCTGTACTACATATATGTGTGGCTATGTATATACATAATTAAACGTCGTCGAAGAAAAAGGAATAATACCTAAGGACCACGGCTGCGAAGTTACCGCCCTTTGCCATGGGAAAGTAACATATGTTTATATAATGACAGCATAAGTTCAGACACTGCTCATAAATATAAAATGTGTAAATGGCAACAAAGTAATAGGTAACCAAGACAAAGTTGAAATACTGAATGTAGGTAACGGATAGACCAAAAGGCTTATTTTCGTACCTACTTAACCCTTCAGATACCGTCAATTAGAGACACAATAGTAAGACAATAGATGCGCGGCCACCGGTGGTCGCTTGGGGATTCATGAATTAAAAAACTTTTAATTAATGTTCAAAAACCAAACTAGATCGACCTTCGGAATAAAAGTTTTTTGATCTTTTAGTGTTTGTTGTTTACTATAATCAGCCTTATAATGTTCCCACGGCTGGGACTCAGGCCTCCTTTCTAGGAGAGGGAATGGGCCGTAATTGGCGATTAAAATATATATGTTTTAGGACAAATATATGTTTATAAAAAATTATCTATACTTATAATAAATCTGTAGAGAGGTCAATTCTGTACATGAAATATATTTCCAAAATAACTATCAGGGGGTGATTAGTGATCGATACTGATGCTAAAAATGCAAACAGTAAAATTTTTGTCTGTCTGTCTGTCTGTCTGTCTGTCTGTCTGTCTGTCTGTCTGTCTGTCTGTCTGTCTGTATGTTCTTTATAGAAACAAAAACTACCCGATGGATTTTAACGAAACTTGGTACAATCATTCTTCATACTCCTGGGCAGGTTATAGTATACTTTTCATCACGCTACGATCAATAGGAGCAGAGCAGTGAAGGGAAATGTTGGGGAAACGGAAGATATTACTCCATTTTTTAAGCTTCCGTCGCGTTTGCAGCCTTAATGGTTAAAGCTACACAGAAAACATGTATAACGGAAATGTTCTCCTCAAAATTATATAAAAAATGTCCCACGACAGCATACGTCTATCTTTTATGGTTCACTCACAATAACACGTGTAACTCCCGATAGCTTAGCAGTTCTGAGCTTTCTGTTTATTTTTGTCTACTCTTACGTTTATAACACTGAATGTCGCTGGCATAAGCAACAGGATCCGCGTACAAAGTCGCTGGCAGAAGCTAGTAAGTAATATAAAGCAAATTTATTTCAAACTGATTTCAATTCAATGTCAATGAAACTTAAAACCACGTTAGTATAATATTTAAATACATAAATTAGTCAATTAGTATGAACTTATTTATGTATTTGAATCATTGCACATCGCTGTCATCCGGAAATGTGTCCAAAAGACTGACAGCATTGCCACGTTGAATGGCAATGCTAATTCTTTGGTCGAAGAACGAGCCAGGTCACGCAAAGTGTCGGTCAGTCGGCGTGAAATTTCTTTGAAAAGGAAACGCGCACTCGGACGCCATGACCGAAGCGTTTCCAACCCAAATGGCTCAAAACTGTAATTACCAATAAGGTATATTGAAATCGTAAGACAAATATGTTTAATCATGACATATTAAAAAATATAAAATATATCATACTAATATTATAAACAGGAAAGGTTTGTATGTATGTCTGTCCGAATGTTTGTCACTCCTTCACGCTCAAACAGCTAACGAAAATTCGGCACTCGGGTACGAGTAAACCATGTCCTGAAATACCACATAATATATTCTTTATCGCAGAATTATTTTCCCTCGGAATTATTTTGAGATTCTTTTGAGAGCGAAGCCGCAGGTAGAATCTAGTATTGTATCTATAAATATATTCTTTGACTCGAATACTCTGAAATTTTATATTTCGCTAAAATTTTGTAGGTACTATGGATACCGAAGAAAACATACATTTGTTTCATACCCTGTAGTATGAATATACCCTAGAGTTAGAGTTGTTGATTTGTTTCATACCCTAGAGTTAGAGTAAGACCATATCAAAAAATCAACTGGCTTATGAATTATTTGTCTATTACCTCTATTTTTTATTGTTTTCATTTCTCAATTAATGGAAAACACCCTTACGTGTAATATGACAGCGTAAATATGTAATATCGTCATTTTTTTTTTACTTCTTTACTACACTACTGTGAAGTTTGGCAACGTCGCAAAAGTAAAGTTTTATCATGTGGATGTCAATTTTTTATCTAAATTTAATTGTGATTGAAGATATCTTCCAAACCATGCATTTTTTGACCACATATTGTAGTACTTTTAGTATTTGTGTGTGGCCTGTTGGTCTAGTGGTTAGTGACCCTGACTGCTATGCCAGAGGTCGTGGGTTCGATTCCCACCCAGGACAAATGTTTGTGTGATGAGCATAATCATTTGTTCTGTGTCTGGGTGTAATTTATCTAGAATATGTATGTATTTAGAAATATATAAGTATGTTTATCAGTTGTCTAGTACCCATAACACAAGCCCTGCTTAGCTTGGGACTAGACGGCGTTGTGTGATAGTTGTGGAATATTATTATTATTATTTTTATCTTTTTATTAATCTCAGGACCCTGAGGTCCTGGGCCTTTAAGAGGTGTACGAGGGGCGAAACCAACTCGCAAAGGCCCTTTTGGTTACTATACTGGAACGTGATACCAACCGACGATTATCCCTGTACGCGCTATACTAGTGCACCCAAGGACAACCCCCGGTTTGAAAAACTATTGCGACATATTATGTAAAACAAAATAATAGGGCTATGATTTTTGGAGTCTTAAGTGGACTGGTAATATGGAGCTATGTTAAGACTATGGCCCCTGCCTGAACAATGTTATGAACCATTGATGGGGAAGGATCCCCCAACAAGACAGGTATTGTGTCTGTTCCGGGCAACTGCCCGATGGTTGATTTCGGACTACGCATAAAATATGTTATAATCGCACTGAGAACTCTGATACCGCGATGCAGGATTTTGAATTTTTTTGTTTTCGAATTGTTTCAGTGTAGCTAGACCAATACCTAGTCTGAATCAATTGTATAAATTCAAACTACTGATTATATTTTAACCACAATGTAATCAAATAATTTTGCCTTCCATGAGCAATACAGTTCCACAAACTAAATATACAGGGTTATTTGCAAAACACTAGCAACCAACAACTTTTGTTCTATGACTTTTAAAAATTTATCATATTTTAGTTCATCAGATTTTCACACAAAAATAAATATATTTATATTGAACGTTCTAAATATTACGAAGCCTATGCGAAGCAAGCGATAGTACAATAGTTACGGGCAACCCTCACTAGTCGATCGGTCGATGCGCTTGCGTCGCGTCATACGTGTTCTTGTAGATAAATTCGGCAGTGCAAACGTAATTATCTTTACATGATGGTGTATCAATATTCTAATGTCGAGTACAGGGAAATGGTGCGAGTGCTTGCTAGGTGTAATCCATCGATAAAAGGCAGGGGGTGACTTGCACACTCAATAAATGGGCCCCCAAAAACGGCCGCTAGCACGAAGTGACGTAGCAACAAGAGGGCAACATATCCTGAGGCGCTTGAGGAGTGGAGAGGCATACCACGGCTATCAGGACAATTCCGGAAGTACGGTCAAGATCCCTACCAGCACCTTACTGGATTATGCATCCATCTCCCGAGCATGTTTGCTCTTGCGACTCTCCACTCAAGCCAGCCAATAAAGGCAAGAGAGAGGTGGGAACTCTGTTCCTCGTCAGTGTTCACTACGGCCGGCCAATAAAGGCAAGCCGGAGATGAAGAACAGGAATTCTCCCGGGAGATCGGATCCGTGGGGTCGCTAATACCCAACAGTTTGCCACAAACTGCCCTGCGGATTGTATTTCTCTTAGTCTGGCCCCTCACCATAGGTATGTTACGGTAAAGAAAATTCTACCGATACAGACCTAGGGCATGTTGGAGCACACAAGCCCCACCACGACGTCAACGTAGAGATACGACGATGGGGTTATTATTATTATTATTATTCTTTTTCCTTATAGAATATAAACCTTGAGTTATGGGATATCAAAAACGACACGTTGTAGATAGTGGAAATAATTACCACAAAATAGATAGGTACAGAAGACAATCTCATGTATGCACTTCACTTTTTATATCTACGCTAGGTAGACGCACACTAACGAGCGTTTGAGCCGAAACTTTTCGACGAGCAGGCCGAGGCGCTCCGAGATATCGTGTCCGTGAGCGGTGTCTATGTGTGCGTTGCTCGAGCGCGCTTTTTATGTAGATTGACTTCTGTACCTATATATTTTGTGTAAGTAATTACTTTGTCCTTAAAACTGTCAGTGAAACAATGCAACAATGCTCGCATTACTTGCTAAACCAGTAAACAGCAATGTGCATTACGTGCATGGAGACAATTGTTTGCAAGTACTCGTCTCTCTATTAACGCCCAAGTGCCTTTGATAGGTCGTGCGTGCAACTAAGAGGAGGTTTTATCATAAAAGCATTATTTAACTCGGTTATGCCAATCATGATGTGTGGCACAGTTATTGAATAAGTACTTTGCTGCACTAGTAATTGACTTTTCCGGTTATATTGTACCTACACTATAATGACAACGGTTTAATAAATAAGTGGTTACTTACGGCTAGATACTATTTATGCAATTATTAGGTACCTACTAATGCTCAGTTCAATGAGACCTAGTGCCTATTTTAATATTTTTTTGGGAAATGTAATAACTTTTCCTGCTCTAAGGTGGTGGTTTTGCCAACGAGCCATGGAACGCAGCATTCTAGGTGTCAAAAGAGCCGACAGAATGAGAAACACCACGCTACGTCAAAAGACAGGAATTATAGACGTAGGAAAAAAGGCTGCCAAGCTAAAATGGGATTGGGCGGGTCACGTCAGTCGCATGCACTCTGACCGTTGGGCAAGAGTTTCCACAAAGTGGGTACCCGAAGATGGACGACGCCGCCGAGGTCGACCAAGGAAGAGGTGGCGAGACGACCTGGATTCCTACCGTGGGAACTGGTTCGAGGTGGCTCGGGAAAAGAATGCCTGGAAGAAGTTGGGGGAGGCCTTTGCCCAGCAGTGGGACAGCACAGGCTAATATAAAAAAAAAAAAAAAAAAAGGTGGTGCGTGAGGACATTTCAGACTTTTACTGAATTCTTTTTAGGTGGGAAATCATCTAATGGCATATTTCGCCCTTGGCCGGATCGGCTGGGCGTGTCAGACTTTTACTGACTAAAACCCACTCCTGGATCCTTCGTTGCCTTGCATTCCAGGGCCGGGTTTTCTTTTCGGAAGTGAACCCATGGCTTCGACGGTGCTGGGCTCCGCTGGGACGGCGCGTAGTGTTCCAAGCGCGCCTCAAAGAGATGTCAGCAAACCGTATGGGCCCAGCAGGGTCGAAGCCTACTTGGGCCATTAGTGATGCGAAAGAGAACCCTGGGGCCCTGGTGGGAACCCGATGGTTTAGGTGAAAACTCACTCCGGTGAGTGAGTTTTCACAAAATAGAAGATGTAACTATTAAATTAGTAGTGTGATCAAATTATTTTTTCGTTTTAACCCTTCAGATACCGTCAATTAGAGACACAATAGTAAGACAATAGATGCGCGGCCACCGGGTGTCGCTTGGGGATTCATGAATTAATTTACTTTATTGCTTTTTCGAATTCAAATATATCATTGCTATGAAATTTAAAACCCCAGTAAAAGCTAGTAAACATGTTGATTTGAAACCCTATTTATATCTTAAAATATTAGTGCAATGGAATGTTTTCTGCTTACGTTTTATATGGCCACGTTACTATGAGCCCACGCCCGTCTATCTGCCTGTATTGCAATCTAGACCCTACTATCTAAGAAATAGTAAAGATTTTCGGTTAATTTTCGTAAATCATACAAATGTTCTGGAAAACGACCTCGTAAGCGCAACTACAGTGTACGTAATGCTCCCTTATGAATAAATTTTACACAAAAGGACAATACGTTTAAATAGAGGTAGGTTCATAAATAGATCTACAGTGACAAAAGTTAATTGAAAAAAAACACTAAAGATAAAGTTTGATAGATATTTAAAAATACTAAAGTATATGGTAAACTTTTAACCTCTCCGAAACACTCAAAAAACATGGTGTTCAACTCGGACGTTGTTGTTTTATACTATAATACACACAATCACTTTTCAACCACTATTCCATTTCATAAACATATCCAAAATAAAGACACATATTTTTAATTTTATTTTTTTACCTAGCTGTCCCCGCAGTTTCATTGGCGTTTCTAGTGGTCATAACTATGGCTCTGATGGCCACACGAGGCCTGCACCTGCTGATCTTGACCACTGAACACTACACTGGAGAACTTCGTGCTCTTCTTGGATTCTGAAGGTTACACTGGACCTGTTCGTGTTTCTTCTGACCTCTGAAAGCTTCGCTGGGTCTGCTCCGGGCACTCTTACCGTCTGAAAAACACGCCAGGCCTGCTCCTGAATCTAAAAGCCTACACAGTGCTCGTAATCTTCTAGCCCTCAAAGGCTAGGCAGAAATGGGAATTTAGTCACTAATCGAAATGGTAGCAAAAAAAAATTGTAAACTGATATTTTGGTCACCCTATACTCGTATTTTTTTTATTGTTGATCATCGATTACGAATGTTCTTTATTCATGATCGAAGTTGTTGATGGGTTTGTGATTGACCGCTCTCTCACCTGATGGAAAGAGACGATGGAACGCGCTTATCTACAAATAACCTACAACTCTTGACTTAAAGATTCCCGGGTTGTAGCCACCAGGAACGCACAATGAATATGTTCCCAAAACGTGTTGTGCGTATAAGCCCACCATGTACCGGTGGCGCATCTCTCGCCGTACGCCTGGTGGTCCGATGATGGAACGGGCCAGGCGGGATTAGGTTTTGCAATTCCAACGGACACTCCCCGAAATGCAACCGGTAGAATACCGACAGGCTAGCAACTTGACCTCGATGCACATATCGTATGTATACAGAATAACTACAAAGATTGTAAAACAAGTTTAGCCAACGAGGAAAAACCCCTAAGTATGTCAAAGACGAATGCAGGAAACTTGAAACAAAATTAAGATTAAATTATCCCATTTTGTAGTAACAGGTTATCTGTATGCTGTATCTGGTGCAATAAAAACGGGATATGTATGGGGTACTTCAGAAGGAACAAAACAAATGACAGTCGGTATCATAGAATATCAATCGAGTAAATTCACTGACCTCTACTGTAAATTCCTAAGTAAGTATGTAACTCCATATAGAATACACCAATGCTAGAACTACGCTGCATACACATGTGTGACACACGCCGATCTAGGCGCGTTGGTCCCCATACATTTTATATAATAATAATAATAATAATAATAATCCTTTATTTTCAGGCATCTAAGGCCCATAGATAAAATACACAAAAATAATCATTACAGAATAATAAACTAATACATAAAAGATACTATAACTAATTATTATTAAGCTAAACTATTGTACACGAAGTGACGGCGTCGTGTTCCGCTGCGAGGTCGGTATCTTTCCGCGAAATCGTCGATACACGACACCCTTCGGCCAAAACTCTCCTTTGAGGAAGGTGTCCAAATGTTGAGTCGGCACCCGCACCACAAACGAAAACTAGACTTGTAGAGCTACACTTGATACACGTCACGCGACGTCGTTCTACGTACGAAATCAGGCGTGTTACACGTGTGCTTCGGCCGAATGTAATTCTAGCTCAACTTGTCCACGTGGTCTGTCCCACAAGAACCATTTGTGAAGGGAAAGGGGAGTGTCAAAATGTACTGACTAAAAGCTACCCATGCTCCTCCAATAGTGAACATGAATGCAGTTTCTTTATTTACTAAATTCAATATACTTCATAGCTCTGGTAAACAAATATGAAAATATCTTCAATAACAAAGTTCAGTAAGATAGCTACACTCACCAGTAGTGACGTAGCTGGCATCATATATACCCACATCATATCATATACCCTCAATACCCTGTATCATACATTGTTCGAATTTGTTTATTTTTTTAGTACATAGGCCTTACCAGCATAGAACTGGAGCCCTGAGACAGCTGGATGGAGCCGCGATAGGCTACATAGAAGATAGACTAACCACATAGATTACTTTTAAATACTTACCGACTCTAAACGTGTGGGCTCGCGATTGATGAAAGATGTTATTTTATAAGTCTCAAAAATGGGATTACTTTGACTGAGACATGATAAGACTTCATTGAAGATGAGCTCGTTTTTTGGAGCAATCAGGACTAAGATAGATTTCGTTTCTATTGTGATCTTATGAAAAGAACCCTAGAACAAGTGGAGCGAGCTACACAATTAAAACCTCCTATCTGTAGTAATTATTTATTTGCTATAAACCTATCAATAAGAGAATTTAAGGTTGTGGATACCATGATACGAATTTTTTCACACATCGGGGCCCCTGTGACTCGGGGGCCCCATATCACTGACATGGTTGATACAAAGATAGCTACGCCCCTGCTCACCTATTCACTGTTATGTTTACGTTCGTCGGTCGACCTTGCTAAGGTAAGTAATTCACCTCACCGGTAAACGTTACGCACAAAAGTAAATGTTTTCAAAACAAGATTCAATTGTCTGCATCAATATCATTCGTGTAAGTCAACCTTTTTTTGAAATGCAAGACATGTAGCTACTGTTTATAAAATGTTGAAGTTGTTAGAGTAAAAAACCTCTTTTTTTCGTCTTAATACTCTTAAAAATCTGTGGGCACGACAGTCCTCCGCCAAGGCGAGCAGAAAAGAGCACGACCGTACCATAATATTTTTATAAGACTATATATAAAATTGTTCAAATACTGAATTTAAAATAATAAAAATAACAAATAAAGATCGATGCTTAGTTCATTATAGTGTGACGGGTGAACAACAGGAAAGGACAGAATGTAAGAAAAAAACGTGTTGGCCGACCCCAAGTCATGTGGGACAAGGCCAGGAAGAACAAGAAGAAGATATAAAATAAAGCACTTATAATGAACTAGCGACCCGCCCCGGCTTCGCTCGGGTGCAATGCTGGTACTAAAAACACTACAGAAAAACTGTACACATATAAACCTTCCTCTTGAATCACTCTATCTATTAAAAAAAAACACATCAAAATCCGTTGCGTATTTTTAAAGATTTAAGCGCACATAGGTATATAGGGACAGAAAAAGCGACATTGTTCTATACTATGTAGTGATACTTAAAGAAGATATTAAAACAGTCAAACTATATTTATGCAGCACTAGTGATCAACTTTCTAAAATGTTAATGATAAGCTTCATTAATGTTTACTAAGATAATATTTGATTATGCCTATCTCAAGACGGGATGAAGGTACCTTCCAGTTTTTTATCTCCCCATATACCTAATATGGTAATGATTATGATGCCATCGAGTTGTCGAGTGCCACTAAGATTTCAAAGCTACTCTCTCCAATTTTAATTGGTTTCGTATCTTGATAGGTGCTTAATCTGATGAGATATAATTGATATTATAGGGATTAGAGTTGGTGTACTGTGAAAGAAGTTGAAATAAAGTCCGAAGTGCACAATATAAAGAAAGGAAGTTTATTGTACACAGAGTCACGGCACACAAGAGTTCCACTAAAGTAGGAGTGGTATAAATAAGAAGATGAAGACGACAGAACACGCAGAAAGAACGTATAAGTACAAGAGAGTGTGGCTAATTTATTGTCTCACACATATTATATACCTACGTTTATATTTATAAGCGATCGAGTTCCATTCTGATCAACCAGTTGATCGGTTTAGTTGATCGGATAGGAAGTACTTGTTCACCGAGTTCCATTCTTATCAACCAGTTGATCGGATAGGAAGTACAGAATAATAATTACTTGTTGACTTTTGAGAAAGACATAACATCATGTCATTCGTTCACGAAAGCGTTTGTATGCAAAAGAAAAGTTTTAAAAGCTTTTATTTAATTTCACCTGTCCCGAGGTTTGTCTGTAATCAAATCTTGCAAATTAAAGACCCACTTTCGGTTACCATTGAGCTGAAATTTTGCATGCACGTGTAAATCAGATGACAATGCTAAATTATTATGACATGGAGCTGATCTGATGATAGAACCGAAAGGTGGCTACAGGAACTTGGTAGTTAAACGACACAACCCCATCGAGTTTGGGTTTGTATGATTCGTCTTGACGAGTATTAATTATATAGGTATACCGAGCTATAAAAGCTTGCTATGAAAAAAAATTTTTTATTATAAGCTTGTTTTTATAATAATTAGGAATAGGTCACTACAATATCTTATGTATATAGGCTACAGAGTAAATTAACTTAGAAAGGATGATGTGATCCTTCTCCTTGAAGGAAGAATTCTAACTTTATTGGTTATCTTTAGAATAAAAAAATCATGCTTCTTGCTCTTGTCCTATTTTAAAATGTATAAATATATCTAATAAGTGAATATATATTTATCTGATATTTAATTAGGAATTAATATTAATTTGTTGTTTTAAATATCGTAATGCTTGCTGAGGTAGGTTTCCTTTTGACCTCGCAAAGATATATTTGGTTATTATTATTAATAATTTATTATTTGGTATTAAAAAAACTCCGAGCATAGCCCTTTCCATTGCCCTGGGTGACTTTAAGTCTTCTGATGAGGCCCATTGTAAGCGACCACGTTTCGGAGCCATATGTCATTATTAGTAGTTTTATTCTAATTAGTTTTTCAAAATTCTGTTTTACAGAAGTCAGTTTCTGTCTACAGTTTTATTTAAATGTTTTGTAAATGAAAAGAAAAATACTTATTCTTGTTCTTTTTGTAGTTTAACAGTCGATGGACGGTCTCGTCGTTTCCCTTCTTTTTGCTTTACCCGGATACGGAATTGTCATGTTATCTAATATCCTCATTTTTTCAGGTTTCTCAGGAACTTACTTCGCGGAACACTTCAAGCAACTTCAATTTAAAAAAAAAACATTAGAAAGTGGAAAATAAAAAATTGTTAGTACTGTAGTACTTACTAAAAAACAAATGTTTCCGCACTCGGTATTTCCGGGTTGGTTTTTTTATATTTTGTATCTTAAAATGTTTTGATTTTTTTGGAAACAGTTTTATTTTTCACTTTTTAAATGAATAAATAAATGTTGTGTTAGTTGTATAGTAAGGTACTAAGCGAATATTACCATTTAAACCATTTATTTCCAGAATGCGTCTCATGACATCGAATAGAATAGAATAGAATAAACTTGAACTTGATTTTTTTTTTTTTTTCAGATATATAGCTTTTATTAACATACATATATACATCTTAATTATTAAATACTAGCTTTTGCCCGCGTGGCTTCGCCCCCGCTCTTCCCTACTCCACCCTACTATACCCTATCCTACTCTACTATATTCTACCCTACTCTACCCTACTCTACCCTACTACGCCCTACTCTACCCTACTCTACCCTACACTACTCTACACTACTCTACTCTACACTACGCTACTCTACACTACTCTACCCTAATATACCCTACTCTACCCTACCAAACTTCACATAAACCATCTACTAAATAGTCCGAACAAAGCCTAAAAATTTGGTTTGGATAGGTGAGCCCGTTCTTGAGTTATAAAATAACAACGAAAAGTGGCATTGATTTTTATATATATAGATTATAAACTAATAGGTATATATACAAACTTAAAGAAAAAATATATACAACTTGATTTATTTACTATAGAGTTCTCGTCGCTACCTTCTTGGCTCATCATCAGGTTAGTTTGATATTATCTTAAGCCAGAGTACATTTAATTTTCATGATGATAAATTATTGATCATCATCATCATTTCAACCGAAAGATGTCCACTGCTGGAAATAGGCCTCCCTCAAGTATCGCCACAATGAACAATAAATGGCTAGGATACATTGTTTTATTAAAAAGTTGCCGTACCTACCTTCCGGGTTTATCACCAAATCAGTTTGATGGTAACTAGCCAGCCTGAATCTGGTCGCTGAGCTGGTCGTGGCATTTATACATAAAAAGTCCAAACACGACCAGGACACATTGTTTTTTTACGGTCTTCCAGTGCCCATCATCAGATCAGTTTCTACGACATATTTTGAGTTGATGAAGTTCTGTTGGTCATATGTAGTCATCAGTTCCAGTTCATTTTGAAGTTCTTCGACGCGTCTCAAACACACACTCAGACTTGTCTTTAGACATGCGTCACCTGCAAGTGTCGCCACAATAAACGGTCCTGTGCATCTTGCATCAATCGGATAACTAGTACGTGAATACCACCTAATTCCGACCTCTGGTGATGACTAATGTCATAAGCAACGCGCTCCTCAAGGAGTTGTCAGCAACAGCAGGGTCGAAGCCCCCTAGGGCCAGGGTTATCCGAAAAGGAGGTCGAGCCCTAGATGAAAGCTAGAAGGAACGGAGTGGGTTTTTAGTCAGTATGAGTCTGACACTATCTCCCGCTCTATCCAAGAGCGGAGGTTATCTTGGATGATTTTACCCACCATAAAAAATAAAATAATAAGCAAAAGGACAAAATTAAAGAACGGAAAATAACGTTTCGAAAGGCGTTAAAACGTTGACAATCAATTGACAATATAACCCGTTTTGAACTCGATAGTTATTAGTTGCACAAACATTGCAATACCTAACGCAGTGTGCACGAATCAAGAGGTCATCGGCCTATGACTGTAACTTCATTCGCGACATATCGTATCGCCGCGGAGTTGACTGACACATAGTACTTAGTTATCGTCCTTGTACGTCACGCAATCATGCGTTTAAATACCAGTAAAAGGACCAATGAAGTACAATTATTCTTTGAGCAATCATTCATTTAAACAACAGTTGTTCGTTCAGTAGAACAGCACTGCGCACACTCGCACCTCCGCTCAAATAGTGTCACAACTCAAAAATCAAATTATGAAAAAATGGACTTTAAATTGTAATAATTTTAGGTCATTTGTGACACTATTTGAGCGGAGGTGCGACATGTCAACATGTGCCACACACGCAGATCTGAGCGCGTCGTCTCTATACATTTTATAAGGAAACTAGACTTGTAGAGCCACACTTGATCCACGCGACGTGACGTCGTTCTACATACAAACAAATACGTACAAACTACAAATCAGTACCTCTAGCCAAGTTGCTAATCTGCAATAGTTAACGCTAGTAGAAAGCTTCAAATGTACGGGAACGACGTCGTCTCAACGCTCAGTCACGTGGACAGAATAAAAGAATTGGCGCCAAGGTCAACTCGAAGCGTTCGTCGCAAGCGAAACGGTTGTAACTTGGCTAGGGGGGCAGATGTGTTACATGTGTGCGTCGGTCTAAGGCAGTTCTAGAGTTCTAGTTTTATTCGACCTGACGTTATTCGGGCAATAGTTTGTTCGTCCAAAAGTTTTTCGCACGTGCGACCATTTAGTCGACAGTTCTTCGGTCTGCTAGATCTCTAATCGAGATGGTACTCATTTACCCAACCAGCCTAATCGGTAGCAGTTGAGTAGTAAAATTAGGTAATTTCCCGCAAATTAAAACTTCTTACTTTCCTCTTTCATACCTTATTTCTTTCTTCATCAGTATTTTGAATGAAGTGACTGCTTAACAGCTTATCTAATCTTCGCAACCCAGTAACTGGGTATCGCGATATTCCTTGGCAAGAGTAATATCAGACTTTTTTGTTTTCTGAAGGACTATTAATTAATCTATTGACAGGGTGTGACTTGGTATATCACAAATACGCACCCATCTACGAATTGACCTCAACAAGCGATGACCTTGGAGGCTGACTCCTGCGGTTATTATTACTTAACCACAATTTTGTCACCACTGGCGTAGCTACCAAAATGGCTAAGCGGGGCGGTGCCCCAGGGCCTCCGAGCTTGGGGGGCCCCAAATTTGTTTAGCAAACCTATCTCTGAACTAGCAAAATTCTTCCTTCAAAATCTAAAGAGGATAGTTTGCAACACTGCTGTAAACATTGCAACTCGATTTAGTCAGTTTTCCGAGTCTCGCGTTCTACCCAAAGCAGAGCATTTTATTTAGGTAATGTAAATAAAAAAATGTAAATTAAAAAATCAGAGATATTTTAGCCAGATTTTTTTGGCCTTAGGGCCTTTATCCATTATCTCTATCTACGCCACTGCTCGTCACGATGTAAACACATTGAAACAGACTAACTACCTCAACCGCATTCAGTTTAAGCATATTCTTGTTTTAATTATTCCATTTAGTGTAGGAATAATTAAAACAACGTCCAACTTCTTCAATTATAACGTAATGTTGTTTCACGTCTAGCAATTAAGTCTAAATGAAACTCATTAGCATAAACTAACACAATGTTATGTAACGAAACTATGTAGTAGATAATATATAGGTATGTCAGGCAAAGCGAAACGATTATAGTTTTCAATTATTACCGTAATGTAAATGGTTCGTCTTCGGTTTCTTGGTCACTTGAGTGCCTTTGTTGATAAGCTTCTCGCTTATAAACACTATTAGTGGTAGACGAATGGAGCTAATACTTAAAATGGCAAGTTAAACTAAGTAGAACTGTGTCTTATGAATATTTCAAGTTCACTCCGGTTGCGTGAACATCAACACCTCTAAATATAGTTCTCTATTTCGTTATTTTGATGATCAATACATTTTATTTTTTTGGCATTATTATTTTGATGCTCAATTTTATTACCACTGCTCTCAAAACGGTGAAGGAAAACATCGTGAGGAAACCGGCATGTCCTAGAGCCAAAAATTCGAAGACATGTGAGATTCACCAACCCGCACTAGGCCCGCGTGGTGGATTACGGCCCATTCCCTATTCTAGAGAGGAGGCCTGAGTCCCAGCAGTGGGAACATTAGATGATTAAGACTGATGATGATGATGCCCAATGCGTTCTTTTTCTACCCGTTTGTACATACTATTATTTTCAGTTTGTATGCCTGTTTAGCTATTATATTTATTAGTTTAGATGTTAACTGTATTTGTTGATTAAAATGTCTCATCAAATAAACCTACACCATACTATGTTTTAAATTTTAAAAGAACCTTAATATTATTATATAAACCTAATATATATATTTTATTTGGAAAACTTACAGCTAATAAAAACATGTTATTGTGTTGTTGCATGTTGTTGTGTTGTTGTTTGTCATGCTGTTGTTATGTTGTGATGCATATTATCATACTCGTAGTTGAAAGGAAAGACAGTGCTCTTTTATTTGATTATTGAAAAATGAAAATGATAAACTGTACCGTTTCAACATTAATAGCACTTTATATTCCAGCTGCACTCATTGTCACCATCATATCAGCGATAAGACCGCTATTGTATCCATAGATATACCCAAGTTTATTTATAAATTAATAAGTGGTTTTACCTACTTATTGGGTGTACAATAAAGTTTATTCTATTTTATTAGCTTGGAATAACCTACTTGGGCATAGGTTTCCTTTCATTTACTCTTAGGTATTGTACGTCCTTCATCCACATGTTTCCCGTGAATTATATAACTCACTTTGTCATCTGGGAACCAGTCTTCTCTCTTAGTTAATTGTACTTGTATACCGATTTGTTCTAGATTGAGATGAAGATTGATTTGTGAAGATTGTGTGTCGCGGAGATGAGATTATTGAGATGTATGTGTGGTGCGAGAATGGATAAAGTGAGAAACAAAGTATACCTATTAGAGGAAGTTTGAAAGTGGCACCAGTGACTGAAAAGTTGAAGGGAAATCGTTTGTCTTGTCATGTAAAGAAGGGGGATATAACTTTTGTTACTAAAAGAGTTATGAGTATTCATGTGGACGGGTGGACAGGGAGAGGGAGGCCAAAAAAACGGATGGATTGTGTATAGAGTGATATGAAAGAGAAGAAAGCTAGTGATTGCATGACGGGTGACAGGATAAAATTGATGATGACAGGTTGATAGGTTCGCGCTTGACCGCCATCTCACCTGATGGAAAGCGACGATGCGTTCGATAATGGAACGCGCTTACCTAGAAGAAACCTATTCACTCTCGACTTAAAGATTCCCGGGTTATAGCTATCAGGAAACACAAAATCCGGCAAGAAATTCCACTCCTTAGCTGCACGCACAATGAATGTGTTGCGCCGACCCCGAATAAGATAGGACAAGGGCAGGGAGATAATGATACCAATTCGTTCTAAATTGTTCAATAACTATTAGCGTATTTAACTTGTATATCAATTTCGTGAAAAAATTTGCCGTGATAAATCAATCTAAAGTAAAAGTAAAATAGTAGACAGGTATGGCCTCCGTTTAGTTAACTACCCTTTCAATGGTAGTTTACACAAGAACTTTCCTTACCAACGATTGTCTTTCAAGAAATCTGCATTCAGTTTACCTATCTATAATCTGACTTAATCTAAGGCACGCGAGATCAATAATTGAATTAGTCATAATTCTATCTCTTCACGATATGCAACGATAATAATACGTGTAGCTGACTGGCCTGTTGGCCTAGTGGTTAGTGCCCTGACTGTTATGCCAGAGGTCGTGGGTTTCATCATCATATCAGCCGAAAGACGTCCTCTGCTGGATATAGGCCTCCCCCAAGCGTCGCCGCAACGACAGGTCCTGTGCGTCAAGCATCCATCGGATTCTCGCGACCCTGAGCAGGTCGTCGTGAATTTGATTCCCACCAAAACCAATGTTTGTGTGATAAACATAATCATTTGTTTTGTTTCTTGGTGTAATTTATCCATATAATGTCTGTTTTTAGAAATCATTATTATCATCGTCATATCAGGCGATGGACGATACTGTTGGATATTCCTATTCCTTATTATTATAAATATTATTATTATTATCTTGTGCCCCCGCAACCATCGGATTCCCGCAACCTTCATCAATTCATCGGTCCACCTTGTAGGAGGCCTTCCAACGCTGTATCTTCCGGTACTCGGTATTAGAAATATATAAGTATTTTTAACAGTTGTCTAGTACTCATAACACAAACTCGGATTAGCTTGGGACTAGACGGCGATGTGTGATAGTAAAAAAAACCTTTTTGGTTTACTGGCTCATCATGATTTCAAGAATGAATTCAACTTTAAAATTTTGTTAAAACTTATTTGTATAACTTCCTTACTAATATTATAAAAGCGAAAGAGAGTTTGTTTTTGTTTTCTTGTTACGTCTTCACGCCTAAATGGCACAACCGATTTTTATGAAACTTGGTACACGGATAGACCATGTCCTGGAATAGGACATAGGATATTTTTTATCCCGGAAGTATGTTCCCTTGGAATAATTTTCTCATATCACTCGGGCGAAGCCGCTGGAAGCAGCTAGTAACTTATATCTTTATTAGTTAGAATACACGTACTATCTGTGTGTTACATAATAAATATGTACCTACTTACATATTCAGGTAAATAAACACATTAAATATATAGTAGCAGTTCCTAATCGTTGTATAAATAGGTGGCATGTATCTGATATGTTCGTAGCATGATAAGTAGTTGCGTGGAAGATTCTCTAAGTACCTCGCCTTATTATTTATTATCTTTGGTTAATGCATTAACAATCATTAGTGTCCCTGCGCTGTAAAGGCGCCTTTCTATTATGCTGGGCCATCGAAACTGGTGGAAACTTCTATCACAAAATAGATAGGTACAGAAGACAATCTCATGTTCGTACTTCACTTTTTATACCTACGCTCGGTGGACGCACACTAATGAGCGTTTGATCCGGAACTGTTCGACGAGCGAGCCGAGGCACTCCGAGATATCATGTCCGTGAGCGGTGTTTATGTGTGCGTTGTTCGAGCGCGCTTTGTATGTAGATTGAATTCTGTACCTATATATTTTGTACTTCTACTGCAGGCTAAGTTACGACTGTTTCGTTTCGATTCTCTTTCGTCGATCGCCTCAAGTCGGCAATGTTCAGATCACGAGACAGAGCGTTGAGATGATGACGTCATTCCCATACATTTGAAGTTTTTTACTAGCGTTAACGATTGTAGATTAAGACTTGGCTAAGCCCTGTCGTCACTCATATCTGGATAGAATAGAATAGTAAATATTTATTCGACATAGACGAATCACAACTGAAACAAAATGCAAAGGAAGAATAGGAGGTAAGTATTCCTCGAGGCGCTACCATTTTGAGGCGCATCTAATGAGGCGCTCCTTTTTTGTTCCTCGGAGCGCACCTTTTAGTAGCGCTTCCGATAGCAATTCTGCCCTGGTAATCGATCGATCGATCGAATCTGGTAATGGAATTAAAAATATTAAAATTTCTTGAAGCGCACCCACGTTTAAAAATAGCGAAGAGCATGAAGTAAACGTAATAAATTATATTATTTTTTTTAAACTCATTTGTGCATCATAAGCATCGATGTTGCGTATTATTGATACGACTGATACGACGGTAGCTACGCCCCTGGTTTTTCTATAGAAGCCATCAGTAGAACAGGCATCGGAGTAAAACAGGCACACTTTTTATCCCAGAAGTATGTTCCCTAGCCTGACAGCAGCTGGCTAAAATTGGACATAAATACTTATTCTAGTTGTTTAAATTTAGTACACAATGAACAAACATACTTACTTGTGGAAATTGAAATAAACAGAAAATAACAACAGGATGTTGAAGAAAATTGTTGTTTATGGTGTTAGTAATACAGTCCTGCAAAGTTGTTAGTGATTTACAAATAACCCTGTGTATATAATGTTAACGACAAAATATAAATAGGTTGGTATATAGCGCTAGATTTGTAGCTATATGTAATAATAAAATACTAAGACTACAAGAATAAATGTCACTAAAACGAATAAAACTGGAAATAAATCTAATCGTACATTCCTAGCGATTAACAGAAACCGGTCTCAAGCGATTTTGCATTCATCAGAAATCATCGTTGTCCATTATTTATTGTGTGAGCGAGGGCTAATAAATATAATACAAGATATAAATAACCGTGCAGTATGAACGAGATACGAATTCTCAACTATGTACTTAATAAAGGTGATCGTAAATCTTATTTTGTTACTAAATAGCCACAATGTTGTTTGGTTTTCGCCTCGTCGTTTATACCACGTACATCGAAGGACTGGAACAATTATCTTGCTGCGGTCTTCCCGTCCGATTATAATTTGGGTGTCTTCAAGACAAGAGTGAATAGGTATGGCGGACAGAGCTCCGGCGGGATCTCACGGTGAAATGGCGTCAGCGACTATCGCAACCCAGTGCTGGGCACGCCACAATTATGGCGGTAAGTCCCCTCTTTGAGGCGTGGCTGGAAAGACCTCACGGCGTCCTTACCTTCCGCATGACGCAGGTCCTCACCGGACATGGCAAGTTCGGGAGGTTCCTGCATCGGATTCGAGCGGAAGAGACGCCCGGGTGCCGCCACTGTGCGGATCGCCCGGAGGACACGGTGGAGCACACAGTTGGGGTGTGCCCTGCTTGGGCGGAACAACGCCGTGCCCTCGTGGGGGCGATCGGCGGCGGAGACCTCTCGCGCCGGGCCTTGGTTCAGGCCATGGTCCGGAGCGAGGAGGAGTGGCAGGCGGTCGCCTCCTTCTGCGAAGCAGTAATGCTAGCAAAGGAGGAGGCAGACCGCATCAGGCAACGGCGCCCTCGCCGCCGCCGCCGGGATTCCGATCCCGATTTCCGGCCACCGTAGACGCGGGCTCGCGGACGGCGAGCCATGGGTAGCTCGCTGTCCGATCGTCCGGTAACTGTCCGGACCGAGCCAAGGCGTCGACGGCGCGCACTGTTCCCGCGCGCCTCAAGGAGTTGTCAGCAACAGGAGGGGCCCATCTGGGTCGAAGCCTACCGGGGTCGGGGTTATCCGAAAGGAAACTAGAGCCCCGGTATGAAGGCTAGAAGGAACGGCGCGGGGTTTTTAGTCAGTAAGACTCTGACACTGTCTCCCGCTCCACCCAAGAGCGGGTTTCGTCAATGATGATTTTCCCCGTAGACAGAAAAAAAAAAGACAGGAGTGAATAGGCTCTTAATAAACAAGTGGGCCTCACCATCAACGATTGCATCACTGCTTACCATCAGGTGGGATCGCAGTCAAGCACTAGTTTACATCAGATAAAAAAATACAGGTAAAACCAATACTTTAAAATGCAAAGTCATTAAAACTTTTTTGTTCTAGTCATTAATTTCCGAGGAAAAAATATTACGTAATTAGTGGAAAATACATTTTTCCTCTTAGTTAGGTTAATCATAAATTGATACAATCATTATACTCAAGTGATCTAGTTAATAACGTCTCACAAAATAAAATCACATTAATATTTTTACAAATTAAACTTTTCCATCACTAAAATGGTTCATGGTATTTTACACCAATGGCTATTAATGGCCAATTACCAAATCTAATACGTGTTGAAGACATTATACATATGTGAAGTTACTGAACCCTACCATAAGCTCCTAACGCGATCCATTTTACGATCTAAACTGAACTGTTAAAGAGAAGGAACTATGTAGGGTGTATCTCCATCCCTGTTTCTCGCTCGAACACTTGATATTTTAACACAACATGGTGAGGTGCCTGTTCAAAACTTTTAATACAGCTACCAACTGCAACGGTAAGCCGTTAGGAGCTTTATAAATAGTTTTTAGCTAAGCTTTGTAAATCGAACAGACTTACGGCCCGTTCACGACTTTGCCGCAGCGAACGGTAGCTAAGCGTGGGGCGGCGAGCGGTAAGAACAAAATAATGAAAATGTTAGAAGCACGCCACGAGAAACCGTTCATAACTCCTGGCGACGTCGATCGACAGTTTCTACCAGACCAATCGATCGATTATCGATCGATGGTAGAATACGTCCTCTTGTGAATACATTTCGAAAGAAACAGTTGGAATATAGCCAGATCAAGGTCGACCGATGCCATCGACCGGCAATCGATCGATGGATTTGCCGACCGGTATCCGTCGATCAATTAAAGCTACCACACCAATCGATCAACGTCGACCGATGTCGATCGCTGGTTTCGAGCGACGATCGATCGATTGGTGTGGTAACACCCTAACAACGCAGTCGTGAACAAGCCGTGTTCGGATGCTTTGTGCGGTGTGCTACGTTGCTTGCGTTTGGTATCCGCCAATCATATTTATATAAATATACATAGAAGAAGGGAAACTGACTCACTCAATGCACAGCCGAAACTACTGGGATTATAAGATCATGAAATTTAGCACAAGGTTTCCTTTTATGACGTAAGCGAGCACTAAGAAAGGGTTTCTGAGAATGTAACATTTAAGGGGGTAAAAAGGGGGAATTTAATTTGCATGCATAATCTCATTCCGTGTGCCAATTTTGAAACACAGTTAGGTATGCTCGATCCACACATGGTCTGTCGGGGAAACTGTTTTATTTTTATAATTATTTGTGCCTCTGTTCGCTCAAAATAAACATGTTTCTTTTTTCTTTTGAAAGTTAGCACAAAATAGTATCGCTAAGTAAATAGAAAGGTCTTTTTTTTAGAAGTACCGCCATTAGAACAATTTAGAGGCTTTTAAAGGTTGTACGGAGGATTCAAGTTACAATTATGAGTTTTACAAAACTACCCTTTTTTTACGGTGGACAAAAATCATCTTATGACAATCCCCGCTCTTGGGTGGAGCGGGAGATAGTGTCAGACTGTTACGACTAAAAACCCACCCCGTTCCTTCTAGTCTCTTCATACCGGGGCTCGAGCTTCTTTTCAGATAAGACTGGCCCCAGTAGGCTTCGACCCAGCTGGGCCCTCCTGCTGCTGACAACTCGCCGCACTGGCAAAGTGCTAGTTAATAGCTTAGCAGTGGTGAGAATTACTACATAGCTCAGCGCACTGTAGTGGAACCGCTGCACTTTATTTCTTGTTGCGTTACCTATTGACCTATTGGCATTACCAACCTTTTGAGGTTTGTATGAATCTGCGGTTTTAGCCCAACAACTACACTTAATGGACAATAGATTTGTATAGAGTGAATAATGTAATTAGTCACATCATGAATCTCATACTTAATTAAAACTATTAGCGTGCTATCACCCGTAAGCATAAGTCAATGAGGCTTTTCCACCTTGTTAAAATAACTGTAATGGCCTGTAAAACACACTATTAATAATAATAATAATAACCCCATCGTCGTATCTCCACGTTGACGTCGTGGTGGGGCTTGTGTGCTCCAAAATACCCTAGGTCTGTATCGGTAGAATTTTCTTTGCCGTAACATGCCTAGGGTGAGGGGCCAGACTAAGAGAGATACAATCCGCAGGGCAGTTTTGTGGCGAACTGTTGGGTATTAGCGACCCCACGGACCCGATCTCCCGGGAGAATTCTTCTTCATCTCCGGCTTGCCTTCATTGGCCGGCCGTAGTGAACACTGACGAGGAACAGAGCTCCCACCTCTCTCTTGCCTTTATTGGCTGGCTAGAGTGGAGATTCGCAAGAGCTCGTGCTCGGGAGAAGGATGTATAATCCAGTAAGGTGCTGCTAGGGATCTTGACCGTACTTCCGGGATTGTCCTGATAGCCGTGGTATGCCTCTCCACTCCTCAAGCGCCTCAGGATATGTTGCCCTCTTGTTGCTACGTCACTTCGTGCTAGCGGCCGTTTCTGGGGGCCCATTTATTGAGTGTGCAAGTCACCCCCTGCCTTTTATCGATGGATCTTAATAACATTGTTCAGGCAGGGGCCATAGTCTTAACATAGTTCCATGATATCAGTCCACCTAAGACTCCAAAAATCATAGCCTTATTATTTTGTTTTCCATATTGTATCGCAATAGTTTTTCAAACCGGGGGTTGTCCTTGGATGCACTAGCATAGCGCATACAGGGATAATCGCCGGTTGGTACCACAATCCATCATTAAAAGCATCTAAAAGGGCCTCTGCGAGTTGGTTTCGGCTCCTCGTACGCCTTCCAAAGGTCCAGGACCTTAGGGTCCTGAGATAAATAAATATATATAACAATAATAATAATAAAAATAATTCTTTATTTCAGGCTACTATGGCCCATATACACTATACATAAAATAATCTTAAAAATAATAAACTAATACATATAAATAAAATCTACTTATGAATTAAACGATTGGAACGATTGGTGACTGAGTGTTGAGATGACGTCATTCCCGTACATTTGAAGCTTTCTTCTAGTGTTAACTATTGCAGATTAGCATCTTGGCTAGGGCATGGTATTAGCTCCTAGAAGTTACTAAGGCTGGGAATAGAAGACGGCCTTATCCCACAATATATGACAAAGGGTTACTATCCTTTGTCATTTGGGGCAAGGCCGTCCATGCATGCCAGCTAGTTAGGTATGTACTTACTTTTGGTTTACAATGCTGCACCTAAGTGAAACCGGTGTTTCTAAAAAACACGTAAAGCATGGAAGTAGGCAAATATATGTTGGATAAGGATGTACGGCGAGGATTCACACTACACCGTCCGTGGCAAAACAAAACAAGAAGTTACAATTCTTCGTCCGTCGAATGCTATACGATACGTTCATAACATCACCGAGTGTATCCCGTAGGTAGCATGCAGTATATATTAATTAATTAATTCGCTTGACGTCAATAGGGACGAGTGAGTCGCAAAGTGGATTGGGGAGCAAGTGCATCAACTGGATAATTGAGCAGAGGGGACGTGCGCGATGACCTCGAAACACATGATCGCCAGCATCCGACTCCATCGGAAGGCAACCAAATCACGCTACAGGCGACATTGGAACGGAAAACTCGAGATCTAGGCTATCATCCAATAGAGAAGAATCGTCGTGACTGCTTTAACCTTCACAGATGACATTTATTTGTAGTGTTGCTATTATTTTCGCTCGCTTATCTATACCGTGTAAACTTTGGTGAAGATTTTATTGCCAAGCATACGTAATAGGGGCTAAGACTTACAACAACTTAGAGACACAGGCAGCATTTAGAAGTACCGTTAAAGACTAATATTGTGTTGTTTATGAGCACAGGCAAGCTACTGAAAAGTACTCTCGCTTATCCCAGTTCATTTGAGGTCGGCTCTCCTCGTCAGTTTTCGCCAGACGTTTCGGTTCTGGGTACCCACCCTAGCGTGTATGGCTACCTTTAGAATTACTTCAAGGTCGTCCCGCCATATCTTTAGAGGTAAGGCACGACGCTGCGTTGATGTCGGTCACATCAACGCAGCGTCGTGCCAATACGTGACACACAATATATGACAAAGGATAGTAACCCTATGTCATAATATGACATAGGGTTACTATCCTTTAATATATTATATTGTGGGATAAGGCCGTCTTCTATTCCCAGCCTTAGTAACTTCTAGGAGCTAATACCATGCCGTAGCCAAGATGCTAATCTGCAATAGTTAACACTAGAAGAAAGCTTCAAATGTACGGGAATGACGTCATCTCAACACTCAGTCACGTGGTCAGAAACAAAAGAATTGGTGGCAAGGTCAACTCGACGCGTTCGACACAAGCAAAACGATTGTAGCTTGGCTAGGGGGACAGAAGTGTCAACCATCTTAAAAACGTTGAAGCAATGACTTTTGATGAGTCCTGAAACAGTAATAGTAATAATAATATTCCACAACTATCACACAACGCCGTCTAGTACCAAGCTAAGCAGAGCTTGTGTTATAGGTATTAAACTAAATACATAGATATTATAGATAAATTACACCCAGACAAAGAACCAATGAACATGCTCATCACACAAACATTTGTCCTAGGTGGGAATCCGACATCCGGCATAGCAGTCAGGGTCACTAACCACTAGACCAACAGGACAGTCAAAATGATTGATTAGTCCTGAAGAAATAAAAATAACAGTGGTGGAATATGTAACAAATAATATATAACAAATACCTAAGTACTTATTATTACTTACAAGCTTTTATTTACTTTCACCTGTCCCGATGTTTGTCTGTCATCAAATTTTGTAAATTAAATTGGACCCACTTCCGGTAACCGGGAAGTTTTTCAAAAGAACTGAATTGAGAAGAAGAAGAGAATTGAGCTGAAATTTTGCATGCATGTGTAAATCAGATGACAATGTAAACTTATTATGACATGGAGCTGATCTGATGATGGAACCGGAAGGTGGCTAATTGGCTATAGGAACTTGGTAGTTAAACGACACTATCCTGTCGAGTTTACGCTCGTATGATTTGTCTTGACAAGTATTAATTACTAGCTTTTGCCCGCGGCTTCAACCGCGTACATAATCCTAGGATAAAAAGTATCCTATGTGTTATTCTGGGATATGGTCTACTCGTGTACCAAGTTTCATCGAGATCCGTTCAGTAGTTTTTGCGTGAAAGAGTAACAAACATCCATACATCCATCCATACATACAAACTTTCGCATTTATAATATTAGTAGGATATAAGTATTATACCGTGTTATAAAATATTGCTATAAAAAAAAAACATTAAAAACTTCTTTTTGAACTTTATTTACCTATGAGCATTCCTCATAAACAACTGAAAACCATATACCTAATTACGAAATTTTAAATAGGTAGGTACCTGACACACGTCCTCATTTGTGTTCCGCTAATCGGATTAATAAGATATAAAAATCTCAGATGGCAATCAAAATAATTACCTACTTCGTTAGATCCTGATAGATGATTACTATATACCGTAGTTGTATCTAGTCTAACAATATAACGCGATAAAAAAGTGCTGGTATAACGGCCATTAGCGCTCTTATGTAACATCATGTCGCTACGTGGAACTGGTTTTGTAGTCAGGTATTCTGTGAGTGTAAGTGAATTGTTAATAAAAAAAAATATAAATAAACATTGGTGAACATTGGTAAACCTCTTTCCTTCATTTGCCTCTTGAACACAAAGGGCAAATGAAGGTAGTTAGTTCTACTAACTACCTAGGTAGTTAGTAAATCACAAAAGTCTGAAACTCTCTCTTAATCCACCCATCATCATCAACAGCCTTTCAATGTTCCTACGGCTGACACTCAGGCCTCCTCTCTAGGATAGGGAATGGGCAGTAATCCACCACGCGGGCCCAGTGCGGGTTGGTGGAAGTCACATGTCTTCGAATTTTTAGTTCTAGGACATGCCGGTTTCCTCACGATGTGTTTGTCTGGGACACAGAACAAATGTTCATGCAAATCACACAAACATTTGTCCTGGGTGGGAATCGAACCCACGACCTCCGGCATAGCAGGTCACTAACCACTACACCAACATGCCAGTCTCTAGATGTCTAGTAGGTGTGTCATGAAGGAACTTGAAACGTTCTTTTAGGTAAACAAGGCCAGTCCAGGTCCAGTAGTGGATGTCATTCGAGAGAAACGTTGACGATGGTGAGTTTGTTCCCGAAGGACCCCGATAAATCTGTCGTGAGGCTCTTAGGACCGAGACCGTGGCCCCAACTTCCAACATTTTTTTTAAATATTTTTTACTTTAGGACCACAGATAACATAAATACAGTTTTTTGGTAACTTTTTTTTGGTGGGTAAAAATCATCCAAATGACATCGCCCTTAGGTGGAGCGGGAGATAGTGTCAGACTTACTGACTAAAAAAACTCACCCCGTTCCTTCGTGCCTTTTATACCGGGGCTGAGCTACGTTTTGGAGCTAACCCTGGCCCCAGTAGGCTTCCCTGGGCCCCTGCTGTTGCTGACAGCTCCTTGAGGCGCGCGAGAACAGTGGGCGCCGTCGACGACTTGGGCTCGGTCCGGACAGTTACTTTACCGGACGGTCGGACAGCGAGCTAGTTTTTATGGTCCCAAAATATATTATTTTTATAAGTGGAAATTAGGATCCGCGGTCTGGGTCCAAAGAGCCCTACGACCCGGATAAATATCGACTCACACGCAAGCGATACCGCGGGCAAAACCTATCTAGTGGTTTGTTATCAAGGCTAGAGCTGGGTATGTTACTACCTACTTATGTGATTTCTGTCGATGCGAAAGAAGTAGCATGTGGAACTCGTCTCCGTCTGTTTCTTCTGCAGCCTTGGTACCTAGGTATATATTTTGTTGATAAAACATTTGATTTCAGCGATAAAAGCAGTCTACATAACCACGTAATGTCCGTGAGGTATAAGTACCTACTGGAAACCAACTTAATTTCCACAAGTAATTTTTGAAAAGGGCAAATGAAAGAACATTGGTGGGTTTTAATCGGTAGAAGTCTGACTCATCCTCTGTTCCCTAAAGCAGGAAAGGTCATTAGACGCCTTCCCACCTCCCAAAAAAAGACGAGGTAGTCGAAGAATGACCGATTTCCACACAGGCCTGCGTTAGGTAACTATAAAGCTAGAACTACATTAGACCTACACACACGTGTTACACGCCTGATTTGTACGTAGAACGACGTCGCCGTCGCGTGGCGTGGATCAGGTGTAGCTCTACAAGTCTAGTTTTCATATAAAATGTGTGAAGACCCAGGGCCCTGTATGACTATGTACCTACCCTAAGGCTACGTCCATCCCTAACCTAAAATTACATTATGATAAGAAACTGTGTTTAGTTTTAGAATAAATAAACCGGTTACCCCTTTCACTGCAGATAAAACAGTGCAGGGTTTTTGTTAGTCAGGCACCGTACCACTATTATTGAAACCGGTTCCAGCGATATCATTTTTAGGCCACGGTCAATAGAGCGATACGTTTAGAATTATTTCTCTCTACGTCGTATTAATTGAACAATTATCAAATAATATTTTGATCAGATTACGTAAAATGATAAGGTTTACAATGTACCTACAAATTGGTTCATGATCACTCATCAATCAAGTGAAATAAGGAGCGCTTCTGTGAAAAGATAATACTCGTAGTAAAATAAAATTGTATTTATGTACTTAACCCACCTTAAGTACATAAATACAATTTTATTTTCTACTCTACGCTTGAGGAGCCGGTGTCAAGTGCCGCCGATCACCCTCCGACGCGGCGGTGCTCTGCCCAAGCGGGCCATATCTCTACCACGTGCTCCACCGTGCAATCAGAACGGTCCACACAATGGTGACAACCGGGCATTTCTTTTTAAGAGGGTCCTTCTCCACTTGCTTATCGTAAACATCGAAAATGGTTTAAAAGCTTGTTACTTCATTTAATGCAATCCAACGCGATGTTTGACGAAAAGGCAACGCAGAAAAAGAGAGATAACGCCTGGAAACTCTGTTAGTATTCGGTAATTCCGAGATTTACTCGAAAATTTCACAAAACTTGCTCCAGGAAACAGCTGTTTTTTTTTTTAACCTTTAAAAGAAAAGAAAAAGTTGTTTGGAAAAATTTGTCGTCATTTAGAATCTTAATAAAATTTGCAAGGTCACTAGAGGATTACTTTTTTGACTTTTTTAATTTTTAGGCAAATTATGAAGTGTCAAAGTTCATACAAAATGGGGCATTTTTAGAGGTTTTTACTGGATTAGTTTTACACAAATTTAGAAATTGGTTTCTTTAGAAACCTAGATAATATCCACAAGATACTGTGTTTCCAAAATATGTAATGAAAAATGTTTAATAACGTCATAATCAGTTATGAGCGTTTCTATGAAAAACAGTGAAAATGTGAGTCATGATGCACCACCTTAAGTCTTCCGCACGAATCCTATGCAGGAACCTCCCGAACTTACCAGGTCCGATAAGGATCTGCGTCATTCCTTCCCATCCTTACCGATTATCCTTACCGATTATGGCGTACCCTAAAAGGTTTTACACCCGCATTGAAGTGAAACTCAAAGTGATAGTAATAACTAAATAATTTCTAAATTTAATGTTTATAAGTGGTCAAAACCACGAAAAAACCATTAAGCGGAGAGTCCTTGCAGTTTTTTAAATTTCTAAAAATACTTTTTCCTCGAAATTAGGTAGGTATAGGATTGCTAATATCTCGCGGTGAAACTGTTGGCACAACTATGTTCTTCATGAAGTACCTACTTTTTTGTGTAAGTATATACGTTCAGTGTATTTTTTGAAATTTTGTAAACTATCAGTTTCTTTTCAGGTGTTTCCTAAGAACTCTCCTCATAAGATAAGTACAGTACCTACTACTGTGGGTGGATACCGAATCGTCAAATTATGGGCAACCAAAAAAGTAATAATAAACAATAGTGATTGCCAGAATATCTCAAAGAAAATTAAACTGTACGAGCACCGGAGAAAAGGTTCCATTATTTTGGATCCGGCAACAAAATCAGTAAAGAACAATGTAGAGAATGTTGCAGTCTGTTTCTTAACAGACTGCAACATTTCCAGGCTTTTTTTGCTTCCGCTTTCGTTTTTTTCCTAAAACCGGGATGCAGGAGGAATAGGTATACCTGTGTCCTTTTGTTGCCCTTTATGTTCCACGGCCAATGAATACTACTACAAGTAAAAAACACTACACTAACACTACCTTTTTTAAAGTTGGTAAAAAATATTTTCATTCGTTTTGGCAATCAACTCTAAATTCACTATATGCATGCCAAAACATTTTGTTGGTATTGGTATTTGCTTGCAAATAGTTGCATTGGTAAACCGGAAAATTAAATCATTACATGAATGGAAGTTTTTCGTCACTGAAACGACTAGTGCCATCTAGTGAAGGTATTAAGTACGAAGTCTAAACAACACCTTTCACAAAAGCTTCGGTCACACACGTATAGATGGAGTTGTTAACTCTGTTATTTACAAAATATTGAATTACTTTGTTATTTTATTAATTATTTTTATCAAAATAACAAATTGTGAAGTATGTCATTAGATTGTGTCTAAATATGGTCTTTTGGTACGGGAAACGGATTTTTTTCTGACTTCAGCGTCTGATGTTGCAATGTTTAATGTGACCAATGTATAAAATCAAAATTCCCATTTCTAAGAAAATATATAAAAAAATGTTTATAGTAGAAATTGGTAATATAATGCTGATTAAGTAACGATTATTTATAAGTAAAGCACACGTAGTACCTAATTAATAAAATTATGATATCTCACGCCTCACAAGTGAGAAGAATGGAAATTGGAAACCCTTTGAACGATAGTGTTTTTAGACATAAGCTCCTTAATGATAATGTAGAAGAAGCTAGATTATGTCTCATTAGTAAATAATTATGGTTTTATGTATTTAGCCTTTACTGTCCTTCAACTTGCCAAAGGCCTATAAGTATGCGTGCCCATTAAAGCCGTTACCGTCAACGTAACGGAAACGCTGCGTAAACTCAACGTAAACGAAGCGTAAACGTAGCGTATACGTACCGTGAGCGTAACGTGGAATTGGATTTAGAGGATGCGATGACTGGTTAGCACAAAGCACAACACTCGAGAAATGGGAACGAGACCGTTGTACGCCGGGGATGTACGAGGACTTAAGCTGTGGTGCAGCAACAACCACACTCTAGCTTGGCTGAAGCAGGCAGTCTCTGAACTGGCTCTCCCGGCTAGCACCTCGCTATTCGTCCGCAGCCAGTCAGAGCTCCAAAAGCGGGTGCGTATTGGTATCGCAATACCTGACGACGTAGGAGTATACGAGGACTCGAAGAACATTGGGCGAGGCCTTTGTTATCAGAACCCATGGGTCTACGTGAAGAGGTGGGTACTCATACACGCTGACAAGCAAGAGGCATGCTGGTTCATGGTGTTGGACATTCCTGAAGACCAATGATGAACGCCGAGCGCCAACTCTCAATGGGGGTGGGTATGGTATACTTCAAATTCCAGAGTCTGAACGGCAAGTTTGTCGACGTCCCTCGGAACTGGGACCGTGACTTGAAGAGGCTACAGGAGGCAGGGGGGACTCTTCCCCACCAAACAACCCGGAAGCACCAGTGACAGACCTTGCTGCATAAGCAGAGCCAGCTGCCACCGCAGCCATCGTGGATGCCGTTCCTCCGGAGGGTAGGGAGCTCGACGACATTATGTTGTCCCCAGCTTGGACCCCAGGGGGAGGACTTCGACGAGGGCGACCTGTTTGCCGGGCCGCGACAAGAAGGCGGGAACGAGGGGTCTGTCAGCATAGCGTTCCTCTCGACCTGTAAAATTTTGCAGGTGAACCTTCACCACAGTCGGACTACGACGGCCATAGTGGGCAAGTGATTGGAGGTTCAACACGCGGCCATTGCCCTAATCCAAGAGCCGTAGGTTCTGGGGAATGGACAAGCAAAACACGAGGGGTAAGGCTTTTGTAGAATACTATACAAAGCGTATATATTTGTTTATGCTATATTGTTAAAAAGATTAAAAAGATAACAAATATAAAAACAGCTGTAATGGCATATCGAGCGTATGTAGAATCCTCGTTGCGGTATGGAATAATAAAATTGGGAAATAGCTTCTATACTTGCTCCATGGGAAATAGTACCGATTTTAATAGAGCATTTATCGCACAAAAAAATATGTACCTATACGAGCCATATACGGGATTCCATCAGAAGAATCGTGTAAACCAATATTTAAAAAGCTTGGTTTGCTACCATTGCCTTCACTATATGCGTATCAAGTAGGTATGTATGTTTGTGCAGCAACATAGAGAATTGTTGAATGTATGTTTACGTAGTCGGCGTGACCAATTCAAGCTTGTACTAGATGAGATGCCCCGATGTGCTAAATATAGTAATAAAAAAAACTTTTTACAAAAAAAATATAACCGACTTCAATGATAAAAAACACTGAAAAGTATCAAATAACTTTAATTTTGGAAGTCGGTGTTTCTATAATAGTTTAGTCTCTTCGTTATTTAACACCGACTTCCAAAATTAAAGTTATTTGATACTTTTCAGTGTTTTTTATCATTGAAGTCGGTTATATTTTTTTTGTAAAAAGTTTTTTTTATTTTACACTTTTTAGTTATGGTACCACCACTAAATAGTACAAACTTAAATACCTTATAGTCAGAGCGGATCTCATAACGGTTCTAATAATCCCAAACACGGTTAGATTACATTAATTTACCTTTCGGCTTCATCATCAGATCAGTTCGATATATCCTCTCCCCCTCTTCTTTCAAACAGTTATTAGAATCTAGTCTAGGCTGGAGAGGGAAAGGATATATCGAACTGATCTGATGATGAAGCCGAAAGGTAAATCTTTCAATCAGTCATTAGACTAGATGCTGATAATCCCGGCTGTAGCATCAGGCCAGATTTATGTCAACATTGCAATGAACTTAAAATTTAGTCCTGTTTAAAATGAGCCCAAACACGACTACGGTGCTGTAATTTCAAGGTTTGTACTTTTCCTGATGCTCCTGGCTTCAGCATCAGGTCTCTATGTACTTCGGTGTTCTTTATTAGCAGTACGTTTATCCACACATCGAGCCGTTTTCAATGAGCCTAAACTCGATATATCTGCTGTTTGTTGTCGAGGACTTAGGTACTCTGCAGACTATCCTGACTGCAGCATCAGGTCATGACTTGATGATCATGAGACCAAATGTGGCAAATGCCCTATCAAACATCAAAACAATTTACTAAAACAGTCCTTGCCTGTTCGAGTAACTTCTTACTGTTAAGGAGTTGTACCTTCCATCATCAGCCCAGCTACCTGAGATGGTGACGACCATACGCAAATACACAAGATACTTCATAAAATATGCGAAAATCAATAAGTGAGCCTATAAAATTTGAAGGTTGCCCTCGATTTCTCCAAGATCCCATCATCAGATCCTAATTTGGTGATAATGGGACCACCTCAGAACTATCTACTTTCGAACAAAAAAAGAATTTTGAAAATCCGTCCACATTTGGGGGAGTATTCGACGAACAAACAAACAAAAAAAATAAAAAACATACAAACAGCCGAACGTAGTACCTCCTCCTTTTTGGGAAGTCGGTAAAAACTGAGTATCTATATAGTGTGTACGTATATTTAATAAATTACCAAACACGTTTAAACGTGGATTGTAACGGAGTTTCGCTTTCGTTTCCGTTACTGCGGAAGTTCCGCAAGAAATCGTATATTCGCATCCGCCTCCGTTTCCGCAAAATGTATGCGGAGTTGTAACGGAGTTTTATTTACGGCATAAATTCATTATCATCGAACAATACCAATGGAGCAGCGATGCTCGACGACGACTCAGCCGTCCAGTCGCGTGTTACCTTTGAAATGGTCAAGAATAATCAAGATTCAGCGTGTGCGCCCACCGCGTTTACAAGAATCTTTCTAGTATCTAATCAAAATACTTCCAAATACTTTTACAAAGATTGTCTTTAAGAAATCGCTTCAAGCAATACAAATAAGTGTCCCCGCACACGGGCCCGATGTTTGTCTGTAATCAAATCTTGCAAATTAGATTTTGCATGCATGTGTAAATCAGATGACAATGCAAAATTATTATGACATGGAGCTGATCTGATGAAGGTACCAGAAGGTGACTATAGGAGCTTGGTAGTTAAACGACACAACCCCATCGAGTTTGTGCTCGTGTGATTCGTCTTGACTCGTTATCAAAATAATTTTTGTTTGGCTAAGAATTCTAATTGCAAATTAATTTTATTTTAAAACATGGTTTTTTTTTCCAAAAGTAGTCATTTTAGTGTTACATTTTCATCGCATTTCAATCTTTTTCGTCATCATGGATACGTTAAAAATTCGAGTAATTATGGAATATAAGTACCGTCGTGGCAGCAACGCGGCACAAGCGGCACGCAACATCAACGACGTTTACGGAACTAACACTACAAACCAACGCACCACCTATTATTGGTTTGCTCGCTTCCGTTCTGGAAATTTCGACCTGAAAAATGAACCTCGCGGTCGTCGAATTAATTCATGAATCCCCAAGCGACACCCGGTGGCCGCGCATCTATTGTCTTCCTATTGTGTCTCTAATTGACGGTATCTGAAGGGTTAAAGGCGATTGTGGAAGCTGATGATACACAATCTACGGCTGAATTAGCAGCAGCTTTCGACGTTAGCGTCAAAACAATATTGGTCCATTTGCGTCAAATTGACAAGGTAAAAAAGCTTGACAAATGGGTGCCCCACGAACTCAATGATCGCCAGCGCGAAGTACGCGTCGAGACGTGCCTTGCACTGCTCAACAGACACACAAATGAAGGAATTTTGAACCGCAATGTTACCTGCGATGAAAAATGGATTCTGTTTGATAACCGCAAGCGCTCAGCAAGTTGGTTGGATCCTGGTTCAGCACCTAAACAATGCCCTAAACGAAAACTTACACCTAGAAAAGTGATGGTCACTGTTTGGTGGTCTAGCGCCGGTGTGATTCATCACAGCTTCTTACCAAACGGGGTGAGCATTACTGCAGATGTGTACTGTGAAGAACTGAACACAATGACGGAGAAGCTGGCACATCTCCAACCAGCATTGGTCAATCGCTCGTCTCCGCTGCTCCTGCACGACAACGCGCGACCATATACTGTACAGCAGACGGTCTCCAAGTTGCAAGAACTGGGGTTGGAAGCTCTCCGTCATCCGCCCTACTCACCAGACCTTGAGCCTACAGACTAGTACTTTTTCCAGAATTTGGATAACTTCTTGGCGGGAAAAAAATTAAATACCCGAGAGGCAGTACAAAATGCCTTTGAAGAATTTGTTGCTGATTTCTTTAAAAAGAGCATCAATAAACTGCCACTGCGTTGGCAAAGATGCATTGATTGCATGGGAGATTACTTCGATTAATACAAATAAAAAATACATGAAAAAAAATCGTTTAAATTTTTTCATTCAAAACGGCATTTTCTTAGGTAAATATCTACCTAATATTTCCCGCTAATTTTGAATTTAGAATTGCTCAATTTTCAAATTTGTTTGAATTTAGAATGGCAAAACAATTGAAATAATTAGAATTGATGCAACTATTTAGTCACAGCGTTGTTTTGAATCTATCAAGTCGCGCATAAAAATGAATCTCTCTAAGGAAAACGTTCGTGCGATAGTTTTGTACAACTTTTGGAGAGGCCTAACTCGGATTCATTGTATGAAGAAGTTTCTTGTCTACGGACTGTCGAACGCTGGTATTTAGAATTCCAGCGTGAAAATACTAGTCTTAGTCACAAATCTCGTGAAGGACGTCCAAAATCCGCCTTTACTGAAGAAAACATCGTTGCTGTGTGACAACTGATACTCGAAGATCGGCATGTGACATATCGGGAGATAGAGGCGTTAATAGGCATTTCAGGGACAACCATTCAAAAGATCTTGCATGAAGAGCTTAGTGTGAGAAAGCTAGTTTGCCGATGGATTCCGCATTTGGTTTCCGATGATTATAAGAGCGACCCGCGTCAGATGGTGTAAGAAATCTTTCCAAAAGTTCAAGCGAAGAGAGTCAAATCACGTCTTCGACATTATCAGTGGTGCGGAATCTTGGATTTATCCCTACGACCCTGATTCCAAAGAGCAATCCACAACCAGGGTCTTCCGAGATGAGCAAAAGCCGACTAAAGTTTTTCGCTCTCGAAGCACTTCGAAGAAGATGTTGGCTACGTTCCGCGTTCGTGGCGAAAACCGGTCACGTTGCAAGAATTGCGCTTGAAGATCGTAGAACTAACCGTTCTGCAGAGTGGTATACTACAATTTGTTTACCACAAGTCATCGCTGAAGTCCGGAAATCTAACCCAAAGGCGACGCGTCATCCTACATCATGACAACGCAAGCTCACATACCGCTGGTAAAACAATTGATTACCATACATACCGACTTTGGAGTAGAATAAGCGTTTTAATAACTGGTTCGATCGAATGGAAAAATGTATTAAACTTCGAGATGAATACTTTGAAAAACAATAAATAATACTTTAAGGTTCTAGTTATGTTTTTTTCTTCCAATGACAAAACTTAATAGGCATCCCTCGTAATGTTTTACCTAAAGATTAAATTAGTATAATGTAACAAAATAGTATGTACCTAGGAAAAGTCATTTTATGTAATATTAATAAATAAAACAATCTTAACATACTTCTTATTTTTATTTATTAAAAGTCTCTAATTGCACTACTTATTCTATCTAGAGCCTGACTCTACTCGTTCACTAATTGCTTGGGCAACCAAGAGCTCTGCCTGTGAACATCATCGAGGAACGCCGATAGCTATGAAACGCTCTGTGAGGCTAACCATTTCAGAGCGGCGTTGTGACGGAGGTGACCTCAATAATCGCCGGCGCGCTGCAGATTGACGAGGAGATAGCTGGAGAGTGCGTCGGCGACCGCGTAATGTCTCACACGCTGAGTAGGAGCTGCAATTAACATATTGTACTTATTAGTTACTAGCTTCTGCCAGCGACTTCGTACGCGGATCCTGTTGCTTATGCCAGCGACATTCAGTGTTATAAACGTAAGAGTAGACAAAAATAAACAGAAAGCTCAGAACTGCTAAGCTATCGGGAGTTAAACGTGTTATTGTGAGTTAACCATAAAAGATAGACGTATGCTGTCGTGGGACATTTTTTATATAATTTTGAGGAGAACATTTCCGTTATACATGTCTTCTGTGTAGCTTTAACCATTAAGGCTGCAAACGCGACGGAAGCTTAAAAATGGAGTAATTTCTCCCGTTTCCCCAACATTTCCCTTCACTGCTCTGCTCCTATTGATCGTATCGTGATGAAAAGTATACTATAACCTGTCCAGGAGTATGAAGAATGATTGTAGCAAGTTTTGTTAAAATCCATCGAGTAGTTTTTGTTTCTATAAAGAACATACAGACAGACAGACAGACAGACAGACAGACAGACAGACAAAAATTTTACTGTTTGCATTTTTAGCATCAGTATCGATCACTAATCACCCCCTGATAGTTATTTTGGAAATATATTTCATGTACAGAATTGACCTCTCTACAGATTTATTATAAGTATAGATTCTTATTAGCCTATCGTGTCTCACTGCAGGGCAAAGGTTTCCCTTCCCTCTTTCCATTTGTCTGTATCCTACATTATAGTTATTATTTTATATTAAATATTTGATTAGAGAGTGCAACTTACTTTGATTGCCCTTTCCAAAACGTCATTTGGCTGTGTCTTTTGTTAAGGTATTTGAGATTGCATTTAAAATTACACTCACAGTCGCGTCACACGCCACAGCGTACACTAGTCACCGATTTTGTTAAAATTTCGTGGGGACGTAGCCCTGAAAGAGTTCTATTCAGTACCTCCAATAAAAAAAGTGTACCTCATGGGTTTTGCTAAAAATTGATTTTGAAATCTGGGGCGTTTACGCCTTCAGCGTACCCTTATTTTTAGATTGTGTGGGTGATGCATTCGATATGCAGTGAACAGTGTACGGACCCGCCTATCCAGGGTGTCAAGTTCCGTTTGAGTCCATTTAAGTATGGCCGAGTGAGCAGTGGTGGCCGAGTGGTAATGGCCCCGACTTACGAGTTGTAGGTCGCGGGTTCGAACCCAGCCAGGCGCATTACTTTGTGTAATTTATTTCATCACCATTGCTCTCAAAACGGTGAAGGAAAACATCGTGAGGAAACCGGCATGTCTTAGAACCAAAAATTCGACGACATGTGACATTCACCAACCCGCACTGGGCCTGCGTGGTGGATTATGGCCCATTCCCTCTCCTAGAAAGGAGGCCTGAGTCCCAGCAGTGGGAACATTAAAAGGCTGATGATGAAGTATGCCGAAAGAGTAGGTACATCAGTACTGGCATGACCCAACCGTTGAAGGCGCGCACTTTGTTTCCGCCCGAAAGAAGGCTATTGAATACCTTCTTCAGGCGTCCAAAGAAACGCTCCTTCAACGACTGCTTCATGTCAGTAATACTGATCCCTAGAGCTTCCGACATGCCCAAATACTTATAGGTTTCGGTTGAAGAGAGGGATTTCAGGTTTATGGAATCCGTGACTTGAATACCCACGGATTCCACAACCTCCCCTCTCTTCACATGCATGACCGCACATTTGTCCACACCAAACTCCATCCTGATGGCACTCATCAGTTGCAGATTGTTGGGGGCAAACAGTTTCAAGTGATCCATGTAAAGGAGGTGAGATATAACCTGACCACCTCTCTTCAACCGATAGCCTAGTCCTGAATTCTCCAGCAGTGTGCTTAGAGGGTTCAAGGCTAGGCAAAACCAAAGTGGACTCAAACATCACCCTGGAATATACCTCACTCAATCCTTACAAGTTCGCTATTCCCCTGGATATTTCGACATCCTGGATAGCGAAGTACAGTACTCCATTGCCTCATACACGACATCAGGAAGGTGGGTAGAGTTGTATCAATTTTGTACAATTCAAGCACACTCATGAGCCATGTATGAGGAACAGAGTCATAAAGAAGGTGACATGATCGAATTTTTGTCAATATGACTATTAATTTTACTTCTCAGTATGGATGTAAGAACTTTATAGACCGTCGGCAAACACGTGATCGGTCTATAATTTTTAGGCTCCGCAGTACTACCTGATTTATGGAGCAGGTTGGTTACTCCTGTTGTTAAGAACTGAGGCAGCGACCCTGACTCTAAGGCAGACTGGAATTGGGATTCCAAGCGTACGTGCGACCTTTGGAACCATTTAAGCCAAAAGTTGTGCAGCCCGTCCGGCCCTGGAGATTTCCAGTTAAGCAACGGACAGACAGCACGAGCTACATCTTGGGGGCTGATGTTGATTGCCCCCATTTGTGGTATTAGATCGCACGCACGTTCAACCTCCCGAGTCCAGTCGCCCTCGGTGTGGCTGACAGGCACCGACCAGATGCTACGCCAGAATGAACTCATGGCGTCATCATCTGGGAGGAGCGCGTCAGCCACACCTTGGTTCGGTCGCTCCCAAGTCCTATAAACCCACCTTTCATTACTCCGGAATGTGCGATTCTGGTTGTATCGCTCAACCCGCCGCTTATACCTGCGGATACGGGTTTCTTCCTCATTCTTTCTTTCACATATTGAAATCGTACTTAAGCGACCGCTGTTACGAGGTCAAGTACAATAACATAACCTCAGAAATTTGTGAAATACTTTCCGGAGTGCCACAAGGAAGCATCCTCCAGGTCCAGTATTGTACGCGCTTATCGTACGCGCGTTTCGCTGCAGACATTCCTTACATCGCAATAATACAATCGCTACTTATACAGACGACACAGCTCTCTGAGAACCTAAAAGCCCACTTATTAGAAATTGAAGCGTGGTTAAACAAATAGCGTATAAAAGCAAACCAAGGCAAATCAGTACATGTTACCTTTACTCTTAGAAGAAAGACCTGCCTCCCAATTAAACTCTATAATGAGGAAATCTCGCAAAAAAAAGATGGATCGCAGAGTTACATGGCGGAAACATATATGGGCCAAACGGAAACAACTAGATGCCAGAGTTAGGGACATGTATTGGATGATTGGACGCAAATCTCAACTATCTCCAATAAGTAAGATGACCATTTACAAAGCCATTCTCAAACCTATATGGACGTATGGAATCGAGCTATGGGGAACAGCGATAACTAGCAACATAGAAATATTACAGAGATTCCAGAGCAAAACTCTGCGTAAGATACTCAATATTCTGCAATACATCAGCAGCAGATATATACAAATGGACCTAAACCTGAACACAGTTCAACAAAAAATTTACAACTTCTGCAAAAAGTATCAGACCAGACTGTTAAGCCATATAAACCTACTTGCATCAAGGCTGGAAGGCACGGGAAGCGCTCAATACTTTCGTCTAAAACGACATAGCGTTCCTGCTCTAGTAAACCGCTTTGAAGACCTCATCACTTAGGCAAGCTAGATGAGGCTTCCTTTAGAGATGCCTATTTTAAGCTTATTACACGACAAACGAATTGCCTATTGTGTATAACAAAGATTGCCCAAGTTACAGAAAAATTGAAGAGGAAAAGAAATTAAGTTACACAAGTTATGACGTCCCCTCATTTCTACAATTAGAAGTAAGGAAAATCAAACAAAAGCTACTGCGTCATACAGTTTAAAAACTTTACCAACGTAAGTCACGTTTGTATGTCACGTTGGCCAACGTGACTTACGACGTGACAAGGAAAAGGCAATCGAAATTTTCAAATGACAAAGTTATGTTAAAAATAAAAGGGCTGTTAAAGAACAATCCGGACTCCGGCACCCTAAATGCGCAATATTCTTTACTAAGGTGGCGAAAGTTTCTCTTGGAGACTTACGTAAGTTGGTCAGTAGCTCCGGCAACGGTTTTGAAATCACATTTCCTCCTCGCACTTACGTAAATGGCAAAAATAAATTCTGGTCCAATTGTGCGTCAACACAAAGTTGGGTTGACGCACAACGAAATTCCAGAGGTTTCTTCAACTGTAATCAAACAAAATACCTATTTCATCGTTTCGGTAGTCCATATTTCTTGGTATTAGTCATACATCTTTAGCTGGTACTCTAGTCAACGCAATCGTTAGCGCACTGGCCGGGTCCTAACAGAATACCAGCGCTGCGTTATTTATCTTTAGGTATAGATATCGCAGCATATGCTGAGTTAGGTGCCTTTTTGACCTTGCACAAATTCTTTTGTATCTATAGTATTATTTATTTTTGTTGTATATCGTATTGTGTGAGGTTCAAATAAACCTTTATTTCTTTCTTCTTTCTTTCTTTCACTGATTGATACAGAAGTAGCATAGGTAGGTAGATACTGAGAACTGAGTGCCACTACCACGATAGTTTTTTGTGCATTTGTCAAAGCTATGCAACCCTAGCTGGGGTTGCTTATAATTATGTTTCTCTAGTCAGAGTCGGGCCAATTTGCGCGCCGCTTGAAACGGTCCTTCAAAAGGTGTAGAGCATGCATTGCTATGCATACTCAACACCTTCTTGCTGAAGGAGCCGATTTCGAACAAATATGTTACCATAATTTTTTTAAATTTTAAAAAAAAATAATGGTACGCTGGAGGCGTAAACGCCCCAGAATTCGAAATCAATTTTTAGCTAAACCCAAGAGCACGCCACACGTGGGCACGCCACAATTATGGCGGTTAGTCTCTTGAGGCGTGGTTGGAAAGACCTCGCGGCGTCCTTACCTTCCGCATGACGCAGGTCCTCACCGGACATCTGTAAGGACGAAGGTATTGGGAGAGAAATGATACCACTGACAGCCCGAATAATACTCTCTATATTTTAGGATTACACATGATTATATAGGTTTAATGAGCACATACACATAGGTAGGGAATAATAGGTACATGACATTAATTACACACTACACCTCCCAAGGTGGTATAAAAATAAAATAAAATTACAATTTTATTTTATTTTATTTTACCTTATAAAATACTATACGCTTCAACTTAAAACAAACTGATACAGTAGTTACTAGTAAACATATTGCATAAAAAAAAATTACTGATTGTGGTACAAATTAGTTCTATTTTTGTGAATGATATCAACTTTTCCATTTTTTAATATTTTTACATTTGGTGACTCATCAGAAATAACTCTGTAGGTATGGTCCAGTGTAAACATTGTCTAATTTATTAAACATACTGTTCTTAACTAAAACTAAGTCATCCGGATGGTAAATTGTTGGATTAACATTTATATCATAATCTTTTTTTTGTTTTAATTTACTTTTTAACGTCTTTTGTAGTCTAAATTTTAACTCCAATGGATAATAATCATAATTATAAAGCGGATCAACATTTTTATTTGTTAAAATTTTTACCATAAACTAATTCGTAAGGAGTATATTTAGTAGATGAATGAACCGAAGTATTATAGCAAAACGACCAAAATGGGAGTCATGTACTCCATGTTTCAGGATGATTGTCTGTTTGAATACGGAGATATGAATTTAGATGTTTATGTGTGTTTTCCAACGCACCTATGCTTTGGTGATGATACGCAGTAGACTGTAACTGTTTAATATTTAAAAGTTTACATATGTCCTTAAATGTTGATGAGAGAAACTCTGTACCCCGATCCGTCGCTATCACCTTCGGTACTCCATACCTTAATATAAAATTATTAACTAATGCTTTCGCGACTTCTTCCGTTCTCTTAGTAACTAAAGGATATGCCTCAATGTATTTAGTAAGCTCACATTGCAATGTGAGAATATAGCTAGTTATAATCGTCTTTGTCTAGAGGTCCTACTAAGTCTAGATAAATTTTCTCAAACGCACTGTGCGCTGTGGTAGTTATCTCCATTGGTTGTTTAATATTATGTGTAGAATATTTTTGTTTTTGGCATTCATCACATCGTTTGACAAATTCTTTAATATCATTTTCTAATCCCGTCCAATAATAATATTTTTAATATTATGGAACATTCGTCTCACACCCACGTGGCCACTCGTGGGTAAGAGATGAAAATCATTCAAAATAACTCGTTTAGGTATCATCTTTATTTTCTATTTGATGTACATCTTTTACTATATGTAATCGTGGACCAGTCCATTCCTTTATTTTATCTATCTCATTTAGTAGTTTACTTATAAAAATATTATTCCTATTGCTATACGTTTGGTTGATCAGACCAAACTGTAGAAGTACTACTTTTATGATTATTAGAAGTATTGTCAATCAAACTTCTTTTCTGAGCTCTAGTTATAACCGAGACACATAATTCATGCATGTGTTTTAAATCACTAGATGTTATGGAAATCCGAGACAATGCGTCTGCAGCCGCATTTTCTGAACCCTTAACATGTTCTATGGTAAAATCATATTCTTCTAACAACAGCCTAAACTTAAATAACCTACTTGATGGGTCTTTCATGTTAAATAACGAAATTAAAGGTCTATGATCCGTTAAAATTTTAAAATGTTTTCCATATAAATATGGCCGAAAATATTTAATTGCCCATACTATAGCTAGCAATTCTATTCGACAAAATTGCTCCGATTGCATAATTAGCATCCGTCTGTACAATGAACTCATTTTGTTCGGAAAAATCCGGATATTGTAAAACCGGCGGAGTTAATATTTTTTCTTTTAGTTTTCAAATGAGGATTGACACTTTTCATCCCATATGAAAGAAGCATTTTTACGAAATAATTTATTAAGAGGATAGGCTAACTCTGCGAAGTTCGGAATTATTTTTCTATAAAAGTTAACAAACGCTACAAATCTCCTAGTTTCATCTACGTTTGTCGGACACGGATAATTTTGTACAACTTTTATTTTATCCGGGTCAGGCAGGACTCCGTCACCAGATACTATATGGCCTAAATAAAGCAACTCCTTCTTCAAGAAATAACATTTCTGAGGGTTAAGTTTTAAATTAATTTTTCGCAACCGCTCAAATACATTTTGTAGGTTTTTATTATGTACACTTAAATTTCTTCCAAAAACTATCAAATCATCCAGATACACTAGACATTTCTCATATGTTAAGCCAGTCATGGCCATAGTCATCATTCTAGAAAAAGATCCTGGACTCGTTTTTAAGCCCATTGGCATGCGAGTCATCTGATATTGTCCTGAACAAAATGCAGTGTATTTTCTACTATTTTGTTCAAGCTCAATATTGTAATAACCTTGATACATATCTAAATGTGAAAAATAAATTGAGCCAGATAGAGAATCGAGTACCTCGGAAATATTAGGAAGTGGTCCGGGAACTTGTCGTCTTCAATACAATTATTTAATTTACGGTAATCAATAACTAGTCGCCACTTTGGAACTGTTCCCTCAGTCTTTTTCGGAACTAGTAATACAGGACTAGACCATTCACTACGACATGGTTCTATGATCCCTTCAGTCAAATCAATTTGTTGCTTAATTTCTCCCTTTTGTGAATTTGGTAAATGATATGGTTTTGTAAAGACAGAAGAAACATTTGGTTTCAAAGTAATTGAATGTTTATAAATACTAGTGGACGATAGTCTGTCTCCTGGCAAATAAAAAATATCCGAATACTTGGCGCACAAATTCTCAATAGATATTTGCTCTTCTTTATTAAGACCTTTTAAGTTCAAAACTAAAAATAATTGTTTTACTCGACTCGCATCATTTACCGACTTATCAAAACTACAAATATTGTAGTTACTTAGGTTTTCTATTCTATATATGGATTAATGTTAGCTAATGTACAAGACTTTTCCGTTAAATTTAATATGGGTATTAGGCCGTTTACAGGTTTCGCTATACAACTAGCCAAAAATATTCTGTCACTGATTTCTTTAGAATGCACGACGCAATCGTCAGTAAAGTCTGTCTGAATATATGGATTAATGTTAGCTAATGTACAAGACTTTTCCGTTGAATTTAATATCTTAATGGGTATTAGGCCGTTTACAGGTTTCGCTATACAACTAGCCAAAAATATTCCGTCACTGATTTCTTTAGAATGCACGACGCAATCGTCAGTAAAGTCTGTCTGAATATATTGTAAGTATATATTCACATCTCGGTGAAATTTCAATCGAGTTATTATATATAAGTAAAGGTATAACTAATTTAAAATTATTATGAGTTAATAATGTAAAAGTATTGTTACTAAAATCTAATATGGATCTATGTTTATTAATAAAGTCTTGACCGATGATGCCATTTGCCCTACATGGCAATGAATCAAAAACATAAAACTTGTTACATTTAAGGTGATGATCACCCGAAGTCAACGTTAAATAAACATATCCTATTGCATGGACTTTTCCACCAATTCCATTTATAATTATGTTTTCCTTTTGGATTTGAATATTTTGTTCTAAAGCATACTTGTGTTTCAACGCCGAAATTGTAGCGCCGGTATCAACTAACCACGAATATGGTTTGCTATTTGATGTTAACTTAATATAATAGTTAGTATCAGTTGCTAAAATAATCATATTATTTACGAAAAAACTGATTTATGTTATTGTTTTACTTGGTAACAAAATATAATTATTCCAAACTACTAGCGCCATCTATTACTAAATATGTAAACCTATATTTGTAGTGTCATTGCTTTGTCAAATAAAAGTTAGTCTGTTGAAAACTACTACCGTGTTTCATTAGGTTATGGGCCCAGACTCATAAATCGTGAAAAGTTGAACTATTGCTAATTAAAATTACTTCTCGTGGACAATCAGTGATCAGTGAACACAAAGACTATAAAGTTTTAGTTGGAATCGGTGTTATTGACTGTATTTTTCCAAATTCAAAATTTGCAACCGCCTGCTTTCAAAATGGCGGGAAGTTACATTGTGAACGTGCCCAAGCTAAAAGGTCGCGATAATTACGACGAATGGGCGTTTGCTGCCGAGAATTTCTTGATGTTGGATGGAGTGGATATTCACAAACAAGAATCGTCGTCTGATGCTCGTACAATTGACGAAAAAAAGGCTAAAGCCAAGCTCATCATGACAATTGATTCGTCAATATATGTTCACATCAAGAACGAGCAAACAGTACAAGGTGTATGGAAACGTTTGAAAGCCTTATACGATGACTCGGGCTTTACGCGTCGCATCAGCCTACTTCGCCAGCTAATTTCTATCCGGCTAGAAGATTGTGAATCGATGGGTGCCTATGTAACGCAAATGGTGGATACTGCACAGAAGGTAAAGGGTACCGGACTCCAGATCACTGATGAGTGGATCGGCTCATTATTGTTGGCGGGGCTTACAGACAGATTTTCCCCAATGATAATGGCGATCGAGCATTCGGGATTGGTTATCAGCACAGATGTCATCAAGTCAAAATTACTTGACATGAGTTCGGAAGTTGAAATAGAACGTTCAGGAAAAAACAATGCAAACGGTGCATTTTTGTCGAAAGGTTGGCAGCAACGAAACAAAAAGAAAACTGGCAACACCTCAGACAAAACCACAGATAAGTCAAAAGTGTCATCGTCGCCATCTTCGAACGTCAAAACAATCCGTTGTTACAAATGTAAACAACTTGGTCATTACTCGAGTAAATGTCCAAATATTACACAGAATAAAAGTGAAAGCAACGCATTTAGTGCAATATTTTTGAATAAATCGTTCCAGAAATCAGATTGGTACATAGATTCAGGCGCAAGTTCGCACATGACGACAGATAAAAGTTGTTTACAAAATATATCGCTCAGCCACGAAGTAACAGAAATAATAGTAGCAAATCAAGAAAAGATACCTGTTGTATGCTCAGGAAACACAATGATTATGACCATAGTTGACAATTCAGAGTTTAATATTCCTGTTAATGATGTTTTGTGCGTACCTAACCTCTCAACAAATTTGCTTTCGGTGAGTCAAATGATTCGAAATGGAAACAAGGTTAACTTTGAAAAAGAAGTTTGTTACATAAGAAACCGCCAGAATGTATTGGTGGGAAAAGCAAATTTAGTTAATGGAGTATACAAACTGCATGTTAAGTCAGAACAATTGTTGGTATGTTCAGCTACAAATGTGACTAGTCAGACATGGCATCGAAGGTTGGGGCACATTAACAGTAGGAATTTCGTATGCAGATAAAGCTGAAGCTGGAATGTCCAAGTGTATCACTTGTTGTGAGGGGAAGCAGTCGCGATTGCCCTTTCCACACAAAGGGAAATGATGTGAAAATGTTCTAGATGTGGTCCATGCTGACGTCTGTGGACCCATGGAACAAATCTCCAATGGACTAGCAAGGTATTTTCTACTATTTGTAGATGATTACAGCAGAATGGCATTTGTGTATTTTCTTAAGGCCAAAAATCAAGCCTTTAAGCATTTCAAAGAGTTCAAAGCTCTAGTTGAAACACAGACGGGCAGAAAACTGAAGGTATTGAGAACAGACAATGGCGGGGAGTTCTGTTCACTGGAGTTTGATAGTTTTCTTAAGAAAAATGGTATAGTGCATCAAACAACGAACCCCCACACACCGGAACAGAATGGCTTGTGCGAGAGACTAAATAGAACAGTAGTAGGGTAAGGCCGCCAAAATTGTCAATTATATCACAAAAGTAACACAACAGATTTTGTGTTACCGTTACACAAAAGTAACACAAAAGTAACACATATTTTGGGTAAAGGTGGTTTCATAATGGTTAAATATATAACCTAAATAAATACAAGATAAAAAAATAGGACATGCAGTGTTACAGGAGTAATAAAATACGATATTTAAGCGATGTACTTTTAATAATGACATTTATAAAAATACAATAAAACTTAACAAGAATTACGTACCTACCTATCATATACCACGAGTTAAAAAAATAAAAAGGATTCCGAGTTCTTTAAGGAATGATTTTGAATTAGTTCTAGATAGGCAAGAACAACTTTTACTAATGAGCCAACTTTGAAACTCGCCAAAAAAAATCAGGTGTAACACATTTCCGTTAAGTAAGTATTAACTGTTTCTGTTGAGTAAGTATTGACTGTCTGTAAGTATGGATGGAGAGGGAGAGGGAGGCCAAAGAAAAGATGGATGGACTGTGTGAGAAATGATATGAATGAAAAGGGAGTTAGTGATAGTGTGACGAGCGACAGGACAGAATGGAAGAAAAAACGTGTTGCGCCGACCCCAAATAAAATGGGATAAGGGCAGGAAGATGATGAACTATTGACTGTTTGTATAAAAGGAAATGATTTTATTTTGAGCTGCCTGCAAATTTGGCCCCTTAATAAATGTTGGGCTATGAAAAAGCCGAATGACAAAAGATTGCATGTAGCTGAAATGACAATATTGAGATGGATGTGTGGCGTGACGAGAATAGATAAAGTGAGAAATAAAAATATTAAAGAAAGTTTGAAAGTGGCGCAAGTGACTTAAAAGTTGAAAGGGAATCCTTTGTCTTGGTACGGCCATGTAAAGAGGAGGGACGAAACGCATGTTACTAAAAGAGTTATGAGTGGAGTATACGTGTGGATGGATGGAGATGAAGAGGGAGACCAAAGAAGAGATGGATGGACGGAAATGTTTTAAAAAAACTAGCAAAATAAACACAAAAAAAAAACAAGTAAACTTCCAAATTAAAGGCAATCCAATCAGAAATAAATTGCGTCTGCTGAGTCATGTAATATATACTCTTCTAGTTTATCTGATACTCTATCAATTTCAATTATCTTTACCATCAATGTTTCTGGGACTGTATCTCTGTCAATTTTTTTAGGCTTTTTAAATTTTATCTCGCCATTATTACGTGTCATAACATAAAAGGAGACGTCATAAGTTTGGTCTGCATTAACAGCCGTAACTACTCCTATATAGTACTTCCATGTCTTATTCCTGGCATAATAACGCACCAAAACTTTATCATTCACAGAATAATCGTAAGATGTTTGTTCACTTTCATTGTCTGATGGACTTGGTATTTTATCTGACAGCACAGCATCATTCTCGTTAGTAATTTTGATCATTGAGTGTTCGAACATTGACGGACGTGACACCTGTGAATTCGAATTTTCGACAAGTTGGCTGGGATCACTAACAGGGAGAAGTGAAGCTGGTCTTGATATGTTGTATGTGTCGAACTTCGGGCATTCGCCTTGTGTCGAGACCTTACTTTGATCTTGGGAGAAATCAGGTTCGTATTGGTTTTGTATTTTAGAATCATATAAGTCTATGTTGTTCCATTTCGTAATATCGTAAGACATCTTGTCGTCAAAGTCATCTGGGATACTGTTATAATTATTTGCACTTTGTGGTCTTGCGTGTTCAAAACACCAAAGTGGAGCGTTTCCTATGTCATTTTCCATTTCAATGCTGTCAGAAACACTTGTAGTTGAACTAGAATACTGTGAAGGCTTCTTCGTTTTGTATATTTCATTTTTTTTCTTATTGAATTGTACATTGTCGTGATTTCGCGGAATTGGTATTGTTTTCAAAACTTGAGATGTTATTACTGACTTTGAGAAACCTCCACTACCAAAATCCACTGTTTTCGTCATCTGAAGACTCTTTGTTAAATCTTCTTTATATACAGCCATATTAGATGATCCCGCCTCAAATAATACATTACTCGTAGGTAAAAAGTTTACATGGGCCTTTTTTGCAAACTTTATAAGACTACCACTTTCATCAGGTGATTTCGACGTTTGCAGACTTTTTGGTAAATCAGTTTTACATACAGCCAAAAATGGTAAATTTTCATTGTCAGTCTTAGACACTTCATGTAGGAAACGGACGTTTGATGCCACCGCTTTCTTTTTCGTCTTCTTTTTTAGTGGCAAATTTATAAGGTTCGAGTTTACAATTTTGCCTTCATGTAACAAGAATTGATTCACAAACTGCAAACTTATTTTTTTTAAAGATTGTGGCTGTTTTAATTCTTGGTTTGCATTCAATTCAGTCTTGCTATCTTTGTACGTTTCAGTCTCGTTATTTTCATCTCTCTTTTTAGTTGTTTGCTCAACAGTTTTCTCCAGTATACAGCCACTACAATTATCTTCTGTTATAGTCTTTTCTCCGGCTACTTTATTCATACTACATTCAGTTTGAATGTCGGCCGTCTTGTTTATTTTGGTCAAGTCTTGTTCCTTTATGTAGTTTTCTTTATCGATTGGAGAGAGTTGCTTTTGACAATATTTCTCCCGTTTAATATATTTCCTGTTTTGCAATTTATTTTGATTTTTATCTTCTTCTTGTAATTTTGAAACATTTGAAATTTGAAATGGTTTCTTTATAATTACAGTGGACAAAATATGGATTTTTTTATTAGGATTAACGCTCGTTTGAGTTATGCTTGAGATTCTTTCAAAGTTATCGCCTGACACATTTTCATCGATATGTGAATTCTGGTCAGAAACCAAAGAACCATCAGACATAAAATTGTCATCACAATCACTTTCAGCAAATTCGATTTCCATACTTGTGTCATCTTCTGAGGATGAGCTGGATTGCTTGTAGTGTCGTTTGACTTTCTTTTTAGATTTTTGTGCAATATTTCTATTGTTTTCAGGATTATTACATCGCTTTCTATTGCGATTGTTTTTAATAATTATTTTATTTAACGTAGAAAAATCATGGAATTTAGGTGAATGACACGCACAAGCTTCACGTATATCTTTGCAAAAACAGCTCAGATCTCTATACATGATTTTATATTGTCCACAGGCTATTAGTTGGTGAATTTTCATAGTCCCAGGTATAGGCATCAGATTCTCAACAATCAAAGGATCAAGGGGTTTAATATTTTCAGCTGGCACGTAAAAAATCTTAATCTTGGTTTCTGTAGATAACAATGCTTCATATGCTGCCTTGGCATCGGGTATATCTAGTCCCTGAGCTGTTTTCATATCGAGGGTTCGTTTAATTGTACCTCCGATGCCGTCAGCAGCGCCTTTACCGTGCGCTGCTTCAAAAAATGACCAAGAACTAGTACTGAACCCATAATCATAAATGTTTCGACTGAAGAGAAAAAAATTTTTCTTTTGTTTATATTGAGTCGCGGGGCCGTCAGAAAAAAAATGAATGGTGTTTATATTTGGGTGAGTATTTTTGATATAATTAAGGATCGGATCTAGATGTGCCCATATGGACTCTGGGTTGTGTGTGTTATCAGGAGATATTGAACAAAACGATATAGGTTTATGGTTTTTAAGGTACAATACACCTGTATGTAGAGTAATTTGGTCTTTTACAAAATGTTTAGCTTGAACTTCCTCGTGATATTTACAAACATAATTTTCCGAGAAATCTATGTGTATCAATACCTCATGCTCTTGTAAACTTTCTGCACATTGTTTGTATTGGTTGTACTGGTAATAGAAATTAAAAACGTGTTTCTTAAATGGCTTGATTTCTTTGTTAAATGTCTCTAATAAATCTTTGAGTGTGCCCTCCTTTATAGTCTTCATCATTTTTTTAGATTTTTTCATATTGCCTTCTTTACCATATTCATAATCTGTTAAAGCCCACTTAAACCATTTCACTTCAGTATTTGGATTTAAATCACCATTATCTATTTCTCTTTCAAAACAATCAGAACAGTCGCCGTACATGCAACATTTGGATTTTGAATCACAAACTAATTCCTGTACTACGTCATTCAAATTATTGCTCTTAAGAATACCAAACGAGTGTAAATTGTCTATTAAGAATTGCATATTCGAGTGTTTGGTGCACGCACAACTCTCACAATCTTTGATATTAGGAGGTAATACGTAGAAAGGGCGGTATTTTTTGAAGGTACTGAAACTTACTCTTCCTACTTCTTCAACATATTTTCTATGTAAGTTTTTTAGTTTGTCTAACAAATATCTCTTTTGGATTTTGTTTTTTTTTAACGTTTTGTACTGCTTCTTTCCCGCTGTCGCTCGACTGACGTCATCTCTTTTAAAAAACGTTGCGATTTGTTTTTGTAACTGATGTTTTTTCTTGCAATCTTCTTCTAATTTTTTATAAGCAGAGGTTTGCATGCCTAACTTTTCCTTGAACATAGTGGTTTTTTTGTACTTTTTTATGATGTCGCTGCTTACTACTCTTTTTAAAACTTCTTTTTCTGACCCTTTAGAAGACTTGTATGTATTTTTAAAAGATTCTTGAAATACATCATTTTCAAATATTTTTTGTTTAATGTCTTCTTTTTTTGAAGTTTCAATATTTGGTATCGTATAATTTATATAGTCAGTTACTCTTTTGTTTGGTGTATTTTCAGTTTCATTTGTATTTTTATAATAATTAACACTCTCTTCCTCTCTCGTTACTGTCTCTTTGGTTTTATTAGTATTTAACTCCATCATAATATTTTCGTATTTTTCATTCAAACTTTCAATAATTTTTTGTTGTCTTTGAACTTTCCTTTGGAGATTGTTAAACCCATTCATCATAGAAGTTATCTTTCTATTCAAAAGTATATTTTCCTTTTGAAATTTTTGCGCGTTACGGCGTTGCAATTTATATAATATTGAAATATCAGTAATAATTTGATTTGGGTTGTCCATAGAGTGTTGTTGAGATATTGACGGCACATTTTCTTTTTTTTTTCGGTCCTCTCTCCATTTTTTTCTTAATTCTTCCTTATGTTCTTCGGTATAATTGGCTGTTTTATTTTTATACTCGCGTAATGTTCTTTCACTGTTTTTTTTCTTTTGTTCTTGAAATTTTTCGGGATCCGTGCTTTTTAATTTTTCCCTATATCTTTTTTGTCGTTCTGCAGCAGTTAACGGCATTGTCTAAAAAAAATTACAACTTCAATATTTAAATATAAGAAAATAATTGCCTGTAGTCCGGTCATTTTAGACATAAAAACAGTAGTCAAATAACAAAAATTCCGAGAGAGCAAAATTTTTGTGGAGAGCTTGGGTCCTCCATCAGAAATAAATATTTAAAAGTGCCCATTGATCCCACGTGTGTTAAAAAAGTTATTCAAGGTCAAAGGTCAAAAAACGAGTTTTTCGTAATTTTCAACAAAGTAAGTTTCGGTAAGTTTTATCAAAAAAATAGCTCAGATAAAATTTTTATCTACACAAATGTCCCAACTTTTTTTTTCTAAGAGCCTCCGTTTTACTTATATTGATTCAAAATGTTGAAAGAAGCCATCGTCTTGACCTTTGTGTCTTGACCGTTTTGACCTTTGACCCCGAATATTTTTTTTTTATTTTTTTCCGATGGTGATTTGCCTCTGTCGGTATTTTTATTTCAAATATCTAAAATGACCGGACCGGAACGTAATAAATTAGGTTAAGTAAGCTTAACTTGCACTTAGCAGGTTTTCAGTATAAAAAATCATGCATACAAAATCACATTTAGATAAGTACATTACTTTAAAAAATCAGTCCAAACACCGTTATGCATGGGGCTTTATAGATCTACTGTGTTACGTAACACATACTTTTGTGTTACAATAACACAAAGATAACACAAAAGTGACACAAATGTAACACAGGAGTAATACAAATGCAACACAAAAGCTACATTTTTACAACAATTTTAGGTTATATTTCGGTTATTTATTACAATTAGACACTAATGGGTGATCTTAAGTATACTTTGGGCCTCATTACCAACAAATATTATACATTAACATTAAAATATCAGTTTCTTACCTCAGAAATCACATTAAATATTTTTTTTTTACACAAATAATGAATTGACGCGCACTTTATGCTCCTTTGCTGACGAAACAATATGGCTGTCTTTTTTTTTTAATTTTGTAGATGACAGTGTTGCTATAATAAAACTGCGTTTTTTACTTTGGCTCTTTAAATAGTAGTTTTGGGTTAAAAATTCGTCACACAAATAAATCGTAACACAAAAGTAAAAGTCATTGTATTATTTTAAACTATCGATAAAACAAGTTAGTTTAAGGATTTTTGCTACAATATTATTATTATAGCAGGGTACTATCATCTAAATTTTCGTCGGTATATATATAATTCAGATATTCTCCACAATTTATTGGATATTTTTGCCATAAGATACTGCAAAAAAAAAGCGACAAAAATGTCACACAAAACAATTGACAATTTTGGCGGCCTTACCCAGTAGAGAAACTTGGTGTCTTTTGTTTGAGGCTAACCTAGAAAAAATGTTTTGGGCAGAAGTCGTTAATACGGCAGTTTATTTGCGCAACAGAACATATGCTTCAGGAATAAACAAAACACCTTATGAGCTATGGAGTGGTGAAAAGCCAGATCTCAGCCATATTAGGATATTTGGCAGCCCCGTGATGGTCCATGTGCCCAAAGCAAAGAGGACTAAATGGGACAGAAAGGCTGAAGAACATATCTTGGTGGGATACCCAGAAAACACAAAGGGTTATAGGCTTTACAACCTGAAAACAAAGCGAGCCATCACCAGCAGGGATGTTGTTATCATGGAGAAAATTAAAGACTCTGACATGATACAAGCTGTGGTGGAGGATAAAGAAAGTGTTCCGAGTGATGAAGTTATAGATAAGACTCTAAGGAGTGAAGATCTACCCAGTGATATCACAGATAATACCTTTGTGTCCAATGATGTTACATATGTACCAGAGGATAATGTAAGTACCTCAAGCTCAGATGAATTCTGTGACAGTAAATTTAGCCACAGTGAATTAGAAGATCTGCAGTCGGCAACACAAGAAGAAAGCCAAAAGAAGGAGAAGCGTGTTAAAAAGCCAGTAGATAGGTATGGATACAGTAACATATGTCAAAATATAGAGAATGTGTATGAAAGCAGTCTTACATATGAAGATGTGATGAGAGGACCAGAACGAGCAGAATGGTGTAAAGCCATGGAAGAAGAACTTCAGTCGTTTAGTCAAAACGACACTTGGGAATTGGTTGACAAACCAAGTGATAGTAAAGTTGTGCAGTGCAAGTGGGTGTACAAGAAAAAGCTAAATAGTGATAACACAGTGCGATATAGGGCTAGACTAGTTGCTAAAGGGTTTACCCAAAGAGAAGGCATTGATTACAAAGAAACCTTTTCTCCAGTTCTAAAATATTCAACCCTAAAATTGTTGTTTGCTATTAGTGTTAATTTAGATCTCAAAATTACCCATTTGGATGTAACAACAGCCTTTTTAAATGGTCACTTAAATGAAACTGTTTTCATGCAATTGCCTCAGAAATTTAAATGTGAATGTACAGGTAAAGTCCTTAAACTGAAAAAGGCCATCTATGGACTTAAGCAGTCAGCTCGTGCTTGGTATAAAAGAGTAGATGATAGTTTGCAAAAAATGGGTTATAAAAAGTCCAAGTATGAACATTGTTTGTTTATAAAATGTGTTGGTAATTTTAAAACATTTGTAAGTTTATTTGTTGATGACTTCTTCATATTTTCAAACTGTAATGATGATGTTAATGATTTAAAATGCAAACTAAGTAAAGAATTTAAACTGAAGGACCTTGGTCAATTGAGGCAGTGTCTAGGTATGGATGTTAAAATAGAGAAAAATAAAATTTGTGTTAGCCAAGAAAAATTTATTGATAAGCTATTGTATAAATTTGGCTTGCAGAATTGTAAAGGTATAGAAACGCCAATGGAAATAAATTTGAAGCTTGAAAAAGGAGAAAATGTAGATTCTAGATTTCCATATCAGCAGCTTATTGGCAGTTTAATGTATCTTTCAGTTTTAACCAGACCTGATATTTCCTTTTGTGTTAGTTATTTAAGTCAGTTCAATACTTGCTATACTGAAACACATGTTAATCACGCTAAGCGTGTCTTAAGATATTTAAGCTATACAAAGTCTTTTGGATTAATGTATGTGAAAGATAATTTAGATTTAGTTGGTTATGAAGATGCTGATTGGGCATCAGATACTGTAGACAGTAAGTCATATACAGGATATTGTTTTATTTATTCAGGTAGTGTGGTGTCACACGAAAGTAGGAAACAACAGACTGTCGCCTTGTCAAGCACAGAGGCAGAATATATGGCTGTGTGTGAGACTTCTAAAGATGCTATTTTCTTAAAAAATCTATTAGCTGAACTTTTAGATAGGGGTAATAATCCAATTAAATTGTATAATGACAGTCAAAGTGCTAAGAAACTTTCTGAAAATCGTCTGTGATCGTAGTAAACATATAGATGTCAAGTTTCACTTTATAAGAGAAGCAGTTGCTAATAAATTGATTAATATAGAATATTTGGAAACTTCAGAAATGCCAGCAGATGTTTTAACTAAAAGTTTAGGTAAAAATAAACATTACTACTTTATGAAAAAGATGGGCATTGTAAAGCTAAATAATTAATTATTTACAAGTTTATTTTTGTAAGGTGAATTTTCATTATTTTGTTAAGTGGTGGTGTTATTGTTTTACTTGGTAACAAAATATAATTATTCCAAACTACTAGCGCCATCTATTACTAAATATGTAAACCTATATTTGTAGTGTCATTGCTTTGTCAAATAAAAGTTAGTCTGTTGAAAACTACTACCGTGTTTCATTAATTTATAGTTTCATTATTTTCCGGTTCCGTTATAACTTGAACCGAACAGTTATTAACTTCATTTTGGCTTATCCTTTGGTTACCGCGATGACTGACCTCTACTACACGGAGCTCCTCGACCACGCTGTGTGTCTCCGCGGCTCTGCTGCTGCTGCGTCTGCGCACCCCCGCGATGGTAGTATTGTCCGCGACCAGCACTGGAATCATTTTAACGACCACTATTAAAATACGACCTACTGTAATAATGATTTTGAGAGCCACGATCATTTTGTTGTCTTCCTCTCGGAGAATACATACCTAAGACCTCACCGGAACCTGAAGGCGTACCAGCCGTGTATGTCTCCTCATCCTTCGCACCTTGGATTGCGTCCTTCATTGACTCGTAGTTCCTAGCTGCTATGATAGTTGAAAGACGCCGGTTTCGCAAGCCATCAGAAAATCTATTAATTACCAGTTTTTCATTCAAAGTCAAAAAGTACACCCACCACAAAAGATAGTTCGTACCTACTTTAAATTCGACTGTCACATCTAGTTATATTAAAGACCTTTACGTCTGTGTTGATGATGTTGAGTATGATTTCTTTTATTATTATTATTATTTAATTAACGACTTAGCGACCACATCACCCAGTACAGAGAACAAGAAAAACTTACAATCTACCTTAAGGCTAGCTCAGTGAGATGGCAATCCTGGGGTAGTAATTCCGCCTTACCCGGGCAAGCGGGGCTCTGCCGGGGTGGACTGTTTATTTCCCTAGCTTCTCGTGGGAACTGTATGGATTCTATTCAGTATAACCAAACGAAATCTCTGGACGATGATGAACGTTCAGAACCCTCTAGTAGTCTTATCGGGTCAATACCCGATTTGACTACTCTCTTGCTCGGTTCTGAGGGAGACTCCCAAGTCACCTTGGATACCGAACTCAACCCTCCTGAGCTGGAGTCGGCAAACGATGGCACGAGGCCTACTGAGATGGACTCGGAAGTGCCGTTGGGAACTGACTTTAGCCCCAGGAAACGACGGTTGCCAGGAGCCGCGCGTAGGCGCCTGCGGCGCCTCAAGGCTGGCGGCATGGACTCCATTGAGGCCTACAAGCTGGTCGAGGAGCAGTTGGCGAGTGCGCGCGCTCCTTTGACTGATCTAATGGCCGATAAGTCCTCGAGGAAGAGGCCGATAAAACGATTTCGATCCGAGGACGAGTCGCCAAAAGATCATGCCAAAAAGACTACGCGTGTGGACGAAAAGTCAGGGTCAATTCCAATGATCCCTGATGAGCCGTCCGCAGCTCAGGTCGGACCACCGCCTGAGACAAGCGTTATGTCTTTTAAGGATGCCCTGACCAACATCCGGGTGGGAATTCGTAACAGAGAGCCCATGTCGAATGCGCAATTGGGGCTCCTTTCTAAGGACATACTGAGGGCGATTCTTAACGCCCCTATGCCTAAAGCCCCCGAATTCAAAATTCGAATCGAGGGCTGCACTTTCAAGCCGGGATGGCTGCAAGTCGTGATCAAAAACGACTACAGCCTGAAATGGCTTGAAGAAAAAGTGGGGGCACTAAAGCCGTGGCCAGAGGCAGAACTCTCGCTTATTAACGAGAAGGACCTGCCAAAAGCCAAGGTTGGGATCCTCCACTTCAAGACAGAAGATGTCATTAAAACTCCAAGAGATGCCCTCAATCTCTTGGAAAAACAAAACGACCTGCAGACTGGATTGTGGAAGGTGCTGAGCGTCAAGAAAGAAGGGGACGGAATCACGACCGCCCTTGCTATCGATGATGCCTCCATAGAAGCCCTGCGCAAGCTAGACTGCAGGCCGCAATTAGGCTTTCGCAAAGTCCTAATACGCATTCGCGGCGATAATACGCCAGCGAAGGCTGAGCAGGTGGCAGGGACTAGCCAATCTGGCGCAAGGTTTCTGCCATCTGCTCAACACGCTCCGAAGGCGGGGCCGAACGTCCGAGTCTCTGGTAAAACGGCAAAGCGACAAAACGCTAAGCCGAAACCCGGAGGCCCGGGCGTCAGGAACCGCCCCCTCGGGACACCACCGACGAAAGGGGCTACACGTCCCAATCGATCGGTAGTGGCGAGCCGACCGGCCAAACTTCAGGGCTGCCCTATAGCCTCGAAGCCAAGCGGGTCGAAAAACGCCACTTAACCCACCCACACACACATAACACTAACACAACACAAACACACCATAACACAGACACACATAAACACACAAGTGGTGCAGATAAACCTGCATCACGCCAGAGCGGCCACGGCTGTTCTGGAAAAACTCTTGACACAGAAGAACCTTCACATCGCTCTTATCCAGGAACCGTGGCTGGCTAATACTAACACGGTGTCTGGACTGGGCTCTGCAGGTAAGGTCGCTCATCATATCGGTGGAGTCAAACCAAGAGCGTGTATACTTTTCAATAATAATATTGATTTCTTATGCATACCAGGCCTGTGCAGCGATGACCTGATTGCAGCTTATGTCAATGTCAAGAGCGGAAATGGACGCCTCATCGTGTGCTCGGTATACCTGGACGGGACGAAAACCGACCCATCCGAGGAGCTTGCAAAGGTAGTAGAGTACGCCTATGCCAACAATGCCGAGCTTCTCATTGGGTGTGACGCCAACGCCCACCATACCAACTGGGGCAGCACTGACATCAACGACAGAGGTGAGTTGCTTCATGATTTTGTACTAACTAACCGCCTCCAAATAGTTAATGAGGGATGTAAACCGACCTTCGTAACTAAATCGAGGAAGGAAGTTCTTGATGTAACTCTCGCTACTATTCACACTGCCAGGCTGATAACCAATTGGCATGTCAGTGATGAACCATCTATGTCTGATCATCGACTTATTGAATTCGCTTTGAATACATCCAACATTTGCGGAACTATCACTTTTAGGGATGCGAAAACCACGGACTGGGACTTGTACAGACGAAAGCTCCAGGAGAGACTCCTAGACGTCCCTAAAACCATACGCTCCCCTGAAACATTGGACTATGCTGTCACTCAAGTTACTGAAGCCATTACAGCCTCTTACCAAGAGAGCTGTCCTCTAAGAACTGTGAGGGACAGAAAAGTGACATGGTGGAACAAAAGGCTCGATGTTTTAAGGGAGGAATCACGTAGGTTGTTCAATAAGGCTAAATCGACTGACGACTGGGATCGGTATCGGAAAGCTTTAACTACCTATAATAAAGAAATCCGAAAGGCGAAAAGACTTTCATGGAGGAAGTTCTGCGAGGAGATTACTAAAGTCCCTCAAGGAGCCAGAATCCACAAAGTCTTATCCAAATCGCCTACGAATCAACTGGGACTCTTAAAGAAACCAGACGGTGCCTTCACTGCATCAGCGGAGGAAACCCTGAAACTTTTGGCGTCAACACACTTCCCTGGCTCGGTGATGGCACAAGACATCATCGTACCATATTCACCTCATATCCGCCTCTCCAGGCCTACAAATGAAGACTGGAGAAGAGCGGCGAGGTACTTTAGACCAAACAAGGTAGAATGGGCTATAGACTCATTCAAGCCGATTAAGTCTGCAGGTGATGACGATATCTTCCCAGCTCTCCTGCAGCAAGGGAAGACTATACTCATCCCTATCTTAATCAAAATCTTCAGAGCAAGCTTTGCCTGGGGATATATACCTGAGAAATGGACTACAGTTAAAGTCTGTTTTATCCCAAAGGCTGGTAAGAAAGACTACTCTCAACCAAAGTCCTTCAGACCAATAAGCCTTACCTCCTTCCTACTCAAGAGTATGGAAAAGGTTATAGACGAATGCATCAGGGATGGACCATTAAGGGCTAACCCTCTGCATCCGAAGCAACATGCATACCAAAAAGGAAAATCCACAGAAACTGCTCTGTTAGAACTAACAGACAGGATCGAAAGGGCTTTGGAAGATAAACAGATAGCCCTATGTGCTTTCCTTGATATTGAAGGAGCTTTCGACAACGTCACCATAGACGCCCTTTCCAAGGGAATGAAGGCGAAAGGGATTGACGAGACAACTACTCGTTGGATCGAATTCATGCTCCTCAACAGAACTATCAGTGTTACCTTACACGGAACTACAAAAAGCTTCAAAACAACTAAAGGGTGCCCACAAGGAGGCGTTCTATCGCCACTTCTATGGCTACTCGTTGTTGACCAATTGCTGGTTGAAGCCTTTAAAAGAGACTTAGATGTACACAGTTATGCTGACGATGTGGTGGCTTGTGTTATCGGCCCCTGTCACAGCACGGTATCATCTATACTGCAAAGATCTCTGAACGTTATAAACACATGGTGCACAGAGAACAATTTATCGGTTAACCCGAGTAAAACAACAATAGTCCCCTTTACTAGGAAGCGAAAGTTGGACAAACTTGTAACGCCCACTGTAAAGGGGACTCGCATACCATTCTCCAATGAGGTCAAGTACCTGGGCGTAACTATCGACCAGAGACTGACCTGGAACACTCACATTAATAATGTGATTCAAAAGGCTAAAATAGCTTTAGGAATATGCTGTCGCTTAGCAGGGACGAAATGGGGCCTAAACCCTAAAATAGCCCTGTGGTTGTACACCGCTATAGTTAGGCCGATAATAACGTATGCCTGCGTAGTATGGTGGAGGAAAACATCCCAAGTGACAGTCATTAACAAACTTAATGGTTTGCAGAGACTTGCATGCATTATATCAACAGGGGCCATGTCTACAACACCAGGAGCTGCTCTAAATGCCCTGCTTAACCTTCCGCCACTTCATCTATTAATTGCGAAGGAGGCGAAAGCGGGCATGTATAGAATAAACAGCACTGGCAAAGTAAACTGGCGCTCTCAAGCACTGAGATCGCTACACGAATCAGTGCTTGAACACGATCAGCTAGCTATGACAACAGACGTCATGCTTCCACAGTGTAGCTTCACAAGAAATTACACAGTGGAACTGCCGAGCAGAGAGGATTGGGCAAGCAACCTCATTACTTGCAAGGCTGGAAGCCTGATCTGGTTTACAGACGGATCCAAAATGGGTGAGAATGTAGGATGTGGAATATTTGGCATTAGCCCGAAATTCAGCAAAAGCTTGAATCTGGGTAAATATGCCACCATATTCCAAGCGGAGGTATACGCCATTATAGAATGTGCGGAAGCCAACCGTCAACGAAACTACATAAATCAATTAATTCTGATTTACTCAGATAGCCAGGCAGCTCTTAACGCCTTGAACTCGAATACAATAAATTCGAAACTGGTAAAAGACTGCGTTAACAAACTAAATGACCTGGGGCAAAGGAATAAAGTTATTCTGAGATGGGTACCGGGTCATTCTGGAATTACTGGCAATGAAAAAGCCGACGAACTTGCAAGGACTGGGGCTCAGGGTCATCAGATAGGACCAGAACCTTTCTGTGGTATCTCAAAGAACCAGGCCATGCAGACCCTTAAGGGCAACCTATTTGGCGATTCAAAAAAGCACTGGTTGTTACAACCAGGACTGCTACACGCCAAATCTCTTATAGAAGGCTACTCACAAAAACGAACTGCCGAGCTTCTTGAGCTTAGCAGGACGAACATCTGTGCGATAGCCCGCGCCTTAACCGGCCACTGCAAATTAAACAGGCACCTTTTTCACATGAAACTGAGTGACACTGATGTTTGCAGGTACTGTAATCAGGAGAGGGAGACGCCTAAGCACCTGTTGTGTGAATGTGGGCCCCTTATCCACAAACGGAGTATCCATCTGGGTCGACACATTATTCGCCCGGAGGAGATTAAAACTCTCAAAGCTAGGAGTATTCTAGACTTCCTGGAAGCCTCCCGGCTAAAAGAGTTACTCTAACAAGGTGGCGAGTCACAATAGATCTTTTAGGTCGCAGTGACTACATCTCCTACACTATGGGAGATGCATAGCCCCTTTTCTTCAAAAAATAATAATAATAAGGCTAGCTCGAACAATTGTTTAGCTTTATCGGACATTGGAAAAGAGAGGATTGTATTACAAATTCCAATATCATATGTTTTACAGAGTCCAAAAATATTGTTTCTTGTATTTTCGTTCCGGACACACTCCATCAAGATGTGGACAACATCATCAACCACACCACAGTCATCACAATTTGGAGACAAAACTTTCTTCATTAAATAGTTGAATTTATTTCATGGAATATGTCCGGAACGAAGTCTTACAGCTATAGTTATTAAATTTCTGTTGAGATTACAGTCTATCCATGGAACCTGAGAAATCTCTGGCTGAATAATTCGGTACCATATCCCTTTTTCTTTTGACCTTTTGTCAGAGTATGATTTTGATTTGATGTTTTCTCCTAAAGTTTTGCATATTTCTGTGATATAATTATATTCTCATGGATCGCTTAATGAGAACATTAATTTGAGTAAGAAATCTCATCAAAATACCGTTTTTTTTGGGTGCTACATTTTTAGGTTAGAAATTTAAATTTAATATTGTGGTCGATTGGGACGCGCTATCGAATCAATATTAAGTACCCGTAGGTTTATGTATGGGAACAATTATTTGGTGTGTATTGCCACAGTATTGCACAACTGCAACCCATAAAAATAAGTGTACGCTGCTGGAGGCATATAAGTACGCCCCAGATTTCGAAATCAATTTTTAGCAAAACCCAAGAGGTACACTTTTTTATTGGAGGTACTGAATAGAACTCTTTCAGGACTACGTCCCCACGAAATTTCAACAAAATCGGTGACTAGTGTACGCTGTAGCGTGAGACGCCCACAGCGATAACATTTCCATTATTTAGCAATATAGGTTTGATCCTATTTTATTTATTATACAGGGTTATTTGTAAAAACACTAGCAACCTCTTAGGACTACGTAAAGAACATCATAAACAACAACTTTTGTTCTATGACTTTAAAAAAATATGATTTATTTATTTATTTATATATACTTTATTGCACATCAAGAAAAAAAAATACAAAAAGAAACCATACAATAGAAAACACAATTGGCGGCCTTATCGCACCAGGCGATTTCTTCCAGGCAACCTAGAATGGACAGAGATTGCCTGGACACAAAATGGGGTTGCACTTGGTGCAAATAATTATAAAAGTAAACAAAACTTATTCAATACTTAATGCTAAAATAGATACACATATACATACATACAAAATATATATAAGCAAGAGAGTAAGTGAAGAAGTGAAGGCAAGATCATAGTGACAAGTAAAGATCCTTCACAAGCCTTTTAAATACAGCCAGTGTTTGCGCACGCTTTATTTCAACAGGCAATGCATTCCATAAACGAGCGGCCTGAACAGTAAACGACTTATCCAGGAAAGTACTTGAATGCATTGGCATTTTAAGTTTCAGGTTATCTGATGACCTAAGAACTTTCGTGTGGGAGTCGCAAAGAAATTGGAACCGTTCTTTGAGGTAACGAGGGGTGAAAGGAGAAAAGAGCACATTGTATAAAAGAGACAGAATATGAGCATTACGGCGAAGGCGAATTGGCAACCACTTGAGTTTAACACGAAATTCAGAAACATGGTCATATTTACGCAAACCGAATATGAACCTTATACAAAAGTTTTGAAGTCGCTCAAGTTTATCCAGTTGCACTTCAGTGAGGTCAAGATAGCTGGCATCAGCATAATCAAGGATGGGCAAAAGAAGAGATTGTGCAAGCGTGATCTTGGTGGCAGTCGGCAGAAAATGCCGTAGTCTTCTTAACGAACCAGCAGATGCGAATAACTTGCGGCTAACTTCCTGTAGCTGGGCAGTCCAAGAGAAAGTCTTGTCGATGGATATCCCCAAGTTCTTGACTTTCTCACTAAAGGGAATTACTGAGCTGTCAAAAGACACTTGAGGAAGAGTCGTCCAATCGATCTTTGAGACCAATCTGGAACTGCCCACCACTATCACCTGCGTCTTCACAGGGTTCACCGTAAGTCCGTACCTCTTGCTCCAGTCGCATATACGAGCCAGATCAAGGTTAATGGTCGATATAGCCTCAGACAATTTCCCAAGAGGTGCCCGCGAATATATCTGAAGGTCATCTGCATAAAGGTGGTAGGAAGAAATTAATTCGTTGGAGATAGAGTTAATAAAAACTGCGAAAAGTAATGGTGATAAAACGCCACCCTGTGGTACTCCGGCAGAAGTACTACACCAAGAAGACATGGTCTCTCCGATGCAGATACGTTGCCGTCGTCCGAACAGGTAACTACGAAACCAGTCAATCACCGGTGGAGATATATAGGTAAAGAGAGCATAGAATACCAAGTAAAACATCAAAATCGACAGTATTAAAAGCATTACTAAAATCTAGCAATGCCAAGACCGTTAGATTACCGTTTTCCATGGCTGATCTTATATCGTCCGTAATGTTCAGAAGCGCTGTAGTGGTGCTATGACCAGGACGGAAGCCAGACTGAAAGGGGTTGAGGAGATTATTTTTGGATAGGAAAGTACTTAATTGGTTGTGGATTAAACGTTCTAGGACTTTACGGTATTCTGAAAAGGATGTGGGATTGGACTTTTTAGGCAGAGGAATTATTCGAGCATCTTTCCATGAGCATGGAAAGACACCGCTGGATGCAGAAAAATTTAGGATGTGACAAATGACGGAGGATTATGTCCAGCACCGGCAGTAACATTTTACGGCTGATACAGTCACTTCCTACGGCATTGGAAGTTATTGATAGTATGCTCTTCTTAACATCACACGCAGAGAACTGACCAAAAACGAATGGAGAATAACTGATATATTAGTGATGATATATTAGTTCATCAGATTTTCATACAAAAATAAAAATATTTAAATTGAGCGTTCTAAATGTTACGAAGTCTATGCTGGCATAGACTTCGTAACATTTAGAACGCTCATGTCACGCATGTCACGCTCAAGTCGACGACCGCACGGGGATTATCAACCAGGGAGTATCGGACCAGGTTGTCGCTGCTATCCAGAAGAGGATCATCAGCGAATCCTGGAACCCAATGCAGGACCGGCCCGCGCCGGTCTTTAACGCAAAGCCACTGTACGCCGGGGGTGTACTCAAGCTGTGGTGTGGCAACGACCACACCCTAGCGTGGCTCAAGCAGGCTGTCTCGGAACTGGCTCTCCCGGCTAGCACTTCGCTAGTCGTCCGCAGCCAGGCGGAACTCCAAAAGCGGGTACGTATAGGTATCGCAATTCCTGACGACCATGGGGTGTACGAGGACTCGAGGAACATCGGGCGAGGCCTCTGCTACCAGAACCCATGGGTCGACGTGAAAAGGTGGGTGCTTATACACGCCGACAAGCAAGAGAAATGCTGGTTCATGGTGCTAGACATCCCCGAGGACCAGGTTCCGATCCTGATGGAAGCCGAACGCCGACTCGCGATGGGGGTGGGGACGGTGTATGTGAAGTTCCAGGGTCAGAACGGAAAGTTTGTAGACGTCCATCGGGGTTGGGACCGTGACTCAAATAAGCAACAGGAGGTGGTGGAATCCCTTCCTCCACCAAGCAACCCGGAAGCACCAGTGGTGGACCCTGCTGCAGAAGCAGTGCCAGCCGCCACCGCAGCCATCGCGGAGGCCGTTCCTCCGGTGGGGGAGGAGCCCGACGACGTCACGTTGTCTCCAGCTTCAACCCCCGGGGGGACGGACTTCGATGAGGGCGACCTGTTTGCCGGGCTGAGACTGGAGGGTGGGGACGAGGTGTCCGCCAGCAATGGCGTCCCTCTCCACCAGTAACATTGTGCAGGTGAACCTCCACCACAGTCAGACTGCGACGGCCCAATTACGCAAGTGGCTGGAGGTTCAACACGCGGCCATCGCCCTAATCCAGGAGCCGTGGGTTAGGGGCGGCCACATTTGCGGAATCTCCAATCTTGGTGGTAAGATCCTTGTTACTACGGATCATGAGAATCCTAGATCGTGCATCTTCATAACAGGTAACATTAAAGCACAGCTTCTAAATGATTTCTGTTGCAGAGATGTCTCTGCAGCAAGGCTGACCACACAGCGTGATGACATTGACATGGCGATCGTCCTTGCCTCGGTGTACATGCCAGAGGCAGAGGAACCGCCACCTCACAATCTGATCCGTCTAGTTGCCTAATGTGAGGGCAACGGGGACGAGATGGTGATCGGGACGGATGCGAACGCACACCATCCACTGTGGGGAATGGACACGCAAAACGCAAGGGGTAAGGCCTTGGTAGAATACTTATTTACTACTAACCTATCCCTACTAAACACAGGTACAGAACCAACTTTTGTAACCAGACGCAGTCGCACAATCATAGATCTCACTCTGGCAACAGAAAGAGTGGCGGAACTTATCACTGGATGGCATGTCTCCAGGGAGGCCTCCTGCTCGGACCACAGATGGATCCGCTTCGTCAACCAGGTTTGTGTATCACCCGCACTACCGAGACGCAATCCGCGCAACACGGATAAAGCCGTGTACAAACGCAGCTTAGACTCTAAGCTTGTACCACCATGCGATTCGAGGGCACTTGTGGACCCGACGCAAATCGACGTGCAAGTGGACCTACTCACCGAATCATTGATTAAAAGCTATCATACTGCCTGCCCAGAGACCCTGCCCCGTATTACACCGGGCAAACAGACGTGGTGGGGTGCGGATCTGGAGCGTAAACGCAGTAAGGTAAGGAAAGCTCTAAATAGGGCCATGAACACATGTGAGGAGGTGGATTGGGACGCTTACTACGCGGCCAAATCCAGCTACAAAAAATGCATCAGATATAGGCGTACCACAGGGTGGCGAAAATTCTGCGGCAGCATAGAATCCTGCCAACAAGCGAACAGGGTGAGGAAAGTACTAGCACAACAGGATGCTCCTGGGCCTACTGTACTCCGCAAACCTGACCAGACACTTACCACGTCGCCTGAGAAGGCAAGACGCACCTTAGTCGAAGCTCACTTCCCAGACTGCGTTTTTGTACAGGTAACAGACTGGTCTGACGTAACCCAAACACCAACTGATGATGATTGGCTGTATGCACACAAGGTGATTACGCTGGAGAAACTTCAATGGGCCATTCAAAGCTTCCATCCCTTCAAGGCACCAGGTCCGGACGGTGTTTTTCCTGCTCTACTACAGTGGGGTGGGACACCCCTGGCGACTCGGCTATTGCCCCTAATGAGAGCGTGCCTGGCCTTTAGATGCGTTCCCAAAGGATGGAGGGAAGTGAAAGTGATATTCATCCCTAAGCCAGGTAACAGTGATTATACTAACGCTAAGTCCTATCGACCCATAAGTCTGACCTCATTCCTACTAAAGGCGATGGAGAGGTTATGTGAAAGGGAACTTCGAGACGGCGCCTTAAAAGCAATACCACTACATGGTAATCAACATGCTTATAGTGCAGGTAAGTCAACAGAGTCTGCTCTTCATCTGGTTGTGAGCCAGATAGAGGATGCAATCCATCAGAAGGGTACTTGCCTGGGCACTTTTATAGACATCGAAGGGGCCTTCGACAGAACGAACTTCTCCAGCATAGGTGCCGCCCTCTCCAAACACGGGGTGGAGCAGGTACTGATTGACTGGATCACGAACATGCTAAGCAAACGTACAGTTCGCATTGAAGGGGAACAACAGTTGGCCTTAATAGCCAGAGGCTGCCCGCAGGGAGGGGTCCTCTCACCGCTGCTGTGGAATCTGGTAGTCAACGAACTGATTACCATACTCAACGCGAACCGTTACTATACAGTAGGGTATGCGGACGACCTAGCAATTCTCGTACCTGGGAAGGTGACCGGCACGATCTGCAACCTTATGCAACAAGCACTCCGTATCGTGGAACGCTGGTGCAGGGAACACGATCTGTCAGTGAACCCCTCTAAAACTGAGCTAGTCATGTTCACGCAGAAAAGAGTACTAGGCCGCTTCAACCTGCCTAAACTATTCGATACGGAACTCCAGTTGGCAAACGAAGTCAGGTACCTGGGAGTCACCCTAGACAGTAAGCTGAATTGGGGTGCCCATCTGGACAGCAAACTAAGCAAGGCGTGTATCACCTTCTGGCAATGCAGGAGAATGATAGGTAAGAGGTGGGGCCTATCCCCCAAGATCATACTCTGGCTATACAGTGCCGTAATTCGGCCTATGATTACTTATGGTGCCGTGGTGTGGTGGCCACGCACCAAGCTAGCCACTGCAGTAAACAAGCTACAACAAACGCAGAGGCTTGCCTGCATGGCAACTACGGGATGCATGAGGACTACTCCAACTGCAGCGCTCGAGGCCATGCTGGGACTCCCTCCACTTCACCTGTTCATTCAACAGGAAGCGACGATGGCGGCAGTACGTCTCAAAACACTGAATCTATGGGGTAAGAGATCAACTCAACACACCGCTCTGCTAGAGGAATTCAATACTGAGTTTCCCATTACCAAAGCAGCAAACGACCGGATTCCTAAGCAATTTATCTTTGATAAGAAATACAAGATCCAACTGTATGAGGATGACCGCTGCGAGGGGCTGTGCCCCGCTGAGCTGCGGATCTTCACGGATGGATCCAAAACAGGTAATGGCACGGGTGCGGGAGTCTTCTCAGAGGATTTCAACATTCATATAGCCACTCCATTGGGGGTTCATAACACGGTGTTCCAGGCTGAATGCGTGGGCATTTCCCTGGCAGCTCTAGCTGTTCTGACCAGCATAGTTAAGGATCACTCTATACGCATTCTCTCAGACAGCATGGCTGTCCTGCAAGCACTGAATAGTCACACAGCCACTTCTGGGCTAATATACGAGTGTCACCAACGGCTAAACGAGGTGGGTAAACACAACCAAGTAACCATTCAATGGATCAAAGGACACAGCGATTCCCGAGGCAATGATGCAGCGGATGAACTCGCCAGAAGGGGTTCGAGTATGGCAGCAGTGGGCCCTGAACCCATTGTGCCACTTCCCTTCGGTTATCTACGCAATCTGGTAAGGACCCGTACCAGTGATAGACACCACAAACTATGGAGAGAAAACGGTGAGTGCAGGCAGGCCAAGGAGGCGCTTCCCTCGATCGATGGCCGATTTACGAAACAGGTCCTACGACTGACTAAACTACAGTTGCGCAAAGTCACGGCCGCTACAACCGGCCACGGGACCTTTAACAAGCACCTTTCTGTCATAGGAGTTACGGATAGTCCTCTCTGCAGAGCCTGCATGGAGGAGGAAGAGACAGCAGCACATCTGCTCCTAAGCTGCCCTGTGGTCGCTGAATACAGGGCAAAGCACTTCGGTAACCCAGGTAACCTTCGTGAAGTGGTTAGCAACACCAAGGCGCTGCTGGCCTTTCTTGAGGAGCTGGGGTGGATCGAGTGACCCAATTGTCCCACCCATACGCAAAATACGCGCTTTAGTCGTGGAGTTGCGGAAAACAGCCCGTTTTACCTATTACCTATTACCTTACCCACAGGAGTTTCTTAATTCTTTGAAACCAAGTGGCCTACCCCCATATTCCCTTAAGTTAAAACATAGGTGCCCCAATAATTTTACTTAGAAATCTTAAACCACTAAATTTATGTAACGGGACCCGACTTCAAATCAAACTTCTTCGCAATAACGTGATCGGTGCAATAGTTTTGACTGGTCCAGCAGTTGGTCAAACAGTGCTTATACCTCGCATCCCAATGATTCCAAGTGATTTACCTTTTAATTTTAATCGATTTCCATCAAGACTGCTTTTCACACGGCCAACTATATATCGCGTTGTCAAGATCGGGTTGCAGAGAAAACCAATATGTTCTTCTGCCACAAGAAAATAAAACTAAAACATATAATTTATGCAGAGGTACTTTAAAATAATTATGTTCTTTTAAAAACTTAAAAACTAAATAGTCTAAAATAATAACAGAAATTGACGCGGACAAAGTCGTGGTTAACAGCTATAATTTATAAAGCTAAGGAGGTTGTTTGCAAAAATAAATATAATGCCCAAAATAACTATTCCACGCGGACAAAGTCGCGGGCACAGCTAGCGTATTATATTTTGTAAAAAGTCATAGAACAAAAGTTGTGGTTTATGATGTTCTTAATAAGCACCTAAGAGATTGCTAGTGTTTTACAAATAATCCTGTATTATACCTTGTATCAAACATATCAGGCCTAAAATGGGTGTTACGCACCTTAGTGTACAGGTTACTTATTATGAGAGATAACAGCACAAGTAAATAAAAGAATAAACAAATCTTATACCCCATTTCATGGCAGCCAGGCCATGCCGTATATAAGAACCTCGCTTGGGTCAGCCCGCTGCTCATTTGGAGTAACAACATTCTGAAAATAGAAATGTACACAATATTATATTTATAATAGGTTAACTTGGAAATACGTTTTGCACTCATAGCATACAGACGTGCTCAGTAGCAATATTTAATTTCATAAAATAATATCAGTGACCTTCTTTTGTTGCATAAATTTTTGCCTAGTGTGTAGTTTAGTAAATATAATGGCAACTTAGAATAAGTGAACTAGTTTTAAATAAAATGGACAACAGCCCGTTCTCGAGAGATCGAGTGAATCTCTCCGCCTCTCCAGCGAAGACGATGACGCAAATTCCAGCCCAATCTGATCTCCAAATCGAAGCTATTCCAACACCTGAGATACAAAGATGGATGTTAACCATTGATCAGCATCTAAACGAGGTTACTTCTATAGCCTCGGATGGCAAACTCAACTCTGAGCAGAAATTGAAAATTTCAACCTTGTGCCGTAAAATAGGATCTTGCACCTCACAGATGGCAGTCCTTTATCAATCCTTAAAGCAGAAAGCAATCCAAGAGCGCATCCTCAATGAAGATCTGTTGGAAAAGTGCAACTTGTCTGACCACGTCTTGAACCTCACGAAGACGATTAAGGACTCTGGCACTGTTTCGTTTACCGACATGGTGAAGAAGGGGTCAAATAATTTCATTCGACCGAACAATTTAAACTCCGTGGCCATATATCCTAACAACAAGTTAAAGTCCAGTGACGAAACAAAAGTCCTCGTGCAAAAGATGATTCGACCAGATCAAGTCAAGCTGCATATACGTGGAGTCCGTAAGACTAAAAACGGAGGCGTTATAATCAGTACCGAGACAAAAGATGACGCAGATAAAATTAAGCTCGCAGTCCTGCAATCTGCATCTAGCCTTGAACCCAGCAAGCGCAAACCCCGGATTGTAGTTATAGGAGTGCCGTCCTCTTTGGCTGAAACGGAAGTCTTCCAGTGCATTTATGAACAGAATGTGGCCGAAAAGTTTCCGTCAATTTCTATGGAGTTCTTTTTGACCTCAGTTAAATTAAGTCACAGATCGGGGAAAAAAGATTCGCAGACTTGTAACTACGTGATTGAAGTTCCAGCCAATATACGCAGAGCTCTGATCTCCCAGTCAAGGATTTTCTTAAATTGGACGTCCTGCCCTGTCAGGGACTTCACCCTGGTTACGAGATGCTACAAATGCCAGTAATATGGACATGCAGCAAAAACCTGCAGAGAAGTCAACTCGACGTGCGGCCATGCGGTGAGACAGGACACTCGATGGCCGAGTGTGCAAAGAAAACGGACTCAATGAAATGTGCAACTTGCTCTCGTTTCAAAAAGCCCTCCAACCACAAAACGGGAGACGCTGAGTGTCCTGCTAGAAAAATTGCGGAATACAGATATATAAACTCTGTAGATTATGAGGGCGCCTAGAGCGTCACACTCAAGGCCAGACTTCCGTATAACGCATACCGCTGACTGTAAATTCTTGTGTGCTGACCTACAAACCATTGTTTTTCTTAACATTTAAGCATATTAGTTGATCGGTATATGTAAGTGTCCAATGTAAACATAACTCTTCAATATAGATGCAACCTCGACTTTAACCCAATTATAATTTCTGCTGCCGTAAAATCATGTGTGTGTAACTAGACTATTAAGTGCAAGAAACAAATTTCAAATACGAAATAAATAATTGTGACTTTTAGTGTTTAAGTAAACTAGGAACTAGTAGTAAACTAGGTATATAACATAGTAAATTATAATTTTTTTCATTATTTTGAGACTTTAATTGTTAAATATTGTTATCATTTTTATTGTTCCACAAAAAACCATAGCTTAAGAACTTCTACGCTTGTGATACAGGTTTATCCTAGTACAGGCACAGAACATAGTCATACCATTGTAATTATTCCTAAGATTTTATGTAACTATTTTACCAAATTTTAATTCTGAATAATTCTGAATAAACTCATTAAACTGACAATAAATAAAGTTACGACTCAAATGCTGGGAGACTTCACTTTCCACAGTTCTACCCAATGGCTCTTCCAATGGTACTTATTAGTTATTCTTATCTTATTAGCGTATTGTGTGCCACTGCAGGGCAAAGGTTTCCCTTCCCTCTTTCCATTTGTCTGTATCCTACATTATAGTTATTATTTCATATTAAATATTTGGTTAGAGAGCATGGGTTTTTTGTATATCAATGTTAGAGAGTGAAACTTACTTTGAATGCCATTTTCCAAAACGTCATTTGGCTGTGATGCAGGTCTTGTTGGCTCAGTAAACGAAACCTGAAAATGTGTGTATAATTTTGTTGAATTATTTTTTGGTTTGCTTCTATAGAATAGTTTAAATCATAATTTTAAAAACCATACCCTGTTTTCTTCATCATCTGGACTATGAGCATCTGGTGCTGGTTCTATTACTTGCCGTGATCCTGATGTTGTAGGCATCTGCGCCAGATTGTCTCGCACACTATCCCCATCAAAAGCAGCAAGATTAGACTGGAACAGAATGTGTTGTGTTAGGTTCTTTTGTTAAGGTATATGAGAATGCATTTAAAATTACACTCACAGCCCACAGCTATACCATATCTAGAATTTAGCAATATAGGTTTGATCCTATTTAATTTATTATAATAGGTCTTTACCTATGAAATTGCCGTTTTGTATGAAAAAAATTTAACGAATTTTTTTTCATGTATTTTTTATTTATATTAATCGAAGTAATCACCCATGCAATCAATGCATCTTTGCCAACGCAGTGGCAGTTTATTGATGCCCTTCTTAAAGAAATCAGCTGGACGGGAGGCAACAAATTCTTCAAAGGCATTTTGTACTGCCGCTCGGGTATTGAATTTTTTTCCCGCCAAGAAGTTATCCAAATTCTGGAAAAAGTCTGTAGGCTCAAGGTCTGGTGAGTAGGGCGGATGACGGAGAGCTCCCAACCCCAGTTCTTGCAATTTGGAGACCGTCTGCTGTACAGTATATGGTCGCGCGTTGTCGTGCAGGAGCAGCGGAGACGAGCGATTGACCAATGCTGGTTGGAGATGTGCCAGCTTCTCCATCATTGTGTTCACTTCTTCACAGTACACATCTGCAGTAATGCTCACCCCGTTTGGTAAGAAGCTGTGATGAATCACACCGGCGCTAGACCACCAAACAGTGACTATCACTTTTCTAGAGGTAAGTTTTCGTTTAGGGCATTGTTTAGGTGCTGAACCAGGATCCAACCAACTTGCTGAGCGCTTGCGGTTATCAAACAGAATCCATTTTTCAACGCAGGTAACAATGCGGTTCAAAATTCCTTCATTTGTGTGTCTGTTGAGCAGTGCAAGGCACGTCTCGACGCGTACTTCGCGCTGGTCATTGAGTTCGTGGGGCACCCATTTGTCAAGCTTTTTTACCTTGACAATTTGACGCAAATGGACCAATATTGTTTTAACGCTAACGTCGAAAGCTGCTGCTAATTCAGCCGTAGATAGTGTATCATCAGCTTCCACAATCGCCTTTAATTCGTCATTGTCGACCAGTCTTCGGACGACCGCGAGGTTCATTTTTCAGGTCGAAATTTCCAGAACGGAAGCGAGCAAACCAATAACAGGTGGTGCGTTGGTTTGTAGTGTTAGCTCCGTAAACGTCGTTGATGTTGCGTGCCGCTTGTGCCGCGTTGCTGATGCATGTTTTAAAATAAAATTAATTTGCAATTAGAATTCTTAGCCAAACTGCAGAACAGCAATTTCATAGGTAAAAACCTAATATATACCTTACTAGCTTTTGCCCGCACGGCTTCGCTCCCGCACTTCCCTACTCTACCCTACCATACCCTACTCTGCCCTACTCTACCCTACACTACTCTACACTACTCTACACTACTCTACACTACTCTACACTACTCTACCCTACTCTACCCTACCAAACTTCACATAAACCATCTACTAAATAGTCCGAACAAAGCCTAAAAATTTGGTTTGGATAGGTGAGCCCGTTCTTGAGTTATAAAATAACAACGAAAAGTGGCATAGATTTTTATATATACCTTATTTTAATAAAAAATATCAGGTCAAAAATGGGTGTTACACAACTTAGGGTACAGTTTACTTAGGTATTATGAGAGATAAGAGCATAAGTAAATAAAAGAATAAACGAAACTTATACCCATAGCATTTCATGGCCTGGCTCGTATATAAGAACCTCACTTGGGTCAGCCCGCTGCTCATTTGGCGTAACAACATTCTGAAAATAGAAATGTACACAATATTATATATAAAATAATAGGTTAACTCATTAAACTGACAATTTTATTTTTATTTTTAATATTCCTCAACTATCACACAACGCCGTCTAGTCCCAAGCTAAGCAGAGCTTGTGTTATGCGTACTAGACAACTGATAAACATACTTATATATTCCTAAATACATACATATCCTACTAATATTATAAATGCGAAAGTTTGTATGTATGGATGGATGTATGGATGTTTGTTACTCTTTCACGCAAAAACTACTGAACGGATCTCGATGAAACTTGTCGTGGACCAAGTAGACCATATCCCAGAATAACACATGGAATACTTTTTATCCTGGGATTATGTACGCGGGTGAAGCCGCGGGCAAAAGCTAGTTATAGATAAAATACACCCAGACACAACAATTGATTATGCTCATCACACAAACATTTGTCCTGGGTGGGAATCGAACCTACAACCTCCGACATAGCAGTCAGGGTCACTAACCACTAGACCAACAGGCCAAATGAATACTGGGAGACTCGTCACTTTCCACAGTTCTACACAATGGCTCTTCCTAAAAATGTAAAAGTATTGTATTATTTATTAATTTCAATGAAATCAATAAATTTGTGAAGGTCTATTGAGCCTTGAAAACTACAAACCTCAAAAAGATTTATTTCTAAGTTCTGATGTCCACAACCAAAACTTTTTCCTCCCATAAAGGTTTGGATTTTCAACACAATTTCATTGTACACCGCCACCAGTATGGCACCTCGCAGCGGCAATTAAGCCGGACTTTCTCTTAATTACTCCTTTTTTGTCCTTCCAGTACTGCAACACAAGTAAAGAATTATATAGTTTTATGTGTTAAATAAATAAAACATCTATTTGCTTGGTTCGATTTAACTTTCCGTTGCAATTTTAATTGCTTTTATAATTGCAATTTGACGCCTCGCCTAAAGTTACAATACATACCTGTAGTTAATACTAATTTAGAAATAAAAAACATGCACAGGGGGGCTATTAATGTAAAAGGATGCTGTACCATAGAAGGATACCTACTCAATACTGCCCTGGTAATGGAAAGGCCAGTAAGTCAAAGGTGACTATTTTTTTTTTAAATGATTGATTTGGAATGTTGTTGTTGACGTACATAGATAATTGACGTGTTATACTATAATTTAAAAAAACGGTCTCCTTCGACTTGCTGCCCTTTTGATTACCAGGGCAGAATTCAAAAACATACATACACAATAGGTACTTACATATAAATAGTACCAACCTTACACCACTGTTCGGATGTTTTCGTACACCCACTACCATCACTGTTCAGGGCTGTTGTTAATTCGGGCCATGCCTGACGACTGCGATTGCGAGCATTTGCAAAACGAGCATGGCCCATAGCCAACCATGGTTTGCTTTTTTTTCCAAAAAGCTTACTATTCTTACTAACTTTTCCAGCTGATCTAACGAAGGAGCTGCGTTGCAAGACACTAAAAGATCAATATTTTGGTTGGTTACTAAGATTTAGTTTTTTTAGTAGTTCCAGAAAGTGTGCTGTATATATAAATACAAATGTTACTTATTTTCGATAGGTTTGGAACCAAACTGAAACAACAAGTAGAACGCCATTGGATAGGGGTGCAGTTTTTTGTACACTTAGTCATTTAAAACTACTTGGAACTTTGGAATTTCGCATTTTGATTAAAAAAAAACTCAAAGCAAGATAAAAGATCAAGTTGTTTGGTTGTTTGTTATTGTTTTGAAATCATTGACATTTTGAAATACATAACCTACAATTACAAATGTCAAAAGATTTTTCAATATGATAATTATCTTCCAAGTCGAAAATGATATTATTAATTAAATATTCGTAGCATAATAAATATAACGTGTTTTATACATACTTATTGTGTATTTGTATTAAGGTGGTGCATCACGACTCACATTTTCACTGTACAACCGCTCATAACTGATTATGACGTTATTACACACTTTTCATTAGATATTTTGGAAACACAGTATCTTGTGGATATTATCTAGGTTTCTAAAGAAACCAATTTCTAAATTTGTGTAAAACGAATCCAGTAAAAACCTCTGAAAATGTCCTATTTTGTATGAACTTTGACACTTCATAATTTGCCTAAAAATTAAAGAAATCAAAAAGTAATCCTCTAGAGACCTTGCAAATTTCATTAACATTCTAAATGATGACAACTTTTTCCAAAAACTTTTAAGGGTTTAAAAAAAACAGCTATTTCCTGGAGCAAGTTTTGTGAAATTTTCGAGTAAATCTCGTAATTAACGAATACTAACAGATTTTCCAGGCGTTATCTCTCTTTTTTTGCGTTGCCATTTCGTCAAGCATCGCGTTAGATTGCATTAAATGAAGTAACAAGCTTTTAAACCATTTTCGATGTTTACGATAAGCGAGTGGAGAAGGACCCTCTTAAAAAGAAATGCCCGGTTGTCACCATTGTGTGGACCGTTCTGTTAACTTAAGAGGGTCCTTCTCCACTCACTTAATACTTATTACTCTACCCTACCAAACTTATTTTCAATGTACAGAATTTTCACTTCTACAGATTTATTATAAGTATAAGTAGGTACCTAAACTACGTCTAATAGAATGAAATAACCTATTTGATACCTAGGTACTTACCTATTTAAAACTACAGCTAAATAAATTTTAAAGAAAGTTTAATTTATAATTAGGCTAAGAAATATTTAAACACTACCAAAATACCTATTTTATAAAATAACAACCAAAGAAATCTAAAAAATAAATTATTAAACGTGACTAAAAGTCGCGCTGATAAGCACGGTTTGTTAAAATCAATTATTGTCTGTCAATAAGGTCGAACACTCTGAACGTCTATTCGCATCAACAGCCAAATATTGCCGCCGCGAGCCGCGTCGAGCGCGGCGACCGTTACACAAAAATAATCCTTATAGCATGATTCAGTATTCACGCGCGATGGCTTATTAGCGTATTTCATGTATAATTTTGGTGTTTCTATACCGATTTCTATGATTCTTTTTTTATTGAATAGATAATAATGTTAACTTTTTTTTAATTAGGGATGAGTGAGAGTGTTATAAACGTAAGAGTAGACAAAAATAAACAGAAAGCTCCGAACTGCTAAGCTATCGGAAGTTACACGTGTTATTGTGAGTCAACCATAAAAGATAGACATATGCTGTCGTGGGATATTTTTTATATAATTTTAAGGAGAACATTTCCGTCATACATGATTTCTGTGTAGCTTTAACCATTAAGGCTGCAAATGCGACGGAAGCTTAAAAAATGGAGTAATTTCTCCCGTTTCCCCAACATTTCCCTTCACTGCTCTGCTCCTATTGATCGTAGCCTGATGAAAAGTATACTATAACCTGCCCAGGAGTATGAAGAATGATTGTACCAAGTTTCGTTAAAATCCATTGAGTAGTTTTTGTTTCTATAAAGAACATACAGACAGACAGACAGACAGACAAAAATTTTACTGTTTGCATTTTTGGCATCAGTATCGATCACTAATCACCCCCTGATAGTTATTTTGGAAATATATATCATGTACAGAATTGACCTCCCTACAGATTTTGGGCACGCCACAATTATGGCGGTAAGTCCCCTCTTTGAGGCGTGGCTGGAAAGACCTCACGGCGTCCTTACCTTCCGCATGACGCAGGTCCTCACCGGACATGGCAAGTTCGGGAGGTTCCTGCATCGGATTCGAGCGGAAGAGACGCCCGGGTGCCGCCACTGTGCGGAACGCCCGGAGAACACGGTGGAGCACACAGTTGAGGTGTACCCTGCTTGGGCGGAGCAACGCCGTGTCCTCGTGGGGGCGATCGGCGGCGGAGACCTCTCGCGCCGGGCCTTGGTTCAGGCCATGGTCCGGAGCGAAGAGGACTGGCAGGCGGACGCCTCCTTCTGCGAAGCAGTAATGCTAGCAAAGGAGGAGGCAGACCGCATCAGGCAACGGCGCCCCCGCCGCCACCGCCGGGATTCCGATCCCGATTTCCGGCCACCGTAGACGCGGGCTCGCGGACGGCGAGCCATGGGTAGCTCGCTGTCCGATTGTCCGGTAACTGTCCGGACCGAGCCAAGGCGTCGACGGCGCGCACTGTTCCCGCGCGCCTCAAGGAGTTGTCAGCAACAGGAGGGGCCCATCTGGGTCGAAGCCTACCGGGGTCGGGGTTATCCGAAAGGAAACTAGAGCCCCGGTATGAAGGCTAGAAGAAACGGCGCGGGGTTTTTAGTCAGTAAGACTCTGACACTGTCTCCCGCTCCACCCAAGAGCGGGTTTCGTCAATGATGATTTTCGCCGTCGACAGAAAAAAAAAACCTCCCTACAGATTTATTATAAGTACTAGCTTTTGCCCGTACGGCTTCGCTCCCGCACTTCCCTACTCTACCCTACCATACCCTACTCTGCCCTACTCTACCCTACTCTACCCTACTCTACCCTACACTACTCTACACTACTCTACACTACTCTACACTACTCTACTCTACCCTACCCTACTCTACCCTACTCTACCCTACCAAACTTCACATAAACCATCTACTAAATAGTCCGAAAAAAGCCTAAAAATTTGGTTTGGATAGGTGAGCCCGTTCATGAGTTAATAAATAACAACGTAAAGTGGCATTGATTTTTATATATATAGATAGATAAATATATCTATCTCCATGAAGTGCTCATTGTATATTTGCGCAAGTCGCTGAAGAGGCGCACGTTTACCAGCGTTTGTCCGGTATGATAGCTGATCAAACAACCGGTAAACGCGCACTCCACGACGATGAACTAATCTAGGAATCACAAGTTTAATATCATTATTGAGGTCTATACAATTTAGCTTGTTATGACAGAGGTCGTGCAGTGTCATTACTTGCAGAAGCATTCGTCTCTTCTCGAGCGAAAGTACATTATACTTTGACAGAAGGTCTTTGTAAGGTAAGCGTGGAAGTCGGCATCTGAATTGCATAGTTCGTAAGAACTTTCGTTGTACTTGTTCAGTGGCTATTTTATATTTATTATATAATGGATCCCATATCAGACAGGCATATTCAAGCTGAGAACGAATAAGAGAACGATACAAATGTAAAAATGTACAAGGGCGCCTAAAATCGGTAGCTGTTCTCATGACAAACCCGTACATTTTAAATGCTCTGTTTATGATGTTTTCTATGTGTAGATTGAAGTGCAATTTACAGTCAAATAGTATTCCTAGGTCTCTGAGGTTCGTCACTCTGTTTAGTACAGTACTACATAAGGTATAATAAAATTTTATCACAGTTTTTTTTTTAGTAAAGCTAATGGTATGGCATTTGGGTATACTTAAATTTAACTTATTAATTGTACAGTATTCAGAGAGTCGGTTAAGATCGCTCTGAAGTTCTGAGCAGTCGTTACGGCGAGCCATGGCTCGCTGTCCGATCGTCCAGTAACCGTCGACCGAGCCCAAAACGTCGACGGCGCGCACTGTTCCCGCGCGCCTCAAGGAGTTGTCAGCAACAGCAGAGGCCCAGCTGGGTCGAAGCCTACCGGGGCCAGGGTTATCCGAAGGGAAGCTCGTGCTTTGGTTTGAAGGCTAGAAGGAACGGGTTGGGTTTTTAGTCAGTAAGAGTCTGACACTATCTCCCGCTTCACCCAAGGGCAGGGGTTGTCATAAGATGATTTTTGCCCACCGATAAGCTTCCTCCCTCCCCCAAATCGTGACTCATGACTCTTGTTCACCGTGACCCTCCTTTAGGACCAAGCCTGGTCCTTTAACAATTTATTCCTCTTGGTTGACGTAGGTAAATACGTATAAAAAAACTTCACCCTTGGCGGGCTCCCATCGTGCTGATCATTGCCAACCATCAGTCTTTTTGGTTTTTGCCAAAATTTAAGACGAATGTAAGATACGACGTTAGCAACGATATAACAGGACAGGGAAATAAGAAAACGAAAGTTGTTTTGCTACTTTATTTATTTTACGAATTATATATACGTCTATAAATTCGTATTATATGTATTACATCAATGCGCCCTTGTAGGACTACTAAGACAGTACATCATTCGTAAAATTTCCAAAACATTTATACTAAACGACGGAGAGAAGATAAAATATATTACTAAGATAAACTACTGATTCAAAATAACCCTATCGGTTTTTTTTTTGTATGAGATTGTACTAAAACAGTTAACTGTTGGTGTGGAATGCGTCTTGTATGATATTAACACATTAGAATCTCATTTTTTATTTATTTTTATTTTTTTGGTATCTTATATTAACTTATTTCTAAATACCCTTGTTTCCAGTGGGGTCTTCGAAGTCTTTAGACTATTATAACCGTTCTCGGTATACAGTAATAGACACTAAGATATAGGTACATAATTACGATCATAAACAGTTATATTACCAGTAATTCCTACGTAAATATACCGTAAACGGTAGATAAAAAAAATACTTAGATATATGGGTAGGAAAATAAGCTTAATTTTGAGACAAAAGTCGTCTTAAAGCTGGAAAGGTGGGTCAAACTTAAGTGGTATTACATTACAAATTACAACTTATACCTAATCGAGATCATTAAAAAATAACAAAGGTAGGCTAAATGACATCTTCTGATTTCTTTTTTTTTGCGAAAAAATATGAAATAATGTTTTAAATTGTATTCTGTTGGGTACATTCTTTATAATCTATTGACTTTAAATAAAAACAGCTGAATTGTATAAAAAAGAAAACTTTTTAACACCACTATTACTGTATGTAGTAGTTATAGATAGACAAGTATAAATTATGGTGATTGTAGTTGATCCGCTAGTTTTGTTTTTGTTTTTTTTAACCCCCGACGGAAAAGAGGGGTGTTATAAGTTTGAACTGTCTGTGTCTATGTGTGGCCTATCGTCCGGTAACTGTCCAGATCGAGCCCAAGACGTCAATAGCGCCCACGGTTCCCTCACGCCTGAAGTTGTCAGCAAAAGGGGCCCAGCCGGGTCGAAATTCTCTAAACAACGCTACGAACACACAACTAATAAACACACATTAGGTGACTATTAGGTCACCTATATGTGTTTATTAGTAAAGTTTGTATTTCAAACATTAGTTTGAAATACTCATGTGCCTACATGCTGGCGCTGTCATGCTGGTCTGATGATGGAGCTCGGAGATAAGAAATGTAACCATGGATTGCCTATTAATAAACCCATGCAGTTTCGGCTCATTTAAATTTGATCTTGAAATTAATAAGTAATGAATAATGTTTCATGTTTAAAGTTTAAATTATATCAGTTCTTTTACTTTCTATAGATTTTATGCGTCGGGGGTTATATAAAATTTTAAATTTTGCTATTATTTCTCAGAGCTAAATAGTAGATACCTACCAACTAATATCGATAGAGTTAAATAATTGAGCAACAAATTACAAAATATCAGCTTAAAAAATGAAGAACTTTATATCTAAGTTAAATAACCTTAATGATTAAACATGTGTTGTCATAAGCAGTTTGGTTGGATTTAGTTGCAACTAACTATTGTATAATTTTTTAAAATATCAAATAGTATCATCACATCACAACTTAAAACTCGAAATGTATCAGTTAAACCACCAAAAAAATAAATAGTTAGGTGTGTTTCATTACGTCGAATCAAACGAAATGACATTTAATTTAGTCCGAAATTTTCTAATTTTAAGGATATAGGTACCTAATAAGTAAGTAAACACCAACCAAACATTAACAATATCTACTAAAATTATTACATGCAGATAGATATGAACATACTTGATTAAAAATCACAACTACAAAGTGCATTAGTGCAACCTTAAAAATAATCTTTGGCCTCTGTTTTTTTTATTGGCCTCAGGACTGGCAGTTTGACATAGCTGCCAAACTATCATTCACCAATTCCAGTCTTCTTACTCACGGCGCTGGAGAATGTGGTACCCAGAGTTGGACTCTATGACTTCGCTAATTTGTCCTGGTTTCAAAGACATTGCCACGCCCTCGAAGGACTCCTGAATACGTCCAGCACGGAAATGCTTCTGTATGTCCCCCTGGTGACGGGCAGAAGTGCATTCGGAAAATGAGAATGCAGCATCAGCAAAAGTTATGAGATCACTGGAGATCTTCTTGTGGATGTCTGAAATCCAGAGAATATGACGATTAGTAGGTATCTAAAATTGCGTGAAATTAAAACCCTTTGCTTTTAATCTGTCACTTGTTGGTCAAGGTGGATACCAACCTAAAAAAAATGCATAAAATCTACATCAACGACTGTCGAAGAAGAAGATACAAAATAGCATTGACTTAAAATATAAACATTTTAAAACAAATTAGGAGGCGTTTTTGTGAATATTTTTCTCCATTTGTAAACATAACCTAACTTCGTGAGAGTAGTTCCCTAAACAATAAGTCAGTACTAGTAAGTAGTTTACTATTATGCTAAACTTGCTGTATTCCAACTAATGAGAGATGTCTAGAGTATATATATATCTAGGTATCAAGCTAAACCTAGCTAGAGAGCTTTCGAAATGATGAGTACCTACCTACCTAATTATGGGCTTGCTCTACTTACCTACCTAGCTACTTGTCTTGCAAGCTTGTGCAAGCCTTTTTCAATAGTTTTGCACTAGCTTGCTACCGAATCCAACTTGGATAATAACGAGTTGAGCGCGCACATGAAGAGCAAGTAAAGCAAGCCAAAAGGAAAGTTTTTGTAATTCCAACCTTCTAAAATTAGCGAGCGAAGAGACTACAATCATACTACGAGCTAGCAAAGAGCGATTGCTAATGAAGCGAGTGGAGCATAAAAACCCCCATTCGTATTTTGACTCGCTTCGCTTGTGTCTAAAGTAGGATCGCTTCGCCTGCTAGTTTAAAGAGTAGCTGTAGTAGTAGTCGCTAGCTCAACTCTATTCGCTTGTGTTGTTGGGAAAGCTCGCTACGCTCACTCTTTTTGCGGTTGAAACTCTGCTCAATAAATGTCAGGTTTACTGCAGCTGCTTTTCTCTTGAAGGACTCGATTTTGTAGTGAGCATACGTTGTACAACTGTAAGTTATACAACTATACTGTTATAAACAGTATTATTCTGTTTTTCACTACATTATACTTTTTACTGTTGAACAAAAATAAAGTATAAAAAATACAGTTTTCAGTATCAAAATTCTTAACATTACTCATATACCTACTCGTAAGAGTTAGACTTAGGCAGCAATTTTTTTTATCGAGTTTCAGATAATAATAATCGAATGATCTCCTCATTAATTTTAATTTTAGTTTAAATAAGACTGTAAATTACTAAGTTGTGCAACAAAAATGTGTATTTAAAATATTAAACGAATAAAATACTGTTTAATATTGTGCTGAAATAAAAAAATAAAAAATTCTTGTAAAATAAGTTGGCAACTCTAGTTGTGAATGAGTTCGGTTTGCACAAGCAAATTCAAATAAACTTTTATTTTTATTAATTAATCATGATTTAACTAAAAAGTTTATTTGGATTTCGAACTCGAAGTCAAACTTAAATTTTATCAGAGTTGGAAGGTCTATCCAAAGTACTCTGTGGGTCAATCTGGAGACGAATGTCTTTGTGGACGTCATCTCACCTTAGTATGGCTGTTTTTGATGGGTAAACAAAATAATTATTTATTTATTTATTAAAACTTCATGCAACATAAAAGTACAAAGGCGGACTTAATCCCTAATTAGCTTTTGTTATGGAATGTTGTCATTAGTAGTTACTTAAATCATAAAATGCAAGAACTTACCAATCATCATCTGCAAGGCCTGATTCTTTGTGCGAGTGACAGGCTTGTCTTTGTAATCCATTGGCCGGCGGCTATCTCTGTGCTTGATCAGGATATGACTGATCCGTGGACGCGGGGTTCCATTGCGCCCAGTTCTTTGACGAGACGTTCCAGGACGCGGATTCTCAGCATGCGAAGAGCTCAGCTCAGAACTCGAGCTATCAGAGCGCGAGGTTTCAGAGAGCACGACCAAATCACGTGGGTTCTCATTAAGCGGTGACCGTGATCTGTCCCTATCTTGTCTTGGGCGATTCGGTCCAGGCATCGGCTCCTCTAGGGCCTCTGGAGAAATTGTAAAAATAATTATTATCCACCATCAACTTAACGGAGACGGTGCTTGAGGTGGATGCGTGGTGCACTTTATTATGTGGGTATATAGAAGTGTACAAACGCGCCCGCTGATGGACGTCAACACTCCTTTCGCACCGCACGACTACATCAAGCGCCGTCTCAGCCTACGTCCGCAGTGACAGCAGGCTTCCTTAGCGCCTAAAGCCTAGTGAGTCACTGGGTAGGTAACGAATTAAAACTAATATTCTAGAACTCTAACACTACCGCAGTTGAGTCGCAAAATTAAACGCTAACGGCTGACTAGCTATCATTGCGGCCAGCTAGTCATAAACATTTTAAAATATACGTTTCACTTCGCTGCTCGCCAGATGACTCTTTAGGCTCGAAGCGCTAAGAAAGCTAGCTTTCAGCTCGTTTTCGGCCTAGGCTAATCAGAACATTGAACACCGAATATCCTAGTCTAGATTTAATATCAAATGGTTCTGGTACCTAATAATACAGTAAATGATGGATCTCATAGTCAAGGCAAAACTAGGCAAAAATAAACTCACTTTGCGTAGAATTTCCTTTTGCCTAGTTATGACTAGGCAAATGATATGACATGAAATATGAAAATTAAAAAAAATAGAATGGCTCGTATTAAGTACTATACATATAATAGGTAGGTACGTTGGTACTGCCCCATACTGCCTCTATGAGAGGCCTATAGGCAAATAGGTACTTAATATCAAGGATTCAAAGAATTAACTGACTTGCAGTGGCGTAGCTGGCCACAAAAGGGCCCTTTTTACCCGATTGCGGCAAAGCCAAAAAGGGATATTGATTTTAAAACAAACTAAACCCAACAAACACCGGATTTAAAAGGACAACTTTAGAGGCTCTCATTAATAAAAATTTGAGGTTATGAACAACATTTCAGGATTTTATGCTTCTTGCTTAAACTAACTTCTTGATTTTTCAGTGCAGGTAGGTACCTAGTCATATAATCTTAATATAAGTAGACATCGATGACCCTACCATATCAATATATATTTTTATATCTGGTTTAATTTTTAAATGTATAGTATTGAATAGTATGATCCTTATACACCACTAAATTTTAATTAGTACAAATACTTAAGGAGCTTATTTAAAAAGGTCATGTTATGATTTAAGTAAAGTCTCAATAGGTACCTAAATAATATTCCTAAACAGAAAAGTTATTACAGTTTGTTTATATCCCAAAATGTCACTCAATTTATGGAATATTGTACACAAATAGCCTGTACAATATTTCCATAAATTGAGTATGAATGAAAAACAATGGAAAAACACTGCGCGTTGTATTTTCTATTAGCAATTGTTATGAATAATTGATTTATCTATGAATTTACCGATCATAACTTGGACTATTTTGGAATTTCGTTTTTTTTTTTTTGACTACACTAACATGATCAGTAACGGGTAGGTACGAATAGAGAACCATTTTTTTATGTACTAATTAAAAAATAGGGGTGTATTTTGTCTAAGTTTTCAACAAAATCTGAACCTAGATTCTATTAACAAAGAATGACACGCAGCTGAGATGATAAAGCTAAAAAAATGAGAAATCATGACGTGTGGTAAGTATTCTGAACTGAGGATAAGCAGTCTTAAAGGTCCAGTGGTCGATAAGATTTTACGCAGGAATCGAATGACAATGGTACAATTAGTCTGATAATGAAGAAACATAAGAAACTTGAACATAATTTTTCTGTAGTATGTATGTTGATGGATTTATAAATGAACAAGAAGAGTAAAGATAATTATGATAGCTTGGGTTTCAAATATAAAGGCTAGAAAGGCTCAGGCAGGTGCATAGGTGAGTATGGCTAAAAAAAGATGAATGAAAAAAACATGCATGCGCCGACCCCTTATAGGGGGCATTTCACGTGAAGCGGACAATGAAAGATAAGTCAGGTTTTGTAATTTGTTCATATTGGGCATATTTGTACTTCGAGGGGGTAGAACGTGTTCACATACCTACTTAATATATTTTTTTTTTGAGTTTTATTTATTAAGATATCGGATTCTCAAGAATTCACCTGATTTAGTTTTTATAGGAACCATTCCTTTTAATTTTTCGATCAGATTCCATTTTAGATTTTTTTTCCATTGCTAGGCCGGAAGTAAATACTTAAAAACTTGTTTTTGAACAATTTGGACCATTTACTTTTTTTTAGAAAATTAATTTCCTATAAAAAGTATATACATATTATCTATTTTATAATAATTATCTTCAAGATGAAAATAAAATTACCATGAAACCTTTCCATCAATGAGGTGAATTCTTCAGAATCCTAAATCCTAATAAATAAACCTCAAATAAAAAATAAAAATTTGAACACGTTCATATCCCTTCGAAGTACAAATAATTATGTCCAATATGAACGAATTTCAAAAGTTCACTTTTTTTTCGTTGTCCGCTTCACGTGAAATGCCCAAAAGATTAAAACAAGACACGACAAGCCTTATCCTTATCTATAAAGGGTCAGCAAGTTCCAAGAGGATGATGACATTTACAAAATAATGCATAGCGATCAAGCTACTAAGGTGAGGTCAAACGAGTGAAATGTTATTTCTAATGAAATTAATTTTAATCAGGCTAAGTGCTTATCATATGGCTAACATGCCAGATTTTAATATGAATACACCCCTCACAAATTAAACTCGTTTAACCAACCCTTGAATTAGATTCGTTCTACAGAATTGATTCACTCATTTGGTATATGAAATACAGATATAAGAACTCTTTGAATCAAAGCAGTAGAACCCTACCGAATGAGAAATGATTAACGTCTAGACTTAACAATTAAAATTATCTGTCGTGACAGAGCTGAACGAGGCCGTAGCTGACCTTCTTCGAACGTAGCTGCAGACAGGGCGAGTGAAATCGCAGTAGAGTGCATCGCTCTTTCGAGCGATGGCATTTCTGAGCCGACAAAGCTTAACCCGGTGCACATTGATAAAGCTGCTCGGTGGATCGCAAAGAAGAGGTCTGGTACAGGTGAGTTGGGCTCTTTCGCGAGCGAGCAAAGGTGGCTTGAAGCGGAGGTGAAACAGTTCGCTGCTGAGCCCAGTGAAATCGCAGAAGCGCAGACTAAGTTCTCAGCCGGACGCAGAAAGGCCGATGAGGAGCGGATAGCCAAGTGAGACGCGCGGGCCGACCTGTCGGCAGAGTTCAGCGATCGCAGTGCCTCGCGCAGCCAAACTTTTGATTGATCTGGTGTATTCTCTGTAGACCATAGTTATTTATCGAGTGTAGTGGTTGCGTCATCCAATATAATTCAAATAGAAATGGTTTTGTTCCGAAAGATAAGGTCTATTAAAAATAACTGCATCATTAAAGAATCAGAGAGCTTTCATCACGATATTTTTAGTTTGTCTAAGAACTCATATTAAATGTATGGAATTGGACATCGGTCTCATAAGAGGTCGGTCAGTTTAATGGTGTGGTCAACCGCCAGTCATGACTATTCATCTGATCAATTGGCTAATAATGTCCCACAGATTCTGTAAATGGTTATGTAGCTAAACCTACGATATGCCAACGTTTGATTGAGAATGAAACGAGCATTGGGTCATGGCTGGCAACAGGATCGAGCGGTAGCGACGCGCAAGTTACAAAAAAACAATACATATATATAAACATATACGTATATGTAAGCAATACATACCTATTATTGCAATAATAGCGGGTCATTTGCTGTCAAGTCTGTTATTGAAGAATTTCATTGTCTACTTCCGAAGATTTTTAGGTCCTAATGTTTATCCTGTATTTTTGTTTATGCAGTGGACAATAAAGAATATAATGAATAGAATAGAGTTATCTATTTTATTTTCTCTACGAGCCTACAGGGAACCTTAATGTGGGGACCAATGAGTACCGGATAAATCATGTATTTTCATGAACAATAAAACAGTATTGTTTAAAAAAACGAAAACTCCATTCCCAAATAACATACGTCATTATTTTATAAGAAAAATCGTGGACTTACATGAGTGCACGAGTCGAATAGAGAAGCTCCTTTTTTGAAACCAATTAAAAATAGTTCCCTACATTGTGTTTGTGCTTACACACGGTCTACTCATTATACGTGTTTTTTTTTTATGTACGAAAGTCCAATTACAAAAAAACCGTTTCATAAAATGACGAATATATTTAGGCCAATACATCATTGGAGCAATCTTGTCCTTCCGATTGAGAAGGACAAGATTCGTTTCAATCTGAAGATAATTTTCTCAATATCATTACGTGTTAAATATCAAAAATCATATTACATCGTGGCACAAAATTTTAATATAGCCAGAAGGCTGATTACAAATAGATAAAAAAATATTTAAGAAAAAATACAACCACTGGCTGTTCTACACAATAAACCAATATGTGAATTGTGATCAAGAATTCCTATTTTTTCAGAATTGAACTTTATAATTAACCCTTCAGATACCGTCAATTAGAAACACAATAGTAAGACAATAGATGCGCGGCCACCGGTGGTCGCTTGGGGATTCATGATTAAGTTACAATCGTTAAACAAAGACGTGATCTGAAGACTACTTAGACCATCTCGAAGAGAACCGCGTGGCAAATAACGATTTGTAGTAGCTATACCTAGGGTGGGTAGGTACCTACCTCATAAATTGCGTCATTGCGGTGCAACCTACATATTTCGCAGGGCGCAGGGCGCAAGGCGCAGGACGTTTATCGATTACCACCCACCGCCTCACCGCCCTCACCTTCCTGCCCTTCCCCTTGAAGCTCCGATATCCGAAACCATACACTATCTACCTACCTACCTAGTTTGGTTACACCTATGTAATAATATATATATATATGCAAGTTTTTTGATTTCTACTTATTAATTGATACCAACATACTAGATTACTATTAAAACCAAGGCATTCTGTATTTTGTCTTTGAGGGTGCACTGCTTGGGCGTTGGAACAGAAGCAAGGGGGACAAGGGACACGGAATGACACCCCCCCCCCGCCTCGCCTCATTACCCTCGCCATCGAAGCTCCAATTTCCAAAATTCTAATTGCAAGCACTATTTTATCTTAGCTTCTAGTATTATTTTTTTTACAATTTATAAACCAAAGGGGAATTCGCAGAGTTTACATACTTAAAAAATGCATCTAGGAATTTACACCCCTCCACCGTAACCACTACCTAGGAACTATTAAATTGTGCAATAAATATTTAGTTAATTAGCAAGAAGCTTAGCATAGAAGTTCACATTACCTGAGGTCTGGGTGGGCGTCGGGGTGGGGCTCCGCGGGGGGCCGCGACTACCAGACGACCCTGACGACATTTCGAATTTTGATCACAATAAAAATTGGAAAACGCGCTAAGCTACAAATTAGTAGTCGAGAAGTAGCTAGTACACTCCAAAAAAATTTTAGTATTTTTTATAATCCACGATCCTAAAACAACCTATCAGGAGAACTGTTCCAGAACGATTGAATTTGCTGGTCTGAGGGTTGCTAATGATCGCCAATCGCATATCTAGTGCTTAAAGTGTACTATAAGTTACCACTGATTTTATGACACAGTGAACTTTATTTCCGTGTTCCTAAGGTCGTTAGTCCTAAGTGAAAGAACTGTAAAACAGTAAAACGGACATAGATCGCGCTAGTGTACCTAGATTCATGTCTTGTAACGTTCGGAAACGATGTTTTATTACGATATGAATTCGATAAGAGTTATTGTCTGGTTTTATTTTAAGAACATTCATTTAACGAATATGGTTTTACTGGTACCTACTGATTGTAGTTTTTTTTTTTGGTTTACCTGACCAAATTAGTTAAAAAATCAAAACTGAGAGAAAACGTTGTACTTTTCGTTCAAATACTATAAACGCTTTCGTTTACAGTATTTGAACGAAAATTACAAAGGTTAACGTCTATGGTGTCTCGCGAACGCGTGTCTTGGATTCGTGGGCCTCTATGGTAGCCCGCGAAATCCAAAACACGCTTTCATACAAACCTCAACTAGGAAATTCGGTTGCACCGTGTAATACCTAATTTATTAGTTCATGAATCCCCAAGCGACCACCGGTGGCCGCGCATCTATTGTCTTACTATTGTGTCTCTAATTGACGGTATCTGAAGGGTTAATAGTGATTGACTATTATTTTAGAGTACTTTGACAATTATTAATATTATTAAAACCAATTTGAAATAATTAAACAGTAACGTTCAAGAAATGTGTGGCTAATAAGAAAATTTGAATTTCGCGGGCCATATTGTAGTATTTGGCTATGGTATGACTTAAGGTGATTGGTTCGCGCTTCGAGATTATATCCGCTTTGAAAATTAAAAATGTCATAGCTAATAGCTATGACATTTTTAATTTTCAATAGCTATTAGCTATTCATTGTCAAAATTATTATTATAAGGAATAGTAGGTACTTGCATTATGATACAAGTGTGTAATGTTAGTGCCAGTAACCCGAGCCGTGGCGAGGGTCTTAGGGTATTTTAGTCCATATATAATGACAAAAAATCTAAAAATTATTTTTTAAGACGGCGCGGCGTCGGCAAAAAGCAGTCGGTAAATGTTAGTTTTAGTGCATAAAATAACAAAATAAATATTTCAACTTAAAGTTTATCTGTACTATATTACTATGAATTAGCCACCATGTTAATATTACGTCTTTTAGCTTTAAAAACTAAAGTGACACCTGTCCAAATGCGCCTCAGCATTGCCGAACAGTTGACAGATCAACTGTTCGGCAATGCTGAGGCGCATTTGCTTACACAGTCAACTGACGTCACGAACTCGGAGTAAATATGGCGTCCACTACGTTCTGCATTACGCGTGAAATTTAAAAACGTTAATTTTAAATGCATTTTTAGGGTGCTTCGTGACTGAATAAAATTGTTGTGTTTTTTAATGGTTTATTAGCACTATAGCGAATTGAGACACTTTTCAAAAATTAGTGTAGGTAATACCCTCGTTTTTCAATACACTTTTGAAGAATTATTAGTAAATTTGTTTGTAATATGGCGGTAAAGTATGTTTTCATAATACGAGCTAGTCTTGTGTAGTTCGCGAACGATGAATGAATAGGAACCGTATCTTCTTACTGAACGAAAAGAAACGTTTCCGAACACAGATTGTTAATCGGCCAGTCGGTCTATTAGTTCGCGCGGCGAATTTGAGAGAGATCTGTTAAGCGACTCATTCATTGACGATAATACTAGGTACGACCGTGAATGAAGTGAATGTTATGTCAATGTAATAATGTCTATTTTAGCTTATTTATACTCGTAATTATGTTACTATTACCCTTCAGATACCGTCAATTAGAAACACAATAGTAAGACAATAGATGCGCGGCCACCGGTGGTCGCTTGGGGATTCATGAATTAAACAGAATAAGTAATATTATAATTAAATAGAACATTTTAGCTATTTATTATATCCTCTAGAAAGGCACCTCAACTCGCGAGTTTCTGTAAAGCTGACCGGTGTAGAATGTTTTCTCGTTTCGCGCCATTTTTAATTAATTAAATATATAAAAAAGTTGTAGAAGTTATTAAGTAAGTTAAAACAGTTCTTGTGAAGTGTTTTAATAATCGGCAATCGAAAATCAAACGACTTGAAATGACTAAGATTTTGTTAAAAGTTGTTAGGTGTACCTCAAAAAGAGCAACTGACACAAATCGGTTGAAATCAGTTCAGTATCTTGAGACTGGTTAGGTTTAAGCCGATGACCGAATAGAGCTAATAGAATTAATAGTAAGTACGAACAAGTTTACTGACCGTACTGAACTAGTACGGATAGAGATGTGCCGCTGCCGGAAATATGGGAATATTGCTAGCAATATTGCCACGAAAATTCAAACTTCGGGCAATATTCCCACTTCACAGCAATATTGCTGGCAACGACACATCACTAAGTACGGAGGGATCTTTAAAATAACTGAGCAAGCACAATACGACACTACCAGTATTGGCGGTTGCTCCCGGAGTTGTTGCAAGTGCAGTACATGTGTCCTGCAGCAACTCCGATGCAGCTCACTGGCTTCGGGAAGCCATCCACAATGTGGAACTCGGCTCCCTGAAGCTGAAGGTCCTTGACGCCAGGGACCTACCAAGGCCAGTCTAAATGGCATGGAAGAGCCGGAACCTGACGCTCAGGGACCCTGCCCGGGCAATTAGATTGCTCCAGCGGCTCAACCCTGCTCTGAGGACGGACGACTGGAAGGTCGTGAACACCCTCATTGAGGATACCGGCATCCGTCGGATCGTTCTCATGGACGGGGTGTCCGCTGGGGTCATGCCTCGGGCTACTCTCTTCCAGGAGGCATTGAGCGTTACACGTTCAAACTCCTGGAAGAAGACAGGGGAGAGGCACCCATCGCGGAGGTGGAGGCGGGACACTCAGATGACGGACCGCCACCACAGCGTGAGGAGGCCTCACCAAAAGACCCTACTTGCGACGTGACGCAGCTGGAGACCCATACCGGGGTGACTGAGGACCTAGACGATGACATCCTCGGGGACCTCGTTGCCCTGGGAATGAACTCGCCAGCTGCCCATGAGGAGAGCCAGGAGATGGAGGAGGAGCCTCAAGATTAAAGCCCTCCTACAAACACGACCCCATCAGAAGACTAAGATGGCGTGACTAAGGTGCGTACAAGTTAATCTTCATCATTGCAGAGCCGCTACCGCCCTTTTGGCTCGGCAACTGAAACTGGAGAAGTATGACATTGCCTTAATACAAGAACCTTATTTGTATAAAGGGACTATAAAAGGCTTAGGTGGGACAGGGGGCACAGTCCTCTATGACTGTCCTACTAATGACGCGAGGACTTGTATCTATATCAAGGGCGGTATAGAAGCAATGCCCTTACGTACTTTCTGTTACAGGGATCTCACAACAGCTTTGATCCAAGTGGAGACTGGGACGGAGAAAAGGAAACTTATCCTTGCCTCGGCCTATCTCCCATATGAAGAAAAGGAACCAGTATCACCACTAATTAGAAGACTGGTTGACTACGGCAGCCAAGGAAATCTTGACCTGATACTTGGTTGTGATGCGAACGCACACCACGTCGTTTGGGGCAGCACAGATGTCAACAAACGAGGGGAGGATTTGCTGGACTTCGTGGTAAGTTCTTCACTACAGATCCTTAATGCAGGCAATAAACCCACCTTCAGGACTTCGGCGAGAGCTGAAGTCATCGACCTGACACTGGCTTCTAATGGAGCCAGTGCTCATGTTGAAAATTGGCATGTATCGGACGAAGTTTCTCTGTCTGACCAAAATTATATATGCTTTAGGTTTAGGACCGCGGGCAAAGCCAAATCTAGACGAAGGAGAAACCCAAGACATACAATCTGGGACTCGTACAGGAGGGACCTCAAAATAAACCTAGGGAGCCCTAAAGGTAAGCTCAATTCCATACTTGATATAGAATTTGAAGCAGACAGAATCACGGCAGGCACCATAGGTGCATGGGAAGATAATTGCCCAGAGAAAAAGGCCCTTTGCAAAAAGGAACCATGGTGGACTCCTGAACTGGCTAAAATACGTCAGGAAACACGACAGGCCTTCAATGATGCAAAAGCCAGGAAAGATTTTTCTGGCTACTCTAGCATGCTAACGAGGTATAACAAGGCGGTACGCAAGGCCAAAAGAACTGCTTGGCGACAGCATTGCACCTCCATTGAAGCCCTAACAGATGGAATGAGGTTGTGCAAAGCAATGTCCATGACCAAGGCAAACCCACTATCATCCGTGAAGGATGAGAATGGGCACCTTACGGAAACTGGACAGGACACTCTGAGTGTGATGTTTAAGACTCACTTCCCAGGATGTGTAGTGCGCGATAGCGACGAAGAGGAACCAGTCACAAGGGACGAGCTTAGTAAGCACACGTCAAAGAATGACTGGCTCACAGCAAAGAAAGTGGTAGATGAGAACAGGCTGAGGCTTGCGATAGCGGGCTTTCAACCTTTCAAATCCCCTGGCCCGGATGGCATCTATCCAGTGTTATTGCAAGAAGGGGCCTCTTTTCTAATACCGCAGCTGAGTAGGCTTTACAGAGCCTGCCTAGCCTTTGGGTACGTACCCAAGACATGGAGAGAGGCCAAAGTCACCTTCATACCGAAGGCTGGTAAACCAAATTACGAAGAAGCTAAAGCTTACAGGCCTATCAGTCTTACATCCTTTCTCTTGAAATCACTAGAGAAACAGGTAGACAGGAACCTAAGAGAGGGACCGCTTAAGAAATTCCCTCTACATAGACTACAGTGCGCCTATAGCCCCGGCAAGTCCACGGAAACGGCATTACATTATGTCGCGAGTCGGGCCGAGTCTGCGCTAGTGGGACAAGAAATCTGCGTGGGCGCTTTCCTCGACATAGAGGGAGCCTTCGACAAGACAACATTTGAGTCCATACGCATTGCCGCAAAGGAGCATGGTATCAATGATACCACATGTAATTGGATTGACTATATGCTAAAGAGTAGAATAGTCAGATCGGAAATAATGGGAGACCGACTCAGCGCGAAAACGACAAGAGGTTGTCCGCAGGGCGGAGTGCTGTCACCATTACTGTGGTGCTTGGTAGTAGACTCGCTACTCACCAAACTCAACACCGGACCATTCTACACAGTAGGCTATGCAGACGATATAGCTATAATGGTTAATGGTAAATTCCCGAACATAGTGTCTGGATTGTTACAACAGGCGCTGAGGATGACAGAAGATTGGTGTATAAAGAACCATCTCTCTATCAATCCAGGCAAGGCAGTCATTATCCCATTCACGAGGAAAAGGCAACTGGGAAATCTAGGAAATCCTTCCCGCAATGGAATCAAGCTGCCATGGTCCACCGAAGTTAAATATCTAGGGGTAACTCTTGATAAGGAGCTCAGGTGGAAAACTCATGTGGAAAACATAACGACAAAGGCCCTGCGGGTGTTCGGTATGTGTCGCTCCACATATGGTAAAACTTGGGGGCTAAAACCTAAAGTGTTACGATGGCTGTACCAAACAATGATATTACCCATTATCACTTACGGCAGCATAGTGTGGTGGCCAAGAACGAAACTTGCCACGTGCAAAGCGCCACTGACCAAGTTACAAAGAACAGTATGCCTTGGAATAACGGGTGCTTTTAGGACAACACCTACGGCAGCAATAGAGAGATACCTCAACATCCCTCCCCTGCATATGATGGTAGAACTCGAGGCAAGGAAGGCAGTGCATCGTCTTGCTGTTGCTGGACTATGGGATGCCTCTAAGCCAAGGACTAACCATACAAGATTCGATAGGAATGAGGACCTGGATCGGGTAACAAGCATGATATCTGATAAAATGCAAACCATGTTTGTATTCGAAAGGTCCTTTAAGGTCCAGATCCCAACAATGGAAGACTGGACTAAGGGACTCGAACCACCAGAAAAAGATAGTCTGGTATGGTACACTGATGGATCCAAAATGGAATCCGGTACAGGAGCGGGAATATACGCAAAAGGCTACAAATGTAGTAGAAGCTTAGGGAAGATGGCAACAGTATTCCAAGCAGAAACATATGCCATAATAACCTGTGCTCAAGAGAATATAGACAGACAAACCAAAGATAAATCCATTTATATTCTAAGTGACAGTCAAGTTGCAATCAAGGCCATGGCGTCCTACAAGGTGGACTCCAAACTTATTCTGGACGCTATCCGGGCCCTGAACAGGCTTGGGAGGCGTAACAAGGTAAAGTTGATGTGGGTCCCAGGGCATAAAGGAATCCATGGTAATGAAATGGCGCATGAACTGGCAAGAGAGGGCTCAGCAAATGACTTTGTGGGACCAGAACCATGTGTAGGCATCTCGACGTGCCTCGTGAAGGCCGCATTCAGGGAGTTTGCAGATCATAGCCAAAAAACACACTGGCTGTCTATTACGGGTCTGGAACACTCCAAAAAATTCCTGGGCTCTACGTTCAGGGCACGGGAATGTATTTGGAATATGAGCAGGGGGCAAATCCGCTACCTGATGGGTGCCTTTACAGGGCACTTTGGAACCAACGACATGCTCATGAAAATGGGTCTAGCCGCGACTCCCATGTGCAGGTTGTGTGAGGAACATACAGAACGCATGGAGCACCTGCTGTGCACATGCGATGCTTTGGCTAGCAAGCGAATGAGTCTTCTAGGGGTAGGATATCCAAGACCAGAGGATTACAGGCTCTTATCCCCGCATCTCGTTGTGAAACTTATGAAGGAGATTTTCAGCGAGGTTGGGGAGGAGTAAGCTATCTAGGGGACCACAAAAGATCCACATGGGTTGAAGTGTCCGAGTTGTTTCTCGGCCCCTCAACAAGATAAGATAAGATAAGTGCAGTGTAATAAGAGTCACTTTCTGAGCAAGTGTATTGAAAAGATAGGTACCTACGTTACGCGTTAACATTACAATCAGAAACCCTGGACTTTGTGCACACCTACAGAACCGAGTGAAATGTGATTCCATGTGATTGGTTTTGGTATGATTTGTACAACGCATGCATACGAAGGCATTGTCAGCTCACACCAAGACGCGACGCTGCGCGCACATTTTAATAGAGTAATTCAAAATAGAACTTTATTTACTACGTGAAAAAATACACATTTCATTGTGAGACTTTAGAATATTGCATCTTGCGGCGCTGCGCCTCGTGATTGCTCGCTGCACAGCGGTGCATCGCTGGTACGCGCGGCGTGCAAGAGCGGCGCTGCGCCTTACGAAGCCGCGGGGAAGAGACGCACGCACGGCTTTGGTCGAGGCTATCGTCCGGAGCGAGAAGGAATGGCAGGCGGTCGCCTCCTTCTGCGAAGCAGTAATGCTAGCAAAGGAGGAGGTCGACTGCATCAGGCTACGGCGCCCTTGCCACCGCCGCCGGAATTCCGGTCCCGATTTCCGGCCACGGTAGACGCGGGCTCGCGGACGGCGAGCCATGGCTAGCTCTCTGTCCGATCGTCCGGTAACTGTCCGGATCGAGCCCAAGACGTCGACGGCGCGTACTGTTCCCGCGCGCCTCAAGGAGTTGTCAGCAGCAGAAGGTGCCCAGCTGGGTCGAAGCCTACTAGGGCCAGGGTTATTCGAAAGGAAGCTCGTGCCCCTGTATGAAGAGGCTAGCAGGAACGGGGTGGGTTTTTAGTCAGTAAGAGTCTGACACTATCTCCCGCTCCACCCAAGAGCGGGGGTTGTCATAAGATGATTTTTGCCCACCGAAAAAAAAAGGACTAAATAAGTAACTTTCACCCCGAGCTAAGCATTGTGCTTTTCATTACGAATACAAGGAAAGTAATAATAAAATAGGTAATAAAAAGTTTGTAAAACCTGAGTCATCGTAGGTAACCTATGATTTTAGGTAGGTATTTTTCTTCTGGATTAGGCGGCAAAAGGTTTTCTATTATTGCTTTAGCCTATTCTCTTAAGAAATTAGGAGTTAAATCACTATTTTAATCAGATGGACTTATCATTCTCTGCTGTACCTGCGAAAATGTAAACAAAACTCTACAGCTCGAAATTAACCAATGACGGATTGCCACTTTCCCGCCATTTTTTTTTTTCTGTGGCCGGCAAGCTATTCAGCCTTTATTTTTCATTTTTTTTTAAATTAAAGAAATATTTGTAATTTAAAAATAAAGTATTTTCAAGAAGCAATTGAAAAAATATTAAGTTGTATTGTTAATCTTCCTCGGTAATTGATTCGCAACTTCTTATCGACTGGCCAGTTGGTCTAGGTCTTCATGATATTATGGCCAAGTAAAACTGGCAAGATCGTTTTAAACGTTAATGTTTGATGATAAATCAATCCTTGTTTGACCTAATTTCTTTAGATCTTTTAATAGCATTGAAATCCTACATCAATGATATGACCAAACGAGGATTGACATATCATCAAATGTTAACGTTTAAACGATTTAGGTAGCCAGTTTTAGTTGGCCATATCATGAAGTGGTCAATTTTAAGATCTGACCACGTCTTAAAGATACCGTACCTATGGGCAAAGTATTTATGTTGACCACTCTGAACTTAGGCAAAAGACATTCGCTATAAAAACTACACATCCAACAGTTCTTAGTGCGGAGCGTTCAAGACATGTTCAAGATATTTCTACCAAAAAATCTGCCAAAGAAAGCGGGAAATAAGCCTCTTGTTCACCCTCATTACCTATATCTCGAAGCATACTCATGTGGGCACCTAGAAAATATTTCCTGAGGCTGCATATCCTGGGATTGCAGGGGATCTTAAACTCTTGTTTTTTAATATGTGTGAGGTTCAAATAAACGTTTTTCTTTCTTTCTTTCTTTAAACATTTGCGCGAGATATACGACTGTGGGTGATTCATTCGATATGCAGCCATTTGAGTCCAATTGAATACACCGACAGTCTGCGGCGAACATGGCGAAAGATAGTCCACAAGAAATTTATTCGACGACCTTCAGCATTGAGGATAAACGACGCAAGGAGGAGGAGGAATACAACGAATGAGTAATTTAAAACTGGCAAGACCTAATCGTGCAAAACGCGTATCTGTTTCCAACCTGATAGAAATTTTCATTCAGGTGGCCCAAGAAGCGATACCTAACGCCATCTAACGCTTCTGATTTAAATATTAGGTTTCCGTTGGAGAGATGGATTTCAAGTTTATGGAACCAGAAATGGTTTTACAATGATTTTACAATATAAATAATAATTAAAAAGTAATAGTATTAATATATTCATTTTGAGCCCGACCTCGAGGCTGGCATGACTCAGTTGTTCGAGCATAAGGCTTAACTCAGCCGCCGAAGATGAGAAAAGGACAAAAGGCTGATGATGATGATGATGATGAATAATAATACAGCCGATTAAAATGGTTGGGGACTAAAAGTCAGCTTTGTAAAGAAAGTGTCTCTCTACAAACGATACTCCAGACCTGAAATGATCTTACTGCAGGATTCAAGCCCAGGCAGGTTGAAATATACCACGCTCGGTCCTTATCAGTAATTCTGTCATCTATTGCTCTGGATATATCGCAATCCTGCTTATCAAAAGACAAACATTCATTGCGCCACAATAAAAGTCAGTGATTGCGCCATACATGAGATTAGGAAGATGTTCTAGCATATCATTAATTTTATACAATTCTAACACCTTCATGAGCTTTCATGTAGTCTATACCGAACACCGAACATATACATATATGTGAATACCGAACCTGTTGGCTAACTAATGGCCATATCACTCAGTTTGTATTACTAAGCCCATAGCGACATCTATAATTCTACATAAAAACTAAAATTCCTGTTAGTTATTTAGTTACACGGTCTAACAACCGTCCAAAATCAACTATATTTAACGGAGGTCGCTTAAACCCCTTCCATCACCGTTAGTGACCAGGCATTTTTTTATTCAACGCATATTTTAAAAAGACTGAGAAGGTAATATATGACATATACAGGATACACATCAATTAAATTGAGCATTGTAAAAATGGGGAGGGGCAGGCCGGGGCGCACTGGGCGTTTTGACAGGTACCTGGATCTGGTGCCTTGGTGCTGCCGCCTGTATGCCTGATGTAGGTACGGTCTTTCAAACAACCCTCAGGTGACCCTATTAAATTAGGGTACTTGAAATGAAATATACCTACGTCATAACGTCACGATGCCAGCGACCTAAATCATTACCATACCCAAACTGGGTAAATATCAAACTTATTATCAGTGAATAGAAATAGTTTTGATAAATTAAAAATAAACTAAATAGGAATGCGAATGCTTATAAAAAATTCTATGCATCGTCCGGAACAAGCCTAAAATTTGCTTACTGTTTTATGTTTCATAGATTGTTGGAGGACCTTATCGATTCAAAAAAATCGAGAAACATCGACTAAATTTTTAACCTACCCTTAAATAAAGCTAGAAAATTTTATAAGTTTAAATGAGACAATAACTATTAATATAATATATATCCAAAAGTAATCAAGTATCTATTGTAACGAGAGTTTAATCGTTTCGATTTCTTAGCAATAACTGCCTATCTAAGTTTCACGCAAACCATTTTTATCGATTGGCGCACGTATTGATTTATGTTTTTTTTTTCACGTCAAAAACTGGAGTATTCTACTAAAAAATATACTTTGCAATTCTTAATTTATTAAATGATTATTTTGCAACTAAGTTATTATTACTGGTCCTATTTTTTCATTTTCAACATATCCGACTGCCCAGTATACTATGATCCTTTGATATGGCGTTACTTGTTTTAGCAAATGTATGCCCACCTGTCAAGTCCAGTACATTTCAATATATCAAGTCACTGGATCAAGTACTACATCTCGCCAACAACCACACTATCCAGATATCAAGCTATATTGGTCGGTCATTTTATTTTACAGTATAATACTGTTTCGATCGATCCTAAAACTTGTAAACTGGCAACTCTGTCTTTTGATTGCTGTCACCATCAGGCATCAAATGCATTCTCCGATCCGATTAAAATTTATTTTAAATCGTCAGCAATTTATGTAAAAAAATTATTGTGATAGGCGTGAGTAATCGATATAAATATAGTGTAATATCTTGAGTGTGAAAGTGGATAAACTGAACCGTTTTAAAACGTGGTTTTGTTGTTTTTAGGCACGCGTCAATTTATCTCCCTTCTATGGGCGTTCATGTTTCGTGTAAAAAATGATTGACTTTACGATAAAAACATTAGATTCCAATAACCACCGGTTCTCAGTCGAAGATGAGGTAAGTTATTTTGACCAAATTTTTCCAACAGGGTTTCGTGATATGCTTTTATCATTTTAATTCCGCCTTACTCAAATTCTGGAACATACGAGTTTAAATTTTACTCTTCTTACAATGTCATGATACAAACATGTATGTATACATTTTACAGGTATTCACCAATAGCGATGTTAAAGCTTAGCATTACAGTTTGGGTAATCAACTTAGTGTAGGTGTATGTAGGATGATATTAAAGCAGATAATTTTGCCAGTATCACTTATATCAGAGGTTAGTCCTATAAGTAATCATAGATCTTGGGATTAGTTAAGAAATCTTTGATTATTCTGAAGTACATTGTTCTAAGATATTTGAAGTATCTTGGAGACATCTGTTTGTTAGCGGCTAGTGGTCTTCATCATATCAACACGGACGTAATGATGGGTTCGTGGAAACTTTCCACACAGTCAGGTCTAAATTTTTCAAGACTCACCGTACAAATAAGAAAAGAAGGCTCTCATATCCAACCCTCGAGCTCGTGAGGAAAAGGTGTGAGATGATTCTGCGGTCTTCAGGTGATACGTGGAGATACCGGCAGCTCAAAAGACGGATATCAAAATCTCTGAAACACGACCTTTGTCGCTTTAAAACCAAAAGGATTAAAGCGGAACAAGGTCTCTAATGTTATTGCACGAGATTAGTCTATTGGACAGAGCCAACTAAAAAAACTGAAGACCGACAATGGCAGAGTCATTTATGTCAAATCGGAGCTTCTGGGAGAGATCTGAGACCTTTTATGGACAGTTATACACATCTATTCAACTAGCAAATGACCCAAGAGATAGATTGACTCGACACTATACCGAAGATATCCTGGACGTCAGCATGTACGAGATTAGGATGGCTCTGAAGCAGCAGAAAAACAACAAGGCGTCGGGTGAGGGCGGAATTACGGCCGAACTCCTGAAGGCGGGTGGAATACCGGTCCTTAAGGCCCTTCAGAAGCTATTCAATGCCATCATCCTCGAGGGAAAAACGCAATAGGCACAGATCAGAGGTGTGGTGGTACTCTTCTTTAAGAAAGGCGGCAATGCCCTGCTGAAGAATTACAGACCCATTTCACTTCTGAGCCTTGTCTATAAGCTGTTTTCCAGAGTCAGCACGAACCGTCTCACGCGCAGGTTCGACGACTTCCAACCTCCCGAACAAGCCAGATTCCGAAAAGGCTTTAGTACCGTGGACCACATATGTACATACGCTGCGGCAGTTTATACAGAAGACTAAGGAGTATAATCAGCTTCTCTGCTTAGTGTTTGTGGATAACGAGAAAGCCTTTGATTCGATTGAGACCTGGGCTGTACTGCAGTCTCTCCAACGGTGCCAGATTGACTATCGATACATAAAGTGTTGAAGTGTTTATACAACGTCAATTCGCCGACTTCAAGACCAGAAATCGAAACCCTCTTGCAGTGAGGTGTGAGGCAGGGAGACGTTATTTCTCCGAAACTGTTCATGGCTGCAATGGAGGATGTCTTCAAGGTTCTGGAATAGAGAGGACTAGGTATTAATGTCAATGGCGAGTACATCACTCACCTTCGGTTTGCCGACGATATAGTAGTCATGGCTGAAACTATGGAAGAACTCAGTACAATGCTCGGTGACCTCAGTTGAGCACGAAAGAGGGACTTAAAATGAACATGGACAAAACCAAAGTTATGGTTAACATCCATGTAGCACCTACTGCTATTAAGATGTTAGACTCTACACTCGAAATTGTGGACGATTACGTTTACCTGGGACAGACGGTCCAGCTGGGTAGATCTAACTTCGAGAAAGAGGTCAATCGTCAAATCTGACTCGGCTGGGCAGCGTTCGGGAAGTTGCGCGGTGTCTTCTCGTCTAATATACCACAGTGTCTCAAGACGAAAGTCTATCATCAGTGCGAATTGACAGTGATGACTCATGGCTCCGAAACATGGTTACTTTCAATGGGTCTTATAAGAAGACTCAAAGTCACCCAAAGGGCGATGGAAAGGGCCTATGCTCGGAGTTTCCCTGCGTGATCACATCAGAAATGAAGATATCCTCAGGAAAACCAAAGGTTACCGACATAGCTCTAAGAGTCGCCAAACTTAAGTGGCAATGCGCAGGGCACATTGCACACAGAACAGATGGTCGATGGTGACGAAAGGTTCTGGAGTGCCAATTACGTACCGGAAGACGCGGCGTTGGAAGGCCTCCAACAAAGTGGACCGATGACCTGGTCAGGGTCGCCGACGAATCCGATGGATGCGTGACGCACAGGACCGGTCGTTGTGGCGACGCTTGGGGGAGCCTATGTCCAGCAGTGAACGTCTTTCGGCTGATAAATATAATAATATATAATAAATAGAATAAATGAAGTAACTTATAACAAAAGGATAAAAACTGTTGGACATGTAGCATAATAGAGTGTAATATGTGGTATAGATTTCTTAGGTTACTAGGTAACCTAGATATTAAAACAATTTAACCACAAAATAAAAGTAGCAGCCATACAAACACAGAGAGATAGTATTTCTGGTTATGTTGTATAGGTTTAGGGATAAGCAAAATAGAAAGAACTTAATTTTTCATTGGGAATTCTACTAACTACCTACATACGGAAGTGGCACAATTAGTGCCAAAATAAGATATTCTGGCTGTTTTTGAGGGATATTATCCTGCATCCTAAGTACACACTTTCATTCACAAAGGAATTTGAAGGAAATCTTGTCTTTTCAACAATGTAATGTGCATCTGTCATGTTGAAATTCGAAATTAAAATTCATAGATATTGCTAAAGATTGTGTATTATAGATTCACTTCTCCAATACTTACTCGCCTTGGTGAAACAGAGAATAGAATAGAAAGAAAATTATAGATTTTATTTTTCTCATGATATGCATTGCATTAGGCATCAACACAAAATAATGGCAAAAAGTAGTATAGAAATACAATGCGGAGCAACTACACCCTGCTGCTGTCTTTTGTTATGTTTTTAGGGTTCTGTACGTCAAAATTACCAAAATAATGGAACCCTGATAGGAGCACTTTGTTGTCCATCTGTCTATCAAGACCCTTTATCTCGAGAACGCATAGAGGTATCGAGTTGAAATTAAAAACATATGCTCAGGTCTGCTGTCCTTTAGCTGCGAAAAAAAAACTTCTAAGTTAACGAATAAAAAAGATATGGCCGTTAATATTGCAAAAAAACGTATATTTTGATATTCTCAAAATTGTAATTAATTCATGAATCCCCAAGCGACCACCGGTGGCCGCGCATCTATTGTCTTACTATTGTGTCTCTAATTGACGGTATCTGAAGGGTTAATAGGGTACTTTCCGTTGACCCAGCATCCTGAAATTTAGCACAAAGTAAGGTTTTAGTAGCACAAGTATAGGAATAATTAATCTGAAAACAGTAAATTTGTTGTTATGTCACAAAAAATAATTTTACACTTCAGAAAAATCTTCCGAGACTGTAGTTTGCACGGAACCCTCCGTCCGACTCGCACTTGCCCCGTTTTTTTAAGGTATGATAGGCTTATGCGTTACCACTATCTCACCGGGAAGAGATGATGCGATTGACGATGGATCGTGCTTGCCTAGAAGTAACCTATTCACTCTTGACTTAAAGATCCCCAGGCTGCAGTTAACAGACTATACAGACTCCGGTAGAGAATTCCACTCCCAGACTGTACACACAATGAATGTGTTCCCATAACGTTTTGTGTGTGTGAGGGATGTGTCAGTGACATAATTGTTAAAAGGTTTTATAACAAAATCGTCATTTCATAACCCCATACAAGTAGTCAAGATTAATAATAAACATTTGGTTTGATTTTTTTTTTAAGTATTGTTAAGTTGAAATAAAAGAAATTAATTAAAAGGCATAGTTCCTCAAGTTAGGCCTTAATGGTACATATAATTTAAAATTTGAAATTGGACTGTAGCCATTCAGCAGACTTTGTAGCTGTGCAGCGTTTTATAACTGTACAGCGTTATTTACATAGTTACTTTAACAAAAAAAAAAAACTAAATAGGTCTACCAAATCGACCTGAGTCAGTTACTTATTTTTCAATAATTTATTAAAACTTTGAATATGTTAGGATTTTCAAATGTTTATTATCTAGCCTGTCGTTTTACTGTCAAATGATTTACTTGCAAGATTATTTATAAGCATTGTTTATAAAGTCTAAGATAATTAATAAGATTTTGTGGCCGACCTTATATCATACATTACTCTTTATCTGTTTTTGTATGTTGTATTGTGATTTACATGGTCCGCGCTGAAGATCCCCTCTCAACTATTGTGCCTGGGGACCTGTTAGGGTTAATGTGCATGTATCCAGTCAGACTATCCTATCTTGTGTTACATTCTGTGTTAATTTTTTTTTCTATATTGTGTACTGCAATCTATCTATTCGAAATTCAGCAATAGTTTGGTATTTGTTCATTCTGTGCTAATGAGACTAGATTTGCAACAATTTTCTTCAATATTACTTATTGCAATGGTTGTGGTAACATCTGCTTGCAGTACAGATTTTAGTAAGTTCATATGGACCAGGTATATCTAACCATAAAGAAAACATAAATCATAAAAAGTGAATAGCAATTACACAGAAATTGAGGACAGTTAATTTAAATCATCAGACACCAAGCGAATGCTGGCGTTCACTCTCTCATTGTCTTTCTATTATGTCTGTAGTTACGGTATTCGAAAGGTTAAGGCCATATTGCAATTTATTCATCGATAGTGATGTCCATTTTCTTGTCATTGGTTGTCAATAGGCTCATTATCTATGGCTAAGTGGGCCAATCAATAGCTTTGAATTATTTATAGATGTCAGGAATCAGGCTCAGACAAGCAAAATGTTTGATACAAAAAGCATGTCTTGCAAGACCTTTTAAATACTTTAAGTTCAAAATTATCTGTTGAATTATTTCAAGTTACCATCTAAGATGTTTTAGGCTGAGTAAGTGCATTATTTGAAATATACTTGTTATGATTGTTACTGCTTGTGCATTTTGGTTTTATGTAATGTTTTATCTGTTCATTATTGATTTATTAATTGTTTTGTGTTAGTCTACTGTGATTTGTTTTGCTGTGCGTGGAAATATGCAGTTTGAAATGAATCCTATTCATATTTCTTTATAAGAATTTAATAGATCTGAAGTTTTTTGGGAAAACAGGCTAAGAGTTTTTAGAAAAAGATAACTTATAGCCTTATACTTGCTACAGTTGTAATTTTTATATGTATTGCTCATATAATTAATATGTTCTTATTTCAGTGGCTTTGCGCTGATGTGTACTAAGCAATATTTCAATTCTATAAAACATTAGTTGATACCTTAATAGCCAGTTTTTGAAATAAACTCAATAAGAAAACACATTTATTAAGATATCTTGTGATGATACATTAATTTCTGTGACAGATTGAAATAACAACTCCTAAAGACATCACTGGATATTTGTTTGATAGTCTGTTTGGGCACCTAGTAAAATAGTTGCGTCATCTTTGTGCCTATAAGTTACTCTATTTAGGTCAGAGTGTCAGTCTTGGTATAGTAGGCAGTCAAACTACGTTGGCCACTCTAAAGTCTGCATTCCAAACTATAGTGCATATTCGAAAAAATACGCAATACGCATTTGCTGATTCTTAAAAAGAATTTTTGCTACGCCAATTGTTCGAAGTTCGGAGTGGTCAAGATATTTTTGTATTATACAAATCATGAAAGAAAAAAGTTTAATCAGAATCCAGTTCTTCAATTTTGCTAATGTCTGCGTCACTGTCTGAAGTGTCTGAGCCGCGGCCGCGGCAAATAGAAGAAGGCGAATAAAATTGTCCCTAACAATTTAAAGTAATGATGGCTTAAATGATATATTTAGCTAATGTAGATTAAACAATAACGTTTTTATTTCACCTAGATTTAACTAAGACTCAGTTATACCTGAAAAGCGAAAAAAAAGCCGTTAATAATGCACAAACAAGTTTTCTTTGCAAAACATAGTTTTCAATCAACATTTGATAGATCGAAGTCATTGGCTTTACTATTTTTATTTGTAATGCATACATAGTACCTACGAACAGTTATGGCAAAAACTAACATGTTCTCTCTCTAAGACCATAAACAAATAACCAAATATTGCGATAACCAGAAATGGTTTTGTTATAATTTGTGTTAGCCATGGCGCAAAGCTATTGCATTATTTATAGACTGTGTACCCCCTACCCTTCATTATAATGACTCCATGCAAGCTGCGTGGGTCGGTCTGCGAGACCCCTTCCCATTCCAACGTTTCGGCGATCGTACTGCGCATGCATCAAATCCGAGAACCTAGACACCCTGTTAAATGTATCTATCTAGGTACTTCACATATGTATCTGTAACCTTATTGATTAAATGCAAACTGAATAAAGAGAAAGACTATCGACTACGTCATATTAATAATGTTGCGAATCCGTAATACTAATTTCACGAGACGTAGTTCTGTTACCTAACTAACGGTTGTTGAAATAATTTTTGCCAGTTATGGAAACAAAAGCTTCATTTTTGTGGGGTTTCGAAGCTGCAAAAACAAAGTTTCAAAACAAGAAATAATTGTTCTGGAAGTTTGTCATTGTTACTGGTATAAGGTAAAAGGTTAGACTTACCTGTTACCGAGACGTTATTTGTTTTTTAAACTCAATGCGAAAAATTGAACGTAAATTCAAGTCACGACGTACCATGGACCAAATTTGGAGTAATTGCTATCATCATTTACTTTCACAGAAATTCTAAATGAAAAGTATTGTCGCCAAAATGGGTCATTTACACAAAATTCTCAAATCTAAAATAAGAACCTTGTATTATGATCAATCTTTAATTCTCTCGTTTTTATTTGAGTTTCAATTATTTCCGTGATTGTAATAAAAGTAAAATGCAGAATTGACCCTGACTACAAACAGAACTCAACTATCATTCTCAAAAATATCAATATTGCGTTCTGAAATAGGTACCAATATTATAAAGAAAACCACGAAACTACTATTATTATGTTTAGTATGTCAAAAGTCGTGATAGATATTATCTAAATTTCATATAAAATCGTGTTTGCTATTCCTGTGATAAAATTTTTGTTCAGTATAGATACTCATGTTAAAATATGGTTAGCGGGAGTCTCCCAGTTTGAGTTTAATGACGTCTTAGGGGTACTCTACCCTGGCATTTTTGAACGCTAATAAGTTCAACTATCAATGTCAAGCATATGGCCGCTTAATCCAACCCACCCTACTCGGAGTTAGAGTTAGGTTAAATCTAGGGTAGCTACTCGATTTATAAAAGAACGACCCTCAGTTGCAACTCTACATCACTCTGGTTATTGATCGCAGGGCAGCGGGGTAGCGTTCGGCCATGTTCGTATCTCCCCCTAGTTGTCAATTTCAATTATATAGATGCATAGTTTGTAGATATAAATAGGTAGACCGAGAAGTGCGCTCGTCTGCGCGCGATCGATCCAGGTTCCCGGGCGAGCTATATCTGTCTCGGGCTCCCTGCGAGTGGAGTGGGTGGCCGCTGTACCACCCCTGTATGCCTTTGTTCCTACACCCATATTCAAATACCTATATGCATTTCCAATTAGCGAGGGTGGTACGCCTGAAATCAATAATGGATTAACAGTGGTTTGTTGCGTATTTTTCGTAACTGATGACGCAAAGCGCTTGAATTTTAACTCGCACTTTTCTCGCGACTTCGGTCACGTGAATTGCATACTTTCTTCTACATTATGATGTGGCGAATATTAAAACCATAGCCAATTCACCTAAACACCAGATTGTTTGATTGGGGTAACTGTTTAGAACAACCTATATAGGTATATGTAAATCACTCTTCTCAGTTAAACTTAATTATACATCGTTTAACTTAGTCTGCCCGTTCATTGAACTTCATTTTAACAAACTTAAGATTGATTTAATTTTCAAAAATCCGTTCTTAGGCTACGTCATAAGAGAAAGAATGCCTTGTGCAAAATTTTACGTTACTTGGGTCAGTATTTAGGGTGTGCGTTGATATAAATATCAGTCCGTCAGTTTCTCCTTTTAAATTAGGTTTTTGTCATTCGGACTCCGACTGTGGTACCCTGACTTCCGAATGGAATGGTTGCTTCAATGATTGGTTCCATCGTATGGAAAAATGTGTCAAATCTCGCGGAGAATACTTCGAAAAGCAATAAATACATTTTTTAAATAGTTTTTAGTCATTGTTTGTAATTCCACAACTATCACACAACGAATAGTCCGAGGTTAGAATTTTGTGAGGTTGTTAGTACCTTTTTGTTAGTTAGCATGTGGTGTCAATCAAACCGACGATAAGATCTGAGACGATGATGAAGGAAAAGCTTTAAGCTCGAAAGTATTTGGATATGTAACAAACGGCATATCCAAATGAACAATGGAAAGGACTTTAGTATATCAAATACTGCACGTGTATCATTATCATACAGTCTAGTCGTATACCTTCATTTTTTTTTAATTCTTTCCATTCTGAAGTTAGGACAGAGACTCTACCACATAATGCGATCACTCTATCTCGTAACGCGATTCATTTGTCGACCTAAACTGAACTGTTAAAGGATTGGGGCTAGATTTAAGATTACGTACCATTACGCCTAACATTATAACATGTCATGGCTTACACATACTACAATGTTATCATTTTTAACCCAAAAGTTGACTGGTAGAAGCGGGTTCAAAACCAGCCAGGTGCATTAGGTTGTGTAATTTATTTCATCACCACTGCTATCAAAACGGTGAAGGAAAACATAGTGAGGAAACCGCTATGTCCCAGAACCAAAAAATTTAAAGACATGTGACATCCACGAACCCGTACTGGGCCCGCGTGGTGGATTGCGGCCCATGCCCTCTCCTTGAGAGGAGGCCTGAGTTTTGCACCTCAAGTCTATACAACTTGACTATATGTGGAAACATTGAAACAGGTGCGATCTCTTTAAAATGGAGCTGAGAATTTTATTGTAGTTCCTATCACAGAGTTAGTATAGAAGAGGAGATGTTGTAATAAGATTTTCCTAAGAAAAAAAGCGTGACATTTTGCGGGGTGAGGGGGTGTTAGACTCCGCCCATTTTTTTATTTGCAATCTGCCGGTCAATAGCCAAACTACTTGCTCGTTCTGTTGATTTTATTTTGTGGTTACGTAACTATCTCACACTAGATGTCATTAAGTGCAGGATGCAACAGGGTCGCACTCAGAATTACCAGGGATTTCTGTTTTTTAAATTAATTGTGCAAACCATCCCATACGTATATTTTTCATTGAAATAGTGATACTATTATTAGATGAATGACGAATGAAGATCATTCGAAAATCAACAAAATCCTTTTTATTGTAACATTTTTTTTTATTCCATTTTTATTAGGTTTTACTTTTTTAAAGGCTTATTTTGATAGAAAGAATAACAAGATTGATTACAAAGCTATTCTTTAAAAAAAAAAAAAAACGTATATTTACGTCCGATACCATTCAATAATCGTAGATTATGTGACTAGGGGTAAAGCAGTGTCTTTAAGTCGCGGGCGGAATGTCGAATTCCGAACGAAACGAAGGTTGCTGATTTTAAACCCGAACGTCAGTGAAGGTTTTATATAATTAGCTCCCGAGCATTGAGTGGGAGATTATAAAGAAACCAGAGTGAAGTGAGGAATTCAAGCCGCCCAAGACAAAGACAGCTTTATCCCTGTGTTGCATACTCTACTTTTTACACCAAATGTGAGGTAATTAAAAACAATTTGATCGACCAAATCATATATTAGAGAAATATAAGTATTATATTTACAAGTTCGTCAGCCGTGGGATATTCGGTAAAATAATTGGCTTCTTATTACTGCCCTGTATTTTTGCTATTTGACGATAGATGGCGACTTGTTTACAAAATTATATAAAAACTACAAAAATAATATGGCGATTAAAGGACCTTTAGGAATGAATGTTGATCAAATTTCAGTACGTATGATTATTAAAATATATTAATACTGAGCTCTACGTACCTAAATATATTTAGTTCCCATGACATAAAGTGTCGCCATCTAATGTCGAGTAGAATTGTATTTGGAAATGCTGACGTTAAGATTGTTCTAGAAGTATTTTAATAAATTATGCATATAAAATAATTTACAAATGAAATGTGATGGCATCCATAGCATCAGAACGTCTATCCGAGTAATTTTTACAAGATAAAATACAACACTTAATTTTTTTGGTTTTCTATCGCGAATATGATGCCAAATAAGTGGGTTTACGAAGTTGTGCACAGGACGAACGCCAACAATACACTGATTTAGGCCACGCCCACCGTGATGACGTCAGGACTCAGTTGAGAGTCACAGTGCACAGTTGTTTAGGCCGCCTCCTCTTCTATACTAACTCCGTGGTTCCTATTGACTAGCTCAGCCAAATTGCCTATAAGGCTGACTCGATTAGCTGCCAAATACTGCATAAACATTAGAATGTATTCCATTATTATGCATTATAAAACAAAAATCGAAATACTTTCTAATAGCCGTTACCTTAAAAAAATACAAAAAAAAAAACATTATCTGTCACTGTGTCCGTAATCATGTAAATTGTGTAACGAGCCCCGCAGGTTGTATCCATGAACAGTGAAAATTGTCCATGAATGTAGAAGGTGGGATTGTTTGATTTCGTGGGTGTATCGGTTATTTTTTGTTGTTAGCTTAGCATAAGTTTATTGTCACGTCTTACAAGATTTATTGAAATGTGAAACGAAAACTACTGGCGACAAACTGTTTCACAGTTTGGCAGAATTTTTGTAATGCATATTGTAAGCAAATTTTGAATAAAGCAAATAAAAAAAAATATATCAAATAGAATTCTAGTAAAAGACGACAAGGTTAAAAGCTTCAAGTTCAAAAGTTCTGTTTTGTATTTTTTCAGATCACGGTGGAACAACTTAAAGAGAAAGTCCGGGAGCAGATGGGCATCGAGCCCAGCCTGCAGCGACTCATCTTCTGCGGCAGAGTACTACAAGACGAGAAGAGACTCTCTGAATATGGTACGGTTAATGTCAGTTATATACTGCAAGTGTTGCTCAACTCAGTCGCAAGTTATAACGGTGACTGAAAACTTGTAGGGAGGTCTTGAGGGGGATCCATTGTCAAGGGTTTAGGAATTCTTTGCAAGAGTTATCGTGACATTCCCTCTTAGTTCCATGTAAAACGTGAAGTCAAAAATAAATGGATGGAAATGAAGTCTGTTTCCATTGTTTCTTTGGCCTTCCTTACAAACGCGAGAGAAACATTGATTGAACTGTGTGAAGATGATAATTATGTCTAGAAATGGTGCGATTATTGAGATCAGAATTTATAGAGAAGTGTGGAAGAAGAAATTTTACGTCGAACACAAATATTTAAAAAATACCGTATCATTGTGTATTTCTCCGCAGATGTCCAAGGCAAGGTTGTTCATTTGGTGCAGCGTGCCCCTCCCAGCCCTGAGACTCGAGGAGGCGCTCCAAGTGCTCCCAACGCCAGCGGAGGAGCAGAAGGTCAAAATGAAGCCTCTAACATGCAGCAACAGATAAGGAGACTGATGGTTTGTCTCTTAATTGCCTTATTTACCTATCTCGCGCCAGGTTCAGATTTGTTAAACTTAATATGAAATAGAAGAAGAAAGAAAGTTTATTAGTTTGGCGCCAATAAACACTTTGTTACGTATATGCTCAAAAAATAGGAAATCAAAAAATTCAACAGAGAATACTAGCTTCCCGCGTAAAAATATATTTCTCACAAACTTTGGAACCACGTTTCATCCCTATAAGGAGTGAATTTTGGGATCCCCTCCCTTAGTGCTCGCCTGCGTCATAAACCTTTGCAAAATTTCACGCCCCTATTCCCAGTAGTTTCGTCAGTGCTTTGATATGCCAGTCAGGTTTTCCTTTATATTTAGTCGCACAAAACGGCCACACTTCAACATGATTGAGGACTGGAACTAGCGTGACAGATTGAACCACAACACTGGTTTTCAGCGACTGCAATCGTTGAAGGAATGATGTTGACTCGAGCAGAAATAGTCGTAACTTAATAAATAAACAAAAATAAAGAGAGACGTGTAACTTTTCATGCTAACTTTTATCAATCTGTACCCGGCATAATAATCACAGCCTGCTGACGTACATAGTTTATAACTTTATATGGAATTTATTATTAATATAATAATACTTTAGCGTTTTCACTGCTTACTCATTACGAGGTACATACAGTCAGTCAATTGGATTGACTGGTTTAAACAAAGCTGTGCTTTAGAAAAAAGTACCTACTAGACGCAAACATTGATTGAATACAATTTATTCATAATAAAAAGAAAACTATTCAATTGGCATTTTTTTTTGCATCTCCTGGCACCGTGTATAACCAGTTTGTATACGTAGTATCGAATTTACAGTATTTATAATGATACAACAGTATCCAGAAGAGACACTACTTGTTTAAATTTTATCACAATAAGTCACATTTCTTATTATAGTATTCTACACCTGCTTGTTTAATGAGTGTTTGGAAATTTTTTTTGACACTCCTATACTCCTACTAGGTAGGACTAGTGACATGCATGAGATAGAACGATCTCATGCATGTCACTAGTCCTACTTTGGTCTGTCACCCTGTAAATACAAGGATTATTGTTATCTAACTACACTGCGTTTTCTGTTACTATTTGAGGCGATCGCTGGGCCTGAGATCATCATGGAGCAACAAGCCTTGGCGATGTCACCCACCACTGGTCGACTTGAGGTCATCCGACGCGTGATCGCTGAGATCAAAACATCGCTCGCCTCCCTTAGAGCTCATGTCGAAGGAGAGGTAAGACTTACAGTATAAGAATCGTACAATACTGCAGCGCATTACTATACGAATAAGGTGTAGTAGACAATATTTTATATTATTCAAAAGTAATTTTAACACTTAGTGTTTGCAGTAATGGCTGTATCGTGTTATGCCCCTGTCTATCCTTTTCCTTTTCTAACACTAGTTGCATAATTGCCTTGTATCGGTCCATGTGAGAAAATTAACCACATTTTCCATGGGGATACTGAATTAAGTATAAGGGCTAATTGTTAACGTGTAAGTATACTAATCCACAGTTGGACAGGGCAGTCCTTGTGCTCCAGAAAGGTGTCTTAGTCAGTTTATTCTTTGTCGAAAATGTTTGGCACTACCGATCTATTGATAAAAGTAAATAAATGATTTAGTCAATAATGAATAATTGGAAATAATATAAAATTATATTGAACTAGCTTTTGCCCGCACGGCTTTGCTCCCGCTCTTCCCTACTCTACCCTACTATACCCCACTATACCCTACTCTAACCTACTCAACCGTACTCTACCCTACTCTCCCCTACTCTACCCTACTATACCCTACTCTACCCTACTCTACCCTACTCTACCCTACTCTACCCTACTCTACCCTACTCTACCCTACTCTACCCTACTCTACCCTACTCTACCCTACTCTACCCTACACTACTCTACACTACTCTACTCTACACTACACTACTCTACACTACTCTACTCTACCCTACTATACCCTACTCTACCCTACTATACCCTACTCTACCCTACTCTACCCTACACTACTCTACACTACTCTACTCTACACTACACTACTCTACACTACCCTACTCTACCCTACTATACCCTACTCTACCCTACTATACCCTACTCTACCCTACCAAACTTCACATAAACCATCTACTAAATAGTCCGAACAAAGCCTAAAATTTTGGTTTGGATAAGTGAGCCCGTTCTTGAGTTATAAAATAACAACGAAAAGTGGCATTGATTTTTATATATATAGATTATATATTTTTAAAACAAACATGGTTATGTTTTATAGTATTATGGAATTGAAATGTTAGTTTAGGTGTTTTGTAACCACCTGGTTTATATATTGTTGAAAACTTTGCATGCTATTACGACACGATCCAGAATTTTATGCATGTTGATGTTTTGTTTCGTCACATTTCCAGTAACTTTCATTCGTTCTGTGCATTCGATGGTCCGACTTAACTTTAAATAACAACAAGACAACACAATTTTGACCTTGATAGGAGAGTATTAAATATCGATAGGTTTATCGATAATGTAACCAAAAAAATATATATAGCCTGAAAAAGTTTGCTTTTGTATCCAGGAGACTGGTTGATTATATTTTAGAAAATTCATAGTTTAATTTTTTTTTATAAAATAAATCGAAACAAATTAATTTATGTAGGTATAATTTTTATCAGCTTTTTATATCAAATCAAATTACAAACTATTAGATAAAAGTTTAAAAGTGAACCCTATTACATTTTCTTTCATGTTTATATTAATTTCGGCTCACTAAACTCTAAATTTACTTCCCCATCATAGTTTCGTTGTATTGGCTACTGTTATCAGAATAACAGTTTTCAAAGTCCATGATGTCTAGATGAAAACGTTCTCCTGGTTCTTCAAAATACGGTCTCATGTTGTTTTTAAATGTATCTAAATGGGCATGCAGCATATGTACCTTTAAAGACATTTTGCAGCTCATAGATTTAAAATCTTCTAACATGTTATCAACTACCTCTCGGTAACAGTCTCTGAGAATATAAATTCTTCGTCTTCAATATTTTTATTTGAATTCGGAGATGACCTTGAATGAGGTAAGTTTGTAGGAGGTTCAGGTACTGGAAGTTCTGAGCTATGAGAGATTTGAGCCGAAAACGAAGCAAGATCAGGATATTCGATGGGTTTTGCATTTTTCCCTTAACGTCATTTAGCAGAATTAACTACGCAAAAATAACAGTCACCGATGTGGTCTTTTGGTTCTCGCCAAATTCGCCAAATTGAATACTTTTTTTTCAATATAATAACTCAAGAAAAATGATTAATTGTCATAACCACTACAAAAGCAAACTTTTTAAGGAATGTTGTTATTTTTTCTTTATTATAAAGCATAGTGAATGGAAAAATCACAAAATAAACTTTAGGACAAAGACATTTTATTTTCTGTAGAGTTGTGTAATTAATGTTACCTGCTGTCCGCTCAAGTGTCGGTCGATTACTTCCAATTTTAAACACATCGAATCTATAGATCGAATCGATCTTCAGTAGTATTAAAATATTTATGTATTTCTATGATAAATAGATGGAAATGTTTTCGTTTATAGTTGTTTATGTTGTCAATGTGCCTACTGTAGGAAAATAGGAGTTCACCAGCAACCGGTGAAAGTTCTTCAGAGCAAATGGATACTGAACCCGCAAGCGGTACGCAGCACGACCAGGTAATCTGTTGTTTTGTTGTTGCGGTTTGAGCAGTCGAGCATGTCATGTATTTTATTGATAACATAGTTTTTGTGGTGTATTTGGGCGACCTGTAACACAATGGTGGACCTCTGAAAACTTTAAATTATTGGGCAATACCTGATTCGTGATCAGATAGGGTTTTGGAGGAAAATAAATAAAATACTGGTATTCAGCTGCATAATTGAAAAAAGGAAAATAGGTTAAAACAAATAGGATTTTCTTTTTGCTCTAGGAATCATTAAATGACTTTCTCCGTTTTGGGTGGCGCGACTAAAAGTCTGACACTGCCGTTGTCAGACTTACAGACTAGGATCCACAGACTACTGGTCCACATTGTTTCTTCAGTTGCTCTTTGCGAGGGGCACGTAAACTCTTTCGAGCAAGCTGCAGCCTTGGCAGAAGAAATAGGAACATGCATTTCACATTTAAGTGCTCGTAGGACCGACCTGTGTAAATATTTGATGAATTCGATCGATTATTGCGTCGTAACCTTTTGGAGCTATCTCTTTGAATAATTAATTGTTTCTAGAACAGCCAGCCCCCCTAGCGAAGCTACAATCGTTCGCTTCGAGTTAGTCACGCACCTAATTATTTTGTTCTTTGTGACTGAGCGGTGAGATGACGTCATTCCCATACATTTGAAGCTTTTTGCTAGCGTTAACTATTGCAGATTAGCAACTGTACTGCTTTACTACTGGGGTACTGCTTTTTTCGCATTTATATAATCAATAGCCGTACATTTTTAAGTTTTGAATTTTTTCTCTGCTGTAATTTAGACTAGCTGAGTTTCTACTTAATTTAAATGTCAGCTAATTTTACCTGTGACTGGTTTGAAAGAAAGAAAACGTACTGCCCTCATTTGATAAAGTTATAAAGTAGAACTACACTGCTCACACATGTGCCGCACACGCCGATATTTGCCTCTGTACGGTTTATCTACCCATGTGGCGACGGTCTCTATATATTTTTTATGGAGATTACACTAGTAGAGCTACTCCTATTTTTTTTCATCGAATATTCGTTCTTCAAGTTGATCGAGTCTGGTATCAATACAGAAATTCCTGGAAGAGCCAACAATTGCAACATAGTTTGTGTTATTGGTCCACCATTGTGTTACTGCATGTCATTTCTAACGTTTGCTGTGTTAAATCCTCCAAAAATCCTTAGTGAGCTTATGAGGCTTAGTTGATATATTGTTTGATACATATCGTGTAGTATGTTTACTCATAGTAATAGTAGTCATAATTATTTCGTAATTAATAATAGTATACTTTATTTTATTTGATAAATAAGATAATGTATGTGTCGAATGTGTTATTAAGATGTAAGTACCAGGATAGCCCGCGAAACATCACGGAAGCAAACATTTAATTCATGAATCCCCAAGCGACACCCGGTGGCCGCGCATCTATTGTCTTACTATTGTGTCTCTAATTGACGGTATCTGAAGGGTTAATTGAGTTAGCTGAACTGAAAGATGTTGATGTTTTTAATGATTATAACTCTGTAAATACGTACGTGTTACGGCAGCCATATTATAATCAACATACAAAGTCATATTAACTTGCAAAATGCAAAAAAACTTTTGCGAGCTTTATTGGAGTAACCAACATAAAGAGTAGTAGTCAAATACTACTCTTTATTTTTAATTTACTAAGAATAAAGTTCATATAATATCTAGTTATTTCTTATCACTAGTATGTCAGTCATTCATTATAGGGAATCTGATGCATCGGTAACTAAATCATCATACATTTTCCAAATCTTCTGTCAGTAGTAGATAATTATTCTTAAAAGAAAACCATGTGCAATTCATCCTCATTGTGTTGGTGTGGAATTGTTTTCATAAACATCATATAACTGATTTTTTTATGATATTTAAACTTGTTTTTGTATGATTGAATGCAGCCCGTACCCCTAATTGACGAAAATGGGGATGTAATCACCGAAGCAACCGCCCGAGCTCAACATGCACGACGAAGGTGGGTACTCGTCTTATATAGGATTACCTTATTCGCGTTAATATTAGACACGTAAAGACACCTTTTTTACTGTTTGTTCAACCAATTTCAACTTCTGTTTCGTAGGCGTAAGGATGGCATTAAAAGCAAAAAAGTGGTTACAATACCAATTATTTACTGCAGCCGCCATTTGTCATGCCAACAACGTGTCTAATGTTATTTTAAACAGAGTATAGGGAAATATTGGAGAGAAAAACGCAGCCGAATTTGATGTTCCTTTCTTGACCCCAATAAAGTGAAATTGTTTTGAAAGTGTCATATCTCTGCAGAAACAAAGCTCATCTATGTATGACTATGACATCAATGTGAATATCTTGTGTAGAATTGTCATAAATGGTGTCTTGTCTATGTGAATTTACATTTTTCTGAACGCACCCATTCACGTTACTGCAGTTATTCCTAGTGTGCGGCATCCTTTTTTTTAACCTTTTAATATACGTTGGTTATGTCCGACAACCAATCTCGTGTTTATTCCACCAGGGGCGCACATTTGTAACCAAACTCCGTTTCGTCAGGTCTTGTGTAACCTATGATGATTGAAGAGCTAAACGAGATAAAGTACCCAGTTGCAAACACACGACCGTGGTGAAAACGAGGCGAAAACATTCGTCGGACCAAAGCGCGGGGGTTAAAGGGTTGAATGTTCGTTCTAAATCCGCTGCGTTTTTCGACACAGTTTTACCCAATGCCTATTTTCCTAACCGTTTATCTTGGTAAATTATATCTTCAATGAAAATAAAAAAGTATGCAGGTAGCTACAACCACAAAATTTTAAATGTGTTTTGGCAGACACGTTCTCCTAAATGACACGATAGTGTTTAGTTTTATAAAAAGATGAAACAATGGCCATTGGGAAAAGAAAATTATCATCTGCCCATAACAAATGTCTTTGTTGAAACTTAACTCGGTACTCAGGGAGACATTTAAAAATAAATCAATAACTTTAATGAGTAATGGAGAATTTCCAATTTTATTATGAATTAATTACTGAAAAATTAAAGTAAAATATAGCAAAAATATAAAAGAATCATTTAAATATCTCAACAAATCTAATAGTTATGGAATTACGCTTGCAAGCAGAATTTCGAGAAAAGGCTAAGATGGATTTATTTTCAGTTTGAAACTTGTATTGTGTTCAAATTCTGTGATCTTATTTCTGAATTAATAATTTGAATTTAAGTATATTTGTGGTATTGAAGTTTGACACGTTATTAATTCCAAATTCTTAATTTTGCAACAGCTCTACTTGTTTTTTTTTTAGCAAATCTAAACTTAGCTCCAAATGTCGTTACGAAATTGTCCTATCGACTGCGATCTACGCACATTAACTAAAGGGGTGACCAAACGGTTGAATCAACGTCTCAACCAAGGTGACTTTGCTAGTTTCAAAAAGTCATGACATTCAACGCCTTTGGTTGGGAGGCGCGTTGTCCCAACCACCGAACGTATTGGCGCGTGGTTTGCATCCATGTAGCCACAACACAAACTAAACACATAAACCAAGGACACCTTACTTGGAACGCTAGTTTGCAACCGTCTGGACACCCCTTGTGAGTAAAATATTTTAAATGAGTTATGCCCTCCCCACCAAAGGAGCTACAGGGCAATCCGAGCCTTACGCGCTCGCCATGCTCGACCCCGTGACCTTGGGCAATTGTTGGAAGAATTGGAAACACTTCAGGAACAATTCGCCCCCTACCGAGCGAACTACGTCAGGATGTTGAGAGCTGCTAATAATCCTGAGGTTAGTACTGTTTCATATTCTGGTATTTTATTAACGGGAATAGAAAGTCTTTGAAGACAACGGGTTTCTCGGGTGCTTGAACTACGGTCTGAAATAATATATTTTTAGGGTTCCGTACCCAAAGGGTAAAGCGGGACCCTATACAGATCTATAGACAGCGGAGTCTTATTCCGTTGTCCGTCTGTCACCAGGCTGTATCTCATGAACAGTGATAGTTAGACAGTTGAAATTTTTAGTTGACAAATTTCGACGTTTTTTTCCGAAATCTAAAAATATTTCTTTCATTTTTTTTCTTACTTATGAATCAATTACCATGATTCGATAATAGTATCTATAATAACGAATGATAATTCACTTCCACAGCCGCCCGTATACACGGAAGAAGAGCGTATCAGCGCACAACGCACCGTGGACATGGTGTCTGAAATAATGCACAGTTTCGCGCACGCCTACCACGCCGTCAGCGACATCAACTTCCAAGTGGGGCAGCGCAACCCCCGCCTCACCGCCGAGGCTAGTGTGGTACGCCACCCCATCCCCATGCAGGTACGTACTCTACACGTGACCTAAGCAGACATGACATTTTTGTAAATAGGCGTTTTCGCAAATCCCTAAATAGTTACAGGATTAGTAATCGATTACAATTTAACTAGTAGCGAGCGATGGCATATACCATGTATGCCTAAACCCCATACTTAGCAGTGAATGTTTCAATATTACGATTTCAATATGGATTTTTCCGTAGGCACACATTAATGTGGTACAGTCAAACCGGCGCTCGCCGCCCCAGCAAATGACATATCAAGGACATCAACCGCCAGGAGCCCCAGCTCCACAAGCACCAGCGACGCCGTCAGCACCGGCAGAGCCGTCGGCGCCGACAGCGCCCGCTGCGACCACCGTGACCACAGCGCCATCAGCACCCACGGAGCCTACAGCAACAGAACCATCAGCGCCCGCAGAGCAGCCACAAGCCACCGAAGTGTCCGTCACCGGCAATGGAAATGCAAGGGCTCCAGTCATACAGACATCCACGAACCCTCCTAACACTAACACGACCAGACCGGGCAATCAAGGCGGCCAGACCACTGCTCACGCCGGTAGGACTACACAACCGACTGTCAATATAAACATTCAGCCAGATCCCATCACTTATCAAGTAGAGATAGAGACGAGGGTTCCGATCGCGTTCCCCTTAGAGAATGCTCTGCTGAACGGGTTGACGAACGCTGCCGCCGTGGTCGGTGGACAGGAGCACGCCGCTGCCGCCGGTCAGGCTAACAGGCGCCAGGTGCTGCTAGGTAAGACTATACATATAAAGGGGACCTCCTCTCCGAGACTGCGTGTATCTGCCTTTAAACTCAGTTAAACTTGTCTCGTAGCTGCGAGTAGATGCCACCGGCTCAATCTTTGATAGAGTAATGAAATTACAGTCTATGATAGTGGTTCTTAATGTATCTGTAAATTCATTACTTTATTACGGTATTTAGACGAGTTAATTGTAAATCAGTAAATACATAGCTTTGTGAGATCGCCTGTAATGTAATTCATTGTATTAATTCACATATATTTGTCGTAGATTTTGAGAATTTATTTAGAGGATTGAGCCAAACTGGCGGTCTTGGTGGCGTAGAGGTCGTGATGAGTATGGAGGAGATACCGCACGGGGGCACCGTCGGGCTCGGCAACGCCACCGGCAATAATAATGCGGCTGGGGGCAATACTGCTGCCACCGGCACTGCCGCTGAGAGGCCAGCTACGGTGAACGCCAACGTGGGCGAAGGTAAATAATACTTTATTTTCTCATGTTAAACTTTCCTTACAATTTCATCAGAATACTCTAAAGCCATTTTTTTTTATTAGTAAACTTTTTCTTTACTATAACATCAAATTTGTTTCCTAGTATTCCTTGCCCCGATGCCATGGGGCGGACCGCCAAGCGCTGATTTGCTACAAAACATCGTGTCCTCAGTGATTCGTCAGGGCCTCGTACCGGGGGTGGAAGGTGTCACCCTGCACATTCCTACGCAGCAGCAGAATGCGGGTGGACTGGCGCCAGTTCTTCAGGCGTTGGCTACTGGACAGAACCCTGTGTGGACTCCTAACCCGGCGCAGCTATCCGAGCAGGCCGCCCAAGCCGCACAGGCTGCTCAGAACAATCAGGCCCCGGCAAGCCAGCAGCCCGCTACCGCACCAGCTCCGGAACCGAACACACAGAATGCTCAACGTAAGTTTTTTTTGTTTCCAAACATTCTTTAGTTATTTAGTATTTATAACCTGAAAAGTTTCTTGTTATATCTTCAGGATATATAAATAAAAACGAAAAGAAAATAGCTCTGATTTATAGTGGGCAATATAGAACAAGAGTGCTCAAGTCATACCCATGCATATATACTGATTAGCGCTGATGTCACTGTAGAGGAAAACAGTGACGAAACGGACATATCGTAAAGATAAAATTCGAAGACATGTATCAAAATGTCTATATGACAGTGCATACACAATAACCTGATTATGTAGATAAAGTTTACTGGTTTTTATAAGAATTTGCATGCCTCACCAGGTCACCATATATGCAGCTATAAAACCAGCGTATAATACCCTGGTTTTATAGTTGCGGGTCACGGATAAAAATTGTTTCACAGGTCGAAGAAGTTTTTCAAAGTTTAAATTGATAAAGACAATAAAAGAAAAAGAGTTTTTAAGTATTTAGGAAATAACAGAGATTGCGTTTTCCATTCAGATTTATTTGTTTCATCTACAGGTTTAATAAATCTGTAGAAGTTTTTAGTTGCGCGCATCACTTCAAATTTACAAAATCGATATATATAAATTTTATACAATAAAATTGTGTGTTACTTGATATATTACTTAGGCTTTGTTCCATCGTAATCTTTTGACTATATCGGAAGATATTGCCTGTTAGGCGGTACAAATTTCGCCGTGTCAGCTAGTTCTAAATACCACGTTTGTCTAATTCTAGCGAGCCTGCACTTGCGTCGTGCCACGACCACGACCCGCGCCCAAGCCGTGTCTCTTGCCAACTTGATCTACGACAGATTTTTGCAGTGCGACAGCCAGCATGCCCGCCGTTCTCTGCAACGTCGCAGGTAATCATATATTTTCAAAATAGTCAGTACAAATAGCAGATGTCGGGGAAAAACGGTCAGGCTGAAGTGGGGGTGGGCTGGCCACGTCGCACGAATGCACCCAGACAAGTGTGCGAGGATTGTCACTCACTAGAAGCCTGAAGGAGGTCGACACCGTCGAGGTCGGCCGCGGCAAAGGTGGTGTGACGATCTGGTCATGTTGGCGGGGTTAACATGGCCAGAGATTGTCCTAGATAGAGAAGTGGAAGGAGAAAACGGAGACATATATCTCCGTTTCCGTCTTCTAAAACAAAGTCTGGCCCTGAAGTTTATAAATAATTTTAACTTAAGCTTATTGACCAACTCACGCGGGAGGAAACGGATGTTCTCACGCCCTGGCCCCTGACCCCATTTTTCAGCAGCCAGAGGCGGGTGCTTGCGCACGACAAGCAAAGGGTAGATCGCTGTCCGGCCGTCTGGTACCACTTGGACCGAGCCCGAGTCGTCGACTCATAGAGATGTCCAAAACGACGTAGGGGCTCATCAGGGCTGAAGCCTACTGCGACTATGGGCTTACTTCCCGTCCTGCGGCGCAAAGAGCAAAGACGAAACAGAAGTTCTTAGTCCCTGGAGGCGGGAGAAGTCATTGCATGATTTCTTAGAACGAAACATTCGAAGACCTGTGACATCGCGCACAGGCTCTGGGCCTGCTTGGTTGACAGGTCACCCCCTCTATCCCGGCTCGTGTTACACCAGTGGAAACCATACAACATGAATGTGTGTGTCAATCTTGTCATGTGTTCGCTCGGGTGTATAAATTGGCTGTTATCTCAACATAAATTTAATAACTATAGCTGTAAGACTTCGTTCCATCAATAAATAAATAAAATAACCTGTTTAATGAGAGTTTTGTGTTCACATTCTGATGACTGTGGTGTTTGATGATGTTTTCCAAAACTTGATGGTGTGTGTCTAGAATGAAAATAATAGTTATTTGTTATACAAGAGTGCAAAATTGCTTTTTAACCGCTTGCTCAATTTTGATGACCGAGTAAGCAAAGGAGTATAAGGTGAAAATTTTGAATCCTGAGCGTTAGTGAGAGAATCAAATGACGACGAGATTAAAAATCTGTGCAGTCGAGTGCATCACGTAGCTTTTTATCCCAGCGAGGAAATGGCTAACACCAAGGAGGTTCTGAGTCTGAGTTTTTATAAATTAAAAAAAAGTTGGATGACAAATTTGTTACCATGTAAGTAGAAGTAAATAGGTTTAATAAAAACGGCTTTTGCCTCAGATATCGTAGAGCAAAAATATTCTTTCGGAGATGGGGGATGAAAATGTTTTTGGACACTGCAAAACCGATGATACTGGCATTTGTAATTGTATTACTCCCTGATAGCTTGAAAACAATTAAAATTATTTTTCAGGGAGCATCAGCAGCAACAGATCGTTGCTCAAGAGCGCGCGCGTGCCGTGCGAGTGGCTGCACAGAATATCGAGTATCTGTTGCATCGCAATCCTTACCTTAATGACGTAAGTACAAGCAAAAAGAACATTGTTTACTCAACTAAAGTCCTGTTCTTAAATTCTTCAGAGTAGCTTTTTCCTTCTAATCTACTATTGATACAGGCAGGTGCACAATCACCTCTATCTATAAACCTCATGGACAACCATTTAAATTTAAATGCACGAGTAATTTCCACGATAGGCTATTAAATATAATTTTAGGCGACTTCAACAGACACAACACCATCTGGGGATACGCGACCAATAATGTGGATGGTGATAGAGATAGGCAGAGAACCTTACCTTGATTAGCTTTTTCCTAATTTCTCCGAATAGAACTAAATACGATTTTAAATCGCTTATGTAGCAGAGGCCATTACTCAAAAAGTTAGATTTTTGGCATTAAGCATAAAATTAAAAAGTATTACGAACATGTGATTTGGTCATTTTAAGGTTGTTTCATGGTTTTATTGTAGCACAGTTTAAAATATTTTGATAGTAAAGAGTGAAAAACTAAGGAGAATCTCAAGAAGCTCAATGTCTGCAAAACGGTCTCCAATACCTTGCGACAAAGAGTCTAGTGGAGCGACTGTCTAATAAATAAAAAATAAAAAGATATTTTTTTTGCAATTACATGTACAGCAAAGCTCAGTATAAGATTATGGCAGTATAAAAGTTATTCGGGCTGTAATAAATATGTACTTATCGCAAAATTATTACAAAAACAAGAAGAATAAACATTATTATTATTATTGTAATTTCAACTGTCGATATATTTCCCCTAAATGTCACGATTTAACGAAATGAACATTTTTACTCTGTTTCAGAAGTTCCTTATAAAGTAAGCGGCATTGACTTCCAGCTGATAAAGCTCATGTTTGTTTTTATTTCAGGACCACATGGATGTAATTTTGCGCCTGCTCAACAGCGCTCCGTCGCAAGAGTCCTGGTGCACCGCCTTCTTGGTGACTGTTGTAAGTAATCCAACTGCTTATTCCATTATTTCTTCCTTTCATTTTAGTCTTTAGACTAGCAATTTGAGATAATTTTGTTAACAGAATGAATTGTTCAAGTGAGGCGACCATGACACGACACTGGTGTAAAGGGTTATTTTTAAATGCACATCTGTAAAATTTTTCAGCACACTAGTTAACTCCAATAATGAACTGAATGCATACCAGAATAATGAACTATGTGCAAAAAAAAAAACAATTGATTAGCTAAATGTATCCTACAAAAAAAAAAAATACTAAAAAATCACACCCGGAACCACTCTGCCTTGACGTCGATGACGACAGGCCTGTGTGATACTTGCACCCAGGCCTGTACCATCACGGCTTCAAGGAGGAGCTCCCGGTCTATCTGTTTAAGCGCCCACCGCGGACCACAAGGGCTCTGTCGGATCGCGGCCGAGGTTTCGGCGGAGACGTCAATCCGGATGTACCGGTGGTCGGAGTACGTCTCCACCTCCTCCATAACGCGCCAGTCAACGACACGTTTCGACAGAGCGGGGCTGGCGAACGAGATATCCACCACTGTTTCACCCCGCATCCGCACCAACGTTGGGACAGAACCCCGGTTCAGGACGACCAGGCCCAGCTCCAAAGCCCAGTCCTCCACCATCCGACCCCGTTGGTTCGTGTACCCCAAGCCATGTTCCAGGCATTTAAGTCCCCGCAGACGACCACGGGGAGGGAACTGAACCCAGCGACGACGGAATTTAGCTCCATAAGGGAAACGTGGAGTTCGTCGAGAGATCTGCTCGGGGACAGGTTGACGCCTGCCACGGCAATGTCCCCGAACCGTGCTGTCACGCAACCCCGCCACCTCGTGACGGACTCGGGAGGCGGGGTACCGGCGGCGGAATTAAGGTCACCGAGCCGTCCAGGTCCTGAACCCAGTTTCCACGGGGTTGGACATAGTACGGCTCGGAGACGACGGCGATATTGATCGACCACTATGCCATGCTCTGGAGCAACAGGTCCTGAGCGGGGGCGTAGAGGTTGATGTTCGCCTGGAGGAGACGTAATGGTGTCGTTATTGACATTCCATTACCGTCTCCTCCCGGACTAATATAGCTCCTGACCACATCCAGAATCATAATCTGCATGCTTTTCTGAGTTCAAAACTATTCACAGAAGACGGTTCTCATATTTTGCACACTCAACTCCCTTTGGCGCCTGCTCTATATGCTATCTCCTTGTCGACATTAATTATCTTACCTGATAGAGTAGGATGGTCGGCAATCCAATAGTACGGAAATAATATAGCTAATAATATTCGCGGACCGACAATGCTCTGGTATCTGTCATAGCGATTGTTATATTGGTCACAATTTCTAGGAGAAAACAGTGTCACGCTGGGTTTGTGCGAAAGATTTTGATAATGCTGTTTCAGCAGTTTCCAACGAGTTGACTGGTGATTAACTTTTCTAACAACTTAACAATGTTTATAGGCACGCCACTTGTTCATGCCGGAGCCTCTGCAGTCGATGTACGGTGAGCCCGTGCTGACCCCGAACGAGTTCCCGCAACTGCGCGTATTGCTGGCCAGCTACGTACAGAGCCTGACCACGCGCGCCAACTCCGTTACTAGAGACTCCACGATTATCACCCTCACTGATTTCTTCGTCAGCGAGTTCACTGATTTTATTAATGAAATGGTATGTTTACAATCTTAAAATGTCTTTCGCTGGATATGTTTTTGTCGTTGTTCTTTTTCCGCAATAAAAACATTGCAGATTTCTCTTGCGACTGAGAGATTTGAGTTATGAAACAACAAATGAATGAAAGAATAAACAAGAATATGAAGTCAAGTGCATGATATTATTTTCGCAATAAAGAAAACGATGAATTTCAGAAAACCACCCAAAAATGTTTTGAAACTTTATAACAAGTAAGTCATAGTCAGATATCATCAACATTCCTTGAGCAAGCAAGGTAAGGTAATAAAATAAATAACTACCTTCTTGACTAGCAGTGTTTGAATAAAAATATTACTCTCTTCACCACTCTAGAGTTTTTATAATCCCAGCTCTTAAACGCTGACGTCAAAATTTTGATTACTTACCAATTATTACCATTATCTACACAGGACAACATAACTCCCCTTCGCGACGAATTCGATGCCTACGCCTCGATCCGCTCGCTATTCCGAGCTCGCCTGCCCGTGCTGATCGGCGCCGTCATGTCCGAATCCACGATAGACCTGCACACTGTGCGGTTCTACGCCATCTTCTCAAGGCTTTACACAGATTTCTGCACACTGATTTCGCACTTGTGCGTGGAAGGCCTCGACGGATTGCGACAGCTTCACAATACTTTTTTGGTAAGATGTTTGTCAAATTATATCTAAAGCAAACACATCATCTTCATCATTTTAGCCGAAAGACGTCAACTGTGGAACATAAGCCTCCCTCAAGTGTCGCCTTAATGACCGGTCCTTTGCGTTTCGCATCCATCGGATTCCTGCGACCCTCATAAGGTTATCGGTCCACCTTGTGGGAGGCCTTCCAACGCTGTGTCTTCTGCTACCACAGAGTGGGGCTTAAAAAGCGATGGTGAGAGGACCTGGATGCATTTTAAAGGTGTAGACTGTAATATCATTAGAGCAGGACTGATGAAAAAAGGTAAGTTTGCCCTACAGCGGGGCAACATATACTCGTTGATTGCTTTTCAATCGGCCTAGGGTCATAGTCTAACTGAATGCAGCCGATTACCTGTATTTTATACACGCTCTCTTTGACATCGACGCACAAACGAATACCTCGGATCTAGTACATGATTCTGGTATTTGGTGGAATTTTTCGTCGGCTTTTTCCTAATTAAAAAAAAACTACTTTCTAAAATTTTAACGCTGTAAAATCGTTATTCTAATCAACCCTGATGACAATTTTAAATTTAAAAGTAATTTATTCATTTTTTTTCACTAAAAATGTTAGAATAACGATTTTATCCGAAAGATGCGAGACGCATAGATCGTTCAATGTGCCGACACTTTTTTTTTTTGTCGCCGGGTAATACCATCCGCTCTTGGGCGAGGCCTATATCTAACAGTAGACTTGTATCGGCTGAACTGATGATGATGCTGTAAAAGTTTGGGTTTGTTTCAAGTGTAATTAGCTGTCCCCAGTGGTTCAACCCGCGTTTTTAGTTATTGGTCCGTTCCTGTTGGTCGTAGCGTAATACATTCAGTCAAAAAAGTATCGGGAATGGATGATTTGTTTATGGTACCAAATTCAAATTTTTTTTTTTTTTTTGTAGTTGTTAGATTGGCACAACTGTTTTCCATTTTTGCGCGGAGTTTGAGTTGCATCTGTTATTTATATTAAATACAGTGCTGGTTTTAGTAATATCATATATAGCGTGTATTGCGAATTTCATAATGGACAAAAATATCGAACAAAGAGTTTGTCTTAAATTTTGCATCGCCAATGGAATTTCGTGTTCGGAGTCACTGAAAATGTTACAGAAGGCTTACGGTGAATCGACTTTATCAAAAACTCGTGCTTATGAATGGTTCAAAGCGTTCAAAAGCGGTCGAGATGTGATGGAAGATTTGCCTCGCTCTGGTAGGCCGTCAACGTCTGCAACTGAAGTTAACATCGCAAAAGTGAAGGAAATAGTGACTGAAAATCCCCATTCAACTCTGAGAGAGATAGCCGCCGAACTTTCTGTATCTCACGAGTCGATCCGTACCATTTTAACTAATCATTTGGGTATGAAACATGTTGCTGCTCGGCTAGTCCCAAAAGATCTGAATTTTCTCCAAAAACTCAATCGCATGAAAGTCGCTGAGGACATGCAAGAACGAGTCAGTTCGGACCCAACATTCATGAAACGCATTGTTACTGGTGACGAGACGTGGGTTTACGAGTTTGACATGCAAACTAGTCAACAAGCTTCGGATTGGCGCCTTCCAACTGATCCGAAACCGCAAAAACCACGCCAAAGTCGATCAAAAGTCAAAGTCATGTTGACTGTTTTCTTTGACTATCGCGGTGTTGTGCACTCTGAATTCTTACCGGAAGGTCTAACGGTAAATAAAGAATATTATTTGAGCGTTATGCGGCGTTTAAGAGAGCAAATTCGACGAAAAAGGCCAGATTTGTGGAAAGAAAATTCTTGGATTTTGCACCACGACAATGCGCCTTCGCACAAGGCTATCATTGTGAACGAATTTTTGACCAAACACTCAACAAATACCATCCAGCAACCACCATATTCACCAGATATGGCTCCTGCTGACTTTTTTCTTTTTCCTAAACTCAAATTACCACTTCATGGCACCCGTTTTCAATCGATAGAAGACAAAGGAGAATTCGCGGCGAGAACTGAACTCAATTCAGGAAGCAGCGTTTAAAAAGTGTTTTGATGAATGGCTTATTCATTGGCGCAAGTGTATCGTTTCTAAAGGAGCATACTTTGAAGGTGATAAAATAAATTTGGATGAATAACAGACATTTTGTGTATTATTGATCTTTTCCCGGTACTTTCTTGACAGAGTAGTATTATTTAGCTTATAGCCTTCCTCGATAAATAATTATCTTTCCAACAATAAAATAATTCAATTGGAACCATCCAGAAACCTGATGGTTCGAATTGAAATATTTTCATATTTATTCTTCCAAAACGGCATAATTGATTTTATTACAAGCTTTTATTTAGTTTCACCTTTACCGATGTTTGTCTGTCATCAAATCTTGTAAGTTAAGGACGCGTTTACGATTTGACGCGCATCAATTTTAGGTATAGAGTCTTACTACTACACGTGCACGGCTCACACACACAGCGAAATGCGCGAAGCGGCGAAATTATGAGTAACTTGACACGACTTGATACTTGAGCTTATTTTTTTTTAACTTTACTTTAATTATTTTTCAAAAAGTTCGTAACGTGAAATGGTAACAAAAGTAGATACCATTTACTTAATTTCATTGGACATTGATTGACTGGTAAGCAAGTACTTGCTAAAGAACCTATGTATTTACAAATTGCGCGACAAGCTTTTTGAAAACAAATTATTAAAAACATAAGCTTATTTTATCTGCTGTATTTAGTATTTTTAACCGACTTCAAAAAAGGAGGATATTCTCAATTCGGATGATTATATTTATATATATATTTTTATGTATGTTAGGGCATAACTCCGTCATAATATAGACGGATTTGCAAAATTCTTTTTTGTTCGAAAGAGGTTTATTCCGAAATAGTCCCTTGTAAAGATCAGACGGGCAATTCTCGTAATTTTTAGAACGTTCACAGTCTAATCTGTCAAAAATACCTCTAATTTCCCTACATTTTGAAAATTGTTTGACATTTGTTTGTTGCCGAGATGAGACTGCGAATAGATTTTGAACGTTTTTAATTACGAGAATTGGCCTTCTGATGAGGTCAGAGAGTTGTGGGAATGAAGAGTTTCAGAGACAGACAACGGAACTCTTCAATAAATGCCAGCAAATCAACCGCAATTGCTGCTTTCGCATATTATGTATGCATTGTTTGCGTAATCACACAGTATAAGATCATGCCTTTACCCTCTAAAGGGGTACGCAGATGTGTTCAGTATACCACGGCACACCGTCATTTCTCTCAAAGTTGTTATTGGGGTACCTTTAATCTTGCAAGTAAATTCGGGCAACCTTTTTTGTTTATGAATTGATTTAATTAACTGACTTAACTTAGATTAAGTATTTTTTTTATGTAGGTATGTTTAGATGGATTTGCAAAATTCTGTCATTTTTTAATGGATAAGCTATGCATGCTCCAGGGGTAGTACAATATAAATTTTATGAACTTTGCTTGGCCTACCCAAGCAAAGTTCATAGAGTTAATAAAATGTTGAAATTGATGATGTTTAATTTCCTGACTGATATTCACATAGCAAGTAAAAAGTTTTAGGTACCTATATAATTTTGTTTTGGTATTAAATGGTTCTCGAAAACTAGAAAGAAAATACGTTTATTTGGCACATACATATAACACTGACAAGTACTTACAATTACTTTCAAGGTTAGGATTAGGTTCCAAACATTATTAATTGCTTCATAAAAAAAAAAAATTTACAGAAAAATTAAACCGACTTCAAAAAGTACAAAATAACTTTAATTTCGGAAGTCGGTGTTTCAATAGATATCTAATCTTGTCTCTTCGTTATTTAACAACTTTTTGAAGTCGGTTTAATTTTTTTGTAAAAAGTTTTTTATTTTTCACTTTTTAGTTATGGTAGCACCACTAAAAAGTACCTACCCTTCAGCTAAACATAAATTACCTTATAGCCAGAGTGCATCTCATAACGATTCTTATAATCCCAAATACGGTTATATTACATGAATTTACTCTCTCCCTCTTTCCCCTCCCCCTTTTCTTTCAGTCAGTCATCGACTACACGTATAAAGAAAGCAATTTTACTTGTTACGACAATTCTGCTATGATTCTATGAGGAGTTCTGTTCCATATCTTCGAAGTTCATGATCAGATCATAACAATATTTCTATGGGACCAACTTGGAAGCATAAATTTTCAATAAAAAAAAAAAAAATTTTAAAATCGGTTTACAATTGACCGAAATATCGGTGAAAATACATACAAAAAAAAACATACATTCAGCCGAACATAGAACGTCCTCCTTTTCGAAGTCGGTTAAAAAAAAGTCGTTGGCATGACAACAAGAACAACCCAATAGATATTGTTTATCTGTCAAATTGGAATGGATTGCCATTCTAAGTGTGTTACGTAATTAGGATGCCGTACGAAGCCAGGTCAGGAGCTAGTAAATGATAAAAGAAATGAGTAAAACTTACGAAAGACACAAAAAAAAATATCAATTTTTATTTTTCATTATATTATTATGACAATGACAATTATAATATTATGATAAATGTTCCCGTAGTTCCATATTTCTTTTGAATCTCGTCTTAGGCCTTGGCATCTAAAACAAAAATTTTGTTATAAAAGGTATAAACTATACACACTCTTATCAGCTAGCTCTACTCGTCTATTAGTTCCAGTAGCAGTCTTCGAAGAACACCTGCAGGTATCGCCATCAAGTCCGGAGGTAAGGTCTCAACATAACTAACAAAACGAGCCCAAACTCGGCACACCTAGCTCTACTGGTATACTAGTTCCAGTAGCAGTCTTCGAAGTACACCTGCAGGTCTCTCCATCAAGTCCGGAGGTAAGGTCTCAACATAATTAACAAAACGAGCCCAATAAACTCGACACACCTAGCTCTACTGGTATAATAGTTCCAGTAGCAGTCTTCGAAGTACACCTGCAGGTTTCTCCATCAAGTCCGGAGGTAAGGTCTCAACATAACTAACAAAACGAGCCCAAACTCGACACACCTAGCTCTACTCGTCTATTAGTTCCAGTAGCAGTCTTCGAAGAACACCTGCAGGTATCGCCATCAAGTCCGGAGGTAAGGTCTCAACATAACTAACAAAACGAGCCCAAACTCGGCACACCTAGCTCTACTGATATAATAGTTCCAGTAGCAGTCTTCGAAGTACACCTGCAGGTCTCTCCATCAAGTCCGGAGGTAAGGTCTCAACATAACTAACAAAACGAGCCCAAACTCGGCACACCTAGCTCTACTGGTATAATAGTTCCAGTAGCAGTCTTCGAAGTACACCTGCAGGCCTCTCCATCAAGTCCGGAGGTAAGGTCTCAACATAACTAACAAAACAAGCCCAAACTCGACACACCTAGCTCTACTCGTCTATTAGTTCCAGTAGCAGTCTTCGAAGAACACCTGCAGGTATCGCCATCAAGTCCGGAGGTAAGGTCTCAACATAACTAACAAAACGAGCCCAAACTCGGCACACCTAGCTCTACTGGTATAATAGTTCCAGTAGCAGTCTTCGAAGTACACCTGCAGGTCTCTCCATCAAGTCCGGAGGTAAGGTCTCAACATAACTAACAAAACGAGCCCAAACTCGACACACCTAGCTCTACTGGAATAATAGTTCCAGTAGCAGTCTTCGAAGTACACCTGCAGGTATCGCCATCAAGTCCGGAGGTAAGGTCTCAACATTACTAACAAAACGAGCCCAAACTCGGCACACCTAGCTCTACTGGTATAATAGTTCCAGTAGCAGTCTTCGAAGTACACCTGCAGGTTTCTTCATCAAGTCCGGAGGTAAGGTCTCAACATAACTAACAAAACGAGCCCAAACTCGGCACACCTAGCTCTACTGGTATAATAGTTCCAGTAGCAGTCTTCGAAGTACACCTGCAGGTCTCTCCATCAAGTCCGGTGGTAAGGTCTCAACATAACTAACAAAACAAGCCCAAACTCGACACACCTAGCTCTACTTGTCTATTAGTTCCAGTAGCAGTCTTCGAAGAACACCTGCAGGTATCGCCATCAAGTCCGGAGGTAAGGTCTCAACATAACTAACAAAACGAGCCCAAACTCGGCACACCTAGCTCTACTGGTATAATAGTTCCAGTAGCAGTCTTCGAAGTACACCTGCAGGTCTCTCCATCAAGTCCGGTGGTAAGGTCTCAACATAACTAACAAAACGAGCCCAAACTCGGCACACCTAGCTCTACTGGTATAATAGTTCCAGTAGCAGTCTTCGAAGTACACCTGCAGGTCTCTCCATCAAGTCCGGAGGTAAGGTCTCAACATAACTAACAAAACGAGTCCAAACTCGACACACCTAGCTCTACTGGTATAATAGTTCCAGTAGCAGTCTTCGAAGTACACCTGCAGGTTTCTCCATCAAGTCCGGAGGTAAGGTCTCGATATAACTAACAAAACGAGCCCAAACTCGGCATACCTAGCTCTACTGGTACATTAGTTCCAGTAGCAGTCTTCGAAGTACATTTCAGGTCACTCCATCAAGTCCGAAATAAATATGAAATTTATAAGTACATATAAGAAACTGTGAATAAAATCTTACCTTGGTTGTCCGTAGTCCGTGCAGAATGCGTGAAGGATCAAGTTTATTAGGTCAAATATTTTGTATTCGTACAGCGATCTTTTCCAATACGAGGAGCTGCTTGCAAGCGTCACAGTGTCCACTCACGACGGCGGCCGAGCGCAGACTAAAATTTCATTACAAATTTTTGTGCAATAAATCAAGACAGTGACCAGTAAAATAACCCTTATTTCAATCTAATAAGAATCACATGTTACCGCTAAATATGTGAAAAAATAAGACTCAATTTTATTTTTTTTCTGTGGCGTATTGTAACATTTTGATAGTTTTTTTTGCTACCTTTTTGAGTTGAACATGTCTTCTTACATAAAATATTTTTAAATACATAAATTTATGTTATTAAATAAAAGAAAAATCTCCCTAAAGTCAGTACGATGTCGTCGAATTTGTGGGAAGAGGTAACGGAAATTATTTTTTACAATATTAAAAACCAAAATTTTCGAATAAAAAATTGCTACCATTTGAAGATTAAGGAGTAATCTATCTGTGGTAATTATTAGTTACATTTGGTTTTGTATCATTTTGCCGCAAAATGCACCGAAAAACTCCTTATTTTTTTCGGAGTCGTAAACGCGTCCTTAAATTTGACCCACTTCCCGGTTACCGATTGAGCTGAAATTTTGCATGCATGTGTAAATCAGATGACAATGCAAAATTATTCTGACAAGGAGCTGATCTGATGATGGAACCGGAAGGTGGCTATAGGAATTTGGTAGTTAATTGACACAACTCCATCGAGTTTGGGCTCGTATGATTCGTCTTGAAGAGTATTTATTAAATTGGCATACCGAGCTAAAAAGCTTGCCATGAAAAAAATATTTTCATCAAAAGCTTGTTTATGAAATTGTTGTGTATATTTGGTAGATCTGAGAAATGGCTATTTTTATACTCTTACTAGCTTTTGCCCGCGCGGCTTCGCTCCCGCTCTTCCCTACTCCACCCTACTATACCCAACTCTACCCTACCCTACCCTAGACTACCCTAATTTTATATTTTTTCTATAAGAACCTTATCCTCACAATAACAATCACAACAAAAAAAAAAATCAGCCAAATCGGTCAAGCCGTTTTCAAGCTATGTCGTGACAACGGAAAACGGGTTTCATTTTTATATATATAGATATGATAAGTCTATCATCGAGCGGGCGAAACCACTGGCAGAGGCTAGTCATATTATAGTATAGTTAGTTAATGTGTTCTTGTTACATCATGTACTATAAAATAAAAAAAGGCGATGGGTGGCTAATGCCTTTTCAGTTCAATTTCATAATTGTGAATGTTGTTTCTATAGGACCTCATGACCCGCCAGTTCGATGAACCAATTCAACGAATTATGATGCTTCTTGCCGGTGAAAACCTGAGCGCTATTATCACCACTTTGGGCTCACATTGTGCTCACATTCAACAACATCTGCAACGCCGGCCAGGAGTCTCAGTCCCCTCGGTAAGTTATTTGAAAATGTAATAAATAGTGAGTTTGAAAAAGGAATTGCACAGTTTGATGCAAACTTTATGGCGCCTTAGGGCCAGGGTTAGCTTCGAAAGGTAGCTCAGCTCCGGTATGTAAGGCAAGAAGGAACAGGGTGGGATTTTAGTCAGTAAGAGTCTGACACTATCTCGGTGGGAGATGTCCTTTGGTTGATCCAAAGGACATTTCCCATTTTACTAAAAAAAATGGATATAATGATTAATAATAATTTTACTTCCTTTTTATTTTTTTCATTTAGCAACCGCCATAAATTTTGACGCTCGCTGTGACTTGGGTCATTTCAGCCTCCCCCTCTTGAGGATGATGAGGAGCCGACTCCGATGGAAGTGTCACCGGCAGCTCTACCAGCGCCTGAAGAGCCAGAAACCTCATCGCTGGCTACTCCTGCTGCTGTTAACGACAGCTCTCAGTTTAGTAGTGTGTCGGTGGCGGAGGAGGCTCCGGCCGCTACCACTTCGGTCGCCGCCGCCGCCCCTGCTCGCGCCCCCCACACCATGACCTCCAGCACTGCCCCGCAGTCACCAGTCTCATCACCCAGTCGTGCTATGTGAGTTCTAAGGTACCCTTCAGGATAAAGATTTTTAATCGGCCGATAGCTTAGTACGATACTTCTATTTAGCGTATATTACCGTTTTCCTGTTAACTTTCGAAAGGCCTTGACGTGAGTTTTAACTTTATGTAATTGCTAACCATCTCCTATATATGCTTACTTTTAAAAAGGCTTGTGTTCATGACTCATCCGTTCACAAAATTATTCATAGATTCACCTTTTTAGTCGATTTCACCTAAACTCATTAACTTACATTGGTATTAGCATAGTTAGAACTATTGACTCTATGCACCTAAATAGGCCGTCTGTTTCTAAAAAATTATTGACCGATTAAAAATTTGTTCTCTGTGTGGGGGACTTTATATAATAAGGTTCACTATTATAGATAGTCGTGAACTTCGCTGAACATATTATTAATGTGTGACTTATTTTTAGGCCTCCGAAGGAACGGAGTGAACCTGCAACTCCCACGCGCAACACGAGTGACCAAAACATACGATTCGTAAGTACAAAGTTATGATCACGCACAAACTCAACGAGCGAAAACCATACACATAAAACATACCTGTAGATAGCAATAGCGTCCGTTCAAATCACCAAATTAGAATTTTAAATTCCAACTGTATTTAAATTGTTCAGAATAAATAATGCGCACCCACTTCAAGCCGGAAGAACTTGGAGCTGTTATATTGTGTTATATTGTGTTTACGTAATCGATTGATGTTGAAACGTGAAAGCGAAAAAGTGTAATAGTTAGTGTGGTAATGACGAAGATATTGGCACATTTGTGTAGTTGGCGTTGCACATGCACTGCTTAACGTTTGGTTGTACCGGGCGCTATGCAGGTACCTCCACTGATGATTCTGCAGCACTGGGGCGAGGAGTGGGTGCCAGTGTTTACGCGCGACCAGCAGACCCAGCGACAGGAGCCGCAGGAGCCGTACAGCGATGCCTACATTTCGGGCATGCCATCGCGTAAGCGCCGTTGTCTGCGCCAGACTCGACCGCCCACCACGCTCAATGGATTCATGGAAGGTGAGTCACAACTTTTATACTGGGCATCGGAATTTAGTGTTAATGACATGTTTCTAGTTCAATCAAATTATAATTTCAGTATTGATTTTTATTTAATATGGAAATTGTAGTCATGTTTTTCTAATTATATTATCGTATCACGGCTAAATGAAAGGTCTGAATTTGACAGGTATTTGACATTTTCTTAACAAGCAACACTGTCAGGCATGTTATTTAAATTCGACAAAATTTTAACAGGTTTTCAGGTGACAGGTAGTTTGACCAATTTACGAATTTCAGTTCGTAAACAGGATTTCGGGTATATCAGGTCAATATATCTTGAGGAGTCGTTATTTACTTGTTAATCTTCTTTGATAGAGAGTGTGCGTGAAGCAGCCAATGAGCGGCCGGCCACGGTTCAGGCACAGCCGGCACAGCCGGACAACACTCCCATGCGCACGGCGTTTCGCGAGTACATGCGCAACTACGTGCGCGAGCGCGCCGCCAACTCGGCCGACTACGACCCCACGCGGTTCACGTCTGCCGCGAGGTTTATTAACTTGAACAGGTATGTTATCAACATTTTTATTTGAGACATTCACTGGACATAGGCCTCCTCAAAACGTCGCATTATCGACCGATCCTTTGCGATCCTCGGTTTTTTTTTTTTTTTTTGACTACATCTTCTGGTGCGCGGTCGCCACATCCAGGACCTACGGTATTATCAGCCTTCTGCCCTTCACCCATGATACTTGGTGTCGGCGCAACATAGTTTCTTCTACTCCGTCCGACTTTTCTTTAGCCTGGTGAACTACCAGTACCACTAGTCTACCTATGGACAGTGACACTCTCATTTTATTTGTCTCTTGTATGAAATGATCAAAACATAGTGATTACCATGTTTAGCCATTTGTAGTAGGTGCATCACGGCTATGTCCTTTAGTTCATTTTTATCAGATATTTTCTTAGTATTAACATTTTCGTTCTTCCTTTTAGTTGTAAAAATAAACACCAAAGGTAAAATTTCAATAAATAATAATATTCACATTCACAAACAGCAAAGTTATTAGCTTATTATAGTTATAGAAAGTTATTTATTTATTATAAGCTTTTATTTAGTTTCACCTGCCCCGATCTTTGTTTGTAATCAAATCTTGCAAATTACATTTGACCCACTTCCCGGTTACCGATTGAGTTGAAATTTTGCATGCATGTGTAAATCAGATGACAATGCAAAATTATTATGACATGGAGCAGATCTGATGATGGAACCGGAAGGTGGCTATAGGAACTTGGTAGTTAAACTACATAACCCCATCGAGTTTGGGCTTGTATGATTCGTCTTGGCGAGTGTTGCTATCAAAAAATGATTTTTATTAAAAGCTTGTATCCCACAATGTCACTGAATGTATGAAAATATTGTATAGTGCGTTCTACCACATAAGAAGTTCTTTCGCCGTAATGTTGGCAATACGGAAAAACACGGTTGCTTTATTTTTAGAAAAGAATAGAATAGAATAAACTTTATTGTACATCAAAAAGTAACTCGGCTAATCGGCTTATACATAAAATTAAATGGATGGGTACAATGGCCAATGGTGGGTTTAGCAATGAAATTACTTATTATAATGGGAGATTAACTGATATTTCGTTACTTTTTACAATTGCCTTATAACCCACTATACAGGCGCTACTGATTTATGAGAGAATGGCGTTCAAAATAGAAAAACACTTCGCGTAGTATTTTCCTAGCAATTGTTATGAATGATTGATTCAATTATGAATTTACCAATAATGAAAAAAAATCGTGGACAATTTTGGGATTTCGTTTTTGTTTTATTTTTGTCTACACAAATTGATTGGTAATGGGTATGGATAGTCCCATTTTTTGTACTAATTAAAAAAATTGGGGTTTATACAACTGTTATTTATTGACTGGTTTCAACAAATTCCAGGACAAGCACCGTACCGCAGCCGCAGGAGAATGGCAACGGGCCACCGCAGGAAGAGGAGTGAATCGTATCGTAAGCCACTATATTCGGCTTACACAAGTAGCTTCGCTTTATAGTTTACGGTGTTCTATTACAGCTTGCAGTTAGGGTTCATAGTTACAAATGGTCTCTCAATGTTTAATGTATTCATACAGATAAAAATAGGAAAACTAAATACTGTACAGTAGAAACCCAACCATCCTGACTTGGAAAAATGAATTTGCAATTATCCAGAGGAATGTATACAATTTTTAAGCCCAATTTTATAATTAAGTTTAAAAAAAAGTATTGTATTGTTCAAATAAAATATAAAGGCAAATCAAACAATATGCTATACGTTTGCTTTATGCCACTAATGCCACAATACAGCCACTAGAGCCAATAGAAAAGGAAAAATAAAGAGAATTTATGTAATTACATCAAATTATTTAGTATGCAACGAAAGGCAAAATGATCTAAGTGTACGATTGGTTCGGATGATCGGGTCTCTACTGTAGTATTCAATACACACAATGTAATTCTTTTTTCGGAATGTTTACTCTCTTAATGTTGTAGTAAAAATAATTTTAAAGATTTAAGTAATCAGTAAAATGTAGTAACAATAAATTGTTAGGAATGTAATAATCGCCTAAGTAAGCGAGTTATCATATATTCGATTAATGATCTATAAATCCTAGACTTTTACAGCTATTCTGTGTTTTGTTTGTAATAATGATCACTATTTATTTTGAGCTCCAGGGTGAAACCCCTGTGGAATTTAAGCCAAATATAAAATTCACTAATAAATGACCACGGAGCGGTCATGTCCATAAGATCCGGAGGATAACTGATATTTGACGAAGACAAACCATTTGCAGCTTAACTTTTATGTTAAAACTGCGGGAAATATATTTAAATTTATTTACTTATAAAGTTCCTCCCCCTCCTTGCGTCGTATTCCTCAATGGTGAGGGTCGTGACCTCCCTGCTTCATAACTTCATAAAAAAACCCCAATTAAGTTATACAGAAATATTTATTTAGAAATATGGTAATATATTTTTTCCTGAATATTTACAGTTTTCAGTGTTTATTATAATAATAATTACCCATATTTATATTAACTTTAATCCTGTAAATGTATAAGTACAGTTTTACTCTGGGTTTCTTGTGATAATCTCCGTTTAACATAAATGTCTACAGATAGCAGCATCGTATTATCATAATACTTGTTAATTATATTCACTAGTATTAATCCGTAAATGTTTTTGAAGTTCTTGGTGTTTATTACAATATATCATCATATCGATATAGCCACACTATACCACTATACCTTTAGATGTAAATGTTAGTATAGTCTGGGTTTAAAATAATGATGTATGTTTGATGATGTCTATGTCTATTCCGATAATAATTAATGAATGTTTACTCTGTTCACGTCTTGCGAATTTGCTGCTCTGATATAGGTTATAAATGGCTGTGTTGTAAGGAAAAAAATAATCTGAAAATGATTTTAGACCAAAGGAAAATTGCATATTAAAATTAATTCATTGTTGTTGGATGAGTTAAAAAATATGCAATTTTTCTTTTTTTTTTCTCAAATTATGTTTCATTTTCTAACGTAACACGCAACTCTGGATCGGCTAATCGAATACTAAAACTGCACAAACAATACCACGCCCATCGCTAAACCTGATGTCGGAGCGGTAACTTAACGTGACGTGAACTGCACTTTTTAGTAACTGTGTATTTTTTTCAAATTAGTGATGTAACGGAGGCCATTTAGCGTAGGCGGATGTGGGAGCGGTCGTGCAGAGCTTGACCTCTTGATCATAGTTAATGGAAGGAAAGGTGTAGGTAGAAAGAATATTTTATTAACACTTTTTCTAAGTAACAAATATTCAACGTATTGGTAATAAATTTCACAAGTTTTTTCCGGATTTGTCACTTTGTAGGTGATTTCTTAGTTAGTTAGATCTTCGCTTAGTAGAGCCACGATACAACTCCGCTCAGGCTAGCCAAACTTGCGAAGGCGGAGATCCTTTACAAAACTTATTCAAACAGTTAGTATCGGTGTTTATTGTTATAATAATAACTCGTAGGCTCAGCTTCTGGAACGAAAATTACTACAAAAATAATGTAACAATTAGTCAAGCGCTATCATTGGCTGTTGACAATTCATTCAGCCATCAACTGGCTGAATGAATTGTCAACAGCAATGAAGCAATCAATGCGCGTTTGATCATTTTGTTATATAAATTTAGCGATAATTTCTGTTTGAGAAACTGGGGTATAAATGTGTATACTATAGGTACTTAACTCTGTGTTTAATCTGGTAATAATAATCGATAATGTCTACAGTTTTTAACCATGTTTGTGTCCCATAATAAATAATGGAATTCGTTACTTATGTTTAGTGGCACCGAATATTCATTTAGATTCGCGTCCGCCTTTCAGTAGCTGAATATTATTTTAATCTGTGTAAAATGGGGTGAATAGAATCGCAAGGGTGAATAGAAAACAAGACTTTGGTTTTGTCTTCACTTTGATACCATATTAACGGGTTCTAACAATGCATCGACTTTTTAAAATATCAATTCATTAATAAATTAATATATTTAAATGCTGCAAAAAATATTCAAAAATCGTGAAAATACCCTTTGAAGTTTTGTTTTTATTCACCTCTGAGTTTCTATTCACCCCATTTTACCGTACTCGCTTATTAGCGGTAATCATTCATAATTTATTTAGTCGACGAATGAATTCTACCTGAAGTTTTGTCGATGGAGAATTGATGTGAATGATTATGTCAAATTGTTACATTTCGATAACCCCACCGAATGAACGATGATTTTCTACGACACTAACTACAATTCAGCTCACGAAAATGATTTGAGCCCGTTTTTCCATCTTTACATAATCTTGTTTACTGAAGAAAATAAATTACGGTTTGAAGCGAAAACATTATGGCTGATTGTACCTCTGATGTAAGTACAATTATTTAGAGAGTACACATACTTTTCTTCACTTGTATGATAGCGTGTCCGCCATGCTGCGTAATTGTGAATGTTTTTTTTTTTAAATCAATTATTTTTATTTAATCTTAAAGCATGGAAGTAAAGTTCAGGTCAATGTATTGATTAAAAAAGATTAATTAAAAAAGAAAACTTATTTGCTCAATGATATTTATTCGGTCGGGCTATGGAATTGTTTTTTAAAGCACTATTTATACGTTCTTGATGAACATTTGCAATAGAGTTCTTTTTTATTTTATCATTATGACAATTATGTAGACGAGATTCATTTTATGAAGTAATAATCATTTAAATAAAAAAAAAAAAAAAAATAAAGTTGTATAATAATAATAATAATAATAATAATAAATATTTATCTACTTTACTATAAAATAAATACATAAATAATAGGACCGCTAGGCTCCCTTCGAATCTGGCGTGGACGTCGCCAAACGTACGCTAAACTAAGAGCTGATCCAGAAAGGGCGAGTTCGCCGCGAAACGTTTGCTCGAAATCATTCGCGCGTTAGTGAGATACTAGGCACCAATACATCACGCCCACAAGCATCGCGCGAATTCAAAATACGCGCGTAAATCGCGTGCATTATGCCAGACTCTCGACTCGCGCGTTAACGCGCGAACTCCAGAGCGAGTGCACGTATCCAGGGATATGGAGCACCAAAATTTTGATACGGAATTGTCTAATGCTCGCGCGTAGGTACGCTCTTTCTGGGCGAAACGGTCGCGCGTGATACGCACGAGAGAATCGCGGCGAATTCGCTCCGTCTGGACAAGCTCTTTAGCTTTGGTTTCCTAGGAAAGCGGTGCCGTCATATAGCAGCCGTTTTAACACATCGTCAGTAATTTTTTTCAAAACAAACTTCTTAAACGTCATACGAAAAGTATCTAAGATAGAAAATGGACGACCTTGATTTAGCTTTAGTAATTTACTTGGAGGATGAACTATCATCAGAAGAGGAAAATAGTCGTTGTTCCGGAAAACGGCCGATATATGACGGCACCGCTATCCTAGGAAACCAAAGCTTTACGCTACGTAAACGTCGCGTATGCTGTTTAATGCACTTAGGCTGGTTTTAGAGACGCGCTGACCGTCGACGCTGACGCCCGCAAACAAATTAACTTCTAGGAACCGTTTTAGAATAAAATTTGAACCATCAGCTTTTGCATCAAATTGATCAGCGCTGACGGGTCAGCGGCCGTACGCGTCGAGCGTCGGCGCCGCGTAGCCGTCGGTGCTGACCAACGCTTTCGCGCCTGTCTTCCGTGGGCGCTCTAGTGTCGAGCCGAGCGGACACCGTCAGCGTGATCAGTGCAGCAATTATTTGTGTATCTGTATTCCACAGTGATCAGCACGATACTGAAAGGTCTAGCGCTGAACCTCAGCGCTGACAACCTACGCGCTAGGCTGTCTGCGTGACTCTAAAACCAGCCTTAGATGCTATGCAATCTTGTCAATGCAACGTCCAGATGAGAAGGCAGCCTTAATCGGTTGTTACATGTGTAGTAATTTCTGGAACTAATAAAGAAAAAAAAAATAAGTGTAGTTTTATTTAAAATTCCTATGTCAACAGCGAAAATCCTCTATACAGACTCAGTACACCGAGTGAATTAATGTGTGTAATAGTTATAATTACAAATTACATTAAATAATCGTAAAAAGTAAAAACATTTTGATTACTAAATACAAATTTGGAAAAATCAATAATTAAAACACATTACTTGTTTATTTATTTGGAAAATATAAGTTTTTAGTACTAAAATAAATAGTAGTTATAACTACTAGATTTACAGCAATCAAATTCTTCATGTAGGTACCTATTTAGATTTCTGTAGTTACATGTAATCAATCAAACTATGTATAGTCAACTACTTAATTTACTCGTAATTTGTAATCTGATTACTAAATTGTGGTTAACTACGCCCTACATTGTGGAGCAGTAAAGTCAGATTACCTTAACTATTGCAGCCATATAAAACCGATACAATTTTGAGTAAATACTAATTACATTTTGCACAAGCCCTTTGCTATACTAGGGCATTCAAACTCGGATATTTCTCAACTCCGGAGCTAGTTACGATGTTGAGCAATTAAATCCGGAACTCCGGAGTAGACGACTTTTTTAGAAATTAATAAAAAAAGGCCTTTATTTTAATCAATACAAGACAGCCGGCCTTTGGAATTTCGAGGAAAACTTCAGACATCTGGCTCCCAAACTGAAACGGACTGGGGCTGCCCGCCTAACCTAACCTAACCTAGAGGTCTAGCAATAGGGTAATGAGCAGCTCGGCAAATTTCCTCAAAAAATGATTTTCTTTTAGTGTATAAAGCGGATAAAATCACGACTTGACGTGTCGTGTCGTGTGTGTGTTGTCGTGTTGGATGTCGTACTAGACTGAATGACTTGTTACTAATATCGGAATAACAAGTATCGGATTGCGATTTTATTCGCTATGTCCTGTTTATTGGTAGTGTTGGGGCGAGCCGTAGCTGGTTCACGAAGAAGGGTAGTGAAACTAAGTGGACTGTATAAATGATCTATATTGTACGTAAGTACTGAGGTTGTACAATAAGTAAATCGCGTCTACGGAACAAACATAATAAATTAGGATGCGCGAGCGCAGACGTTCGTCTGGGCTCGTGACAGCTGACTGCCGGTCGATGTGCGAAGCGGGGAGCGTGGCGAGCAGGGCGGCTTTCGCCGGCCAGCTGATGCTCCGCGGACCCCGCACCCCTCGATCACTCCCACCGGCGGCGCGCGGCGATGTTGAAGGCAAAGGTCTCAACATACTGCCCCCGTTGAAGGAGCTTCAACACCAGTGACTGGAAGAGGGCAGATTGAATTAAAAGCTCGCCTAATGACACCCTTGCAGGTGCAGATGTCGGCGACCCTGGTGATGCCATCTCTGCCAGGTAGGACATTGATAATTCGTCCTAAACGCCACAACAGAGGCGGTGACCCTTTGTCTTTGATGACGACGAGTGTCCCCTCTTTATGTTTCTCGGAAGAACGACGCCACTTAGTTCTCTCTTAAAGCCACAAGATGTATTCGTGGGAAAACCGGTGCCAGAAATGTTGTTTCAACAGTTCAAAGCGACGGAACCGCTGCATGCTGGTGATGTTCACGTTCTGAATCTGTGGATGTGGCAACATAATCAGTGACCGTCCAATGAGGAAGTGGGCCGGAGTTAGACGGACAAGGTCTGTAGGGTCATTGGACAATGGAGTTAAGGGTCTCGAAATTAGGATGGCTTCAACTTGAATCAAGCATGTGGTTGGGCACGCCACGATTATGGCGGTAAGTCCCCTCTTTGAGGTGTGGCTGGAAAGACCTCACGGCATCCTTACCTACCGCATGACGCGGGACGTGGGTTTACGAGTTTGACATGCAAACTAGTCAACAAGCTTCGGAGTGGCGCCTTCCAACTGATCCGAAACCGAAAAAACCACGCCAAAGTCGATCAAAAGTCAAAGTCATGTTGACTGTTTTCTTTGACTATCGCGGTGTTGTGCACTCTGAATTCTTACCGGAAGGTCTAACGGTAAATAAAGAATATTATTTGAGCGTTATGCGGCATTTAAGAGAGCAAATTCGATGAAAAAGGCCAGATTTGTGGAAAGAAAATTCTTGGATTTTGCACCACGACAATGCGCCTTCGCACAAGGCTATCATTGTGATCGATTTTTGACCAAACACTCAACAAATACCATCCACAAACCACCATATTCAACGAGCGAGAACTGAACTCAATTCAGGAAGCAGCGTTTAAAAAATGTTTTAATGAATGGATTATTCGTTGGCGCAAGTGTATCGTTTCTAAAGGAGCATACTTTGAAGGTGATAAAATAAATTTGGATGAATAACAGACATTTTGTGTTTTATTGATCTTTTCCCGGTACTTTCTTGACAGAGTAGTAAATGTGAATCGGTAAGTCAGCTAAAACTGTGTCCTGCGTATATCGCGGGGCAGTCTTCTGTCGAATAGCAAGAGGGTTTGTTATAAAAATTTGCTGCTGGGGTGTGTATTTTATTTCGGGTTCACGGGTTTCATTTCTTTTCGCGATTATTGCGGTACGATTTGCAAGTGATGACGAGTTGATCATGTCATAGACATATTTCATCTTATCTCTATGGCTTTGGGTGTACTGTTGTAGTAAATTCCGTGTAAGGTCGAAGTCTTTACAGTCTCGAGGGTCAAAATGTCCAGTCAGTAAATCGAAGGGTCGACATCTTGTGAAACTATGTATAGAACTGTTGTAAGCTATTAAGGCATAGGGCACTAGATTAATTATTGGTTCGTCCTTATGCTGTAATTTAAGAAGTCTGAGGTGTTCTAGAAGAGTCGAGTGGAATCTTTCGATATTCCTGTTGTCGTTAGGAGAGTGTGCTAGTATTCTATGGTGGTTTATTTTATGAAGCCTTGTAAATTCCATGAACAGTTGGGTCGTAAACTCGGTCCCATTATCTGTTATAATAGTTATGGGTACTCCATGGTGCGTGCAATACTGCAGTAGGGCTTGTAATATGCTAATAGCTGTACCGTCACGTAGATGGTAAGCCTGGCCATACTTTGTGAAAACATCGATGAATGTTATGTATTTTTCACCCTGTACAGTGAATAGATCCATATGGACTGTCTCAAATGGTTTAGTGGCTGGCGGTACAACGTTGAATTGGGGTCTTAAAGGGTTCCTATCGTATTTAGCCTGTCCGCAAATTGTACATTCGTTTATAAATTTGGTTACCTGGTCCTTCATCTTTGGCCAGTAATATTTGCGAGATAGGGATAGATAGCACTCGGTAATTCCGCGATGGTTAGTTTTTCCGTCGTGATAGTGTCGTATTATCTCCTGTTGACTAAGGTAATCCTTGACGTTTTCTAATTCAGATTTAGCTAATACTAGCTTCTGCCAGCGACTTCGTACGCGGATCCTGTTGCTTATGCCAGCAACATTCAGTGTTATAAACGTAAGAGTAGACAAAAATAAACAGAAAGCTCAGAACTGCTAAGCTATCGGGAGTTACACGTGTTATTGTGAGTTAACCATAAAAGATAGACGTATGCTGTCGTGGGACATTTTTTATATAATTTTGAGGAGAACATTTCCGTTATACATGTTTTCTGTGTAGCTTTAACCATTAAGGCTGCAAACGCGACGGAAGCTTAAAAAATGAAGTAATTTCTCCCGTTTCCCCAACATTTCCCTTCACTGCTCTGCTCCTATTGATCGTAGCGTGATGAAAAGTATACTATAACCTGCCCAGGAGTATGAAGAATGATTGTACCAAGTTTCGTTAAAATCCATCGAGTAGTTTTTGTTTCTAAAAAGAACATACAGACAGACAGACAGACAGACAGACAGACAGACAGACAAAAATTTTACTGTTTGCATTTTTAGCATCAGTATCGATCACTAATCACCCCCTGATAGTTATTTTGGAAATATGTTTCATGTACAGAATTGACCTCTCTACAGATTTATTATAAGTATAGACAAGATTTAAGGAGGAACTTTTGAATTTGTCCTGTATAATTGGTATAATGGAATACATTGCTAGGGGTGGATTAATTAAAATAGGTGTTTTAACTTTGGGGTTGATGTAGTCTTTTACGGCACTGATCACATCTTCCTCTAAGTTGGATTCAGATAGCTGAATACTTATGCGTGTATGAGTATCAAATGGCTTAGTAACTGTGGGTCGTTTTTTAGCGTCATTTACAATCGTGAAACATATTTGTCTATTAAACTTATTCAATGGCTCGTCAGCTAAGGGAATTTCTAAGATTGGGTTCTCTAGACTTGTGTGTACTGTCTCGGTGGAAGAGTTTGGCTTACCAAGAATGCTTTCTGATGGATTTCCCATTAGGGAGTTAAGGTCATCAATTTCCTCTATTAGGGGCATGGTATCTTTAGTGTTAATTTCAATGCGAGAGAGGGCGTCAGCATTTGTGTTGTATTTTCTTTTTTTATAGATAACTGAAAAGTCGTATTCGCTAAGTCTAAGTCTCCACCTTGTCAGTCGGGAATTAGGTTTTTCATGTTTACCATCCACTGCAATGGTTTATGGTCAGTTATAATTTTAAATTTGCGTCCGAATAAGTAGGTAAGGCCTAAAGTATTTTGTAGCCCATACTATGGCAAGTAGTTCTTTCTCTATTGTGCTATAGTTCATCTCGCTTTCATTCAGTGTCCGAGATGCATAACAGATAGGTTTGTCTGAATTTATGGGTCCTTGTGATAACACGGCACCGATGGCTACGTTTGAAGCGTCTGTAGTAAGGTTAAATTCCTTGCTGAGGTCTGGGTACTGTAGGATGAGGTCATTAGTCAAGAGAGTCTTACATTTTTCAAAACAGTTCACGTATTCGAGGTCAAGAGTGATCTTACGTCCTTTTTTTAAACATTGGGTTAATGGTTGTTGTATGTGTTGTGATAATTTTTCTTTCTTGTGTAGGTGTAGGTAGGTATTTTGATAAGGGTCTCTTCAATGACAAGTTATATTCTTTTCTGGTTTACAAAGTTTTCTTTAATTTTCGAAAATTAAAATACATTTGTGCACGTGCTTGGGTAATTCCGTGATCTAGGTATATAAATAAAAAAATAACTAAAGGCTCAAGTTAGTCCAACGAGAAAAACGGTAATAATTGCGGACGAGTCTTATCGTTCAATTTACGGAAGTCAACGACGAGACGCCACTTCTGTTTTCCCGAGGCACCTAATTTTTTTGGGACTACCCAAATAGGCGAGCTCCATGCGGATTCTGATGGTTGTATTCGTGGTTGTATTATACCCTGCTCTAACATTTTATTTATTTGATCCCTAACTTCTTGACGGTGTATGAATGGGTACCGGTAATTTTTTGCATGCCCGGGATTCTCATCGGTAGTTCTTATTCGATGCTTTATTTTATTTGTAAAAGTTAGCCCCTCTCCTTCGATATAAAACACGTCTGAATAACGAGAACAAAGGGCTATCAAGTTTGCCTTTTCCTCTAGATTAAGGTGATCAGTTCTTAAACGCGACACTACTTCCTGAACGCGAGTTAATGGTTGTTGAGTACTCGTGCACTTGATATTGAATAGTTCCGCGTGAGCTGGGCGATCGAGTGAGAATATAACGTCATTTGTTGTGGGATTTTCGACTTCTAAATAGCCTCGATTTTTGCTTACGGTGGTAATACATTCATGAATTGTGCAGTTGCAGAGAATTTGTTCCGGGATAAAAGCGTTACCTTCTGGCTTATCTATTGGGACACGAATTATTTTAGTACTCCTAGCTGGTATAGGTAATATCTTCGTATAAGTTTAAATTACGCGAGTTATACATTACGATAGGATTTGTCGCGGATCGGGTTACCAACGTATTTTCCTTTAAATCTATGCGGGCTTCCTAATTATTTAACAGATCTAGACCGATGAGCCCATCGAAGTAATTACTACTGTCGTCTTTAAACTCCGCAAAACATGGTAAGGTAATAGAATAGTCGTTCCTGCTTGTTGCATGTATGTTCGTTACCTCAAAGGGATCGAAATTTAAGGGGTATTCGGCGAAGTATTTTTCAATAGCCTCAGGGCTAATGAAAGATTGATTGGCACCCGTGTCTATTAAAAGTTTTAGAGGTGGGTCTCTAATTTGTATATAGGGAAGTTGTCTCTGCGTTTGAAGATTTAATTCTATTTTGGTTTTTGTGACGTCGAAGCCTCCTGAAAATCCTGCTGAGCATGGTTAGTCATAGCTTGCAATTCATCGCTAACTGGGTCGTTCGTTGACACATTATAATAAGGCGAGACAGGAATCAAAGTCACGGTCATTGTACTCGGTGTAGTAATTGTACTCCTGTTCGTAGTAGTGATTGTAATACGAGTCGTCATATGTCATGCACTCATTCATGTTCATTTCTCGGGTTTTAAAATAGTCCGAAGGTCGTGGATTACCAAACCTGCTCCAGTCATGGGCTGTTGGCCTATTTACGGGAGGTAGAGGTCTGGGAGTAAAACGTTGGATACCACTCATTGGCTGAGAGCCTTGTGGTGCACTATTTCGGGGCGGTAATCTAAATGTGTTACTGCGGGGGACGTAGTTAGGAGGTGCCGCGCCGAACATTCTCTGTGTGTTCGTTGGCATTCGTAATTGATGCTGCGCTGGTGCAGGGAATTTAAAAGGTTGAGGCACGGGTCCCGTAGGACGCTGTCTCATGGGTAGCGGCCAGTTAGTTACTGGTGTCGAGAAGTTATGAGGTCATGGAGTAAATGCTTCAGGTGCTAAAGTAGGTTGAGTGACTTTAGAAAGAGCCAGGGCTTTTGGGGTCTCACGTTGCTGTAAATACATTACATTGAGCTCTTCCTGAACAAACTCAAGCGCCTTTTCTATAGTTGGTGGGCGCATGCAGCGTATACGGGATCCTAAAGGTTCTTTTAGCCCTCGGACGTAAGCCTGCATGGTAACTTTCTTATACAAGTCGCGCTTGGCTTCTACGGTGGTTGACACAGTCTCATGTAAAGTCACATATGTCATGATTGTGCTAAATAACGTTTGGCAATGGTCATAGAACTCTTGTGGCGTTTTATTACCCTGGGTAGCCAAAGAGAAATCGTTGTATAAGGCGGTTTCATCTCGTTGATCTGAAAAATTATTCATTAAGGCAGTTCGAATGCCTAACCAGCTCTCTGGTATTCCATTGGCGTTGATAGTACACGCCGCGGTCCCAGTTATTTTATTAAGAATTCCATTCAATAAACATAAGTTGGAAAATTCACTGCCCGGTGTGTTGCTCAAGTACTACGTAGCCAGCGAATCACATATCTTAATAAAACGGGTAAGAATGTTAGGGTTGCCGTCGAACTCTGGAACTAGGCGAAGAGCCTTGAAAATGGTATCTGGATCATTCTGTCCCTGAGTCATTTTACCTAATTATAAATGAACTAAAGCTAAATCTCTATTAATATCTAGCGTACGTTGGCGGGCCTGTCGTGATTCAGGCTCCCGCGCTCTGGAGGCCCTTGGATGGTAAATCTTGAGGTTTAAGATTCAAGGGGTGCAACACGAGAACAATTCAAGTGACTCATTTCTGGTTCCTCTCCGTGAATCGACGGCTGAATTCTCCTTCTGGTCTGCAGCAGGTAGATTCAGGATACTCGGAATGGTGCTTGATAGCCACCCGGGTAGCTCGCTATCTACTCCTAATAGCGATCCTAGCTATAATTTACAGTTGCGAGCCGGCCCGCGAGTATCCTACCGATTGCGCCAATTACGTTTGCTGCGATCAGAGGATCGAAAAAAAACCGAAATGATTTTAAATAAATTTAATTACTGTCTTAATAATACAGATTAAGCCTATGAATGATGATTCTAACTCGAAGTGGGATGAAAGAATGATCATTCTTACAAATGTTGCTTAACAAGTTGCGAAATCGATTGACGTCGATACATCAGCGGTCCTCGTGTCATTGCACTATGTAATTCACCAGTACAAGACAAATGCAAGGAATTATAATACATAAACAAGACAACAAATTAAAAACATAAATCAGAATAAGACATTACAACCAAGAAGATGGGAAAATGTTTGATAATATCTAAGCATCTAAAATTACATATTTTTTTTTAGTAAAACCTAAACATAACTAACAAATGGTTATACTTATGTATCTGCTAAAGTATTGTTTTATAATGCAATACCGCTACTAATTAATTAAGAAGCAAATGCTGTTTAATATGTTAAGTTGCTAGAAATTTGGCACAGGCGTTTAGCTGTGTAATGTTTGAAAAAAAAAAAACCAATAAATTAAATGAAATACACTTCTGGACACATCTATTGGCCCACCTTAGAGTTTAGGTTTTGATGGCCCCTACCGAAATATGATTGCTAGATTGAACAAAAACTGTTGATGCAGTTTTAAACCTGATACATTTTACCATCTTTTTCGATCGTATTGTTTTAAATTTGAATTCAGAATACCATACGACATGGAGCTACGCCTAAGAAGTCGGATATGCGCCTTGTTAAAGGTAATTGATTTTTGAATAAAAAAACATGTTTTATCAAATAAAGGTTTAATTTAATAACGCGTGTTGCCTCCATGGGCATCTACCACAGCTCTAATACGATTAGGCATAGAGTTTATCAACCGCTCTATGAAATTTTGAGGGATCATCTCCCATTCCTCTTCTATGGCAGTTTTCAACTCCTGCATCGTCTGGGCAACTGGCTGACGAGCCCTAACACGTCTTTTTAGCTCGTCCCACATGTGCTCAATGGGGTTCATGTCTGGGCTTCTGGCTGGCCAGTCCATAACTGTGATGTTCACATCCCGAAGATATTCCCTGACGATGCCGGCCGCATGGGCTCTTGCATTATCATGCATAAAAAGGAAATTTGGGCCCACATAGTCCGTGTATGGTATCACGTGAGGTTCTAAGCACTCACGAATGTACCTTTCAGCATTTAATGTTGGCAGCCGTGGTCCTGTAACAAACTCAAGTTGAGTTTTGCCGCTCGCGGATATACCGCCCCAGACAGTCCATGAGCCACCGCCATAAGCAACCCTCTCTTCAAAGCAGCATTGAGCGAAACGCTCTCCCTTACGTCGGTAGACCTTCTTCCTCCCATCATTGCCATGTAACACAATTTTAGACTCATCAGAAAAGAGTACACGGCTCCAATCTTGCTGTGTCCAATTTAAATGACTGCGTGCGAAGTGAAGGCGCGCTGTTCGGTGGGCTCGCGTTAGTTTGGGCCCATTAGCTGGCTTGTGTGGTACCATATCGCGTTCTTTTAACCTTCACCGAACAGTTCGGTACCTCCGATAAACATTTCGGACCGCAGATCGACTTAGCACTCACGTTTCTTTGGCTGTGTCCGGCCTGAATAAGTGCCACAGCTTGGGCGGCGACTTCTGGTGAAGTATCCATAGATTATTGATAGAACCTCACCTTAATGTTAAGAATAAGTAATGTTTGTTGCAAAACCAAAGATATCAATCACTTTTTCAAGAATTAAATCCAAGTAAACCAATAAAACCAACTAAAAAAAAGTTTTCTTAGTATTCGATTGTTTGATATCAACAAACAGGCTCCAAATGTCTTTTGTTTCTTTAAATTCTGTGTTCGAAATTCAAAAAAAGACTATTGAATGAAATTGTGAATGTGCCAGGTTCAAAACTGCATAAAAACTTTTTGCTCGACCTAATATAAAATTTTAGCTAGGACCAAACGAAACTGAAAATACAAGGTGGGCCAATAGATGTGTCCAGAAGTGTATGAATATGAAAATGACCATCTGAACTACTTATGATTGCATGAAGAGATAATCAGCTTTAAAAACGAGATGAATGACCAATATATTGAGAATGACTTGCAGTTTTGAATGACTTGCAATATTTATTATAATATACCACTGTACAGTTCCTTTGTACTTCAATCTTCTTTCTTCGTAAGACGTTAGAAGGACCATATGTTGGGGCGAGCCGTAGCTGGTTCACTAAGAAGGGTAGTGAAACTAAGTGGACTGTATAAATGATCTATATTGTACGTAAGTACGTTTTTTTTTTCAGGCGACGGGTAAAATCGTCATTGACAAAACCCGCTCTTGGGTGGAGCAGGAAATAGTGTCAGACTCTTACTGACTAAAAACCCCGCACCGTTCCTTCTAGCCTTCATACCGGGGCTCTAGTTTCCTTTCGAATAACCCCGACCCCAGTAGGCTTCGACCCAGATGGGCCCCTCCTGTTGCTGACAACTCCTTGAGGCGCACGCGAACAGTGCGCGCCGTCGACGCCTTGGGTACGTAAGTACTGAAGTTGTACAATTAGTAAATCGCGTCTACGGAACAAACATAATATAAGAAATTAGGATGCGCGAGCACGGGGCGCGCGGCGAGCCGGGCGGCCGTCGCTGGCCAGCTAATGCTCCATGGACCCCGCATCCCTCGTTCACTCCCGCCGGCGGCGCGCGGCGATGTTGAAGGCAGAGGTCTCAACAGGTAGTATATGTTTAATGTCTTTGAAAATCTACGAGTAGATTGGGAACATTCATTCTAGCTCTGCTGCTATCAATGTTCTCTCAGGAGTATTTTCTTGCAGAGCATTACTTCTTCTTCTTAATATGGACCGACCACACACTATATAGACTTGTTGGTGACCAATTTGTTGCTGAGACTGAGAAGACTCTGCTTCATCCGGACTTCTTTGCAGAGCATTCATGCATAAATTGCATACAAAGTCTTCACCTGAAAACTAAAAACAAATTCATAGTTATTACACAATTTATAATTGCATATGTATATTATTATTGATAGGCTGTAGACCTGACCTGACCTTAGTTGACCTGATGGAAAGTGAAAATGTGATTGATGATGAAGCATGGTTGCCTAGAAGTAACCTATTCACTCTATTTATTTGGACTGGCCTGTCGGTCTAGTGGTTAGTGGCCCTGACTGCTATGCCGGAGGTCGTGGGTTCGATTCCCACCCAGGACAAATGTTTATGTGATGAGCATGATCATTTGTTCTGTGTCTGGGTGTAATTTATCTATGTATAATATGAATGTATTTAGAAATATATAAGTATGTTTATCAGTTGTCTAGTACCCATAACACAAGCTCTGCTTAGCTTGGGACTAGACGACGTTGTGTGATAGTTGTAAAAAAAAAAAAAAAATTTATTGCCAATTTACACTAACAGTTTACTATACTCTCCTGTTGTAGCTAGGTATCACAAAACACAAATTCCTGCGTGGATTTCACTCCATAAGCTTATGCACAATGAATTTGTTCCTAAAACGTTTTACTACATATTGCACTTTATAAGATAATTCAAAGAACACAACATAATATAGAAAGTACTTAAAAAATCTAGTAAGAATACTATTGTATCCCTAATAGATTTTTCAGCAATAAAACCATGACATCTGGAACTTAATTACAAAAAAAAAACCAAGGGAACTTAATTACCTCTCGTTGCGGTAACCAGTGATGTAGTCGTTGAATAATTTCAGGCCCAATCTGTGCTATCATATAGCGTCGTTCTCGATGAGATGATATACCGCAGTTCAAACAGGAACTTCCTTGCATATCTGCAAATTATATCGATAGTCAATAATACAATACTGGTAGAAACAATCGTTACACAAGTTTTTCTTGGATATCCAAGATTAAAAAGGATCTATTACCTACTAGAAATTCTAAATTACATACCGGAACGAATATGTGGTAACGGAGTAGTGATTATCGGAGTCCGTGAATAGCCGTAGTCTGTTTTTATTATCTCAAGTCCAGTCGTCAATAATCCAAACCGCAAGCACAGTCGAAATCCGTAAAAACAAGCATAAAATCGTAAAATAATCGCACAAACAAACAAAACAAGACACAAGGTACAGGTACCTAGTTTCAACAAGCGTTCGCAAGTGACATGACACTTCTTTGGTGACACTGACTTACAGTTGACAGTTCACACTTTCTCAAACGGATGATTGTCAAAAAAATTGGCACAGACAAAAAATGTCGGGCGATGCAGGATTTCGTATTTTCTTCGTAGTTCTTATGTGGCGTCATAGATGTCGCTACAGGTTGAACAATTTTTGAAAAGTCGTACAATAGTTATTTATTATTTGTTATACAAGAGTGCAAAGTTGCTTTTTAACCCTTCAGATACCGTCAATTAGAAACACAATAGTAAGACAATAGATGCGCGGCCACCGGGTGTCGCTTGGGGATTCATGAATTAACCGCGTGCTCAATATTGATAATCGAGCAAGCGAAGGATTCTAAAATTGAATCCCGAGCGCACCGAGTGTTTCATGAATTAGAATCGTGATCGTTAGCGAGAGAATCAAAAGAGCACGAGGTGGAAAATCTTTGCACTCGAGTGCAACACGTAACTTTTCATTCCACCTCTGCGAGAAAATGACTACCTAAATGCAAAAAAAGTATACCAAGGAGGTTCTGAGTCTGAGTTTTTAACAAATTAAAAAAAAATTGAATGACAAATTTCGTACATTGGAGGTGGAAATTATGTTTTGAATTGAAAAACATAGTGCACGCGATATTCTAAATTCAATTTACTTTATCTCACTAGAGAACTCTAGTAAGATATATAATATCTTTGCTAGAGAATAAAAACGGCTTTTGCTCTCAGACATCGAAGAGCAAAAACATTATTTCCGAGATGGTGGGATGAAAAGTAATTTTTGAAATAAGATTGTAATTTAACCGTATATGCAAGCATTTTGTTAACTTAGTTGACATTATCCTAAACGTATCTTCTTTCAAATAAAAAATAATTATTAAAATCAATTCTCGCAATCCAAAATTACAACCGAAAACCCAACATAACCTGTCTAGTTTGTATAAATTAGTAACCCAATTCCCCGAGAGATGGCGATATACGTTTTTAACTGTAAAGTGGGGACACTTATTGTGACGGACGGGAAACTACGGAACCCTTGAGCGTAGCCCGACACGCTCTTGGCCGGTTTTTTTTAAAATTTATACTGGCCACAAACGTAGCAATAACGGTCACAACTTTGTTTAGACTTTATACTCGACAATTAAATCAGTCTGAAATAAAATGAGAACTAATGTAGGTTGGTAGGTACACTAAACTTTTGTCACCTAGTAGGGAAATTGAAAAAATAAATTGACTGTAGAATAAAAATGGGACGTGATAGAATATTTCTGTTGACACTTTTAGCTTTAATCATGAATCCCCAAGCATCTATTGTCTTACTATTGTGTTTCTAATTGACGGTATCTGAAGGGTTAAGGAAGGTAAGTTAATACATATCATTTTTCAGCGTAAAATAATTGAAATTTGTAAACTAGTGTTATCGAGGTACGTGTCGAATAATAGTACATTGCTACACTAGGGGGTGAAAGTTACTTATTTCGTCCCGAGAAGGAGTTGACGGCCGAGCGTAGCGAGGTCGCTAATTCGAGGGACTAAATAAGTAACTTTAACCCCGAGGTAAGCATTGTGCTTTTCATTACGAATACAAGAAGATAGACCTAGTTTTAAAAAAAAATAATTTGACAGATGTTAGGTGAAAGTAAAACTCCCTAGGGATGAAAAGTGTGATACTTTTCAGCCCGCTCCTCAGGCAACTTCAGACCTACTTTCAGAGTATGAGTAATGAAAAATATATTACACATATTATTTCAATCAAGGTAATGTCCAGGGCAGAGAAGCCATCGCACCGTATCCTCCTGCATGACGTGTATGAGAACACTAGGTGCTTGTGCCCATATTATTTATTAGCATAATATGGAACTTAGGTGTTGGCAGGCACCTAGATAACTTCGTAGGTCCGAAAAGTGCCTGGGATGATGTAATCATTGAAAGTAACAACTCAATTTAATAAAACTGTGATATGTAAGATTTATACTTTTTACCTAATATTTTTTTTTTACCAATAGCCAACGGTAGGAACTAGGAAGTTATATCGCTCTCTAAAGAAAGAAAAAATGGCTGGTTACCTATCTATTTATTCCATAAAGCAGAAAAAATACGATTATTGGCAATTAAAAATATTACAAATTCATTCATTCGTTCATTTATTTTCGAGTTACTCAATTAAGAGGGTTCTTCTCCACTCGCTTATCGTAAACATCGAAAATGGTTTAAAAGCTTGTTACTTCATTTAATGTAGCCCAAAGCGATGTTTGACGAAAAGGTAACGCAAAAAAAATAGATAACGCCTGGAAACTCTGTTAGTATTCGGTAATTCCGAGATTTACTCGAAAATTTCACAAAACTTGCTCCAGGAAATAGCCGTTTTTTTACCCCTTAAAAGTTTTTGGAAAAAGTTGTCGTCATTTAGAATCTTAATAAAATTTTCAACGTCTCTAGAGGATTACTTTTTTGACTTTTTAATTTTTAGGCAAATTATTAAGTGTCAAAGTTCATACAAAATAGGACATTTTCAGAGGTTTTTACTGGATTTCTTTAGAAACCTAGATAATATCCACAAGATACTGTGTTTCCAAAATATCTAATGAAAAATGTGTGATAACGTCATAATCAGTTATGAGCGGTTGTATGAAAAACAGTGAAAATGTGTGTCGAGATGCACCACCTTAAGCCTCTTCTAAGTTACACCCAGTCTAAAATGCTACAAAGTGGGTACGGGTTCCCTACAAAATTACCCATTGTTCTTTGCACTCTTGGTTTTTTTTTACAAAATGTATGCATACATAAGCATAATTCCGTACAATGTTTTTATTATTTAACTAGCTGCCCTGGTGGACTTCGTATCGCCTAACAGTCAATAAAATATGCCGTATATCTTTCGATATACGATTGCAATGCAAAAAAACTTAATTATATATCAAGTTACAATTTTAATGCATATATGTAATCTACATCGATTTCGTACAATTTACGTGATGCGCGCACAACTAAAAACTTCTACAAATGCATTATAATATTATGTATAGACGAACCCAATATTTTACTATATTTATTATTTTTGAGGAAACCGAAGTTTAGACGCAGTAATTAAATTTTCTACAAATTCTTGCCTCATACTTTTCTCTAGGACTGTTAATTTATCCAGTATCTAAGTGTCTTTGAATATGTATGACACAAGCAAAAAATTTTCACTTAAAAAAAAGCCTACTTTGGCAAGCTGTATCTTTGCAACCGATGGACCTAGAGTGCTATATTGTAGTATATTTAATCTGCTTTATTAAATTATAAGTAAATATGGTTGAAAAATGCTTTCTTCTGATTGTTTTTACGAAAAAACTAAAAAAAGTGCCAATATTTTACAGTTTTTGGAGAACCATGGGGGTAGCACAGGGTTTTCAGGGGTACAAACATTGGTGTAAATTGCTCTCAAGGAACCTAATAACATATAAAAAGAATGGTAGGTACATACATGCGCATTTGCGATGTTTGATGACGATTTTGACTGGCCTAAGATCGTTATTTTCTCAATGTGCTTAGGTAGATATTTGTTTTACTGTTGCAATTTATGATTTTGAGTCAATCTTTACAATTTGAGGATTCCTCATATTTATAAGAAATTATTTAACCTGTTACTGTGTGTTATCACAAAATTGTATTTAAAAAATCGCGCGACTGTAATGTTTCGGCAGATTTTTGATGAATGATATGAAATGGAACTGGCTACATAAATTTCAATTGCCACTGATTTGACAGAGCATAATTTTTTTGGTGTGTTCATGATTGTCAGGGAAAGGTTTGTATGAAAGGAAATTAAATTGCACCCGAGCGAAGCCGGGGCGGGTCGCTTGTGATACATAATTACAAGCTGGGATTTGATTAGATTAGAGGTAGACGGAATATGGTATGTCTACAGTGAAATGAGAGGAAGGGAGTTCTGATTATGCCTGTTACAATTTAATTGGACCTGGCGCCCCTTTCGTTTTCATATTTGGGTAAGTTGCTAATGAATTTACCTAAAGCCACGTTCCAAATTTATCGTGACGATAGATAATCGTGTAGTTTCGTTAAGTTTCGTGGCTTACATAGGTATATTTAAATGGGGGTGGATGAAATGATTAAGAGGCTGCTTTTCCACTCGCTTATCGTCAACATCGAGCATGGTTTAAAAGCTTGTTGCTTCATCTAACGCGATCCAACGGGATGTTTAACGAAAAGGCAACGCAAAAAAAGAGAAATAATGCCTAAAAACTCTGTTAGTATTCGGTAATTTCGTGATTTACTCGAATATTTTACAAAACTTGTTCCAGGAAATAACTGTTTTTTTAAACACTTAAAAGTTTTTGAAAAAAAAAATGTCGTCATTTAGAATCTTAGTACAATTTGCAAGGCTTATTAATAGATTTACTTTTTGAGTTTTTAAATTTATGAGTAAATTATGAAGTGTCAAAGTTCATGCAAAATAGCAGATTTTTATTGGATTAGTGTTACACAAATTTAGAAATTGATTTCAATAGATGCATAGATAATATCCACAATATACTGTGTTTCCAAAATATCTAATGAAAAATATGTAATAACGTCATAATCGGGTAAGAGCCACTAGAAGGTAAGAGCGGTTGTATCAAAAACAGTGAAAATGTGTGTCGAGATGCACCACCTTAACTATCGACTACGACATTTATTGCGGTGACAACATATTATCATGACAGTGGGAAAAGCTAGCACGACAGTCGTAACAATTTGTCACAAACCGTGACGGAAAATCATGTGTCGATGTGGCGACAATCAGCCGTGGCCACGACAAACTGTTGTTATAATGAGAAATGAACCGATACGACTTACTGGGAACGCGGCCTAACGGGCAGGGAGATGGTATTTTAGTTATATATATATTTTTTTCGATGGGGAAAATCATCTTATGACAAAACCCGCTCTCGGGTGGAGCGGGAGATAGTTTCAGACTCTTACTGACTAAAAGCCCCACCCCGTTCCATCTAGCCTTCATACCGGGGCTCGAGCTTCCTTTTAGATAACCCTGGCCCCAGTAGGCTTCGACCCAACTGGGCCCCTCCTGTTGCTGACAACTCCTTGAGGCATTAACTCATTTAGACATATATAAGTATGTTTATCAGTTGTCTAGTACCCATAATACAAGCTCTTAGCTTGGGATTAGACGGCGTTGTGTGATAGTTGTGGAATAATATATTATTATTATTATTAAATATATCTTTCGAATTTTTTGTTCTAGGTTATTGGTTCTTTAACCTCGTAATATAGGTAGATAGGGCAATTGAAAGGAACACTGTGGGGTTTAAGGTTAAGTTTGATATTGATGTTACCTCAAGTTTAAACCAAAATGATGTTGTGTTGCTATTTAATATGGACAATCATGTATTCTTTTGGTACCTATAAATGATGAATAAAAATCTTGTGTTTTTACCGTAGTCATCAACTAAGTCTATAGTAGTCCATTATTAGTTACAGGTTCTCTACTTGTCACATCTAATCTGCCCCAGTTATCTTTTTAAAGATATTGGTCTTTTTTTTTTTTAGATATTGATATTGGTTAAAATATTGGTCTACCTAGCGGCTCACCTTGAAGCCCGTAGCAAGTGTTGTTTTTACATTACATAATTATCTTTAGATATGTTTGTCGGCATGATTGAGTCGGAGAGATTGGTTGCTGCACGGCGTATCGCGGGCTTGAGTCCCGTGCGGAACCTTTATTTGTATGACCTACCGACCTCATCTAGAATTAAACGAAAAAAAAATTGACGTAAAAGTGTTGTTTAAAACCTATTTGCATTATTATTTTAAATATCATTTATCATCATCATTTACCATTTTTGGCTTACAGATGGATGTTGTTTGTGAACGTACCCAAAATACAGAAGTAATTCCTAGGGTAGGAAAAAAGAAAAATCATAAATGTTAGAAAATTATTTTACAGGTAGATATGTCTGCTTCACGCGAAAATAGGTAAACTACATACTAATTAAAATCATGAAAACTGGAACGGTTATGATATGCGGATTGTAAAGGGTTGGTACTCGTGCGTGTGGTTTAATGACAGCAGCCATTTACGTATCAATCCCGGAGGGGAGACCTGGGAAAGTTACTAGAAAAGTATTTTTATAAATACTTTTCGAGCCACTAATGGTGGAGACACTAATGGTTATCCATTAGTGCTCGTTCACAAAGACAGCGCGGTGCAGAGAGCCGCGCAGGTTCAGGGACATGGATTTCGCTCGCCGCCCGCACACACACTGTGGCTTCTTGTATGAACCAGCTATGGCGAGAATTTCCCGCGCGCATCCCACGTTGAAAAACCCGCGCCGCTTCTCGCGCCCGCTTGCCCACACTGGACGGACACCCAAATGAAGTTCTTATGTTTGAGATTACCGCGACGCGCCCGCCCCGCACCCGCTCTTCCAGTCTAGCCGAACACTTAGAAGTTTGGAAATATCACACTTTGGACCACGTGGGGTCACTGTCAAACTTTCTAGTACACATGTCGACAGCGTCCGACAAGCAATTTCCCAGCTATGAACTCTGTGCCCAAAAATTAACTGTTTGGCAAATGTACTTATGTTCACTTCATAATTTAGTATATTTGCCTATCAAACTTTAAGATCTTTAAGGTCGCTTTGTGCTAAAACTGATATTCAAGCTTATTTTCTTGCACGAGTGCAGAAAGTCGTAAGGTAAGTTGAAACAGTTTGTGTCAACTCACCTCGTTTGTTTCTAGATTCATAACATTTCTGTCGAAGATTCTTTGAAGACTTCAACGAGAAACAGTGCACTCATTGATCCTATTAATTACTTTAAGTTTCATCTTTTAGTGCATTCTTAGAACTTTTTAGCTACTAATAAAATAATGTATTAGTGTTTCCACTCGTGTTCATTAGGCCTCTATCTTAAAGTTTTGCCAAGAAAAAATAATGACAGTGAAATAAAAGTAAAAACAGCGGTATTGACAGATACTACGGAAAAAGAAACACTGGAAGAATCTTTCACGAAACTAGAGCAAGCTAAGAGAATGTCTTTTGACGCGGAATAACTAACCAAAAGAACGAAAAAAAAATATTTTATTTTTTCGAGAGAACTATTTTCTTGCTTTCGTACTCGTAGGTACTACCTCCGTGGGTACTACCGATAAATGAGCCTCGGTTGATGGTGAAGAGAATAATGACGATCCTTTTTCTCTAGACTGCAAGAGGTGGTTAAGTATATGAAGATTGCAGAAATCTTCGTGTGGTTCGAGGCGCAATTAGTTGCGTTTGCCAAAATTGTCTATCTGATTTAATTAGGTTTTATATTTTAACTGTAGTGAAGGGTCTAAAAAACTTTTTATTTTATTTTAAATTTTCTAATTATATGTCAAAAACATATATGTATTGTTCTTAAATAATAAAAGCGATGATTCTGTATCTATGTACTTAACCAAAATGTTTAGTTAAAACAAGTTTTTAATATTTTAATAGTTGAAACATTGGGTAAGTTGGTTTGATTTTTACAAAATATTACACGAAAGGGGTCTAATTATACTTTCTTATAGTAGTAAATCAAATTCAACTTTCCTTTTGCAGGTATGCTGGAAGAGATTTTTTTTCGATTACTCAAAAGTTTGTTACTTCCACAGCTTCAATGGACCGTGACTTGAGGCCATATATTCAAGTCAATTTCAATTTTTATACCTTCACGCGTTCCCGAGATAAATGTCTTGACGGATAGACAGACGGATTGTGGTCCTAAAAGGGTTCCGTTTTTTCATTTTGAGGAACCATAAAAATCGTTACATAAACCGAAGGTATAGATCTCATATATGTATCACTGTACAGATTGCTACTAATCGTAGCTCATTTGCATTTTCGAACAGAAAACCTAATTGTAACTTAATACCATTGTGCTTAAAATCGGTGATTCGATTTCATGCAAAGCCCTCGTAAATTGTACCTAGATAGATATATTTTTTACTTAATGATACTTAAGTTACTAATGACTTGGTTTTTAATTAAGTATGATAATTACTTAAATACATCTGTATAGCTAATCTTAGCTTTTTTTTCTGTTTTTTTTTTTTGCGTATGACGTCATCATAGTTATCATAATCATTCGAACCAATGCTTACTCAAACGATAGTTTAATTGATACATTTGTAAAAGGTAGAACTTGTCCTAACTTTCCAATTCTGACACAATCAATTTGTTTAGAATAGTCACAGTACGTTTTCTATAGAATTCACTTGAGTGGGTCGAGAGTAGCGTTGTAACGGAGGCCACTTTAGCGGAGGCAGAGGCGGAGGTTAACGAAGGCGGAGGTAAAATCGGATGTGATAGTAATTTATGGTTTATAGTAGTCAACAATCTTTATTTTAAATAAAAGCATTCATAGTAAACTTAAATAAGCATACACAGACATGTACACTAGTTTACTAAAAAAAACTATTTATTTATACAATGTCTAAAGGACAGCCCTGGCCCCTACGCGCTTACGCGATTTTAAATTACACTCTAGGGGTAGGGCAGACAAGACTACGTAGAGTCGGTTTTGCAGCGATTCGGTTCTGTAACTAAATTTTGTAGTAACATTTTGAATTTTTAACCAACAATATTATTGAGTTGTTACAGAACTTAAAGCTATGTGGTGTTATGTTATATTAATTTTATGCTTAAATATTATTATGCTAATAGTCATTAGGCCTACTAACGTTATGCGAAATAAATTTATGCCAAAACATATTAGCCTTAAAGATGATTATGCCGACATAAACTGTATGCAAAAAAAATATGGCAAAGTAATTATGAAGAAAGAAACTAGTTATGCCAAAATCGTTATGCCAAAGTATATTAGGACAAAGAATATAGGTCGTACAGCGTCTTGAGTGCCATAGCTAGTAGACATGATTGTCCACTCATGTGGAAATTAGTACAGCGGACAAAGTCGCTGCTTACTATCACATATTAGTTTTGACTTGTTTATATGATGGATCCCAGTTATCTGATTAAATAAATAAATAAAAATAAAAAAATATGCAAAAAGAAGGGATTTCATACATGATCCTTGCTTTTCATTCCCTTCTCTACAGAGGAGGCCTGAGTCTTGTCCTGCGCTAGTAAGCCCCGGTAGCGAGACCACAATATTGATAATATGACGCTATGACTGGTTCCAATGTCACTATTTCACCAGTCAGCAGTTTATTCTATTCTATTCTAATGTCTTCAGTAACATTTTTCTGTATCACACCTGCTTCCAGTATGCCTGTTGCTCTTGTGGTGGTGTAGATCTGGTAGGCTTTGGTTCCGGGATGTTCACTTGAAGAAAAATAATTAGGGCGTCGCATTAATAACTTACATTCAAAAAAGTCGTTTCGCTATTGAAAAAACTGGGTTAAAAAAAAGTCTCGAAGATTTTTCCGAATAGCATTTTTTTTGTGACGTAGTTAACAACAAATTTACTGTTTTCAAATTTATTCCTATACCTGTGCTATAAGGCCTTGCTTTGTGCCAAAATATTTCGTTTGTTGCGACATAAACGGCTGTATCTTATTTATTCGTCAACTTAGAAGTTTGATATTTTTACAGGTTGAAAGGACCGCAGACCTGAGTATATGGTTTTAATTTCAACTTAATACCTTTCCGAGTTCTTGAGATAAGAGTCTTGATAGACAGACAGAAAACAAAGTGATCCTATAAGGGTTCCGTTTTTTTCCTTTTGACGTACGGAACCCTAAAAACAACATAATTTTTTTTCTATCAAAGTTTTCAAACCTATTCTAGAAATGCAAAAACCTTAAAAGTATATTTATCAAGTTAGTCCGCTTGCTAAGCTCATGCGATCTCTTTTCGATATTACACTCTCAAAATCTCTTCTCTGGTAAAATACAGGCTTTCCATGGCATAGGAAAAACCAACAGCCTATGAATTCAATTGACAAACTTGTGAGAAAATTACAATTTTGATTATAAAAATTTAGTCTTTGTCGAGATAAAGTTAATTTAATTTTACCGCCTCTTCAGTTTTTATTTGAATTTATAATACAGAGGAGAAATGGTTCTGGATTTTATATGGCGCAATAATTTTTCGTGGAAAGTTCAGTTGCTGGTTTAGTTATTTGCAAATTGATTCCTAGTGGAAAAATATTTATGAAAAGAGGTCAATTACAGTATAGTGCCAATTCTATAAGATCTGTATTTTTATGAATAATAAATAATCTATAATATAAAAATGAATAGCTATGTGAAAAATTTGATGAAAAAAACGTGTTGCGCCGACCACAAATAAAACGGGTATTTTTCTTGTGTTTTTGTTACTTTTTTGTTGCTGTATTTTTTTGTTGTGTTAGTTATTGTGAGGAAAAGGTTGTTAGATTAGGTTGTGAGGGTAGAGTAGGGTAGAGCGGGAGCAAAGCCGCGGGGTTACAGCTAGTTCTTAATATTTATGGACGAAATAATCGTAAAATACTTTTAAATTAGTAAAGAAAGTACCCCTTTTTGCAAAAAAGTGCGAATTGTCAGCCACGTTTTTTCCTAATACACTTGATACGAGTATGTGTAAAGGCGCATGTCCACTTGAGCGGCCGCGAGGCGAGCTGCCTCAATCAGAACGCGTCGCGCGCCGCGGAAACTTTGTGCATCTCTACTTGAGCCACATTAATCAGCATCCCGGCAGCGTGCCTCAAGCTGAGCAACGAATTTCTCGAGTTTCTTACTAGCTACCATGGGTGTCGCACGCAAAGTCGCTCATTAAGAGCTGCTTTTCCACTCGCTTATTGACATTGATTTTAATAGAAACCTAGATAATATCCACAAGATACTGTGTTTTCAAAATATCTAATGAAAAATGTGTAATAACGACATACCTAGTCAAGTAAGAGAGGATGTATGAAAAACAGTGAAAAGGTGTGTTGAATTTTTCACGCTTATGATTTTCCAGGAATCTTCTTTAATTCATGAATCCCCAAGCGACACCCGGTGGCCGCGCATCTATTGTCTTACTATTGTGTCTCTAATTGACGGTATCTGAAGGGTTAATGGCCTTATTGTAATGATTTGGTGAAGTTGGATCCCATAAGTGTCCATGGCTTTCATATGCTTTAATTAATTCGATGCATTTATCGTTCTCTATTTTGCCGCCTCAACCCGCGGCATCGTCCCCACTAGAGTTGCCGCGGGTTGAGGCCGCCGCTCGGCCCGAGGCTACCTCAAGTGTAGATACGCCTTTATGATTTATCAATAGTGGTTTATGGCTGTCTTATTGAACTTTCATAAACTGAATAAGAAGTGGATCAGGTAGGATTATCCCCAGTCCTATCCTTTGTAGATGAAAATGTGAAAACCTTAGAACTTTGCTAGTGAAAACATAAATGTTTTAAAGAGTTGTTTTTTAGCGTTCCGTATCTCAAAAGGAAAAATCGGAACCCTATGCTTTGCTGTCCGTCCGTCCGTCAGTCTGTCTGTCTGTAAAGACCCTTTATCTCGGGAACACGTGGAGGTATCGAGTTGAAATTAAAACTATGCACTCAGGTCTGCGGACTCTTGAAGCTGTAATAAAATCTAACTAGTAAGTTTACGAGAAAAGAAGATACTTCTGTTTATGTGGCAAAAAACGTACATTTCGATTTTTGCTCCGCCACTGCTAGATATTATTGTGATTAAGGTAAAAAATACTTGCAAAAGCCTACTGCCATCCAAATTAAAATGTAAGTATGGCAACAAAAATTTTTTTAGTGCACAAAGATGCGTCTTAATTTCCATAAAAAGTATTTCTTCGTAAGTTTTTTGAAAAACGTCTTTTGATACACTTGCAAATAAGTCACTGTAGCCCTTGGCTCCATAATACATCTACGTACGGCTCGTGCAACTTCCGCCTCGGTCGCAATGACCAACATTCTGCACTTGTATCAAAATGTACTATTTCTAAATCTTTTCTAGTCGCATGTTCTTGAATCCTTAGCATTAATGATTGACCCACAATTAGGACCAATATACTAATTAATTTGACGGCACGGTTGGCGTAGTGGTTAGAGCAATTGGTTGTTGCGTTCCACGTCACGGGTTCAATTCCCACACGAATACATATTTGTTTAATGTTATTTCGGGTCTAGGTGTATTGTATCAGTGAGTTGACACGTTTGTGAACACACCCATGATACAGGAGCAATTCTAATTCTAGAATAGAATAAAATGGAATACACTTTATTGTATACCAAAAAAGTAACATAACTTATAAATAAACTTCAATCGGACACTATTTGTATATTATTGTGTGTTATTGGGTCATTCGGTTCCCTTCAAAATGGTTGAGCTGAGTGGGACTGATGCACGCGTCATGCTCGTGAACGGGTGCCCTCAGAAGAGACATATGGTCATCTCTTAGCTGCCAGTGACTTAATTCAGTTTGTATCTTTTAATTTTTATTTTTTTTATTGTCTATATTGTGCTCAAATAATAAAGGCAACAAAAATTATGTAACCAAGGATCATATGGAGATTCTTGCATGTTCTTCTCCATAGAGATCTACGCTTTGGAACGAGCAATTAGCTTCACTTTTTTGGACTGACCGACATTTGACTATTCGAAAGCCTGCAAATGGTCTATTTGAAATAAATGCTTTGATTTGATTTGATTGTAAAACAACAAAAAAATAACGTAACGTATATAAACTTCAATCTGACTCTGGTCATTATTATTATTATTATTATTATTATTATATAGCTTTATTGCACACCTTAACTTAAAAAAGGACAAACATTTACAAATATAAGTGTACAATGGCGGTCTTATTACACAGGGCAATTTCTACCAGACAACATTTGGATGGACTTAGACAGAAGGAAAAGATTTCGGGCTGTCAGGAGGTCATATTATTTGTATACAAAAAAAAAACAACGAAACTTAGAAATAAACTTCAATCTAACCCTGATCATATTATTTGTATACCAAAAAAGCAACTTTACTAATAAATAAACTTTAATCTGACACTGATCATATTATTTCAGGTTATTAGGTCAGTGTCATTCTACAGTAAATTGGCTTGGTTGTGGTAAATTCAATTTATTCTCGATAAGTAATTGATACCTGTAATAATAATGACGCAGTGTCCCTATGTAGGTTTCCCGTGGAGGTCAGCCGAACGAAAACGGTTTCCAGGTGCTGTTTTCACGATTTATTCAAGGTTCCCTATCCATTTGCATAAATTTTTTAGACCTAATATAACTTGGCATAAGTACTTTTGTTTGTCCTAATTATATTTTCGCATAATTTATTACACATACGCATAACAGCTTACACATACTTTTTTTAAGGATATATTTTCTAACTATAATAATGATTAAGCATAACTTTCTAAAGCATAAATTTATTAAGCATAATATTCTAAGGCATAAATTTAATAAGCATAACTTTAGGATATACCAATTTATTTCGACGATTGGAAAAACCATATCTTCTGAAGCAGGTCATACATAACATATTTGTTATGATCAATTTTGTATGCTTTACAGTAGAAAGCATGCAAACAAGCATACACAAGGCTTGCAAGAGTAGGGTAGAGTAGGGTAGAGTAGGGTAGAGTAGGGTAGAGTAGGATAGAGTAGGGTAGAGTAGGGTAGAGTAGGGTAGAGTAGGGTAGAGTAGGGTAGAGTAGGGTAGAGTAGGGTAGAGTAGGGTAGAGTAGGGTAGAGTAGGGTAGAGTATGATAGAGTAGGGTAGAGTATGATAGAGTAGGGTAGAGTAGGGTAGAGTAGGGTAGAGTAGGATAGAGTAGGGTAGAGTAGAGTAGAGTAGGGTAGAGTAGGGTAGAGTAAGGTAGAGTAGGGTAGAGTAGGGTAGAGTAGGGTAGAGTAGGGTAGAGTAGGGTAGAGTAGGGTAGAGTAGGGTAGAGTAGGGTAGAGTAGGGTAGAGTAGGGTAGAGTAGGGTAGAGTAGGGTAGAGTAGGGTAGAGTAGGGTAGAGTAGGGTAGAGTAGGGTAGAGTAGGGTAGAGTAGGGTAGAGTAGGGTAGAGTAGGGTAGAGTAGGGTAGAGTAGGGTAGAGTAGGGTAGAGTAGGGTAGAGTAGGGTAGAGTAGGGTAGAGTAGGGTAGAGTAGGGTAGAGTAGGGTAGAGTAGGGTAGAGTAGGGTAGAGTAGGGTAGAGTAGGGTAGAGTAGGGTAGAGTAGGGTAGAGTAGGATAGAGTAGGGTAGAGTAGGCTAGAGTAGGCTAGAGTAGGCTAGAGTAGGCTAGAGTAGGCTAGAGTAGGCTAGAGTAGGCTAGAGTAGGCTAGAGTAGGGTAGAGTAGGGTAGAGTAGGGTAGAGTAGGGTAGAGTAGGGTAGAGTAGGGTAGAGTAGGGTAGAGTAGGGTAGAGTAGGGTAGAGTAGGGTAGAGTAGGGTAGAGTAGGGTAGAGTAGGGTAGAGTAGGGTAGAGTAGGGTAGAGTAGGGTAGAGTAGGGTAGAGTAGGGTAGAGTAGGGTAGAGTAGGGTAGAGTAGGGTAGAGTAGGGTAGAGTAGGGTAGAGTAGGGTAGAGTAGGGTAGAGTAGGGTAGAGTAGGGTAGAGTAGGGTAGAGTAGGGTAGAGTAGGGTAGAGTAGGGTAGAGTAGGGTAGAGTAGGGTAGAGTAGGGTAGAGTAGGGTAGAGTAGGGTAGAGTAGGGTAGAGTAGGGTAGAGTAGGGTAGAGTAGGGTAGAGTAGGGTAGAGTAGGGTAGAGTAGGGTAGAGTAGGGTAGAGTAGGGTAGAGTAGGGTAGAGTAGGGTAGAGTAGGGTAGAGTAGGGTAGAGTAGGGTAGAGTAGGGTAGAGTAGGGTAGAGTAGGGTAGAGTAGGGTAAAGTAGGGTAGGGTAGAGTTGGGTGGAGTAGGGAAGAGCGGGAGCGAAGCCGCGCGGGCAAAAGCTAGTATTATAGATAAATTACACCCAGACACCGAACAAATGATTATGCTCATCACACAAACATTTGTCCAGGGTGGGAATCGAACCCACGACCTCCGGCATAGCAGTCAGGATCACTAACCACTAAACCAACAGGTCAGTCATAGTAAGGTCATAGTAAGGCTGCAGGACATAGAGGACCTTTTTTATTTTATTTGTACGTAGTTGTATCATAATTTTCAACATTTACGTCAAACCGCAGGACAGGTTAGTGTCAATATAAAACTCCAGAGGCGTAACGTAGACTAATCTAGACGTGGGCAAATTTGCATCAGCGAGGCCTGTTTCTTTCATAAATTCGCAGTCTGTCTTTGACCACATCTTCGTTTACCATCAGGTGAAATAGACCGCAGATGATGTCCCATCTTCTTCCTCACGTGCCCGGTTACTTGCTCACTTAGAGACCTAATGACAGCATAAGCGGACGGCATTGCGAATTCTGGGCCAGGCAAGGAATTTTACTAGTTTTGCCATCGATACGCTAAGAAGAAGAAGAAGAAGAAGAAGGTAAAATAGTGGTCAAATATTATATGAGCCTGTAAATTAGAAAACTAAACTCTCGTAGATATAGAGCCCTCGCACAGGCGAGGCGCTTTGGGTGCGAGGCCGTGGATGACGGCCCACTTCGCCCTCGCCTATCTACGCTACTATAAAGCTTCTTACAGCGCATAAGTATATCTATGTCGCGTCGCGACCTCAGAGTTCCAACCTACTGATCATTGTTGTGAGGATTCCCAACCGCTTACCGGATGCTGCAGACGATGAAATGATCACGGGCCGGATGTGGAGCTGACCAAATATACCGTTGTCATTTCCTCTCATGAGATCACGGTATGATCCCTCAATAGATGAAAGGCAGCCTTAGATTATATGGTTTCCTTTATTCTGTGGTTTTCGACCACAATGTCATAATTTAAACTATACGCCGTATAACGGTTTATAAACCTTCTCTATTGAAGATGCGGATGAATTTTTGATGCCTAAGCTTTTTATTTTTAGCTTTGTATATAAACAACTAGCTTTTTAATAAGTACAAATACTGAAAGGAATTACTAGAAAAGGATATGTTATTATTTAAGTGAAGTCTCAATAAATCCATACTAATATTATAAATGCGAAAGTAACTCTGTCTGTCTGTCTGTTACGCTTTCACGCAAAAACTACTGAACGGATTTAGATCTAATTTGGTAGGTAGGTAGAAAAGACACTGGAATAACACATAGGCTACCTATAATTCCACTGCTGAGCACGGGTCTCTGCCCGCGCGATATAAACTGTAGTCCACGCGGGCGAAGCCGCGGGCGGAAAGCTAGTATTATTCATAAACAGCAAAGTTATTAGCGTTTGTTTATATCCCAAAATATCATTCAATTTAATGAAATATTATACAGGTTGTTTCATTATGAATGAATGAATGACGATCAAAATCTATTTAGTTTAATATGAAATTTATATTTGATAAATTCATAATAGAATATATCTATGAATGATAGATTCTATTATGAATTTATCAATTATGGCCAATTTTAGTAGACAGTTTGGGATTTCATGTTTTGTAACAGGTACAAATAGAGTCCTATTTTTTTGTACTATTAAAATAGGGGTGTGTATAAGTATGTTCATAAATTTTAACATTACAGTATATTCATTTAAAACTGTGTTTTACTTGTAAGAAAATTTATACGCCGGTAAAGTGAACTCGAGCAAGAGTTAAAAACAATACAATTTTTATGAGATACTACCTGACCCAGTAACCGTTATTCTGCCATATAAATTATCAAAGAAAATTAAAAATGGGGTTGAGACCCAATAGGAGGATAAAAAGTAATTTATGTCCTATTCTCAAACCTACTACCTACTACCTCAAACCTACAAGAATCGGTCAAGCCGTTTTGGAGGACTTTTATTTTTGTGTACATTTCATCTATTGATCGTCATTACAGGGTCTAATTAGATGATCTGGCCGAAGTCCGCGTTTGTGGTAGCTACTATCATGCATTATCAATTGCTGATAACCCCGTAGTCAGCTGGAGTTTCGATTTTAATTTGGTTAACTTCTCAGGTACTAATGTACCGAAAACGGTACACTTCAATACCAGCTAACTTTAACCTCAGTTTTACGTAATAAGGTTTAAGCTAGCTGATACGAGGTGTACCGTTTTCAGTACACTGAGGCTTGAGAGGTTAATCTTTCGACATCGTATCCATCACGACATAGCTTTTTTTAATAATAATTGGACTTATCCCGGTAGGTAGAACATTCTATAAGTGATTATTATGTCCCTACATCACTGATATGAATCACAAGTGATTACAACCATAACGACAGCTCTTACTATTTTATACCGTCATAAAAGGGGAGGTAAAAATAACAAACCACGATAGCATTTTATTATTACTTTAATTTACTACTAGAGCCACGTTATACATAATACTTTTAATGGAAACATAACAGCGGGAGCTTTCTCCGTACTAAACATAATACAAAGCTGTGTGTTGATAACACGCGTGATGCTTCAGTGGCGAGCTTACCCCACTAATTATGGAGTAACGTTGGCTGCGTTTAAACCACACAACGAGGTTGCAACTGATCCAGTTAGCAGTGATTGAACACTATCAGTGACGTTTGACAGCATGTGAATGCAAAATTATCGTCCGTTTAGTTAGTAAACCACTGAAACATCACAGAAACTAAAACTATCACATAAACTCTAATACATAATACTGCAGAGACATAATCTTTAGCCACCATATCACTAAAGTACAGTGAACTTAATATTACATATCTAACTAAAGTACAGTGAACTTAATCTAATACAGCGTATACAATTCAAAATCACTAAGTGTGGCTCTGCTGACTATAACATTGAACATTATATTGTGATTAATATTAAACATGTAGATACTATAGATTGAATATGTTATATATTTTTAAAAGGATCCTTTTTTATTTTGCGGGATTTGTAACGGGGGGTCTGCTCTACTAAACATTGTATTGATTGAATATATTTGTAAGTATATAGTAATAAGTGGTAATTCACGACAATAACATCCATTTATTATATAGATTAAGTACATTTTAATATAATATTCATATATCAATGGATCTTTGTCCAACACTAAGTACATCAAAATGGTAAGGGACCTACTACAGGTATACGTAGTGTTACGGTAGAAAGGGAGAGTGAATCAAAAGGTTGAGTTTCCGAGGGAGAAGGTACAAGTACGAACTGCTCAGTCTATTATCAGGGCATGATGAGAGAAGAAGTCAACGAGTTTAAGGCAACCTTTTTTCGTCTTTTCGTTTCAACAAGAGTAGAATCAGGAAAATCCGTAACTATTCATAAATTTCAATTTGATAAGCTCAAACACGATAAAGATCTTAAAAAAGTATTGTCGAATTATCTTTGCCTTAGAAGAGAGCAGTCAAGTTTCAAGAAGTAAGAAGTTAATTTTCATAGAACGAGATCACAAGGTAGCACAATATCTGATAAAAACATTAATATATCATTAAAGGGTATATAATAAGGTATTTATTAACTACTTTATAGAATCACATCGATTAATTCAAAAAGTGAATGTTGATATGAATATCATCATAGAATCGGGGCACACATGAAAATGATATCACATACTAGTACTGAGCAAACGCCACAACCCTTAGAAGAATAATTAATATTGATCTTTAGGACTTAACGTTGCAAGGAGGAGGGTAGTACAACAAATGTGCACACGGACACACAACCTAACTACTAACGAAGCTAACATTGAGTATATATGACCACTTATTATGTCTATGTTAAATATTTGTAATTATTTACGGATGTCCCAATCGGTTTCTTACTTTAATATGGAAATCTTTTATCATTTTCTACAATATGACAAGAAATTCTAAACGTTGTATTTCAGTGTTAAAAACTTTGTGCAAGTTAGGTGCGTGTGTTTCAATCTCATTTAATAAAAAAAAACAAATAAGGTATATATATATTCATCGTATCCTGCCTCTATGATTTTTGCAAATATTTGCAAAAATAAAAGAAATAATATTGAAAAAATAAATTGACGCTTGCTAGCATTTTGCTGTTCCTTGAATCACCATAATATAATCGTTCATCGATGCCACTTTTAGCAACTACGATTTTCTCGCGATTAAAGCTTTAATTAAAAAAATCAAATAAGGTATATATATATTCATCGTATCCTGCCTCTATGATTTTTGCAAATATTTGCAAAAAAAAAGAAATAATAATGAAAAAATAAATTGACGCTTGCTAGCATTTTGCTGTTTCTTGAATCACCATAATATAATCGTTCATTGATGCCACTTTTAGCAACTACGATTTTCTCGCGATTAATGCTTTAATTAAAAAAATCAAATAAGGTATATATATATTCATCGTATCCTGCCTCTATGATTTTTGCAAATATTTGCAAAAAAAAAGAAATAATAATGAAAAAATAAATTGACGCTTGCTAGCATTTTGCTGTTTCTTGAATCACCATAATATAATCGTTCATAGATGCCACTTTTAGCAACTACGATTTTCTCGCGATTAATGCTTTAATTAAAAAAAGCAAATAAGGTATATATATATTCATCGTATCCTGCCTCTATGATTTTTGCAAATATTTGCAAAAAAAAAGAAATAATAATGAAAAAATAAATTGACGCTTGCTAGCATTTTGCTGTTTCTTGAATCACCATAATATAATCGTTCATCGATGCCACTTTTAGCAACTACGATTTTCTCGCGATTAAAGCTTTAATTAAAAAAAATCAAATAAGGTATATATATATTCATCGTATCCTGCCTCTATGATTTTTGCAAATATTTGCAAAAAAAAAGAAATAATAATGAAAAAATAAATTGACGCTTGCTAGCATTTTGCTGTTTCTTGAATCACCATAATATAATCGTTCATTGATGCCACTTTTAGCAACTACGATTTTCTCGCGATTAATGCTTTAATTAAAAAAATCAAATAAGGTATATATATATTCATCGTATCCTGCCTCTATGATTTTTGCAAATATTTGCAAAAAAAAAAAGAAATAATAATGAAAAAATAAATTGACGCTTGCTAGCATTTTGCTGTTTCTTGAATCACCATAATATAATCGTTCATAGATGCCACTTTTAGCAACTACGATTTTCTCGCGATTAATGCTTTAATTAAAAAAATCAAATAAGGTATATATATATTCATCGTATCCTGCCTCTATGATTTTTGCAAATATTTGCAAAAAAAAAAAGAAATAATAATGAAAAAATAAATTGACGCTTGCTAGCATTTTGCTGTTTCTTGAATCACCATAATATAATCGTTCATAGATGCCACTTTTAGCAACTACGATTTTCTCGCGATTAATGCTTTAATTAAAAAAATCAAATAAGGTATATATATATTCATCGTATCCTGCCTCTATGATTTTTGCAAATATTTGCAAAAAAAAATAATATTGAAAAAATAAATAGACGCTTGCTAGCATTTTGCTGTTTTTTGAATCACCATAATATAATCGTTCATTGATGCCACTTTTAGCAACTACGATTTTCTCACGATTAATGCTTTAATAAAAAAAAATCAAATAAGGTATATATATATTCATCGTACGCCTCTATGATTTTTGCAAATATTTGCAAAAAAAATGAAATAATTTTGCAAAAATAAATAGACGCTTGCTAGTATTTTGTTGTTTCTTGAATCACCATAATATAATCGTTCATCGATGCCACTTTTAGCAACTACGATTTTCTCGCGATTATTGCAATCGCGCTCTCAGCGTATGTCATCTCATATCTACCTCATATCTAGCCTTGGATATATATTATTAATATATATCATATTATATGTATCATATATATTTTAAGATACTATATCAATAAAAATGAAGGCAAAGGTTTTTGAGAATAAAGTTATTAAGTTCACAACATCAATAATAATTATATATTAAAACTAGAATAATTATAATATATTATAATAATATGTAAGTATAATACGATAAATCTTAAATATCATGCTTAGGTCTACTTCTCACTTTCTGGACATCCTTAATGGTTACCTAACTATGCCTTCACATCGTAATTTTCATCGAAACTTTATCCACACATAATTTATTGATTACGTTTGATTGATTATTAATTTCTACAGTGTCTTTTACATTTAAACATGGATATAATTATACAATATTATGTTTATGTAAGCGATATAGAGGTTATAAGTACATAGTTTGTTAACAAAGCTGAAAGGAATTGAAAGTATGCGAGTTTTGTCTCAAGAGAATTTAATAATGTGTGAGTGCCGCCATTGCTCACTGTACTTGTTGAGTTATTTTAATTTTATCTAATGATGTGTCTTTTCTGTGTTCCGTGCCAGTCATTATCTCTCTTTACAAATAGTTTTCAAGGTAACGTTGAGTTACATTTTCTTCAATAAAAATGTGGGTTAACCCATTAAATGTTTTAAAGACAAGTATGTAATTTATTTTTGTTTTAAAGATTTGTTTATTGATAATATTTATTTTAATCAAACGTCATCGTTTCACCGATAGAATGCGGAGACTGTAGACGTGACGGAGTCGTCTTTAGCTCGCACAAGTTAATTGCTACAACTTTGTTGATGCGATAACTGTTCTAACGGCAATCAAAATTTCTAGATTTACACACGGTATACCGTGAATTACAAGTGAAATTATTTTTCTTCCGAAGAAATTATTTAATTTAAGTTTCGTCGCGTGAATTATCAACTCCATCGCGAGCATTTATATAATTTTTTAATTAATTTGGCACCTTATTAGAGTACTGGACCAACCGATGAATTTTCACGTAATACTATCACATTTCAAAAAATCTCATTTACCTATCTTTACTTAAGTATAGAGCATAATACATACTCGAATACTCTAAACGTTATGGACAATGTACTCATGCTAAACGAGAAATCTCAGCTATCGGTGCCAAATAGCTGTCGAATTTTAATGTTTATCCAAATAAATTAGCATTTTCCTTTTGTTATTTTCACGTTCCGTCTGTATGATGTCGATTAGCAAAATAATCGAACGGTTGAGTGTTTTATACCGATGTGTTTGTACTCGATCTGAGATCTAATAAAAAATATGGTGTCAAAGAATTTAAAAGAAAAGAGTGTACAAATGTGCCCATAGTCTAAGCGGTACTGTTCTTTAAGAAGTGCAAGTAACTGTGCCAAATATAGACATATTAAAGTATCAAGTCATGACTGTAAGACGTGACGTGCATTGAGTACTTCCAGCTCTGGATACTTTTTCGACGCAACAGGCGAGCTACTAAATCACGTACAGAAGAAACGAAAATACAGTTGCACCCAGAATAATCAGTGTGTCTTTCCTGTGATAAATTTAGATGATGTTATTTAAAAGATCTATAAAAGTGCGTATCGACAGACAGCATGCGTTGAAAAAGAAATTTTCTTAGATGTTACCGAAGGAAATCTATAGATCCTTAATTAGGCCGATGCATGACTACACTGATATGATAGTAAATGTGTTATAATTTAGTGTAATTGATTTACTGCCAATTATTTAGTAATTTTGATCGAATAATTTAGAAGCTCATGTATTATTAGGTTAAGGAGCGCGTGCAGCGGTGAGGCGCGAGCGGGCGGCAAGTGGCGCAGGAGCAGCGCCGCGGAACCCGCGCGCCAACCCGGACTCGGTTTACGCTACGCGGCTCTAACGTATATCAAATTCTCTTTATGTACGTCCGGAAAACAGCTGATACTGGAAGAAACCATAATAAAAGAAAAGATTAAAATAAAGCGCGTGCCAGATCAATGGTTGCGGCCGGGAGTTCGCGCCGCGCGACTGCAGCGCGGTCCCCGCCCGCTACGCTAGCGCTAGACCACTAGGCTACTCTACACTACGCGAGCCCGCCACTCGTCTCGCCACACCAGCTAGCTAGGCACCCCACTACGGAGCATACAATCCTCAACACTACATAATACGTACCGATAAGCCGGAAAAGCAAACTAAATGTACTCAAGCTTACAGAGGGTGGGTTTACTGACTTCTAAATATTCAGATCCAAAAGTGTGTACAGTACAAAGTACACACTCACTTTCTGCACATACAATGTTATGCTGACTGTACAACAACAAAGGTAGGATTCAAACTAATTCGTTTGTTTCGCGGAAACTTTTACGCACGCTCTGTTATGATTTTATTAGCCAATGTTGATTTTTATTAGTACGTAATATTTGGTAAACTAGGCAACGCCAAATCACGTGTCCGAAGGTATTTATTCGTAATTTATACATTTTTCTTATTTGAGATTAGAACTTTGGATAGGTATTTAAAGGAATGTTAAAATAGTTAACATACATTTTCTTAAAGCACAGAAATTGCAGGTATTTGGCATCAGTACTTAGATGGTTTATGTTAGAATGTTGGCATTACAGTTTTGATAGAGTACCTACCTACTACTGAAGAGGTTCGATTTGGTTTACCAAGCTGCTCCTTAGCATTAGCAGCGTATCGGACTGACGGCGCGGCCGCTGCGGCGGGGCAGCGCCTCACTCAGCCCGGTACCTTGCCCATGTCCAATGTTGCTGTTGAGCTTCCAAGCTATCTCTCACGAATGACCGCCGACATTAGCGACTACTGAGTGGCACATTGCATCATTTTAATATTATTATATATTTGGCACATAACCGTTTTACTTTGATAGCCAACGATTTCTCAAATGCCATAAAGTGATATATATGTTAACGCCCAACAACAGAAAGAGTTATTACTACTTTAAAGTAGTTTTAAGTTTCTAATAAATATAAGAATACCATATCACAGCACCTTTATACAACATTCTGCTGTATACTATCAGTTTTGGTAACATTATACTGTTATATTAAGTTATTCAATTTATTAACTCTTAAATTTTATTACAAATGGACATCTTCAAACCTCTTTTCTTCACCATAAGTGATATGTCCACATTATACTGATTAAAGCTTACACTGGTTGTCCCACACGCTCAACATTTTTTTACACAAGTGAATTGATATTCATCAATCAGTGACGTCAGTTTTGACCTAAGAATTGTGGAAAGTCCACGCGCTTCTGAATACTCTTTCAATTTCTTACGCTTTCACAATCTAACAAAAATCAATATTGATGGACAGCATAGAAACAAACAAGTTGGTACCTCTAAGAAAGTTGTTGCAACTAAATTTAATATGGTTATACTTTAAACAACATCGATATATTATGATAAAACTACTAAACATCAAGGGACCGGACGGGGATCGCCGTTATCGGCAGATCGAGGTCGGTGAGGCCGCTGGGCGACAAGCACGAAGCGCCGGAACGCACGGGACTCCTACACTAATGCGCGCTCCGGGGTACAGGTGATCATTGCTGGGTGTTTAACGCGTGAGGGTAATATTGAGTGATGGGCATTTTCGGACAGCCAAGGTGGCGGTGTTTTGCAGTGCGTTGTAGCCGGCGGCGGTGGCACCCTGGAGACTCCAGTTGTTCGAGGCGTGTGAGTGGTGCCTACTGCTGCTCGGTAGGTGCCTTACCATGCCACTGCTGATCTGTTGCAGCAGTCCGGAGCCCTGCGAGCTGCAGGCCGAGGGCCGGCGCGAGCGAATGGATTGCATTGATGAAGTCAGCAGAAACGGTACGCTCGAAGATGTGTTTGGCATGGAGCCACCCTACACAGCAAAAATATGTTAATATTACAAGAAATTGTGAGGTGACTTAGCGGTGGGGATTTGTGAAAAGTATGCATAGTAAATGAAGTTTAGAAGACAGGATTATGAAATCATTATACAGGACCTAGGATTGGTTTATGGTTAACTAGCTAAAAACAGTAAAGTTATATATACTAGGTAACTACGTTTATCTAGACAGGTTCCTTCGCAGACAAATGCTCTAGAGAAAAAAAAAAAAATTTTGTCCAAATAATCTTCTTAATGTTAGGTTCGTTTAAAACAAGGAATACCGTACATCCTGTACACTATCTTCTTTACGACCTTCGTCAGCAAAAAGGCAGCTGAACGTAAAGCTCAATTTATTTTTTAATGCTATTTCTCGAAAACCCGTTCCAACCCTTTAGGCTCGCAATGTAGTGTATTTTGTTCTGTGTGTCTTTGGAATAGCTCTTGCCCTCATTTACTATATTTATTAGTGTCTCAGGCAATAATGAATTTGTTACTAAATATTTTGATTATGAAATTACTTGTATTTAAATGTATTGAAAAACATCGTTTGATACACGCGTATTATTGCAGTATCCAGGCTCTAAAACGGCGTCGGCCGGCTCCAAAGGATCTATTTCATCTCGGCTAATTATGATGATAGAGCTTGCCTATTTGAATCAGATTTTATTATTAGGTACGACATGCCACTGCTTCCCAAATCTGGGCTTGGCAAGTAATCAAAAGTTATCGATTCAAGTTATTCACCTAGTTCTGTAACTAAATGACTAAATAACATTCGGGCGGTTAGTTGAATGGCGTTGTTCAGTAAAAAAGTTAGGCTATTAACTGAACGGCTAATTAAGATAGTTAGCTGCGGTATGATTGTCGTGTAAAGGAACCTCAATGACAAAGTAATCTAATAAGTAACAAAACCATGACTGTACGAGCTACTTTCAGCATTATATTCATCAATACGATTGTTAGCTAATAATGAAGATTTTTATTAAAAAATTTAGTTAACAAGATACTGAACTCTGTTACGATTCTAGTCAATGTTATGATATTTGGTATTTTAATATGTATATAATTATTTGGTCATTCTTTTTGTATTTTCTTACTAATTAATGTCACCGCTAAGCCACATAAACAAATAAAATCAGTTTAAAAGTGGATGATTATTATTATTCTGTTTAAATTAGAACAATGAAACTCTTAACCAGACAGTAATTAAATATACAATTATACTAAACTATAACATGCCTTACATTTAATTAAATACGTACGTCTATATTTAGCGTTTTAAAGCGTGGTGGGTTTGTGAAAGTTCTTGTGATTTAGTATTACTTAGCTCTACTCTACAGCGAAATACTCGCACGTAGATGTTGCCAGATCATATTACATAAAAGCTGTAAATGATAACAAAGTTAGGAACCACGTAAACATGAAATAATGTTGTAACGGCAACATCTTAGTGTACAAGACATAATAGTAACAGTTCGAAACATAATGATGCGCGCTGCGCGGCCGGCAGCGGCGACAGTAGAATGGAACCATATACTCACGATCATGCTCCGTGCAAGCTGCGAAGAAGAACAAACAGCAACAGTAAATGAGACAGCGAATACGTAATACATGGCTTAGAGCCTTGACATGAATGAACAAATGATTACCTTACTTGCGTAGCGTTCCGCCAAACAAACACATTCAACATATAAACACCCATGTGACCTGCCGAACTCTTGGATCAACATTGTTTTGCAGTACTCTTGAAGCACTTTAAACCGAATTTTAATGCCAATTGGTTACACGGAGTGACAAATATTGAAATTTATTTAAAATCATTTGTAAATGTTTCCTGAAATTTTATAACCGGGTTGATTTGGAAAAGGTGCGACAATGGAATCGACGTGTCTGCAGGTACACAACCGAACAATATATAGAATGGATACAGTAGCATTGACCAGAGGCGAGAGGGGCTACCCTCCCAGCATTGCATTCAACGACACATTCACCGCGGAGGGGCGTTCATGCATCTCGCCGTTCACTAGAGCCTGCAACCGTAACGGGCATGCATCACTTCATTATTTCTTGAAGTTTAGTTTTTGTTCGGGCATCTCGCAGGATTGGAAGGAGTAGCATTGATGTGATGCGGTGAAAGGTTCCGATCCACGTGCATATGCAAAATGATAATGTGATGATATGTCAAATACTATCTGTCCCAGTCGGTGTGGGAGGAAGACACGACCGCAGAAGATTACAGAACCACATCAATGTAAAGCTGGACAATTCCACATTCAATAAGAGGATCAGGGAGGACACGCAGCCGCGCGTGCGCGAACGAGCACATCACTTACGACGCATTGAGACGTTGACGGCACGGACAGGCTCGAGCCTGAGCCGCCCCCGCGTCCCCTGTACTGGTGTCCCTGCCAAAAAATCCACGGTCACTACCCTCGTTACCGCGTTCATAGCCTTACTCCTCACCATCGTTAAACTACAGGCAGCCCTGTTCCAAGCTACTAAATTTAAATCATTAATAGTGTATGTCATAATTATGTAGGCACATACTATTATTGTGTCAAAACAAGCGTGCAAGCATGGATAGTTTGAACGTGGGTGACTTACGGTCGGTGGCGACAGGTTGACGGTGGAGCCGCGGCGCTCCTGCGGCCCGATGCTGGAGTGGCGGCGCGTGGGCAGCCCCGAGGTGCCCCCCGGGGTGCCGCCGGGGGACGAGGCGCACGACGGCGCGATTTTGATTTTAGGTGTCATCAAAGTATTATCCGACAAGCGCCGATTGGGAAAGGCGTTTGACACGCGAAGGAAATTGTTATCGTTGGTATTGTTCGAATTGCTTGAGCCGAAGAACCAGTGACCGATCCCCGAGCCTGAACAAATTCTTTGTACAATTTTTTCCCGTTGTGAGGTTTTTACACTACATGTTGGAAACTCATGCTTACTCTTGAAGCCCCCTACACTACCGCTAGCGCTAGCAGCGGCTGGCGGTTGTCCGGTCATAGAATTTTTACGTGCCATATCCTCAGCGGAGGATGTTTTGCGCTCGACCCTTAAATTTGGTATATTAAATGGTGGAGCATTCATATTATCTGTGGACATCTGGTGGCGAAGCTTGTTGCGACGCTCGGGGCTCGGCAGCGCGAGGTTGTCGGCCTTGAGCTTGTAGCGCTGCTGGCGATCGATGCTCTCCAGCATGTCGTACAGGATCTGGGCGTGCGTGTCATAAACACAACATTAATTCATATCATCAAAGCTTCAGTACATACAGAACTATTAATTCTCTGAAAATATACCTCCATCAGGTTAGTAAACTGGTCGACGTTCAGCGCCGGGTTAACCGTTTGTGGAGCTAGCGATGGTATCATTTTTGTTGCCATCACATTGGTGTTTAATCCAAATTTTCTTTCCAAGAGTAAATTCTTGTAGAGTTCTGTAATGATTACGTTCAATCGTCTCAACAGAATAACATCATAAACATTTAATAAATTATAAAAGTGAAAATTCGCTTTGGTTTCAACTAACGACTAGCTTGGCATAAGGGATTCGCAAAAGAGCATATATCGCTGTGCTAAATTACGATGCCGAGCTCGCCTAAGTTAGATGCGTGATGAAATGTGTTTCCTATTTTCCATAAAAATAAATGATGAGACTCATTTTAGAATGTACAGAAATATACTCACTAACAACACGAGTGACGATATCGGGGTCGCTGAGGCGCATAGCCAGCAGAGTAGGAATCACCTGCTCCAAGATGTGGCTCCTGTCGAGTCTCACAACGGTCTTTTCGAAGAAGCAGAGGATGAGGCTGATGATCTTTACATCAGTTTGATGCTTGTCAAGCAGTACCTTCACTTTGGTCAAGAGAGTAGCGTGAAGGGCTTTATCCTCAACCGAATCGCAAATATTCTGCATGGCAATCAATGAAGCCGCCTAAAAAATTAAAAAGAAAACAGTTATTATTGTTTTTCTCACGAGTACGTGACGTTGTCAAGTGTCAGTGTCACTGCACATGGGATTTTTGAAAAATTTGAGATTTGGGCCACATGCCACAGCCACAAACGCCACCACGAGGAGTTAAAAGCTGCTACAAAGGAAATTGAAGCGCGCGATAGTCACATGTGACCGGTGGTTGCTACATTTTTAACCCGTTCGTGCAATACCAGAATGAACTCTGTCGAAGAAGGTTAGGAGAACCATGTACCTGGATTTGGAATGTGTTACTGTCCATGGATTGATAGAGCGATGGCAGTAATTTGGTTTCATTGTCTTCCTTTGTGCATTTTTTCATGAGTATATGCAAGTTCTCCAACATAGTAACAGTAGCTTGGATGGTTTTTGGTGTATTCAACAGCATCCTAAAACAAATTAAATTCGAATGAGTATAGGGTTTAATTTGTTTAAAGTACAGTATGTAGTAATATAAAATTCTATTCAACATTAAAGGAAATTGCAATAGAAAAATAAAATCGAAACGGAAATCTCTAAATACCTGATCCGGAAAAGCCAGTCTAGCTCGGAAAATGGTACTGGTTTGAATAAATTTTCTATTACGGATAAATCGAAGTTATATTTTCTTAAGTTTAGCTGATATTACTGCTTACAGATAGAAAATAAATTACTTGGATTTCGCATCATGAATTTAATGATTCTGAATTCTAAAGACAATGTTAAAATGATAAGCAATCCAATTAACTACTAAAATTCGTAAAAAAAATATTATCTTTTTAAAGAATTTAAGTAGTTAATGAAAACTGATTTTTTGAAATTTAATATTCCCTAATATTAAATTTCAAAAAATCAGTTTTCATAAAAATATTGTTCGAAACGTATCAGTTACGAAATCATGAAGAAACAAATTAACAAATCTCTGATATAGAAGCTAGATCAATGTTATATTCTATTAATATACTAATATAATAAAAATGAACAGTTTATGTGATAGAACGAGTATACTTTTTAAACTACCTGGGTTTTGTTTTACAAAAATTTCTTAGTCAATTCTTGAAAAAGAGATATAAGGTATAAAATTTTTACAGCAAGGAAGCAAAAATGCACGAGTGAGTGAAACCGCAGGGTACAGCCAGTACATTATATGAACACAACTCATGTTACAAAAAGCCCAATCGGGCCCAATACGAGGTAATTTAATCAATATAACAAATTACGTTAATTGAACGGTTGAATTTGAGGTTTATGATACTATTTATGTATTCTGTACTAGCTACCGCACGCGGTTTCACCCCATGCAATTGGTACTTCCCACTTTTAAAACAGCGATTCCCATAAAAATTATCATTTTTGAATTTGTTTTTGTGTTAATGAAAATCAATGGATTTATGTATCTATTTATATATAAATATAATATAGATTACCAACTCCAACATCTATAGTATTAGTTACTCTTAGAGATGACAGAATCAGTAATACCTAGTATAAAAGCTCATCTCCACTGACTTTTTTTTTAGTTTTTTATGGATGGGCTCGCGATGTGGACTATGGATATATTAATAAAGTCACAATATTATCTCAGTTACAATCAGTACCAGAAACTTGAGTAAATGTTTTTGGTAGATTGAGACTGCGAATAGTATGTTCATAAAAATATGGGAATTGCTCTTCTGAATGTTTTTTCATGATCTTATCTCATACAAGGTAAACAAATGGGCATAATTTAAATGTAATTATTAGTTGGAATCTTAGTCTATGTATAAGATAAGATCAATGCCCGCTAGCACTAACGCTAGGTTACATCTAAATAAACCAATGATTTAATATAAAATACCATTGTATTTACAATCTCTGCGTAGAGCCTAGTGTTGAAAATCCAACACCACACTTTGCCATTCATTTAAATGTTGCTTAATATTAGTGTTGTGAAAACGGGCAGAAAAATGCTGCCCCTGATAGTTAAAAAGACGTATCTAACAAAAATGGAAAAAAAAATATTTTAATGAATGAAACGGGAAATCGGGCCTTTTTTCCTTGTGTTAAAACCGCACTGGAGAAAGTTAGTAAAACATAAAAAATACAGGCAGGTGCGCCATTATGTCCTGATTCCGGCAGTGTATATAATTCAAACCTGGAAAAAATGTTAGATGCGTCCTTTTTAGTAACGGGGGCAGAATGTAAGAAAACAAATATGCATAAGTTCTAACTTGATTGTTGGGAAAATGTAGAACGTGAACTCGTCCTCATTGGATTCGTTGACCAGCCACATGACTGACTGGAGGACTGATGCCAACACCTCACCGGTCATGACCTCACCCTGAATTGCGGGCCAAATGTGTTGCCAGCGTAGTTTCTAAAATAAAAATATTAATTAGCAAAAGCATAAATCAGACTTGTGGAATACCCGGTTGAAACGAGGTTTATTTCGTAAATACTAATTAATAATAATAACGCATATCAATTTAGTACGTGTACAACTATGGCAAGAGTGTTGTGACGATCGAGGTGAAAAGTGTTCAAGCGTTTTTTTAAGACTAGCTCTCTTTAGCCGAGTTTTTAAAGTGGAAGGAAGGAAGAAATAGGAATAATAAGGAATTTCGATCCAACTGGTTGAAATGACTAATATTAATTACTTCTAAATAGCCTTCGTTTCTAAAAGTCTACAGCTTTTGAGTTCAAGTGATTAAAATAGCTGCGGGAACTTTAGTCAATCAAACACAGAAGTTAGTCTCTGATATAAAGATTTTCGGAAGACGAACTCGAAACTATATTACATTATCATAATTAATATTCATAATTCAAGTTCGTCCCGAAGCATGTTTCATTATACTTTTATATTTTTAGGGCGCTTTTATTTAAGACGTTTTGCCGTGCGGCAGCCGGCCGGTTGCAGTGCGTTAGCAGTCCGACAACAAACGCCTAAACCGAAAACGTATCTGTCTGCTGTGCGTTTGTATGCCAGTGACTATTTCAACACCCTATCCAACACTGAATACGTGGTGCTAGTGACGTTGCCGTTCTGTTGTCAACCTTTTGCTGCACGGTTGCCATACCGCGAGTTTTGTATGAAAATATGATCATCCACACGCTGTAAGACTAACGCACCGCGACCGCACCGCAACAGGCGGTCAAGACGCATAAATTGAAAGCGCCCTTAGTGTCATCCTACACTTGGCTACAGAAAATAGTATGTCGTAATATACAACATTATGTATAACAGTAAATAAAAGTTCAAAACAAAATGCTGGTATTCCACACATTCGCATCATGGAAACAAAACAAGGAAAACCGCAAGTTTAGAATCACACACATCCAAGAAAAGAATAGGCACTCAAGGAACATAACGCACCTTTTCATCTTGGAAAGTTTCTTAACAATATTTTCTACTCGTTGAAATTGATAAAAGACTTGACCTAGAAAGGTAATCTTCTCATACCAAGCTATATTGTGGAAAGATGAAAGAGAAATGCAATGTCAAGGTTACGCAGTAGACAGATGTTACAATAGAATTATATTTGCAGACTTGCAGGAATATTGCATTGTTTAGTTAAGACTATTATGTTCTTCCTGAAAACAATTTTCTAACAAAGAAGTATTACATTTTCGAGGTCAAGTGTAGACATACCTTTCAGCGAGAGTTTCAATTTATTAAACAATCGTAAAATGCAATTCTCTGATATAGTATAGTATATAGTATAGTAGATAGTTTATTATAGCCCGATACTTATATTTCTGTGCTGAAGAGGATTTTAAATAAAGATGTAATATAAGATTTATAATAGGATTTTATGTACGAGTATATATAATAGATCTGAAAAATAAAAGAGTAACTCAGCCCATCATTGTCTTTTGTGTCGACAAACTGAAAGAGTTTACAATGGGTACTGATTCATTTAATTGAAATACTCGACTAGCGAATTCACAAGTGTTTTACCAAATACAAAGAGTAAAATGTTTTTAGAACCTCATTTAGTTGGATTCAAAAACTGAATAAATAAGGCTATTGTCACGCTCAAAAAAGAAAAAGATTTCATTTTATAGGACTAAGGACCTTATTAGGAGCTTTAAGCGCCTGTCGGACCATTTTGGGCCATTTTTGCGGAGGGCTCTATTATATTACTTATTTTCATATAGATTAAAGGTCTTAAAGAGTTTTTAATAAAAAAAATCTATAAAACGTTGTTGTTTTTATATTAGTTACTTCACATTATAGTGATGATAATAATAAATAAATAATAAAAAAAAATATCTTTATTATTTTATTATTATTATTATTTATAATAATTATTATGTAAGGAACAAGTTAAATGTTTGCTTTTGATTTTTACTAGATATAATTATGTAAAATCTATATATATAAAAATGAAACCCGTTTTCCGTTGTCACGGAACACAGCAGTATGAAAACGGCTTGACCGATTTGGCTGATTTTTTTTTGTTGTTATTGTTATTGTGAGGATAAGGTTCTTATGGAAAAAAATAAAATTAGGGTAGTGTAGGATAGAGTAGAGTAGGGTAGAGTAGGGTAGAGTAGGGTAGAGTAGGGTAGAGTAGGGTAGAGTAAGGTAGAGTAGGGTAAAGTAGGATAGAGTAGTGTAGAGTAGGGTAGAGTAGCGTTGGGTATAGTAGGGTGGAGTAGGGAAGAGCGGGAGCGAAGCCGCGCGGGCAAAAGCTAGTATATATATATACTTATGTCATAAAGTATTATACAAGGTATACGTAAGTAATTTTTAATTTTCTAAATAAAAGCTTATTATTACTGGTAAAATTTAATTGACTGACTATTGACTGTTTACATACTTTTACTATCTGCAATATTTTCAAGGAATAAAACGTAATTCTGGATAGTAAGGGAATGGGCTCAGTCGAGAACCAGCAATAGGAAAATATGTGGATCACCAAAGCGCACTGGACCCGCGTGGTGGGTTTCCTCTATTCCGAGAGGAACATAATAAGGCTGGTCATGCCTAAGGTTTTATTCTGTATTTTAGATTGATAGGTTAGGTTAGTAGGGATTAAAATTCTTTAAAAGAGTCGTAAATCCCACCTCAGTAGAGTCCAAAACCTAGGTTGAAATTTGAAATTTTAATCAAGCTGAACTGTAATCTTAATTCCCGTTTGTAAATAAGGTTGAGGCAGGTATTAATATCAGCTCGGTTGATTTGATGAAATAACATCGACAACATGAACCCGTAAAAGCTGTTTGAGATACAAAATAAATATTGAGTTTGGAAACAACACTGAATACTAATCTGTTATAACTTCGCTAAATACGTTGGTAAAGTAAAATAATTAGAGTTAATAAGTCATAGGTATATTTATGTCAGTAGAACTTCAATGTTAGCTTGATCATCTCGTTTGCAAGCGCGACTTGTAAGTGCGAAGCCTTGCTTTCGATTCATATGTTGGTCCAAGTGTTATTGCGATTTTTTCAGTATCAGTGAAATTTTGAATGCAATATCCGACATATCTCAGAACATACTTCTACTTTCACTAGTTCTGCTGTGTCAGATTGCTGTCTCATCGTTGTTTAAAAGTAAAGAAACGAGCGTACACCTGTGATTGTGCACTAGTGTGTTAAATAAAATCAGCTACTAAGCTACTTAATATGTGTGAGGTTCGAATAAACGGTTTTTCTTTCTTTCTTTTCTTTCTTTTACTTAGTAAATTATTTGGCAGGCACTTTTAGGTGATTTTTATAACCATAAGGTAAAAAGAGATATACTTTTTAACAGTAATGAAGATAAAATGTAAATAAATAGAATAATGGTCTTAAAATGTCATACAATGTTCTCTCTGGCTAGGTGTCGGTCTCGGTGTGATACAGGATGTATAGCCCTGCCCTTTTTTGATACACCTTCGTAATGATCTCATGATGACCACAAGAGTCTCTGTTTCGATTTAGCCTGGGCCGCAATGCTGCGATGAAGTTTTTCAAAAGTGAGCGTTGACCACAATTAATATAAACTAATCTAAATTGTGTGCTCTGTGAGCTAAGCTAGAAATACTAAATCTGTTTAGCTCGCAGTCTCTAGCTAGGTATTTGAAGTGAGAAATCGTCCAATGACTGCTCCGTTCTTGGATGATGGTGATTCTGTTTCCATGCTTTGTAAGTAATATCGTGTACTTGCTTCGCAGTATATTAAACTTGCAAATTTGACAAAAAAGAAAAAGCCCGTTTTGACATTTGTATTTTGACTACCTAACGGCTTGTCCGGTATAGTGTAGCTAGATACTATTATAATAGCTAAACTATCTACACCGGACCACTAATTATTATTGTATTGTTTCTTTCATTTTCGTTCCAAGTTACATTCCAGGCTCTTTCTCAGATGTCACAACGGGAATTTTTAACGAGTTTAAAGCAATATATTTAAATCAAATTCATTACATTATGGCGTCGCACCTGTATGTTGAGACCTTCACAAATAGATGGCAAATTAATAAATTATTCAGTCTACTGATGACATGATACTTCGCTGAGCTAAAAACGTACCGTTGGTATCACTGGCAGCGCCTCAATGAGGGTAGTGCGGAAGAAGTTCGCCTTCTGCTGAGGATCTTTCATCGTCACTAAATCCAAGAATTGCATGGCGGCTATGGCCTGCTCATCACTACCTTTGCTCGAATGTATGCTATTGAATAAAAAAAACAGATAATTTAATAAGGACAATAGAAAAATAAAATTATATTTTTATACAAAACGAAAAAAGAAGCGTAAATTTGGGTAAGATTAAATTACTTTTAAGTGAGAAATCATCAAATGACTTTTACATCACTGAGTAATAATAATAATAATTTGTTTATTTTCTCACCAAAATATCACAGCAATTACAAAAACTAACACAATGACAATAATTGGATTCATACAGTGGGTGACTGGTTAGCGTTAACTATTGCAGATTATCAATATGGCTAGGGGTACAGTTACAGTAATCTAACTTACTTAAAATATTTGATGAGCGGCAGCAGTTGAGTGGTTGGGCGGGGGTGAGGGTCCCTTGCAAGAAGACGCTGCACTGCCTCCTGAAGGGGGGCGGGCACCCTTGGCAGGATCTGGAGGACTTGTTGGTCCAGCTGTGACACACATAGCGCATATTATACAAACTGCCTAAACGCAACACAGATCTAAATTAAATTAATAAAATGGATAGCAACACTTCTTGTAGTATTTATAACATATATATTATACACACATTTTATTATGTAGTATATTCTTGTAGTAAATATCATAGCACTCAGTTTCTTTATCTGATTCATTTAGGCCGGAAGCACTCATTCGGTTTTCGTATTAGGTTTCCCGATCAGGAATTCAGATTCGAAAACCTAAATGCTCTTCTTTCATACAAAATTTTCAGAAAAGCACACACGTTCTTACTTTTTCCGAACAAAAAAAACCTAACAGAAGCTGAAAGAAGAGCATTTAGGTTTCCAAATCTGAATTCCTGATCGGAAAACCTAATCCGGAAACCGAATGTGTGCGTCCGATCTTAGATCAGAGTTTTCATATCTAAAAACATGTGATATCAACGGTTTCTGTTGTAACAGCTAAGCAAACAGAAGTTTAATTTTTGTTTATTATTCATTAAAAAACAATAGAGTTAAAATATATATTCGAATATGCAGTTCTTTTTTTTTGCAATAAAATAAATAGCCGCTGTTTGGAGGAAAAAAAACAAAAGAGTATTCTTTGTATTCCGTGACAATAGTCGATGACTTGTGGCTTATTGCTTTTTAATTCATGAATCCCCAAGCGACCACCGGTGGCCGCGCATTTATTGTCTTACTATTGTGTCTCTAATTGACGGTATCTGAAGGGTTAATCATTGCACTAAATGTAAAACGAGTTTATTACCGACTTTTTAAATAAAAGTTCATCCTAATTAATATTTAACACGTATGACTTTTCAAAATATTCAAACATGGTAACGTCAAAAATATATTTAAAATAGTACTGAATTAAATAAGTACAAACTATTTGTTTCGCTGAAAGTAATATTAATTAATTAAATCAAATTATATCTTGAAACTTTAGTAATTATTGTTCTATCTGTACAATTTCTTTTATATTCAAGGGTGTGGTGCCAAAATAAAAGTGTTTAAAAATCCAATGTGGTACCTAGGTACTTTTTATATAGCATATCATAGTATTATGCTCCCACTGTTGGGATTCAGGCCTCCTCTCTAACACCAACCCGCACTGGGCCCGCGTGGTGGATTACGATACACCACGTGGGCCCAGTGCGGGTTGGTGGAAACCAAATATAAAAAAAGTGCTTTCGAATGTAAGAAAATATCTTATATTTGAAATTATTGAGCAGACGAGAATTATTCACTAGTGAGTGACCCCGTGGTTATTGCCCCAACTTGCCCATTGCACAAACAGAAACTATGCATTCTCTGCCATTTATTTAATCGCGTTTTCAAAAATGCAATGGAAGCGTAACGTGTCCCAGAGACAAAAAAAAGACAGTGTGTGCCATTCATATGTAAATGATAATAAAATGCTACACCGTTCACGTTTCACCACGATTTGATTTTGACTTAACATCCGATTGTATTTAATTTTAGTGTTGATTTGATTTAAATTAATTTTCAATTTAATTGTGTGTTTTTATGTGCCAAACAAACGTGTTTTCTTTCTTTCTTTCCTTTTTTTATTTTAATTCGAAATAAAATGTTTAGTGTCTAATTTTATAGATATTAATCATTTTTTTTTTAGATTTCGCAAGTATTGAATTTTAATTTTATATTGTGTGGATAATATTATTGATTGTCCAGTTATCTCATTTATTGAATGGTATGGAGATCAGTGGTGGCCGAGTGGTAACGACCCCAACTTACGAGTTGTAGGTCACGGGTTCAAACCCAGCCAGGCGCATTACTTTGTGTAATTTACTTCATCACCACTGCCCTCAAAACGGCGAAGGAAAATATCGTAAAAAATGTGCTAGAACCAAAAATTTGAAGAACAACCAATCTGCACTAGGCCCGCGTGGTTGATTACGGCCTATTCCCTCTTCTAGAGAGGAGGCCTGAGTCCTAACATTGGGAACATTCTAAGGTCGACTACGCTATTGAATGGTACAATTTACTGCAAAATTGTAATATCAAATTCGTTTTCCCAAATTAATAAAATAAAATAAAGATTACACTTCTATAAAGTAAAACCTTACAGAATTAAAAACACAAAGTCAAACTGATTGGAAAGCATTAATTAAATTCCCTATGGGTAGATGGGTACCAGCTTATTACTTTCACCAATATTTGCCATTGTGAAAGTATAGTAAATCTGAAGATATTAGAAAAGTTCTAGATAAAAACTAAACCTGAAAACTATCCCTTTCCGTTCTACATTTTAACTAATTTTTTTTTCATAAAATTGTGAGTGTAATCGCTGCATTGGCTTCCGATACCAATAGATATTATAAAGGATAGCAGTTGATATTTATCAAGACCTCGGCAACCGCTCTTAACAAGAAATCTCTATTTCTTCTTAGAAGTTTTTATTTTATCGGAGCAAAGAAAAATGCAGTCTTTAGAAAAATATTGAGGTCAGTACTTTGTGGGTAGATGGAATGTCACAGATGTTGTTTATTCCCTGTAATGTATTTCGTATTCATACTTCGAATTCTTTACTTGTTACTATCTGAATATTTCGATATATTATGTAGGCACTTTGCATTTTGATTCGTCAAAATGCCACGTGCCAAAGTTTGCTTCTAGTTCACCAATAGGAGATCGTTAAACAAAACGTTTATACGTTCTTGGCCAACCTCAGTACGTTATATCCAACCACGCGTACTCTAGCTTTGCGGCGCGCATATTCGCACTTGTGTGCTGAACATCTCTTACCGCACGCGACACTTACGGAATTCACCCGCTTCAAAAAATACAATAATTACAATTCAGGAACTTTCATCCCACAAACTCATTTATAGGAACTGAACGTTTGTGATGTGTATAGAACTGAACTAAACACTTCCGCCTGACCATCGCTAAGTTAATTTTTGCTTGTACTCGAAACGAAAACTTCAAAGGGTTTGATTTGGTGCCGCACCGCAGGATTTAAGCACCATTGTTTTTTGGATCAGGCAGAAATGATCGTTATGGTACCTATACCTATGGCTAGCAGGTAAGAGGCCTTTTGTATTTAATTGATGTTCTGGAGCGTTAAAGCTTGTTTCGATTTTCATGTTCGCCAGCAACTGTCCCCAAATGAACTTTGGAAAGCTCTTCACACATATTGGCACTATCGAGCTATTACTGCCGACTTATCGTAAGCGACATCTTTTTGGAAATGCAAACTTATGAACTTTTGGAGGTAAGCGGAACAGCGAGTAAAGTCCCGCAAACCTCCGTTGAAAAGGGAGGATCCTCCGACCAGACAGGTGTCATAGTATGGTGGGCAGCTGCCCGATAGTTGATGTCGGGCTGTCGTATATGTTCAAATCGCGCGGAGAACTCTGATTGCGCGATGCAGGATTTCGTGTTTTCTTCGTAGTTCTTATGTGGCGTCATAGATGTCGCTACATCACTCCCCTCCGGAGATCGGAGATCGATGGTACTTGATGCTTCTTGATGTGTGCCAGGCCAGCGGTAGGTTGGTTCCAGTGAGTCAGAACCGATGCCGCATAGTTCTCGGTGAGTCGGAACTGTCTGCGGTGATGCCCCAGTGAGTCGGGGTGTTGCTATCCCAGTGAGTCGGGATAATGCCCCAGTGAGTCGGGGGGATAATGCCCCAGTGAGTCGGGGTGATGATGTCCCAGTGAGTCGGGATGATGCCCCAGTGAGTCGGGGTGATGATGTCCCAGTGAGTCGGTCAATATGGTGACGTCACGAAGTAGTAGCTGCACGAAAGCTGCGCTGACGTTCTTTGTCGAGGGTCACCAGTTTGGAGGTAAGCGGAACAGTGAGTAAAGTCCCGCAAACCTCCGTTGAAAAGGGAGGATCCTGCGACCAGACAGGTGTTATAGTCTGGTGGGCAGCTGCCCGATAGTTGATGTCGGGCTGTCGTATATGTTCAAATCGCGCGGAGAACTCTGATTGCGCGATGCAGGATTTCGTGTTTTCTTCGTAGTTCTTATGTGGCGTCATAGATGTCGCTACAAACTAAATCATAGCCTACATTCGATATTTGTTTACTTATTCCATAAATTACAGAGGTAACAGGCAGTCGAATTGTGATGTTGAAAGGCCGTTACAGCTCGACCTTCTATGAGCTATTTTGTATCTTACATTTCAAACCATAAGATCTTAAAATGCATTAAAAAAGGATATCGCTTACGATAAGTCAGCAGTAATGGCTGGATATTTAAAAAAGATAAAACAAATAAAGAAAGAGAAGACGTTTATTTGTGACTCACACAATCGTATAAAAACTAAAAATAGACAATGAAAATAGAAAGATATAATCAGTGCGAGGCCAAAAAAGCACCTAACTCAGTATATGCTGCGTTATTTAAAACGATAAATACCGCAGCACTAAAGAAGACGAGTATCTATTGATCGTCGATCATACCGGTGGGCAGTGGTTGCAAGCGCTATTAATAGTGCTGCTAACCCATAAAGGTGAGTATAGACTACAACATTTTCTGGAGCATATCTGTGTAATGTAATGTTCTTACGAATGGTACAATACAGGCAAAAGCTCAGTTTCCTAAGCATTACCATGTAACGTTCCTGCGAATACTCGGCGTTATGTTACGGGTAAATGCTCACAGCGAGTGTGCATTTACCAACATTTCGTTGTACCTTGCGTTCATTTTTTTTTAAATGCCATCCCGCAACCGCTCATCGCCCGCACTCGTGGCTCGACGAAATGTTACACCAATATGCTCGTTGGTTTGTAACAAAGAGGCGAGCGTGCTCGACGTTTAGTTCGTAAAAGGATGATACATAGAGCGGCTCGTTGTTCTGTTACAAGTAAATGTTGTAGTCTATACTCACCTTTAGGTTTCATTAACGCGTAGGACAAGGTGTTATTGACCTTTTCATCTGAATTTTTTTAGTCCGAGTCCTAGTAATTTATTTAGTCCCCACTTAAAGGACTTTGATTGACTAGGTAAATGGACTAAACAAGCTAATTTAATATAATACATATTAATTGTGATATACATGCGATTGTTTTGTCAATCTAGGTCATCAAGGTCTCTTACGTACGGACTGAATAAATTAATCGACTTGGTATTACTTGGATCTCACAACATTTTACGGTAGAACTGAGTTGCCTTGTTTTTTTTTAGAATCAAAAGTTCGAAGACATGTGACATTCACCAACCCGCACTGGGACTGCGTGGTGGATTACGGCCAATTCTCTTTCCAAGAGAGCCTCAATCCCAGCAGTGGGAACATTGGTAGGCTGGAAAGGCTGAGTATGAGTATTTCGATTTTACAGAACTTAATCAATAAGATTGGGAAACCGGTGAAATATTTTTTTAAGTTTTTAGTTGGACTGCTACTTTGTGAATCGTTGCTCCAGTATCTCAGCTGGAATGTTGAAGCAATGAATTTCATTGTGTATAGATTATCTGTGGTTGTATTTATGTCACTAACATAGTTGTAAGTTTGTTTATTGTTACTGACACTATAATTATGAGTCCCATTGTTACTCGAAATAAAGAACATTATTATTATTACAGATTATCGTCATTGGAATAGTGTTCTGAATCGTGTGTATGAATCGTTATCGAAATAGTGCTCGAAAATTATGAAATGTAATATAAATTTATAAGCTGGTATTTACGATAATCCCAATTAATTAAACGTTAATTAGCAGAAATATAAGAATGATTTTTGGTAATTCCTCTCCATGATTGTGTGAAATTTCATAATTTTAACAGTTACCATTGTTTCTATAAGGATTTTATTTAAGGTTGGAAATCGTCAAATGATTTCTCTCGCTCTAGGATGGAGCGACATGGCTTATCAGACTTTTATTGACAACATAGGGGTGGTTTTACCCTATGTTTCTGATGGCTTTGCATTCCAGGACCCCGGGTACCTTTCGGTAGTCAACCCATGGTCCCAGTGGGGTTCGGCCCTGCTGGCAGTCGGCTTCTTTTTTGGAAGAAAGCGACCGCCTACTATTCCTCCTTGCTCCAGACCATGGCCTGTTTCAGAGCGCGGCACGAGAGATCGCTGCCGCCGATTGCCCCCACGAGGATATGGTGGTGATCCGCACCTCTACCTTATCCAGAGAAAGGGGACCTTATTTTTCTTACAATTAAACGAATCATTGTGGATTTTCTTTCATAACTGCAAGAATACAGAAATCGAACAAGAAATAAATAAAAATGTCTTAATAATTCTGATTTAACATTTAATTTTACTAGAGTAAGTATATCCGATATTTTTTGGCTTGCATTACTTTCCGCATAAAACTAGACCTAGTTTAAGGAGTCTACAGAATAAAAGAACATCTTTTTTAATTATTTTATAAATTTAGGGACTTTTGGTCAGCGTGTTCCATCGTCGACCACATCATCGCTTACCATCAGGTAAGATGGTGGTCAAACGCAAGCTTATCAATAATAAAAAAAAGTAAGACCATGCCAGCCCTATCGTGACCTAATACAAGTAAAGCTACCTTGAATCTTATCAAATATTAGGGCTCTAAAACATTACTCACTTTGAAAAATTGGACATCGCTACCATATCGAGAATATCGGCCGTTATTTACAGATCAATTGACTTTGATATTTTTATCATTTCCGAAACTAGTTTTGTGTTGAACTTTCACAATACATTTCATTCGCGTACGCTTTTATTTTTAAAGACTTTTTAAATAAAAATCAACTAGTTTATCCATACTGAGTTTTAAGCTTGTTAAAAAATAAAAGGTTTGACATTTGCGAAAAACCTAGAATGTAACTTGAAACGAAACTGAAAGAGACAGTAAAATAATAGTTTGTACAATGTAAGGTGTAGTATAGTAGTAGTTATTTTAGCTATTTTAGTAGTAGTCACTGGACAATCTGCTAGGTAGTCAAAATACAAATGTCAAAATGGACATTTAATTTTTTGACAGTTTAAGGTGGGTATTTTTTTTAATTTCACAATTTCTAAAGTTTTTTCGCGTGCCTTGTTGCGTTTCCAGGTGAAACCTGGAAGAGGAGGAAACTCCACAGCAGAATGGAGCAAGCTATATATAATGTAAGGGCCAATAAATATTTAACACAGACAAAGTCAGGCTGTGAAAAGGTAAAACGGGACACTATTACTAAGACTCCGGTTGTTCGTCAGTTTGTCTGTCTGTTCGTCAGTCACCAGACTGTATCTCATGAACCGTTACAGTTAGACATTTGAAATTTTCGTCATTTCTGTAGCCGATATAAAAACGTGCCATATATGCGTGCGATATAAAAAGGTTTCTTAAAGGGGGCTCCCATACAACAAACGTGACTTTTTTGTCGTTTTTTGCTACGGACGGTAAGGAAACCTTCGTGTGCGAGTCCGGCTCGCTCTTGCCCAGCTTTTTTTTATTTTTCGTCAGAAGTTTGTCAAACCTTCACTGTCAGCTGTTAGCGACAAAAGATACAACTTATTTCATAATCATAAACTCTAGAGATTGTTTGAAATCTTCCTGATACGTATCAATAATTCAACAATACTCGATTACTTTCTGTTGAAAACACTTTTGCAGAACATTTTATGAAGAAAAAAAAATGAAAAGAGAAACTTTTTCAATAGAAATCGAACGGTTTTCCCTCCGTATGTGAAAATTGTGTGATTTCATTGGATTTTTCCTTATGGTAACGTTGCGTTTTTTTCGCACATTCGAATAAAATCTCTTTTGAACTTGCAATCATGTTTTCTACAAGGCGTTTCTTTATGGGAGTTATTTACTCTAATATCTTTTTTGTTTACATAAGTTACCTACTTCCTACTCTAATTTTGCAAGCCACGATCGCGCTGGTACGTCGCCTCTTTGCTACGGCAACCTCATCTTCCCCATGATACAGGGTCTCGATCGCAATGGATATAATAAGTTCTGGTGCACATGTTAAAGGTATGACCTACTTGGGCGGAGCACCTCTCGCGCCTGGCCCTGGTTTAAGCCAAGGTCCGGAGTGAGAGGGAAAGGGATGCGGACGCAGTAATGCTAGCGAAGGCGGCAACTACAAGAGTGAGGAAACGTATCTCCTACTGTGATAAAATGGCATGAAGCTTTAAAAACGCATAACATTAGGGTATTTCTAATATCGTATGAAAACCATACAATATTACGAGAGAGATCATGCATGCGGGATTGTTCCGCACACGTAACCTCCGCAAATGTCATTTTCATACAAGTATTTATTATAATGCGTGGCAGACGAACGCGGGACGCGTATTTTTGTTTTTTTTTTTAATTTTCTGATGTTTTTCATATCGTGATGAAATCCGCACGATATTAAAAACGCTCTTACTATGATTTAAGCTTGTTTTTATTATAGTAGCGTACAGTGTGACTTGGGGTCCAAACATTTATTAAATTTTTTTTCTTTTTCAATGTTATTTTACACCTCTTCCTATAACTTACCAATCGTTTAACCTACATACTTACACTAACAACTGATCCCTATGAAGCCTGGCGTTAAAAATTATTTGTTTCATAAGATACACTATGAAAAAAGATATGTTATGTGATGTAAAAAGGGTTCCTAAATGTAAAAAAAAATATGGTAATTTTTTTTCTACAGTTTGTACCTAAAATGGGGTGCAGACATATAAAAACAAATATAAATTTAAAATCATACTTTCAAGAGTCACACCCAATTTGCGTCCACACTCTTGCGTCTGGAATTATGCAAAATAATAGCCCCGAAGGAACTAAAAAGGAGGCGAAACCTAACAAAATAGAAAATTAAGCTGAAGACCTTCCGAAAAAGGTTGAGTTGTCTACAGTAACATACCTGTTTAATAATGCTCTTCTATAGACATCTAAACTCCACTCTACAGCTTCCCTAGCCAAGTTACAACCGTCTCGCTTGCATCGAACGCTTCGACGCAAGCTTTTGTCGATTATTTTTGTTCTAATCACGTGACTAAGCGTTGAGATGACGTTATTCCCGTATATTTGATGCTTACTAGCGTTAACTATTGCAGATTAGTAACTTGGCTACTGGATCGATAGCAAATTTATTCGTTTTTAAAGTTTTAGGGAATTACACAAGTTTCGAATTTAGAACACATCTGCACAGTTTTTGGGTATATCTACAACGTTTGAAAAGTTAAAAAAGACAGAAAAAAACTAACCTCCAAAATGAGTATATCTATATCTATACACCCTTAATTTTAAATGAGTACAAAAAATGGGGCTTTATGCGTAGTCGTTAAGCTAAATTCAGATCATATTTGTGTAGTCAAAAGTAAAAAAAAACGAAATACCAAAATTATTCACGAAGTCTTAATAAACAAATTCATAATAGAATCAATCAAATTCTACTTGAAAATACTACGAGCAATATGTTTCCATTTTTATAGTCATACACTTATTTATAATTAATATCCTGTAAAATAATTCCATACATTGAATAATATTTTGACAAGACAACAAGAACTTTTCTAATAAGCCGTTTAAGTATTTGTACTAATTAAAAATAGTGGTGTAAATATATAATATTAAAATGAATAACTGTTCGGATGAACTGTGGGCTAAAAGAGCCACTTATTGGGTCCCATTGAACGCAAGGTGACATCGCGGCACACCAAGGCGAAGGTGGAGAGATGAGCTTGATAAATACCGGAGGGACTGGCCCGCAATGGCCGAAGACAGACATGTGTGGAAAAGGGACAGGGAGGCCTTCGCCCAGCAGTGGGACATAAATGGGCTAACTAACTAACTGTTCGTCAGACTCGCTAAAACCCGAGAGCGGCTGGACCGAAAAATTGAAAAAAGCCACAAAAAATACCAACCAAAACACCATTTCTAATCAAAATATCATTTTAAAATGGGTATTTTTTATTTTAAAATCAGTAGATAGCGTTATCCAATGATAGTTCAGTTAAAAACTATCACAACATTAATTGATTATTTATTAAGCGGTGCGAAGTTTACCGGGTCAGTTAGTTCATCAATAAAGCTGAAAGTATTTATTACATAAACTAACTCGATGAACGAGCAAAACCTGTTTCGAGACCGAGAACTTGATTAACAAATGCAAAATAACTGAGTTGAGCTTGGTAATTGATCTCGAAGACCTTTTGCCACCAGTATCAATAATATTTCTACACCGGTAATGGCAGTGTACGTGAGACGTTTTAATATAGGTAAGGTCTTGTATACTTATAAATAAATGGATTATTATTATTGTTCCATTTATTTACTTTACAAACGTATTCATTTTAAATATTAAAAAACAAACATTTAGAATATAAAAATAGTTGCCCACCGGCATCGGGTACAGGGTCCAAGCTACCGATAGATAGATACCGGTAGATAGTTTCTTAAAAAATGAAATGTCGCCAGCCAGAAACCAGAACGTACACTCAATCTTCAGTATAGAAAGTCAGTCGATAATATAATTTTTTTTTGAGGATATTTGCTACATTGTTTTTTTTTACGTTTATTAAACAATAGCATTAAAATACATTCATAATAACGTATTTACATACCAGCACAAAACGTCGCGGGTTTAACATTGGTGTCAGAAGCGACAAACTCAGCGCAAGAACATAATTTTAGGCGAACAGTACATATACATAAATAGGTCATCAAAATACTTTTTAAATCGCTTTATAATCCAGAAAGTATCTCTTCAACACTTTTGAGCAGTTCTTTATATTTAATACCTCAGTAACTTTCAGCGGTAAATCGTTCAAGTAACATGGCAGCATGCATTCCCACGTCCTTGCTCCGAAAATATTATTAGCTTTAGGTACGATGTATGTGGGATGTGGGTAAGTAAGTTAAACTACGCAGTGACTGGCGCCAATCGGATCTTCGAATATTACAGTTGTCATAGTTTTCACATAAAAAACGTAACCTTATCACAGACATTTCCAATTTGACATTTTAAATTGAATTTGTTAAAACTATTCGTTATACATTCAATAAATAGTAATAGGTACTTATATATTTTTTAGAATATAATATATCCTAATCGTATATTCCACAACATTAACTTAACGTCATCTAGTCCCAACCTGAGTGGTATGAGTAATAGGCAACGGATAAACATACTTATATGTTTCTAAATACATAGCTAAATTACACCCAGTCATCGAACAAAATGATCGTGCTCTTCACACAAACAATTGTCCTGGGCGAGACTCGAACCCACGACCTCCGGCATAGCAGTCAGGGCCACTGACTTTTAGATCAATAAGCCTGTCAATTATTAACATACTAACTCAAACTGTTGCGAGTTTAACAGTGGTTTGTCACACGCAACAATTCGGTGCCAAAATATACTTTTAAATGAATTATATACACAGCTCTAAGGTATATTGGGTGTAATTTATCTATAATATGTACGTATTTAGAAATATATAAGTATGTTTATCAGTTGTCTAGTACCCATAACACAAGCTCTGCTTAGCTTGGGACTAGACGGCGTTGTGTGATAGTTGTGGAATATATTATTATTATTATTAATAATAATATATTAATAATATTATATTATTATTATTATATATATTAATCTCGTCATTCAGAAAGTTGCAAATGTATGCATTGATCTAGAGTATATTCCTGAGTCAAAATCCAGCAAAGAGTTTCTTAAAGACAAATTAAAGATTCATTTGAGTCGTATTTGGTAAACTGCATCCTTAATTTTACACTTCAAAGCCTTGAGGGCTGCTGTCTATAGCCTATAACCTCGTCATTTACAAAGTTGCAAATGTCTGCATCTATCAAAGCATATTTCTAAGTCAAAATCCAGCAAAGAGCTTCTTAAAGGCAAATTAAAGATTCATTTGAGTCGTATTTGGTAAACTGCATCCTAAATTTTATACTTCAAAGCCTTGAGTGCTGTCTATAGCGCTAAAGTCAACGAGAAATATATTACCTGAATCAGAAAGCGGAAGTTATAAGCCACTCCGAACCTTAGCAAAACGTTCATATTTGTCGCGTGGTAGTACGAAATTGAATGTGTGGTTGAACGATTTTCATTTGGCGAATTGAATTTCCATTTCTATTTAGTTTTGCATACCAAATAGTGTAGCGAGTAAAAATATTCCATGGTATCTAATGTAGGATAAACTAATTGTTTTACGACGTTTGGGATATTAAGCTTTATAATTCTTATAGTAACAAGTATCAAAAATCAAATTTGTATAATAACGACCCACTAAAATACAGGTTTTTAATCAAATAATGAAAAATATCAATGTATTGGTCTGTTAAAGTTTAGAACAATTTATTTCCGTAACAAGCGGTAGAAAAAAGAGATCTAAATTGAAAACCAATATGGCGCACAGGGTAAAAATGACACATGGGGTAAAATGGGACCTACATAATTGAATATGTTCATTAAATCAGTATTGTAATATTACCTTATGATTCAGATGTGTAATGTTGGTGATTACCGCTGAGTATTTAGATTCGAGCTGAAGGCGAGAACCTACCAAACTGTTCTGTGTTACATTAAATAAAACATTGAAAAATACAAGCAAATATCCACATAATTCTCTGAAACAACTGGTACTAGCTTAAAGGACGATAATTCACCACTTACTTTTAAAGTAGTAGAATTTAAACAACTGTTAAAATACCTTTTTTTGCTCAAAAATTGTACAAAAAAGTTGAAAAACGCGAGTCTCCAACGGATAGCACTCAAACTCGCATAGAGTTAAATTGAGTCGAGATATCGTGTGTTGCTCGAGCGTGCTTTTCATGTGGATTTTCTTCTGTACCTGTTTATTTTGTGCTATTACTAAGATTCCTCTGTCCGTCTGTCTGACTGTCCGTCTGTCACCAAAGTGTATCTTATGAGCCTTTATAACTAGACAGTTGAAATTTTCACAGATAAATATATTTCTGTTGCTGCTATAACAACAAATACTAAGTAAATATTTATATGGGGCTACTATACAACAAACGTGATTGTTTTGCCGTTCTTTGCTACAGACGGTGAGAAATTTTTCGTGCGAGATTCCGACTCGTACTTGACCTTCTTAGCCTACAGGAGTGGTTCCTGTTGAATATTTTATGTTGTCAATATTTAAAAGCGCATTTTATCAAATATTTAGAGATGTTTCTAAAGAAAATAATTCTTCTAGTGCAGCTTTTTCCACAACAAAATATATGAATGGAGTTAGTATTGATTCGAAAGTGTCTATAAAATTTACATTGAATTTTTGGCGATCAGTGAAGCTATATCATACGTCCAGTCAATAAATCATAATAAGTTTGTAATACTAACTGACTCCAAGAGTGCATTACAACATTATATGGGTCGTTGTACCTCGACATGTTCGAAGAACAGCTATGGCGTACCTAATAATTAACGAGACAATTCTAAATCAATAATCGTCCGACATCGGGATTCATGGAAATTTCTACATTCTAGTGAAATGGTAGGTTCGGTGGCATAGCGAGCCAGTGTTGATGGTATTCTATTCAATATAGCTCACCTTTTGCCCCAACCTTAGTTCGGCCAAAGGTGCTATTGGGTTTGTCCACTAGGAACTACTCTGTGGCAGCCCGGAGTCTGGAAGTTAGTGTTGCGACACCTCCTTGCCTCGAATAGCGTGTAAAGCTGTTGCTCCTGCGCCCGATCTCTCCATATGAGGAACCAAGATTGCACTTAGGTTTGCACACACTTGCGCACTATATCTTAACTGTTCTTGGCTTGTCTCCGATGAGATTGGACACAATGACAAAAATTTGGTCGTGAGGAGGGTCGTCCAGGCGACCACATTTTTTTTTAAATACCACATATATTATACCATTTATTGTGGCGACACTGGGGGGAGGCCTATGGCCAACAGTGGACGTCTTTCGGCTGAAATGATGATGATGGTGATGATTATATATAAATATCAATTGCTGTTCGTTAGTCTCGCTAAAAGTCGGGAACGGCTGGACTGATTTTACTTAGTCAGGTCATAAATTCTGTCACATGTTTAATATGAAATAATTGAGACAAGTTTATTTATTATGTAACCATTTATATACCAAAATGAATTTAACAAAACAGATTCTTATGATAAAAAAAGTTTATTCAAAATGACTTCCGCGATTTTGATTACAGGCCATTAATCTGCGCGGCCAGTCGTCTATCGCTGCACGAACGAGGTCCATGTCAATATCGGCGGCTGCCTTAATCAAGGATGCCTTGAGAGACTCCAAATCAGGATGAGCAGGCTTTTTTCTCCAAGTTTTGCCATATCTTGTAATCTAACGGACTCAAATCTGGACTGGTGGAGGGTTAGTCTTCGTGCCGGATGAAGTCGATTTCACGTGTCGCCAGCCAGTCTTGTGAGCTCTTTGCTCTATGAGCTGGCGCGAAATCTTGCTGGAATACCCAGTGCCTGTTATCAGTGTATGCATCAGGACTGTATTTTGATTCACAACTGCATTCGTTTTTACACCTTTCTCACAACAATGTACCTCAGTTAAGCCCCAATAAGAAACTCCCAACTATACCATGAGCGAGGATGGAAAACGTGCCTACTGTGTGCGTATATCTTATTATTTTGTTTGTTGTAGCTCTCTTCTACGGTAAAAATATATTCATCCGAAAAAAAAACCCGATATTTTTTCCCGCGTACCGCTTCAACAAAGCGCGGCATCTCAGTCTCAGGTCCATTTAACGAGCGTTCAAACGATGTCCTGTTTTTTATTTGTATATGCCCGAAGCCCTAAGTCTTCATTTAACACCCATTTCACCGTGTTTCTGCTTAACCCCACCTGAAGGGCCAATAGTTTCTGTTTACGTTTGGGATTTCTTTGAATTCGCGCCGTCACAGCTTTTATTACTGCTGGAGTCTTAACAGAGCTAAGGTGACCACTTCTTGACCTGTAATCTACAGTAGAGTCTTCATTGTATCGTTTGATCGTACGATAAACGAATTATTTAGTTATATTCAAATTTTTCAGTATATCATAAGTTTGAATTCACGCGTAACCGCAACGATGCAATGCAATAACTGCAACATGGTCTTCTTTAAGCGTCCATGGAGATATTTAAAAATGTGCAAAATTCTAATAAAAAAAGTACACATTTTTATTTTCATGAACAATTCGAATTCAATTAAACAATTTTGTGGCCAACATTAAATAATTTCTACTGTGTGACAATACTTATGACCTGACTAGGTAATTATTCATTTTTGTTTCTGTCATTCATGGAAGATGGAAATAAGTAGATAGGGTAGGATAGGATAGGTAGGTAGCGTAGGGTATGTAGTCAACTGACGGGAGCGAAGCCGCGAGTGAAAGCTAGTATATTATTATAAATTAAAATTAAAACAGTACTTACATATTCAATCTGCTTCATGTACAAGATCGGGTTGTTGTTGGCTTGTATCAGAGGCTTGCCGCTGTTGAAGATGGCGCACATGACCAGTCCGAGAGAGAACATGTCCGAGAGAATGCTGCAATGGCCGCTAGTCTGGACCTCAGGAGCTAAACATTAAGCAAATCACATGACGTGCAGAGATTAGTGGAACTTAGAACAGTAGCCAAGGGTTTGGCTAACGTTCTAAAGAAAAAAGCCATCAAAAATCCCTGTAACAAAACGTGTTAATATTTTCGTCCTGAAAAAAAGTTAGTTAAACACACAACACATATTTTTTATAAAAACGCAGAACTAAAGTACAAATAACTGACGTAAGTTTTTAGAACGGTTGTTTTAAACAGCAGACTTCGATTTCATTGGTTTTTTTTTCTTTATATTAGTTCTTATTGTTCTCTGAGAAATTCTTTGGTAGAAGTACTATGAAATATGTAAAACATCGTAAAAAAATCTGCATTTACATACAAGATACAATATTTACCCCAAGAATTTGTATGAAACAAATGTTGAGTTTATTTTTGCAGTTCTGTATAAAGTGTTATTAATAATCATCATCATCTTCCTGCCCTTGTCCCGTTCGATTGGGGGTCGGTGCAACATGTTCCTTTCTTCCATTCTGTCCTATCACTCGTCACGCTATTACTAACTCCCTTTTCTTTCATATCACTTCTCACACAATCCATCCATTTTTTCTTTGGCCTCCCTCTCCCCCTCCATCCGTCCACATGTAAACTCATAACTTTTTTAGCAACATGCGTTTTATCCGTCCTTTTCACATGACCATACCAAGACAAACGATTCCCTTTCAACTTTTCCGTCACTGGCGTCACTTTCAAACTTCCTCTAATATACTCATTTCTTACTTTATCTCTTTTCTTACTTTATCCAAAGTGTTATTAATAATAAGCTTGAAAATATAAGAACTAAATATTTTACTATTCGTCCGAATATTCGCATGCTGAAAGTTATTCTTGTTCATGAGTACTTTTACCCCTAATAATGTGAAAGATTACCAATGAATTCCAAGTTTGCTTGTAGTTTGTTGATAAACGATAACGATTTTTAAATTTTAAGTTCAGTAACAGGTGATACTCAATTAATATTTCAGAACAAAATATTAATTTCCTAATATATCTCGTGACATAGTTTCGAAAATAACGACATAGATATAATTTCGTTTGATCATACGAGTTCCATTAATTAAATTTATGTGCTCGTGTATTAATTACTTAATGAATCAAAATCTACCAAACTTGCTTCAAAGATATCTGTTACACAAAGAACATGTCTACATAGGGGATCGTTACAAATGGCTCGACTCATATATACCTACGTTATTCTATACTCGAAATTCTTTTTCGTACTGATTAAAAATATTATTTATTATTTTTGTTTTTAAAACGAAGCTCTCCATCATATCATATCATATCATATATCTGCCTGATCGCAATAAATTCAAAACTACTGAACGGATTTGCAATAGACTAGAGTAATTCATCAGTAAGGTTTAAATTCAGAAAAAATAACTATACAGACATATCATAGCAGAGAAAGCGGAGTATTTCACAGATTAGCCATTTCGCTTCGTCGTTTATCGTTTACGTCGAACGACTGGAACAATTTGCCTGCTGCGGTCTTCCCGTGCGATTATATGGGTAATTTAGGTGTCTTCAAGACTTGAGTGAATAGGCTCTTAATAGAATAGTGTGCTTCACTATTAACGGCTGCATCACTGCCTACCATCAACTGAGACATTTAATTTTTTTTTTGTTTGGATTAGTGTAAATAAAAGAATATCATTAATCTCTTGCTGTTATCCCTGTGATACAATGATCCACAGAGGATGAATTCATTTTAGTTTTCCATTACGAGTATCAAACTATAATTTGTGGCTACTGACCATCCAGTTGTAATCATTTTAATTTTTTTTTATTTTCTCATTCATTGCTGTAGTGATTTTTAGTTGATTGTAAACCATATTTCCTCATTTTCGTAAATAAAATGGACCAGCACCCGTTAGTGGCTCCAATCACATAGCAATCTTGATACTCATAATTTTTTTATCATCGTGTTTTTCCTTATGTAAACGATTTTTCCTAACTCTTGATTATGCAAACAATTTTCCTCTTCTCAATTTTCTGATGGTACTAGTTGTGTAGAAAACGGATAAGGAATTTGTCCATCAGTGGGGAAAAAAGGCTAGTTAGATTAGATAGAAACGGTTTTTATTTTACTTTAATTCAAAAAATAAAAACGTAATAGTGAAAGAGATATGACGGCTTTTGGAAAGGTATTTTATGCACTCTGAAGTTTTACTTGATATGTGTATAGGTGTAGTAACAAAAATCTCAAAATAGATTGAAATAGAGATAGGTGTTCATATTTACCTATGCTTAATTAAGGTTGTCAATAAATGTTGCTCCACTCTTTTGTATTTTTATGTACCGTGAATGAGTTTTGAAACACAATATGCTTTCAGAATATAATACAAAGCCTAGACCAGACAAACATTATCTGTAAGCTTACTAATATAGTTTCATAAGCCGATTGCAAACCGTCCGGCATATGAAAATAATTACGATGAGGCAGACAAATAGGATGGAGATTTTTTGTTTAAATATTTAATGAGTGTAAAAACAGCAAACGCTTGACAGAATGTTTTATTTCCCATGTCGGTAATAGAGGAAGTTTAAATACAAAATATTAAAAGGGCTAATAAAACGTATACCCAAAATTAATTTGGGGATCTCCGGCTATACTGTATTTTATTAAAATCTAGCATTAAATTACCCGAGTTAAAAATATAAACGTTTAAATTTCAGTGGTTATTTTTTTTAAGCCGTTTTTTTATAGAACAGGAAACGCGGGATAGGGTGTAAAACCTCATTGTTTATGACGGCCGTTTGTTTTTTTCATGTACGTACCTTGATTCATGACGTCCAGGGTCTGCCGAGTCTGCCGAGACTGCCGACTGATAATAGCTTTAAGAGACTTACCCAAGAAATCCAGATTAGGTTGTGTCAATTTCGCCACCTTGATGGACCAGGGTGGTACGGAGATCATGTCGGTTGGGTCTTGCGGATGGCAGTTTTCTGTAAAAGATTAACTGGTTGAATACTGGGGGAAAAGTTGTCGCATCAGTATAAAGTACAACATATTATTTAAAAAAAAAAAAAATTTGTGTTGGAACATATACCTACGTAAGTGGAGAGAATATAGAGTAGGTATGTCTAACAAGGCAAGACAAGGAGATAATAGTGTGACGAACAGAAATTGCTTAGAGGAACTGCTGATCATGAACGCACTTTGCATAAGCCACTGAAGTGTTAGCTAATGGACATATCGCACGCTGAGAACGAAAGTGACTCAACTCAAAATTGCTAATTTTTGGGAAAGAGCGAAAATGGGTCCGTCGTATTAAGCATTTTCTGTTTATTTTACAATAACACTAAAACATGGTAACAAAAGTTATGAATTTCTGTTGAAATTTATTGTTTCACTAAATAGCTTTAGAAACATTATATAGTTTTTGTAAAAAATATGATTTTCTTGTATAAAATAAAGTTTAAAAAAAATTCGAAAAAATTGGTTTTTAGATAATATAATATGATAATAATTATGATAGAATATACTTTTTTAAGTCATTCTGTATACTTAACTCATTTAACCAAAATTTTGAAATCGGTCACTTTCGTTCTCAGCGTGCGATATGTATCCTCGCCATTTTGACCTATGGTGCACATATTTTGTCTTTTATTATTATGGCGACACTAGAGGGAGGCCTATGTCCAACAGTGGACGTCTTTCGGCTGAAATGACGATGATGATGAGTCTTCGGCTCCATAACTCACTCGCCTACGGCTCTTGCGAATGTAGGTAGTGTGTGCACACACTACTTACAGCGAATTCCGCCTCGATCGCAATGACAAACTTTCTGCACTTGTATCACAATGTACTATTTCTTCTTTATGAGGGTAGAAGAAACTGTTTAGTGATAATAGTGGTAATATATCACACTTCCAGAAGAATTCTTTGGAAGGTTTGCGGAAGAGAAATAAACCATAAATTAAAAAAAAAACCTTTGAATTTTTTTTGTTGTAATGAGCACTGTTAACCGACACGCGACGCGACAGCTGTCATATAATAATACTATTGACATTGCATTACATTGAAATAAATAACACGCAATGTCAACAAGACTTAATGCTGAGAGACAGCGGAAAGATAGAAGGGTAAAAAATATTTTTGGAGTGACGATAAAATGAAACTTTGTCTATATGTTTGTAAGCGCTCTATAAAATCGGGGCTAAATATTGATGCTTTGTATGGCACTGCACATATTTTCGGTCACCCTCGGCGCAGGCTTGCGGACGTCGTGCAATGGGTAGCTCGCAGTCCGATCGTCCGGTAACCGTCCGGACCGAGCCCAAGACGCCGACGGAGCGTATAGTTCCACGCGCGCCTTAAGGAATTGTCAGAAAACCGTAGGGGCTCAGCAGGGTCTAAGTCTACTGAGGCCAAGGGTCTGCTTCTGAAAGGAAGTTTCAGCCTCGGTACGAAAGGCAACGAAGGAACAGGAGTGGGTTTTTAGTCAGTTATAGTCTGACACTATCTAACTTTCCGCTCCAAGGAACGCGGAGATAAGAAAGATGATAGCGTGATGATTTTTATTTCAGCAATAAATGCAACTATATGGAATAATTTAAAAACTAATGGAGGATGTTTTCCTTGCTTCGATTCTATTATATTCGATGCTTACGTGGTTTAAAAAAAAAATCTTTTTTAAGGAGCTTTCTCTCAATTTAGACTATGTCGCTCCATCATTTTTAAAGAATATGAAGTTATAGGTATAGGTAAAACGTGCTGGTATCCGCAACTCCACGACTAATGCGCGTATTTTGCGTACGTAACGAATATGAAGTTAGTAAGAATGGCTAGTGTGAATGGATTTAAAAATCAGTAAATGGAATGGAGAATGTTAAGGTTTATTCGGAATACCTGAAAGAAAAGGAAGCAAGTGATAGCGTGACGGCTGACAAGCCAAAATGGAAGATAATAATATTCTCTACCAACTCACAACATTGGAAAAAGGCAGATAGATGATGATAATTCATCACCATAACTTAAAGAAAAAAAAGTAACTATAGCTAGGTAACGTAGCTGGAGATCGCATCGCGTTAAAGTGAAGGAGACTACAGCAATATTACTTAATCCTCTTTGCAAATTGAATGATAAATTATAGCCGATCTTCACTGCAAATAGCGTGATAAAATATTAACCAAACCTGTAAGCATTAGCAATAAGAAATTTTAACAGAATCTGTTTCGTAGTTTTTGCGTCAATCGAATCCACTGCTCTACATAGCTACCATTATTTCACTGTATGTTTATGTTTTATTATGTACATAGAATAAAGAATAACGAACGTGGCAAACAGGATATCGGCATTTTCAGTACATACACCTTTTGATACACATACATATTTAGTTTACTCAAAGGTAAGAAAGCTTTGAAGTTTGTGAACACGTAGCTACACTGGCAAAACAAAGGGAACATCGAATAAGTCGGGCCAGAAACTTGTTCGTATGTTACAAACTTCTTGATGGAGATTTTTCCTGTGTAAACAAAGAATTGATTCATAGTATTGAGTAAAATTAAGAAGAAGGAAGGTTAAAAGTAAAACTGCGCTGTCGACGCAGCGTTCATTAAAACTATAAAATTAAGAATAATATTCCACAACTATCACACAACGCCGTCTAGTCCCAAGCTAAGCAGAGCTTGTGTTATGGGTACTAGACAACTGAAACTACTTATATATTTCTAAATACATACATATTATAGATAAATTACACCTAGCCACAGAACAAATGATTATGCTTATCACACAAACATTTGTCCTGGGTGGGAATCGAATCCGACCTCGGGCATAGTAGTCAGGGCCACTAACCACTAGACCAACAGGCCAGTCAATTTATAGCCATATGGTTTATTTTGTAAAATACTAAAAGCACTCAGATGTTTAATATCAATGATTAACAACACGTGCCCCTGCTCATGCAGGTTAAAAAATATAGACGTTGGTTATGCTCAATCATAGAGCCGAAGCATTGACTGAGTATGTCTTAAAAAATACATACATAGAACAACAACAACCACATACAAGCCGATATAGTTTATCGTCAACCTTGCTTCGATATAAAAGGTACCCTAAATAAAATTCTAAATCTTTTCAAGGTTTTTAGACGAATGGCTAAAATCACGAAAGTTAAAAGCATTCGTCGAATAGGGCAAGGGCGAAAATCGTTTTAGATTTAGACTAGTGACCTGCTAACCTTTATCGGAATCATCATTTGGTTAGTCCGTCTGCGCCGAACCTATTTCAGTTTGGGGACAAAATATCTCTAGGTTTATTGAATTTATTACTGTAATATTAATCAGTTCGAAGATAAACATCAATTGTGGAAGTTTATGTGCTTCAATAGCATGGTAATTCGACGGATGCCGAACGCACAGGATCGATCTTTGTAGCGTCACTAGGGGGAGGCCTATGTCCAACAGTGGACGTCTGTTGCCTGAAATGATGATGATGATAGCATGGCAAAAAGCGACTTACATTAGACTTTTCAGCATAGTCAATGCTGAAAAGTCTTATTGTGCCAGGAATTATAACGGCATATATGTTATTCATGCCGAAACATATCTGAAACCATTATGGTTCTGGTAGCTCCCCGTATAAGCTCTTACACAAAGAATTTTGTAGGTAAGCATTTATTGTATCCTAAAAACAAACAGATACCATTACAAAATCCAACGCAATAATGTACACAAAAAAAATTACATTAACGTTAACGATTCAATTCAATTACAATATAATACAATAAACATAATTAATAAAACAATACAATTACTTTTTTAAATCAATTAATAATTGTTTGATCATTGTAATCTTTTTAGTACCGATAGTCGTGTCAGCCAATGGTTAGTCAAGAGCCTTGACCAACACTTTAAAAAGCTCTCGTTAGGCGACTGGCTTTAAGAATTATTATTGTTATTTGACTATGCCATGATATATGTTCTTGGCGTGTATGCCTAAACGCAACATTTGAGGGTTGCTGTTGCAGAATTTGCAATCGGCTTATACGAGTAGTTATAGGAGCTTGTTGGTATTCGTCCTACCAACAAGCCTCAATATAATGCACACCTGTCGATCTCCACACGCTTCTTAAGTTTCTGTAGAAACCACATTGCATGCTCATATTTGTAATATTTTTACCTCAATATTATTACGGCTTTGAGTGTTGACTTGGTTTAATTTACTCAAAAAGAGGCTTTTTTGTCTTGGTAGATTATCTATTCCGTTCAAACAGATAATGAATAAGTAAAAAAAAAGAATAGGTGCACGGCTCCAAAGTACAGAAAATTTATAGATCAACTTCTAAATATATATTTTAAGTATTCGTGTATTTAGTACTAGTATCATGCAATCGTAGCTTTGGAAAACGATAGGGCTTACTTAATACGTATTTACAAAGCTAGCTGGAATCCAAAATGTTCGATGGAACTCGTTAAACATTTCTTTCGAATGCTTTCGTAAATTCTTGTAAATGTCACTCATGTAGTATATCTTAGGTCAATAGGTCAATAGAGGTTGTTGTTATTTCTTGTTTTATAATTAAGGCTACATTTAGTTTTGGTTAGTTCTTTATTAAGTGTAATAATCATAAAAATATTTTTTTTCAACATTATTCAATATAACACACTCTTAACCGGCTAGATTAAACATTATTATTAAAAAGAAAAATTAACATGCGATTGCATTGAGAGATGGACGACTGTACTAGTAGGCACAATTATTAATATTAAAATGATAGTTAAGTGTTTTTTTTTTAATATGTAAATGTTTGGTACTCGAAAATACGAAATTGAAATTTCTACGGTCCGGACTAAGCGTTTCGCCTCAACTCCATGCACGTCGAAGGAATGGAACAATTTGCCTGCTGTGGTCTTCCAGTCCGATTATAATTTGGGTATCTTCAAGGCTAGCGTGAATAGGGTTTTAATAAACTAGTGCGCCTCACTATCAGAGATTGCATCACTGCTTATCATCAGGTGGGTTCGTAGTCAAGACCAAGTTTATAAAAAAAAAAAATGTTTATTCCAAGGTAACATTAATTTCATAATTTATAACAAGTTACATCAACTATACCATATTTCATTTAGGTTGCCTGATGTTTCGGTCTCTAATTTCCCTCGTGACTTGTGACAATGGGGCTTCAAATGTTTCCCATAGCAGTTTAAATTAAGTAAAGATAATATTTATTTGCCTACTCCTTATAAAATTAATAGATACGAAGGGATAGTGTAGACCAGTCAACATTGTGCCCCCAAACACAGCAAAAATAATAATAATAAATGTTTTTTTTTTGCGTTTTATACAAACATGTGAACAAATGTTTTAAAAATTAATTAATGGAATAATGGCAAAAAAATGTCAATGATCTACTTATCCGCGGAGGACATTATAAAAGGATACGTTAATAAATATTAAATGAGCTATCAGCGAAGCTACATGTGCAGCAGCAGTCATTGCCAAACAAGCGTGTCTTCAACATAGTCTTTAAACTTGTAATACGCTTTTTAGATAAGGTCATGCTTGATGTAAGTTTTTAACTTTCTCTCGCTAAGTTTTGTAACCGACTTTGCGACTTGACGAAGCTTGTTATAAAAGCATAATACTCTATAAGAAGAATGACTTGCTTGTCTTGGCTAATCTCTATTTGAGTATCAAAATTTCATGTTTACTACATACTTTTATTTCCCTCAAGGATCTATTTTGTTATATAGCTCTATGATATGATATGATAGCTCAAATTGCTCTGTTTTGTAATATAAAAATTGATTCTATATCAGATGCAGAATATCCAACAGTAAAATACTTATCATTGAGGAGTAAAGATGGCCATGGGACTTGCTTATCAGTTTCATTTCAATAAGATTTTTTTTAATACATATGCTTCATTTGTTGATAAAAATACTCTATAGATCCATGAATTCCAATCCTCAATACCTTATGGATCCCATAATAATGGGTTTTGATAACAATGGAAAAAATGAAAGGATAACCTTTCAAATAAAAAAAAACATCCAGATTGGTTTCGAATGGCGCTGATTTCTGGGGTACTTTTTTAAGGTCGTTCAATAAAAGAGAAACTGATGTGTGCGAAATACATTGAAATTAGAACCTAAAATAGAAGTAAAAGAATCAGTTCATGCGAAAACAAGGGTTGTTCTTTCAAAATTAAGTCCTTTATGGTTCCTTATGTTTTTAAAATATGAATTATTAATTTTTTGTATTTGAGGAGCAGTAACGGGCAAAAAGGGGTCGAATTTTTGTACTTGATTAGCAATCGATTTGTGTTCATTAATTCACAAAATGCTTTAAACCCCGTATATGTCTCTGCCTCTGAGTTAATGTGGCCCGGGAACGCCGCTGACATAACCACAGAGTTAGTATAGAAGGACATAACTGAAGGAACACGTGAGGGTTTTAGTCGGCAAAAGTCTGACAATCCCTCTCGCTCCACCCAGAGCGGGACAGGTTATTTGATAATTCTCTACCTAAGAAAACTCCTACCATCAAGTGTGCACACTGGGTATTTGGCTTGTAGTGCTCGTGGTTGGGTTTGGTTGTGTGTAGACTCGTGTCTACACTTTTTATTCTGTGTCGAAGTGCTCGATGTCGTAGGAAATAGCTTACGCTGTATTTATGATGGTAACCCTGAATCCTGTTTGTTGCGTCTTTCTTCTTTATTTTAGTTTGGAAGCTTTTCTTGTTGCGCTAGGTTAGATAAGTAGCTTTTTTAATATATTTTTTTTCGTCTAAATTTTTCAGTCAGTATATTTATTTTTTAAGAATGTCTTACGGTATACTTTCTTACCCATATAACTATATAATTGCTGCAAAATAATCTACTTTAAGTACCTATAATATATATTCTGATAACGAAATGAACTATGTAGAAGCGAACAGAGAGAGAGAGAGAGAGATTATAACGCTAAGAGCTACAAATGAATCTGTTACAGTTAGTCTTTGTACTAAATAATACATATAAATGATAAATATCCTTTCCACTTAATCACATAGATTTAACTAAAGCAGATTGTTAGTTGCTAGCGATTGCGGTCCTTTGTTTAATGTGACGGGAGCCAATTATTTGCCGTTAAATACTCTAATAGGGGGATCGAGGATCGTAGTGGATGGAGTTCATAGTCTTGAAACTAGCTTGATGAAGATAAATACCTCAAAGCGATGTAGCAAGTGTTTCAGATCTATAACTAATTAAATGTTTGCTTTGGGTAGTTTCAAACTTGATATCTATTGATGGAAATACCGCAAGTCTATGATAGTGAGTGACGCCATGCGAATAAGCCTAATATATACAAGCTAGTTTAGTTTTAAAGATGGATGTTTTAAAGAAGCATCGATTGTGTGAGGAGTGATATGGAAGAAAAGAACGTTAGTGATTTTTTTTTTATGGTTTTGGAACGCTCCAAGAGCAGAAGACGTCATAAGATGATATTATCCCGCCTCAGAAAAAGGGAATTTGTGATAAGAATGGAAGACAGAAAACGTGTTGTGTCGATTCCAACTAATATGGGACAGGGGCAAGATAATTATACAAGTGACATTTAGTTTGCGGCCCATGGTTGGTATGGCATTTAAGAATACCAGAAAAAATCTTGAGGGTTTTATCATTTGCTAGCGTTTCATTATACTTTTTGCAGTATGTATATTTTTGAAGATGAATCCTGATGCCGATAATTTTTCTTATCTTGTTCAAAGAAAAGTTGACATAAAAAATGACAAATATGGATAATGAACGTATTTTTTGAGTCAATACAAGTTAAACAGAGTAATGAATATACTTATCGACTGACAGCATTATCGTGGGCGATCAATTTCTATGAGTATAAAGTCATATATATTGACAAGCACAGGCTGTTTGTATGAAAAAATATAACACAGAGGCCTCAAGCAAAGATCGCCAAACGCATTCATAAACCATTTGACAATTTTTTTAAAAGGATCTTTTTAGCTATTGCGATTTTATTAGTTTTTTTCCCTTGTTATAAATTTCTATATAATTTATTACAATCTAGCCTAACAGACTAATAAGTAATTTAAATCTAACTTCATTTTATACGACTCTAACTTATTTAAACTAAGAATAGCGTCCTTTGGCACTTATGGAAGTCCATAGCACTTTCTTAGAGTCTGATATTGATAAAAACACTTTTTTTAGTGATTAACATATCCATACATATCCATACATATCCATACATATCCATACATATCCATACATATCAAATCTGTAGCAGTTTTTAATTGTGCGCGCATCACGTAAAATGTACGAGATCCATGTAGATACGAAATCCTCAATTTTTATACTATTTTTTTTTTTGTGACGGAAAATTTTAGTAATCATCCTTTTGTGCCTTTTCCGGCAAGTAAATAGTTTTTCTTTCTTTCTTTTTATAATAATAATAATTTTATTCGTTTTATCACAATAACAAAACAGCAGTTTGAAATTCGCGAACGCGCGCCTGCGACCGATCAACTGTTAGCCGCGTTTTGTTATTGTCATAAAACATAAAACGAATGAGTGATAACAAAAGTTTCTTTGGGAATATTGTTTGTATTCATGAGTAAAATCACGTGTATAATTATCGGTCACTAATTACCAGTCACCCTATATACCTATATTACTTGCTTTGGTTCATTGCAATCGGTTGACTCATCATCATCATTATCATCGTCAGCCTATTTAATGTTCCCACTGCTGGGACTCAGGATTCCTCTCTAGGAGAGGGAATGGGCCGTAATTCACCATGAGGGCCCAGCGCGGGTTGGTGAATGTCACATGCCTTCGAATGTTTGATTCTAGGACATGCCGGTTTCCTCACGATGGATGTTTTCCTTCACCGTTTTGAGAGCAGTACTGTTGAAATAGATTACAGAAAGTAATGCGCCTCTCCATCGGTTCCACTGCATCGGTTGACTATATCGAAAAATATGCTACATTTATTGAATGTGAGGCGGTACAAAGTTTGCCGGGATAGCTAGTCTGAAACACACGCCACTATGTCCCACTTGTAATGTTCCATCGTGGGTTAAGTGCAAAAACCATAATTCAGATAGATAGCGATTAAAAGTACGTACCAGCAAACTCAAGCCCAAACAGCTTCCAAGTTCCCCTCTTGGTGATGATGATGACCTGCGGGCTCACGTTGCGATGCATCACGCGCATGTTGTAATGCATGTAGTGAAGAGCTTCGATGAGCTGTGAACACAGAGTAGGGTGAGTTACGAATAAAGAGAATGGTGAGTGACAAATTAACTACATGATGAGTTACGAACAAACTGCACGGTGAGTTGCGAACAGGGAGCACGATAAGTTGCGTTGTTTTTCCTATTTCTGTGCCACATGCTAGCCGCAAACCGTGGGGGAATTTTCTGAATAGGAAACCCGTAGTTCTAGAATGCAAAAGGCAACTGAAGTACTCAGGTGTGGTTTTAGTCCGGAAAAAATACGCCCTCTCCCTCCACCCAGACCGAGTTATTGGATGATTTACAACCGTAAAAAAATACCTACACAAAAAGTAGAAAGATTCAAACGATTGATTTAATTAAAACAGTCCTCAGAAGAATACAGTAATTTAATAGAAGGATGATTGAAATGGAATACATGGGAGTTAATCGAATACATTATACGAGTAAGTAAATCGTTTCGGAGAATTTGCCTGGTTTTAATGCCTAAATAAGTATTTGATGAGAAACGTTTTCAGGTTTCCACTGTTTTTTTTTTAACTTTGGAAAAATATTAACATTTACTGTTTTTAGGGTTTCATAACCTTAGTTGGTACAAACAGAACCCTTATAGGATCACTTTGTTGTCCGTTTGTCTATTATTAAGTATCTACATAATAGACACTTAATAATTTCATCAAAAATTTCTTCACCGTTGTTCTTGGGCATAAAGCAACGTTTCATAGCACAAGTATAGGAAAAAAAATCTGAAAACTGTAAATATGTAGTTGCGTTACAAAAAAAAGAACGATTCGGCAAAATCTTCGTAACTCAATTGAACTGTTTTTATACAATAATTTGTAGGGAACCCGCGGTTTGCGAGTGCGACTCGCACTTGACTGGTTTTTATACCTACCTAACATTGCTATGGAAACATATTATACTACTTATATCTACACTTCTACAGTAATATAATAAAGAGGTAAAGTTTATTTTTTATTTTTTTTTGTTTGGAGGAGGAAAACTCTGGAAGTACAGGCCCGATTGTAAAAATTTTTTCAACGATAGAAAAATGCTTTAATCTTAAAAAAAATCTCAAACGCTAGTAATTAATAATTTGAAGTATCACTGTTTCGTCACGGAACAGAACAACCAAAGACCACTTCACTTTAGGACCAACGGGTTGACACAGTAAAATGTTATTAAATATTAATAGTGTGTGTATACAAAAACGTGTTTAATCTATTTTAAATATCAATTGTCATAAGGAATTGCGGGCGTGTTACCTTTATAATTATAATTGATAGACCACTATCTCACCCGATGGTAAGCGACGATGTGGCCGACAATAGAGTACGCTTGCCTAGAAATAACCTTTATAGAACTTATGTGTATAATTTTTCGAACGTTTTTTTAACCATCAGATAGCTTGACCGACTTAGATGAAATGTAGGTATATTTCAGTAGGTCCCAGGGTGGTTTGAAAAGGTAATTTTACTCGCTGCAATTGGGTTCCCAACTTTTTTTTAATGTAGAGCCAGTACCCCTAGCCAAGTTGCTAATCTGCATTGGTTAGCGCTAGTACAAGGCTTCCGATGTACGGGAATGACGTCATCTCATCGCTTAGTCGGTTAGAACAAAAGACTTGGCGGCAAGGTTAACTCGAAGCGGTCGGCGCAAGCGAAACGATTGAAACTTGGCAAGTGGGGCTGCTTTCAGACAGGATAACGTCTGTCGTGACCGCTGGTTTACATATTTAAGTTTTTATAATTGTACACTTCTAAAAGTAGTGTATGTTTGAAAGAACGGCTGTTTTATTTTCCCACCTTGTATATGTATTACCTGTTATTACCCTACTCAAACCAGTAAATGATTTGTATTTGCATTTGTACGTCAGTCACTCACAAAAAAAGCTAAAACTAAAAGCGCGGTCACTTTAAAAACGATGAAATCCTAAAACTATATAATCAATGTTTATGGCTTTTACTTCGGACAAAGGATAAGCTTTTAATGAAAATATTTTTTTCATAGCAAGCTTTTATAGCTCGGTATGCTTACTTCGGCTCCTTGGACTCGGTCCTCGTCAGACGATCGGACGACGAGCTATCTTTTGCTGGTCGTCCTCAAGCCACCCACGACCTCTGGCTTAGCAGTTAGAGTCACTAATAACTAGACCAGTAGGCCAGTCAAACCAAATCAACTGTTGGAGCCGGTATTTTGCCACGACTTCTTCTAAAATCGATGTTGTAATCAATCAGTCATCATATCAGTGGGCAAAATAAATTGTTTATTTAAACTTTATGGGCAGTATTTATGGTGGGTGAACATAGGTGAACTAAATACAACAAGGCCAGTCAAAGTTTAGGTTAAAAAATCTACACTGGTGGAAGTGTGCATAATAAATAAATAACAGGCATTAAAACAGAATAAAGTATCATTAAAATTAGGGGGAATAAAATCCTATGCTAAAATAATAAAATATTTAATACTAAGATAAATATCAAATCATTATAATTGAGAGAAAAGAAATTATTTTAAGCAAAAACAAAAAAGTGTGCAAACGATTGCAGCGCTTTTTAAGTACAGCTTTAAAACTGAACTCTAATTATTTAAGTAGAGAGGACTTTTAAAACTTGTTTGTTCTAAGTAATCAAGTTATAACCAAGTTTTCTAAAGAAAAACTTTATAATTAAGCAATCTGAAAAACGGAAACGTAATTCTTCCGGCATCTCATTAAAGTATAATATGTGATTTATTTATATACGTTTTAATTTTAAAGTACCTTTTAAAATAAAAAAAGAAGAAAGCTAAAACCGAGCTTTGATTGACTTTTATTATTATTAGAAAAAAGTAAATTTTTTAAGTCGGTATTATTGAATTTTCATTGAATAAAATGTTCTAAAGCTTCGGTACCTTTTGTTACGATATGACGTCCTTGGTTGCAAAAAAAAATTGAGTGGAAGCGCAAAATAAAATAAATTGGAACCTTAACTTATGACCTAAGATAAAGAAGAAGATTTTACCTATCCCTCTGGTCTTAATTCTGAGATAAAGACTGGGCTATCTTTTTAATAAACTAAGTTTTCTCGGAAAAACGATTTGCCACGGATTTAATTATCTGCCGTCTTCGTAGACCTTGAATCATAATTTTATCCAACTATCCATTGATTAGCTTTGTTCAAGGATTTGCAAAGTAGGCAATAATAAAGTTTCTGAGTTGTTAACTTCCTTCTTTCGTACTTTAAGTAATCTTTCTTGGAGTACCAAAAAAGAAGATATACGGTCGTGTATGAGCTGTGGGTACTGGAAGCGGATTTTATAAGTCTTTTGCAAACGTTTTATTAATAAAGCGTTTCTTCAAGTTTATCATACGTTCGACTTAAGAGTGCCCAACTTGTCGTACAACCGTTCTTACGTGATTATCATCTTTCTCTACATATTTTAGAAACACAGCTAACTTCAAAATCAAAATCAAAGGATTTATCAAAAAAATACATTACACATATAATTTGCAGGAACTTTTGAATAGTCAAATGTCGGTCATTCCAAGAAAAGTGAAGCTAAATTGTGGCCGTTATCCAGGTTTCTATTGAAAACATAACATAAAATTCGTGTGAAACTAATCTGGATTAGTTAAGTATGAGCAAAATACCAAATTTTCAGAAGTTCTGAAAATCTAATATTTTAGGAGATCGGGCGGGTGTGGCCCTAATGGCGTCGGAGCATGACGTTTATATTTTATTTGAAAGTTACTTAACTAAGCTTACTTTTTTGTACGGGGACAAAAAAATCTATCCTGGGAGAAAAAAGTTATAGTGCATTTAAAGAAATATGTTTCTTATCTCGGAACTCCGTTGTTTATGGACCGAATTGCAATTTTTTTCCCCTTACTCGATATGCTTCCAGATTGGTCCCATTTTTTTTTAAATTCAGCTCTGGTGATAGGATTCATGAGGAATCGAGGGAACTCCTCAAATATTATAGGCAACCTATAGTTATTTTGGTACTTTCATCGAGGAGTTTAGCACTTATAGTCAAAAAGTTACATTTGATGAAGTGGTGAAGAAGATCAGAAATGGCCGACAGAACTACATACTCAAACAGATATCACATTGAACATAGACACCAGTTTGGAGGTACGCAGAACAGAGAGTAAAGCTCCACAATCCTCCGTTGAAAATGGAGGATCCTCCGACTAGACAGGTGTTATAGTCTGGTGGGCGATTGCCCGATAGTTGATTTCGGGTTGTCGTATATATTCAAATCGTGCGAAGAACTTTTATTGCGCGATACAGGATTTCGTATTTTATTCGTAGTTCTTATGTGGCGTCATAGATGTCGCTACAACTGACTGACTGAGCGTGCGTGACTGAGCGTTGAGATGACGTCATTCCCGCACATTTGAAGCTTTCTACTAGCGTTAACTATTGCAGATTAGCTACTTGGCTAGGAGCAGTGCCGTAAATAGGGCGGTGCCAGCGGTGCCCAGGCACAGGGCGCAGTCCCCGAAGGAGCGCAAAAATCATATACCTAGTCCTTTTTGTTTGTATTGTACTTTTTCTAGGGGCACAGTTATTGCAGCTCGCACCGGGCGCGTAAAAGGCTGGTTACGGTACTGGCTAGGAGTACTGTTTAAAAAGAAATAAAAAAACCTAATAGGAAATTGTATAAACTTTTATTTTATTTAAACGCTGTATTATTGAAAGTTTGTTAAATATCATAATACAGTAAATAGTAATAAACGTTATGAAATAATACAATAGCGTCAAATTGTTTTTTTGTAATATTATTATCTTCCTGCCTTGTTCCGTATTATTTTGTGTCGACGTAACTAGTTTCTTTCTTTCATTCTACCCGGACAGTCGTCACGTTATATCCACTCCTTTTTTATATTTCACAATGTTACTGCTCAGAACAGTGAACAAAAACATCGCGTAATAAAATGGCAGGTCCCAGAGGCCAAAGACGTGACATCTAACTAACCACACTGGGCCCGCTTGGTGGAATTCCGCCTCGCTCCGTGTTACAGACAGGCCTAACTATTGGGATATTTAAAATATCCCGTTTTCACATTCGGTTACAAAAACTCCATGAAACGTTATCGCTATTTGGCACATGTTATTATTTCAGACAGCAATCTGAAACACGTTTCGACGTTTGACGAGCAGTAATTTCCAAATTCCGTGAAAACCATATCCATTTCCATTGTTACAATAGTTAAATATTATCCAAAACGCTACATGATTTTGATATTTGTTTGACAAGAACTGATACAATGTAACTTTGTTGTTTGGATTTGGTCCAAAAATTTTAATAAAGCAAATAGATTTATAGAAACTGTACGAAAATTATTTCAGCTAAAATGACTGTGAACTTCGTTTTTATATAAAGGTTTATTTTTAGATTGAGACAGAATCTTTAAGATGTCTACCAAAAATTGATTTTTTAGTTAGTTCTTCCTATCTCTTGACGACAACATTAAAGTCTAAATGTAGGTAAATATTTCGGTCACATCCTCGTTGACATCCTTTAATGCGTCCATCAGTTCCTTTTACATAAAGGAAGAGGTCTCGCAAGACTTAATAATGGGTCACAGCCATCAATGGAACAATGCGGAGTCATCTATATAGTCCTACTATTCAGGTTATCCTTACTTCAGCCATCTGCGGTTGAAGTTTATTCAGAGAATTCAAGCTGTGCCAGATCAACTCAACAGGTAGATTTAGTCAGGGTTAAAAGTGCGCTTGCTCTCTACCAATGCTAAAATGTATTTGTAGTAGAAATTCAATGTTCCACAAGTAGTTTATTCAATACTTTATATTAAATGTTACAAATTAAATCAGTCCTGAACCATTAACAGATTCTACGAATTGAACTGACTGTACATAATGACATTGACAGATTCTACGAATTGAACTGATAATGATAAATGTATATATATATATATATATATTATCTTAAACTTTGTTAGCTTAAATTTTGAGGCTCAGTGAATGTTTATTTCATTCATTCAGAGCAGATTATCAATGGCACCGTTTCCGTGTTCTCTTTTAGTTAGACCCGGAAACGTGACTGTACACATTTCGTGAGTAATTGCTTGCTCCCGTGAATTTTTCGAATTCTCCTTTCTGTTGCAACGTGGCTGGACATCTATTACGGAGATTTATCTATGGTACCGTCAACCTGAGTGGTCGACGTCATAGATCCCTCAGGATGGATGTTGTTATCATTTCAGACAGATTATCAGACCGTCAACGTGTGATCCTACTAATCTTATCCCACTTAATAATATACTGTTATGTTTAGATATTTGTTAACCAATTACGCTACAATATTTAATCGAATTTGGATCTAGAACATAAATAGACTGCCTATTTTATATGTACCAACATAGGTTAGTATTTAGAGGAGAAGAAAGGGTTTCTTTGAGATTTTAGTTTTAAAATAAAACGCCGGGAGTTTTTGGGCCAAGAAATGTAATCACTATTCTTCATTCAACAGATAAAACACAGAGAATCCTGAAAATCCAAATTATATTTGGACTAACGAGTCGTCAATGTCCTCCAACGTTAAATTAAATCCTAATGGCACACTTACTTAGAAGAAAAAAAAAGAAAATCGTTTATTGTTTCACTGTGGCAGATTGCTTCCTTTGTTGTTCCCATTTCAATGTAAAATAACAACAGGTAATATAAAATGCGTTACGCTTTTTCTCAAGAATGAGGAAAGTCTCGGAAATAATCGGAGCACCGAAATGAAATGTAGGTGTAACTACATGTGTATTGTGTCTGTCATTTACTTCAAATTAATAACAAAATATTATATTTAAATACAACGTGTGGCACCAGGGCATATCGGACCTCAGAAATTGCCTTTTTAATGTGAAAGTCTCTTAGAAGAAATATTTTAATACAGTTACAGTTTTTAGTAAAGAAATGAACCAAATATCCGAGTCTTCAAAACCTAGTACATCTGCTAATTAACACTGCTCTTTTCTGTCGGGTCAAACAATTAAGAAATAAAAGAGCAATAAAAGGTTAGATGCGAAGTGGGAGAAGGTTAGGTAAACGCGGTATATTTTTAGGAATTCTGAAGGCGAGGCAAGCGGGAGGCAAGCGGGAGGCTTGGGATCGACCACGAAACTCTCAGCGTCGAGGCCTGTTGGGATATAAACGTCTTAGGAGCAGCTAATTAAGTTAGCTGACTTGCTAGATACCATACTTGTAGCATTATATCCCGTTGTAATTCTTAGTGGTGCAAGTATTACATACAGATGGGCTAAGTCCAGTTAATGCTTCTTTACGATTTATAATTCAGAAATGTGTGTGCTAGTTGGAGTACGAATGGATGGGCACAGATTGTGGTCTGGTATTCGCATAAGTAGAGTGTAACCACGTGGTTGAATCTCAGTGATTGTTGGTGACCGACCTGTCTCTTTACAAGCTTTTATTTAGTTTCACCTGTTTCGATATTTGCTTGTCTGTAATCAAATCTTACAAATTAAATCAAATATTACTTACTTCCCTGTTACGGATTGAGCTGAAATTTTGTATGCATATATAAATCAGATGACAATGCAAAATTATTTTAGCATGGAGCTGATCTGATGATGGAACTGGAAGGTGACTATTAGAACTCAGATAACACTGTCGTGTTTAAGCTTTTTGGAATGATCTTAATGAGTTTTAATTATTTGAGTATTAGGTATAATACTACGCTATAAAAGCTTGCGATGAAAAAAATATTGTAAACTTGTTAATTCTTCTTTATTCGTTTCTATAATCTATAACAAGGTGACTTACGCTTGCGTTTGGTTTTAGGAACTTGGAGAAAGCCTTTCTTTGGAGAGAACGTGACACGTAGCAACATACTGCGTATAAGAATGCTTTAAACCAACCATAAGCAATTTCAACTGAAACACTGCCGATGGAAGGCTGTACCGAATTAATATTCGTTACAAGTTAGTACCTTTTTGAGCTATTCTGAGACCACTAACCAACAAACGTTAGCGACAGCTGGCTCACCCTAAATACTGAATGACATCTGTTGCTTTTGCTACAAGAGCAACAGATGTCATCGGGTCTGTGAGCCACTGGCTCGCGCGCTAGACGTCTCTTAGCAATTGTGCTGTAATCTGTATACCCAAAGGTATAGGTATAGCTTGAGGAGATCGTTTGTATGCACAGCAACAAAACTGTTGCCGATAGTACTGATCCCTAAGGGACTCAGCAATAATACCCATTTGACCGGACGAGCAGCCATCGATGACCACTCGAACGGCCCAGTAACTCAGGAAGCCTGCAATCCAAAAATACAGTCCTGCAGGTATACTGAAAGAAGAAAGCTTACAAATAAAGCTTTCGTGCCGGATCCTATTGAGAGCTTTCGAGATATATGTAGGTAAATAGAGAAGGCAAGCGCTTCCCCATGCTTCTCGTTGGTCTCACGTTCGTTATCGGATAACTACTAAAAACAAGAAATAAGAAAATTACTTAAAAAAAGTATCAAAAATTTACATATTTTACGTAATAGGATTTGTACGTACATACTTATAATAAATCTGTACAACTTTTTAGTTGCACATGCATCACGTAAAATGCACGAAAACGATATAGATAACATTTTTACATTAAAATTGTGTGTAAATTGATTTATTTCATCGCAATCGGTTGACTATATCGAAATATATACTACATTAATTGACTGTTAGACGGCACGAAGTTCACTAGGTCTATTAGTTTACTCGTAAAAGAAAGTGTTAACAATTGTATATTTATATTATTCTACTTTTAAACTGATGAGTTCTTATTTCAACGCTTAGAACATTTTCAGACATAGAGTAAGAGTTGCAGAATATTTCTTTTTAAATCGAACGTTCATATTAGATCGAAGCTCACAAGAATTTTATACTCTATAATTATATTATTTCTATCAGGCATTTCTCTTACAAAGTCAATCAAAACTGACTTGGAACAATTTAATTGTTTTCCTATCAAATTATAATGCTATTCAATATTTGCACAACCCTTCCAAAGTATATTTGTCTTAGTAGCCCTCATGCTAATAAGGTACAAACGTCCCACATTTTTTTTTTACGTTGTGCAAAAATCATCTAATGACACTATCTCCCGCTCTACCCAAGAGCCCCCGCTTTTGGGTGGGCCATGGCCTCAACCAAGGCCCGGCGCGAGAGATCTCCGCCGCCGATCGCCCCCACGAGGGCAAGGCGATCCTCCGCCCAAGCAGGCACACCTCGACTGTGTGCCCCACCGTATCCTCCGGACGTTCCCACATGTGATCTCCTTCGTTATGAGAAAAACATGTTTTCATATAATGTTAAATGGCTTGTATTAGCCACTTCGTTCAAACGTGAGCATTCAAGCTCTAGAAATTAATGAACAGTACTCAAAGGTGGTTAATTGAAATATCCATGTAATACGTGTGAGCTCAAATGAAATGTATTCAGCGTAGGTGCAAGTGTAAATGAATGTAGTTCTGAATTAATTTCATTTGAATGCTCCTAACTCGAATGCTATGAAATGCCAGCAGAAACGAGGAATATAAATTCATATCGCGGTTGAAATCTGAGTGCTTGTATGCAGAGCGCCTTGTCATGTTTGCTCAGTCATTTCACATGCTTTTGTAGATGTTTAGTTTGTGTTTAGATCAAAATAAATTATACAATGTTTCTATTTAGAAATATTTAATATAATTAAATCTTTTTTTGGTTAAGTATTTTATCTGTCTAATTCATAGTTCATACTTGAATTCTTCGCTGTTTGAGTACATCTCCTTTAACTTTCCAAAGATAAGAAATCAAATTCTATAGGTTGATCTAGAAGTTACAGCACTAGTATAAGAAAAAAAAACTTTTTACAAAAAAAATATAACCGACTTCAATGATAAAAAACACTGAAAAGTATCAAATAACTTTAATTTTGGAAGTCGGTGTTTCTATAATAGTTTAGTCTCTTCGTTATTTAACACCGACTTCCAAAATTAAAGTTATTTGATACTTTTCAGTGTTTTTTATCATTGAAGTCGGTTATATTTTTTTTGTAAAAAGTTTTTTTTATTTCACACTTTTTAGTTATGGTACCACCACTAAAAAGTACCCCTCAGTCAAACTTAAATACCTTATAGTCAGAGCGCATCTCATAACGGTTCTAATAATCCCAAACACGGTTAGATTACATTAATTTACCTTTCGGCTTCATCATCAGATCAGTTCGATATATCCTCTCCCCCTCTTCTTTCAAACAGTCATTAGACTAGATGCTGGAGAGGGAAAGGATATATCGAACTGATCTGATGATGAAGCCGAAAGGTAAATCTTTCAATCAGTCATTAGACTAGATGCTGATAATCCCGGCTGTAGCATCAGGCCAGATTTATGTCAACATTGCAATGAGCTTAAAATTTAGTCCTGTTTAAAATGAGTCCAAACACGACTACGGTGCTGTAATTTCAAGGTTTGAACTTTTCCTGATGCTCCTGGCTTCAGCATCAGGTCTCTATGTACTTCGGTGTTCTTTATTAGCAGTACGTTTATCCACACATCGAGCCGTTTTCGATATATCTGCTGTTTGTTGTCGAGGACTTAGGTACTCTGCAGACTATCCTGACTGCAGCATCAGGTCATGACTTGATGATCATGAGACCAAATGTGGCAAATGCCCTATCAAACATCAAAACAATTTACTAAAACAGTCCTTGCCTGTTCGAGTAACTTCTTACTGTTAAGGAGTTGTACCTTCCATCATCAGCCCAGCTACCTGAGATGGTGACAACCATACGCAAATACACAAGATACTTCATAAAATATGCGAAAATCAATAAGTGAGCCTATAAAATTTGAAGGTTGCCCTCGATTTCTCCAAGATCCCATCATCAGATCCTAATTTGGTGATAATGGGACCACCTCAGAACTATCTACTTTCGAACAAAAAAAGAATTTTGAAAATCCGTCAACATTTGGGGGAGTATTCGACGAACAAACATACAAAAAAAAAAAAAAAAAAAACATACAAACAGCCGAACGTAGTACCTCCTCCTTTTTGGGAAGTCGGTAAAAAATCTGAAAACGTACGTACGTCATAAAATTTATATGTATACAACGTGTAACGTTAAATGCGCAAAACCTCAGACAACCTAAACGATTTTTAATTTAATTGACCTAATACTGTGAGAAAATTATCATGCGCAGTTTTAGTTTGTTTAAAATTTATATCTATTATTTATATATATTATATATATATATTTATAGTTTTAGTTTGTTTAAAATTAATATAGCTCGAAGAATCGCCAGACTTAAGTGGCAATGGGCCGGGCACATTGCACGCAGAACAGATAGTCGATGGGCATAAAAGGTTCTGGAGTGGCGATCACGTACCGGAAGACGTAGCGTTGGAAGGTCACCAACAAGGTGGACCGATGACCTGGTCAGGGTCGCGGGAATCCGATGGATGCGTAACGCACAGGACCAGTAGTTGTGGCGACGCTTGGGGAGGCCTATGTCCAGCAGTGGACGTCTTTCAAATGATATAATGATGGTGATGATGATGAAATTAAAATCTTGTATAGATCACTTCGTTATAGAAAAAACACTTAATGAAATGGCGATCATAAAAACAGCATTTACTTGATGAATATAAAACCACAAACCTTTCCATGGCGGCATGCAACAGGAACGTTCATTTTAAAAATAAATGTTCGTTAAACAAAACATCTGTGAAGGCCACTGACAGGCCATTTGTAGGAGACAGGACCGGCGGGATGCTATTTCATACATTTTTGTCTGTTTTTTTTTTACGCAATCCAACTTTGAACGAGCAGTTTGACAGTGCTAGTCCTGAAATAAACTAGTCCAACATTCAATTCAACGTGTCATGTGCATTGTGTGCTCCACAGTTAACAGTTAAATCCACTTCGAATTTATTTGTGTTTATATTTTCGATAACATTAATTTTTGTGAATTCAATCGAATTTTTTCAATACTGAATAGACAATCCGGCAATTCTAAAAATAAGCTCACAGATTTGGAGTGGGTTTGTTTACTTGTTTAGTCAGTGTAAGCATTAGTAATGACAAATTACTACTGTATGATTCCTGTGTTCTGTGCGTTGATCATTGGACATAATGAGCTCAAAGATTCGAGTAACAGTACCAATAACAGACTTCTGGATAAGCTTCAAACAAGCTTTTAATAAAAATCATTTTTTCATAGCAAGCTTTTATGCTGAGTATACCTATATAATTAATATTCGTCAAGACAAATCATACGACCTCAAACTCGATGGGGTTCTGTCGTTTAACTACGAAGTTCCTATAGCCACCTTCCAGTTCCATCATCAGATCAGCTCCATGTCATAATAATTTTGCATTGTCGTCTGATTTACACAAAATTTCAGCTCAATCGGTAACCGGGAAGTGGGTCTTTAATTTGCAAGATTTGATTACAGACAAACATCGGGACAGGTGAGGCCCAGCTAGGTCGAAGCCTACTGGGGCCAGGGTTATCCGAAAGGAAGCTCGAGCCCCGGTATGAAGACACGAAGGACCGGGGTGGGTTTTTAATCAGTAAGAGTCTGACACTATCTCCCACTCCACCCAAGCGCGGGTTTTGTCATTAGATAATTTTTCCCACTGAAAAAAAAAACTAAAAAAAAGTTTGTAATAAAAAGTACCTACTCAAATGGCCAGACAAACCTTAAATAAAAAAAAAATAGGCCAACACTGTCCTTAAAGTCAAAATTGTTGTGATAAAAATACTACTAATATCTTTTGTAAGCCAGAATCTGTGTGGTATTTCCCCGATATGAGCAAAAGCTTCCCAATATGACGTAACTTGATTCCCAATAAGTTATAAGCCCTCGTCGATTCCCAACAAAGCTGTATTGTGAATTTCAGCTGTATTATTTTATAAGCGTGACGGTGAATATGAAACCAATATTTTAATAGGTTTCGCTATCAATAATGCCCTTGAATTAAAAGTGGATAATGTGTTATTATTATAAACTCATCTACCTTTTATGTTTTCGTTTTATAAGGAAAAAAGGAATCCATCTTTTTCCTATTAGAGGGACCACTCTACTCTTGAGTAAGTAAGTAACGCACCCTAGTAATCACAAGGAAAAAGGTGAGCGTAAAAAAAAAACATTAATTTAGGAACTATAAGAGGCTTGAATTGAAGGTTGATGTGCTTTTAAGTTTGTTTCTTTTCTGACTGCAATCTATCTTAACCGGACAATGGTTAGCGTAGTCTACCTTTCAAGGCTTAAACCTTTTCAGTGGTGGATCTATTTGAAATCTATAAAGTAAAGGGGTAAACCTTTCTAAAACATCAAATACTAAGTTGTAATTTTTATTTTCTTTATATAAAAGAGAAAGAGAGAAATAGGTATATAACAAAAACTAATTAAACCATCTAAATACAAACTAAAATATGTCGTCAAAAAACTTCTACACATCGCTGTCGACTGGTATAAGATACCCAAAAAATTAGTGGCATTGCCAATATGTACTACTAACTAAATATATACATTGTCCGAAATAAACGACTGACTGATATTATTATTATTGCCACGCTGTATGGTAATGGGTATTCGCTGTTTAAGGTAAAAAAACCTTTCAGTCTACATTTATTACGAAGAAAAAGAAGGTGTAAAACTACCACTTAAAGCTAGCAGGTGATTAAACCAACAGCCTGCTGTACTTTATGCCAAGCCATTAAACTTCTCGCTAAGGTTCCGTAGCTATCAAGAAAGATAAATACAAAATACTTGACACTGAGAATTAAACCCTATTGCTTATACATATAGGCTTCTAATTAGCTGCTGCGGATGTAGTAATTCCAATGGAATATTAATGTGTTGGTTTACCAGCTTTTCTATTCAGATACTCTCGATTATGGACTCGAATCGATGAGGTAGGTAACTGTCTACCACTGCGGATTGTTGTCACTATAGTCCTGAAACGCAAAAGGTAACTGAAGGAACATACATAACATTTTAGTTGGTAAAAGTCTGTTCTCACTCTGAACAAAACGGGAGAAATAATTTGGTGAAAAAAACCGAGCGAGTCGGACTCGCAAACTGATTGTTCCGTACAAACTTACCAACTCGTATTATAAAAACAGTTCAATTCTCGAATTGAGTTACGAAGATTTTTCTCAATATCTTTTTTTTTGTGTCTTAACTAAAAATTTCCAGTTTTCAGATTTATTCCTATACATGTGCTATGAGACTTTGCTTCATAAAAATTTTCGGGATTTTCAGTCAACGGGAAGTGGCCTATGAATTTTGATTTCCTTGAGAGTGTCGAAATACACGTTTTTTTGTGACATACGGTCGTATCTTTTTGTTTCGTTAACTAAGAAGCTTAATTTTTTCACTGCTATAAGGGACTACAGACCTGAGTATATAATTTTAATTTCAACTTGATAACTCCACGGTTTTTCTAGATGAAAGGGATTTTAACTGACAGACAGACGGAGGTCCAATAAGGGATTCGTTTTTTGTGTACATTTACGGAACCCTAAAAAAGTAATTTTGTATCTAAATACCCCAGCGGCTTAACTTCGAATGGCTGTATCAAAATCAGAGGAATGGATATTTCGATTTTAGTTTTATTTGTATTTCTAAGTATTTATTACAAGTACGAGTACTTTACCCGTGATTTCAATCGCGAGAAAATCTTTTTGAAATGTTTAAGGCTTACATACAAACCGTAATTTGACAAAAACTAATAATGACAGTCTTTATTATTTATTTTAATTAGAATTTTATGCTTTAAACCAATGGAAATTCACAAGTATAAAAGAGAACATCATGAAACATTATTTTATTAAAATAATGTTTCATATACCGGTTCTTAAATTGGTACAACCCACACAACATTTCGCTTAATCAGAGATTAATTGACGGCTGATGACACATTGGTATTGTTAAAGTTAGATGGTGCAGTCACAAAATATACAGAAGTCAATCTACCTAAAAAGCGCGTTTTACCAATGGAAATTCACAAGTATAAAAGAGAACATCATGAAACATTATTTTATTAAAATAATGTTTCATATACCGGTTCTTAAATTGGTACAACCCACACAACATTTCGCTTAATCAGAGATTAATTGACGGCTGATGACACATTGGTATTGTTAAAGTTAGATGGTGCAGTCACAAAATATACAGAAGTCAATCTACCTAAAAAGCGCGTTTGAGCAACGCACACATAGACACCGCTCACGGACACGATATCTCAGAGCGTTCCGGCCCGCTAATCGAAGTTCCGACTCAAACGCTCAATAGTGTGCGTCCACCGAGCGTACGTATAAAAAGTGAAGTACATACAAGATATTGTCTTCTGTACCTATCTATTTTGTGGTGCAGCTCTTAGGATGCGTCCATTAACTTCTCATCTCTAATTTCATTATGATAGACACATTGTATAAAAGCATGGCGACAATATTCTTTGCTCTTTGAATGTAAGAAGAACAATACATAGTAACCCATTTTAACTCGTGAGTTCGAACAAGTCTTGTGAACCTAGTCGATGCATTGTTAATGCTTAATCGATAGCTAACGACTAAACACCACATTACACATTCTGTAGTTTTCAGAACATGGCTGCCTTGGTATTTGGCTACCATAAACGTAGTTTAAATAATACATTTGACTGACCTGTTGGTCTAGTGGTTAGCAGCCCTGACTGCTGGTCGTGGGTTCGTTCCCACCCAGGATAAATGTGTATGTGATGTGATGTGTATTTATCTATAGTATGTATGAATTTAGAAATATATAAGTATGTTTATCAGTTGTCGCTTTGAGACCCCTCTGTGCCTTTGAAAACACGTTAAACTGATGGTCCAAGCTGTCAGTAGTAGATCATTGACCGTCGTCATGGATGTTCAGAAGTCAGGACATCTGATGGCCGGTCTTGCTAAGGGAGTATCGGGATACCCAGTTATTGGGTTGTGGAGACCAGACAGGTAGTTGCTGGACCTGAATTTGGTTGGACTGGAAATTACTCCCAACTTAATTTGGAAAAGGCTTGACAATAGTACGATATTTAAGTTTCATAACTTCTGAAAACTCAAAAATCACGCTACAGGCGTTACATTGTACTCAGGGTGTTGGTGCTGCAGTGCGTCAGGAATGTTACCTGAGGCGCGAGTTGTTGGCTATGCCGCCATAATCAGGAAGACATGCGCCTCCCTACTTATTCGCGTTCGCGGCAGCACCAACACCATACTATGCGTTTTACAGATAGGTGGGAGTCCTCCATACTATAAAGATGGGTGCGCATTTATTATAGTGTAGCTGTAATTGTGTTGTTGAAACCAAACAGGAAGAAATCTTTAAGTCGAGAGTGAATAGGTTTCTTCTAGGTAAGCGCGTTCCATCGTCGACCGCATCGTCGCTTTCAATCAGGTGAGATAGCGGTCAAGCGCAACCATAAAAAAAGGAGATCAAAAGATTTTGACATCTTTGTTAATTAATTTGGAAAAGTGCACAAAAGGCCGAAATGTTTTTGACTAAAAAATAAACGTAGGAGCAGCTTGAAAATACACATTTATGTATCTTCATTCACTTTGTTCATCCGTTTTGTTTGTGTACTTTGAAAACACTGAAAACTTCTTTTCGTCCATATATAGGATCACAATTACAATCGAAGCACATTCATTGCGATATATTTGGGACTTACGTGCTATAGAGCGTTTTGAAAATGTTTCAAAAAACTTACTATTGTTTCATATTTTTGGGCCAGAGAGAAAAAGTGTTTTGTTTTTACTATCTATTTTTGTTAAAATAATACTGTTTTTGAACTAAAAATATTTGGAACATGTGAACTCGGGCAAACAGTCCAAGGGTTTGAATAGAACACACCTATTTCATTTTTGGGCCAGAGACAAAAAGTATTTTGTTTTTACCATCTATTTTTGTTAAAATAATACTCTTTTTGAACTAAAAATATTCGGATCATGTGAACTCGTGCAAACTGTCCAAGGGTTTGAATAGAACACACCTATTTTATTTTCCTCTCCTGGTATAAACAATTGGACTTTTGTCACTGTAGCCAACAATACTTTGCAGCTGCATATTCGCCGAAGCGAATTAATTACCTACGTTTCGCCCGCTGGTTCCGAATAAGTTGAAACGATAGCGAAAATGTCTGTTGCTATGAATAGTCCAAATCACATCAATACACATTCCAAGAATTCTCTAGGTCATGTCGGCACGTGAATTATTATTATAGTTCATCTATTTATTTTGGTCAAGCTTACTAATAAAGGTAGATCAGAAATTATTCTATGGCAACCTAATAGCGGAATGATGAAATATCCTGTGAGTTCTATTTCGATCTTAGGCGGATCTTACACTACCACGCACCAGTGACGCACCACGCAGCCTAATATCTTTTGATATAGTCAACCGATTGCAATGAAACAAAGCCTAAGTAATATATCAAGTTACACATGATTTTAATGTATAAAATTTATCATTTTACGTGATGCGCGCAGAACTAAAATCTTCTACAGATTGATTATATGTATTGATAGATTATTTCGTATTCGTGAGCGTTATTTTTTCAGAGGTGTGCTTGTCGTAGTGGCTGTTGCAGCGCACAGCCACTACGACAAGCACACCTCGCGGAATTCGATTCCCGCACGGAACAAAATAATATTTGTACGGCTTTTTTTTCTTTGGGAAAATCATTTACTGACATTCTCGCTCTCAAGGCTGTATCAGACTTTTACTGACTAGAAACTCTCTTCTGTTCCTTTGTTGCTTATCGTACCAGGGCCGAGTTTTCCTTTCAAAAATAAACCTATCGAACATTCTGAGCCCTTACGGTATGCTGACACCTCCTGGAGGCGCGCGTGGGACTGTACGCGCCGTCGACAACTTGGGTTCGTTCCGGACGGTTACCGGATGGTCGGACGGTAACCGGACGGTTGGACATTGTATATTTATTCCTGTTAAAAGCGATTTAGCCTGGAGATATTTATAATAATATAATATTCCACAACTATCACAAAACGCCGTCTAGTCCCAAGCTAAGCAGAGCTTGTGTTATGGGTACTAGACAAATGATAAACATACTTATATATTTCTAAATACATACATATTATAGATAAATTATACCCAGACACAGAACAAATGATTATGCTCATCACATAATTGTCCTGGGTGGGAATCGAACCCACGACCTCTGGCATAGCAGTCAGGGTCGCTAACCACTAGACCAACAGGCCAGTCAGTGTATGACCTACGGACAGTTTTTTCGGCTCTATACGTCTTGTGTATGTATGTTTCATGTTTGTGAATGTCTGATACGATACAGGAGTTATTCCTAGTGCGGGAAAACCGTCCTAATAATTCACGTTTGAGTGCAACGTGTTGTGTTTGTACATTTTGGAAGTTAGTGAGGTGTATCAGGAGAGGGCTGGCAAGATAAGCCATTTCAGCCATTCGGTCCGGAGTCCAGTTTAGTCAGCTTTTTTTGGGAGTGGGAAATCATCAAATGACTCCTCCCTCTCCAGTGAGAACGGCAGCGGAGTTTCAGGCTTTTACTGACAACAACTCTCTCTTATATCCTTCAATTGCCCTTTGCTTTCCATGGCTACGAAAATGGTTTCAAAAGCTTAACATGACATTATGGAAAGAGGTTCATTTGAAAACTTTAGTTTTCAAAACACATTTATTTTTTAAAAGGAACTTTATTACTGACTGGCCTGTTGGTCTAGTGGTTAGTGGCCCTGACTGCTATGCCGGAGGTCGTGGGTTCGATTCCCACCCAGGACAAATGTTTGTGTGATGAGCATAATCATTTGTTCTGTGTCTGGGTGTAATTTTTCTATAATATTATGTATGTATTTCGAAATATATAAGTATGTTTATCAGTTATCTAGTACCCATAACACAAGCTCTGCTTAGCTTGGGACTAGACGGCGTTGTGTGATAGTTGTGAAATATATATTATTCATTTTTCTTCCATTTCTCCGTTCGAAAGGTAGAAAAAGGAATGCTGGAAGAGATTTCTGTTTTAATGATGCTCTGCAAAAATCTCTTTGTACCGTTTTTAAAGTTCCCCGTACCTCAAAAAGTGAAACCATTATAGGATCATTGTCGGACTGTCTGTCAAGACCCTTTATCTCAGGAACGCTTCGAGGTAAAAAAAAAAAGAATATCCGAGAAAACATTTCCTTACATAGGTCAGAAAGTGAAAAGCATAATTTTTTTAGGATGGAAAATATTGAAGAGTGTCTAAGCGATAGTTACAAAGATTGGAGAAATGAACGTGCTCGCTAAACTTAGTGAATAGCGAATATGGAGCTAGCAAATAAGTAATATGTTTGTTTGTAGTTCTTTGTGTGTTGTTTGTTTTCGTTTGTTTTTTTTTGTGTTGTGCAATAAGTTTATTACGACAAGAAAACTCTAACATATATTAAACTAGCTGCTACCAGCGGCTTCGCTCGCGTGAAAGTAATTTTCTCCGTACAAACTTTGGATTCCCGTCTTATCCTCTTAGGGGATGAGTTTTGCAAAATCTAGTCTTAGTGCTCACCTACGTTATAAAAAGAAAGCTTTTTGCAAAATTTCACGTTCCTAGTCTCAGTAGTTTCCGCTGGACGTTGATATGTCAGTCAGTCAGTTTCTCCTTTTATATATAGATAGATATCGTATACTACTGAAGAGTAGAAAGGGGCACTTCAGTCTACACCGACACATCGCCAGTGTTATTTACGTCCCATGTCGTATTGGCATCGAACGGACATCAATCTACTACAGGAAGCCACTGAGAAAGTAATGTAAAGCCAATACCACTTAACCTGGCCCTGTTATCCAGAAAATCCTGCTAAAAATTATAATTTCAATATAAAAAATAAATAAAAAAATTTGGGCAAGTGCGAGTCGGACTCGCACGCTGAAGGTTCCGTATAAACTTATCAATGTAAATAGTTAAATTCCCAAAAGTCAGAAGATTTTTTTGATTTTTTAAACCGAATTTGATGAAATTTGGCACGGAGTAAGCTTGATCCTTAACCCTTCAGATACCGTCAATTAGAGACACAATAGTAAGACAATAGATGCGCGGCCACCGGTGGTCGCTTGGGGATTCATGAATTAAGAAAGGAAAAGGCTAGGTACTATTGATCTGGCTTGTTCTTCGCGTCCGCTATAACCGACACGAAGTCGTGGGCAAAAGCTAATAATAGACTAGTTGCCGGAAAAAAAGTAATTAGTCCGTCTTTTAGATTATTCAAATATAAGGGACACGTATTTGTAAATGAAACCAAAAATTACAAAGATATAGCCCATTACAGTGACGTGTAACGTCACGCGCCGCCGTGCTGCATTTTTCGCACGGGGTAACGTCACACGTAACTTTAATGAGCTATATCTTTGTTACTTTTTGTTTAATCGAAAAAAGAAAAAATATGTGTCCAATATTTTTTTATAACCTAAAACACGGACTGACCCTGAAAAATACCCTATTCCATATTCTAGTTTTACTTCTTCAGCTAATATAAACAAACCAAGTTGGAAATCTGGGGTATGGTTGCGTTTCAATTAGGCTAAGCACAAATGATGCAGATTACTACAGATTACCCCGGACCAGCTATTTAATTTCGCCAGGAACGGAAGCTCGTTCGCCTATTATATGTAGGGTCCATCAATTTTAATAATAAAACCGAGTAATATTTGGCCTCGCTGTGATTTATACTATGTTATGTATTGTGTTATTATTAGTCAGGGATTATGATCATACTGACCTAATTTCGGTCACGGTATCCTATTTGAACGGAGAACTTTATTGTAATTTATAAGCATAACTTATTTATAGTATCATATTCTTTATTTCACCACATAAACAAAAATTACAAGACAAACATTAAAAATAAGTTTACAATGGGCCGTCTTATCGCAGAGGGCAATTTCTTACTGACAACCTTTGGATGGATTAGCCTTATTATATCCTCACTGCTGGGACTCATGTCTCCTCTCTTGGAGAAGGGCCGGGCCGTAATCCACAATACGGGCCCAGTGTGGCTTGGTTGTCACTTGTATTTTAATTATTTTTTTCCGGTTCCTTCACAATATTTACCATCACTGTTTTGAGAGCAGTAGTGATGAAATAATCACAGAAAGTCATGACCGAAAACCGTTACCATTAGGTCACCACTGCTCATTAGTAAAGGATGCAGAAGATATTATTATAGGGAATACCTAAGAGCGTGAACAACCTCCACAACAACAAGAACAAGTTCTAATGGAAAAAATCCCAATATAAAAAAAAAGAACCATAATATTATGTCCATTAGTCGCTCTTGCAAAATGAAAATCTCGAAGGTACGTAATGCTATAATACTATAACAATAAAAGTATTTACAGTACAGTCATTGGAAAACGTACAAAAGATTTATTTTACTTTTTTCTGAAGTGTACCTAGGTACGGAAAAGCGGACGTAAATAAATTGGCATCTACAGTTTCGAGTTGGTAAACAAATGAACTAAATACTCGGGGCTCCGGGTATTAGAGCCCAGGATACTTACGAGCTATCATGATTTTTATATAGAAACTAAATACAAAATAAATGAGGAAAAATGAGCAGTCATTTTGCAGAATTTTATTCGTTATGTGAATACTAACTGCCTGGGGCTCCGGGTATTAGAGCCCAGGGTATTTAAAAGTATCAAATGTTATATAGAAACTAAATACAAAATAAATGAGGAAAAATGAGCAGTTATTTTGCAGAATTTTATTTGTTATGTGAATATCTCCTTATGTCGCAGGTGAAGTATTCGGAGAATACTTTGTGATACGGGCAATATGGCAGTCGCAAGGGGAGCGTTCTCGATGGTCATTAGTAGGTATACAATAGAACTACCAAGAATCGTGACATGTATTCCTATCCATGCTCATTATTTTATTTATTTGTTTTGATTTTATTGTACACTGATAATAAAACGAAAAGTTCTATATAACAAAATAATGTCGAAGGTCTGCCGGAAGAAATTTCGTTAGAAATAAGCTGGTCCTTTGTACTCTTTTATCCTTATTTCTTCTTATCGATTATAAGTTTTTGTGTGTACATAAATAAATAATGTTTTTATTTCACATAGGCCTACCTACTACTAACCGTGCACTAGCTTCTGGCGTTTTATAAGTGCCCATACTTATAAAACGTTAGAAGCTAGTGCACGGTTTCAATTAGTCGTTTCATGTGGAGAAGAATCGGCAAGACACTGCATGGTTACTCTTTTTAAAAGTTGTTCTTACAACATTTTCAGGACAGTGTATGCCAGTTATGAAAAATTTATAAAAAAATAAATAGAAATTAATCTAAGAATTCGCGGAGTCTACAGTGTACTCGTACCTGCTCGTTTTCACATTATGAATAATCCGTGAATGTTAATCGCAGTCAATGCTCCCCTTGAATCCAGTTCTAGACTAGATCTATTCGCTAATGAATGGAAGGAAATATTGACTGAATGTCTGGCAATTAGCGAGAAGACTCAATGAGAGGTTTAGTTAAATATTTTTTATTGGAAATATATTTATTTAGAACACAGACATGCACGATGAAGATTTTTTATTTAATTCATATAAACTAGTGCTTGACTGCGATCCCCCCTGATGGTAAGCAGTGATGTAATCAATTATCTGTTATATTTTCTTTAATGTGTTTTACATAATTTGTACCTATTGTAATCAGTGTAATTGGCATTCTGTCGTTCTGGTTAAATAAATAATAATAGCAAAACTAAAAATTTAACAAAACCCCGACGCCTAAAATCTATATAAAGTAAAAGAACTGTTTAAGACGGGTCTAATAAATCCAAACTCTACGTGTCTAGTAGGCGTTCAGGGTTAAAACATTAGGTCACATATATGTGTTTATTAGTAAAATATACATCCATTAAGTGTATAAGATCGCTATCCTATATGTAATATTATATAATTACAACTATCAATAAACGAGAAGTTAACAAAAAAAAAATCACAAATGAATTTAAGGCTGAAGTCTAAATAATATAAAAAATTAATGCCACCGAAATTCTGAGGATAAAATCAATATTATCCTCAGAATTTAAAAAAAAAATTGTTGTGCTCTCTGACAATAGCGGGTCGAATATAGGAAAAGTATAATTTCACTGCCGAAAACGCTTGTCAAAAAGTCGAAATGTCATGTCGTCAAACCATTTTTTTTTTCTTTTTATGTGGGAAATCATCCAATTATTTCTCCCGCCCTAGGGCGAGAGTGGGAGGGATGTCAGACTTTACTGACTGAAATACACTCCTATGCTTCTTATTTGCCAGGGGTCTCAACGTTCAACAGTTTTTTTTTTTTTTCTCTCGACGGGGAAAATCATCATTGACGAAACCCGCTCTTGGGTGGAGCGGGAGACAGTGTCAGAGTCTTACTGACTAAAAACCCCGCGCCGTTCCTTCTAGCCTTCATACCGGGGCTCTAGTTTCCTTTCGGATAACCCCGACCCCGGTAGGCTTCGACCCAGATGGGCCCCTCCTGTTGCTGACAACTCCTTGAGGCGCGCGGGAACAGTGCGCGCCGTCGACGCCTTGGCTCGGTCTGGACAATTACCGGACGATCGGACAGCGAGCTACCCATGGCTCGCCGTCCGCGAGCCCGCGTCTGCGGTGGCCGGAAATCGGGATCGGAATCCCGGCGGCGGCGGCGGGGGCGCCGTTGCCTGATGCGGTCTGCCTCCTCCTTTGCTAGCATTACTGCTTCGCAGAAGGAGGCGACCGCCTGCCAATCCTCCTCGCTCCGGACCATGGCCTGAACCAAGGCCCGGCGCGAGAGGTCTCCGCCGCCGATCGCCCCCACGAGGGCACGGCGTTGCTCCGCCCAAGCAGGGCACACCTCAACTGTGTGCTCCACCGTGTCCTCCGGGCGTTCCGCACAGTGGCGGCACCCGGGCGTCTCTTCCGCTCGAATCCGATGCAGGAACCTGCCGAACTTGCCATGTCCGGTGAGGACCTGCGTCATGCGGAAAACGTTCAACAGTTAAGACAGCTTCACGTTACACCCTTTAAGCCGTATTTTGAGGGTAGTTTTGAAAAACTAATAATGATACATTTTACTATTTATTTTGATTAGAATTTGTGCCAAGTTTCAATTTTATTTACCTAAGAAATGAGAATCCTTGATATAATCTTTAAAACCCCATATTAATGATCTAATCAAATAGCTATTATGTCACTCTTCAGATACTGTCAATTAGAGACTCAATACTATGACAATAGATGCGCCAACGTTCTCGCGTTCGCTTGGGGATTCATGAATTAATATGTCTATCCGTAGATTTTCAAAGTGATCAAATGATACTCTGTTTACCTACTGCCTATATCTACTGCCAAACTTTTTAATTTCTTTTTTGTTCTCTTTTTTCTTTCTTTCTTTTTTCTTTCTTTTCTTTCTTCCTTTTTTTTCTTTCTTTTTTTTTCTTTTAAAAATCGAAGTGGATAGGACTGATAGCATTTTATGGAAACACTGGATGAGGACACAAGTGCTGTCCTCAAAAAACCAGAATTAGTGTAGTGTGTGTTTGTTAATTAATATTATTATTTCTTGATATTGGCTATTGTATGAGACTGAGTTGTCACGCTCGGCTATGAAGGTTGGCTTGAATAGACTAAGGGAGCGAGAAAGATATAGTTAGCACACCACTACTATATGCTATTTTGTTTTGCAGTCTGTTTTTCTTTGTACAATGTTTATTTTAATGTCAAGGTTCTGTTCTATTCTATACTTTATTTATGGCAAGTCGAGCTGATGTCGAATATTCTGCCAATGTTCAAAGTAAATGGGAAAAGCAAGCCTAATTCATGAATCCCCAAGCGACCACCGGTGGCCGCGCATCTATTGTCTTACTATTGTGTCTCTAATTGACGGTATCTGAAGGGTTAAATGTATTATATATATAAATATATATCTACTTTGTGAATATACGGTTTTATCAACCACACCCAAAACAAAAAATCACTTCTGTCCTGTATCGAGAGTCTGTACGTTTCGATGATGAGATTTCAATTGTTTCATAAACTAATCAATCAAGCTACAACGACTGAACGAATTTCGAGAAATATGTACAGACGTAGTCTCATCTATACTAATATTATAAAGAGGTAAAATTTGTAAGTTTGTAAGTTTGTATTTTTTGTAAGTTTGTATGTAGGGGGTAATCTCTGGAACTAATAATCCAATTCTAAAATTTTTTTTACTGGCAGAAAGCTACATTATTCCCGAGTGCTATAGGCTATAAATTGTTTCTATAGCATGTATATTAACCGAGCTATCACAACTTTTGTCTGGCAAGTCGGAAAAAAATACCTCATAAAATAGAATTATTTGCGTGCGCTGCCTAAACAGTTGCTTAAAATTAAAAACAATGTATGGCTACCTGGTTTGTCTTAATTATTTCTACAAAAAAGTCCGCGGTACCATATCTCTATCTTTTATATTTCATCTTTTATACTTCTTTTATTGCATTAAAAATATTTTTTTTCGGCATACTTACGTTTGGTTGATTATTTGAGCAACAAAATATTAATTCTTATGACAATAAATTATTTCAGTATCACAAGAACATTATACAGATAAGATTTGCCATTTACAGCATAGCAATTGGTCATACAGTTTCGAAGATAATATAAAATTACTAAAACGCAAAATGAAAACCCCTAGCGTAACTTTCATTGTGCAGACGTTTTACCTATTTTTTTTTTATGGTGGGCAAAAATCATCTTATGACAACCCCCGCCCTTGGGTGGAGCGAGAGATAGTGTCAGACTCTTACTGACTAAAAACCCACCCCGTTCCTTCTAGCCTTCAAACCAGGGCACGAGTTCCCTTTCGGATAACCCTGGACCCGGTAGGCTTCGACCCAGCTGGGCCTCTGCTGTTGCTGACAACTTCTTGAGGCGCGCAGGAACAGTGCGCGCCGTCGTCGTCTTGGGCTCGGTCCATTACCGGACGATCGGACAGCAAGCTACCCATGGCTCGCCGTCCGCGAGCCCGCATCTACGGTGGCCGGAAATCGGGATCGGAATCCCGGCGGCGGCGGCGGGGGCGCCGTTGCCTGATGCGGTCTGCCTCCGCCTTTGCTAGCATTACTGCTTCGCAGAAGGAGGCGACCGCCTACCATTCCTCCTCGCTAAGGACCATGGCCTCAACCAGAGCCCGCCGCGAGAGGTCTCCGCCGCCGATCGCCCCCGCCAAAATGTGAGGACATCGCGGGCCCGTGCTCGAGGAACTAGCGCTGAACGTGCGCACCGTCTATCTGAGTTAAGGCAGCATGTCTCTGAGACAAGGGATAGGGAGACAAGCGCTAAACGCTCGCGGCGGCTTGGTAGGCAAAATGTCATAACATCGCAGGCCCGTGCTCGGGAATCTAGCGCTGAACGTGCGCAGCGTCTATCTCATTTAAGGCAGCATGTCTCTGAGACAAGGGATAGGGAGACTAGCGCTGAGCGCTCGCAGCGGCTCGCTAGGCAAAATGCCATAACATCACAGGCCCGTGCTCAGGAATCTAGCGCTGAACGTGCGCATCGTCTAATCGAGTGTAATCTTATTTTAAAACAAGAAATTTTCCGCGGACGAAGTCGCGGGCAGAAGCTAGTAATACATAATCTTGTGGAAGAACTATCGAGATACACGAGCCTGACGCCAAGGGTAGAAGCTAACTAATTAGTTTCTTACTCACACAACACACTGAGTCAAAACCTCAAAACCCTTTGCCCTCGAACTCTGAAATTTTTATAGAGGATCTTGCTTTTTCATCATCCCCATGATTTTTGGAAAGGATTTTACCTAAGAGGATGAAATTGGAGTCCAAAGTTTTAAAGGAGGATCCTATTTTCATGCGAGTGAAGCCGCTTGCAAAAGCTAACTAATATAATGGCCTCTGCTGTGGAAGCATCAAAGAGAAAGTTTAATATATTAAGCTTTTCATTATTATTGATGGCACTCGACTTAAAATAATATTACTTAGGTCGAAAACTGAATGAAAATTATTAACGCATAGTGAATTTAATGAGTGGAATTATGAAGGATAGTTGCAACCAAAATAAATAATGATGCGGTAAAAATGGCTATAGCCGTAGAGATTAAAATTTTAAGTATACTTTCGTACTTACAGTCGGATAAAAAACGATTGACGAAAATAAATTGCAACCATGAAAGAACATAAAGTTATTTTATGAAATGGAACTGAATAGGACGCTTCAAAGGGATATGGTGTAATGGGACTGTAGGATGAAATCATTTTTAATCTTTGTAACGTTATAGCGTTGGCACTTTAGATATACCCACATTATAAGCCTATTTGATAGTTTCGTCAATACATTCCAATTTTCTTTTAGTACCCGGTAGGTATTCTAGTTCGAAGAATAATTTTCGATGTCAATAACATAAATGTCGTTTGTGTGGCCACAACAGGTCGCGGACACATGAGTCGTTGTTATTGTTCACTAATGTTCCTGCCCAATATCCGACTAGTGAGCCACCATCTAAGTATACATCAGGTGAGATTGTAGTCAAACGCGACCCTATCCATAATAAAAAAAATAAACTTGGCTGCAGCGGTAACGACCTCTCGCGCAGTCACAAACCATGTCGCGGGCCCTGGCACAAATCATGGTCTGAAGCGAGGAGAAATGACAGGTGGTCGGAGGAAGCGGCCACACGCGTGATGGAACGGAATTCCTCACGCCCCAGCTGGGATACCAAACCCGAGTTCCAGCCACCATAGGTGTGGGCTTGTGGACGGCCAGCAGTGAGTAGCTCGCCGTCTGGCCCTCCAGTAACTGTCCGGACCGAGTCAGAGTCTTCGACGGCGCATAGTGTTTCATGCATAGTGGAGATGAAAGCCGTATCGGCCTCGTAAGGCCAAACTCTACTGGGATTAAGACTTTAGTAACTCATTGGATTATTTCCCTCCAAACAAAAAAAGTGTGCTTGGCTTATGTTTTCAATTATTTGATGACCTATATGCTAGGCCGTTGGTACTAAAAGTGACATTTGTGTTGATGTAAAATAATCAAGTCAAGGAAATTTGTTGTTCAGCCAAGCTATTGTTATTCAAATTCTTTTTGATTAGACATGAAATGATGAAATAATACGTCAGGTTTACGTATCAAGTTAATATGACAAACAATGAAGTTTCCTGACTGAACCACAATCTTTTACTAACCTGCAACAATCCATAACGTATTTCGATATCCAGGAAGTTGTACTCCTTAGCGTGCGGTGGGAGCACGGGGGTCGCATTCAGGATCTGCTGCTGAGCGGACGGCGGGCCCAGCGTGATGGGGTGCGGGCTCACCGGCGGGCCCTGGCCCGGTGGCGGGTGACATTCCTGTGTACATAGCCTTATGTTAGTGACAAGTTTTAGGTACGACTTGCTAACCTAGTGAACTTCGTACCGCCGCACAGTCAATTAAAGTATTACTCGCATATCTTTCGACATAACCAACCGATTGCGATGAATCAAAACCTAAGTAATATATCAAGTTGCACACAATTTTAACGTATAAAAGTTATCTGCATTAACCCTTCAGATACCGTCAATTAGAGACACAATAGTAACACAATAGATGCGCGGCCACCGGTGGTCGCTTGGGGATTCATGAATTAATGTGATGCGAGCACAACTAAAAACTTCTACATATTTATTATATGTATAGATGATTAAATACATATAAGAAAATAGACTTAATACCTACTTGTAAATAACAGCATTTAAAAAAAAAAACAAAAAAAAACTTAAAAAATAAAACAAAAAAAAAACTTTTTACAAAAAAAATATAACCGACTTCAATGATAAAAAACACTGAAAAGTATCAAATAACTTTAATTTTGGAAGTCGGTGTTTCTATAATAATTTAGTCTCTTCGTTATTTAACACCGACTTCCAAAATTAAAGTTAATAATAGTTTCTTTTATGTATTAGTTTATTATTCTGTAATGATTATTTTTGTGTATTTTATCTATGGGCCTTAGATGCCTGAAAATAAAGGATTATTATTATTATTATTCCATATATTATTGGGGAGGGTCTGTATGTATGCTTTTGCGGTTGCACAACGACATGCTTTGCTTTTGCTTTGCTTGGTAGTATAGATGCAGGCCTACCTTATCACCTCGCTCAGAGGCGATAAGGTGGCGGGGTCTTGAGGGAGAGCGCTACTGTCGTGAAGATCCTCAAGGCAAGTCAGGCGGATCCACCTTCTCGAGGTTGCCACCCCGTTTTTGGTCTAATTCCATCAGAATTAGACGTAACCGAAACCGCCTGGCGAATCCCAATCCAAGGTGTCATTCGTACCGAGCCGAGGGATGCGTGGCCAAGGGGAAGCTTGGTTCTTATCGGTGTCTCCCCAGCGAGATGGCAATCCTGGGGTAGTAAATTTTGCCTTACCCGGGCAAGCGGGGCTCTGCCGGGGTGGACTATTTATTTCCCTAGCTACTCGTGGGAACTGTATGGATTCACAGTTTTATACAAAAACATCTCAGGACGATGATGAACGTCCGGAACCCTCGAGTAGTCTTATTGGGTCAATACCTGATCTGACTACTCTCTTACTCGGTTCTGAGGGAGACTCCCAAGTCACCTTAGACACCGAACTCAACCCTCCTGAGCTGGAGTCGGCAAACGATGGCACGAGGCCTACTGAGATGGACTCGGAAGTGCCGTTGGGAACTGACTTTAGCCCCAGGAAACGACGGTTGCCAGGAGCCGCGCGTAAGCGCCTGCGGCGCCTCAAGGCTGGCGGTATGGACTCCATTGAGGCCTACAAGCTGGTCACGGAGCAGTGGGCGAGTGCGCGTGCTCCTTTGACTGATCTGGTGGCCGATACGTCATCGGGGAAGAGGCCGGTAAAACGATTTCGATCCGAGGACGAGTCGCCGAAAGATCATGCCAAAAAGACAACGCGTGTGGACGAAAAGTCAGGGCCAATTCCAATGATCCCTGACGAGACGTCCGCAGCTCAGGTCGGACCACCGCCTGGGACAAGCGTTGTGTCTTTTAAGGACGCCCTAACCAACGTCCGAGTGGGAATCCGTAATAGAGAGCCCATGTCGAACGTGCAATTGGGGCTCCTTTCTAAGGACATATTGAGGGCGATTCTTAACGCCCCTATGCCCAAAGCCCCCGAATTCAAAATTCGAATCGAGGGTTGCACTTTCAAGCCAGGATGGCTGCAAGTCGTAATCAAAAACGACTACAGCCTGAAATGGCTTGAAGAAAAAGTGGGGACACTAAAGCCGTGGCCAGAGGCGGAACTCTCGCTCATTAACGAGAAGGACCTGCCAAAAGCCAAGGTTGGGATCCTCCACTTTAAGACAGAAGATGTCATCAAAACTCCAAGAGATGCCCTTAATCTCTTGGAAAAACAAAACGACCTGCAGACTGGATTGTGGAAGGTGCTGAGCGTCAAGAAAGAAGGGGACGGAATCACGACCGCCCTTTCTATCGATGATGCCTCCATAGAAGCCTTGCGCAAACTAGACTGCAGGCCGCAATTAGGCTTTCGTAAAGTCCTAATACGCATTCGCGGCGATAATACGCCAGCGAAGGCTGAGCAGGTGGCAGGGACTAGCCAATCTGGCGCAAGGTTTTCGCCATCTGCTCAACACGCTCCTAAGGCGGGGCCGAGCGACCGGGTCTCTGGTAAAACGGCAAAGCGGCAAAACGCTAAGCCGAAACCCGGAGGCCAGGGCGTCAGGAACCGCCCCCTCGGGGCACCACCGACGAAAGGGGCTAACCGTCCCAATCGATCGGTAGCGGCGAGCCGACCGGCCAAACCTCAGGGCTGCCCTAAAGCCTCGAAGCCAAGCAGGTCGAATAACGCCGCTTAACCCACCCACACAAACACATAACACTAACACAACACAAACACACCATAACACAGACACACATAAACACACAAGTGGTGCAGATAAACCTGCATCACGCCAGAGCAGCCACGGCTGTTCTGGAAAAACTCTTCACACAAAAGAACCTTCACATCGCTCTTATCCAGGAACCGTGGCTGGCTAATACTAACACGGTGTCTGGACTGGGCTCTGCAGGTAAGGTCGCTCATCATATCGGTGGAGTCAAACCAAGAGCGTGTATACTTTTCAATAATAATATTGATTTCTTATGCATACCGGGCCTGTGCAGCGATGACCTGATTGCAGCTTATGTCAATGTCAAGAGCGGAAATGGACGCCTCATCGTGTGCTCGGCATACCTGGACGGGACGAAAACCGACCCATCCGAGGAGCTTGCAAAGGTAGTAGAGTACGCCTATGCCAACAATGCCGAGCTTCTCATTGGGTGTGACGCCAACGCCCACCATACCAACTGGGGCAGCACTGACATCAACGATAGAGGTGAGTTGCTTCATGATTTTGTACTAACTAACCGCCTCCAAATAGTTAATGAGGGATGTAAACCGACCTTTGTAACTAAATCGAGGAAGGAAGTTCTTGATGTAACTCTCGCTACTATTCACACTGCCAGGCTGATAACCAATTGGCATGTCAGTGATGAACCATCTATGTCTGATCATCGACTTATTGAATTCGCTTTGAATACATCCAACATTTGCGGAACTATCACTTTTAGGGATGCGAAAACCACGGACTGGGACTTGTACAGACGAAAGCTCCAGGAGAGACTCCTAGACGTCCCTAAAACCATACGCTCCCCTGAAACATTGGACTATGCTGTCACTCAAGTTACTGAAGCCATTACAGCCTCTTACCAAGAGAGCTGTCCTCTAAGAACTGTGAGGGACAGAAAAGTGACATGGTGGAACAAAAGGCTCGATGTTTTAAGGGAGGAATCACGTAGGTTGTTCAATAAGGCTAAATCGACTGACGACTGGGATCGGTATCGGAAAGCTTTAACTACCTATAATAAAGAAATCCGAAAGGCGAAAAGACTTTCATGGAGGAAGTTCTGCGAGGAGATTACTAAAGTCCCTCAAGGAGCCAGAATCCACAAAGTCTTATCCAAATCGCCTACGAATCAACTGGGACTCTTAAAGAAACCAGACGGTGCCTTCACTGCATCAGCGGAGGAAACCCTGAAACTTTTGGCGTCAACACACTTCCCTGGCTCGGTGATGGCACAAGACATCATCGTACCATATTCACCTCATATCCGCCTCTCCAGGCCTACAAATGAAGACTGGAGAAGAGCGGCGAGGTACTTTAGACCAAACAAGGTAGAATGGGCTATAGACTCATTCAAGCCGATTAAGTCTGCAGGTGATGACGATATCTTCCCAGCTCTCCTGCAGCAAGGGAAGACTATACTCATCCCTATCTTAATCAAAATCTTCAGAGCAAGCTTTGCCTGGGGATATATACCTGAGAAATGGACTACAGTTAAAGTCTGTTTTATCCCAAAGGCTGGTAAGAAAGACTACTCTCAACCAAAGTCCTTCAGACCAATAAGCCTTACCTCCTTCCTACTCAAGAGTATGGAAAAGGTTATAGACGAATGCATCAGGGATGGACCATTAAGGGCTAACCCTCTGCATCCGAAGCAACATGCTTACCAAAAAGGAAAATCCACAGAAACTGCTCTGTTAGAACTAACAGACAGGATCGAAAGGGCTTTGGAAGATAAACAGATAGCCCTATGTGCTTTCCTTGATATTGAAGGAGCTTTCGACAACGTCACCATAGACGCCCTTTCCAAGGGAATGAAGGCGAAAGGGATTGACGAGACAACTACTCGTTGGATCGAATTCATGCTCCTCAACAGAACTATCAGTGTTACCTTACACGGAACTACAAAAAGCTTCAAAACAACTAAAGGGTGCCCACAAGGAGGCGTTCTATCGCCACTTCTATGGCTACTCGTTGTTGACCAATTGCTGGTTGAAGCCTTTAAAAGAGACTTAGATGTACACAGTTATGCTGACGATGTGGTGGCTTGTGTTATCGGCCCCTGTCACAGCACGGTATCATCTATACTGCAAAGATCTCTGAACGTTATAAACACATGGTGCACAGAGAACAATTTATCGGTTAACCCGAGTAAAACAACAATAGTCCCCTTTACTAGGAAGCGAAAGTTGGACAAACTTGTAACGCCCACTGTAAAGGGGACTCGCATACCATTCTCCAATGAGGTCAAGTACCTGGGCGTAACTATCGACCAGAGACTGACCTGGAACACTCACATTAATAATGTGATTCAAAAGGCTAAAATAGCTTTAGGAATATGCTGTCGCTTAGCAGGGACGAAATGGGGCCTAAACCCTAAAATCGCCCTGTGGTTGTACACCGCTATAGTCAGGCCGATAATAACGTATGCCTGCGTAGTATGGTGGAGGAAAACATCCCAAGTGACAGTCATTAACAAACTTAATGGTTTGCAGAGACTTGCATGCATTATATCAACAGGCGCCATGTCTACAACCCCAGGAGCTGCTCTAAATGCCCTGCTTAACCTTCCGCCACTTCATCTATTAATTGCGAAGGAGGCGAAAGCGGGCATGTATAGAATAAACAGCACTGGCAAAGTAAACTGGCGCTCTCAAGCACTGAGATCGCTACACGAATCAGTGCTTGAACACGATCAGCTAGCTATGACAACAGACGTCATGCTTCCACAGTGTAGCTTCACAAGAAATTACACAGTGGAACTGCCGAGCAGAGAGGATTGGGCAAGCAACCTCATTACTTGCAAGGCTGGAAGCCTGATCTGGTTTACAGACGGATCCAAAATGGGTGAGAATGTAGGATGTGGAATATTTGGCATTAGCCCGAAATTCAGCAAAAGCTTGAATCTGGGTAAATATGCCACCATATTCCAAGCGGAGGTATACGCCATTATAGAATGTGCGGAAGCCAACCGTCAACGAAACTACATAAATCAATTAATTCTGATTTACTCAGATAGCCAGGCAGCTCTTAACGCCTTGAACTCGAATACAATAAATTCGAAACTGGTAAAAGACTGCGTTAACAAACTAAATGACCTGGGGCAAAGGAATAAAGTTATTCTGAGATGGGTACCGGGTCATTCTGGAATTACTGGCAATGAAAAAGCCGACGAACTTGCAAGGACTGGGGCTCAGGGTCATCAGATAGGACCAGAACCTTTCTGTGGTATCTCAAAGAACCAGGCCATGCAGACCCTTAAGGGCAACCTATTTGGCGATTCAAAAAAGCACTGGTTGTTACAACCAGGACTGCTACACGCCAAATCTCTAATAGAAGGCTACTCACAAAAACGAACTGCCGAGCTTCTTGAGCTTAGCAGGACGAACATTTGTGCGATAGCCCGCGCCTTAACCGGGCACTGCAAATTAAACAGGCACCAATTTCACATGAAACTGAGTGACACTGATGTTTGCAGGTACTGTAATCAGGAGAGGGAGACGCCTAAGCACCTGTTGTGTGAATGTGGGCCCCTTATCCACAAACGGAGTATCCATCTGGGTCGACACATTATTCGCCCGGAGGAGATTAAAACTCTCAAAGCTAGGAGTATTCTAGACTTCCTGGAAGCCTCCCGGCTAAAAGAGTTACTCTAACAAGGTGGCGAGTCACAATAGATCTTTTAGGTCGCAGTGACTACATCTCCTACACTATGGGAGATGCATAGCCCCTTTTCTTCAAAAAATAATAAAAAATAATTCCATTTATTCATTTTATATACATATTTATCACATTTTTAAATATTTTTTAAAAAAGACAACGTAAAAAAAAACATTTAAAAATATAAAAAATAGTAGCCCACCGGCATCGGGAACAGGGTCCAAGCTACCGGTGGTCAGGGCTCCTGAGAGAGGAACCTCCGGACAATACGCGCCGTGTCTAGAAGCACTGCTTTCTGAATCAAGCCCTTGGTCCAACTGCCTAACGAGAGCCTTCGTAGATGTTGGTCGAGGCTCTTGGCTATTAAGCCATTGGCCGTCACGACTATCGGCACAATGATTGCTCTATCCACTTCCCACATGTCGACAACCTCGCGAGCCAAGTCAAGATACTTAGTTTGTTTTTCCTTCTCAGCTTTCACGAGGTTCTCGTCATGAGGGACCGCTATATCAACAATCATTGTGCGACGCTCTAGTCGATCTATCACCACTATGTCAGGCTTATTATTATTATTATTAATTTACCTTTCGGCTTCATCATCAGATCAGTTCGATATATCCTCTCCCCCTATTCTTTCAAACAGTCATTAGACTAGATGCTGGAGAGGGAAAGGATATATCGAACTGATCTGATGATGAAGCCGAAAGGTAAATCTTTCAATCAGTCATTAGACTAGATGCTGATAATCCCGGCTGTAGCATCAGGCCAGATTTATGTCAACATTGCAATGAACTTAAAATTTAGTCCTGTTTAAAATGAGCCCAAACACGACTACGGTGCTGTAATTTCAAGGTTTGTACTTTTCCTGATGCTCCTGGCTTCAGCATCAGGTCTCTATGTACTTCGGTGTTCTTTATTATCAGTACGTTTATCCACACATCGAGCCGTTTTCAATGAGCCTAAACTCGATATATCTGCTGTTTGTTGTCGAGTACTTAGGTACTCTGCAGACTATCCTGACTGCAGCATCAGGTCATGACTTGATGATCATGAGACCAAATGTGGCAAATGCCCTATCAAACATCAAAACAATTTACTAAAACAGTCCTTGCCTGTTCGAGTAACTTCTTACTGTTAAGGAGTTGTACCTTCCATCATCAGCCCAGCTACCTGAGATGGTGACGACCATACGCAAATACACAAGATACTTCATAAAATATGCGAAAATCAATAAGTGAGCCTATAAAATTTGAAGGTTGCTCTCGATTTCTCCAAGATCCCATCATCAGATCCTAATTTGGTGATAATGGGACCACCTCAGAACTATCTACTTTCGAACAAAAAAAGAATTTTGAAAATCCGTCCACATTTGGGGGAGTATTCGACGAACAAACATACAAAAAAAAAAAAACATACAAACAGCCGAACGTAGTACCTCCTCCTTTTTGGGAAGTCGGTAAAAAAGCCCTCGGCGATTAAGTCCTCGTATAGTGAAAAATATTTAAAACTAGTTAAGACAATTCTAATGAGCCCAAACTCGACGGGGTTACTACTAGGCATTCCAAGGTTCCATCAGCCACATTCCAGTTTTAGCATCAGGTCTTCGTCATCAGGTTCAGGCTTGGTCATGAGAAACAAACAGAACTGTTTTTAAGATAAATCTTAATGAGCCGAAACTGGACGGATTTATTAATAGACATTCCAAGGTTACGCCTCTGACCTCCGACTTCTATTATCAGACCAACTTGGCATGTAGGTCGAGACTATTTCAAACATTAGGTCACATATATTTTATGTGTTAATTAAGGTAATTTAAAAGTCTAGGTATACCCATTAAGCGTTTAAGATCCCTGCCACAGCCAACAAACGAGCTTATGACCTTGAACACCTGACCAGATTATCACAAATTGTATCTAAGAACCATCTCGAAAAAAACCAATTCAAAATTAGGCCATTCGCTTAGGAGCTACGATGCTACGGACAGATATACAGATTCCTCAAACTTATAACATTCTTTTTTAAGCCTAGTTGTACCATCGTTGGAAAATTTTAAGAGTATTGCGTCACTTCTTTCCACCCAAAACACGTGAAATTGTAGAAGTTATGCGAGTCGTTCAAAATGTGATGATAAGAATTTTTAAGAAAATACAACTTAACAGAACCGTGCGAGCTTGCGTTCCTAGCTCTCACCTTCACATACTCAAATATCGTTCAACTTGTTTAACAGCCTTTAAAGCTCCGACATTATATTAATAATGCGCTACGAAATTCTCAGGATTTCTTAGGCCACAATTTCGTAGCACTTCGTAAACGTTCGTGGAAACAATACTACATGATTTCTTTTAATTGAGTTGTGTACGACGATACAATTAGGACGTTGTTATGTAATTCGAGGCTACTAAAGGTTAGAAATAAACAGTATCCCAGATCGGGTAACAACGCCCTCGGCAACAGGCATAAGCGATCATCATTTTCTTTATTTCCTTCGCCTATTTATACGCACAATACTAAACAAAGCAAGTTGAGACATGATTCTAATCTTAGAAAATAGTGTATTTTAATGATGTTTTGATAAATCAATCCGCCGTATGCATCCTGTTCAGATAGCGGTTTAATAATGGCTATTTTTTTGTTGTTGAAACTTAATTCATGAATCCCCAAGCGACCACCGGTGGCCGCGCATCTATTGTCTTACTATTGTGTCTCTAATTGACGGTATCTGAAGGGTTAATCTAGTACGTAGGTAGTATAAGCCACAACAAAACGTGGTTGGGTATTTTGAAATAAGATAAGAAATACGAAATAAACTGATCCTATTCGTTATCTTGGATTAAAAAACGTTGTTATGTCTTGCTTCGTCTAAAAATACTGTAATTGTGGTAAGGAATAGGGCCGGAATAAGAGGAGGAGCTTTTTAAAGGCTAGCACAAAAAAAGACGAACCTGTATTACTATTTCAAAAGGTTGTGTTTGTGAATCCAACAGTGATTTTGAATAAGCGAATGCATTAACTAATAAATTACTCCGATTTTAATTTGAAGATCTAACAGTAATTTGATTTCTAGGTAGGGGAAAAATTGGGCAGATTCATTTGAATGTGTTCTGTAATAAACTGCTTTGAAACAGATCAACGAAACGAACAAAATGGCTGATTGAAGTAGATAATTCACCATACCAACTGGAATTCACCATACTTGTACTTTTGAATATCATAGCATCCCTAAATTCCCTCACAGACGCAACACATCAACATTTTTTAGATATTTTAACGTGTAAGTATTTTGAACGTTTAATAAACCTATATTAAATGTCGACATTTTGAACTTCGATATTTTGTATCTCTCTGACACGGAATTTCAATGTTAGACATTTTAAACTTCGACTTAACAATTTTCGATATTATGATACAATCGATATTAAATTTTACCTGCAAGTATTTTAATGTTCAACATTCTAATATGAACCCGTGTAGATATAAGCTTTGAATATTTTAAAGTTGTTTAAGCAATTTTAGTAAACATGACAATAATATGTCAATACTTTCTCAAATCTTAGAAACAACTACTAAAGCCAAAGATTTATGAAGCCTAGTTTGAAGTTCTTACAAGTAAGTCAGATGTTGAACACCCCACACACCCCATTATCTAGGGTTCGCTTCGTACGAATCTTTGAGCCAACAACCTCCAACAATAAATCCAATTCAAGTGAGGTGATTGGAATTTTAGATGAATCTGTAAGAATAGATTGAGTGCATAGCGCTTTACGGAAACTCCGTTGAACAATTTGTTGATGAAACGATTTGCGATGAAAGTTGTGCTATTGGACCGGTTTCTAAAGAGCTAACGTTTACCCACAACTTGAGGCGTATTTACCGTATTACAGTTTATTGGACCACGACGGCACAGCGGTAAGCGGGAATTGAGACTTGCCTCAATTACTAGTCAGTAAAGTACCTCTGCTTTACCGACTAGAACTAGTTAGGTAGGCATGATACTATGTTCATGTTAACTTAGGACTTCTCCTAAGGCGACATGAACATTGTAGTGCCTTTATTTTCTCTAAGAGTGGGTATGCCCATCTATAGAAGTAGCTTCTTTTTAATGAGGAATCATCAAATGTTTCCTCTCAATTTGGGTGGAGCGAGTGGGAGTGACAACTTCTTATCTTATCTTAGTAGTCTGGATTCCACAATGAGTCTTTAGTGAACCATTGTGCGTGGGCCATGGTGGCCTTCACTCCGACAAGACCACCTCGATCCAGTAGCAGATGAGTTTTTTTAGTCTGTTCAAGGCGTCTATGAGTGACTTTGATGCTCCCAAGGTTCCTATTCTTATTTTACTGAAGGCTATGCACTTGAGGAGCATGTGCGCGACAGTTTTCTCTAACTCCATGCGTGCTGATGAAGTGTTTCTTCAGTAAGGAGAGACCAGTGATGGCTCCCATTACCCCGAGTGACATATTGTTACTAACCTTCTCGTGAATTGGCGAGTACCATGTCTGTAGACACAGTGACATAGTGTTGGTACTTTGATTAAATTGCTGAGGGGCTAGTACTAACAGAAGCATACATTATAGTGATGTATGCCAAGAGCCTCTATTGAATCCTGACCCCATTTATCGTTATGAATGTAATGGCCAGATCTCGGAAATTGACCAATTCATGATATGACCAACTAAAATGATATGTCAATCCACATTTAATACATATCAAAGGTCTAAAGGAAATAGGTCAAACGAAAAACCAACAAATTTCAACGTTTCAAACGATCTGGCCAGATTTACTTGGCTATATCATGAAGTAATCAAATTCTAAGATCTGGCCACATCAAGTAAATTTTCACGTAGTCTGTAGGTAAGCTATGGCATGATTATTTTAATGGATTATAAAATAAAATATTTGATTAATAAAAAAATCTCAGACCTTTCATTCGCAGTTTCAGTATTTTCCGATGTAGTTTCCAAACTTTATCATAAACAGTTTCTTACACAGGAGTTTGGATGCGAAACTAATGCATATGTTATCGTAAAAGTTTCGGGCGAGATGCTTAAGGCAATGTTTTCACGAACAGATCAGCAACAGACTTATGTCTGTTGCCGATCTAGTATGTGTAATAATATATTTATATTATAAATTTTACGTACAGAATGCTGCCAGTAACCTTTGAAATTAATGGAAGTACCTTTAACATTTATTATTTACAGGCGATAACTTGAAATCGAAAAGCTCTGACACAAATACGTCAAACGGTTGGTGAGTAGGTAAACAATTTTAGTTAGAAGTTAGAACTAGGTTAATATTTATATTAGATACAAATGCATTTTCCACGAATATACAAGCAGGGGCTGACAGTTTAATAGCTGGAGTAGAATTCAAGTAGCAACTAATCTATAAGACCTTGTTCGGTTTATTGATTCTTAATATTTTGTTCCACGCTTAAACCTTTAGAACTGGAAGTCTACTAGCTTTCTTCGAAAAACGAAGTTTCGATTTAAATTTCGCGTGTTTCCTACCACGGTTCCTTTCGTTCCCGAAATCTCGCATGAACGAAAATTGTTTGACGTGCCGAATCTCTAAACTTACTCTAATTAGTTATGTTTCGAAAAAAAAAATATAATTATGACAGAGGATTGTTTGCAATTTTAACGTCAAATGAATATCGTTCGTTTACGAAAGTTTCGTTTCGGAGAAAGCGAGTGTTATGTTTTTATTATTTAATCATTTTAACCGTAGCAGTCATGTACACATTTACGGGTAGCAAGACAAGGCAAATATACTGTCCAAGTGTCCAGATGTTGGTATTGGTCTTTACTCGGCAACGTTTGGCAAATATGTATTGCAGGATGATTGCACACTATTGCACGCTACAACATGCATTGACACCTCTTATGGAACATTAGAAACTTCGTAGCTCGGTTACAAACTGTCAAATATTCCTCAAAGTCCCAAACGTTTTGAAAAGTCTTTGATGATATTATCACTAGAATATTAATATTTTACAAGCTTTTATTTAACTGACAATGTGAGGACTTATGTTTATTTAGAGCTAATCTTGCTTATGGATTACAATTGCATTAAACAGATATAATGACCAAAGAGCTGGTTTGGTGGTAGAGTCGTATAGTTGCCATAGGAGCCCTTTTGTGTTTAAGCTCTTTTTAACGGTATTGGTGAGGTTGCCTACTAAACCGCGCAAAAAAAAGTTTCTTATGAAAAAGTGTCTTTTATTTAAAACTTTTTGAAGACAGAGGTCACAGGTCATCATAGCTGTTAGGAAATACTAGCTCTAGGATTTTAATTTTAATTATATAAACCAGTGCTTGCCAGCGACTCTTGATGCAATCGTTGATGGTGAATCGTACTAGTTTAGTTTGAGCCAATTCACTCTAGACTGAGAATTCAATGCAATGCTGGATGTGAATTAAAATTATTCGGATGGGAAGACAGGGAAATTGTAACCATTTTACATAACGGGCTTGCGGACGGCGAGCAATGAGTGCTCGATGTCCGACTGTTCGGTAACTGTCCGGACCGAGCCCGAGTCGTCGACGGCGCGCACTGTTCCCGCGCGCCTCAAGGAGTTGTCAGCAACGGCAAGCTGGATCGAAGCCTGCTGGGGCCAGGGTTAGTTTCGAATGGCAGCTCGGCCCCCGATATAAAAGGCAACGAGGGAACTGGAATGGGTTTTTAGTCAGTAAAAGTCTGACACTGTATCATTTAAAAATAAATACAAGAACCGTCTGTAGGGGGGTGGTAATCTGTATGACAGGATTTCCTATTGCAGATGCCAGTCCCCCACAAAGAAAAACTTGTATCTGTTACTTAGGTAGTGTTAGTTTGTAAGGCTCCTTTGTGATGGATAAATATATAAATATGTTAAGTTACTATCTCCCAGGGACGCCTTTGCCCAGCAGTGGGACAGTATGGGCTAGATATTATAATAATAATAACTATCTCCCGCTTGCTCAAGAACGGGGGATGTCATTAGATGATTGTCCCATCAGAAAAAAAGCCATTTTACATAATACCAACTTCAATCTATAACGAATCGAACTAATGAAGAAAGTAGCAAACCCGTATTCTCGATCCTGTGTCTAAAGACTGGGAACAGACGAATCTTTCATACAAGTCAAACATAATATAAAACTCACTTTGCCCCTTCTTGCTTTTATCAATAGCTTTTGAAGTTTGAGCTGAGTTTATTGAGATGAAGGAGCCTACTTTTCCTTTGTGGCTTATAAGTCAACTACTTGAGTCTTGTTTACATCTATAATGTAAGTTATTGTGTCATCTAAAGTAGTGTTTAAATACTTGTTTTTTACTTTGATTTTAAATACTTGTTTTTTGAATATTTGTTTTTTACTTTGATTTTAAATACTTGTTTTTTTTTAATTATTTGTTTTTTACTTTGATTTTAAATACTTGTTTTTTACTTTAATTTTAAATACTTGTTTTTTTACTTTTTTAATACACTAGCTCATAAAGTGACCCTTATTGCACTGCGCTTAGGTATATGATGGCACTTGTTACCAAACTGTGACATTTTGATTACCATTACGCATTAGTGCTATAATGTGGTTTTAACCACATGCCCGCCATAATTTTATTACCTTTATCGTATCAGGACGAGCACGTGTTGACGCCCACGAGGAAAAGGAAAAAATAATCAAAATGGGCGCGCATATGAAAACAGATTTTTATCGCCGCAATACTTTACTAGTTTTTGTTTTTTATCGTCGTATGATATATGTGAGTAATTAATGATTACCGTTCTCGGCTCTCTTAAGACCCTCGCCATGGCTCGGGTTTAAATACCGCCTCAACGATAATCACTAACATTACACACTTATATCTTGTACTACCATATGCCGTTGCCGCTGACTTCACCCGCATGAAGGTAGAAAATTATCCCACGGGACCACACTTTCGAGATTAAAAGTATGTGTTATTTCAGGACGTGATTTACCCGTGTACCCATTTCTATGGAAATCCTCTCATCCATTCGAGCGTGAAGAAGCACCAAATATACTTACAAACTTTCAGGAGTCGAATATTAGTGTTTTTTAACTGTCAACCTAAATTGTACAATAGCTTTCTTAATGTATACCATTATCAAGTTGATTTTTGGTTTTACGAAAAATTTTTTAGGGTTCACTTCCTCAAAAGGAAAAACGGTACGGTTTTTTTTTTAAAAAACTTCAAAAATCTTATTCTTCCCTAAAAACCCTTACACCAAAATATTAATGAACTTTTTACAATTGTTGTCGCGTGTCACGGGTTCGATTCTCGCTCGGGAAAAATACTTGTATAGCATACAGATAAGTGTTCAGAGTCTTGGTGTCTTGTTTATGTGTGTTTACATGTTTTTTAACGCACCCACGATACAGGATAAAAAAAAAACAATAAAAAAAATAAAATGACAAATATTGCTATTGAAAGTTAAATACTACCCTAAAAACAGGTTTTGTAGGCAAAATAACGTATATTCGATAGTAGTGTTACTGTTATTCCCAGAAGGCTGGGTTGTCGCCATTTGTCGCGCTTGCCTCCAATCCCAGGGAGTAACAGATTTTTTGCTCGACCTAATAAATCAAGCTGACTGACAGGAGCGTTAAGTTCGCACCGCTTTGCTCCTACCTGTTAATGGAGCAATTTTAAAAACATCAAGATAGGTTTAAGTAGCTTTTGATGGCTTCAGGTACATAGATTCGTTATTAAATCAATCAGTATCAGTTTCGGATATTGCTATTGATTTATTTTTTCGTTTTCAGTGGCTGTGATAAAGTATTATTATTATTACTCTCACTTTGCCTAAACTGTCCCGCTGTTGGGCAAAAACTTCAATCTACATCTACACTATAATATTATAAAGAAGAAAATATGTTTTATTGTTTGTAAATCTACAGCTAAATGGTATCGTTAAGGAATTTGAAAGAATTTCTCGTTTAATATCTCATCGCTACAAATACGTGAGAGAACCGCGGGCTTTTCACATTTCATTTTCACTGCACCCGGTACAAATACCGGAGTTCCGTATAGATATTGAAAAAGCGAAGCAATGGTGTCTTTTCTCTGTATCTTTTTCTATTGATAATAAGGTTATTTTGTAACAAAGTTTTGCTAGACTTTGTTACAAACTGCAAAATATTATATTAAGAGGGTCCTTCTCCACTCGCTTATCGTAAACATCAAAAATGGTTTAAAAGCTTGTTACTTCATTTAATGCATTCCAACGCGATGTTTGACGAAAAAGCAACGCAAAAAAAGAGAGATAACGCCTGGAAACTCTGTTAGTATTCGGTAATTCCGAGATTTACGCGAAAATTTCACAAAACTAGCTCCAGGAAATAGCTGTTTTTTTTTTTAAACCCTTAAAAGTTTTTGGAAAAAATTGTCGTTATTTAGAATCTTAATAAAATTTGCAAGGTTTTTAAAGGATTACTTTTTAGACTTTTTTAATTTTTAGGCAAATTATGAAGTGTCAAAGTTCATACAAAATAGGACATTTTCAGAGGTTTTTACTGGATTAGTTTTACACAAATTTAGAAATTGGCTTCTTTAGAAACCTAGATAATATCCACAAGATACTGTGTTTCCAAAATATCTAATGAAAAGTGTGTAATAACGTCATAATCAGTTATGAGCGGTTGTATGAAAAACAGTGAAAATGTGAGTCATGATGCACCACCTTGAAGTGACAAATTACAAGTCATGCCACACATTTCTTTATTGACAACGTGATAAAACTTTTTATTTTGTAACCATTATACGTTTTATAACTATTCTGAAAGTGACTTAGGTACATAGAAGATAACTAGTGACTAAGATTGTATCATTAAGACGTACATACGAGTAATTGTGACTGACATAGTAATTTAGAAGGGAATGTAGATTTTTAGAGGCGAATAATGCTAATCCCCCGTCCCTGAGTGGAGCGGGAGATAGTATCAAAATCTTACTGACTAAAAAACCTACCTCATTCCTTCATTGCCTTTCATACAGTAAGCTGGTTGTGCCCAGTAGATGGCTACGAAAGAAGTCTGTGTAATTAGCACCAATTAGAATATTTAGGTCCGAGGAATCGCTAAACTTTAGTGGCAGTGGGCAGGGCACATTGCTCGTAGAATGGTTGGTCGATGGGACTGGAAGGTTTCAGAGTGGCGACCTCGCACCGGCAAACGCAGCGTTGGAAGGCCTCCCACTAGGTGTACCGATCACCTGGTGAGAGTCGCGGGAATGCGGTGGATGCGAGACGCACAACAGGACCGATCGTTGTAGCGACGCTTGGGGAAGGCATATGTCCAGTAGTGGACGTCTTTTGGATGAAATGATGATAACGATGAGAATATTTCAAAGAAAAGGGGTGGACAAGATGGCAGAATACCAGAATACAACATATTGCGGCAACCTCAAGTAACATGGGTTAACGCGGGCTTGCGGACGGCGAGCCATGGGTAGCTCGCTGTCCGACCGTCCGGTAACTGTCCGGACCGAGCCCAAGTCGTCGACGGCGTGCACTGTTCCCGCGCGCCTCAAGGAGTTGTCAGCAACAGGAGGGGCCCAGCTGGGTCGAAGCCTACAGGGGCCAGGGTAATCCGAAAGGGGGCTCGAGCCCTGGTATGGAGGCTAGAAGGAACGGGGTGGGTTTTTTAGTCAGTAAGAGTCTGACACTATCTCCCGCTCCACCCAAGAGCGGGGGTTGTCATTGGAAAATGTTCCCCACCATAAAAATAATAAAATGGGTTAAGGCCAGGGAGAGGTAAAAACAATTAACTAAAACTAGCTGCTACCAGCGGCACCGCCCGCGTTTTAGTAAATAAGCATATCGTAATATGCCTTTTTTTAATGTTCACACGGCTGGGAGAGGATTTTTTTTGTGTGTTTTTACAAAATTCGAGGCACAACAACACTCAACATCTATAAAGATGTCTTTAGGAAGATCCCGAGGATTAAACCCGAGGCATTTATCGTTTTATAATAGGTCAAGTAACGAATTTTCTGGAAAGTATAATCATACGGCAGGGTGAACAGACTAGGGCGAATCAAATCTTGCCAATATTCTTAAGAGATGCTGCCTCTTCAATTATATTAGCCGAAACGAACCAGTCTGTTGAAAAATTTTTACGTAAAACGAAAGTTATTTATATAAAGATCAAAGCAAGGTACTAACAAGCAAGCGGTTTGATAAGAAGGAAAGAGAAATATCTTGGTGAAAGCCGGCTAAAGCAAATAAACCAATAATCTCCTAATGTTTCGGTAGGCGCGTGTTGTGCACACAATTTATTTAGTCTTTTTTTTGGTCCTGTACAATGAGGATCAAGTGAGATGTCATACCTGAGCGAATTTAAGTACGTTTTTTTTCAGATGGGAAATTATCTAATAACATATTCCACTCAGGATCGTTTCGACGCTTGGGGAAGACATATGCCCAGCAGTAGACGTCTGTCGGCAGAAATGATGATAGTGATGATCTTCCACTCTGGGTAGAACGAGAAGCAGTGTCAGAATGTTACAGACTAAAACTAGCCTCTGATCCTTCAGTTGTTCTTTATGTTCCAGAGCCATGGTAACTTGTGGTGAAGTGGGTAAAAAAAAACAGGTGAAACTAAATAAAATCTTGTAAAAAGTATAATATAGCAAAACTTCAAACAGAACCCCTCAATCCAAAACAACCAATGGCAATAAACGGCTGATTTTACATTTCTAATTTAGTCTTAACGGAATGCACGTTATCATTATAATCTTAATACATACACGCCGTATAAGGAATTAATGATAATTATCTCCAATAATACCTTACCTCGCCTTCCTCCTCCTCAGAGCTAATTATACTCTATACGTACCAATACTCACCTAATACCTTGTAAACCGGATTATCATTATATTCTAACTCGAATATTAGCAATATCTAGCCTTGGCTGACCGTAATAACTGAACTTGACATAATTAGTAGGTAGTAGAGTAAATAATTAACATGGTGGATAACCGGATGGATGAAATGGCGACGGATCACGGGAACCACTTGTGACCCACGGATGCCCCTCAAGTTGAAGGGTAAAATCTACAAGTCGGTGATAAGGCCTGTCATACTGTATGGATCAGAATGTTGGGCTGTGAAAAAGACGGATGAAAAAAGATTGCATGTAGCGGAGATGAGAATGTGAAGATGGAAGTGTGGTGTGACGAGAATGGATAAAGTGAGAAATCAGTATATTATGGGAAGTTTGAAAGTGGCGCCAGTGCTAAAAAAGTTATGAGTTTACATGTGGATGGATGGAGGGGGAGAGGGAGGCCAATGAATGGATGGAATGTGTGAGAAGTGATATGAAAGGGAGTTAGTGATAGCGTGACGAGTGATAGGACAGAATGGAAGAAATAAACGTGTTGCGCCAACCCCAAATAAAACGGGAGAAGGGCAGGAAGATGATGAGAGTAAATAATTAACTTTCCTGTGTCGTAGGTCAGTTTGAGATACCCAATCAAGTAACCGACCATTAACTCGTTAGTAATCTGTAGCGATTATCCCATAATATTGGAAACTTATAGGATCACTTTGTTGTTCGTCAGTTTGTTTGTCAAGACTTTGGGAACGCGTAGAGGTATCATTGAAATTAAAACAATATACTCAAGTTTGTGGTCCCTTAAAGCTGTGAAAAAATTAAACTTCTATGTTAACGAAAAAAAGATACAGTCGTCTATGTCGCAAAAAAACCTATACTTGGAGACTTTTAATGGAATCAAAATTCACAGGGACCATTCCCGTTGACGAAACCTGAAATAGGGCATGAAGCGACCTTGACTCATGCGATTATATCACAAGTAATTTTCTACTTTTTCACGCTGCTTTTCCAGTCGCCTATCGTTAACATCGAGCACGGTTTAAAAGCTTGTTACTTCATTTAACGTAATTCAATGCGATGCTTGACAAAAAGACAAGGCGAAAAAAGAGAGATAACGCCAGTAAACTCTGTTAGCTTTCGGTAATTCCGTGATATGTCCGAATATTTTATAAAACTTTTTCCAAGAAATACGCGTTTAAGTTTTTGAAAAAAGAAATGTCGTCATTTAGAATCTTGATAAAATTTGCGAGGCTTCGATTATTATACTTTTTCTTGAGTAAATTATGAAGTGTGAAAGTTCACGCAAAATAGCAGATTTTCAGAGGTCTTTACTGGATTAGTTTTACACAAATTGATTTCCAAAATATGTAATGAAAAATGTGTAATAACGTCATAATCGCATAAAAGCAGTTGTATGAAAAACAGAGAAAATGTATGTCGAGTTGCATTCCTTTAATGTTTTCTTTCATAAGAACCTTCTCCTGACAATAACAAACACTGCAAAAAAGAATTAGCGAAATTGGTCCAACCCTTTACGCTTGATGCAGTAACAAATCTATCTCCTTTCGTTCAGTTCATCTAAAGTGTTCTATAAGAGATGGCCCTGTGCGATAAGACCGCTCATTGTGCACTTGTCCTGTGTTTTATGAGGTGTACGGCAGAGATGTAGAATTTAATAAAATAAATATATTTTTTAGAGTATCCAAAGGACCTCTACTAGTTGACTTCATCCCTCATACGTCTTTGAAAGGTCTTGCCTAGAACTAAACTTTAACTAAGTTTTGATTTAAAGACCTCAGGAAATACAGACTCCAGCAGAGAATTCTACTCCTTAGCTGTATGCATTATTAATATGTAATTTTTTCATTTAATGTGTTTTCGTAAACAACTTTCATAATATTCACATACATTTATTGTGTGCATTATATGTATTTTATTAGTTATATATTGTGTACCTACTATAAATTAGCAAAAAAAGATATGCCCTGCAAATTTTTTTTATATCTTCAGTTGAATTATATCTTGTCTATGAAAACCATCCTAAAGATCTGAAAAAAAAAAAATCGCTTTTAGCGATAAGACTGCTCATTGTGACACCATATTAGTATTAAGTCTGTAATTTTATTTATGGTGCACGTACAATAAAAAGTAACTTTTTTGCTCGCCTTGGTGGGGGGCACTGCCATGCCCCCTAATACCTATCTACTTGCAGTGATTTTCTTAATAAGCAAGCACTAAAACATATGAACTAAGCTAACGTTTCTAACTACTAACAATATAATTTCGAATAAATAAGACCTACTATAAACTACACCATTCTTTATCAAAATAAAGAACAGCACATAATTTATAAAGGTAATTAAAAAGGAGCTTGCAGCGGTTTATCCACCTAACTCAATCTATTTATATTTTTACGATACTATGGGGAGGTCGAGGTGTCTTGTTTAAAGGAAAGACCCACATACGTACCCCCCACGTAAGTATTATGTAACATGAAGGTACCCAGCTCGTAAATCATCCTCATTTATGGCTTAGGTAGGCAATATTGTTTTTCGTCTATTCTAGAAGAAATTCACTTTAGATTGGTAACATATACATAAAGTTCTTTACATTAAATTTTACTTCTAGTCGAAAGTGGGTCCTTTGTGTTTGGAGTATTAGATATAAAATATCTAGATCTTTTAGTGCGGCGAAGGTCAGTTGGATAACAGGTCGAAACAATATTGTTATACGAATATCTACAACTGTCCTGTGTGTGCCTATCAATAATGCACAATATCGCAATTATTATTTTTTGTTTAAAGTCTTTATCACCTTCTATTAATAACTCTTGTACCGTGAATGCGTTCATAAACATGTAAACTCACAGGCACGGGACACCCAGAGCCCTGAATGGAACGAGAGGGCATGTCAAACCACACCTGTGCCCTACAATTGCCCGTTGCGTTCTAAGACCATGGCATTTCTTTTCAGATTATCTCTGCGGCCGTAGTGGGCATCGGCCCTACTGGGCCCGTACGATTTGCTGATATCTTTTGAGGAGCGTGTAAACACTACGCGCTGTTGACAACTTAAGCTCGGTCCGGACGATTACCGGACGGCTGAACAGCGAGCATCCATTGCTCTTCAGAAGGAGTGGAAACGAGGATGTTTGTTCTCTCACACTTGCGGCCGTCTCCTTTTGTTGCCATAATTTATTTAATATTATACGTTCATAAAAGTACAGAGTTCGACTTAATGACTTAGGGATTTTCTACCGGTACCCTGATTCACGTAAAATCAAACAAGCAAAATATCGTTGAAGTTTTATAGTTATTCGATCGGAGTCCTATCCAAAATCAGTATTCACGTGTTCTTTAATCGGGATTGGATAGAACAACAAATGAACTGGATCGAAACTAAACGATCTATCAACAACTTGTTGCCAGGTACCACAGAGTACTACTATGTTACAAAGTACTCTGTGATTTGAACTGCAATTTAACATTTAGTCGTTGGCATCCGACCCGATCAAACAACGTTTATCTATGAGAATACCTCAAGCCAACGATTGAATGACGATTCACATAGCTGAATACGCTTCAACGACTCTTCGATCGAACGATTTCAAAATCGGTGTCGTTCAAGATGTGAATACGATATCGTTACTGTTTTGATTACGTTAATTGGGCGACAGACAACCTTCAATCATTACTATTTTGAAAAAGGAGGCAACCGCTTCCCATTTTCCTTCGCTCCGGATTGTGGCCTGAACCAGTACCCGGCACGATAGGTCGCCACCGCTGATCGGCTCCACGACTACACGGCGGTGGTTAATAAAAGCGGAGCACACTTGCACTGATTGCTCCATTGTCTCCTCCGGGTGCTCCGCACAATGGTAACACTCGAACGTTTCTTCCAACTAAATCCGGTGCAGGAAAAAGATAGATTTATGGTTTACCCATACGAACCGACCTCTATGTGTTCCCTCAGTGCGGTGTATTTGATAAGAGTTAGCTCTAAGCTAATTCTGGATGAAAGTTGTTTCATTATCATCATCATTGCAGGCGAAAACCGTTCAGTATTGTACACAGGTCCACAACGACCGGACCTATGCGTCTCGGTTCTATCTGATTTCCGCGATCCTCATCAGGACCAATGTCCTGCCACCTTGTGGCAGCTCTACTAAAGCTGCGTCTTCCATGACGCGGTAGCTACTCCAGAACCTTTCGCTCTATCGCCTAGCTGTTTGGTGAGCAATGTGCCCTGCTAATTGCCGTCTAAGTTTAGGGATTCTTAACAGTTGGGTCTTCAAATACCCGAAATTGGAACAACCAATCATAAAGCAAAAGCTGGTCTTACTTAGAGATCAGATAGGCAATCGATCAAAGTAAAATACAACGAGTATATTGATTTTGTTTCAAAAGTCACTACTATTTCAATACAAAAGGAATTTGTTATTATACCGCATATGATTAAAATTATTTCGAACTAGTTTCAACGAACGGTTAGTCACATGAAAGCAAAAATATTTCGCAAGGAATTTTTTAGAGAGATCTCTGGGCTAATAATTATGTGTATGTCATGGCCAACACGTGTGCCGTATTCCGTCATACATTTAGAGATTATGGCGTGGTTTGAGGTATTGTTTTTCTAGTATTTCTTTCCAGTGCGATGGGTACCTAATTTATAGATTTATTTTTTATTTGAACACGTGATTTTGAATTTCTTTGATCTATTTTGTGTATATTGTATTTTTCTTTTATATGTTTGACATTCTTTAACACTGATAAACTACTATGACTATAACTTTACTAATATTATAAATGGGTAAAATTGATTAGTTTTTATGTAGGGAGTAATTTTTGACAATACTGAACCGAATCTGAAAATTCTGATACTAATATGTAGCTGGATTCAAGAATAATATTGTGCTGGGACTATAAATTTACTACTTTATTGCGGGCGAAGCCACAGGCGGAACCAAGTTCTTAGATAATATACTTGTACACTTGAAGTCTCATCTAGAGTTACCCTTTGTCTAATGATTTCAATGCGTGAAGGGTACACAATTAACAGACACCCCGGCCTAGTCCCGAAATAAAATAAGAAGGTATTTTAACATAGCGCGACGGGTATAGTCGACTGTTGCAGATCGAGGAGGAGATGACGGGATTTCATGGAAGGATCCTTAAGGATTGACGAGATAGAGTACAAAGAAGAAAGTTACTGGAGCCGCCAAAACAATCCTAAAGAAGAAAAATACAAAAAAAAAAAAACTATTTATAGGATGTTTTGTGGGGAAATCATCACGTTATTTTCCCGCTCTGGAAGGAGCGTATCAGACTTTTACTGACTAAAACTGACTCCTTATTACCATAAAACTACAAAAAAAAAAACAATTTAAGCTACATAGCACTAATCTTCAACCACTTAATGAGTAAGTATAGGCAGTTGCTATCTTAGATTTTCAATTAGATTTATTAGCCGCTTGTAGATAGCCACATGAAGATATGGTAGATAGATAGCCGATCCGATGTCCGAGCTTCACCCGAACAGTTCAGATTGGATCTTATCGCCTTTATAAAATCTTTGCTTATCGCATATGGCTACACGATACAATTGCTTGTGTCGACCAGAGGCGAACAATGCGGAGTTCTTTTAGTGTGAGTGAGAGATAGAGCTATACAGAACGAATAACTGTGGAGACATCTACACAGGTGGTCGGAAAAGTATTCTACCTATACGATATTTTTTTGCACTATTTATTTTCTTTTTTTACATTGTTTCCTTGTAAACCTACACATTTCTCTCAGCGACGCCCCCATATCTTTAATCCAAACAGTAGTTGGCGTTCATCTCTACTTAATAAGTGTTCGCGAAGTTTGCCTCCGCATTTGACGGAAATCTATATCCTCCGAGCGCAATAATTAGATGAGAGAACAAAAAAAAGTTGCTTGGGGCTAAATCTGATGAATAAGACATATAATCACACGGTTCAAACTGAAACGCCGTGGCAACCGCTGAGAAGGAACAGGGCGCGTTGCCTTGGTGAAAATGGATTTTTTTTTCTACATCTCAGATCGTTTCACTCAATAACAACTATGACTGTGAAATAACAACTACGCGTCCAAAATGGTTTAAACTTTGGTGGGTAACAGTCATAAGATACGCGAATAACATTAACTAGTTTTTATCTTCACATTGAGGTCGGAAACTTTTCCAAATTAGTTAAATGTGTAATTTTCATTTGTTTTTCGTACCGTCAAATTGAGTGAATCTAATGAAGAAATTCGATTCATTTTAAAATTTTACTACAAAAACGTTAAAAATGCAACGTAAGCCGCGAAACGCAATGTTTATAGACCCAGTGCAGTGTCTGTGAGAATAGCACAGAATTGGTTTAAGCGTTTTCAATCCGGAAATTTTGATGTCAAAGATGCATGTCGCTCTGGTCGCCCTATTACGGATAAAATGGATGCTATTTTTTAAAAAGTGGAGCAAGATCGAAAGAAGAGTAGAACATATCAGTAGTTACGACGTAGCTGAAGAACTGGGAATTGACCACAAAACAGTATTGGCGCATTTGAAAAAAACTGGGTACACAAAAATGCTCGATATTTGGGTACATCACGAGCTTACGGAAAGAAACCTAATGAACCGTGTACTCATTTGTGGTTCTTTATAACGACGTTATGAAACCGAACCATTTTTGAAGAAGCTGGTGGAACTGGTGATAAAAAATGGATCACTTACGACAAGAACGTGCGAAAAAGGTCGTGGTCAAAGGCCGGTCAGGCTTCACAGACTGTGGCGAAACCCAGGTTAACTCGCAACAAGGTGATGCTGTGTGTGTGGTGGGATTGGAAGGGCATTAGTCATATTAAGGGAATTAATGAACAGAAGGGGTGTGGTTTTTCATTATGATAACACTAGACCTCACACATCTTTAACCACTCAGCAAAAATTAAGAGAGTTTGGCTGGGAGGTGTAAATGCATCCGCCGTATAGTCCTGACCTTGCACCTTCAGAATTCCACCTGTTTCGGTCTCTTCAGAATTCTTTAGGCAGTGTCAGGTTAACATCACAAGAGGACTGCCACAACCACTTGTCGCGGTATTTTGATCAGAAGTCCCAAAATTTCTATAGCAATGGGATCATGTCCCTACCTACAAGATGGCAAGAAGTTATCGAACAAAATGGCACTTACATACTTCGGTTAAATGTAAATAAACTATATTAAAAAATGTTTTGAATTTTTTTAACTTTATTATGTCACTTTTAAATACGCAAAATTCATATATCGTGTGGTACTTACATGCCAATTCAAGATGTTATGGAGGCTTGCGAGAACCGGCTCCGATGCGAAAGCGATAGTGGTAGTGCTTTCCTCTAACGTGTGAACGATTTGCAGCATCTTGGGATGGCGCTGTTTTTCCATGTTCCTGATGCAGATGCGGATGCTGTCCAGCATGGGCTCCTTGCGCTTCGGCTTGTACAGCTTCTCCATAATCCGCTTGTCGAACACGAAGATGGAGCACTCCTGGGGACAACGATAACATAGATGTTATTTGAGAACATTAAGTTATGAAATGGTTATTGAATAGATAGTCGATTCTTCACGTTTGCCACTTTGACCGTGGACAGTAGGCCCGCGACCTGATGGATTACTCTATTAAAACTCACTATGAAAACTTGAGTGAAATGTTTTTTTATTAGAGGTGGAAAATTGTCAAATAACATCTCCCACTTTAGGTGGAACGAGAAGGCGTGTAATTCTTTTACTGACTACAACCCACGCATGTTCCTTCAGTAGCCTTTTGCACTTCAGGGCCGTATTAACTCTTTCTGAAATATGGTTAAAGATTTCTACCTTTAACCTTTAAGATTTTGTATCAGTTAAACATAATTTTTCTTGTGAAGAGAACTGTCATCCCTGCTAAGAATCAATTTAAGGGCGCTTTCAATTTATGTGTTTTTTGACGACCTGCTGCGGTGCGGACACGATCGTCCTTAGGCAGTACGACTAACGCACCGCGTACTGCGTGCGGACGATCTTATTTTCCATACAAACCACGCGGTGCGGCAACCTTGCGGTGAACGGTCGACAACAGAACGGCATCGTCACAAACACCACGTGTTCCATTCGGTGTTGAATAGCGCATCACTAATATACAAAGGTACAGTGGCCAGATATGTTTTGAATTTAGGCGCTTTTTGTCGGACTGTAACCGGCCGCCTGCGCCACAGTAACATGCAGCAGCCGGCAGGTACGCATAAATTGAAAGCGCCCTGAGACTTTGACAGAAAAGCACAAAGGAAACGGGCAAATAATTTGGCAAATATCGGTCTGTTGGACCAATATTTGCCTGTACATATTTATTACATATTTGTTTTGCCATGTGAAATAGGTATACACTACAGTCAGTTACTTATTGGTTTTCTCTGACTAATATTTGTGAAATGCAAACTAAAATATGATCAAATACTGGTTATTAAAACCTTTTAATGTAAAATATGTGAGCTGTGAACAGATTGAATTCAATCAGTTCTCATCATCTTCCTGCCCTTGCCCCGTGTTATTTGGGGTCCGTGCAACACGTTTCTTTCTTCCATTCTATAATATCACCCGCCACGCTATCCCAGATGGGTCGAAGCCTACTGGGGCCAGGGTTATCCGAAAGGAACTCGAGCCCCGGTATGAAGGCTAGAAGGAACGGGGTGGGGTTTTTAGTCAGTAAAAGTCTGACACTATCTCGCGCTCCACCCAAGAGCGCGGGTTGTCGTAAGATGATTTTTCCCACATAAAAAAAACCCGTCACTCAATCACTGACTCCAAACCAACCTAACAATCTTAACCAAATTCAATCGGTTCTATTTTATAAGATTTTATTTAGTTTCTCCTATCCCGATGTTTGTCTGTAATCAAATATTGCAAATTAAATTTGATACACTTCCCGGTTACCAACTGAGCTGAAATTTTGCATGTACATGTAAATCAGATGACAATGCAAAATTATTATGAGCAGATCTGATGATGGAACCGGAAGGTGGCTATAGGAACTTGGTAGTTAAACGACACAACCCCATCGAGTTTGGACTGGTATGATACGTCTTGACGAGCATTAATTATATAGGTAAACCCAGCTGTAAACTTTTTGGTGTACAATAAAGTTTATTCTAATTTATTCTATTCTATTCTTGATATGAAAAAAAAAATATTGGCATAAGCCAGAATAATACGGTCGTACTTGATACAGAAGATAAAATATTTATAGATCAGTGAGTCGGCTATACTCAAACAAGGTATGTTCAAGGTGAACTTTAAGTCGAATGTTTCCAGCTTACTGGCTTGTTCAGGCGGCGAGACGTATGTTAAAAAAGTGTAGGTAGATTCACGCTCAACACGGTAGCACAATTTGTTTCAATCAACCTAGTTTGAAAATACAGTAAAGCTAAATACACGTGTGCCACACACGCCGATCTGGGCGTGTCGGTTTATACACATTTTCTATGGAAACTAGACTTATAGAGCTACATTTGATCCACGCCACGTGACGTCGTTCTACGTACAAATCAGGCGTGTTATACGTGTGCGTCGATCTAATGTAGATCTAACTTAGTATATTTGAAACCTCACAGACGTTATACTCGAATATGTTTATCCGTGGAAAAGTATTACAAGATAAATAGGCAATGTAACATAGCCTACATTTTACTTATTGTAATTCTAATTTTGAGAACGCATGAAAACATGAAAGGTTTTCGTCCCAAGATGATTCAGTTTCGTTAGATATTCTGAGTTTGAAACAAATATTAAGTAAAATTGATATCCAGTATTGTTTAAATATGTTTTTTTTTCATTTATTCATTAGTGCTTAGTCATTTTATTCTATATACTACTAGCTGCCCACCCCGGTTTTGCTCGGGTGTAATTTCGACAGAAATAATGCTTTTTATAGGTCCAGTACAACAATGCTTTCAGGTTGCTGATGGGACTGCCTCGCTATTGCAGCGCGTCAGCGATGTTTGCAGAAGCACAAGTGGATGGTTTTCATGCCATAATCCGTAAGCGAGCGGCATCGCTGATGCGCAGGGTGAGAGACAGCTCCAACAGCTACCTGAAGGTAATTGCTTGTAAATTAGATAGTCCTATATAGATGCAGTGGATACAAATCGATGTTAAAAAATAATATTTCCAACTTGTCATTAGAGTAAGTTCGTACTAACATTTATCTTAAGTTTTCTTTTTTATGTATTTTTACTAACACTATATGGACACTTGTCTGAAAATAAAGATTATTATTATTATTTCGTTTATTCATAACTATACATATAAATTATATTTTTAAATATTCAATAAAAAAAAATAAAAAACATTTAAAAATATAAAAAATAGTAGCCCACCGGTATCGGGAACAGGGTCCAAGCTACTTGCGGTTAGGGCTCCAGAGAAAGGAACCTCCTGACTATACGAGCCGTGTCCAGGAGTACCGCTTTCTGAATCAAGCCCTTGATCCATCCGCCTAACGCCAGTTTTCGTTAGCCAGGGCGAGCGGGGTGAGTCCCTTGTCCACCACCACTACATCTCGATGCATACCCACGTCGGCAGCTAGGAAATATTCCCTGAGACTGCATACCTCGCGGTTGTGTAGGGTCTTAGCATTTAAAAAACCTCGACCCCCACATTTCCGCGGGATATACAGTCTCTTATTATTATATTATTATAGACCACAATTTGATATCTTGGGTTACATTATAGCCATTTAGATCGAGATCCCTATTTTTGAAATATAATATAACCTATGGTACGAAGTCAAGAGGAAGCTTTCTAATGTTGAAAGTTTTTAAATCAGTTGTTTCGTTTTTTTTTTTATCTGATATAAACTAGTGCTTGACTGCGATCTCACCTGATGGTAAGCAGTGATGCAATTGTTGATAGTGAGATGCACTAGTTTATTAGGAGCCTATTCACTCTAGCCTAGAATACTTCCAAATGAAAAATTAAAGAAATAAGAATGAAATGTTCCAGTTTTTGAGCTATATCATATACCAAAAATCAAATCTTTCCTCTTTATAATAATAGTTTAGGTTATACCAGCAGCTGCGCTTATGTGTATGTAGGATATATATATCACTCGGTGACAAAGAAGCTTCCTACTAGAAAGAATTTCTAAAATCAATTCATTCATTTTATATATTTAACACTAAACAGAAGACTCCCATTTAACTTATACTGTAACAAATGAACTACAGTCAACTCGAGTCTTTTTATTGTTTGAGAAATCATCGAATAACTTTTCTTTCTTTTCTGGGTGGAGTAAGAGGGAGTGACAGATGAATTGCCATTTGTGTTCCGGGCCCGCGGTTACTCTTTAATAATGCCGCAACCCTCATTCTCGATCCTAAAGGCGTTTCTTTATCTACAAAAGGATTTGAAAGTACTCGTAGCTCATTGACTTTAACTGAAAAACAGAAATCACAAAGATTGCAACGTCCACTAAACGTCGATAAAACTTCTACAATTAATTTTTGAACAAAAAATATCCTCAGAAATTAATAAACCGGTATTTAATCAACAGAAAATTAGGTAACTTAAAATGTTAGTACTCACAAGTTCGTTTGACATACGAGTAAAACGCGATTCTAATTAATAATTATATTTGAGAGCAATAATAAACTGTTTGAAAGACTACTGCTAGCTCGTCTTACAAAACTCGTCAATCCAAAAGTCATACCAAAGCAAGCTGGATTTTGACCTGGAAAATCTTGCTGCGGCCAACTCCTTAACCTAACGCAACACATTGAAGATAGGTTCGAAAACAACAAAGTAACGGGCGCAGTATTTTTGGACTTGTCAGCTGCCTACGATACCGTCAACATTCGGCGCTTGTTGTGGAAGGTTACCAGCCTAACAGAAGACCCAAAGGCTACTCGAAATCTTAGAGAACTCCAACGTAGTAACCGACGATTTCAATTGAGACTCCTTAACGATGAAAGCAAGTGGTGAACTCAAAAATGGATTGCCACAAGGTAGTGTTCTGGCTCCCTTGCTGTTTAACATGTACACCAGTGACCAAACGGTGAGCCCTAACACCAACCGCTTTCTGTATGCAGATGACCTATCTAGCCATAACTTGCCAAGTCACTGATTTTGTAGACATTTTAGCCAGTATTATAATGCTAATGCGTTGAAACCAAATCCCTCAAAAACGCAGACGTGCGTCTTCCACCTACGTAACAGAAAAGTGGGTCGATCGCTCAATATCTCGTGACAGGTGGCCCCAATCACACATAGCCCCCATCCAAGATACTTAGGCATTACTTTGGACAGGTTCCTCGATTACAAGATGAATCGCGAGAACGTAAACGCAAGGTGCATACACAATGCACAATTACAGCTCGGTGCCCTTGCGACTTAAAAGTCGTAAAAGTTTTGTTGTAAGCGTGAGCCCATCTCAAAGTAACACCATCTCAGAGAGATGTGACCTCTGGCGGGAGAAGTTTAAGCCTCCTGATGATTTTATCGAGCCGTCGAAGAGCCTCTCTCCTGGATACGAGTTGCCATGGCCACCCTGGCAAACTCTAAACAGACTCCGTACCCAGGTTGGGCGCAGCAAAGATAATCTCCACGGGTGGGGGTTCTCAGACGGTTCCGATCTTCGGTGTATCTGCGGCGTCTCTCCGCAGACCATGTCCCACCTTCCCTCCTGTATCACGTGCCCTATTACCTGTTCACGTAGGGACCTAACGACAGCATTACCGTGGCCGAATTTTGGGCCAGGCAAGGAATTTAACTAGTTTTGTCGTCGATACGCTTAGAAGAAGAAGAGCAATCACAGGACTTACACTGTGACTGTGATAGTTCGTATTTTGTGGCTGTGATAGTAAATACTACTGGACTATGTCATTGTAAAACTCTGAAATACGGATAATACATAACTTAAAACCTCCCAAATGTCGCGATAAATTAAATAGCCTATTATTTCCCTGCGATCAGTGAGACGCAAATACACGGTCGAATGTAACTTAATTAAAATATTCAGAAAATTTGTTTGCATTGTTTCAACCGTTTCCTCATTAAGAACCGGAGTTAATAAATTGCAATATTAAGGAACCAACTACGATAAATTCTTCTGCTAAGTCGTAACATTTTATATCTAAACTTTTTATATTCAAGGTTTACTGGAGCTCCGGTAGTAACGAGATAAATACAGGAGAGAAATTTGTTTCGGACGAATTCACGACAGATTATGAATATCTAATTAGGTATTATGATAATACTTAAATATGTGAGAGCAGTGTTGGTCGAGTGGTAATGGCCCCGACTTACGATTTGTAGGTCACGGGTTCAAACCCAGCTAGGCACATTACTTTGGGTAATTTATTTCATCACCACTGCTCTCAAAACTTTGAAAGAAAACATCGTGAGGAAATCGGCATGCCCTAGAACCAAAAATTCGAAGACATGTCACATTCACCAACCCGCACTGGGCCAGCGTGGTGGATTAAGGCCCATTCCCCTTCCTAGAGAGGAGGCCTGACTTCCAACAGTGGGAAGAAGAAGTTATTTCAATTATTGGTAGTGTTTTACAATCGGTAAAGTAAATGGTTTCAACAATTTTTATTTTTTTAATGAATATAAGAGCCAATTAAAAACTTGCTTTCATCTTACCGTATCACCCTTTAAGTTGTTACAGTAATGTCAAAGAAATATTTCACTCAACTACCTGACTTAACCTTTAGTACTTGACAGAAACTTAGAAACTCTTGGGAAGTCGGGGTGACATAAAATCCTTGAATTACGTACAAGAGGAATAGTTAGGGTAAATCGTACAAGTTAAATGTTGATGGTTGTCAAGTTTTGGGGCTTAAAAAGCTGGATTACCAAAAAATTAATTGGCTGCTTTTTAAATAAACACTACACAATCCTAGTATACTGTTGGGGTTTTGAAATCCTTTTTTTAAATTGGATCTTGCACTTGCCGGTGTACGCTTTGAGCGGTATTGATGCTTCAAAAATACAATGTCTATTTTGGTTTTCTACCAATTACCTACTCCTATTCTGTTGCGCTTCGTATGTATACCTAACCCTAACCCTTTTCTCTTCTTTTGTTGTATTGAAACAGAAATATTGTATGTTTGTCAGTTGTCTAGAAGTCATAACACGAGCTCTGCTTAGCTTGGGACTAGACGGCGTTGTGTGATAGTTGTGGAATATTATATATTATACTTCTGGGTCGGGCACAGTACCTAATATTGGGATTTTCCATCTTGAATATTTCAGTAGCAGCCCGGAGGCTGAATTTGTCACTTGATCCGCTTGATGGCAATAGGATTCCTAGCAGCCAAACAGATTATACTTATATCTAATTTGTCTATAAAATATGTAAATTTGGATTGAACCCAGACATAAAAAGGTAAAACGTTTACTAGAGTATATAATATATAGGTATATAAACTTAAGTTACTAGAATTTCAAAGAAATCGATATCGACTCTGCCTTCTCTTCATATCTTAAAAAGTATTTTGTAGGTTAGTAAAAACTGCGTTTTTCATAACAAAAATACGCGTAGTAAACACGAAATAAGAAATTGTATTACCCAAATGGAGAAGCTAAGACCAGCAAGTCTAAGCTCGCTATTAAACCAGTCTGAAAAATACGGGCTTGCTCAGTCGCACGCAAGACGTCGATGTTGGCGGTTGTAATGGTACCCATTTCGAAGCCCCAAAAGATTGCCGTCGCACTTACTGCAACCAGTTTGACTGTTAATTTAAATTATATGTCTTTTTCTTTACTGCAAGCATTGTGGTAAAGGTAATGTAAACAAGACAAGGCATACCAAATAAGAATAAAACATACGTAACGCACGCACACGTCCGCTCCCTTCAGACGCAAGCGCAGACTGAACGGTCTAACCCTAATTACACTACTTGATACCCAGACTGTGAGACGGTAAGCGTCACCGAGCCCAATATTGCCGTCGACATTCAGAGTAAAACAGTCTGATTAAGACTATCTGAATGTCGAGTGGTGTAATAGATGTAACAAAGATAATTAATTTGTGATTTTAGTGCAAATGTACAAACTGAAATAAAAACTTTATTTTTCATTACTCATAGGTACTCTGAAAGTAGGTCTGAAGTGGCCTGAGGAGCGGGTTGAAAAGTATCACACTTTTCATCCCTAGGGAGTTTTACTTTCAACTAACAGCTGTCAAATTATTAAAAAAAAAAAAAACTAGGTCTATATTCTTGTATTCGTAATGAAAAGCACAGTGCTTACCTCGGGGTTAAAGTTACTTATTTAGTCCCTCAAATTAGCGACCTCGCTACGCTCGGCCGCCAACTCCTTCTCGGGACGAAATAAGTAGGTAACTTTCACCACTAGTGTAACAATGTACTATTTCAATACACTTGCTCATAAAGTGACTCTTATTGCACTGCACTCAGGTATATAATGGCGGAGGCTCTAAGATCGTTCAGTCCATGACCCTTTACGGGGCGCCGGTGTGGGCGCTGTCGCTGCAAAACCGACCGGCGACCATACTGAACGCCTGCCAGAGGGTCAAGGCAATACGGATGGTGCGGGGGCACGATCTCCCGCGAAGCGTCGAACCTTCTGGCTGGCCTACCACCGTGGGATCTGAATGCGATATTCCTGGCACACATGCACGATATGCGCGTGGAGATGCAACGCAGGGGTGAAAGTCCACTGCCGCGACAGGTCAAGGTATGGTGGACAGAGCTCCGGCGGGGTCTCATGGTGAAATGGCGTCAACAACTATCGCAACCCAGTGCTGGGCACGCCACAATTATGGCGGTAAGTCCCTTCTTTAAGGCGTGTCTGTAAAGATCTCACGGCGTCAGCGTCAGGAGGGGCCCAGATGGGTCGAAATCTACTGGGATCAGGGTTAACCGAAAGGAACTCAAGCCTCAATATGAAGGCTAGAAGGAACGGAGTGGGGTTTTAGTCAGTAAGAGTCTGACACTATCTCGCGGCCCACCCAAGAGCGGGGGTTGATGATTTTTGCTATAATGTAGTAAAACCTTTTTGTTCAACCTCTCTCGCCATAATTTTATTAGTTTTATTGTATCAGGTTGGGCGCGCGTCGTCCCTACGAAGAAAAGAAAAAAAATAGACGCATACATAACACACAAAAGTTTACTAGTTTAACAGTTATTTTCTTCACAAGTGTATTGAAAAACGTCGTATGACACACGTAAGTAATTAATGATTACCGTTCCCGGCTCTCTTACGACCCTCGCCATGGCTCGGGTCTAAATACCGCCTCGACGGTAATCACGAACATAACACACTTTATTATAATGTACTATTATCACTCATAGCACATGGTTATTATTCCAGTAATCAGGATGTCGTAATCAACCCAGATTGAATACCCATAATATTCTGCGTAAGCTATTTCGGGAATTCATATTGAACTGAATTGAATAACCTTGGCCGTGATTATTCAATGCATTGCCCACGCAATTACACATGTTGCCATTCAATTTGAGCTACATTATCAAAGGCTTCATCATAAATCCGTTCCTATATTATCTGCTAGGAATGTCATTACTGAGAACAGTGGTGGCCGTGTGGTAACGGCCCCGATTTACGAGTTGTAGGTCGCGGTTCAAACCCAGCCAGGCGCATTCCTTTGTGTAATTTATTTCATAACCACTGCTCTCAAAACGGCGAAGGAAAACATCGTGAGGAAACCGGCATGTCCTAGAACCAAAATTTTTTAGACATGTGACATCTACCACCCCCACTGGGGCTGCGTGGTGGATTACGGCCCATTCCCTCTCCTAAAAAGGAGGCCTGAGTCCCAACAGTGGGAACACTATAAGGTCGACTATGCTATGCTATGTTATAGATATCACGTTATTTTAAGGTTTAGAAGCCACTCAGCGATCCCCAAAGATTATAAAACGCAAAATCGAAGTAGGTATCTTTGCCGAAAGCTAGTTTATCTTGCAGCTCTGTCGACCGCAGCAGTGTTTATCAACAGGTCAAATAGACGCCAAGATATCTTGTTTGAAATGGCTTTTGCGAAAATCAACAGGTACAATTTTTGAAAGTAATAGATACGCCAATTAAAATTTGATTCCCCAATTTCGGCTAGTTGCTCGCTATTGTTTTATGTTATAGTCGTCTACACCCACATTTTACTACTAATGTTTAGGTGACCGAATACAAGCCATATTTTTACAAATAATTGATGAAATAACCCAATAATATTTCGACCGATGTGGATATCGAACTAGCAAAAATATGCTTGTGATGTAGTCATCAGTCAACAAGTATCGTTAAAAACTAAACTATCATCGTTTCAGCATTAATTAAACAATTAACATTAATTAAGTAACCCTTGTTACCATGCTGAACCTAGTTATAACGTAATGGTAGTCTTTACGACGTGTCTTGGGAATATACATCGACACGGGAAGCCCAAATGAAAAGCTTAATTCCATGTTCCGTCGCTGACTTAATAACCGCTTCAGTCGAAAGTAATATCCATTATAAATGTATATATTTGGCTGCTTTCCTACCAAGATATGAGGAGTAGCGAGGGAGTCCTCAAATCTGTCAAAGATATCATCATGTTTTTTTACAAGGTTTTGCGCAGCTCTGGTGGAGAAGTTCTAATAGAGATAGACTGATCGATTGATTCCGCCTTCACCTTTTTACCATCGAACAACCAGGGTCTCAAGTCTGCCATTACAATAGTGTCAGAATGTTCTACCATTAATTTCATAATTGTCGATTTTGACAAGTTTGGTAATCTACTAACACAATAGCGTCATTATGGCTTTCCAATGATCAACCACTGACACGCCATTGAAAGAAGTGGCATAGTATGGTAATCTCGTACATATTGACAAATGAATGTCTGACGTCGCATAAATTAATATTTTGACAGTTCCTTTGCATTAAGTCTCTATTACGTCATTGTGCATTAAGCTCGATATTGTCACACAACTCTATTACGAGACAATTGACCGATTAATGATCGAACATTATGAATAAGCAGATTACGAACTTATAGCAAAATGACAATGGGATCGTGTTGGAATGGCGAATTCATAAAATTTGCAGACTTGAGCCCCTGATGTACGGCGTCTGTCCACTCTTATGTCGTTGACAACTCTACGGTACGGAATAAGCGTTTGAAATAATTTGCCTGCAGCATTCTTTCCGTTCAATTATAGTTTGAGTGTCTTCAAGGCTACAGTGAATAGGCTCTTAATAAGCTAGAGCTATACACCAACAACGATTGCATCACTGCTTACCATCAGGTGGGATTGTAGTCAAGCTCTAGTTTATATCATTAAAAAAAAAAGATACTTGTAAGTGGGCTCAATTCAATCGCTTGTCACCTCGAAATATACTAGAAATGTCGTATTTAGTAACAATATTATCTTAGTAAAACAAATATCTATTATGTATTCAAGAGGTCTATTTTTTTTTTATGACTGAGTCACACTAAAACATGGTGAAGGAAAACTTCGTGAAGAAATCGGTATGTGCTAGACTAGTGACTTTCGCCAAACCGCACTGTGTTTGCATGAGGGATTACGGCTCATTCTCTCTCCAGGAGAGGAGGCTTGAATCCCAGCACTAAGAACATTCTAAGGCTGATTATGAAGCACACTTTTTTGTACAGATCGATTGTCGGTAAAAAAGAAGTCTATCTATACATGCCTGAGATGTTTGTGAGGGTTACAAGCGGGGAATGCGAATCATATAAAAGCTTCGCTACGCAACTTCGCACTGTCCAATGTTTCCATGAAAGCTGTTCCATGTACAGCTTTGTTGGAAATAATCACACATTTCCAGTGCCGCTAGACGTCGCCGCATCGCCTAGTTACTACACATCTGTGGTAGATAAGCGCCCCGGGCTCATGGATCATATTGATCTTCTTTGTTATACGGCTTTGAGCAATGAAGTTAATTGTCAAGTATCTTTTCCTATAAAGAGCTTTGCAGCAGAGAAATTCTTTGTCAGGGCCGTTTTCTAACAAAGCTATTTTAATAATAAATTTGTTCTCATTAGTATAGTTTCTCATTTTCTTTGAGCCTTTATTACAAACTAAGAATTTGTAGTTTAATATAAAGCATTGTTTCCTTATATTATAATTTTGTTGCATACCCGTTTGTGCCGTTTTTTCCTTCAATATAAATAATTGCATGTATGTTATGCTGGCGTATAAAGCTGCACTGAAATACAATACAGCTAATTTTGTATGTGAAAGAGTAACAATCATACGTACACATTCTCACATATAAATTAAAGTCTTTGTAATATTAGTATAATTTTATTGTGCAAGAGTCTGCTGTTTTTACACACTATAACTGTATACTAACAGCAGTAGGTACTTAATTCATGAATCCCCAAGCGACCACCGGTGGCCGCGCATCTATTGTCTTACTATTGTGTCTCTAATTGACGGTATCTGAAGGGTTAATTGGGAAGTTTTTTATTGTTATTTATATATAACTAAGCTGTCGAAGGTAAATTATATTTTAATATTCGAGTCATTTACTAGTTTATAAATTGGGGGAAGGGGGGAATGGGAACAAAAATATATGCCCCAGTCGGAAATCAAATAAAAAGATGTACATCACAAAACTATAGGGGCGGTTTTTTTTTTAAATGAAAGATTTATTGTTGAATATCTTTTCAACGAGCTTGAATACTATACTAAATATGTAACGAATTTTCATGGACGCTAATTTCAGATATCAATTTGTAATTTTTCACCCCACCCTGTCCTGTCTGCTCGCGATAAACTACTCAACGGATTTTCAAGCGGATTTCAGCAATACACAAACTGATACATGAACAAAGGTTTAAGTGTATAATAATGCATGTTATAATAGAGAAACCGGAGAATTTCAAGGATTTCTAACATACAAGGTTGTATAATTATTTAATATAAAGATTTTATATTTATGCTTATCTAGTGTTTGATTAATTTGTTAGCAGTAGGTACACCGCACTACTACACTACCCCCTGTATTATTTTTGTCGTTTCGATCCATCCTAAGGTTGTCTGGTAGATATCGCTGTCAGCGATAAGACCGCTATTGTACCCATAGATTTAAGTTTATGCAAAAGTGGTTTTACTTTTTTGGTGCACAATAAAGTTTATTGTGCACCAAAAAAGTAAAACGAGCGGGTTGCTTAGTCGCTGCTTATTATACACGATCAGCAATTGCACTGCCTCCTATCCATGCAAGTACTGCGATAGACTTTCTTGCGTTTTAAATGGTGTAGGATAATAAGTTATCACCATCATCATTATTTCAGCCAAAAGACGTCCACTTTCTACTGCCCTAAGTGTCCTCTCAACGAACGGTCCTGTGCGTCTCGCATCCATTCCCGCCTCTCACCAGGCCATCGGTCCACCAGATGTATGAGATAATCTTTCGGTTTCAGAATTACCCTATAACGAATAGCAAGATGGTTGATTTGGTTTTGGAGTGTCGTCGGGTAAGTTTCACGTGTTCTACGAATGCTTACTGTGACCACCGTGAATAAATTATGTGCTTCTGATGGCCAACCGGTGGTTTTGACAAAAGTACAACAATTTAATAAATTTAATTTAATTTTAATATCATTGTTACTGTAAAATACGAAATGTATAAATTTAATTACATTATATTATTATTTATTAAAAATAGGTCGACAAAAATCCGAATGTTAAATTTATCAAAATTATTTATATTTGCTAAACGCATCGTACCAAAATTAAACATATTGTTGTACATATTTGTACTTACTAATTTGTTTAATTTAATTTACTACATCCTGGTCAGAACTAAACTTAAGTGCCAAACTAAAGTGGCAATGGGCAGGGCGCATTGCTCGCAGAACCGATGGCCGTTGGGGTCGAAAGATTCTGGAGTGGCGACCGCGTACCGGAAGACGCAGCGTTGGAAGGCCTCCAATAAGGTGGACTAATGACCTGGTGAAGGTTGCGGGTAACCGATGGATGTGAGACGCACAGGAACGTTCGTTGTGGCGACGCTTGGGGAGGCTTATGTCCAACAGTGGACGTGTATCGGCTGAAATGATGATGGTCAGAACTACATACGTATAGTATGTTTCCAGGGCATAATTTTATAATTTCACGCAGGTAAAGCTGCTGGCAGAAGCTACTATCTTAATAGCAAAAATTCCACAATATCACATTACCGTCTTGTTGCTTGAGAGCGTCGGTGTGTTATGTCTAGCTTGCGTCTACCTACATCTTTTATTAAAGTACCAAGTTCACTCGACAAAGACGCAGACAAAAGTAACAGTAATTCGTGTAGTTGCCTCCCGAACTTGGAACAATAACACCTTTTACTTAAGTAGTTTATGTAACTTTATACATTAGGAGTACTAAAAGTGTAGAATACGAAACCTTTAGGCTGCGTTTACATTAGGGGCGAATTTTGGGCAAGGAAACTGAGTGCAATCACCGCCGCCGGGATTCCGATCCCCATTTCTGGCCACCGGAGACGCGGGCTCGCGGACGGCGAGAAATGGGTAGCTCGCTGTCCGGTAACTGTCCGGACCGAGCCCAAGACGTCGACGGCGCGCACTGTTCCCGCGTGCCTCAAGGAGTTGTCAGCAGCAGGAGGGGCCCAGCTGGATCGAAGCCCACTGGGGCCAGGTTTATCTGACGAGAAGCTCGAGCCCCGCTTTGAAGAGGCTAGAAGGAACGGGGTGGGTTTTTAGTCAGTAAGAGTCTGACACTATCTCCCGCTCCACCCAAGAGCGGGGGTTGTCATAAGATGATTTTTGCCCACCGTAAAAAAAATAAAAAAGCCCTTTATATGGCACGCGAACTTTCGCGCAGCTCAGCTCATAGATGTCAGTAAAATCGTAGGGGCCCAGTAAGGCAACGGCCCACTACAGGGTGCGTTCACAAAAGTTACTGTCGCCCTAGAACTCCGAAAGCTGAAGGACATAGATAGGTTTTCGTCAGAGAGAATTAGACACACCTTTTGGAGGTATGCGGAATAGAGAGTAAAGTCGTTGGAATACAATCTTTGGAAGGGAAGGTTCCTCCAACCAGACGGGTGTTGTGTCTGGTGGGCAACTGCCCGGCAGATGATTCCAGGCTGTTCTATATATATGTATGTCGAAATAGGGTGGAGAACTTTAATGCGCGTTGCAGGATTAGTTGTTATGTGACGCCATAAATGCCATACAATGAGACAATTGGATACTCCACACACACAACATCATTTCATGATTTTCCAATTCAAAAAATAAATTCATACAGCTTTCATTCTCTTGTGCAAGTCACAGGTGTGTGTATTTCGGCCTTAAAACGCGTTCAAAGGCTGTCCGTGTCATCAATGCTGTGGAATTTTTGACACTGGTAGCTCTTAAACAATTAGTGTCGTCGCACATAGGCGTTATGCCACAGCCAAAAACGGCGCCATGAGAACCTAAAAGCGGCCACAAAGGAAAATGAAACGTGTGACAGCCACTTGTGGCCGGTGGCTGCTACTTTTTTAACCCATACGCGCAGTATGGTCATGGTAATGGACTCTGACGAAGAAGGTTTAAATTCGCGGATGGCGTGTGAAGGCGTTTTGTATTGGCGTTCAGTGGCTATTTCGGGTCACAAGATGTGGACAGCGGCGATTTGTAGCACTTGTAGCACTTTGGTAACCACTGGCGTCAACTGTGGGCAGCGAATCCATATGAAATATGTGGCAGCGTTTTGTAGTTGTGTCCGGTGACAAAGTGTAACAGGCACTCAGTACGCTGCGTTTTAAACGCGCACCAAGCGTGCGTTGAAGGCGTGTTGTAGGCTTTAACTTTTGAACCCATTTACATGTTTGGTACGGATGACAGCGCTCGTATAGAAAGTAAAGCACTAACGAGCATTATGCAATTTGCTAGAAGTCATCATTAAGACACTGAGACGTGTGGGACATCAGGCAAGACACCACTTGTAAATTTCTGCTGTCCAAGTGCATCAACATTGACTTATCGGGCACGAGACTGATTCTTAACTAAGCAATAGCACGGGGAGTTTTGATAGCCGATCGGAGCAATTCGTTTTGAATGCCAGCACTCGATCAAATTCAAGGACAAATCCGACACGACTATTCTGGAAATAGTGATAACTGATCGTTTGATGTGCCGCTATCCATCACCGAACCTTTGTACCACGCTGCAGCACGTGTCCCCCCCCCCCACTTAAATCCGCCCTTGACATGCTGCAAACTTTGAATTATCTCATTACTATTTTTCGAGTAAATCACAATGAAAAGAAATGATAATGTGGTTCATAAAAAGTGGTTGAGATTATTTAAATTCCTAAAATAATCTTAAAATCATTGTCTGTCACTGTGGCCGTAGCCATATGAATTTTGTAACACGCGATTTTGCATTCATAGACAACGGATATTGTTCATGGAGATAGAATGTGACATTGTTTAATTTCGTACAATTGTTGTTAAACGTTGTTTGGTTAGTATAAATTTATTGGTATATTTTAATTAAAGTTTTATTGTAAAACGAGAACAACTGCGAAAGACTTGAATTTATTTAGGAAAGCAAATGAATCATCATCATCTTCCTGCCCTTGTCCCGTTTTATTTGGGGTCGGCGCAACACGTTTTTTTCTTCTATTCTGTCCTGTCACTCGTCACTCTATCACTAACTCCCTTTTCTTTCATATCACTTCTCACACAATCCATCCATCTTTTCTTTGGCCTCCCTCTCCCCCGCCGTCCATCCACATGTAAACTCATAACTTTTTTAGCAACATGCGTTTCGTCCCTCCTTTTCACAAGACCATACCAAGACAAACGGTTTCCTTTCAACTTTTCAGTCACTGGCGCCACTTTCAAACTTCCCCTAATATACTCATTTCTCACTTTGCAAAGCAAATGAATAAACAATTAAAAAAAAGTGGTATTCCATCAGCGGTTGCTTCAAATTAAAAAAAGTTAGGGGTTAACAACGTGACATGTCAAAAAACATGTCAAACCCATTTCGTTTCGTGGAGTTTTTGATAATCGTTCTCGCTCGTAATATAATTGACTTGACCCCCTTATATCATCCTACAATTACAACACTTAATACTCCGAAAACCACATCATACTAATATTACAAAGGTGAAAGTTTGTGAGTGTGTATGTTTGTTACGCTCGAACAGCTGAACGGATTTCGGCGAAATTAAATTCGATACATAGGTAGAGCATATCCTCAGGATTTGTTCTACCCATGTAGAGAGATACCGATTCTTTTTACATTTTTGAAAATTTTTACGCGCTGTTTCTCGCACTAAAATGGAAACTTGTCATAGACTTTTTTTTTGTTTGAGAACCCATTCAAAAATAGGTCTCCTTTAGTCACTGCTTTAAAATCCGTCACTCTGCAATATGTCTATCTCTAATACAGACGTTTTCAGAGATAACGTTCTACGGAAGCATTAAAATCTTGCGCGCGACTACATTCACAAGATCAACAAGTCTTGATATTGTAAAACGATATTGAGTACAAGTCTTCTTTCTTGGCTATTCACTGGATTTTCCTAGGAAGAAGGTTCTACGTTAACAAGACTGTAGAAAATATCTAGACTTACGGTAGACTGGTCAGTATACAGTAGGTACAGCATGTAAATAAATTTTGATACTTGTAAAAGTAAGGTATCATCTGTGGGATTTTGTAGTTTGATTTGTGACAGTTAGGCCTTGCTATACACGCATTGATTTCAACACTCATTGATGGATGAGTGTTCTGAATGTTTTGTGTTAATTATTAAATAAAATAAAAATAGCTTCTTTTGTGTACGAGTGTCTGTGTGTTCAGTTATGCCCACGGGTTGGGTGTACTTACAAATTACTTCTAAATGCTCGCAGGAAAATGATACTTAGGAGTATAACTTTGTTCACATAATAAGAATTATTTTTATTATGAGCCTGTTGTGTCCCACTGCAGGGCAAAGGCCTCCCTTCCTTTATTCCACTCTTTTCTGTCCTTAGCCACCTCTGGCCAATCCTTTAGGTAGGAGTCAAAATCGTCACGCCATCTCCTTCTGGGCCTACCGCGTCGCCGGTTCCTGTTGCTCGGAATCCAGTCAGTTGTTGCTTTCGCCCAATTTTGTTGCCACATGCGGCAGATGTGACCTGCCCAGTTCCATTTGTTTGGCGGCTGAGTCGCCTACGTCTGCGATTTGTGTTTTGGAACGAAGTATACTGTTCCGTATGCGGTCTGTTCTTTTAACCCCGAGAATACTTCGTTCCATTTCTCGCTGGCAGACCCCGAGTACGGACTTTTGACGTTTCGTTAATGACCACGTTTGCGCTGCGTAGGTGAGGGTGGGAAGGATGCACATGTCCATGAGTTTCCTTTTAAGGGAAAGTCGGAGTGGTCCTTTCATCAGGTGTTTCATCGACCAATAGCTCTTCCAGGCGTTCTCGGTGCGTCTAGCAACTTCTTTGTCTTGCCTCGCCTGGAAAGAGACTATTTGGCCGAGGTATATGTACTCATGGACATATTCAACATCCATACCCTCGGTATCTACTTTACGCTTCGCGCTATTCGTCATCAACTTTGTTTTCGTCATATTCATTTTGAGTCCAACCTCGAGGCCGGCTTGGCTCAGTTGTTCGAGCATAAGCCTTAACTCAGCCGCCGAAGACGAGAAAAGGACAATATCATCAGCAAAGCGTAGATTAGTTAATCTTTTTTCCCCGACGACAATGCCCTTGTCTCCCCAGTGTTTGTCTAGATTTTTAAAAGCTTCTTGAAGCGTTGCTGTGAAGAGCTTTGGAGATAGCGGATCACCTTGTTTGACTCCTTTTCGAATTGGAAAGGATTGGCCAGTAGTTTCCAAGTGTATAGCAGCTGTACTATTTAGATAAATTCTTTCCAATAATTGAACGTAGGTGGGTTCTATTCCTTATTTATTTAAAGTTGTAAATATAGCTTTGTGTGATAGACTATTAAAGGCTTTGGAGTAGTCTACGAACGCAAGATATAATGGTAAGTTGAATTCTTCGTGCTTCTCTAGCAATTGGTTTAAAGAGTGTAGGTGGTCGGTAGTGGATAGGCCGCGGCGGAAACCAGCCTGTTCAGGAGGTTGGTGGAGGTCTAGTTGGCTGGAAATACGGTTTTCAAGAATTTTGATGATAGCCTTGTATAAATGTGAGACAAGGCTAATAGGTCGGTAGTTGGCTATATCCGTTTTATCCCCCTTTTTATGTAATAAAATAATGTTGGAGTGACAAAAGTGTTTTGGTTTGGAGTGAATATGCCTGTTTTTAAAATTGAGTTAAATAAATTACAAATGTGTGGTAATAAAAATTGTTCCCCCACTCGCAGTGAGTCGGTTGTAATGTCATCTTCTCCTGGGCTTTTGTTGTACTTCATGCTACTTAGAGCTCTATGAACTTCATAGCCATTTATCACTAGGATATCTTCATGGCATGAGTAAACTTCATCTGCGAGTTGGAAATTGGTGTCGTCGTCTGAATATAAAGATTTATAAAATTCTGTGCAAATTTGAATTAATTTGTTCCTATCACCCTGCCTCACACCATTACTGTCCTTCAAGTGTGTTATAGTAGATCTGCCTGCATCCATCCCGCGCATGGCTGACCTCAAGGAACGGTTATTCGTTAAAGCGGAGTGAGCCAGTTCAGTATTGTAAAGCCTGATATCTTTTCGTATGCTCCGCTTGACTTTTCGGTCTAGCTCTCTGTACGCGAGGGACTGATAGGGCAGATTCTGTCTCTCGTCTATAAGGCGAACAGTGTACTTATCTGTAAGTTTTTTCTGTCTATTTTTGTTACACTTTATGGTCTGGCTAGCTGTTGTTATCACGTATTTTATGTTGTTATATCGTGTTTGTACGTCTTCTGAATTTTTTGACTCTAGAATGTTAAAACTGTTTTTAATTTTTAAGTTAAATTTCTCTTTATTTGCAATTAATGTACTTTTGTCTATACGTTTTATTGATTTTTTAATCATTTTGCAGCGGTAAATTTTTATGTCGAAACTAACTACGACTCTAAGTGGACGATGATCTCAACTAAATTTTGTACTGTTGAGGACTTCGACATTCCTAATTATTTGTTTGTCTGAGGAGAGACAAAAGTCGATCTCATTTTTCGTGTGACCGTCTGGAGAGAGCCAGGTCCATCGACGTTGTGGCTTTTTGGGAAAAAAGCTGTTACTAACACTTAGGTTCTGCCCAAAAGCGAATTCTAGAAGGCGTTGACCACGCTCATTCCTATCTCCCAAGCCGTACGGTCCAAATGGTTGCGTTATCAGATGTTATTCTTGGTCCGATCTTGGCATTGTAATCGCCTATGATTACTGTCCAATTTCCTCTATGTTTATCGCATGCCTTGTTAAGAAGGTCATAAAACTCTTCCACCTCGTCGTTACTATGCGAAGATGTTGGAGCATATACCTGGATTACTGTAAGGACCTTTCTCTCTGTTACCCGAAACTTCAGCAAAACGATTCTATCTGAATAAGCGACAAATTCTATTATATTATCTTTCCAACGTTTTGAGATTAGGAAACCAACACCATATCTAGAGTTGGTTTCTCCATTATGATAAAAGATATTCTTTGCCCTTTCCACTGTGTTTTCACCCTCTCTTCTCACCTCTGCCAGACCGACTATATCCCAGTTAATCTTTTCTAATGCGTGCTCCAATTCTAACATTCTTTCCTCAGTTCGCAGTGTGCGTATAATAATAAGAATTAGGAAGCTTTAGTATTTTTCCCATTTCAGAACACTAAGAATTACTCTTTGTAGGAAAAAATATTCCCAAAATGAAAGTATAAATATACGAGCCTCATCGTAAAAACCTTGAAATAAAAAAATAGAATTTATTCAAAAAATCTTTATTTTCGCAAATGTACTTATCGAATAACATTGCGAATAAATAAAAAACAATTATTTTAAGCCTCTTATATTCATGGAAACTGTTTTGTACGACAATTTTATGAATGAGAATAACAAAATATACAAAAAACGAGAATCTGTTTTATTTATTGGTATAATATTATTGAGAAAATGTTGAATGGATTCGAATGGTTTAACCATGAATATTTAAGGATTAATCAATATGGAGGTTAAGCTCCGTTTGTCCTGGTTACTGGCTAACCAGTTGGTGAATACTTGGTCCTTAAAGATCAAACAGTCCCCTTTGTCATGCTAATACCCACGACCACATAATACAGGAATGGTAATAGGACGAGTCGTTCCGGTTTATCAGAAGCCGCGGAAGTGTAAGACTCGGTGCACTACAAAGAGTAGCTACAGCGCAGAGCAGACAAGTTTATATGACATTGAACTATAAGATCTTTTTACAAATGAGAGAACGAGAGTGCTCGAGGACGCTCGATAAGTCGATGTTCGTACCTATAATCACTGAAGTGTGTAATTCAGTGTCACTAGAAACGCCTTTGCTTTACGCTCCTCTTTAGTCTTCATGGATTATTTACAGTAATAAACAGTGACTGGATTACGAATGGCATAAGTTGTCAGACTTTACAGAATGACGCACGAATACTAAGCTCAGTTCATTTAGACTAAAAGCTAACTTCTACAAAGTTAGGCACAAAAATGTTTTTGAAACTCTGTTATAAATTCATAAGCCCTTCTAAGCAGGGTTTCGCCGAGTCCCGAGTGAGTTGTGGTACTTGCTGAGTAGGTATCTAAATTTGTTCCCGCCAACATCAGGGAAATACTAACAGGAACAGGCAAACAGTTCCATTTGTGTGCATGTAATGAGGAAACGAAAAAGGTCGCCTAGTCGGCAAATTGTGAATTACTCACAGTAGTTAGGTTAGCTTTTTACTTTAAAGCATAATACCAGAAACACTACGTTCATGATATTTTACTTCATAATTCTTTTGAAATTTAGCAAATACAGTTGTGGTAGTGTAGTGCCCGAGCGACGTTTTCAAACGTTTTGCAGATTTTAAGTTTGTTGAACTGAGTTCTCAGTGTGTTTGACAATAGAAGGTAGCTGTGTGAATTTTATATTAAACGCTTTGTCCATTCACATTATTTGCGTGTGTTTATTTGTTTATGTGTGTGTTACCTACTCGGACAGTTTTGGTGCTCGTTAACTTTTCTCACGTCTTCAAATCTTCATCTAAAATCATTTGTAGGTAAGATTTTGTTAAAAACTCCGCATTTTTCATAAAAAAAATCTTATGGATAATTTTTTTACTAAAAGATTATTGCATTGCCACCTCACGCTTGCCAAAGTAAATTCCGAAAGGTAGCAGAAACATTTTTAAATTGTGTGATGTCAGGATTTTTAACTTCGTGCAGATCCATATCATGTCATTTTTTTCCTGTTTTTATTTCTTGATAATAAAAGGTAACGGAGATCGAGCATTTTTCCGCTAGCCTGACCACCAACGGTATTGTATTGCGACGGTATATTGATATGTGTATATTTTTTGTAATTTATTATAGTGGCCAATAAAGAGATCGGAACTATCAATCTTAAATCTGTGAAAATACAAGTTACTCCACTTACAAATGACGGATTAAATTCTTTCTTTACTAAGTTGTATGAATTTTAAGCACGTGATTTTTTATTAACGGTTCGATTCTCTCAAAAATCAGGCAATAAACGTCTCGTGTTGCCACTAAAGTTAAAATAACGTCGATGCAGTGAAAATTCACTCTCGTTCACCGTTACGGCCACGTTAAAAGTGTGGTGGTCGTAAAAATCTATTGTATTGGCCCATTTCACCACTCTGGTGTGATTAGCTTTTATAACGGTAAGTTCCTGTTACTTTTAAACACGTAAAGACGTAGATACTGTTTACTTTTGAGTTTGGTTGGTTGGTTGGACGTGCACCGAGAAGACAATATGATCGGTAATAGGTAGTTAACGGTGTTTGAATATGGAATATTTTGTTCTTATTGGTGTTTGAATATGGAATGTTTTGTTATTATTAGTTTTTGTACTTTAGTGTTTGTTTTTATTTGTTTTGCTTTTTGTATTTTGGTTTAAATTGGACTATAAGAATTAAGTCATCTGAATTACTTTTTTGTTATTTAAAAAAAAGTATTATTTCCTTCTTTCCATATATAATTTATAATCATACTAATCTACACTAATATTAAAGTTTGTTTTTTCGTTTGTTGGTAATCTCTGAAAGTACTGGTCCGATGCAAAGATTTTTTCACGAAGCTGCTTTATTCCTGATTAACAAAGGCTATATATTATGTATGCGGGCTAAGCAGCGGGCAAAAGCTAGTAAATCATAAAGGCTCTTGATCGGATTTTAGTGAAGGTACACGGGTCGACCATGTAATAAAATATAATTTTAATATAATTTTTATTTCTGGAGTATTTTCCCTTAAGAAAAATTTCGTCCTTGACGCGGACGAAATTGCTGACAGTATCTTTGTCATATAGTGTTCGTTTATGACAAAGTCTCTCACCGCGTGTATCTCTGTCTGTATGTTCGCGATAAACTTAAGAACTACTGAACCCAAGCCACGTGTAGTTAAAGTGGTTGTTTAAATTATTATTTTTTAGGTTTTGTAGGTACCTCAAAAGGGAAAATCGGAACCCTTACAGGATTACTTTGTTTTCCGTCTGCCTGTCTTTTTGTCTGTCAAGAGGCTTTTTTATTGATATATACTAGTGCTTGACTGCGAACTCACATGATGGTAAGCAGTGATGCAATCTCGGGAACGCGGAGGTAACAAGTTGCAATCAAAATCATATACTCAGGTCTGCGATCCCTTCAAACTGTTAAACATGAAACTTTAAGTTAACGGAAAAATCTCTATTAACATACTTAGGTAAGTTTGTATGGAACTCTCAGTTCGCAAGCCAACTCGCACTTACCCTTATTTTGTTTTTTAATCCCATTGTAGATCATTTCTTCATGATGAAATGTACTTTAAAACCATATTCCTCTCCATTTATATAAATAGCCCGCAGACGTTTTAATCCAAATAACAGCTTTAGGTCTAATTAATTTTTTGAACATCTAGATTTCCAACTTTATAAAATGAAACAATTTGCTTATCATCCCGAAGAATTAATTACTCTCTTAATTAGTTTCCAATTCTCTAACTTAATAAGTCACTATTTCTAATTTGAGTCTCCTCAAAGATCGTCTTTCGGAAGATAATTATGATCACGGAGTTAGTATAACTCCGTGATTATGATATTGTTCAGCTGTGTTATGCGGACTTTTCAACATCATCTTATGTCTTTTCCCCTTTCTAGAGCGTAGAGGGAGAGCGTGTCAGAATTTTACTAACTAAAACCTGTGTTCCTTCTTTGCCTTGCATTATACGGACTTGAGTTTTCATTCTGGAAATCATTCGACTTGGGAAATAGGTCAACGGTGTTCCTTTTAAGATCAACTTTTTTATAAGGAATAATAATGAAAATCTCTTATCAAAACTTACCTTAAAGATCTGAATTACGTTGAAACTGAGAAATTATTAACTATTCATTAACATGATTATTACACTTCTTATTATTAAAAGTCATTATACTCTGTCATGATGATTCTATTAGATCTTAGAGACATAACACATGTACACACATGCACCCAATCACCTCACACACAGCGCACCCACACCATCGCACATAACCAACCATACACACACACACCATCATATACAAACATACACGCTCCATCACCATACAACTTACTACTCTCTTACATATATATATATAACTCTTATTAATATTGATGTATTATTTTAACATTTAAAATTTTCTTGATCTATGATGAAAGAGACTGGTCTCCACGACACAGGGAATCCTAGTGTGGAGACCAGTGAAGTATTGGATGTAAAAGTGTACTTTTTCTTGATTATTATTATTATTATTTTTATAATATAATAATATTCCACAACTATCACACAATGCCGTCTAGTCGCAGGCTAAGCAGAGCTTGTGTTATGATTACTAGACAACTGATAAACGTACTTATATGTTTATACATACATATTATACAATGTGTAAGGGACAGCCCTCCACAAACTTTAAGGGCTTGCTCTAGAAGAAACTGAATAACCTTCCACAATTTTTTTTTAAGAAAACGAAAAAAATTCCCGAGCAAGCCCTTAAAGTTTGCGGAGGGTTGTCCCTAATAGCTTGTATATAAATTACAGCTAGACACAAAACAAAAGATCATGCTCATTACACAAACATTTGTCATGAGTGGAAATCGAACCCACGACCTCCGGCATAGCAGTCAAGGCTACTAACCACTAGACCAACAGCTCAGTCAATAGATAAACATAAGAATACTTATCACTTAAATAAATAGAAGAATTTTTCTTGTTAGGTTATCTTCAAATAAATCTTATAATTTATCTGTCATGGCGTCCACAATGGTAAGAAAAAATAATTTAAAAAAAGCTTTCCCATTATAGGCGATATTCTTTCACGCTCATTGAGGCGGCGCGGTCAATGAAGGCGCTATACAGGCCTTTACTATTACAAATACAGGAACATTTTGAAAGCAACCATAATCAAAGGGGATAAGAATTAGATTTGTTGGTACGTCATGCCTTCCATTTTGTGTAGACAGTCACTCAATTTTCTCTCGAGATACTCAAAGGCTTATTTTTATTTGAAACGAAACAACTTCGGCATTTGGACAATGTCTGCGGGCATGCAAGAAGCCCTTTGTATGATCTTTATACTGGAGAATAGTTTTTGTGATGAGATAAAAGTCCAGTGCACAATGCCGGCGATGTCATTAAACCTAACCTTTATATTATTATCCTTTCTAGTCGTGACAATCTTTTTAATACTGCGCGAGTATTTTTATGATTGTTATTTTCATTGGTCGTTTCCCTGCATGTGAAAGCCCATAAATGAAAATGAGCTTCTAGAATAAGCGAAGTACGTGCTTAGTATCCTTTCTCATTAATTTTACGATTTAGATTTTTTTTTCATGATATAAAGCACCTGTTGGTAAGCAGTGATGCAATTGTTGATGATGAGGCGCAATAGATTATTAAGAGCCTTGAAGACACCTAATTATTTTTTCTTTCCTCCTTTTAATAATTTTGCCCTTGATGGTATGACCTGTGGGATTGTTCGAAAAAGTGGCCACGGCCTTGGTACGCAAAGGGCAACTGAAGAAACAGGTTTCTTTCTGTAAAAGCCTCGTTAGTAGTACCTACATAATACAAAGTACAGGTAATAGTACAAAGTACGTATAGTAGTGCAAAGTACGGGTAATAGTACAAAGTACGGAAAGTAGTGCAAAGTACGGGTAGTAGTACAAAGTACGGGTAGTAGTATAAAGTACGGGTAGTAGTACAAAGTACGGGTAGTAGTATAAAGTACGGGTAGTAGTATAAAGTACGGGTAGTAGTACAAAGTACGGGTAGTAGTATAAAGTACGGGTAGTAGTACAAAGTACGGGTAGTAGTATAAAGTACGGGTAGTAGTACAAAGTACAGGTAATAGTACAAAGTACGGAAAGTAGTGCAAAGTACGGGTAGTAGTACAAAGTACGGGTAGTAGTACAAAGAACGTGTAATAGTAGAGGGCCTTTTGAAAGTTATATTTGTTTTTAAATATTTTTATAAATCGCTGTCACAACTTTTCCCTCTGCTAATACACTGGTTTTTCATAAAAACGCAATTTGTCATTTAATTTACAGATTTCCTTGCTTAGTTGGTCTACTTATTTGTCCCAGCTTTTCCGACAGTCTCTTCAGTAACGGCCTTTATTTAATAGAAATAAAGAAAAAAGAAAAACGCTACACTACACATTAGGAATTACTCCTTTAACGTCAGTGCGATCACAAACATAAGACAGTAGATCTCGTACAACTATCTGTAGGCAATACAAATTATTGTTGCGTGCGAGAATCAAACCCGCGGCACGTAGTAGCAGCCAGTTGCTCAACTAATGCGTCAATTGTGACTTCCATCTGACACCCTTCTCGCTTCACATAAAGCGGGAGAAGTTATTTGGTGAGTTTTGACCAAAAAAATTGGTATCATCATCTTCCTGCCCTTATCCCGGTTTATTTGGAGTCGGCGCAACACGTTTTTTTCTTCCATTCTGTCCTGTTGCTCGTCACGCTATCACTAACTCCCTTTTCATTCATATCACTTCTCACACCGTCCATCCATCTTTTCTTTGGCCTCCCTCTTCCTCTCCATCCATCCACATGTAAATTCATAACTCTTTAAGCAACATGCGTTTCATCTCTCCTCTTTACATGACCATACCAAGACAAACGATTTCCTTTCAACTTTTCAGTCACTGGCGCCACTTTCAAACTTCCCCTAATATACTCATTTCTCACTTTATCCATTCTGGTCACACCACACATCCATCTCTACATTCTCATCTCCGCTACATGCAATCTTTTTTCATCCGTCTTTTCCAAAAAAATTGGTATCAGCATTATAAATATCAAATACACTTATTTTGTTTTAAATCGAATACCCTCAACTGTTTTTATTTATTATCGTACCACCAACACAGTCATAGTTTACGAATAGGTACTCGACGAGTTTTTAAGAATTCCATACTCCGTTGGCAATATATTTACATAATCCGTCAAAATTAGACGCTTTTCCGATTAATAAAAAATTGGAGATACTATAACAACAACGCAACATTTATTTATGATATTAAAAGGGATTTAATCCCTGAAGTATTCTGGGAGTATATTGGAATAATTTGTGTAATAAATTGTATTTTTTAGGGGACCGTACCACAAAAGGAAAAAACGGACCCTTATGGGATTACTTTGTTGTCCATCTGTCTGTCAAAACCCTATATCCGGGGAACGCGAAAACTTGAAATTAACCTTTCAAATACCGTCAATTAGAGACACAATAGTAAGACAATAGATGTGCGAATGCTGGCGTTTGCTTGGGGTTTCATAAACTAAAACCATAAACTCAGGTCTACGGTCCCTTGAAGCTGTAAAAAAATCATACTTCTTAGTTACGGAAAAAAAGATAAGGTCGTTTATGTCACAGAAAACGTATATTTCGACACTGTCAAGGGAATCAAAATTCATAAGGTACTTCTTGTTGACCTAGAATCCTGTAAGAACAACGGCGAGGAAATTGTAGATGAAATTATTAAGTGCCTACATAAGTTACCATGATATACACCGACGAATTGATTGACTTAGTTATATCAAATCAAGATTATAGCCAGTCTAAGGACTGCAAAAAATCTTCATAGTTGGAAACTGAATTGACTAGATGTTTTTACGAAAATAAATAATCACGGCTTAGTTTTTATTTTGTTGGATTGACTTAATAATGACTTTTGGCTAAATTGAACTTTTAATATTGCTATTAATATAAATGTTGGTCAAGTACCATTAAAACCTGGCTTTAATTGTTGATAATAAATCGACATGACATCTTGTCTCATGGACATGACATCTTGTCTCATCGACATGACATCTTGTCTCATCGACATGACATCTTGTCTCATCGACATGACATCTTGTCTCATCGACATGACATCTTGTCTCATCGACATGACATCTTGTCTCATCGACATGACATCTTGTCTTTTTGCGATTCAAAAAACTGCTTAGTATCAGGTGGGATCGTAGTCAAACACTCAACATCATCATCATCATCATCATAATTTCAGCCACTAGTCAAACACTAATTTATATTAATTAAAAAAAACCTGATGCACGAGCCCGACTCACACTTGTCCGGTTTCTTAGGTGTTCTATAAACAAATGCTGTGGGAAGTCAACTACGTCATCATGTGAACAATGAACGAACTAATAATATAATTGTTAGGTCTTACGTGGAATGACCACACCTGTGACGAAACCGATCCTAGTATCGAAACCGTGACGCGATATTACAGAAATCAAAATGTTAAAATCTATTGTATAGGCAGGTAAATGTTGTCGTTCAATATTTCCACCACAGTAGCCTATAAATAAAACAAAAGAGAGATGAAAGCTCTTCGAACGCGATTGTTATAACAACTTATCGTTTTCAATCAAACGTTTGCAATAACAAGTTAGGTTCTCTATTGTGCGACTATTAACAGGACGAAACAAAACAAAAAACTACACTTGAAAGTCGTAAACGCTGTAATAACCGAACAATAAAAAGCGGTGGTTTACTCAGTATGAAAGGTTTTCTCGGCTAGGAAAAACGTAAAAGTCGCTCAACGATCGCAATTACGGGGCGTTAAGCCCTTTACATGGATACTAGTCCTCATTAACGCGTACTTTCTCTCGGGTGCCTCATCAAACCGCCAATGTCACGTCGGCACGTGGAACAACGCCTTAATTACATTACCGACGTTTTTCCTTTAAAACTAAGAAGCTGCTTACAAACTTACCGCGGAACACGCGCTCATGTACTCATCAACCCAACTCAGTCATCACTAATTGTTTCGTTCCAAACTCCTCAGAGAATCAAATACACTTGGTTTATCAAATCAAATATTTGATAAACCAAGGCTTTTAACTATGATGTAGGCACGCCGAAATAGAAAACCTAATGCTAGTCTGGAATACATAATATATTCAGCAATGTATTTTTGATCTCTCGTCGAGACCGGCATTGTCCGGGATTACTGATGCTAAGTAATTAATCCTACTGTAATAGCTACTTTTATTATTTAAATTACTCAATTTACGGTCCCATATTTGTCGAAAAATATTTGGTTAGACGTTTGGCTTGTTGGCGAACACTGTGTGTCCACAAAACCGCGTGTTAGTATATCCTTGTTATCATCTTTGAGATCAACAGAAGATACAGAATACTCAACTCGGTTGTCGTCGACCCCCAAATGTCCCCGAGGTCGATGGAGTGAGGGGTTCCTTCACGGGTCGGGGCCTGTCGGGGACTGTCGGGCAACTTCGCGAGCGGTCGGGCCCGCTTTCATCTACTAAGCAACCCAAACGCACTCGGTACTTTAGTAGGTACGAGTAGGTACCTCAATTTTAAACAGCCCAGTGAAAATATAAGAGTAATTTAACGAAACGGTTTTGCGTCGTATAGTCCATAGAAACACTCTCATCTCAAATCTCTCAGTTGGTTGTTTTATTATATTCATTTAGATTAATTGTAATTATGGTTTAAGTAAATGAGATTTAATTAAGTACATGTGCAGATTGTTAACTATGAATAGGTTTTGTAAATACGAGTAGTTATGTCAATGCGAAATTATCAAACGAATTTTCAAATGTCAAGCGCGGTGGATCCTATTGAAAGCCTTAATTTACTAACACAAAGAAAAATATATGATTCCCCAATTAACTGAAAATTCAATTAGTAAAATTGTTTCCAAATTTTGTCAGAGCAACTTCGTTAGTAAAGCAGTTCATTAGTCGCATCGTATTGGAGAACAGAGCGAGCGTGTCATGTCAGGAGATCACAGGGAGAGGTGCCTCAGACACTTGTAGCGTCGAACAAGTTCGAACCACGTACCGTTACGCTCCGTAGCCTCGTAGCCCAGTAGCCTCGTAGCCGCGTAGCCTCGTAGCGGCGTGCCCGGCGTACTACGCGACCTGGCTACGCGCTACGCTACCCATTTACACAAGTATACAGTTCACGTTCACATTCACCGCCCGCCTTTTCAACCCTCCAAACTCTACAGGTTGTTTCATATTACGATGTTGTTACGGAATTCATTGCCTTTTAAGGCTTAATAACGACCCACATAATTTTTTGAATACTTCTCAGTTCTTTTGCCGTGATTAAACGTGGCGTTATTTCGGGTTTTGATTGAGTTATTTAAGCATATAAAATGTATTGATGACGGATAATGATTGTGGTTTTAAATATACAACGTAAGTAAAATAGTATACACCGTTCAATTTTGATCGTTTTAATCCCGAGGAAGGTCAATTCGGTACATGAAACATTATTGATTTGTAACGATAAAATTAAAAAATCAAGTACCTTTTTTTTAAAAACTGGTATTAATTTACTCATGAACGAAATTCATTTCTTTAAGAAAACGTCAGTTGAGCGAGTCCAATGACCGGTAGTAGTCAGCGTTGCGTACTAACTACCTACAGGTAAAAGGTACTTTATTTTTTAATTTTATCGTTACAAATAGATACTGTTCCATGTACCGGATCGACCCTCCACGGGATTAAAACGATAAAAATTTAGCGGTATGTAATACCCTCCATGACCTGCCGTGACGGCAAGTCATAGCGGGCGCCTCCTTCTGCGAAGCAGTAATGCTAGCAAGGAGGCAGACCGCATCTGGCAACGGCACCCACGCCACCGCCGCCGGGATTCCGATCCCGATTTCCGGCCACCGTAGACGAAGGCTCGCGGACGGTGAGCCATGGCTAGCTCGTCCGGTCGTCCGGTAATGGACCGAGCCCAAGACGTCGACGTCACGCGCTGTTCCTGCGCGCCTCAAGGACTTGTCAGCAACAGCAGAGGCCCAGCTGGGTCGAACCCTACCGGGGCCAGGGTTATCCGAAAGGAAAGTCGTGCCTTGGTTTGAAGGCTAGTAGGAACGAGGTGGGTTTTTAGTCAGTAAGAGTCTGACACTATCTCCCGCTCCACCCAAGGGCGGGGGTTGTCATAAGATGATTTTTGCCCACCGTAAAAAAAAAGTCATAGCGGGTATGTATGTATTGTACTTAGTGGGGATGGTGTCCAACTTTTGACCTATTTAAATGTTATTGGGTTAAAATATAAATAGTATAAAAACGATTGGAATTCATTCATTTACAAACTACGAGTATGTTCAGGTTTTGTATAAACTAAAAACAATGTTGTATATTCGTGCCGTGCGTCCATTTTGACAGAAATAACTTCAATTTGTTCGCATATTTTCAACGAAAACCAAACGAACATTGGGTACTACAATTAAATTAAAATTGAAAATTTATACGTCCAGACAAATGAATGTATAGACAAAACACTGATCATTACAGAAAATATATTAAAACATCTCTTAAACAAATATCTCTTGAAACATTTACATCAAAGAGTGGAAAATGTATTTAAATTCGAGCTTTATTTAGCTGTAATGAGTCTTCGACCTTGGCCGATCAATCGACAAGTAGACAAATTAAAATATCATGTTTTTTCATCAGCTTATCACCTGTGTTCCCCAAAGTAAACGCATAATGCTGTTACCAAATTTTATTATTATGTCCCCCTATTACTAATAATACCAAGGCAGATCTAGTACCGTGAGAGAGATGACATCCTCATGCCCCTGTCGCCGCCGCAGGAGACACCTGGGGCGTCGGGGGTCGCAAAGCGTAACTTGGAAGTTTCCTGATGACGGGTAATGGCTAGTTTGCCGTCCGGTAACTGAGGCGTCCTAAAGATACTCGTATGTCACCAAAACTGAAGATGCCCTGTACCATTATTGGTCTTATGATTGTATGGGCTGCAGGAATGTTCTGTTACTGTGGCCCTGGAACCCAAATGGCAAAGAACACACCTGGGTTTTAGTAAAAGTCTGATACAAGTCTGATACACCCTCTCGCCTTCATCCAGAGTGGGAAAAGTTTCTGACGTTTTATAAAAGCAGGCCTATGTGAAATAAATAATTTTGAGTTTGAGTTTGATTATCACTCAACACAAACACGTAGAGTGGAATTGGAGGGCATAATGAGGATAGTGTTTAATTTCAACACGACTTCGACAGTCTTTATAAAGAAAGCACACATTCATGATATGTAACTAGGTGTGTGTCGATCTCCAAGCGACCCAGTCGTGCGTACAAATATCACGCAACAGAAGCTCTTTGAGCTCAACTCAAGAAAATAGCAAAAACGTGATGTGTAAATATATACTTTTCAGCTTAAGTTCAATAAACGACAATGCGACCTTTTTTCAACGAATATAGAAAGCAGAATTTGTCAAAGGTTTTTCCTTCACGTTGCGAAGTAGGTCTACTTTTTGTACAACAATAAAACCTATAGCAAATATAAATTATTTTCGGTTTCAATCGACTAGGATAGGTCTGAATTTCGGTAGTGTATCGCCTACAGTTAATTCATTGAATTTTATTCGTGTGTGAACGTGTTTTTATTTATTCATATTTTACTAAAACAGTACATATTCATTGAGTTCAATACGATTAGCAAAGAAAATTGGGTTCATTGTTGTTCCTGCTTTAAAATCCAAAGTAGACATGTCCGGGCTTTTTCTAGTCCTTGACTACTAAAGGAGAGACTTTTCAGTTTGTTTTTTTTTTTTTTTTTAATTAAAGACGTAATAATCATTACAACAGGTAATCTCATACTAAAAAAATTTGTAGGTACTTACTTGATTTTTGTTTTTACTGACCTTAAGGATTACCTATCTGGATGTATTATAATTTGATCTTGATGTGCAATACAATCTACCATTATATGTACAATATACACAAAGAGATCGTAAAATTCGATATCATTAATTCAAAATGATAATTTGACATTTTCTGAAACTGAACCAAACTATTCATAAATTATTGACAGCATAATGTAGGTAATGTAAACTGTGTATATAATATTTTATTAAATTATTGGTCAACGGGTAATGTAAATGAATGCTGTCAAAAAATGTAAATATGTATTGCCAATATTAATAAAGCAACAGCCTGATCTTTGTTAAGTCGGCGGTCTATTTTATCGGCTTGAGATCGACCCACCGTCAACTTGTATCGGATTCAATTAATCAAACTCTGAAATTACTTGAGAAACTTATTGAAATATTTAATTATAATTTAAACTTCCTCTAGAAACAATACACAATACCAATTTTAAATTATTTACTAAAACTCAATTGTTACTTTTAATAATTATGTGTATATAGTACCTTTGAAGTTTTAGACTTAACCATACATTGTTAAAAGAATATATTATTAATGTATGCCCCTCAGCTACTTTCAATGACCCACTCAGCTAAATTACTTTTTTTCGTTAAAAATGCAGACCTAAATGTCAAACTTTGCTTGTATGTATTAAAGGGAAATATTAAAATAAAAAATATTAAATACTAGTTTCGCTGATGACCTGGTGAAGGTCGATTGCGGGAATTCCTTGGATGCGAGCGGCACAGTCGACATCTTTCGGCAGAAGTGATGTTAATGATCATGTATTTTTGCTTGCGACTTCGTCTGGCTCAATATTGGCTATAGGGGATACGATGCCACATAAAAAAGTAGCTATATTAGTAGTTACTACACTCCGTTTCAAATCTCATCAAAAGCGGGTCAGTAGTTTAAGCGCGAAATCGTATCAGACAAATAGAGTTATATTTATAATATCATTGTGAATTATCAAAATAATGATGCAAAATATGTTTACCAAAAAAATAGGTTGATTAGAAAACATGTCACAATTGGCCTTATGCGAGAAAATTATATTAAAATGCGTGATAAAAAGTTAAGTGTGTGTGGGCTTAGGGTGCGTTACCATTGAAGTGGAACTCAGGGTAGCGGAGTGGAGACGAGTAGTGAAAAATGCTGGAGTTGAGTTAGGCTACCCTTCGCTCTGCTCTTAACTACACCATAGCCCGCTCAACTCCGTTCGGTCCGGCTTGGGGCCGCATTTTCATTTGTTTTATTTGTAAATCCATTCGGCTTCATTTTGGGCGAGATTCTGAATAGAATATTTTTTGCTAGGCACACTGGAATGGCTGTGGCCGGCTAGACTAATACTACCGCCAAGAAGCCCGCACGCGGCACCTTTTAATGCCGTTTATGCGATACAGATCTTTTAAGTATGTGAAAAAGTTTATAATTATGTCCCTACCATTCTGGTGAGACACGGCCCTTAAGTCCGAATTACAGATCTTCAGGAGAGTTTGAGAAGTACTCAACCTAATATGCTACAATCATCAGGAAACTGATACATAGTGGAGATTACGACGATCACTCCACTCCATCCAGCTGCATGCCAATGGAAACGCACCCGTATAATTGGGTCGATACGGACTCGACCGCAGAATAGATACTTATACGGATTTTCTAAAGTTTATCTTATAACGAAGCGATTAAATCAGGCGTTCAAACTGTTGCTCTAGTAAAAAGATTAATAGCAATCCGGAGAAATCGGATTCATTTGAGTGAATATAAAATATCGGCACGAGTGCACAATGTAATATATAAAGTTACTTTATAATTTTAATTGGCGTTTCAATGTCATTTTCAACTACGCAGTATTAATTAGCGTTATGAAGTTCACTTTTATGTTTGATTTATGTTTCAATTGTTCAGTATTTTATTACTAGCCTATATTTAGTTTCACCTGTCCCGATGTTTGTCTGTATATTAAATTTGACCTACTTTCCCGGTTACTGATTGAGCCGAAATTTTGCCTGCATGTGTAAATCAGATGGCAATGCAAAATTATTATGACATGGAGCTGATCTGATGGTGGAACCAGACGGTGGCTATAGGAACTTTGGTAGTTAAACGACACAACCCCTTCGAGTTTGGGCTCGTATGATTCGTCTTGACGAGTATTAATTATGTATTATACCGTGCTTTAAAAGCTTGCTATGAAAATAGTACATTTTGATACAAGTGGGGAAAGTTTGTCATTGCAACCGAGCCGTACAGGCGAGGGTGCTGCAGTGACAAATCTGCACGAGTATCAAACGATGTTTTTCAATACACTTTCCCAAAATGTAACACAAATAAATAAAAAAATTATTTAGTAGACTTTATCCCCCTCTCTACCTTTTCATGTTTTTACTAGTGTTGGTTCTCTTTCATTCTGAGTTGCGTCGTGAAAATACGAGCTCAAAAGTCTCGTTTCTCACAATTTCCGAAATGATTCGCACCGCACATTGTATTGTCACCTGAATTGAAGGTTTGCCGTACGAAATTGCATTTTCCAGCAATGCGGCGTCAAATCGCATCGCATCTCAGTAATCTAGACAGGAAGACCGTCGTAGGCAGATTGTTCGAGAACTTCAATGCACGCCGTATAAACGACGAGGCGAAACGGTTAGTCCGAACCGTACATGTGTTAACAATGTAAGAGTTGTCCGATAATTATAAAGGTGAATCCAGTCATCGAGTAATAAAATAAAATATTACAACTAAGTTCTGGATCGGTTCTTCAAAGGGAGCTTAACTATATTACTAGCTTTTGCTCACGGCTTCCCCTGCATACATAAAAAATATAGCCTTAATCAGCTATATTAAAATTTGATGTAGGGAATAAAGCAGCTTTCTATTAGTGAATAAAATTTTGCAATCGGACGGACGGAATTTCGTTATGGAGCAGAGGGGCTGCAGTGACAAATTTGCAAGTGAATCAAATGACTTATTTATATACCTACACTTACAAAAAAACGAATAAACGGGGACTGACCTTTTTAATCTGTAATTTCTGTGATTAATATTAAATATTTGTGTAAGAAATTTCGGCTTATATTTGTTAACCAGTAGGTAAAAACCAATTAGAATTTTAAGAAACGTTTTTATTATTTTTGCACGGATTCCAAATTCTTTTTCTAAAATAAAAGTAGCCTAAGTTATACCTTACAACGCAGCTATTTAACCGAAAGTTTCATAAAAAATGGTCTAACCTTTTCAGAGATTCCAAAAATAAAAAAAAAGCATTTTTGTCGGAAGCCCTCCTACAAGGTGGACCGATGACCTGGTAAAGGTTGCGGGAATCCGATGGATGCGAGACGCATAGGATCGATCATTGTGGTGACACTTGAGGGGGCCTATGTCCAACAGTAGACGTTTGTCGGCTGAAATGATGATGCATTTTTGTTGTGGGTATAGAATATACCTTACCTAAATATATACATTCATGTATTTTAATAAAATAATGTTATTTTGGTATTACAAACAGACCCTTCAATTTTATTGACATCTGAGATACAGGTCTATACATAAAATCCAATTATTGACCTTTATGTCTAGCTAAACCCTAAATGTATAAATATTTATGTAAATCAATTAACAAATTCTAATAATAACTTTGAACAATAATTAAAGTATCTGATTTCCTTTATGAAGTTATTAGCAGCATTGTTATTACGAGAAAATTGAGATCAGTAATAGATCTACTAAAAATAACATAATAGTTATCTATTTTACAGGGCTGGATTAATGATTAGGCAGATGCCCACGGGCCTCGCATTTGCCAGGGACCCCCACGCGCGTACAAAAGACATTGAAAATGTTTCAGTGAAAATTCCATTGGAAAGGTATCCTTTGAGGACCGGTTTTAATACTCTTTTCGATGAATGCTGTTAGTTGATGAAATGAGAACCGAATTGTCTAGTATCGAGCAGCAGTACTGATTATGTGTTGTATTACGTAGCGTATTAAAAAGAAGAAGAAGATTAAAAAAAATATACATTTCTTAAAATAATATACAACGTGTAACGTTAAATGCGCAAAACCACAGACACCCCAAATGATTTTTAATTCAATTGACCCAATTATGTGAAAAAAAAACATTAAAAAAAATTAAAAGTTTTATGAGAAGTTTTAATTTGTTTAAAATTCAAATCTGCATTGAAATAAGAACTTTTAAATTTTCTCATACACCCGTGTATGAGAAAATTTGATTGGACTACAACTATTTCTGTTTGACCTATTCATAAATAGACAGGTCAACGTTTTTAATGAAGAGATTTTTGAAAAATTTAACCGAGAATTTAAATTAAATTGAATTAATTTAAGTGGTTTAATTGATTCAGCTCGTTATTCTGATCAAACTAATATCAGGTTTTGCGCATTTATCGTTACACGTTGTATTATGTTACTAGCGAATACCCGCGGTGTGTGTTACAATTAAAATACATTGTTTCAATGATCTGTTACTATTTTCGCATTAGGTATTGCTTTTGTAATTAAACCAGTTCACATTTCACCACATCGGTTAGATGGTTACAGCTCAATGGATGGGTCTCGAAGCCTCTGAAACGACCTTCGCCACTTTAATACCGATAGGATCAAGGTCCTATCGTTATAAAAATCTGACTTGCCCCCCCCCCCCCCCAGAGGCCACAAGCTGGGAACGCCCATGATCAAGGACGCGATTGAGTGGAATAAGGACTGCAAAGCACGAGATCTGTCTATTGGGCAGAGCCAGCTTACGAAACGGAAGACCAACGATGGCAGAGTCATATCCGTTAAATCGGAGTTCGAGGCATTTTATGGACAGTTGCACACGTTAATCACTAATCCCACAGCTTGATTTTTATTATTAGACTAGCGGTCTGTCCCAGCTTCGCACAGGCAATATTAATATAGCCTTTGTCCATCACCATCATCATCATTTCAGCCAAAAGACGTCCACTGTTGGACATAGGCCGCCAAGTGTCGCCATAATGAACGGTCCTGTGCGTCTCGCATCCATCGGAGTCCCGCAACCCTTACCAGGTCATCGGCCCACCTTGTAGGAGGCCTTCCAACGCTACGTCTTCCGTTACCTTTGTTACTCAGGGTGAATGTAACTTTGTAATGTTGGAAAAATTTTTGAAATCGGCACAGTAGTTTTTGAGTTTATTCATGTAATGAATGAAACATACACACAAACATAAAAAATAAATCCCTCTTTATAATATTAATGTAGATAAAGATAAAAATAGAAGTTTTGTCACTTTAACCCTTCAGATACCGTCAATTAGAGACACAATAGTAAGACAATAGATGCGCGGCCACCGGTGGTCGCTTGGGGATTCATGAATTAAGCTAGATATTTGTTTTACAGTCATGGATTTTTTAATTATATTGGAAAGATGTACTTAGATACTTGATTGTATGTTATCAGAGTTAAAAAAAACATGACTCGTGAAGCCCGGATTTATTTAAGTAAAATTATAATCGGAAATCGGATAGAAATCCTTACTAATATTATAAAAGCGAAAGTGACTTTGTTTGTTTGTTACGTCTCCACGCTTAAATGGCAAAACCGATTTTGATGAAACTTGGTACACGGATAGCCCATGTCCTGGAATAGGACATGAGATACTTTTTATCCCGGAAGTATGTCCCCTTGGGATAATTTTCTACTATCACGCGGGCGAAGCCGTTGGGAGCAGCTAGTCTTCCATAAAAAGATGTCATAAACACATCTAAATAAATAGAAGTTTCTCTTCCTTTAATTTACTTCGCTCATTGGATAAGAAACTTGAGATTCTTAAGCCCCTAAGCTGTCTATAGTACCTAAGCTCGTGCGATCTATCGAGTATTTATTTATCTATAGAATTAACTGAACCATTTAAGTGCGCAACTCTAAATGGAAGCCAACAGCATCAAGGATAGATAAGGATCTGTCTTAGTTTACTGCAGAAAGAAAAAAAAGTTGCTTTATCTATTTATTTTTTTATTTTGAGACAGATTAAATTTTAAATATATAGAGATAGAGGTGAGATAGCGATCAAGCGCAAACCTATCAATAATAACAATAAAAATAAAATAAAATAAATGGCATGTGTGTTTGTGAAAACATTTTTTTATAGCACGGTAAATAGCTTAATAATTAATAATACTCGTCAAGACTAATCATACGAGCCCAAAACTCGATAATATTCACATGGTATCATATTTCCTCATAGAATAGGAATCAACTTTTTGTCCCAGGAGTATGCTCCCTAAAATTATAGGCTTTATAATCTAAGGGGGTAAACTATTTTTTTTTTTATAAAACTAACTGTTTCTTACAACTGCGTCCGCGTTAAACTCGTAAAATCGCATAAATTTATTGATTTATGAGTTTTAATTTTTTCGAGGTTGTCTAGTTATTTTATGTAAAACTACGAGTAGCTTAAGTTAACAATAATAAGTTTATTGGTCGTTTGTTACAAAACATCTCGAAGTTGGCTTTGTTACAAAGTTACTCTGAATAACATCAAAAAATTCCGTTCCAAATCGATTTACTATTCACTGAATGCTTAAAATTTTGTATTGTGGCAACAATGAGTATTTTGGAAAACTTATCCCTCGAAAATTTATTTGCTATTTGATTTTAACAGACATTGCTATTGAGAACTCATGAGCTCATAATCTGGAATTATGAGCTAATGAGTTCTCAACATTGAAACTAAATTGCTGCATTGATATTAAATCCATGCCAGTACAAGTACACTTACTAGATTTGAAGGTATATAGAATTCTGATAAGCAAATAACTCTTCGCAGAATTTCAAACGTAGTGTTGGAAGGCCTCTCACAAGGTGGACCGATGACCTGCCGCCCTAGCCAAGTTACAACCGTTTCGTCAAAGCGTTCGAAGCAAGCTTTCGTCAAATTCTTTTGTTCTAACCACAAGAGTGAGCTTTGAGATGACGTCATTCCCGTACATTTAAAGCTTATTAATAGCGTTCACTATTGCAGATTAGCAACTTGGCTAGGAATACTGGCAAGGGTTGCGGAGATCCGATTGATGCGAAACACACAGGACCGTTCATTGTGGCGACACTTGGGGGAGAGATATGTCCATCAGTGGACGTCTTTCGGCTGAAATGATGATGATGAGAGTTTCAAAAGATTATTGTAATATTGTTATATATATCTATTATTATTAAATAATAAAATAAAATTACATTATAACTAATAAATTAAGGTGTCTCGTAATCTTCTTTTGGATGTTAGTACTTTATTCTGTTAATGTGAGCGCCATGCGTAGGATTCCCTAAAGGAGTGGCATATTTCAGTACACTCCTCACCACAGAGTTGTATAGAACCTTAATGATTGACTGGAAGTCCTTGCAAATTCTTTTGACAAATCCGGGCTTTTTATTTGCTTTAGTCTAGTGTCAAAGTGATTTACAAAAGTTAGTCGGCTGTCACGTTGGACACCTAAATCAAGAATAGAATAAACTCTCTGAAGAGTTATACCGTTTAAGTGATAAGCTAAGGGCTGGATCAACGAGTTCCATGTAAAAGTTATTTGGCTTTGGGAGTCATCATGACTATGACACCATTCCTGTCATGTCATGGATTGCGTGCAAGTCTTACTGAAGCAAAGTGATGTTAGTACTAGATTCAATATCTTTATAAATATTTTCCAATACACTTACTCGAAAACCCGCTCTTATTCCACCGTTTTCAGGCACGCGTTTTCCGCACTAATGCAGAAATGTGTGCTAACCAAAAATTCGAAGACATATGACATTCACCAACTGGGCCCGCGTGGTGTATTACGGCCCATTCCCCTCTCCTAGAGGAAGCCTGAGTCCCAGCAGTGGAAACATTAAAAGGCAGATAATGCTTATGCTTATTCACTAACAAAATAACAATGTTTTGGACATTGTATTAAGGAAACCTGTTTGTAATCTAAAGAGTAATGCTACCATAATTCTGTAGGATTTTGAGTGTGTGTGCTCAGTTTCATAGTTAAGTGGAGATAACTGGTTTGAGGACTTTGAGAACTACGAACAGTCTCGACCCGCCGCTCCGCTTTTGTCTGTCTCCGGTTTAAGGAGCTCAGACCCCGATTTCAGAACCTCAACATTCATATTCCACTCGATTTGTTTGAGCAGCCTGCTTTGTATTTCAATATAATGTAGGATTATCAAACTAATGGTCTTATTGATTGGTTTTGAATGGAAATGGAGGACATATTCTTTTATTACTCAATTGATTATGATTAGATTGTTTTTTTTTTACGTGGAGAATCATCAAATGAGTTTTCCTCGTTCCGGTTGGAGTGAGATGATTAATCAAAATGTTTTAAGTGTTTTTTTTATTCCAATTATTTTCTTTATTAATAATATCTTCATCCATGTATTTAATCTTAACTTTTACTTCTATTTAGTCAGAATTTTGTAGAGTGGCTCGTCCCACCGTCTTTAGGATGATAACTCGTTGGATCGATTGGAATTCGGGCAAACGACTCTCCAGGCGTCAGACCTCGCCTTGTTAAAGTATGACGCATCAAAATCAATCAGCGAGGAAGGAAGGATATTTCTGATTAATTTCAAAGCTGGTAAACTAATACTAGTAACTTTGCGGACGCTAGGGTCTCCCACGCGAATAGGTAGGTAGCTTGAGCCCAAGCTCGGTCGTCCATAGCCACATTTCAATGTAAGAGTATGCCGGATAATTTGGTTACTCATTTTCAAAAGATGAGAGTGTTTCCACAAATGGAAAGCACGAAAGAAATATGTTAATTTAAAGCCGAAATAGCAAAAACGAATTAAGGTGGTAGAATGCATGTTATAATTTGGAGCAATCTATTCTAAATATCATTAAAACTTTCCTCCAAGGAGACGAAGGGAACTTTTTTAATAATTTTGATATTGTGAAATATTTTGTCAAATATTAAGAGTCAGTTTGTGAGTACTGTCAGAGATGAAGAGTTTACATTTCGGAAAGCAGTCAAGTCTTAAGCAGAGAAGTCGATTTTTTATAGTGTGTGTAGAATCATAGACAGAGATAGATAAGTACATTTGCATGCATAAAAGAAATGGCGCTTTAGCTGTGCTATTCCTAGAATTTCATGTAATATAAACTACAGAATTAATTAAAACCACAAGTAACCAAATGGTTGGACATACCTGTTGGTCTAGTGGTTAGTTGCCCTGACTGCTATGCTAGAGGTCGTGGGTTTGACTTCGACAAATATTTGTGTGATAATCACGATCATTTGTTCTATATCTGGGTGTAACTTATCTATAATTATGTATTTGTTTAAAATATATATAAACGTATTTTTATCAGTTGTATATTACTCATGTCGCAAGCTCTGCTTAGTTTGCAACTAGATGGCGTTGTGTGAAATTTTAAAATATATTATTATATTATGTGGTGAAGTTATAACAACTACGTGCATTCAAATACCTAATATTTGCGACTTTTTTTGGAAAAAATTGAGAATTTAAATTTTTGCATCTAATTAGAAATTGCCTTTCCTCTTTTGAAGAAAATTTCCACCACGGATTTAGAATATCCATATCCCTTACAACTACCTAAGATCCCTATTTCCTCGATAACAGTTAAATACATTCAGGGCATCACAATGCGAGTATTATTGAAGGCATCTCGACGCCTTCACGATAATGTGAGATGATTGATGTCTTACTATGTATTTTACAGACACATTTTGCGAAGAGGCTGCTTACAGATTATAATGAGGGTTGGGAATCGGTCATGTATCAGATGGCCGTAGGCCTTTTCCGTTCTTTTTTTTCTAATAAATTTTGGTATTGATTGAAATAAATTAAGATTTATAGTAGAGACTATTGACCTAATATTCTGTCAAAAGATCAGTCTTTTTAACCCCCGACGTAAAAGAGGGGTGCTATAAGTTTGACGTGTCTGTGTGTACGTCCGTGGTATTGTAGCTCCTAAGCGAATGGACCGCTATTGATGCGGATTTTTTTAAATTTGAAAGCTGACGTTATCGAGATGGTTCTTAGATAATCATAATAATAATATACTGACATGCCGGCGCTATCAAGCTGGTCTGATGATAGACATCGGAGGTAAGAGATGTAACCTTGGATTGCCTATTAATAAACCCGAAACGTGGTCGCTTACAATGGGTCTTATCAGAAGACTTAAAGTCACCCAAAGGGCAATGGAAAGGGCTATGCTCGGAGTTTCTTTGCGTGATCGAATCGAGAATGAGAAATTTCACAGAAAAACCAAGTTTATCGAAATAGCACGAAGAATCGCCAAACTTAAGTGCCAATGGGCAGGGCACTTTAGGGGCCGAATAGTTGAATAGACATGTACCGGAAGACGTAGCGTTGGTAGGCCGATAACCTGGTAAGGGTTGCGGGAATCCGATGGATGCGAGACGTATAGGACCGTTCATTGTGGTGAAACTTGGGGGAGGCCTATGTCCAACAGTGGACGTCTTTCGGGTGAAATGATGATGATGAAACCCACTCAAAAGGATTCATTTAATGATTTTCTACTAAGGCACTGACCGATCTCATTTTGAATGTTACACAATTTACAGATAACTTTCTTGTTATAGGTACGAGTAAAAGCAACAAGCAACTTCCGATAGAAACTCCAATACAGCGCAAACTCCTAAATAACTTAAATAAACTCAGAAGTTTAAGCAAAATGGGAACTTGTGAACAGTACCCCTAGCCAAGTTGATAATCTGCAATCGCTAATAGAAAAATTCAAATAAACGGGTATGACGTCATCTCAATGCTCAGTCGTGGTCAGCACAAAAGAATCCGGGGCGTGGCCAACTCGAGGAGTTCGACGCAAGCGAAACGGTTGTAACTTGGCTAGAGGGCAGGTTATTATGATGACGCCCTAGTTCTCAACAGGATTAAACAGAGTTGAACCATTATTTAGTACTAAAGGTCACTTTAAAAATTGCTTGTTGCTGGCATCAAAGGTTATTGAAACTCTAAACGATTCCAAAAGCTAAAGAAAACTTAATCTCATTTTCAGTTTTAAGTAAATATTGAGTATATACAGTTTTTTAATACTCATTACTAGGGTAAAAAAAGGGAATTCATAGGGCATCAAAAAATTCGTCCACATCTATGTCAGTGGGAAAAGTGCCCAGAACGCTGACAACATTGCCACGCTAGATAGCAATGCTGATTCGTTGACCGAAGAAAAGCTTATTAATATATAATGTCATTTACTAACAAAATATGATAAGAGACAATCATGTTAGGTCTTATATGTGTGCAGCTATTTATTTATGTGCTGTTTATGTCTAAATGTAAAACCTTTTTTTTATATGAGCATAAACTGTCCCACTGCTGGGCAAAAGCCTCCTCCAACTTCTTCCAGGCAATCTTTTCCCGAGCCACCTCGAACCAGACCCCGCGGTAGGCATCCGACCTGGATCTCGCCACCTCTTCCTAGGTCGACCTCGGCGGATTAAATAAAACAGAATTATTCTTATCATAGCTAGCACCTACATACATTTCCCAGTAACAATTAGAAGAGTTTTAAAAGCATGCCTGACCTACATAAACCTATGGGAAAGCAAGAATATCCAAACGTTATAAATTGAAATTGGCGTCGGATAAATTAGGATTTTATTCAATCTTAAAGGGGCTGAAGAGATAGCGGAAAAGCACCGAGAACCGGGCTGCCAAACAAATTTCAATCTTGTTACCGTGTAGTAAAGGTTTTTATGTAAGTACTACATATAATTGATAAGACTCGTCAGTTCTGTTAACAAAGTTGATGTGTAGTACCCGCAAAATACGTTGAGAGTGTTTTAGGTCAACGAAAATATGTTTCAAAATTAATTTTAATATTTTTGATAAATTAGGAAATCATGATGTAGGTATTACAGTGGTAATCAATATACACACCACAAATTACATTATATATTACCTACATCACCTGTTTTTAGGTGGGAATTTATCCAATTACACGGAGCGCGGAGCGGGAGGATCCTCCCGGGATGTGTTAAACTTTTACTGACGAAAACTCACTCCTATGTTCATTCTTTGCCTTCGGTCCAGGACCCCGGGGTGCTCTCTCCCATGGCCCCAGTAGGCTTCAATCCTGTTGGGCCCCTACAGTTTTGCTGATCGCGACCAGACGGCGAGCTATTTATTGCTCGCCGTCCGCAAGCCCACACCATCGGTGCGTGGCTGGAAATCGGGGTCGAGATCAGTGTTAATTAAAAGTTTTATCTAAACAAATTACCTTGTTTCAATCACCTAGCTGTGGGTTCATTAGTGGCTGATTAGTTTGAACTCGAGCGGAATATCGTGGAAATGAAATGGTGGAAAATTATAAAGGGGTTTTTGCTTTGCGGTTCAGTGAGACTGGCGCCACAGAGATTCGCGGAGAACACGCTAGCTGGACAAACATATTTATATAGTTCTTTTATATATTTTTCACATGTCCGAACCATTTGTCTTGGTATGGTCATGTAAAGAGAAGGGATGAAAGGTATGTTGCTAAAAGAGTTATGAGTTTACAAGTGGATGGATGGAGAGGGAGAGGGGGCCAAAGAAAAGATGAATTGTGTGGGAATTGATATGAAAGAAAAGGGAATTAGTGATAGCGTGACGGGTGACAGGACAGAATGGAAGAAAAAAACGTGTTGCGCCGACCTCAAATAAAACGAGACAAGGGCAGGAAGATGATGAAATATTTTTCACATGTAAACTGTCATTGATTCAGGAGCATTGGGGGCCCAGTAGTGACGGCACCGACTTACGAGTTGTAGACCGTTGGTTCATATATTAATTAAGTACTATGTGTAATTTATTTCTTCTCTACTTCACTCTGACCGCTCATATTTCTGAATATAGTGCTAATCTGCTACACTTACATAACCACTAATATAGAGACACCATTAGTAACATAAGTAGGTCTGTACACTAAAAACTAAACAAACTAAACATGTTGAGTAGGTACCGCAATCAAACGAGAACATTGCCACGCTCGGGCCTAAATCATTAACCAAGGAGTCTTCTTAAAAACTATCGATTTTTTAATCGATTCGAATCGTAGTCTAAATTATCGATTAAGTAATAAATCGAGTTCTAAAACATCGATCCGTTGGTTTGGCATTGACTCCTATAAGGCACGGTACAGATGATCATATAATGGACACTATTTCATGATTGATAAGTACCTAATCGGGTGTGCGGAAAATATAAATTTTAACGTCTTTGAATAATAATATGGTTGCTTTCCATTGAAAAAAAAAATCGACTCTCGACTTCCACTACCTGATATCAATTCATTGTTTAAAATAAATTTTCTTGACCTTTAAAATCGATTTTTAAATTAATCGATTTTAGATCACCATATCTGTACTTTAATTTAAATTATAAGGTCAAAATGTATTTTTTCATAGATATTACATAATTAAATGGTTTATATAATAAAAATAAAAAATTGTTGACAGTTTCTACAGATTAGATTTAGTATTCTTCTTCGTAATTGCCTAGAATTGAATATTTTTTTATATCTACCCACACATAAGCTTAGGTTGCCACTTTTTCACGTCACTCTAAAATTAAATATCCACAAGAATGTTAGTAAGTAGGTACCAAAGCTATTTTTTATAAAGCATCTGTCATCATTATTTTTGTAAAAGAATTTTCGTGGAAGGCTAAAAAAGATTGTGATCAGTGTTTTATATATAAATATTTCATTTTCAGCTACAGATATATGTTTGTGTGTGTGTGTAGATTCATGTGCGCATTGTTCCAGTGTGCATAAAACATTTTCTGTAACATTTCGTAGCTCTGGAGTTACGCAAACAGAAAAAGGTAAACGTGAGTGTGTAAGCACAGTCATCTAAGTGCAAAATGCCTTGTTTAGTTGGAAAATGTAACACATTAAACTAAATAATACTAATTATACTTTCTGAGACACGGATTGCGCTGTTGGTTTTTACTTAATTTTTATTTTTTATGGTTTATTAATTCACTAGCTTTGACCCGCGTTTATTAATATGCTTTAATTCCTCTTCCCTTTTTCTCCTTCTTTTCTCACTTTAAAATAAATAGCCTATGTACGGACATAGGCTTTTTTTGGAGACGGCTCCAGGGTCCCAACTATTTCTGTACTAAAATTCATCAAAATCGGTTTTTCCATTTAGGCGTAGCAAACAAACAAACAAACAAACTCACTTTCGCTTTTATAATATTAGTGAGGATTAAACCCCAAGCGAACGCTGGCGTTCACTCTCTGATTGTTTTTTTTTATTGTGTCTCTAATTACGGTATTCGAAAGCGTAATATATTTCCTAAGTACTTACTAATATGAATCATACCTATATGAATCATTAAGGTCTGTAATAAAGTTCATATTAATTTCTTTTTTTTTTATTATTCTTATTAAACTCTTCGTTAAATAAAATAAAATAATTTTCAGATAGATATTAACGATATTAACGATATATAATTAACGTAGATTTAGTTATTTTGGAATATAGAGGTCGACTAAAAATAGCTTGACACATCATACTCCTTTCGAGGAATCTGTTAGGCTGTTAAGAAAATACCACAATACAAACTACAAATTCTTATTCAGTAATAAAATAGCTATATAAATAGTCGTTTCATTACATAAAAATCTTGGGTGTTTTATTCAAGTTAAAAAAAAACTAAGTCGCCCAGATTGGTATTGTCCTTTACTTCCAAGAAAATATATTTTTAGCAGAATTATTTTTCACCACGGTAATCCCTTGTACATCGGTTAATAAAAGAGTACGGGAAAAATATAATTTGTAAGAAAATCAGTCTATAAAAAAGTGAGGCAGGAAAAACTGCTACATTATTTACACTTGAACTAATTGATCGGTATTTTTGGAAAGAAATAAATCTATAATATAAAAATGAATCGCTAAATGGGTTGGTAAGCGCAAATCTCGAGAACAGCTGAACTGATTTCTCTAATTCTTTTGTTGTTGTGTTTGTTATTATGAGGAAAAGGTTTTTATGAAAAAAAAAGCATAGTGTAGGGTAGAGTAAAGTAGGGTAGAGTAGGGAAGAGTAGAATAGAGTAGGGTAGAGTACGGTAGAGTAGGATAGAGTAGGGTAGAGTAGAGTAGAGTAGGGTAGAGTTGGGTGGCAAAAGCTAGTATAGAACAACTGTTTATTTTTTAAGTAAAATTGAGTAAACAACTGATTCTCAACGGGATTACCCATACCCAATTTACATACAAGTTAATCAAAATTCACGTTATTGGTTCGACCTCGACCTTTGTATGTACGAGTATATGTATTGTTTAATCCCGGAATTCTAATACATCACCATTTATGTTGAAAGCATTTCGTCGAACCGAAAAAGGCTAACTGAAAATTGTTATGCGCTAACTAGCGGTTAGATTGAGATGATAAATTATTTGGCTTAGGCATAAGCATAGTCAACCTTATAATGTTACCACTGCTGGGATTCAGGTCTTTTCTCTAGGAAAAGAAATGAATTATCATTTAGCACGCGGTCCCAGTACGGATTGGCGAATGTGAAATCTTCGAATTTCTGACTTTTTGGGTATTTTCACGACGTTTTCTTACCGTTTTGAGAGCAGTGATGATGGAATGAATTTTAAAAATGAATACGCCTGACTGTTTAAATCTGCGACTTTTTTGTGGGAAATCATCTAATGACACCTCCCGCTTTGGGCGCGGAGCGTGGTGGGAAAGCGCTCAAACTTTTACTGTCTAAAATCCACCCTTGTTCCTTTTTTGCCTTCCTTCCAGGGCCCCGGGGTTCTCTTTCGTACAGCCTATGTCCTCAGTAGGCTTCGACCCTGCTGGGCCCCTACCGTTGATGACATATCCTTGAGGCGTACCATCAAACGTACAGGAGAATTTACACACCAATAATTTTTAACCGACTTAAAAAAAAAGAAACAGGTTATCGGTTCGGTTGTATGAAGATATTCGTAGGAGAACTAAGGTTGCCGACATAGCCCAAAGAATTGTCAAACCTAAGTGGCAATGGGCAGGGCACATTATCAAAGATGGCCTTTGAGGCCGAAAGGTTCTAGAGTGGCGACCGCGTACCGGAAGATGCAGCGTTGGAAGGCCTCCTATAAGGTGGGCCGATAACCTGGTGAAGGTTGCGGGAAACCGATGGATGAGAGACGCAAAGGATCTTTCATTGCGGCGACACTTGGGGGAGGCCTATGTCCAACAGTGGACGCATACCGGCTGAAATATTGTTTATTAGTTGGATTTTTTATGCATTGTTTTAATGATCTAAAATCATCTTTACACCTTTGGGCCATATCGGTTGTATGGTATCAAAATGACAGATATGTTTTTTTTTTTTAAATTGAGGATTGTACTTGTATAGCATAGCATACAAAACAAATAGTATTTATACGTACAATAAGCGTGAGAAGCGAAGGTAGCTGGCTACATCATAATTATCTCGACCTTGTCCCATATTATTGTGTTCCGCGCAACAAGTTTTCGTGTCCATTACGTCTTGCCAACTGTAAAGCTATCTCTGACTATGTTGTCTTGATTTTATGCTTAGTAAAATATTGTTTCTTCATCTTCTTCTCTTTTTTTATTCATCATCATCATCATCATCATCATATCAGCCGAAAGACGTCCACTGCTGGACATAGGCCTCCCCCAAGCGTCGCCACAACGACCGGTCCTGTGCTTCACGCATCCATCGGATTCCCGCGACCCTGACCAGGTCGTCGGTCCACCTTGTTGGAGGCCTTCCAACGCTGCGTCTTCCGGTACGTGGTCGCCACTTCAGAACCTTATTACCACATAATTATTCATGACAAAATTTGTCAGATTTTAAGGCTAAGTCAGTTAAATAATCAACGTCCTATTTTTTATTCAGAAATCACGGTATGGCCATCGGGGGTCGCAGAGCGACTCCTGGCCACTGCAGGCGTGGGTTTGTAGACGGGGAGCAAGAGGTAGCTCACCGTCAGACAGTACCTAGGTATAGCATTAGTAAATACTAATAAGAGAGGTTCGGGGCCTACCAGGGCAGCGGGAGTGTTCATAAAAGTTACCATAGCCCTGCAATGCAAAGGGAAGCTAAATGACCATGGATGGCTATTACTCTATAAAAGTCTGATACTTCCTCTCCGCCCAGAGCAGGAAGAGACGGTTTTACACCCTTAACAAACAGTGCTCTACGATCCGGACCAAGCATTTCACCTCGCCAATTATACCGCGTACATCGAAGGACTGGAATAGTTTACCTGTCCAATTATAACTTAGGTAGACACCTAAATTTACTCACATACACACTAAGCTTGAAGAATCAAGACTAGAGTAAATAGAGACCTAACAAACTAGTGTTCTATTCTATTCTATTGTATTCTAGTGCGCTTTACCATCAACGATTGCATCACTGCTTACCATCAGGTGGGATCGCAGTCAAGCACTAGGTTATATCAGATAAAAGTAGTGCTAAATTTGTATCATCATATTCATCATATCAGCCGAAAGACGTCCACTGCTGGGCATAAGCCTCCCCAAATTTCGCCACAACGACCGGTCCTGCGCGTCACGCATCCATCGGATGTAAAAATTTAAATTTGTATAAATAAAGTTAAATGAAATGTTGTCTCATTAAAAAAAATGTGTAATATCTCTCCTTATTAGGCTTATTATGTTCACATGAGTCTCATGTAGATATACTGAGTTAATTAGGCTAACTTCATGAATCGATTGAGCTGTGGAGCTAAACAGTATCTACATGACATGACAGATTAGATAACATCCTTCAAGATGATATCTAAATACCTAAATCAAATACAATCTAGTTTACCTAATTAGTGTAATTACAGCATCAGTACGACACGTGTAAATAAGGTGCACCGGTATACGATTTCAGTAGAACTGACCTTGAGATTGATTGCTTTGTGGCAAATAATAAGATAGATATTATGTTAGCTGATATAGCCAGTAGTACAAGCACAGAACTGAAGTACTGCCGTATGATTCTCGTGTTCTGTGACTACAAGAGTGGTTTAATAAATAACTATTGGAAAAATCCATTTTAATTCCACCAAGTCCGTTCCATCATCGGACCACAAGACGTACGGCGTTGCGCCACCGCCATGGTGGACATCCCACTCATACGTACAAACCGTTTTGGGAATACATTCATTATGTGTACAGCTAAGGAGTGGAATTCCCTGCCGGAGTCTGTGTTTCCTGATAGCTATAACCTAGGGGTCTTTAAGTCAAGACTGAATAGATTACTTCTAGGCAAGCGTGTTCCATCGTCGACCACATCATTACCATCAGGTGAGATAGTGGTCAAACGTGAGCCTATAAATTATAAAAAAAAAACCATAATATCATTTTTAAATTTAAAAAATACATTGTTGGTAATTTTGTGTAGGAATCGTCTCTCAAAGGGAAGTAACAATTTTACGGGGGCGCAGTCGCGTGCTGTATGCTCTAGCTGTAATATTTACAATTTGCATAAGTGACTCAACATTTTTCCACCCTCATCCTGATTTATTTGGGGTTGTCGTAGCGTCTTTTTATTATTTATGAATCTAGAAGCTTCTTCCTTTTCTTACCCTATCATGTTTCTCACTTCTCACGGGTCGTTGTTTTCGTATTAGCTACAATCATCACCCCGTGTGCCTCAAGGAGTTGTCAGCAACAGCAGGAGCCCAGCTGGGTCGAAGCCTACTGGGGCCAGGGTTATCCGAAAGGGAGCTCGAGCCCCGGTGTGAAGGCTAGAAGGAATAGGGTGGGTTTTTAGTCAGTAAGAATCTGACACTATCTCCCGTTCCGCCCAAGAGGGTGGATTTGTCATTGGATGATTTTCCCCACCATAAAAAAGCTGCAATCATTATTCATACTGTAACCCATTTTACGTAGCCACTTAAAATGGCAGTTGAAACTTCCAATTTTACAAGCTTTTATTTAATTTCACGTGTCTCGATGTTTGTCTGTAATCAAATCTTGCAAATTAAATTTGACCCACTTCCCGGTAACTGATTTAGCTGAAATTTTGCATGCACGTGTAAATCAGATGACAATGCAAAATTATGATGACATGAAGCTAATCAGTCTGATGATGAAACCGGAAGGTAGCTATAGGAGCTTGGTAGACACGACCCCATCGAGTTTGGGCTCGTATGATTCGTCTTGACGAGTATTTAATATATAAGTATTGCACCGTCCTATCAAAGCTTGCTATGAAAAAAATGTTTTCATTAAAAACCTTGTTTATAGTGAATGATCCATAACAAAAAAAAGATAGTTTTACTATTTCGTGAGTAGGTAAGTTATTTTATAATACACTACCCGTAGCTTGCCCGCGGTTAGTGGCCTAGCGAATGCCTACCTATGTCACTAAGAAATAAAGAAGCTTTTTATTGGTGACAATATTTTAGCAATCCCTAAAGGCTACCCTATATTGCCATCCAATGGTCAGTTTATGAAATTTCCAAATGGAAAAAAGAAAACAATAACACTTTTTCCGTCATAGAAATCGAATACAAAATATAATATATTGTCAGCAGATGTACTAGTGACCGTTAGGAAGTTATTTAGTATCTACGTAAATTTTGGTCCACTACAGTTATTTTACATTAGTAGTTAATAAGGTAGGACCTTTGTGAGCTATTTGTGAAGGTAATTATTTAATAATTAGTCTATAATGGCGCCTGTTGTTGCTGTCACACAGAGCGCGCGCTAAACATTATCTTATCAGGTAACGCATCAGTAATTTCCAATACTCAATTTGTAGTCTAAATTTTGTTTGCCTGTATATTACGAACATAATAAGGCAACTGTTATGTTAATAGTGCCAGTGTTTATAGCCTGATTATAGCCATAGCTTTATTCATATTAAGGGGATGCAACTCGATAAAAATTTTCACTGTTTTTCATACAACCGCTCTTACCCGAGTATGACGATATTACACATTTTTCATTAGATATTTTGGAAACACAGTATCAACAAAACGTAATAAAATGTTACCCATACATTTCGAAATAAATTAGCAAAGATCAATTAAAATAAGTTTCGTTCTTACTTTAACATTTTTTTTAATATGTCCTCAGGTGCAACACATCGCTAAAGCGCCTCTGAATGCATTCACGATCGAAAAAGCTTTTACTTTATCGTTACATTTTGTTAAAAAATCCTCTTTTTGCCCGTGGTGAAAATTGTTGCATAGTAAAAAAGAACCAGGGAAACATATAGAATGTAGTACTGTAAAGTATTATCGACGCAAGTATTAAAACTAGTTTTTGCTGACAGCTTCACCTGCGTACAAAAAATATAACCTATACATTCAGAAATAAAGCAATTTCTATCAGTGAAAAAATTTAGCAATCGGACCAGTACTCTTAGGCGACTATATATAGGTCATAATCATCATCATCATCATCATCATATCAGCCGAAAGACGTCCACTGCTGGACACAGGCCTCCCCCAAGCGTCGCCACAACGTTCGGTCCTGTGCTTCACGCATTCATCAGACTCCCGCGACCCTGACTAGGTCGTCGGTCCACCTTATGGTGCAATCAACATGACCAATCACCATGATGGTTATCGTCAATCAGTACTAAAAAACGTCAACCACAAAAAGTGAATAGGCTCTTAATAAACTAGCGCGCCTCACCATCAACGATTGCATCACTGCTTACCATCAGGTGTGATCGCAGTCAAGCACTAGTTTTTATAAAAAAAAAGACAGTACATAGGTTTTTCGTCAATCATAAATTTTACCGTGGCAAAACTGACTGCAAAACTTACCGTGTAATGTTTGCCTCAGAGATCCTCCGACAAAAAAAAAACAAACAATAAACTTTTTTTCTTCTTTTTTCGATGGGGAAAATCATCTTATGACAAAACCCGCTCTTGGGCGTATATAGTGTCAGACTCTTACTGACTAAAAACCCCATCCCGTTCCTTCTAGCCTTCATACCGGGGCACGAGCTCCCTTTCGGACAACTTTGTCCCCAGTAGGCTTCGACCCAGCTCGCCAGCCAGCGAGCTACCCATGGGTCGCCGTCCGCGAGCCCGCGTCTACGGTGGCCGGAAATCGGGATCGGAATCCCGGCGGCGGCGGCGAGGGCGCCGTAGCCTGATGTGGTCGGCCTCCTCCTTTACTAGCATTAGTACTCCTCCTTTACTGTGATTCGTTACGGTTGTGTGAAATAACAAGAGGCGAACAGCCCAATCGACACGACATTTAACAACAGGATAAACACAATAACCAATGTTATTTAACAATGTTTGAAATATCTATCTTCTATATATATAAAAATGAAACCCGTTTTCCGTTGTCACGACATAGCATGAAAACTGCTTGACCGATTTGGCTGATTTTTTTTTGTTGTGATTGTTATTGTGAGGATAAGGTTCTTATGGAAAAAATAATTAGGGTAGTGTAGGGTAGAGTAGAGTAGGGTAGACTAGGGTAGATTAGGGTAGAGTAGGGTAGAGTAGGGTAGAGTAGGGTAGAGTAGGGTAGAGTAGGGCAGAGTAGGGTAGAGTAGGGTAGAGTAGGGAAGAGTAGGGTAGAGTAGGGTAGAGTAGGGTAGAGTAGGGTAGAGTAGGGTAGAGTAGGGTAGAGTAGGGTAGAGTAGGGTAGAGTAGGGTAGAGTAGGGTAGAGTAGGGTAGAGTAGGGTAGAGTAGGGTAGAGTAGGGTAGAGTAGGGTAGAGTAGGGTAGAGTAGGGTAGAGTAGGGTAGAGTAGGGTAGAGTAGGGTAGAGTAGGGTAGAGTAGGGTAGAGTAGGGTAGAGTAGGATAGAGTAGGGTAGAGTAGGGTAGAGTAGGGTAGAGTAGGGTAGAGTAGGGTAGAGTAGGGTAGAGTAGGGTAGAGTAGGGTAGAGTAGGGTAGAGTATGATAGAGTAGGGTAGAGTATGATAGAGTAGGGTAGAGTAGGGTAGAGTAGGGTAGAGTAGGGTAGAGTAGGATAGAGTAGGGTAGAGTAGAGTAGAGTAGGGTAGAGTAGGGTAGAGTAAGGTAGAGTAGGGTAGAGTAGGGTAGAGTAAGGTAGAGTAGGGTAGAGTACGGTAGAGTACGGTAGAGTAGGGTAGAGTAGTGTAGAGTAGGGTAGAGTTGGGTATAGTAGGGTGGAGTAGGGAAGAGCGGGAGCGAAGCCGCGTGGGCAAAAGCTAGTTATTAAAATATTTTTTAACAAAAAAAACGTGCGGAAAAAACGCTCGGAGCACCGCCGTGTCTTCGTAGGGGTGATAGGCAACAGCGACCTCTCGCGCCGGTTCCTGCTATAGGCCATGGTCTGAACCGAGGAGAAATAAAATGGTAGGCAGACGCCTCCTTCTGCGAAGAAGTAATGCTAGTGAAGGAGGCGACTGCATGCGTAAGGGAATAGACATCCTCACGCCCCAGCCACCTGGATCCCGATCCCGATTTCCATCCACCGTAGGCTTGCGGATGACGAGAAATGGGTAGCTCACCGTCCGGCCGTCCGACAACCGCCCGGACCGAGCCCGAGTTGTCAACGGCGCGCAGTGTTCCACGCGCGGCTCAAAGAGATTTCAGCAAAACCGTAGAGGAACAGTAGACCTGGAGCCTACTTGGGCCAAGGGCTGGGACTTCCGAAAAGGCTGAAAAGTCAGTAAAAATCTGACACATCTCGCGCTCCGTCCTATAGTGAGAGTTGTCACTGGATAAAAAAAAAAACTGTAAACACTATATTTAAAAAAATTGTGTACGAATAAAACAAACATCAAAGAATGTACAATCCAAACAAATCTGTAACTGTTTTTCAGCCGGCGGAAATTGAAACTGCATTTTATTTATTGAAGGTCATTCTCCAATTAATTGCGTTGTCACTCCAATACCGCGACATCGAACTGTAAACGAACGAATGGAAAGATAATATAGTTTTAATGAATTAACGTACTAATTAACAAATCGCTTTTGATCCATAGATATGTTGACAAAAGGCATAGTTCATTGAATAACATTTTGCGCCGAACGGAAACTATTGCTAACGATCGTAACTGTCTAATTATAGCGTTACCGACGCTTGTCTTGAAAGTTGAAAGCTCTCCCGAAACAAAACATAGTAGGTATACGTTTTACTAAACTATCCTTTCATTAAACCAAGCACAGAACAATGGTTCTTTTAGTGTTAGAAACTAATGTAGGTCACCTTAATGAAGGAATAGTGAAACTTATAATGCATACCACCCGCTGTGCTCAGCTGTAGTAATATTATAGAAACGTTTCATACAGCTTTTGAACTTGCTATGTCGTGACAAAAGAAAATTCTGTACTCCAAATGCGGTTTGTGGCGATGAGCTCTCTACGAAGAATTCACAATACCGTTTTTCAATTAAAATTAAAGTGAGAAATATGAGTTTAATTCAATGAATTACTGGCCGCAGTTCATACGCTATTTCTAATACAACAAAAGAAGAAGCATTTAATAGAGCATTATATAAATAATAGTGAGCAATGGGCATCCCGCTTGACCAGTATTAATTGAAGTCGCCGAGAAGAACTTCCGCTCATTGGTGGCTCTGCATTCTGTTGGCTATTCAATAGCCGCTATTATACCATCGGAGCGCATCCTCTATAGAGAAGAATGACAACAAAACTATTTCAAATAAGCAGCATTTATTTCAAAGTTTATACACCGCTATAGCATTTCTGGCGACGTTTAAATGTATAATTAGTACTCACTTTATATTTTTGGCATGGAAATTGTAAAAATGGGAATAACAACTCAGCTTGAGACCTCCTCTCAAAGTCTCTATGAAAGCTCTCGATTAAAATCAATTAATAACAAGCTACAAATGCCAATTAGTCGATTTAAGCTGGAGTTGATCTGCAGGATATAGCTTGGAAGATAAGCTACAAAATATATGGCGTACACTTAAAGATTCCAGTTTACAGCCAAACACATATATATAAATTAAATATGATGTGAATAAAACCTGTGATGTTCAAAGATAAATGTGACATACACTTACCATGAAAAATTCAAAGATAAATGTGACATACACTTACCTTCACTGGGCCGCATCGTGATTGTAGCTCCTTTTCCTAGAGAGGAGGTCTGAGTCCCAGCAGTGGGAACATTATAAGACTGATTATGATGCTATAAGTTGTGCATAACCATTCTCCCTGCGGAAATCTCAACTACTTTAGGAAGTAATATGACTGTGATAGCATCCCTCAAAATCTGTTTATGGAGTTGTTGTGTATGGAGGTCAAGATAATAAAACAGAATACTCCATCAATGTAAGCAAACTATTATAAATGCACTTATGAAAAACGTTTCCGTATAATACCTGTTTTCCTCATTTTAACAACTAATAATATTGACACATAAACTATGAATATTTTTAATGTGCAGTTATTATTTATTACGTCATATTTTCTAGCGTATAACAGTTTTTGTTCGTAAGGTGATAACATTACCAGCTTTATGATGTTCCCACTTCTGGAACTAAGACCTTCCGTCTAGGAGAGGGAATTGGCTGTAATCCATCACGCGGGCCTAATGCGTTATCACGATTGGTGGATATCACATCATATCTTCGGTTTTTTTTTGGTTTCCAAGACTTGCTGGTTCTTCACGATGGCGTAGTTCTTCAATATGGTATTTTTCATTGATAAAGATCTCTCTACATCAACTGAGGTGTGGTTAACAAACTAATACACTTCCTCCTTCTTGTCATTAATGCAGGAAGAACTTTTATCTGCTATATTTCTGACAGTGTCATAAAAAAAAATCAGCTCGTTAAAATTATATATATACCTATCTTCCACAACTATCATACAATACTTTATCAAAGAAAATTAATTCCGTGAATTGATTTATCTACTTTATTATTTCCCTGCAGGAAATCAGTAAAAGTTCATAAATAACTCCACCTACATCCGACTTCTGATATAAACCAATCAATGCGTTATTACAGAACCGTAATTCAATGAATTGGATAATTTAATTGTTGAAGAAAAAATAACGTAAAAATTTTTAGCTGAAAAATAAAATATAGACCGGCTTTAACGAAGTCGATATTGAACTTGACACTGCAGGTAACCTTGATCGTAGCTGCAGGGTATGCTAACGCTAGGCTGAACAATTATTTCGCGTGATACGAGTAGTAGCTTTCATTTTATGTTTCAATAAATTCGTAATAAAATATCAGAGATGATACGATTTCTCTTCTGGTGTTAGATAAGTATTTATTTTTTAACGAGGTCGATCGAGATATGAGCGTTTATGTAAATTAAGTAGTATTTTAATAAAGAAAATCAATATGTTGTAAAGAGAACCCTATTTTGAACGCACATTTAATTTTAATTAAGAGTTATTAGCATTATTATAGCATACATTTAGATCGAGTACACAAAATTATACTTGAAGAGGGATCTCGAGTAGACAGATTGTTTTTTTTAACTTGTTTAGCGAAGCTTCTCCAAAGATTAACCGATTTTGATGATATTTTTTAGGGTTCCGTACCCAAAAGGTAAAAAAAGGACCCTATTACTAAGACTTCGCTGTCTGCCCGTCGGTCTGTTACCAAGCTGTATCTCAAAAACCGAGATTGCAAGACAGTTGACATTTTCACAAATTATGTATTTCTGTTGCCAATATAAATATATATAATAAAATAAATATTAAAAGGGGGCTCCCATACAACTAACGTGATTTTTTTGCCGAATTTTCCTAAAAACAATGCGGAACCGTTCTTGCGCGTGTCCAACTCGCATTTGGCCAGTTATTATTTGATTACAAGACTATTTTACGGTGGTATCATTTAAAGAACTTCAGTGGTAGATCATGGAATTTTTCAATATATTGTAGCAAATCTACGGAGGTTGCTACAACCGTCTTTTTATTGAGTAGAAGAAGAAGTCATTGGGTGATTACCCAACTAAAAAAATAATAGGAAACTTCTCGTCTCGCGGCGCGGCATGCAGACTGCTACCGCATGTTTACCGTGCCATAAATATGGGGTAGCGGTCCGCCACGAAACTTATAAATTTAGAGCGGCCTAACAGTAATTTTTCTACGTCACATGCTTGACTGATGTCGTATCACTGCTATTCAAACTCACAGCAGTCCGATACGACTTCAATTTAGGCCTTTGGTGTTAGACTAGGCCACCGTAAGGTAGCGAGCCGGTTGCGGGATAAGACCAGCGAGACGTGCGGCAGCGTCTAAATTGAAACCGCCCTAAAGCATTGACTTGTACTAACTACATCTTCAGTGTGAGACCAGTGGTGGCCGAATGATAATGGCCCCGACTTACGAGTTGTGTGGAACTTCAAACTCATTTGGCGTATTACTTTGTGTAATTTATTTCATCACCACTGCTCTCAAAACGGTGATGGTAAACATCGTGAGGAAACCGGCATGTCCTTGAACCAAAAATTCAAAGATATGTGACATTCACAAACTTGTTAGTTGTTGTTAGTTAGAAACTTAAACCCATCCAATATAAAAATAAAAATACAAAATTGTAGATTATTCTTTGTAGAGCCGCTAGAGAGCTCATATAGAGAGCGTAATAGTGATGAAAATGAGTAACTTTTGATAGATCTTTTATCAATGCTAGCTTTTGTTGGCGACTCTTACCATGTAAAAATTGATATCTTAAAGAATTTCGCGATCTTCGATATTTTCGGGATAAAAGGTATCGTATGTTGTATTCCAAGACATGTTCTACCCACGTGCATTTTCATAGAAATCCCTTCAACCGTTTCGACGTGAAAGACTCGCAAACACGCATACCTCTACATACAAACTTTTGCCTTTCAAAATATATTTGTGATGTTGTTTTTCTAAACTACGAACTCCTAACATGATTATTTATTCGTGAACGAACACGCATTCAGTTAGGATTACGTTGTCAACGGATGACTTTTTAATCTGTAACCTTTTGTTACACAACGGCACAAAATAACAGGTCATTTACGACTGAATATTCTAACAACATATTGGTCAGTTGTGAACGAAAATATTGACCGGCGACGATCATAGCCTTGAATGAAATAAAATATTGATTACTTTGATCAGATTGGTTGCACGTTATACATCATGTCAAAGTGACAGGTACACATCATGACAAAATTTGATGATAGAACAAACAGTGAATCGTCCTTCTTTGAGTCGTTTATAGTTTTTCACGAATTACTTGACTTTTTAATATAAAGCCGGGTAAGCGCGAGTTGGACTCGCACACTGAGGGTTCCGTACCAACTTATCTATAAAAACAGTTCAATTCCCGAATTGAGTTACGAAGATTTTTCCGAAGCACAATTTTTTTTGTGACGTAACTACTGATTTACAATGTTGAGATTTTTTTCTGTACCTATTTGTGCTTTGAGACCGTACTTCAATGCAAAAATTTCAGGGTTCTAGGTTAACGGGAAATATCCGATGAATTTTAATTCCTTTGAGAGTGTCCAAATACACTTTTTTTGCGACATAAACGGCTGTATCTTGTTTTTTTTATTAACTCAGAAGTTCTACAAAGTGATCTTTAAGGGTTCCTTTTTTGCCTTTTGTCATCTTCAGATTCCTATTACTAGATAAATTATATTCAACAGACAAATCCTAAAATCACTGAAGACTGGAAAGAATGGAAAGGAAAAGACTTACAATAAGACAGCTCAAAGATATACTAATGAATTATTATGGGGTTTAGATAAGAAAGAGCAAAGATTTCACGAAAGAAAAAAATATATTTATAGGTTCACGCTTGACCACTATCTTAACTGAAAGTAAGTGATGATGTGATTGACGATGGAGAGCACGCTTGGCTAGAAGTAACCTATCTAGACTTAAAGCCCCTAAGGTTGTAACTGTCAGGGAACATAGACTCCACACATTGAATGTGTTCCCAAACGTATTGATGGAATTTCCGCCATACGCCGGTGGCACATCGTCGTATTTTAGATTTATAAGCATAAACTGGGATTCATCCACCAGTCTTTTAGATTTATAAACTGAGATTAATAAATTAGTTCTCAAGCTAGTAGTAACGAACTTTAAACAAAAGAAAAATGTTTTTAGTGATGATAAAGTATGATTGCTCTCCAAGCTCCCGGCAATCGCATTTCTCAAGTTTTTAAAATTTTTGTATTTTATTGTATTTTAGACTAAATGGAAACTTTGTGACAAATGGAACGTCATGCTATCTATTATAAGTCCGGTAGGTAGGTACTCAAAGAATTCTATTTTGTTTAGTAAAATTTTCGCCATAATCAAGTTAGTATCTGGTTTTTGAATCTGTATAAATGGCACTCAACTTTTGTCCTTTGTTGTACTTTTTCCGCTGGGCGCACGGTGGCTGAGTGATTAAACCAGTGGCGGTCGTTTGTCACAGCTGTCAGTACGCAAGTTAGATCTAACGCCATTGGACGTTACAGCGGCGTATGATTTTCCAAAACTGTCGACCTATGCTATTTGGCTTGTCAATCAGAAAGATGAAATAACGATAACAATGCTTAGACCGCGGCTTTCGGTCACAACATCGTGTCATTAAATGGCGGTGGCTGTCACGCAATGACACGTGGCGAAGCTTGGAATGAACAACTATATAAATATATGGATGGCAAATAAAAAGAAACTATTTTTGACAGCTGAACGCAGTACCATAAAAATATACACTGTGCAAATGAAACGTGTTACATTCAATGTTGAGCTGTTTGAGAATTGCCTGTTGCAAAAGGCTAAATCTTTGAAAATATACCTTTGAAAACGAGTTCAATGGATCAGTTTTGCAGTATATTGCAAAGCTATCAAGAATCTGTTGCATAAAAAAGAAACGTTACGGTATGCTATTTACATAAAATCTAGAGATTATCTCTCTACATTTTATCAAAATAAGAGTTGAGGTTTTAATTAGAAAAAAATATAGTGTTTTAGAAAATCTGAGTCGATAAAAACCACACTATTATTAAAAAAAAAAACAACACGACGTCTCTAGATAGTTGTCTAGGTACGTCATTTTGTGCATTATTTACAAGACACGTTCGCGGCTTTCATTGCGTCGGTTCAAACGGGAATTCGTTTTATTGTAGGGAAATGTTTGCATGTGAAATTCCCGCTGTCTACCTGTGTTAATGTCTTCTATTGTTGTGTGCCGGTTCAATACGTTCAGAGAAATTGTTGGACTACTTGGAGTGAAATTGATGAATGTGATATTCAGATGATTTGTTACCGACCAATAGGTGATTTTCAAATTAGTTTACTAACGTACCTACCTAAATGTGTCGATGACAAAAAATAATGGTGACAATACGAATATCTGAAAAACAAAAATGTTTTTAAAAACAAGAAAACTACTTAAATCTAGAAATGTTACTTAACATTAAAACAGATACTTGTATTCGACAAGACAAAGGCATTCCGAGTTTGATTTAGCAAGGGAGAGACTTGTTTTTTATTTGTATTACACAAGGGTTCTTCACTTGAAATAATTTAATTACTTACATACATCCAGCCCGAACGAAGGATACAATAATCAACAATGCAAATTTATTCCACCGAAAATAATAACCGAAACTCGACCATTGTTTGTTTCTTTTAATATTGTTGGGAATCAACGTTTCAAAATACTTAAGAATACTCCAGAGTATTCTTAAGTATTTTGGTAAGTAAATAACTGTTAAAACCTCTCACACAATTGTAAGTAAGTATTTGTAAATGAATATAATCCGATTTTCCTGACCATGTTTATGAATAGATCGTGGGTTATACCTTTCCTGTTTTACTGTAACATAAGGGATACAATGTAGCTTTTGTATTTAAGCTTCTTATATTATAAGTATGTTTGTTATTGTGAACATTTATACTTATAAATTCGGTGTTTGTTTCAAAACTCACGTCGCAAACACTATAATACGCGTCACGTGTAATGCTATTTCATTTTGCTGTCCGCGTATGTCAGAGTACGCCAGTACGCCAGTCGGCTAAAGTACGCTGTGAGCTTAGGTGTCTGTAATATACATAGTTGGCTGTACAGCTGTCCGTAAACAAACAATGTTTCTTTTATAAGCTTCGAAATCTCTACTCTATAATACAGTTATGTATGAGGATATGAAGTGCATTATGGATTGCCTGGGCGGAGCATCGCCGTGCCCTCGTGGGGGCAATCGGCGGCGAAGACCTTTCGCGCCGGGCCCTGGTCGAGGCCATGGTCCGGAGCGAGGAGGAATGGCAGGCGGTCGCCTCCTTCTGCGAAGCAGTAATGCTTGCAAAGGAGGAGGCCGACCGCATCAGGCAACGGATGCATTTTTGAGAGCGAGCGAGGGAAACGTAATTCACTTTATTGCGCCGTCCGTGTTTCTACCATCGGACCACCTGACTAAGATAAAAAGTTGTTGACACCTCTACGGTCCGGACTAAGCGTTTCACTTCGCCCTTTACACCGCGTTCATCGAAGAGCTGGAACAATTTGTCTGCTGAGGTCTTGCCGTCCGATTATACTTTAGGTGCTTTCAAGGCTAGAGTAAATATACTCTTAATAAACAACTGCGCTAAACGATTGCATCACTATTTAACATCAGGTGGGATCGCAGTCAAGCATTAGTTTATTTCAATTATAAACATACCTAGAGCCCATTCTCCCAATCACTACAATAATATGCGTTTCAAGGAGGAATTTTGTGCCATAAATTGAATTAAGATTCGGTCAAATGGAAAATGTATCCAATTTAAAATTAAATAAGTTCTGACCGTGTCAATATTTACGCGATTCGGAATAGTAAATAAGCATCAATTATTTTAATAATTATTATTCAGTGCACCGCGTGTGGCAATCAATTTCGTAATAATTTATTTAATAGGTCATGTTTCTGTATAACGTTAATAAATAGTGCAAAATTATTTAGGAAAGATTTTAAATTGTAATTTTATAAATATATATATTTTTTAACTCTCTCACTCTCACTTGATTTCCCCCCATTTTCTTTCATTCTTAACTAGTCAATATCCAGTTTTATACGCATTTTGCGTAATAATGTATTTTTTTAAATTATCTTTTGTATTTTGCGTATAATGTTGTTTGTTTATTTGTTGGATCAAAGTGCATTTAATTCTATATTGTAATGAAATCGGTTTAGGGTCGTTGGGTATTTTAAAAACTGTTTATGAGAGCCGTAGTACAGTATTCACCTTGTATGGGCACCTGTCTCTCGTCTGCAAACTGATTCTTTTAAAATGTACAAATGTTATTATTACGTATGGGAGAATATAAACAAATAAATTTTATATTAATATTAAAAAAAATAGCACAACATAAATACATCAATATCGACCACATTAAGAAAGTTGTGTAGTGATTACCTACAAAACACCTTTTTAAACTATTGAAAGAATGAACTAGTTAAAAAATACAAGTTATACAAAAAACTATCTCACAGCAGGATTAAAATTACAACACTGTCATGGCTTATTATAGCTTTTTTCCTGTATTAATATAGTCAATTCAATTTTTCTCCCCTCCCTATTCTTAATTGTCTCATGTTAAATACAGAGCAGCTTCCTGCATTCATTTTTCCGTCGTCTGAATTATTACATCATACGTTTCCGTCAGAAAACGGAGAATATAAAAACTAATTCAGTGACTACGAAGCCAATATACCCGCCGTATTCATACAAATAAAATAGATTTGATTGGAACATTCAGGCTCAATTTAAAAAAGTACACAGTAGGTACAAATAGTTCATACACAGGTGTTCTGGCATGATTAGTTTCCAATGAATATTGCCTGTAGCAATCTGTCGGTATATGGACTGCAGAAGATTGATTGAGGTGGATTAATCAGTTAGGAAATGGTAAACTTTGGAATATTTCTCGATGCCAAAAGGCGTAAGAGTTTACAAGGTTTATTTAGAGAGGTGAATATAGCTTGTTCAGAATCTGGTTTGGAAAAGTCTCAAAATAAAATGAGTATTATTAAATTCTTAGATTATTTGTATACATATGTACTTATTTTATATGATAAATCATGTTTGTATTCATTTATTATTATTTATAGTTCATTTATATTTACTACTATTTGTTATCCAAAACGCAAATCATTGACGTAGTTCAGAAGGCTGCCCAGCTTAAGTGGGACTGGGCTGGACATGTCTGTCGCATGCCGATCGAGCGGTGGGCCAGGAAAACGCAAAATTGGTGCCCTGAAATCGCACGTCGGGGTCGCGGCAGACCAAAAAGGAGATGACGGGACGACTTGGATGTCTTCCTTGGGAATTGGAAAGAAGTAGCTCAAAACCGGGAACATTGGAAGGAGTGGAGGGAGGCCTTTGCTCAGCAGAGGGACAATATGGGCTAGATATAATAATAATAATTATTATTATTATTTGTTATTATGAAATTCCATATTATACATGCGTAATTATTATTAACAGTATATTCAAGTGATGCCAAAATCGCTCTTGTATAAAGACTTCCGCCTCCCTCTTGTTTATCACAGTGATATACACCAATCAGACCTTTTTTAGACACTTAAGCAAACTAATTTCTTGCATATTTTCGTTCAAGCTACAGGAATGTACTACACCGTGGACCGATGACCTGGTCAGGGTTGCAGAAATCATCGATTGCATGACGCACAGGACCGGTCGTTGTGGCAATGTCCAACAGTGGACGTCTTTCGGCAAATATGACGATGATGATGATAACAAGCATGTGTAATCTGGTCTTAATACAAAAACTTGTGGAATCAACCCCGATAGGAAACGTAGAAAAATCATTGAAATAGTTAAACTTAATGAAAAACCAAATAATAACTTTTGTTGTTGTTTCTTTCACAAAATTAATTCGGAGTCAATAGCTCTTTTGTGTTCTCCAGAACGGAGCCTCCTACGCATAAGGACTTAAGGCAAAAAGTTATTTTTCAGGAGAACCCGTGTTGAAATTGTTAAAGATATTTAGTAAATTATGAAACACTTTTACCGATATTTTTACATTAGTTTTAGAAACCCGAAATACTTGTCTAGTATTTTTATGTAAATGTCACAGTTGCGAGATTGTTCGACAAAATTACCGTGGCTCTCAAACGCAAATGGTTAACTTATTGGGGTTCCGTAACCTAAAGATAAAAACGGGACCCCAAAGTAGTATACCGGTAGGTATATGTATTTAGAAATATATTAGTACAAATATGTTTATCAGTTGTCTAGTAGTCATAACACAAGCTCTGATTAGCTTGAGATTAGACGGCTTGTGTGATAGTTGTGGAATATTATATTATATTAAATATTCACCCTTGACTTAAAAACCCCTGCCAGAGCCTGTGTCCTATCAGGAAACAGTATCGGCAGAGAATTCCGAATCTTAGACGCTCAATCAATGCATTTCCAAAATGCATTGTTCGTATGGGTAGGAAATTCACCATGTATATATCAATAGCACATAGCCGTACGTCTGGTGGTTCAATTATAGAATGGGCTTAGTGGAATTAAATTATACAATTCTGAAAGCACACTCTCCGAAATACACCGGCAGACAGCCGATACGCTAACATTTCGGTGTCGGCGCTTAATGATAACTGATATTTATTTTGTAAATGGGTTTAAAAATACACTTTTACACGTCAATTATACACTTTTGCACGTCAATTATACACTTTTGCACGTCAATTATACACTTTTTCACGTCAATTATACATTTTTACACGTCAATTATAATACTTAAAAGGTTTGACTCGATGAAGGATCACAGATGGGTTTTGGACAGTAAAAGTCTGAAACTCCCTGCCACTCTACCTAGAGCAGGAATTATTTGATGACACCAAAGAAACAGTCCAAACGACACTTCATCTTACATGTCTTAATAACTATTCAATTATTCATACTTTAGACTCTCGTCACATGGCAAACGACGTTGCGAATATAAACATTCGACCTAATCGCTCTCAAAATAGAATTCCTTTTTACTTTGCAATACTTTCCTTTACGCTATATATTTCCCTTTACCTTTTTAATAATCAAAAAGCTCTTTGTTTTTTCGTTGTGAGTCAAAAACAAATAAGACATCTGCACCCATTTCGTTTTATTTTTCTATTTCAGAACGTTAGAGCGCCGAGTACCTACTGGCTGTGCGTAAATTAATTTTTAACTTGTTTTCCAGCGAAACATTTTAATTGCACCTGAAATACTAATTGCGTTTGCGCAATCAGTTGTCTGCCTTGTTTGGATTATAAATTGTTCTGATGCTTTTTTTTTTTATATTATAAATTAAAGGTGTTTTAATAAAGTGGCAATGGGCTGGGCACATTGCACGCAGAACAGATGGTCGATGGGGACAAAAGGTTCTGGAGTGGCGACTACGTATAGGAATACGCAGCGTTAGAAGGCCTCCAATAAGGTGGACCAATGACCTGGTGAGGGTTGCGGGAATCCGATGGATACGTGACACACAGGACCGGTCGTTGTGGCGACGCTTGGGATGATATGATGATGTTGAAGATTTTTTTATTCTTACTGTCCCACTACTGGACTATCGCCTATCCCAAGTTCTCCCCCGCCGCGCCGTCTCAACACTAGCTAATCTCACCACCTTTTTATAGGCCAGCCCAACGGCGCTCACCCTCTAAACTGCAGAGGCAGCTGTGCTCCTGTAGAGTCTACAGGAACGCACTGTACGGCGACGCTAGCCCAGCAGTCTCACTGTTTGTGTTGGTACTTTTTTTTCCCATGTTCATGATGCCCGTTTTGGAGTTGTGATTATGGGTTTATTATTCAAATAGGCACTAAAATAAAATAAATAGCATAGTTTTCATTAGTAAAACGAAAACTTCTTCGAAAATTTAGTATGGATCTCACAATCAGAGAATTTTCAGGAAAAAGTACTGCTAAGCCTTCGTGATAATTTTTAGCTTTTTCACTAATGAGGTTCTGTAGCTATGTCTAGTAAAGTCACTAAAATCATGGCTTACATTTAAAAAAATATTTGTTCCAATCTCGCAATAAAAATATGTACCTGACATTGGTAAAAGCCTTCCATATGGAATTTCCAAGAAATCTACGCTGTCCCTGACCTCATTTTAAATATTGCATCGGATGTTATGAATCGTTTTGCAATTTCAATTTGTTTATGAATACTTTACGAGGTAGACTGTCGATGCCGCTTCGATAACTTACGACGCACAAGACCGTTCATTGTGGCGACACTTGGGGGAGGCTTATGTCCAACCGTGGACGTCTTTCGGCTGAAATAATGATGATGATGAAAATATGTGTAAAACAAACACTTCTGAGAATAAACAGTTTTGAAAAAAAATATTATATAAAATAAATAAAATCTAACATTTGCAAAGTAATTTTATGGTATTTATTTTTTATTTCGGAAACGGGTAATTTTATTAGTGACACTTAAAACCATAACTAAACAGTGAGCAAATCCTTTGATAAGTATAAAAATTATAACTTAATCTGTACATTGCCTAACAGTATTTTTTGTTTAAGGAACACACTAATGTATTTTCAAAGTTTAAAGCCAAACACGGAGTTATAACGTAACCCAATTTAAAAAGAATTAAATCAAAATTGGTTCATGAACAAACTAGTTATGCCCGCATTATTAAACCCAATAACATGATATGTGAACATAATCGGTGAGATGAGCCTGCCCCTGCAGAGCGGTGTTATAGAATCTGTTAACAATAATGCTATTGCAGCAATCCCTGCAAAGCTTGATAGCTCAATAAATAATATTTATTGAAGATTTCAATCGATTATCTGCAAAGTTCTTTATCAGATCTGTAAAATATGAGATCACCTTGGGAAAATACGTTTCAAAACCAAACTAAAACCAACCAAACAATTAAAATTTGGTGAATATATAACAAGATTAAAAAACAAGTTTTTAATGAAAATATTTTTTCATAACAAGTTTTTATAGCGCAGTATACCTGTTTAATTAATACTTGTCAAAACGAATCATACGAGCCCAAATTCGATGGGGTTGTGTTTAACTACCGAGTTCCTACGGCCACCTTCCGGTTCCATCATCAGATCAGGTCCATGTCATAATAATTTTGTATTGTCACCTGATTTACACGTGCGTGCAAAATTTCTGCTCAATCGATAACCCAAAAGTGGACCAAATTTAACTTGCAAGATTTGATTACAGACATAAATAATTATTACAAACATCTAGACAGGTGAAATGAAATAAAAGCTTGTAATAATAAAATATTCAGTCGAATTGAGAACCTCAGTTAAAGAGCGTTCGCTTGTCCATTTGTGTAATATTTAGTAGACAGATATATTTGTGTTTAAATTTATTTTCTACTCCCGATTTGGGATCTCAAAGCAAGGGCGTTTATTTTCAAGTTAAAATACATTTATTATTATAACTTTTTTGAGACACATTCATGAAGTTCAAGTGAATTCTTATGTTGCGTGCTAAGGGACCGTGTCCTGCGTGGGCGGCGGCGGCGGACCGTACTGCCTACTTACTCTATGACGACCCTATTTGTGTCAGTTATAAGATATTTCTTTGTAAGATTTGATGACCCATAGATTTAAAAAATAAAGATTTTTTATTTTTATTTATATGTATATACTAATTTCAATGTCCTTATGTAAGGTATTGAAATTTAAAACTAGATTAATATAGTACGCTGCTCGCTCTTCAGAATTTTTGTAGGACAGATAATCGGGCCGATTTTGTATATTTGTAACATTGTTCTGTATTACTGACCGCCTTTTTGTAGGATGTGTGCGTTGCGCTACTGCTATTAGTGTGTTCTATTTTTCTGCAAAAAAATCGGTCACCGATTATCGAACGTGGGCGAGCAGCGGTATTGAAATGCAAAATGCATAAAATTATTAGTCAATTAGGTCAATAAAAAAACCGCAACGTTATTAACTCTCAGTCTCACCCACTTGTACGTTGACACACTTTGTGCAGCTTTTCATTGGCTTCAACTAATTAATATTTTATGAAAGAACTGTAAAAAAATAAACCTTCAGAGGACTCTTCAGCATTATGGTTAAATAAATATATCGAGGGCAGAAAACTGGAATGGAATATTATCTCTTCGTGGGACTGCGTCGTCATTTTCAAACTATGACTAGATATTGGAATTTTGATCGTTATCAATCATTTTCCAGAGCTTCATACGAATTTCTCTCACAATGGTTAATTCAGCAATTTATGCTTTGGAGTTTGCTAGTTTTCTTTGTGAGTCACTGTGACGGAATCTATGGCTATTAGTTTGCCATAAAATGGTTAGCTGAGTTGGTAATTAAGTAATATTACTGTATTTTTTTTATTGCTAAATGTACCTATTACGAGTACTTCTACCTCTGATAAACAATTATGAAAAAAAAAACTATCTTCTTCAACATCAAAGCTATAAAGCTGCTATAATGAAAGAGAAGTCCGACATGGTTTTTGACGTCAAAGGCTATGACACCATTGCAATCGCCATACGACATAGACTAGAGGCTAGAGATTCAGATATATATTTGTTTAAAATTGTGTGATCTCGTTTATTTCTTACCGATTTTGATATTACAACGTACAAAGTCGCATATTTTAAAATTCTTATGATACCTGAGTGAGAAAGGAATAACTATCCTTATCGTGAATAGCTCGTCATCAGTATATTATGATGATTTTAAGACGTCATAGTAGGGTCTTTCTTTTTGGTTACAATTTAGTTGTTGCATTGTGAAAACGAAAATATTTTCTATAAAAGGTTTTCTATAAGATGAAATGCGAAAATATTTTATTAATAAAACAGAACCCTCTTCAGTCCCCAGTAAAGGTCAAGATTATCTAAATATAAATGCGTTATTTTAGTATTCTAATCTGCGATTATTCAAAGAAGGTTTCCTGGTTTCTCTATGGTTGACATAAATATCTAACTAATTGCGCTTTCAGATTTTGTTTCATGATAACACGTTTTGTTCTGGCTGGCTATTCATGATTATAATTTCCATGTTTATTTTAAAATAATGTGGTCAGAAAATCGCTTAGAGTGTCCTAGCGTAATCGAATTAGGAATGAAAGTATCCGCAGGCGAATCAAAGTTAAACCTATATATATATAACCTAAAAAATTGCCAAACTTAAGTGGTAGTGGGCGGGCACATTACTCGAAGAACAAATGGTCGATGAAATCGGTCGGTGACCGCGTATTTGAAGGCGCAGCGTTACTAAGCCTCCCAAAAGGTTCTAGGGACCAATTGTGGAGGACAGGTTATTGTGGCAACACTTGGGGGAGGCCTATGTCCAAAAGTGAATGTCTTTCAGCTAAAATGCTAATGATGTAAAACATCTTCATTAAAAACATCCTACTTAGTTTCAGAGTTCATTTCAATTTGCATCTCGTCTTAATCACTTCTGTTTAGTAACTATAAATCCTTCACACTCAACTCAAAATAGGATCGTTTTAACAAGAGTCAAGTGTCATGTTGCCACATACCCTCAAAGTACACGACATCGATAGTAGGGTTGATACTTATCGAGTTATAAGTTAACGTCTAACCGAGGATAGCCTGGTTTAGCGCCGGAAACTGGCAAACTGTCCCATTCCAGTTTTTAGTTGGATTCAAGTTAACTTAACTTCCTGTGTACTAGATGTCCAAGGGCCACATACAAGTAACATGAGATCGGAGATCGGTTTATTAATATGTTTTTTTTTTTTCTGTCGACGGGGAAAATCATCATTGACGAAACCCGCTCTTGGGTGGAGCGGGAGACAGTGTCAGAGTCTTACTGACCAAAAACCCCGTGCCATTCCTTCTAGCCTTCATACCGGGGCTCTAGTTTCCTTTCGGATAACCCCGACCCCGGTAGGCTTCGACCCAGATGGGCCCCTCCTGTTGCTGACAACTCCTTGAGGCGCGCGGGAACAGTGCGCGCCGTCGACGCCTTAGCTCGGTCCGGACAGTTACCGGACGATCGGACAGCGAGCTACCCATAGCTCGCCGTCCGCGAGCCCGCGTCTACGGTGGCCGGAAATCGGGATCGGAATCCCGGCGGCGGCGGCGGGGGCGCCGTTGCCTGATGCGGTCTGCCTCCTCCTTTGCTAGCATTACTGCTTCGCAGAAGGAGGCGACCGCCTGCCACTCCTACTCGCTCCGGACCATGGCCTGAACCAAGGCCCGGCGCGAGAGGTCTCCGCCGCCGATCGCCCCCACGAGGACACGGCGTTGCTCCGCCCAAGCAGGGCACACCTCAACTTTGTGCTCCACCGTGTCCTCCGGGCGTTCCGCACAGTGGCGGCACCCGGGCGTCTCTTCCGCTCGAATCCGATGCAGGAACCTCCCGAACTTGCCATGACCGGTGAGGACCTGCGTCATGCGGAAGGTAAGGACGCCGTGAGGTCTTTCCAGCCACGCCTCAAAGAGGGGACTTACCGCCATAATTGTGGCGTGCCCAGCACTGGATTATTATTATTTTTGAAGAAAAGGGGCTATGCATCTCCCATAGTGTAGGAGATGTAGTCACTGCGACCTAAAAGATCTATTGTGACTCGCCACCTTGTTAGAGTAACTCTTTTAGCCGGGAGGCTTCCAGGAAGTCTAGAATACTCCTAGCTTTGAGAGTTTTAATCTCCTCCGGGCGAATAATGTGTCGACCCAGATGGATACTCCGTTTGTGGATAAGGGGCCCACATTCACACAACAGGTGCTTAGGCGTCTCCCTCTCCTGATTACAGTACCTGCAAACATCAGTGTCACTCAGTTTCATGTGAAAAAGGTGCCTGTTTAATTTGCAGTGGCCGGTTAAGGCGCGGGCTATCGCACAGATGTTCGTCCTGCTAAGCTCAAGAAGCTCGGCAGTTCGTTTTTGTGAGTAGCCTTCTATAAGAGATTTGGCGTGTAGCAGTCCTGGTTGTAACAACCAGTGCTTTTTTGAATCGCCAAATAGGTTGCCCTTAAGGGTCTGCATGGCCTGGTTCTTTGAGATACCACAGAAAGGTTCTGGTCCTATCTGATGACCCTGAGCCCCAGTCCTTGCAAGTTCGTCGGCTTTTTCATTGCCAGTAATTCCAGAATGACCCGGTACCCATCTCAGAATAACTTTATTCCTTTGCCCCAGGTCATTTAGTTTGTTAACGCAGTCTTTTACCAGTTTCGAATTTATTGTATTCGAGTTCAAGGCGTTAAGAGCTGCCTGGCTATCTGAGTAAATCAGAATTAATTGATTTATGTAGTTTCGTTGACGGTTGGCTTCCGCACATTCTATAATGGCGTATACCTCCGCTTGGAATATGGTGGCATATTTACCCAGATTCAAGCTTTTGCTGAATTTCGGGCTAATGCCAAATATTCCACATCCTACATTCTCACCCATTTTGGATCCGTCTGTAAACCAGATCAGGCTTCCAGCCTTGCAAGTAATGAGGTTGCTTGCCCAATCCTCTCTGCTCGGCAGTTCCACTGTGTAATTTCTTGTGAAGCTACACTGTGGAAGCATGACGTCTGTTGTCAGCACTGGATTGCGGTAGTTTATTAATGTGAAAACAGGTCAACATAGCTATCGGGAAATGAATGTTCCGTATCAGAAGTTTTTGGTTAAAACTTGTGATTTATCTTTATGGAGGATTTGATATCATAGGTTGCAAAAAATAACATTAGTAATGGCCAATAATTATATGGGCCGTAATCCACCACGTGGGCCCAGTGCGGGTTGATAAAAGTCACATGTTGTAGGAGCGAGCACCTTCTTCTTCCTGCCCTTATCTTGTTGTTGTTTGTCTTTGTTTTATTTGGGGTTGTGTTTTTTTTCTTCCATTCTGTTTTGTCACTCGTCACGCTATCATCAACTCCCTTTTCTTACTTCTCACACAATCCATCCATCTTTTCTTGTTGTAGGAGCACCTATAGCTTAAAAATCACTTATCCGATTTACGGTTTTCTTGTTTTAACTATAATTTGAGCGACTTGCATTAATATTCTTGTGTTCATTCAAATATTGTGCTCTCAATATATTAAGTTTCGATTCCAAGAGCAAATAAATAGCGACCTGAGCCACTAAAGAGCTACTAAACAACTCAAAAGTCAAACTGTTCTATCATGCAGAAGCTTACAAGCAAAAGTTATATGGGTGCAATAGAAACTCAACAATTTGTTGCACCAATAGGTCGCAACGTAACTTATAGTTTCCAACAATTCCTTTCATGCTAGTTAATAGAGACAGACATTTCTAATTAGAACTAGAGGTAAATCCGTTCCGATTCAGTTGTAAAGTCATTCATTCGTTTGGGTCCAGTAGGTGACTAAGTAAATTGCAGCATCGGTGTCATGATTTAAGCCTTCCAAAGTGCAGGTGTATAGGCACTTGGGGCACTGCAACTTATGACTCTAAAGGGTTTATTTCGCTAAATTGTCTTTGAACTGTCCTAATTGGGCGGCAAACCAATTCAGTGCTTTCCATAATAGACTGTTGCAATTCTCACCCAGGTGGCAGACGTTCCTGGTATTTCCAAGTCGTTGGTGCTAGGTGACATTCCCAAAGCTTCAAATAGCTTTTAGGTGTGGCTTAGTAGTAATATTCTGTTGTATCGTTTTGAATGACTTGCTTGCCTTTGCTTATCTTCATTTAGGTATAAAAAGTTTATTTACTACGCGTGTTTTGTCATGAAAATCGCTTTTTAATTTTAAAAAGTCCCAAGTTTTTAGAAACTTATAAATACTTGCTAAGGTATAAAGTATCGGAAGAGGCAGTATATCGATTTCATTGAATGTATTTCAAAGGGGCTAGCGAGAACCCATTTTATAAATAGCCCGGATTGCCCTCTTTTGCTATATGAAAATTGATTTTATATCAGCTCCCCACTACAAAAATACCATAAGACATAATGTTGTGGAAATAAGCATAGTAAACAGGTTAGTTTACTATGCTTATTTTCACAGTATTTGGGGCTATTTGTACAGTAGTGTCTTCTTTTCTAGGATTATAATAATCTAACATGTTTCGTGTATCTTTCTTCTGTTTCATTGTTACTTTTCGTGTCCTGGGCCCGTTCTTCCGTGCTTTAAAAATTATCGTCACCGTGGATTTAACATCTGTGGCTGCATCTGTCAATTGCCTTGTTTTTCTAATAACATGAACACAATGGTATCGCTTTATTGGTCGACAGAATGGTCGTGCCAGCGTTCATTTCGCTGTATCCACAGGGTACTGTATCTATTAAAGCCACAATTAATATTTTTACGATTGATTTTTCAAAATTTGCTGATTATGGAGCGTGGTATATTAGAGTTTGTAAACTAAGATGATCGTTCAGATGTAGAATACAGTCACGGTAGGAATCATCATTATTTCAGGTTACAAATTTTACAATAACTAGCACCTCTAGTACAAAGTGTCTGATATGGTGATTAGTTTTCTTGGAAACAAATACTTTGTGTCCATGAAAACACAATTAGCATATTGCAGTCTTGCATAGTTGGGATAGAAGTGATAACAGATATTTTTTTCGCAGAAACCTTTTTACTTGAGATAATAATGAGGACGGGCTTAAAAAAATGTTTTCCTTAAAGAATTCTGAGACATTATTAATTAAGTAATTACAGTATGTGAGTTCAAGACCTTACTAACTACCACAAGTAAGAACTTACTTTGTATGTAAGTTTGCGAACCTTTCTTATGGTCTCTTATGTGAATGCTAATTAAATAGACTGAAATAAAAATTTAAAAAACTGGGCAAGTGCGAGACGGTCGCGTACGGTTCCGTATATTAATTTACTTATGAAGACAGATTCCCGAATTGAGTTACAAAGATTTTTCCGTTCCACAAAGAGGTTTTTTTTTTTGGGACGTAATCGTTTTACAAAAAGTTTTTTTTGTGACTTACCTAACTACTTATTTATAGTTTTAAAATTTTTCTTATATTTCCGCTATGAGATATTGCCTTATACCAAATTCCAGGATTCTAGGTTCACAAAAACCTTTTGAAATTTGATTCTCATGAGTGGGTCGAAAAACACGTTTTTTTGCGACTTAAACAGCCTTATCTTTTTTTTTCGTTAACTCAGAAGTTGGATTTTTTCACAGCTTCAAAGGACCGCAGACTTGAGTATATGGTTTTAATTTCAACTCGATACCTTCACGCGGATCCTTAAAAACTAGAGTTTTAGTTAGTTATAAAGACCTGAAATTTTTTTTATAGTTTTGTTTTGGTTCTTATTTTAGAAACTTCTCTTCTTTTGATCCATTTTCTTGTCTCATATCTTTTCATTTAACATTATCTTATTTTTCAATGCTAACAAATATTTATTAATGAAAAAATGTTTTGAATTTTTATCATAGAACAAGTGTTTTACTATTTACCTATTGAAATCTGAAAATACATATATAATTAACATGAAACAAATCAAGATTCTAAAATCTATTACTCTAAAAAACTTTGATCCGATAACTTTAGCCAGGCTTGTAAAAAAAGTATCAACAACGAAATCGAATAACGAAGATTCAGCCAATCGTCAAAGTTCGTGATTCTATTACAAAACGAACTGTGTCAAAACGTGGAAACATTACGTACAAACCCCGCTTCAAAGCCAAGCTTTAAGCAATTTAGGCAATCAATTACACTAAACAAAGACTGACTGTGCCTACACATTGATGGGAAACAGCCTGCTTCTGTTCTCTCCTGTACGTATATTTTTCAGCTAAAACTAATTACGATAACATTCTACTAATATTATAAATGCGAAAGTTTGTATGTATGGATCTTACTCTTTCACGCAAAAACTACTAAACGGATCTCAATGAAACTTGGTATACGAGTAGACCATATCCCAGAATAACACATAGGATACTTTTTATCCTGGGATTATGTACGCGGGTGAAGCCGCGGGCAAAAGCTAGTATTATATACACACAAGTGACTGCATACCATTCGAGCGCATTCTTTTTTTTATTATAAATACTTTTCAAATTTCGAAGTATAAAAAAATGGTGTTGTTTTATATCTCAGTACAACAGAACAATACGTGAATCATTGAACACGATGTTGGCAAAATGGAGTTGTGAATTTTTATTGTCATATTGACATATCACAATAAAATTCTCAACTCCATTTACGGCATAACTCAGCGATGCTTGCCCAAAAGATTAAATTCTGTTGTGAATGTTTTAAATTTTCTTCCTAGTGTATTGGATCATAGCACATTTTTCCTTTATTTGATTTTTTTTTATGATAACTGATTTACCGTGCAGTTTATACTAGTACAGTTGAATCAGATCTGTGTTAGCTAACAATTAGACTTAGTGAAGCTGTTGTGATTTTTAATGATTTTGTAAAGTATGCTGTTAGCAAGTACGCAAATAAAGTTTTTTTTATTTATTTTAAGTTTTGGACCTGTAACTTGCGTATTATATTTTAACTGACCGTCATATCAATTAATTGTTGAGATTTCTGTAAGTGACGAATTCCCTGTTAAGTCTGTCTAAAAAGTCTTGCATTTTTTTATACGAATTAAAAAATCTGTTTTATATCTATATTACGTTACTTTTTATAAGATTCTGTTAGTAAACAATGATCATCTCTTTGCAACCTTGATTTTTCAACTAGTGTTGACTACATCAGATTATAAGAACTCGATTATTTGATTAGATTTCCCAAGTCATTTGACTTTTTGACAGACTCTACTTTAAACTGTATGACATGTATTTCTTGTTTGTGTACGTTTTAGTGAGTGACTGACATCAACGCTCAGCCGAAACCTCTGACTATAGGAACGTGAAATTGTGCAAAAGGCTTCCTTTTAGATGTAGACGAGCCTTTTTAAAATGCAACTTTTACTCGTAAAAGAGTGTGAATGGTAAAATACGTTTCAATGCAAAGTTTTATTCATTGCGCCTACAAACTTAAAACTTTGAATAAATAGTAACCCAAATAAATAAACCAGTCTAGTATTATTCGTTTTCCAATTTTGTGGGTCTAATAGGTTTCTTTTTTTGGAGAATCATAATCCTTATAAAATTGTGTCTTTGACACACAAACAAATTCTAATCAAAATGAAAAATAACAGTCACTATTAGTTTTTCAGAACTACCCTCAAAATAGGGTTTACGTGGTGTTAAACTTTTTAACGAAACATTCTCGCGAATGAACTCGCTGGCAACGTGCCAGTAAATAAATAAATATCCGTTTAAACATGGTTGTGTAGTGCAGTTAGGTTAATTTCCGCTAATGTCGCGAAATCACAACAGCTGTAGTATCAACGTCTGGATGGATTTCCGCAAAGTAATGCTGGGCAACTTTCTGTTGCAATAAGTTGACAACAACGAGTCCTTAAGGAGGTGTTCCTTATAGTTTTCAAAATTTCTAAAACTACAATGCACAGAATCACACAAAAAAAGAACCTAAATAGATGTGCCAACAGTTCCACCGCGAGATATTTGCAAACCAATCCTTAATTTTTAAAATAAAAAAGTTGGTTATATCTCTACTGAATTTACCAAATTGTTTTTTTTACATTTTATTTTGCAAATATATCGCTGTGAAACTATTTAGGTTTTTTTTTTATTTTTTTGTAATTTAGTGCAGTGTATTTTTAAAAATTTGTGCCTTTTTGTGTTTCTTTTTTAATTTATTATTTATTTATTATATGTGCGGGAAATTATTAATATGAGAGAACAGGATCCCGAAATACAAAATATCATATATTTTTTGAAGGGGGAGGCTTATGTCCAACAGTGGACATCTATCAGCTGAAATGATGATGATGTACTTCTCCAAGGTTTATTCTGTCTCTTTGCCAAATTACATCAAAATCTGTCCAGGCACCATATTGTAACAAATGGACAGAGCTGCTACCCTTGTATTTATAAAATTAACTAAAAAACAGTCTGTATCTAGTATTCTACAAGTAAATAAGGTAGGTTCATGATCAATTTATTTTATCCTTAACTAAATTAAGAGTTACGGATAACGGGTACCTAACGGGTACGGGTACGGGTATCTATCCGATAGTTTTTAATTGAACCTTTATATTTTTATCCCAACGCGGCCAGTAATTATTTGAGATAACAGGTGTTGTGCTTATCTAAAGCTCTTTTCTTAATTAAAGTAATTTACCGTTTAAATTTTTCCTAGACCTGGCCTAGATAAAAGTTGTCTATAAATCTATTCCCGCTAACGAAAAGTGATTTTCAGCTGTTTGCTTTATAAAATATATTTTAGAATGTATTTTGTTTGTTCGTAGAAACTTAGGACATTTCAAAATTAGAAGCGATTTTCGTAACAAAATACGCGTAGTAAATATGAAATTGTAATTACCAAATGGAGGTTAGCTAAGACAAGCAAGTCATTCATTAAAACAGTATACGCTTTTATACCAAGCTGCCAAACTCGGTTATTGAACTCAGCGAGGGAACGTTCAAAACTCAGATAAAGCGTATACTTGCCAAAAAAGCATATAACAAGGTTAAAGACTATGTTGAGGACACCCTTGTTTTGCAATGACTACTTCTAGCACATGTAGTTTCCTTGGTAACTCATTAACTGCTTTGTCGAGTAAATGCGATGTTCCAGGTATATTTTAATTATAAACTTGTTACCTTTTTTATTACATTGCTTTTAAAATATTTTTTTAAATTATATTAGACTTTTATTCAACCTCCGTAACTTTATTAGTGCTAGGTTTATTTTATTTTTATATACTCGTAGTCTCTTTCTTAGGGGTGTCGTACCACAAAAGGAAAAAGCAGAAGCCTTATCGGATCATTTTGTTGTCCGTCCGTCTGTCTGTGTGTCAAAACCCTTTATCTCGAGAACACGTGGAGGTATCGAGTTGAAATTAAAACCATATAGGTGCACAGGTCTGCGGTCCCTTCGAATAAAAAAGATATGCTGAAAAAAAGTTTATTTTGATACTCTCAAAGATCGAAATGCGGTACTTCCCGTTGACCCAGAATCTTGAAATTTGGCACAAAGCAAGTTCTTATAGCACTGGTATAGGAATAAATCTGAAAACAGTAAAGCACTTACGTCACAAAAATATAATGTTTTGTGCGTATAGGTGAGATGTCCACATTGTCCACCATGTCTTTTTTTCAATATCCTGAGCAGAACTACTAACGAGCTTAAAATAAACCAATCAAACACAAAATAACTCAAGATTCAACAAAGTACTTTAGTAAGTGACAATGTCTCAGAGTCAAAATAATTTAATTAATCGAAATCACCAGTGACAAGAACTTGTGGTCAAAGCGTAACTGGAGACCTTATCCTGTAAGTTTTAATTACTTCGATGAAATATTTATCCTGAGGCCCTGCCACGAACTCTTAATGCGATCCATTTGACGACCTAAACTGAACTGTTATGGAAATGGAGCTATACAACATTAGTTTTACTATTTGTGAAACCAAAATAAAGTATTTAACCAACTTCGAAAAGGAGGAGGTTCTATGTTCGGCTAAATGTATGTTTTTTTTTAAGTAAAGAATCTATGTACAAAATTTCATTACTGTATCATGAAAAATCACCAAATTAGGCGACTGAGGGTTTGTTTTGCACTTGCATCCTACTGTTTGCGGGTGCCTCATGCCCGCTATGACCTGCCGTGATCTGTTTTGCACTCAGTGTCGGTGGTAAACTACCCTGACAGCGGTCCGTGGCTCCTTGCCAAAAATGGGCCAAGTTGATGAAGAGGGTTTCACTAGAGTGGAAAAGAAGAAGAAAAAGAAGCCCTGTTCCCGTAACCAGTGCGGTACCGCACCGACTGGACCAAATATGCTGCTGCGTCCTGCTGTGCCTACGACGCAGCTGTATATTTCACGTCTACATTGCTCTACGAAGGTTGAGGAAGTCGTAGAGTATATGAAGATAAAAAGCAACAGGACTCTGAGGGTCGAAAGGCTGGATTCGCGCCACGACACCAACTTCAAGTCGTTCGTGATACGAGTTCCAACCCACCATCTGGAGACCTTTTTGAGAGAGGACTTTTGGCCGAAAGGTGTCGTGTATCGACGTTTCCGAGGACGGCTACGCGACACCACGCAGCGGAACACGACGCCGATGTTACGTGTTAAATTATAAATAGTTCAAGTTTTGTTGTTATGATATTTATTAGTTTATTATTTTATAAGATTATTTTATGTATTTTTTCTATGGGCCTTCGATGCCTGAAATAAATGGTTATTATTATTATTATTATTATGACCTTTTTTAAATATTTTTGGGAAAAAATATAACATGGTGTAAAAATGATTGGAATCGATTCAGTTACTGATTCTGGACAAACTATATTCTGGTTTCGCATATACTAAAAATAATGCTGCTGATGAAACTAAACAAAATTGGTTTCTCACCCTCTCTCCTCCGTTTTTTTACAGGCTACCTACACGATCGTGTAATTGTGATTCGTGCGAATGTACGAATCCGGTGCCTATCACACGCGTTCCGGAGTGAGTCAAGGTTCAATTTTGGGGCCTTTAGTATTCCTAATTATGATAAATGATCTCCCCCAAGTTCTGCGCCACACAAATTGTCTATTGTATGCCGACGACTTCACACTACATTCTATGCACTCTACATTTTTTTTTAACTTTAAATTTTATGTACAATAGTGGGACAAATCATATCTTATGAACTTTATTGTGAGAGACAACAATCTTTTATGTATATACATAAAATATTGTTGATTGTTGTTGTTGTTGTTGATTTGTATTGTTGCATTTGCATAACAAAAAAAAAAAACGACTTTAGGCTTATGAAAGTTTATTCGATGTTTTCAACGAAAATGTAATTTTTCAAATATTTGTCAGTCTGTCGTTTTGACAGGTTTCATAGGTCGTAACTTAAACTACTTTTATTTTAGAAAAAAAAGTAGAGTTTCACAAAACAAAAAAGAACATATTGTAACCAAACGGCATTCTGCTGTTAACAAGTCTGGGCTGGACAGAGTCGCGGGCATCGGCTGTATGACTATATTAAAAAAAACGCAGTTGGCATTGAAAACATAAATTCAGTCATAATTTCTTAACGCAGCAAACTTGTGTCTACTAATTAAGTGCTTTGTGGAGCTCTGACCTTCCTGCAACGAGCAGCCGCCCCATGATGTCACTCATACTACGAAGGACGTCCACAAACAGCCTATTTTAAAGTAATATAAGTTTAGATTGACTCACGAAATAACCTTCACCAACTCGCGTTCCTGTTCACCTACTTCAGTCTTCTTTTACGGGATTTGATGCTCGTAAAGTACCGTTACGTACTCACTGAGAATATAAAACGTTAAAAAGTGTCGTACCATAAAATTTTAGTGCTGTATATACGATTTTTTTTAAACTATTAAATAACTGTACTGTTTTTATCTGTTGATGCGAATGAGTAACAGGAATCTTGATTTTATTTTTGTGCTATTGCAATATTTTCAAGTAGTGTTAGGTTTGAAGTTACAGGAAATTACTGCTCACCATCAAGTGGCATTGCAGTCACTAGTTTATATCAATTTAAAGAAAATCCTTTGTTTCTGATAAAACGTATAAAAGTATCGTATTGCAAAATGAGCGCTATAAGTAGCTTCATTAGTAAATGCTTTTATATCGTTTGGAATTAACTACACTACAAAATGAATCCTACTAATATTATAAATGCGAAAGTTTGTATGTATGGATGGATGTATGGATGGATGTATGGATGGAAGTATGGATGGATGTATGGATGGATGTATGGATGGATGTATGGATGGATGTATGGATGGATGTATGGATGGATGGATGTATGGATGGATGTATGGATGGATGTATGGATGGATGTATGGATGGATGTATGGATGTTTGTTACTCTTTCACGCAAAAACTGCTGAACGGATCTCGATGAAACTTGGTACACGAGTAGACCATATCCCAGAATAACACATAGGATACTTTTTATCCTGGGATTATGTACGCGGGTGAAGCCGCGGGCAAAAGCTAGTTAGTAATAAAATCAAGTTTTTACATATCAATTCCAAACGTATCTATTTAAAAGAGCTGGACTCTTTGCACCGGACGGCTGAATATTTAATGGTTCAATTAACCTTGAAAGCAGCGGAAAGACTTTGCTATTAACCGGCTTGTTTAAAAATAAAAGATCGGATATTGATTTCGGTCTGATCAAAAGATTTTGTACCTAGGAGCGTTCACAAACAAAATACGATGGCAAATAAGTGAAGCCACCGATTTCTAACGTACATGATGACATTTGAAATTGGTTTTGAGGCTATGTCAGAGTTAACGTTAAAAATTTACGTGGCACACATTCGAAAGTTCATAGTCTATATTTAGTCTACTCAATATCGACACAAAAATGCACAAACAACGCAAATTACGAATTTTTTATATGTTGTTAGGTCCCTTGAGAGTAGTTTTCTCCCAAGTTTGCTACCCTGAAAACCCTGTGCTACTCCCATAGTGCTCGAAAAACTGCGAAATTTTGGAACGTGTTTTAGTTTTTAAGAAATCCTGAAATTTAGCATAAGGCAAGGTCTTAGATATACCTCAAATATAGGAATAAATAAGATAACAGTTTGTCCTAAAAAATAATTCAATTCGGCAAAAGTCTTCGAAACACAGGTAAGTTAGGTAACATTTTTTTTTAATTATTGATAGGTTTGCGCTTGACCACTATCTCACCTGATGGAAAGCGACGATCCTGTCGACGATGGAACGCGCTTACCTAGAAGAAACCTATTCACTCTCGACTTAAAGATTCCCGGGTTGTAGCTAACATAGCTAAGTTTGTACGGAACCCTCAGTGTGCTAGTGCGATTTGCAGTTGCCTATTTTTTTATTCGATTTGCCTTAAAACTAAAATAAGATGTAAGTTAAATTTAATAAAAGTCCTCGCTATGCATTCTTTGTTTAGGTTTTCGAGAAACAAAAACAATTATTTTAGCTAACTCAATTCTTCTCGTTTCTTATTGGCTTTTAGAAAATGGCCAATCACGGTTCGCATTACATCTCCGTTTACATCTCAAGCCGAAAATGTTATATAAGAAGTTAATATTTAGTAGAAACGTAATAAACTGTACTCCGAGAAGTAACAGGTTGCTGAGCGGTTCGTTAAATAACTTCCGAAGCAAATCTTGGAGGAGATGGGTATCTACCTACTTAAATATGAGTTGTTGCCAGTAAATTAAGATGGGAAAATTGACTAAGCAGTACAGCTACGCAACGATATTTTAAGATAAATATAGAACTTTATAATATAACATTTTTATTTATAGATGACGAAGGGGCCCCTGCGAAATTGCTTCTGCCCCTAGTAAGCCTTTCGAAGGTAAGGGACCCCAAAGATTCGAGATAAGTACAAAATAATAATAAAATAGGTATATTAGCCGTAAGTGTTTTTTCATGCTTACTAGATAATATAAAATTCATAGTCAGATTTTTTTTAATATGTGTAATTTTGACAAGTTTTTTTTGGATTACTTTAAACAAAATGTATTGATTTTAATAGAGACCTAGATAAAATAGAAGACAAGATAGATATTTGTGTTTCCAAAACATCTAGAGAAAGTGACTACCCAAGACGTCTCCGGCGCTTTTTGTTCCACGCGCGCCTCAAGGATGAACAAGTCGTAGGGGCTCAGTAGGGTCAAAGCCTACTAGGAGCTAGGATCAGCTAGGGTACGAAAGGTAACAAAGGTACAGGAGTGGCTTTTTAGTCAGTAAAAGTCTGACACTATCTCGCGTTCCGCCCAAGGGCGCGGAGATGTCATTGGATGACTTACCCACCTAAAAAAAAAACAATTACCTGTCTTAAGAAAGAAAGGTATCTCACTAAACGCATACTTATCTTAAATTACTTTAATATTAAGTATCATTTACATGGCGATAGCTGTAAGGTAAGTATTTTAGCATACATGATGCCTCCGAAATGTTTGGCCGCAGGTGTTCCTTTCTTTCCTCTTTGAAGCAAACTGTCCGTAGTGATACGGCATGTCTTGTTTTAGCTTATCACTTAACGTAGGTGCCACAAATACTTTACTTCTTACGTAGGAGCAAAGCTAAGACAGAATAAATATAAAAAGAAGACAAAAATATTTATATACAACCAGTAACTGAAATATTGCACACCCATAATATTAGAAAATCAAGTTATATTCATAATTGAAGCACTAACATTTTACTTAAATGTACTACAGTAGTGTTTTGTTAAGAAATTAGTTATCCTAGTATAGCATAGATAAACAGCCTTTTAATGTTCCCACTGCAGGCCTCCTTTCTAGGAGAGGATCCACCACGCGGGCCCAGTGCGGGTTGGTGAATGTCACATGTTATCAAATTTTTGGTTCTAGGACGTGCCGGTTTCCTCACGGTGTTTTCCTTCACCGATGAAATAAATTACACAAAGTACCTCGCCAAGTTTTTTTTTTTCACGGTGGGCCAAAATCATCTTATGACAACCCCCGCATAGAGTCAGACTCTTACTGACTAAAAACCCACTCCGTTCCTTCAAGCCTTCATACCGTTGCTGTTGCTGACAACTCCTTGAGGCGCGCGGGGGCCGTTATCACTCGGTCACCACAGACTACTCTCTAGTTATCCTAATTAATTCAGTAAACCCCAAGCAAACGCCGTGCTGCGCTCTCTCATTATCTTTCAATTGTGTCTCTAATTACGGTATCCGACAGGTTAAAAGCCAATAATATGGGCATCAATGTAAATTGGTAGCGCATCCGGTATCTGGTATTAACGCATGGTTTCTCAAACATGTTAATAACGTAATCAAAATTCAATGTGTGAAATGTTGTTATTATTATTTTGATTAAATAGCTAAAATCGATTCAGTAGCACATTTTGAACATATTACTTTTAGGATGTGCAGTTTTTATGTTTCATGTTAGTTAGTTAGTTAGCCCATTTATGTCCCACTGCTGGGCGAAGGCCTCCCTCTCCCTTTTCCACACACGTCTGTCTTCGGCCATTGCGGGCCAGTCCCTCCGATACTTATCAAGCTCATCTCTCCACCTTCGCCTTGGTCTGCCGCGATGTCGCCTTGCATTCAATGGGACCCAATAAGTGGCTCTTTTAGCCCACCGCTCATCCGACATGCGGCAAACATGTCCGGCCCAATCCCACTTTAGAGTGGCAGCTTTTCGGGTAACATCTTTGAATTTAGTTTTGGCGCGCAGTTCTGTGTTCCTTACGCGGTCGGAAATTCGAACACCCAGGATACTGCGCTCCATGGCTCGCTGACAAACCTCGAGCCTGGACCTCTGCTGAAGCGTCAAAGACCAGGTTTGCGCTCCGTACGTAAGTATAGGGAGAATGCACATGTCCATAATTTTTCGTTTTAGGCACAGCGGGAGATCTCCTTTGAGAAGATCTTTCATTGACCAAAAGCATGTCGTATAGAATATTATATTATTGGTTTTTTTTTTATCAAAGGTGGAGTAAGTATACATAGAAGTAGTCCGATGGCGCCAATGGCCATATTTACTGTCCTCAACTCGTTGCAAATTTAAAATTACGGACGAAACTAATGGGATTATGGGCCGGCAACCGCAGCAACCAATATTAAGTGTACCTTTTACATTGACCAATTATGTGAAAAATGTTTTTTCAATAAGAAGTGCACTTGATTTTACTATTAAAATTAAGTGCACTTGTTATTGAAAAACATTTTAAAAAGTTTATACTTTCTAAGGACTTTGATATCGACTTGTTCTGCAATAGAGTGGTCAATGTTGCCGACGGCAAATGGTACAGCATTTTTACGATAATTAACTAACTTCTCTCGTTAGTAATTAATTGGCTTGTCTGTGCTTTGCTCCGATATAATATAATTTATCTACATGTTTGGTCTTTAAATTAGCGATTTGAAAATATTACACTCTCTATATCATTCTTTTCACCAACTAAAATACCAAGTGATTTAAATTTTAAGCTTCAGAGCATGAAAGAACTTTTAATCTTGCAGATCGCCCTATTTCGCGTTGAGACCGTAGTAATTTGCCTTAAATATATATGTATAGTACGAGTAGTAATAGTTTGTCAACTTACTGAAATATGCTACCAATATATTGGTTTTCGATACAAGGCTATTAGCAAGCCACGTAACTGACCTAGTTTGTAAAAGCCTAAAGAAATTTATGAACACAGTGTTTATTCTCTTTGTTTGCCTTGTCTTTTGTAAGAGGGGTCAGGAGAAGTAGGCAGCAATCATATTATTATTGCTAGCACTGCGAACCTTTTTATCATCATTTCAGTCGACAGACGTCCACTGTTGGACATAGGCCTCCCCCAAGTGTCGCCACAATAATCGATCCTGTGCGTCTCGCATCCATCGGATTCCCGCAACCTTCACCAGGTCATCGGTCCACCTTGTAGGAGACCTTTCGACGCTGCATCTTCCAGTACGAGGTCGGCACTCCAGAACCTTTCGGCTCCAACGGCCATCTGTTCTGCTGGCAATGTGCCCTGCCCATTGCCACTTAAGTTTGGCGATTCTTCGTGCTATATCGGTAACCTTGGTTCTCCTGCGGATATCTTCAATTCTGATTCGATCACGCAAGGAAACTCCGAGCATAGCCCTTTCCATTGCCCTTTGGGTGACTGAGCCTTCTGATGAGGCCAATTGTGAGCGACAACGTTTCGGCATCATATGCCATCACTGGCAACACGCACTCGTCATAGACCTTTTTACGAGTATCAGTACCTTTTTTGCTAGTCCATCCTAATGTTGTCTGATAGATAATTGATATCAGCGATAGGACCGACATTGTTCCCAAAGTTATGTTATTTGTTAGTTATGTTACAGTAAAGTTTATTCTATGCTATTTTATCTTTACCAAATTCTTTCTCTTGTAAGGCAGCAATCCAAATAGTAGCATAACATTTAACCTACCAAAATATCACCACTTTCATATTCCCTACAAGTTAGTAGAGCCACATGCTTCTAATTATGTTTAAATATTTAGCAGTGGTAGCCTATTAGTAACTTCTCTTAATTACGAGTACATATATCTTGGATTAAACCCTAGTAGGTAAATTATTTTATGTAATTTATTTCACCATTACTGCTTTAAAAACCTTGAAAGAAAACATCGTGAAAAAAATATCGTAAAATCAAAAAATTTTGAAGACATGTGACATCCAGCAACTAGCATGGATAATGCGTAGTAGATTATGATCTATTCTTTCTGTGTGTGCGGAGAGAGTGAAGGCCTGAGTCCCAGCAGTGGGAACATTGTAAAAATGATTTGAGTTATGTTTATTCAGTCCCATGTTCATATCATCAGATCACAGATTCAGACTCAGGGCTTTTTTTGTTTTGGGGGCTGCAACTGAAAAATATCCTACCAGATAGATATTTTGTCCTCGGATTGAATACGTGGTGGTTTGCATTTTTTATTAACTTCAAAAGCCTCCCAAAAGAGTATTCGTATATATATATGTTGCTACATATCTACCTGCCGAACTTTGCCTGCTGTTGAAAATACCGTAAACAGTATTCCACACCTAACTCCATCCTCAAAGAGCTTTACGTACAGGACAGACTTTCGTTTGTGGAGTTACGAATACTGAAGTTTTTTGGGTACAACATCTCTAAAAAGGAGGGCTCAATGAAAAACTTGTAGTTCACTTTTATGTTGCAGGCAATAGAGCAAGTCAATCCCCGACTTTTTGTATCGACTTTATGACCAAGGTTACGCAGTCGACCACAGTACAGTGTGCACATAATATCAATAACCATACACAGACATCGGTCGACATGGCGCAGCCTTGGAGGCAATCGATGACGGCCAGCCGCAGCCCTGTACATCAACAATAGTTATGATCACTCTGACCAGAGGACTCGACTAAGAAGAAGATCTACATGCCTCGCTTTTTTCCAAATTAGGTGCGGTCGGCCCCTATCCAACTAATAATACAGTTGATTTTTTTATGGGTGGAAATCATCAAAGGACTTCTCCCGGTCTGGGTGGAGCGAGAAGGCGTGTCAGACTTTTACTGACTAAATCCACACCTTTGTGCTTCTGTTGCCCTTTGCGTTCTTGGATTACCGGCTACAGACATCGGCTCTCCTGACCCTCTACGGTTTGGAGACATCACTTTGAAGAGCGCATGGATCACTACGCGCTCTTGTTGACTGGGCTCGGTCTGGTTAATTACCGGACGGCCGGACGGCGAGCTACCCTTTGGCTTGGCGTCCACAAGCTCGGCAGTCTAACAGTTGGACACCATTACCTATTTTAAATGGAATTTCAGTAAATCTGACCTACACAACTTGTATCTCTAACTGTTACAGTTGTACAGAGTTACCTGATTAATTTACGTACGAAATTAATTTATTTAAGAAAACGTCAGCTGAGCAAAGTCAAAGTCAAAGTCAAAATATTTTATTTCATATAGGGCACTTATAAAACATCAGAAGCTAGTACATGGTTCCAAATTGGTCGTTTCCTATGGAGAAGAACCGGCAAGAAATTCCATGGATACTCTTTCGTGCGCACGAGCGAGTCCAATGACCTGTAGGTAGTTAGTACGAGTTTTAAAAAAAGGTACTATATTTTTAAATTTTATCATTATAAATCGATAGTGTTCTATGTACCAGATCGACCCTCCACGGGATTAAAACGATCCAAATTTAGCGGTGTATATATACAGTGAAACTTGGTAAAGAGGAACTTGGATAAGTGAGAAACCTCCTTAATCCTACTTATACTGACGTGCTGACATTTAAGCACTCAATTAGTCCTGTTAGTGTCTGTATCTGGGATTCGTTTTATCCATTTTATCGCCATTAATTACCTCAATAATTGAGACAGTGAGTGTATTTTACCTCTTTTACGGAGACTTTGTTTCAACGAACACTATTTTAAATGGTTTTCTTTGAATTTTACAGATGTCGACCTCTGTAACTGGAATAACATCAAGTTTTTACCTCTCTAACTTGTACTATTTGTTCATAACTCCTGCATAATCTTTACTAATAAAATAAAGAGGTAATTTGCTTTTTTTTTTGTTTGTAGAAGGTAATCTCTGGAAGTACTGGTCCGATTGGTGAAATTTTTTCTTTGATAGAAAGCTACTTTATTCCTAAATGACATAGGCTAGTATATTTTATGTACGCGGACAAAGGTGTGGGCAAAAGCTAGTGTGTATTTAAATACATTATTTTATTTAATATTCGTAACTCTATTAATGAAACCTACTAAAACGAGACAGATATTTATTCTTACCTGGATATCTGAGACACTGGGTAAGTGGCATACCTCTTTAAGTGAGACAGATTTGCTGAACTGTTGAAGTCCCAGTTATCCAGGTTTCATTGTATATTACATATATACATATATTGCATACATTACACATATATATTCATATTGTTATTAAATACCTCCATATAGTAATCCACAACTTTCACACCATCATCATCCAGGCCAGGCAGGTCTAGTGGACGTCTTCTCACTGTTGGACATAGGCTCTCCTTAGCGTCGCCACAACGACCGGTCCTGTGCGTCACGCATCCATCGAATTCCCGTGACCCTGACCAGGTCATCGTTCCACTCATCGGTATACTTTCACACAACGCCATCTAATCCCCAACTAAGCAGAGCTTGTGCTATTACTTACCTACTAAACAACTGGTAAACATACTTATACGTTTCTGTTGTGTTAATTACAATATTTATAACTCAAGAACGGCTGGACTGATTTTAATGATCTTTATTTTATTAGATTCGTCTCCACTTCGAATAGCAGAATAACTATTAAAATATCATAAACATGTTAAAAGAAATATCTAGAAGAAAATCCAAAAACATCTCATGGCTCATTCAGTCAACCATTCCATCATTCGTTGTCTATTAGGAGGTAAGTTACACCCATACTCAGAACTAATGACCGTGCTCGTTACACAAGGATTTGTCTTGGTTCGAATCGAACCCACACCTCAGACATCAATAACAGTCAGGGCGACTTACCACTAAACCTAGACTAACGGACTAGTCAAACAATCCATGTGGCTTTTGTTATTTTAACATCGAGTTCAACCTATGTATATATAATTGTATAACTATGGAGTGTAACAAATTATTTTGTCAAGTTTACAGAACCTTGATGACTGCGCTTGTTTTGTTGAAAATACGTTCATTTAAATAGCTGTGTTAAAATTTGTATATTTGATTGCGGCTCGCTGATAACGTTGTTTCTATTTTGGTACCTATATGGATATGATTGAGCTGTATACAATCTGTGTCAGCCGTTTACGTGACGAGAGTGATGGTACAATATTAATATGCAATATTGTAACGTACTGTGTAAACGTGCAGTGGATTCGATCGAGAAGCGAGCCAACAAGATCATCGGTAGTGATGCACTTGCGAGTTAAAACTCTAAAGTGTTGAGCATCGACGCCGAGTTGCTATCGGTTTTGTATCGTTTCAATTTCGGGGAGCGTGCGTTGTAATTGCTCAATTTGATTACACCAAGCCTGTTCCATTACCGGTCCACTAGACGTACAGCGTTGTGCCATAGGTACTCGTACATGGTAGACACCTACAAAGCGTTTTGGGATCACATTCATGATGCGTACAGCTATGGAGTGGATTTCCCTGCCGGAGTCTGTTTCCTTATAAATAGAACCTGCTGTGAATAGGTAACTTCTAGGCAAGCATACTACATCGTCGGCCACGTCATCGCCGGGAAATCATCCAATGATAACCCCTCTTGGGCGGAGCGGGAGATCGTGGTCAAACACCTATCTACACTAATATTATAAAGATGTAAAGTTTGTTTTTTTTTTCTATAGGAGGTAATCTCAGATAGTAGGGGTCTGATTAAAAAAAAACAGCTATAGAAAGCTGTTTTATTCCTGAATGACAAAATATTAGTAGTACTATTTTATGAATGTGGGTGAAGCCGCGGGCAAAAACTAGTGAATAATAAAAGAATAACGTACCTATGCAAGGATAAATCCTAAGTCATATCCCAAGATCTCGAAATACTTGGAATATAAATATTTATTCTTAATTACTCCCATTTCAATTTCAGCACCCATTTATGATTATCATTTCAATCCAAACACTGTTCTAACGCTGGATACTTACAAGCCTTATATAAGGTTGTGATCCTCGGGGAAGGGGTAATTGCAAGTGTCAGGTAACTATATTTAGATAATTTTTCTCGTAGGATTATTTGATAATCTGACAATAATTATTATATGAATAAAAGGAGGAACTGAGTGACTGACTTAACAACGTACATTCGAAACTACTGGACCTAAAAATGTGATCTTTTTCAAAATGCTCTTTCATGTATGTGAGCACTCACAGAAGGATTTTTTTTAAATTTAACTTTTAAGGGGGTGAAATGGACAAACCTAAGTAGGCTTAACGCGAGTGAAGCCGCTGATAGAAACTAGTGTGTGCATAGGTCTTTGTGTTTCTAAAACTAGCAGTCTCTTGAATTCCGAAGTATCTATTCTGACGCCAATATGACTTAATTTATTACATAGACACATAGGTTGTAATATATTCGTATTTTGCTAGGGATATTATTACAGTAAATGATTCATGCAATTCACCTGGGTACACACATTTCAATATGCAAACTGTTAGTGGAATGAAGGCGATCGGCGGCGGTGACCTCACGCGTCTGTCCTTGGTTCAGGAAATAGTCTGGACCAAGAGGGAATAGGTAAAGGTCACCTCCCTCTGAGAAGCAGTAATACGAGCCAACCGTGAGATAACAGAAACCCTCATGCCCCAGCCACCGCCACAGGAGATGCGACAGGAGTAGCCGGGCAATTTTCACCTAAGGAACGTGCATGTGGCCGGCGAGCTTTGGGTAGCTTGCCATCCGTCCGTCGAGATAGGAGCAAACGCGAGTTGAAGGCGCGTAGTGTAGAGAACTTAACAAAACTGAAGAGGCCCCGTAGGGCTGATGCTTGGGTAGGGCTGCAGGAACCATTACCGCGACATGCGTTCTAGGAACACAAAGAGAAAATAAAGGAACATAGATAGGCTAAGTTTTTTTTTAGGTGAGTAACCATTCAATGACTTCTCCTGCTCTAAGGCGCAGCATGAGGGCGACTAAGATTTTTACTGACTAAAACTCATTCCTATGTTCCTTCTTTGTCTTGCATTCCAAGACCTCGGTTTTCCCTTTCGGAAGTGAACCCATGTCCCTAACTATTTGGCTAAGTCTGGCACATCCTTTGGCTTCACCCAAGAGCGTGAAATTTATTTGATGATAAAGCACCTAAAAAAAAAGACTGTGACTGCAAATCAGTGTAACACACAGCGCAGGTGTTCCAAACGATAGGAGCATGTAACAATACTGCGTGTGTTTTGTAGCAACAGTTTCATTGTAATCACAGTAAAAATACATTTACATTATGAAACTATAATAGTAGGTCCAGCAGGGCCCTCCATAAGGCCGGTCTAAACATAAACCTATCTGGATCTAGGTTACATTCTCAGAGGTGTATTTTATATACATAGAGAATAGGCAAACCGCCTTTTGCGCTACATTTTACAGTTGTTCATTTATTAATACGATTATGTAGGACCAAAATATCAATAAAATTAAATTAAATTATGAGAGAGTTAAAGTATTAAAATATTCGTAAATAATATTCCGAGAAAACCTGGCTGAATTATTACAAGTAGGTATTTATTTAATTAACTCCAAAAACTCAAACACTTCGCATACATTTCAAAAAGTTATTAAGTTTAAATTATGTGAAAAATTTACTAATATGGAATTTGAATTTCGCAAATATATATGAAGCATATATTTGCAAAATTCAAATTATTTACTTTTCCATTTTACAGTTCAACCAGAGTTTACCCTGATTGAACTGTGAAATGCTGTTTGCATAGGTATGCTGATGAAAATTATGATGAGCGACTATAGATATATAATATCCATAGTCAAGCCATATTTGTAACCGTACCGAATTTATTACTATGGACTAGACTAGCTATGGATATATAATATCCATAGCTAGTCTAGTCCAATCTAGTTCATAGTAATAAATTAAAATCATTAATACAATCGTCTCAGTTCTATGGCGGCAAATCTCCTTTAGGTGTGGCTGGAAAGACAACACGGCGTCCTTCCTTTCTACATGACCCAGGTCCTTACCGGACATGGTAAGTTCGGGAGGTTCCTGCACCGGATACGTGCAGGAGAAACGTACGGATGTCATCATTTTGTGGCCGCCCGGAGGACACAATGGAGCATACAGTAGAGGTGTGCCCAACTTAGTCAGAGCACCACCGTATCCTCGTGGGGGTAATCGGTGGTAGCGATCTCTCGCGCCCGGCCTTGGTACAGGCCATGGTCCGGAGTGGCCATGGGTTGTTGAAAAGAAAACCCGTGGCCCCTAGATGGAAGACGAAGGAACAAGGGATGGGTTTGAGTCAGTATAAGCCCCCCAAAGTTTGAAATACGCGGGCTACCTTATGTTTTTTACTTTAATCACTCTTAGTACTGCAAGAGTATTTGTTACGTACAACTTTCACTAAGACCTCTGACGGAAATACTTCAAATCAATTTTGTTAGTGCTTCATTTAACGAGCGACCGACGAAAGCTTTACTCACGAGTACACCAACCTTTCACGGTGTCCGCGAACTTCTAACTTTCCCTTTCCTCATAAAACGAACACAAAGCCGTTTTCCAACTATTACTCCGACAAAAAGAACTTTTTTCAGCCCTTAAAGCTTTGGTCCACTAAGCTTTGGTTTGTATTTCCAAATTGTTAGCTAAAAAATAGACCTAAATTTACGCTAAGTTATGTGGCCAAATGTGTTTACACAAGAGAGCACCAGACCCGAAACATGTTATGAACACTCACTTATTTAATCTTCAATCTAGTGTGTGACGATTTTCGGACAACGGCAGTGTAGACAGAATGCATTATGCAAGACAGAAACTTTGATCGTTACGGCAACGGATTTTGTAGGTTAAAAAATAGGTCATGGACTGTTATGTGTTTCGTTGATTAGTTTTCGGAAGGGGCGAGATATTCATTCTAAGCCAGCGGACTAGCTTTTTCTTTTTCTTTTGGACCAGTGGTTGTGGTGACGGCGCCGTCTTACGAGTTATAATAGGTAGTGGATTCAGACTCAGGCAAAAACTGCACTTTGTGTAATTTATTTTATCGTTTCTCTTGGAATGATAAAGTAAAAACTTCCTGAATATTAGAATCAAAAATTCTAAGAAATATGACATTCGTCAACGCCGGCACTGTACGGGCGTGGTGGATTACTGTCTATTTTCTCAATTAGACAGGAGATCTGAGTCTGCTAGGACTCAGATCTCTGGAAATATTATTACTTCTATGGTTCCTAATTCGAGAAGTGACTGAAAACGCGTTCCGATCCCGATTTCCGGCCACCGCAGACGCGAGCTTGCGGACGGCGAGCTATGGGTAGCTCGCTAGCCGTCCGGTAACTGTCTGGACTGAGCCAAGTCGTCGACGGCGCGCACTGTTCCCGCGCCTCAAAAAGTTGTCAGCAACAGCAGGGGCCCAGCCGGGTTGAAGTCTACTAGAGCCAAGGTTAGTTTCGAAAGATAGCTCGAGCTCCGTTATGAAAGCTTGAAGGAACGGGGTGAATTTTTAGTCAGTAAGAGTCTGACACTATCTCCCGCTCCGCCCAAAAGCGGGGGTTATCAATATATGATTTTCTCACCATAAAAAGGTACTGTTGTAAGTGCTCATACATACGCAAACCTCTCTAGGTTCTGATGTCAGTATACATTATAAGCTATAGAGCCAGCTGTTAGTCGTTAAGTCCGCTAATTTATTGCTGATTTACACTATCCTAGTTCATGCATAGAAGCAAGCGCTATATGTCTGGCACTTTAGTCTTGTTTGATACTGTTCAGTTTACGATGTTGTCATATCATTATTTATCACTTATTTTTATTGTATTAGCGTTTATCAATTAGAAACCTGTATAATATGAGCAATCAGATTAGCCCATTTATAATTGTTTCGTCTTAATACTCCAGCTGAAAATGTGCAAAATAAATCAGTACCTAAGTCATGTTGAAAATTATAAAGTTCTTCGTATCGTCCCAAATTTCTTTTCGAGGTTTGTATCATTATAATATGTAAATAAGTCTTATAAAGCTGCGTTTTCCGGCACGCGGTCGCTACTCCAGAAACTTTCAGTCCTATTGACTGTTTGTTCTGTGAGCAATGTTCTCTGGTCTTTGCCATATAAGTTTGGCAAATCTTTAAGCTATATCTGTAACCTTGGTTCTTTTTTGGATATCTTCATTTCTGATTTGATTACACAAGGAAACTCCGAGCATAACCCTTTGAATGACTTTAAGCCTTCTGATTAGGCCCATTGTGAATGACAACCTTTCAGAAACATGTGTAACAGCCAATACACACTACAATTTCATCTTGAGACACTGTGGTACATCGGTTAGGAAAATATCCGAAAAATTCGGATCCGAAGACGTTCTTTCTCAAATTTACACCTACCCAACTGGACCGTTTGTCCCAGATAAATATCTCCCATAAAGAGAACCGATGACCTGATGAGGGTCGCGGGAATCCGGTGCTTGCAAAACTCACAAGACCGGTAAATAAACATACATTTTTGTATAGTTAAGAAATCAGTTATATTATCAAACTAACTATCATCTCCACACGGGTGTAAATTGTATACAAAAACCGTCTTAATTTATTGCTATTTCTAAAAAAATATTTAATTAATATATAAATAACGGCGTTTTGTGTGAGATTTGGGCCGTAAACTCGGCGGGGCAACGGGTGACTCCGGTCCGGGTCGTTCTTGGTGCAAAGGATGGCCATCGCTATTCAGCGAGGAAATGCGGCGAGTGTTATGGGCACCTTTCCACCGGGAACGATCAGGGCCGGGTTATTTATTGACACGTGACGCTACATTTTATTATAAATAATTAAAATTTTGTTTACAATAACATTACTTATTTATATGGATGTATGTATCTAAGTATATGCTTATTATAATACTTATGTCTTTTCTGTTTGTCTACTCACCAAGCACGTTTCATGTTATGTTTCTGAACCACCCTAAGGTCAACCGGTAGAAAATGCCTAAGACTTTAAGCCCGCTTTGGTACTGTGTTATTTACCAGTGCATAAAGTTTTAATAAATAAATAAAGACGGGGAAAATAGACGTGGGAAGCGCTTTTAATGTTATCCTTTAAGAAATATATGACATAAAGTCAAGTGTAGAAGAGGCGTCCTTTATGTACCAGGAAAGGACTCTTGAATTCGTTATAGGTTAACGTTGTGTGTGCGGACTGTGCAGTGGTCCAGTGCAGCAGAAATAACTCGAATGAGCCTTTCAACAATTTTCAGTCATGGAATAAAAGGGAGCTCGGTTAAAGTAGCATGCATAGCATAGCATAGTCGGGCTTAACATGCATAAATTGCATTCAATTGATCTTCTTCTTTTCGTGTCGATGCTCTCAAACTATAATTTTTCTGAACAATATTTGGCAACCTGTACAGCTCTATTGTTGGCCTCGTATAGATCCTGAAAACGGCAGGTAGTAATGCAGGATGGGCAGAATAGCAGTTGGTGAGTATTCAATTGATATACAAATTACCCGTTCTTTTTACTAAGATAAAATATGTCATCATCATCGTAATCATTTCAGCCAAAAGACATCCATTAATAGGCATAGGCTTTCCTCAAGTGTCACCACAAGGAACGCTCCTGGGCGTCTCACTTTTATCGGATTCCCGCAACACTAACCGTATCATTGGTCCACCTTATTAGGCCTCCTGGGCCTTCCAACACTGCTTCTTCCGATATGAAGTCGCCACTCCCGAATCTTTCGGTCCCTTTGACAACCTATTCTACGAGCAATGTACCCTGCCTACTTCCTAAGTTTGGCGATTTTTTTGCTATGTCAGTAAAATATTTCGTAATGTAAAAACACCTACAAGCTTAGCCAAGAAATTTTTAGCAGCAATTGGCTAAAAATGTTATTGAACGAGCGCTAAAACCACTAGTATCCTCCATTATTACTCAAGGATTCAGTCCGGGGCAGGAGAATATCATCTTTTCGTTTTTTTTTTTATGCCTTGTTTTCTCTTCACCAACTTTGGTTGACTGGTAGAGAATGCCTAAGGCATTAAGTTCGCCTTTGTACCTTCCACCTCTTTGGTGGAGCGGAAAATAGTGTCAGACTATTACTGACTAAAAACCCACCCCGTTCCTTCTAACCTCTTCATATCGGGCTCGAGTTTCCTTTCGGAGCCTTTGTACCTTTGTGTTGCATGACGTTTTAATAAATAAATAGATCATATATAGATGACCAATTTCAGTAGAATATATATTGGAGTAGGTATATAAATCCTCCTCTCAATATTTCACAAGGCCCGGCTAAACTGTCCGGCAATGATCCCTCACGATGAACGGAAAGGCATAGTAGCTTATAAACTTGGATACGATACCTTTGTTGTTATGTGCGGTGAGTATGTTTATCACACAAATAAGTTTTCACGATTCTATCGGAGATATTTCACTGGAAAGGGTAAATTTACATCCTGTATAACATATTTATATACATCACGTGACATGTTTATGTAATAATAAATAATAATAATTTATTTAACACACTATAAAATACTATTAAATAAATTATTGTTATAATATAATAAAAGCACCTCCTGAAAGTAGTATGTTCAGTTCCCCTAGCCAAGTTGATAATCTGCAATCGTTAACGCCAGTAGAAAACTTCAAATGTAGGGAATGACGTCATCTCAACGCTCAAACACGTAGTCAGAACAAAAGAATCGGGGGCGTGGCCACCTCGAGACCTTCGACGCAAACGGAACGGTTGTAACTTGGCTAGAAGGGCAGATATATGTTGTTTTTTGTCTCGCTACGAGGCAAATAAAAAGATAAACGAAGAAAAAAATTGGATAAAACTGAGTGATCTTTAGTTACTCAGTTAAAAACGAGTGTAGGTATTCGGCACATCTTTCTTAGTCCTGCCTTGATAACCTGTCTTCAGACACCTACTCTGTAACAAATCTGAATCCCCTTGCCTCCTAGGTATACGTGTAAACCCTCCAGCTAAGACTACAAAACCCTTTGTTACCTATGAATCTGTAAATTATTTAAATAACTTCTAAATTCTTTCAATTGTTATTTAACAAACATAAATATTTTCACATATCATCTGCCAAACTGCAGTACAGTTTGTAGGCAGTGTTCTCGCGGATAGTATTCAACTAATTGATAAAGACAGTAAAAACATTATACTAGAAGTGTAGTGAGAAGTAAATTTGTATGGTCACTCGCCTGCCAAAACAGCATGAACCGCACTAGTGTACAAATGATAGTAAAAACTATTTACTACCATTTGTAAATAGTTTAGAAGAGAATACTACTGTCTTTTATAAGGTACTGTCTTAATGGCCGCTCGTTGCGGTAATCAAATGCGATGGACCAGACCGCTGACGAGAGCAAGCAATTGGGGCATGTAGGTAGCATTACCTGTGTATATATGCGAGCTGTGTAACGTGTGCACACAACATGTACCCGAGGAGCGGCTGCGGTAAGCCCGGTGCAGTCAAAAAGCCAGCCCGGCGCCCACAATACATTCCATTGACGTGCGACTACTCAATGAAATAATACCTCCATTCTCCCTCACAACTCTTTCAACAACGTTCTTTATTGTATCGGATTTGTGCGCAAAAGGTCCCGTCAATACCGCACTTCGTATTACCCCGATTTCAATCTTTAAACTATTGCCCTATTGTATACATAAGCTTTTAGAAAATTACCTGTTTCACATTGAAATATAAGTGCTATATGAGAGTACTTCTATTCAAGTGTAGTTCTTGCCAATTAAAGTGTTTTTAATTAAGTCTGCTTTGCTTTCCCTGTAGATGATATAATATAGCGCAAAGTGCACTCAGTTCCGTCACAGTTGAGTGTTACTATAATAGCGTGGTTTCGTCTAACGAAACTTTGACAATTTCACGAGCTTGCATGTACACAGCCGTGCGACCAAGAACCGGTGCACAGTGGGTTATTGTTAATGACAACAATGACCCGTGTGTACCTGCTTTATATAAACACTACAATTTAAAACGCATTCCGCATTACAAGACCGCAGACCTGACTATATGGTTCTTATTTAGACTAGAGATGAAGTTTAACTGACAAACGGACAAAAAAATGATCCTCATTGGTTTCCATTTTCTTCCTTTTGAGTTAGGTACTGAACCCTAAAACGAGTTTGTTCCTTATAACGCTGCTCGCCTACGTCAGACTTTTTGTAAGACAGATAATCGGGCCGATTTTGTTTCAGGCTGCTCGCCCACGTCCGATAATCGGTGACCGATTTTTTGTAGGTGAATACTAGAACACACTGATAGCAATAGTGCAACGCCCACGTCCTACAAAAAGTCGGACAGCAATACTGGACAATGTTACAATACCGCTGCTCGCCCACTTCAGACTTTTTGTAGGACAAATAATCGGGCCGATTTTGTATTTTTGTGGCATTGTTCTGTATTTCAGACCGATTTTTTTGTAGGACGTGTACGTTGCACTATGCTTCCTATCAGTGTGTTCTATTTTGTCTCCTACAAAAAATCGGTCACCGATTATCGGACCTGGGCGAGCAGTCTTATACAACCATTCTGTCCCCGTTAGTAAAAAAGACGCATCTAACATTTTTTCCGGAGTTAAGTTATATATACATTGCTGGAATCAGGACATAATGGCCCATCTGCCTGTATTTTTTATATTTTGCTAACTTTCTCCAGTGCGGTTTTAACACAAGGAAAAAAGGCCCAATTTCCCGTTTCATTCATTAAAACATTTTATTATCCGTTTTTGTTTTTGTGAGATACGTCTTTTTAACTATCAGGGGCAGCGTTATATTTAGTTCTAAGTAAATCTTTTAGAGCTCGTCTGCTGAATATCATAATACAAGATAATTACATTTTGATGGTCAGTGTTTAATAACTTAGTGAATGAAAACGTTGAGAGAGCGAGTTTTGTTAAAGGTTAAACAAACAGCAAGCGAGCAAGTCGGCTCTTAGGAAACTGATAGCGAATTAAGTTAGCTAAACTAACCTAACAAAATACTGTGCAAAATATCAGAACAGTAGACATTATACAAGTTTGGATCGTACAGAAATTTTTCATTCTGCAGAATTTGATATTTATCTGTGTTTAATTTTGGACAACAAACACACACTATACTTTATATATATATATATTTGTTGACTGGCTCGAAGGACCATGTACGGCGGCGTACGACGGTGGTCTATTTGGAGAAATAAAACTCTGTTTCGCGCTCCCGAATAACTGTATTTATCGAACAGACATACACAAGTTACCGTGCCAACAATATTCTCAAAAAAATCCAAAATGTTAAAATTACCTATACTAATCGTTGTAACGAAACGATAGCGCGATCTATTTCGATCTTAACGCCATCTAGGGAAGACAGGTACAACTTTTTACCATCGACTTATTAGATCGCGCTACGGTTCCGCTCAACACCGCAAACATACCGCCCACCAAGGACATACTCTTAAAATGTCCTTCAGAACCGCCCACCATGAGGAAACAGTGCTGAGATGCATGTTATTGGTGAGAAGTTTACAAGCTTAATCTTAAAATTAAGTTATAGGTAGGATACATAATTTTGACGTAGGCCTTTTTATGGACGACGATTTAACGCGCAGGGTCACAACTCGCGTAATGCCATCTGCGCCCGGATGTTTCTGCTCTACCCTACCGAGTAACCATTTGCCAGGGGGTAAATCGTCCTCCTTCACCAAGACTACGTCACCTACTGATGGTTCTGGGTTCACATGGTTCCATTTACGACGTTGTAAGAATTGATGGAGATAGTCATGTGACCAACGACGCCAGAAATCCTGGACCATTCTCTGGTGCAACTGCCATCTTTGTAAACTATTGACATTGCATGCTTCATAATTATAATCAGGCGGCAAAACTAGGGCTTCGCCCACCAGGAAGTGACTGTAAGTGTGAGTCTGTGAGTTTCTGTAAGTCATATTTCCATGCCACCACCGCCGGGATTCCGATCCCAATTTCCGGCCACTGTAGACGTGGGCTTGCGGACGGCGAGCCATGTGTAGCTCGCTGTCCGACCATCCGGTAACTGTCCGGACCAAGCCTAAGACGTCAACGGCGCGCACTGTTCCCGTGCGCCTCAAGGAGTTGTCAGCAACAGCAGACGGCAGCAGCGGCCCAACTGGGTCGAAGCTTACTGAGGCCAAGGTAACCCGAAAGGGGGCCCGAGCGCCGTTATGAAGGCTAGAAGGAACGGGGTGGGTTTTTACTCAGTAAGAGTCTGATACTATCTCCCGCTCCGCCCAAGAGCAGGGGTTGTCATTGGATGATTTTCCCCCCATAAAAAAGTTATATTGCCTTAAACATATTTTCCGTACCGAACCGAATCGTCATGAGTATGTTTGACTCAGAAGCAACCGGACACAAAAAATAATTTATTCGTGCACAGGGAGTAGATGATTTTATACTGGTACTATAGAAATCAAATATTCATCGGTAGCTTGTATCTGGCACAAGACACAAAATTAGTGTCCGAGTTTGCGCCCTGCCTTACCTAAGAGTAACCGACGCAAATCAAACCATTTTCCTAGAGGCTTTGCTCACTGGCAATTACTTTACCACAGTGTGAACTGATGAAGACGATGTCAAAATATATTGATAGGCTGTAAACTTTAAAGATTCTGCACTTACCTTGCCATCCTTCTTCCTATATGCATCGTGGACCCGCCAGATCAGGCCGGGACCCGCCGTGCCGCTCTCGCTGCCCAAATCGAAGTAATCCAAGATGGGGTTGTTCTCCAGCGGATGCGGGGGCGGCTGCGGTGGCGGCTGCGGCGCCGTCACCTTCATCTTCGTCATGAACCCTGTCATGCCGTTGGTGAATCTTTTGCCGAGCGTAGCCGGCTCGAATGGCCCCGGGTCGGCAACTGATTCCCCTGTGAAAATAAAACGCTTTGTTCAGATTTGCTTCTTTGATAATATTTTTTATTGTGTTTCTTTTTATATTATGAAAAAGATATTTTGAATTATTGTAAAAAAAAATATCCACTATTACAACGCCTACTAGTCTCCAACTAAGCAAAGCTTGTGTTATGATTACTAAACAGCTGATAAACATAATTATATATTTCTAAATACATACATATATTATAGTTAAATTGCACCCAGACACAACAAATGATCATTACATAAACATTTGTCCTGGGTGGGGATCGAACCTACGAACTCGTGTAATAGCTCTGCTGTTAATGAAGGTAAGTTAGTCATGAATAAAAATAAACTTTATGGAATCACTATTTTCAGTGGATATATTATATTACCTCGGAAATATTTCATAGAATAATCCAGCTGTCACACAGTGAAATTTTATAGCGAAACATTCGTTGAATATTAAAAAACTATTTTATAACAAATCCTACATGTCAAACTGGGTAAAATTGTCAAATAAAAATTTTGTTTCACAATGTTTTAATGAATTTGTAGAACTGGATTTATATTAAAATATAAACTGAAAGCGAATAAAAATATACGAAGTAAATCCAGAGCACATGAAAATCATATATTGAAGAACTTAACCAATAACATGGTAAATGGTTTACCTAAATTATGTGTGGACTAATCTATTAGTCATTGTATGGGCATGTGATGCAGAGGAACGAGTATCTACATATTAAGTCGTGACCGGTGGCAACGACCTCTTGCGTCGGACTCTGGGCCATAGTACGGAGCGAGAAAGAATGGCAGGCGGTCACCTCCTGTGAAGTAGTAATGCTAGCAAAGGAGATGGCTGCACGCGTGAGGGAACTGTTCTCACTCCCCAGCCGCTGGGATCCCGATCCCGATTTCCAGCCATCGTAGGCGTAGGCATGTGGACAGCGAGCAATGGGTGGCACGCCGTCCGGGAACTGTCCGGGCCGAACTCGAGTCGGCGACAGCGGCGTACCCATGCGCGCCTCAGAGATGTCAAAAAACTGAAGGGGCCCAGCAGGGCCATTTGAAGCTTACTGGGGCCATAGGGTAAGTGAAAGTTAACCCTTAAGCCCTGGACTGCAAGAGAAAGAAGGAACATAGGAGTAGGTTTTAGTTAGTAAAACTTTGATGTCTCCTCCTGCTTCACCCAAAAGCGGGAGTAATCATTGAAAGATTTTCCACCTGCCGGAAGCTAGTTTGGTAATTGAATAGGCTGCAAATTTTAAAAATTTCAAATCGTTGCATTCAGCTGAAAATTTGCATTTTTTATTTGTAAAAATGTTACGTATTTTTTTCAAACAATGTTTTGTGTCATCTTTTGTTTTGTGCACAAATAAGTGTCAATACTCAAATGAATTTTATTTCAACATAATAATAACATGAACCTATCTAAACCTACATCGTAATCTAGATTTGTTTTTGTTTTATTAATATATCGAATTAAAATATAAAAAATAAACAAAAAAACATAACCGCAATATACATACAACCAAAAGTATCAAATAAAGAAACATTTTAATACAATTGGTGTAAATTACATAATTCAATCACAGATTTGGTGGTCGTCGGGTAAAAACGCATTATCTCCACATAATATAAACCAACTGTTTCTTGAGAAAATAAAATGGAATTTGCTATGTTGATACTAAACATACATCCAAGTGACCGCACAATTGAATCAACTCAATCTTTTCGAAAGTGTTTTATCTGGCTTCTATCCTAAAATAATAAAACAAGAATAACTTAATCTAGTCCTTGACCAACTTACTTATACGATGTTTTTTTAGAACATTAAAACCCAGAAATAGTCAATGATAACACGACTTTTTATATAAGTTTTATTTTTATCTATACATATAAAAATCAATGCCACTTAACTCAAGAACGGGCTCACCTATCCAAAGTAAATGTTTAGGCTTTATAGAGTAGAGTAGTGTAGAGTAGGGTAGACTAGGGTAGACTAGGGTAGAGTTGGGTATAGTAGAAGCCGCGCGGGCAAAAGCTAGTTACCTATAAACTGGTTGACCCAGCAAACTTTGTACTGCCATGGTCATTGAATATTTTGATACTTTTTAGCTAAACTGTCAAAAGATACGCCATCTACCAGAATCAACTTAATTAATTATAAAGTCTCATTTTAATTACAGATTATGTTATATTCGAATTTGTTGTCGTGACTTTATCTATATTTTCTAACCGTCTAAACCTTTCCTGGACTATCACAAATATTTCAAGACCAAAATCAGCCAAATCGGTCCAGCCGTTCTCGAGTTTTAGCGAGACTAATGAACAGCTATTCATTTAATAAATAAATAAATATATATACTTTTCGAGATATAGATATGTTACAGCCAAATATAATACAAAATTGGATACCAATACTTTTTATGTCAAAATTAAAATAAAATTCACGAAATCAAAACATTTGGGAATACACTCCTGTCAGCTATCAAAGTTGAAACTGCGCGGGTGTATATCAACGATAAAACACACCTGGCTTATAAAACTACATATGCCTTCAAATATAGTAGATATCAACGAATTCAACAACTACACAATGCGTTCCAAATAGGAATAGGACCGATTGCCATGTTGTGACGTCACGTTATTTATTGTCAAATCAAAGAATTAATAGGGTAGGCAAAACATTTTTTTTTTGTGAACAAAAAAAGTTTAATCAGAATCCAGTTCTTCGATTTTGCTCATCTCTGAGTCCTTAAAATTTGCCTAATTTTTATCCATTTGGCAATGGATTCCTTTTTTATTTGGAACGCATTGTAAATAATAATTATTTCATATTTTTTTTCGGACAATATCTATATTTGGTTAGTAGTGCTAAAACTTGTGTTAGTAAAAAAAGTTAATAAAAGTGAAGGTTTAAAATTTTAAAATAAAATGGTGAGAATACAGTTTGAACTGCTTTAATTATTATGATATAGTGGTGGAAGATTCACAAGCAAACCTACCTTTACTTTTCTAGCAGAATTTTAGATACCAAAACATATCTTTGTTTTTTAATATAGTACTCTGAAGGTAAGGATTTTTTTTTATGTCGCTATATGAAAAAGCTAAACCCAAATAGTTCTTGTACATCTTCAAAATTCGAAGAATACTGAACAAAATCGAATTTATATTTGGAAAATTTTAAATGATTTCTGAACTGAACGGCTCGACCTACATCATTTCGTAAATCGTAATTTAAACTTTTCCTAATACAATTAACCTATCCAAAGTTGGTGGTTGTTTTTATCCGGCTGTGGCTAGGCCAAAAAGATTGGTAATGTTTCTTAAAAAAATAATTTAATATAATGTACAGTGTGGATATATGATTTTGTCATATCGAAGTACTCCTTCAACTAACTTTGACGTACCTCGACAGCTGTCATATTACTGGTTAAGAGTAACCAACCCGAAATATATTTCCATACAACCGCAATTATCGCTGCCGCTGCCGCTCTAAATATTTTGAAAACACAGATATCTTGTCGATGTTATCTAAGTTTCTATATAAATCCAAACATAAGTTCGGCAATTACACTTTTTGAAAGTTATGCATAGGTGTTTGAATCGAATTAGAAAAATTAATATATTTATTTACATAAAAAATACTTTCAATTCAATTATGTAAATACTTATAAATTTCTAAACTAAAACATATAAAAAACCTTTAAATAATAGTTTTTACCAACGAGTAAAAAATAACTTATTGGGCATCAAAAAAATCATCTACGCCGATGCAATGTCAATGGGAAAACTGCCCAGAGCGCTGGCAGCATTGCCACATTGGATAGCAATGCTGATTCGTTGACTGAAGTAAAGCCCAGCCCTCTGGTCACGCGAGGAGTCGACCAGCTGTTTGCTGATATCACGCATGACTGTACTTGACACTACGGTCATGAGGTCCGAGCGCTCATCGGCGCTCGGACCTCATGACCGTAGTGTTTCAACCCTTAACGGCTGGCCTCTTCCCGTCGTCACGTGCCAAGCTATGGGTTCTGAAACAGCCCGGCCGCGGCGGTGACAAGAACTCGACCTATTCGACCAGCGCTTCTGTTGCAAGATAATCCATGGTGTCCGAGGCGTTCGACTGCTTCACCGCATTGACATCGATGTAGAGCCCCGCTAGGACCACCCAGTCGCTGGCATGTAGCGATCCGGAAGGTGGTGTCACTCAGCATAGTACCTATGTTGGGCTAGTGTCTGTAGCCAGAGGCCCGAGTACAATTCACCCACAGCCAGTAGGCGGGCACGCTCAGCAGAAAATAAAATAAATTAGAAAATAAAAGAATTGTTTTTATGTCAGATGAAGTCAAGATGGCTGTCAAGCCTAAAAGCTGGTTTAATTTTATAAAATTAATTCAGATAAATTAGTTTTCTAGGAAAATGTTCGGATAAATTCCTAGAACAGTACTTTATCGAAGAATGCTTTTTAAGGTGAGAATTCGTCAAATTAACGAGAGAATAAAAAAGTGGGAGGCCGTGCCTGACTTTTACTGTCTATGTTCTTTCAGTTGCCCTTTGTGTTCCAGGACCACAAGTAACCCTTTCAAAAGTCGACCCATAGCCCCAGTAGTCGTTGGCCCTGCTGGGCTTATACGGTTTGCTGACATCTCTTTGAAGCGTATATGGAGCACTATACGCCATTGACGGCTCGGGCTTAGTCCGGACGGTTACTAGATGGCAGGATGGCGAGCTACTTATTGCTCGTCGTCCGCAAGCCCATGCCTACGGTAGCTGGTATTTGGGGATCGGGGTCTCAGCGGCTGGGGAGTCAGGAAGTCCATTTGCACACGCGTGCGGTTTATTTCTTTGACAGAAGGAGGCGACCACCTTCATTCCCCCTTGCTCCGGACCATATGTTTTACCTCACAATAAAGATTCCGATTATATTATCAAAAGTAACTTAATTTTTTTTTTTGTCAGGGCCCGGTATAATTGATACAGCTGATAGGTACGCCCCGTTCCCGTAGTAAAATGAGCAGTGCAGGATACCTAACTAAAAGCAATTTAATTAAAATCGTTGAGGAGAAAATGAACCGAGACAAAGTTGTAACAAATTCCTTAAATCTACTTTTTTATTTTTTTACGATTTCTTGCACTTTTTACAGGGTAGAAATGCTATCCATATTTTTTTAGAATAAGTCTTATAGTTTTGGATTTACCATTTCCAAAAACTTACTAGTTTAATAAATTCGAATTTCAAAAAGCAATTTGTGAGGCTGAATAAAAAAAAATGTAGATGGGAAATGCTAAGACTATTTTTTTCAGTCTATGATTTTTCAATCCTACATGCCAGACTAGCTAGAACTATGAAAAACGCTTCACGCTAAACTGGCTAAGTGAGGAGCTTCCGAGCATGCACCACACTCGATCGGCTTTTGTTATGTTAATGGAGATAATCGATTGCCGCCAATGGATAGCCGACTATAACTTTTTGCTATTGTACCTTACTTGGTACTTTAGCTCGTGAATTTGTGTTTTTATTACAGTTTATGCAATTTACATCTCAACACCATTAATCGAAGTTGTTGATAAAAATCAGCAAAATAATTCTTCTCAATAGCAAATGCTTCTATTTCTTTTAAACGCAGTTTCTCGATTTTAAGTCATGGTATTATGATATTTGTGTATGTTAGTTTATAGTTACCATCTAGTTCAGGGATTGAAATTGGTTGAAGCATATCATGTTATATACAGCAGTACAATTAAACTGCACCACATTGTATGCTTTGTATCGAGTACTTTTAAATTAAGTTCCTTTATTTTGTAAACCTTTTTAGTGGTGAGAAAAAAAAATATTATTATTAAAGTTCGCGTTGCCAACAAAAGATTTTTTATTTCTTTTAAAAATTCCCAAGTCGTTTGACTTTTTAGACAGACTACACTAGCTGACGTTTCATAAGTGCCCATCAATAACGTACGTGCACAAGCTTCTGACATTTTACTATATAAGTGCCCATGTAGGCCTATGTGAAATAAAAACTTTAGACTTTGACTTTGACTTCAATATTACTATCTATACTCTTTGGTGCCCATGTAAACCTATCCACCCTAATATTATAAACAGGTAAATATTGCTTTTTATTTTTTTTGTTTATAAGAGGTAATCTCTGAAAGTACTGGTCCGATTGCTAATTTTTTACCGATAGAAAGCTGCTGTATTCCTGAGTGATATAGGTTATATTTTATGAACGTGGGCGTAACTGCGGGAAAAAGCTAATATGAAATAAAAATATTTTGAACTTCCATTTTTATTATTTTACTTATTTGTAATGCATCCACGTTATTATTAATGTGCGTTTTTTTAGGTTATTAATATATTTTTTAAGGATAGCTAGCAATTAAAAAAAAAAACACGGATTTGTTTGCAAGTGTCAATCTTAATATTAATTATTTAAGTCACCGATACATTATATATTGGTGATTTAAATGAATAGGTTTGTTGATTATATATTTTTTTTTTAGTTTTGCATAGGTACTTTTTTTAAATGTCATACAATCGAGCTGTAAATATAAAAATAAATAAAGAATAAACGCAGGGTACACAGTCGCCCTTAGTCTATCTTACAGTTTCTTGCCGGAAATCTTACATAGCTCATCAGTTACTACAACAGTATTTTTCAACGGGTTTTTCCTGAGGTAAGTTTATTAACTTTTCATTCTCATCGTTAAGTTATTTGAAACACCTTAGAGGAGATTGCTCCTCAACTGGAGAGCCCTCGTTTCTAGAAAAATGTTCTTTACAAAATACATTTTATGCTCAACTTATATCGTGATAAAATAAGTTATGCTTTTCTTTTCTTCGGTCAACGAACCAGCATGGCAATGCTGCCAGTGTTCTGGGCACTTTTCCCATTGACATCTATGTGGACGAATTTTTGGATGTCCTATGAGTTTTTCCTGTTTTTCAGCCTTTTTTAGTCGTTTGTAGATATTATTATTTTACGTTTGTATATACCTATTAACTTATAATATTTAATAGTTAAGATGTATATATTTTACTTTATAATTTACATTTATTTGTACATTGTGTGCCAAGTTATGCTTAAATATTTGGCAAGTTGCATGAAGTAAATTGATTATTTATCTTTACATGCGTATCTAAGTTACGATTTATCCTTCTCCTAAAATTAAATTTTCGAGGTGATGATCGTACATCGAAGGATTGGAACAATTTGCCTGGTGAAGTCATCCCGTCCCATTAAAATTTACGTGTCTTCAAGGCTAGAGTAAATAGGCTCTTAATAAACTAGAGCGATTTAGCATCAATAATTGCATTACTGCTTACCATCAGGCGGGATAGCTGTCAAGCACTTGTTTATATCATTAAAAAAACTTAGAAGTCAATTTCATAATTTTCTACAGAAATTTTGCTATTATGTCGTTGAAGGCGAAACCAAATCATAATATTGAATTAGGCTGACATTTTTACATTTATATTTGACAGTTACTGTGGTAGTTGCTGTCAAATGCTTTTGTTAATATTTTTTCAGACAAAGTTTTAAAATAACACAAATATATTGTTACTTCATAATGAATAGAAATATGTTTCATACAAATGTTTGTACGATATTAATCGTCTAAGAAATAATTTTCAATAGCTTGCAGGCACAGCTGGGTCACAATAAATTCATTTGAAGCTCGTTACAGGTACAAAGGGCAGTCACCCAGTGCGAGTTATCGTCACTCACTCAGAAACTGTTACCCGATGGTGTGCTTGTCTATACTCATTATGGGATACAAGCGTATTTAGGTTCGGCTTACACGCAACGCGACGCTACGACGTCCGCAAGTTTTATTACAAGCTTTTATTTAGTTTAACCTGTCCCGATGTTTTGCCATTATGTCGGAAATCTTGCAAATAGATCCACTTCCCGGCTACCGATAGAGCTGAAATTTTGCATGCATGTGTATATCATATGACAATGCAAAATTATTGACATGGAGCTGATCTGATGATAGAACTATAGGAGCTTGGTAGGTAAACAACACAACCCCATCAAGTTTGGGCTCGTATCATTCGTCTTAATTAACCCCTTGAGCGCCGATTGTTTTTTCGAGAAAAATCAGAAATAAGTTTTTTCATTTTTTTTGTGATTTACGTAAATAGTCCAATTTTTCGAGTCAATGAAACCCTGGCGCTCGAGTGGTTACATAGGTACACAAAAAAAGCTTGCTATGAAAAAAATATTTTCAATTAAAACTTGTTTAGGATAGAAATAAAATTATTACAGTGTAAAATGTTAATTTCTTATAGTAGTAGTAGTATATATTCACTATACTCGAGTGAGAAAAATATACGAGTGAATTGAAACATGCTCCGTTAACCAGCTGCCTCATGCACACTGTTGTGACATTTACATATTATTTTTAATTACTTATTATCTCTCTTTGTTGCTTTTCTTCCTGTATCTGACGTGTTAAAGCGGTCGTGTACGTAATAAATAAATACACATTATTATCTACATGCCAGTATATTTCATTAAGTGGGTATCTATTTTATATACCCTTGTTAATGTGTCACTGCCAAGTAAAAACGAGCGCTGTCTAACGCCTACTAAATGCTTACTTAACCCGTTCGGTGTGGACACGTTCAGTGTGGGCACGTTCAGCGCAGTTTTACTGTATCATTATTCATTATTGTTCTTTTTAACTTTATATTCATATTTTATGGTTCATTGCATTTTATTTTATTCTCGCCTGTTAAACCCGTACTGTGCCTGGGAATTAGAATTCTCCTCGCAACATCGAACAGCGATGCGCACAGCCGCGTCACTCTGCGCAGCTAATTCACCTTTACAAGTTTTCTCGCGTCGCATCTCAGTGTGATCGAACCCTTAAGCTTCCCCGCCTGTTAAGGTGGCTACAGATTATGTCAATCGATATTTTAGGCGTCAAAACGAAGTTGTTGGTGTGTAAAGGAAGTTTAGATGCTTAATTTAGATGGTTGGCTTTTATCCTTCGTAATGGCACGATCGGGACGCGAGCTATTTTGACTATTTCTGTTTTTAGACAGGCAATGAAAAGAACAGTTTAAAAGTAAGGAAAAAATAGAGTAATTTCACTTTTGAATTGTTTCATCAAGTTTGTTTAAAAATCCTTTTATAAATAATCTGTTACTATCGGAAAAATAGATGTTGACTAATCCTTCTACTTAATAGAGAAAAGACCTGTCTTTATCCAGTCCTGACTGGATGAATGAATGTGAAACACGGTTAGTAAGTCTCCCACTTAATCCAGTGGGATTAGGACTTAAGACAATTTCCGTGGAAACGCCCCAGGCATCGGGAGCTACAGGCGACTACCGGTTACAGTAGGCGCGGCGCGTTGTGTTCCACGCACGCCTCAAAGAAATGTGTCAACTGAAATTGATGGGGCCTGTTAGAGCCGATATCTGCTGCGGCTCATACGAAGGAGCCACCGTAGCGCTCGCTATAAAAGGCGATTGAAAGAACACTGTGAGTTTTAGTCAGTAAAAGTCTGACACTCTGACACTTCCTCCCTCGGAGAAATTATTTGATGATTTCTTACGGAAAAAAGAAATGACAGAGCATGGGATAATTTGCGATTTTCATGTAAAGCATCAAACTTTGTCATCAAATCAAACTTATTTTGTACCTTATTGATTCTTAATCATGTATAGGAGAGCTCGTGATGGACTATCTGCCAGTTCGCAGAAGTATAATTGGTAAAGTTGCGCCGTTGAGGAAGTGTGGTTGTCGTACATTTTCACTAAAGTATAAAAACCTACGCTCATCATCTGTCTATATTTATTCGAAGTAGTTTAAAGATGGTTTCGTGTCTAATCGTATACAACTGAATACGAGTATTTTATATGCGATTACCTATCTGACCTCCTCATCCCAGTTATTTATCTTTACATGCGTATCTAAGTTACGATTTATCCTTCTCCTAAAATTAAATTTTCGAGGTGATGATCGTACATCGAAGGATTGGAACAATTTGCCTGGTGAAGTCATCCCGTCCCATTAAAATTTACGTGTCTTCAAGGCTAGAGTAAATAGGCTCTTAATAAACTAGAGCGATTTAGCATCAATAATTGCATTACTGCTTACCATCAGGCGGGATAGCTGTCAAGCACTTGTTTATATCATTAAAAAAACTTAGAAGTCAATTTCATAATTTTCTACAGAAATTTTGCTATTATGTCGTTGAAGGCGAAACCAAATCATAATATTGAATTAGGCTGACATTTTTACATTTATATTTGACAGTTACTGTGGTAGTTGCTGTCAAATGCTTTTGTTAATATTTTTTCAGACAAAGTTTTAAAATAACACAAATATATTGTTACTTCATAATGAATAGAAATATGTTTCATACAAATGTTTGTACGATATTAATCGTCTAAGAAATAATTTTCAATAGCTTGCAGGCACAGCTGGGTCACAATAAATTCATTTGAAGCTCGTTACAGGTACAAAGGGCAGTCACCCAGTGCGAGTTATCGTCACTCACTCAGAAACTGTTACCCGATGGTGTGCTTGTCTATACTCATTATGGGATACAAGCGTATTTAGGTTCGGCTTACACGCAACGCGACGCTACGACGTCCGCAAGTTTTATTACAAGCTTTTATTTAGTTTAACCTGTCCCGATGTTTTGCCATTATGTCGGAAATCTTGCGAATAGATCCACTTCCCGGCTACCGATAGAGCTGAAATTTTGCATGCATGTGTATATCATATGACAATGCAAAATTATTGACATGGAGCTGATCTGATGATAGAACTATAGGAGCTTGGTAGGTAAACAACACAACCCCATCAAGTTTGGGCTCGTATCATTCGTCTTAATTAACCCCTTGAGCGCCGATTGTTTTTTCGAGAAAAATCAGAAATACGTTTTTTCATTTTTTTTGTGATTTACGTAAATAGTCCAATTTTTCGAGTCAATGAACCCCTGGCGCTCGAGTGGTTACATAGATACACAAAAAAAGCTTGCTATGAAAAAAATATTTTCAATTAAAACTTGTTTAGGATAGAAATAAAATTATTACAGTGTAAAATGTTAATTTCTTATAGTAGTAGTAGTATATATTCACTATACTCGAGTGAGAAAAATATACGAGTGAATTGAAACATGCTCCGTTAACCAGCTGCCTCATGCACACTGTTGTGACATTTACATATTATTTTTAATTACTTATTATCTCTCTTTGTTGCTTTTCTTCCTGTATCTGACGTGTTAAAGCGGTCGTGTACGTAATAAATAAATACACATTATTATCTACATGCCAGTATATTTCATTAAGTGGATATCTATTTTATATACCCTTGTTAATGTGTCACTGCCAAGTAAAAACGAGCGCTGTCTAACGCCTACTAAATGCTTACTTAACCCGTTCGGTGTGGACACGTTCAGTGTGGGCACGTTCAGCGCAGTTTTACTGTATCATTATTCATTATTGTTCTTTTTAACTTTATATTCATATTTTATGGTTCATTGCATTTTATTTTATTCTCGCCTGTTAAACCCGTACTGTGCCTGGGAATTAGAATTCTCCTCGCAACATCGAACAGCGATGCGCACAGCCGCGTCACACTGCGCAGCTAATTCACCTTTACAAGTTTTCTCGCGTCGCATCTCAGTGTGATCGAACCCTTAAGCTTCCCCGCCTGTTAAGGTGGCTACAGATTATGTCAATCGATATTTTAGGCGTCAAAACGAAGTTGTTGGTGTGTAAAGGAAGTTTAGATGCTTAATTTAGATGGTTGGCTTTTATCCTTCGTAATGGCACGATCGGGACGCGAGCTATTTTGACTATTTCTGTTTTTAGACAGGCAATGAAAAGAACAGTTTAAAAGTAAGGAAAAAATAGAGTAATTTCACTTTTGAATTGTTTCATCAAGTTTGTTTAAAAATCCTTTTATAAATAATCTGTTACTATCGGAAAAATAGATGTTGACTAATCCTTCTACTTAATAGATAAAAGTCCTGTCTTTATCCAGTCCTGACTGGATGAATGAATGTGAAACACGGTTAGTAAGTCTCCCACTTAATCCAGTGGGATTAGGACTTAAGACAATTTCCGTGGAAACGCCCCAGGCATCGCAAACGCTACAGGCGACTACCGGTTACAGTAGGCGCGGCGCGTTGTGTTCCACGCACGCCTCAAAGAAATGTGTCAACTGAAATTGATGGGGCCTGTTAGAGCCGATATCTGCTGCGGCTCATACGAAGGAGCCACCGTAGCGCTCGCTATAAAAGGCGATTGAAAGAACACTGTGAGTTTTAGTCAGTAAAAGTCTGACACTCTGACACTCTGACACTTCCTCCCTCGGAGAAATTATTTGATGATTTCTTACGCAAAAAAGAAATGACAGAGCATGGGATAATTTGCGATTTTCATGTAAAGCATCAAACTTTGTCATCAAATCAAACTTATTTTGTACCTTATTGATTCTTAATCATGTATAGGAGAGCTCGTGATGGACTATCTGCCAGTTCGCAGAAGTATAATTGGTAAAGTTGCGCCGTTGAGGAAGTGTGGTTGTCGTTCATTTTCACTAAAGTATAAAAACCTACGCTCATCATCTGTCTATATTTATTCGAAGTAGTTTAAAGATGGTTTCGTGTCTAATCGTATACAACTGAATACGAGTATTTTATATGCGATTACCTATCTGACCTCCTCATCCCAGTTACTGGTTAAAGCTATACCCCTGGCAAGATTGGTGTCACATTTTATGGCTTCTGATTATCACTAAAGACTGTCAAAGATCTACAAATGACAGCCGAGACCAACGGCTTGCTATGCCTTCCTGGGCGCGCAGTGGACTTTCGGTATGTTATGACGGTCATCCATCTACAGTCTGACCTCAGTAAGCCTTGTTGCGAGAAAAACTGCCTATAAACTGTTTTATAATTTGGCAGAATTTATAAATGTAGCGAAGAAAGTAAATTTTAAATAAACACTTTTAAAAAATCAGAACCAATCATGAATAACATGTTGGAGCAATTTTAAATATGATCGCTATCGATATTGTAATAAGTTCTCATAGGTATCTTAGTAAAAAAAAATATATAATATACTAGCTTTTGCCCGCACGGCTTCGCTCCCGCTCTTCCCTACTCTACCCTACTATACCCTACTCTACCCTACTCTACCCTACTCTACCCTACTCTACCCTACTCTACCCTACTCTACCCTACTCTACCCTACTCTACCCTACTCTACCCTACTCTAACCTACTCTACCCTACTCTACCCTACTCTACCCTACTCTACCCTACTCTACCCTACTATACCCTACACTACCCTACTCTACCCTACTCTACCCTACCAAACTTCACATAAACCATCTACTAAAACAAAGCCTAAAAATTTGGTTTGGATAGGTGAGCCCGTTCTTGAGTTATAAAATAACAACGAAAAGTGGCATTGATTTTTACCTATATATATAGATTATATATTTATTAAAAGTGTAAATTTGATTAGATTTACATTGAAAAACTAAAATGAAAACTATTTCCAACGTATTTTTTGCGGCTTGATTTGATATTTGAGAAAGTAAAACACGGCCATATAAAAAGTATGTTTATAAAACATCAAATAAGTTTTTATCAGCACAATGTTTAATCATAAGGTTGTATCTTTTACAATAGTGTACGTTGTATTTTATAGGCTTCATAAACTGGGAGGAGGGTTAAAGCCTTTTTACGAATATCAAGAAGATTATAATACGGCGCGGACCTTAATTTCACCCTTTTGCCAATATTAGTGGGGCTAGACAGCAAATTATCTTTCATACACAAACGGTTGGTACCACCGAATACTCGAATATGAAGAGGATTAATACAAATATAACTAGGCTGAGCCGAATCTAATGTCTATACTAGCGACCCTACCCAATACCGCATGGGCTTAGCAAATCTTTGAAATTCTTAGCTTTATTCTACTATAATATGCATGGCTTTATATACTTAAACCTTTCTTATATATCACTTTATTTATTGATGAAAATCGCATGAAAATCCGTTCAGTAGTTTTTATCGCGGACAGACAACTGACTTTTTTAAATTAAATCTTGTAAAAATATCTATTAATTTAAGATTTAGTTAAATTATGTCCGAAATTGTTACCTGTTTATGTGTAGCTTAAGTTAAACGAGCAAATTTTCTCCTAAGGCTTTATTTTGCTACATATATTTTACCACTTTTTAAATAAAATTATTAAATATCTTGTATATTCTCTCGTTATTTTGACAATTATGTTTATGTAAAATATCCAATGAAACTAATTTACTCGTATATTAGCTTAACAATCTTATCGTAATTTCAGCCAATAGACATCCCCTATATTGGACGAACAACCAATTAACGTGTTATCACTACGGTCCTGTCCAGTGCGGGTCGCATCCATTCACGCGACCCTCACCGATCCACCTAGTGTATAATTAAAAAATACTTTTACACTGTATAATTTTTATTTTTTGTAATTATTGATAGGCTCACGTTTCATCGCTATCTCACCTGATGGAAAGCGATGATATACGGCCGACGATGGAGTACGCTTACCTAGAAGTAATCTATTCACTCTTGACTTGATTTACAGACTCCTATGTGGTAGCTTATGAAACACAGACTCCAGATAAACTGCAAAGATGTAAATATATCTACGGATATATTTACAACTTAGTTAAGTGAGTTAACTAATCCGTGACATTAACTAAAAATGGCTTCTGTGGGTAACTTCCAGGCAATCTTTCCTGCTACCTACTAAACTTGCAGATTTGCTGATCTTTTCACTCAAGCAAGCGTTTTTCTTCTATATAACCATGGCTATTCTTGTGTTGTGTCGACGCGAGGGAAGAAAGCTTCCTAAACAAGTGGATTAGACGCACTCACTATACCTAACGTTGTCTTATATTTACGAAGAATTGATATGAGATCGAATTTACGCTCAATTTGGTTTTCGTATTTTGTTCGTCATCGGAGCCACGGCAATAACGTTAGGATCCGAGCCTCTTATTATCCGATTTACTATCCATTATTATTCGTCAGGTAAACAAGAAGTAAATCTATTAAAATGAAAGGCTTGGGAAACCGAAGTAGTGAATAACCAATATTTGAAACACAATACTGTCATTATTGGAGCCAGTCATAACAATGCCTGATTGAAAAAATCTTCACAAAGTCAGCAGTAATCTATTTGACATGATATTGATCAAAGAGTAAGTAAATGTTGTTTTTCTTTTAATATCTCAGATCATATACGATCAAAGGGAGGTTGGATTATAAGCTCTCATTAAACACAACCATTATTAGCCCTGTCTTTTAAATAATGTTGGCAGGTTTACCTCTGTAGATAAGGAGATTATAAACAGCAAAAAAAAGATAGAAAAAAGCTTATAAAAGCCAGTCTCAGGCCCAGCGGGAGAATAAATAGTAAAAAAGGCCTTAAAAGATTACTTCGGAGACGGTCCTTAATGCCTTTATACAACAATATTTTTAGTATATGCAAAACCCGAAACACGTGTCTTATATTTTTATGTACAGAATCTATGTATAAAATGTCCATAATGTATGACGGAAAATCACAAAATTATAAGCATGTTACCTGATTGTTCGCACAAATACATGGTCACTAGGCCATCCAGACGACTAAGGGGTTGTTTTTCTAGCTGTGCACTGGCGTCTAATGCCCGCTATGACCTGCCATAACCGGTGTTGTACTTAGTGTCAGTGGTGTCCAACATGTGATCATTTTTAAATCGTTTTTGGGTAAGTTTTTTATCGATTCAGTTGATTTTGATCAAACTATACAGGATTCGCATTTACTAAAAATAATGTTGTATAATTATTTATTTTAGATCAGCGCCACATCGTGGATATGCCGTGAGTCTGGAAGGCTTCTCCTAGAAGGTACATCAGCCATTTTTCACATCGTGAGTCGTTAGCTTGAGTAGGTAAAGGTTTTACGGCCGCCGACATTTATCGAACCTTCACCCTTTTCCTCAGATAATAAGTCGTTTCCTTCGGAACATTCACAGGTTCTTCGGTACGGCAGTCATGTTTTTTTTTCTTTTGAAATAAAATGTAGGTTTCTTTTTTGTTACTTTTATCAGTCTGTAGTTTAATTTTTTTTTTTTGAGATGGGAAATCATGCATGCATGAGTTGAAAACCAGCGTCAGCCAACTATCACTGGCTACCATTTAATTGTCTGGCATTTTTGCTGAACTGGACTTGGTGCAGCCATGAGATACGTTGTGTCAGTGTTTTTTTTATCTTAAGTTTTCAAAAATTTTGTTATATCCATGCGTGCCAAATAACAATGAATTAATTCTCCCGGTCAAGGGTGGAATTTAAGAAGGGCGTGTTAGACTTTTGACTGACTAAAACTACTCCTGCTTTTTTCTGCCAGGGTCACTGCCTGCTGCAGAGTAGGCAGTGGACGTAGGCCCTGCTGGGATATTTAAAAACGTGACAAATCCTACTATATTCTAAAGTTTCAGTAATTTAATACGCCAAATTACAGATTAAGAAGTACTAAAATGTTAAATCTGAATTTGGAGGTAAAACCAATTATTGAGTATCAACAGGTATTTTATTTTTTTTTTAATTATACGTGCTTATAACGAATATTGTTTGTATGTGTTTTCCACTGTTTTCATACCTTCCCATAAAAACTTTTTCAAACTAGATTATATTTAAATGCTCTATGAATCAATCTCCTGTCTATTATGTAACCAATATCTACTGGCTGACTCGTTAAAACTTTTAATTGCAGTAATTACGTGTCAAAGCTCTATCAATTCGGTGATGATAATCGTGTTTATTAATTATTATACTATTATTACCAATTAATAACTATTGGGCGTATGATGTCGGCACTTTTGGATGAATAAGTTGGACAGTGAATCCCGGTTTAAGAATGTGGAGTTAAGAATTTGTTACCAACTTTAATGCTAAAGTTTTCAGGTGTTTCAAAACTATTCAACTTCAAATCGAGAAAAAAGAAATCGAATCTGAGTGTTTTAGTAGTAAACTATACGTGAGACAGAACTACATGTCAGCTAGATATTATGTATTCAATTAAGTAATATTAATATGATCTGGAAGTCGGAACATCCTGTATATCGACCTCGTGACCAAATGCGCCTAACTACGTGACCAGACCGAGAAAAATCCAATATATATTTTTTTTATTTTCCCATTTCTTTTCTATTGACCCGTATCGCATACAAAGATACCTGAATTATTCCCCTATTATCTACCATAGACAACTTTACTTGATAAATGTACCGTATAAATGATTTTCTTCCCACTAGAAAAGAAATTCAACATCTTCTTGTTTCTTTTTTTAAAAATAACGCGATGGAAATGGAGAATCGATAGATTGAACAACGTCGTAAGAAGGTTTACGATCCTTAAATATATTTCAGAGTATCGGTAAATGAATTGAAAATGAGTTCTTAGGCAAACACCACAAAGGCAAAGTAAAAGCTCATTGAAAAATATCTGTTTATTTTCTTCTATATCTACAAACCATCTGAGAGAATTTCGAACGAGAGAACTTGTATTTAAGTTGAAACATTATTTTTTTTTGCTTTTGGTACTTGTCTATTTTTCTTGTCGCAAGATATAATGAGAAGTAGATATATCAATGTCCAAAGTTGACATTTTGGAAGATATGACTATCTAGACATGCGGAAGCGTGTCAAACCAAGAAAGAAGAACTAGCAAGCAGCATTCGTATTTATTACACAAACTATATGAAGCCACTTTTGTGTTTCATGAGTTTTATATTTTATAGATTGAAGTTTATTTGGTACCTTTACCTAAAGCTGTCTTTCAGATTTTATAATTCTGAACTAAAACTAAATAAAATTCATCTATGGCATTGGGTGACTAATAATATGTCAAATTGTGATAATAATATTTATTTTGCAAGGTTTTGTTACGCTAGGGGTGAAAGTTACTTATTTCGTCCCGAGAAGGAGTTGGCGGGTAAGCGTAGCGAGGTCGCTAATTCGAGGGACTAAATAAGATAAAATAAGTGTGTGCATACAACCCCATCGAGTTTGGGCTCGTATGATTCGTCTTGACGAGTGTTATTAATTTTATTATACTCGTATAGCTATCTACCGTGCTATAAAAGCTGGCAATGAAAAAAATATTTTCAATAAAAACTTGTTGTTAAACTACAATCCTGGGTATTTATTACTCGATGCAGAATTCATGTCTAGTGAATAATTTAAACGAAAACGTTGAACGATTCGGTTTAACTATTTTTAGATTGTTGCGAAATGGTGGAGAAGAATTTCGTGTAATCTTTACTTCTATGAAAATGAATAATACGCAACAATAATATTGATGGAATGTTTTCATATTTAAACCTCAACATTTACATTACTCGATGTAAATGTTGAAATTTCATTAAATGTATCTGTAATAATCTGTTAATACTTTTTGGTCTTTCCGACAAATAAAATATTTTTCTTTCTTTTCTACGTAATTGTTTTTAACAATCATTGAATTATGCGTAAATAATTCTTTGCTACTGCGTTTCCTGATAGTTATAATAATCTGGGCGTGATAAACCTTTGATATATTCTCGTCAGTCCGACCGGTCCCGGTCGGACTGACGAATCTATCAATAAAAGTATTAAAAAATATTCTAAACAGAACATTATTTAATTTCGGAGTTAATCCCGTAGCAATAAGTAGTTTATACTTTACTAGCCTTTGCCCGCAGCTTCACCCGCGCACATAAAATATAGCCTATGTCACTCAGAAATAAAGCAGCTTTACATTGGTGAAAAAATTTAAGCAAACGGACCAGTACTTTTAGAGATTATCTTCTATAAACAAAAAAACAAAAAAAAAACAAGAAAACAAACTTTACCTCTTTATTATACATATTACTGTAAATTGGTGACTCTCTCTGGATACTGGTGTAAATTTTACTAAAAACCTTTCTCATTTATTTATCTATTTATTAATGAAAACCGCATCAAATTTTATCGCATTCTTTTGTATGAGTTTGCGTTAATTTTAAGTCATTCGTGGTTCGAGTACCACACCAACTAAGTTACTGTTTTCTACACCTATTTAGGAACATCCACTGCGACTCTTGAGAGAGTCCTATGTCCAACAATGGACGTCTTTCAGCTGAAATGTTGATGAAAATGGTTAGGAAGAAGACTTTGGGCTACAGCGTTTGTCACTGTCATCGTCCACAGAACAGATACCACAAGACAGCCTCAAGAGAATATAGTTAGAAGTGAACTTTTGGTAACTAGCTCTAAATCAAATTTACTAACAAAATACATTTATATAGTTATATATATTAGTTTAAGGTATTTGAGAAATGGGTACTGTTGCCAGTAATGAACATTCAGGCAGATACGGAAAGTCAACTTTTACAAAATGTAAATATTTATCGTGGGATCTTTCGCTGTCTGAAAGACCAGCAATGTATTATAAGTCAGCTTGTATTTATTGAAAAAAAAATAAATTTTATATTTTCGGAAAATAGATATATACTCGTAAGTATATATAAATCTGTACTAATATTATAAAGAGGAATGATTTTATTATTTGTTTGAACCTAATTAATAAACTCAACTCAATTCTAATTTGTAATAATCTTTCACTAAAAGAAAGCTAATTTATTTATTATTTGAAATATATATGTATATAAATATATATTTATACTACTGTTATAGTCTGCCTAAAAGTCAAACGACTTGGGTAATTTATTAGGATACAATGAAACCTGATGTAGTCAACACTGCTTGAACAATCAAGGTTGATTAAGAGGTCTTGGTCATTGTTTACTAATAGAACCTTATTAAACATATCGAACGAATGTATTTTTTAAATGATTCAATACTATTGTTAATCCCGATGGACGCGTGACGCGCAGGACCGGTCGTTATGGCGACGCTTGGGGGAGGCCTATGTCCAACAGTGGACGTCTTTCGGCTGATATGATGATGATGATGACTATTTTTAATTAATCCTAGGTCGTTTGGCTTCTTAGATAGACTTTGCGCTTCCACAGTTAAACTACTGAAACCTTTTTTTTTTTGTGAAGTAAGCTTAAACCCCAAGCAAGTACATAGACTCCATTTTATCTCGCTTAGTTTTTCGACGACTGATGTACACGCGGGAAAAGCCACTGGCAAAAGCTAGTTACTTGTTATTTTACTTATATTGAAGTTGGTCGGTAACAAGGACTTTGGCATAATAATATTTACTTACAAGTAAACTAGTTTGGTGTACCTGTTAACTGTACAACTGGTTGTATTATAATTTTGGTGAAAATTTTTTGTGCCAATTAATTTGTCGACTGTAAAACCTATTTTTAGTGAAGATAATAATTTAATAATATAAAGTAGAAATAATATTATTTTTGTTCGTGATAAATTTAAAAAAATCTTGATTGATTTAAATCATTTTTTCACCAGTAAAATTTTATGAGTTCTTTATCACTGAGTGTCATAGGTATATTATTTCTACCACCAGGAATCCACTGGCCAGTTTATATTTAAAAAATCAATATGTTTTGATAGGTACCTAAAATATATTCTTAAAAGAAGTGGACTTGAAGTATCTGAATATATTTGATATATTTTCATACTAGCTGACCCGGTGAACTTTGTACTGCCTGGTAAGTAGTCAATAAATGTTGATAGCTATTAGCCGCTTTAAACTGTTTTCGAGTTTTAGCGAGACTAACGAACATCTACTCATTTATATATATAATATAGATTATTTATTCATCAATTGCTTCCAACCGCATAGCAAGCCAAAAATCTATAAACTAAAAAAATACAGCTCTAAATATAGCTTTTAGCTGAAAACAAATATTTGCGTACGTAGCCAAACAAAACTTGCAGTTTCAAGGCCATATCGGGCAAATATTTACTTGATAGAAAAAATACACGGTTTTAAAAATCTACACATTTTAAAAATACTTTCATATCTAAAAATAAACAGCTGATGTTTGTAATCTGAATCGTTTTAATCATCGATTAGAGGCAGAAAGCAAAAGCAGTGAGGCAGGGCGGGGCCCCAACCCAGGCTCCGGACCCGAATCTCCGGGCCTTCGAACGAGACCATGTTGCAAAATCAATAAACACACTTTATGCCGTAAATTTAGCGGAGAAGTATGTGGTTAAGTAATAACACACTCATGGCATGTAGCGGAGATGAGAATATTGAGATAGATGTGTGGTGTGACGAGAATTGATAAAGTGAGAAATAAGTATATTAGGGGAAGTTTGAAAGTGGCGCCAGTGATTGAAAAGTTGAAAGGAAATCGTTTGTCTTGATACGATCATGTAAAAAAGAGGGATGAAACGCATGCTGCTATAAGAGTTATGAGTTTACATGTGGGTAGATGGAGAGGGAGAGGGAGACCAAAGAAAAGATGTATGGATTGTGTGAGAAGTGATATGATAGAAAAGGGAGTTAGTGATAGCGTGACGATTGACAGGACAGAATGAAAGAAAAAGAACCTGTTGCGCTAACCCCAAGTAAAACGGGGCAAGAGCAGGAAGATGATGACACTCATGGTAAAGCAAGGCTTACCGGAGTTGGTTCAATGATGGGTAACCATTTCTCAACGCCTCGGAAAGCCGTTGGTCCTGGTTATCATTATATTGTAGATATTTGCTCATCGTTACGGTAGACTGAAGTTCAATAGTCAAAACTAATTTTACCGAGGAGTATTTAATGTTTTGTCGTTTTTCATTCGTTCATAAATGCGTGTTTAAAATTCATAAGAAGGTACTACCTAAGTACCTCATTATGTTTTTTTTTTTTTTAAATTGACATAATGTACGTAATCTCACCAACTTTAAACTGGAATATCTTTATTACTTGGTAATTCTTAATAGTAATGTCTAAGACAAAATTGTTTAGAAATTTAATTTTTATACTTTTGTATATTTTTCATCACAAGACGCAAAAAAAATATGCCAGCAAAATTTTGTTCAGGACTTCGCCATGATCCTGTTGCATATAAAATAAACTAACTATAAAGTAACTTGGTAACGAGCGTAGTAAGATAACCCTAGCGTGTTTGAACTTTTACCGCGCTCTATACGCCAGCTAAGAAAAAAAAATTTCATTGAACACTTGTTTCGAATCTAAACCACCCAAAGTTCCACTCAAACTACAGATGTAGTTTCATGTCATCATCATCATCATCAGCCTTTTTAGTGTTCCCACTGCTGGGACTCAGGCCTCCTCTCAAGGAGAGGGAATGGGCCGTAATCCACCACGCGGGCCCAGTGCGGGTTGGTGGATGTCACATGTCTTCGAATTTTTGGTTCTAGGACATGCCGGTTTCCAATAGAGCTATTTAATTGTATTGTGTACTAAACCCTTCCTTGTTTTTTTGTTGCTCATGTCAATCCTTTTCAATATCAATGTTAACTCATACCAAACTGTATTTAACCCTTTAGATACCGTCAATTAGAAACACAATAGTAAGACAATAGATGCGCGGCCACCGGTGGTCGCTTGGGGATTCATGAATTAAATAAACTACATCTAGTGTTTCTAAATTCCTCTTTGTTGGAATAATTGGTGCAATTGAAGTGGTTGCTTGAGATTTCCTAATTTAAACTTTACACCAATGTAAATAAAGGTCACCTGATGCAGGCTTGTGACTTTCAACGACTGTTGTTCTGAAATAACGTGCTACAGGGTTAACCTTTTTTTCCATTGACACCTAGATTTGGCTTAGCTAACTGTTTTAGGTTTCACAATCCAAACCACTAGCCAACGCTTTGGCAACAGTTTTTAAGTGGAATTCTATACATTTAACATTTAGTGGACATTTTTCCGTATGTGCTGCTTTTCAACAAAGTTTTGTTTTATTACTTGTTCGAAATATTTCGACCTTCGCATTTAATTAACTGACATTTTTATCTTTATTCCATGACTTTTTATTTACTGACATTTTTATTATTGCATGACATTATTATTTGTTGTTCCATGCCGTTTCATTTATTGACATTTCTTTGTCAATCAAAGATATTTTATTTATTTGACATTTTTTATTGTTATTCTATGGCTTTTAATATAGTGGCAATTGTTATGGAGTTTAATAATTATGTTATTTTAAGTAGAGTACAAAAACAGTGTAAATTTATTGAGCATCTGAACTTACATACTAAAACAAAGTAAAATTGTCTTTAAATAATAATTATTATTATTTAAAATCCTTTCCTAGAAAGCTCTTTGTTTAAGTAACTTAATAATGAGATTAGTCCAATTAAAATGCATTGCCTTGTCTCATTTTATTTGCTATTCAAAATACTAAACTTACTCGTTTAAGTGTCAGTGGAAAGAAATCGACGCGATTAAAGTTATCACAAAGTTTCTCCTCCGCTTATCGTTTCGAATGCGTGCAGACTAGACGATCATAGCACTGTTCAAGCTACGCCGTAGCACAGTGGAACCTACGCCGTAGCTCAGTGAAACCTACGCCGTAGCACAATGGTACCTACGCCGTAGCTCAGTGGAACCTACGCCGTAGCACAATGACACGCCGCGCCGTAGCATTGTGGAACCTCACCATAGTAGTTAACAACTAGCAATCCTTTGGAATATCATACGTTTTTTAAATCCAGTTAATTGTTTATTTTATAACCTTACCTTAGCTGATACATAATTTTGAAAAAGAAAAAAAAAACGTTATGAAAATCTAGGCATAAACATTTAGTATTTTACCAATTTATCCAGCCACAGCACCAGAACACACATCCACCTTAATATTCAGTAGTTCAGTCTAATTGCAAACGTTCTTATTAGCTGAGGACGATGTGGCCGTTAGAATACATGTACATCCATCCATCCTAACTAAGGAATAATTCGCTCCCAAGCCGTACGTTATACGTATAAGTAGACGGTACCCTCCACCTCTCCCTCCTCGCTTCGCCCTCACTCCACAAGTCGCTCAACAAGTGAACCAATGTCATCACGAAAATTGAATTCTGCTGAGTCACTAGATCTACATAAAGCGTCGTGAATTTCGTGACGACTCGGTTTAGACACAATGACCCATTTCAAGTTTCATAATCGATATAATAATTTTCGTGACTTAACATGGATGACAGGCGCGGTTTGATTCCTCTCAAGTGAAGTCATATCGTGTTTAAAGCCCTTTCGGCGCGTATGTTATTGCCTCGTGTATCAGCTTGGAACCGCAAGCTCGTTGGAATACAATGAGACTTTACGTGTCTATGAGAATCGCTGATCCTCTGACTACACCTGGGGATTCGAAATTGTAGTGCTGGTAAATATTATACAAGACTAATGCTTATAATAAGTTTTTGTTGAAAATGTAAAATAATCTACACTCTACCCCTAGCCAAATTGCTAATCTGCAATAGTTAACGCTAGTAGAAAACTTCAAATGTATGGGAAGGACGTCATAATAAAGCAGTCGCGTGGTTAGAACAAAAGAATTCGACGATAGCTCGCGTCGAAGCGTTCGACGCAAGCGAAACGGTTGTAACTTGGCTAGGGGGGCAGATTATTATAAAGAGGGTTTATTTTTTTATTTTTGTGTGTATGTGCGAGGCCAAAAAGACGGCTAACTCAGCATAATTATGAGTAATTTTCTGTACTTACTATATCTATAATTAGCTTTTGCCAGCGGCTTCACTCGCATGAGAAAAGAAAATAAAGGCCTTTGTTACTCAGTGAAAAAGTAACTTTCTACTCGTAAAAAAAATTTGAAAATTGGTCCAGTAGTTTTTGAGTTAAATCGTAACATAAAAACAAAATATCATTTTTTTTTCTTTATAAAATTAGTAGAAGTAGATTAATTTCAGAGATGTGAAAAATAATAAATAAATTGTACTTGAATTGCATCAGCTTTGCCTTAACAATCCTTTTATCATTGTCAAAATAAATATATTATTATTTTTATTCCTTGCCAATGTATTAATTCAAATATTTGTATAAAAAGGGTGGAGGGCCGTTTGGCTCACTGCGGGCTATTACAGACATGGTGGAGTACTTTTCCTAGTCAGACAATTTGCTGCGGGCAGCCGACCGTTTCTCCAACTACTAAATTGTTTTATTGAAATAACTGTGAACGCTAGAAGTAAAGGACTCTTTTGCTCTTGCTCTGAAAGTATATTTTTGCGTTATAATGGTGATTGTTTGCTCTTTTTAGGGTTCCGAAACACAAAAGGAAAAAAAACGGATCACTTTCTTATCCACCTGTCTGTCTGTTTGTCTGGCAAGAGCTTTTATCTCAAGAACGCGCGGAGGTGTCGAGTTAAAATTAAAATTATATACTTAAGGCTGCGGTCTCTAGAAACAATGAAAAAATTAAACTTGTAAATTAACGAAAAAAAAAGATACGTAAAAATCTATGTTTCAAAACTCTCGAGGGAATCAAAATTTATAGGGTACTTCTCGTTGACCCAGAATCCTGAAAGTTTCCACAAAGCAAGGTCTTATAGCACAAATATGAAACTAAATCTGAAAACAGTAATTTTGTTGTTATGTCACAAAATAGTACATTGTTACACTAGGGGTGAAAGTTACTTATTTCGTCCCGAGAAGGAGTTGGCGGCGGCCGAGCGTAGCGAGGTCGCTAATTCGAAGGACTAAATAAGTAACTTTAACCCCGAGGTAAGCACTGTGCTTTTCATTACGAATACAAGAAGATAGAGCTATTTTTTTTTAAATAATTTGATAGCTGTTGTTGAAAGTAAAACTCCCTAGGGATGAAAAGTGTGATACTTTTCGGCCCGCTCCTCAGGCAACTTCAGACCTACTTTCAGAGTATGAGTAATGAAATAATTATTAATCAAACTATCAGGAATTTATTGAACCAAATTATAGTTACTAGTCCAATTGCGTTCTAATAAGATCTTTCAAAGTCAGTGTTTACTCGAACACTTATTATGAGATTATCCGATTTATTTGTAATTGTTACAATAGTCAAGTTTGTACGGAACCCTCAGTGTGCGAGTCTGACTCGCACTTAGTCGATTTTTTTAATATCACTTCAACTTCGTAAACTTATGAAAATTACTTTATTTTCAACGGTAAAACGAATAGATAAGTTTGTAAATTAATTTGCGCTGATTTTATATAGCTGTTACATCTAAATACTGTTATTACAATTTTGTTTGCCATTTCGTGTAAATATAAAAAGGTCATTGGTTAGTATTTACAAATTGAGCTCCTAAAAAAAAGCTTGGGGGAGGCCTATGTCCAGCAGTGGACGTCTTTCGGCTGATATGATGATGATGATGAGCTCCTAAATTTATTTATTTAAATTTAATGGTTTACTTTCCAAATCCATTTTAAACCGAACAGGTTAGTAATAATTTTATAATAGCGCGTAAATAAATCCATGCATATAAAACATCAGCCTTATGATATTCCCACCGCTGGGATTTGGGCTTACTTCTCTAAGAGAGGGTGTAGGTTGTAATCCACCAAGCGGGCCCAGACCGGTTCTGTGAATTTCATAATTATGCTATATGGCTTCACAGAAGAGAGGGAGAGGTAGACCGCAAGTCACCTGGATGACAAATGTCTGCAAGGACATGCAAAAGCTTAGCCTTACATATGACGATGCTTATCAGCGAAATGAATGGCGGGGCATGATTAAAAAAGCCGACCCCGCGTAACGGGAAGAGGCGAGGACACAGAAGAAGAATGTCGGCGATAGCTTGATTCTAGACAAGCTAATTTTCCTACGATATTTTTTTCACTGTTATAGGGAACAGTAGTGCCGATGAAATTATACAAAATAATACGCCTGATTGGGTTTTAACCCAAGACCTATTTACTCGTAAATTGGAGCCGTAACCACTGAGCCATCACATTATTTTATAATAATAATAATAACAGTTCCATGATACCAGTCTACTTAAGACTCCAAAAATCATAGCCCTATTATTTTGTTTCCCATATTATGTCGCAATAGTTTTTCAAACCGGGGGTTGTCCTTGGGTGCACTAGTATAGCGCGTACAGGGATAATCGTCGGTTGGTATCACGTCTCATTATAGAAACCTAAAGGGCCTCTGCGAGTTGGCTTCGGCCCCTTGTACGCCACCTACAGGACCTCAGAGTCCTGATATAAATAAACAAATAATAATAAAATTTATTTCAGAATTACTTCCATATATTGTTAGTAACAATGTATTTATATCTTTGTTATAGTTTTTATTTTTCCTCAGGCAGTTTCCTTGTAAATATTAAAACCAGACTCCAAATGCTGTACAAGAGAACTAAGTATCATTCACAATGCTCAGAAATGCCTCAATCAAAGTTATTACAGGATAGTTCTCGATGATATAATCGGCTTAACCGTTGTCTTCAGTGGGTGATTTTCCCCTATATATGAGTGTATATTTCGTACCAAGTTAACCAATTAAATTGAAGGCAAACGTCATGACGGACATGTCCAATCAAGTGAATGTACTTGTGGTGCTTATAATGCAGGCGCGTCGAGTGCAGGCTGGTAAATTTTACCTCATAATGTATTGCTTCTACATTGAACTCCCAAACTGATTTGAAGTCAATCAAACTGTGATTCGGTAGGCAAAACTCAACATTTTCCGGGAAAAATTTATATCATATTTCGTAGATAATCAAGCATCTAATACCAGAAAAATAGTAAAGAAAAAGAGATTTTGTTATTTCTATTTTTTATCAATCTAGGAGGGTAGCTCTAATTTTTTCTTAGAAACGATCGTAATTGTAGTGTCAATATACATTTAGTTCTTTATCTTGTCTCGCTTTGGTGTTAATTCTCCGAATTTATTTTGTTTTATTTGCTGTTTATGTTTGCGAAAATAAAAAAAACCTGATTTGAATGACGCAAAATTAAAAGAAGATATATTGGCCTAGACGCTAGGAAGTTAATAAAAGATCCGTCGTTAATTTCTAAGAAAAGAATGCTTGGTTGGGATTTTTCAAGTCACGGATGGTTTTTTCTTGGGTAATAAACGTTTTAATGCTTCATTGCTTATAAAGAATTTGGTTGCATTTTTGTATTCGCGCCTAGATTTTTTAATGAAACTCTGGGTGTAGTGAGTGATGAGCACGGTGAGCGCTTTCATCGAGAAATTGCTTCAAAAGAAAAGCGTTATCAGGGAAAATGGATTACTGCAATGCTTGCAGGCTACTATTGGTTTTTGATTAGAAATATTCTAACCTCTTCTTACAGAGCAGGCCATAAAAACAAAAAAGAGTTTATTTTTTGTGTCTAAATATTAGGTATATTTCATCACACAATCAGATCTCTGGAAAAAATCAAAGACATCTTTTGTGCCTTTTTTAAGGGTACCTCTTCATATATGATTGCGCGTTATATACTGCTTTGTCAAAATATGTGTCTGGGCTTGTCAATTAGCGGCTATTTTTTATAACGTTTCGAGTTTTCAAATTTATGTGTAACAGAATTAATTATTTTAAAAATTAGAAATGCTCCAGCACCTTCAAACTGTTACTATTTAGAAACTAGCCATTATAAAAAGCTCTTCCATAATCATAGTACTTTCATATGTTTAAAATTAACACTGAGTTTCACGCGCGCACCGCTTAGTCCCCGCACGCTCCCAATTGGAAAGTTAAAAAAAAAAAAATGACAACACGTAAAACTCAAACTGCCTATTGATTTAGTGTTGCACACATGAACTCCAGTCGGTATGAGAGTGGGTTGTTATGAGAACAAACAACTTACTTAATTAAAGAATAAAACTAACAATATTCAAAGAAGACCAATTATTTGCTTTATTATGTAGTAGCTAAGCTTGGCGTGGGCGAAGTGGGTCCTCATCCACGGCCACACGTCCAAAGCTCTTTAAGCACGAAGGATATTTTAAAAATTGATAGACTCGCGTTTGACCACTAGAGAGTAGATGGTAAAATTTAGCACAAATTTTCATTCGAATCGGTTAAGCCATTCAGGAGGAGTTAAGTGACAATTAAACATACAAAAGAATTATATATAAAAATAAGAGGCTCCCCAAAGTCACGACAGTACGCACACTGATCTGAAAAGAATCGTTGTCAAAAATAGGAGGAATATTATTTCAGAGCTAACGTCCAGAACCAACGATGAACAAATAACAGAGCAAGTATAACCGACCGATCTGATTCGACATTTGTCGGTGGTACGCTAGACTAAGGATAGAAGTGAAAACGGTTGTCTGCGTTCGACGTAAACGCGGTGGGCCGTATTGTTTACTGTGGGGATCCTTTTTTAAGCCGTCTTCATTAAGCGTGTTTGTTTGAACATAACAAAAAGGGCAAAATGATTTGTAAACTTATTCATTTATTTTTTAGCAAGGTGTTACGTACGATTTTAACTGTTTCCAGAACAACGTTTATTACTTTTAACACTTTTCAGTACTCCTACAATAGTATTTATAATATGTTTAGGGACTACTTTGCTGCCGTCCACTAACTAAAAGGCCGTTAAGCCACAGTTGGTCGTTTTTCACTTTTTAATGTAGTCTTATACCACTTTCGATGCTCTATCTTTTGGTCTGAGACTTATTTTTCTATGATTGATAGTTTTTGAGATACAGAACATTAAATCACAAAGTCTGTGTTTAAATTGCTTAGCTAAAAGTTAGAAAATGAATGTAAATAAAATACAATAAATATAAATGAATAAAACATATCACATATTGTGCACAAAGACTATGCCTACATATATAACTTGTAACTTTGTTCCTAGGTAGCATACTTTTCAAGAGACATCAATTCCCAATTTTTGTGCTTTCTCGAAAAATACTTTTTGCACTTAGCTACCTTTTAGTTAGTGGACAGCAGTTTGGGCATGTAGTATAAATATACATTAATGAGTTTTGCAACCTCGTTGATAAATTAGAAAGTAGTTTGTTCAACACCTGGCTCAATTTTATTTTTGGAGGTGTTTGTCCATTGAGTGACTTTGTGTTGTCTATCATTACAATTTCAAATTATTTAAAACTAGCTTTTGCCAGCGGCTTCGCCCGCGTACATAAAATATAGTCTATGTCACTCAGGAATAAAGCAGCTTTCTATCGGTGAAAAATTTTTAGCAATCGGACCAGTACTTCTAGAGATTTTCCCCTACATACAAACTTACAAATTTTACCTCTTTATTATATTAGTATAGATACAATATTTTGTCGTTTACTTAGTCTTTGTTTTTTATTGTGTCAGTCTTATTAGACCACGGTGCAACGTTCTAGTATTAATAGAAGTAATAACTAGATCTAATATATTTATTATAAAAAAATCTTACGTTGTTTCGTTTTTTTTTCTTAAATTGTAATTTCAATGGTTTTCTTCATACGTGCATTTTTCGTGGAGAATAAACCTAAAAATCCTGCAAGAATGTCCGTATTTTTATCTGTGAATAACAAAACGTTACCGTTTACAGGGATCAATAACATTTGTGAAAGCGCTTTAACCCAGCGCTGTGTAGCGCTTTCTTTGTTACACAGCCAATGTTTTTACCTGTTGCCGCTCATTGCCCAGGTCGCTGGGTGTTTCCCCTCGTTCCGCTAAAGTGCTGAAGTTATTTTATTTTATACAGCCATTATGGTTCGTTGTTTTTAACAGCGTTGTCTTATAATAAAGTAAATTATAAAAAATCTGACAAATAAACTGAAACTGAATTGTGGTCAATTAATTGGTGATCAGTTCTATTGTCTTAATACCTACTGTCATCAATAAGATCGCATTTTTATTAGGTCTTAGCCCAATTTACTACACAGTGGGTATAAATGTGGACGAAGGCCTAAACGAGAACTTGTAAGCGAATGTATGTATTTCCCGCGTTTTTCCGCACGCTCTATATATATACAAAGAAACTGCATTATGACCATAAAAGCTGTGCAGTTACTATTTGTGAAATAATATTACCGAACTAAAAGTACCGAAAATAAAATCGATATCCCTTCACACACCGGAGTAGTAAAAAAAAAATGTAGCAGAAAACCCTTACCATTATGCTGTACAGTCTACTTTTCAAACCGCGCTTATGCTAATAACATATTAGTATTCCTAGCAATAACTTTAATTGAACTCAAATTGAAGTGCACTCCACTGTTAAATAAAACTTACAAAAGAATAAGAAGAAGTTATACTAATAAAAGTAAGTAATTAACTTAAAGTACAAAGGAACTCTTCTTCGACCTTGCCATATTTACGAAATAAACCGGGAATAAATAATTAAAATTAGAGATTCAATTAAATTTTAGGGCACAAAAAACAAAAGTCGGTAAGCACCGCAAGACTGTGGTAACAACTAATTAATTATAAGAATGGCTAGAAGTTATTGATCTGCTTAGTTACGGTTTAAGACATTTATTTTATTTTAACTGCCCTGTTGGTCTAGTAGTTAGTTTGGCCCTGACTGCTATGCCGGAGGTCATGGGTTCGATTCCCACCCAGGACAAATGTTTATGTGTTGAGCACGATTATTCGTTCTGTGTCTGGGTGTAATTTATCTATTACATGTATGTATTTAGAAATATATAAGCATATTTATCAGTTGTCTAGTACCCATAACAAGCTCTGCTTAGCTTGGGACTAGACAGCGTTGTGTGATAGTTGTGGAATATTATTATACCATGTGAACGTTATTGAAATGAAAATATACCAAAAATATGATATGAGACGCACCTTCGGAATGTAGGCAGTAAAATACACAAATATTATAATATTTGTGTAATATAATATAATAATAATATAAATAAAAATAAAATTTGATCAGTAAGAAAACGCATTTTATGCAGATATTATATTTAGTTGTCAACTAAAACCAACATTAAAGGTATTTGATGTTGATTAAATAAATAACGAGTTTCATTTTCACAAAAGACTACCTACCATCCTGGAGTTAACAAGACAACAAGTGAAGTGCCTTTTCCTCACAGCTAATAAAATTCTTACTGATTTTTTCAAAAGAAATAGCTTGTTTTTATATATTTTCAACTTAAATGTTCTATATATCTCATGCCGTGTGCATGAGATATACCAACAGTTGATATAATTTCTTTACATATAACATTTAAATATTCTAAAACTTATTTCATATAACGTTATTAGATATAACGTTTATTTCATCGAAAATCATTAGGTACATTGTTTAAAATATATAATGACCAAGCGACGTCCTTTTTGTTATATTCATTACTAGCTTCTGCCCGCGACTTCGTCCGCGGAAAATTTCTTGTTTTAAAATAAGATTACACTCGATTAGACGCTGCGCACGTTCAGCGCTAGATTCCTGAGCACGGGCCTGCGATGTTATGACATTTTGCCTACCAAGCCGCTGCGAGCGCTCAGCGCTAGTCTCCCTATCCCTTGTCTCAGAGACATGCTGCCTTAAATGAGATAGACGCTGCGCACGTTCGGCGCTAGATTCCCGAGCACGGGCCTGCGATGTTATGACATTTTGCCTACCAAGCCGCTGCGAGCGCTCAGCGCTAGTCTCCCTATCCCTTGTCTCAGAGACATGCTGCCTTAAATGAGATAGACGCTGCGCACGTTCAGCGCTAGATTCCCGAGCACGGGCCTGCGATGTTATGACATTTGGCCTACCCAGCCGCTGCGAGCGCTCAGCGCTAGTCTCCCTATCCCTTGTCTCAGAGACATGCTGCCTTAAATGAGATAGACGCTGCGCACGTTCAGCGCTAGATTCCCGAGCACGTGCCTGCGATGTTATGACATTTTGCCTACCAAGCCGCTGCGAGCGCTCAGCGCTAGTCTCCCTATCCCTTGTCTCAGAGACATGCTGCCTTAACTCAGATAGACGGTGCGCACGTTCAGCGCTAGTTTCTCGAGCACGGGCCCACGACGTCCTCACATTTTGGCTAGCGAGGCGCTGTGAGCGCTTGGAGCTAGATTCTCTAGCGCATGCTTGCGAAATATATTCTCTATTTCTCGAGAGGCGCTGCTCATTTTCAGGGGCAGATTTTTCCGTACGGCGTACTCGAGCGGCTCTTGTCTGTGATGTCTGCCGGGACAGTTGAGATTTCCTTTTAGACATGCTCTCAACAAACTACGCACAGACTTGAAAACAATTATGAACAAAGGGAGAGCGACTCGAACACCGTCCGCCTTTACAAAACAAAACAATCGTAATATCGAATAACTTGTATCGATTATTACGATAGAACGAAGTACGAAACTACGAACATACAAAACAAACGTACAACGAAATTACGATATTTTCGATTATGAGGTATCTATCAACAACAACAACCATACGAACGAAACAACCGAAACCAATAAGCAACTGACAGAAGAACTCCAACTAACGACAACGTGGGCCTAATAATTCGAGAGGGTCATCAATCCACAGAAAGTCTTAACACCGCGATTAAGAAAAATTACGTAATTGCAGAACGCCATCTATGGGCAAATAGGTAAAACGTTGGGCACACCACAATTATGGCGGTAAGTCCCCTCTTTGAGGCGTGGCTGGAAAGGCCTCACGGCGTCCTTACCTTCCGCATGACACAGGTCCTCACCGGACATGGCAAGTTCGGGAGGTTCCTGCATCGGATTCGAGCGGAAAAGACGCCCGGGTGCCGCCACTGTGCGGAACGCCCGGAGGACACGGTGGAGCACACAGTTGAGGTGTGCCCTGCTTGGGCGAAGCAACGCCGTGCCCTCGTGGGGGTGATCGGCGGCGGAGACTTCTCGCGCCGGGCCTTGGTTCAGGCCATGGTCCGGAGCGAGGAGGAGTGGCAGGCGGTCGCCTCCTTCTGCGAAGCAGTAATGCTAGCAAAGGAGGAGGCAGACCGCATCAGGCAACGGCGCCCCCGCCGCCGCCGCCGGGATTCCGATCCCGATTTCCGGCCACCGTAGACGCGGGCTCGCGGACGGCGAGCCATGGGTAGCTCGCTATCCGATCGTCCGGTAACTGTCCGGACCGAGCCAAGGCGTCGACGGCGCGCACTGTTCCCGCGCGCCTCAAGGAGTTGTCAGCAACAGGAGGGGCCCATCTGGGTCGAAGCCTACCGGGGTCGGGGTTAACCGAAAGGAAACTAGAGCCCCGGTATGAAGGCTAGAAGGAACGGCGCGGGGTTTTAGTCAGTAAGAGTCTGACACTATCTCCCGCTCCACCCAAGGGCGGGGGTTGTCATAAGATGATTTTTGCCCAACATATAAAAAAAAATAGCTAAAACGTCTGCACGTCTGCACAATGAAAGTTATGCTAGGGGCATTTTGCGTTTTAGTAATTTTATATTATCTCCGAAACTGTATGACCAATTGATATACTGTAAATGGCAAATCTTATCTGTATGATGATTAATATTTTGTTGCTCAAATAATCAACCAAACGTAAGTATGCCGAAAAAAAATATTTTTAATGCAATAAAGGAAGTATAAAAGATAAAATATAAAAGATAGAGATATGGTATCGCGGACTTTTTTGTAGAAATAATTAAGACGAACCAGGTAGTCATACATTGTTTTTAATTTTAAGCAACTGTTTAGGCAGCGCACGCTAATAATTCTGTTTTATGAGGTATTTTTTTCCGACTTGCTAAACAAAAGTTGTGATAGCTCGGTTAATATACATGCTATAGAAACAATTTATAGCCTGTAGCACTCAAGAATAATGTAGCTTTCTGCCAGTAATAAAAATTTTAGAATTGGATTATGAGTTCTAGAGATTACCCCCTACATACAAACTTACAAACTTACAATTTATTTAAATTTACAAATTTTATCTATATTATAGTATAGATTTGACATATCTTTAGATCATTAAAGTATCATGTGTCCAGATTATTTTACCGAACTAGTTATATTTCGCCGATCTACAAAATATTTTCATGCTGCTGAAGCTTCATTTGAAGTTTTACATTTGCCAAATAATTTATTTGCCATATTTTCACGACACCAAAACAACGATTTATGGAATTTTGGTCACAAATATATAGATCAGATGTTACTTGGTAGCATAGATAGATAGATAGATAGATAAATTCTTTATTGTACACCAAAAATAAAAATTACATAAGAAACATGCATTAGCATTTTCGATATTAAATTAAAATAGTGTCATAAAAAGTCAAAATGTTGTGCTACTACAATACAAACTCCACAGCGCCGGAGCCGTTACAGAAACAATGGTTGCTGCATGTGGCATGCCTGTTTGCATGCCTGCTTGCATGCTGCATGTTTCATGCTTGCTGCATGTTGCATGCTTGCTTGCATACTGCATTTTGCATTCCTGTTTGCATGTTGCATGACTGCTTGCCGTCCAGCTATTCGTTTATTTAATTGAAATTTATGAGGCCTATATTTTAAAATAAATCTTGATACCATAATGATGATTAATACCTCAATTTGGGGCAACCCGACTCTGATATTATATCCATCGATTATTGTACTAACTGATCATTATATCAAATAAAATTATAGATTCAGTTGTTATATCTTGTAAATATTAGAGATTTTGTTATTATATCATATCTTACTTACCCACATTTTGGTGTGGACTAGTTTTAGTAGGTTTATAGGTATCTGAATAATAATTAGTACGCACATTTACTGACTCCGATTTCCTAAATTAAAAGTACTTTTTTATTATTGCTAAATTTTTAGTTACTAAAATAGTGAGCAAATTCTCTATTAAGGACCCAAAATGATTTGATCTACACATTGGTTTGGGATTGGTGAATTAAATATAAGATCTGAGAGTAGCTACTTATGGTGTTTTAACTTAATCCTACATTAAGAGGATAAAAAAAATTGGTCCATAAATAAAAAAGTTTTGCCCAAATGAATGAATAAAAAATGAACACTTTAATATCATGGAAATAGAACATATTAGTGAAATGAGCATATAGCAGGGTGAACTTGAATGTTACTGCATACTCCTTTAGACGGTATCGGTGTTATATTATATAATGGTATGGTGTTAACAATAAATAGACATACAATTGCAGCAATTCCACAAGATTTGCCATCGTTTACTGCAAAGTTCCAAGATCAATTCATCACATCAGCGGGAAGGAGTCGTTAGATAATTTCCCATCTCTAAAAAAAACCATGAAGATATCGTTGAAAAAGATACAAACCACTAACGAAGCAAAAAATAAAATCGTATCTAGAACCCCCCTTTTTGTTGGAAGTTGGTTAAAAACGGGTATGAAAGGGTGAAAGATAAAGTAATAATAACTGTTTTACAAGACCTCTTTATGTTTTAATCACATCGCAAGATGTTTATTGGGGTACACAGGCTTAAAGTGTCGTATCATATTAAAACCTTCGTAACCTCGTGAAAGGGGCGCTACAAGTGGTCGCTTTACCTACCCAGCTCACGCACTCTTTATTATTGCATAATGTAAAAAGCATGAGCATTTTCCTGGCGAGAGAACAGCTTTAATACTTAATTCAGTACTTCAAATTTTTATTAACCGCGTGTGAATTCTTACACGGAACGCCGATGCGTGCGATGTACACAATTAGAATAGAATTAACTGATTTGTGCAGTGTCGGTAGTGGTAATGACCTTGATTTACGAATTGTGGTTCGTGGATTCCAACCCAACCACGCGAATTACTTTGTGTGATTTCATCACTACTGCTCTCAAAATGACAAAGGAAAGATTCTATGTGCCGGGCGTGGCCTAGAACCAAAAATTAAAAAACCCGCTGTAGGCTCGCGTGGTGGATAACGGCCCAATCTCTTTACTAGAGTACCTACAGACCTGAATCCCAGCAGTTGAAACATTATAACGCTAATTATGCTTATGCCTAAATGCTTTGATTTATGTTAAGAGCTTATTAACCTTTCAAAAAAATAAGGAAATGCTTTGTGAAAATAAAAGTTAAAACAGCTACATCGGCTTATATTCGAGTGAAGTACATATAATAATATGTCGACACAATTACTTGTGAAATAGTATATTATTGTTCAATTTACCGTTAAACAGAATACAATACCTGTCTAACAGGCTCGTTAGCTTCGACGTATTCCCGGCTAATTGTGAAATATACCTACCATCGCGGCATCCATATTATTGAACATCAGATGACATCGGACAACCATGTTAGTTCGGAACCAGCTCGCCGATAGCGTTATAACAATGGCTGCTGCTCTGAACAATGCAAATCTCGATGTAGGTACAAAATGTGAACTGACAGCTAGGATATCGAGTTTACGTCCCAAAACATCACACAAACATAATGAACGCTAATGTGTAAGTATGTTTGTTGAACGGAAGTCTTTAAAATAGCATAATTAGATACTTTTTATCCTGAAAGGACGTTCTTTCGGGATAATTTTCTACTACGGACAAATCTGCTAGCAGAAACTACTTAGTGTATAATATACATATTGAGTAGTAAATATTTGAATAGCAGCTCATATACCCTTCCATTGTTCAAAATGGATGCTCATATTCAGAATAGATGGCTACCTCTATTCGTTCGAGCGCCCTGAATAACCTTCCTGAAGGAGGTAAACTATTCGAAAGAACTTAACAATGTCTATAAGAATTCCAAGAACAGTGGTGGCCGAGTGGTAATGGCTCCGATCACGGAGCAAGTATAGGCTCCGATTTACGAGTTGTAGGTTGCGACTTCAAACCTTGCCAAGCATTATTTTGTGTAATTTATTTCATTACCATTCTCAAAATGGTGAAGGAAAACATCGTGAGGAAACCGTTATGTCCTAGAACCAAAAATCCGAAGACGTGAACAGATTCACCAACCCACACAGGGTCCGCGTGGTGGATTACGGCCCAATTCACTCTTCTAGCCCGAGTCTCAGCAGTAGGAACATTAAAAAGACTGATGATGATGATAAAAAGAATTGGGTGGATTCTTTATGGAAAATAATAAATCTCATATTAATTATTTTCCCATCTACGATTTCGGTTTAAGAAAATTGTTTTTCATTTTAACATTTTCAGATAATTTAGTGTTGTTACCCGAATTCTTTGAACTGATGAAGCCAACTATTGAATCATGGCTGACATTTATAGGCAAGTGAGTGACTGAATAATTTAAAAGACAGCCAATCGATGTTTGTTACGTTGTTTACTACGGGGTTATGTAAAATGTTACAGACCCCGTACACGGGCCTCAAAAAAACGCCGCCACAAAAAAAAGCTTGGAGAAGCCAGTAAAAAAGCTATAAGCCGCCGCAAAAAACAGCTGAAGCGCGTGATTGCTTGTGGCCGGAGAAGCTTGAAGCGGCTTCAAGCGTTTTTTTGTGGCAGCACTGCTGCACACGAGCCACAATAAAAAAACGCCTCAAAAAGTAGCTTGCGGCGATTTTTAAGCGTGCTGTCGACGGACACGTTACAATGGCTCGACGTTGCCGCTTCGTCGACAGTTGCATAGTTTTGTATGGAAGCCTCACGCAGGCGTCATCATCATCATCATCATCAGCCTTTTAAATGTTCCCAATGCTGGGACTCAGACTCACGCAGGCGTACACTAAGCGTATAATGACGAATAGATGAGGTCCGTGGACAGTAAGCCTTACATTATATGGTGAACTATACAAAATGTTGCCGACAAATAATAGCGGGGGCAGCCGAATGTGGATTTTGCGCGATATTCGAGCGCGTCATAAAATCATATGAGAGAAACCTTGCACCCTGTAATGTACCCTTGCCACATATGAAACCTTATTATAGGTGTGTTGAGGGTAGCTCGTCAAATAATAAAAAAAAAATGATCTTCGGAAAAACCCGAGCGCGTCTGATTAAGACAAGGTAGGTTATGTACATAAAAAAAAAAAAACTATATTTCAATAATCTGACCATTTGAGCATAGCATAAGCAAATGGGCGAATCGTAAAGTTAGGTTGTATGGTTCCTGTTAATATTTTGTTGATAAGTGCAATATTTTTTACCACAATTTGCTAAAATAATTTTGTTAGGAACGTTGAACATTAAATTAAACAATAGGTCCCCATGACGCTTTAGTGACTGCAAATTTAGCATTCCGGCCTCATAATGACAACACGTAGCCAACATTAACGTAATTATGACATGGTTTGTTCAATCACTCTGTATTGTATAAATGTTATCACAGAGATTTTTTCGTAACAATAATAATCATATATAACCAATTTTCCCGAGATAAAGTTAAATTCATCTACACTAATATAATAAAGAGGTAAAGTATGTTTTTTTGTTTGTAGGAGGTAGTCTCTGGAAGAACTGGTCCGATTGCTAAAATTTCACCGATAGAAAGCTGCTTTACTCCTGAGTGACACAGGCTATATTTTACGTACGCGGGTAGCTAAAAAAGCTAGTATTTAAAATTTTTAACTTGGTCGCCGCACACGAGCCACCGGCCGCAACCACAAAACGCCCTAACATATTTCCTATAGTTTTCATACATATTTTTTACCGATCCCCGCAGACGCCCGTAGCTGCCACATGCCTCGTCTCTTGTGGTCCGCACTTGTTACTAAACGCTGATACAAAACGGCGTCACACGCCACTTGCGCATTTACTTTTTTCTCAGAGTCCATTATAATTCTGTGCGCATGGGTTAAAAAAAGCAGCAGCTACCAGCTTGCGCGCGACAGCCACTTGTGAGTGACTCTTGCGCTTCAGCTACTTTTGTGGCCGCTTCTAGCATGTCGTGGTTTGTGGCTGTGGCATGTTTTTTCTATCGACGGGGAAAATCATCATTGACGAATCCCGCTCTTGGGTGGAGCGGGAGACAGTGTCAGAGTCTTACTGACTAAAAACCCCGCGCCGTTCCTTCTAGCCTTCATACCGGGGCTCTAGTTTCCTTTCGGTTAACCCCGACCCCGGTAGGCTTCGACCCAGATGGGCCCCTCCTGTTGCTGACAACTCCTTGAGGCGCGCGGGAACAGTGCGCGCCGTCGACGCCTTGGCTCGGTCCGGACAGTTACCGGACGATCGGATAGCGAGCTACCCATGGCTCGCCGTCCGCGAGCCCGCGTCTACGGTGGCCGGAAATCGGGATCGGAATCCCGGCGGCGGCGGCGGGGGCGCCGTTGCCTGATGCGGTCTGCCTCCTCCTTTGCTAGCATTACTGCTTCGCAGAAGGAGGCGACCGCCTGCCACTCCTCCTCGCTCCGGACCATGGCCTGAACCAAGGCCCGGCGCGAGAGGTCTCCGCCGCCGATCACCCCCACGAGGGCACGGCGTTGCTCCGCCCAAGCAGGGCACACCTTAACTGTGTGCTCCACCGTGTCCTCCGGGCGTTCCGCACAGTGGCGGCACCCGGGCGTCTTTTCCGCTCGAATCCGATGCAGGAACCTCCCGAACTTGCCATGTCCGGTGAGGACCTGCGTCATGCGGAAGGTAAGGACGCCGTGAGGTCTTTCCAGCCACGCCTCAAAGAGGGGACTTACCGCCATAATTGTGGCGTGCCCAGCACTGGGTTGCGATAGTCGCTGACGCCATTTCACCGTGAGATCCCGCCGGAGCTCTGTCCGCCATACCTCGATCTGTCGCGGTAGTGGACTTTCACCCCGGCGTTGCATCTCCACGCGCTTATCGTGCATGTGTGCAAGGACTGTTGCCTCCAGATCCCACGGTGGTAGGCCAGCCAGAAGGCTCGCCGCTTCGCGGGAGATCGTGCGGTAACCCCGCACCATCCGTATTGCCATGACCTTCTGGCAGGCATTCAGTATGGACGCCGGTCGCTTTGCCAGCGACGGCGCCCACGCCGGCGCCCCGTAGAGGGCCATGGACCGAACGATCCCCGCGTAGAGCCTCTGGCAGGAGGCGTCTGGACCCCCAAGGTTGGGCAGGAGCCGCTTGAGAGCAGCCCCGGCCCGGTTGAGTTTGGGAGCCAAACGTCGGAACTGTTCTCCGAAATTCCATCGGCTGTCGAGAACGAGTCCCAGGTACTTCATCGTCGACCCGACGCCGATGCGAACTCCTCCTACCGTAAGTTGGGAGTCTGATGGTGGCGCATTCCGAGGGCCGTGGAAGAACATGGCCTCGGATTTGTGCAGCGCCACCTCGAGTCCCAACTCCTGGATCCTACCAACGACTATCGCAACCCCGCGTGTCGCTAGAGCAACCGCCGCCTGGTGCGACTCTCCCTGAGCTAGAATCAGCGTGTCGTCTGCGTAGTAGACCACGCTGACCCCGTCAGGGAGGTAGCCGATGTTCCACAAGGGTGGGCCTAGAACCGACCCCTGCGGAACACCGCACGACATCTCTCGACGTTTCCAGTCTCCCTGGTGACCGGGGTAGATAATGGACCTGTCCGACAGGTAAGCCTCGACCACTCGACAGAGGTATTCGGGCACCCGGTGGTACCGGAGTGCCCTCCGGATCGTACTCCAGGGCAGGGAGTTGAACACGTTGGCAATGTCCAAGGACACTGCCACGACGCTCCTGCTGGCTGTGGCATGTGACCCGTGTGTGGTGAATAAAAGATGGAGCTTTTATGAAAGTATTAATTACGTATTCCCCTATTCCTATGAAATTTCTGAAAGCATAGTAATGATCATGTCTAGGTCCTCTCATTCGATCAGCAGTAATGACTGTAAAACAATCGTTTTTCGGTTAAAAAACCAAGTGAGATTTCGGTAACATACATCAATCTCATATATTTTGAATTTTCTGACAATCGTTACTCTACTAGATAATAGAATGTCATTTTGTCAAACCCAGCATCACCAGAAGTATTTGGCACACGAGTAGACCATGTCGTGCACATAATATACAATTCTTTTATCTCAAAAGCATGGGAATTTTTCCTACTTGAACGCGATCAAAGCCACGGCGTTGGCTCTGACGATCAGATTTTACTTTCATTAAAACGAAAGTGAAACTTCAAACGGCTGCAACAGGCTGCAGAAGTGGCTCAATATATCATTTTTCAGCATAAACATACGGAATTTTAGCAAAAACAACTAAAATATCGAAAAAATTAGTTAAACGATTGATAAATTATAATTTAATAAAGTTTTTGTCTATCGTATTTGTCTGGAATAAAAAAAGTGCATACCCCTGCATCGGACGTTCGTCGCTGCCGACAGACAGCGGCAGACTGACCTGGGATGACCGTATAGACCACGTGCATAGTGCATTTTTGCAGACATTACATATAGTACGTTCGTGATTTTTCAGTTTTTAAACAAACTTTAGTTTATCGCGTCTTCCAGCGGCTTCGCTCGCATTAAAGTGGGTTTTTTCATACAAGCTATAGACTCCCCTTTTGGGGTTGAATTTTGGCAAATCCTTTTTTTGTGCTCGCCGTTGTGAAAGAAAACTTTTTGCAGTTAATAATTTCACGCTTATATTCCCAGTAGTTCGGTTGCGCTTTGATATGACAGTCGCTTTAGCTTTTATATAAAGAATTATCGGAATATTCTGAATGCTAACGAAGTAAAAAATAAAATTTCAATTGAATGCGTATTCTCTCTTGCAAGGTCGGCGTATCAAGGTCTATGCATACAACCTTCTTCATAATTAACGGTTTATTGGGTCAGACAGCCAAGAGATAGAAGTATATTTAATTGGAATGCAATATTTTATCCATTCGTAATATTCTCTTAGGAAATTAGTTGACCGGTGCAAACGGAACGAATGATTAAAACCTGAACATAGAATCGCCTTTATGAAATTACACGCGTGTGATGTGGAAATCGGACATGTATGTAGATTTTTAACACAGTCATGCGTAATACTTCAGCTATATTTAACTAAATTGAAAAGGGTAAGATACTTGCTTATTAAAATTAGTAATTGATTTCGTACGAGTAGAGTATGTGCTTAGTTTTGATTAATAATTAGAACATTTTGTTATGGTTTTTCGCTGTCAAATAGAAGGTATTTTTGTTTAAAATATGTTTGCGGGATCCTTTTTAGAACGTTTCCTGAGTTTTCGGTGCACTTTTATATTTTTAAACTTAGGATACGAACCTACCTACGAGTACTTACTTAGGTAGTAATTTGTTATCTTGCAGTTTGGATACTGTCATTAATCATACTAATACTATAAATCCGAAAGTTTGTTAGTGTGTCTGTGTATGTTTCTTACTTCTTAAGCTCGAACGGGTAAACATATTTTGATTAAATTTAATAAACAGGTAGATGGTCCCGGAATATATATATATATTATTATATATTTATATATATGTGTGTATATAAATATAAATTCGTTTGGTGGAACTGGAGTTCGGATAAATGTACATTCACCTTTAAAGATATTTCCAAGTACTTTCTAATATTTTTCTTTCTATAACTGATGGAAAATGTAGTCTCCATTGTTTAACGTAACTTTCCCCATAATAAATATGCTACAAAGCAGAACTTAGTGGAAATTCACTTTTCTATAGAATGAGGTGGGTAATTGTTTAACTACCCCTCTATGCTATGCTAAAAAACATCCCTCTTATTCGTCGGGGGTTAAAGTTACTTAGTTGCAATGTACAGCTCTATTTGCAGAAACTAATACTCTGTTTGCTGCCACTGTCCTAGAAAGTTTTCCAATTTACAGGTATGTGTCTAATTTTATTTTGATTTGTTTTGTCTGTACTGTTTTTTAGGTAGGAAGGTTTTTTAGGTGAGTGTGTCAGACTTTTACTGAGTAAAACCTACTACTGTTCCTTCTTTGTCTTTGGTCTAGGGCCCCGGGGTCCTAGTAGGCTTTGAGTGGCTTGGACCCTGCTGGGCCCCTACCCCCACGAGCTCTTTACACGATCCACTTAACGTGATGACCTAAACTGAATTGTTAAACTACTAATCCATACTATTATTATAAATAGGAAAGTTTCTGTGTATGTTTTTCCGTCTTTCACGGTAAAACAGAGCGACGCATTGATGTGATTTTTTAAGTGAAGATAGTTGAAGTGATGGAGGCTACTTTTAGTCTCTTTCTAACCCCCCACTTCCCTAAAATGGGGGAATTTAACGAATTTAACGCGAGCGAAGCCGTAGGCAAAAGCTAGTTTATAATAATTGAAAAATGAACTATATAAGGTGTACAGCTCTATCCCACTTTGAACTCTGGTCTAGTGGTTAGTGGCCCTAACTGCTATGTCGGAGGTCATGGGTTAAATATTTGTGTGATGAGCACGATCCTTTGTTATGTTAGATAATTTACTCCCTGTATCTGGGAGTAAATTATCTACAAAATGTATGTATTTAGAAACATATAAGTATGTTCATTAGTTGCCTATTACTCATAGCAGCTTGGCTTAGTATAAGATTAGATGGCGTTGTGTGATAGCTGTGGGATATTATTATTACATTATTGTTCTTACTATTGTGTATCAAGACGAAGGTAGAGAAATTAATTTAACTCTTGTCGAAATAAAATTGGCCCACAATGGCCAAAAACAGTCCTGTGTGAAAACGGCTGAGCAGTTTTGGGTGAAAATTTTGCACATAGATAGGTCATGTTCTAGAATACGACTTAGGATTTTATTCCGAGAATATGTTCCTGTGGAATTATTTCATAGTTTTATGCAGACGAAACCGGTTTTAGAAGATAGTATTTTAATTACCTTTTAAATTATGAATTTAAGTAGGTAGGTACCTTTTTACCGTTTTTCCGCCTTCGATTGAGATAACCTCATCATGAAAATCTTCGTTCAAATTCAAAATATGCGCAATAAATGTCAAATAACTGATCAAAATATATATATGTGTTTTAAATGTGTTAAAAGCCTTTAATTACACTGCAGTACCAAAGAACTCTTCAAGACTAATGCAATGAGCCCAAACACGATAGGTTTACGATAAGTCTTCTCAGAGTTCCCTGCTAGCCTCTTTTCGCTAAATCAACATACCATCACCTCGACGATAAACCAATTCAGTCCACAAAACAAATTAAATGAATGGAAACTTCATGGATGCAACGGTTACGTCATTCCAGAAAGTACAGTGAGCAACAGAAGTGAAACGACGTTACCGCTTGAATATGACCTACGTTTTGTTGAGTACCTCTTTATTTAAATATTTTTTAATTATATGATTTTCTGCAAAACGTAATAAAGAAAATTATAACACGATTTAAGAAATATAATTTTTAAGATTTTTTTTTTCATCAACATTCTTTGTCAGTCCCAATCATAATTATTGAAAATCAACTTCCAAATAAATTTCATAAAATATTTCTGAACGAGTTCCTCGCAACAAATTAAAGGCTTATAATATTTTGGGATTTATAAACGTTAATTAGTTATTATAAAAAACTGATGGAGCATTTATCGTAATTTAATTTCCATTACGAGTACTGAGTATGTAATGAATGTAAGTAATCACATAATTTGTTTTACTTTTTAATTTAATTTAGTTATCATCTATTAAAATATTACTTCCAAAGCTTGCCTCCTACTTCATAAGACTTCTCTACCTATCCCATTAGAGAGAGCAAGCGTAACGCTTTCATTGCAAACTAGTTACTAAGAGCAGTTTTGCCCGCTTAGAAGTGGTATATATATGCATATATGACTCAGTGTCTCAAAAATAAAGTAGCATTCGACCAGAGAAAGAACTTTTAAAATCGATCTAGTAGTTTCTGAGTGTATTCAATACAAAAATACAAGTCTATAATTTTAGTATAGATAATACCAAATTATCTATTATAAATATATCAGACACAATTATGATATCTAAGTATCCGTCTGTGATGTGTGTGTATTACACGAACGTCCTTGAAATTCTTCGAAGTTACTGAATGCCGCTGTTGCCAGCGCTTCCGTCTACACCGGTATTACAACTCGAGAGACCTTAATCATACAAAATTCCAACCCCCAGTTGCGTTTTTTATTACATAAACTAGAAATCAAACTCTGATCCCAACGGTCAGCACTTGCCCGAAAGACTCCTTTTTTTTCATCTTTTGCTTTGTGTAAATAAATTTCATATTAAAAAAATATTTATGTAATTATTTTATCAAAAAATGTCTAAATGTGTAATGTATATAATGTCTCGAAATTTTGTACCGAGAACACGTTTCTAAAACATAATTTAAAATTTTCTATCTCTCAGTTTCAAATTTTCAATGAATCTTTTCTAGTATATTATTTGGTTAACGCTCTACCTCTAAAATCTCAATTTAAAATTTTAATTAAGGCTTTTTTATTATTAAGATGCTAAAATTTCTTCAATTATATACGAATATTACAAATATGAAAGTAACTCTATCTGTTAAGTTAATTGCTGAATAAATTATGATGTAATTTAATGCGGAGTAAGCTCGTGATGGATATAGGCTACTTTTTATCTGCTTCGATCTCTCATCGGCAAAAACCGGCCTTCACGCGGACGAAGTTGTAGGAAAACGCTAATAAGTTAAGTAGTCTTTCTCTTTATGACGTTTGATAATTATATTAAAAAAGAATGACACGAGAATATTTATAAAATTTTTCTAAAAAATATCCGAAGGTATCGGTCGAAGCTTATACGACGGACGGTCGGTCGGTCTTTTTAGCTGCGTTAAAAGACGTAAATACTTAGCTGAATAAAAATGAGATACAGAATCTTAAAAAAAAATTGAAATGGTCATTCAAAAGAATGGTAACGAGGGTAGGAATGGAGCCCCGAACGCCCTCAGAAATCGATCCCTTGACCTGCCCGCTCCCGCAGAGCGTCTATGTGCACCGCTGAACTGACTATAAATCCAGATTAGTTACGAGTATATAATTGATACTTTCACCAGGGAATAAAAATACGAAATAACTAGAACAGTATTCTTATATAAGTTCCTTACAAAGCAATTTTCGGCTCCGTACCGTAAAGACACCTAAATTTTACGACCCACCAAAGTAGCAGTGGGTATCGTTTACTCTAGTCGATCCTAAGCTAAGCTAATTCTACCCTAAATGAAACCGTCTCTAGAATATATTGAAAATATTGCTATCCGTTTAAAAGACACGATTATATTTTGAGATAAATCCATTATCTCTTTATTGAATCAATGAGGTGAATTAAAACAGATATTATTTTAAAGTGGCTGCTTCACGCTGCGATTTCTTTCTAGCAGTCCTTGATTGGTTCTTGTTATACGAGTAATATAAAACTCTATCATGACTTTTAACGATCCTACAACAATAAAATGAAGATACTTATCCTCAATTAGCTATACATTATCCGCTTTATACGTAAAATGTGATTATTCTGGCTAAAGATAAAAAATAAATAATTCAAACGGGACTTTGAAAACTTGAGACGGATGCAACTCGTAAACCGAAATGAGTTGACGTCGTTTAAACTTATATTCAGCTGCAAATGGAATGAAATATTGGAAGCCGAATTTTTTTAAGCTAGGATAAATCGTTCCCTTTTTAAATAAAGTGTGTAAATTATCTCTGCTGAAAATTACGATACCGAAAACCCAAAATTTTATTTAAAGAGTTCGCCGATAAATTAATAAAATTATTTCACCTCCGTTACGAACCTCAAATAATTTTTAAACGTAATTCTGGGTAAAATACTATTTTAAGAAAAATACATGATAAAATTTGAGATAAATCACGTTAAAATAACACTTTTAAAAAATATTTCTTCATTGAGCAAACCAACTGTAGATTCTGGAAGACAGTGGATCCCTCTCCAAGTCGCTCCGCTGCGTCCTTCTAAAAGTGGAACAACTGAACTTAATTTTGTACTTATCTGTAGGCCGGACAGCTCGCAGTTCACAAGGTGTGAATCGGCAGTTTAGGGCGCGAGGAACCCAGCAGCGTAAGGTGACGGCCCTCCTGAAATAAAATGGCGCGCGGGTTCCAAAAATCGTAAAGTGCTTACCTGAAGTCTGTGGCTCCTGGGGATCAGTTCCGACGCCGGAATATTTTTTAACAACTTTGGTGATAGTTGAAAACAGTTTGAGGCTTGTTCTTTAACTGTTGGGTGAAACTACATAGCGCGACGAGCGCGCTGGTTCGCGAAGTCGGAGGACGGCTTGGGGCGTGCTGCCACGAAGCCGTTCTGTGCGACAGTGAGCAAAATGCGGGCCCGAGTGGCTCTACCCCCGCGCCACACCTCGCCCTCGACAAGGCTACCTTTCTTGCGCCTTTTCCACTAAACGCACCCCGAACGTTTTGAAAAAAAAAACGATAATAATATTATAAATTTAAGTAAAAAAAAAAATCTATGCACTGGAGGTATTAAAACCACGAAATGTTAATTTTTAGAACATTAAAAACACAATCAAATGGAATAAAATACTGCTTTTTACCGTACATGTATAGATAAATATTATAAAAGGTTACGTAGACAAATTAAAGCAAAGTGAGATGCAATCTGGTGAGCATTTTATCTAAATTTTATAAAGGCTAGGCATTGAATCGGCTAGATCGCGCGGCATCACAAAGAACACGCGCCGACATTCCAGGTGAAACTTACAAGTACACATAAATAATAAGTTTTCTTGCGCGAATCAGTCTCGCGGGGGGAGCGGGTGCTTACGCGAGCCCGAGGAATCATGTATCAACATCTCTATTCCTCTCATCTTCATTAAGTATGCGTACCGCTAAGTGAAACTCTCGTCTAAATTATAGGTATGTTTTACGACCGCTATAGGTACTAAATGCGAATTATCGTCTACTTATTCTGTTGCCTTTTTTTCCAGGTACCATATAGATAGTCAACCGTAAGCCTACTCAAAAATAAAATAGGTAGGTAAAAAGGTTTGGCATAAAAGTATTGACTTCGTATATATACAGTTGTAATCAGCTTGTTAGGCTCTATTTATCAGCGGGGATGCTACTCAAGTTATGATCATTATTTTATGAATCTTTTTCTACGCAAACCTTTCTTTTCATAACAGATGTAAACATCTATGGATGAACTGTCAGGGTACTGCCATAAAGAATACGGTTGGTTTTATTAACAAGGGTAGTACCTATCTTTTTGTTAGTAACAAAAAATATCTACATAGTCATTTATTACTAGCCGCTCCCGGCGATTTCGCCCGCTTGATTTTAGAAAATATTTATATAATACTCCCGTGCCATAAAATATTCTATGCAGTCCATGTCCTTCATAGTCTACTTATATACGTTATGTTATGTACTATTCTAGGACATGGTCTATCTGTGTATCAAATTTAACGGAATCCGTTCAGTCATTCGAGCGTGAAGAAGTAACAAACGTACACACACAATCACAAACCTTTGCCTTATGTTAATGAGTGTGATTTTAAAGTAGATAAAGGAAACTTATAACTTATCTGCAAACTATTATATTTATATTTTAATTCAATGTTCGTTATAACATTGCCTTGGACACATCTGTAAAGATGTTATAATTTATTAAATAAAATAAATAAATCTATATATATAAAAATGAAACCCGTTTTCCGTTGTCACGACATAGCATGAAAACGGCTTGACCGATTTAGCTGTTTTTTTTTTTTGTAGTTTTCTAATACTCTGTAAAAGGTTATTACGGAAAAAAAATAGGGTAATGTAGGGTAGAGTTGGGTAGAGTAGGGCAGAGTAGGGCAGAGTAGGGTAGAGTAGGGTATAATAGGGTAGGGTAGAGTTGGGTATAGTAGGGTGGAGTAGGGAAGAGCGGGAGCGAAGCCGCGCGGGCAAAAGCTAGTAATCAATAAATTAAAATTAATGACATTATCCGTGGAGAATTTCTGACCGCTGCTATGTCAGCTGTTTTAGAACCCAATGGCTTGGCACGTGACTTCTGAGTACAGCAGTTGTATGCTGTGTGTTAAGGCGGTTGCTGCAGGTGCCAGGTGGAAAATATAACATCTTCAGGATTTTGATGAGCGTGTGGATTGTATAACTAACTATGAAATGCATATATCGATGGTAGTTAGAAGTAGTATTTAAGACTCTCAATTATGTCATTGTAAAAAAAGCATAAAAACAAGCCATAGTTTAAAAATAATTAAAAAAGGTTTAATAACAAGGCTCCAGCTAGTCAGCAATATTCCGGGCCCTAGTAGAACACTAAACCCTAGTGGCAACTGTAGCTGGGGTTCGGCTATCAGTGGTAGGAGCTTGCGGACTGGTCGGCCACAAGCTGTCGCGCGCTTCAGCTGTTTTTTGCGGCGTCTAGCTTTTTTTTGTGGCCGCGTTTTTTTTGAAGCTCGTGTGCGGGGTCAGTAAATACAGGGTGCTATGGAGTCCGAGTTCTTATCACGTTGTTCGGGATATTAGTAAACAGCTTATCAACCCTTCACGTGACCAGAAGGTTGAGCTTATCTTTGACCAATGAATCAGCGATATTATGCGACGTGACCACGCTGCCAGTGTTCGGCGCGCTTTTCTTTTTGACCGATGAAGTTTTTGATGCCCAGTAAATCTTTTTTACGCGATTGTACATTTTATTATATTCAGCTTGAATATACACATTACTCTGTTAAAGTAAAATAAAAATGAATTCATTTATCATTCAATTTGGCCATAAATAAGCAGTTTACATGAAATTTTGGGAATTTCCGAAATACAATTTAAAAAATAGGTTAAAAAAAATTGGTAAGACTTCGTCTAAGACAACCATGGCTGAAGGGGTTCTAAATTATCTATACTATATTCGCCTCAAAGCTTTGCACCCATCTTCCAATCACCTTGTATACCTATTGAGTTGCTTATGAGAACCTCTGTATACTATAATCAGTTCAGTATTTTATGACTACATAAATATAGACATTATTTTATTAATAAAGTTATTTAGGTAGACTCGGTTGATTTTATGTTAAGAGGGTCCTTCTCCACTCGCTTATCGTAAACATCGAAAATGGTTTAAAAGCTTGTTACTTCATTTAATGCAATCCAACGCGATGTTTGACGAAAAGGCAACGCAAAAAAGAGAGATAACGCCTGGAAACTCTGTTAGTATTCAGTAATTCCGGGATTTACTCGAAAATTTCACAAAACTTGCTCCAGGAAATAGCTGTTTTTTTTAAACCCTTAAAAGTTTTTGGAAAAAGTTGTCATCATTTAGAATCTTAATAAAATTTGCAAGGTCTCGATTAAGGTCAAGAGGATTACTTTTTTGACTTTTTTATTTTTAGGCAAATTATGAAGTGTCAAAGTTCATACAAAATAGGACATTTTCAGAGGTTTTTACTGGATTCGTTTTACACAAATTTAGAAATTGGTTTCTTTCGAAACCTAGATAATATCCACAAGATACTGTGTTTCCAAAATATGTAATGAAAAGTGTGTAATAACGTCATAATCAGTTATGAGCGGTTGTATGAAAAACAGTGAAAATGTATGTCGTGATGCACCACCTTAATTATGGTTTCTTATGTATAAATAATTCTCAGTAATATGTTCTAGACGCGTACCGCGAAGACTGGTTTGAGAAAGCTCGGGAAAAGGATGTCTGGAAAGACTTAGGAAGATTTTTACCCAGTAGTGGGACATAAATAGACAAGCCTGATTATTATTATTATTATTTGTCTAGACTTTTTCTAGCTATGTTGGTATAATAGACAAGCCTGATGGTCTAGTGATTAATCGCCCTGACTGCTATGCCAGAGGTCGCGCGTTCGATTCCCGCCTAGGAGAAATCTTTGTGAGATAAGTACAATCATTTGTTCTATTTATGGGTGTAATTTATTAGCGAACGCCAGTGTTCGCTCTTTCATTGGCTTTCTATTGTGTCTTTATCTACGGTTTTTCAAAAAGTTCAGAATTCGTAAGGTTAAGAGATATTATCAATTAATTCCTCCCGCTCTAGTTGGAGTGAAACTGAGTGTCATACTGACTCGCGGGCTCGCGGACGGCGAGCCATGGGTAGCTCGCTGTCCGACCATCCGGTAGCCGTCCGGACCGAGCCCAAGACGTCGACGGGGCGCACTGTTCCCGCGCGCCTCCGGGAGTTGTCAGCAGCAGGAGGGGCCCAGCTGGGTCGAAGCTTACTGGGGACAGGGTTGCCCGAAAGGGAGCTCGTGCCCCGGTATGAAGGCTAGAAGGAACGGGTTGGGAACTTTCTTCAATTGCCCTTTGCGTAAAAGGGCCGCGGTAAGACTTTGGAATAATCCTTCAACTCAAAGATTAAGTATGTTCATATTTTGTAACTAGTAAACACATACTATGCCTGCCTATACATCTATATTCTTCTCCTTCGTGTCCTTATCCCATATTAATTGGGTTCCGCGCAACACGTTTTTTTCTTCCATTCTGTCCTGTCACCCGTCACACTATTACTAAGAGTTCCAGCACACGGGCCTCAAAAAAACGCCGCTTTCAGCTTCTTTTTTAGGCGGCCTTTTTTCGTGACTCGTATGGGCCGCCCCATACGAGTCACGAAAAAAGGCCGCAAAAAAAAACGCTTGAAGCCGCTTCAAGCTTCTCCGGCCACTAGCTGTAGCGCGCTTCAGCTGTTTTATGCGGCGGCCTCTAGCTTTTTTCGTGGCCGCTTCTATCGTTTTTTTTTTTTGTGGCGGCGTTTTTTTGAGGCCCATGAGCGGATACACTAACTTCCTATCACTCCTCACACAATCGATCCATCTGTTTATACATTTACATATATACATATAAATAATATTGAATTGTGTATAAATGTAATTCTTTAATTTTATCTGTCTGTTGGTTTATCTACTTATCTCTTGAAATGGATCAGCCAATTGGGACTTTCAATGATAAAAAAACTATGTTGTAACTTTAAATTCCTAAGTTACAACATAGTTTTAGATTTATTATTATATATTTATTAAAATTAATATATAATAATAAATCATCAAATAATATTTTAGATAAAAAATAATAAATCTTATTATTATTTATTTTAGATTTATTTTAGGTAAAGAATAATTAGGGTGCGGCGTAAGAATTACTTCTTGGAATTGTCACTGTAAACTTGTGCTATATAGCCAGCTAGTTTTGTTATAAAAATAAAATATATTTGTCTGGTCTAGTTTCCTTTATTCACACAATATCGAGGTATGAGGTGAAATACATATAAAGGTGCGTGACTTCACGCTACGGTAAAAGTAATACTCAGTGTAGTATTACTTTTACCGTAGCACATGTGTGCCACGTTCGCCGATCTGGGCGGGTCAGTCGCCATATACCTATTTTATATGGAAACTAGACTTGTAGAGCTACACTAGATCCACGCCACGCAACATCGTTCTACGTACAAATTGCCACAGACTACGAAAACGAGTTGCAAAAATTGTGGATCTGGGCGCGTCGGTTGCCATACATTCTATATGGAAACTAGACTTGTAGTGCTACACTAGATCCACGCCACGCAACATCATTCTACGTACAAATTGCCACAGACTACAAAAACGAGTTGCAAAAATTGTGCTACGGGTGCATCGTGGTGTTTTCACTTTATTAAAATGTATTTGTCACCTTATCTATTTATTTTAGTTTTTATTTATAAATCATCTGTATTTTTAGTTCCTTTTTTCATCCACATCTTTATTTCACTGCAACGGCGTCTTTATGTCGACACAGCGACCGGCCCACGCTGAAAACCAGCGCTGTGAGCTCATCGCATTATGCGTGAGGCCGCAGCTTTATGCTGAGCGTTCTATCTTCCTTATCAATTTCAAGTTGTTTATTTATTTATTTAATCTTCATGCAACAAAAAGTACAAAGGCGGACTTAATGCCGTTGCCGACAAGTTGTTATATTATGTTTGTTAGCTAGTTTTAAGATTGCGTCTTTTTTGCGTAAATAAACTGTTTTTCTTTCTTTCTTTACTTTCTGCAAATCAGGCGTGGTCCACGTGTGCGTCGGTCTAATGTAGTTCTAGCTTAATGCGCGATACTTCGCCTTAGGGCTTTATTATCCAACTAGTTCCTGGTGGAACGCGGCCCCGGTTCAAAGAGCCCCACGACTTGCTTCAAAAATATGGTGGTGTTATAGTAAACAAATATGCCAACGGGATTTTTGTAAAGTAAGTAATCATCTAATGACCTCTTCTTTTCTTCGCCGGAGCAGGAAAATGTGTCAGACTTTTACTGACAAAAACTATCCCGATTTCCGGCCACCGTAGATAGGCTCGCGGACGGCGAGCCATGGGTAGCTCGCTGTCCGACCATCCGGTAGCCGTCCGGACCGAGCCCAAGACGTCGACGGCGCGCACTGTTCCCGCGCGCCTCAAGGAGTTGTCAGCAACAGGAGGGGCCCGGCTGGGGCCAGGGTTATCCAAAAGAAACTCGAGCCCCGGTATGAAGGCTAGAAGGAATAGGGTGGGGTTTTTAGTCAGTAAGAGTCTGATACTATTTCCCGCTCTACCCAAGTGCGGGGGTTGTCATGGGATGATGTTTGCCCACCGAAAAAAAAAACACCTGTTCCTTCAGCTATCCTTTGCCTTCTAGGGCCACGTGTAACTCCTGAGATAAAAATCCATTCAGTCGTTCGAGCGTGAAGTGACAAACATACCCACAACTACCACAAACATTCGCCTTTATGATATTAGTGTGATGGGTATATTTTTCTAGACTCTGTCTATTTAGGAATATTTCAGGCCATAATAATTGTCTAAACCAAAATTTATTTATTTATTTATTTATTAAAACTTCATGCAACATAAAAGTACAAAGGCGGACTTAATGCCTTAGGCATTCTCTACCAGTCTACCTAGGGTGGTAAAGAGAAAAACGTGGTAGGTGCATAAAAAAAATAAAATTAAAATAAAAGTTGACTACGAAAAAAAAGGACTTAAAAAGCAAATACAAAATAAACATACATATATAATTTAATATAAAATATATATATATATATATATGTATATATATATATATAAAATATATATGTATATAAACATACATATATAATTTAATATAAAATATATATATATATACATATATATATATATGTATATATATATATATATTTTATATTAAATTATATATGTATGTTTATTTTGTATTTGCTTTTTAAGTCCTTTTTTTTCGTAGTCAACTTTTATTTTAATTTTATTTTTTTTATGCACCTACCACGTTTTTCTCTTTACCACCCTAGGTAGACTGGTAGAGAATGCCTAAGGCATTAAGTCCGCCTTTATATATAAAGCACAAGAAAGAGGTTTTGAGACGACTTCACTATCTATTTAGGAAATAATTCCGCAACATCCGCTTAACCCTTCAGATACCGTCAATTAGAGACACAATAGTAAGACAATAGATGCGCGGCCACCGGGTGTCGCTTGGGGATTCATGAATTAAAAAAAATACAAATAAAAATATATATATATATATTTATTTATAAAACATAAATAAATATGAATTGCGGTTTGCGGTCTTCCCGTCCGATTATAATTTGGGTGTCTTCAAGGCTAGAGTGAATAAGCTCTTAACCCTTCAGATACCGTCAATTAGAGACACAATAGTAAGACAATAGATGCGCGGCCACCGGTGGTCGCTTGGGGATTCATGAATTAATAAACTGGTGCGCCTCACCATCAGACATTGCATCACTGCTTACCATCAAGTGCTATCGCAGTCAAGCACTAGTTTATATCAATTTAAAAAAATTATAAGCTGTAAAACTCCGCGCCCCCTCCGCCCCCACCGCCGAGCTCCGCGCCTCTGTACTTTTGTATGCATGAAGCATTAAATTAATAAATAAAACTTATGAGCCAAATAAAAAGCTAATTAGAGGAAACGAAACAGAAATTAACATTTACTTATTTCACCGTAGGATTGCCTTTAGGAATTTGTGAAGACAAATATGTAGAGGCAACGGGCAGTTTAAATAGTACAATACACCAAAAGCGATTAAAGCCATGGTCGGAATTCTGAACCTTTTCGATTTGGAATGTTGGTAGTGAGCCGAAAAGTATTAAACGGTTTACCACAGGATAGTGGAACTAACAAAAACGTGTGTTTACTAACAATTCAACAAACCAAACAAATCATCGTGCAACCGTTACTGAAAAATAGCATACTCCGTCAGAATATAAAATACCTATCTTGCATAACTCTATTATATCATGGCTAGCCCGTATTCTCCCACTGGGCAGAAGCATCCTTCTATCTTCCCAGCGATCAGGTTTTCTCGCTTTCTCTTTCCAATTCTTAAGTAAGACATCCAGGTATTTCCGCTATCTCCTTCGCGGTCTTCCACAGTCACGTTTCGCTGTGTTTGAGCACCAATCCTGTGTTTTACAGGCCCTCAGCTTGTTAGACATGCGGCAGTCATGTCCAGCCTAGTCAAATCAGTTCAAATCAAATTATTTATTTACATAATACAAGAAGATAGTAGATTTTACAAATAAATATAGAGAAACACTGTATTTACTGAAACTAGACACTGTAATTACCTAATAAGGTGTGCAAATATTATAGTCATTACATATATAATTATTAGCATTTAAATAGATTCAGAATACTACAAATGTCAAAGGTCTAAAATTAAAAATAATGTCAGATAAGTCATAAAGTATGTCTTAAACTTATCAGTCAAAAGAATTAAGATATTGGTCCAGATAGTGATGTCAAATTAAATTACTTGTCATTGCATATCACACCAATTTTTATTTCCATCTTTTATTCAATATCACTAAATTATCTCGACTGTAAGTCAATATCTATTTTTATCCTGTAAGTACTCTTTGACATTATAATAACATTTATTTACTAGGATTTTTTGCAGTTACGACTTGAATTGTTGAACAGGTAACTCTTTTGAGATCATCAGGCAGCTTGTTATAAATCAATGATGACATACAAAGAATACTTTTATTGATTAGTGCTGTTTTCCCATATGGTATATCAATTCTTAATCTTTTTTTGTCACGTAATTGTCTGTAGTAACTTTTAAAAGCAGTCTTGTAATAACTAGGATTTAATTTAACAAAAACATTAAGTTCGGTGAAGGTTGCGGGAAACTGATGGATGCGAAAGGCACAGGCACGTTTGTTGTGGCGACGCTTGGGGGAGGCCTATGTCCTACAGTGGACTCATATTGGCTAAAATGATGATTAAGTTCATATATGTTTAAGGTAGGTAGTGTCAATTTTTTTTAAGCTTTTAAAGTAAGGTTGACAGCTGGAGGTGTTGTCTATATTACACATTGGTCTAATGCATTTCTTTTGAGCTTTAAATGAGATAAACGACTGAGTTGCCAGAGAGTCCCATTTACGGTGGGCAGCTTTTTCAGTGACATCAACTTGACTATAATCTATCGATAATTGTGAGTTGATCAACTTCAATGTTTGTTCGAATTAAATCCGTTTAAGATAAGAGGTAAAGTCCTGAGGCACTCGTCAAGGCCCAGTCAGAACCATTGGACTTAGGACGCTGAAGTTTTGCACGAAGGTTTCTTTTATGATACATAAGATTTTCAAAATATGGAAGTATCAAAATATTTTCCCAATGATTCTCTGCGGCTATACCAGGCTCCTTCGGAGATTAATGTGACCTGGTTAATAGATTTCTTTGAGCTCTGCCGCAAAAGTTCTTAAGAGATTCGTTAATTCCAGAGATTTATGAAAGTTTAAAAATAAATGTCGGGAAGGAAGACAGGGTACGAAATATTACTATTTTGGATCCCTACAACCCCTACAACGTCTTCAGAAGAAGATTAATTTTTATTAAATTTTATATTGAATTATTGTTCATTTAATAAAGCATTAATTTATTTTTATTTTAAAACATAATTATGTATAATATTGTTTTAAAATAAAAATATTATTTATTATATTATATTATATATTCATCCCTAAGGAGATAAAACAGGGGTTCAAAGATTGTATGAAGAAACTTACTTTCACGTGGGCGGAGCAACTCGCAGAAGCTAGTCGAATTATTTTGTTTTGACTCCTAGGCGTTTTTTACGTAAAAATTTATCAAATGAATACTTCAGTTCTTGTCGAAGCGAGAAGTGTTAGAATTTTACTGACAAAAACTCACCCGTATTCCGAGATTAACTCTTTCAAAAAATCATACTGTTCTGTCTCTATGCTCTATTACCGATAGACACAGCCATTTTTTTTATTAGCTTATTGTGTCCCATTGCTGGGCAGAGGTCTCCCCTTTCTCCTTCCAAACTTCTCTGTCTAGGACAATTATATAAAATTTCCCTTCATAACTTCCACGTAAGCGAATCCGCAATCAACCACTAGTTACTACAAAAGATCAGGTAGAAAAACGTGATCATAAAAATGAATGTTGCTTTTTTCGCGTTTCGCTTACTCTGATCCTTGAAACTTTTTATTAAATGAATAAAAACTGGATCTGAATTTTAAAATGGAATAGTCTTTAGTAAGTTAAATTCGTCATTGGGGTGCAATAAAGAGCCTCCACGAGGAAAAGTGCTGAGCTTTTGTTCACCGCTGCTTGAGCAACCAAGTCGCTGACTGGTTAATCTTTTTTACCACGGCAGGTTACGCTAAATATTCTTGGAAAATTCATAATAGTAGGCGAGGCCCTGATGCTAAATTTGCAGTTACTAAAGCGTCATGAAAACCTATTGGATTGTAAAGATAAGGTCGACGGGTGCAAAGTAAAAAAGTTATCTGCAATTTTGTGATTTTCTATCATCTTTATTGAATTAGTAACAATAAGCAGCTATTTAGTAGGTAATTTTTTTTTCAAAAATATTATTAAAAAGAAAACTATAATTTTTTAGTTTTTGACACTTGAAAGGTTTCTCATGTCTTAGAATATTAAATATTTGTTAAGTTACTGCAATTATCAGAAAATCGCAAAGTTGCAGATAACTTTTTTTACTTTACACCCGTCGAGGTTCTAAAACGAAAGAAGTCCATGACAAGTTTCCATTTAGGGGTGTAAGAATTTTCAAAAATGTAAAAAAAACCTCGCCTCGAAATACACGGGTTTATTTTTTTTTTATTTTGAAGATAATCTTATCAGGATTAAAAAAAAAACATAATCTGACGGTTTTCATAGGGCAAAGTAGTTAAAACCATCGATAAGTGTAACGTTGTAATTTTCAACGTTCCTAACAAAGTTATCATAAGTTAAGTTGTCTTAGCGCAGTTTGTATAAAAATTGCAATAATCAACAAAACACACAACACAGAGTGCATTGCTCACAGAACAAATGGCCATTGGGGTCGGAAGATTCTGGAGTGGCAAACGCGTACCGGAAGACGCATCGTCGGAAAGCCTCCTGCAAGGCAGACCGATGACCTGAAGGTTGCGGGAATCCGATAGATGCGGGACGCACAGGATCGTTAATTGTGGTGACATTTGAGGGAGGCCTATATCCAACTGTGGACGGCTATGGGCTGAAACGATGATCATGATAATGAATCAACAAAATCCCCCATCTGGCCGCCCCTACTATAACGTCCGTGTGAAGCTTCTATTCTAATTACGGTAGCCATCGTCAACATGTATTGAATAATAATATTCCACAACTATCACACAACGCCATCTAGTCCCAAGCTAAGCAGAGCTTATGTTATGGGTACTAGACAACTGATAAACATCTTCTATATATATAAAAATGACCCCCGTTTTCCGTTGTCACGACTTGGCATGAAAACGGCTTGACCGATTTGGCTGTTTTTTTTTTTGTTGTGATTGTTATTGTGAGGAGAAGGTTCTTATGGAAAAAAAAATAGGGTAGTGTAGGGTAGAGTAGGGTAGAGTAGGGTAGAGTAGGGTAGAGTAGGGTAGAGTAGGGTAGAGTAGGGTAGAGTAGGGTAGGGTAGGGTAGAGTAGGGTAGAGTAGTAGGGTAGAGTAGGGTAGAGTAGGGTAGAGTAGGGTAGAGTAGGGTAGAGTAGGGTAGAGTAGGGTAGAGTAGGGTAGAGTAGGGTAGAGTAGGGTAGAGTAGGGTAGAGTAGGGTAGAGTAGGGTAGAGTAGGGTAGAGTAGGGTAGAGTAGGGTAGAGTAGGGTAGAGTAGGGTAGAGTAGGGTAGAGTAGGGTAGAGTAGGGTAGAGTAGGGTAGAGTAGGGTAGAGTAGGGTAGAGTAGGGTAGAGTAGGGTAGAGTAGAGTAGAGTAGGGTAGAGTAGGGTAGAGTAGGGTAGAGTAGGGTAGAGTACGGTAGAGTAGGGTAGGGTAGAGTTGGGTATAGTAGGGTGGAGTAGGGAAGAGCGGGAGCGAAGCCGCGCGGGCAAAAGCTAGTATTTATATATTTCTAAATACATACATATTATAGATAAATTACACCCAGACACAGAACAAATGATCATGCTCATCACATAAACATTTGTCCTGGGTAGGAATCGAACCCACGACCTCCGGCATAGCAGTCAGGGCCACTAACCACTAGACCAACAGGCCAGTGTTCCAAACATTAAAATCTGTTTAGGTATTTCAATATCCAAAACTACAGTCATTTTATCAGGTTTTACTTCACATGACGTTTTACTTATTTATTGGCTTATTTCTGAAAGAAAAATAAATTTATTAATAAATAAATAATAAATAATATATTTATTAGTTAAGTAATAGTTCAATACCCAAATGGATTCTTGAAGATTTTTCCAAATCATATTTTTGTGACGTAACATAAAAATTACTGAAATCAGATTTATTCTTATAGCTGTGCTATAAGACCTTGTTTTGGAAGTACCCTATAAATTTTGATTCCCTGGAGATTGTCTAAATAAACGTTTTTGGCGACATTATTAGCCGTATGTTTTTTTCCATTAACTTAGAAATTTGATTTTTTTACAGTTCAACGGCAACCCTACGGCAACGGCAGCACGCGTTCCTGAGATATAGGGTCTTGACAGATAGACAGACAGACAGAAGGACGGACTACAAAGTGATCTGATAAGGCTTTCGTTTTTTCCTTGTGAGGTACGAAAGCAATACTAGAAAGGTTACAATAAAATATCATCTTCAGAATATAAGTACATTAGTAAAATATCTTCCATATAGTAATGTAACGATTTGCTACAGGGAATGATGTGCGCGACACTACAAAATCTCGATACTATTTATTGAAAAGCTCGAGTATGTCATCTTCTTCGCGCCAGCGTATTTTCATCTTCCTCGCTTTGCTATACATAGCTTAGTATCAGTGGAAACGGTCACATACTTTCATAGCTTAGCTTTCACATTCCGCAGTTTTGGCTGCATAGCTTATCTCCAGTGGCAAAGAATATTATCGTCACAAGTTCTTCTGTTGTGCTTGAGCGTGTTTTTATCACGGCCATTATGTTATTGGATTTTTCCATCAAAAATTTCTCAGAAGTAACCTAAAGTCTAAAATTGGGCCTGGCCACTATTATTACTTCTTTCATATTTTTTGTCTTGAATTTAATATTTTTTTGACTGCATGAGGCCGCCCTATCAGTTGAGATTAAATCCAATATGAGTATACGCCAGTAACAATTTTACAGAAATCTATAAGAAATAAATGCTTAATCGCACAATTATTCTGCACACTATTCGTGCGCATTCCATTGTCAGTTATGTTTATTTATATAAACAGAACACACAGGACACACAGCAGTATTTATTTCCAACTTAATTTTACGTGTCAGCAATGTCGAGAGTCGAAATTCGTCTGACGAAGCCTCTACAAAGGCTGCATTCAGATGGAAATCTAGTGTGGATCGTGTGGTAGAGGTAGAACAGAACCGCAGCAAACTTGCCTAATAAGCTTTTGTTCATACTGGTTCTACTAATAAGTACGTACTACACGGATTAATCTCCGGTGTGGGTCGCAATTGGGTCAAGGATTTTCGACTTATTCGTCGTGATATCCTCTGCGTGGCTATCAATAATCACGTAAGATGAATAATTACCAGTACATACCTATTGAATAGAAAAACTAATAGTGGCTCAATAATTGAGCGAAAAAGTATCATGGAATGAACGCCATGATACTATACATTTTTAACGCCAACCAAAAATACTCATTGAGTGCCGGGCAAATATTTCCACAAAGAGGGGGTCCCTGAGGGTAGACGACGACGCCGAGACCGATCTAGGAAGAAGTGAATCTAGATACTGAAAGAAATTGGGAAATACCGATTTTGATGTGTTAGGTAGTTTACCCTTAAAAAGAGAAGAGAGGAAAAAATAAGTTAATTAAAATGAAACCTGTATTTTTATTCATAGACATTTTTTTTATAATCTAGTAACCAGTGATACTTAATCGTCGATGGTGAGGCGTACTAGTTTATTAAGAATCTATTCACTTTCCTTGAAGTCATCTAAATTATAATTGGACGGGAAGACCGAAGTTGGTAAATTGTGCCAGACTTTCTATGTACGCGGTATAAACGATGAGGCGAAACGCTTGATCCGGACAGAGACGTATTAACAATACTAACTATCGGATACTCGCCGCACGTCGACTTGTCCGATAGTTGAAGGGTGATGGCGGTATCAAGTCGTACAATTTCTGCGCACACTATCCAAAATGCGTCCTGTAAAATACGAAGTGCTACCCTACGCCTGTGCTCCGGGCTTTGTAGATTAGACTTAACCAAATCAGGATCACCTTCTCTTCGCATCCTTTTCCACTGAATCCAAACGTGTTAGATAGTATTTTGCAGCACCTGGCCATAAATATTTGTGGAATGAAAACACAGTCACACAGACGAGTAGTCGGTGTTATTCTAAGAAAGTTTGGAACTGGTTCTGGGAAATATATTCCGACCCTTTGTCTGCAATGCATTAATAGCTAGAAAAATAAATAGCCATGTTTTCACATGTAGTGAAACCTTAAATCTAGCTCATTCAAAAATATTGCGGGGATTGTTTTATCTTTAATAAAACAAAAATTAAACCGACTTCAAAAAGTACAAAATAACTTTAATTTCGGAAGTCGGTGTTTCTATAATAGATACCTAATCTTGTCTGTTCGTTATTTAACACCGACTTCCGAAATTAAAGTTATTTTGTACTTTTTGAAGTCGGTTTAATTTTTTTTTGTAAAAAGTTTTTTATTTTTCACTTTTTAGTTATGGTAGCACCACTAAAAAGTACCTACCCTTCAGCTAAACATAAATTACCTTATAGCCAGAGTGCATCTCATAACGATTCTTATAATCCCAAATACGGTTATATTACATGAATTTACCCCCTCCCCCTTTCCCCTTCCCCTGCCCCTCCCCCTTTTCTTTCAGTCAGTCATCGACTACACGTATAAACAAAGCAATTTTACTTGTTACGACAATTCTGCTATGATTCTATGAGGAGTTCTGTTCCATATCTTCGAAGTTCATGATCAGATCATAACAATATTTCTATGGGACCAACTTGGAAGCATAAACTTTCAATCAAAAAAAATAATTCCAAATCGGTCCACAATTGACCGAAATATTGGTGAACATACATACAAAAAAAAAAACATACATTCAGCCGAACATAGAACCTCCTCCTTTTCGAAGTCGGTTAAAAAGGCAAGTGCAAGTCGTCCTCGTGCACTGACTTACCTATATAAATAGTACAATTCTCTCGAAGGCTCGAATTTTTACCGAATATTATTTTTTTACCTTGCTTGTTTTATTCTTATGCCAAATTTCAAGATTCCGGGTCAACGGTAATGACAATATAAGTGTTGATCGCAGTGAGTAAACGACCGTATGTTTCTTAAAAAAATCATTTTTTGAGATTGCGGTCTCAAAAAATAAAAAAGTTAACAAAAACAAACCTGAGTATATGGTTTCAACTTCAACTCGGTTCCTCCACGCGTTCCCGAAATAAACGGTCTTGTCAGAAAGACAGACGAACAATAAAGTGAACCTATATTTTTTCCTTTTGAAAAACTAAACCCCAATAAGGTTATTTTTGGGTTTTCGTAACTCAAAAGGAACCGTAATCGTAAACCCCAAAATTAACCCAGATAATTGTTAGAGTTCTCGTCAAAAGCTTTGAGGAATGGCCATAACTACATTTTATGCCGAGCGTGACCGACTCCAACGTGCAACTACGGGTTTCAATCTCATGAGCTGACTAATCTCATCTGTTCTGTTCGCCGAAATGGATACGCCAGATCCCTTTGCTATTCTGACTACGAATGTAGCGTTGGCAAAAGTGCAATGATCACGGTATGCGGATGAAAAAGTGGCAAAAGAATAAGATTTTTCAAAAAAAGGTCGACATATTGGTGAAGGAGAAAAATGTTTGTTTTACACAAAAATCGTGTTTGCCTTAGTCGCTTTCTATATAGTTTTTTAGTGGATTAGTTCGTTACGTTTGCTCACTTGGTCCCTGATCTGATGGTAGCAATAGCTTGGACGAAAATTCTAGAAACTTGAGTGATAATATACCTATTTTCAACTAACTTCTAAAATAAGTTGTAGACCTCCGTTGCAACTTCGCAAAAAAAATGGCGAATGCGGTGATTCCTTGTCGAATTTCCAAAGTTGTAAAAAGGAAGGCTAAGTGCCTTTAGAACACAAGTTCCAAATAGAGAGCAGATTAGAATTTATTCGAAGCAGGCAATACAATACAACGTTAACATTACGAAAAATAATATAATTAACCATCAATATACATAATATATAATTTGACTGGCCTGTTGGTCTAGTAGTTAGTGATTCTGACTGCTATGCCGGAGGTCGTGGGTTCTATTCCCACCCAGGAAAAATGTCTGTGTGATGGCACTGTCATTTGTTCTATGTCTGGGTGAGATTTATCTATAGTATGTATTTAGAAATATATAAGTATGTTTATCAGTTGTCTAGTACCCATAATACAAGCTCTGCTTAGCTTGGGACTAGATGACGTTGTGTGGTAGTTATGGAATATTATTATTATTATGGAATATTAATAAAAGACACAATAGTAAGACAATAGCAACGCGAACGCCGGCGTCTAATTAAGTACTTGCGTCTGGTGGAAGTTTAGTGTTGTTATCAATTGATGAGTCACGAAGGACGAAGCTAAACTATGCCACGTGAATCAAGGATGCACGTGGCGTAGTTTATGTTACCTCTGGGGATAGACGTGCGCTCGTGTATGTTTGTGTCGCAGAATGATTGGAAAACTCTGTTTTTTTTTTTTAGAAATCCTATCATTTTCGCAAAAGACCGTATTATTAGAATTTAGAAATAAATTTCTTAAATATACGAGCTGATTGTAAGTTCAAGTTCAACACCGAGAGAAATGGAAGGAGTGGTTGGAGGAATTGGTTCAAGAATGACAACTCGATTCAAAATAACAAAAACTAATCAATATTTTCTTTATAACTTTAGAGGAAAATCTAATCTGTAATATTACACCAGCTTAATGAACTTAACCTTCAATAACCGGTGTGCATCGATGTTAATACGATTTTCTCCACAAAAATAGCTTAGCGTCGAAAAAAGTTGGCGTATTTTTTTAACTAGATTATGAATTAATTTTGAAAACTGCAGTGAAAATATAAAACTGACCGAAATAAAACTGATAGATTTATTTTCTGTTAAAAATGTACATTATCATCATCATTTCAGCCAAAAGACGTCCACTGCTGGACATAGGCCACCCCCAAGCGTTGCCACAACTACCGATCCTGTGCAATGTACATGTCTATCTATCAATCAATGAATGAATGTATATGTCATGTCTATGTGTATCTTCATCAGTCTTTTTAATGTTCCCACTGCTGGGACTCAGGCCTCTTCTCTAGGAGAGGAAATGGGCCGTAATTCACTACGCGAGCCCAGTGCGGGTTGGTAAATTACATAATTATCATCATCATATCAGCTGAAAGACGTCCACTGTTGGACATAGGCCTCCCCCAAACTTCGCCACAAGGACCGGTCCTGTGCATCACACATCCATAAATGACATATGAAATTTACATATGTAGTTATAATCTAGACTTAGAGATTAAGCCTTCACTACAGACTATTTTCCACGTATGAAATTATAAATTTAAATTTCAATAATACGTGTAGTGTACATTATTATACATTATATTACATTTTCAATAATACGTGTAGTATTTACAAAATATACATTAACAGAATGCACCACTTCCGAGCAAAACGGCCGAACGCTCAGCATAGGTAATGCCGAGACCACAACGCAAAAAGCGGCGTGTCTACGGGCGGCGCTGGTCGATAAAAACGTTGGCACGGTGCTGTGTGCTAAAAAATTCCAATACGATAGATATAATAAATAAAATTATTTTTTAGGAAAAAGAAAAAAAAATCAATAACGAATAAATAAATAACGACCTGGTGAAGGTTACGGGAATCCGATGGATGCGGGACGCGCAGGATCGATCGTTGTGGCGACACTTGGGGGAGGCCTATGTCCAGCAGTGGACGTCTGTCGGCTGAAATGATGATGATAGTGGTGAAATGACGAGGAAATACGATATAATATAAAGTAATATAATATATAATGTATAAAGTGGCAACATTACGTCGAGTCTGTGCCAAAAGACGCGGTTATAGTAGATAACTATGTAGCTATGTAGTCTGTGTTAATCATTAGGTATAGACTATGGACGCGATGACGTAATGCGTGGGATATGATGCTTGATGACGCCCACGCTACCATCATGACGAGGGCTTCTACGAATGGAAAATTCAAAATTATTGTACAATTTACTTGAATTTATGTTTGTTGCAATATCTCTTTGTTTTATTAGCATAAAATTTACGTGAAAGATATCAATGAAGCTCCACTTATTTTAATACAAACAAATAAATTTCCAATTGAATGCCACAGTTGTAAGCCTAGTAAACAAGTTTTTAATGAAAATCAATTTTTCATAGCAAGCTTTTATAGCTCGGTATACCTATATATTTAATACGCGTCAAGACGAATCATACGAGCCCAAACTCGATGGGGTTGTGTCGTTTAACTACCAAGTACCTATAGCCAACTTCCAGTTCCATCATCAGATCGGCTCCATGTCATAATAATTTTGCATTTTCATCTGTTTTACACATGCATGAAAAATTTAAGCTGGTAACCGAGAAGTGGGTCAAATTTAATTTCCAAGATTTGATGACAGACAAACATCGGGACAGGTGAAACTAAATAAAAGCTTGTAATAAAAACATTTAGCTCCAGTTTGCGAGTCCGGGTATGCAAGTTGTGTATTTGTATTTCATTAAAGTTATCGTGATCTTAGTAAGTTTTAGAAGGAGCTGTAAATCGTATTTGCAAAGTTCCAAATAGCTTTCAGAAGAAAAATTGAATTATGGAAGATTTGGTGGCAAACAGAATGAACTGACGTAACGACTATATTATGTTCTTAAAAAAATCTGTCTATGTTTTTTTTTATTATTGACTAGCTTCTGCCAACGACTGCGTACGCGGATCCTGTTGCTTATGCCAGCGACAACGGGGTCGTCAGAAACGTCTGATGTCGAATTCTAAGAGCCCGGTGACTGGAAAACAACGTGATGCGCGAGACGATTCGAGACGTTCCAGATCTCTCCCTTCCACTTACGCGCGTGACAGTGTGCACACACCTTAAACATGGTGCCAATGTCTCCGTGTTCGATGTAATTAATAAATGGGTTCTAGGAAAACTCGCTCCTTTCTTTATTCCCAAAAAGTGTTCCCATAGCGTGATCTAACTCGACGCCAACGCCATTTACGAAACGTTTAGAAAACGGAAACGACATATTATTTACCCAAATATTATAATATCTTAGCCATGTGCAGCGCCCCTTATTGAACTCCACAGCGGGTGACGTAACCTACGACAAACTTATTATTTGCGGTTGGTACAGTAATCGGGTCTAGGGATCGAACCGCAAATTTAAGTTTGTTTTTATTGTATATATTCTTTTTCGGGATAAAAAGAACCAGTCCCAGCGTGATGCCTGAACAAACAGATAGACAGACAAAAAAATTTTTAATCATTTTTTGGTTCGGTGATTTCGGTGTCGGTCTAGTAACACCCCATGCCGTTTATTTTTTTATATTTTCAATGTACAGAATTTTCACTTCTACAGATTTATTACCTACTTAGGTACCTAAACTACGTCTAATAGAATGAAATAACCTATTTGATACCTAGGTACTTACCTATTTAAAACTACAGCTAAATTAATTTTTAAAAAAAGTTTAATTTATAATTAAGCTAATACTAAGAAATATTTAAACACTACCAAAATAACTAATACCTATTTTATAAAATAACAACCAAAGAAATCTAGAAATAAATTATTAAACGTAAGAGTAGACTAAAAGTCGCGCTGATAAGCACGGTTTGTTAAAATCAATTATTGTCTGTCAATAAGGTCGAACACTCTGAACGTCTATTCGCATCAACCGCCAAATATTGCCGCCGCGAGCCGCGTCGCGCGCGGCGACCGTTACCCAAAAATAATCCTTATAGCATGATTCAGTATTCACGCGCGATGGCTTATTAGCGTATTTCGTGTATAACTTTGGTGTTTCTATACCGATTTCTATGATTCTTTTTCTATTGGATAGATAATAATGTTAACTTTTTTTTAATTAGGGATGAGTGAGAGTGTTATAAACGTAAGAGTAGACAAAAATAAACAGAAAGCTCCGAACTGCTAAGCTATCGGGAGTTACACGTGTTATTGTGAGTCAACCATAAAAGATAGATACATGCTGTCGTGGTATATTTTTTATATAATTTTAGGGAAAACATTTCCGTTATACATGATTTCTGTGTAGCTTTAACCATTAAGGCTGCAAACGCGACGGATGCTTAAAAAATGGAGTAATTTCTCCCGTTTCCCCAACATTTCCCTTTACTGCTCTGCTCCTTTTAATTGTAGCGTGATGAAAAGTATACTATTACCTGCCCAGGAGTATGAAGCATGATTGTACCAAGTTTCGTTAAAATCCATCGAGTAGTTTTTGTTTTTATAAAGAACATACAGACAGACAGACAGACAGACAGACAAAAATTTTACTGTTGCATTTTTGGCATCAGTATCGATCACTAATCAGCCCCTGATAGTTATTTTGGAAATATATTTCATGTACAGAATTGACCTCTCTACAGATTTATTATAAGTATAGAAGATAGGCTCGCGTTTGACCTCCATCTCACCCCAGCAGAGGCCCAGCTGGGTAGAAGCCTATCGGGGCCAGGGTTATCCGAAAGGGAGCTCGTGCCCTGGTTTGAAGGCTAGAAGGAACGGGGTGGGTTTTTAGTCAGTAAGAGTCTGACACTATCTCCCGCTCCACCCAAGGGCGGGGGTTGTCATAAGATGATTTTTGCCCTCCGTAAAAAAAAAAACCACCTTCTCACCTGAGGGTAAGCGATGATGTGGTCGACGCTTGCCTAGAAGTAACCTATTCACTCTTGACTTGACCCCCAAGTTGTACAGGTTACAGGTTAAGTTCCTAGTCTAATAAGAAATAGCTGAATATCAGTATAATACATGGAACCACTAACTTTCTAACCTTGATAAACCCAGTTACTAGATAACACGATACCCCAACAGCTTCATCATCACTCCAGCCGAAAGACGTCCATTGTTGGACATAGGCCTCCCCCAAATGTCTCCTTTGCAAGACTGGTATCCTGGATTTTCTTGCTACGGATATCCCGTAACGACTGTTAAAGGTCTTCAAGCGACAGTCACTTGCGCCTATATTTCTGGTCTTGAAGGAGTCTCTAAATTTAAAGAATAACACATTCAGAAACTGACTTTACCAAGTGTTGCTTAACCATAACAATGGTTTATAAATGTGTGAAACAATAACAGTACAATTAAACGATAAATATCAGGTCGAAATATGCATTCTCGGATATGTGAGGCACGTGTCGTGCACGTGAACAGTCTTTAATTAAAATATTTTATACTCGTATTTTTGCAATCGTGCTTGTATAAAATTACTCAACTGCGTTTTTAAAACGATGCAGGTACACACAGGTTATTTTAAATCCTCAAATACATTAAGGGACAAAATGTCCCCCAAGATCAGTCACAACGCTCTCTGCAACGTTATCCAGTATTCCGCAACTTCTCTTTAATGGCTCAGATACATTAGTGGATTAAAATATTCCCCAAAAATGATGCGAAACGCTCAATCTACGCAACGCTGCAATATTATCCAGCGTCCCGCAATTTTCCACTGATGGCTCAGATACATTACTGGATTAAAATATCCCCCACAATGACGCGAAACGCTCATTCTACGCAACGCTGCCACAGTGTCCAGTGTCTCGCAACTTTCCGCTAATGGCTCAGATACATATTTTCGGAGACATTTTGTTTCCTTATGTATCTGAGGCTTAAGGCTCGCCTTAGATAGATATGATTATACCATATGTGTATTAAATAAATGTGTTTTCTTTCCTTATGTCGATTTGAAACTGATTCCGGTGGCATATGCGTTTTTTATCATTTTTTGTATCTTACCTTCTGTACCTCTCTATCATGTGGCCCAGGTGCTCGGGATTTTGCAACATCAATATAAGAGTTTTACAGATTTACAAGTAATGGAATTTCCAACAGCCGTCTGTATTTTTAAAAGGGTGTTACCTTGCAGCATTTATTTTGTTTGAATAAAAAAAAGAGAGTTGTTTGTTTACAGTTTGTTATTCTTCCATTAAAAGATTTAAAATACTGTTATCAAAAATTGATTAAACGAATGTTGACTAGCAAGAAGATTTTTCTTTCAATGTACGATTTAAAGTAGTGAGCAAAGAGAATATTAGACGAAGTTTCAAAGACGCTAGTGACTGAAAAGTTAAAAGGGTGACTGAAAAATCGCTTGATTGGTATGATTATGTGGATGAAGGAAGAAACGCATTTTACTAAAAGAGTTATGTGGGTGATGGTTAGAAAATATGTTAAGTTTCTGTGAGGAGTGGTATCAAAGGAAAGGGTGGCGTTGAGAAGAACTTTGCACCAGCGCTCACCATCAATCCTAATGGGCACTAACATTGAGCACGCCATAATTATAGCGATAAGTCCAATCTTTGAGGCATGGCTGGAAAAACCTCACGGCGTCTTCACCTTCCGCATGACACAGGGTCTCATAGGACATGGTCAGTTCGGGAAGTTCCTGCACCGCATTCGTGCGGGAGTGACGCCCGGTTGTCACCATTGTATGGAGCGCCCGGAGGGCATGGCCGAGCACACGGTTGAGGTGTGCCCCGCTTGGGAGTACTGCCGTGACCTCCTGGGGGTGATCAGCAGTAGCGATCTCTCACGTCGAGCTTTGGTACAGGCTATGGTCCGGAGCGAGGAGCAGTGGCAGGCGGCTACCTCCTTCTGCGAAGCAGTAATGTTAGCAGGCCAAAGGAAGAGGCCGCACGCGTGAGGCAACAGCGCTCAAGACCCAGCCGCAACCAGGATTTCGATCCCGATTTCCGGTGATCGTAGGCACGGGCTTGCAGACGGCGAGTAATGGGTAGCCCCTCCAACCGTCCGGTAACTGGGGTCGGTCTGGACGGTTACCCAATGGCCGTCCACAAGGCCACGCTTATGATGGCTGGTAATCAGAGTTGGGATCCTGGCGGCTGGGGCGTGAGGGCAGTTCCTTCGCGCGTGCTGTTGCTTCCTGTTAGCATTACTGCTTCGCAGAAAGAGGCGACCGCCTGCCATTCCTCCACGCTCCAGGTCAACATGGCCCGGCGGGAGAGGTCGTTGCCGCCAATCACATCCACGAGGTTACGGCAGCGTTCTGTCTAAGCGGGCACACCTCTACTATATGCTCCATCGTGTCCTCCGGGCAGTCCACACAATGGTAATACCCGGGCGTTTCTTCCATACGAATCAGTTGCAAGAACCTCCCGAACTTATAATGTCCGATGAAGACCTGTATCAGATAATGAGGTTTACGTTACAAAATCTTCAAACAGCCAATAGTTACTAGATATATCAATAAACTTAACAGGTACCTAATAACTCGCTTTGATGCGGTAAGAGTTTAATTGGAAAATTTATCCACTGATATTATGAACACCACGTAATTTGGCCGATAAATTGCCATTTATTTAGGCGGTGATAACCTTATTATTTTGTATTACCACATAAACTGGATAATGAAGGCGAGCTGTTACAGACTAGATACGATGCAAAATAGGGCTGGTACAAGTATACACACAAAATCTGCCTGCACGTCCAACCGACGTTTTTCTCAGGTATTATTAATGAATTTGCTTATTTTAATTTAATTAACTAAATATCTTTTTACGACATTAATTTTTATGTTTTTATAATATTTAGACAATAGCCTAATGATTTGTTTATAAATATGTAATTTCTACCAAAAGATGTCCACTGTTCGACAGAGCCCTCCCCAAGTGTCACCACAACAAAAGGTCATGTGCGTTTCGCGTCCATTGCATTCCAGCGATCCTTATCTGGTTATCGGTCCACATTGTGGTAGGCTTTCCAACGCTGCGTAATACGGTACGCGATCGACACTGTAGACCTTTTCGGCTCCAATGACCAACTGTTCTGCGAGCAATATACTCTGCCCACTACCACGTTTTGGCGATTTATCGAGTTGTCAGATATATCATTCATTAATACGTTTATTTTTAATGTTTTTTTTTTAAATTTTGGAATATTGTTTGTTATTCTTTGTTTACATTATAAAAAGAACTTCTGTGCAAAATTTTACCGTTCTAACTGTTCCCGCACACGGGCCTCAAAAAAACGCCGCCACAAAAAAAGTTGGAAGTGACCACAAAAAAAAAAACTAGAATCCGTTATAAAAACAGCTGAAACGCGCGACAGCTTAAGGCCGGAGAAGCTTGAAGCGGCTTCAAGCGTTTTTTTGTTGCGGCACCGCTACACACGAGCCACTAAAAAAGTCCGCCTCAAAAGGAAGCTTGTAGCGGTGTTACTTTTGAGGCCCGTGTGCGGAGAGGCTAAGTTTGAGCTGGGCGTTGATCAGTCAGTAAGTGAGTAAGGTCTTTGACTTTTATATTATAGGGCGAATTAGTCCAAACAATACCAAACCACTTGCAAAATATGCCATTTCACATTATTTAACTATAGACTTGTCTAAATTGTATTGTGACAATAACTTTAAACGTTTTTTGTCCATCTTTATGAGTATGGTTGTCTCACTCAATAAAGTTTATTATTATTACTTGTTTAGCTACAAATACAACACTGTAGACAACCGATAATTAATGGGTTATTTTCTATGTTGATCCAATTTTTTACTATAGGTTATTTTTATTGTACTTTTGGCTGCGGTTTTGTGTGGTCTACACTGTCCTTTCATATCTTCAATCATGTTACAGTGTATTGTAGAACCTAGGGAAGCATTGTAATTTTTTTTTTAAAGGTTCCATGTAAGTTATTTGCCAGTCGGTGCCCAGGAAACGACTATTTTGAACCGTACACTAGCTTCTGACGTTGAAATTGAAATTGAATCAAACTAATTTATAGTATAAACATCTTTTGAACCAATTAAGTGATGAATTACATGAAATCTAATGCAATTTGGTACACAATTCAGGATTTCATTTCTGTGAAGCTGAATTGTACCAAGATGAATGTCGCAGCGTACACATGAACTCCGGGTAGAATTTCATGATAGTGCTTTGATGTTTCATGGTGGAATATTAAGTCGCGAAGACAAAGGTCGAACCCAGTAAGCAAATTGTGTATATTGTCTATCAATGGAACATATACAGTCACATCAGAGTATAGACCGAGAACAATACAGAGGAGAATTCCTGTCTACAAGCTGTACCCAGCAGATAAACACTGAAACAAGAAAATTAGCATATGTATATAGTCACAGAACAGAAGGTAAGATTTCTGTGTTCTGTGTATATAGTACATCAACATCATCAGCCTTTATAATGTTCCCACTGCTGGGACTATATAATATTAGTACATATGTATTTCTATCTTGTGTATGGTTATAATTTTTTTTGTCAACCGTCTTCATGACATTCTGTACTTTTCAATTAAAGTCAATTTTGTTTAAAAAACTCATTAAAAGAGCTATAAAATTTCATAATTGTTTTCAATTTGGGATTTGATACGTGTGGAATCTTGAAGGAGAGCTGGCTTGATGCTGCGTATGCGAGCGTAAGTGACCCACCGCACCGCTGCGCCGCTCCTTTGATGACTACCACTCAACTGTGCACATAATGTCAGAAAGTAGCTGATTCTGAACTAATTGTGGTCCAACGGTGTAATTGATTAAGACAAGGCTTTCCGATGTCCTGCCATCAGAATGCGTTGTAGTAATTACTACATAGCTTTTACTTACTTAATTGTATATACTCATAAACGACTAAGTACCTAATTAAATAAACGCAACTGCTTTGAAACGGATGGTCCGCATTTATGAAGAAAATTTCATAATTATAAACAGATTTGCGATTCAATAAAGAAGAGGAACGGCAATGACCTCTTCCGGTCTAATGTTATTGGAAAAGTACGGTTTGCAAAAAAAATGATGATAAATTTCCACGTATAAACAGACGGTCGGAGTGGTAGGGACTTAGATTTATAATGTGTAAAAACTAGCTTAGCCAAAAACTTTGCTTGCGTGAATCTAAGTTAGTCCTTACAAACTTTAGACCACCATTTTATCCGCTTAGGGAGCGAATTTTGGAAAATCCGCTCTTAGTGCTCGGATACGTCCTAAAAAGAAAACTTGGACAAGAGGATTCTCCTTTTGTCCAAGTTTTCTTTATAATAAGTATAAAAAATTCAACCAAATTGAGAACCTCCTTTTTTTAATTCAGTTAAAAATTACGAATATTTAATTGTAATTAAGCAATTTTAAAGTCAACGCCTGATTAATAAAACTGGCAATTTTCTTTTTGTCTGCAAGTAAGGATTACAATAAAAGCTGGTTTTATTACTTACTATTATTGATCATTTGAGCAACATCTCGTTTCTGCTGGAGCTGGGATTTTTTGAGCATTCACTTTTCACACTCATAGTCTCAGTCGTTTTGGTTTTGTCAGTCAGTTTTTCCTTTTATATAAATAGATAGATAGATAGATAAATCTAAAAATAGATATATCCCAAGTTACGAAGGAAAAAAAAACAGTGAGGTAAAAAAATCATAACCATTCATCATTTCAAAGTAGGAATTTGTCGAACAAACGTGTTTTTTTCAAGTGATTATAAATACATCGTTATAAGTATCAGAAAACGAAAACGAAAATCTTTTTATTTATGAATTCGGTTTGTGTTCATAGTATGAATAGACTCAGGTGATTTAAAAATTTGTTGTGCTACCTACAACCTATGTGAAAATGGTTTAGGCGCGATCGAAATTTCACACCACAAATAAAACATGTTTTGCAGCAAATATTTTTCTATAGAGTATTGAGCTCCATTGAAACAAGTTTTCAATGAAAATCCTTTTTCATAGCAAAATTTTATAGAGCGGTCTGTATCTTTTTATTATTATTGATACCTGGTCTATGTAATAAATACTCGTCAAGACTATTCCAAAAAGTTCAAACACGATAGGGTTTTTTTTTACGGTGGGTAAAAATCATTCAATGACAACCCCCGCTCTGGGTGGAGCGGGAGGTAGTGTCACTCTTACTGACTAAAAACCCACCCCGTTCCTTCTAGCCTCTTCATACCGGCGCTCGAATTTCCTTTCGGATAACCCTGGCCCCAATAGGCTTCGACCCAGCTGGGTGCTGTTGCTGAAAATTCCTTGAGGCGCGCGGGAATAGTGCGCATCGTCGACGTCTTGGGCTCGGTCCGGACAGTTACCGGACGGTCAGACAGCAAGCTGTCAGACAACAGCTCCATTATAACACCCTGGTTATCATCTAGCACAAAAGTATTTGTCAATTCGACGTAACAAACGAGCCTAAACTCGATGAGGTTGTGTCGTTTAACTACCAAGTTCCTATAGCCACCTCCCGGGTTCGTCGTCAGATCAGCTCTTTGTCATAATAATTTAGCATTTACATCTGATTTACACATGCATGCAAAATTTCAGTTCAATCGGTAACCGGGAACTAGATCAAATTTAATTTGCAAGATTTGATTACAGACAAACATCGGAACAGGTGAAGCTAAATAAAAACTTGTAAAATAATTATTAAATAGTGGCTATGTGATGGATCTTTTTCGAGGCTCCACTAAAAAAAGGAAAACAGATACCTGAAATGTTCATACAGTTCAACCTGGCCTGTAACAAGTGAACCTTTCCATTCCTTTCCTCGTTTAGCTTTTCAACATACATGTAGAATATGTAGCGCGTTGATCCGAGCATTCATTGCAACGTCAAAAGCACAAGTGGACAAGCCCTTGGACATTCCAGCACATGGAACAGGGTTTGATCTGGCGCAGAGAATTTGCACCCGGTGTTGATTGGGATCGGCATTTTATAAAAGGCGCCATCTCTAATTCCGATCGCCCGGCACATTCTGGATAGCTAGCAATCGGCAATGGAATTTAACTGACTAATCCTTCCATCGATACGAAAGAGCTTCTCAGCCAATATTGGACAGAGATTTTTGAGAGGTGAACTCGCATCAGTAAACATGAAGTACCTTCAAACAGTTGCCTACATCAAGGTTTTTTTTTTACGGTGGGCAAAAAATCCAATGACAACGCAGACGACAGCGGCGAGGGCGCCGTTGCCTGATGCGGTCGGCCTCCTCCTTTGCTAGCATTACTGCTTCGCAGAAGGAGGCGGCCGCCTGCCATTCCTTCTCGCTCCGAACCATGGCCTCAACCAAGGCCCGGCGCGAGAGATCTCCGCCGTGCCTAAACCAAGGTGAACTTTATCAAAAGTGATGGTTTTATGTGTGCAATATTATCCAAGATTTTCATGCAACGTAGTGTAGGTATCAAAAACGAATTAAATACTTATTTCGCGTATTTACGTAGGCTCCATTCCTATGAAATATATTATACTAGCTTTTGCCCGCGGCTTCACCCGCGTACATAATTCCAGGATAAAAAGTATCCTATGTGTTATTCTGGAAAATGGTCTACTCGTGTACCAAGTTTCATCGAGATCCGTTCAGTAGTTTTTGCGTGAAAGAGTAACAAACATCCATACATCCATCCATACATCCATCCATACATCCATCCATACATCCATCCATACATCCATCCATACATCCATCCATACATCCATCCATACATCCATCCATACATCCATCCATACATCCATCCATACATACAAACTTTCGCATTTATAATATTAGTAGGATGTATACAATAATGTGAAACAAATCGTTTTTCTTTATCGGCCTGTTTTAAATCCTCGTTTAGCAAATCTTTTTATAGTGTTTGTCTTTAGTATAATGTGTCATTATGTGATGTACCGATGAAAGAGAATATACTAGGATATATTATATAGTACTCATATTAACATCAACAACCTACGTCGCAAGCACACATTCATGCTATTTAGGTCTACTTCGATCCTTCTGTAATGACAGATTGGTATGACACATAAAACCTTTTAGCATTTTAGGTAGCTTTTAATCTAACTATGACAAAGTTCTACAGTATTTGCCGTCTAAAATTTAATATCGATGGACATTGGATAATCAACTTTTGTAATTTATTTAATCGTAACTCGTTAAGCGTTCGTTACTTGAACTCGATGTAAATTTTAGGAATATGAAGGCTGAGTTACTTATACTTACCTACAGCAAAGTAGTGAAATTTTCAGACTGACTCTTTGTTTCCTTATTAGGCGCAATCACAGGCTTAAATCTAGAATAAGTACCTACTTCAAAATAAACGTGCTCCATCATCGACTAGGTATATGTATAATTTACTCTCAATTTATATTACGGTCAAACGCGAACCTACTAATACAATTATACAAGTTTTGCCAATTGTTTCTCGATGCGTGAATTCTAAGCAAGTGCTTCACTTAAAACCAAGTTACATGCATCACTAACGTTTTGTAATTATGAATTGTGTTAAAGTAGTATTACTATTATTTATTAGTATTGTAAAGCTTCATGGAATTAAAAATGAACGTAATTGTTGAGAATAACGTAATATAATAACTTTATTGCACACTGTAACTTAATAAAAATCAAACATTAAATCTACTATTTTTATTATGTGACTAGAGGATAAAGCACTGTGTCGCAGTCGCAGGTGGCTTTTTGAATTCCGAACAAAACGAAGGCTGCTAATTTTAATCCCGAACGACAGTGAAGGATTTATGTTATTAACTCCCGATTATTGCAAGTAACCTGAGTGAAGTGACGAATATTAGCTGCCCAAGACAAAGACAGCTTTATCCCCGTATTGAATACTCTACTTTTCACCATCACACCATCATCTGTGAGATAATTAAAGACAATTTAGAAAAATAACTCATATGTCAAAGAAATATATTAGTGTTATATACGAATTAATCTTATCGTTCACTCAACATGTTTTGAGATTTGTAACAAACAAAACTGACTACCTACTCTAAGATTCTAGTTTGAATTTTCTTTATCGCTCTCGCTTTTTCGTAATTTTTTTTTTAAAGTCGTCAGTGACCACTAACAATTTTTGTTAGTGGCCAGTTTGAATTTTGATTTGTTTGATTTACGTTCATTTTCGTTCACTAATATTGATGGATTTTGACGTTCTAAATTCAAATCTCATTACTCCCTAAGGATCACCCATGCCCATAATGTATTATCTCCCTAGGCCGTCGCGTCGGTCGACACGCGGGCTGCAGATATGCTAGCTTAGCGTTTACTATTGGAGCGGAAAACCAATAGTTGGCTTTAACAATAGGTACGAGTAGTTACCTGTATTTATATAATCTTGGATAAATTATGTTTTATTTCCGCTTCATATCGTATCTAAACAGCTTCAGCTATGACTGTCAGTTTGTTAAAGAAGAACGAACTTTTTGATATTTCCACTGGGTTAGCGAAAAGTACACATACTCGTATAGTAGTTCATTTGCATTTAGCATTCATGAAAAATCCGATGTAAAAGAGTGAGCCTTTAGCCATTATATAGATTCAAACTTCGAGCTGCTATAGCTGCTATAACTTGACTGGCCTGTTGTTCTAGTGGTTAGTGACCCTGACTGCTTTGCCGGAGCTCGTGGGTTCGATTCCCACTCAGGACAAATGTTTGTGTGATGAGCATAATCATTTGTTTCGTGTCTGGGTGTAATTTATCTATAATATGTATGTATTTAGAAATATATAAGTATGTTTATCAGTTGTCTAGTACCCATAACACAAGCTCTGCTTAGCTTGGGAATAGACGGCGTTGTGTGATAGTTGTGGAATATTATATTATATAGAAATATCTAGTAGAAAAATCCAATTATAAATTCCGTGCTCTCCCGAGCTGTTGCTGATAAAAAATGAGTGTATATTGATAACACTTTATCACTCATAGCTTTACTCAATATCAACTGTATTAAAAAATTTTAATTAATCGCCCTTTGACTCGTTAATGAAGTTCAAAAAGTTTTCAACACATTTCGGTATCCCATATATTTATAGAACAGTCAAGTCTAAAATTAGATGCTGGTCGGCAATCGTATGTAAATGAAAATTATAATGGCCGACCCTGCGCGAAACACGCTGGGTTTATGAAAGCTTGCGCGATTTACATAAAAAAAAATACAATCATGTCAATGCGTGCAAAGGGTCTAATGTGTGAGGAATTGTATTAATTGACAAATATGCATAAGTGAAAAGCAAATGAAAAAAAACCAGAAGAATTTACTTTGTCATTAAAATATAAAGTAGGTAGCTATTGCTCGTAACTTCGAAATGACACCCACCCTTGGACGAAGCGAGAGATAGTATCAGACTTTAACTGATTAAAAACACAGTTCTGGTCCTTCTTTGCCATTGTTCCAGGGCCCTGGCGATCTTTTTCGCATCACTCATGGCCCCAGTAGGCCTCGACCACACGACAACAACGTCGGTGATACCGGAGCGACCTCATAATGCTAGTTCAGGGCAGGGAATTAGAGGCGTTGGCGATGCCGAAAGACACCGCCATCACACCTGCCCTGGGATATCGTATCCCCCGTCGTGAGGACTCACACGCGCATGATGGCGTCCATTGTAAAGCGCGCCCTGCGATAGCTGAACTGGCCGTACGAAAGCTTAGACCCCACCCGTGCTAGGTGTGCGACGAGACGGCCTGCAATTACTCTTTCAGAAAGCTTGCACACCTCGTTCAGCAGTACAATGGGCCGGTACGCAGACGGTCAGTCCGCATGGCACCCCTGCTTTGCGATGAGGACCACTATTCCCGTCTTTCATCGAAGTGGGAACAGGCCGCTCTCTATAGATGCGAATTTCCATTCCTGGACTTCCAGCTTACTCTGCACCAAATATACAAAACGGTTCAGTAGTTTCAGCGCGAAAGCGGATTATTTTGTGAAAACTCCAAAAAAATATTTACAAGCTGATAATACACGAAAGATTTAACCGTACTGCAAGCTTTTAAAAACAAGTTTTGTGGTTAAAAATATCTATACGAGTAGCAATTTTATTGAGAATTCAGTAAACATATTTCCTGAAAGCTACAATAGTTACCGTACAAAACGTGTAACATTGAGTAAATCCAAGATAATCCAGAATCATTATGTGAATTTATTGTATACTAGCTGCTCCTAGCGGCTATGCCCGCGTGATAGCAGAAAATATTATCCCAAGGGAACATCCTTCCGGGATAAAAAGTATCCTATGTCCTATTTCAGGACATGGTCTATCCGTGTACCAAGTTTCATCAAAATCGGTTTTGCCATTTAGGCGTGAAGACGTAACAAACAAACAAACAAACTCACTTTCGCTTTTATGATTTTTGTAAGGATTTACTGGCACAGTTTGTGAATTCTCATTTTTTTTACCATGAGTATCGAGGCTCTTCTTTCTTCTTCTATCTTCCTATTTTTCACAAGCTTTTATTTAGTTTCACCTGTCCCGATGTTTATCTGTCATCAAATCTTGTAAATTATATTTGACCCACTTCCCGGTAACCGATTGAGCTGAAATTTTGCATTATGTGCAAATCAGATGACAATGCAAAATGATTATGACAAGGAGCTGATCTGAAGATGGAACCGGAAGGTAACTATAGGAACTTAAACGACACAACCCCATCGAGTTTGGGCTCGTAAGATTCGTCTTGACGAGTATTAATTATATAGGTATACCAAACTACTCGTATAAACTAAAACTCGTACTTGCTATGAAAAAATATTTTTTTTTAAAGGTTGTTTCCCAATTAGCTTGAGTTTGGCTTCCAATCTAACTGGATGCGGCTAAAAACCCGTGTTCTAAATGGAGCGTTCTATCAGACCTCCACAGCCCAGTTACTGGGCACTATGATACTCCTTGGATAAACTGATTGATTGTCAGACTTTCACCCTATTAATTTTAAGTTTCTTATGTAATTTTTATTTTTGGTGTACAATAAAGAATTAACTATCTATCTATCTATCTATCTATCTGGCATCAAGTCTGAGATGTTAAAAAATATGATGTACTTACGCGCGCTAACGTGAGCATACTGAGTGTAGACTCTGTCAGATTGTAATAAATTTTGTAATCTATGGAATTCTCAGTATATTTTAAATCATTTTGAATAAATTAAAATGCAACAGATTTTAAAACAATAATTCCCTCATAAATAACTCTCATACCGTGAAAAGAGTTATTTTTAATTCTGCAATTAACTGGTAAACACATATACATATTACATCATCGTTAAATATGTTAAAAGTTTATCATACCAACCCAATTTGCTAGACGTTTATTTTTCAATCTTCTTCACAGTGGAGGTGTACCCCGCTTGGGCAGAGCATCGCCGTGACGGCGATTCCTCGGGCCGGGCCTTGGTACAGGCCATCGTACGGAGCGAAGATGAGAGGCAGGCGGTCACCTCCTTCTGTGAAGCAGTAATGCTAGCAAAGAAGAAGGCCGACCGTATCAGGCAACGAAGCTCTCAGCGCCGCCAAAATTCCGATTCCGATTTCCGGCCACCGTAGGCGCGAGCTTGCGGTCTTTGACCAATGGGTAGCTCGCAGTCCGACCGTCCGGTAACTGTCCAGACCGAGCCCAAGTCGTCGACGGCGCGCACTTTTCCCGCTCGCCCCGAGGTGGTGTCAGCAACAGCAGGGGTCAAAAAATGTTTCTAAGGTTTTGTGTAGATATTGTATATAACAAAGATATTTTTTTTTAAATTGATATAAACTAGAGCTTGACTGCGATCCCACCTGATGGTAAGCAGTGATGCAATCGTTGATGGTGAGGTGCTCTAGTTTATTAAGAGCCTATCAAAAAAAATATAGAGGTATAAAGAAGACCATTGAATTCATACAAAATCCTTCTTCTCAATTTATTAATATTTGCGAAATAACACAGAAATTACCTGCCTACATGTACCAACCGTGGCAGACTTGACGGAAATCGAAAACTCTTATCAAGATGAAAAGTTTTCGTTTATGTAAATGAACAACACAGGAACTCAATACACGGCACGTTAAATTAAATATCATGTAAGATATGAACATACTTTCGCTTGATGGAAATCAAATAACTTGGTAGTTGTTCCATTACCATAAAAATATTCTTTACAAAAATTTGGTACACGGATAGATCATAACCTAGAAACATCATCACCATCATCAGCCTTTTTAATGTTCCCACTGCTGGGACTCAGACTTCTTCTACAGGAGAGGTCGTAATCCACCACGCGGGCCCTGTGCGGGTTGGTGAAAGTCACAAGTCTTCGAATTTTTGGTTCTAGGACATGCCGGTTTCCTCACAATGTTTTCCTTCACCGTTTTAAGAGCAGTGGTGATGAAATAAATTACACAAAGTAATGCGCCTGGCAGGGTTTGAACCCGCGATCTACTTGGTCACACAGGATGCTTTGATATCTTAAAAGAATATTCCCTTAGGAAAATATTAAATACTTTCACGTGGGTGAAGCCGCTGACCGCAGCTAGTGATGTAATAAGGAGGATAGGGACAAGTTGCATAAAGAAACGTTAAGAATATTTTATCTTTTTGCCGTCACTGGAATACCCATATCATAATTCCACGAACGCAAAGCAAGAGCATTAGAAGATAAAAATACATAAATCCCATTTGTATTTTCATAAAAACCGATTTTCGTTGAAAAATAAGATATTCCTGTCCTAAGTTTTCATATGTTTATTCAGTTCGTAAGTACTGGATATAGTCATTTTTATTACATTTGTGTTACACTCAACAAGAAAACATAGAAGACTGTACTCGTACAAAATTGAGTGGTACAGTCAGCCTCAAAAAGACGTTACAATAGAAATGAGGGTAGTTTTTTTCAGCTGGGATATCATGAAAAAAGAATAGAATAAAATACTTTTGTTTGGGATAGACACAGCACAATGGTTACAAACACAAAGTACAAAAGCATATAATGCGCTGAGCGTGCCCGTACCGAAAGGGTGACCACTTCAGCATATTTTCAGACTGATGACTGATGCGTCAAACACCCAGTGCTGGTTTTGACAACCCATCAGTGACGCATGGACGGGATTATACAAAATACATAATTGTTCAAAATATTGATATTTTTTATTAAAATAAATATGACATAAATAACTATTTCATGAACTACCATATAAAACCTATTATAAAATAAAATATGTTCCATATTAGATAAAAACTAAAAAGTAAAGGGTAAAAATAAGATGTAACAATAATATTAATTAAGTGAGCCTTGTACAATCCTTACCTTACCGTATACTCGTAATGCATGCAAACGTTAATGAGGTTATTAAATATATTGAGAAAAAATATTATACATATAACTTTAAAATCTACATAATACACATTGATGCGCAAGAGAGGTACGTCGTTGGTACATCGAGTGCGGGGAGCACTAATAGCATGCTGGCTGTGCTTGCAGAGCGACTGGATTGTCGCATTATAATGCACTGTTGTTTGCGACACGTGACAGGCTTGTGACGCAATAAGTAATCTATATATATAAAAATGACCCCCGTTTTCCGTTGTCACGACTTGGCATGAAAACGGCTTGACCGATTTAGCTGATTTTTTTTTTGTTGTGATTGTTATTGTGAGGAGAAGGTTCTTATGGAAAAAAAAATTAGGGTAGTGTAGGGTAGAGTAGGGTAGGGTAGGGTAGAGTAGGGTAGAGTAGTAGGGTAGAGTAGGGTAGAGTAGGGTAGAGTAGGGTAGAGTAGGGTAGAGTAGGGTAGAGTAGGGTAGAGTAGGGTAGAGTAGGGCAGAGTTGGGTATAGTAGGGTGGAGTAGGGAAGAGCGAGAGCGAAGCCGCGCGGGCAAAGCTAGTTTATTATAGTTTGAATGTGGTTTTGATTTTATTATTTGATTTTAATTTTATTTTATTTTGATTTTATTATTTAATTCTGATTTTATTATTTAATTTGGATTTTGTGATTTGATTTTGTTATTATTATTTTATTGATTGAATTTTAATAATTACAATGTTATTTTATTATCTAGTAATATAGAAATAATTTAAAAAACGAAGACAGAAAATTGAATTATAATTTCAATTTAATTGAATGTACTTGATATGATGTAGCTTAATTGATTTTAATTTTAAAACTAATTTTAATTGTGACTGATTAATATTTTTGATGTGTGTATATGAGTCATTGTTAGGTACTTGCAATAAATAAATTATTATTATTATTATACAATTGGAATAAAATAAATCAGATAAATTAAAATCAACTCAATTAGAAAAATAAATCATTAAGTACGTCAAAGAATAAAGATCATAAGGTTTCTCAAGGAAAAATGAAATTTGTTATATTTATATTGTAACAATGGAAATGAAATGTATTTTTTTACACTTATGGATAAAATATTGTTGACAATGAAATTCTTGGCGCTGACTGTACGATGTTAAATTAGATAAACCTTCCATGATAGCAATAGGTAATTAGTGTTCCTACTAGTCTGATTATTGGTTTTGTCTTCACGTGGAGCGAGGGCTATAAATGCGAGGTTTATAAGTCGGCTGAGGTGACCTTCAAAATGCTCATAGTACCATATCGACACGTTTGACCTAGAAAACGCTATTGTCATACTTTATTTAAAAAGAGTGATTAGTCTATATTGTGACCTAGACTGGTCAAAAATCTCCCACTTCTCCTACTAAACTTCTCGGTGTTAATCAATCTCCAGCGTCAGAGTAACAGGAAAAAACACACAAATATATAAATCATTACTTATAATAAATGCTACATTATTGGTCGATTATAATTTAAGCGTTTTGGGAATACATTCATTATGCGTTTTTATTACAGCTAAGGAGTGGAATTCCCTGCCGGAGTCTGTGTTTCCTGATAGCTATAACCTTCTAGGCAAGCGTGTTCCATCGTCGGCCACATCATCACTTACCATCAGGTGAGATAGTGGTCAAACGTGATCCTATAAAAAAAAAACATTATTAATGAAATACACGCGCTACTTACAAATTATAATTTTAGTAAATAGCTATTTTACAAATAAATAAAAAAAAATATTACTAAGAATGATATTTAAATAAAAGATTTGCTATGAGCGCGCACTCGTGAAGTCTTCCTAATTGGGATCCTTGCCTTTAGGCGTCACGCATCGCATCTAGTCATACGCTGCGCGCTGCTACGAAATTAAATAAAAAAATGCCTTCGTGTGTGTTTAAAAAGTGTACCCATTATGATACCAAAGTAAATAAAACACAGGGGATCTCATACCTCAAGTGCTACCGCTGCTGCGCGGAACAAATTTTTCTGTTGATTTGTGAGTGTATAACATGTGTCTGAAATAAATGTTATTTTAACCTAATTAAATATTTAAATGACTTTGTGTAGATCACATAATAATATAAAGTAACTAGCTGCTCCCAGCGGCTTCGCCCGCGTGATAGCAGAAAATTATCCCAAGGGACATACTTCCAGGATAAAAAGTATCCTATGTCCTATTCCAGGACATGGTCTATTCGTGTACCAAGTTTCATCAAAATCGGTTCTGCCATTTAGGCGTGAAGACGTAACAAACAAACAAATAAACTCACTTTCGCTTTTATAATATTAGTAAGGATACCAGGCCAGTGAAACAAGATTTACCAAGTTTTTCTAGTTACATTCTAAAGTATAAATGCTTTAACGCTTAATTTTATTATTAACGCTTGGCATCATCTTTGTTCACCGGAAGCCTTAATTACTTTCTCTCATCGCCCTCGGCATCGATCAAAGATAACTAGTTTAAATGGCGTATGAAGTGCGAACATAAGCTGTTCAGTGTCTTCAAGGCCAGAGGAAATAGGCTCTTAATAAACTAGTGCGCTTCGCCTTTAACGATTTCAGCAGTGTTTATCATTTAAAGTCAATTTTTTTTTTATTTCACATAGGCCTACATGGACACTTATAAAACGTCAGAAGCTAGTGCACGGTTCCAAATTGGTCGTTCATTAGAGGTGGGATCGCAGTCAAGCAAAAGGCTTAAAAAATCATAGTTTATAACAAAATAATTAGTTTTGCTGTTGTATTAAAGGTATTCTTACTCTGATAAATCTTTAAGTTTCTCAATTCTTTGTAAACCGCACATTAAATTATTTAAATTGGATATTATTATTATTTTTTAGTTTGCTTAATAGAAAGTTTGAAATACGCCTCCGTCACACTTTATTGTGAAGAAGTCACACGTCATGTGACGTGACATTTAAATTGTCACTGCTATGTATTCTGTACTTAGCGTTTAGCGTTAACGCTAAACGCGCTAAAAGGAAAGTTCTGTGTGCTTCCGATTTTTTAGTTGAGTATTTCTTAAACTCTAACCTGAAAAATAGTAAAGATTTTGTATTATTTGCTTCGATTTCTGATTTAAGCAATGGAAGTTAAGTTTTTCTCAAACTCTATCATGAAAACCTATCAAAATTTGGCATTAATATTTCGAATACCACCGTAATTTGAGAAACAATAAAAACAATGAGAGAGTGAGCTTCGTTTTAGCTTAGCTTTCGGCTTTAAATAATTAAACTAGTGTTTTTTTTTACGGTGGGCAAAGATCATCTTATGACAACCCCTGCTCTTGGGTGGAACGGGAGATAGTGTCAGACTCTTACTGACTAAAAACCCACCCCGTTCCTTCTAGCCTTCAAACAAGGCTCCAGCTTCCTTTCGGTTCCTCCTGTTGCTGACAACTCCTTGAGGCGCGTCATTAAACTAGTGTTTGAGACGTGACCATTTACACTAGGTTTCCATATTGTGTCCTTTTATGATGTACGGCGTTTTAATATCGTGTCCTTTCATGACGTAGACGAGCACTAAGAGACAACTAAGAGTAATTTACAAAATTCACCCCCCAAGGGAATGAAACGGGAATCCAAAGTTTGTGTGGACAAAACTACTTTCAAGCGAGCGAAGCCGCTGGCAGAAACTAGTCAAAAATATAAGGATAGAAAAGACATTACCCCGAGCGCCAGGGGTCATTGACTCGGAAAATTGCACTGTTTACGTGAATTACCAACAAAAATATTTTCTAGGAAATACAAATAATATAACATATAGGATAATATATAGAGAAACCAAATTTTTCGTCCAAATAAAATTTCGTACAAACTAATGTACAAAACGAAAATTAAGCGTCTTTCAAGGTTTCCAAGTTGTACAGACGTAATCGCCGCTAATAACTAAACACTTCATCTACTTTTAGGTCTAAACCACGCAAAACACTATATTTTCCATAGTTCACATACCTATTCCAAATAGCAAAATCAGGTAACACTCAATTCAAATAACAGAACTCAAGGCTACGCCGACAAAATGTGCAATTGAGGTTTGCTCATGCAATCGACCGCCGAGGCAATCGAGTGGAACCTTCCCTGCGCTCCACATACCCCTTTACATGAAGTACTAAAACGGCCTTGATAAGTATGTTGGCAAAAAGTATCGAATATTCTAATCTGGTTTAAACTTATCACGCTAAATATTTTTACTACTATGACTATAAATGTACTGAAGAATTTGGTTCATGAGTGTCTTCGACAATTAATTTAATATTGTGTTTATAGATCTTTTATTAATTTCTCTATAATTTGGGGTAAGAAAATTAATAAATAATTATTAAAACAATATTTCTATAGGATCGATTTGGGAGTATAATGCTTCAATAAAAAGTAAATTAAAATCGGTCCAAATTCACCAAGAAATTGGTGAACAAACATAAAATAATAATACAGTCGAACATACAACCTCCTCCTTTTTGAAGTCAGTTACAAATAAATATCTTTAAATTATATATACTAATTAGTAATTACCAAAGATTTACTCTAGTAGAATATATAAAATCTTTGATAATTACACAAAAATATTTTTTTTTTTAAACTTAAGTTAGAAGCCAGATCCAGAGAGAGATGACTAAATAGGTTTTATGTCACGAGTGGTATAGGTATCGGCATAGATCTTGAGCGCTCGGCGTCAGAGTGGGGATAACTTTGCGCATTCCATACATTGGCGAGCCAATCGCAGTCGTTGTAAGATACATGCAGCAAGCGCAGGGAAAGAATCGTGAGTGACGTCTATGACGCCATGGCGTGGCGAGACAATCACGCTCCCCGCTCCCACGTCTCACTTCATACCACTAAATAGGCCTGATATTTGACTTCTGCGAAAACTCGAAGCCAGCGCTCAAGATCCGTACCGGTATCTATACATGTAATGATTTTATATTCAAAATTAGCCATTTAAGATACAATATAAAAGATGAATCTATAATAAGATTATAGATTCAGTTGTTATAGTTATTATCTTGTAAATATTGGATATCTTGTGATTATCATTTATTACTTACCATTAGGTAAATAATATTGATTGCTGTGCTACCTATAGATAAGAAGTTGGACTATAATCGTGCGCAAATATTCGAACCGGATTTCCAACTGGCGCAGACGATAACTTTAATCCACACAGATGCGGCTAGAGGATCAACCGGCATATCATGTGTCCATTCAAAACTAAACTTCAGTTTTGACTTTGCACCCTCTGGGCTCTGAATACCGATTTTCACTTTGAATCTAACGGCGAGTAAAATTGCAAACAATAGAGAGTTGATACTTGAGCTGATTTCAAGTATCAAATTTTCATTGTGTCATTTAAATGTCTTCAATTTATAAATCTATGTCTCCTACACTTATTTTCTAGTAAAATTGTATATAAAACTGAGGGTTGGAAGGTAAAAACTAGTTTATTCTTAAAAAAAAAACCTCACAAAAATACATATATTTTTTATATAAAAATCGATAAAGCCATTTCGGAAGAGTTCGGTAACCAGATTTATCTATTTTAGATAAAATAAATATTTAAATTTCTTATAACATCCAACTTCTAGTTCTGAATCTCAAACAGATTATTGATAAAATAGGGTACTTTTTAAATCATGCGATATTATAACTATTCCAGCTTCATCAAATACAACAAACATCCCTCGCCTTAATCTCTCTTGCTTTAACAAGCTTTTTTTAAGAGAAGAATGCTCATTAGTTTTGGTACATTGTACTTTTACTACTATTAATACTCGAACCTTTGCTACGAGACCATATATTTTTCTGGCAGCACTTCCCAAAACGTTTTGTGCGTGATCAGGCGCGCATCTTTTAGTGGAGCCAAGAGTTGACTAGTAACAGATCAAATGCGGTAGCAGTATCGAGTAGGTAAATTGAGTTTTAATCATAATAACCGGGGAGAGAACTTCCTGGTTATTAGGACAACCAAAACTCAATTTCTCATCTACTCTTTCATAAATACTTCTCATTTTATCCATATAGCCCGCTCAAATCTTTTTCATCTATAATTTTCGTCATACACTTGAATGATCATAAAAGCTGTGCTGAAAACTTTTGTTATATAATGTCATACTGCAAACACACTAACTACATTCAAGATCACATTCTCTAACATAACTTTCACAACTATCATTAATCCTACTACAAGCTGCTCTACTTGCTCAATATCTTCTTACTCCAAGTAAACCACATAATACACGTTTAAATTGCACGGATACGAGTCTCACTCTGTTTACTAATCTAATATGAATTCATATGTTCATTTTATTATAATGGAACTCTAGAGTTTACTTATTTACAAAAATAGTTTCTTTAAAAAAAAAACTTAACCAACTATAATGACAGTAAAAAGAAAATGAAATGAAATGAAACTCTACGCTAATTACGACTAACTAAGTCAAACAATTGGCATCAAAAACTCTTCCACATCGCTGTCGACTGGACTAATTAATCTTTTTTAATTAATTATTTATTAAAACTTTATGCACTTTAAAACTGTACAAAGGCGGGTTCATTTTAGTTTTCAGTATACTTTGTTTGTCCTCCAATTTAGCTTTTAGCTTGTTGCATCACATGCAACCCTATTTTGTGTCCTGGCAGTCTATTTATTTCAGGTTGCCTGGAAGGGATCGCAAAGTGCGGCAAAGCCACTAATCGTATGTTTGTAAATTTAAGGCTCCAATTATAAAATTTATCATCTTGGTGTCAATGGTGTGTAGTATTTATAAATAAATAAAAATTAAATCGAAAATTGTAAAAATATTCGAAATAATGATTGTAAAAATATTGTAAAAATATTCGAAATAAACATTGTAAATAAACGTGCGTTGGAAGTTTACAAACAGTGCCATTTAATTTTCCGTGCCAAGACAATGTCACTACAATAACGCTTCTAGCGGAGAATTGAAACGTGATAGCCCCGTATTATAGAGTGGTCGGAGTAAGTAGCTTTGTGAAACCTCTATAATACTTTTATGACTATCAGATATCGATAGATATTGATGTAACGTGCTCAAAAAACAAAAAATATCAAGCCGCACTGTTGCCACGTGGTAGATTAGAGAGGAGGCCTAAGTCTTAGCAGTGGAACATTAAAAGGCTAATTATGCATGAATACTCTTAATTCATGAATCCCCAAGCGACCACCGGTGGCCGCGCATCTATTGTCTTACTATTGTGTCTCTAATTGACGGTATCTGAAGGGTTAAATTAAAAATGACGACTTACTTTAGGGTGGCTCATTTCATTATCAAAAAAAAAAAAAAAAACTGACTTGTAATATCAATGAAATTGTAAAGTACGAACATTGGAACTAACACAGAAGTAAACGTGCGCTTATTCTATATAAATAAAAATGAATATTTAAATGTGTTGATAAACGCTAAAATACGAGAGTGACTTTACAAATACAGATGAACTTTTTGAACTACGAGTATTTCGACTCTTATGAACAGTAATTTATAAAAAGTTGCATGAAAAACTCAAACAAATTTAATTTTTCTTTATAACGCCTCATCATCATCATCATCATCAGCCTTTTTAATGTACCCACTGCTGGGACTCAGGCCTCCTTTCTAGGAGAGAACAAGTTCCATTATAACGCCTCAGATACATATTATTAGGGGACAAAATATCCCCATGACGCGCAACGCTCAATCTGACGCGGCAACGTTGCTGAGAGTCCCGCAACTTGTCCTCCAACATTATAAAACGCATCCCCATGACGCAGGACATATTATTGGACAATTTTGCCGAACAAATTTGTTGCGTTGCATGATACGCAACAAGTTGGATCGCATGTGTGTGTTTCACTAACAAACATCGAACACTCTGTTCGTCAAATATGTTTACGGTGATTCTATTAGCATATTCTGTATGGATGGTTGTAACGTTATGATAGAGAGAGCAAGGAGAGGGAAGGATTGAGGAAAATAATAAAAAAAGTATGACCCTTGAGAGGTCAAAGATTAAATTAATTTAATATATAGGTATATATAAAAGAGTGAAAAAATAAGGAGACTTCTTCAGGCACGAAGGTAGTCTTCAGGCACAAATGTAGCCCCACGACAGCCTTTGACAGCCGCCAGGCAAAAGCAAAGTATCCAAAACCCACGCGGACCTCAAGGGGGGCCCGCAGGATCAAAATGGGTTAGGTATATCTGTCCGTATCACTTGAACAGCCTCCGGAACAGGTACGTCTGAGGTCGCGGAGAGATGAAGCCCTCAGAAGCCAGGAGTCACAGGAAAGGTCCTGCTTCTTCGACAAGAGCGGCTTCTCCAGCCGGCGGAAGATCCACCAGCAGCTACAAGTAAAAATATCAATAATGAGCCCGCAAAAAAAAAAAAAGTACAAGTATATCTTCTATATATATAAAAATCAATGCCACTTTTCGTTGTTATTTTATAACTCAAGAACGGGCTCACCTACCCAAACCAAATTTTTAGACTTTGTTTGGACTATTTAGTAGATGGTTTATGTGAAGTTTGGTAGGGTAGAGTAGGGTATAGTAGGGTATAGTAGGGTAGAGTAGGGTAGAGTAGGGTAGAGTAGGGTAGAGTAGGGAAGAGTAGGGTAGAGTAGGGTAGTGTAGGGTAGGGTAGAGTAGGGTAGAGTAGGGTAGAGTAGGGTAGAGTAGGGTAGAGTTAGGTAGAGTAGGGTAGAGTCGGGTAGAGTAGGGTAGATTAGGGTATAGTACGGTAGGGTAGGGAAGAGCGGGAGCGAAGCCGTGCGTTCAAAAGCTAGTATATTATAAAAAACACTGTGCTCCAATCGACCTCATACACGCTACTTAGCTTTTCAATCCCCTCCACACAATTTTCTTGACAATGAAACTGGGTGAGCCGTTTCTTATTTTTAAATTCCAAAAATTAATCTTGATGTAAGAACCAGCCAGTATTATTGTCTCACAAAAGAAATATTATTAAAATTATATTTATGAACATAAATTTATTTAAGAATAATACTTAATTAAAAACATAAATGATATATTTACATTAATCATCATGTTCTTTTCTACTTATGAATACAATATTAGCTATAATACTCTTTGATATCATAAACTTAGATAATGGAAACGTCATCCCATACAGAAAGTAAACAAAACATGAAATATAAAAATTTACAAGGATAAAGAAATATAATATATCAGAGGACATAATTACCATAAAATGGCATGTGAACAAAGATAAAATATCAGCCAAGAGCGTGTCGGGTCACGCTCAATGTAGGGTTCCGTAGTTTTCGTCCGTCACAATAATTGTCTCCCGAGTTAAAAATGTACACCGCCATCTCTCGAGAATTAGAGTTACTAATTTATAAAAACTAGACGTATGTTGGGTTTTCAGTGGTAATTTTGAAAAAAGATACGTTCACGGTAATGAAATATGTAAACTAAGTTAAAAAAAAATGCTTGCATATACGGTTACATTACAAACTTAGTTCAGAAATTATTTTGTACAAATTTTCAAAAACTGTTGAACCCATCAAGTTCAAAATAATTTTCCTAGAAAGTCTTTATTTCTATTTTTAAGAATTTATTCAAATTTTTTAAACTTATGGTTCAAAAGTGGGACACCCATTTCTTTTTACTTTTGGAGCGATTATTTCCGAAAATATTAACATTATCAAAAAATGATTTTAGTAAACCCCTATTCATTTTTTAATACCTACCCAAAAATATATAACACGTTAGGAATAAAATGGAAAAAAAAATCTATCCCCACTTTACGTGTAGGGTTACTAAACTAATAAAAAAAATTTTTACATTTTTTATTTTACCACTTTGTCTACGTGATTGATATAATTATCTACATATTGGTTCCTAGTTGACTACGGAACCCTAAAAAACAGTCTAAACATTTTTATTATGGCAAAGCAAATATGCTATTTTATTTTCTCCTCTTCGGAAAATGAGAGCTTCAAGCTCTTTGTTGGATATTTGCTACATGATCGGTGATTCTATAACATAAGTCTGTCTGTTAATAACGCCGTAATAATTTTTGCATTTACGTTTACGTCTGGGATCTGAAATAAGTATGTAGTCCTGAAATAAGTATGGAGTATAAGTATGTAGTATGTAGTCTCATCTTTTTATTTTTTCATTGCGATCCACAAACTAGTACTTGACTGCAATCCCACCTGATAGTAAGCTGTGATGCAATCACTGATATTGAAGCGCACTAGTTTATTAAGATAGAGAGGGCTCTAGATTCACTCTAGCCTTGAAGACACCTAAATTATAATAAGTCGGTACAACGTAAGTCCACCCTTACGTGTGTACGTTGGGTTGTCCGATGGTTCGGACGGCGAGCCATACGTAGCTCACTATTCAACCGTCTGGTAACTGTCCGAACCGAGCCCAAGACGTCGACGGCGGGCACTGTTCCCGCGCGCCTCAAGGAGTTGTCTGCAACAGGAGAGGCCCAGCTGGGTCGAAGCCTACTGGGGCCAGGGTTGTCCGAAAGGAAGCTGGAGCCCCGGCTAGAAGGAACGGGGGGGTTTCCACTCCACCCAAGAGCGAGGGTTGTCATGGGATGATATTTCCCACCGAAAAAAAAGGTTGTCCGATGATTGAAAAGAGATGGCGGAATCAAATCATCCAAATTCATGGACACTCTTCAAACTGCATCCAGTGAAATACCAAACAAATACTTTCAGAATTCAAAAAAGATCTAAAACTCTTGTTCGTTTCAAAGTCTAAGAACTTTGCTAGCAATTCAGTATGAGTAAAGTTACTATTGCGTTGTGTCACTGGATCGATAACAGCCTTCAGTTCTATTAATAAGTAATGAATTAATTGCCTTATAGGACATTTTGATACAAGTGGGGCAAGTTTGTCACTGCAACCGAGGTGACATTCACCCGAAACGTACAGGCGAGGGTGTTATGGAGCCGAATACTGCAGTGACAAATCTTCACTTATATCAAACGACGTTTTTCAATACACTTAAGAAAAAATACTTCCTTTCTCTGAAAATTACAACGCATTTTTGTTCATTTTTTACTGAAGAAAACTTTTCCAGTTGCCATACATTTTAGTTTTGATTTACCTTTTATACTCAAGCTATTATGCAAAAAAGAACAGAATACAATTTTTTTTTTACGGTGGGCAAAAATCATCTTATGATAACCCCCTCTTGAGTGGAGCGGGAGATAGTGTCAGACTCTTACTGACTAAAAACCCACCCCATTTCTTCTAGCCTCTTCATACCGGGGCTCGAGCTTCTTTTCAGATACCCTGGCCCCAGTAGGCTTCGACCAAGCTGGGCCCCTCCTGTTGCTAACAACTCCTTGAGGCGCGCGGGAAATGTGCGAGCCGTCGACGTCTTGGGCTCGGTCCGGACAGTTATCGGACGGTCGGACAGCGAGCTACCCATGGCTCGCCGCCCGCGTCTACGGTGGCTGGAAATCGAGATCGGAATCCCGGCGGCGGCGGCGAGGGCGCCGTTGCCTGATGCGGTCGGCCTCCTCCTTTACTAGCATTACTGCTTCGCAGAAGGAGGCGGTCGCCTGCCATTCCTCCTCGCTCCGGACCATTGCCTCGACAAAAGCCCGCCACGAGAGGTCTCCGCTGCCGATCGCCCCTACGAGGGCACGGCGATGTTTCACCTCGACCGAGAACGGGATCCCTGATGATATGGATTCAGGGGACACCAACAGCATTTTGAGGGTGATAGCTTATAAGCCAGGAAGGGACCAACAGACCTGCGTCTATTGCAGCGAGAAGCGCATATGAATTGATTTATTTTATTCTAATTATTTTAATGAGTAATGATACTAACATAGTTTTGTAAGTGCTACTAACATAATATGAACGTATCTGATATAAATAATAAAGTAATTCGCTAAGTCCGAGCCATCTGGCAAGGCACATTTTCCCAGGCAACTTGTGACCTAAATATATCAAGATAAATACCAGCTATAACAGCTAGTATCAGCTTTCAGCCAGACTCGTTTTCTCTAAAATATTTCGAAACCGGGCAACAGCTTCCTTTCCACAGTGTTCCAAGTTTTTCCGATATCACTTATAAATTCTCTTGGATCAGAAGTCGAACCTTAACAAGTAAATTACAAACTAACCAAGGTATCTTGTTCATAATTTGCTTCATTATTCTTATTATACCTACCACCAAACTTTACATTTCCGATATTGTTTATTATTGTTGAAAACATTCTAATATTAACACGAGCAGATTATAGAATATAATGAAAGGGTTAGTTTTTTTTAGGTGGGAAATCATCTAATGACTTCCCACGCTCTTGGGCAAAGCAAGAGGGCGTGTCAGACTTTAACTGATTGAAACCCATTCCTGTTTCATATTTGCCTTCGTTCCAGGGCCCCGGGATTTTCTTTCGTGCAACCTATGGCCCCAGTAGGCTACGATCCTACTGGGCTCCTACGGTTTCCTGAAATTTCTTTAAGGCACATGTGGAATACCACGCGCCGTCTACTACGAACGGTTACCGTACGGTTACCGGACGGCCGAACGGCGTGCAATCTATTGCCCGCCGTCTATAAACCTATGCCTACGGCTGTACCTTCAGGCGTGCAGCCACCTCCTTCACTAACTTTACTACTGTGAAGGATGCAACCACCTTTTCATTCCTCCTCGCTCCGGCCCATGGCCTGTACCAGGGCTGGTGCGAAAGGTCATTGCCACCGATCGCTTTTATGAGGATATGGCGGTGCTGCGACCTAACCGGGCACACCTCTACCTTATACGCTTCCACACCTCGGAATCCAATACCGCATCAACATCGCGATCCAGGAAACTTACGGGGTTGAAGTCGGCAATCCCGCGATTTTTAATTTATTTTTTGTTTTAAGTAGTAATAAATATGAAAACCGGTAAAGTGCGAGTTGGACTTTCACACCAAGAGTTGCATATAAATTTACCTACCTATGAAAATAGTTCGATTCCCGAATCGAGTTTCAAAGATTTTCCGGATTGCAAAAACATTATTTTATAATCTTCTATCTATCTTCTATTATATAAAAATGAGCCCCGTTTTCCGTTGTCACGACATGGCATGAAAACGGCTTGACCGATTTGGCTGATTTTTTTTTTGTTGTGATTGTTATTGTGAGGATTAGGTTCTTATGGAAAAAAAATAGGGTACTGTAGGGTAGAGTAGAGTAGGGTAGAGTAGGGTAGAGTAGGGTAGAGTAGGGTAGAGTAGGGTAGAGTGGGGTAGAGCTGAGTAGGGTAGAGTAGGGTAGAGTAGGGTAGAGTAGGGTAGAGTAGGGTAGATTAGGGTAGATTAGGGTAGATTAGGGTAGATTAGGGTAGAGTAGGGTAGAGTAGGGTAGAGTAGGGTAGAGTAGGGTAGAGTAGGGTAGAGTAGAGTAGAGTAGGGTAGAGTAGGGTAGAGTAGGGTAAAGTAGGGTAGAGTATATCGAGCGTGGCATTTTCCAGGGTGACAGTCTGAGTCCACTGTAGTTTTGCCTAGCCTTGAACCCTCTCAGCACACTGCTGGAGGGTTCTGGCTTAGGTTACCGGTTGAAAAGAGGCGGTCAGGTCATATCTCACCTTCTTTACATGGATGGTCTGAAACTCTATGCCCCCAACAACTTGCAACTGGTGGAGCTACTGAAGGTAACTGAAACCTTCAGTAGTGACATCAGGATGGATTTTGGTGCGGACAAATGTGCAGTCATGCATGTAAAGCGAGGTGAGATTGTGGAATCCGAGGGAATTCAACTCTCGGATTCCATACACCTTAGATCCCTCAGTTCAACCGAAACTTACAAATATTTGGGTATGTCGGAAGCGGTAGGCATCAATACTGATGACGTGAAACAATCGTTGAAGGAGCGCTTCTTTGGCCGCCTGAATAAAGTACTGAATAGTCTTTTATCAGGCGGAAACAAGGTGCGCGCTTTCAACGGTTGGGTCATGCCAGTATTGATGTATTCTTTCGGCATACTCAAATGGACTCAGGCGGAACTCGATGCCCTGGACAGGAGGGTCCGTACATTACTTACCGCAAATCGGATGCATCACCCACTGTCATCGGTGATGAGACTGTATATCCCGCGGTCGTGGCTTCTTAAATGCTAAGACCCTGCACAACCGCGAGGTATGCAGTCTCAGGGAATATTTTCTAGCCGCCGACGTGGGTATGCACCGAGATGTGGTAGCGGTAGACAAGGGCCTCACCCCGCTCTCCTTGGCCAACGAGAACTGGCGCAAACCTATAGTACTAGATACTAATGACCGCAAGGAAGTATGGCAGAGCAAGGAGCTTCACGGACGCTTCTACCGGGCCTTACATGGGCCCGATGTAGACCTATTAGCGTCCGTATCTTGGCTGCGTTTCGGTGACCTCTTCGGGGAAACCGAAGGTTTTGTCTTTGCAATTATGGACGAAGTTATGATGACGAACAACTACCGGAAATACATTGTGAAGGACGGTACGGTTGACATCTGTCGGACATGCCACCGGCCCGGGGAATCAATTCGACACATTATTTCTGGGTGTTCTCGTCTGGCTAATGGAGACTATTTGCATAGACACAACCTCGTAGCCAGGATTATTCACCAGCAACTTGCTCTTAAATATAATCTTGTGGAATCAGAAGTTCCGTACTACAGGTATGTGCCCGACCCAGTTCTCGACAATGGCGGTATAACGTTATATTGGGATCGATCTATCATCATTGACAGGACTATTGTTGCCAATAAACCTGATATAGTGGTGATAGATCGACTAGAGCGTCGCGCAATGATTGTTGATATAGCGGTCCCTCATGACGAGAACCTCGTGAAAGCTGAGAAAGACAAGCTGACCAAGTATCTTGACTTAGCTTGCGAGGTTGTCGACATGTGGGAAGTGGATAGAGCACTCATTGTGCCGATAGTCGTAACGGCCAATGGCTTAATAGCTAAGAGCCTCGAACAACATCTAAAGAGGCTCTCGTTAGACAGCTGGATCAAGGGCCTGATCCAGAAAGCAGTACTCCTGGACACGGGGCGCATAGTTAGGAGATTCCTCTCTCAGGAGCCCTGACCACCGGTAGCTTGGACCCTGTTCCCGATGCCGGTGGGCTACTATTTTTTATATTTTTAAATGTTTTTTTTTATGTGTTTTACTTAAGAAATATTTAAAAATGTAGATAATATGTACATACTAACTAATAAATGGAATAAATAATAATAATAATAATAAATTTATTGCCCAAAGAAAATTAAAATACATAACATGTTCCTTAACAGTTCGAGTTATTTTCTTTTTACACAATTTGTGAACAATGTCCCCTATGCTAGGAAAGTCCTGTGTTATAGGAGACATTCATTCGCCCATTATTACTTTATTTATTATGTTCTAGACAAATAGTATAAAAAAAATCACGAGTTCCATTTAAACTTGTTTCATCACTTTTTAATGAGGATGAGCTGTGTCTAATAAATAATCAAAACGGTGGCAGGTCGTTAGAATACAGTTTTGTTGTTAAAAAATTTAAACCCGCAAACGTTTGGGATCCCGCATGTGTTATCCCCCATTTCCGATCCCGCAGAAAAGGTGCAGGATCCCGCGCTTGCGGGATTGGATTCCCTAATCTGGACGAATCAGGTACATAAACCTCCCGAACTTACCATGTCTGGTGGGACACTACGTTATGTGGAAGGTAAGGACGACGGGACGTCTTTCCACCCACTTTTTAAAGAGGGGACTTACCGCCATAATTATGGTATGCGCAAAAAGAAATTTATTAAATCTATTTTTTATGTACAGCTACACGACTTATTATAGCCACTTGACATGACATTATTGACATTATATTGTGCACAATATAATCAGCGTTATACTGTTCCCACTACTGGGACTCAAGCCTCCTATATAGGAGAGGGAATGAGCCATAATCCACCACGTGGTCCCAGTGCATATCTATACGTGAAAGGAACATGCCTTCGAATTTTCGGTTGTAGAACACGCCGCCGGTTCACTCACGATATTTTCTTTAATGATTTTGAGAACAGTGGCGATGAAATAAATTACACAAAGTAAAACTAGTTTTCTCTTAATTAAAAGAAATGGAAATAAAAAAGCAGCACGATGAAACGGAACAGTATAAAACTAACAGACGTTTGAGTTATTGAAATTCCATTTTCGATGTTTCGTTTGATTGAACTCGTTTGCGAATAGTTCATGCCTATAAAGTTCAGAAAAAAAAACAATTTTACAACGAAGCGGCAAACGGTACGGTACTCGGAGCTAACTAAAGTTTCTCGTAATTTGTTTATTCATTTGGCACAGGCATTTTTGTTTAGGGCGAAGATATATCTTCCCGTTCTGGGTGCAGCAAGAAGAAATATCAGGCTTGTACTGACTAAGGCCCACACTTGTTCCTTCAGTAGCCCATTGCGTTCCAGGGCCGCAGTAAAGGCTGATTTACATTGGTATAGAAGCTGGCGCCACCATCACTGGCTTCACGTCGTTTACACGTGACCAGTAGTCATTTCAGAGTTGTTGCGGTGAGTACACGTTTGCATTTGTTTGGACACTGGATAAATATGCAGCCGGTCGATTTCCATTCAGAGCTAGATACTTGATGATGGACTGGATTGACACATGTTTACAATGATACAGTGCTCATTCAACACCAAAACATGTTTACATGGATACAGTGCTGATCCAACACCAGAATCCAGCGATTCTGACGCCAGCTTGTCACAATGTAAATTAGCCTTAATTGTTTCGACCAAACACGTATTTTTTGTATAGGCCGGCGACCACTACTCGCGTGGTACGGTGATTGGGAATCGCCCTGCATCTCCTGACGCCCAGAGCATTTCCTGCGGTGACTTTTTTTTTTTTGTTATGTTGGAAAGTCTTCCAATGACATCCCCCATTCTCATCATCTCTTGGGTGAAGCGGGACATAGAGTCAAACTTTTACTGACTAAAAACCCACTCCTGTTCCTTCTTTGCTATTGCTCCAGGGCCCCGGGATCTCTTTCGCATCACCCATGGCTCCAGTAGGCTTCGACCCTGCTGGGCCCCTACGTTTGCTGACAAATCCTTGAGGCTCGCGTAAAACACTATACGCCGTCAACGGCTAGAGCTCGGTCCGGACGGTTGGATCGTGCGTACGGCCGCTTCTTTTGCTAGCATTTTTTTTTGCTTCGCAGAAGGATGCAACCGCCTGCCCCTCCTCCTCGCTTTGGATCATGGCCCGTACCAAGGCCCGGCGCAAGAGATCGCGCTGTCGCCATTCTACTCCGGAGCTCTATTCGCCATGCCACGACTTGGCGCTCCAGCGGAGTTTCGCCCCGGCGTCGCATCTCCACGCGCAGATCGTGCATGTGTGCAAAGACTGTTGCCTCCAAGCGGTAACTGGAGTATGAGGATCACCTGCCGCAATCGCTGATTAAAATTAATTACTTGGCCCTTATACAAACTGCTGTAGGTAGGCTATCACTATCATTGAATAATTTGTTACGATATCTAAATCCTAAAGTATAGGCTTTAGGATTTATTTTCTGTTCTGTTCTGAAAACTGAACAACAATAATAAACATTTGAATACACATATCCACTAAAAACATGTTTGTATACAATCGTTTCGATTATTAATAAAAAATACTCCAACTGCCTCACATATTGAAAAATAAACGTATATTAGAAAAATATGATCACAAGAAGAATTTCATCTACAGCAATATCGTCAGCGTAAATAGAGATTACAAAGGACTCGCTGAGGCAGTAACGCGTACCATCTACGAAGGTATACTTATCGCCTTCTTCGGAGTTCAATAGGAAGGGATCTTTAACTAAATATTATTATTGAGCTTTATACCAGCGAAATAAATACGTGAAGTTAACAGAATAAAACAGTGGAATTTATTTTAGTTCAGCCTCAGATCTGACGCCGTCAACTGCATCAGACTAGTTAGGGCGCCCCAACCCCTGTCGTGAGGGCTCGCACGCGCATGGTGGACGCCATCATGCGCGTGCGAGCCCTCACGACAGGGGTTGCGGTGTCCCGGGGCAGGAGCGTCGTGGCAGTGTCCTTGGACATTGCCAACGCGTTCAACTCCCTGCCCTGGAGTACGATCCGGAGGGCACTCCGGTACCACCGGGTGCCCGAATACCTCTGTCGAGTGGTCGAGGCTTACCTGTCGGACAGGTCCATTATCTACCCCGGTCACCAGGGAGACTGAAAACGTCGAGATGTCGTGCGGTGTTCCGCAGGGGTCGGTTCTAGGCCCACCCTTGTGGAACATCGGCTACGACTACGTGCTGCGTGGCGACCTCCCTGACGGGGTCAGCGTGGTCTGCTACGCAGACGACACGCTGGTTCTAGCGCAGGGAGAGTCGCACCAGGCGGCGGTCGCTCTAGCGACACGCGGGGTTGCGATAGTCGTTGGTAGGATCCAGGAGTTGGGACTCGAGGTGGCGCTGCACAAATCCGAGGCCATGTTTTTCCACGGCCCTCGGAATGCGCCACCATCGGACTCCCAACTTACGGTAGGAGGAGTTCGCATCGGCGTCGGGTCGACGATGAAGTACCTGGGACTCGTTCTCGACAGCCGATGGAATTTCGGAGAACACTTCCGACGTTTGGCTCCCAAACTCAACCGGGCCGGGGCTGCTCTCAAGCGGCTCCTACGCACTACGCGGGGATCGTTCGGTCCATGGCCCTCTACGGGGCGCCGGTGTGGGCGCCGTCGCTGGCAAAGCGACCGGCATCCATACTGAACGCCTGCCAGAGGGTCATGGCAATACGGATGGTGCGGGGTTACCGCACGATCTCCCCCGAAACGGCGAGCCTTCTGGCTGGCCTACCACCGTGGGATCTGGAGGCAACAGTCCTTGCACACATGCACGATAAGCGCGTGGAGATGCAACGCCGGGGTGAAAGTCCAATACCGCGACAGGTCGAGGTATGGCGGACAGAGCTCCGGCGGGATCTCATGGTGAAATGGCGTCAGCGACTATCGCAACCCAGTGCTGGGCACGCCACAATTATGGCGGTAAGTCCCCTCTTTGAGGCGTGGCTGGAAAGACCTCACGGCGTCCTTACCTTCCGCATGACGCAGGTCCTCACCGGACATGGCAAGTTCGGGAGGTTCCTGCATCGGATTCGAGCGGAAGAGACGCCCGGGTGCCGCCACTGTGCGGAACGCCCGGAGGACACGGTGGAGCACACAGTTGAGGTGTGCCCTGCTTGGGCGGAGCAACGCCGTGTCCTCGTGGGGGCGATCGGCGGCGGAGACCTCTCGTGCCGGGCCTTGGTTCAGGCCATGGTCCGGAGCGAGGAGGAGTGGCAGGCGGTCGCCTCCTTCTGCGAAGCAGTAATGCTAGCAAAGGAGGAGGCAGACCGCATCAGGCAACAGCGCCCCCGCCGCCGCCGCCGGGATTCCGATCCCGATTTCCGGCCACCGTAGACGCGGGCTCGCGGACGGCGAGCCATGGGTAGCTCGCTGTCCGATCGTCCGGTAACTGTCCGGACCGAGCCAAGGCGTCGACGGCGCGCACTGTTCCCGCGCGCCTCAAGGAGTTGTCAGCAACAGGAGGGGCCCATCTGGGTCGAAGCCTACCGGGGTCGGGGTTATCCGAAAGGAAACTAGAGCCCCGGTATGAAGGCTAGAAGGAACGGCGCGGGGTTTTTAGTCAGTAAGACTCTGACACTGTCTCCCGCTCCACCCAAGAGCGGGTTTCGTCAATGATGATTTTCCCCGTCGAGAAAAAAAAAAAAAAAAAAAAAAAAAAGACTAGTTAGGGCGCAAACACAAAACTAGTTAGGGGTTGTAATGTCTGTTTAACTGTCCCCGCACAGGGCTTCAAAAAAACGCCGCTTCAAGCTTCATTTTGAGGCAGCATTTTTTTGTGGTAGCACCGCCGCACTTGAAGCGGCTTCAAGCTTCACCGGACACAAGAGGTTTCACGCGCTTCAGCTGTTTTTTTGCGGATGCTTCTAGCTTTTTTTTTGTGGCCGCTTCAAGCGTTTTTTTTGTGGCGGCGTTTTTTTTGAGGCCCGTATGCGGGGACAGTATGGGGTGACCAGATGGTTGTAAACGAATGTCCCAACCAAGGAGGTGACCTTGCTAATTGTAATCCATGTAGACAGCAGTTGTAAACCATGATCTTTAGCGGTCTTGGTTGGAAGGCGCGTTTTCCCAACCACCGAACGTGTTGACGCGTTGTTTACATCCATGTAGACGCAACACAAACCAAACACACAAACCCAGGCAGGAGGAGGAGGGAGTGGCAGGCGGTCGCCTCCTTCTGCGAAGCAGTAATGCTAGCAAAGGAGGAGGTCGACTGCTTCAGGCGCCCTCGCCGCCGCCGCCGCCGGGGTTCCAGCCCCGATTTTTAGCCACCGTAGACGCGAGCTCGTGGACAGCGAGCCATGGGTAGCTCGCTGTCCGATCTTCCGGTAACTGACCGGACCGAGCCAAGGCGTCGACGGCGCGCACTGTTCCCGCGCGCCTCAGTAACAGGAGGGGCCCATCTGGGTCGAAGCCTACCGGGGTCGGGGTTATCCGAAAGGAAACTAGAGCCCCGGTATGAAGGTTAGAAGGAACGACGCGGGGTTTTTAGTCAGTAAGAGTCTGACACTATCTCCCGCTCCACCCAAGAGCGGGTTTTGTCAATGATGATTTTCCCCGTCGAAAAAAAAAGGGCATCAGGTTGGAACGCTAGTTTGCAACCGTGTGGCCAACCCTTAAAGTTTGCCTTCATCTAACCAAAAATGACGCAGAGGCTCTTGCTGAATGATTTTATAGCAAAAATCTTTTGTTTCAGAGGCAAACTGTTATTGGAGTTTTCAATCGGGATTTTCGCAGTAACAATACTCAAGATTAACGCTAGGTTGCAAACAAAAGCTTTGTTTCCTTTGACAGGACTGTGCTTTGTGGTTGTTTCTGTAGGTACTCTTTTGTTTTAAGTGTGGAGTTCATCCAATGACTTCTTCCGCTCTGGATGGAGTCATTGGATGATCTCCACACTTAAAAAAAAGGAGTACCTAGGTTGACGACTGGGCTCAATGATGATTTTCCCCGTCGAAAAAAAAAGGGCATCAGGTTGGAACGCTAGTTTGCAACCGTGTGGCCAACCCTTAAAGTTTGCCTTCATCTAACCAAAAATGACGCAGAGGCTCTTGCTGAATGATTTTATAGCAAAAATCTTTTGTTTCAGAGGCAAACTGTTATTGGAGTTTTCAATCGGGATTTTCGCAGTAACAATACTCAAGATTAACGCTAGGTTGCAAACAAAAGCTTTGTTTCCTTTGACAGGACTGTGCTTTGTGGTTGTTTCTGTAGGTACTCTTTTGTTTTAAGTGTGGAGTTCATCCAATGACTTCTTCCGCTCTGGATGGAGTCATTGGATGATCTCCACACTTAAAAAAAAGGAGTACCTAGGTTGACGACTGGGCTCAGTCCGGTTGATGACCGGACGGCCGGACGGCGGGTTACCCATTGCTCGACGTCCGTAAGCCCGCGTCTACCGTGGCTGGTAGTCGGGGTCGGAATTTCGGCGGCTGGGGCGTGACGACCTTCGCTCCCTCACGTGTGCCGCCTCCTCTTTTGCTAACATTTCTGCTTCGCAAAAGAAGGCGACCGCCTGCCATTCCTCCTTGCTCCGGACTCCTCGCTTCGCCTGAATCAGGGCCCAGCGCGACAGGACGTTGCCACCGATTGCCTCCACGAGGACACGGCGCTGCTCTGCCCAAGCAGGGCACGCCTCTACCGTGTGCTCCACCGTGTCCTCTGGGTGGTCCACACAATGGCTGTAGGTACACCTCTGCCTATAAATATATATATTACACAGGTCAATAACATAACTGAACTTATTTATTATTTTATTTCTTCCGGTGCGTTTTCTTATTAAATGGCTAAGAAAAAACCAGCTATCGCATTTTTACTTAAATAGTATACTCGTAATAATTAAAATATGATAGCTGATTTCTTCTGGAGCACTCAATAAGAGACTACTCACTATTATATTACTAGTTAATATAATAATAATATAGTAACCAGAAAATTAATTAACTTGGTAAAAATAATCTTGCCTTCATATCTTACCAAGTAGGGGTGCTAATTAAAGAAAAAAGAACAAAAAGGTATATTACAGTATGGAATAAAAATATAATAATAATATTTGAAAAAGGTCTCCTCTTAAAGCATAAGGGCAATAAGTCTACTAAAATAATGTTGCATTGCGTGGACCGTAGATGCAAAAAGCACGAGGACACGGTGGAGGTGTGCCCCGCTTGGGCGGAACACCGCCGTGTCCTCGTGGAGGCAATCGGCGGCAACGACCTAGCGCGCTGGGCCCTGGTTCAGGCTATGGTCCGGTGCGAGGAGGAATGACAGGCGGTCGCCAGGAGGAGGCGGCACGCGTGAGGGAGCGAAGGTCCTCACGCCCCAGCTGCCGAAATTCCGACCCCGACTACCAGCCACGGTAAACGCGGGCTTGCGGACGTCGAGTTATGGGTAGCCCACCGACCGGCCATCCGGTAATCAACCGGACCGAGCCCAGTCGTCAACAGCGCGTAGTGACCCACGCGCTCTTCAAAGAGATGTCAGCAAACCGTAGGAATTTAGAATATAGGGACAGTTGATACTGACGGTTGACGGTTGACTACTTAAACTTATAGGAGAACGAAGATGACAAAAGGAATCCACTAAATAGATCTATATATATTATAATTTTGTAATATCCGAGATTTAAACGCGTAAGGAATAACTTGAGTTTACTAAGTGGCAATAGCGTCTTCCAGTACGTGTTTGTCACTCCAGAACCTCAAAATAACAATGTTAATTTACTTTAAGAGTGTCGATGTGTTATTTACAAATTAGTTTCTCATCTATCCTCAAACCAAGATATTTTTCGTTCGTTGATCGGTTTTATTATTTTGCCATTTATTTATTTTAAGAAACGAGAAGTCCGGTATACGATTGTTTTCATAGTCTGTCTAAAAATTAAAACGATTTGGGAATTCTGTTTAATGTTTAATCATTTATAAAATACTTATATCCGATACTTTTTACAAGGATTTATAGGATTACTAGCTTTTGCCCGCGCGGCTTCGCTCGCGCTCTTCCCTACTCTACCCTATTATACCCTACTCTACCCTACTCTACCCTACTTTACCCTACTCTACCCTACTCTACCCTACTCTACCCTACTCTACCCTACACTACCCTACTCTACCATACTCTACCCTACTCTACCCTACTCTACCCTAATCTACCCTACTCTACCCTACTCTACCCTACTCTACCCTACTCTACCCTACTCTACCCTACACTACCCTAATTTTTTTTTTCCATAAGAACCTTATCCTCACAATAACATTCACAACAACAAAAAATCAGCCATACCGGTCAAGCCGTTTTCATGCCATGTCGTGACAACGGAAATCGGGGCTCATTTTTATAATATAGAAGATTATTAGTAAATAATGATAAAGATCTTTTAATCAACGTCGATTATTGAAGTATGTATGTTGGTTGTATTCCAACGTCCCAACAGGAGTGACCTTGCAAGTTTCAATCCGTGCAGGCAGCAGTTGTAATGCATAACCTCCACGCCCTTAGTTGGGAGGCGCATTTTCCCAACCATAGTAACTGATTTGTAAAAGTGTTACTGTTGGCACGCTAGATTGCAACCGTCTGGGCCACCTTTTAACTCTGCAATCGTGAAAATTAGAGACACAATAGAAAGACAATGGGTACGTGAACGCCAGCGTTTGCTTGAGGTTTAATGAATTAAACAAATACTTATAAGGATCACTTTACATTGCTAAGTTTTCATTATAAAAATTGTAATATTATAAATACACGTCTGCTTCCAACTTGTTCCAAAGTAGTCTGAAATTCGACTCGTCTACAATAATAACAAAATACCTAAAAGTTGTTCAGTCATGAAATGTATCCATTATTGTATAGGCACTTCACTATGATGCAAGAATTCTTGAAATATATTTGACAAAAATACGACGAAACATGTTATCGTACCAATTTATAAAGAAGCCAGTTAAGGTTTCCTAGAAAACACATGTCACAGAAAGGCCATCGAAGTGTTGGCTGACATTCGATCTAGATATAATACATTTACAAATACATACGAATCGTGCAAGCCTTCTTATGTGAAATGGACTTTGAGTCGTGTATAGAGATGTGCCGGTAAGGCAATGTTGCCAGAAAGTAGAAATATTGGTGGCAATATTGTCAGCAAAATTCCCGCTTCGGGCAATATTGCCGACAACAGCACATCTCTAGTCGTGTAGATAAAGTGTCAAAAAGTTTTACTTTAAAAGTTCTAAAAAAAATGTCTGCAAGAGCATGTTACTATAACATTTTTTATAATAATATTTATTCTAAAATAGTACATTATTTGCGAAGATATCAATTCTCCAATAAATAAAATATTAATTTAAGACAAATCTGAACACAATTGGCCTTTACATCATTTGCTTTCGACAAATATCTTGGGAAATATCATAGTTTTAAAATAACTCCGCAACTAAATAATGATCGAGTATTATCACGCGGCTGCGAGCCGTGACGTCATCGAGTATCGGTACGACTCTATGAGCAGGTGAACGCACTGTTCATTCAACTTCTTTAAAAAGGGTCCTTTAAGAAAAGTTTTGCAAGATATTATATTTTTATCACATGAAAAATATACACTATGACTCAAAGAGTTCATGCAAAGGACTCTTAGAGACAAAAGAAGCTGTACTAAATCACGAGTAGAATCACTTTCATGTTTGCTGATGATTTTTGCCAAACTTTGCCAGTAACAGCTGAGAAAACTAGAGCTAACATTGTACAGTCTTGCTTAAAAACTTCCCCGTTATAGAAGTTTGTCAATCTCCTTAAAATTTCCACTAATATGAGAGCACGTTTAAATGGAGGTAGTACAAGATATCCTTCAAAGTTACTTTTAATAAGAGACGGGAAAGTACCTTATTGTAGCGTACTGGAAACAAACTGACATTGCTCGTGATTTAGTTGACAAAGTTACCAACATTGAAATCTTAACCTTCAAAGTCTAACCAGATGTAGTTCAAATGGAGAATATAGACTACCAGTGGATGTAACATAGTGCAACATTATAAGCGAAATAGTAGTGTTGGCAAAATCAACAATATAGTTCTTGATAAACTTCCAGAAGATAGCAACAACTACATTTCATTTTCAATTTAATAGATCAAGAGGAAGCCTTACATTACACAATGCCTGAATTCACTAAATCCAAGCCTTCTCCTACATTCGCTCAAATTAGTAAATGGTACACCAATTATTTTGAAAAGACACTGCGTCAAAGACATCGACATCTGTACCCCAGTCAAGTTGATAATCTGTAATCGATAACGCTAGCAGAAAACTTCAAATGTACGGGAATGACGTTATCTCAACGCTCAGTCACATGGTCAAAACAAAAGAATCAGGGTCGTTGCCAACTCCAGGCGTTCGACGCAAGAGAAACAATTGTAACTTGGCTGGGGAGCTGGTTCTAGAGCAAATTATATGTACTTCTACCGAAAAAAAAAAATACTAAAAATATAGTGTACGCAGAAATACTTTAAAATGTTGTCTACTTATTATTACAGGTTAGGTACCTACATAATAATAGTATTATAAGACCAGATTATATAATACTTTCACCCAACATTCTATAGTTTCACTCTTACTTGTAACAGCGTGATGTAACTAAAACATTATCCTAATGAACTCGTACCTACTCAGACTTCACAAACATACTGTCACCATTTCAATTTACACGCCAAGAGTTCAGCTAGCTACTCTTTAAGTATTTTTCTTTACATTTATACTAACACAAACATTGATATTTGATATTTTTTTATATCATTAGTTCATTCGCTCGTATTAACAAACCCAGTTCCAGGGCGCTGCGTAACGTAGTACAAGCTCCAAGCCTAGCTCAGCAGCACATCGTCGTTGTGATTTTAAGACCACTTATGTGTAAAATTTAACTTTATGAGAAAATTTATAAAAACCGTCTACTGAGCTACGACAAAAATATAGGTATCAGCCTTATAATTTCTTGCTTGTAATTTTGCAGTTTTTAGTTGAAATTAGAAGTAGTGTGATAGTAAAAAAAACAGTTTAAATGTAAAAGTAGTATTTTATTAGGAAGCACATTGCTGATTTTTAATTGGTAAACAAATGACGATCAAATCGTCGTGTACACGTCATGAAAGTTTTTGCATTCGATAGAGCTTTAAAATGTTAAAAAAGGTTTATAATATAATTTTGCTAAAAAATTACACATTTTATGTATCATTTTTTAGTGTCTAAAAGTCGCAACGATGACATGTTAAATTAGGCATGATTTCATTGCAGCAATATCATTTCTAAGAACAATTTTAATTGGCTTGTAGACAAAATGTGTAAAAAATGATTTTCTTTGATTTGTCAGAAATTATTATTGGATTATATCTATCTATCTAATTAGCTCATTTCCCACTGTTGGACGAAGGTCTCCCAGTCTCTTTTCAACACACGTCTATTTTCTGCAATTGCAGACTGTTTACAGAAACGTCGATATAATTTAATTAGTGCTTAAGTCATCATCAAACCTCATAATTATTTTGGAGCGATCCCGCTGTAATCGGAGTCGGTACAACTTATTGTAGGATTATAGTTCAGCCTTGACATATATAGGCTTCTATAACCTATTGTTCACGGAAATAAACTCCGGACGCGATATTGCAATCCATATTTGTCTCAGGGTAGATTTTTCAATAGCCGGATAGGTTTTATTTGACGGATAAATATGATGGTATGTCAGTTTTCGTATATATAAATATGCCTGACGGTCATATTTTTATAGATAAACGTTACCCGCTGATCGAAATCAGCTCTTGAAATAAGTTAATGTGAAATTAAGGATTGATAGAGACTGTCCGTTTCGCTTTCACGGCTTAACTTCGAAATTGATTTTAATGGAATTTGATACGGCGTAAGCTTTAAACCCGGAAGGAACACTGAAGGATTATCCCAAAAGGTTACCCTAAAGAGTACTTTTTTATATCTGCCTCCCTAGTAAAGTGTCGAAATCCACTCGAGATGGCCACGCCCGCAATTCTTTTGTTCTGACCAAGTGACTGAAAATTGAGATGACGTCATTCTCATAAATTTGAAATTTTGCTTTATACATACTTTTATTTAGTTTCACCTGTCCCGATGTTTGTCTGTCATCAAATTTTGTAAATTTTTGACCCACTTCCCGGTTACCGTTTGAGCTGAAATTTTGCATGCATTTGTAAATCAGATAGCAATGCAATATTATTATGACATAGACCTGATCTGATGATGGAACCGGAAGGTGGCTATAGAAACTTAGTAGTTAAACGACACAACCCCATCGAGTTTGGGCTCGTACGATTCGTTTTGACGAGTATTCATTGTATAGCTCTCGCACCAGTCTCGGGTGATCTGCTCCTTTAAATAGGTTCGTGACCACGTACGATAAGGTATGTTGTAACAACGGGGATATTGACATCTTCTTTGACTCTTTGGTTCAGTTCAAGTCGAAAATCAGCCTGATTGATCCGTAGTTTTGCCCACCCTAATTTCGAATGATTTTTTTTTATTTTATTTGATATGAATTGACGAATATGTATGTTAAAACTGATGTTCAAAATAATTTACTATAATAATTCCCTTAATAATTTGTTTGTTTTTATTTTTTTTTATGCGATCTTTTTTCTAATTATCATGTTTTTTTTTACTAACATTTAAGTTAGTACGAGTATATTGAAATTTTTAATGGAATTTTTTTAATGAAATCGATGAATCTTTTTTACTTTAATTTAAATTTATGTAAAATATGTGATTATGTAATTATAATTAACCACTGTGCATACCTATAATTGATTTGTTTACACGGAACCATACTTTGAATACTCACTCTGAAATTTTATTTTGTAAACAAATTGTTGGTGTGCTTTATTAATAAAATAAAATAAAATATGGGTATACCAAGCTAAAAAAGCTTGCTATGAAAAAAATATTTTCATTAAAAGCTTGTTTTACTAGCGTTAACGATTGCAGATTATCAACTTGGCTAGGGTGACTGGCTTCGAATTCGATTTTGCGTCCGTAATAATCAAGTTGCTGACGAAAGCTAGTCTATATATATAAAAATGACCCCCGTTTTCCGTTGTCACGACTTGGCATGAAAACGGCTTGACCGATTTGGCTGATTTTTTTTTGTTGTGATTGTTATTGTGAGGAGAAGGTTCTTATGGAAAAAAAATTAGGGTAGTGTAGGGTAGAGTAGGGTAGAGTAGGGTAGAGTAGGGTAGAGTAGGGTAGAGTAGGGTAGAGTAGGGTAGAGTAGGGTAGAGTAGGGTAGAGTAGGGTAGAGTAGGGTAGAGTAGGGTAGAGTAGGGTAGAGTAGGGTAGAGTAGGGTAGAGTAGGGTAGAGTAGGGTAGAGTAAGGTAGAGTAGGGTAGAGTAGGGTAGAGTAGGGTAGGGTAGAGTAGGGTAGAGTAGGGTAGAGTAGGGTAGAGTAGGGTAGAGTAGGGTAGAGTAGGGTAGAGTAGAATAGAGTAGGGTAGAGTAGGGTAGAATAGGGTAGAGTAGGGTAGAGTAGGGTAGAGTAGGGTAGAGTAGGGTAGAGTAGGGTAGAGTAGGGTAGAGTAGGGTAGAGTAGGGTAGAGTAGGGTAGAGTAGGGTAGAGTAGGGTAGAGTAGGGTAGAGTAGGGTAGAGTAGGGTAGAGTAGGGTAGAGTAGGGTAGAGTAGGGTAGAGTTGGGTATAGTAGGGTGGAGTACGGAAGAGCGGGAGCGAAGCCGCGCGGGCAAAGCTAGTGCTTTATAATTTCGGCACTTTTGTTACTTGGTCTATCAAAAACTCACTTGAAAACAATTCAATTATTATCCTATTAAATTCGAATCCTATTTTAGATTTACGTGATCCTTGAAAGTATATTCAATTGCCCAAGCCTCATGCTAACAAGGTATCTTTCTCATGTTTTATAATATTCTCTTTTTCTGTACTTCTTTTCCCATCGACCATCTGTTCTGCGTGCAATATGCCCTGCCCATTGCCACTGATTCATGACGGACCGGTCGTTGTGGCGATGCTTGGGGGAGGCTGATGTCCAGCAGTCTTTTGGCTGAAATCGATCGATTGGAATCGATCCTGCGACACTTAGAGCAGCAGAAAATCGCTCAACCACAGGGGCAACCGTGCTGTCAATATCAATCAATCAATCATATATTATGCTAGCTTTTGCGTCGACGGCACGCTCTGTTCTCGCGAGCCTCAAGGAGTTGTCAGCAACAGGAAGGGCCCAGCTGGGCCGAAGCCTACTGGGGCCAGGTTTATGCGAAACGAAGCTCGAAGCTTGGTTTGAAGGCTAGAAGGAACGGGGTGGGTTTTTAGTCAGTAAGAGTCTGACACTATCTTTCGCTCCACCCAAGAGAGGGGGTTGTCATTGGATGAGTTTTGCCCACCGTAAAACAAAATCCTTATGTATATTTGTTGGTATACGGGTTGTGGCTACAGAAATAAACATTTCAACTGTCTATTACGGTTCATGAGATACAGCCTGGTGGCCAATAGACAGGCAGATAGACAGACGGATGGACTGCGGAGACTGCTGGATAATTAAGACAAGACAGTGATGAAATAATTTTTAAGAGGGCTGTCCTTAAATAATTAATTTAAAAAAAAAAAACGTTCTTCAAAACTAACAGAAATAGTTTATGTTGCCCATAGCTTTTGCTGATAATTTACAATTCAATACGAATTATAAATATCTTGTGAAAGTGTTTCTATTGATACAACGGTTAAGGCCTGAGCTTTTATTGCCCGTCTCGAAACTCAAATTCATAAGTACTCGTGCGTGCATATTACTTTAGAACTATTCAGTCGAACAATAAGCCAAGTTAATTTATTATTACATTTCTACACTTGTGGCCGTAACCGCTGCGAGGCTACGAGGTCTACGCCGTAGCCGCAAACTTCGAAGCGCTACATTGCGTAGAGGCTACGAAATTCGAATTAGGTAAGGGTTGGAAAGCTACAAGCACGTGTCACGTTATTTTCAATAAAGGGGTGAATTATATCATATAATTATTAAGTTTCTACTTCAAATAAATAAAAAATGAAGTGTTAGAAAAATCTATGAAACCTCGTCATTTATACGTATTCTATCTAAATCTTCTTTGTTATCGTTAAAATGGATCAGAAAACCGCCATTTAAAATACTTTTCCCATAAAATGTTTTAAATTTGTAAAAGATGTTGATTGTAAAGTATGCAAGCTATTATAGAGTAAGATCCCAGGACCACCAGACGTCACGTATTTTCTGACGAAGTAAATGTGGACGATTGAGTAGTGTTAGTATGTGCTAAGAACGCATGCCTACCTGCTTGCTTGCTTAAACAGCCAATTTTCAGGTATCAGGTAATCAAGGTACATAAAAAAATTACTTACTTCACGTAAATTCTCGTAGATAATGTCCACGCGCTCCTACTCATAGAGAAATTAAAATTAAGTTTAGGGGATGATTGGCGCCTTAGATCGGTCTGTCTTCTTGTAAATGGTTTTAAAATAGTGGTCTAGTGAATATATATAGAAATCAAGCATGAGAATTCACGTGAAGTTATATAATTATTTTGGGAGCTGTAAAGTGTTTGTAAAGCAATATGGCCAATGGAATGTGTCTGAGAGTATCGGAGTCTTGATTCCAAACATATTGCCTAAAATAAACGTAAAAATCAGCTTGGAAAATTCACGTGAAATAATGTTTTTATGTACCTTGACTACCTGATACCTGAAAATTGGCTGTCTAAGCAAGCTAGCAGGTAGGCATGCGTTCTTAGTACATACTAACACTACTCCATCGTCCACATTTCCTTCGTCAGAAAATCCGTGACGTCTAGTGGCCCTGGGATCTTAGACTATAAACTATTTTTTTTAATTCGTATAAACTAGTGCTCGACCGATGACCTGGTGAGGGTTGCGGGAAACCGATGGATGCGAGACGCACAGGATCGATCATTGTGGCGACACTTAGGAGAGGCCTATGTCCAACAGTGGACGTCTGTCGGCTGAAATGATGATGATGATGATGGTGAGTGCTTGACTGCGATCCAACCTGATGGTAAGCAGTGATGCAATCTCTGATGGTGACTAATTTATTAAAAGCTTATACTTGACTTTGAAATGATTTCAGGTGATAATATCAAGCAGCATGATATAATTAATTGCATGTAGCAAAGATGAGAATGTTGAAATAATGTGTGGTGTGCCGAGAATGGATAAAGTGAGAAATTAGTGTATTAACCCTTCAGATACCGTCAATTAGAGACACAATAGTAAGACAATAGATGCGCGGCCACCGGGTGTCGCTTGGGGATTCATGAATTAAAGGATATTTGAAAGAGGTGCCAGTGAATGAAAAGTTGAAAGGGAATCGTGTTTTTTGGCATAACCATGTGAAAAAAAGTTATAAGTATAAATGTGAATGGTTAAAGAGGAAAACAGAAGCCCCAGAACGTATGGATGGATTGTGTGAAGAGTGGTGTGATAGAAAAGGGATTTTCACAGTTTTCAGGACAGAATGGACAAAAAAAAAACGAGTTGCACCGTTCCCGTGTTCCCAAATAACACAGATCGAGTGGAGGATAGTGATGACGTGCCAGGACATAACGATTCTAATCCCCGACTGTTTGAAAAGGTACGGGGCTCCAGTAAAACGAGATTTTACTAGCTATAGTAGGGGAAAATGGGGGGAAAACGTATAAGGGGTGAAACTGGACAGAGGCAATTTCATTACTGCGAGTCTAATTGTCTTGGGGATTGATATGCTTTTAGCCATACTTTCTATAAAGAAAGGCAGAATAGGATATCTTTTAGCACCATATACATAAAATGTTCACAAATTAAAGTTAAGGAACTTAAGCTAAGGAGAAAAGAAGTGTATCAAAAGTTCTACTCTACTTAAAAAATTGTGTTAACTGATGAATAGAAAGATATACTAGTTGAACATAATAATATAATGAAATCTCGACTATACGGTTCGACTAAAACGGATCTGCCACGTTTGGCATTCAGCCATTTACATGCAAAGTACCTATCCGGTTTGACCCTTACGTATAGGGCGAAATCGGATTTGTAGTTTTTGAGTCTTTTTTTCTAATTCTTAGTTTGTAATATTAACCTCAAATAATTTAAAAAAAAAACCTCAAATATTGTCATGCCAAGTATACTTAAACATTTAAAATACTGATAATTATCTCAATAAATATTATAATAATTTACTTATTGTGTCTTTAACTTAACCATCCGGTTTGCCCCCACCTTCCCCTATTTTTGAATGAAGCACGTGTCATTTCAGTAGCACTTGTTAGAAGTGTCCGACTCGAGATATATCCATACAACTGCTCTTACGTGATGACGTTATTGCAATCTTTCTCTAGATATTTTGAAAACCGATATCTTGATTTGTATAATGTTGGTACAAGTTTTCTACAAACAGACCCTACACATTTAACCAAAATTCTGAATAACGAAATTATTTTCCAATATTAACTTTGGGTGAAAGAATAACACGTATAGGAAATACGTGTTATTTGTCCTGGAACAAGTTTTGTGAAATATTCGAGTTAGTGATGTAATTACCGAAGCTCTGTTCGATATTTCACAAACAGTTGTATCTTTTTTCGCTATTTCTTATTATCGAACATTGCGATGAATTTAGTTGGATGAACCAACAAGCTTCTAAACCATGCTCTAGTTAACGATAGACGGGTCAGGAAAAGTCTTCTTAATCAATATATTATCATAATAATATAATAACTATAACATTCCACAACTATCACACATCGCGAGAATCGGATGGATGCGTGACGCACAGGACCGGTCGTTGTGGCGACGCTTGGGGGAGGCCTATATCCAACAGAGGACGTCTTTCGGCCGATATGATGATGATGATGATGATCACACACTGCCGTTTAGCCCTAAGCTAAGCAGAGCTAGGTGTTATGAGTACCTACTAGACAACTGATAAAAATAGGTACTATTACTTATATATTTCTAAATACGTACATACTACTCTGTCAAGAAAGTACCGCGAAAAGATCAATAATACACAAAATGTCTGTTATTCATCCAAATTTATTTTATCACCTTCAAAGTATGCTCCTTTAGAAACGATACACTTGCGCCAACGAATAATCCATTCATCAAAACATTTTTTAAACGCTGCTTCCTGAATTGAGTTCAGTTCTCGCCGCGAATTCTCCTTTATGTCTTCTATCGATTTAAAACGGGTGCCACGAAGTGGTAATTTGAGTTTAGGAAAAAGAAAAAAGTCAGCAGGAGCCATATCTGATGAATATGGTGGTTGCTGGATGGTATTTGTTGAGTGTTTGGTCAAAAATTCGTTCACAACAGTCAACATGACTTTGACTTTTGATCGACTTTGGCGTGGTTTTTTCGGTTTCGGATCAGTTGGAAGGCGCCACTCCGAAGCTTGTTGACTAGTTTGCATGTCAAACTCGTAAACCCACGTCTCATCACCAGTAACAATGCGTTTCATGAATGTTGGGTCCGAACTGAATCGTTCTAGCATGTCCTCAGCGACTTTCATGCGATTGAGTTTTTGGAGAAAATTCAGATCTTTTGGGACTAGCCGAGCAGCAACATGTTTCATACCCAAATGATTAGTTAAAATGGTACGGATCGACTCGTGAGATACAGAAAGTTCAGCGGCTATCTCTCTCAGAGTTGAATGGGGATTTTCAGTCACTATTTCCTTCACTTTTGCGATGTTAACTTCAGTTGCAGACGTTGACGGCCTACCAGAGCGAGGCAAATCTTCCATCACATCTCGACCGCTTTTGAACGCTTTGAACCACTCATAAGCACGAGTTTTTGATAAAGTCGATTCACCGTAAGCCTTCTGTAACATTTTCAGTGACTCCGAACACGAAATTCCATTGGCGATGCAAAATTTAAGACAAACTCTTTGTTCGATACTTTTGTCCATTATGAAATTCGCAATACACACTATATATGATATTACTAAAACCAGCACTGTATTTAATATAAATAACAGATGCAACTCAAACTCCGCGCCTAAATGGAAAACAGTTGTGCCAATCTAACAACTACAAAAAAACAAAAATTTGAATTTGGATTCCATATTCCAAATTTGAATTCCATAAACAAATCATCCATTCCCGATACTTTTATGACTGAAAGTATTATAGATAAATTACACCCGGCCGCAGAACAAATGTTCATCACACCAACATTTGTCCTGGGAGAAAATCGAACCCACGACCTCCAGCATAGCAGTCAGGACCACTAACCACTAGACTAACAGGCCAGTCGATTATAAATTAATCCATTTCATTATTTTGTCGATTGCTACTTATATCGTCGTAAAATATTTTTAAGTCGTCTTAAAACCAGTTACAACATTTGTATATGTTACGTGAAAAAAGTTTGGTTTGTTAAAAATGCGACAATGACCCACCATTACAGAAAACCTCTGACGATGGCATCTTGTTATGAAAATGCGTTTACTGATTTTTCATTAGAAGGTACGTATATTAATTATTTATTATACACATAATATACGTAACCTTATCAACTGTAAAATGGAATATTATTAATTCGAGGCTTCTATTAGTAAAGTCTAGAACAAAGTTGTTTAAAAAATCTATATACTTTTGTATATTTTTTACAAGCTTTTATTAAGTTACGCCTGTCCCGATGTTTGTCTGTAATCAAATCTTGCAAATTCAATTTGACCCACTTCTCGGCTACCGATTGAGCTGAAATGTTGCGTGCACGTGTAAATCAGATGACAGTGCAAAATTATGATAACATGGAGCTGATCTGATGATGGAACCGGAAGGTGGCTATAGGAACTTGGTAGTTAAACGACACAACCCCATCGAGTTTGGGCTGGTATGATACGTCATGACGAGTAATAATGGTATACCGAGCTTGCTATGAAAAAAAATGTTTTTCATTAAAAGCTTGTTAATCACTATGTTATACTATGTAAATATTCCTATATGTTCGGAATAACTCTATCAATCCGTTTCACGTTAGAGTGCAAAGAAGTTCCAAACATACAAACTCACGAACGTGTGCCTTTAAAATATAAGTCTGACTAGCTTTGCCAGTGGTTTCGCCAACGTGGAATTAATATATCAACCCCATTATAAATTACTAACAGCTTCGCCCGCGTACACAAAATATATTACTCAGAAATAAAACAGCTTTCTATTGGTTTAAAAAATTAAAAATTTAGCAATCGGACCAATACTTTCAGAGATTACTTACTTACCTCCTAAAAAAAAAAAAGAAACTACCTCTTTATAATATTAGTGTAAATAGCCTACTAGGTATGTTACAAATCTTTAGAATTCCCGATTTTTTCTACTATAATAAGCATGTAAACATGTAATGCTTCCTCATGAATAATTCTGTACATTGGTAAAGACTGCATATATTGAGTTCACTTAGATAGACAGATCACGTTTGTCTGTCTATATGAACTTTGTTTTATAATATACTAGCTGTACCCCCGCGGCTTCGCTCCCGCTCTACCCTACTCTACCCTACTATACCTTACTCTACCGTACTCTATCCTGAACTACCCTAATTTTCATTTTTTTCCCTAACAAACTTCTCCTCACAATATTAAACACAACAAAAAAAGAATTAGCGAAATCGGTTCAGCTGTTCTCGAAATTTGGGCTTAGCAACACATTTAGCAATTCATTTTTATATTATAGATAGGATAAATATGTTATTTTAATGGTTGGGCAGAAATTGCCGTACGATTTCCAGGCTCGGTAAGTGCAGGTGTGCATACTCTGAGCATTGGTTAGCTCTCTGTCCTGGCCGTCACGTAAAAAACCGAGCCGCGTAGTGTCGCTGTAACCGAAGGGGCCTAGTAGAGCCGATGCTTGCTGGCTCTGCGGGAATTTTCAAAAAATTTCAACGAGGACAACGTGGTAACTAAAGGACACAGGTGGGTTTTAGTCACTAAATGTCTGACATATCCTCTCACTCAGAAGCGTAGCGGGGACTAATTTAGAAGTGGGGAAAGTGTATCAGCGAAGCCTTTCTTCTATTTTTTCGATAACGAGACAGCAATTATCGCAACCCAGTGTTCAACTACATTGTCTCTTACCATTAGATGAAATAGTGGTCAAACGCGTGTCTATACATAGTAAAAAACCTTCGTTGTTGTTGTGTAGCCCTTGCACACGCGAGGCCCCTTTGGTTGCAAAGCTATGGGAGAGAGCCAACTTCACCTACGCCTATCTACGCTACTACTCTCACTGCAGCCTAGATTGCGGTGTCATATTGTGTTGATTTAAAACAAAGGCCAAAATTTTTCATTTCTAGGAAAATCAAAATCAAAAACATTTACTTCAAAAAGACCATTTGCTGCACTTTTGAATAGTCAAATGTCGGTGAATCCAAAAAAAGTGAAGCTTGTAAGATTGACATTTTTAATTTCAAAAACGGAATTAACAACAAAAAGCCATCTTGAATCGACATCTATCATGATCCTTTACCTTTTCTGAAAAACAGTTCATTAATGGTTTTTCAATGGTCCTTCGATAAAGGTCAATGTACTATATTTAAAGCTTATCTGGCGTCTTGTTTATACTAACAATGAGATAAATAATTAAATCTACCTTTAACAAAACAGCGGGTTAGATCAAATGCCCAGTTAATTTGGGTTTTAATCGATACAAATTCCGGGTATTCAGAAGCCAGACAGTGTCAGCTCTAGTCTAATTTTAGAGTATCGGAATGGCGCAGGTATGGAAATCCACTGTTGCCTAAAATGGTTATAAATTTTTAATTGTCGAATGAGAGAGATGAGACCACTAAAGCCTATTCATTAGGTAACATTGGTTGATAAACGGTTTAAAATATTTTTATCACCAAGTTTACCATGAAGACTATTTCTGAATCTTGGCCGTCCACACGTCTTGTCAATTGTTGTTAGAATATCGTTCGAAGAGGTAGTGATACTGTACTGCTTTCATTAAAGTACTACTAGAGAAAAAAGAAGAAAAGATGGGGGATGATCATTACCTTCGTAGGTTTGATGGTTCTTTTTTTCAAAAAATCTCTGGCATCTTAGAAAGATAGTCATAGACAAAAATGCTTATAATTAGATCTTTCGCGAGGTAATCTTTACATCTGTATAGGTACGTCAAACAGCCGACTTGCCTATCATACTTTAGATTTCTGAATTGTAGATTAAGGTTTTTTTTTTGTAACAGTTTCTTTTGCCATAAAAATGGCATGTAGCAGACCAGGAACATGGGATGCATGACTGGACATGAACTGAAAAGATAAAAGCTTTTACACACCAAACGAACAATTCCAATCTAAAATTTTCTCAATTATATTGTTAATTTTGTTATTTGAAATAAATAAATTCAATGGTAAATTCACTTACATTTGAATTCCAAAGTTGATAGATATTTCTACTTGAATATTATTGTTAAACTCCGTAATTTTAGGCGCGTTAATCCATTACAAGTCTTAATTATAAATGCTTCGTTAGACGGGTGTTTAGTAATTATTACAATTGAATTAATAACTAGCCAACACGAGTACCATCATCTCAAAAAATCTTGACAATATCACCACAATTTGACCACTGGACCAGAGGTTTTAGACTGAGAGTATTTTCTATATAGTCAATAGCATGATGTCAAGACGAAATGCCATAATGTATGGGATTAAAGGTGTTTTTAACATCGTGCAGAGTTCTTCCCGCATGCAAAAAAAATCAAAATGAATTCCACGCATTACAATAAATACGTATCTGAAATGGACATTTAGAGCAATCTCTCATGCGTGATCCTAACCGCACAATATTACAAACACCCTAACCTGAAGACGTTTTGGCAGTGCATGAAAGTATCTCTATTACATTTTTTACTTTTTATATTTTGTTATTACTGATGTATTATTGGGATTTGGTTATCGCGAGAAATGTGGCCGAAAAGTTCGTCCAGGGTTTCAGCTAGACGCGAATACTTGTCGTGGTCTGTAAGTTGGCTCGCGACAAAAGGATTTGTTGCGACAATACTTTTCTTAAGAAGCTAATAATAATAATATAATATAATAATAATAATATTCCACAACTACCACACAACGTCACCGAGTCCCAAGCTAAGCAGAGCTTGTGTTATGGGTACTAGACAACTGATAAACATACTTATATATTTCTAAATACATACATATTATAGATAAATTACACCCAGACACAGAACAAATGACCATGCTCATCACACAGACATTTGTCCTGGGTGGGAATCGAACCCACGACCTCCGGCATAGCAGTCAGGGTCACTAACCACTAGACCAACAGGCCAGTCAAAGCTACACTTCGCTACCTCTACTACAATAAAATAATAAAGCATAATTAGCTGTATAATGTTGGGAACTGCTGAGACAGAGGCCTCCTCTTTAGGAAAAAAAATGGGCCATAATCGATCACAAGGGTCTTCCACTATCTCCTCTTATGTTTTGCAAGTGATACACTTACCTACAAGTCTAACAAATAATTACATATTTACCGACATATAATACAAAGCCACCGCTTCCGTAATTTTCATCATCACCACCAACCTTTTTAATGTTCCCACTTATGGGACTCAGGCCTCCTCTCTAGGAGAGGGAATGAGTCGTAATTCACCACGCGGGCCTAGTGCGGGTTGGTGAATGTCATATTTCTTCGAATTTTTGGTTCTAGAACTTCCTCACGATGATCGTCATGTTGTTTCCATAATTTTAATTCGTACAAATTATCGCCCGCATTCGCGTAGTAATAAGTTCACCTGTAGACACTGAAACGTCATGGGTCTAGTTTTTGTATACGTTAACATACCCCCGTCTATGAAATCCTGATGAGCCGTTTTTTTCCTAAAGCCAAAAAAAAAACTGCACTAGTTTTCCGGATGAAAATATACGAAAACAAATGGGGACTGAAATATTCAAAACGGCCGGCTGGTAGTTTGCGGCGGTTGCCTGATTGACAAGCTTTGAGGTTAGACCGACGAAATGCATGTCGTTTTCAGGAAAAGGTACGGTCATGGTCACAGGGAACATTAACACTGCAGCGTCAGCTTTTAACAAAGACATTAAACATAATATATTAATTCTCTTTGGCTTTTAGCTTTTAGAAACAGCAGTATATATATATATATATATTTTAATTTTAATCACATTAGAGATGGTCAAAATTCGTTTAATTTAATTTTCTGTAACTCTGTTATCACCGCCGTGCCCTCGTGGGGGCGATCGGCGGCGGAGACCTCTCGCGCCGCGCCTTGGTTCAGGCCATGGTCCGGATCGAGGAGGAGTGGCAGGTGGTCGCCTCCTTCTGCAAAGCAGTAATGCTAGCAAAGGAGGAGGCCGACCGCTTCAGGCAACGGCGCCCTCGCCGCCGCCGCCGCCGGGATTCCAATCCCGATTTCCAGCCACCGTAGACACGGACTCGAGGACAGCGAGCCATGGGTAGCTCGCTGTCCGATCGTCCGGTAACTGTCCGGACCGAGCCAAGACGTCGACGGCGCGCACTGTTCCCGCGCGCCTCAAGGAGTTGTCAGCAACAGGAGGGGCCCAGCTGGGTCGAAGCCTACCGGGTTCGGGGTTATCCGAAAGAAATCTAGAGCCCCGGTATGAAGGCTAGAAGGAAAGGCGCGGGGTTTTTAGTCAGTAAGAGTCTGACACTATCTCCCGTTCCACCCAAGAGCAGGTTTTGTCATAAGATGATTTTCCCCGTCGACAAAAAAAAAAAACTCTGTTATCACTAGATTCAGATTCAAATATTTATTTGCTAACAATGTAGGTACAGATGTGAGATGATAGTGACGGGTATCCGCTACATTCTACCTCACGGCATGCCAATTCTTATAGAATAAATAAATTAATAATTATTACAAATTAAAAATTACTTATATGAATTCAAAATTATAATATACTAGCTGCTCCCAGCGGCTTCGCCCGGGTGATAGCAGAAAATTATCCCAAGGGAACATACTTCCGGGATAAAAAGTATCACATGTCCTATTTCACGATATGGTCTATCTGTGTACCAAGTTTCATCAAAATCGGTTTTGCCATTCAGGCGTGAAGACGTAACAAACAAACAAACTCACTTTCGCTTTTATAATATTAGTAAGGATTATCAACCAACATGTCATCTTAACACTCGTTATTTGTATTGAGATTATCTCAATAGAGTGAGTTTGCCTGTATCAAATCAAATGAATGAAAAGAATGAAAACCTCCGCAGGCGAAACGAAGTAACCAACACTGCCCGACGAATCGATAATCGTAATTCATAGTGGACAGGATACATTGCTCCCAAAACAGATGGTCGATAAGGTCCAAAGAAGTAACAACTGCGTACTAGAAAACGGAGCGTTGGTAGGTCTTCCACAAAGAGCTCCCACCGGGTGGTGGGAGTTGCGCGGATCTGTTGGATGCGAGACGCACAATACAGGTCTGTATGGCGATACTTGAGCCGTGTCCCATGTCGTATGTCCATCAGTAAATGGCTGAGATTATGGTGACGATGATTTGTATCGTAGTGAGATTAAAAATGATGTGTTATACCGATGTTTCTTCTTTACCCAGCGTTTCAGACGCCTGGGTGTCCCTTTCGAAAGTCCGCCCATGGTCCCGGCTCACTTTATAATTTAATCGTTTAACTAGAATTTCAAACAACCACTTTTAGTAAGCTCGTTCTGGATTTTATTGTTAATCAATATTTGTCGTTAGTTTAGTTAATGTGTCGCTTACTCAAATTCATATCGCTCAAGTTATTAAAACAGTATCTCATCATCAGTAGCTAAGTCTGTTTTTAGTCGCTCGTTTTATAATTCCTCTTTTCAGAACTTGCCGAGCAGCCGAGTTAGCCAAGTCACGAGTATTTAATTTCGATTTTCTGGCGTCGAATGCCTCGAGTTGGCCATGCCTCTGATTCCTTTGTTCTGACCACGTGACTGAGCGTTGAGATGACGTCAGATTTAATTGAAACAGTCGTAACTTGGCTAGGCCCGCTGGTTCATTAGAAAACTATTATATGCTGGGTCGGTCATAGAACCTCGGGAGCATTATTCATATGGAAATCTACTGCCACACAACGTTAGCTACTCGCTTCCACGCATGATTTGCTTACGACATTTACTAACAATGAAGGAAGGATCTAGACCACACTGATTATGAGACTAGTATATAAAATTATCTATCCTAAAACAAATCAATACGTTATTTGACGTGACTACAGAATATAATAGATTAGAATGCTTTTATTTGTCAGAATATTGTACAAAGTTGTTATGTACATTATAATATATTATGATCATAATATTTGTAAAATTATGGGTTGATACATAAAAATTATATTATTTATTTATTATAAAACTTACAATGAAATTAAATTAATTGACCTATTGTTTTTCAATATTAGAAGAGATATAATTTTATAAGTCAAAATTTTCTCTCGAGGAGCTAAAGTATGATTCATAGGTACTGTCAAATAGATATTTAGGTAAATTTTTCAGTCATAAAATCTTCAGTCGAGTAAACATCGAGTCGAGATTTGCTTATAAGAAAGTTATAACTTATTTTAAATGTTTTGAGTTGTGGGTGGGTAGGTTTTTTTTTTAAATTGATGTTAACTAGTGCCTGACAGCGATTCCAACTGATGGTAAGTAGTGATGGTGTAATCGTTGATGGTGAGGTACTCTAATTTATTAAGTGCCTTTTCACGCTAGACTTGAAGACACCTAATTTATAATCGGACGGGAAGACACTCGATGTACGTGGTATAAACGTCGAGCCAAAATGCTTGATCCGGCCGCTCGTCAGTTTGTCCGGTGGTAGAAATGAGATGGTGGAATCAACTCATGCAAATCCTGCGCATACTCACCAAAACGCATCATGTCATTCGTGTATTAAAATGGACTCACCATTCTCTGTCACCATTTTAGCGGTTATATTAATATAATAAAATAATTGTTTTAAAGACTAAAATAATGCTCGCGAAAGGAGACTTCAACAGTAACTAAATGTACTTTCAGAACAACACTCAAAGTCAAGTGCTAAATACCAGCGGAATAAGTGGTACTTTTCAGATTTCACTCCTTTATATGTCTCTTTTAATACCTCAAAACTTCTACAAATAGTTATGCTCGGTGTGCATTAAATTCTAAACCTTATCTCTAGTTTATTTAGTTCTATTTTAAACCTGTTATGAAGCACTAGGCATTTCTCATATTCATTTAAAGCACATGTCGTCACAATTCTCTCGTAGCATTAATTCGTAGACTGCTGTAATTAAATTCCGAGTTAAATATATTGTATACCAAGTTTATACTGCGGCTTTGCTTCCGTGACTTTTCCAAAGGATGAGTAACTGGATAAGGCACTCAGCGGTGGTGTTAGCATTCTAATAAAATCGATATTGGTACCTCAAAAGGTTTCCTTCTACTAATTATAATTTTTTATCTCATTTTATATAAGGGGTAAGTAGCAATTTAGGTAGGTATATGTTGTACATTGTTAAAAAAGTTTTCTCATAAAAAATTTAAATGGTCATCTTAGGGTATGCGAGATTGCAACGCGTGCAATTTCTAACTGCAAAAAAACGCGTCCCGCGTGCGTATTCCGTTTACAATAAATACCTATATTTGTGGGGTTACGCGTGCGGAACAATTCCCCATGCGTGATCAAGATATTCTGTCAGCAATAATTATTGTCAAAAGTTCAAACTATTTGGGATTGATCACGTGACAAAAATCTTTCGATATATCAACACTTCATAATCGTTGACTCTAGATCAGACGAGCTTGATTCTCCAGATTTCACATTTAGGCCGCCTACAAATTAGCCGCGAAGTGCCGCGCGACTGCAGCGCGGCAGTAGTGCTGCCGTCACGCTGCTTTATTAATCATGTATCATAACATTATACCTATGAATAACAAATAAATACCTAGTTGATAACTATTCGCAAATAGTGTTGTACCTATTTTTAGAATCACTTTCTGGGTACATCAAACAGTATGCTGAAGTTTGTATGCAAAGAAAGTTACTCAAATAACAAGTTTAGTTTCACCTAACTGCTGCTAATAAAATAGTCGAACCTCCCACAGAACGGCGCGACAATACTCTTTGATATTGCGTTTTCTTAGAACTTTCACAAATCACGTGCAAAACTACGTGTCGCATTTTCACACTGCTCTGTCACGTCTTTTTGCGGGAACACAAAACATAAAGAAAAATAGTGCCACAAACGTATCTGTCTCATAGTCTTAGTTGCAACTTTCCATTTCTTTCATCTTATCTTTAAATGACATTCTCAGCAAAGTTATTGTTTGCTTTATTTAAGAAAACACTCGGTAAATGATACCTACAGCAGTTCAGGGTGAAAGACAGGAATAAATATGTTTTTAGAGTTCCGTTCCTCAAAAGGAAAAACCAGAACTCTTATAGAATCACTTTGTTGTCCGTCCGTTTGTCTGTCAGTCTGTCTGTCAAGGCCCTTTATTTCGAGAACGCGTGGAGGTATCGAGTTGAAATCAAAACCATATACTCAAATCTGCAGTCCTTTAAAAAAAAAACATACTTCTAAGTTAACGAATGAAAAATGTATGGCCGTTTATGTCGCAAGAAAACGTATATTTTGATACTCTCAAAGATCTAAATTCATACTTCCCGTTGACTCAGAATCCTGAAATTTGGCACAAAGCAAGGTCTTATGGGACAGGTATAGGAATAAATCTAAAAACAGTAAATTTGTTGTTATATACATAACAAAAACAAAAATCGGAAAAATCATCAAGAATCCATTCGTGAATTGTAGTTTGCACGGAACCCTCCTCCCCTGTTCTGTCACGCGTCAAACTATCACTAATTCCATTTTCTTTCATATCACTCCTAACACAATCCATCCATTTTTTCTTCGGCCTTCCTCTCCCTCTCTATCCATCTACATTATACTCAGAACTCTTTTAGTAATATGCGCTTTATCCCTCCTCTTTACATGACCATACCAAGACAACCGATTACCTTTCAACTTTTCAGTCACTGGCGCCACTTTCAAACTTCCTCAGTCAGATCAGTAACAACATATGAAGAAGAAATCTTTGCCATGCAAAACTACTAGGAAATACCGAATAACAAGCTTTTAATGTCATCATGTTTCTCAGCAAGCTTTTATAGCTCGGTTTGATTACAGACAAACATCGGGACAGGTGAAACTAAATAAAAGCTTGTAATAGATTCAATTACTGACAAATCTTGAGAGTACATTACAAAACTCAATGTCAAGAAACCTCAAGTCTCCGTGATGATAAGAAACCAGTATGCCGATCTATAACATGCACAATTAGTACAAAAGTTAGCTTAACGTAGACCGCCCTAATCTGTTAAATTCCGATAGGGCCACGAGGATTTTATTGATTTTCTGAAAAGGAAACCCGTAGGCCTAAAACCCAAAGGTCAACTAAAAGACAAAGGTGTGATTTTAATCAGTAAAAGGGCAAACTTATACTCAATAAAACAACACCTTCGTCCTTCCCGCTACACCCTAGAGCGCTACATTATGAGCAAAAAAACAAAAAACTGTTATTTGATGAAGGCGAAGTAAAGTGCAATAAAAATATAAATAGTGCTATGAAACCCTGATAAAACCAGACAAGACAACTCTTAATTAAAGTAAAACGAGTTTTCAGGAAACACTTCAGGCTGAACGAATGAAAAAGGAAAAATATATTTTAAGTAGTTGCGACCTCGATTTAGTTGTAACCTAGCGATATAATAGGTTTCAATTTGTTGTTCATTTTGTAATAATAATGTATTACCTACTATTGATAATATTGGTCAAACATTTCAAAGGAAGTCTGCCTAATATAATATGCTCGATGACGATGCATATGGGAACCGTTTGGCTAAACAGATCATGGATAGGCTGAACTACTATAAAATTAGAAGCTTGGTCAGTCGAAGGAGATTAATGGATAAGTATATTACTTTTGCATAAGATTATTAATGGGTCTGTTGATTGCATCGAGCTCTTGAACTCTGTAAAGATTTATTTATTTAGAAAAATATATTATAACATCTCTACAGACGCGTCCAAGGCGATGTTATATAAAACCCTTAAAATGTGTAGTACATAGTTTTAAAACATTATTAAATTAATTATAAATATAAATTATAGTCCAGACCTTTCTCAATAAGTAATTGAGCTGCTTTTACAAATTTCAAGATATTCCCTCCCGCCTTCCAAGGTTAAAAGGTCAATCTGTGATACCTTTTCCTGGAACTAATCTGGGTCATTACGCCGATGCACAGGCTGGTAGGCAATATAATATTTTGTCTAAAACGCGCGACATCGATATTAATCAATAGTTGCGTAAATTCAAAAAAGTTTAATTAATATTTTGTAGTAAAGTTTAAGTTGTATTTTATTATTATATTTTTTAAGTTAAATTATAAATTGTTCTCTAATTTGTATTAGTTTAGCCAGTAGTGTAGTTTCGTATTTTTAGTTTTAAATTTGTATAAACTCCAAATCATGCTGTGGCGTCCTATAATTGAGGGAGTGTACTAGTTTAAAGCTTATTATATTATAATTAGCCCATACTGTCCCACTGCTGGGCAAAGGCCTCCCTCCACTCCTTTCTTAGTTTAAAGCTTAAATGTGTTAATCATTGACTTATAAGTGTACATTCTTTATTGGAGTTCCTTAATTAATAAATAAATTAATAGGAGTATTTTACACATCACGACTACCGATGCGGCCGCCATACAAAAAAAAAACATCATCATCATCATCGTCGTTTCAGCCGATAGACGTCTACTTTTGGACATAGGCCTCCCCCAAGTGCCGCCACATTGAACGTCCTGTGAGTCTCAAGTGTCGAGACAATGATTGATCCTATGCGTCCCGCATCCATCGGATTCCCACAACCTTCACCAAGTCATCGGTCCACCTTATAGGAGCCCATCCGACGCTGCGTCTCAAAAAAAAAAACTTACGACAACACAAATTTTAGAATTGAAAAATGCGATGAAAATAACCCTTGGTCATTTGCAAAGCAGTCTTTGGTAAATGCAACGTCTTTAACTCAAACAACAGGTTGAATAATGTAAAGTCTAGGTGAGGCTAAGTCTCCGACTATGATGACTGACAGCGGTGTCAACGTGCTTAGAGGCTGACTCGGTCAACGACCTTTGACTCACTTCATAGTTCATACCCACTACATAGGAATGCAATGCAATTTACCGATGTCAGAAAATACTTGGAACTACGTTAACATTTCTTTAAGATGAAAATAATAAACTATCTCTGACTGAATAGAGAAGAATTTGTAATTAATTTTGATCGAATAAGCAAACTCTAGCTTTCAAGTTTTTTTATTCCAATCACGCTGATAGCCTGCTCAGTTTGATGAGATGCTATTTTTCAGTGACACAGGTTTTTCATACAGTTTAAGCTTCATATTAACATAGCAATCAAGTTGGTATCATCATCATCATCATTTCAGCCGAAAGACGTCTACTGTTGGACATAGACCTCCCCCAAGTGCCGCCACATTGAACGTCCTGTGCGTCTCGCATCCACTGGATTCCCGCAACCCTTACCAGGTCATCAGCCCACCAGTATTTTATTTCTGACCCTTACGAGTGTATAGTACGTATAATTAGCTACATACTCGTACTAAAAGGTTTACTAGATGACTGTCAATGGGCTCGCCACAATTATGGCGGTAAGTCCCCTCTTTGAGGCGTGGCTGGAAAGACCTCACGGCGTCCTTACCTTCCGCATGACATAGGTCCTCACCGAACATGGCAAGTTCGGGAGGTTCCAGCACCGAATTCAAGCGGAAGAGACGCCTGGGTGTCGCGACTATCACCCGCTCCACCCAAAAGCGGGTTTTGTCATAGGATGATTTTTCCCAACGAAAAAAAAAAAGATGACTGTCAATAAATGCATAATAGTTTCTGAGGATCAGATGTCAATTGGTTTAATAAATTTCCATCAGTTTGGCCAATGCGTCTGTTTGTCTATTAATTCATTGCCAAAACAACCATGTAACATTTCAGTATTCCTCGATTTAAACATCGATAGTTTTATCGGATATATCGGACGTCAAAGCAGAACGGTCCTTCTTTCGCAACAGCGCAGCGTCGACTGATTTGTGAGAACGTTGCAAGCCAATCGGATGCAGGGAAAGTTTTGAAACGCGTCACGCTATTTTATTCAAACAATTTTTTATGAACTTGACAAAAATTCAGTCTTGTATTCAACGGTAGTGAGTTAACATTGTTTGGTGATGAGTTTAGGTTATTTTGAAAATATTAGTTTATTTTTTTGGATATTTGTATCGTATATAAACTAAAACTTTACGCGTACTTTCGCCCTCTATAATAGAGTACATTATCGAGGAACAAATTTCACGTGAACTTATAAAAAAATAAAAAGTACATCAATTCCTTGCACATTTAATCGAGATTCTTAATAACGACAATTTTTCTAAAAACTTAAAAGGGTTTTTAAAAAATACTTAGATATTTTGTGGAACAAGTTTTGTTAAATATTTGAGTTACCCACGGAATTACCGAAAGCCAACCGACTTTTCAGGTATTATAAGAATCTCTCATTTTTGCATTGCCTCTTCATCAAACATTGCGTTGGATTGCGTTAGATGAAGTAACTGACTTTTAAATCATGCTCGATTGACGATTGGCGAGTGGAAAAAGACCCTCTTAAAGAGATCGAGCGAGCACGCCGCCGTTTATTTAGAATAACTTGAATAAATATACGATTCATTAAATTGATTTTATGTTTTATTCAGATCTCCTAACAGTTGACAGAACAGAATTTATGATGATGTCGTATTGCCCCAAGCAACATAACATAGGACAAGGATAGGAAAATTATGATATAAAGATGATTGCTAAATTATGATAGACAAGAATTAATATCGTTCAAACAGGTCGTTGTAAATTAAATATTCATTTACGGGTATTGTCACTATGACTGCCTTTGTTTTAGTACTGACACTACAATCCCTTATCATAGTTACCGGAACACCAGGAGTAATTGAGTCACAGTAATGCATTACAACTGAAATGCATTGGTAGTGAACTCAATTGAGTCACAGTGACGCATTAGGACTGAAATTCATTAGTATAAAGCCTATTGTTGTATATTTAGAAAACAAAATATAATTATGTAATGGATTATTTGACATTGTATTGAGCGCTATTCAACGCTAATGAGTTCAACTGTCTTTCTTTAGGTAAGAAATCATCCAATGACCTCTCCCACCCTAGACAGGAGCGGGAGGGTTAATATTGTGACGCTCAAATTTAAAATCTTATGTGATGTATAGTTTTATTGACATTTAGATATTAATAATAATTAATTATTCTTAATTATCTAATGTATTTATTTAATTATGATATTAATTTGTATGCTATTATTAGCTGACAGAGCGTTTAAAAACTGTTATTTAAGACATTAACGTTACTATACTATTAATATACATATGAATATAAATAAATATTATAACTGTATTTCGTTTATTGCGCTAATACTCTCTAGTAACACCTGCTAGCTGTTGTATATTTTATTTTATTTAACTTGCAACAAGTGTGTGTTTGTTTATTTAGGTCAAATTTTGCAAATGTGTTTTAAAATAATAACTCTTAACCGTTTGAGCTAACATGTTCAGGGCAATGAAAATGCATTCTTAGCTCAGTAGCATTTAGGCACGCCATAAAGGTAAATCTTTTCCCCCTCGAGCACCGATTGTACATACGTGTGTACAACTTGAATGACATTGAAAAACACTTTTAAATTGTCGTTTTGTACACACGTTTGTACAACATTTCTTTGGACGAAAACTTAAGTTTCTATACACTTTTTTTTGCTACAAAAATCTAGAAACAGTGTTTTTTTGGTGATATACGTAAAAATGCGCAATTACGTAGTATTAATACCCCCGTTGTACGAGGGGTCGCGTGGAGAGGCACCATGCTTCCCCACCTTCCACACGACACAGATCCCCGCCGGATATTTTATATTCGGGAGGTTTCTCATCATCTTCCTGCCCTTGTCCCGTTTTGTTTGGGGTCGGCGCAACACGTTTTTTCTTCCATTCTGTCCTGTCACTCGTCACGCTATTACTAACTCCCTTTTATTCATATCACTTCTCACACAATCCATCCATCTTTTCTTTAACCTTCCTCTCCCTCTCCTCATCCACATGTAAACACGTAACTCTTTTAGCAACATGCGTTTCATCCCTCTTCTTTACATGACCACACCAAAACAAACGATTTCTTTTCAACTTTTCAGTCACTGGCTCCACTTTCAAACTTCTCCTAATATACTCATTTCTCACTTTATCCATTCTCGTCACAACACACATCCATCTTAACATTCTCATCTCCGCAACGTACAATCTTTTACAATCCATTTCTTCCCAACATTCTGATCCATATAGCATGACAGGCCTTATCACGGACTTGTAGATTTTTATACTTTTTTATATTTGGGAGGTTTCTGATCCGGATTATTATTTTTGTTTCTATCTGTCGCAGCACACTGATGAAAACGAGATTCGATGTCCCACATAGCTCACATTTTCAGTCATTGCGGTCAGTTATGATTGAAATATAGACCAGTCATGCGACAGGTATTCACCATTTTTAATGACAATAATTTCTTAAGGCTTTAATCTGAATATTTGATTTATTGTTGCACAATTGACCAAGGTTACCTCTGGTTTACTCTTGACTTAAAGATCTTCCGATTTTTGCTATCAGGAAATGCATATTACTTTTTTTTGTTATATAAGTTTAAAAAACGCCATAATTGTCTGGCCTATTGGTCTAGTGGTTAGAGGCCCTGAATGCTATACCGGAGATCGTGGGTTCGATTCCCACCCAGGACAAATGTTTATGTCATGAGCATGATCATTTGTTCTGTGTCTGAGTGTAATTTATGTATAATATGTACGTATTTAGAAATATATAAGTATGTTTATCAGCTGTCTAGTACTCATAACACAAGCTCTATTTAGCTTGGGACTAGACGGCGTTGTGTGAAAGTTGTAAAAAAAATATTCAAATCTGGGTTCAACAACCATACCTGCGATCAAAGATGAAGGTGGCGAGTCAATGGCCTTGCCATGCTTGACGAAAAACTCGTCGCGAAAAATCGGAACGTCAATACATGCTATTGCATAAAAAATTACAAATAGCGAGCACACTACGCGGAGCGACCGATCTTCCGTGCGCAGGGTTACCGTCGAGTGTGGCAAAGGCCAAGAGGTTACTTGATTTTCCAATAACCTAGCTACACTCATTAGTAAGCCTTTGTTCAGTATCGAGCAATCAAGCCAGATATTACCACAGGGCTGTTACTAAACCGATTGTACTCCTAACGAAAAGAACCTTGAACTCACTACATAGGATATAAGGTGCTATTAACTAAAATTGTGATATCCTCCCTCGGGAAATTATTGATTAAGCCTCGTCTCTTACAAATAAATATCTCTTTGATGCCTCGTCTTCCCTTTCTTGAGTTTTGATTCATCATATTTCGAGTTTTCCTTATTGTCATTATAAATAAACCACAAACCATTTTATTGTAATATTTATTGTAAATGTTTCTTGTGAAGTATTTTTCTAGAATTATTAGTACAAAAGCGGTCTTATAAAATGAGATCTGTGTAAATCGAGATAATTCAAAAGCTTTATCGTATTCATCACATTTTGCCCCATGTGGGGCACCAGGTGGCGATGAAGGCGTAAACTGCTGGTCTCTCCGGCAGACAATAACCGAGGCTCTCCAGCAACGAAGGGGTCTTCAGCACCGTCGTATGGAAATCCTGGAAGTTGATCACCCCATCCAAGTCTGGGTCCATTCGCTTCAACATTATGTCCACCAATTCCTGAAAAAAAATGTGGAGCTTAATATAAGTTTAAATTGCCGAAACAGAAAAGTTTCATCAACGAGACAATTCGTTTATTCGTTATTTATGTTATGTTTTTAAAATATTATGATAGGCAAGCATCCATACAAATATGATTCTCAGTAAAAAAAATCTAAACAGTAGCGTGAAATATCTCCACTCATAATAATGCTACCGAAGAACTCCAACTCTCGAGAGCGCAAATAAATACATGTTCTAAACGTTCCATTCGATTTAGTTCTGTAGTAACTCTTAGGAACTAAAACCTGCACTTAGTTACAACTTCATACTATACACTCGGAGCTATGTGCAAAATGTGCATATACGAAGCTTCCCGTGGGGAGATCCAGTGCTACGCCGTAGCTCGTCGCTACGCGCTCACTCGTAGCGACGTAGCGGTCGGAGCAGCCTACATGGTACGAGACCTAAAATACATAAACTCGTACAACTTTAGGGAGTAACAGATGTTACTCCACCGGCCATTTGTTTGAGAGCTTGCGCACGTAATGTCACAGTGACTGAAATAACGTTAAAGGAAAAGCGTTTCGTGTCGACGATGCAAATCAATGCAATTACTCGCTCGATCTTCAACGGCGCTGCTCGGGAATTTTCCTAATTAATCGACTTTTAATTATGTTAAAGCTCACTTGATAATTTGAAACCACAACGACCTACTCACAGTGCGAGAATTAGTAATTCGCCCGCATTCTGTTGAGACGGACTGGTTTAAACTATGGTTTAAACTATAGTTTGTGTACCTCTCTAAAGTAATTGGCTGCTGTAATAGCTATGTCGTCCCACTATATAATACACTATCAATGTAACATTGGTAGTGTATTTTATATAGTAACATATCATATGTATTATGTATATATTACATATTAATGGAACATTGATAATGTATTATTTTAATTCAATTTGTATTAAAATAGGTGGCAGTAATTTAATTGTACGAACAAACTATTTTACAAATGTTTGTTTAAACTCAAGCTTACTTTCAATCGAATTAATTATACTGGACCGCAAAAATAACAGGTTACATAGAATAACTATGATATCCTCCAAAATTATGTACATAAATCATAATATAACAGACATAATCAGGCTTATGATGTTTCCACTGTCCCAGGCTTCCTCTCTAGGGAACGAGCCGTAATCTACCAAGCGAGCCCGATGTGTGTTGGTGGATGTCACATGTCTCCGAATTTGTGGTTGGTCTGCCGTTTTCTCTACGTTTTGAAAGCAGTGATGATGGAAACAATTTTGTGTAACTTGTTTCATCCTGCTGCCTAGGTTTAAATCTCTCGTAAGTCGGGTCATACCCACTGGGCCAGGACTGCTCTTAATATACTGTATCGTACTGTGTATATGGATCGCTCGTATAAATAATATATTATACCTACGCAAATTATGAACCTTAAAAGAGCTTTCTCTTGTACACGGTACAGCTTAAATAACAGGTATTTTGAAAAATAACTAGATGACGCGTCGCCAAGCAGAAGGTTTCTTTAGAGGAAAAGTGCCGTCGAGGTTTAGAAAGAGATGGCAAGATGAACTAGATCCCTAACACGAGGCTTGGTTTGAGACAGTGCAGGAGAAGAATGTTTGTAAGGATTTTTTTTTAGGTGAGAAAGGCATTTAAATGACATCTCCCGCCCTTAGGTGGAGCGAGAGGACGTGTCAGGCTTTAACTGACTAAAAACCCACTTCCTTTCCTTCTTTACAATTATTCCAGAGCCCCGTGGATCTATTTCGCATTACCTATGGCCCCAGTAGGTTTCGACTTTGATGGGCCGCTTTGGTTGCTGACAACTCTTTGAGGCGCGCATGGAACACTACACGCCGTCGACGACTTGGGCTCGGTCCAGACTGTTCCCAGACGGTCGGACGATGAGCTATACATTGCTCGCCGTCCGCTAGTCCGCACCTACAGTGGTCGGAAGTCGGGATCGGAATCCCGGGGCTGAGTTCCAACAGTATGAACATTATAAGGTCGACTATGCTATATGCTATGCTATTGTGTCGCTAACAGTTGAAAATGTTGGGTTGAAAACCTGGGTACAAAAAGAAAAAAGTCAGCATAGTGCTATTGGAATAGTAGGATAGGAATAGGAATATCATTATTTTCAATCTAAAACGTATTGCAAAGACTATAGAAGAACAGAAAATGTCAAGTGAAGGTGCACAAATACACATCGAAACCGATTTATCGTGAAAACTATGCTAAGCGCGGGTTGCGGGTTAAAATCCAGTCAGGCATATTACTTTGTATATTTTATTTCATCAACACTCTTTTTAAAACAGTGAAGGAGGAAGTGTGGTCAGGAAAAATCAAGAAGCAAAAATTCGGAAGACACGTGACATCTACTAAGCCGCACTACGACCGCGTGGTGGATTATCACCCATTCCCTCTCCAAGATAGGAAGCCTGTGTCCCAGTAGTGGGAACACTATAACGCAGATTTGCTACACTCCTTACGGCAGTTTAGATCCTAAACAGTAAACCGCCTCCACGAAATTTACTTACATTATAAAATCTGGCACATTGATGTAGTAAAATTCTTTGATCGTGAATTCCATGAAAATTGATTCACAAGTAGGCACAAGATTTTTTCAGAACATAGGTCCCGCTACTACTTCGTGGAGCCTTATAAACCAGCAATAACCCTAAACGGCTGAGTTTTTATTTACCAGGCGTCAATTTGTTTGCATATACGTCCAATGAACAGATAAAGCAGCCTTCATCTGTCCATCAAACTGTTGAAGGGTTATGTTTTCCGATGAGTGCAAATTTTTGGAATGGACAGGACTACGATAGGTGACGAACATGACAAAGGTAGTTAACGAAGTGTATTTAGACAAACAGGACCACAGTATCATAAAGAATTATATGAGAAAAAGATACCATTCAATGGAGTATCAATATTACTACTCTAATAATAGCAAGATATCCGCGACTTGTTCGGTGACCTCGACGTTCAATTTAGATAATATTATCCGATACTTGGAATCGTCGGACATCCTGTGCGGATTAATAATCGCTTCCGTTTTTACGAACCATAATTCCGGTGACCTCGCCCAAAAATATTCTATCTTGTCAGTGATGGAGACGGGTGAGAGAAAATATTCGTCGGTTGTCGCTTTTTTTTTCGGTGGGCAAAAATCATCTTATGACAACCCCCGCTCTTGGGAGGAGCTGGAGAGAGTGTCAGACTCTTCCTGATTAAAAACCCACCCTGTTCCTTCTAGCCTCTTCATACCGGGGCAATAGCTTCCTTTCGGATAACCCTGGCCCCAGTAGGATTCGACCCAGCTGGGCTCCTCCTGCTGCTGATAACTCCTTGACGCGCGCGGGAACAGTGCGCGCCGTCGACGTCTTGGGCTCGGTCCGGACAGTTACTGGACGATCGGAGAAAGGCCAAAGTTCCACATACTATAGAATGCGAGAAGTTGAGTCGCCCGTTCTCAATCGACGTTCACACTGTATATCACGTCACAGTTTTTTTGGAACATGTCGGGGTCACCAATTTTGTGTGTATATATCTTCTCTCGCTCTAGGGAGGTAGTGTCAGGTATTTAATTACTCAAACCACTTCTCTGTCCATGAGTTGCCTTTACATTCTAGGATGCAAGTTTCTTTTTAGGAATTTCATACATGGACGAGATTGGAGGATTTTTAAAAAAACAAAACGAACCGTTACGAAATTTATATTAAAAAAAATAGTTTGTCACCACAATGTCTTAGCAGCAGAGGGAACAGTGGTGGCCGAGTAATAGTAATAACTTCTCCGACTTACAAGTTGTAGGTTGCGGATTCAAACCCAGCCAGGTGCATTACTTTGTGTTATTTATTTCATCACTACTGCTCTCATAACGATGAAGGAAAACATCGTGAGGAAACCGGCATGTCCTAGAACCAAAAACTTTGAAGACGTGTTACATCCACCAACACGCACTGGGCCTGCGTGGCCCTCTCCAAGAGAGGACGCCTGAGTCCCAACAGTGGGAACATTATAAGGACGACTATGAACAATCGACTCAGGTGTAATGTAGTCTGTACACCTTACATATTACACTATATTGAAGGAAACGCCAAAGTGCCACGAAATTCATGACGCTTAAGACATTTTGGTCGCGAGAAAAGTATGTTCTAACAGCTATCTTAGCGCTGTATGTCCTAATGGTTGTGCTAGACGACACAATGTCGATGTAGCGCTGCAGCGAACTTTTGTTTTAACTTGTCAGTATTTTGACAAATAGTTCCTGTGAAAGGGCTCGTGTATCACTAAAACAAAGGTCTTTCTAAACAAAAAGATTTTCTTTTTTGTTATGTCCTTCTTTTCTGTTTTATCAGTCATCTATGATATACTACAGTTTCACGAATTCAACTCATGTATTTTAGAAACTATCACACTTTTTAAAAGTGAGAAAGTTTTTTTGCGGCTCAGAGTATTTTTGGATGATTACGGTAATACAGCTATTAAGATATATTTTGTAATGATACAAAAGTCAATTACACGGTGGTTTCCGAGTTTTTTTCTTAGATGAAAGAAATACAACTAACTATAGTAACTATAAAAAGCAACATTTTGTAATTTTCTGTAAAACGCAAAGAAGCCTAGGTATGAAATGAAACCCTCGATAATAATGAAATTGTGAAGGATAAGATGTCGAGTTATTAAAAGTTGTTTGACCTGCTTTGCTAGTCTTCCGGTTCAATACACAGAGCCTCTATAGTTCGGGGACTGACACCACAGGGTTGTGTTGTGCCATAATCTACATGTCTTTTAATCTCTATTTCGAGACTTGAGTAGAGTTTCAAGACTAGGCTCGTTAGTCACATGAGTCCTGAGTCCTTTGAGTCCTCTAGAGTCCTTTCGAGTCCTTTCGAGTCCTCTAGAGTCCTTTCGAGCCCTTTCGGGTCCTTTCGAGTCCTTTCGAGTCCTTTCGAGTCCTCTAGAGTCCTTTCGAGTCCTTTCGAGTCCTCTAGAGTCCTTTCGAGCCCTTTCGAGTCCTTTCGAGTCCTTTCGAGTCCTTTCGAGTCCTTTCGAGTCCTTTCGAGTCCTTTCGAGTCCTTTCGAGTCCTTTCGAGTCCTTTCGAGTCCTTTCGAGTCCTTTCGAGTCCTTTCGAGTCCTTTCGAGTCCTTTCGAGTCCTTTCGAGTCCTTTCGAGTCCTTTCGAGTCCTTTCGAGTCCTTTCGAGTCCTTTCGAGTCCTTTCGAGTCCTTTCGAGTCCTTTCGAGTCCTTTCGAGTCCTTTCGAGTCATTTCGAGTCCTTTCGAGTCCTTTCGAGTCCTTTCGAGTCCTTTCGAGTCCTTTCGAGTCCTTTCGAGTCCTTTCGAGTCCTTTCGAGTCCTTTCGAGTCCTTTCGAGTCCTTTCGAGTCCTTTCGAGCCCTTTCGAGTCCTTTCGAGTCCTTTCGAGTCCTTTCGAGTGCTTTCTTTGTGCTTGAAGAAAAAAACATGTTGCGCCGACCCCAAATAAAACGGGATAAGGGCAGGAAGATGATGATATAAAATCTGGCACATTGATGTAGTAAAATTCTTTGATCGTGAATTCCATGAAAATTTATTCACAAGTAGGCACAAGATTTTGTCAGAACATAGGTCCCGCTACTACTTCGTGGAGCCTTATAAACCAGCAATAACCCCAAACAGCTGAGTTTTTATTTACCAGGCGTCAATTTGTTTGCATATACGTCCAATGAACAGATGAAGCAGCCTTCATCTGTCCATCAAACTGTTGAAGGGTTAAATAATCAACATGACTAGTCAAAACGATAAAGTAAGACCATCTTCACCCAGTATATAAAATTATATACGAAGCGAGCAGGCATTTTCTAAATCAGGAAATATAATTACCAAATTACGAAACCGATTGAGAAATAAAACTATAAAGGGTGCAATGTGCCTGTCTTCGTGGCTCAATACACTAAAATAATTAAATATATAATTACAAGTAATAAAATACATACGTAATATTTATAAGTAATATAATACATCTATATATATAAAAATCAATGCCACTTTTCGTTGTTAATTTATAACTCAAGAACGGGCTCACCTATCAAAACCAAATTTTTAGGTATTGTTCGGAGTATTTAGTAGATGGTTTATGTGAAGTTTGGTAGGGTATAGTAGGGTAGAGTATGGTAGAGTAGGATAGAGTATGGTAGAGTAGGGTAGAGTAGGGTAGAGTAGGGTAGAGTAGGGTAGAATAGAGTAGAGTAGGTATAGTATGGTAGAGTAGGGAAGAGCGGGGGCGAAGCCGTGCGGGCAAAAGCTAGTACGTATATATAATAGTAACGTACTTAATAAATTAATATTTTGTTAATGGTTATTTTATTTACTATAACCATAGATTTAGTGGACTCAGTTATGAGTTCTTTTAAAAAGACTGAGACTTTGAGTTTTTTTTTGGCAGGACTCAAGTCTTTTTACAATAGACTGCAACGTGTTATTCCTTTTTCTTTCGAATTTACTCGACCTGGCGATGGTACTGCCGTGCTTCAAGATAATAATGTCTTTGATAATTTACCCTCAAAAAAATTACAGGGCTTCAAAAATGTCCTAAATAGCTCTAAAGAAAAGACGGTACAGTTGTGATTTTTAGCTGGACTTACGGCACTACCGTGTCTCAAGAACTGAAATTGCAGGATAAAATGCTTGCAGCTTTTCTTCGCTTTATTGGATTAACAATTTTTTAAGGTTATATAATATAACTTTTAGAAGTACTTTAGACTTTTGATGATCGGTGAGTGACAAGATTTAATAAGATCTTTAAATAGTTCTGCAAGGCCAAATCTATACTATTTTTTTTTTTGTTTATAGAGGGTAATTTCTGAAAGTACTTGGTCTGGTAGCTAGAATATTTTCAACGATACTTGTACAAAACTACTTTATTCTTGAGTGACATAGGCTATATTTTATGTACGTGGACAAAATCGCGGGCAAAATATAGTTGCATATAATTTAGATATGTTACACTCTCTTAATCACGGAAATTTTTGGGTTTTAGGTACACACGTAACGAAGCTACTGAAGGTCAAAAATGTCCTGAATAACTTTGAGAAAAGGGTGGTCCCGCTGTGCCTTTTTGCTCGACTTGGCAGATAAATATGTCAGCGTAATTATGACAGCGCGCTCTATGCCTTGAATATTTTATGTATTACCTAAATAAAAACAGTCAGTACGCTCTCGGAAAACTAATCGGGCGCGATTCAATCTCATCTCGTTCATTAATTTTAATCTTTAACGTTTGTAATTGAAATATAGCTTTTTTATTTTCTTAAAAAAGAACTTGTATTCGTGCCTCAAACTATCGCATAAATAAAAAAAAACAATGAAAAAAAAAAAACTGTGCAAGGCCAAAAAGGCGCCCATCTAAAGTATTACACCGCACTATACCTGTATAATAAATACTCGTCAAGACGAATCATACGAGCCCAAACATGATGAGGTTGTGTTGTTTAACTACTGAGTTCTTACGGCCACCTTCCGATTCCATCATCAGATCAGCTCCATATCATAATAGTTTTGTATTGTCATCACATTTACAAATCCATGTGTTTCAGCTCATTTGGTAACCGGAAAGTGGGTCACATTTAATTTGCAAGATTTGATGACAGACAAACATCGGGACAGGTGAAACTAAATAAAAGCTTGTAAAAAAGGCAAAATATACACAACGAAAATACGCTTATTTTCACAATATTTGCATTGTTATTGAAATTATATTTATTTTATACATTATTATTGTTATTTATACATTAAATTAGGTATATTAATCAGTTACAATTCCTGTGAAAATAAAAAAATCATATACTATATTATATATTGTATCTCACAATATACTAAATTATTGTGAAATTTTTTAATTTTCTCTTTCCAAAACAGTCTCACTGCTTGACCAAGGCCTTTGCTAAATTTTTCCATGTTTGTTCTCGTGCTCGAAGAAGTCTGTCATTTAACATTAATTTGTAGGCTGAACAAAGAGTGGGTTTGTATTTCTACGTCTACTGACATTTGGGCACGACATTATTATAGCGGTAAATCCCTTTTTTTAGGAGTGGCTGGAGAGACGTTCTCACCTTGCGCATGACGCAGGTCCTTACTGGACGTGATAAGTTCTAGAGGTCCCTGCATCGGATACATAAGTAATAAACGCCCGGGTGTCTACTTCTCGACAGCGACGCTTGGGAAAGGCCTATGCCCAACAGTGGACGTCTTTTGGCTGATATGATGATGATGATGATGATGAAGATGACAGGCACTTTTGAATTGTCAAAATGTCGGTCAGTCAAACAAGTGAAGCTAAATTGAACTTTCCAAAGCGTAGATCTCTATGGAGAAGAACATGCGAAAAATCTCTTTTAAATTATAGTAGGAGTTACATAAATCTTCATTACATATTTCTTGTTGCTTCTAATGCGAGCACAATGAAGATAACAAAAAAAAAAACAAAATAATAATAAAAAAAATAGAAATTAAATTAAGTCACTGGCAGCTAAAAGACGACCAGTCTTACCTGACGGCGCCCATTCACTAGCATGACGCTTGCATCAGCCTTACTCAGCTCAACCATTTTGAAAGGAACTGAATGACCCAATAATTTAACACGTGTTACCATCAGCGAGACATTTGAGTGAGTATGAAAAACTCGCAAATGCTATGCTCGTAATGTCAAACAAGTTGTAATATTTAGTCCTCATAAATAAATAATTTCAATGTTATAACTACATAAATTTGAGATCACTCAAACATTCTGTAGTCATTATCAGATAGAACTGTCATCTTGAAACGTCTTCGAAACCGGTTCAGTTAAACTACACAATCATTAAATAGTTTTGTCACCTAGCTCTTGGAAACTGTTCAAGAATTATGTGAAAAGCTCAGAAGTTGCGATCTCTCCGCCATTTGTCGCGCGCAGATTCTCATAATTGGTCCCAATATCTCAGCAGAAGACACTTGAAATACATAAATAGAACTCCAACTAAACATAAATAAACCTTAACTCTAAACGGGCTGAAACCAATTTAATAAAGAATATTTTTTACATCGAGACTCGCAAATATAAGTCTTCGCTACTGAAAGTTTCTTGAGCTCATTACAAGTTTGCTAACTAGAGGAAAAACGACACTACTTTGTAGATAGCAAAATAAACGATTTCATCTATTCCCCTAAACTTGCCGAGCTGGAATTTCATCAGGAAGATTTAATGTCACCAGAATTCGATCAACAGGTTCTGCATAATGTAAACTTTACATCCAAAAATAATCAATTCTGCACCTAAAATTAAGCTGCCTTGAAAATATATTAAAAATCGTGAAACACTGAAATCAAAATTTTAAAATAGAGATCTATAAAAGTTTTTAGTTGTATGCGCATCACATGAAATGTACGAAATCGATGTAGATTTATATTAAAATTGTGTGTAACTTGATAAATATTACTTAGGCTTTATTTCATCAGAATCGATTGACTATACTTATAGAATGGTATAGGTACTTACATTCATTGACTGTTAGGCAGTACGAAGTTTACCGGGTCAGCAAGTCTATACAAATATAATAAAGAGGAAAAATTTGTATTTTTGTGTATATGTTTGTAACGAATAAACTCAAAAACTATTGTGCCGATTTCAAAAATTCTTTCACCATTAGAAAGCTACATTCACCCTGAGTAACATAAGCTATATTTATTGCCCGTGTAAAGCCGGTACGGGCTAGTCCCCTCTTTGAGGCGTGGCTCGAAAGACCTCACGGCGTCTTTACCTTTCGCATGACGCAGGTCGTCATCGGACATGGCAATTTCGAGAGGTTCCTGCATCGGATTCAAGCGGTAGAGACGCCCCGGTGTCGCCCCTGTGCGCAACGCCCGGAGGACACGGTGAAGCACACCGTCGAGGTGTGCCCTGCCTGGGCGGAGCATCGCCGTGCCCTCGTGGGGGCGATCGGCGGCGGAGACCTCTCGCGCTGGGCCCTGGTCAAGGCCATGGTCCGGAGCGAGAAGGAATGGCAGGCGGTCGCCTCCTGCGAAGCATTAATGCTTGCAAAGGAGGAGGCCGACCGCATCAGGCTACGGCGCCCTCGCCGCCGTCGCCGGGATTCCGTTCCGGATTTCCGGCGACCGTAGACGCGGGCTCGCGGACGGCGAGCCATGGGTAGCTCGCTGTCCGATCGTCCGGTAATGGACCGATTCCAAGACGTCGACGGCGCGCACTGTTCCCACGCGCCTCAAGGAGTTGTCAGCAGCTGGAGGGGCCCAGCTGGGTCGAAGCCTACTGGGGACAGGGTTGTCCGAAAGGGAGCTCGTGCCCGGGTATGAAGGCTAGAAGGAACGGCGCGGGGTTTTTAGTCAGTAAGAGTCTGACACTATCTCCCGCTCCACCCAAGAGCGGGTTTTGTCTAAGATGATTTTCCCCGTCGACAAAAAAAAAGCCGGGACGGGCTGCTAGTATTAAATAAAAAGCGTGTCAACTATTACGTATTGTATACGAAGCAGGTGTATCTAAGGATAGTGCCAGATATTATCTTCACGTACTACCACTCGTCTAAGGAAATTATTTGAACAAAAATAATAAGACAGGAATATTTTGCTTATTGTTAATGTATGCAATAACAATACCAGTGAGATTACATATGTAACGTGTTTACTTATTCCGTCGGTCTCTGGTACAATATTAACTAACACATAACACAATAACATAACACATTTTCACTTTCATGCAATAACTAGGGTAGTAACAGAACTTCGCTTTTGCTTCCGCATGTCTAAAGTTACGGACTTTTTTTTTGGTCGATTGGGAAAAGCATCTTTGACAAAATCAGCTCTTGGGTGTAGCGGGAATAGTGTCAGACTCTTACTGACTAAAAATCCCGCGCCGTTCCTTCTAGCCTTCATAACGAGGCTCTAGTTTCCTTTCGGATAACCCCGACCCCGGTAGGCTATGTTTATTACAGAGCTACGAAACATAAAAACGCAATACAAACAAGAACTATTACAGGCGTGGGCTTGCGAACGATGAGGAATAGGTAGCTCCCCGTCCTGCCGTCCGGTAACCGATCAAACCAAGCCCGAGTCATCGACAGCGCAAAATTTTTTACACGAGTCTCGAAGAGATGTCAGAAAAGCCGTAGAAACCCATTAGGCCGAAACCTACTGGGGCCATAGGTTGACATTGGAAGAGTAAACTGTTTGACTGGCCTGCTGACCTAATGGTCTGAGACCCTGACTGCTAAGCTCCAGCTTAGGAGTCAGGGTCAAAAACCATTAGTTGTGGGTTCGATTCTCACTCAAGTCAACCGTTTTTTACACACGATCATTTGGTCTGTGTCTGGATATAATTTATCTATAATATGTACTTATGTATTTAAAAATATTAGTTCTCTAGTACTGATAACACAAGCTCTGCTTAGTTTGAGACTAGATGGCGTTGTGTGATAGTTGTGGAATATTATTATTATTCACTGTGGTCTTAGAGCGCACAAGGCAACTAAAGGAACATACGAGTTGTTTGGTTCAGTCAATAAAAATCTAATAAATCAACCTTAAAAAAACCACTTTAAAATACTTTAGCATGAATTAGTATCTTAGTTGGACATAGACCTCTCCCAAGTGCTGCCACAATGAACGATCCTGTGCATTTCGCATCCATTGGATTCCCGCAACCAAGTCATCGGCCAACCTTGTAGGAGGCCTTCTAACGCTACGTCTTCCGGCACGTGAATCTAGACTACCCATCTTAAGGTGGTGCATCATGACTCACATTTTCACTGTTTTTCATACAACCGCTCATAGTTATTATGACGAGTGATTATGACGTTATTACACACTTTTCATTAGATATTTTGGAAACACAGTATCTTGTGGATATTATCTAGGTTTCTAAAGAAACCAATTTCTAAATTTGTATAAAACTAATCCAGTAAAAACCTCTGAAAATGTCCTATTTTGTATGAACTTTGACACTTCATAAATTGCCTAAAAATTAAAAAAGTCAAAAAAGTAATCCTCTAGAGACCTTGCAAATTTTATTAAGATTCTAAATGATGACAACTTTTAAGGGTTTAAAAAAAACAGCTATTTCCTGGAGCAAGTTTTGTGAAATTTTCGAGTAAATCTCGGAATTACCGAATACTAACAGAGTTTCCAGTCGTTATCTCTCTTTTTTTGCGTTGCCTTTTCGTCAAACATCGCGTTGGATTGCATTAAATGAAGAAAGAAGCTTTTAAACCATTTTCGATGTTTACGATAAGCGAGTGGAGAAGGACCCTCTTAACATGAATAGTTAAGAGTAAATCAAAAGAACAATAACTAACTAGAAATGATAGGAACAACATTAAGAAATAAGAATGACTAAAAAATACAATAATAATTAAACATTAAAATAAGTTTTAACCTTTCAAATACCGTAATTAAAGACAGAATAAAAAGACAATGAGAGAAGGAACGCCTGCGCGGCGTTCGCTTGGGGTTTAATGAATTAAATGAAAAACATTTCTTCAAAACAAGCTTTGATCACGCGGTATAGTACTCAGATTCACATTCAAATTAATTTATTATTTGTCACAGGTGGAAGTTCAACTGTTAAAATGATTTTTGTAGCAAGTTCTGTAACATACCTATGGGGTGTACATATACAATCTTTAAAACAATTAGTGTCCTCGCACATGGGCTACAAAAACAGCCGCTTCAAGCTTTTTTTTGTGGCTCGAGCCGCTTCAAGCTCCTCCGGCCACATGCTGTCGCGCGCTTCAGCTTTTTTTGTGGCTTGTGTGCGTGGAATGCACCTCTAAAAGAAAAGAAAACCTTCATAGTGCATAAAATAACCAAGGCAACATAATATTAACCACCGCTAGAGAAAATAAATTAATTATATATTCTCATCAGGATCATTCTACAGAATCCAGACGCGATGACGTATCGTGTTGCGCTCATTAGTTCAATTAAATTCATCTTTACTGTGGATCATAGGAAAGTATACATAGTAGTAGCGGCAGCGAGAGTGGAATTTTGCGAGATACTCGCGCGTGTCGGTCCTAACGTACGGTGCTCAGACCTGGTCTCTCACCGAACTACAAAAATTTCGCCATTGGGGTTTGCCAGAGAGCTATGGAGCGCAGCATTCAGGGCGTAAGAACTGACCGAATACGGAACGACACGCTGCGCTCCATAACAGGTATAATAGACGTGGGCAAAAAAACTGCCAAGCTCAATGGGACTGGGCGGGTCATGTCGGCCGCATGCACAGGGACCGCTGGGCAAGCATCGCTACACAGTGGGTTCCTACTGAGGGAAGGCGCCGTCGAGGCCGTCCTAGAAAGAGGTGGCGGGATGATTTAGACGCCTACCACGAGGACTGGTTAGAGACAGCGCAGGAGAAGAAATTTTGGAAGGACTTGGGGGAGGCCTTTGCCCAGCAGTGGGACAGTAATCGCTAATAAAAAAAAAAACTCGTGCGTGTCAGAAAATCATATGGGGAGAAAAACATTGCACCTTTAAAAAGGTGGGGTTCGTTGAGGGCAACTACTCGTCATATTATTAGTAAAAAAATAAATGATCCCCCGAAAAACTCGAGCGCGTCAAATAACCAACACTGACACACCGTTGTGGTCGTCGCTAATCTGTCATAAATCGATATCGTGTTTTCAACAATTGCTTATACAAACAAGAATACCCAACAGTTGACAAGTTGTTCGAAGTGAAATTTAAAAAAAAGTTTTTGTGTGATTTTGAGGTTTTCGGAACTTCCACCTTTCAAAACGAAGGTTTCTAAATCAATTTAAAGTTTGATTACATATATGTTTTTGGCCGTATTATGGCTCAGTAACTCCCAAACAACACTTTTCAATTTCCTTTAAAAATACTTGAGTAAATGGAAATTCTGAAGCACGTGTATTTTTCATTACAAGCTTTTATTTAGTTTCACCTGTCCCGATATTTGTCTGTAATCAACTCTTGCAAATTAAATTTGACCCACTTCCCGGTTACCGATTGAGCTGAAATTTGCAAGCACGTGTAAATCAGATGACAATGCAAAATTATTATGACATGGAGCTGATCCGATAATAGAACGGGAAGATGGCTATAGGAATTTGGTAGTTAAATGACACAACCCCATCGAGTTTCGGATCGTATGATACGATTTGACGAGTATTAATTATATTATATAGGTATACCGAGCTATAAAAGCTTGCTATGTTAAAATGTTTTTCATTAAAAGCTTGTTATTTGCTAACTCAAGTGATAGAGATAAGTAGGTATATGACCAACGCGAGCACTAAGAATGGGTTTCTGGAAATGCAACCTTTATGGGGGTGAACAGGAGGATACTCGTGTACATAGGTGGTCTGAAAAGTTTCCAACTTAACAAACAAACAAGCGATTTTTTCTTACAATTTATTTCCTTTTTTTACATTGTTTCATTGTAACTCTGCATACTCATCCCAGTAATGCTTCCACCTCTTTGACCCGTTCAAATAGTAGTTGGTGTTTTGCTCTACAAAATAATTATTCACAAAACTTTCCTCTGCTTTTAACTAAAAATCTACAACTAAAACTAGATCCTTTGTACTCTTCTATTCTTATTTGTTCTTTTCTTTTTTTAAGTGTTCGTGTGTACATAAATAAATAAATAAATAAAATCTTTTTTTTTTTCTGAGCAAAATTATTATATGAGGGAACAAAAAGAAGTTGCTTAGGGCTAGATGTGGTTAGTAAGGAGAATGATGAAGCAGTTCAAACTGTAATTCGTAGATTTTTACCATGGCAACCGCTGAGGTGTGAGAGAACCGCGGAGGTGTCTTGGTAAAAGATGGTTTTCTTTTTCTGTTCTTACATCATCATCATCATATCAGCCGAAAGACGTCCACTGCTGGACATAGGCCTCCCCCAAGCGTCGCCACAACGACCGGTCCTGTGCGTCACGCATCCGTCGGATTCCCGCGACCCTGACCAGGTCGTCGGTCCACTTGTTGGAGGCCTTCCAACGCTGCGTCTTCTGGTACGTGGTCGCCACACCAGAACCTTTCGTCCCCATCGACCATCTGTTCTGCGTGCAATGTGCCCTGCCCATTGCCACTTATGTTTGGCGACATCAACTTACTCAAATGTCTGTCAAATAAAAACTGCACGTCCAAAGTGGCTGAAACTTCAGTGAGTAACTTTCAAAAGATGCACAACTATATTCACTAGCTTCTGTTGACGAGTGCTGCTATCTTCACACTGAGGTTGGAAACTTTCAGACTACCCACGTAACTTTGTAAGCAAGTTCTTTTTCACAGCACCAATATCCTTAGAAGATAACACCAATAGTAGCTTAAATAAATAATAAAGATTGTTATATTATATTTTTAAAACTACACCCAGCAGAACCATTTAGGGAGTTTTAAAGATTGTACTTATGGTTTTTTTTTATTTCTTGAATTAATAGATTTAAAACTTGGCACAAATTCTTATCCAAAAGAATAATAATAAAAACTGTCAATATTAGTTTTTGAACCGCTGTTCAAGTTTAAATGAATTACTACAAATCTAACGTACAAATAGGGTGAATTTTATAAAATCTTCTATTTATTGCTCACATAACTTGTAACAGGAAACCTTGTGTAAAATTCACACTTCTAGTCCCCGTAGGTTTGGTAGGTTGTACATTAATATGTCAGTCAGTCAGTTTCTCCGTATGTATGTATATAACAACATTATTTTTAGTTTATGCGAAACCTGAATACAGTTTCTTCAGAATCAGTAACTGAATCGATACCAAAAATTTATACACCATGTTATATTTTTTTACAAAATATTTAAGTCACAAGTTAGACACCACCGACATTAAGTACAAAATAGGTCACGGCAGTTCATAGCGGACATTACATTAGAAAAAGGAGTTGGTTTGCTTTCGCACCCAGCTGCGGAAGCCAGCTGCGGAAACCAACACCTTTTTTTTTTAATAGGTCGATATTTTCTTTGAAGAAAATATTAATAATCTTTTATTCATATTTTTTCGACCCACAGCTCTGGTGTGTTCACACGGTGCATCCCTAGTAACATCACTGTATAATAATAATTACCATCTGTTATTATCATGGGCATTGGCCCATAATAATAATACAGCACTAATTTTGTATTCTATGCAGCCATCAACAGCATTAACTCGTTACCCTAATACAATTATAATAGGGTCAAGTTCTAATGGCAATGGATTTTGAATATCGGTCTCGTACTGATACGCGAAGTAACGAAGTAACTCATGCGAACTCCTGATTCAAAACCTTTTTTTTTAATGATCTATGCTAGTGCTTGACTGCGATCCCACCTGATTGTAAGCAATGTTGACATGCGTGTTATTGTTGGCCTCGTATAGATCCTGAAAACTGCAGGTGGTAATGCAGGATGTTATTAAGTAGTACCTATGTAAATAGTTTAATAACTCATTGTATAATAGTTTATTAAGAACCTATTTCCTCTAGCCTTGACGAACACCTTAACTATAAATAATCGGACGGGAAGTTCGCTTCAGGTAAATTGTTCCAGTTTTTCTATGAACGCTATTAATAAACGACTAGGCGAAATGCTAAGTTCGGACCGTAGAGGTGTTTTTTTTTTTTCGGTGGACAAAAGTCATCTTATGACAACCCCCGCTCTTGCGTGGAGCGGGAGATAGTGTCAGACTCTTACAGACTAAAAACCCCACCCCGTTCCTTCTAGCCTTCATACCGGGACTCGAGTTCCTTTCGGATAACCCTGGCCCCAGTAGGCTTCGACATCGAGCTTCTCCTGTCGCTGACAACTCCTTGAGGCACGTGGGAATAGTGCGCGCCGTCGACGTCTTGGGCTTGGTCCGGACAGTTACCGGACGGTTGGACAGCGAGCTACCCATGGCTCGCCGTCCGCAAGCCTGCTTCTACGATGGCCGGAAATCGGGATCAGAATCCCGGTGGCAGCGGCGAGGGCGCCGTTGCCTGATGCGGTCGGCCTCCTCCTTTGCTAGCATTACTGCTTCGCAGAAGGAGGCAACCGCCTGCCACTCCTCCTCGCACCATAGAGATGTAAACAAAGTAAGTGTGGCCACTCGCCATAAGTCGGCTTATACGAATGTAGAAAGGTGATGGCGGAATCAAGTCATGTTATTCCTGCGCACACTCTCCAGAATACCTACACTAATAATATTATAAAGAGGGAAAATTTGTAGTTTTGTGTGTATGTTTGCTATGAATAAACTTTTAAAACTACTGTGCTGATTTCAAAATTTTTTTCACTAAAAAGCTACATTCACCCTAAGTAATATCCTACTAATCTACTAATATTATAAAAGGGAAAGTTTGTATGTATGGATGGATGTATGGATGGATGTATGGTTGGATGTATGGATGGATGTATGGATGGATGTATGGATGGATGTATGGATGGATGTATGGATGGGTGTATGGATGGATGTATAGATGGATGTATAGATGGATGTATGGATGGATGTATGGAAGTTTGTTACTCTTTCACGCAAAAACTACTGAACGGAGCTCGATTAAACTTGGTACACGAGTAGACCATATCCCAGAATAACACATAGGATACTTTTTATCCTGGAATTATGTACGCGGGTGAAGCCGCGGGCAAAAGCTAGTAGGTTATATTTATTGCCTGTGCAAAGCCGGGACGGGCCGCTAGTATTTTATAAAATATCAAAAGACCTACTTATTAAACACTTTCTATTTTAAGACACTACCAGTGCACTTAATCAAACAAATTTCGTCTCTATTTACATCACCATAAGGATAATTTCTGTTTAGTTACGTATGTAGAGGAAATCATAACGCCTACGCGAATAAGTCTTGAAAGCGCTACCTACGTTAATAATATAATATGATTTGAATGGTACCCAGGTAAATTATATTTTTTCCGACTGATTGATTCATAGATTAAAGTGAAGCTTCATCATAATGTAATAACATGGTTTATTTACCGAGTATTATATTATTGGGAAATATATAAATGTTTTATTTAGTACCTGTGATCTTTTTAGGTGGGTTTCTGAATTGAGTAGAACTATTGTACAGCTGGTTTTACGATTACGATGGAGCAGCATTACGCTGGCTGCTAGTTGTACGCTGCCCCATGCCACATACCTACATATAAACAACATTATCAACATATGATTTCTTTGTATCAAAAAAAAAATAACATAATTTTTCCGCTTGATTTCCCTACTCCTTTAAAACGGCGTTGATTTATTTATTTATTCATTTATGGACACAGAAACACTTAAAAATGAAATTAACAAATACAGAAAGAGGAGTACAAAGGTACTGCTTATTTCAAATGAAATTTCTTCCAGCAGACCTGCGACAGGAGTGTTGGATGAGAGATGTAGGTGTCTACATCTCTCATCCAACACTCCTAAATCATATCTATCTATATATATAAAAATCAATGCCACTTTTCGTTGTTATTTTATAACTCAAGAACGGGCTCACCTATCCAAACCAAATTTTTAGGCTTTGTTCGGACTATTAAGTAGATGGTTTATGTGAAGTTTGGTAGGGTAGAGTAGGGTAGAGTAGGGTAGAGTAGGGTAGAGTAGGGTAGAGTAGGGTAGAGTAGGGTAGAGTAGGGTAGAGTAGGGTAGAGTAGGGTAGAGTAGGGTAGAGTAGGGTAGAGTAGGGTATAGTAGGGTAGAGTAGGGTAGCGTAGGGTAGAGTAGGGTAGAGTAGTGTAGGGTAGAGTAGGGTAGAGTAGGGTAGAGTAGGGTAGAGCAGGGAAAAGCGGGAGCGAAGCCGTGCGGGCAAAAGCTAGTAATACATATAAAAATATATCAAAATAGATAGAATATATAAATTATATTATAAGTAAGTATTGATCTTTAGTTTTGTCCTCTGAAGATAAAATAATCGTTACGACATAATGGGAACGCGGCTTAATAATTAAAACTGTTTGAACACGTTTGTAGACCATTAGACTACCTTGAGCGTTAATATCAACTTTCCACAAAATTAAAGCCTATCTCAATTAGATGAAATGTTAGTATGAAGTGAAAAGTAGTGAAATAATCTGTGTTAAAAGTAACTCATATCAAATGGTAAAGTTTGCAGGACTGTGTGGCTTGTGTGAACGGATTGAATAACTTGCTTTTAATTATGTTGAACTATACGTTTTATTTAACCCTTCAGATACCGTCAATTAGAGACACAATAGTAAGACAATAGATGCGCGGCCACCGGTGGTCGCTTGGGGATTCATGAATTAAAGGTGGGAGATCATCTAATGACTTTTTTCGCACTAGTGCATGTCAGACTTTTACTAACTAAAACCACATTTATATTCCTTCAGTTGTCCTTTGCCTAGGACCACGGGTAACCTTTTCCGGAGTCGACTCATGGCCCTAGTAGGCTTCGGGCCTGCTGGGCCTCTACGATTTTGCAGACATCACTTTGTTGCGCGCGTAGTGTACTACGCAGTGAAAGTAAGCTCTATTTGTTTGTGTTAATATTCAACAGAATTTTGGCCGCTTCCTCTCAATATGAAGGCACCAATTCGACGATCTCGAAAATAATTATTCATTAAAAATCTACACTCGATACCCGTAAAATAATAAAATTGCATAGGTATTTTTATTTTTCGTCTGTCACTTTTCCGGCCAATCTCCAAAACGGCTGGAGTGATTTTGATAGCTGACTGATGATATAAGGAAGATTAATAATAATTAAATATAAGGAAAAAAACTTAATAAAAAGACGTTTCAAAGGAAAATATGTAACTGATCAACTAAAGAATCCAGCACATTTCCTTTGGGAATATCAAGCCCCTCGTATTACAATTTTGCGGCCGATAAGGCACCAATAGAGAAAAGAGGAAGAGGTCAAACAACACCCATAGAAATACCCATTCTGTTGGTGGCACGGCACCTGACTTTCGGGATCACTTCGTAGCGTGACTTGATACTCTGGCAGTCAGTGTAATAAGTGACGAGACTATGCTAGAAAAATGGGATGGCAATAAGTACTCCATCACACTCATTAGCAAGGTGAAGCTCAAAACGGTCAGGCAAAAGGATTGTAAGGTTAGCCAGGGAGCGCTATCACGGTACTTCAAAATTTAGAAAGCGCAAGCATTGCCTATAGAGATTGTGTGATCGATAGTCCTGTATGGAGTCCCCTTTGAGCATCTGACTTAACATCCACCACGTCGCAATACTGCGTAAACCGCTAAGATCAATAGCTTCAGAGACATCAAAGGATGTATTTCGCGATACCTCGACGGGGCTTGTGTAATAGCCGTTTGAGCCCTGGTTCTTGGAAAAGTCAACCATCACAAAAGCACAAAGCACGAGGCTTGCCTTGAGGCTTCTCTTGAGATTGATGCAGAGATAAATTACGCTGCGCTGGTCAAAGCTGCGGTAGGTCTTGGTGATGGAATGGCAAAAAAGGCTCTTACATTCTTACTGTGTTCTCGATACGATTGAGATGGTCCGGCCAGTTCTCCATCTGGCTAAAAAGAAGGTACAGCTCCCTTATGTTTCAGGCGGTACAGATGCTTCCATAGTAGTATAGTACTTTGAAAAGTCCTTGTGTCGCATGAACAAGGTGGTCAGCAATTTAGATTTCTGTGTTGCGGTAAACTGTTTCTGCGAAAATTTCATTTCGCATAAGGAGGCTACGAAAAGAGAAAAGGAGATTACAAGTGATCCCTGGTCCCGCATCAGGTGCATCAGGTCTCAACATCCCTCGCTCTTCAACCAGGGCCCGAGATAGCGGTGCGTTTTGTTTCACGCGCGTGGAGTTACATTAAATCACTCGCCACTATAAAATAGCACGCAGAACGTAAGTTAGGCAGTGAACGCCACATACGCACTCGCAGCCTCTGCTGCAAGTGTAAAAGGGAAACACTAGGGTAGTTTTAGTCAGTACACAAGTGGTCTGAAGAATTTCCGACCTGACAAAGATTTGACATTTTTTCTTACACAATTTTTTCTTTTTTACAATCCCTTTTTGTAATTATACACACTTTTCCTAGCGATGCCCCCATCTCTCTATTTTCCCTTTCAAATATTAGCTGAGGCGTTTTTATATGCAAAATAATTATTTGCATTCACATTTCACGGAAATCTCTATCCTCCGAGCGTAATTATGATGTGGGAACAAAAAAAAAGTAAAAAACTAACACGCGACCACGACAAAAAACGACATTGAAAAAATATGAAACAACTTTTTCAGGATGCTGAAATAAGCAAGGTCACAGTAAAAACAAGAACAGAAAAAAAAAGTCGCAGTCACACGCTGGCACCAAGCGAACCACTTTAATTACGTGCGACTACGGCGTTTCTTTTTTACAAAATAATAACCCTCCCTGGGGTCAGGGTTATCCGAGAGGAACTCGAGCCCCGGTATGAAGGCTAGAAGGAACGGGGAGAGGTTTTTAGTCAGTACTCGTAAGAGTCTGACACTATCTCCCGCTCCACCCAAGACGTTGTCATAAGTTGATTTTTTGCCAAACTAAAAAAAAACCCTTCTCTGGCTTTGCCATAGCCGGGTAAAAATAAGTTGCTTGGGGCAAGATTTGGTGAGTAAGGTCAATCAAGCCATTAAAACCGTAGGTAATGTCAAAATTTTCGCTGTATCAATCGCTGCGCGTTGTCTTGGTGTAAAGTTTTGTTTTTCAGCATCTCACATCGACTCACTCAAATTACAGTCAAATAACAATTACGCGTCCAAAATGGCTGTAACTTTGGTAATTAACAAAAGATGTACCACTACATACACTAGCTTGTATTGACGAGTGCTGCCCACGTACTTGTCTAGCAGACCCTTTCGCCCCCCTCTCCGCCAGGGTGGAGAAAATGTACTCTGAGTATTTATTAACATAGCGAAAAAAAGGAATTGGAACAGAAACGACGTAAAATATACTAAATACAAATTAGTTTTTCTAGAGCAGGTTAGTGTAAGAGGTACCGCGATAGAAATAATTATGTTCATAGAATCAGTAGAACAAAACACTGACACGTCTGTTTAAAAAGCGCTAGATAATATTAAGTGTATCAAAGTCAGTACAATATAAACTAAAGGCTATTACTGAGAGATCAATCTAAACAAACAAATCCACTCCAGCACTCTTAGCCAAGTTACAACCGTTTCTTGTCGAACTCCGTTCTCCAAACACGCTTCGGTGTTAGCAATTGTTGAAAACGATAAGTTGGTAGCCATGTTGAAAAGCCTGAGTTCGTCGCTCGTTCTACAATGTAGCGTTTGTATAACAAAGGATGTAGCGTAGAAACGATAAAAATTCATTTTATCATTTTGTGAACGATGTGAACTTGGCTTCGAATTTTACTATTCGTTTGTTCTGACCACGTGACTTAACGTTGAGATTATTAAATGTCATTCCCGTACATTTGATTAGTTTTCGACTAGCGTTAAAGTTTGCAGATTATCAATTTGGCTACGGGTGCATGTTAGAGGCATAACTGAATGCGTGTACTCGTACAAACACGGAAATGACCAGATTTCAAATATGCACGATATACGCGTGGAGATGCAACGCCGGGGTGCAAGTCCACTGCCGCGACAGGTCAAGGCATGGCGGACAGAGCTCCGGCGGGATCTCATGGTAAAATGGCGTCAGCGACTATCGCAACGCAGTGCTGGGCACGCCACAACTATGGCGGTAAGTCCCCTCTTTGAGGCGTGGCTGGAAAGACCTCACGGCGTCCTTACCTTCCACATGACGCAGGTCCTCACCGGACACGGCAAGTTCGGGAGGTTCCTGCACCGGATTCAAGTGCAAGAGACACTCGGGTGTCGCCACTGTGCGGAACGCCTAGAGGACAAGGTGGAGCACACAGTCGAGATGTGCCCTGCTTGGGCGGAGCATCACCGTGCCCTCGTGGGGGCGATCGGCGGCGGAGACCTCTCGTACGGGGCCTTGGTTGAGGCCATGGTCCGGAGCGAAAAGGAGTGGCAGGCGGTCGCCTCCTTCTGTGAAGTAGTAATGCTAGCAAAGGAAGAGGCCGACCGCATCAAGCATAGACGCCCTCGCCGCCGCCGCCGGGATTCCGATCCCGATTTCCGGCCACCGTAGAATCGGGCTCGCGGACGGCGAGCCATGGGTAGCTCGCTGTCCGACCGTCCGTTCACTGTCCGGACCGAGCCCAATCAAAGGCTCGCACTGTTCCCGCGCGCCTCAATGAGTTGTCAGCGACAGGAGGGGCCCAGCTGGATCGAAGCCTACTGGGGCCAGGGTTATCCGAAAGGAACTCGAGCCCCGGTATGAGCGCTAGAAGGAACGGGGTGGGGTTTTTAGTCAGTAAGAGTCTGACACTATCTCCCACTCCGCCCAGGAACGGGGGTTGTCATAAGATGATTTTTGCCAACCGAAAAAAAAAACAGATTTCAAATTATTCGTTTAGATTACTTCGGCCAGTGCAAGCAGGCTATCGATTTCGAAGCCGTAAAAATCCCGTGTGTTACTCTTACACTCTGGAGGCAGCGAGCTAACGTGAGCTTACAATTAAAAATAATGTTAAAAATTATTTCGTCAAATTTACCAATTTATTTTTATGAAAAGAGCAAATGTTTTTATAAAAGGCACTAGTTGGCCTGGCGAACAGTGACAGTTTAGCTAAAAGGAGGCGGTACGTACCACCTCCTTTAAGCTGAACTGCCACTGTAGCATTAGCAGAACCAGCATAATTCATTTTAAAATGACATTTTCATTAGATATGGCATTGTATTTAGTGTTGTAAAAATGAGCACTAAGCGTTGAGCGTTAAGTGCTGAGTCGACGCTATTGAGCGTTAAATGCTCGAGCGTTTAGACTCGTGAGCGTTGAAAACTCGAGGGCTCCACGTTCGAGTTGAGCGCTCGAACGTCAAAGCGTTAACATTTTTACTAGAGAAATATTACTAATTTTATTTAACTAGAGGGAAATTTTTAATTATTATGACGCGTGACGTACCTTAGATGCAATTCGGACTCAAATCTTTTGTTTTTAGAAATTATTTCTAAACATATCATTATTATTATTATAGGGATATGAAAGAAAAGGGACTTAGCGATAGCTTGACGAGTGTCAGGACAAAATGGAAGAAAAAAACGTGTTGCACCGACCCCAAATAAAACGGGACAAGGGCAGGAAGATGATGATGATGATATCATTATTATATCTTTTTGAGTTAATAATCTCGAGTGTTTCTCAACAAATAGAAGTCAGTAGCGATATCGTTAGGGTTAGTGAGAATCAAGATGACATGGAGGTTAGTGGAGAATTGACGGATTTACCCGAGAGTGAAAAAGGATGGAAGAGTGGAAAAAAGGTCAACTTTGCCATGCCAGCCTCAAGTCAGTCACGACTCCAATTCCTTTGTTCTGACCTCGTGACTGAGCGTTGAGATGATGTCAGAACAAAGGAATCGGAGGCGTTGCCGACTCGAGGCGATCGACGAAAGAGAAACGAAACAGTTGTAACTTAGCTAGGCCTGCTGTTATCTACGAGTAACTAAATATACCTATTACCAAAAATATTTAGAAATAAAGTGATTTGTTCTTCACATTCTTTGTGAAGTCTTCGGAAGGACGCTCGACTCGTGCTCAAACTCGTAGATTCTAAACGCTCCAGCCAGGGCTCGAGCATTTTCAAACCGACTCGAGTCCCAACTCGAGAGTTTTTAAGCGGCTTATTGATCGTGATTTTTGTTCAGATTTTGTCACCATTTAAACCTTTCCTGGACTATTACAAATAGTTCAAAACCAAAATGAATCCAATAGGTCCAGCCGTTCTCGAAGTAGCTTAAAATATGATAAATTTCGAAAAGTCATAAAACAAAAGTTGTTGTTTATGATGTTAATAACATAGTCCGGAGAGGTTGCTAGTGTTTTACAAATAACCCTGTATAGATAAATTGAGATTAGGATTCCGAGAACTAAGTCGAATAAATGACATGGCACGTTTAATTAGTTTTTTCGGTAGACACTATAACATTAAGGGCCGATTCACGGAATGGCATGGGCAGGCAGGAACGCGAAGGTGTGTGGTCGGCCGCTGGCTGTCTGGTACGGCCGCTTGACTGCCCCAGCCCAGGTCGCCTTTTTGAACCTTTCTAGCGGTACTGTAGATAATGTTTAAAATTATTTCCCTTTAAACGCGCTCGGTGAATCGGCCCAAAACTTTTAAAGGTGAGAGCTAGTAAGTATGTAGGTACATGCCAAAAGATGAAAATTATATTTTTTTATGTTACAGAGTCCATCAGACATCTGCGCTGCTGTCAGCAAGAGCGAGTCATACATAAATATTATTTCAAAATAACTAATTACATGTAATAATTGTTTTATATAATAATAATAATACTTTTAAAATATTACATTTTTATTTCTTAATTTTAAGTACCTAAGTTTGTTTTAATTTACAAAGATTTTTATGTAAATGTAAAATAGTAATTTTTTTTTGGAGTGTTTAATTTTGTTTCTATTAGTGTTAGTTTATTTTTATTTAGTTTTTTTTAACGACTTTATAGTCTCAACATTTGTACGTCTTTACGGCAAAACATAGCGCCCATTAAATCAAAGTAAGACCTTCATGTAAACACCTATGTTCTACAAATAAAATTCTGATTCTGATTCTGATTACAATGAGGAAAGGCGCAAACTAAGACTAACGTATAACAGATTATAAACAAACAATAAAACAATTCGTCACGTCCGAGCAAAACGGCCGAACGCTCGGCATAATGCCGTGTCGACACGCAAAAAATGCGACGAGACCACAACGCTGGTATTTGTTTATCAGCGTGATACAGTGACAGTGTCGATTAACAGACGTTGGCAACGGCATTGTGTGATAGATTTGAGTAAAAACAATTAAAAAATATTTTTAGGACAAAGTCATAAATGAAAATAACAATAATAAATAAATAAAGAGAAAATACAATTACATTTACGTTTTATGTGGCAACATTACGTCGCGTTTTTAACAAGGACAATGGCTTAAAGAACTTAGTATCCAGGTAAAAACTCTTATAGCAAAGATTGTAATATTTATCACATAGTCTAACTCCAGAAAATTATCGTTTTATACGTAAATAGTACACACACCGAATTGCATTTTTTATCGTTTAACATTGGTCTCTTGATACTATCCACAACCATTACAAGCCAAGGCAGAAATGGTATTTCTATTACACCATTTTAGTTCGCGTTTTAAGAGTCGTGTTCATTTTAATAGGAAAGAAATTAATTTATAACGAGGGAACGAGGGAAGTTGCAGATTTAAAATTAGGTCTGGGTACAAACCTAGTTATATTCTGGAAGTAAAAAAATATTAGATAGCTGGGTTACTCGTGTAATTCAGACAACTTCGTAACTTCCTATACTTCCTCCGCGCTGCGATAGCATCTCATCACAGATCTATAGAGATAGATTATATGTCTATAGATATCGCAGCATATGCTAGTTAGGCGCCTTTTTGACCTTACACAGATTAAGTTATCTTTTTATTTTTTTATACTAAATATGGTATTTTCTATGAACCAACTGTTTTTAAATTTAAATGTATGTGTGAGATACAAATAAACATTTTTCTTTCTTTCTATAGCAGTACACAATAAAATTCACTCAATATAATCGACATGTATTCTAGTGGTAGAAACTATTTGTCAAAATACTAAAAAGTAAAAACAAAACTTCGCTGCAGCGCTACATTGGCATTAAGTCGTCTAACAAAACTATTAAAACATAAATAGCTAGATGGCCTTTAGAGGATACTTTTTCGCGGCCAAAATGTCTTAAACGCCACGAATTTCGTGGCACTTACACGTTTCGTTTAACATAATATAATGTTCAAGGTGTATGGACAACATTACACCTGAGTCGATAACCGAAAGCCCAGCTGAACGCATGCCAAAGGGTCATAGCAATACGGATGGTGCGGGAATACCGCACGGTTTGCCAAGAAGCGGCGAGCCTCCTTGCTGGCCCGCTACCATGGGATCTGGAGGCAACAGTCCTTGCACACATGCACAATTTACGCGTGGAGATGCAACGCCGGGGCAGAAGTCCACTGCCGCGACAGATCACGGCATGGCGGACAGAGCTCCGGCGTGATCTCATAGTAAAATGTCGTCAGCGACTGTCGCAATCCAGTGCTGGGCACGCCACAATTATGGCGGTAAGTCTCCTCTATGAGGCGTGGTTGAAGACCTCACGGCGTCCTCACCTTCCGCATTATTATTATTATTATTACTGTGCGGAACGCCTGGAGGAGACGGTGGAGCTTACAGTGGAGGTGTGCCCCGCTCGGCCAGTACATCGCCGTGCCCTAATGGGGGTGATTGATAGCGGCGACCTTTCGCGACGGGACTTGGTACAGGGGCCAGGGTCAAGCCTTGGTCCGGACGCGGAGAAGTGGCAGGTGGCTGCTTCCTTCTGCGAAGCAGTAATAGCAAGGCAGAGGCTGACCGCATCAGGCAACGGCGCTCACAGCGCCCCAGCCAAGGCCGAGATTCCGATTCCCGGCTACCATAGGCGGGGTTGCGGACGGCGAGCAATGGGTAGCTCGCTGTCCGACCATCCAGTAACTGACCGGACTGAGCCCAAGTCGTCAACTTCGCGTAATGTTCCCGTGCGCCTAAAGGAGTTGCCAGCAACAGCAGGGGCCCAGCTGGGTCGAAGCCTACTTGGGCCAAGGTTAGAGTTCTGAAAGGTAGCTCGGCCCCGCTATGAAACACAAGAAGGAACGGGGTGAGTTTTTTAGTCAGGGAAAGTCGGATGTCATTTGGATGATTTTTACCCAACAAAAAAAGATCCATAATACATAGAAATAAGCACTATAAATTAACTAAGCCTAAATTAACCAACTGACCCAACAAACATCGTTTATTTTTGATTCATACGAAAATCTCAACGAAAATGTATCAGTTTTTTCCAATTTTCCATTTTCTAGAAATCTTTTCCGTCAACATAATGTTATACATATATCTATAAGAATATGTATATGTTAATAAATATATATATAATATGTTAATCTCAAATAACGTCTATGAGTATTTAAAACCATTATTGTTAATAGGTCATGTCTCCCGCTTTAAAGTGATGTGCTAGTACCTAGTAGTAGTTGCTGGCAAAGTATATAAATATAATACTTTGCGGTCAACTCGCGATAAGGTTTTCATAAAATCTAGCACCCTTTAAATCGTATTTTGAGGATAATTTGAAAATCTAATAATAGATTATTGTCTATATAAATTATCTTAATTAAAGCTTGGGTTAAGTTTCCAAGAAATTAGATTCCTCAATATAATGTTTAGAACCTTTAGAAAAGTTATATTGGGGCTGGTTCAGGAAACGAATAATTACACCTTTATAATTTACTTAGGTTGCTGCTTAGGAACTAATTTTCAACTAAACACACACACAGAATGAAATTTTCTATGCAAATGTAGCGACATCTATTGACGCCACATAAGAACTACGAAGGAAATACGAAATCCTGCATCGCGCAATCAAAGTTCTCCGCGCGATTTGAACACATAAGACAGCCCGACAACAACTATCGGGCAGTCGCCCACCAGACTTTAACACCTGTCTGGTCGGAGGATCCTCCTTTTTCAAATAAGGTTTGCGGGACTCTCTGTTCCGCTTACCTGTAAACAAACGAAATTCCCCGTTCCCCCCCCCCCTACACCCCGCCCCCCTACACCCCGCCCCCCTACACCCCGCTTCCCTAACCCCTATAGTTGAATTTCCAAAAACCCTTGTCCGTGCTAACTCTTAATCCCAATAGTTTCGACAGAGCGCTGATACAGTTAGTCAGCCAGTTTCTTCTTAGAGTACCTGGTGCCAGGAGCGTTGCTGCTGTAGATGAAATCATTAGGACCTACGTAACTTTTACGCATCTGCAAGTATTAATTTGTATTTTTTTTTACTATCGAGTGAACAATATGGCTAGACATAAAATACGAACCAACAAACATCGTTTATAAGAATTATTTATTTATTTACTTTAACATAATACGGCTAAAGGCCAATTTTATTAGTTAAGAGGGTCCTTCTCCACTCGCTTATCGTAAACATCGAAAATGGTTTAAAAAAGCTTGTTACTTCATTTAATGCAATCCAACGCGATGTTCGATGAAAATGCAACGCAAAAAAAGAGAGATAACGCCTGGAAACTCTGTTAGTATTCAGTAATTCCGAGATTTACTCGAAAATTTCACAAAACTTGCTCCAGGAAATAGCTGTTTTTTTTAAACCCTTAAAAGTTTTTGGAAATAGTTGTCGTCATTTAGAATCTTAATAAAATTTTCAAGGTCTCTAGAGGATTACTTTTTTGACTTTTTAAATTTTTAGGCAAATTATGAAATGTCAAAGTTCATACAAAATAGGACATTTTCAGAGGTTTTTACTGGATTAGTTTTACACAAATTTAGAAATTGGTTTCTTTAGAAACCTAGATAATATCCACATGATACTGTGTTTCCAAAATATTTAATGAAAAATGTGTAATAACGTCATAATCAGTTATGAGCGGTTGTATGAAAAACAGTGAAAATGTGAGTCATGATGCACCACCTTAAGGGCATGCAACCCGGATACATTTTCACTGTTTTTCATACAACCGCTCTTATCACATATTTTTAGATATTTTGGTAACAGTAACACGGTATCTAGGCTTCTATTGAAATTAATTTAATTGAAAACTAATCCAGTAAAGACCTCTAAAAATCAGCTATTTTGCATGAACTTTGACACTTCATAATTTACTCAAAAAATAAACAAGTCAAAAAAGTATAACTATAGACCTTGCGAATTATATCAATTTACCGAATGCTTACAGAGTTTTCAGGCATTATCTTTCTTTTTTCGCGTTGCCTTTGTGTCAAACATTGCGTTGGATTGCGTTGGATGAAGTAATAAGCTTTTAAACCATGCTCGATATGGACGATACGCGAGTGGAAAAACAGCCGCTTAAAGGCATGTTTTTGAAAACTATGTACAAAATAACTACACGGAAGTCATACACTCATCACAAATGATGTACGTATAATCCCAGGTCTAATAAATTGTACCATGAACAAATCCCACCCATTGTTCCATCATCTCTACGTACTACATTACAGTGTAGGTAGATGTGAGGTCATGCGCTCGCCTGACCCCTCTCTCAGGGCACTGCACTGTCGTAAGCCCATGTCTCTAATAATCAGGATTAACGCATTAGACTAGGTATCGCACGAATAATGGGAAACACCACAACTAATGTGTAGTGACAAGTTAACGAAACATTGTACCCCTGTTATATTTAAAACCATACCAGCATTGCGAGTCACCATCATCATCATCATCATTTCAGCCGACAGACGTCCACTGTTGGACATAGGCCTCCCCCAAATGCCGCCAGATTGATCGATCCTTTGCGTCTCGCATCCATCGGATTCCCGCAACCTTCACCAGGTCATCGGTCCACCTCGTAGGGTCTTCTGCGCTGCGTCTTCCAGTACGTGGTGGCCACTCCAGAACCTTTCGGCCCCAACGGCGATCTGTTCTGCGAGCAATGTTCCCTGCCCATTGCCACTTAAGTTTGGCGATTCTTCGAGCTATGTCGGCAACCTTGGTTCTCCTGCGGATATCTTCATTTCTGATTCGATCCTGCAAGTCCCGCATTACGAGTATTACCACGGAAATTAAAAAAGTTCAAAGTGTTTTTTTTACCTTTTGTCCTTTGTCGGAATTTACACGATTTCTGTTCTCACTAAGTTCATTATATTGTTCATTGTGTAGTTTACAAAGATTCGTTTATATGGATTCGTGACTAAAATAAAATTACACCAATAATAATACCTATATCAAAAAAAGACGTGTTGCTTAAGAGCCGGTTGTAGTTATTGAGTATTTTGTATGAACTCTACCCGGGTCTATGTCGATTTCACGGCCTTGTAATTGTTATAAAAATAAAACAATAAATATTCAAGATTTTTTTTGCGAGGCCCTTCCAATAAATTACTGGCAAGTGTGAGTCGGATTCGCGGTCGTTCCGTGCAAACTACAATTCTCGAATGAAGTCTCGAAGAATTTTCCGAACAGCCATTTTTTTTGTGATCTATGAAACCACAAATTTATTGTTTTCAGACTTATTGCGGTATAGGAATAAGTCTGAAAACAATAAATTAACGGGAAGTACCTTATGAATTTCGATCTTTGAAAGTATCCAAATATACGTTTTTTTAGCGACATAAGCAGCCGTATCTGTTTTATTCGTTAACTTAGAAGTTTGATTTTTCACAGGTTGAAGGAATCGCTGACCTGAGTAGTATTGGTTTTAATTTCAACTCGATACCTTCACGCGTTCTCGAGATAAAGGGTCTTGACAGACAGACAGTGATACACTCGTCGATTCAAGGCTTCATAGTCTACAGCATCGACGGCGAGTTGCTAGCCTGTCGGTTTTCTACCGGTTGCATTTCGAGGAATGCGCGTCGGAATTGCATAACCTGATTCTGCCTAGCCCGTTCCATCATCGGACTACCAGACGTACGGCGATGCGCCACCGGTACATGGTGGACATCCCACCTACATGCATTAAAGGTTTCGGAAACACATTCATTGTGCGTTCAGCTAAGAAGTGGAATTCCTTACTGGAGTCTGTGTTTCCCGATAGCTACAACCCGGGAATCTTTTTAAGTCGAGAGTGCATAGGTTTCTTCTAGGTAAGCGCGTTCCATCGTCGACCGCATCGTCGCTTTCCATTACGTGAGATGGCGGTCAAGCGCAAAACTATCAACAATAAAAAAAAAGACAGGTCTAGACAGATAGACGGACGGACAACAAAGTGATCCTATAAGGGTTCCTTTTTTTTTCTTTTGAGGTACTCGTAACTCGTATTATTTTTGTTACTTTCTAATTTTTCTGTGATCTAAACTTGTAGACATACACGTTTAAAATCGTAAGATAGCGTCAGATTCACGACTTTTTTTATTTTATTATAAATATAAATTTTAATTATAAAATATTTTTTTATAGATTCTCTTTTATATTTGTGGATTTCTACAGGTTTAAAAAAGTTCAAAATGGGTAGAACTTGGCCTTAACCTTGGTGTTATATCACCAACCAGCCAGCTCCTATACTTAAAAAAAGAAATTATGACACATTATAGCATATTATGTCATAATATTTGGTTGGTCTATTGATTAGTGGGCTCGACTGCTATTATTGTATATATGCCGGAAGGCGTGGGATAGAACCCACGCCTTCCGGCATAATAATATCTACTAATAGCAGCCACCCAAGACAAATGCCAGTGTGATGAGCACGATCATTAAATTTGTTTTGTCTGAGTGGTAATTTATCTATAAAATATATAAATGAATTTAAAAATATATAAGCATGTTTATTAGCTATCGAGTACTCACCACAAGCTCTGCTTTGTTTGGGATTAGAAGACGTTGTGTGAAAGTTGTGTAATCTACTCACTACTCATAATATTATAAAGATTTAAAGGTTGTTTTAATGTTTTTTGTTTGTAGGCAGTAATCTCTGAAAGTTCTGGCCTGATTGCAAAATTTTTTCACCGATAGAAAGCTGCTTTATTCCTGAGTGACATAGACTATTTTATGTATTCGGGCAAAGCGGCAGGCAAAAGCTAGCAAGTATATGACCTTACAGACGCCGCTGTTTTCCGTTTGTTTACCGTTCTCACGGCGTCTTGCCTGGGAAATTCAACGCAAGTGAATTTTAAGCGTTCCGATGCAATTTACGCGAATCCAAACGCCGGCTCTGACGTATGTCCGCGCGAAGACGCCGCTTCAGCTGTCTATCATACATTTAAAGCTAGTCACGGCATCGCAAGAATTCACTGGAAAATATCTAAACATCTAATCGCGGCCGCTACTAGAGGGTAGAATTTTGAATGTAGATATCTTAGCTTCTATATAACTAGTAAGTACCTTATTAGGTCTATAATATTCTTTGATACTGGCCCAAAGGACACTTTCAACGAGAGCTTTCTAAAGTCGGAATAGCGGGAGTCGTGACCTCAATACACGAATTGAGTTTAGAGATAGCGACTTATAAAACTGAGATGCTTAACTGCCGAGGAGTAGAGAGCCATCCAGGTCGTCAGTGACCGTAGCGTCCACTTAATATATCGACCGATACTTTAAGTGGACTCGGCCTGATTTTCGACGGTTGGAGGAGTACAGACTGCTGACTTATCTCGAAGTAAGTAAAAATTCGCCTCCTTTACGTAGGTATCGTACGATCGATGGTACTTTACGGATCCTCCAATATTTAAACTGACGGAAATCTACTGGATTGGTCTTTAAGAAGTCACGAAGCCTCTTCCATGTGCGGATGATAATCATAGGAGGGGGATTTTGTAAGGTAAAACTAAAAAAAAAAATGAAGTTGCCTTGAATTTTCCCCATAATTCAAGGCAACTTCTGTAAATATCTCCAGCGGTGGCCGGAAATCGGAATCGGAATCCCGGCGGGCGGCGGCGAGGGTGATGTTCTTTGCAATGGAAAACCTTATTTTATTGCCTTAACCTTATTAAGCTAGCAGTTAATTCTGGCTTATTATACTCGTATAATAAAAAAAAAAATAGTTTATTTCTCACCATTATATTATATAGTCCGTGTATATAATAGTATCATCAAATTTATAATTCAGTCACAAACATAAAAATCTCGTTACGGTGCAGCACTTCTTAAACAGATTCTCGTTTCTATTTATTTACTGCAAATTTAGCTAACCAGTTAATTTCCACTTTAACAGATGCAATCAGTTCCAAGATTCTACACAAATAATCAATAATCTCTGCTTCTCCACGCCAAGTTCAAGTTCAAACTAGATTTCAAGATTTATTAGTATTTTAAGGCGATCCCTCACCGGGAGTATTCGCGTGAAATGTAACGTTACAGATTTGAGCATTACATCAGTAAAAGAAGAAAACCGAGCATTACAATCAAATGTACTTACACCTTGTAATGATACAAAACGAGGAGGAGGAGAACCGAGCATTACAATGCGCACCTTGTAATGATACAATGTAATATCTTGATACAACTTGTAACATACAACTTTTGGGTCGGTTGATTCTTTCTAAAATATCCAAACCGCCTTTTTTACGGTGGGCAAAAATCATCCAATGACAACCCCCGCTCGTGGATGGAGCGAGAGATAGAGTCAGACTCTTACTGACTCCTACCTTAAGGATTGGCCAGAAGTGGCTAAGGACAGAAAGGAGTGGAATAACGGATGGGAGGCTTTTGCCCTGCAGTGGGACACAACGGGCTCATAATAATGAATCTTACTGACTAAAAACTCACCCCGTTCCTTCTAGCGTCTTCATACCGGGGCTCGAGTTTCCATTCGGATAACCCTGGCCCCAGTAGGCTTCAACCCAGCTGGGCCCCTCCTGTTGCTGACAACTCCTTGAGGCGCGCGGCAACAGTAACTTGTAACATACAACTTATGGGTCGGTTGATTCTTTCTAAACTATCCAAAGCGCCTGTATTTCACTGGCTTTGAAATAATTCATGACACCAATATCGTTTTTTCTGTGTTTTTTACGTAAATAACTATGTAAAATTAATTGTAATGACCGCTGCATCTGACATTATGGAATCAATTAAAAGCTAATGCTCAAAGTCAAATCTATAATGTTAAATTACACGCCAATACTCCCGGTGAGAGAGCACCTTTAAACACAAACCGACCTTTGAAATTCTCCTCATTAACTGTGGGCGTGCTTGCCAATCGAGATTTTCTTCTCAGAAATAGCAGAGGAACGTGTAGGTGTAAATGCAATCCGCTTATTAACTAGCATATATAAAATATTTCTTACAACTTCAGTAAAGTGAAGGCCAGTTTACTCAAGTTGTTAGAAATGCTTATATGCTACGCTCGCAATTTAATGGCACTGTTAGTGCAAGGTAAAAATATTTATATACAGTGATTATAAAATGGGTCCTGAAGGACTTTTACCGTTATAGTTACAAGATAACGTTCTTAGAAAACAAGGCAACTTAAGAATTCTAAACTGCATTCACAGATTTTGGATTTATATATTTTTGTTTTTCTTAATTATACCATACCACGGGTCGGTATGGGTCGGATATGTTTATCCGACACATCATCATCATATCAGCCGAAAGACGTCCACTGCTGGGCATAAGCCTATCCGACCCATACCGACCCGTTATTGTATGCTGCATGCGGGAAGCCGCTATTGTTGACTGGCCTGTTGGTCTAGCGGTTAGTGGCCCTGACTGCTATGCCGTTAGGACAAATGTTTATGTGATGAGCATGATCATTTGTTCTGTGCCTGGGTGTAATTTATGTATAATATGAATGTATTTAGAAATTTATAAGTACGTTTATCAGTTGTCTAGTACCCATAACACAAGCTCTGCTTAGCTTGGGTAGACGGCGTTGTGTGATAGTTGTGGAATATTATATTATTATATTGTCTGCTTGATGTGGGAAGCACAGGATGAGATCCTGTGGCGGCGCTTGAGGGGGTGATGATTATGAGGAGTGATGTTCAGTGTTGGGAATCTTCTGATTAAAGTAGATGTTGCCAAATGGCGTCAAGTCAATAAAAACGTACATTAACAAAAACGTAAATTGACATACGAGTACGTACTTTACTAGCTTAAAAAGATCTAATAGAACACTTGTGGGTTAATCAATTTATTTTACTTTATTAAATTTGATATAAACTATTACTTGACTGCGATCCCACCTGATGGTAAGCAGCGATGCAATCGTTGATGGAGAGGCGCACCAGTTTATTAAGAGCCTATTCACTCTAGCCTTGAAGACACCTAAATTATAATCGGACGGGAAGACCGCAGCAGGCAAATTTGTTCTAGTCCTTCGATGTACGCGGTATAAATGGCGAGGCGAAACGCTTAGTCCTGACCGTAGAAGTTTCAACAACGTAAGGGTGGATACTCGCCGTACGTCGCAGGTCGAAGGTAATAAAAATGAGGACATTATTAAATCGCTCTGGCTGGAAAGGATTCTATTATTAAATTGCTCTCGTGCAGTATTCACACCTTCAGGAAAATTTCCACGAGACTAAAATTTTTTCACGTCCTTAATACTTTACGAGAGAGCTTATTTTTAGACGTTATTTTGTTATTGTGACAAGTATACAATGTTAGAATAAAGTAACTTATGGAAAATAAATCAATGTCAAAAGTTACAGAACTTTTTGAAAGCTCTTGTCAATCAATAAACTTCGCGATATCGGATCCTAGTTTTAAAAATCAAAATGAGTTGGACAGGACACAGTCATGGTAAAGTGCAATAACTGATGGCAGGCCGGCAAGGATGCTCGCCGCTCCGTGGGAGACTGGGGTTAACCCGTACCATACAGATGACCATGACACTCTGAGATGCGTTCACCTCGGCCACCAGTCGCTTGAAGTTACGGCGCGGCGCTTACACCGGTACTCCGTATAGTCCACACGATTCCTACGTAGAGCCTCGTACAATAGGTATCTAGACCTACAGCCACGGTCTGCTCCAATTTGGGAGCCAGACGTCGAATGTGCTCTTCAAAATTCCACCGGCTGTCGAGGCCAAGTAGCCTAGCGTCAACTTCATCGTCGACAAGAGCTGATGGCTCGTTCTAAGGGCCATAAAAGCACAAGGCTTCCACCAGATCCTTTCCACACAGCAGACCAAGGTGAAGATGGCGGCACGAGTTTTTTCCCTGCAGTGGGACCGAATAAGCTAGATAGGCAAATAGAATTTAATCACTCGGCACGTGCAACTTGATTGCTCGACCAACCCAGATAAGATATACTCAAAAACTAATTTTAATCAGAATGGACGCGCGCCGCAGAATTGCCACAAGATTCAATAGACAACATAATAAAATTAAAAAGCAATTCAATTACAAATGAACGGTTCATTTTTCATCGTCCGTTGTATTTTTAGAGTGCACTGAAATAGCCTACACGTGTAGTTGTTTTATTTAAAGTAAACAGCATCTAAGTAACTTGGACAGCCAGCCTTATTTCACCGTTTTGAAACGACCAAACAATATTATCACGTTAAAGTCTGTATGTTTCAATGCTCCTGCGTTTAGATGTTTATATATCAATCACATGCTGATGACTGATCGATCCGTTCGGATCGGGATGACATTTGAAACATAACGAATAAATTCACAGTATGCTTACATAAATAGTTATTACTTTTTTGGTACAGACAGCGCTAACACTAACTTAGATTATCTATCTATATATATAAAAATCAATGCCACTTTTCGTTGTTATTTTATAACTCAAGAACGGGCTCACCTATCCAAACCAAATTTTTAGGCTTTGTTCGGACTATTTAGTAGATGGTTTATGTGATGTTTGGTAGGGTATAGCAGGGTAGAGTAGTGTAGAGTAGTGTAGTGTAGAGTAGTGTAGGGTAGAGTAGGGTAGAGTAGGGTTTAGTAGGGTAGAGTAAGGTAGAGTAGAATAGAGTAGAGTAGAGTAGGGTAGAGCGGGAGCGAAGCCGTGCGGGCAAAAGCTAGTATATTATATAGGTATGTTTCAGTATACACGATTGTAGGTTGGCTAATAGAACAAATAAATATTTAATACTAACGTTACATTTGGGGTAACACGGTTCCCCTTTTATCTTATTTTTTCCCGACATCTTCAACAAATATCGTTCATGTATACCTTCCTCGAGAATCACGCTATCGAGTGGTGAAATCGCTTGAAAATCGGTGCAGTAATTTTTGAGTTTATCGCGAACAGACTAACAGACGCGGTGAAGGACTTTGTTTTATAATATTGATTGATACAATATCGTTCGCCATACAAATTCATCTTAAGATACGAAAATGTGAAATATTATTTATTATCTTCTTCGTGTGTGATAGATAGTCCATTGAATTGTATGGCGAGCAATATTGTATCTTAAGATAAAATATTATAGTATCTTAGCCGTGTGTAGTACCCCTTAGAGTGAACTCCAAAACTTTTTTTAATCACATTTTCGGGTTCGGTGTCGGTCTAGTAACAACACCAGCCATTTGTTTTTTGATATTTTCAATGTACAAAATTTTCACTTCTACAGATTTATTATAAGTATAGATTTATTTATACCCCGGCGTTGAGTTCCCGTGAGAAAATGTTTGTAATTCACATGGGTAAAGCTTTTGCGAATAAAAGCTGGGAGCTTATTTCTTCAACAAGGCATTAGCTATTTCCATACAGTTTGCACAGGGAGCCCAACGTTAGTGGTGACAAAACTGACATAACGTTTTTTTTTTGTCGACGGGGAAAATCATCTTTGACGAAACCCGCTCTTGGGTGGAGCGGGAGACAGTGTCAGACTCTTACTGACTAAAAACCCCGCGCCGTTCCTTCTAGCCTTCATACCGGGGCACGAGCTCCCTTTCGGACAACCCTTTCCCTAGTAGGCTTCGACCCAGCTGGGCCCCTCCTGCTGCTGACAACTCCTTGAGACGCGCGGGAACAGTGCGCGCCGTCGACGTCTTGGACTCGGTCCATTACCGGACGATCGGACAGCGAGCTACCCATGGCTCGCCGTCCGCGAGCCCGTGTCTACGGTGGCCGGAAATCGGGATCGGAATCCCGGCGACGGCGGCGAGGGCGCCGTTGCCTGATGCGGTCGGCCTCCTCCTTTGCAAGCATTACTGCAGCAATACCAGCACAGCACGACAAGTTAGGACGATGAGATGGTGCAAGAGTATCGACACAAGTTGCACCCCATACTAGAGCCTACCCATCTTCCATGGAAATAGAAACATACCGTCCAGTCTTTTGCCATCGTCGCGTGTCAGTCCATGAGGTTCCAATATGGCCGGAACGCCGACGATGACAAGAGCGCGATGGATGATGTCGTTGATATTTGAAATATATAAGTATGTTTATCAGTTGTCTAGTACTCATAACTTAGCTTAGCTTGTGACTAGACGGCGTTGTATGATAGTTGTGGAATAGACAGATAGATAGTAGGTACAATAAAACTCACATGTATTTGATTCCGGATCGAGGAGGAATGGCAGGCGGTCGCCTCCTTCTGCGAAGCAGTAATGCTAGCAAAGGAGGAGGCCGACCGCTCCAGGCGGCCTCACCTCCGCCGCCGCCAGGGTTCCAGCCCCGATTTCCAGCCACCGTTGACGCGGGCTCGTGGACAGCGAGCCATGGGTAGCTCGCTGTCCGATCGTCCGGTAACTGTCCGGACCGAGCCAAGGCGTCGACAGCGCGCACTGTTCCCGCGCGCCTCAAGCAGTTGTCAGCAACAGAAGGGGCCCATCTGGGCCGAAGCCTACCGGGGTCGGGGTTATCCGAAAGGAAACTAGAGCCCCGGTATGAAGGCTAGAAGGAACGGCGCGGGGTTTTTAGTCAGTAAGACTCTGACACTGGCTTCCGCTCCGAACAAGAGCGGGTTTCGTCAATGATGATTTTCCCCGTCGACAGAAAAAAAAAAACATGTATTTGATTAAGTTTAGCCTCCTTGCACCGTAGTGCTTTCATTATACTTTAGTTTTTTTTTTTACTGTCCTGATCTTCAATATATGAACGATATTAAATACGATATTATCGAAAGTATGGTCAATAGAAGATTTCTCGCGGTCACTCGTAACTTTTTGAAGTAAGTAATATTTGTTTATTTTATTATATCTCCTCAAGCGCTAGGGGGTTAATAACCAACAAAATTGCCGTTTTAACGTAAGTTTCCAAAAAAAGATAAACTGGATTTTTCTAGGAAAAACTGGCTAACAGTTGACAATAAAAAATATGACAGCGAATTAAATCAGGACGAGCTATTTACAAACCTTTGCATTTAATATGAAAATATTGTTGAAGCAGTTGCAAAACAAATTCAATCATAGACAAATATATAAAAGTATAAAAATGAAATTACGAAGCAATTCTTTTAGATAAGTTAATGTATATGTATGCTAAGCTGCTTGCAAACACATCAATAAATTGAAATGGCTTTGCCCTCTAACCATGGACTTATATTCTAGTGATAGACAAGCCCTTTCACGGAAACTATTTATCAAAATACAGAAAAGTTAAAGTGAGTTCGCTGCAGCGCTACATTAGCATTATGTCATCTAATAGAACTATTAAAACATGCAGCGCTAAGATAGCTTTTAGAGATTACTTTTTCGTGACCAAAATGTCTTGCCTGCCATGTTTTTTGTGGCACTTACGCTTTTCGTTCAAGATAGTGTAATGTTCAAGGTGTATAGACGACATTACACCTGAGTCGCTTGATGTGAATGTTCGGCACGCCTAATCTAGTGCGTAGTACACGTACCTAGGCACGTACTTGCGGGAGTGCAGACCTTTTTTTTTTTGTCGACGGTGAAAATCATCTTTGATGAAACCCGCTCTTGGGTGCAGCGGGAGACAGTGTCAGACTCTTACTGACTAAAAACCCCGCGCCGTTCCTTCTAGCCTTCATACCGGGGCACGAGCTCCCTTTCGGACAACCCTGTCCCCAGTAAGCTTCGACCCAGCTGGGCACCTCCTGCTGCTGACAACTCCTGAAGGCGCGCGGGAACAGTGCGTGCCGTCGACGTCTTGGACTCGGTCCATTACCGGACGATCGGACAGCGAGCTACCCATGGCTCGCCGTCCGCGAGCCCGCGTCTACGGTGGCCGGAAATCGGGATCGGAATCCCGGCGACGGCGGCGAGGGCGCCGTTGCCTGATGCGGTCCGCCTCCTCCTTTGCTAGCATTACTGCTTCGCAGAAGGAGGCGACCGCCTGCCATTCCTCCTCGCTTCGGACCATGGCCTCGACCAGGACCCGGCGCGAGAGGTCTCCGCCGCCGATCGCCCCCACGAGGGCACGGCGATGCTCCGCCCAGGCAGGGCACACCTCGACGGTGTGCTCCACCGTGTCCTTCGGGCGTTGCGCACAGTGGCGACACCCGGGCGTCTCTTCCGCTTGAATCCGATGCAGGAACCTCCCGAACTTGCCATGTCCGGTAAGGACCTGCGTCATGCGGAAGGTAAGGACGCCGTGAGGTCTTTCCAGCCACGCCTCAAAGAGGGGACTTACCGCCATAATCGTGGCGTGCCCAGGGAGTGCAGACCTGCATCATCGTGCGGGTTTTTTACGCATTCACGCGCGTAGGTGCGTTTTGTAAACGCAGGCACGCATTGATTTCATACAAAATCACACACGATACTACGAGACTCAGTATGGCATACCTTGCATGTCCATCCGCACCCACGCGCGTGAGTGTGTGTTTCTCCGCATGTAGGTGAGTGATCTACATGAACGCGCGTGGATGCTGTTTCGGTGTGTTGAACTGTGCGTGTTTTCTATACAAACGGAGCCACTTACAAGCATCGTTAAGACATGCATTCACGTACTACGCTCCAGGGTGCGTGGCAGTGTGATAACCGCATAACTAAATGGTTTAAAGCTCTTACTGCATAAATCAATAAAGAGTTGCTTCGGTAGACTGTTTGAATGAGGAGCGTGAAAGAGATTTCTCGTACGACAGGTCGAGGGGAAAGTTGAAAAGATAACTTATTGAGATTTGCTTCACTGTTCACAGAACAAACTGAGGTACATACCACCTTTTAGTTTAATAATTTTATGTACAAATGTTATGTTAATTATTACACTTTGACCATCCTTTATTATAGTAGTGTAGATACTACTATAATAAAGAGGTAGAATTTCTGTTTTTTTTTTTGTTTGTAGCAGATAATCTCTGAAAGTACCGGTCCGATTGCTAAAATTTTATCACCGATAGAAAGCTGCTTTATTCCTATATGACATAAGCTATAATTTAAGTATGCGGACGAAGCCGAAAGCAAAACCTAGTATTATTATAATAGACTAGCTCCTGCCAGCGACTTCGCCCGCATTGTAGTAGGTTTCTCCATACAACTTTGGACCCCCATTTCATTTCCTTAGGGGGTTAATTTAGGGAAAATTCTTCTCCGTCATAATAGGAAGCTCTGTGCAAAATTTCACGCTCTTACTCTTAGTGGTTTCGGCTATGCGTTGATATGTCAGTCAGTTTCTTAGAAAAGCATTGAAAACTTATAACTGCATTTCACAAATCTGCTATGACTATACTATAGCCGCCATTACTGCCAAATAATTATAGTTGCTTATCCGTACCAGTGCAACGTGTACCAACAGCAAGTTAACTGTCAAAGACTTTTTTTTCGAGTTGAGAAATCATCTAACCACTTCTCTCGCTCTGCGTAAAGCGAGAGGGAGTCTCAGACTTTTATTGAATAAAAACCGCCTGTGGTACTTTTTTTACGGTGGAAAAATCATAAAATGACAACCCCCGCTCTTGGACGGAGCGGGAGATAGTGTCAGACTCTTACTGACTAAAAACCTACCCCATTCTTTCGTACTTTCATACCGGGGCTGAGCTACTTCTAGAAAATAATCCTGGCCTCAGTAGGCTTTGACCAAGCTGGGCCCCAACTGCTGCTGACAACTCCTTGAGGCGCGCGGGAGCCGTGCGCGCCGTCGACGACTTAGGCTCGGTCCGGACAGTTACCGGTACCAGTTACAGTCGGACAGCGAGCTACCCATTGCTCGCCGTCCACAAGTCCGCGCCTGCGGTGGCCGGAAATCGGGATCGGGATCCCGGTGGCGGCGAGAGCGCCGTTGCATGATACGGTCGGCCACCTCCTTTACTAGCAAGCATTACTGCTTCGCAAAAATAGGTGACCGCCTGCCACTCCTCCTCGCCGAACCATGGCTTAAACCAAGGCCCGGCGCGAGAGGTCTCTGCCACCGAGTCTGTCGTCCTTGAACTTCTCTTTGCGTTCCAGTTCCACGGTCTCGAACTCTTTTGAACCAACCAGCAATCAAAGGCTTATTATAGCCTTAGCCAAGATTGTCTCAGGCCAGTTACACTTCCTGACAAGCATTGTTTATATGTATGAAAAGTTTTAACAATACCACCTTTCACAATAACAGCCGAGTTATTCCGTGCTCTTTGCCAAATCCAAACGGGGTCAGGTAACACCTCTAGGGCTCCAGTTAGTAACGTATCTGTATCCCTACTAAAGTTTTGCTAGGTTACAAAACAATGAACAGGTTATTACCACGAATTCAAACAAAGTACAATTAACAATTGGCTTTAACTTTGACTCCACGTGTCATCGAGCCGGTCGCTGACCTGTACCAGGTTAGCATACCTTCGGGTATATTTACTCGTCAGCTTTTACGCCAAACTCATGTAAATACGGTGAAGAGTCTCAATAAATGCCACAAAGGATTACAAAGGCACCCTTAGACTATTGTCTTCGCTTTGGTCACTCATTATTCCCGAGAGGTCCTCACAGGCCAACGAATTAAACTGAAGTACTACGTTTTAGCTATTCACTGCTGAAAACTGCTTATTACTTCTGCTTTTTGAAGTAGAGTATTCAATTATTTTGTGATGACATATGGTGCCGAAACGTGGTCGCTCACAATGGGCCTCATCAGAAGGCCCAAAGTCACCCAGAGGGCAATGGAAAGGGCTATGCTCGGAGTTTCCTTGCGGGATCGAATCAGAAATGAAGACATAGCACGAAGAATCGCCAAACTTAAGTGGCAATGGGCAGGGCACGTTGCTCGCAGAACAGATGGCCGTTGGGGCCGAAAGCTTCTGGAATGGTGACCTCGTACTGGAAGACGCAGCGTCGGAAGACCTCCTACAAGGTGGACCGATGACCTGGTGAAGGTTGCAGAAATCCGATGGATGCGAGGCGCACAGGATCGATCATTGTGGCGGCATTTGGGGGAGGCCTATGTCCAACAGTTCAAGTCTGTCGCCTAAAATGATGATTCAATTATTTTGGGGTAACTTTAACGTTTCAAAGTTACGCGACCAACGTCAGTTGAGTGCATCGATTATTTCAAAAGCTGCAGGTGAAGTTTTGTTAATGACGACCTACTTTTAAACTAGTAAGCCTTTCATCTCAGCTGGAAAGGTTAACTAGAGTCTCTTCTAATAAAGTTAAAGCCGCTTTGCAGTAATAGAAGGAAGCATTGATATCTAATAAAATAAAATAAATCTCTCATAAAAGTGCTCGGCGAACGCGGCGCCAGCATTGATTTAAGTTTAATAATATCTAAGAAGAAATAAGAAGTATCTGATATTCTGTTAGAGAACTTTTGATCACAGTTACCTACACTATTGAAATCTGACGGGATTATCGTTAGCAACAGATGGTTGCCACTACTCAGAAATATTAAAATTTGTGTGAGATTGATTAAATGGCAGTAGAAGTTTTACCTTAAAACTGTTATTTTTTGAGGTGGGAAAATATTTACCTAATGATTTCCCTCGCTTTAGGATGGAGCGACTTTTACTGACTATAACCTCACCTATGTTCCTTCAGTTGCTGTTCGCACTCTAGGATTATGGGTTACCTGGGGGGCTATTATGTAACTCTGTTGACAGCTTAAATGACGATCACTTGAGCTGACAACAGAGTTAGTGTACATCAAGAACTGTCAAACAGCTAGTTTCGTATTGTCTAACTTCAGTGACCAACTAGAGTGACGTCATTCGCCACTGGTGCCTTTGAAAGCCACCGTAACACGTTTTGACAGGTGTTATTGTATCGATACTATTAAAATTGCGATTACGTAAGCTTTTGAAGTTTCGAGTTGCCATCAAATCGAAAGCCACCGAACAGCTTAAAAGACACTGCTATTGGGTAGTGTTTTACAAAAATTCTTGTTATACACCGGTGATCGAGTTTAGTTTGGCCCTAAGTTGACTGATTTGTTTGGTGAATTTGTATTCTTGGTGAAGAATTTCACGCATAATATTGTTAAATGATATTATTATCATCTATTATGTTCCGTTGGGATAATTTTACACAGTCCCGTGGGTGAAGCCGCTGGTAGAAGCTAGTTATAAGATAATTATATTTTCTAGAAACAGTTTTTGTTAAAGATATAATAAACTTAATATGACAAAGTATCTATGTTTTTTTACTTGCTTTTTTTATTCTATACCTACTTTACAACTTGTGTTAAGTTGTGGATGAAAATTATAAGATAACAGGTTGTTCTGGGAAAAAAATTAGTAGGAGAAAGGAAGAACTTTGGATGTGTTGGACCCACCCATGTAATCGTTCAGCTCTGAACAATTGTAAATAAACACATCATGTAGAAATATCACATTTTTATTGCATAACTAAAAAATGTTACAGTGCTTTTGAACATGCTAACTATTACAGCATTTCAAATACCAACTAAAATATATTTGAAAATAACGGCTTTTAATAAAATCACAGTAAATAACGTAATAACTATAAAATATCTAGTATACAATACACTGTAATAATACAAGCTTTGAGAAACTTAGAACTGGGGGATAGAGTATCAACAACTCATCTTTTCTATAGAGAATTCATGTATTGTGTACTTTTAGTTACTTAAATCGATAAATGTGGACAATCGATAAACCATTCCATATTCACTACGGGATCTAAAGACACGAATACAGGAACAGAGGATGGAGGGACGAGTGTTGATGTACTGGAGGAATGAGTGCTGCTTTTTCGGAATCAACAGGCTGCAATCTCATTTACTGATGATACCTGTAACATTAAAAAAGATCCTGAATACCACACCGCATACCAAAAGTAGTCTTGGTTAGATATTATACCTCCATGTGAAAGAATTTTGTCATGATAATTTAATCATTACTACACATATTTCTGCTTATAAAATAATGTAATTATTGAACTAATATTATTCAGTAGGCGCAGTAACTTGTGGGACGTTATAGGGGTGAAGGTAAATATTGTGACAAAAAATGCTTGAAAAATCGGCATTTTGAATGTATGTTACTTTTAGTAATTAAGTTAATAGAAATGCATTAGGTAGGAGATATTTAAAGTTGGTAGAAAGTAAGATATTTTAAAATTACCCTTCGCTAATGGTCCAGGCAGTCCGTCAATCTCTTGCACTGCTGGACCTAATATTTGTCGGCATTTTATTCTCCAACTCATTCAGAGGAGAGCTTGGTAGGTGCTTTATCAGTTAGGGCTGCATTGTTCCAGTGAGGTTGTAGCTTTGCCTTTTGTTTTGGCTTGAAAGTCCATGTACCTACCTACTAGAAAGAAAAAAAAAATTGTATTTGAAAATATACTTTAATCCAATGCCCACTAACACCCAGATTACATTCCTAAACCATATAAAATTACTAAGAATATACTTTTTGAATACAGTAATTAAAGACAATGAGAGAAATGAATGCAAGCGTTCGCTTGGGGTTTAATGACTTAACTACATAATTCAATTAATATGCATGCAATTTTTAGAGTGATGAATATTTTTAAGTTGTCTCACTATTTAGACTTTATGTGGGGAAAGGTATTTTTGTCACATTACGTGAGAAAGATCTTTGAAAAATCGTTATTTTGAATATATGGTAAGTAGGTCAATTTTGTTAATGAACTGATTAAAAATGCATTATTTATGGTAGGAAATAATTTTAAGTTGATAGAAAGAACGATATTAACTTGATTTACCCTTCGCCATTGGTCGGATATCTGAGGTTTTGGGTGTTCCTTCTGCAACTGAATTAAGCTAGATTGCTACAGACTTGCACACTTTCCGGGAAAACCGAACGGCCTTTGGCTGTACCGGAGGGTGTCCCAATTCTTTATTGGGTTTAGAGTTTACCAGCTACCTTGCGGAAACCCTTCTGCGGCCAGGCATCTTGAAATTAAATATTCTACTTATAGTATCTATTCAAATTAAGGTTATGTACACGAAATTACATATTTTAAAAGTACCTATGTATTCCGTGTTGTTACTTACCTTTAATTTGAGATTTTTCTTTTACAAAACACAAAATTTCCGATACTACTTGCAGATATCGGCTAATTCGAAAGAATAATAAAATGATTTCTGTTGTTTATTTACGTAAAACGTTAAAAGCATTTTATAAGCCGCATAAAATAAAATGTTCTCTAAAGTGCAGGATTATAACGCGCAACATGTGATTTTTAACTTAGCTGTATAATAGTCGATAAAAAAATAGAGCTGTGACTGTATGCACCTTATAAGCACCATTAATTTTTCATATGCACCGTAGTTTCATAGACACTTCATGTGATACATAATACCAAAGTTACGAAATTCTTAGTTGACAACTGAGTTCGGTGTATAACTAATCGTTGACAGTTGTATTGCTAAATAAGTTAGCTAATAGCCCTTCAGAAGTCCGCCTTAGCCGTAGTAGGCATCGGCCCTTGTTTCGATTTTGCTGACATCTCTTTGATGCACGCGTGAACAGTACGCGCCGTCGACGACTTGGGCTCGATCCAGACGGTTACCGGATGGTCGAACGGCGAGCTATCATTGCTCGCTGTCCGCAAGCTCGTGTATACGGTGCCCGGTAATCGAGATCGGGATCTCGGCAGCTGGGGTATGAAGGTCGCTCCCTCGCGCATACACGTACGCTTCGGACCTCGCGCCGTTGATGACTCGGACTTGGTCCAGACCAAGCTCGAGTACGCGCCGTCATCGACTTGGGCTCGATCCGGACGGTTACCGGATTGCCGGACGGCGAGCTACCATTACTCGTCATCCACAAGCCTAAATCTAAGGGGGACTGGTATTCGTGTTTGGCGTTTCGGCGGCTGAAGCGTTAGGTTGTCCACTCCCACACGCGAGTGGCCGCCTTCTTTGACCATTACTGTATCGCAGAAATAGACGACCGCCGCCTAATCCGCCTCGCTCCCGGTAAATCTATTAGACTAAACCAAGTCCGAGCGCGAGAGGTCTCCGCCATCGATCGCTCCAGGATGCCACGGCTGTGCTCCACCCAAGCGAGGCACATCTCCACTGTATGTTCCACGGAGTCCTTCGGGTTGTCTGCACAACGATGACACCTGGGCGTTTCTTCCGTCTGAATCTGGTGCAAGAACCTCCCGAACTCACTATTTACATGTACCACCGCGACGCCTGTCCAGTGTCTTCTACAAGAGGGGACTTACTGCCACGATTATGAATTATGGAAAGAAAGAAAATCATTTTATTTCTCCGAAAAGGCGCAAACTTAAGACTAACATATATAGCGTTCTCAACCGTAGGACCTTACTATATACTTACTCGTAACTAGTCAGAACTTCTTCATAGAAAATCTAAAGTGTTCTTAAATCTTCTTTTAAAGTATTTTCTTTAAAAACTTTGATATAAGACCTTGTTCACGGTAAAAGCTCGGTACAACTGGATGGGTAGACCAGAGAGGGTAGCAACGTCTATCAATAATTTAATTACCAGTTTCTGCGGCTTCACCCGCGTGAACGGAGAAAATGTATAGCCTACGAAACACAGTGATAAAGAAGCATTCCACTAGTAAAAGAATGTTTAAAACCAGTTTTTTTTTAAGTTTATTCATTACTAGTTTATGCCAGCAGCAACTAGAAAATATAGACCTATGCTATTTAGTATTAAAGTAACTTTCTACTAGTGAAAGAATTTTGAAAATTGGCCCAGTAGTTTTTGAGTTAAATCGTAACATACAAACAAACAAAAACTGAAATCTTATTGTAACATACAAACAACTCAAATCGTTCCTCTTTGTGTGTACGTGGATCCGCTAAAGAGATTTAGATGGAATTTGGCGCACAGGTAGACTATGCCTTGGAACAGCAAATAGGATACTTTTTAACCCAGGAGAATCTCCACTTGGGATAAATTTCAACTATCACGTGGGCGAACCCGCTGACAGCAGTTAGAAAAAAAATATATTTTGGAAATTATTAAATGAGTATACAGCACCCACACCTTAGCGAGCCATGGGTAGCTCGTTGTCCGATCGTCCGGCAACTGTCCGGACCAAGCCAAGACGTCGACGGCGCGCACTGTTCCCGCGCGCCTCAAGGAGTTGTCAGCAACAGGAGGGGCCCAGCTGGGTCGAAGCCTACCGGGGTCATGCACGATAAGCGCGTGGAGATGCAACGCCGGGGTGAAAGTCCACTACCGCGACAGGTCGAGGTATGGCAGACAGAGCTCCGGCGAGATCTCACGGTGAAATGGCGTCAGCGACTATCGCAACCCAGTGCTGGGCACGCCACAATTATGGCGGTAAGTCCCCTCTTTGAGGCGTGGCTGGAAAGACCTCACGGCGTCCTTACCTTCCGCATGACGCAGGTCCTCACCGGACATGGCAAGTTCGGGAGGTTCCTGCATCGGATTCGAGCGGAAGAGACGCCCGGATGCCGCCACTGTGCGGAACGCCCGGAGGACACGGTGGAGCACACAGTTGAGGTGTGCCCTGCTTGGGCGGAGCAACGCCGTGTCCTCGTGGGGGTGATCGGCGGCGGAGACCTCTCGCGCCGGGCCTTGGTTCAGGCCATGGTCCGGAGCGAGGAGGAGTGGCAGGCGGTCGCCTCCTTCTGCGAAGCAGTAATGCTAGCAAAGGAGGAGGCAGACCGCATCAGGCAACGGCGCCCCCACCGCCGCCGCCGGGATTCCGATCCCGATTTCCGGCCACCGTAGACGCGGGCTCGCGGACGGCGAGCCATGGGTAGCTCGCTGTCCGATCGTCCGGTAACTGTCCGGACCGAGCCAAGGCGTCGACGGCGCGCACTGTTCCCGCGCGCCTCAAGGAGTTGTCAGCAACAGGAGGGGCCCATCGGGGTCGAAGCCTACCGGGGTCGGGGTTATCCGAAAGGAAACTAGAGCCCCGGTATGAAGGCTAGAAGGAACGGCGCGGGGTTTTTAGTCAGTAAGACTCTGACACTGTCTCCCGCTCCACCCAAGAGCGGGTTTCGTCAATGATGATTTTCCCCGTCAACAGAAAAAAAAAAAAAGCCTACCGGGGTCGGGGTTATCCGAAAGGAAACTAGAGCCCCGGTATGAAAGCTTGGAGGAACGGCGCGGGGTTTTTAGTCAGTAAGAGTCTGACAATATCTCCCGCTCCACCCAAGAGCGGGTTTTGTCAAAGATTATTTTCCCCGCCGACAAAAAAAAAACTTCTTAAACTTACCTTTGCAATGAAGATATACCTATTTTAACACTATCTGAAGCTCAAGTCGTCGAGGACGCGCATGCTCCCGCGCGCCTCAAGGAGTTGTCAACAACAGCAGGCCCAGCTGGATCGAAGCCACCTGGGTTATCCGAAAGGGAGCTCAAGCCCCGGTATGAAGGCTAGAAGGAACGGGGGTGGGTGTTTAGTCAGTAAGAGTCTGACTTTATCTCCCGTTCTCCCAAGAGCGGGGGTTGTCATTGGATGATTTTACCCACCATAAAAAAGGCGCGCATGAAATAATGCGCGCTATCGGTGACTCGGTCTTTTTAGCACGAGTGGACAGCAATCTGTTTTGAATACTACTTATAATAACTAGGCGCTCAAAAGTGGTTTTACGAGTAGAATAAACGTTTTTTCTTTCTTTCTTTCTTTCTACTTATTTGAAATTGATTGCTGTTAAAGGTGCCATAACTGTAGTGATCGCCAGAGCTAGTGGCGAGTGCGGCGAGTTACTGGTCTCTAACCCAAGATTCCAACTAGGCATTCCTCGGTACATTTCGAAATGAATACCTAAACCCAATCGGGCAGTTGTCTGCAGTAAATAACTACTACCCGATTAGCTGGTAATAGGGGATAATAGTAAGACTTAAATAGATTAGCTTTCTATTACATGGAGAGATTTAGAAGTGCTGAAGACTAGGCTTAAAAATGTTGGAAAGATATGGAGGTTTTTGCCGAGCAGTGGAAAAAGGAAGCGCCTAGTTAAAAAACCGGGCAAAAGCGAGTCGGACTCGCGCACTGAGGCTTTTGTACAAACTTACCTATGAAAACCATAGATGATAAAAACAGTTCCAAATCCCGAATTGAGTTACGAAGATTTTACCGAATCGCAAAAAAAAATCATGACGTATTAGTGCTATGAGACCTTGAATCGCCCTAAATATTCTAGTCAACGAAAAATTTGATTCCTTTGAGAGTTCACCGTAAAAAGTTGTGAGATCAATATAATACCAAGTCGGTTAATTTAAGGGACCTTGATGATCTAGACTGACTTGGCAATCAGACTAAACCAACCATCTAATTTAACTAACTAAATTTAAAATAACTTAGGTGGCATTCCTATTTGGTGGCATTGGGCAGGGGACATTGCACGCAGAACAGATGGTCGATGGGGACAAAGAGTTCTGGAGTGGCGACCACGTACCGGAAGACGCAGCGTTGGAAGGCCTCAAAACAGGTGGGCCGTAGACCTCGTCAGGGTCGCGGGAATCCGATGGATGCGTGACGCACAGGACCGGTCGTTGCGTCGACGCTTGGGGGAGGCCTATGTCCAACAGTGGACGTCTTTGGGCTGATATGATGAATCTAATTTAAAATAATACGCATTACTTGTGATATACATGCGATATGGTGACAACTCGATACCATGTCAAAAAACTTCTAAGCGCAAGATACAGCGGAAAAAGGATGGGAAGTCGCAAAAAGACTTACAAGATATTATTGGATTATTTAAAGAACTGGATCCCAATGAATTTCCAGTTTTTGTTGCAAAAAATTTAAACGTCCTACCCCCAATTCTTTTTGATCACCTTGATGCTACTAGACTTTTAAAAGATATATTGATTCTTCAAAAGGAAGTGGCCGAGATTAAGAGTTCATTTGTAACAAAACAGCAATTGGATGATATTAAAAGGGAATTGACAAATCTCCAAACAGCATCTATAGTCAATAACTTTGATTTACCTAACCTAAATATGTTAAGGGGTGGCTCAAGATTGACAGTTGAAAGTCACGACAGTGGACCGATTGGCTTGTTGAATCTTCCAGAAAAGGATTTAATCCAGGATTCAGCGCATGAAAATCCTGATTCAACCCCTAAATCAGTGAAAAGTCCAAACACAAACACCTTATGCAACCCTTCTTCTGAAAAGTTAGGTAAACAGGCGACGAAGACATCATATGACTCATCGATTTCTAAAACACCAATTGCGCATAAACTAGCTGAGGTGCAAAATGCCGTGACTTTACCTGTTTACAGAGACATAATACTACAATGACGACTAAATCGTTCGCGGAAGTAGCGAAAGAGAAAGGGGAGTTTAATAATGAGAGGGATGAAGACTGGAAACTTGTTCAGAGAAATAGGCTAAAAAATAAGTTCATAAGTTCCAGAGGAAAAGCTTCAGTAGATGCTGAGGGAAAATTCAAAGCGGCGGATATAAAAATTCCTCTATTTATCAATAATGTTGACAAAACTACTTCAGCAAAAGATATTTCGAATTATATTCTACGAAAAACGCAAGTCGAAGTCACCTTAGAGAAAATTAAAACAAGGACACAGCGAGACTATAACGCATATAAAGTATTAGTGCCAAGGTCAAAGTTAACCACGTTTATGGGTAAGGGCCAGACGGCATAACATTCAGGCGATTCGTCAACTTTAGGCGAACTGAAAGTTTCGGAGAAACAAACTCACCGAATTAATAAGCATAATTAAAATTACTTATAAAATGAATGATACACAAACATGCACCATAATAACTTTCAATTGCAAGTCCATAAAGAGATCCGCTGGGAATGTAAGACAATTATGTAAAACTGCGGATATTTTATGTCTCCAGGAAACGTGGTTGTTAGCCCATGATATCCCGTTCCTCGGCTCGATACATGATGATTTTGAATATTTCGGGAAATCAGCTGTCGATACGACACAGCAGTTGATTCGTGGCCGGCCATATGGAGGCGTGGCGTTGTTATGGCGAAGAAACCGGTTTCATTGCGTCACAGTACTTGCGTGTGTGAGTGCGCGCTTATCAGCCGTTAAGTTTGAGGTAGACAATAAGTCATTCATAGTGTTTAGTGTTTACATGCCTACGCAATGCACAGACAATCTGCCGGATTTTTCAGATAGCTTGAGTGAAATTAGTGCGGTTATTGATAGTGCGGAAGTAGAAACTGTGTTTATTCTCGGTGACTATAATGCACACCCGGGTGAGTTATTTGATAACGAGTTAGTAAGCTTTGTGACGATCAACGATGGCTTTGCGCTGACGTTGAGAAGTTGGGTGTTGACTCGGGAACGTACACGTTTATCAGTGACGCGCACGGTTCTCGGCGATGGCTGGATCATTGTGTTGTGACGCGATCAGCCTGGGATACCGTTAGAGACATTAAGGTATGTTATGATGTTGTTTGGTCGGACCATTTTCCAGTGATGATTGAATGTAACTTAAACCTAGTTCGCTTGAAATCTTTTTCTGGGAAAGTAAAATCTAATAATGTTATGTGGGGTGAGCGGACAAAACCACAAATAGATGCTTATTATAAATATTGTAATGATAAACTTAAGGACATAGATTTCCCGGCACATTTATCTTTGTGTGCGGATAAGTTTTGCTGTGACGTAACTCATAAGAGAATTATAGATAGAATGTATGACGATATTGTAAATATTTTAAAAGAATCTGCAAGTCTTAGCTATAAGGATAGAAAGAGTAAGCATCATTCACGTAACATCACGGGTTGGAACAAACATGTGAGTGCTGTTCACAGGGAGGCCAGGTACAAATTACAGGTGTGGGTTTGGTACGGTAGGCCAAGTAGTGGTATTTTATACGATGGAATGTGCGAAAGTAGAAGAAAATTTAAGGCTAAATTAAAATGGTGTATAAAAAACCAAGAACAGATTAAAATGGACATAATCGCCACTCATAGATCTGCCAAGAATTTTTCTTAATTTTGGAAAAGTACAAATAAGCTTAATTTGAGACCTGGTCTCCCTGTGAGCATTGCAGGACAAACAGAAGCTAAAGACATAGCAAATCTTTTTAGAAAGAACTTTCACGTTGAATCGCCGCTAAATACCTGTGCTGAGCGGGTGCTCAGTGCTGAGACAGCGCAGAATGGCATGCCATGTAGTGTTAGGTTCACGGCGAAGGAGATAAAGGTTACACTTCAGAACATGAGTAGGGGTAAATCGCCAGGCCACGACGGTCTTAGCATTGAGCACTTACAGTATGCAGGATCACATCTGCCACGGGTTCTTGCTATGTTCTTCTCCTTGTGTATTACCCATTCTTATTTGCCAATGGATCTAATGAAGACTATTGTCGTGCCAATAGTTAAAAACAGAACTGGAGATAATGCGGATAAAAATAATTACAGGCCGATATCGTTGGCTACTATTATTGCGAAAGTTCTGGATCGTTTAATGGACAATTATCTTGAAAAGCACATAAATCTGCATGACGGACAATTTGGTTTTCGAAAAGGTTTGTCTACAGAAAGTGCCATTTTGACACTAAAGCACACCGTGAGATACTATGTCGATAGAAAGACACCAGTATACGCGTGCTTTCTGGACCTTTCCAGGGCTTTCGATATGGTAAATTATGGAGTGCTTTGGAGGAAACTTCGAAGTACTGGCTTGCCTAAAGAGCTATGCCATGTTTTTGAGTATTGGTATGACAATCAGATCAATTATGTTAAGTGGGCAGGTGTATTATCGAATGCATATGGTTTGGAGTGTGGTGTGAGGCAGGGAGGAGTAACTTCTCCAAAACTTTTCAACCTATATGTTAATAACCTGATAGATGGCCTCAGCAGCATGCAGGTCGGCTGTTCCATAGATGGTATCTTTGTGAATAACTTGAGTTACGCGGACGATATGGTGCTGCTGGCGCCATCTGTCAGCGCACTTAGAAAATTATTAAACTTTTGTGAGACTTACGCTTTGACTCACGGTTTGCGCTACAATGTTAAGAAAAGCGAATTTATGTTGTTTTCAAAGGGTGGCTTAGGACCTGATACTGTGCCACCTGTGATGCTGAATGATGTTACTCTTAACAGAGTTGATAGATTAAATATCTAGGTCAGATTGTGACGGCTGATCTAAAAGATGACGCTGACATTGATAGGGAACGCAGGGCGCTGACGGTGAGAGCGAATATGTTGGTCAGAAGATTTGCAACTTGCACGAAGCAGGTTAAGATTACACTGTTTACAACTTCTATTGCAGTAGCTTATGGACAACATATTCGCGAAAAACCCTCGACACCTTGCGCGTCCAATACAACAACGCCTTTAGGATGTTATTGCGGCTCCCACGGTTTTGCAGCGCATCTGGTATGTTCATGGAGGCGCGTACAGACGGATTCGCAGCCATTTTGCGCAAAAATGTGGCCTCCTTATTAAGCAGGGTTCGTGCGAGCGGCAATGGCATTCTGGCGGTTGTTGTTGATAAATTTGACTGCCCTTTACTAAAGCACCAAATTAGGGTGCTGACTGAATATAAAACTAATTAATTGTAATATGAATTTGTAATTTTTTAATTTTACTAATACCTAGATGATAAGTTTTCTACTAACCATTGGATCCATGATATCTTAATAAATAACATTATTATTATTATTATTTCTTTATTTTCATTTTACACATATTTTATATATTTTTAAATATTTCTTAAGGACACTTATAAAAAAAAAAAAACATTTAAAAATATCCAAGCTACCGGTGGTTAGGGCTCCAGAGACAGGAACCTCCTCACAATGCGAGCCGTATCGAGGAGTACTGCCTTCTGTATCAGGCCCTTGATCCAACCGCGCAACGACAGCCGATTATTATTATTATTATTTAAAAAAAAAAGTCAAAAAGACAAAATATTTTATTTCACATAGGCCTACATGGGCACTTATAAAACGTCAGAAGCTAGTGCACGGTTCCAAATTGGTCGTTTCCTATGGAGAAGAACCGGCAAGAAACTCCATGGTTACTCTTTTAAAAAAAGTGTTTATTACAATATTCATTGATTTATATAAGAACAGTGTAGACCAGTCTACACTGTACACAAAAGCACAAAATTAATCATAATAAAATAAAAAAAGTAAGTCGAAAGTTATCTAAGCTCGTTATCATGCTGCTATCGAGTTGTCGCCATGTTTGAGCACATCACTCTCGTCATCATCATCATCTATCTACCCTTGTGTCGTGTTGTTTATGGTTAGCACAAGACGTAGTTTTCCATCCTGCCCACTTAATTTAACAGGAATTGTTTAACAAATGTTCATTAAAATACATAAATAAACCATTTAAAATTGTTCTAAATAACCGCCCTCGGGACTTGACACCGCTTGGATCATATTCCAAGCTACCAGCAGTCAAAGATTTACAAAGATAAATCTCCTAACAAAACACGCCGGTGGTCGTGTACTTTCTGAATTGATCCCTTGTTATTATTACAAATGACGCACACTGGGACCCGTCCATACAACGTAATGCTGAAAACACGATTTTCAAAATTAGGGTATTTAAAAAAAAAGCTATGTAAGGGTAGGCTTAAGAATGTTTTACATCATTTCTACAAACACTAAATCAGTAACTGCTATCTGCTGTCCAGTGCATCAGCTCAAAGTTTACTCTAGTCCCACATCATTAATTATCCGATAACGTTCGTGAGTTTGTAGCGCATATTAAAAAAAATATTTCTGCAAGTAATCGTCATATTTAAATGATGAAGTGCATCATGGCTGCAACTAAGCAAGGTATGGTTATCAAAATATTGTTTTTATACCCATCCCAGTGTGCGACGTACAGACAGACTACATTCAATTTCAAACATATACAACAATATAGGTACTTCAAACTTTTACTGATATAATACTCACCTACATAAAACTTATCTTTCGCAAAATTTCTCACAATTATGTCACGCCTGTTTCACCGAAGGTGAACGCCAAGGCAGAGAGGTCTATAAATAGCACCAATTACCACAATATGGCTGTTGTGGTATAGTATATACTGATAGGTCTACAGCACCTCATTACCTTCGATCGAGCACAAACATAGAGTGCTCTTAATTAGATCGTAATCGAAAATGTCAAAACAGTGCCTTACCTGATGCAAGAAACCTAGGACCCAGGACAATATAGTAATTAATACATTGACATAAATAATAGTTTGTAATTTTAGTATATAGGTTTTTTTTGGGTTCCGTAGCCATTTGGCAAAAAAACGGAACCCTTATGGATGTCTGTCTGTTTGTCCATCAGTATGTCACAGCCACTTTTTACCGAAACTATAAAAACTATACTGTTGAAAGTTGGTTAGTAGATGTATGCTGTAAACCGCATTAATTCATGAATCCCCAAGCGACCACCGGTGGCCGCGCATCTATTGTCTTACTATTGTGTCTCTAATTGACGGTATCTGAAGGGTTAAGATTTTCTCTCAAAAAGAGAAAAAAGAAAACAATAACAGTTGGGGGTTCCCCATATTTAGAACTGAAACTCAAAAATTTTTTTTCATCATACCCATACGTGTAGGGTATCTATGGATAGGTCTTCAAAAATGATATTGAAGTTTCTAATATCATTTTTTTCTAAACTGAATAATTTCCGCGAGAAACACTTCCAAAGTAATAAAATGTATGGCCGCCTCCTCCCGTAACTTCTAAAATTTGAGAATGGTAAAACTAAAAAAAATATGTAATGCACATTACATGCAAACCGCCAATGAAAATTGATTTGAACGAGATCTAGTAAGTTTTTTTTAAATACGTCATAAATCTAAATAAATAAACTATTATTGAAACATGGATCAAATTTACAACGAACCTAACGAAACGAACAAGACCTTTTATATTTATTACTTGCTGCAACGGAACCCTTCATGAGCGAGTCCGACTCGCACTTGGCCGCTTTTTTTAATATCATTTATAAAAGGGACCTTTGGTCACAGTAAGACCATGCCAGCCCCATCGTAACCTGATACAAGTAAAGCTAAACGTTTTCAGTCCTACGTAGAGATGAGAGGTATATACTGGTAGAGGTATATATACCAAGTATGTGCTTCCCAGTACACAGACCGGGTACGGACCAAAATACTGGGTAAATACCTTGAAGGTATGACGTCAGACGCATAGTACGATACGAACCGCTACCACAAGGTAGCGCCCAGTTTGTGCGGTATCGGTAGTTCGGTACGCCGAAGCCACCCGAAGCTACCCGAAGCTACCCGACACCTTACGAAGGGACCCGAAACGTCATTCGTGCTTTATGAACATTCGGATGATTTAATTTAGTTAGAAAAAATGGGTACCTAGTTATTTTTACGTGCTTAAGGAACATAATTGCATAATTACATTTTTGTCACGACGTGAAAGAGTTCCTTAGTTTGTTTATGTTAGGGAATATCTAGTGTAGGTACTGCTAATCTCTATCTAGTGTGGTACGTACCCAACGTATTTAGGTCGACAATGTTTTGATTTTTTGCGTCAGTTGTATCTGCATGCATAATTACGTATACTTGAAACGTCGTACCTACATTATATTGGAGGCATACCATACTTATCGTATACGTTTACTTATCGAAATCCTACCACACCCAAATACTTAGAAGTATTTTAATACCTGGTATTTGTACCCGGTATTTAGTGATACCCATACCTTAAAGGCCGGGTATGGAGAATGGCAGGTATATCTCATCTCTAGTCCTACGTATTCAGTATAATAGTTCTTTCAGGATATTGTTGAGACTGCCCGTTTCTGAAGCGCCTCGGAAATGTTTGCCGAGTCCCACAGACGGCTTTCAAGCCATAATAAGTAAAAAGACGGCTTCGCTGCTACGCAGAGTGCGGAGTAGTCGAAACTATATCCTGAGAGCGGTGGCTGAGAGCTATACGGCAAATATTAGCCATTTTGTGCAAAAGGTGATTAGGTAAGAAACACATTTTCTTGCCTGGTCATACAAAACCTGATGTGGTAAGGTATTAGGTAGTTATTAAAACAAATGACTGCCTAATATTTCATTTTCACTTTAACTTTTACTACCAAACACTAGAATATAAGTTGTGTATTATGCTAACAAAATATGGAGGACGCGGTAGAGCACACAGTGGAGGTGTGCATACCCGTGCCCTCGTGGAGGCGATCGGCGGTGGCGATCTCTCGCGCCTGGCTTTGGTACAGGCCATGGTCCAGTGGCGGGCGGACGCCTCCTTCAACGAAGCAGTATTGCTAGCAAAGGAGGAGGCCGACCGCATCAGGCAACGGCGCTAACATCGCCCCAGCCGCCGCCGTGATTCCGATCCCGATTTCCAGCACACCGCAGGCGCGGGCTTGCGGACAGCGAGTAATGGGTAGCGGCGAGCAGTGACCGAGTCCAAGTCGTCGACGGCTTGCACTGTACCCGCGCGCCTCAAGGAGTTGTCAGCAACAGCAGGGGCCCCGCTGGGTCGAACCCTACCGGGGCAAGGGTAAGCTCCGGAAGGATCTCATTTGGATGATTTTTATCCACCCAAAAAAACACCAAGTTATGGTATTGTCATCAAAGATTAAAGAAAATCTGATCGCCTAAACTTGGCTAACTTGCTGTCTTAACTACTAAACGGATTTGGATGATACTAAGCACACAGATAGACCATGCTCTGGAAAAAAACATAAGCCCCCAAGTGACGCCACAACGACCGATCCTCTGTGTCTGGCATCCATCGGACTCCCGCGACCCTCACCAGGTTATCTGTCGACCTTGGCCCCTCCCTCCAGCGCTACGTCCTCCGGTACGCAGTTGTTCCTGCTGAACCTTTTAGCCCCATCGACCAACTGTTCTGCGAGATACGTGCTCAGCTCATTGCCACTTAAATTCACTGATCACTGGTTTACTTATACAGCGTTGTTGTACAAAATACTAATCGAAGAAAGAGAAAAAATCTAGTAAATTATGTCTACAGGTGACACCTAGGTATATACAAAAGCTAGTATAATGTAAAAATAAAGTCAAAATAACAAAGTGCTAAAGATGCTGTCTCTAAATATCTGTAAAGGAGAAGTACTAACTGCCGCACTCAGAGACGTCATTTTACTTTAATGTCAATTATAGCAAAACCTAAGGTACTTAACATCATAAAGATATAGACTATTATTCAATGACAAAATTAGTAAATCAGAGATTAGCGTTAATGGGCGTCTCTGAGTGCGGCAGTAAGTATTCAAAGTATACTTTTCTAAGTATTGAAATCTTTTACAAAAATATATATTTACTTATGTAAAAGATGTTTGAAGAAACATTTACTAAGGTGATGAAAAAGCGAGTAAAAAAAGCACCCACTCACGAGACATGAACTTTTTATGACCTGATTCATAATTGAAACGTTGAGACGAAGCGTACCCACGTCTACATTGACAGCCTTTTAAGGTAGCTATGACATTGTTCCACCGGAACTATCGTAGACTAAATCCTGAAATATCTACTGCGTGTTTGTATCAATGTTTCAAAAAGCTTTAGATGAAAGTGTTGGTTTTAAAACTATCATCAGCTTTTTTAACAATCCGACTGCTGGGACTCAGGCCTCATCTCCAGGTGAAGGAATGGGCCGTAATCCACCACGCGAGCTCAGTGCGGGTTGGTGAATGTCACATCTTCGAATTTTTGGTTCTAGGACATGCCAGTTTCCTCACGATGTGTTCCTTCACCGTTTCGAGGGCAGTAGTGATTAAATGAATTTAGATTTAGTATTTTATTTAGAATATTATCTATAATATAAAATATGAATCGCTAAATGTGTTGCTAAGCGCAAATCTCGAGAACAGCTGAAACGATTTCGCATTTATTATTTTTTTGGTGTTTGTTATTGTGAGGAGAAGGTTGTTATGGAAAAAAAAAGTAGTGTAGGTTAGGGTAGAGTAGGGTAGGGTAGGGTTTGGTAGAAAAGGGTAGAGTAGGGTTGAGTAGGGTAGAGCTAGTTATGAATACAAATACAAAAAGTTTAGTTGTGCAGACAGGTACCATTTAGATGTTACAAATATTTTATATATAAGTATCTGTGTTTTGCCACAGTAACTCGCGCAGTAACGCAATTCCCACAGGAATAGTATTTTATTATAGTTTTATTTAGTATTTTATTTTCAAAAATTCTCTGAATGTTATAGAAATCATTAAGTAGGCACAACAGAAGTCCCGATTTTGCAAATATCGGAACTTCTATTGTGCCGGTAACAGCTAGCTATCCCTTGCTCGTCGTCCACCAGTCCGCGCCTGCGACTCAGCGGCTGCGACATGAGTATGTCCGTTCCCTCACGCATGCGGCCGTTTCCTTCGCTAGTATGAGTGCTTCGTAGAAGGAAGCGACCAGCTGCCATTCCATTTAGGGGTGTTTTTAATATCATGCGTCACGCATGTGGATTTGCCCCGCATGCAGAAAATTTCATGCAAAAAAACGCGTCCCGCGTGCGTATTCCACGCATTACAATAAATTTTATGAAATGGACATTAGTGATTTACACGTGCGGGACAATCCCGCAGGTGTGATCATAACCACATGATATTAAAAACATGCTTACCCAATCCCATTCGGGGATGGACTGTATTATGTCTTGTCTTTTTAGTTTTTTTGAGTAATTCCTGGCTTTAAGCGCAGCGTTTGGGTGCCTTTTCAGTGTCTGGTATTTTTGCATATGTTTTTGAATTTCTAGTGTGATAGCGCTCGTCGTTAGTTCTTCGGTTATTCTGAGCTGATAACGAATCAAGAATCTACAGAAATTTGCTCAAAATCATGTTTACATACATATACAGTATTATGTTAAAGCTGGTTTTCAGGCGCTCCCACACAGGTGAATTCCATAAAGCCACACTAGCTTATGAATTATGGAGTTCATTTGCAATGTTCATTGCGCTATTGTTGGCGTTGGAAACGGGACCTTCAGCTGGAGGTTCTTGTGCCGAATATTAAGCTTGTGTATCATGGACTTACTATGACGTTTCTACGTTAAATAGCAACTAAATTCGAGAAGATGTAATTCGAGGTACCTTTCAGAATCTTGAAAAGGTAACATGACGTTATCTCCGAATTAAAGGGTGGAAAATTGTATGGCATACGCTAGAAGATCCCCAGTAGACCGATTTCGACCAAAGCCGTATTGCCGGTCGCTGAGGATGTCGTTAGCTTCCAGGTATGCTAGAAGCTTCTTGTTAATTACCCGTTCCATACTCTTGCAGAGGGTGGACGTAACAGAGATGGGTCTGTAGTTTGCCGGGTCAGCTGGGCACAGGCTGCACGTTAGCTTGCTTCCAAGCCGTCGGTATTTTTTGTCTCAATGAGAAGCGAGTCAAGATTGGAGACAATTCAGGCGCACAAGCTTTTAGAACGAGCGCTGGTATCCCGTCGGGGCCACTGGCTTTATTCACGTCATGGTTACTCAGGACCCTACGAACGTCCTTCTGATGGATACGAATATCCGACATACTCGTCACGCACCCATCAGGAGAAACAGAGGGTCGCATGTCACCGGAGTCTAGACGCGAAGATTCCGCAAAAAGAGGAGCAAATAGGTTTGCTTTCTCCTCAGCGGTGTGGGCCAGTGACCCATCGGGTTTCAGCAGTGGCGGAAGTGAGGGGCGGCGGAAGTTCGATTCAACCGACTTTGCCAGGGACCAAAACGCTTTGCTACCAGCGGGGTACGAAGCAAGTTTGTGAAATTCACCAACCCGCACCGGGCCCGCGTGTTGGATTACGACCTATTCCCTCTCCTAGAGAGGAGGCCTGAGTCTCCGCGGAGGTGGGAACAGTAAAAGGCTGATTATGTCATGCTCACGTATACTAATAGATGGAGGAGTTTTTTATTCAAATACTTACCCAACAGGAATCACACTAAGATATAGGCCGAAATTTCGTGTCTGTATGTTTGTTGTTCATCAAATAGACCATGTCCTAAAATAGCACAAAGAATACTTTTTAGCCTAGCCAAACATACGGTCAATATATGGCTAAAATGAGCACATTTTTTTTTAAACTACCACGCCAGCAAAAACCTCTGGCAGCTGCTAGAGGTAAAATTAAAGTGTCTTAATATTTTATGAATTCACAATTTCGAAAAAGACGTGGATTTCAATATTGGAATTCCTAGTACGGATATAATGAGTTGTCCCACCCTGTTACGTCCAATCAATATCAAAGGAATAGAATTTACTTCGGAGAATTATTTTACATTAAATAAGACGCTTGACACGCTTAAAGCTGAAGTCGCAAGTGTGCGGCGTGACTACATTGTTTCATTGCTCAGAATTCGACTCAATTATAATTCTGATAATACTCAGAAACCTTATGTAATAGCTGTATTTAAATGATAAATTATGTTTATTTTACAAAAGAGAAACTCGCTGAGTGACATATCAACGCACAGACGAAACTACTGGTAATAGGTACTTTTATTTTCCGGTGGTTAAAAATCATCCAGATGACTTCCCCTGCCCTTGGGCGGAGCGGGAGATAGTGTAAGACTTTTACTGACTAAAAAACCCACTTCTGTTCCTTCGTTGCCTTTCGTACCGGGGGCTGAGCCATCTTTCGGACTAAACCTGACCTCAGTAGGCTTCGACCCAGCTGGGTCCCTGCTGCTGCTGACAGTTCCTTGAGGCGCACGGGAACAGTGCGCACCGTCGACGACTTGGGCTCGGTCCGGTTACCGGACAGTCGGACAGCGAGCTACCTACTGCTCGCCGTCCGCAAGCCCTCGTCTACGGTGGATCATTACTACTGGTAAGAGCTCAGTTATAGCTCACGCACGACGAAATCTTGTTATCCCTGAAGTAAGATTGCAGCGTAGGCGAGCTATTACTGGCAAAAGCAACTCACAAATAAATAGGATTCGCCCTCGATTTTATTCGCGTGAACGTCGGTTACCGTAAACGGGAAGTTGGAGTCGAGGCCAGATAAAAAGAAATCTAGGTATATCCTTCCTTCCAGATCAAGTTTACTCCGTTCTACATTTCTTCAACGTCAGTTTTGTACTGAATCGTGAAATTGTTACAAACAGAGAGTTACTATTTATAACCTAAATATAAAAAACTCCAGTCACATTTTTATTACCTCCGAAAAGGCTTGACCAAACATTTTTTTTTCTTTTTTTGTGAATTTTACACAGGTCTGAGAATAGGTCCCCCCCACCAACCTACAACCATTTTTTTCTTTGATCATTCATATGGCAGGACAAAGTGCCCCCAGTTAGTATTAGTATGGATTTGAACACGGCTACGTGATGTTATGTGGAGGTGGTGGAAAAAATTATATCGTCGTCAAATCATGGCTATTATGGGCGTTTTCAATTTATCCGGCTGCCGGCCGCGCGGCCGGTTGCAGTACGTTAGCAATCCGATAACAAGCGCCTAAATTGAAAAAGTATCTGGCTGCCGTGCGTTTGTATGCCAGTGACGCGCTCTTCAACACCACACTGTTCAACACCGAATTGAATACGTGGTGCTTATGACGTTGCCGTTTTGTGGTCGACCGACCGTTGCCGCACCGCGTGCTTTGCATGAAAAATACGATCGTCCGTACTCAGTATGATTAAAGCAAAAAGAATATTATTCAAATATGGGCTTTAAACATTGCTCTTTAGATATATTTTACATTGACATCATAAATTAGCAGACAGCTTGCTGTCAGCGAGCTTGCCGCCGTCAGACTGCTCGACTCGGTAGTTGATGCCTCGCTGGCCGCACGTTGTAGACGAGCGGTCCGCGCGCTGACTGCTAGCAGTCACCGCACCGACACGTCGATCGCGAAGTGTGTCTATCACGAAAAGCGAGAGCGGTCGGCGGGTGGACAGCAGGCCGTCTGCTAGCTGTCACCGCGTGGACTGCTGGGTGCCTGCTAGCTGTCGCCGCGTGGACTGCGAGAAATCGTCTTAGTTTATGGCGGTGTTGGAGCAGAGTCGTTTAAGTGTGCTATGACCTTAACACACCGTATCCACACCGCAGCAGTACGTCAAAAAACGCATAAATTGAAAACGCCCTTAAAGTCGAGCGTTAAGTACCGTACCTAGTCACCTAGTATAAACTGTCTTATACATATTTCTAAGCGCACAATTTCTCCCATCTTTGCGAGCAAGCCGTGACCTCGACTGTTATCGAGACAGCATCGGCCACGGTAAAATGGATGAAGAAAAAGGTGGCTTCTTAAAGTCTGTTTTACAGAGCTCGAACACGTCTTAGCGGACATTGCTAGTCGGCTTTGGTCAAAACTTTCCATAATTAGGTATACTACGCGTTTCACTGGGCGGTACCGTTTACTAGTACTCGAAATTAAAGTTCAATGCAAATGAAGAAATCTCTTTTTTTATTCTTTACACCCCGAGCGAACGCCATGGTTCGCACACCCATTGTCTTTTTATTGTGTCTCTAATTATCACGATTGAAGAGTTAATAAATTAACTATAAAAAAAAGTCAATTTAAACAAAATTTAAAAAAATCAATGAAACTTTTCAACAAATAAATGAGTTATGGACCTATAAAGTTTATTTATTATCATATACAGGTGGGTAATTTTATCAATTTTATTTAAGTTATAAGAATAATTTCGTTTCAAACGGCGATCCAACGTATGACGTCCGATGACTTTTCACCACTGTCGTGAAATAAAAAAGAGATACTATCAACACATCATAAAGAAACCAGAAATAAATAGGAACAGTGCGAGAGCTCACGTGCGACGTAAATACTTTTATACATTTGAGTGATTTTTCGTTATTTTTGGTGCAACTTGTTTTTACGGTTCTTTTGGTGTTCATTTACAGTTTCAGTATTCAGTACGAAACCTGAATACAGTTTGTTCAGAATCAATAACTCAATTGATTCCAATATTTTTTACACCATGTAATATTTTTTCCAAAAATATTTAAAAAGGGTCATAAGTTGGACACCACCGATACTAAGTACACCACACGGGCACGGCAGGTCATAGCGGGTATCAGCCGCCATTACATTATGGAAAAGGGAGCAAAACCACCCATCAGTCGCCCGAATGATCCGGTGACCATGTATTTGTACTTTTGACAACCAATTAACATAACAAGCTTTGTTTCGGGTTTCGCTTACACTAAAACTAATGTTATACATTTTAATAAAAAACGATATTATACTCTTGAACAACGTAATGAAACTCCATTAACAAATACATTGTGCGTATAGCTTTAGAGTGGGAAATTAATATTTACTTACATATATATTTAAAAACAACAATACTAACAACGTTATAGCAGCATTACTTTGCAGTATTATAATTTATTTATGGTAGGAGAAATATAATATAATATATAAAATATATTAAATATAAATAATATATAATAATAGTAGCATAAGAAAGTATGCAAAATAAACCTGTGGGTTTTTCACAAAAATGTGTTATATCTTAATATTTATTGATGTACAAGTCTATTCGATCGAAGTAATCGCATCTCTGTTGAAGAGCCCACGACGCTCCATATATTTTTGCCCATGGTTCTTTATATTATAAATCCTTACTATCCTTACTAATATTACAAAAGCGAAAGTGAGTTTGTTTGTTTGTTTGTTACGTCTTCACGCTTAAATGGCAAAACCGATTTTGATGAAACTTGGTACACGGACAGACCATGTCCTGGAATAGGACATAGGATACTTTTTATCCCGGAAGTATGTTCCCTTGGGATAATTTTCTGCTAGCACGCGGGTGAAGCCGCTGAGAGCAGGTAATACAAAATAAATAAATGAATTTAATTATTAGCTATAAAGTTTCAAGTTGCAGCCCCTGCGGAAGTTCCGTGTTCTTTAACCGCTCTCAAATGATACGGTACGATTATGACATAACGTTTACCTCGGGTTAAACGCTAGCTTTGGTATTACCGGCGCATAGACAATGTAATACAGTTGCTCAGACATACGAGTATGCCATGTTACGAGACTAAATCGAATTTGTATCGGAATATCTGTGATGTGCTCCGAGATTGTTACAATACACAATTGCTGCGATACGATAGCATATAAAAGAATTGGGATTATTGATTTATAATAATACTACGGAAAACGTAGCGTTGGAAGGCCTCCTACAAGGTGGGCTGATGACCTGGTAAGGGTTGCGGGAATCCGATGGATGCGAGATGCGCAGGACCGTTCATTGTGGCGGCACTTGGGGGAGGCCTATGTCCAACAGTGGACGTCTTTCGGCTGAAATGATGACGAATAATACTAGCACTTTGCCTGCGACTGCCTTCAAGTTTTCATAAAAACTTTAAAGACTTTAAACTACACTGCTCACACGTGTGCCACACATGGCGATCTGGACGCGTCGGTCTTCATACATTTTATATGGAAACTGGACTTGTTGAGCTACACTTGATACACGCCACGCGACATCATTCTACGTTCAAATCAGGTGTAGTCCACGTGTGCTTCGGTCTAATCTACATTAGACCGAGTAGAACTACTTCTAGCTTTACACTCTTTTAACTTTTGAGGGTAGTTTTGAAATAATAATGTGTGTACTTTTGGTGACTAACAGTAAGGCGGTATTTACATAGATCCGAGACGAAGGTAATCAGAAGTTCAGTGACTTTTCTAATGCCACTATTTAATTAAAGACATAATTGCAAGAAAACATTACGTAAAACTAGGCAATATGATCAAAACACTATGGTCTTCCCCTAGAAGTAATTAAAAAAGGATTGGAAAAAAAAATTGCGTATGAATCACGCAATTTTTTTTCTAGTTTTATGCTTAATTAAATTGTTTTTCTTCACAAGTGTATTGAAATACATCGTTTCATCATATGACACGTGAGTATTGATGATTGTTGTCCTCGAATCCCTTAAGACCCTCGCCAGGTCTCGGGTCTAAATCTCTCCTTGGCGGTAATCACCAACATTACTCACTTTGTATTATAATGTAATGGTGTGTGTGTATGACATTTACAGTAGAACATTTTCTGTTCTGGAGTAAGACATAATTATGAATCCTTTATTGAGGATAATTTCCGTATGTCACGCGGGCGCAGCCGTTATCGGAAAATAGTATATTTGTGAGGCAAATTGACTCATTAACATTAATGCGAACGGTTTTCAGACACGCATTGTATCGGTTGTGATTTGCGATTGGCAGCATTTTGACTAAGGGTAAACTCTAGAGTCAGTCAAAATCCTCAGCCGCCGGGATTCCGATCCCAATTTTCGGCCACCGGAGACGCGGGCTCGCGGACGGCGAGCCATAGGTAGCTCGCAGTCCGACCGTCCGGTGACTGTCCGGACCGAGCCCAAGAGGTCGACGGCGCGCACTGTTCCCGCTCGCCTCAAGGATTTGTCAGCAACTGGGGGGGCCCAGCTGGGTCGAAGCCTACAGGATTATCCGAAAGGAAACTCGAGCCCCGGTATGAAGGCTAGAAGGAACGGGGTGGGTTTTTAGTCAGTAAGAGTCTGACACTATCTCCCGCTCCACCCAAGAGCGGGGGTTTTTATGAGATGATTTTTGACCACCGTAAAAATAAAAGTCAAAATCTTAAATCAACGGCTGATTATCCTATTATGCTAGGTAAATTATTACTTTTTTTACTTAGCGTAATAGGATAGTCAGCCTTTTAATGTACCCACCGCTGGGACTCAGGCCTCAAGCGCTAGGACGTAGTCCATCTTGTAGTATCAGTGCGGATTGGTGGATGTCACATGTTTTCGAATTCTTGATTCTAGAACATGCCAGGTGAACATGCTGCCCCACGGTGTTTTCCTCCATCGTATTGAGAACAGTGGTGAATTAATGAATTACACAAAGTAATGCGGTTTGAACAATACGGTACAACGCGGAAGTCGAGGCCGTTACCACTGGGTCGCCAACGCCGCCAACAGAAGCGAGCAAGGCGGTTATCACACTGCCACGCATATCGCAGCCTAGTGCGTGAATGCGTGTATTAACGTTGCTTGTAAGTATATCTGTTTGTAAAGAAAATACGCACAGTTCAACACAGCGAAACTGCTACCACGCGCGTTCATGCAGACCACGCACCTATATGCGGAGAAACACGCACTCACGCACGTGTGTGCGGGGCGACACGTATGCTACATCGAGTCTCGTAGTACGAAACGGGATTTTGTATGAAATGTAATGCGAGTGCGTAAAAAGCTCGCACGATGCAGATCTGTACTGCCGCAACTACGTGCATAGATGCGTTTTCACGCGCTACGCTGCATGGTGCGTGGCAGTGTGATAACCGCCTTAGTAGATAAATACGTGTGCAGTTCCTATATCTTCAAGTTTTCTCTTTTTTGTAATACCTTCAGTCATATTAATGAGTAAGAAGAAGATTAGAAATGGAGCAGAGTCATGTTATCACGTAAGCATTAGCGTAAGCAACAAAACTTAAAATTAGGACGACCAATGTATGTAAGATCAGATGGAGCAGAACAAATATCAAACTTTCGGCTGCCTCGGACAGAATGTTCGGATACAGCATCCGAATTGACACATTTATAACTTTTTTATATAAAGGTAATGTCCAAATATGTTGTGTCCGAATCGTCTGCAACTCATACTTACTGCTAGATAAGTTAATTAGCACTTATTCAGGGATTGTACTTATTGTGTTTGTCAAAACGTTACCAAATTCCATAACAGGTCAGTGGCGCCATCTGTCATTGGAACGATACAATAGGCTAAAGTTTCAGCTTTCAGTTCCTATGAAGGTTCCTGATATTTCCGCTAGGAGCGCTACATCCTGGTATTCATTTAATTGAAGACAGAGGGCGTTGCTTTACTTAGTTTATTTTAAATGTTTATTTGGAACAGCTTTGGTTTTGGGAAACATTTTTTTAATTGCGGCTCTGGGCGCCCCTTGAATTTATTTGTTTTAGTTATTGATGTTATGTAGAAAACTACACCTAGTAGACACTAGAATAGTTTATAGACAACTTCTCTCCAAGAATAATTTAAGCGCCCCCACTAGATTTGCTAGAATACCCTTTCTTCTTCTTAACGTTCCCCACTGCTACACAAATTACAGACAAAATTCGTTTTTTATAAGGTGCGCAAAGTCTTACAATAATTTGGTTGACTTTTCTGAACTTGGCTTATTTACTTCTAAGCCGCGTGCATTCAGTCGAATACTTAGGTACCAAACATTAGTTCGATAACTGTTGTTAGTTTGTCCTGCAAGACCTATTTTGTGATTGTGCCGCATTGTTAAAGTACATACAATCATTATTTATTTTTTCTCTCTCAAGCATGCTAAGATAAGCTAAGATAATTAAATGTAAAAACATGTCATTGGTTAATAGTTGCATAATTTTTTGTTTTGTTAGTTGTTAATATGTAGTACTGTTTGTTTTCCTATTATAATAAAATAAAATAAATAAAATAAAATGGATTTACCTCTTCTCATCATTCCACGCTAAACACACTTCGGTGTAGAATGATTACGGTGCACAAAGTGCTGGATCACTGACACGTCTAAGTAGCCTTCAAATAATTTTCACCCACGGACTCAGACTCTAGATGGTTTGGCGACTTCTTGCGCCAGGCACTGGTACAGGTCATGGTTTGGAGCACGATTACACGGCGGTCGCCTTCTTTTGCGAAGCAGTACAGCTACCAAAATAGACGGCCACATGCGTGAGAAAATAGACATGCTCCAAACCTCAGCGACTGAGACCCCGATCCTAACTACTAGCCACGGTAGGCGTGGGTTCGCGGATGACGAGTAGCTATAGCTCGTCGTCCGGCCATCCGGTAACCGTCTGGACCGTGCCCGAGTCGTCGACGGACGAGTAGTGTCGCAACCGCACCTCAAAGAGATGTCAGCTATACGTAGGCACCCAGACGTACAGGTCGAAACCGGCTGGGCGCATGGGTCGACTTCTTAAAGCGCTAATCATGATCCTGGGACATAAACTGAAGGAACATAGATGTGATTTTAGTCAGTAAAAGCCTAACCCACTCCACCCTTGAGCGGAAAAATCAATTGATGATTTTCCTCTTAATCAATCAATTACGTGTTTTTTTTTATTTATTTTACGTGAATACGCGTGATTAGATATGAATCTAGGTGCCTGCGTATTTCTCAAACCCGCATCCATATAGTCCACTATTCATTTTGAACTACCTATCTGGGTCTGGGATTATCGTAAAACAATTTATTTTTTCCCCCAAAGTAATTGGTGTAATCCGCCACCATTGTTCGGCTTCGCTCGCGTTAAATTCGGGGTAGCACTGTTCCCCTTTCGGCTTATTTTTTCCCGACATCTTCAACAAATGTCGTTAAGGTACACAGAAATAAATACAAAAACATAACAAGTGGTTTTCAAGTGGTGAAAACCGCTTGAAAATCGGTGCAGTAATTTTTGAGTTTATCGCGAATAAACAGCCAGACAGATGCAGCGGGGGACTTTGTTTTATAATATGTATTGATCACATCTAGAAGAAAGAAGAAAGAAGAAAGAAAACACGTGTATTTGGCACACAGGTACACACAATGAGATAACACTGTAATTATGGTATACAAACTTAAACCTAGAGTACATCTACATTGTATGTCTCACGGCTGCGCCAAATAGGTCCAGTTCAGCATGATGCCAGGCCACTACGTAGCAGTTGCCTGACGCTGGTTTTCAACTGAACCTTGCTATGAGTCTACGGATGTTAATCAGTTGTTTGGTGTGAGGTAAATAAATATATGTATATTGTTACATGTAGGTATAAATGAGTGTGTTGTAAATGATAAATAACAAACATACTCGTATATACATATGAAACAGTCATCATCAAAACGTACGCAAATTCAATCGCACAGTCATTACTGATAACAAAAAAAAAACCGGTCCCAAGCGATTCAATTTATCGTAATTCGTATTACGTAATAAATCAATGTGCCTTGGGTAACTGAGCGCAACAGTCAAGTTGCATTCAGTCAAATATATATATAAAGAAGTAAACTAGGGGTATTAGAGAAAATAAAAAAACAAAAAATATTACGTTATTTGACTTTGTAGTTGTCAGTGAAACCAAAATAATGTAACATTGAAACCCAGTGAGTGTGCAAGTACCTGCCGCAAGTAGGCCAGGTCCATAAGGCAAGTGAACATAAAAGCAAATCGCATGACAGAAACGGCAATAACAAAATGTAAAATTTAAACAAAAAATATATAAACGCATCCTTCGCTTTATACAGGTCTCTAAAATACGTGAAAACACAGGTGTTATAGAAGACACGTAAAAATCCCTCGCAGCGGGCGAGAGACGAGCCAGCTATAAGGTACAAAACCAAAAAAAAAATAAAATAAAAATCCTATCCACCCACATATTGTAACTATAAATAAAATCTGTTTTTTATTATAGTGAAACATATTAAGATAATCTATATATATAAAAATCAATGCCACTTTTCGTTGTTAATTTATAACTCAAGAACGGGCTCACCTATCAAAACCAAATTTTTAGGTATTGTTCGGAGTATTTAGTAGATGGTTTATGTGAAGTTTGGTAGGGTAGAGTAGGGTATAGTAGGGTAGAGTAGGGTAGAGTAGGGTAGAGTAGGGTAGAGTAAGGTAGAGTAGGATAGAGTATGGTAGAGTAGGCTAGAGTAGGGTAGAGTAGGGTAGGGTAGAGTAGGGTAGAGTAGGGTAGAATAGAGTAGAGTAGGTATAGTATGGTAGAGTAGGGAAGAGCGGGGGCGAAGCCGTGCGGGCAAAAGCTAGTTTATATTAAAAAAACTTGCACTTGCCTAGATTATATCAATGAAACATTTAAATTAGTTAGGTTTAACTTTCGTTGTGCATTAATCAAAAACTGGCGTAAACGTCTCCTAAACGTATTAATAGTGTTTATTGTTCTAATAGGCGGTGGCAGGTTATTCCATACCTTACTAGCGGCGTAACTGTTACATGTGATGGTAAGCAGTGATGCAATCGTTGATGGTGAGGCGCGCTAGGTTATTAAGAGACTATTTGCTCTAGCCTTGAAGACACCTAAATTATAATTGGACGAGAAGAGCACAGCAGGTAAATTGTTTAATTTCTTCGATGTACGCGGTTTCACGCGCGGTATAAACGACGAAGCAAAACGCTTAGTCCTAACCGTAGAAGTTTCAACAATGTTGAGGTAGCCATACACGCTAGAGTGTACCTAACAGATTTGCCTGCACAGCTATACCTGTCAGGTAAGCTTGTATGCATCCATCAGATTCCCATGTTGGAACCAGGTCATCGGTCCATCTTGTTGGAGGCCTTCCAACTCTGCATCTTCCGGTACGTGGTCGCCACTCCAGAACCTTTCGTGCCCATCGAGTATCTGACGATGTTGACGTGACGCACAGTACCGGTCGTTGTGGCGACGCTTTGGGGAGGCCTTCATCCAGCAGTGGACGTCTTTCGGCTGATATGATGATGATGATAATGAAGCTTGTATGGAATCCTGCACAGTTGTGCAATATACAAGCTCCAGTTTACATGTACCTCATCTGTATAGGCAAACCTGTAGATATACCCTAGAGTGTATTTTTTTATTTATTTATTTAACTCATTAACACTTTTCGTTGTTATATACATAATTTCCTCGCCAAACTTTACAGTTTGATGGCGAGATACGCTCGCTTTTATGACTTACTCAACAAAAGTCTACAAAACAATAATCCAAACAAAACCTAACAGCTACATTCGGTTAATATTTTTGCACAATTATTTTAAAGTGGGTAACCACCCAGCGCGTCCGGCAAAGTACTCGCGCCACTCTGGCAATAAATTCAAATTCAAATTCAAAATCAAAATAATTTATTTCAAATAGACCAAATGTAGGCACTTTTGAATAGTCAAATGTCGGTCAGTCCAAGAAAAGTGAAGCTAAATTGCACGTTCCAAACAAATAAAAACAAACTATAACTTCTTTACTTTTTAGTAAAGGTCATTCTACGGTGCCGAAGTACCGCAAGAACCCGGGTAGACACGCTGAATGCACTACTTGCTCCAAAACAATAAATATTTTACCTACACTAATACAATAAATATTTTATTACTACACGAGGTAATATGAAATCTTGTTAAGGAGACATTATTCTTCAGCTTTGACTTTAAAATGCCTTGACTTAAATTAGGGGATTCTCTTAAAAAATCTACGTTATTAAATATTTTTGGAACTAAAAATTTGGACGTTCTTTCTCCATAGTTTTTTTAGGCTGAACTTATCTCTTCTCTCTCACATCCCTTGTAAGTATTATACTTAGGTATGGCTACCCAATGGGTTGATATTCGCCGTAGGCCGGGTAGTCAAAATACTTTAATTCTAACCTTACCTTTACGGCTTCTTCCACATCGTCATCCCTAGATGACTTGGCCAAGCTCTTCTTCATCAGCTGATACATGGTCTCTCGTCTGAGATGCCCCTCGCTTAGTAGGTCGTAGCACTGAAAAGTTATAGATATTTTTTATTAGTTTCAACTAAGCTTTATGTACGGCCACCAAAATTTATTGTCGGAGAGATAGATGATATTTTTGGATTAAAACTGGACAAAATCTAAAAAACCTCATACCTAATAATAGACCACTAAAGGTATTGACATAACCCGAAGGATCCCCAACGTAAGTGGCAGTGGGCAAGACTCATTGTTCGCAAAATAGATGGTCGTTGGGATCGAAAGGTTTTTGGAGTGGTGACGGCGTACCGGAAGACGCGGCGTTGAAAGCTATCCCACAAGGTACACCAATGACGCGAGCTATGGGTAGCTCGCTGTCCTACCGTCCAGTAACTGTCCGGACCGAGCTCAAGACGTCGACGATGCGCAGTGTTCCCGCGCACCTCATGAAGTTGTCAGCAACAGGAGGGGCCTAGCTGGGTCAAAGCCTACTGGAGCCAGGGTTTTTATTCAGTAAGAGTCTGACACTATCTCCCGCTCCACACAAGGGCGGGTTTTGTCATTGGATGATTTTTCTCACCAAAAAAAAAACCGATAACCTGGTGAGAAAGCAGTAAAAGTACGCTAGGCATCTTCGCATTAATACCATTCCACAGCATTGCTACCATCACCTCCTCTGGCCGCGCCAGCTCGATTATATTAATATTACATTGACTTTATATTTCCACCGCAGCGCATCACCAAGCTAGCCCCGCACGTCTCTAGTAGCGCTCTTATCTGGGAAACTGCCAAGCAACACATCTGTAGGACAGTTTATTTAAGGCCATTTGAAGAGAAAAAAAATCAACGACACTGATTTCCGCACCGCTCAGTTGAAAGATCCAAACGTGACTGTCATATCAAATGCACATCATTTCCTTTGTACCTAGTATCGCTCTATAAATTGTGCCTGAATATAAGGTCGGAGTTAAAGGACGAGCTTTATCCAACGGTTTCGTCCCCGTGACGTAATTCACGAGAACCGTGCGTGAGATTACATTTAACAAATACAATAAACAAAACCAAAACAAGTACACCTCTAACAATATGAAGCTAAAACTACTCGTACATTAGACCGACACACATGTGTGACACACCTGATTTTCACGTAGAACGACTTCGCGTGGCGTGTTTCAAGTGTAACTCTACAAGTCTAGTTTCCATATAACATTTATGGAGACCGACCCGCCCAGATTGGCGTGTGTGGCACACGTGTGCACAGTGTAGTTCTATCTTTAGCATCTCACTAATATTAAAAAATCTAGAAGAAAGCTGGAAATATTTATGAGTATAGACCTAAGTTTATTTGTATGTGAGTGCCTGTGTGTATGTCTGTTAGTCCATATCGCTCAAACAGTTCAACGGACTGGAATGAAATTATGATGAGTTATCCTGCTATCATAATTTCATCCCAGTCGGTCCTCTTAGGCAATTTTTAAGACAGAAAGAAGCACTAATTCCTCACAGACGAAACCATTTACAGAAGCTAATTCCCATATATATTTTCCATATAATAATACCTTTTCTAAGTGAGAACAGGCCTGTGAATTGTTATTATTGTCTATACATGTGAAGAATTTCTTTCACTTAAGTCTCGCATAAAGTAGATAAAATTACACACAAAGTTGACAAGATAAATAGAGCACCAACATATATGAACGTAACTTTACACAAATATATATTATTAGTAGTTGTACGAACAGTTTGCCTGCCATAAAATTATATAATTATTTGTTTAAGATTTACGGATGTTTCATGTAGATAACTATTGTGAGTAAAAGTTCAAATAAAGATTATTATTATAATTCACTGGCCTGATGGTCTAGTGGTTACCTAGTGGTTCGATTCCTACCCAGGACAAATGTTTATGTGATGAACATGATCATTTGTTCTGTGACTGGGTGTAATTTATCTATAATATGTATGTACTTAGAAATATATAAGTATGTTTATCAGTTGCCTAGTACCCATAACAGAAGCTCTGCTTAGCTTGGGACTAGACGGCGTTGTGTGATAGTTGTGGAAAAAAATAATAATTCGCAAAATATCTAATTCTTAGAATGCATCTAATTATCAAAATGGAAAATTTTCTGAAATTGCAAATATTCTTATATTAAAAAAATCTCAAGTTTGATCGAAGCTTAACAACAATAATTTGTAGTACCACTTACTGTGAAAGCATAAGTGATGCGTTCCTCCAGATCCCCCCGAAGGTACAGAGACATGGCTTTAGCGAAGGTGGCCATGGTCACGTGGGGTGAGGTTCCTCGGTCCAGGGCCACCATTACTCGCTCCATCATGTAGGCGTCCGTCATACCCAGGCCGTTGTGCAGCACGTCCCTGAAGTGGTTTCTATAAAGAATCAACAACGAAAATAAAACTGATGAGATTCTGATTACGATTAATTCATGAATCCCCAAGCGACCACCGGTGGCCGCGCATCTATTGTCTTACTATTGTGTCTCTAATTGACGGTATCTGAAGGGTTAAGGAGAAAAGGGAGGCCTTTGGCTACTAATGGTAGCGGGATATAAATCTAATAAAACAAAACTTTGTAATAAATAACTACCTAAAATATTCGTCGATGATGACTTATCTATATACATAAAAGGAAAAACAGACTGACATATTAATGCCCAGTAGAAACTACTGGGACTACGAACGTGAAATTTTGCAAAAATCTTCCTTTTATGACGTAGGTGAGCACTAAGAGAGGATTTTGCAAAATTCACCTAGATGATAAGACGGATATCCAAAGTTTGTTGTGGAGAAAATAACTTTCATGCGAGCGAAGCCGCTGGCAGCATCTAGTAACTGATAAAAACATCCTAATGATTTTTATCGGTATTTATGCACCATTTTCTAATAACGTAGAAAGGAACACGATTATTACATTGTGTTTTATCGTAAATCATTTTTTTTTTAAAGTAAAGGTAGTTAAGTGCTAGGTGTAAAGGTTGATTATTCTCCGAATAATATACAGCCTACAGGGTAGATTTTTGATATGAGTTGTTATGAATATTGTTTTGAAATATTACAATTTTTTGCGGAATTTTCCTAATGTTTCTATTCGTAAGAACCTTCTACAAAGAATCAGAATAAAGAAAGAGAAATGAAATTGGCATAATTGTTCTCAAGTTATGGCATGACTTAAAGAAATAGACCCCGGGACCAGTTTCGTTAAATGATAAATACATAAATAAAACTTCGTGAGTAGCTTCCTTTTGGTAACTCTACCATACTTTGTATAGTCTGTCTAAAAAGTCAAACAACTTGGGTAATTATTAAGGTAAAAAGTCGTCATGTCGTTGAGCTCCTTAGTAGTACTAAGTTTGAGCTACACGAATACTGACAAATGCTTACACTGACTGGACAGGTCCACTAAAATCTGTGTGGTTCTTTCCTCAAAAGACCATCTGTGACACTAATCTGCATGGTTCTCATATGATTTGACCATTTCAATCATGTTCTTTATGTTGTAATTGTAGACTGAGTTTCTTGATAAATATAATGAAAACAGCGAAAAAAAAAAACGTAGACGTGTGTATATGGTTGCTATTCGAACTTGGAAGATCATTTTTTATTGACATTAGAAAAAGACATAAAACCTAACAAAAAGTAACTTAAATAAGTAGGTTTACAAACTTTAAGTAGGTGTACAACACTTTAAAAGAGACTTTGACCCCTGAGTTTGTTTCGGTATTTCTTCTCAGGGTAGTCAGCTAGGAAACACCGGCCTCATGTCGTTAAAACTGACTGAAAACAATATGGACGTGTAAAAGTGTTTTTTGAAAACCTATTTACAAAATAAAGATCATTTAAAATGAAATTAGATGTAGTCAACACTGGCTCAATAATCAAGGTTGATTAAGAACTCTTGATCATTGTTTACTAATAGAAGGACCTTATAAAAAGTAACGAATATAACTATTTTTTAAATGATTAAATATTAAACAAAATTCCCAAGTATTTCGAGTTTTTAGACAGGCTTTATAACGATAACTTTTTTAAGTGTTGCGTTTTTAAGGTGATAACTACGACTATACATTTCAGTCAGTTTGAAACAAAGCGGTACAACAAGACTGCACTTATGAAATGTGGTCAACACGGACTAAAATATAAATTAATTTTTAGATCTCTTCAGATACCGTCAATTAGAGACACAATAGGAAGACAATGACACCGCAAACGCCGGCGTTCGCTTAGGGTTTAATGAATTAAATACTTCATTCTTCTAGTTCATGAAAAAACGGGATTCATAACGCGTTGTCACACAAGTTACACGTAATTTATGTCATAACGATTATTTAGTTAACGTAACTTTTTAATCTATTTATAGCAAAGGCCTTCGTATTCTCAAAAAGACAATCATGAATCACAACATCCCACAAGGATAAGTTTAAGAAAACAACATGTCAAGGCAGAAGTACGTTTCGAAACTTAAAATAGACTGCTTTTATTTGTCATTTCCGTTTGGAATATTTCCATTTTATTAGGTTTATAAAATTACTAATTTTTGACAATGAATTTGCCTACGTGAAAGTAGAAAACGTATAGATTAAGTTACTCATTGATTAAAAAAAGTGAAAGAATTTTTAATATCGGCCCATTAGTTTTTAAGTTTATTTATTACATAAAAAAATAGGCTCAGGCAATATTGGTTTCGAATATATAGACAGTAGTTAGTAACTACAGCCCCAGCTACACTTAGAATAGAAATACTTTTACTTATAGTCCCATCTTGTCTCGTTGAAGAGTTCTGTTGGTGACCTTCCTGCTATTTTTTCAGAACCTGGACACCATTCAGCGTAAAAGTATCAGTCAAATAAGCCCAAATACGATGAGGCTATTATTTTTGGGTTGCGAAGATGCAAAAGCCATTTCGACCTTGGGCAGCATCTTTAATCATATCACTTGTCAATACAATAACCAACGAGACCAAAGACAATGGTCCTATCTTTTTTGGTTGAGGAGAACGATTCACCAACTTCCAGCTCAGTCGTCAAACCAGCTCAATAGTAATTTAAGACTGTATTGTATCCTTTAAATTATAAATATTGTAAGTTTCAGTTTGATTGAAAGCCAGGAAGTATTTGTTATCAAGTGCTAGATATTAATTTGTAACTCGGTCATATTTACGAACGAGATTATAAAAAGTTATTATGGCTGTTTAGCTTACTAAAAAATTAAAAATAAATAGATAAGTATATAATATAATTTAATTATAATAGGGATGTATTCATATCATCTTATCTTTATTCTTACATACCTATATACATATATCACTTTCGAATATCGTGACTGACGTCTAAAGAAAAGAACGTTTAGAAATGATCAGAAAAATAAATCTTATTAAAGAAAACTTAATTGAATTTGATTAATAAACACTTCTCATGAACTAAGATCCAAGATATAATATGGCTCACTATAAAGCTTAGTATAATCACCAAGAGCAAACTAAGAATTGGTAGGTAAGGTGTTCAAATTTGTAAGGCAGGAAATGTGCAAGTCTTTTTAAATTGTCTATGCTACAGCGCGGGAAATATATATTTACTACTATAATCGTGTTTACAATTCATTAATATCTAATAGACTATAAAACAAGTAGTAGTAGTGACTAACTGAATCATAGATGATATAAAAGTGCAATTCCGACGCCACCATGCAACAAAATGCACAACCACTTGCAATATTTCCACGGAATTGTGCAACGATTGCATACGAGGTACCAGGCGAACATGATAACCAAAGAGGTAAGCTGAGTGCAGTTTTTTGTCCCACTCATATATATGCACATTTTATATCTCCCCTTCCTGCTTCCACGTTAGTGTCATTCGTGCACAGGAGGGTGCGCAGTAAAGACTAGCTCAGTCTCTGTCTAGGGCCTACGGAAGATACTAAGTTTTCAGTGTTTCATGCAGCTTGTCATCCTGCTGTCATCGTTGTTCGTCAAAAGTAATGGATGTGCTTGGAATGTTTTATTAAATAACGAACGTATTAAGTATAGTGTAAGTACTAAGTTAGATTTTATTAAACAAATGGCAGTGTTCCTGTAACTCTAAAATTGTGTAGATTTACATAGTTAGTCGTAAAAGTGTAGCTAAAAATATGAAATGCTAACCTCAAAGATAACCTGAATGTGTAAAAAGATACAAATAAGAGTGAAACATTCTGACTTCAAAGTGTCTAATAAACAATACATTTTGCGAACTATTGGGTCAAGATTCAAAATAAAATTTGTGATAACTTCATGACCTTTTTGATTTCTGAAACTGGTATCTATAGTTACTTGAAATTAAATTTTAAACATTAATAACCTCATCATGTTACAGCCATATTTTTAGTTTTAAAACAATTGGTTCAATAACTTAACCCACAAAATGCGGTTTAAAAGACTGAGTTTCATATTCATTGAATTGCAAAACTTATTGGACGACAATTCCGTTTTTAGACAATGTTTTTACCAAAAATATTCGGGTCGATCGGCACGGGCTTGTGATCATTGACCCCAAAGTAGATTCCATCAGAATCCTGGCAATAAGACTGTATTTGAATAGGTATAGTGATCAAGGTGTATGGAATAATGAAAAGGTTGCTTACTTTCGATGTTTACAGACTACTTTATTAAAACTTCTTATTTGCATTCTTGGGGGAGGCCTTTGCCCAGTAGTGGGAACTGTCTCACTGCCATTGCCGCCATTACTGAATGGCTAGGAAAAAAAAATACATTCTTGGATACCCTATAAATAAAACGCTCAATATTTTAATAATCTATTTGGACCCCGGTTCACTCAGTGTTTAAGCGAATGACGCGGAATCACGTGCGAACCGGCGTTCGCTTGGGGTTTGAGTGGTACCCATATGGCATCTTTTAAAACTAATCAAGAAAATTTTCTATACCAAACTCGAATTAAGAACCTGCTATACAGTCCCAAGGAACTCAATGATAATAAAAAAAAAAATGGTTAAACACAGTTTTTGCCACCAGCATTAGACTGCTTGAAAACTGCCATGTCTGGAAGTAGTTTTTGCTTTAAGTCGGATTTAGGTAAGTACAGCATAAAATTTTTGAATGACTATTTAGAATCGATTTAAAGTTGGTTCATTAAATTTATTTTCGTGTAAAATAAAAAACTTTTATTTCACACTTTTTTGTTGCAATACACTTATAGCTAGAGTACCTTTTTTACATGATAATTCCAATTAACCCAAACCCTGCTAAGATACATTGTTTTATTATGAAGTTCCCGTGTCCATCTTTCACTATCCGGCTCCATCATCAGATCAGTTCGACCTTATAGCCAAAGTGCATCTCATGACATTTCTAATAAGCCCAAACACGGCTATGATACATTGATTAATTATGGAGTTTCGTTGCCTATCTTCCGGCTCCATCATTATCATCAGATCGGTTCGATAGTACTTTATAGACAAAGTGCATCTAATGACCATTCTAACTAGCCCAAACACATGCTAAGATACATTGAATAATAACGGAGTTGCAGTGCCTATCTTCCGGCTCCATAATCATCATCAAATCACTTCGATGATACCATTTTCAACATAATTGTTTAGAGCCATTTATTTATTTGTATTGTCATAGTCGCTTAACTATGTACATTGTGATTTCATTTTCACTAGTTCCACTTCATCAAAATGTCACATGATGACTTAAGTCCTCGACGAAAATACCAAAATAATTATATAGTTGCCTATAATATTTGAGAAGTTCCCTCGATTCCTCATGAATTCGAGATAGTTGAAGGGATGGAGAGTGCCATAGGCTACTTTTTGTCTCTTTCTAACCCCCTCTCCATTTTAGGGACACTTCCCTAAAATTCCCCCATTTTAGAGATACTTCCCTAAAATTCCCCCATTTTAGAGAAGAGTGAACGCGAGCGAAGCCAGGAGCAAAAGCAAGTCGACCCACAAATGACGGATTTTTGAGGTAACAAACATAAAACGAAATGCATCCAAATTGAGAACCTAGTCCTTTTTTTGGAAGTCGGTTAAAATGAGAAAAGAAAGATTTATTTATAACTAGCTTTTGCCCGCGCGGCTTCGCTCCCGCTCGTCTCTACTCCACACTACTATACCCAACTCTACCCTACCCTACCCTACTCTACCCAACTCTACCCTACTCTACCCTACTCTACCCTACTCTACCCTACTCTACCCTACTACTCTACCCTACTCTACCCTACCCTACTCTACCCTACTCTACCCTAATTTTTTTTTCCATAAGAACCTTCTCCTCACAATAACAATCACAACAAAAAAAAATCAGCCAAATCGGTCAAGCCGTTTTCATGCCAAGTCGTGACAACGGAAAACGGGGGTCATTTTTATATATATAGATTTACTAAGACCTATTCAGTAATATCCCAGTTGACACAGTTTCGCTCGTTCTATTTTTATCTTATTCACAATATGACGTCGGGTTATCGCCATTTCGAATTCTGATCACTGTCACGTCTTTAGTGACATCAATGACATTCAAAAGATTAAATCAGATCGGTTCACGAATAATCTTGAAAATCGCGTTTGGTTTCTATAACGCCACACAAGAACATTTCAATGAGTTTTGTTGGCGGGATTTTTTAAGTGAAGTTCAGTAGTTATTTCATTTGTGAGCAAATTGATTCCTTGTAAATATTGTGAAGTAAGTTTGGTCAGCGTTGGAAGGCCTCCAACAAGGTGGACCGATGACCTGGTCAGAATCGAGGGTATCCGATGGATGCGTGACACACAGGACCGGTGGTTGTGGCGACGCTTGGGGGAGGCCTATGTCCAATAGTGGACGTCTTTCGGCTGATATGATGAAGAAGTTTGGTTTACATTTGTATTTTAAGTTTGCGCAACTAGATAGTGTGTGGAATCATTAAAAAGGGTGCGATCTCGGTAATATGGAAAATAAAGTGACTATAACTTTGTATCAAAAGTTAAATATTTTCTAACCCTTATTGTACCCGCACACGGGCCTCAAAAAAACGCCGCCACAAAAATAACGCTAGAAGTAGCCACAAAAAAAAAACTAGAAGCCGCCGCAAAAAACAGCAGAAGCGCGCGACAGCTTGTGGCCGGAGAAGCTTGAAGCGGCTTTAAGCATTTTTTGTGGCGGCACCACGGCACACAAGCAACAAAAAAGGCCGCCTCAAAAAGAAGCTTGAAGCGGCGTTTTTTGAGGCCCGTGTGCGGAGGACACTTCCACTGGCTGAACTTGGCCATACGAACCCAAAATAAAACCAAAAAAAAGAACAGAAATAATTAGGTATACAGACTGGTAAACACATTACCCTCCGCGGCTCCGCAGTCAGATCACAATTTAAAGTATGAAAATAGTCTGTGGCAGGTGTGTTCATCATCGTCATCATATCAGCCGAAAAACGTCCTCTGTTGGACATAGGCCTCCACCAAACGTCGCCACAATGACCCGTCCTGTGCGTCACGCGTCCATCGGATTCCCGATTTCATAGTATTAAATTATTTGGATTTAATGGAATGCAAAAGTTCCCTGGGAGGATGCACGAATTGATAGCAGTATGACATTTTCAGTTATAATTTGGTATGCAGAATAGGCGTGTGCAACTCTTTACTAAACAGATTCACTGTTCCAAAATATTGGAACGTCAGTAATGTTTTAAATTCATCATTTGGAACATCGATTCAAAAGATACAAACTCAGACACTTATGCTAAGAACTCACGGAGCGCTTTTCAGCCGCGCTCGCGAGCTAATCTATTTCAAAACTTATGAGACCGCAGATGTACGTGGTTACATAGTCACCACGGTTGCGATTTTCACCCGCAACTCTGGCGGGCGATTGCAAGATATGTTATTTCAAGGCGAGCGGTGCAATGATCGGTGCTTGGTCGCCCACCAACTGACCGCAGAGCGTGCGGGCGCAAACCACTGAGACTGCGGCCGACCGTGGCCCGCGAGGTTCTATTTGGCCGCCGGTACAGCGGAAGCCAAAAGCTTGTAGACATGGCTTAGGAGTGAGATGGGCCGGGATCTGGCAACAGTCCTTGCACACATTCACGATATGCGCGTGGAGATACAACGCCGGGGTGAAAGTCCACTGCCGCGACATATGTCAAGGCATGGTGAACACAGCTCCGGCGGGATCTAATGGTGAAATGGCGTCAGCGACCCAGTGCTGGGCACGCCACGATTACGGCGGTAAGTCCCCTCTGAGGCCTGGCTGGAAAGACCTCACGGCGTCCTATCTTCCGCATAACACAGGTCCTCACCGGACATGGCACGTTCGGGAGATAACTGTTTCAGATTAAAATGGAAGAGTAATGCTAGCAAAGGAGGAGGCCGACCGCATCCTCAACGGGGTCCTCGCCGCCGCCGCCTGGATTCCGATTCCGATTTCCGGCCACCGTAGACGCGGGCTCGCGGACGGCGAGCCATGGGTAGCTCGCAGTCCGATCATCCGGTAACTGTCCGGACCGAGCCCAAGACGTCGACGGCGCGCACTATTCCCGCGCGCCTCAAGGAGTTGTCAGCAGCAGAAGGGGAAGAAGGGGGGGGGGAAGATATGTGGTTATCCGATAGGAAGCTCGAGCCCCGGTATGAAGAGGCTAGAAGGAAACGGGGTGGGTTTTTAGTCAGTAAGAGTCTGACACTATCTCCCGCTCCACCCAAGAGTGAGAGTTGTCATAAGATGACTTTTGCCCACAGTAAAAAAAAGGAGTGAGATGGGCCTATAATTCTTGAGTAGGGCTTGTCGCCCTTCTCAAGAAGAGTACCACCACATATCCGCTCCACGCCAGTAGTGTTTTTGTTATTTTGTTGTTGCAAATCTAGCAAACGACCCAAGAACTAGGTTATCCTGACTGACAGCAAAGTTCAGTTGAAAACCAGCGTCAGGCAACAGCTACCTACGTAGTGACCTGGCATCATGCTGAACTGGACCTATTTGGCGCAGCCGTGAGACATACAATGTAGATGTATTCTAAGTATAAGTTTGTTTATTATAATTATAATTGTTATCTCAGTGTGTGTACCTGTGTGCCAAATATATGTGTTTTCTTTCGGTTGTTATTACATCACCAATCTTTTCAGCAGGCCAAGTAACGATCGATAAAATTATCGATAACATTAAGTCCGTTTACCGGTAAAAGTCACCCAAGTATCATTATCAAGCATTTATTTATTTATTGTTGATAGGTTCGCGCTTGACCACCATCTCGCCTCTTGGAAAGTGATGATGCGGTTGACGAAGGAACGCGATTACCTAGAAGATACATATTCACTCTCGACTTAAAGATCCCCGGGTTGTAGCTATCAGGAAACATAGACTCCGGCAAGGAATTCCACTCCGTAGCTACATGCACAATGAATGTGTTCTCAAAACGTTTGGTGCGTGTAGGTAGGACGTCCACCATGTACCGGTGGTGCATAGCCATACGTCTGGTAGTCCGATGATAGAACGGGCTAGGCGGAATTAGCATAACGTTAACTCTACCATTTTTTTAAGTTATTCCGAGCCCTGATTAGAACAACCGTTTTCAAGACTTGTGGGTTGTTGTGTGTCATGTGCAAGGTCCGTTCATTATTGATGAGCTGAATGCAGATCTCCTCAATAAACTTGACCACCTTCTGAATAACTGCATTCAATTTGTCTGCAACCTCCGAAAGGACCATCATGTACCTGAACATCGTTCTCTTCTGAAATGGCTACCTAGCACTAAGGGCCTTGACTACCCTGTTTTCTTTTTAGACAAACCTTCTCCTTCTTATCTAACTTCTCAAATTCAATTCCTTTGCTCTGCACATAATAAAAATCTCCGTTAACGAATAATCGTCTACTATGATGTCCTTCACACCGCTCTGGGTTTATCCGATCCTCTTTCTTTGTCCAGGCGATCTTTCTCTGGAATGCGCTCCCATTGAACATCAGGATGGCATCCAGCCGGTTCTCTTTTAAGGTAATGGCACGTGAACACATTCGGAAGAAATTGGCAGAATCATCACATCAGTGATTTGTTATACTCATTTCTCATAATGATTGTTTTTTTTTTAATGTTTTTATATAAGTCTTTATTTTTATAATTATGTATTTATTTTGATTTTAATTTTCTTTTTGTTTGTTTGCTTTGAAGTTCGCACCTGCCATGTTATGTTTCTGCACCACCCTAAGGTCGACTGGTAGATAATACCTAAGGCATTAAGTCCGACTTTGTACAGTTTATGTGCAATAAGCATTAATAAAAATAAATAAAATAAATATATTGACTATCCAAAAAAAGCTACTAACTGGACTACGGCTACTTGATTTTCAGTATTTAGGTCAGGTTTTCGATCCTGGCCATCAAACTTTCGACCAACATAATCGTTAAATACTATTATATTACCCACTTTTGTTCTGTTAGTGCTGTGGTTAATGGTGAAATAAAAAACAAGGGTTATGATTTTAACGGTGTTGGGTTACTGTTTTTGTGACTGTTTTTAATAAATATATGCTGCCTGGAAAAGTTAACTGGAATGCAGGTCAGACATCAAGACGTGATTCGTGAGTAAGTAACAGCTTTGATAGACCCCCATAAGGTAGACCGTTGAGCTGGTAAATGTCACGGGATATCACTGGTTTGGACATGTGCAAGATGAGTCGTGGCAAAGCACAGAGGAGGCCTAAATACAGCAGACATCCTTATTGATTTATTTATTAAAACTTCATGCAACACAAAGATACACAGGCGGACTTAATACCTGAGGCATCCTCTACCAGTCAACCAAAGGTGGTGAAGAGGAAACATGGTAGGTGCATAATTTTTTTTTAAAAATATAGGTATATAATTTTCCATAATATTCCACAACTACCGCCGTCTAGTCCCAAGCTAAGCAGAGTTTGTGTTATGGGTACTAGACAACCGATAATAGTAGATTATGTGACTAGGGGATAAAGCAGGGTAAAGCATTTGAAATCCGAAAGAAATGAAGGTTGCTAGTTGTAATCCCAAACGTCAGTGAGGAATTAATATAATTAACTCCCGAGCGTCTCGAGGAAGGTTAATAATTCATTATCGTTCTTTCTTTCTTGTGCGGCCCAAGACAAAGACAACTTTATCCCCGTGTTAGATACTCTACTTTTTACACCATCTGTGTGATAATTAAAAGACAATTTATTATTTACAAACATGTTTTGAGACTCGAAACAAACCAAATTCACTATTCTAAGACTCTATAATTTCAATTTTCTATTTTATTACTTTTTTTTAGAAACTCGAAAATAAACCACGTATTATTCTGTTTTTATTTTATGAACGATACACGTACGATGCACGTACATTTTATCTGTGTCTCTTATAACAGACCAGCAATAATCACCTAACATGGCTTGGTCCACAGTACCTTGATAATTTTGTTCAAAATTTTCAAAATTTTTCCGACGATTTCAGGGAAAAAATCAAGGAACGAATGAAGGAAATGAATTTTCAGAGAGTTTTAATTTCTTACTAAATCATTTAGTTCAGATTGAGTTATCAGATATGGTTCTTCATGAAAATCAACCAATGCGTCTTTTTTTTTGTTGGGCAAAAATCATCCAATTACAACTCCCGCTCTTGGGTGGAGCGGAAATAGTGTCAGACTCTTACTTACTAAAAACCCACCCCGTTCCATCTAGCCTTTATACCGGGGCTCGAGCTCCCTTTTGGATAACCCTGGCCCCAGGAGGCTTCGACCCAGCTGGGACCTTCCTGCTGCTGACAACTCCTTGAGGCGCGCGGGAACAGTGCGCGCCGTCGATGTCTTGGGCTCGGTCCATTACCAGACGATCGGACAGCGAGCTCCCAGGGCTCTCCGTCCGCGAGCCCACGTCAGCGGTGGCCGGAAATCGGAATCGGAATCCCGGTGGCGGCGGCGAGGGCGCCGTAGCCTGATGCGGTCGGCCTCCTCCTTTACTAGCATTAGTGCTTCGCAGAAGGAGGCGACCGCCTGCCATTCCTCCTCGCTCCGGACCATGGCCTCGACCAGGGCCCGGCGCGAGAGGTCTCCGACGCCGATCGCCCCCACGAGGGCACGGCGATGCTTCGCCCAGGCAGGGCACACCTCGACTGTGTGCTCTACCGTGTCCTCCGAGCGTTGCGCACAGTGGCGACACCCGGGCGTCTCTTCTGACTTAATCTGAAACAGTTACCTCCCGAACGTGCCATGTCCGGTGAGGACCTGCGTCATGCGGCGGGTAATAATCTGCATAATCTGGCCGTGCCCACGGACCATGGCCTGAACCAAGGCCCGGCGCGAGAGGTCTCCGCCACCGATCGCCCTCACGAAGGCACGCGATACTCCGCCCAAGCAGGGCACACCTCGTCTCTGTGCTCTACCTCTGGGCGTTTAAAATAAAACAAATATATGTTAGTGTTTAGTTATTGTCACTAAATAAAACGATTTGAAATTCACTGGAAGGACATGAATATCTTTTTCTGATACCTTTTCTTGTCTGTACATTTTTACCATGTCTGCAACAAGACTTATTGGATAACAGCACCAACGCATGATAATGTACCTCAGTTCAAAATGTACCCTTGGACCAATCATCATTTCTATATTTAATGATGAGTCATTATTTAGAACACATGATGCATCGAATACAACCCTCACCTTGGTCGTAATTCTGTCTTTTTTGACGACTGCGTGGTGTGGCAGATAGAAAGCACTAAGATTCTCATTTTGTAATTCTGGAACTACCTCCATGTGACCCAGGGTCAAATATTCTTCAATTACATCAGAATATTTAGTCTGAAATTCAAGACTCGAGAAACGGTTGCTAAAGAAGGAACCGTTTCTCGAGTAAATAAAACCGTTTTCGAGCAATTTCGAAAGATTAATTGCCATACTTACACTCTGGATCATTTGACTTGAAAGGCAATCTCATTACATAGCGACCTGATGAATCTCTTGTAACAGTTTCTATCAAGATGTCCTCAAAAGCTTGCTCTTCCTCTGATAAAAGCCTTTTTTCAGAAGAAGATTCCTCTAACTCCCAAAACTTCTTTAACAAATTATCTGTCACTATCGCAGTGTGCATGTTCACAATTTTTTTTTATTGTTGATAAATTCGCGCTTGACCGTTATCTCACCTGATGGAAAAGGACGATGCGGTCTAAAATGGAATGCGCTTACCTAGAAGAAACCTATTCACTCTCGACTTAAAGATTCCCGTGTTGTAGCTATCAGGAAACACAGACTCCGGCAAGGAATTACACTCCTTAGCTGCACGCACAATGAATGTTTTGTGGGATGTCCACCATGTACCGGTGGCGCATCGCCGTACGTCTGGTAGTCCAATGATGGAACGGGCTAGGCGGAATTAGGTTATGCAATTCCGACGCACACTCCCCGAAATGCAACCGGTAGAAAACCGACATGCTAGCAACTTGGCGTCGATGCTCAAGACTTTGAAGCCTCGTCTCGACGAGTGAATCATCGCCAATTATTCTTCTGGCTTGCCTCTCAAGCCCGTTACCAGTTTGATGCATTTGAGGCAGTGCATCAAGTTGGTATCGGGCAGATCCGTCCTAAAAATGAGAGCAATACTCCATGCACGATCGAATTTGCGCTTGATAAAGTTTTAGCAGCTGTTCCGGCGTGAAATACTTTTCTTACTTTTGCGAGAATTCCCAGCTTTTTTGCAGCCAGTTGAGCCTTTGCTTCGATGTATGGCCCAAAGTTGAGTGTTGTTGTCAGCGTAACACCAAAAAGGTCAAGATGGTCGGTTATCGGTTACACCCGGAAAGTTGGAGCAGGGCTGAATTGGCTCCTTTTAACGGAAAATAGATACGCCTGGGTTTTTGCAGCATTAAACTTGACCAAAATTGGCATCGCCCTATACGGAGACTACTTCAAAGGACAAGTTCAAGCGCTCAACCATAGCCTCTCGGGGAGACTGGATCTGTGACCCACTAGCTTGCGCACTGGATATGTAACGCTCAGCAACAGTGCTGTCGCCTGCATACCCAAAGGCTTAAGCAGATCGTTTATATGCAGCAAGAATAATGTTGCCGAGAATACTGATCCCTGAGGGACCCCGGCATGAATAGTCATTTGTCTGGATGAGCAGCCATCGATAACCACTCGGATGGACCGGTCACTCAGGAAGTCTGCGATCCAAGAACACAAGCCAGCGGGTAAACCGAAAGAAGGAAGCTCACTAAAAAGCCTTCGAGATATCGAGGGAGACGGCAAGCGTTTCCCCATGCTTCTCGATGGCCTCACTCCAGATGTGGATGGCATACGCTAGAAGATCTCCAGTAGACCGATTTCGGCGAAAGCCGTATTGACGGTCACTAAGGATATCATAAGCTTCTAGGTATGTCAGGAGCTTAGTGTTGAGTACACGCTCCATAGTCTTACAGAGAATGGACGTTACTGAGATTAGTCGGTAGTTAGCTGGGTCAGCCCGACTCCCTTTTTTGGGCACGGGCTGTATGTTAGCTTGCTTCCATGCAATCGGCACTTTTCCAGTCTCAAATAAAAGTCTAAGAGAAGTAAGTAAAAAAGTAAGAGCTATTATGATTTGAATGTTGATTGTAGAAGTATATTTCGGAACAGATTTTTTTTATGAACGTAACATGCAATCTAATGTTTTTCGAGTAATTAAAGTGTAAATTTTATAAAATAACTCAAAATTGTATATAGGTAATAAATATGAAAAAGAATTTTTGGATTCGAGTTTTTTTGGCTTTTCTGAGAATTTTACCATAATAATGATACTTTTTTTTACACAATCAGAAACTAGAGATTTTGATGAACAAAAAATTTAGTAACTTTAAAAAAAAAGATATTTTGATGTGAGAATTTTCGATTGAAAATTAGGGTGCTTTTTCGGTATTACGTCAAAATGAACGTGGAAAAATATCTATTTTAAATCAAAAAAGCTACAGTGTGTTTGGGACATAAAAAGGTAAGTATTCATCAAATTTTGTGGAAAAAGAATAGTTTTTGTAAAAGATAAAAATAAAAAATCAAAAACTTAGTTATTTGAATTTTTCATATACATTTTGAGGTTATGTGAAAAAAAGATAAATACAAAAGTTATCTAGGTAGATTTTTTATTATCTACAACTTTGTAATTTAACTTTTTTACATTATACTCGTGGTTTTGTCGGAAATCGAGATAAATTGTTTTTTACCCTTACAAACGCACACCCATCCATTTCCCGATCTTAAATCGCCCATAAATTATTTTTCCTTTCATTTTTGTTATATTCTCTTCCTTTTCCAATAGGTTTCATCCTACTATGATTTTATTTCACTTTTTACCATTTTCAACGGCTTCAGCACTAGTCTATAATTTTATTTACAATATACAAGCAAGGTCATGAAACCGCGGAAAATCTGAACACCGCAATTCAGCAACACTATTATCGAGTTGATGTAAACTAAATAGAAAAATAAAAAAATGACAGTTCGACTCAAAAACATTTATGCGTATCAATATTTCTCAAGAGTTTTTAAAAATACATTTTAAGATTCAGTTCAAGAGCTGTTTTTTTTCATTACAAGTAATTAATTAGAAGCCCGTTTAACCAGTTTAGTTAAACGACCTTCCCCAAAAATTTATCGATGTGTATTTTTTTTAATGCCGTAGAAGCACTTTTATTTTTTTATAAAAATATATATCTATAAACGTATAAAAATATATATCTTTATGTATAAAAGTACTAAAATAGGATCTGATATAGCGTAGAGTTCGAAAACGACTTAGTCTAGACCGCGTAACGAAACCATAGCGCGATGCAGGAATTCACTCGGACCGTACAACGCCATCTAGTTATACATGTTGAACTAAAAAATCTGACAAAACATAGTATTTTCGTCGATTTTTTTCGATTATGTTATCATTTCCGACTTTAAATATATTTAATTTCATATGTATCTTTTCTATGCATTTTTCTGTGACGTTTTACAAACAAAATTACGAAGAACTAAAACCAATCTCTAAACAGTCATTGTAATTTTTTCTCGTAATGTACCTACATAACTTATGTTATTTTATTAGGACCTGTACTTTCCTATTTTTTCTGTGGTTTACGTTCTGATCAAATTGGTCAAGAACGAGTCTAAATAATCTATACTAATATTATAAATGTGAAAATAACACGGTATGACTGTGACACTTTTACATTTAAACTACTGAAATGATTTTGTTTTGATACGGAGTAGGCTCTAGACATAACTTACTCCATATTCGTATTACAATTATGGGATAAAAATTCCCCAGGAGGAGGCTTTATACCTTTGTATAAGTTTATTAGCGGATCCAATAGAAGATGTACAACCCGTCAAAAAAAAATTAGAACACGATTTTTCAATTCAATTGTATTTCTGAGTTGTCTTTCAAACCATCCAAGGATCCACTCAAATATACACACAAAGTTTCATCCAAATTGGTCAAGCAGAAGTTAGCTGCCTAATACATGGTGGCCATATTATTAGGGACAGTACCAAAATTATTATATTATCTACTTTAACTGAATATTGCAGGCAAATGGTTGGTTGTAGGTCCGGCTGGTATTTTTTATTTATAGATTTTATCAATTGGGATAATAAAAACAACAAAATTAAAAGTAAAATCATTTATATATTTGTGAAAAAAAAGATACGTAGTAGTTGGACGAATATTACCAGAATTTTGTGATAGTTTCCATTCATCGTGATATGCTCTCTATGCAAATTCTGGCATTCTGTTGCAAGTTTGCGTTATTATATCACTTTTTAATGAGAGTTGCAATCAGCTAGTGCTTATATAAGAATAATAGTAAATCATTTATTGCTTGGTGGTGATCCCTTGCTAAGCGATCTACTGTTTGGTGAGCTCCCACATGTTTTCAATAGTTTTCATGTCTGGCGAATTACTTGGTTAGGGTAAAACATTAATGTTTTTAGCCCGGTATATAGTAACATTCCTTGTTTTGTAGTACAATGCAGATTCGTGCATAAAAATGGTCTCTATGTCAGTAGGGAACCATTTTTAGAGCTGCGGCAACAGTTCAGTTTTTAGTTCACGCTTGTACTAGTCTTGCCTCACGATCCCTTCCACGTTATACAGGCGCCCCATATCCTACGGTGAGATTAAAGACCACACCATAGTACTAATTGGGTGTTAAGCTCTCTCTAAACTGCAGTTTGCATGGAACTATTTTCCAGGAAGTCGTCGAAAAAGAGCATTTTGTGAAGGAGCAAAGGAGTTTTTGTCAAACAAAATCCGAAACGTCGATTCATCGGAGAAGCATGTCTGAAAAATTATATTACTCCATCACATTATGACAACACTTTATTGACAATGTACTGTATTATTTAAAGTTTTATTTTTAGCCAACTTCAGTCTGCAACAGTCATATTTTGGTTTAGTTTGACCCTGTGCAATAATCTCTTCTTCATGACCTCTGTGAGGCGTAGTTTTTTGGTAGACCGATGACCTATCCACTCCTCTTTTGCCTTCCCTCGATGGATTTTCCTATCAAAAACTTCTAGGCTTTCGTTGTTTGTAATCATAGTAAGGTGGGCAACAGTCTTTTAACGACATCTACCTGATTTTAAGATTTTTAGGAAGAGTGGTGATCCTGTTCCTGCCACATTTTTTAAAACGGTGTGATTTCAAAAGTTTGTTTTGATTAGTTTTTCATTTAATTCTGTAAACTACAGACTTTGAAACACTTTTAATAGCTGCTATATCTCTCTGTGAATGTTTAGAGTGAAAAAATAATGTTTTAATTTGTGTTCGTCTTCTTAGAGACGTATCTGAAGCCATGCCCATACTATAAAGTAGCAATTTTAAAAATATCACCATTTATCGTTGCCACAATTAAAAAATAACGTATAAAACTTAAAAAAAAAAACAATGCAATAAAAAACATTACTTACGTATTGACTACTTTGTATAGGAAAAACTAGTAAAATCAATTTAAAAAAAAATTTTTTTCACAAACAAAAAAGAACCCGATTTTCAACAAACATTGAAAAAAATGAATAGAGTTAGAAGTAACGCCAATTTTAAAAAAATTGCGCTATCTCACAGTGTTGTCACATATCAAATATAATAACAATGACACCAGTAGCAATACCAAACAAAAAAGCCTTAAATAAATATATTGGTTTGCTTAAAAAATGTGTTTCAATCAGAAATTACATATCTATAAGTACTGTCCCTAATAATTTGGCCACCTATAGTACTTACAGAAGAATTGTACAAATAAAGTATATATTATGAAGCAAGGTAAATCACAATTTCATGAAACGTACTAACGGAATATGAGTGCACGACCAGATAAGTAGGTAAGTAAATACTTTAGAAAAATACAGGCGTATGGCATGGCATAGTCGGCCTTATAATGTTCCCAGTGTTGGGACTCAGGCCTCCTCTCTGGGAGAGGGAACGAGCCGTAATCCACCACGCGGGCCTAGTGCGGGCTGGTGGATGTCACATATAATCTTTGAATTTTTCGGTTATAGGACATGCCGGTTTCCTCACGTTTTCCTTTACCGTTTTGAGAGCAGTGGTGATGAAATAAATTACACAAAGTAATATGTCTGGCCGGGATTGAACCCGCGACTTACCACAGTTACCACTCGTAAGTCCCCCTTACCACTCGGTCACCATTGTTCAAAATAATAAACATGTAATCCAATGTTATAATATACTATAGCAATCTTATCATAAATAGGTAGTCGTTTTCTGAACTAGAATTGTGTAGACTTTCAGTCTAACAAGATTTGGTTAGATATCAATATTTTATACGGAGCGAAATTCATGTGACCCCTTTATTGGGCAGTCGACATTGTTATTTATATGTTAAACTTATAGGCGTCTTAGTTATCACAAAATTGTAATGGATATTACGTTAAAATAGGTTAGGGGAAAGCTTAAAAAAAATCAAATTTAAGTATAGCAATGGCCAAGACACATCTCGCAAAAAGGCTGGTCTTTTTTAGGTGGGAAATCATCCGATAACTTTTTTTAAATTATATATTATAAACCAGTGCTTGACTGCAATCCCACCTGATGGTAAGCAGTGATGCAATAGTTGATGGTGAGGCGCACCAGCAAAGAGCTTATTCGGGTTGTCCGATGGTAGAAAGGAAGTGGCGGAATCAGGTCTGGCAATTGCCGCGCACACTTTCCAAAATGTTTTCTGTAAAATACTGAAAGGCTGGCTACCCTACGCCTGTACTTGAGGTTTTGAAAATTTGATTTTACCAAATCTGGATCACCAATTAGCCTTTTCTCACGCTTGCCCACTGAGTCCAAAGCTGCTAAATGGCATTTTGCAGGGCCAGCTCATATGTGGCTGCAGTAGTCTACACACGACCGGACCTGTACTTTGTATAACACTAGAAGCTATTCCGGTGTGAAGTACCGCAGGACTTTTGCAAAAACGCCTAGTTTCCTAGCAGCTACTTTGGCTTTGGACTCAATGAACTGCCCAAAATTGAGACCGGAGGAAATTTCAACTCTCAAGAGCTGAAGGCAGTCGATATAATCCAGTGATATATTCTGAAAAGTAGGAGCCAAGGTGCACGGGCTCCTTTTGGCGGTAAACAGACCCGCCTGTATTTCAACCAGATTGGTTTCACCCTACTTGGAGACTGCCTGAAGCGAAATATTCGTACGCTCTACCATAGCCTCTCGTTTGGATTGGATTTGCTCCTTACTAGCCCAAGCTCTTGGCAGGTATCATAAATGATGAATGATAAATGATATTTATTTTTGCAAATAGGTTTAAAAAACACTTTTACACGTCAAAAATGTATATTTCTTCAACTGTGCTATCATCTGCATACCCATAAATACCGGGCATCATCAGATCATTAGCAGCAGTAAAAGATTTGCACTGACCCCTGAGGAACTCCGGCATTAGTCGTCGTGGGTTCTGATGAGCATCCAACGAAGACCACTCGAAGAGACATTTCACTCAGGAAGTCTTTTACCCTGTTAAATAAACCAGGGGAAATGCCGTACGCTGGAAGCTTTTTCAAAAAGCTAGCATACCATACCCTGTCGAAAGCCTTCGAGATGTCTAAGACGTTAAGTCGGGGGCCTCTCCCCATAAGTGGGTGGCATACACTAGTAGGTCCCCAGTAGAACGACTGCGGTGAAACTTGTACTGTCGGTCACTGTGGAGAATTTAATATTAAAGTTTTTCTTTTTTCAGCTGGTGGTACTAAGTGACAGGATAGAATGGAAAAAAAAAACGTGTTGCGCCGACCCCAAATAACACGAGACAAGGGCAGGAAGATGATGATGATGATGATGATGTACTAAGTATAACAGAATTGTTCAAGCATTAACAATTGAATTGTTTGACAGTCTCACTTGTGCCGCGTAACGTTGTGGACGCATTGTTTACGTATTATTTGTATCGATTAGCGCGGCGTAAGCTGTCACTCGTAATTTCTCGCCATGTGCAGTAATATTGTGGTGAACGAGTTGCTGGCCTTCCTGCAGCAGAAGCTGGATGTCATGTACGAGGTACCCGCCGTCCAGATCTGCGCTACGAACATCAGCGAGGAGGACATAGCTGCTGCGAAGTTGATGTTGCTTAGCGTGCTAACTAAGCGTGACCAGATGGTGTCCCGCCGGCGTAACGGGACTAGAAAGAGCTTACAGGATATTATCACGCTGTTTAAGGAGACCGACCCGGATGGCGTGCCGACTTTTGTGGCAAGGATCTTCAAAAGCTCCCTCCAGTCACCTTCAACCACGTCGACGTTACAAGCCTTTTGAAGGACATCATTTTTCTGAAGGCCAGTCTTGTGGATGTACAAGCGAAGTTAGACGCATCACAGAAAACCGCCGCCGATTTACGCCAAGATTTTGGTGAATTCCGCAACACAGCGGCGGGACCTAGGTCATCAGCCGATGCGTCTAATGTAAGCATACGTCATGGAGCTAGCCTCGATTTATTGTTGCAAAACTCCGTGTCAGCAGTTTTATCGCCAGTACGTCCGTCGTTTGCTGAGGTTGCAGAGTGCTCACCCCGGGCGCCCCGATCTCCGTGCCGGTCACCGCGGCTCCTCCTTGTGCCGCCGCCCTACCACTCCGCCCCACCCCGCTGTCTGTATATGAAGCCCCAGCGAATCCGTATCATCAAGATTTTGCTGCATTATACCACAAAGGTGGAGGACATCGTCGAGTATGTGCACCAAAAGTTGAAGTACACACTGAGGGTGCAGTTGCTGGAGTCACACCGGAATGTCAATTTTAAGGCATTTGTGGTGCGAGTACCGAGCTGTTTTCTGCACTTTGCTATAGAAGAAGACTTTTTGGCCCCAAGGCACGCCCTGGGGTCAAAAGACGGAACGCCACGGTGTTCCCTCGTTTCCACGGACAAGTACCGCAGGACAGCACAAAGACAAAATAGTGCAAAGTGAAGTGTTACTGACGTAGTTTTAAATCATGTTTACTAACAAAATTTGTTATTACTAGCTTCTGCCCGCGACCTCGTACGCGAATCCTGTTGCTTCTGCCACCGACAAAGAGGTCGTCAAAATCAAAGATCTAAAACGTCTGATGTCGAATTCTAAAAGCCCGGGGACGGGAAAACAACGTAATGTGCGAGACGATTCGAGACGTTCCAGATCTCTCCCTTCCACTTACGCGCGTGACAGTGTACACACCTCAGATATGGTGCCAATGTCTCCGTGTTCGATGTAATTAATAAATGGGTTATAGGAAAACGCGCTCCTGTCTTTATTTCCGAAAAGTGTTCCCATAGCGCGATCTAACTCGACGCCAACGCCATCTAGTTAAAAAACGGAAACTACATACTATTTACCCAAATATTATAGTATCTTAGCCGTGGACCGGTAGTTTTGGCGTGATGCCTGAACAAACAGACAGACAATCAGACAGACAAAAATTTTTTATATAACATTTTTGGGTTCGGTGTCGATCTATGCCATTTATTTTTTTGATATTTTCAATGAACAGAATTTTCACTTCTATAGATTTATTATAAGTAATTTTGTATGTGTATTTGTGATATGGATACAGGTTGCCTGTAATAAAATGATTATTATTATATGGGTTATTATATCTCAGAACCCTGGAGTCCTGGACCTTTCGCAGGCGTACGAGGAGACGAAACCATTTCGCAGAGGCCCTTTTGACGCTTTTTATGGAACGTGGTATCAACCAACGATTATCCCTGTACCTACGTGCTATGCTAGCTAGTGCATCCAAGGACAGCCCCCGGTAGGTGGGAAACTATTGCAACATAATATATGGAAAACAAAAACAATAAGGCTATGGTGTTAGGATTCTTAAATGGAATGGTTACCAGGAACTATGTTAAGATTATGGCCCCTGCCTGAACAATGATTTTAATTTCCATTGATAAAAAGGCAGGAGATGAATTGCACAATCAACAAATGGGCCCCCGAAAACGGTCGCTAGCACGAAGTGACGTAGCAATAGGAGGGCAACATAATCCTGAAGTGCTTGAGGAGTGGAGAGGTATACCACGGCCATGCATTTTGTAGAAAATGGTAAAATGTGTATGTATTATCTTGCAACTCACTAAAAATAGAGAAAGTTGAGCTTCCATGGAACTGTCTATTAAAATTTTGACGTTCGTTTATTAATTATTTGTGTAATTTATTTCTTATCCATTTCTGTTTTTTTAACCCTTTTGCACCCAGGTTTTATTAATTGAATTAATATTTTATAATTAAGTAGTGGGCTGACCACGTGGTACATATTCACCAGGATAGATGGGCGAAGATTGTCAGTCACTGGACACCTCAGGCAGGTCGACGCCGTCGAGGTCGACCATTGCAAAGGTAGTGTGTGATGATGTGATCATGATCGCGGGATAATCAAAAAGGTTTAGAAGAAAAATGGGGAGACCTTTGCTTAGAACTAAAACTGCTTGCAAGAGACCATGTTAATTGACCGATAGCCAAGTAGCCAAAGGCCGAGATTAATTGGTTAAAAATGAATACTACACCAATAATACGATGGATGATAATTAATCTTACCTTGTTATGAGATCAGTACCAGGACATCTGTCGTCTCTCTTTTGAATTTTAAAAAATATCACCATGATTTCTGAAAATGAAAGAAATCTGGCTCACTGGCGCATCGTATGCAACTATTTTCTGCTAGATATCAACAATTAGCTGATGCCCGGTATCTATGGGTCTGCAGATATGATTGCACAGTTGTAGAGAGATACTTGCCGAGTGCGCAGGCTAGTAAGGAACTAATCTAGTCTGAAAGTTTTAAATCGACCTGTTTTGTGCTTTTTTCATCTAGCAAACTCTCGTAACCCTCACCAGGTGATCAACTTTCAAGGCTATATCTCCCGCTACGTAACGTGGTCGCTACTCCAGATCCTTTCAACCCTATTGACTGAAACTTTATACCTACTAAGTAGTTATTTTTTTATTGACATAAACTAGTGCTTGACTGCGATCCCATCTGATGGTAAGCGGTGATGCAAACATTTAGACCATTTCACAGTGCTACTTACGCTCAAGTTCGTCGAAAGTGAAATGAGTATCTTTTTGTATCTCTACCCAAGTGTTACCGTGTTTCTTACGAAATCGGATTTCTTCCATAGGATCTAAAGTGCTGTCGAGTGAAGCCGACATTTTTGCTACTTAAATTGAATAAAATGAGAAAAAAATAATTTTTGTTCAAAATTATATCGGACTGTGTGGTTTGACTATTTGACGTTTCACACAGATAATACAATAATAATTATAATTCTCAATGAATTGCGAACACAAGAAGTTTTTATTTAAATACTCATAGCTATGAATGAAACAGTTAGGGCTAGTTTTCACAAGTGTGTGCAATTTGATAGAGTCAATCCTCAGTCCAAGTCCTCCCGACAAAATTTCCACGATAGCCATCCGCAACAGAGATTAGCTGAGTATACAGAAGATACGAGTATTACAGTCTACAAATGTGTGCGCAAACACAGGTGGAGTTTGTTTTTTTTCTCTACCACCACCATCTCACCTGATGACCTCATACACTAATGTAACCTCCGATACATCCGAGGAGAGGACAGGCGCGTGCTTTTCAAGGAGGGAGGGTGTCACACCACCGACTACAGAACTCCTGGTTACTACTGCCAATGAATTTCTACTGGAAAATATAATGTCACCCTGCCTGACTTCACGCTCAGCAGCCTCACTTTGCAACCATTAGTGCTGTACCTCCACTTCCCTTTATATGACCTTTTCCTGAGTCTGTACCTACCCAACTACAGTGGAGCTACATGGCACCGTGTAACTGTACCACGCGACCTAGATGTATGTATGTCTAGATCGTGTTCAAAGTACTACACTGTATTATTATCTAAACTTTCTACTTACTTCATTACTCGAATAGATGCACAATAATCTTTAATTAGTTACTTTACGCTTTTTTTTAGGTAAGAAATCTCCCAATAACTTTTCTCGCTTTTGGGCGGATCGGAAGAGCGTATCAAAGTTTTGCTGTTTTTTAGTTTTACCCATTCCTGTTCCTTATTTGCCTTCATTCCAGGGTCTCGGGGCAGGTAAACTTCCGCTCAATCCCCCAGCAGGCTTCGACCCTTCTGGGCCCCTGCGGTTTGCTGACATCTTTTTGGGGCGTGAAACACTACGCACCGTTAACGACTCGATCGGACGGTTACCGGACGGCCGGACGGCAAGCCACACATTGCTTGCGGTACCTGGGACGTGACGTCCGTTCCTTCACACGTGCGGCCGCTTCCTCCTTCACTAGCATTACTGCTTCGCAGATGGAGACCGCCAGCTTACCATTCCTCTTCGCTCGAGACTATTGCCTGTACTAGAACCTGGCGCGAGAAGTCGTTGCCGCCAATAACCCCCATGAGGACATGGCGGCGCTTTGCCCAAGTGGGACACAACTCTACCATATGCTCCACCGTGTCCTCCCGGCGGTCCACACAATGGTGACACCCGGGCGTTTTTTCCACACGAATTCGGTGCAAGAACACGAACTTACCTTGTCTGGTGAGAAGTTGCGTCATACGGGAAGATGAGGACGCCGTGATGTCTCACCAGCCACTCGACTAAAAGGGGACTCACCGCCGTGACTATGGCGTGCCCAAGGTTTTTTACGCCTATAGTAATATTTATAACAAGGCGTAAAATCTCAAGATTTTGTCGGCCCTATATTATGTCATACCTATCGAAGGCAAATCGATTAAGCATTTCTCTATTTGCAACCCAGCTAGAAAACTGGAAATACGATGAGCAGTGACCTAAATATTTTGTTATTGCAAATACACAAGTAGCTTTTGTCTGCGAATACGCGTCAATATACATAATAATACATATTATTCATCGTCTTTCTTTGTGCGAGAAAGGCTTTTTATCGAATTAGCCTCGTTGAATATTATTCTCCCTTTGTGTTAGAGTCTGAAAAATTGGAACTTCCATAAGACGTTTGACGTTTAATTTTCCGGCCAATATAATTTCATTTCTATTTTTACATAAGAAAATTGACTCTAGAATCATAGTTAAATGACACTAAAGAAACCAAGATGTAGGTACATCAATATTATATCTTTAGGATATAATAAAAGAAACCTGATTTCTAATGCCTGTAATCACGATAACTTCTTTTATTGTATTCGTTTTTCTCTTTTATTGCGTTTGTCACCAAATTTTCCATTACACAAAGACATTACCCAAAAGTTGACTGGTAAAAAATACATAAGTCCACCGCTTTCGTTTTGTGTACTATTAATAAATAAACTTCGTGTGTTTTTTATTTGTTTTACATTAACAAAAACAGATATCCACAAATTATGTCAGCTATATATTAGTATAAAGAATACCTATATTAATATACACAAAATTCACACATAGAACCCCAGGGTTTACTGAAATGATCGTCTTCCATTCGTCCGCGAACACATCACAGTCAGGGTGGGTGTCTAAAATAGTGTTGAGCGTAAAGAGAGTGCTAGGGACAGGAGACTGGTTTTGCGCTAAAGTGTGACTCGCAGGTACAGCAAACAAGCTATGTCTCCTGATGCAGCTATATTTAACTGGGACACAAAGTTAACCCTTCAGATACCGTCAATTAGAGACACAATAGTAAGACAATAGATGCGCGGCCACCGGTGGTCGCTTGGGGATTCATGAATTAAGACAGTTCGGCATCCAGCTCTAGAGTATCACTTTTCCCATGAAAGATTTTACACATGGTTAATATTTAGTATTTTTTTCTTCTGACCTCAAAAGAGTTATACCCTACACCACCTAAAATAAACTTAGTAGGGTAAATAAAGGGATAATCCATAGATACGCTTATAAAGATATATTCTAAGACTTTTTCTAATATCAAAGAATATTTTTTGTGTTTTTACGTCTCAATAAGCTCATAAATTGCACTGTACCTAGTTAAAATATTCATGTCGAATTACCACATTATTATTTCCAGCAATTTTACTGTAGATAGTTATTTTTAAACATACTCAGGATATTTCCAGCTATAACAACCCTAGGGCATACAAACTGGCAAAAAAGTGGTTTTAAACACCAGCGCATTGTTCCTAAATAAAAATATCCAAACATTCATTTTGCAATTAGGAGATCCTAGCCAATGGCGATCATTCCAAAAATAATGTTTACTCGAAATAACTATAGCTATAAATACAACATCCATAATTCTTCCATACCGGCAACTTCCATAAATAAGGGAAACAGAAAGTATTTTTAGCGAAAAAATAATTCATGTAGGTGTCTTTACGTACGAAAATATGTTTACGTGTTGGATAAAGGAGTCCCATTTATTAGGGGCGAATGAGGAACAAAGTTCAGATTTATAACTGTTAAGAAAAGTTAAAAAGTTTGCATATTTATTTGCTAAGAAATAAAGATTACAAATATGAAGTTAATAATAATTTATTCCCTCAGGTATATTACCGATGATGCGCCTTTGGATCTTATCAGATAGCTGTGACTCAGGATGAGGCCGTCTTAGAGTTTATCTCGACATCACCAACGCTTCAATACCTTGCCCTGGAGTTCCATGAAGGCACGCTTGGACTTGCTCTAATATTACAGGTTATTATGATGCCAGATTACCTCTGCCGAGAAGCCTATTTGATGGGCAGATCAGAAGTCCATCCGAGTCGTGAAGGACGAAATCTGAGAGAAATAACCGTAAGATTCTGCATGTCATCATGTGCATGATGAGAACTAAATTAAAATACTCGTAATAATTTTACTTTGACGTTGTAATTGAATTTGAGTATCTAATTATTTATGTAAATTATTCATGTAATTTATTATTTATGTAAATTATTGTAATTTTCGTAGTGTAAAATGGGAGTAATTACCTGATAAATAAATGATTATTATTAGTATACGAATACAACACATGTCAGGCTCGAGGCGGTGGTGCGCCGAATTCCGCATGCGCCTCTCTAGAGGATTTATACTTACGTGACTGCAGAAGATGAAGGAGTCGAAGAGGAGGAAGGAGGAGCGTAAAGCCAGATAAGCGTAGCTGCAGAATACCATGTGGTTTTCAATAAGTCTATAAAACACCTGAGTCCGCCCAAGTGAGGAGGGAATCAATGTGGATGATAAAACTTAAAAAGGAGACCGCTCTATGTCTGGACGCTAGAAGGACTGGCCTCCTGAGTGGAATCCAGAAATGAATGGGTACTTCTAATCAAATAGTGTTAAATATCTCCGTATATAGATAAAATAAAAACACAGTCGCTTTCCACGTCTATCTTTATGTTTATCCGCCAATGCTTTTCACTAAAGAGCTTAAGAGGGTCGTTTTCCACTCGCCTATCGTTAACATCCAGCATGGTTTAAAAGCTTGTTACTTTATCTAACGCAATCCAATGCGATGTTTGACGAGAAGGTAACGCGAAAAAAGAGAGATAACGCCTGAAAAAGCTGTTAGCATTCGGTAATTCAGTGATTTGCTCGACTATTTTACAAAACTGTTTCCAGGAATGCGTGTTTTTATAACCCTTAAAAGTTTTTGAAAAAATATGTTGTCATTAAAAATCTATATAAAATTTGCAAGGCTTCTTCTATTGTCGTGCTTTTCTAATACTTGAGTAAATTATGAAGTGTCAAAGTTCATGGAAAATAGCAAATTTTGAGAGGTCTTTTCTGGATTAGTTAATGTTGTTGTTGTGTGTGTTGTTGTTGTTGGCAATGGGTAACTCGCCGTATCACCGTCCGGTAACCGTCCGGACTGACCCCAAGTCGTCGACGACGCCGCGACGCGTAGTGTTCCACGCGCGCCTCAAAGAGTTATCAGCAACCGTAGGGGCCCAGCAGAGTCGAAGCCTACTGGGGCCATGGGTGATGCGAAAAAGATCCCGGAGCCCGGGCACAATAGCAAAGAAGGGATACGAGTGGGTTTTTAGTCAATAAAAAACTGACACTATCTGAGCTCCGCCTAAGAGCCATTGGGGTATGTCATTGGATGATTGCTCGTAATTCCACGCCTACGTTGGCCGGAAATTGGGATCGGGATCCCGGCAGCTGGGGTGTGAGAGCCTGTGCGACCTCTTCCTTTGCTAGCATTAGTACTTCGCAGAAGGAGGCGAAAGCCGACAAGTCTCTTGCTTCGGACCATGGCCTGTACCTTGGTACAGGCGATCTCCCACACGAGGACCGCCCACTTGAAGGAAGGTTTCTCCGTACAAATTTGGACCCCTGTTTCATCTCCTTAGGGAGTGAACTTTGGAAAATTCTCTCTTATTGCTCGCCTATGTCATAAAAGGAAACTTTGCGCAAAATGTCACGCTCCCAGTAGTTTTGGTTGGACGTCGATATGTCTGTCAGTTTTTCCTTTTAATATTTTATGTATATAGATCTAAATATTTGGCCTCGCTAGAAGGCTTAAAGTCACTCAAAGGGCAATGGACTCTACACTCGGAGTTTCTTAGCGTGATCGAATCAGAAATGATAAATGCCAAACTTAAGTGACAGGGCAAATTGCTAGCAGATCAGAATACATATTGTTCGATGGAGCAGAAAGATACTGCATTGGCGACCGGGTGTCGGAAGACCTAGTGTTGGAAAACATCTCACAGGATGGACCAATGACCTGGTGACGTGGGAATACGATAGATACGAGACGTACAGGACTGATCGTAATTGCGACACTTACTAATCCCGCACACGGGCCTTAAAAAAACGCCGCTACAAAAAAAACGCTTGAAGTTGCCACAAAAAAAGCTAGAAGCGGCTGCAAAAAACAGCTGAAGTGCGCAAAACTTCTTGTGTCCGGTGAAGCTTAAAGCCGCTTCAATCGTTTTTTTTTTTTGTGGTGGCACCGCCGCACACGAGCCACAAAAAAAGGCCGCCTCAAAATGAAGCTCAAACCGGCGTTTTCTTGAAGCCCGTGTTCAGGGACAGTTAGGAGACTGATGTCCTGCATGGAACGTCCTTTGTCTTAAATGTTGATGATGATCATATATTTAAACACCTAAAATGTCCGCGGTAGAGTAGGTTTACTACTATTCGAAAATACTTTCGAAAGAAGACTTTTTAGTAATCTAGATTCGAAAAAATAACATAACTTCATGTTTCTAAAGGCGATAATTTCTTCAGTTTCCTAAATTTTCTACAAATTAAATATCTAAATTTATTCTTTTATAATTCTTGAAACACTTAAAAATTAAAGCTAATCATAAACTAAAATTATGTAATTAGGATCCCTGAATTACTAAATCTGTTTTATCCTCTGATCTTTCCATTTTAGAAATAAATTATTAATTAATTTATGGCATCCCTGGCACCTAAAGGCACTGTTGCGAGGCGACGACGCGTGGCAGGTATGTACTATTTTCGTGAGAAAATAATTAAAAACCAAGTCAAGTCAAGTGCCAACAACAGCGAATATAGTCCGGACAATTTAGACATCCGAGGTTACAAAAATTCGCACCCGGCAGAAAATTGGTAGGATTGTTCAAAACACCATCATAAATGAAATCTTATAAGTCCTCATCGATCTGACATCTGGAAAAAAAATCGGTGTCAAAGGTTACAAAAACCAGTTTTTTGTGATTTTCAGTAAAACGGTAAGTTTTATCATAAAATTAGCTGAGGCAAACTTGTAGATCGGCTAATTATCTACAAAAATGTCCAAATATTTTTTATTATAGTTTATTAGACTCCGTGAGTGTGACCGTGGCATCACCGCGGGCCCTAACAGAATACCAGCGCTGCATTATTTATCTTTATAGATATCGCAGCATATGCTGAGTTAGGTGCCTTTTTGGCCTTACACAAATTCTTCTGTATTTACCGTATTTCTACTGTTTTTTAATATGAGTGAGTTCGAATAAACGTTTTTCTTTCTTTCTTTCTTTATCCTAAGAGTCACCGTTTTTGAGATAGGTATAATGATTCAAAAATTTGAAAGAGGTACCTAATCTTCAAAATAAGCACACGTTTGTCGCCGCAGGTGACGCCTCGGGCGTCGGGAGTCACAGGGTGATCCTGCAAAAACAGATGTATCTACTGAAACCAAGTACCACCTCGCAATAAAACAGAAAACCAAATTATTGAATACAAAGAAAATATAGTATTTCATAACATGTTATCTACTTTGAATTACTTTGAGCTTTATATTGATAATTATGATGACCAGCAAGTAGACATAGTTTCAGCTAATATTACTTGTTTACCTTGCAATTAATAAATTAATTGTTATGGAATAAAACAGAAGAATAAAATACTATATTTTCTTTGTGTTCAATGGCCAAACCATTGAACACAAAGAAAATATAGTATTTCATAACATGTTGTTTTGAGTTGCTTTGAGCTGATAGTTATGATTACCAGCAAGTAAACATTGTTTAAGCTAATATTACTTGTTTACCTCCCAATTGTATCCTTTTCATTACTGAAATAAACATGTAACTCTACAATGATCACGGGTTCCAGCAGAGTATGAGGACTGTTTTCTTTTCATTCACCTTTAACATTAAGTTTACAATTTTAGAAACAAAACCTCAGTTGCTCTGTAAAAAAAATCAAATCTTAAACGGACATACCCAAATAATACCCATAGCGCTTTTTCTAAATCTGGCAGGTTTAATACTTTATAACACAATACAAATCAAATATAAACTTCTCTTTTAACAAACAATAATTAATTATTGGATTTAAAAATCACTGGTTTTACATGTGTAATGATCTAATAACTTCTCACGCTATAGATGGTGCGTGAGGGGAGTGCCGGAGTATTGATAATTCTATTGTGACAACAAGACATGAATATTCACGCAATAATGTAAACGGAAGAATCGCCAAGCTTAAACTGCTCGCAGAACAGATGGCCGTTGGTGCCGAAAGGATCTGGAATTGCGCTTACGTACAGGAAGTCGAAGCGTTGGAAGGCCTCCTACAAGGTGGGCCGATGACCTGGTACTGGGTTGCGGTAATCCGATGGATGCGAGACGCATAGGACCGTTCATAGTGGAGACACTTGGGGGAGGCCTATGTCCAACAGCTGACGTCTTTCGGCTAAAATGGTGATGATGATGTAACCCCAGTACTAAGACAGTTTGTAATTTACGAATTTTAATGTGTGGCTCCACATATATACATTTTATTGACCTTCCATTACACAAAAGATTTCATTTACATGAAGGAGTGCCGACCTACAGTTTAAATTAGCAAAAAGCTGTGTTATCGGTATTATAATTCGAGTGATTGGTAAGCTGATGAGCCCTAATTTGTCCTCTGAATCACTGAAAACAATTACAACTAATTACATTAGAATATTCCCGTAGTACTTCGCAGATTTTGAATTTGGTTAAAAGTTGTGTTAATGTTTGTGTTTCTGGTACCGGTACCAAACAATCATTTTTTATTATTATTATTGTAATTCACAAAACTGATGAACACTGTCCTCCAATTACAGAAGTTTACCATCTTTTATTTGAATGGCCTTTACACCTTCTTTATTTGCCTATTTTGTGTCCCACTGCTGGGCAAACGTCTCCTTTTTCTTCTTTCAAACTTCTCTGACTAAGGCAATCACACGTGATCAGATGAGGATTAATCATATTATTTTAGTCAGGAGATTTTATGTTAAATATATGCATAGTCTATTTAGTCAAGTTTTTAATCATTTTAGTTATTTATAAGCAGTATTTTGACATTATAGTCCGGTTATAATATCGTAATAAAAATATATTGATAATTTAATAAAAATTAAAATCCTTTTATTTGGCTGACACATAGGTAGTCTTGACATGACTATGTAGTATGTGGTAGCCAAATAAATTATGGGCCTAAAAACGGAATAATTTCGGCAAATAGACTCTCTCGCTGAATAATCACCCCTACCAACCCTACTCTGAGCGTTTTATTGGTTTTTGTGAATAGAAATGAAAGTTACTATAAAATATATATTTGGTAATGACGACAGTAGAAATAAAATCGACTTGGCTTTAGTGACAGTTATTGTTAAAAAAGTTATAAAAAAAATACTAATGTCTCCTAAACCAGTGTTTTGCAAAGTGTGTGCGTACAATACATATCCCGTGGTGAATAGTTCGTGTGCTTCGGTAAAATATATAGACAGACGGAAGAAAAACTCAAAACTTAACATATAGACTGGGTTCGAAATTCATTCTCCGAGAGCATTCCTTTTTCATACTCACCGCTTACCGAGCAAAAAGAAACAAGAACTGTTAGAAATGAAAACGAAGTGCACATCAAAATTAAAATTTTCAGAACCTCATTTTTGTTTTGTTGATCTGTAAAAAAATATTTATTTTTATTTTGTCATGGGAAATGTATAAATTAAAAATTAAAATAAAAATGTATAAACTACCCTAAGTAACTATCCTAGGTTGACTTGTAGAGAATGCCTAAGGCATTGGTCCGCCTTTGTACGTTTATTTGTTGCCTGAAGATTAAATAAATAAATGTAATATGTTAATGTTAAATTAGAGCAGTGGTGGCCGAGTGGTAATGGCTCCGACTTACGAGTTGTAGGTCGCGGGTTCAAACGCTACCAGGCTTATAACTTTGTGTAGTTTATCTATATATCTACAGAAGCCTTGCACATTTAATCAAGATTTTGGATGGCGACAATTTTTTTCATTAATTTTAAGAGTTAAAAAAAAAACCTCATATTTCCTGAAACAAGTTTTGTGAAATATTCGAACAAATGCCAAAATTCCCGAATACCAACAGAGTTTTCAGGTGTTATTTGTCTCTTCATATAACATCGCGATGGATTGCGTTAGTACCAACAACAACAAGCTTATAAACCACGCTCGACGTTGACAATAGGCGAGTGGCCCTCTTAGGGTACCATCGTATTTAACCCTTCAGATACCGTCAATTAGAGACACAATAGTAAGACAATAGATGCGCGGCCACCGGTGGTCGCTTGGGGATTCATGAATTAATGTATTTTTCGTATAAAGGTGATATTACTACAATACAACACAGCCTGAATAGCGAAGCTATTAAGACATGTGACAGTGTTATGCAAACGGCACATAGGTGCTCATCAACAATGTTCACAATATTTTAACACGCAGAAAATAAACATCCTTTGAAAAACGGTAACTTGATATTTAAAAAGCTTTATGTCTGAAAGATGCCAATGTTTCAATAGAAGAAACCCATTTGTTTGGACAATAGACATGGTCAATATAGACAACAATGGCTGATAATGTAATGTGGCAAGTCTCCAGGGTATTATCATATCTTGTCTTATCTACACTTCTCCGTGCGTTTTTGAATAACTAAAAAGCAAGAAAACTTTTAAAAAATTACGTGTATATAACAATAACATTACCGCTTAAGTTTGGCGATTCTCCGAGCTATGTCGGTAACCTTGGTTCTCCTGCGGATATCTCGACAATGGGCAGGGCACATTGCACGCAGAGCAGATGGTCGATACCGACGAAAGGTTCTGGAGAGGCGACCTCATACCGGAAGACGCAACGTTGGAAGGCCTCCAACAAGGTGGACCAATGACCTGGTCAGGGTCGATGATGATGATTTTGATGAACCATAACGTACATAAAAAAGTACAACCGAATTGATAAACTCCTCCTTTTTTTGAAGTCGGTAAAAAAACAACATGTTGGTTAATGTATACACCTATACAAAGGAGAAATTGACTGACGATTCAATGTAAAGCCCAAAGGACCGGGACTAGGATCGTGAAATATTGCACAAGTTTTCCTTTTATCAGGTTAGAAAATCTTCTAACGACATCCCCCGCTCTAGGGCGGAGCGGGAGATAGTAGCGGGAGTCCTTCGTTGCCTTTCGTACCGGGGCTGAGCTATCTTTCGAACTAACTCTGGCCCCAGTAGGCTTCGACCCAGCTGCGGGGGTCTTGAAATTTTTACGGAAAACCTACCTTTATGCAGACGAAGCCACTGGTGAAAACAAGTCTAAATACAAAACTGAAGTATTCACACACGGAATCTCGAAAACTATTTGATCTACAAAACTTCGGGGGATTTCTTAAAGATAGTATTCTATAAACTGGTCCCCGGCTGCGATGAAAATTTCTGTTTTGTTGTTGAAAGTTGGTTCTTGTTTGTTCCACACAGTCGTAGGGGAACTCTTCGTGTGCATGTTCCGACTTGCATTTTGCTGGTTTTTTTGTTTTATTTTTAGTTTTCCATACCTCTAAAGGAAAAAGCGGATCCCTTATTGGATCACTTTGTTGTCCGTCGGTTTGACTGTCTGTCAAGACCCCTTATCTCGAAAACGCGTGAAGGTATCGAGTTGAAACCATATACTCAGGTCTCCGGTCCGGATGAGGACCGAAGAAACTCACATACATACATGAATCGTAAGAACATTACACTCCTTTTTGGGCAGTCGTGTAAAAAGAATATAACCACCAAAAACATTTCATATAAAATGTTACCAAGACGACCACATATGGTTTTATTCTATTATTGACATCATATCCTGAGAATATTAACTATCTAGTACATCGAAAGCCAACTCTATGGCGGTTCAAAAAAACGACGAAAAACTTCAAGAAAAGGTGGGTAGTAGTGCCCTTGCTCTTTCTCACTCTAGCTTCATAAATAGACACACATTTTGTGGCAGGGGAAATCGTCAAATTACTTCTTCCACTCTGGGTAAAGGAAGAGGGAGTGTCAGACTTAATCTAAACTAATATTATAAAGAAACAAAGTTTTTTTTTGTTTTCATGTTTGTAAGTACTAGTCCGATTGCAAAACTTTTTTCACTGCTACAAAGCTGAGTGACGTAGGAAATATTTTATGTACATCCGCGGGCGAAGCTGCAGGCAAAAGCAGATCAATACTAAACCATTATCTAACCGTTATTAACTAACCGGCAATAACTAACCGCTAAACCAATTTTAAACCAAATTGGTTTAGCAACTGCCTAAACCAATACCGGTTAACGACTGCCAAAGATCTACAAAACCACTTTATCCAGTATTTCAACGTATGATATTCATATGGATGGTTCACACGCATAATTTTAGTTAGAAATTGTCTAAACTTTGAGTGGACTCTCAACACAGAAGCTTCGCTGGGAGGCACGTTTCTCTGACATTCATCCGACTTATAACTTCATGCTTCAGAGCCAAAGTCAAATTAAACTCGACTCTAACATCGCTTAAGACAAGTTTTTTTTTCAGTCCTAAATAATCTTGAATGCGATTGCTGTTCGGAATTTGACCGTCAATTCGTTCAAAAAGAAATGTTCTGATATGAGTATAATTACAGTCAGGAGGGGCCCAGCTGGGTCGAAACCTACTGGGGCCAAGGTTGTCTGAAAGGGAGCTCGTGCCCCGGTATGCAGGCTAGAAGGAACGGGGTGGGTTTTTAGTCAGTAAGAGTCTGACACTATCTCCCGCTCCACCCAAGAGCGGGTTTTGTCATCGGATGATTTTGCCCACCGAAAAAAAAAGTATAATTACAGTAAAACAAAAAAAACCATAAACTACTAAAAACAAACTTTCAACTAACTTAAAAGAAACGTTCGATAAATAACGCCAATGAATTGGACGCTGTTGCTTCTGAATTCTGCGACGTTTTTTACGTCTTAGTACGAATATAATAAACAACTATAACGAAATCAAGAGTGCATCCATTTTTGACAAATACACGTCCACCTCTGTCGAGTACCCCTTGAACAACTTCCGCTAGTGGCAGCCACTGAAAGCCGCCTCCAGCCACCAGTAGCTGTCACTGGTGGCGGCGTGTGGTTGTCTGACTGAACCACAGGTGGTCGCGTTTAGTAGCGGCGACTGGTGGCCATAATGGCCATAAATGCTCTTATTTCTAGTGTCCGTGGAGTTTCTTGTACGTTATTTTCTAAAATGATCTACGCTTTGAAACGTGTTTGACTGAGGGAACTTGGTAATTTAAAAGTGCCTGCAAATATTTTAATTGGAATAAATAATTTTAATTTTTAGTTATAAGGTTTCCGCGGGGTTTCTAAAGGAAGAATCAGTAAATCGGATCAGTAGACACCAATTATTCCAATAGCACTTAACTAAACCAGAACTGCAAAGGGCTATGCTCGGAGTTTCCTTGCGTGATCGAGTCAGACATGAAGATATCCGCAGGAGAACCAAGATTGCCGACATAACCCGAAGAAACCTTTCATTATTTTCAATGATTGTTTTTTTTTTTAATGAATTTTTATGGTATCTTAATTCTCTAATTTATTGTTTTATGCATGTGGTGTTTATCTTTAAGTGATTGTTGCGCTGAAGTTTAATTTTATATATGTTTTATGTTGCTGTATTCAGTGTTTATAATCGTTGGTGAACCTAATTTAATAAATAAAAATAAATAATCCCCAAACTTAAGTGACAATGTGCCCTGTGCACACTATGAACATCTGCTGCAAATATCTATTAGGTACTAATAACGAGCCTTCTCTTAAAGCAATTACTCATTTTCTTTTTGCGTCGCAAACGATAGGAGAGTCGGCGACCTTAAACTGTTCTAGGAACCATCCATTGTCTATGTCCATTTAACTAATAAAAATCCATTATAATTACTATCGATATTCTAGTTTCGAAGGGCTGGTGACTGAATAATAATAGTCATCCGAGTTATTATCGTCATAAACAAAGAGTTATTAACATCAGAAACAAACAGCGAGTTATTAACATCATAAACAGCCACTTTTATTCTATGTCTTTTTACAAAACTTAATTGATTTACCAAAAACAAACCTTCAAGATTTCGTTGTTCTATCTAACACAATTCAACTCTGTATTTTGCTAAGCTACCGACTACCAGCCACATACGGATGACAAGCAATAGGCAGCTTGCCATCCGGCCGTATCCGAGTCGTCGACGGCGCCTACTGATCGAAGGGCGCCGTAAAAAAAGTCTGAAAAACAACTGAGACCCAGCAGGGCCGAAGTCTACTGGGGCAATGGGTAGACTTTTAAAAAAAATTCATGATCCTAAAATACAAAAGGCAAATGAAGGAGCAAAGGTAAGGTTTTAGTCCGTAGAGCGTGAGAAGTTACTGAATAATTTCCCACCTAAAAAAAATAGCCATATTTGTTAAAAGGCTATTTGATTCTAGTTTCGAAACAACGAAACCATCATCAATATAAGTGTAAACATAATTTAACAAATTCAAACATTTTTCTCCTATCCCGAGTCGTCATTCTTCAGCTTAACACTAAACGGATGAAAACTATTCATAAACTGATTTAATATATGCGAATTTGAAATTGATGTTTTCTAGAAAAATATATATTGTATATATTATCTAGATAGAATACAGTAATTATCAGAGAGCTGATACTTTCCCTCGGTCGAAACACGGACTTAAGTATTTGCATACTATAGTCTGCTTAAAAAGTCAAACGACTTGGGTAGCTTGAACAAAGTTAATAATTATAATATTTGGCATAATCGGAATACGCTAGACAATTGACGTCATTTGCTATCCCTCAGAAATGTTAACAAAAAATAAGGTACCTCTAGTAAAATTATAAAAACGATTAAAATTTCCAATCGTTTTACTTTTTAGACAGACTCTAACTACTGTTTATGATACTAATTCCTTTATCACACGTACCGAGTAAACGGGCGAGTCAGTGCTCCCGGCCGATTACTCGGTACGTATAAACATAACGCCGAGTGCTCGGCCGAGCGCTTATCTGTTACAACTCGCTTACATCACTGTTTCGGCCGAGCAACACTTTACTATCTCGCCCTTTTGCTTGGTACATGTGATTAAGGCATAAATATGCCTATCGATGGCAGTCAACTCACACATCTATGACGTAGGTACATAGATATATCTATTTAAAATCATTTTCTATTCGTTAGCTTCCTTAAGGTCCCTCGCCCACGGCGACTTTTTGTAGCGATGCTGTAGCGCGTTTGCATCGATACAGTCGCGATGCAGGATCGCGTTGAAACTTTTTCTGATGCGCTTGCAAATGCGACTGACACGCGTCAGTAGCGAGCCATACTATCGCACGCTTACAAAACCAACAAAAGCATCGCTACATAAAATCGTCGTGAGCGAGGGGCCCTTCAGATACCATCAATTAGACACAATAGTAAGACAATGACAGCGCGAACAGAGCGTTCGGTCGGGGTTTAATGAATTAAATTCAAAAACGATTTGTGTTTTGTTTTTTTTTATTTATTTGTTTATAGGTGGTTTAGAAGGAATAACAAGCTTTTAATGAAAATTCATTATTTCATAGCAAGCTTTTATAGCTCGGTACACTTATATACATAATTAATACTCGTCAAGACGAATCATACGAGCCCAAACTCAATGGGGTTGTGTTGTTTAACTACCAAGTTCCTATAGCTAGTTAGCCACCCTCCGGTTCCATCATCCTGATCAGCTCCTTGTCATAATTATTTTGCTTTGTTATCATATTTACACATGCATGCAAAATTTCAGCTCGATCGGTAACCGGAAAGTGGGTCAAATTTCATTTAGTAAGATTTGATTACAGACAAATATGGAGACAGGTGAAACTAAATAAAAGCTTGTAATAATAATAAAAATCCCATAAAAACAGTTGAAAATTTGTCAAATCCAAAGTTGGTGATTTTGAACGAAAGTAGCCTCTTAAGAGGGTCCTTTTCCACTGGCTTATCGTAAACATCGAAAATTATTTAAAAGCTTGTAACTTCATTTAATTCAATCCAACGCGATGTTTGTCGAAAAGGCAACGCAAAAAAAGAGAGATAACGCCTGGAAACTTTGTTAGTATTCGGTAATTCCGAGATTTACTCGAAAATTTCACAAAACTTGCTTCAGGACTATAATAGTTATAATAATAGCTGTTTTTTTTAAGCCCTTAAAAGTTTTTGGAAAAAGTTGTTGTCATTTAGAATCTTAATAAAATTTGCAAGGTCTCTAGAGGAGTACTTTTTGACTTTTTTGATTTTCTGGCAAATTATGATGTGTCAAAGTTTCCAAAATATCTAATGAAAAATGTGTAATAACGTCATAATCAGTTATGAGCGGTTGTATGAAAAACAGTGAAAATGTGAGTCATGATACACCACCTTAAGGATAAAGCTATTATAATCCTTACTAATATTATAAAAGCGAAAGTGAGTTTGTTTGTTTGTTAAATCTTCACGACTAAATGGCAAAACCGATTTTGATGATACACGGATAGACCACATCCTGGAATAGGATATAGGATACTTTTTATCCCGGAAGTATGTTCCCTTGGGTTAATTTTCTGCTATTACGCGGGCAAAGCCGCTGGGAGCAGCTAGTTGTAGATAGTAATACATTTACCTGTGGCTTCACCTTGTGTTAGTCGAAAAATATATCTTTATTCTGGTCATAATCTACCCGTGTGCCTCTCACATTTATAATATTAGTACGATAGCTTTACGGCTTTTATTAAATTACTATCTTCAGTTAGGCAGTGGTCCCGAGAAAGAGGAAAAATATCCCATGGAAGTCCATATCACTGTAGTGTAGTATTCCAAAACAGCAACATTGTGTGTATTAACACAATTTTATTTTATTTTTTTCTAATTTCCTCATTGTGTATGTTAACTAAACATTTTTATTTCTTCTTTTTGATTCTAAAAATGTCAATTTTTATCATGTTGTCTCTTCTAAATCCACGTCAAGGTTGCATTTCTGCTATACCATCCATTATGTTATATTATTTCGGCCATTACATCACCCTATAAATTATATTTCTACGTAGCATAAGTCTTATAATGTTCCCACTGCTGGGACTCAGGCCTCCTGTCTAGAAGAGGGAATGGGTAGTAATCCACAAAGCGGACCCATTGCGGATTGGCAGATGTCACAATACACTTATATTGAATTTTTAACTCTAGCACATGCTGGTTTCCTCACGATGTTTTCCTTCACCGTTTTGAGAGTAGTGGTGATCAAGTAAATTACTCAAAGCAATGCGCCTGGCAGGGTTTGAACCCGCGACCTACAACTTATAAGTCGGACCCATTACCACCACTGCTCTATGTCTGGTTCCAATGTGAGGAACATAAATAAATAAATTACTAGATAAATACATTCTTTCTACATGATTTTATTTTATGCACCTTATATGCGGTCATACTAAAGAATCTACGAAAACAAAGCTGTCTAAGAGTGACAAATGTTCAAACTGTCGAATAGACTTCCAGAAAAACGCGGCGTTGTCTAGTGAAGTGCGCAACGTAATTTTCAGTATTTCAGTATCAGTGGGAGCTTCCGATGATCTCGGGCCTTCAGTTCTCTGGTAGCCGCCCAAGAGAGCAGCGGCCGCCCGCCCAAACGCCGCCCACATTCCCGCTGTGAAAGTTCGCGTTAACAAACAGTTTGATATACTAAAAAAGTTTTTATTTTTAATAATACAGTGATTGTTTTTGGACAAAAGTATAGGTTGATATACGTGTTTTTGGATTCTTTTGGAATGTTCAGGTAATTTAAAACATTTAAATGTTGTGAAGTGCACTAAGTGTGTTTGACGTGTAAGTGTTTCGTGATTTAACTAGTAATGAATAACAAAGTTCTAGAAAAAAAGAATTTTAAATCAATATAAAGACGAAAAAAAACAATTATTCTAATTATTAACAAAGTACTACCAAGGCTATTGTTTAAAAAAAAAATCTTCTCCACTCATCAACCATATTTACTTTACATTATTTACAACATATCCATTCCCTTTTATTTAAATACATTCCCTTTTTGGCATAAATGAAAACATTCTCATACTTTCACACCCCATGTCTTGTACATATCTGAAATGATTTAGACCAAACATGTTTATAAACCATTACTAGAAAAGTTGCTTTCAATTAAAAAAAAAAACTGCATCCTAGTCGGTTCGTCCGTTTAAGAACTACAGCAGACACACACACCAACATAGCGGTAAAATTTATAACACCCCTCTTGCGTTGAAGGTTAAAAACAAAATATCTATATACATTGATTAAAAGTAAAGAAAATTGTCTTCATCAACAAAAGGCTAATCTATCACCGTCATCTCTAACTTAACTAACTTAATTTTGACGTGAAACTTTAGACTAATAAAAAAATAACAAGTTGAACACCGAAGTGATTTTAACCAAACTTAAAGCAATGTTCCCACAGCTGGGACACAAGCCTCCCCTCCGTGGGAGACTGTACCATAATTCACCACGCGGGCCCAATGCGAAATGGATGTAATCAGAAATCAGAAACGTTTATTTCAAATTGACCAATTACAGGCACTTTTGAGTTGTCAAAATTTGGGTCAGACAAAAAAAAAGTGAAGTTAAAGTGCACGTTCCAAAGCGTAGCTCTCTATGGAGAATGACGTGTAAGAAACTCCATAGACACTCTTTTAAATCATATTATGAGTAACATAAATCTTGGTTACATATTTCTTGTCGCTTCTATTATTTGAGCACAATGAAGATAAGTAATAATAACAATAAATAAAAACTAGTAAAAAACAGAAATTGGATTAAGCCAATGGCACTTCTCTTAATGAGCCGGTTACAGAAGCAATGGTGCAAAAATAAAAAACTTACCAAAGTGCCTGCCTGTTGAACCCATGTTCTACATTAGGTAAGTGTTTGTGCCACTTTTCCTCGCTGGAGCATAACTTTACCATCCTCACTCGCACTTAATATCACTATGGTTATGAGCTAGCTTAGTTCTGCAGCCGTCGCCAACACTCAGGCCTATAAGCCTTCGACAACAAGTGACATCTGCCAATCCGCACTGGGCTCGCATGGTGGCTTACGGCCCATTCCTTCTCTTAGAGAGGAGGCTTGAGTCCAAGCAGTGGAAACATTATAAAACTTTGCTATGTAGAAATTTATTTATTTATAATATAACATAATGGGTGGTATAGCAGAAATGCAACCTTGACGTGGATTTAGAAAAGAGACACTAAATGAAAAAAATTGTCAACGCATAAAAATTTATAGAAACGAAAAGAAGAAAGAAAACATGTCTGCTTGACACACACAATGAGGAAATTAAAAAAAAAAAACAATAACATTGTGTTAAGACATACAGTTCCAGTCCTTACAAGAATGTTTCTCTACTATTCCATCATGATCACTCGTAGATAAGATTACTATGTTCTGACATCATATTATGTCACTGAGAGAGAATTGTACAAACAGGATAGGGTATCTTTACCCGAACTGTAAATGCAACTGATACCGAAACTTATAAGTCTTAATGTGATGCCGTTGATTTTCACCTACAATTTAAATTAGACAGTGTCTGGGTGTAATAAGTAACTTGGTTTTTGTGTCTGGGTATAATTTATCTATAATAAGCTTTTACCTGCGGCTTCACCCGCGTTTATCAATATACTTTACTCTATTTCCAACGTTTCTTACTTAAAAAAAATAGCCTATGTCCGTCTCCAGAGTCTCAACTATCTCTGTAACAAAATTTCATCAAAATCGGTTTTGCCATTTAGGCATGAAGACGTATCAAACAAGTAAAGATGCTCACTTTTACTTTTATAATATTAATAAGGATATGTATGTATTTAGAAATATATAAGTATGTTTATCAGATGTCTAGTACCTATAACACAAGTTCTGCTAGGCTTGAGACTAGACGGCGTTGTGTGATAGTTGTGGAATATTATATATTATTATTAATATATTACAATAAGGTGCACATTGCAGTGAGATAAATTCGGATTTGATGATTTTTTAAGGAATGGTTGGCGCAGTAGTTGAGTGATTAGCGGCTAGGAGTGTACCGTCAGTCGCAGGCTCGATTCCTATGTGGTGGAAACAAATATTTGTATGGCCTATACTATAATTATTTCTGGTCTAGTATAATATGTGAGTACCACAGAACAGAAGAAGTAGAATTCCTGTGTTCTGTGGTTTTTACACAACCTACTTGATAATGCCCTTTTATACGTCATACAAAGCAAGTATTTTTTTTCCTAGGGAGATAATACAGTATGGGCGATCTCTAGGGAATAATGAGATTTGGATATAAGTCAATGGAAAAAAACAAACACAATAAAACGTGGCTTATTGAAGAGTTTAAAAAAAAAGTAATGAAATAGAAAATTGTAGATAACTATAAATATATAAATCCCTTGCTGGCGTTCGGGATTAAAATTAGCCACCTTCGTTTCGTTCGGAATTCAACATGCCTCCCGCGACCTAAAGACACTGCTTTATCCCCAGGTCACATAATCTACTATTAAATTAGGTGGTTTCGTTCGTATTCTGAAAAGTGAACTTCCCTTAAGCTTTTCACTTTTTTTCGGCCAGATTAATGTTCAGTAAGATTGTATTATAAAATAGACGAGTCCTTTAAAGTTGTTGTTATATAACTACCAGCAACTTCACGCACTTGAAAGTACAAATATATATCTAATGTCACTCAGTGATAACAATATTGTACTGGCAAAGGAATTTTAAATCAGCCCAGCAGTTTATAAGTTTATTATTTACAATCCAACCAGCTTTTAACTAAAATCATTTTTTCATAGCAAGCTTTTATAGCTCGGTATACCTTTATAATTAATACTCGTCAAGACGAGTTCCTTACGAAGTTCTTAACCCTTCGAGCGCCAGTGGTAAATGACCTGGTAAATTGCCGCGTTTACGTATATCACCAAATTTTTTTTTGTTTTTTTGTAGGAAAAACCAATAGTATAATAAATATGATAGAAATCAAAATTTTCACCCAAATAAATTTCGTACAAACGTGTGTATAAAACGAAAATTAAGCGTTTTCAAGATCTGCAAGTTGTACAGACGTATATAGGTACAATCCGTGTTCGAGGGGTTAAGTAAGTATATATTACACTAGTATTGTTTCTTTTCTTTATGCTAGTACAGATTGAAACGACAAGTTCAATAATGTGTCAAAACACCTCACCTTTACACACAATAATTATGAAAAATTAGAAGAAAGAAAGAAAACATGTTTATTCTGCCCGTATAGACACACACTACTATTAAAACAATATTTTTTTATAAAAATTACAAAAGTAAGACACAAAATCTTCGATAAGTAAAGCTGTCTGATTTCTGTACAAATGACAAAATTCGGAGTGAATTGTCAGGTTTGTACAGATTTGGGTTTTGGCCTACGTGGCATGAATCTGCCATTTAATGACAATGGCCAACGTGAACATTAACACCATCGTAATCTTGGTTTAAAGACGTAAACGGCTGTACTTAGGTTATCCACCAACACTCATAAAAAGTTCCCGTCTCGTTAATGGCATTTATACAAATATTATAAAGAGGAAAGCTGTGTATATTTATAGATTAACTTATACAGAATTATTAAATGCAATAACTAAATAGCTATATATGGTGTCTGGTAATTAGTGACCGATACTTGTACTCATCAGAAGGCTCAAAGTCACCCAGAGGGCAATGGAAAGGGCTATGCTCGGAGTTTCCTTGCGGGATCGAATCAGAAATGATGATATCCGCAGGAGAACCAAAGTTGCCGACATAGCCCGAAGAATTGCCAAACTTAAGTGGCAATGGGCAGGGCACATTGCTCGCAGAACAGATGGCCGTTGGGGCCGAAAGGTTCTGGAGTGGCGACCTCGTACTGGAAGACGCAGCGTCGGAAGGCCTCCTACAAGGTGGACCGATGACCTGGTGAGGGTTGCGGGAAACCGATGGATGCGAGACGCATAGGATCGAACATTGTGGCGACACTTAGGGGAGGCCTATGTCCAACAGTGGACGTCTGTCGGCTGAAATGATGATAATGATGATAACTTGTACACGTTATTGTACTCACGATTAGAAACCACTTTCTCAAATAAACTTTTTTATAGTAACCAGATAAATACTCATTAGTTTTATCACAATAACAAAACAGCTGTTTGCGCTAATTCGCGCGCGCGTGCCTGCGATCTCTCGACTGTTAGCCGCGTAACGTTGTCTTGCAATAGTGATAATGCACCCGTGCCGCTTGCAAACCCATCGGTGTACGTAATCAGTGTAGGATAGGGTGCATGTTCCAGTTAAATATTATAAGTTCAATAATGAATACAAAAAAAGTTTCTTTGGAAAAGTAGTCGGTAATCATGAGTCATCATCTTCCTGCCCTTGTCCCGTTTTATTTGAGGTCGGCGCAACAAGTTTTTTTCTTCCATTCTGTCCTGTCATTCGTCACCCTATCACTAACTCCCTTTTCTTTCATATCACTTCTCACACAATCCATCCATCTTTTCTTTGGTCTCCCTCTCAATCCATTCACTTGTAAACTCATAACTCTTTTAGCAACACGCGTTTCATCCCTCCTCTTTACATGACCATACCAAGACAAACGGTTTCCTTTCAACTTTTCAGTCACTGGTGCCACTTTCAAACTTCACCCATTTCTCACCTTAACCATTCGCGTCACACCACACATCCATCTTAATATTCTCATCTCAGCTAAATACCATATTTTTTCATCCATCTTTTTCACAGCCTAATATTCTGATCCATATAGTATGACAGGCCTTATTACGGACTTGTAGATTTTACCGTTCAACTTGCGGGGCATCCCTCATGAGTACGTGTGTAATATTGGTAATTAATTACCAGTTACCCTAAATACATTCTACTTTCATGTGGGCAAAACCAAAACCGCTAGCAGAAGTTAGTTCTTGATATTACAGCCAGGTTCTACCCATTATGAACTTTTTAACCCACTAGATTTCCACAAATATGAAAGTTAATTAAAAACTTGTCTCGATAGAAAAAATCGAGAATCTGACCCTAACTTACGATTTCAAACATGACTGTCTACGAGATTACCTCACGGAAATACCTATTTGAAAGTAACAAAATATTTTAAAAGGCCACGCAAAAACAAAGCTCTTGAATAGTTATTGTTTTTTTTTTATATAGCTACTAGCTTTTGCCCGCACGGCTTCGCTCTCGCTCTTTCCTACTCTACCCTACTGTACTCTACTCTACCCTGCTCTTCCCTACACTACCCTACTCTACCCTACTCTACCCTACTCTACCCTACTCTACCCTAGACTACTCTACACTACTCTACCCTACACTACTCTACCCTACTCTACCCTACTCTACCCTAGACTACTCTACACTACTCTACCCTACACTACTCTACACTACTCTACCCTACTCTACCCTACTCTACCCTACTCTACCCTACTCTACCCTACTCTACCCTACTCTACCCTACTCTACCCTACTCTACCCTACTCTACCCTACTCTACCCTACTCTACCCTACTCTACCCTACTCTACCCTACTCTACCCTACTCTACCCTACTCTACCCTACTCTACCCTACTCTACCCTACTCTACCCTACTCTACCCTACTATACCCTACTCTACCCTACCAAACTTCACATAAACCATCTACTAAATAGTCCAAACAAAGCCTAAAAAATTGGTTTGGATAGGTGAGCCCGTTCTTGAGTTATAAATTAACAACGAAAAGTGACATTGATTTTTATATATATAGATAGATATAAAAATAATACTGCTGTCGGGGCCGCGAAATCGACATAGACACGAGCGGAGTTCATACAAAATACGCAGTGACTACAATCGGCTCGATGTTTTTGTCGGACATAATACCAATCATGAATGCGAGATTGGGTACGCCACCATTATGGCGGTAAGTCGAAGCCTACTGAGGCTAGGGTCTATTTCCATAAGGTAAACTCGGCCCCGGTATGACAGGCAAGATTCCTTCTTGCCTCAGGATAGGTTTTTTAGTCAGTAAGAGTCTGTCACTATCTCCCAGTCCGCCCAAGGGCAGGGATGTTATATGTATGATTTATAGCCACCGAAAAAAAAACATGAATGAGAGACAAGTTCCTAACAACCTAATGCTTGATAAAAACTTGGCTCCTTTCGACGTTGTTTAAACTTGAATTGTGTGTAAAACAGACTAAGTAAGTGAGCTATGAAGGCCATAATGCCAGACAAGTTTCAGCAAACTTATTATGTACCTAATACCTTAGTTCACAAAGCAAATTATTCAGAAAGCCTGATAATACCATTCTTACCTTATTTACGTATTATAAAACATTGACAGCAGTGTAGGCGCTGCGGGTAAGTAAAGGGCATTGCGTGAAAGTGTCCCCCCCCACCCACCAACAGACTTGAAACAGGTGTCATTTGAACCATGTTATGAGTATATCTATGGTACAAAACACTTTGGTTAGGTTAGGTTAGGTTAAAATATAATGCTTTGTAAAATCTAAACCCCATACTTTAGAGATGTGTCACCAAATAAAAAATACTCTATTTAACTAGACGCTTCGAATGACACCTGTCTCATGTCTGTTGGAGGGTGGGGACGGTGCCCATACAAAATTGTCCTTTCTCGGAAGAAAAATTGATTCCTAAAACTCGTAAAAAAATTAGAAAACTGCGGATAATCGTCAAAGCTGTCTTAGTACGAAGCCGATACTGAACTAATCTCATTAAAATAAAAGGAAGTTAGCTTGTACATTTTTTCTAACAAATTGAAGTAAAATATTATAAGCCCTTTTGCAGTATTAACTTTGAAAGAGAATTTCTCTTGCTATATTAATAAAAGTGCTCGTTTTTCAATTATGAACGTCGAATTTCCTTCTTGGAATTTCATATAACTGAAAAACTCAAGGATGACTTGCAATCTGACCTAAAACTTGCTCGCAATCATATCGAAAAGTTCTAGACATAAGAATTTTAAGATAGTTGGAGTCATCTTAAGATCTTGTTCAGATGACAGGGTTTACGCGCTAAGACACTCGTGCGCTACAATTTGCATTGCGTCCGGATTTCACATTTTACGCACATCCCCATACGCGTATTTTATGGAAGGGACTCGTTTAGTTATTAACATGGTACTTGGTCCATGTTAATAACAACGTTCCAAGAGGTTGTGTTGTGGCTTGCACAACCGCTTTATCTAAGTACAGTTGAAGGAAACGTAGTACTTGCTGAGAAAAAGAGGTTCATAAAACCTTTTTTTTGGCGGAAAAGTCACAATCTTTGGACTAACTTACTGTTTAATTATTTTTTATTTTATTAAAAGTGTTGATGGCGCATATCACCTCGCAAAACGGCCAAACGTCAAAACGTCGCTCAGTAGAATGCCGCGGCACTCTGCTGAGCGTGATTTTTGCCGTGACCACACGCAAGCTGCGACGAGCCCACAGCGCTGGTTTTCAGCGTGGGCCGGTGACGGTGTCGACTAACAGACGTCGCCATCGTTATTGTGTGCTAATAGATTTGAGTAAAATAAATAAAAGTAAATGTTAGGACAAAGTCATAAATGCGATAAAAATCGCGCAAGTGGGACTCGGAGAATTCCGTTACCTAAAATAACAGTTCAATTTCCGAACTCAGTTACGAAGATTTTTCCGAAACATATTTTTTTTGTGACGTAACTACTTTACAGGTTTCCTATTTTTTCCTATACTTGTGCTAAGAGCTTGCTTTATCCCTTTCAGGATTCTAGGTCAACGGTAACTGCCCTATGAATTATGATTCCCCTGAGAGTGTCGAAAAACACGTTTTTGTGACATAAACAGCCGTAGTATTTTCCGTTAACTCAAAAGTTTTTTTTTTTCAGCTTCAAGGGACCGCAGACTTGAGTATATGGTTTTTAATTTCAACTGGATACCTCTTCGCATTCTCGAGATAAATGGCATTGACAGACAGACAGACGGACAACGAAGTGATTCTATAAGGGTTCAGTTTTTTTCTTTTTGAGGTACATTACGTCGCGTCTATATTAAGGACGCGTTGACATAAAGCGAATGAAAAGGATATGGCGCTTGATGCTCAATATTTCAATTATTTGTTACAAGTTTGGATTTATGTTTCTATTAAAAAAATCTGTACATTCCATAAGGCTTTTCTTATTTAACTTTATCGATAAAAACTTTTGTATGATCTAAGTTATCACGTTCCATTACGAACGAAACACCTTTGATACGCGCGTAGTATCTACCTACCTACTGGACGTTATATCGACTTGCGCGGCGCTCACGCGTCAAACAAACGAGTCGAGACGAGACTCCTGTTGCACGCGTTTTACGCGCGACACCATCTCGACATGATGTATGCCACTCTATACTCTGTTTACTATAACATTAGAAATATATGAAAACCTTTCATTAGTGTCCGTTCAACCGATTTTGACTTTTATTACGTTGGTGGCATGACAAATGGCAGCTACAGTAAATAGTTCGTTTTGTAACCACTTTTTTGCTTTTAATGCCATCCTTATGCCTACGAAATAGAAGTTAAAATCGGTTGAACAGACAGTATTTTTTTTCTTTTTTCTATTCTTAACACAAATAGCTTATGCTTCTTCTCGTGTCGATTCGACTCAAATTTTGTCAGACCAATATTTAGTCACCTGGAAAGCTCTGTCGTTGGCTTCGTTGTGTCAAAAAGGGTTGAAGTCAAAAAGGGTGCAGGTAGTTGTGCATGCTGGGCAGGAAAGGAGGTGACACATATCCTGCGAAGGCGCTCCACACTGGCATTGTATTTGTAGAAATAGGGTATATTATAGAAGGTATATGGAGATCGTGCGAGCCCGCACACGCTTAATTCGCATCTTCTGGACAGTAAACTAAGCTAAGTTAGTTTAGCTTAGCTCGCATAGCCGACGCAGTTTTTCATACTTGTGTGCAGACCGCAAGCTATGCGAACTAAGCTATGTGAGCTAATTGAAATATGCGAAGCTAAGTTAGTTGTGTATGCCGATGCGGTTTCACTAACCATACTAATATCTCAACTCCGTTACCAACAACAACAAGGGTTTGTGGAATTGTTGGGCTACGTGACCCTGTACCGCAAAAGGCCGTAAAAATCTGTCTGTCTTGCTCTAACCAGAGCAGGCGGGGGTGTCAGATTTTTTTTCAGTAGAAGACCAATTATTGAAAGAGAGCGCAGCAGAAAAGGTGTTTATTTAACAAATCCATTTCGAAACGTTATAACTGAAGAGGCTGACGAACTTTAAAGGTTATCAGGTGGAAGGTAGGCCGCGAGCCGAATAAACTGTGCGTTTACATATAGCACAGAGGTATCCGATACAGTAAGACATTAGCCACGAAAGAGATGGTGGCACGAAATATATAAAAGCCAAAACTTAAAAGAACTGACTGAAAGAGAACAGAAAATACTTGCTCATGAAGGTCGTAGGCTGTAGTATTTTGGGACCAAAAATAAAATAAATACACTGGTCTAGTTTACTGATGCGTTTTCCCTTGTGGTCCCAAAATACTACATTAAAAAAATATAGGTGGAAGTTGAAGGTGGTCTAAAGAGCCCCATGGGCCACGACCCATAAGTGGTACAATAGACTGGCTTTAAATGTTTTAGAACTTAGGCATATAGTTAAATAGTAAAAGAAACTTCCATTACTCATACTCGGAAATTTTGTCTGAAGTTGCCTGAGAAGCGGGTTGATAATAATACTTTTTAGCCCTAGGGAGAATCGCTTTGAACGGACAGCGTCAAATTATTAATAAAAAAAAGTAGTTCTATTTTCACGTTTCTATTAAATCACGTCCCGAATTTATATACAGCTACTCAAATACAGCACGATGTAAAATAAAATAACTCAAGATAAGTGTTAAGTAATTTAAACAATCAAATCATATAACGTACCTTAGGTAGGTACGTTACGGTACGGTGGTATAGGCCATATATACCACCACGCATACGTGTGCGGCGTGTACCACACACGCTAATCTGGGCGCGTTGGTCTCTATACATTTTATATGGAAACTAGACTTGTAGAGCTACTCTTGATACATGCCACGCGACGTCGTTCTACTTACAAATCAGTCGTGTTACATGAGTGAGTCGGGCTAAGGTAGTTCTAACTCGTAGCTTATAGCTAGAACTACATTAGATCGACTCACACGTGGACCTTGCCTGATTTGTACGTAGAACGATGTCGCGTGGTAGTTCTACCTTAATTATACGAATTTTACTGTCCTCTGTAAGTTCTTTGATGTATTTTTATGAGACAATCGCTGTTCCACGCATTGTTTTTTATTGATCGACTGTCCGATATTTAATTATTTACTTTAAAAACTTTCTGAAATTAATGATTGCCACTTGTCTTCAATGTTCTTAACAACACGAAATGTTTCGTAATTAGAAAATTATGTAGATTTTATTGAAGTAAAAGAAATAAATAACGTCTAACTAACAGATATTCAAGCAATTCGTTTTGAAAAACATGTGGCCGTCGTTTATTTATAAAACGTTTTTTTTATTAAAAAAAAAGCCGTTCATTAAGTACTCTTAGAATAGATTTTTACTAAAACAAGGATCTGATTTACAAATTAGTGGCAAAGCTCTGTTATGAACGCGTAACATCGCTATAAACATTTTCCCAGAAGATAAATGGGCACATTCGCAATATTGATACTTACGGTACCGACACACAGGATTTATAATCGACAGCTGTACAATATCAGCATTCTATCGAAAACTGACTCCGAAACTGATTTAAGAAGAAAAACCTTGCCATTAACCGAACGTGTAAACATAATTCAGCAAATTTAGGAGTCGTGCCCAGACATAGTTCAACAAAATTGATTGATAGGCACAGAAACCAACAGTATGGTCCTGCTAGAAATGCGTGGCGGGAGTCACAGAGTAATTCCTGGCTTGTGGACGGCATTTGATAGGTAGCTCACCATCAGGCCATCAGACACCCGTGCTGACGGTACTTAGTGTTCCACGTGAACCTCAAAGAGATGTCAGCAAGAGTGACAGGACCAGTTAGAGCCGCTGTTTGCCAGGGCTGCTCAAAGAAGTTACCACGGCCCTCGCAACTGAAGGAAAGTACTTAGTGGATTTTAGTCGGTACAAATCTAACACTCGCTCTCACTCGACCCAGAGAGCAAATAGAAGTAATTTAATAATTTTTCTCGTAATAAAAATAGCCAATGGTCGAATGTGATTTATTTATCTACCCAAATGATTATTTCTATTCGAGTTTCTTTATTCCAATAAAAAGGCTTATGGCTTTACTAGCTTCTGCCAGCGACTTCGTACGCGGATCCTGTTGCTTATGCCAGCGACATTCAGTGTTATAAACGTAAGAGTAGACAAAATTAAACAGAAAGCTCAGAACTGCTAAGCTATCGGGAGTTACACGTGTTATTTCAGTTAACCATAAAAGATAGACGTATGCTGTCGTGGGACATTTTTTATATAATTTTGAGGAGAACATTTCCGTCATACATGTTTTCTATGTAGCTTTAACCATTAAGGCTGCAAACGCGACGGAAGCTTAAAAAATGGAGTAATTTCTCCCGTTTTCCCAACATTTCCCTTCACTGCTCTGCTCCTATTGATCGCAGCGTGATGAAAAGTATACTATAACCTGCCCAGGAGTATAAAGAATGATTGTACCAAGTTTCGTTAAAATCCATCGCGTAGTTTTTGTTTCTATAAAGAACATACAGACAGACAGACAGACAGACAGACAGACAGACAGACAGACAGACAAAAATTTTACTGTTTGCATTTTTAGCATCAGTATCGATCACTAATCACCCCCTGATAGTTATTTTGGAAATATATTTCATGTACAGAATTGACCTCTCTACAGATTTATTATAAGTATAGATAAGTGAACTAAGTTATTCCGGTATTAAAGACTAATAGAAAAATCGAATTACAATTGCCCAAATCACGAGTTCAACCCGAGTCCGTCACGTTTGGAGGCCGTAATTCGACAACTACGACCACAAATGTAATACAATCAATTATGGTAAAAGGGTTGATGTGTGGACTATAGGGAATGCGAACAAGTCATCACACACTTGAACAATTTCAGGCCCCCATCCCGACACTCTTTTCCCTTCACCCCAGCCACAGAAAAAACAATATGAAATATACAAAACAAAATGTGCCTAAACTTTTGCACTCAATTTAAAAAATGGTTTGTGATGACTTCGTAAATGTACAACGTAATATATGTATAGTAGAATTTATGTATGTTTGTTTAAACAACGCTATGGATAAAGTAGAGGTAAAATACTTTATTTTCAAAACACCAAAACTATGTTGAAAAAATAATTTGATTATAAAACACCAATTTCAGTTACCAATTTATTAAATTTTTCACCTATCAAAGGAATGTGTCATAGGTGCACCAATATTTTTTTTGAGGTGGGCAGTCAATTATTACTTATCTCTAAGGTGGAGTGAGACGACGTATCTAGCCTAGCCAAGTTACAACCGTTTCGCTAGCGTCGAACGCTTCGAGTTGACCTTGCGCCAATTCTTATGTTCTGACCACGAGACTAAGCGTTGAGATGACGTTATTCCCGTACATTTAAAGATTTCTACTGGCGTTAACAATTGCAGATTAGCAACTTGGCTAGGGGTACAGGCCTTTAGTGACTAAAACCACACTTGTGCTCAGTTGCTCTAGGCGTTCTAGAACCACAGGGAATTTCTGAAAGGGAAACCTGTGGTCCTAGAACGCCCAGAGCAAATGTGTCCAACGGTCTTGCCTTCTCTTTGAGATGCGCGTAGAACACTACGCACTGTCGACTATTCGGGCTCGGTCCTTACATCCAAATCTATCAAGCCGTTTAGGAAGAGCTAGCTGACAGACACACATACAGAAGGAAGGCGGACGGCAAGCTGTTCAATGCACGTCGTCCGTAAGTCCACACCAACGGTGGAAATATTATTATGTACCTACTTGAGAATACCATTGTTTTTAAAACCAACAGATTTAAAAACAAGATTCTAAAGAGATTTGTCACTTAAATCATATAGAAGATATTACCTAATCAATCAAATCCGTGGTTGTCTGTGTAACTAGACGGTGTCTAAATACCGGTCAACTTAGCCATTAGCCTATCCATCCATCTATCTCACCTCAATTACTTACAAAAAAACGCTGAACATAATTAACGAATAATGAATGAAGCCTGAAGTTTTTATCATAAACTAGCATTTACCCGCAACTTCGCCCACGTTTATTAATATAGGTACTTTAATTTAATAATAATATTTGTACTTGACTTCCCTATTTCTCTCCCTTTCTCACTTAAAAAAAAAATAAGCCTATGTCCGTCTCCAGGGTCCCAAACTCTGTATCAAAATTCATTAAAATAGGTTTTGCCATTTAGGCGTGAAGACGTAACAAACAAACAAACAAACCCACTTGCGCTGTTATAATATTAAGTAAAGATTTTGTCGAAACCGAATTAATTAGAAAAAAAATGTGCGGTGTGACGGTTAGAATGTGATTGTTACTGCTCGTTTTATTAATCAACAACTTCAAACAGAGAGAGTCTTAAATTGGTTTGTATGTGTATCATTGAGGTATTTGAGTACGTGTATTTTTAGCAATCTTGTAAACTGTTTCATTCCGGTCATGAAATAAAACATCACACGAACGCAGACGGTGCAAAAATTTAATGCACTTTGGATTTAGAATATAATATTGTACTTTTCGAAGTCGGTTTGACTTCGAAAAGTACAAAATAATTTTAATTTCGGAAGTCGGTGTTTCTATAATTGCCTGCCGTGTTGCGTGTCGCCGGTTTGATCCCGCAGTAACAAATATTTGTATAGACAACAGATAGGTGTTCTGAGTCTGGGTGTCTATGGGAGTATTCGCTTTTAATATAACATTACAGATTCGATTTTGAACATTACATTACAATACTACCTCCCTGACTGACGAGCAATCGCGTATATTGTAAAATTATAGATTCGACTTCGAGCATTACCTTTTAGTTGATTCCATTATTCAAGACGAAGCGGTCATTGCCCTGAGTGCGACAATATTAACTCGACCTTTTTATTTACGTACAAAAATACAGAAGAAACGTTATTCGTATCTTTTGAATGAATTAACCGACCTATAAGTTGTATGTTACAAGTTGTATCAAGATATTACACATTGTATCATTAATGATCGGTTCTCCTGCTTCACTGATGTAATACTCAAATCTGTATGCTCCTGGTAAGGGCCTTAATATTATCAGTGGACGGCGAGCTATGGGCAGCTTGCTGTCCGACCGTCCGGTAACTGTCCAGACCGAGCCCAAGTCGTCGACGGCGCACACTGTTTCCACGCGGCTCAAGAAGTTTTCAGCAACTGCAGGAGCCCAGCCGGGGCGAAGCCTACCGGGGCTAGGGTTATCCGAAAGGGAGCTCGAACCCCGGTATGAAGGCTAGAAAGAACGGGGTGGGATTCTGACACTATCTCCCGCCCCGCTCGTGGGGGTAGCCATTGGATGATTTTCCTCACCATAAAAAAACCTTAATGTTATCAAATAACAAATACCTATATGTCAAAGAACGGACGATATAACAGGAGTAGAAGGCCTTCTGCGGTTATAAAAATGATGGATGTTTTATAGACCGTTTGTCACAGCAATCAAAATCAATTGAACCAACATCTGTCATATTTGGCTCAATGGAGCTCTTGATGTATTACTCAACCTGGATTTACGTAATCGAATGCGACTAAACTAACTACAGACACAGCCTTTTATTTATATTTCCGATTCCCAATATTATTTTCTTATTACTTAAAGGTATTGTTGTATCAGTTGTATAGTAAGTACCTACTCATAACACATGCTTTGCTTAGCCTGGAAATAGATGGCGTTGTGTGATAGTAGTGTTTTTTTTTTAAAGCCACATGAGTTGCACATCCACGACCAAATACATGAAGTATTTGGTCGTCGATATGCAACTCTGGCGGCTTTTGGCTTCTTTTTCTCGTCAGTAACTGTTCTTCTGTGCACTAGCTTCTGCTGTTTTATAAGTGTCCATGTAGGTCTATGTAAAATAGAAAGATTTTGATTTGTCTTACGGGGATTTAAAACGTGTACACAGTCGCGAACACTCGACACGGGCGAATAGGACCAAAACCACTCGTCGGCCCAATCCGACGCGGGAGGGGGGGGGGGGTAGAGGGTTAGACCTGAAAGCTATCAACAAGTTTAATGGGTTACATGCACATTTGTTTTTTGCCTTTATAATGAAACCTTCAGGTACATTCAGGTGACAAGGGTCCAAATACCAATTAATTATTTGTGCAAACAAAACAATTGTGGAAAACAATCACGTTGTTTTTTGGTGCCTTATTAGGAGAATAAAGTAAGGGCGGACACTAGTCGTATTAGGTGTATACGAAGCTAGTATGTCAGCTACCTTGGTATTATACCTAATAAGAGTAGTGTTCGTTTATTCTTCATTCGCTGACTCACTGCTAAGTTCTCTGGGCTTGGTTTCTGTTATGTAAATCACATCACACCTAATAATATTATAAACACAAAAGTTTATAATATTATTAAGTTTGAAAGAACTTTCAAAGTTTAAACGAACTTTCAAACTTTCAAAGGTTTGAAAGAACTTTCAAAGTTTATTTCGGACGTTTCCGTCCATAAATACACTTACAATACACTTACAATTTTATACAACACACAGACACACAATATTAATACAACACACAACGAAAACCAAAATAAATAAACCTAGTACACAAATAAGTATAATACACAAACAAAAAGAAATACTTATGAAAAAAATAAAAAAATAAACACATTTAGTGCGGTTTTGGAGGTTATGCGGAACAGAGAGTAAAGTCCCACAAACCTGAAACGTTGAAAAGGGAGGATCCTCCAACCAGACAGATCTTATAGTCTGATGGGCGACTGCCCGATAGTTGATGTCGAGCTGTCGTATATGTACAAATCGTGCGGAGAACTTTGATTGCGCGATGCAGGATTTCGTATTTTCTTCGTAGTTCTTATGTGGCGTCATAAATGGCGCTACATGGTGAAGGGGGAACTGTCCATTGCTCACCGTGTAGCTTGCAAGCGTATCCAGTGGTGCAGCAGTGGAGAGTCCCACCTGTTCGTAAACACGTTCACAATACGGTTGCTTCTTTAAAGCCAAATAAAAAAGTCAGCAAGGTAGAGATAACAGGAAAAGGCACGATTTTATAGTGACCGGACACCGGACTTGGGCACGCCACGATTATGGCGGTAAGTCCCCTCTTTGAGGCGTGGCTGGAAAGACCTCACGGCGTCCTTACCTTCCGCATGACGCAGATCCTCACCGGACATGGCAAGTTCGGGAGATTCCTGCATCGGATTCAAGCGAAAGAGACGCCCGGGTATCGCCACTGTGCGCAACGCCCGGAGGACACGGTGGAGCACATCGTCGAGGTGGTCGAGGGTCTAGCAATGGACCGAGTCCAAGACGTCGACGGCGCGCACTGTTCCCGCGCGCCTCAAGGAGTTGTCAGCAGCAGGAGGGGCCTAGCTGGGTCCTACTGGGGACAGGGATGTCCGAAAGGGAGCTCGTGCCCCGGTATGAAGGCTAGAAGGAACGGCGCGGGGTTTTTAGTCAGTAAGAGTCTGACACTATCTTCCGCTCCACCCAAGAGCGGGTTTTGTCAAAGATGACTTTCCCAGTCGACAAAAAAAAAAACCGGGCACCGGACTAACAATTTAACGGATGTTGTTACGTAGTAGCTATATCCGTACTGAGAAAAATACTATCCTATTGAGGCGTCAGCATGGATGGCCTCTAAATTTAGAAGTGAACTGGACACGTGAGAGCCGGACACATGTACCGTTCTGAGAATACTGTACTCACAAATGGAAGCTCTCATTAATTTTTTCTGGCTTATATCTTAAAATAGATAACTCTAATAATTTCCTCTAATAATATAATAAAGAGATAAAGTTTGTTTTTCCTTTATTTGTAGAAGGTAATCTCTGCAAATACAGCCCCCTTAGCCAAGTTACAACCGTTTCGCTTGCGTCGAACGCTTCGTGTTGGCCACCCGTCCAATTCTTTTGTTTTGACCACGTGACTGAGCGTTGAGATCACGTCATTCCCGTACATTTGAAGCTTTCTATTAGCGTTAACTATTGCAGATTAGCAACTTGGCTAGGGGTACAGGTCCGATCGCTAAAATTCTTTCACTGATAGAAAGCTTTATTCCTGAGTGACATAGGTTAACTATATTTTATTTTTTAAAAGCTATTATAAGCGGCGACCTTCAGTAGGTAAATCCCTTGCATAAGTCAACATGTGCAAGGGATTTACTGAATGTTGTCTCTAAGTCTGTGTAGAGTAACCAGATCTGTCAACTCACGCCTGCCCACCTCAATTACACAGTAAGGCTGCTTGTGCAGAGGTTTTTATTCCTTGACTACTGTAAGTTGATTCACCGTGTGCAGGTACTGTAGGAATCGGAGATAATAAAGAGCTTTTTCATGTATTAAAGTAGGTACTATTTAAGTATTTATCTGAAATTACTCTTTAATATTATTATTTTTATATATTTATTTATCTCAGGACCTGGATCTTTGGAGGGCGTACGAGGAGTCGAAACCAACTCCCGGAAGCCGTTTTTAGACGCTTTTAATGGAGCTATTATTATTATTATTCTAAAAACCTCTCACGCCTGTGAGCCGGACAGCTCCTCCAGTCCTAAAGACTGAAGAATATTTTTTGGAAAACTCGAATTAGTGTTTATTTCTTTTATTTATAATGTGCCATGAGCAAACTGTCTAAAGAGATCCTGAGTCTAAATTACGGTCGTCAGTCGTCCTGGGCGTCGAGAGTTACAGGCCACAGAAGGCGCGGGCTTACGGACGGCGAGCAATAGATGGTACGCCGTTCGTTAAGGATCAAACCCGACTTAACGGTGAACTATATGTTATGTGCGCTTCAAAGAGATGTCAGCAACTGATAAGGCTACGAGATGTTCGAAAGATTTATCGTGGCACTGGTGAGCAAAGAGCAACTGAGGGATTTAATCAGTAAAATTCGGAACTACTACTTGAAGTCCTCTCAACTTTAGTTCGGTTTTCGTCAGAATTATTATTAAGTTATCTTAATTATTTGATATTTTTCCTAGTATTTATTAGTTTATTATTTTAGCATGTATTCAAATACATAAATATTATGTGTTTTAATATAGTTTTAAGACCTATCTTACTAATAATTCTATGGATATTATTTTTTTAGTCCGATTTTTTTTTCTATAATTCCGTTTGAATTATCTGTTATTTGTTTATTGTGGAAACCTATCACAGTGTTGTCTTTTTTATCCAAAGGTGAACTAGTAGATAATGCCTTGTTGCATTAAATCTGCTTATGTACCACTACTGCAGTACATGAAGTTTAAATAAATAAATAAGGTCTGAGACGCTCTCTCGTTCCAGCCTGAGAGATTATTTGATGATTTCAAAACCTAAAAAAAAAACACTCATAAGTGTTAGATCACTATTGTAAAGGTTCGGCACGGTACAGTTTACCGAGATATATTTTTGTTTTATCTTTTTAAGTAAATTTTTGCACGGCCAATAATCCAAAGATGTCAACTACGAAGAGCATGTGCGTAAAACAGGCTAAACACAACAAAAGAAATCTAGACAAAATACTATATCAACAGCACTGACTTCTTGGTAGTCACTATGATCCTTGCAGTATCGCAGAACTTAGTATCAGAAGGTTGCGTGTTCATATCACGTCGGGGTCACCAGTTTGGAGGTAGGCGGAACAGAGAGTAAAGCCCTGCAAATCTCCGTTGAATCAGGTGTTATGGTCTGGTGGGCGACTGCCCGATAGTTGATGTCGGGCTGTCGTATATGTTCAAATCACGCGGAGAACTTTGATTGCGTGATGCAGGATTTCGTATTTTCTTCGTAGTTCTTATGGTAAAAGTGTAGCGTCATAGATATCGCTACACTTTTACACATAATTAGTACTAGCCCTAAGCTACCAAACTATAATAGACACCACACAGACACCAGAGTCGCCACACATTCGAGCTGATCGCGCCACTAAATTGGTTGCGCAACCAAACGTTCACCAGGTAAGTAGCAGTCGCCGCTACCGGTCGCGACAATACACATAAAAATTTAGCACCTCTTTTAAACTTTAATTTGAATAACTGTTTAAAAAGATAAACTAATGATAACACTTTATTATTTATCTTAATAGGACTTTGTGCCAAGTTTCAAGTTTACACACAATAAGAACCTTCCATACAAGATGACAATTTTAATCATTTATTTAGTTTAATATTCCCGCTAACTTTCAAGTAGGTACATTGCCACACGGAATGAGATTTCACCTTCAAACGAAATTCCCCCTTTAAGGTTGAATGTTCAAAAACCTTTTCTTAGAGCTCACCTACATCTAAAAGGAAGTCTTGTACAAAACTTTACGTTCCTGGCCTCAGTAGTTTTGGCCGTGCATTGATATGTTAATCAGCCATTTTCTTTTATTATATACCAAGGTCATCATCATCATGGTCATTTCAGCCGATATACGTCCACTATTGGACATAGGCATCCTCCAAGCGTCGCCACAATGAACGACCCTGTGCGCCTCGTGCGTATCCATCGGTTTCCCGCAACCTTCACCAGATATACCTAGGTATAATACTCGTATATAGATAATACCATATTACCTGTGTATCTAATCTTACTCAAAATCAGGATCTCATTATCGTGTGCACATTAATCATTAAATTTCCATTTAGGATCATTTAAAAAAGAACAAAGGAAATCATTTCACAAAGAGCTATATCGTTTAAAATCAACCGGCTGCAAAATTAATGTTTACGGAAGAGCATTCAGGTGGAAATAGCATTTTACAGTAATTTCTTCCTTATTTTGTGATTCATAAAGAAAACATCACATACAGTTTAGGAGGTAATAGAGTCTTTGCTACGCCAACGGTAGTCTCTGAACACCAGGTGACCCAGATAGACTCCTCGACCTATGACATTGATGAGGACTTCCAGTCGGGAGTATTCCAATTAAGAGTTTTATACATCCCTCGACAGATGCCATCGATGAAAATTTTACACTTTGGAATATTTCAAGTAAGAATCCTATAGACCCATCGATGATACTTTCCACACTCTAGAGTATTCCAAGTAACTATTCTATAAAACCTTCGACAAATGCTATCGATGAGAAATTCTACACTCTGGAGCATTCTATTAAGAGACCCCTCGACTCTAACTGACGACATAATGACATCGATGAGGATTTCCACACTCTGGAACATTCAAGTAAGAATCCTATAGACCCCTTGACAGACACCATCGATGAGGATTCCCATGCTGACCCCTCAACAAATACCATTGATGAGGATTTCCACATTCCAAGTGCTTACTCTAGAGAGTCCTATAGACCCCTCAACAGATATTATCGAAGAGGATTTCCACACTCTGGAATATTCCAAGTTCTTACTCTAGAGCATTCCAACCATGAGTCCTATAGACCCCTCAACAGATACTATCGATGTGGATTTCCACACTCTGGAGCATTCCAAGTTCTTATTCTAGAGCATTCCAACCATGAGTCCTATAGACCCCTCAACAGATATTATCGATGAGGATTTCCAAACTCTGGAGCATTCCAGGTTCTTACTCTAGAGAATTCCAACTACGAGTCCTATAAACCCCTCAACAGATACCATCGATGAGAATTTCCAAACTCTGGAGTATTCCAAGTTCTTACTTGAAATGCTTTGAGGACTCTTCTTCTTAAGATGAAGATCTTATAGACCCCTCGATCGATGCCATTAATGAGGATTTTCACTCTACAAGAAGACTACTCATTTTACAAGACACTTAAAATGGTCTAAAGATAAAAGTAATTTAAAGATGGATCTTTGTGTTTCTTTCTATCGTACTAAATTAGCTGTATCTATTATATTTTGAACACACTATGTATCTAGCACTTGTCCTGAAAATTAACATATATTTTCGTGACTCTGTTTACTGCAGTGGATTGTGTACTTGTGCGCATTAAAAAACTCGCAATTCGTTCCTATAGTCCTCCTAATAGCGTTCCGGAGTATATGCTCTTCGTGTTTCAGGGCCGTTACACTCCAGGGCCATGTCGGCTCTTTCAAACATTCCCGCAGCCTTAGTAGAAATGGTCAATCCTTACACAAACGTTATCTTTGATAGACCAACGACTTTGACGACTTTGTCTAAAACAACGGGCTACGGGATGTTTACTTTGATGACTGGCCTGTTGGTCTAGTGGTTAGTGGCCCTGACTGCTATGCCGGAGGTCGTGGGTTCGATTCCCACCCAGGACAAACGTTTATGTGATGAGCATGATCATTTGTTCTGTGTCTGGGTGTAATTTATCTATAAAATGTATGTATTTAGAAATATATAAGTATGTTTATCAGTTGTCTAGTACCCGTAACACAAGCTCTGCTTAGCATGGGACTAGATGGCGTTGTGTGATAGTTGTGGAATATTATTATTATTATTATTATTATTATATTATTACTTTTGTAGTTTAACAATGGCCCTCGCAAAGAACAACGGAAGTAACACAGACGGGTATTACTCAGTGAAAGTCTGACACTGCCTGTAAATTCACCTAGAGCGGAATAAATAATTTGATGATTTCTCACATCAAAAAAAGGGTCTAAAACAACACATCATTCAAGGCGTTTATTTTATGAACGAACATAGAAGTACCATAAAAATAGGAAACTGTTTAATATCAGTCTTGGTACATAATCTCCATTTACGATACACTTGAGCCGGCCATTAACTTAACGCTTAGCCTACAACGCTATAAGGTAACAAGATGAGTTTCTTTTTTCTATGAAATTCCCTAGACAAAGGCACAACTGACTGGGCCCAACTTATTTAGCAAAAGACATGATATGCTCATATTGTGCCAGTTATATGCAAATCAGGCGGGCTTATTGCAAATTAGCTACTGCCAACCTTCATGAAAGTAAAAACTTATCCCGAGGGACCATACTCTCGAGATAAAATGTACACCTACTAGGTGCCCTATGTATTCCGGGAAATCATCATCATCATCATCATAAGCCTTTTTAATGTTACCACTGCTGGGACTCAGGCCTCCTCTCTAGGAGAGGAAATGGGCCGTAATAATCCACGCGGGCCTAGTGCGGGTTGGTTAATGTCACATAACTTCGCTTTTTTTGGTTATATATGCTAGTTTCTTCACAAAGTTTTTATTCCAGGAAATGGTATAGCTTATTACCAAATTTCATCCCAATCTGGTCAGTCGTTTAAGCGTGACGTCTCCCACTCTGGATGGTGCGGGCTAAACTGTCAGACGTTTACTGACTAAAATCTACCTGCCAAGGGCAAATGGAAGACCATTTGTCTCCTGGACTTTGTGACCTAGGGCCAAGGTAACTCTATCAAATGTTCCTGCATCGACCTGTTTTGCTCACATCTCTTTGAGGCACAACGTTCCTTTTATTCCCATTTGCGATTCGCAGCTCTAGCTGAGCACTCTATTCGAACAAGATAATTTAATCTATCACACTATACGGGGTGTCTCTCACATCGACTCACAAACGAGTACCACGGATCCAGTACATGATTGTGGACCCCCCGAGTGTGGTCGAATTTTTCATCGGCTTTTTTCGAAGTTTTTTTTTTATATATTTTAACGTTTTTAATTTCTCGGTCTCGGTCGAAGTGAAGGTAAGGTCGAGGAAAAACGATGGTGGTCTCATTCTTCGGAAAGACCGGTTATTATGCGACAATTGTTTAAGAAGATCAAAAGTCAGTAACTGCAGAGTGGTATACTAACAAATGTTTGCCACTGTCTTGTCTTGGAAAAAGTTCGAGAGAAACGAGCTCGCAGTTGGATCCTGCTTCATCACGACAACGCCTCCTCACACACCGCCGGGCAAGCGATCGACTATTTGGTGTCGTCAGAAGTGCAATTGCTGGGTCACCAGCACCTCGCACCTTGCGATTTTTATTTATTCCCGAAAATTAAAGAAATCTTCGAGGAAAACATTTTATGGACACCAAGGAAGCAGTGGCTGCGTTGCAGAAGGCGAATCATCGAAGTAACCTCTCAGGACGAGTAAGCAAAGTGCTTTTCTCGATGCTTCTATCGAATGCAGTGATGTATTGATGTGAATGGAAACTATTTTGAAAAGATATAATAAAAATAATAACTTGCTAGTTTGCTCAGTTTTTGATTTTCTAAGAACTTTCAGTGTCACCCTCGTATTAAGAATATTGTATTTTTATGGTAACATATCGCACGCTGAGAACGAAAGTGACTCAACTCAAAATTGCTAATTTTTGGGAAAGAGCGAAAACCGTCCAACCGTCCGTCGTATTAAGCATTTTCTGTTCATTTTCAATAACACTAAAACATGGTAACAAAAGTTATGAATTTCTGTTGAAATTTATTGTTTCACTAAATAGCTTTAGAAACATTATATAGTTTTTGCAAAAATATATGATTTTCTCGTATAAAATAAAGTTTAAAAAAAAATCGAAAAATAGGTCACTTTAGTATTAGAAGTTTTTAGATAATATAATATGATAATAATTATGATAGAATATACTTTTTTAAGTCATTCTGTATACTTAACTCATTTAACCAAAATTTTGAAATAGGTCACTTTCGTTCTCAGCGTGCGATATGCTTGCTATGCTGTGAAGTACCTAAAATTAAAGAATGGAGGATATAACAGGAACCCGTTTCGCTGTCAACAAAAATGTTTTTTTTACAGATATTTTTGTCACAGCTGCCGAATTCAATTGAATCAACAGATCAGCCTCTAGCTACAGTGGGGCTCTTAATGCCATCGTCCTGGATTTCTGTAACTAAATACGACTGAACTAGTTACTCCGTCTTTTTTTTAAAAGGGAAATTATTGAATAACTTTTCCCGCCGGTATTGGAACTGTGTTCTGTCAGTTGCTTTTTGCATTTCGCCACGGTAACCTCCTGGACCGATCTGGTTGGTAGGCGTCAGCACTAACTGGCCCCATCAATGTTGCGTTTTTGAACCGGGTCTAGTCTACTTATTGTTCGCTGTCCGTAACCCCGCGACCGGGCCTACGACACCCAACGCAGCCTTGTCCGGACCGAGCCCAAGACGTCGACGGCGCGCACTATCCCCGCGCGCCTCAAGGGGTTGTCAGCAACAGAAGGGGCCCAGCTGGGTCGAAGCCTACTGGGGCCAGGGTTAACCGAAAAGAAACTCGAGCCCCGGTATGAAGAGGCTGGAAGGAACGGGGTGGGTTTTTAGTCCGTAAGAGTCTGACACTATCTCCCGCTCCACCCAAGAGCGGGAGATAACATAGTGGGGTCGAATCCCGCCTTAATGCGGAAACTTCAAATCTGATGATTATAGCAATATTTCTGTATCAGTCTAACCAAAGACAGTATTTATCCATAGCTGCTTTGGCTGGAAGCCGACCCCAAGCTTGTCGTAAAAATTTAAGGAAAATGATGATCATCTGTTTTATAATAAATTAGGTTACATTGACACAAAAAAGGCCGAAAGGTTCTGGAGTGGCAACGCGTTCCGGAAGACGCAGCGTCGGAAGGCCTCCTACAAGGTGGATCGATGAACTGGTGAAGATTGCGGGAATCCGATGGATGCGGGACGCACAGGATTGATCATTGTGGCGACACTTGGGGGAGGCCTATCCTAACAGTGGATGTCTATCAGCTGAAATGATGACACAAAAAAAACTGTTATGATATTTCCAACCTTTATTTTCAAGCCTGAAGTCCCACAAAGTACATGGTTGCAAACAAGTATATCATCTGTGTTTTCCATAGCCATACGTCACGGAGTTTAGTGCTGAATCAACAATAACATACAAACTGGGATGAAGGACAACACTATCTACATTTAGGCGTGAGTTTTTACGGCGCAATTGACTGAGGGTGCGTTGCCATGAGCGGAGCGATGGCGTGAGTGGGACATCGAAATCAAATTATTATAATAATATAGGACATTAATTGATAAGATGGATGTGTGGTGTGACGAGAATGGATAAAGTGAGAAATGAGTATATTAGGGGAAGTTTGAAAGTGGCGCGAGTGACTGAAAAGTTAAAAGGGAATCGTTTGTCTTGGTAAGGTAAAAAGGAGTGACGTTTCGTCCCTCCTTTCCATGTTGCTAAAATAGTTATGAGTTTTCTCGCCCTCCATCCATCGATGTGGAGGGAGAGGGAAGCCAAAGAAAAGATGCATGGATTGTGTGAAAAGTGATATGAAAGAAAAGGGAGTTAGTGATAGCGTGACGAGTGACAGGACCGAATGGAAGAAAAAAACGTGTTCCGCCAACCCCTAATAAAACGGGACAAGGGCAGGAAGATGATGTCATTTATTTGTATCCTCTATTTCTCGCGCGAGCGCAGGTATAACTACAACAAGTGAGCTGAAGGATTTTTCGAAAGAGTAACTTACCATTGCCTTGGAATACAATGAGCAACTTACGGAATACAGATGATTGCCCACCTCAAAAAAAAGAAGTCATTGGACTTCTCGCACTTCAGAGAGGAGCAGGAGAGAGGCTTTTATTCAATAAAGCCTATCTGTGTCTTTCATTTGCTCTTTGCGTTCTAGGACCATATTGTTACGCCGTTAAATTTCAACACGTCATATCTCCGACAAATTAAAGAGTGGCAACGAATAATTAAAACGCATTACTGTTCGAAAGCTCTAGAACCAAAGTACCTACCTAGCCTGGCAAGATCTGGAACATTCCGTCATAGGTACTCGTTGTACCTACTATTTAGTAGGTATGTAATCTGTAAGTATCTGTAGGTGGATAAGGGAAATGGTACTTTCCGCCATTAACAATAGAGTCGAAATTTGCGTGAGTGACTCGCGAAGGACAAAGTAATAAAATTGATTTATGGCCCCACGACGCAACTCTATTGTTCTGGAACTATCCTGAGACGTCAGTATCTAGAATTTTCTTTGCTCCGCGTATAAATACGAGCCCCCGAACGGAAGTGAGTCAGTTTTGATTTTGACTGCGAACAAGAGCGATCTACCTAAGAGTGCGAAGTGATTTTATCGAACGACCGAGGCGATAGTATAACGGAACTCTAGTGCTAACTGTGATTTGGATTATTGTTGAGTGGACTAATTACTGATTGTTTGTGGTAAATAAAGTTCTTTATTGGTAAATCGGCATTTGGTTACCCACGTATATAACAATATGTATGCCTTTCAGAAATTTCTCGTGGCCCTAGCGGGCTTCGGCCTTACTAGGTCTCCACGGTTTTGCTGAGATCTTTTGAGGCTCATAGGGTTCCACAAACACTCAATTTTTTTACGGTGTTCAAAAATCATCTTAAGGCAACCCCCGCTCTTGGGTGGAGCGCGAGATAGTGTCAGACTCTTACTGACTAAAAACCCAACCCGTTCCTTCTAGCCTATTCATACCGGGGCTCGAGCTTCCTTTCGGATAACCCTGGCCCCAGTAGGCTTCGACCCAGCTGGGCCCCTTCTGTTGCTGACAACTCCTTGAGGCGCGTGGGAAGAGTGCGCGCCGTTGACGACTTGGACTCGGTCCATACCGGGCCGCCGGATGGTGAGCTTGCCGTCAGCAAGGGCTTGGGATCGCTCTGTGACTTCGACTTAGTCAATAACCATTCAACAATGCCCGTCGCATTATATGTAACTCATAATATGATTTAAAAGAGTGTTCATTGAGTTTCTTGCACGTTCTTCTCCATAGAGATTAGAGATCTTCGTTTTGGAACGTGCAATTTAGATTCACGTTTTTTGGACTGACCGACATTTGACTATTCAAAAGTGACTGCAAATGGTCTATTTGAGATAAATACTTTTGATTGATTGAAAAAAAAAACTGAAAGAAAGACAGAAGGAATTTTTAATTTTTTATAAATGCATATCCGGCTATGTGCATTAACATTTCACAACTTTCGTATGCGTATTCATCTAAGTCCTAAAGAGAACAAGCCTACGTCTCTACGTCAGACAATACCCAATTTATCTATTCCTGTTATCCAAATGGAAAAACGAGTGGCCCTGCTAGACCTGAGAATCAAGGCTATCTTCCATGTCGTGATAACATGAACATAATTCATCTACGTTGCTAAATTATTTTCTACACAAATACCAAAAACGTCTCAGAGACGTCTTTACTTTGTAAAGTATGTGCTGGCTTTGCTCCGCGGTGACTGCTCTGCTTCTATTGGTTGTAGCGAGATGTTACTTATACCTATACCTACAGCCTTCCTCGATAAATGGGCTATCTAACAGTAAAATAATTTTAGCCCTCGGTACGACTCGCACTTGACTGGTTTTTTTATTCACCAGTCAATTTATCTCTCAACCACAATATCTCGCCCCGGTTGACTGGTAAAGAATGCCAAAGGCATTAAATCCGCCTTTGCATTCTTGCGACGGATAAAGAGTTTTATAAATATATGGATCGTTACGTTCATTTTGACTAGAGGAATACATATAATGTTTTATATGTTTTCCGCTAGTCAGCCCAACATTTTTATTATTTCCAACTTTTTCTTTAATTGGAAATTAGAAAATTATGCCATGGGAACATACTCCCGGAATAAAAATGCCCTATTCTATTCCAGGACATGGATCACCCAATTATGACAAAAACTCAAATCCGATCAGCCATTTAAGCGTAAAGGAGTAGCAAACAAACATACACACACACACGCGCACGAACAAACTTCCCTTTATTATATTAGTGTCACCTGTCATACTGTATGGATCAGAATGTTGGGCTATGAAAAAGATGGATTGAAAAAGATTGCATGTTGCGGAGATGAGAATGTTGAGATGGTTGTATGATGTGGTAAAAATGGATAACGTGAGAAATGAGTATATTAGAGGAAGGAAGTGAAAGTGACGCCTGAGACTGATCGAGGTGTGCCCTGCCTGGGCGGAGCATCGCCGTGCCCTCGTGGGGGCGATCGGCGGCGGAGACCTCTCGCGCCGGGCCCTGGTCAAGGCCATGGTCCGGAGCGAGGAGGAATGGCAGGCGGTCGTCTCCTTCTGCGAAGCAGTAATGCTTGCAAAGGAGGAAGCCGACCGCATCAGGCAACGGCGCCCTCGCCGCCGTCGCCGGGATTCCGATCCCGATTTCCGGCCACCCTAGACGCGGGCTCGCGGACGGCGAGTCATGGGTAGCTCGCTGTCCGATCGTCCGGTAATGGCCCGAGTCCAAGACGTCGACGGCGCGCACTGTTCCCGCGCGCCTCAAGGAGTTGTCAGCAGCAGGAGGGGCCCAGCTGGGTCGATGCCTACTGGGGACAGGGTTGTCCGAAAGGGAGCTCGTGCCCCGGTATGAAGGCTAGAAGGAACGGCGCCGGGTTTTTAGTCAGTAAGAGTCTGACATTATCTCCCGCTCCGCCCAAGAGCGGGTTTTGTCAAAGATGATTTTCCCCGTCGACAAAAAAAAAAACGCCTGAGACTGAAAAGTTGAAAGGGAATCGTTTGTCTTGGTAAGGTCAGGTGAAGAGGAGGGATGAAACACATGTTACTAAAAAGTTATGAATGTACATGTGGATGGATGGAGAGGAAGGCCAAAATATAAATTGACTGTACGTGAAGTGAAATGAAAGAAACTCTTACTTCTAGTGACGAGTGACAAGACAGAATGAAAACTTGTTTCAAGTCAACCAGTTTTCAATGAAAACTTGTTTATCTCAATCTTTTATAGCGCGGTATATACCTATGAGTATATAATTAATACTCATCAAGACCGTTCCACCATCACCACTGCTCTCAAAAACGGTGAAGGAAAACATCGTGAGGAAACCGGCATGTCTTAGAACCAAAAATTCGACGACATGTGACATTCACCAACCCGCACTGGGCCTGCGTGGTGGATTATGGCCCATTCCCTCTCCTAGAAAGGAGGCCTGAGTCCCAGCAGTGGGAACATTAAAAGGCTGATGATGAAGACCATTCCAAAAAGCTCAAACACGATAGGGCTATCTGAGTTCCAATGGCCACCTTCCAGTCCCATCATCAGATCAGCTTCATGTCAGGTGAAACTAAATAAAAGCTCGAAACAAAAACGTATTTTGCCGACTCCAAGTTATACAGGACATGGGCAAGAAGATGATGATAAATAATATATATTAGCATATTTCAAAGAGATAAACATGTTTGTCTGTAGAAGCTCTGAAAGTGATCCTTCAGTTACAAAAATTATAGGTATAGAGGTATACATTGTCAATGAGTGTCACCACTTCCTATACACGGCTTGTTCATGGCTTGCTCGCGGATAAAGGGACAAATGATATTTCTTCTTAATTAGATGGAGTAAAGTGACAGCTATAACAATATTGCCTACGGGGGCCAAGGTTAGCTCCGAAAGGTAGCTCAGCCCCGGTATGAAAGGCATGAAGGAACGGGGTGGGTTTTGTAGCCGCTCCCCCGAGCGGTTGCTGTCATTTGGGTGATTTTTACCCACCAAAAAAAAAGCTATAACAATGTTTTAATGACAGCGGGGCATTGTTCATTGACAGCTGCGCATTGTCCATCGCCATCGCTTTAGTTCATGTAATTAAAAATCATGGTATAGTGAAGAATTTCTCGGTAATTAAACTCCGACGCGCTCATTTGTTTTTCTCCGCTTGTCGCAGTCTTTTGAGTGGCGAAAACCAACAAAGAGTGGGTAGGTAATTTAATGTAATTAGCATGGTTTCTCAAAGCTGTGCTCTGAACATTACTTGGAATGAAACGACCGTACAGAGAAAAGCGAACTTAATTGTTTGTACCACAGGAGCCACACCTCGTCACATAAATTATATGTAAATAAAAGCGTGAAGAGCGAGAAGGTTTTTCTTATTTGTCGTTATTTAAGTATCATCAACAAGATCCATCTTCTACACGCAATATCTCGTCGTGCCGTGACTGAACAATAAAATAAACACGGTCTCGTGTAAGTAAACCACATTTTTTCGATCATCCCACAGTATACGAGTGTGTACGCTTATACATCATGTAGCTAACAAAATAACATTCGTTTCTTGATTTTACAATATTTTATCAGATTAGAGAGTGTAAGTATCTGCCAGTCACGTTGAGCGTCGACAAAAAGGTATTTACTTGCAAAATTTTGCAGCATTCGCAACTCTAATAAATTAAAATTCGTCCTACCGCGCTGTGTCTACAGATAAAGCAGTTGGAGCCCGTATTCCCGATTTCCCGTAATCTTGGCAATGACACAAATTTAACACCGCCCCCTAAAACGCCGTGTTGAGTGGCACACACGAATAATTTGTACATTATCTGACTTCTTAGTTTATCGTATCAGTAAACTAATCTATTTTCATCTCTTTCACAGTTTGCTAGATAGCAGCTGTTGGCGTATAAATTTGTATTATGCCAGGTTTTCTTCCACTGATGTAGCGCATAATTTAATGCGAAGCATCTCGCAATTCGTCATATTTATCGACATATAAATTGTAAGAGGAAGTTTAGGAGAAATCAATATGAACAAAAGTATATCTTGATGCGGCCTTGTCAAAGATTTATGGTTCATAGAAAGACAGATGCTCTCTTATTTCGCTTCGTTACTTCATAGACAGGTGACGGGAATTTATGTCACTCTTTGTGAGATGATTTAGATTACGGTACCAGTTCTCCTGCCGACGGCGCGATCGTGACGATTAAGGACATTCAATTAAGTTAATTGATTCAATACCAGCAATATTAATCCTTTGATAAAAATCTACTGTGTGTGTGTAAGCGATCGTGACGTTTAAGGACATTCAATTAAGTTAATTGATTCAATACCAGCAATATTAATCCTTTGATAAAAATCCACTGTGCCTACTTTGTTATTACAAGGTTTTATTATTTTCACCTGTCCCAATGTTTGTCGTTATCAAATCTAGAAAATTAAATTTGATCCACTACTCGGCTACTGATTGAGCTGATATTTTGCATTCATGTGTAAATTAGATGATAATGCAAAATTATTACGACATGGAGCTGATCTGGTAATGGAAACGAAAGGTGGCAGTAGGAACTCGGCAGTTAAACGACACAAGCTCATCGACTTTGGGCTCGTGTGATTCGTCTTGACGAATATTAATTATACAGGTAAGTATAGCGCGCTGTAAAATCTTGCTATGAAAAAATCATTTTCATTAAGAACTGGTTCAGTATATACTGGACATATTTATGCCAATGATAGAATTTAAACGGCATTGCGCCGCCCAAATTGATAGAGATGAGTGCCATAAGTTACACGTGATGTCTAATGAGAATTCCAAACGATTCCAGCTCACCGCTCGTAGTAAACTATTCTTAAACATAAGTAGTAGAATTCTGTGGCGCACGAATTGCGCTCATAATAGCTTCAAAATATTTTATTCAGCCGCTATTTATTGTATCTACTGTGGCTTTTGATATTTCTGCTATAGTTTTAAACACTATGTGGACCTATACATAGTAAAATAACCTACCAGTGACAACGATTCCCAATATATATTTATTTAAACATAGAAAGAACATGAATAATAAAAACACTTAACTAATTAAAATTATTTATATACACAATAACTCATACCTAAAATATTGCGTCAAAAAAATCCTCCGCATCCTTAAAGACTGGCGGCATTGCCACGTTGTATGGCAATGCTTAATCTCTGACCAAGATAAAAGCCAGCCCTTGGGTCCCGCGAAGTGTCAACAAGGCGTTTAGATAATTCTTACAGCACATGAGCATTCGGACCACAGGGCCCAAGAGTTTCACCCCAAACGGCTGAAAAATATAACTACCAAGGAGATTGTTATATTTCCGCCGCTTGAGGTTAAAAAAATATTTAAATGTGATAATGTATTTTAATATACGCAGTTTTTTTTCTATCAAACAAATACAGTTAGTAATATAGCAATGGGTGGATCACAACCTGGGCGCAGCCTGTATCTTAGTGACCCAAACATTACTCCAAGATCATAATTTGTCGTGGTTTGCATGCTAGCGATATGTGGCAATTTAAAATAGACCAAAACACAAAAATTAATGTTCAATTCCGATCTTTTAAAAACATGTTTTTTCGATTGTTACTCATTAGTTTGAACTAAGTTTTACCTGTTGAAATAAACTCTGGGTTAGAAATAATTTACATGTCTATTATATGTAGGTATATTTATACATAATTATTACCTCTTTTAACCCTTCAGATACCGTCAATTAGAAACACAATAGTAAGACAATAGATGCGCGGCCACCGGTGGTCGCTTGGGGATTCATGATTTAAGGGCTCCACATAAAACGAAAAAAAAAAAATGTTCAAGTGCGAGTCGGACTCGCCCATTGAGGGTTTCGTACAAACTTATCTATTAAAATAGTTCAAATCCCGAATGGAGTCTCCAAGATTTTTTCCAAATCTCAATTTATTTCTTTGTGACGTAACTATAAATTTACTGGTTTTCAAGTTTTTTCCTATACTGTGCTATAAAATTTTGCTCAACCTTGTCAACGGAAATGAATTTTGATTCCCTTGAGAGTGTCGAAATATATTTTTTTGCGATATAAAAGACCGTACCTTTTTTTTTAACTTAGAAGTTAAAATTATTCACAGAATCAAAGGACCGCAGATCTAAATATATGGTTTTAATTTTAACTCGATTAGGGGTAAGTACGGACCCTCAGAGCGCGAGTCCAACTCGTATCTTGCCCAGATTTTTTATTTATACTCAGGTCACCCAAAATTTATTAGGTCGGGAATGTTATTTGGATAAATTTAATGATTTACAAGTACTGATACAACATCACAGAGGAAAAAAACTAAAAGCTTTACTAAGACTTACATTTAAAAAAGCAATAATAACATACCCATACACACTGATGAAATGAAAACAATAACATAGAATTCACAAATTAAAAAATATACATATACATTTCCACTAGAAAGGATAGAAAGAATTAATGAAAGAAAAAAAAACGTTTATTTGAACCTCGCACACAGTAAAATCAGTATGGAAAAAAAGATAACTTTAAAATCTGTGCAAGGCCAAAAAGGCACCTAACTCAGCATATGCTGCGTTACTTAAAAAGATAAATAACGCAGCGCTGGGATTCTGTTAGGGCCTGCAGTGATGCCACCGCGGTCAGTACCCCTAGCCAAGTCGCTAATCTGCAATAGTTAACGCTAGTAGAAAGCTTCAAATGTACGGGAACGACGTCGTCTCAACGCTCAGACACGTGGTCAGAACAAAAGAATTGGCGGCAAGGTCAACTTCCACGCAATCGAAACGGTTGTAACTTAGCTAGGGGGGCAGGTCTCACGGAGGTTAAATAAACTAATAGGTATTGAAACATAATTATAAATAAATAAATACAAACTTTGATAAAACAAACATTGGGAAAATAATAAATAACATAGGTACATAAAAAGAGTGAATTTATGTAAAATGTAATTTATGTAATATACTAAAACAATACAAAAAATAATGAGTAAAATGTTAAAATAACAGCAAAAAAAGGTTTGCCCGGTATTAGGATAATTACTTACTGCTTTTAATTTCGAATTTTTAAATCCATTCTTTCTTATTGTTATAAACACAGAACAGAAGAGTGAATTCAAAACAGAATTCCTGTTTTCTGTGGTTATAAATGTAATGAATACATAGTTGAATACAAATCAAAGAAAGAAGCTTATCCGGAGTTCCAAAATTTGCCTTTGGCATTGTTTTGACCCAATTAGATAATGGATAACTTATTGGCCTGTTTTTTTTTTTATTAAAGTACAATAACTTTGAGTACATAAAGATGTTTTAAACTAATTGTAGGTCTTCGTGAGGCACAGAGAGTGATGTAATGCAACTTCGACCACCTATGTAAATGGGTTCACGACGTTGGTCTTGTAATCAATGCAAAAAAAAACTGAACTACTGTTTATACACTCACCGTACCTGACAGCGTCTTGTGTACCTGTTGTCGTAGCTCATGAGCATAAGTGTCGCTGCCGCTCGGTCACAGCGTGTTGTTGCCAGACACTAGAGTTGGTGACTCATCATGTGTATCTTGGTGTGATAATAGATAGTAACTTCCACTGGCGGCTGCACATTGAACAGGAATGTATGTAATATGCTTAGATCTATATTGGCAAAGTTATCGATACTTAAGTATTAACTACGAGCCCGCACTGGGCCCGCGTGGTAGATTACGGCCCATTACCTCTCCTAGAGAGGAGGCCTGAGACCCAACAGTGAAAACATTAAAAAGGCGGCTCATGATGATGATGATGATGAAGGATAAAATGCCTTTACACTTAGAACATTATATTTGGCACTAGCAGATTCCGTAATTGATAATGGCCTATTTAGCTACGAGCGTACATATAAGGCTTATGTCGAGGACATTTACAAGTTGCAAGTTACGTATTTAAAAAAAGATTGTACCCACAAAAATAAAACATAAATTCCAAGATACTGGATTATTTAACCCTTCAGATACCGTCAATTAGAGACACAATAGTAAGACAATAGATGCGCGGCCACCGGTGGTCGCTTGGGGATTCATGAATTAAACACTGTCAAATTGTAAATGTCTTTGACGAAAAACGTAAGCGTACCGTCGCTTACGTTTTTTATGTGAAAATTATCATAACATCAGTATTCGTAAATACTAGAGGCATCAGTCGCTGCGTAGTTTAACTAACTTACCCACATTAATCGAACCTAAAGCTTAATATGTTTACGGAGCTATGACGTGGGAATGCATGCTGCCATGTTACATGAACGATTTACCGCTGGATATTACTAAGGCAATAAATATAGGGGCGATCGGCGGCGGAGACCTCTCGCGCCGGGCCTTGGTTGAAGCCATGGTCCGGAGCGAGGAGAAGCGGCGTGGCAGTCTTTTCCTGCGAAGCAGTAATGCTAGCTAAGGAGGAGGCCGACCGCATCAGGTAACGGCGAACTCGCCGCAGCCGCCGGGATTCCAATCCCGATTACCAGCCACCGTTGATGCGTGCTCGCGGACGGCGAGCCATGGGTAGCTCGCTGTCCGAACGTCCGGTAACTGTCCAAACCGAGCCCAAGACGTCGACGGCGCGCACTGTTACCGCGCGCCTCAAGGAGTTGTCAACAGCAGGAGGGGCCCAGCTGGGTCGAAGCCTACTGGGGCCAGGGTTATCTGTAAGGAAGCTCGAGCCTCGGTATGAAGAGGCTAGAAGGAACGGGGTGGGTTTTTAGTCAGTAAGAGTCTGACACTATCTCCCGCTTCACCCAAGAGCGGGAGTTGTCATTGGATGATTTTTGCCCACCGTAAAAAAGGCAATAAATATAAAAAACTGCTCAAAACTGTTGAAAAGATACTTTCTGGATTATAATGCGATTTAAAAAGTATTTTGATGACCTATGTATGTATATGTACCTACTGTTTGCCTAAAATTATGTTTTGGCGCCGAGTTTGTCGCTCCTGACATACCGCTGTTAAACTCGCGATGGTTTGTGCTGGTATGTAAATACGTTATTATGAATGTTGTTGTTTAATAAACGTAATAAAAAACTTTTTACAAAAAAAAAATTAAACCGACTTCAAAAAGTACAAAATAACTTTAATTTCGGAAGTCGGTGTTAAATAACGAAGAGACAAGATTAGGTATCTATTATAGAAACACCCACTTCCGAAATTAAAGTTATTTTGTACTTTTTGAAGTCGGTTTAATTTTTTTTTGTAAAAAGTTTTTTATTTTTCACTTTTTAGTTATGATAGCACCACTAAAAAGTACATACCCTTTAGTTAAATATAAATTACCGTATAGCCAGAGTCCATCTCATAACGATTTTAATAATCCCAAATACGGTTATATTACATGAATTTACCCTCCGGCATTATCAACAGATCAGTTCGATACATCCCCTCCCCCTTTTTTTTTCAGTCAGTCATCGACTACACGTATAAACAAAGCAATTTGACTTATTACGACAATTCTGCTATGATTCTATGAGGAGTTCTGTTCCATATCTTCGAAGTTCATGATCAGATCATAACAATATTTCTATGGGACCAACTTGGAAACATAAACTTTCAATCAAAAAAAAAATTTTTAAAATCGGTCTACAACTGACCGAGATATCGGTGAACATACATACAAAAAAAAAACATACATTCAGCCGAACATAGAACCTCCTCCTTTTCGAAGTCGGTTAAAAAAAACGTGGTCACGTCTAGAAGCAAATAATGTGTACTTAAGTATTAAACAAGAGCACGTGTGGTTTTAGTCAGTAGGAGTCTGACACTGGCTCGTGAGGTAGGTCTGGGCCTCCATGAGAATTTCCCACTCCCACTCCTGCCGAAAAAAAACCTTAACCAAAGTAATATTACGTATGTCCGATGGATGCGTGACGCACTGGACCGGTCGTTGTGGCGACGCTTGGGGGAGGCCTATGTCCAACAGTGGACGACTTTAAAGAATCAATGAAAAGGCCATTGTATTGTATCTCGCGTAGATCTGCGTTTCATCTGTTTTGATCTTTGGTAACTGAAATACATAATTGTATTAAATGTGAAATATAGCCTTTAAGCGTTCTAGGGCTTCCGGACAGTCAGTCCTACCATAAAATAGATAAGTACAGAAGACAATCGCATGTATGTACTTCACTTTTTATACCTACGCTCAGTGGACGCACAGTAATGAGCGTTTGAGCCGAAACTGTTTGACGAGCTGGCCGTGGCGCTCCGAGATATCGTGTCCGTAAGCGGTGTCTATGTGTGCTTTGCTCAAGCGCGCTTTGTATGTGTATGATTGACTTCTGTAACTTTTTTTTTCGAAGTGAAAAATCATCCAATGACGAAACCCGCTCTTGGGTGGAGCGGTAGATAGTGTCAGACTCTTACTGACTGAAAACTCGCCCCGTTCCTTCTAGCCTTCATACCAGGACTCAAGCTTCCTTTCCGATAACCCTGGCTCCAGTAGGCTTCGACCCAAATCGGCCTCTCCTGTTACTGACAACTCCTTGAGGCGCGCGGGGACAGTGCGCGCCGTCGACGTCTTGAGCTCGGTCCGGACAGTTACTGGACGATCGGACAGCGAGCTACCCATGGCTCGCCGTCGTGGCCGTAAATCGGGATTGGAATCCTGGCGGCGGTGGCGAGGGCGCCGTTGCCTGATGGGGTCGGCCTCCTCCTTTGCTAGCATTACTGCTTCGCAGAAGGAAGCGACCGCCTGTCACTCCTCCTCACTTCTGTACCTTTATACTTTGTGGTCCTACTACCTGGTTTACTGGCTCATATTTTAGCTCACTTATGTTGATGTACAAAGTTCGCGCCGGTGTAAGATCAAATGAAGGCAGACAGGTGTGACGCGACTACAAGTAAACACCGTCCATTTTGCATAGAAATTGTTCTACGGGTAATATATTCTTTAAGGTTGTTGCCTTGTCTCGACGGGATTGTCTGCTTTATGAGCGTTCAACTGGAGATATCTTTCCACTAATTTTCATACAACCTTCTGTGATTACAACGTTATTACACATCTTTTCTAGATACTTTGGAAACATATATCTTGTGGATATTATCTAGGTTTCTATTGAAATCAAATCAGTCAAGTATAAAAATAACCCAGTAAAGACCTCTGAAAATCTGCTATTTTACTTGAACTTTGTCAACTTTATCATTGTGTACATTGAAAAAGTAAAATAATATTTATTATAAAACTCCCACATTTAGTCAAGATTCTGAATGACGAAAATACTTCCTGAAAACTTTTACAGTAAAAACACACGTATTTCCTGGAACAGGTTTTGTGAAATATTCGAGTGCATAACGGAATTACCGAATGACGACAGAGCGTTCAGGTGCTGTCTTTTTTCGCGTTGTTTTTAGGGTTCCGTAGCCAAATGGCAAAAAACGGAAGCCTTATGGTTTCGTTCGTTCTGTCTGTCTATCTGTCCGTCAGTATATCAAAGCCACTTTTTTCCGAAACTATAAAAACTTTACTTTTGAAACTTGTTATGTAGATGTATTCTGTGAAGTGCATTAAGATTTTCACACAAAAATAGAAAAAAAAAACAATAAATTTTGGGGATTCCCCATACTTAAAACTGAAACACAAACCTTTTTTATTCGTCAAACCCATAAATGGTAGGATGGTTGCATATTAGAAAATCAAAACTTTCCTGAATTTTCAAAAGAACAACGTACAAATCAACAGAGTTTATAACGATGGTCATTTGATCAAAAGTTCAGCTGACCAAAGTCTGGAATATCAACGTTTAAATTTTTTGATACACTATTGACCAAATCGTTTAAAGGTCGAAATGGATGGATCCCGAAAATCCATATCCCTAAGTTCAACATATCCTACTCGTTAAAATATCGAAAAAAAAATTGATGTGTATTATTTGTAGCGGTTGGTCACTATTCTAACCTAACCTAACCCATTTCAGCCAGTTCAAAATAACAAATCATACCTACAATCTCTCGTAAAACTGTGTTTACCATTGTCTAATAGATTATGTAATTTGATTAGTAATGATTTGATATTTTAACCCTTCAGATACCGTCAATTAGAGACACAATAGTAAGACAATAGATGCGCGGCCACCGGGTGTCGCTTGGGGATTCATGAATTAAAATGACATCTAACAACTTTTGATCAGTCGTTCATTTGATGGCACACATTGGGATTCTAAAATTTTTCTAAATAAAAAATTTGGTCATTAAAATTTTGTTATTTCGTTTATTGTTCTTTTGAAATTAGCTCGAGAAAGTTTTAATTTTCTAATATGCAATCGGTGGGATCTATGGATGGGCCTTCAAAAATTATAATGAGGTTTCTAAAATCATTTTATTTCTAAACTGTTTGCGCGAGATACACTTCCAAAGTGGTAAAATCTCTGTCCCACTCCCCCTCCCCTTTTTAAATTTTAAAATAAGAAAAAGATAAAACTAAAAAAAAAAATATGATGTACATTACCATGCAAACCTCCACCGAAAATTGGCTTGAACGAAATCTAGTAAGTATTTTTGTTTTAATACATCATAAACCTAAAAAAAGGCACTATTATTAAAACATCGATCAAAGTTACAAAACTGCAAGAACTTTTATATTATGTTACTTACTGCTACGGAACCCTCCATGGGCAAGTCCGACTCGCATTTGGCCGCTTTTTTTATTAAACATTACGTTGGATGAAACAACAAGCTTTCAAATTATGCTCTGGTTGACGGTAAACGAATAGGAAATGGCTCTCTTAGGAGAACATATACATAATGTTGTACTTATTTCAAGACAAAATTCGGGATGTTCAAATGTCTCAACATTCCTGTATAGAATGATGGAGTCTGTTTGAGAGTAAGGAAACCTAGGACGCTTGGAGCGCTCTGTCTAAATTACCTCGGTTTGTCTTATCCCGCCCAACGATTTCCGACATGTTTACACTGACTGGGTTGCTGGGAAATAGCCCGTGTATGTTACACGGGCTATCCCGAGAAAATGTGTCTTCAGCTTTATTTAAATTGTACAATTTATATTTGAACTCATTATTCATACTTTTTTTAATCCTTTTTTTGAAGGTATTTCTTCTTTTAGATTATGTCAGTTACTTGTCTGTCCAACACTCTTCACCTCTATATTTTTAGGTACAATTCTTGTCAATGAGACATCTCTCGCCCAAAAATGACCATAAGTACTCAGAAAGTTATTATCGACCTATAATCTATCCGTTGTATCAAATAATACCTGGTTTGAATTCTTAAAGGAACGGTTTTTATTTAAATGCGTGTTTCTGTTATTCATCATATTTCTGTAATTTTAGTAATGAGAAAATCATTAACAAAGTTTCGATAATACACTGCCACTTTAAATGGATTGTCTGCTGGTGAAAAAGTTATGACCAGAGATGATTTGACTACTAAATTATTTACCTTTGTGTTTCGTGTTGGCTCACCGTTAATCAATGCCGACAATCCATTTTCCAATAACGAGTCTAGCTACGGTAGCGCCCTCTGATCAGTTTTATAGGAATAATTTGAGTTGATGTTAAAATCTCCAGCAATGATAAACTTTCTTGAAGTTATTGAAAAGAGATTGCCCTAGACCTAGACCATGACGTTTAAAATAAGATTGTTTTAATCTTGTTTCAGTGTGTGTAAGAGACAGAGCTATACAGGTTGTGTAGCGCCGTCATGGTAACCCCGCTAGTCAAGCATTCAATCGATGTTTGAGCAATATATAGGAACAAATGTTTCTGAATCTTTCCAATTAATTAATTTAACTTGTACTGCTTCTATTCCCAAATTAAAGATATGAGTAGGGCAAAGTTGGGTTTGAATTGATTTATATTATTATTATTATTATTTTTGAAGAAAAGGGGCTATGCATCTCCCATAGTGTAGGAGATATAGTCACTGCGACCTAAAAGATCTATTGTGACTCGCCACCTTGTTAGAGTAACTCTTTTAGCCGGGAGGCTTCCAGGAAGTCTAGAATACTCCTAGCTTTGAGAGTTTTAATCTCCTCCGGGCGAATAATGTGTCGACCCAGATGGATACTCCGTTTGTGGATAAGGGGCCCACATTCACACAACAGGTGCTTAGGCGTCTCCCTCTCCTGATTACAGTACCTGCAAACATCAGTGTCACTCAGTTTCATGTGAAATTGGTGCCTGTTTAATTTGCAGTGGCCGGTTAAGGCGCGGGCTATCGCACAGATGTTCGTCCTGCTAAGCTCAAGAAGCTCGGCAGTTCGTTTTTGTGAGTAGCCTTCTATAAGAGATTTGGCGTGTAGCAGTCCTGGTTGTAACAACCAGTGCTTTTTTGAATCGCCAAATAGGTTGCCCTTAAGGGTCTGCATGGCCTGGTTCTTTGAGATACCACAGAAAGGTTTCTGGTCCTATCTGATGACCCTGAGCCCCAGTCCTTGCAAGTTCGTCGGCTTTTTCATTGCCAGTAATTCCAGAATGACCCGGTACCCATCTCAGAATAACTTTATTCCTTTGCCCCAGGTCATTTAGTTTGTTAACGCAGTCTTTTACCAGTTTCGAATTTATTGTATTCGAGTTCAAGGCGTTAAGAGCTGCCTGGCTATCTGAGTAAATCAGAATTAATTGATTTATGTAGTTTCGTTGACGGTTGGCTTCCGCACATTCTATAATGGCGTATACCTCCGCTTGGAATATGGTGGCATATTTACCCAGATTCAAGCTTTTGCTGAATTTCGGGCTAATGCCAAATATTCCACATCCTACATTCTCACCCATTTTGAATCCGTCTGTAAACCAGATCAGGCTTCCAGCCTTGCAAGTAATGAGGTTGCTTGCCCAATCCTCTCTGCTCGGCAGTTCCACTGTGTAATTTCTTGTGAAGCTACACTGTGGAAGCATGACGTCTGTTGTCATAGCTAGCTGATCGTGTTCAAGCACTGATTCGTGTAGCGATCTCAGTGCTTGAGAGCGCCAGTTTACTTTGCCAGTGCTGTTTATTCTATACATGCCCGCTTTCGCCTCCTTCGCAATTAATAGATGAAGTGGCGGAAGGTTAAGCAGGGCATTTAGAGCAGCTCCTGGGGTTGTAGACATGGCCCCTGTTGATATAATGCATGCAAGTCTCTGCAAACCATTAAGTTTGTTAATGACTGTCACTTGGGATGTTTTCCTCCACCATACTACGCAGGCATACGTTATTATCGGCCTGACTATAGCGGTGTACAACCACAGGGCAATTTTAGGGTTTAGGCCCCATTTCATCCCTGCTAAGCGACAGCATATTCCTAAAGCTATTTTAGCCTTTTGAATCACATTATTAATGTGAGTGTTCCAGGTCAGTCTCTGGTCGATAGTTACGCCCAGGTACTTGACCTCATTGGAGAATGGTATGCGAGTCCCCTTTACAGTGGGCGTTACAAGTTTGTCCAACTTTCGCTTCCTAGTAAAGGGGACTATTGTTGTTTTACTCGGGTTAACCGATAAATTGTTCTCTGTGCACCATGTGTTTATAACGTTCAGAGATCTTTGCAGTATAGATGATACCGTGCTGTGACAGGGGCCGATAACACAAGCCACCACATCGTCAGCATAACTGTGTACATCTAAGTCTCTTTTAAAGGCTTCAACCAGCAATTGGTCAACAACGAGTAGCCATAGAAGTGGCGATAGAACGCCTCCTTGTGGGCACCCTTTAGTTGTTTTGAAGCTTTTTGTAGTTCCGTGTAAGGTAACACTGATAGTTCTGTTGAGGAGCATGAATTCGATCCAACGAGTAGTTGTCTCGTCAATCCCTTTCGCCTTCATTCCCTTGGAAAGGGCGTCTATGGTGACGTTGTCGAAAGCTCTTTCAATATCAAGGAAAGCACATAGGGCTATCTGTTTATCTTCCAAAGCCCTTTCGATCCTGTCTGTTAGTTCTAACAGAGCAGTTTCTGTGGATTTTCCTTTTTGGTAAGCATGTTGCTTCGGATGCAGAGGGTTAGCCCTTAATGGTCCATCCCTGATGCATTCGTCTATAACCTTTTCCATACTCTTGAGTAGGAAGGAGGTAAGGCTTATTGGTCTGAAGGACTTTGGTTGAGAGTAGTCTTTCTTACCAGCCTTTGGGATAAAACAGACTTTAACTGTAGTCCATTTCTCAGGTATATATCCCCAGGCAAAGCTTGCTCTGAAGATTTTGATTAAGATAGGGATGAGTATAGTCTTCTCTTGCTGCAGGAGAGCTGGGAAGATATCGTCATCACCTGCAGACTTAATCGGCTTGAATGAGTCTATAGCCCATTCTACCTTGTTTGGTCTAAAGTACCTCGCCGCTCTTCTCCAGTCATCATTTGTAGGCCTGGAGAGGCGGATATGAGGTGAATATGGTACGATGATGTCTTGTGCCATCACCGAGCCAGGGAAGTGTGTTGACGCCAAAAGTTTCAGGGTTTCCTCCGCTGATGCAGTGAAGGCACCGTCTGATTTCTTTAAGAGTCCCAGTTGATTCGTAGGCGATTTGGATAAGACTTTGTGGATTCTGGCTCCTTGAGGGACTTCCTCCATGAAAGTCTTTTCGCCTTTCGGATTTCTTTATTATAGGTAGTTAAAGCTTTCCGATACCGATCCCAGTCGTCAGTCGATTTAGCCTTATTGAACAACCTACGTGATTCCTCCCTTAAAACATTGAGCCTTTTGTTCCACCATGTCACTTTTCTGTCCCTCACAGTTCTTAGAGGACAGCTCTCTTGGTAAGAGGCTGTAATGGCTTCAGTAACTTGAGTGACAGCATAGTCCAATATTTCAGGGGAGCGTATGGTTTTAGGGACGTCTAGGAGTCTCTCCTGGAGCTTTCGTCTGTACAAGTCCCAGTCCGTGGTTTTCGCATCCCTAAAAGTGATAGTTCCGCAAATGTTGGATGTATTCAAAGCGAATTCAATAAGTCGATGATCAGACATAGATGGTTCATCACTGACATGCCAATTGGTTATCAGCCTGGCAGTGTGAATAGTAGCGAGAGTTACATCAAGAACTTCCTTCCTCGATTTAGTTACAAAGGTCGGTTTACATCCCTCATTTACTATTTGGAGGCGGTTAGTTAGTACAAAATCATGAAGCAACTCACCTCTATCGTTGATGTCAGTGCTGCCCCAGTTGGTATGGTGGGCGTTGGCGTCACACCCAATGAGAAGCTCGGCATTGTTGGCATAGGCGTACTCTACTACCTTTGCAAGCTCCTCGGATGGGTCGGTTTTCGTCCCGTCCAGGTATGCCGAGCACACGATGAGGCGTCCATTTCCGCTCTTGACATTGACATAAGCTGCAATCAGGTCATCGCTGCACAGTCCTGGTATGCATAAGAAATCAATATTATTATTGAAAAGTATACACGCTCTTGGTTTGACTCCACCGATATGATGAGCGACCTTACCTGCAGAGCCCAGTCCAGACACCGTGTTAGTATTAGCCAGCCACGGTTCCTGGATAAGAGCGATGTGAAGGTTCTTTTGTGTGAAGAGTTTTTCCAGAACAGCCGTGGCTGCTCTGGCGTGATGCAGGTTTATCTGCACCACTTGTGTGTTTATGTGTGTCTGTGTTATGGTGTGTTTGTGTTGCGTTAGTGTTATGTGTTTGTGTGGGTGGGTTAAGCGGCGTTATTCGACCTGCTTGGCTTCAAGGCTTTAGGGCAGCCCTGAGGTTTGGCCGGTCGGCTCGCCGCTACAGATCGATTGGGACGGTTAGCCCCTTTCGTCGGTGGTGCCCCGAGGGGGCGGTTCCTGACGCCCTGGCCTCCGGGTTTCGGCTTAGCGTTTTGCCGCTTTGCCGTTTTACCAGAGACCCGGTCGCTCGGCCCCGCCTTAGGAGCGTGTTGAGCAGATGGCGAAAACCTTGCGCCAGATTGGCTAGTCCCTGCCACCTGCTCAGCCTTCGCTGGCGTATTATCGCCGCGAATGCGTATTAGGACTTTACGAAAGCCTAATTGCGGCCTGCAGTCTAGTTTGCGCAGGGCTTCTATGGAGGCATCATCGATAGAAAGGGCGGTCGTGATTCCGTCTCCTTCTTTCTTGACGCTCAGCACCTTCCACAATCCAGTCTGCAGGTCGTTTTGTTTTTCCAAGAGATTAAGGGCATCTCTTGGAGTTTTGATGACATCTTCTGTCTTAAAGTGGAGGATCCCAACCTTGGCTTTTGGCAGGTCCTTCTCGTTAATGAGCGAGAGTTCCGCCTCTGGCCACGGCTTTAGTGTCCCCACTTTTTCTTCAAGCCATTTCAGGCTGTAGTCGTTTTTGATTACGACTTGCAGCCATCCTGGCTTGAAAGTGCAACCCTCGATTCGAATTTTGAATTCGGGGGCTTTGGGCATAGGGGCGTTAAGAATCGCCCTCAATATGTCCTTAGAAAGGAGCCCCAATTGCACGTTCGACATGGGCTCTCTATTACGGATTCCCACTCGGATGTTGGTTAGGGCGTCCTTAAAAGACACAACGCTTGTCCCAGGCGGTGGTCCGACCTGAGCTGCGGACGTTTCGTCAGGGATCATTGGAATTGGCCCTGACTTTTCGTCCACACGCGTTGTCTTTTTGGCATGATCTTTCGGCGACTCGTCCTCGGATCGAAATCGTTTTACCGGCCTCTTCCCCGATGACGTATCGGCCACCAGATCAGTCAAAGGAGCACGCGCACTCGCCCACTGCTCCGTGACCAGCTTGTAGGCCTCAATGGAGTCCATACCGCCAGCCTTGAGGCGCCGCAGGCGCTTACGCGCGGCTCCTGGCAACCGTCGTTTCCTGGGGCTAAAGTCAGTTCCCAACGGCACTTCCGAGTCCATCTCAGTAGGCCTCGTGCCATCGTTTGCCGACTCCAGCTCAGGAGGGTTGAGTTCGGTGTCTAAGGTGACTTGGGAGTCTCCCTCAGAACCGAGTAAGAGAGTAGTCAGATCGGGTATTGACCCAATAAGACTACTCGAGGGTTCCGGACGTTCATCATCGTCCTTATTTAATTGATTTATATACTACACTAGCTTCTGCCAGCGACTTCGTACGCGGATCTTGTTGCTTATGCCAGCGACAACGGGGTCGTCAAAATCAAAGATCTGAAACGGCTAATGTCGAATTCTAAGAGCCCGGGGACTGGAAAACAACGCGATGCGCGAGACGATTCGAGACGTTCCAGATCTCTCCCTTCCACTTACGCGCGTGACAGTGTGCACCATATTTCTATAGTGTGCACACACCTTAGACATGGTGCCAATGTCTCCGTGTTCGATGTAATTAATAAATGGGTTATAAGAAAACGCACTCCTTTCTTTATTTCCAAAAAGTGTTCCCATAGCGCGATCTAATTCGACGCCAACGCCATTTACGAAACGTTTAGAAAACGGAACCTACATATTATTCACCCAAATATTATAGTATCTTAGCCATGTGTAAACACTACCAAAATAACTAATAGGTACCTATTTTATAAAATAACAACCAAAGAAATCTAAAAATAAATTATTAAACGTAAGAGTAGAGACTAAAAGTCGCGCTGATAAGCACGGTTTGTTAAAATCAATTATTGTCTGTCAATAAGGTCGAACACTCTGAACGTTTATTCGCATCAACAACCAAATATTGCCGCCGCGAGCCGCGTCGAGCGCAGCGACCGTTACACAAAAATAATTCAGTATTCACGCGCGATGGCTTATTAGCTTATTTCATGTATAACTTTGGTGTTTCTATACCGATTTATATGATTTTTTTTTTTATTGAATAGGTAAAAATGTTAACTTTTTTTTAATTAGGGATGAGTGAGTGTGTTATAAACGTAAGAGTAGACAAAAATAAACAGAAAGCTCCGAACTGCTAAGCTAACGGGAATTACACGTGCTATTGTGAGTCAACCATAAAAGATAGACATATGCTGTCGTGGGATATTTTTTATATAATTTTAAGGAGAATATTTCCGTTATACATGATTTCTGTGTAGCTTTAACCATTAAGGCTACAAACGCGACGAAAGCTTAAAAAATTGAGTAATTTCTCCCGTTTCCCCAACATTTCCCTTCACTGCTCTGCTCCTATTGATCGTAGCGTGATAAAAAGTATACTATAACCTGCCCAGGAGTATGAAGAATGATTGTACCAAGTTTCGTTAAAATCCATCAAGTAGTTTTTGTTTCCATAAAGAACATACAGACAGACAGACAGACAAAAATTTTACTGTTTGCATTTTTGGCATCAGCATCGATCACTAATCACCCCCTGATAGTTATTTTGTAAATATATTTCAAGTACAGAATTGACCTCTCTACAGATTTATTATAAGTATAGATTTGGCAACACCTCCTTGCTAGTCACTTCTATCGTTATTATTATATATATATAGTTCACGTTTGACCACTATCTCACCTGGTGAAAAGGGATAATATGGTCGACAATGAAGCACGGTTGCCTAGAAAGAACTTATTCTCTCTTGACTTCAAGATCAAGGTTGTAGCCATTAAGAAACAGATACTGACACTATAACAATCAAAATTATTAAGGGCGAAATCATCGTCGTCATTTCTTTCCTGAAGGATGTGGATGTTCATCATCATCATTTCAGCCGATACACGTCCACTGTTGGACATAGGCCTCCCCCAAGCGTCGCCACAACGAACATTCTTGTGCGTCTCGCATCCATCGGTTTCCCGCAACCTTCACCAGGTCATCAGTCCACCTTGTTGGAGGCGCTTCCAACGCAGCGTCTTCCGGTACGAGGTCGCCACTCCAGAACCTTTCGCCCCCAACGGCCATCTGTTCTGCGAGCAATGTGCACTACCCATTGCCACTTAAGTTTGGCAACTCTTTGTGCTATGTCAGCAATTTTAGTTCTCTTGCGGATATCTTCATTTTTTATTCGATCACGCCAGGAAACCCCGAGCATAGCCCATTCCATTGCCCTTTGGGTGACTTTAAGCGTTCTGATGAGGCCCATTGTGAGCGACCACGTTTCGGAGCCATATGTCATCACTGGCAACACGCACTGATCATAGACTTTCGTCTTGAGACACTGTGGTATGTTGGACGAGAAAACACCATGTAGCTTCCCGAACGCTGCCCAGCCGAGTGGGATGTTGATGGATGTGTTGTTATTGGATGTGGATGTTGCATGTACTTTATGCAGCTGGGGCAAGCGCTACCCTTTTAGCACGTTTATATTATCATACTTTGTCCCGTTAACATCACTTTTAGACTAAAATCCTGTTTTAGACTAAAAATAACCACATTCCTAACGCTATTGGTCCTTTTTTTGGTTTACGGTGGGCAAAAATCATCCAATGACAACCCCCGTTCTTTGGTGGAGCGGGAGATAGTGTCAGACTCTTACTGACTAAAAACCAACCCCGTTCTTTCTAGCCTCTTCATATCGGCGCTCGAGTTTTCTTTCGGATAACCCTGGCCCCAGTAGGCGTCGACCCAGCTGGGCCCCTCCTGTTGCTGACAACTTCTTGAGGCGCGCGGGAACAGTGCGCGCCGTCGAAGTCTTGGGCTCAGTCCGGACAGTTTCCGGACGGTCGGACAGCGAGCTACCCATACGCTATTGGTCCTAAAGTTGTAAAAGTTTATTTGGGCTATTCTATTAGTTCTAGAATAATAAAAACTCTATAAAAGTGTGTATAAAGTGAAATTAACACTACTTAACTAGCCAGCCATATGATTAAAAAAGAAAATAATTCGGTGTTCTGAAATTGAAATCCGAAATCGTTTCCAGTTTAAACCGATTTCATCTAGGCTAGTGTGCACTAGATTAGACTTTGGTTTTAAATTATGACTGTCCGTACTTTTACGATTATTTTTTAATATACTATAAAACGAACACCTGGGCAATAAAGCTATCATTACGTATATAACGCGTTCTATTTATTATTAACCCTATTCCGACATAACTCCTGCCTCTGGGATGAATCACTCGCTTGAAGAATCCTCCTAATTGAAAGTAAAGTTTAAAGAGGAACATTCCAAGGTGATCAGGGGGGCTAAAACGAATTTTTCGAAATTCAAATTAAATTTTCCTGCAATGTAAACTAAGCCTTACATTTTATTAACAGTGTGGTGGACTTGGTAGAATGTTTTAGTCTTTGAAAAGTATGTAGTGTAACTCTTAGAATTCATTTGACTAGTTTTAAATCTGCCTTTTTAGTAGCCTTAATGGTTTTTTTTAACTGGTAATCCTGACTTCTGACATGACTTCTCGCGCTCTAAGGTGGAGCAAGAACCAAACCAGAGCTTGGGAAATCATCCTGAGGCTGCAGATGCCCGGGACATCTCCTGCCAACGGCTAGGGCTCGACCTCATGGTCGCTTCCCATTCACTCTCGCTCTGCACTATAACCTGAACTACCACACAGCGGTGTTCTACCTAAGCGGGGCAGAAACCATTATGGCTAATCGGTTACTTTTGTTCTTTTCCAAAAAGTTAATCGAAAAAAGCTAAATCATTTAACCGATGTAATTCCGTATTTATTTTTTACACCACCTGCTTGATAATGTCGTTTTATACGTCATACAAACCTCACTTAAAGCAGGTCATTATTCTCTAGGGAAATAATGCAGTATGGCCGATCCCTAGGAAATAATGAGATTTCAATTTGGATCATCAAAAATCGTCAACATTGTAAACTAAAATATACGTGCATCGTACAAGTTGACTCTAAATTCAAACTGGCCACTAACAAAAAAAAAGAAAATAGAATAAAACCTGCTTGCTGACTGCAAACTGGGAGCGTTTTAGAAAATTGAAAGTATAGAATCTTGGAGTAGTGAATTTTGTTTGTTTGATGAACTTGTAAATATAATACTTATACATATATCTCTAATATGTGATTTGATCGACTAAATTGTCTTTTAATTATCTCACAGATGGTGTAAAAAGTAAACTATGCAACACGGGGATAAAGCTGTGTTTGTCTTGGGCGGCTTGAATTCCTCACTTCACTCAGGTTTTTTTATTAACTCCCTTGCAATGCTCGGGAGTTAATTATATTGATCCCTCCCTGGCGTTCGGGATTAAAATAAACAACCTTCGTTTCGTTCGGAATTCAACCTACCGCCCGCGACTTAAAGACACTGCTTTATCCCCTAGTCACATAAACTACTATTGTACATCGGTTTTGTACTCAAATGTGAAATAATTAGCATTATTATTTACCAAAATAATATATTTACAACTATTTCATTAACATTAGATATTTTATCTCGGCACTTCTGTCATTCAAAGATAAAACTCGATAAGCGGGAGCGCTCGCGTAGGTGGGGATCCGTAGCTCGAAAATACACAAAATATTAATGAAATTATTCTTGCGAGTCAGCTGATACTCAGTCGTTCAATTGTTCTCGTTAATAGACTTAATAAAACAAAAATACGCCACATATTTTCAATGCGAACACGTCTTTAAAATTACTTCCAAAGTGGAAAGCAATTCAAAATGAAAACAAAATTGATGGATACAGAATATTGAAGCTACGTATTTATAATCTTTATTAAAAAATTTATTACATCTCTGAAAAGCATTTTTTTAAGATTGGAAATTATCTTGTAGTTTCTCCTGGTATATGCTCTAGAGCAGGATGGTGTCTCATTTAATGACCAAAACCTCACCAGTATCTTTCAGTTGCCTTTGCATTCTAGTAAGGATGACTTTTTCCAAAGTCAACCCATGGCCTGGAGCCTACTAGCTTCGGCCTTCCCAGCCCCCTACATTTAGCATGACACAGCCACACCCCATTTTTTGTATTTACCGGTAAACAAATATAAGAATAGATACTCCTCTTGCATCGATGTACTATCAACTAACCAACTGAATGATGTCGGAAACTCATATTTCACCAGAGAACCCCGTAAACAAAGATTTTATCTTTACACGTATATCAATAGCGATCAGTGTAAAGGCTGTGAACTAAGATAAACGATTTAACTTTATCTTTGTTTCAGATGTGGCCGTTGATGAGAACATAAAATGTGTATCTACGAGTACTTCAAAAGATATATGTCATAGGCAGGCAAACAAATATAATAAAGTTTTATTAACATGGGCGCCGGGCATTAATGAATCGCTAACAATGCAGAATGCCACTCGTGCTGTAAATTACCGCAATGATCCCAAATACCAGTGGTTTACGAACATGCGAAGAAAGTGCTACCGAGAGAACATCACTCACAGCACCGTACTCAATGAAAATTACATTGGTAAGTAAATAAAAGTCATCATCTTCTTCCTGCCCTTGTCCCGTTTCATTTGGGGTCGGCGCAACACGTTTTTTTCTTCTATTCTGTCCTGTCACTCGTTACGCTATCACTAACTCCCTTTTCTTTTATATCACTTCTCACACAATCCATCCATCTTTTTTTTGGCCTCCCCCTCCCCCTCCATCCATCCACATAGTGAGGTACACATAGGTAAGTGAATAAAAGTACAAAAACTAAATAAATAAACTATCACCTTTTTAGACGTGTACCTACAGTGGGCCGCACGTTACTGGTAATAAACTAATGTAAACTGACCTCTTATTCTACTAAAATTTCGTGTTATGCTAAGCCAGTTCAAGGTTGAAGTGTTATCACTACGTGCTGCTTACTGTACCACTTTTTCCGAAGTCACTGTTTCAATGTTACACTTGTATTTTCAGTTTCTGTTTCGTTTCGTGTAAATAATATTTCAAACTGTTTCGGTGACAATACGACTGCCCGTTTGTAAAGTATCAATTTGTTTGACGAGACTTATCTGATACCGTCGACTCTGTATAAATTTATGCACAAACACGCTCTCAGAGATTACGAAGATCATGTTTTTGTACTTTATTTGTACTGGTTATTTTCTGTGGAATGTAGTTTGCAATCAATTTTTTATAACAATAATCAAAAATTATTCAAAACAGATTACTGTGGGATAGGTATTTAACGTATCGTCTTACACTTGTACCTATTGTTATTTATTGGGAATATAGTCACACTTATCTAAGTAAAACTTACTGAAGAAGTTAAATTGCAATTAACTGCAAATGCTGCAACTTATCATCATTCGTTTTCTTGAGGACGATTAGCTAACCAACCGATAATAATAATATTCATACATTTTCGGTTTTATCGTACAGCATTTATTTATTACTGCCTTGGCTAGGCAACCCCCTAGCCAACTTACAACCGTTTCGCTTGCGTCGAATGCTTCGAGTTGACCTTGCCGCCAATTCTTTTGTTCTGACCACGTGACTGAGCGTTGAGACGACGTCGTTCCCGTACATTTGAAGCTTGATGAAACCGATGGATGCGAGACGCCCAGGATCGTTCGTTGTGGCGACGCTTGGGGGAGGCCTATGTCCAACAGTGGACGTATATACGGTTGAAATGATGATGATGATGATCATTGATTTATTTATTTTATTTTATCCTTCATGCACAAACGAGTTCAAAGGCGGACTTAATGCCTTACGGCTCTCATCTCCATACATCTTTTGTCCCCAAGTTAAACTGCCCTTTTGTAGTGATCCCCAAGTAACAAGTAACGTAGTTTAGTGTGGGGACCACTCTAACACCCGTATTTATAAAGAAATAATTAGTTAAGGTTACAATTCTTAAATACAAAATCTAATTACATAGTTAAGTAACACACGTTACTTACTTGAGAAAATGCTCTAGCAACACTCGTTGGGTTGTTGTTGTTGTTGTTTGTGGGCAGTTCTGACTTGAAGCAATTTCATAACTATAGAATTCAAAATACCTACTTTTACTCTTTATAAATTACGGACATTTTTTTGTACCTACCTTTTGGTGGGTACAAAAACATATCATAATAACATCCCCCGCCCTTGGGCAGGGCGGGAGATAGTGTCAGACTCTTACTGATTAAAAAACCCCCTTCTTTCTTACCTTTCATACCGAGGTCAAGCTTCCCTTTCGGAACTAGACCCTGGCCCCAGTAGGCTTTGACCCAGCTGGGCCCCTGCTGTTGCTGACAACTCCTTGAGGCGCGTGGGAACAGTGCGCGCTGACGACGACTTGGGCTTGGTCCGTACAATTATTGGACGGTCGGACAGCGAGCTACCCATTGCTCGCCGTCCACAAGCCCGCGCTTGCGGTGGCCGAAAATCTCCGCAGCGGCTGGGACGTGAGTGCCGCGCCGTTGCCTGATGCGATCAGCCTCCTCCTTTGCTAGCATTACTGCTTCGTAAAAGGACGCGACCGCCTGCCACTCCTCCTGATCCGCTCGCTCTGGACCATGGTCTGGCTCGAGAGAAATTCTACCCTAGAGTGTAGAGAGAGGTCAGACTTTTACTGACTAAAATCTACCTATATCCTTCAAATATTCTTTACATTCAAGGGCTATGGTAACTTCTTTCTTCTTCTTTCAAACGTTCCCAAAGAAGAGTTTCCCCTAAACCGGGAACCTAGATAACTGGGGTCACTGGATGAGGCGGTTGCCTCCCTCCTCTTCTACAAATGTGGGTAGAGGCTGATCATTCCGCTCGCCGGACCTCTTCTGGACCACCACGGTTTCACAGTATGTGGTTATTTCGGTTGTCTGACGGACACAGAGAGAACGCTCTCGCTTAACCGTTCACTTGACACAAGACTTAAACTATAATCAGGCAATTTTTTGTGCCACATCGATGTCACAAACGATATGGAAGAATTTTTTGACGCCATATTTTAGTTTGATTTTAGTTACTTGTAATTAGGGTAGGGGTTTTTATTTTACTGTAATCAAGTAGGTAGGTTTGGTGGGTGTGGGTAGGTAGGTGTGTAGTGTGTAGTTAAGTATTTTAAATGTTAATTATTCGTGTAAATGAATAAAGAGTTAGTATATTAATCATTATTTATTTGGACAGAAGGTGACGTATGGTGCCCGCGCACGTTCGACGGGTTCTCGTGCTGGGACGAGACGCCAGCCTCGACCATAGCCTACCAGCCGTGCCCGCAGTTCATCGTCGGATTCGACCCTAAGCGATATGCTTACAAGACGTAAGTACTGCATGCTATCTTCTGCTGCACTAGAAGGTTTATATATCAATATAGCTTTTTTGTTAGAAATTGCCCACGGTTTCATAGAAATTGTTCAAGTTGTATGTCGCGGTATTGGCTGTTGGTTAAAACCCCAATTTAAGAGCACAAAGCCAAAAACACACAACAAAATGATAACAAACTTTTTTTTCTTTGTTGTTTTGGGGCTTTAATCTCAAAGAGCAGGTCAGCCCCATCAGAATCAGAATTTTATTTGTACAACAAAATTCTGATTCCATCGTAACCTATTTAGTATCCTCCACTGGACATGGTGATATCTCTGTCTTATCTTATGAATCAACCACTTGCCTTACTTGTCTTCAAAGATCCACTTTGCAAAGTTACAGTAATTAATTGTTTACGACATATTTTGATCACAATTCCCAGTACGTCAATATTTCGTTAGGATTTAAACTTAAACTAACTGTCAAACAGGCATTATCTTAGAATTATGACGAGCAGGTTTTTGGCCGGAGTTTAATTCATTAAACCCCAAACTAACCTCAAACCGTTCGCTCTCTCATTGTCTTTCTACTGTATCACTAATTACGGAAAGTTTAAGTTCGGTGGCTTTTTTAATTATACGCATTGATATTGTGATGTAAAACTGGTGTTGATTTTGTATCTCAAGTGTCCCCACTACTAGACAATAAGTGGATTGAAACTGGCGTGATGTTGGTGAAATAGAGCTTTTTTTATCTTATGACAACTCCCGCTCTTAGGTGGAGCGGGAGATAGTGTCAGACTCTTACTGACTAAAAACCCACCCCGTTCCTTCTAGCTTCTTCATACCGGGGCTCGAGTTTCCTTAACCCTGGCCCCAGTAGGCTTCGACCCAGCTGGGCCCCTCCTGCGCCCAGCGACAGCGCGCGCCGTCGACGTCTTGGGCTCGGTCCGGACAGTTACCGTACGGTCGGCCTCCTCCTTTGCTAGCATTACTGCTTCGCAGAAGAAAGCGACCTGCCTGCCACTCGACTGTGTGCTCCACCATGTCCTCCGGGCGTTCCGCTTGAATCTGGTGCAGGAACCTCCCGAACGTGCCATGTCCGGTGAGGACCTGTGTCATGCGAAAAGTAAGGACGCCGTGAGGTCTTTCCAGCCACGCCTTAAAAAGGGGACTTACCGCCATAATTGTGGCGTGCCCAGCACTGGGTTGCGATAGTCGCTGACACCATTTCACCATTAGATCCCGCCGGAGCTCTATCTCTCTAGTCTCTTGAAGAATACTCTTCAGATAATTTCACGAGACTTTGGGCGAAGAACCAAATTATGTCGCAAGATGTTGTTTCAAAAAAAAACACGAAGATCAGTTTTATTCTGAGACCTATGGTAAAAAGTCGTTTAAATTGTGGTATGTGATTGCTGAATATATAGTGTATGAACCTTAACGTTGGACCACTATTAAATTTACGCCACACTCTGTAAATAAATACATATATTATACAATATCCGTGACTGTTATACCCGCCTACGGTGCACGCTGCCCCATCCAAACGCGTTTATCTATTTTCCGAGCTATATTGCCCGGCCATTGTTACCTTAACTTGCCAATTCCGGAGCAACGTCGGTGTTAATGATTTTGTATGAACTTGAATCGCCTGATTTTATCTTATAATATAACGTATAGAAGAGCTGTTTATGCGGTTTGGTAACCGATTTTCATAGAATTATGACGTACGTACTAGGGGACGTGTCATAGTCGATTTATGACATACTAGCTTCTGCTATCGGCTTCTCCTACGTGAGAGTGGAAATTTATCTCTAGGAGACATATATTTTACACACACACTGTGGTACATAAGATATGTTAATACAGGTTATGGGCATACACAACGGCCAAATTGATCAAAACCTGTTCAGCTGTTTCAACATCAAGGAGTAAAAAACACTCACCTATCCCTAACATATCAACTTTGCGTTTATAATAGTACTAGCTTGCGCTAGCTGCTTCATCCGCGTGAAACTAGGTTTCTTCGTACAAACTTTGGACCCGTTTTATCTCCTTAGGGTGTGAATTTTGGAAAATCCATCCTTTTTTATGCTTACGTCATAATCAAGCAATCCGTTTAATCGCTTGAGCTGTTTGTTACTGGATCAGTCTGTCAGTAATAGTCACTATTATTCGAGTACAGAAACGAAATTGTAAATTAGAAATTATTTAATTCTAAAGTTCATTTTTAAAGATATGTCGGTAACAGTTGAGATATATAATAGGTATATATATATGTAATGGACATTATGCAAAGTAATAATAAAATTAGCACCTAAATAAATGTAGATTGTAGGTAGATATTTATATACGAGTCATCATCTTCCTCCCCTTGTCCCGTCTTATTTAGGGTCGGCGAAACACGTTTTTTTCTTCCATGCTGTCCTGTCACTCGTCACGCTATCACTAACTCCCTTTTCTTTCATATCGCTTCTCACATAATCCATCTATCTTTTCTTTGGCCTCCCTCTCCCCCTATATACGAGTAACCTTATTATAATTTGAAAATTACTAGCTATCAGCCTATAACATAACTATAGCAATAACATCTTACATTTTTTTCTAGCAACCCTTTAGGCAGAAACCTTCATCGTTTATTGCTCGTTTTATTCCAAAACCGCATCAATCTTGAGCCTCTTTTTTTATGCACCTGCCATGTTTTCTCTTTACCACTCTAGGTAGACTGGTAGAGAATGCCTAAGGCATTAAGTCCGCCTTTGTACTTCTGTGTTGCATGAAGTTTAAATAAATAAATAAAGTCAAGTATCAGCAGTCCTAGCCCAGTTTCGACCGTTTCGTTAGGATTCTCTTTCGTCGATCGCCTCGAGTCGGCCATGCCTCTTGGCTAGGCTCTTAACTTGGCTAAATCTGCAGATAAACAGAAAAACACTTAAAGCGACGTTGTTTTATAAAAGTTCCAAACTGAGCGGGGAGCAAATGAAAAACTTAGAGTGTACGTTCTAACTCGCAAATTACAAAACTAGATTAAGGATGCCATCCACCTTACCTGCCATAGTATGCAATTAGCTTAAGTTGGACAATTGGCGTCAGAAGGACTACAATATTAGGTGGTAACGTTATATCCAAGTGAGCAGGTTCACTGTTCACCTACTTAAACCACATCATTCAGACGTCGACGACGCGCACTGTTCCCGCGCGCTTCAATGAGTAGTCGGCAACAGCAGGGGCCTGGGTCGAAGCCTACTGGGGCCAGGTTTTCCGAAAGAGAGCTCGAGCCCCGGTATGAAGGCTAGAAGGAACGTGGTGGGTTTTCAATCAGTAAGAGTCTGACACTATCTCCCGCTCCGTCCAATAGCGGTGTGTGCAATGTCACTGGATGATTTTCCCCGCCATAAAAAAAAACATCATTCAGACAAGCGTGATATGTCTTCGTCTACCTCCTCCATAAAACAATATGGATAATATTCTTCCTAAGTTGTCACCTAAACAAAAAAAAAAATTCTCTCCCTTTCTTATTAATTGTCAGCAAAAAGCTTCATTTATAATACCAAAACCATTTTATTCGTGGAGGTCGGAATACGGATGAAAACGGTCTTATTAGGTAAATCTAATGTAAATGGTTGCCTAGACCTACCCTGATGATACTCGTATTGTTTCTCTTGCAATATGATCCAAAATATCCATAATGCTGACTCAACGATATTCAAACTTAATCACATTTTTCTCTTTTCTAGTAATACCTATACTATATTAGCTTGTACGTGCTCCGTCGAATTAATATTAAGCTGACTTACTTTCAATCTCAGTGAAGGTATAAAAATACTAAAACGGGAACTACGTAAATCCAACACACACGTCTTACACGTGTGAGGTTGATGTGCAGATCACATCGATGGAACGTGTAACACGCGTGCCCCACATTTCAACCTTCGATTTTAACACTGAATGTCGTCTGTGTAGTTGAAAATTTACGAATCAGATAGCGAATTTAAAAAAAAGTTTTTTTTTTTATCTTTAATCTTTATCGATTTGCCACTGCTGGGCATGAGCCTCATGTAGGTAATAAATATTCACTATGGCAACTGTGATCGCCATTCTCCACTTAAAAGTGCAGCCACTCACTTAGTTTATAAAGTAAACAGGTTAAGTAAACAAGTTTTGAATGAAAATATTTTTTTTATAGCAAGTTTTTATAGCTCTGTATCCCTATATAATTAATACTCGTCAAAACGATTCATACGAGCCCAAACTCGATGAAGTTGTGTCGCTTAACTGCCGTGTTCCTACGGTCACCTGCCACTTCCATCATTAGATCAGCTCCATGTCATAATAATTTTGCATTGTCATCTGATTTACGCATGCGTGCAAAATTACAGCACAATCGGTAGCCGGGAAGTGGATCAAATTTGATTACAGACAAACATCGGGACAGGTGAAACTAAAATAAAAGCTTGTAAAAAGTATATACATCTTCGCTCTGAGTTTTTTTTAGGTTGGAAATCATCTCATGACATCTCGGAGCGGGAGAGCGTGTCAGACTTTTACTGACTAAAACCCACTCGTTTGTCCCTTCTTTATCTTGCGTTCCAGGATCCTGAAGACACACTTAACCCATGGCCCCAGTAGGCTTCGACGATTTGCTGACATCTCCTTGAGGCGAGCGCGTAGCACATCGCGCCATTGCTTTCGCTCTGGGTGAAACGAGAGGAACTACCTGACTTTTACTGAATAAACCATGCGTGTTCCTTCAAGATCTTGTGTTCCAGAGCCGCGGTAACTCTTTCAAATAAGAAAGAAAAAATAGTACATTGTTACACTAGGGGTGAAAGTTACTTATTTCGTCCCGAGAAGGAGTTGGCGGCCGAGCGTAGCGAGGTCGCTAATTCGAGGGACTAAATAAGTAACTTTAACCCCGAGGTAAGCATTTTGCTTTTCATTACGAATACAAGAAGAAAGACCTAGTTTTTTTTTTAATAATTTGACAGCTGTTAGGTGAAAGTAAAACTCCCTAGGGATGAAAAGTGTGATACTTTTCAGCCCGCTCCTCAGGCAACTTCAGACCTACTTTCAGAGTATGAGTAATGAAAAAAGTATTTATTTTGGCGCACAAAACATTTTACACAACAAAAACTAACACACACACAAAACAAAGTAACATTGCATGTCTCACGTTTGCGCCAAAAAAGGTCAAGTTAAGTGAAAAATAATCCGGCATTCCAGGTAATTGCTGATCTGTTGGTTTATTCCATAAATATGACCGACGTAAAATGAAAACTTAATTAAGCGGCTCTAACGATGTTAACTCTACTGTTTGTGCCCACGTTATTGTGAACAATGTACAATTATTGATTAATGATATGACAGTACATTTGGCACAGTGGTTGAGATATTGTCTACGCTGCTAGTCGCGGGTTCGATTTACGCATAAATATTTGTATGGCCTACAGTTAGTTGTTCCGGATCTGTTTGTGAATTTTTGAATTTAAGGTGGTGTATCATGACTCACATTTTCACTGTTTTTCATACAACCGCTCATAACTGATTATGACGTTATTACACATTTCTCATTAGATATTTTGGAAACACAGTATCTTGTGGATATTATCTAGGTTTCTAAAGAAACCAATTTCTAAATTTGTGTAAAAATAATCCAGTAAAAACATCTGAAAATGTCCTATTTTGTATGAACTTTGACACTTCATAATTTGCCTAAAAATTAAAAAAGTCAAAAAAGTAATCCTCTAGGGACCTTGCAAATTTTATTAAAATTCTAAATGACGACAATTTTTTCCAAAAACTTTTAAGGGTTTAAAAAAACAGCTATTTCCTGGAGCAAGTTTTATGAAATTTTCAAGTAAATCTCGGAATTACCGAATACTTACAGAGTTTCCAGGCGTTATCTCTCTTTTTTTGCATTGCCTTTCGTCAAACATCGCGTTGGATTGCATTAAATGTAGTAACAAGCTTTTAAACCATACCGATCTGTTCCGACTTTCGGTACCTCGGGTCGCTTGTCTAAGGGGATGGTGAGGTAGACCGGGACGTAACACATCGGATCAACGCAGGATGGATGAAATGGCGACAGGTCACGGGAACAACTTGTGACCCACGGATGCCCCTCAAGTTGAAGGGTAAAATCTACAAGTCCGTGATAAGGCCTGTTGTATTGTATGGATCAGAATGTTGGGCTGTGAAAAAGACGGATGAAAAAAGATTGCATGTAGCGGAGATGAGAATGTTAAGATGCATGTGTGGTGTGACGAGAATGGATAAAGTGAGAAATGAGTATATTATGGGAAGTTTGAAAGTGGCGCCGGTGACTGAAAAGTTGAAAGGGAATCGTTTGTCTTGGTATGGTCATGTAAAAAGGAGAGATGAAACGCATATTGCTAAAAGAGTTATGAATTTACATGTGGATGGATGGTGAGGGAGAGGGAGGCCAAAGAAAAGATGGATGGATTGTGTGAGAAGTGATATGAATGAAAAGGGAGTTAGTGATAGCGTGACGAGCGACAGGACAGAATGGAAGAAAAAAAGGTGTTGCGCCGACCCCAAATAAAACGGGATAAGGGCACGAAGATGATGAAGCTTTTAAACCATTTTCGATGTTTACGATAAGCGAGTGGAGAAGGACCCTCTTAAAATTTTGTTTTAAAAAATGTTATCATGATTTGAAGATTTAAATGATTTGATTGAATTTGTAAAAGTTCTGTGTGATAGGAGAAACCCACTTTCACGTGGGCAAAACTGATAGCAAAAGCTAGTAAACAACTACAAGATACACAAAACACTAAAATGCAACAATTTTACAAACTCCCTGGATCTCACCCTGTATTGTGTGATCCAGTCTCTTCCCGAGTCCCGCAAAATATACAATGTAGAACAATGAAGCAAGACGTGAAGAGCGTTACATTATTTACTACACTTTCGATTAAAACACCAAAAGAAGCAAAAATAATGGTCTACATAGCTACTGAGTGTTTGTTTAAAAAACAGATTTATTAGGCACTCGGTTAGCGAGTGCTCCAATGTATTTCTTTAGCGCGCCTGGCTTCACTCCGGCAGAGGCCATTACTGCCACTAGAGTACCGTCACCCGCTTGACTATAGTAACACTTACACAACGAAAACCGTCCCAACCACTACGAAAAGAAGATGCTGTCAAGGTCAAATTTTTACTTTGACATGCGGTTGATAGTACAGACACAAACGGTAGTGAGGATGAATTTCAGTGTTAACTTACTATAGTGTCAACATTTAGTAACTCATAAAAGTTTTCGCATTTTGATCAGGTTTTCGAGTCTTGCAAACACAACCAAATTCAAAGTAACAAATATAGAAAGTATAGTTATTTCTACGGTTCCGTACCTCAAAAGGAAGAAACGGAACTCTTATAGGATCATCTTGTTGCCCGTCTGTCTGTTTGTCTAACAAAACCATTTATCACGGGAACGCGTGGAGGTATCGAGTTGAAATTAAAACAACCTCAGGTCTGCAAGTCTCCTTGAAACTGTGAAAAATATAAAAGTTGCGGTTCGGAAAAATCTTCCTAAGTCCATTCGGGATTTCTTTATTATTGAAAGAAGAAAGAAAAAAAGAAAGAAAACTATTTTATTTGGCATACACACTCGTAGAAACACACAATGTAATAACAACATGTAGACACTAATTATTATATAAAAAGAAAGAGACAAATAACAATGTGTGTCTCACGGTGGCGCCAAACAGGTCCAGTTCAGCAAAAATCCCAGACAATTATTATTGATAGGCTCTATTGAACTATTTTCATAAGAAGTTATGTAAGGAACCCACACTGCGTGATTTCGACTCGCGCTTGTTTGGTTTTTTCCCAAGAGTTCACTTTCGTGACCGGTCCTGCAGAATAAATGCGTTTACCGGGACGAAAAAGTACATAATAATAAAAAAGGATCTTTAGCGTACTTCTGGGATTGTCCTGATAGCTGCGGAACACCTCTTTCGTGCTTTTGAATATGTTGCCCTCTTGTTGCTACTTCACTAGCTCGTCACTTTTTTTTTGTGGTGGGGAAAATCATCTAATGACATCCCTCGCTCTTGGGCGGAGTGGGAGATAGTGTCAGACTCGTACTGACTAAAAACCTACCCACTTCCTTCGTGCCTTTCGTATCGGGACCGAACTTCCCTTTCGGATAACCCTGGCCCCAGTTGACTTCGACCAGTCTGGGCCGCTGCTGTTGCTGACAACTCCTTGAGGCGCGCGGGAACAGTACGCGCTGTCGACGACACGTGCTCGGTCCGGACAGCGAGTTACCTAATGCTCGCCGCCCGCGCCTACGGTGACCGGAAATCGGGATCGGAATCTCGGCGGTGGTGGCAAGAGCGCCGTTGCCTGATGCAGTAGGCCTCCCCCTTTGCTAGCATTATGGCTTCGCAGAAGGAGGCGCCCACCTGCCACTCCTCCTCGCTTGCTAGTCACTTGCTGGTGACCGTTTAACATAGTTCTTAATAACCAATCCACTGAAGCATCTTTGTTTTCTATATGTCGCTACAGGTTCCTATCAAACGGGGATGTCCTTGGGTGCACAAGCGTAGAGATAATTTTATTGTCAGGTGGCACCATGTTCCATGAAAAGTATCTAAGAGGCCTCTGCGAGCTGGCTTCGGCTCCTCGTACGCCTTGCAATGGTCCTCAAGGCCCTTAAATCCTTACTAATATTATAAAAGCGAAAGTGCGTTTATTTGTTTGTTTGTTACGTCTTCACGCCGATTTTGATGAAACTTGGTACACGGATAGACCATGTCCTGGAATAGGACCTAGGATACTTTTTTATCCCGGAAGTAGGTATATTCCCTTGGGATAATTTTCTGCTATAACGCGGGCAAAGCCGCTGGGAGCAGCTAGTAAATAAATAAATACCTAGAGACAGTTTAGCTTTCTGTGACAAAATTGCGTAATCAGATCGGAACATCGAAAGATTACCCTCTTCAAACATATTAAGGGTGCTGTCACATTATTGCGTTCTTACGTACAATTCGAATTTCGAACGGTATTTTTGCAATTGTACAAGAACTATAGTCTGTCTAAAGGTCAAACGACTTGAGAATTTTAATAGTTTTCATAATTTTAGTAGAGGTACTTACTTTAATTTTATTAACATTTCTGAAGGATAACAATTGACGTCAATTGTCTATCGTATTCCATTTATGGTTAACCAATCTGATGAAGCGGAAGATTATAATTATTAACTTGGTTCGAACTACCCAAAACGTTTGACTTTTTAGACAGACTCTAGCTTTTCCCCGTTACTTGATCTATGTAAAGAAGTGAAGAAGTTCATATACCTGTGTTTTTAGTTTATATTATGGAAAAGCAACAACGCATGACTATAAAACGAGACGTCAGAAAAAAAAACCCTAAGTAAATAATTATTTTCTGGGTTTCTCACTGTTGTGCGTGTTCTGTGTACGGTGAGGTGAATAAAGGAAACGTAACTTTGATGAAATAAATGTCTTTAATTCCGGTTCCACAATACTTCGTTATTACTAACTACGTACTATGTTAGCGTCGAGGCAGGGCGGTGTGACGTACGCGACTGGCGAGCCGATCGCCCGCGTTCACATACTTCGATAAGAAATGCAACTCAGCAAATTGCCTTACTACGCCGCCACATCACTTTCCCAAAAATTTTTTACAAATAATTTTTTAATTCTAATTCACATTTTACTCGGTAATGTCACATGCTTACGTCACTATTGCAGTACTCGTAAGTCTCTAAGCTTAAAATGTTGCTTACGATAACATTCTATACCTGTCAGCATTCCAACAGTTGTATGCTGCCTATTGTTTTAATTCTGTCGCTAAAACTAGAACTGGTCGCTTTTGCAGCGACCTACGACTTACGCTTTTCCAGCGGCGATGCTCCGCCCAGGAAGGGCACACCTCGACGATGTGCTCCACCGTGTCCTCCGGGCGTTGCGCACAGTGGCGATACCCGGGCGTCTCTTCCGCTTGAATCCGATGCAGGAACCTCCCGAACTTGCCATGTCCGGTGAGGACCTGCGTCATGCGGAAGGTAAGGACGCCGTGAGGTCTTTCCAGCCACTCCTCAAAGAGGGGACTAACTGCCATAAAAGTGGCGTGCCCAAGTCCGGTGTCCGGTCACTATAAAATCGTGCCTTTTCCTGTTATCTCTACTGCTGACTTTTATTATTTTTTATTTGGCTTTAAAGTAGCAACTGTATTGTGAACGTGTTTGCGGACAGGTGGGACTCTCCACTGCTGCACCACTGGAAACGCTTGCAAGCTACACGGTGAGCAATGGACAGTTCCCCCTTCACCATGTAGCGCCATTTATGACGCCACATAAGAACTACGAAGAAAATACGAAATCCTGCACCGCGCAATCAAAGTTCTCCGCGCGATTTGAACATATACGACAGCCCGACATCAACTATCGGACAGTCGCCCACCAGACTATAACACTCGGTCTGGCCGGAGGATCCTCCCTTTTCAAAGGAAGTTTGCGGGACTTTACTCACTGTACCGCATACCCCCAAACTGGTGACCCTAGACAAAGAACGTCAGCGCAGCCTTCGTGCAGCTACTACTTCGTGACGTCATCATCACTTTCTCAAGCTTTCGAGCAACGAACCATACAGCCAGCACCCTCGGCTAAGGGTATCCTGACCACCAGTACGCCTACCTGGTCATACCTGGTCATCACCTCAGCCGCATCAGCGACCTTGGCTTAGCACAGAGCACCTTCGGCCAGTCATATGAAGAGCCATGAAGAACCTCTCCTGGTCGACGCCAGCAATCAAGCCCTACATCGCACAAGCACCGCTCCGACTCACTGGAGCCAGCAGCACTACTCCGACTCACTGGAGCCTGCAGCATCGTCCCGACTCACTGGGACAGCACCACCCCGACTCACCGGGGCATCATCCCGACTCACTGGGACAGCACCACCCCGACTCACTGGGGCATCATCCCGACTCACTGGGACAGCATCATCCCGACTCACTGGGACATCATCACTCCGACTCACTGGGGCATTATCCCGACTCACAGGGATAGCAACACCCCGACTCACTGGGGCATCACCGCAGACAGTTCCGACTCACCGAGAACTATGCGGCATCGGTTCCGACTCACTGGAACCAACCTACCGCTGGCCTGGCACACATCAAGAAGCATCAAGAACCATCGATCTCCGATCTCCGGAGGGGAGTGATGTAGCGACATCTATGACGCCACATAAGAACTGCGAAGAAAATACGAAATCCTGCATCGCGCAATCAAAGTTCTCCGCGTGATTTGAACATATACGACAGCCCGACATCAACTATCGGGCAGTCGCCCACCAGACTATAACATCCTGTCTGGTCGGAGGATCCTCCCTTTTCAAAGGAGGTATGTGGGACTTTACTCACTGTTCCACCTACCTCCAAAGGGGAGTGGACCAAACGATCCCCACGTAAAGCCTCCGGCAAGAGGCGTCTGGACCCCCAAGATTGGATAAGAGTGGCCGCAGTCCGGTTCAGTTTGGGAGCCAGATGTCAGAAATGCTCCCCGAAATTCCACCATTTGATGTTTTCTTATTTTTATAGAGAGAGAGTAGCAACACACTCCCACATGACGATATAACTACTGATGCACATAAAGCTTCCGATAAACCAATTTGTTCAACTTTCCATTTACAAAATCCATTTCGATAAAAAAAATTGACTGTTCTACTGTTATGCCAAACCAAACATATAGGGGCTTACGGACTTTAAAATGGTTTAAGCTTATGATTCACAGAAAGGAACAACGGACACTTTAAACTTGGGATGTATTTAACAAAGGGCATCTTGAAAGTACAAAGTCTCAGAAGAACAAATAAAGAAAAAAATTACGTTGAACATTTTCCAGTCATACCGTGTTACTTTCACATTTTATAACATTAGTATGGATTATTTAGACTCGTTCTTGACCAATTTGATTAGAACGGAAACCACAGAAAAAATAGTAAAATACAGGTCCTAATAAAGCAACATAAGTTATGTAGGTACATTACGAGAAAAAATTACAATGACTGTTTCAAGTAACAAGAGATTGGTTTTAGTTCTTCGTAATTTTGTATGTGAAACGTCACAGAAAAATGCATAGAAATACACACATATGAAATTAAATATATTTCAAGTTGGAAATGATAACATAATCGAAAAAAAATCGACAGAAATACCATGTTTTGTCACATTTTTTAGTTCCACATGTCTAACTAGATGGCGTTGTACGGTCCGAGTGAATTCCTGAATCGCGCTATGGTTTCGTTACGCGGTCTAGACTAAGTCGTTTTCGAACTCTACGCTATATCAGATCCTATTTTAGTACTTTTATACATAAAGATATATATTTTTATACGTTTATAGATATATATTTTTATAAAAAAATAAAAGTGCTTCTACGGCATTAAAAAAAATACACATCAATCAAATTTTTGGGGAAGGTCGTTTAACTAAACTGGTTAAACGGGCTTCTAATAAATAATTGTAATGAAAATAACAGCTCTTGAATGCAAGGTTTTAGAACTTTGTAACGGTGGCGTTATATGTGCGACATAGTTATGCTATTATAAGTGTTCATAACTAATTGAGAGTCACATACAGGTAGCTTTTTATGTAGTTTCAATGGGAAAAGTAAGTGTTGATGGTCACGACTTTGTAACAATAAAGTAACTTAAAGGAAGCTCAACGTTAAAACCGAAATAATTCAGAAGACTTATTAAAATTCCTTAATTTTCCCTAAAAACACTAGCCACCATATTCCAAAAAGCACTTGACTTGACAGATCTAGAAGATTTGAATATTTAAATATTATTTATATATGGATTTTGTACATAATCTAATGAAATATAATTTTAATGATTGACTCAATCAAGGCCCGTTGCTAGGCAACCAAACATTAGACACACTACAACCGTGTGTACTAAAAGTTGAAATTGAAGCTGAAGCTTTATTACTTTAGAAGCATTATTATTAAAAGCTTTTATTTAGTTACATCTGTCCGGTTTTCTCTGTCATCAAATCTTGCAAACTAAATTTGATCCACTTCCCGGTTACCGATTGAGCTGAAATTTTGCTTGCATGTGTAAATCAGATGACAATGCAATATTATTATGACACATATAGTAAAAATTTTGCATCCATGTATAAATTAGATGATAATGCAAAATTATTATGACACGGAGCTGATCTGATGATGCAAGTGGAAGGTGGCCGTAGGAACTCGGTAGTAAAACGACACAACCCCATCGAGTTTGGGCTCGTATGATTCGTCTTGACGAGTATTAATTATATAAATATCAATCGAGCAATAAAAGCTTGCTATAATAATAATAATAATAATTTATTTATTGCAAGTAACATTGACTCATATACACACATCAAAAATATTAATCAGCTATGAAAAAAATATTTTCATTAAAAACTTGTTTTAATAATACAAGCGTTTTATTTCGATTCACCTGTCCTTTTTTTTCGATGGGGAAAATCATCTTATGACAAAACCCGCTCTTGGGTGGAGCGGGAGATAGTGTCAGACTCTTACTGACTAAAAACTCCATCCCGTTCCTTCTAGCCTTCATACCGGGGCACGAGCTTCCTTTCGGACAACCCTGTCCCCAGTAGGTTTCGACCCAGCTGGGCCCCTCCTGCTGCTGACAACTCCTTGAGGCGCGCGGGAACAGTGCGCGCTGTCGACGTCGGACAGCGAGCTACCCATGGCTCGCCGTCCGCGAGCCCAAGCCGCGTCTACGGTGGCCGGAAATCGGGATTGGAATCCCGGCGGCGGCGGCGAGGGCGCCGTTGCCTGATGCGGTCAGCCTCTTCCTTCACCAGCATTACTGCTTCGCAGAAGGAGGCGACGGCGATGCTTCGCCCAGGCAGGGCACACCTCGACTGTGTGCTCCACCGAGTCCTCCGGGCGTTGCGCACAGTGGCGACACCCGGGCGTCTCTTCCGACTTTATCTGAAACAGGTACCTCCCGAACGTGTCATGTCCGGTGAGGACCTGCGTCATGCGGTAGGTAAGGACGCCGAGAGGTCTTTCCAGCCACGCCTCAAAGAGGGGACTTACCGCCATAATCGTGGCGTGCCCAGCACTGGGTTGCGATTGTCGTTGACGCCATTTCACCGTGAGATCCCGCCGGAGCTCAGTCCGCCATGCCTTAACATGTTGCGGCGGTGGACTTTCTCCCCGGCGTTGCATCTCCACGCGCATGTGCGTGTGTGCAATGACTGTTGCCTCCAGATCCCACGGTGGTAGGTCAGCCAGAAGGCTCGCCGCTTCGCGGGACATCGTGCGGTAACCCCGCACCATCCGTATTGCCATGACCCTCTGGCAGGCGTTCAGTATGGTCGCCGGACGCTTCAGCGACGGCGCCCACACCGGCGCCTCGTAGAGGGCCATGGAGTGAACGATCCCCGCGTAGAGCCTCCGGCAGGAAGCGTCTGGACCCCCAAGATTGGGCTGGAGCCGCTTGAGAGCAGCCCCAGCCCGGAGAAGTTTGGGGGCCAGATGTCGGAAATGTTCTCCGAAATTCCACCGGCTGTCGAGGACGAGTCTCAGATACTTCATCGTCGATCCGACGCCGATGCAAACTTCTCCTACCGTGAGTTGGGAGTCTGATGGTGGCCCGTTCCGAGGGCCGTGAAAGCACATTGCCTCGGAATTGTGCAGCGCCACCTCGAGTCCCAACTCCTGGATCCTACCAACGGCTAACGCAACCCCGCGTATCGCTAGAGTGACCGCCGCCAGGTGCGACCTTCCCTGCGCTAGAACCAGCCTGTCGTCTGCGTAGCAAACCACGCTGCCCTGTCAGGGAAATTGCCGCGCAGCACGTAATCGTATCCGATGTTCCACAAGGGTGGGCCTAGTACCGACCCCTTCGGAACACCGCACGACATCTCTCGACGTTTCCAGTACCCGGTGGTACCCGAGTGCCCTCCGAATCGCACTCCAGGGCAGGGAGTTGAAGGCGTTGGCAACGTCCAAGGACACTGCCACGACGCACCTGCTCTGGGACACCGCTTCCCCTGTCGTGAGGGCTCGCATGCACATGATGGCGTCGATTGTAGAGCGCGCCCTGCGAAAGCCCTACTGTCCGTCCGACAAGTCCGGCCTCACCCGTGTAAGCCGCGTGATGAGGTGGTTCGCAATTACTCTTTCAAATAGCTTGCCCACCTCGTCGAGCAGCACAATGGGCCGGTACGCAGACGGAGGGTCCGCAGGGCGCCCTTGCTTCGCGATGAGGACCAGTTTCCCCGTCTTCCAGTGGGAACTGGCCCCTCTCCATGCATGCGCTGAAGAGCCCTCTTAGTCGAGGCCCAAGAGACCCAGGCTTTCCCTGACAAGCCGTCGGGTCCTGGGGTGGTGTTCTTGGCACTCAACCTTCGCACTGCCACTCTCAACTCTACCTCGGTCACTTCTGGAGCATTGTCGTTGTCGTCACTGTTGCCATCGGCGTCAGACACCGCTCGTGGATGCAAAGCTATGGGCGGGGGGGGAGTATTCCTCCCGCGCAGGGAACAGAGTGCTAACTACACCCGCCACGAGTTGGGGCCGGAGACTCTGAGTCAGCGGCGGAGCTCAGGGACGAAGCTTGTCCCGTACCGAGACCCCAGCCACACTTTGCGGGCCTCGAGTTTGGCCCGCTTTATCTCCGTTCGGAGGGTGCGTTTTGCCTCTCTGTATCCCTCATACAGCTCCGCCTCTCTGGCCTCCGCATCCGGAGGGCGGATGCGTCGCCTGCAGTGCCTGGCGTACCGGCGTCGCGCGTGATTGCACGCGTCGACAAAATACGGCTCGGTGACTACGGCGTCATTGATCAACCACTGCGCCATGCTCTGGAGCAGCAGATCCTGAGCGGGGGCGCAATGGTTGATATTCGCGACACAAGTCTCTCCATCGAATCCTCGTTTTTGGAGATGTGCCCAAAGAACTTCAGTATTCGCAACTGCACAATCGACGAAAGTCTATCCCGTATGTGAAGCTCCTTGAGGATGGAGTTATTGGTGCGGAATGCTGTCCATGGTATTTTCAACATCCGTCTCCAACACCACATCGGCGATCTTGCAGCCTTAATGTCCACGTCTTGGCCCCGTAGAGAAAGATTGGAAAAACTAGACACTGCATTAAACGAACTTTGGTATTCTGTGTTATTCTGCTGTCTCTCCAAATCTTTCAAAGGAAGACGACGATCGCATCAGGCAACGGCATTCCTGCCGCCGCCGGGATTACGATCCCGATTTCCAGCCACCGTAGACACGGGCTCGCTGTCTGACCGTCCGGTAACTGTCCGGACTAAGCCCAAGTCGTCGACGGCGCGCACTGTTCCCGCGCGCTTCAAGAAACTGTCAGCAACAGCAGGGGCTACTGGGGCCAGGGTTATCCGAAAGGGAGCTCGAATCCCGGTATGAAGACACGAAGGAACGGGGTAGGTTATTATTCAGTAAAAGTTTGACACTATCACCCGCTCCGCCCAAGAGCGGGGTTTGTCATTGGTTAATTTTCCCCACCTTAAAAAAGGGCGGTGGCTACAAATGACAGCATCAATACCAGCGTGACTACAGATGATAACATCAATGCCAGCGTGGCTACAAATGATAGCATCAATACCAGTGTGGCTACAAATGATATAAGGTGGACGGAACAAGGCCGCGTGGCAGATTACCGATGCGATGGACTAACCAAATTAAAACTGTTGTTGGTGGCCCATTGAACGAGTGCGCCCGGATGACTGCTAGCAGATAACTGTGCAGGAAAGTCGTGTGACGTAATCTGACAGCTTCCGGAGAGCTACCTTCGTGATAACCACCACCACTCTGGCAAGAGTGAAACGACTAAGAGGAGCGGCATAAATTAAACTCAATAATTGCTTAATACTGAACTGCTAAGCCTCTGAAATAACTGAGAGCAAGCACAAAATTATGTCTCCGTTATCTATTCTTCGCTTATTACAATTAAGGTACAATTTCCTACAAAATTCTGAGCTTGCAGAAGCTAATGCAAGGTTTACTTTTTTTTTTTTTTTTTTATTATTGATAGGTTTGCGCTTGACCGCTATCTCACCTGATGGAAAGCGACGATGCGGTCGACGATGGAACGCGCTTACCTAGAAGAAACCTATTCACTCTCGATTTAAAGATTCCCAGGTTGTAGTTATCAGGAAACACAGACTCCGGCAAGGAATTCCATTCCTTAGCTGCACGCACAATGAATGTGTTTCCAAAACGTTTTGTGCGTGTAGGCGGGATGTCCACCATGTACCGGTGGCGCATCGCCGTACGTCTGGTAGTCCGATGATGGAACGGGCTAGGCGGAATCAGGTTATGCAATTCCGACGCACACTCCCCGAAATGCAACCGGTAGAAAACCGACAGGCTAGCAACTCGGCGTCGATGCTCAAGACTTTGAAGCTTCGAATCGACGAGTGTATCATCGCCAATTATCCTTCTGGCTCGCCTCTCAATTGCCTCAAGTGCATCAAGCTGGTATCGGGCAGATCCATCCCAAAGGTGAGAGCAATACTCCATACACGATCGAACTTGCGCTTGATAAAGTTTGAGCAGCTGTTCCGGCGTGAAGTACTGTCTGACCTTTGCGAGGATTCCCAGCTTTTTTGCAGCCAGTTGAGCCTTTGCTTCGATGTATGGCCCAAAGTTGAGTGTTGATGTCAGCGTAACACCAAGAAGGTCAAGGTGGTCGGTTATCGGCACGGTTACACCCCGGAAAGTTGGAGCGGGGCTGAATTGGCTCCTTTTAGCGGAAAATAGACACGCCTGGGTTTTTGCGGCATTGAACCTGACCAAATTGGCATCACCCCAATCGGAGACTGCCTCCAAGGACAAGTTCAAGCGCTCAACCATAGCCTCTCGGAGAGACTGGATCTGTGACCCACTAGCTCGTGCACTGGATGTGTAACTCTCAGCAACAGTGCTGTCGTCTGCATACCCAAAGGTACCGGGCTTAAGCAAATCGTTTATGTGCAGCAAGAATAATGTTGCCGAGAGTACTGACCCCTTAGGGACCCCAGCATTAATGGCCATTTGACTGGACGAGCAGCCATCGATGACCACTCGGATGGACCGGTCACTCAGGAAGTCTGCGATCCATGAACACAAGCCAGCGGGCAAACCGAAGGATGGAAGCTTACTAATAAGGCTTTCGTGCCAAACCCTATCGAAAGCCTTCGAGATATCAAGGGAGACGGCAAGCGCTTCCCCATGCTTCTCGATGGCCTCACTCCAGATGTGGATGGCATACGCTAGAAGATCTCCAGTTGACCGGTTTCGGCGAAAGCCGTATTGACGGTCACTTAAGATATCATTAGCTTCTAGGTATGCCAGGAGCTTAGTGTTAATTACACGTTCCATAGTCTTACAGAGAATGGACGTTACTGAGATTGGTCGATAGTTAGCTGGGTCAGCCCGACTCCCCTTCTTGGGCACGGGCTGTACGTTAGCTTGCTTCTATGCAGTCGGTACCTTTCCAGCCTCAAATGAAAGCCTAAATAGGCGTGTCAGGATCGGAGACAGTTCAGGCGCACACGTTTTCAAAACAATTACTGGTTTACTTCGAATGCCCTTCACTAAAAGCAGTTTTATTTATTGATCCGTTACATTATAAAACTTTGTTAATCATCAAGAGAAACATAAACTTGGGCAATCTAACGACCGATGTTTATTTGTCTATTCGCCAAACTCGTGATCAAACTTCGAAAGCGATTTACACAATATTTTTTTGTTAGGTATCATCACGATACAATTTCAAAACTTTGTTATTTTGAAAGACGCACGGTGCACAATATAACAATCTACTCTCTAATATCTCTAAGTGTAAGCGACGCTTACTGGGGCTGAACTGTGGATAATAATAATTATATGGCATATTTATGACAATTTCAATGACGAAACACAAATATTGACCAGAGCCGCAGCTCGCCCACCACCTCCGGCCTCGTCGCTCTCGCCGCCGCCGGAACCCAGCCTCAACGTGAGTACTGTGACACCGGCCGCGGCAAATTAATTGCGTCGATCTCTAGCGACGAGTTTTTCTCCCCGCCCACGTCACCACCACCTGCGCTTCGACGTAGAGGACGCCGGCCGCCGAGCAATTTAGGGCCTCGAGGCCCACCGGCCTCTGATAGGGTCCCAGCTCCCGGAGGAAGTATACAGTGCATGCGATAGACACAATCCATCAACGAGAACGTCATGCGCTCATACTATGGGGCTATAGAGGAAGCGAAAAACCTGACCGCGTACCGTGTTTGGATGCTCTCTTTGTTTCAAGTGCTTGAGCGCGCCGTTAACATTTCGGCCCAACGACTGTCATATCAGGTGCGGGTCATCCTGCGTAATCATATGTTGGATGATACTGTACTTGATCACCTCCGAATGGAAATGAGTGACCGTCTCATTAACCCTCCGTCGCAGCCTGTGGTACCAGTTGTGGAACCACCTTCTAGCCAAATATCCTTCCACGCTGACGACGTAAGTACTGAGACGGTCACTAACGTAAGTGCAATAAACAATTGAGGAGTGCTTTTTTTTACGGTAGGCAAAAATCATCTTATGACAACCCTTGGGTGGAGCGGGAGATAGAGTCAGACTCATACTGACTAAAAACCAACCCCGTTCCTTCTAGCCTTCAAACCAAGGCAAGAGTTTCCTTTCGGATAACCCTGGCCTGGTACCTTACACCTTCATAAACTACTGAAACCTCATAACGAAAATTGAGTTTAAGTTTTCGGTTAAGGTTTCGGTTATGCAATTACTATATAATTACTAGCTGCTCCCAGCGGCTTCGCCTGCGTGATAGCAGAAAATTATCCCAAGGGAACTTACTTCCGGGATAAAAAGTATCCTATGTCCTATTCCAGGACATGGTCTATCCGTGTACCAAGATTCATCAAAGTCGGTTTTGCCATTTAGGCGTGAAGACGTAACAAAAAAACAAACTCACTTTCGCTTTTATAATATTAGTAAGGATAAGGATTTACTAGATATGAATTACTCGTAAAAGTAGCTAAACTATCTTTAGTTGAAAACGAAAACCGACTTTAATTCTCGAATTCCATTCCGAAGTAAAACCAAAAGACAGAAAATGTAGAAAATGTAATGTAGTATCTCTGCAATAAATCCTTCTGTTCAACATTCTTATGGTTCTATTGAGGCCAGATGTTTGTGATGTTGAGGAAACTAAATTGTTTTTAGTCTTTGAACAGGCAATACTGAGACTGTGTGTAAGACAAAGGTTTGTTTTAGGAATATCAGTCTAGAAGAGACTTTAGTGAAGAAGCTCTTTTAGGAAAAAGCAACTGTCATTTCTACATGATATAATTACCGACAAGTAGCTTTATTAAAAACTCATTTCTGTCAGCGGCTTCCCTGGTGTGGAAGTAGGTTTCTTCATTTAAATTTGGAACTCGTCCATTTGTTTTTTTTTTTCGGTAGACCAATCATCAAATGACTCTTGGGCGGAGCGACCGGGTATCAGACTTTTACTTACTAAAAAAAACCTACTCCACTCCTGTTCCTTCGTTGTCTTTCATATCAGGGCCGTGTCTTCCTTTCAGAAGCAGACCGTTGGTCCTAGTAGGATTCTTTGGACACCGGTAAGATCGGGAGGTTCCTGCAATAGATTCGTGCGGAAGAAACGCACGGGTGTCACCATTGTGTGAACCGCCTGAAGGACATGGTGGACCATACGGTGGAGGTGTGGTCTGCTCGGCTGGAGCATCGTCCTGTCCTGGTCGCGATTGCCGGCAACGACCTCTCGGGACAGGCCCTGGTACAGGCCATGGTCCAGAGCGAGGAGGAATGGCAGGCGGTCGCCTCTTTCTGCAAGGCAATAATGCCAGCAAAGGAGGCGTCCGCACGCCCCAGCCGCCGAGATCCTGACCCTGATTGACGAGCAATGGACGAGCAAATATCTCGCCGTCCGCTCACCGGTGACCTTTCGGACGGTGCCCGTGTCATCGACGTGCGACGGTGCGTAGTAGTACGCGCCTCAAGGAGTTGTCAACGAAACCGTAAAAGCCCAGAAAGGTCGAAGCCCACCGGGGTCATCAGTAGTGCGAAAGACAACCCCGGGGTCCTTTTTTTTACGGTGGGCAAAAATCATCCAATGACAACCCCCGCTCATACTTAAATTGCGCCCGGAGATAGTGTCAGACTCTTACTGACTAAAAACCCACCCCGTTCCTTTTAGCCTCTTCATAACGGGGCTCGAGCTTCCTCTTGGATAACCCTGGCCCCAGTAGGCTTCGACCTAGCTGGGCCCCTCCTGTTGCTGACAACTCCTTGAGGCGCGCGGGAACAGTGCGCGCCGTCGACGTCTTGGGCTCGGTCCGGACAGTTACCGGACGGTCGGACAACGAGCTACCCATGGCTCACCGTCCGCGAGCCCGTGTCTACGGTGGCCGGAAATCGGGAAGAACGCCGTGTGGTATTTCCAGCCCCGTTTCAAAGAGCGACGATGACGAGACGCCATTTCACCATAAGATCCCGCCGGAGCTCTATCCGCTATGCAACCCCGGGGTCCTGGAACGAAGACAAAAAAGGAACATGGGTTTTAATTAGACAAGCTCCCACTTTATCTAAGACCGAGAGAAATCATTGTATGATTTCCTAACTAAAAAAAACATGTAGTACCTATACCTTTAAATAAAGTAGACTTACTTTATTCTGCGAAAAGCATACCAGACAGACGAACTAGAAAATCACAGAGTAATAAAAACATTTGAGTACAATATGAAAGAGCAATACATTATGAATATTTACACAGTTTTTCACTGTAGTTAATGAAACATAAGTAACTCGTACCTACGTATCATAGTTCTTTATTAAATACTAAGTATTCAGACATAATAAAAGGACTCAACAGCATCTCAGTCTACAGGGAGTATATTAATCTCCCTGCGTAAACGTAATAGCAGATTTCAATTAATTTTAATAATGTAATAAATTTTAATTATATTATAAATTAATAGGTAGTTCATAGTTGCTTAACTTACTCTAATTTTAGGCTTAACTTAGGGTTTTATCACAGTAGCGGTTTGCGAGCGGTTGGGAAACGGGGCGGTCACGCAACGAATGCGTCGCGAACACGCCGCGGCTACACAGCGAAGACATCGCGGACGCGTGGCAAATTCGCAACGTTTTCAATGCGTGTTCGTAGCAAGCTAACGATGTACAATACACTCAGTAACAAAATGGATTGCGATGAGGAGATAATGCTGTTGTGTTTATAACTTCGAAGAAGCCGCAGACTCCCACCTCGTTGCCGGATCTCGTTGCGCTCCCGCAACAAATTCGCTGCGCATGCGTGGCGTGTTCTTTGCGTACCCGCACCGTATTCGTTGCGAGGTGGAGGTGGCCGCTAATGGTTACAACAAAACTTTAAACTAATGTAGTTGTTAACGAACACTAACTGTCTGGGCTTCAAAAAAACGCCGCCACAAAAAAGGCTAGAAACGGCCACAAAAAAAGCTAGAAGCCTCCGCAGAAAACAGCTGAAGCGCGCTACAGCTTGAGGCCAGAGAAGCTTGAAGCGGCTTCAAGCGCCACATAAAAATGCTGCCTCAAAAAGAAGTTGAAGGGGCGTTTTTCGTGGCCCGTGTGCGGAGCCGTTAAATTTTATAAACAAGTTTATTGTTACAAAAATCAATATTATTAAAAAAAATGCAAGATTATGATGTATGACCTTTTTTTTTCTGTCGACGGGGAAAATCATCATTGACGAAACCCGCTCTTGGGTGGAGCGGGAGACAGTGTCAGAGTCTTACTGACTAAAAACCCCGCGCCGTTCCTTCTAGCCTTCATACCGGGGCTCTAGTTTCCTTTCGGATAACCCCGACCCCGGTAGGCTTCGACCCAGATGGGCCCCTCCTGTTGCTGACAACTCCTTGAGGCGCGCGGGAACAGTGCGCGCCGTCGACGCCTTGGCTCGGTCCGGACAGTTACCGGACAATCGTACAGCGAGCTACCCATGGCTCGCCGTCCGCGAGCCCGCGTCTACGGTGGCTGGAAATCGGGATCGGAATCCCGGCGGCGGCGGCGGGGGCGCCGTTGCCTGATGCGGTCTGCCTCCTCCTTTGCTAGCATTACTGCTTCGCAGAAGGAGGCGACCGCCTGCCACTCCTCCTCGCTCCGGACCATGGCCTGAACCAAGGCCCGGCGCGAGAAGTCTCCGCCGCCGATCGCCCCAACGAGGGCACGGCGTTGCTCCGCCCAAGCAGGGCACACCTCTACTGTGTGCTCCACCGTGTCCTCCGGGCGTTCCGCACAGTGGCGGCACCCGGGCGTCTCTTCCGCTCGAATCCGATGCAGGAACCTCCCGAACTTGCCATGTCCGGTGACGACCTGCGTCATGCGGAAGGTAAGGACGCCGTGAGGTCTTTCCAGCCACGCCTCAAAGAGGGAACTTACCGCCATAATTGTGGCGTGCCCAATGATGTATGACCTGCTTGAGCTCATGTATTATACCTATACATACCTACATATTCAACCATGGTCTTGGCAGTCAACACTAGAACCACGCATAACTAGATTAACTCAAGTAATAAGACTCTCCAATACAAACTTTAACATTCTTTGCCCACTAGGGCTGCGGGATTATCGTTGTTGACAAGGCGCTATGCTATATTCTGTATACTATAATGCGTGCGTCTTTATTTCCTAATGATCCTGTCGATCACACGGCATCATGTTAATGGCATGACACGATAACTTTGTTTGATCGTCAATATGTCTCAAATGGATTGCATAATTAGCTGTTTCACATTACCGCTAGCTATTTTACAAAACAGCGCCGTCATGTAAATCAACTACTGAGCTGTGCAGTCTGCTGAATGCTGGAGGATCGCCGTCGCGCTATTTGTAAGAAAACTGTTAGGTACCTAAGCTTAGAGATAATGCAAACTGTGCGCTGAGTGCGTGTTGTTTTTACGTTAACGCGATCGAAACGTTTAGCGCGTATGGCTCTCTGATTGGTTAAGATCTCGGAGCGGGCCAATAGGAGTGCCGAACGTCATAAACGTGTCAATCGCGTTACCGTAAAACGAATTCACACTAGGCACTCTGGTATATTGCAATCACAATTAGTTAAGTTACAACGAAATATAATCAACTGCCTACTAACAAAAAAAGCCTTCGTCCTGAACTCTACAAGTCAGATGTTTCATTTGATATAACCCCCAAATTGTCAACCCGCTGTGTTAATTAATACAAAATGTTTATGCAATGCTGCGTTCAGAAATTGTGTACAACAGCTTATACTTAAGAGCTATAAATAAGCGGCAAATACATGGAATAAAAGGTAACCAACTTGAAAAACGACTTCAAATCCTAGTACTATTGTAAAGTTTGTATTTTTGGATTTATTTTTGTTACTCATCCACGAGAAAAACCACTGAATTTTGATGAAACTTGATAGATACATGGAAAGACCATGTTCCCTTGGGATATTTTTTACAAACACGCAAACGAAGCCACTGGCTGTAGCTAGCGGCAAAATTGTTAATTACTTACTCCCACACTATACCAATGACGTACTCTTACAGACTTCTGATCCTCATAAATAAACAATTTACTTTTTGCTTTCCAAACAAACCTACGACATTATTTAACGAGTACCCAACGAAATATTATGGGTATCAGGTAACATAAACAAAGTTTAAAGTCAATCTCAGGACGGTGTAGGAATTATATCCAGACACCAACAAAGATCGCATGGACGATTAAAACGTGTAGTTGGTAATAAAAACAGTATCAATACGTATATAAAGGCAGTATAGCCTTTCATTATCTTAATTGGTCATGGCTTCAATAAGTGTTATTGGGGATAGGCACCAACATAATATTTTAGGTATATCGGAGGCCGGGCCTTGGTACCTACAGACTATGGTCCAAAGCGAGGAGGAGTGCAGGCTATCGCCTCCTTCTGCGAAGCAGTAAATGTCTATGCAAAGGTGGCGACCGCACAGGCGAGGGAACTGCACTTAGTCCCCAGCCGCTGGGAACCCAATCCCGGTGGCTGGGGGATAAGTAGTCTAAGCCAAGATGTGGTCGAGAGAGCAGTGGTGGCTGAGTGGTAACGGCCCAGACTTACGTGTTGTAGTTCGCGGGTTCAAACCCAGTCAGGAGCATTACTTTGTGTAATCTAATTCCACCACTGCTCTCAAAGCGGTGAAAGAAAACATTGTGAGGAAACCTACATATTCTAGAACCAAAAATTCGAAGACATGTAACATCTACCAACCTGCACTGGACCCGCATGGTGGATTACGGCCCATTCCCTCTCCCAGAGAGGAGACCTGAGTCCTAACAGTGGGAACATTATAAGGCCGACTATGCTATGCTATTAAACATTTACATACATTACATTACCTACGTACCACGTAGAACTCTTTACTTGAATCCAATACAACATTCAGATGGAAAAAATATCGAAGACTTTAATAACGTTTTGACATTATATAAATGAGGTACTAGGTATACCACCACACCTGTAGAATTGCCGATTTCATTGAGACACATGAAAGAAGAAAATATATTATACACAAAATAAAACGACACATAAAATAAAAATATGGCTCCAAACACTAGAACTTTTATAGTAAAGCAACCTCAACCTCACATTCAAACACAACACATACACTCTTAAGGATTTTTTTTTATATATATAGCATGCTTTCTTTTTATATTGAGCGATACACAAAGTACAAAATACTGACTTTTCCTTCAAAAAGCATTGAGCTGCTATTTAAAATTGTATATATCAATAGAAAATATTTGATTGATGTTGCACCATCCTTAATTCATGAATCCCCAAGCGACCACCGGTGGCCGCGCATCTATTGTCTTACTATTGTGTCTCTAATTGACGGTATCTGAAGGGTTAAATAAAGTAGAATAAGGGCACGTCAACTGCATGCGCATTGACGCTGCGCAAGATTCTCCAAGTGGGTGCCTGAGGATGGATGACGCCACCAGGTTGACCTGAGAAGAGGTGACAAAACAACCTAAGGTACTGAAGGGCTGGCACAAAAAAATAATACATGGTAGGATTTGGCCTTCCCAACAGAGGGAAAATATAAGCTAAATAAAAAAATACAAAAAGTACAAGAGGATTATGGTGATACTACAATATGCTTGTTTTTTTACAGATGCACTGAGAACGGTTCGTGGTTCGTGCACCCGAACGCCAACAGGCCGTGGACTAATTACACCACCTGCGTAGACATCGACGACCTAGACGTAAGTACTAAGTAGATATCCCACCAAAAACATTTCATGTAAAATGATGCCAAGACGACCACATAAGGTTTGCCCTGTGAAAAAATATCAGATCTCATGTAGAGCCAAGCTTCTGAATCTACACGGCCTAACTCTACCGACCCTAGTAGAGAACTTCACAAATTGTACATTTAGACTTTGTATGTTTAATTAGTCTATTATTGACATCATATCCTGAGAGTATGAACTATCTGGTACATCGGAAACCAACTCTATGAGTTCAAAAAAACGACGAAACACTTCGAGAAAAGGTAGGTAGTGCCCTTTTGCCGTCTACTAACTAAAAGGCAACTAAGTGCAAAAAGTATTTTTCGAGAAAACAGAAAAATTGGGAATTGATGTCTCTTGAAAAGTATGCTACCTAGGAACAAGGTTACAAGTTATATATGTAGGCATAGTCTTTACTATGCCTACATATATAACTTGCAATTAAAATTCAAAGGTGCACAATATGTGATACATTTTATTCATATATATTTATTATATTTTATTTAAATTAATTTTCTAACTTTTAGCTAAGCAATTTAAACACAGACATTGTGATTTAATGTTCTGTATGTCAAAAACTATCAATCATAGAAAAATGAGTCTTAGACCAAAAGATAGAGCATAGGAAGTTGTATAAGACTACATTAAAAAGTGAAAAACGACCAACTGTGGCTTAACGGCCTTTTAGTTAGTGGACGGCAGCCTTGCGCTTCGCTTGGCTCGTCTTTGGCAGATATTATATTCGTCGTAAACACTTTCTCATAGAACAGGTAGAAACTACAGAATGCTTCTCCACTGGCTTCCATATCTACTACTTTTGCTTTTTTTAGGTTAAAGAGTAGGGCCCTTTGCATTCCAAGGTCACCTGGATCACGGTACCTTTTTCGACCAATCCCGCAGGCTTTTTTTTTAAGTGGAAAATCCAATAAATAATAATAAATTCCACCACTCTAGTTAAAGCAAGACAGTGTGTCAGACTTTTAGTAACTGAAATCTACGTGTGTTCTTGCCTCCAAGTTTGCTAATGTCTAAAGTGTGCTAATGTTTGCTAACCTCCTCGCAAGACCGTAATTAAATTATAAACTTTACTTTTAGGGACAAAGGTTCAGAGTGTCGGTTTAGTCCATCGCTGCGAGAAAGATACGTGACTGTCGTATATATCCGAGATGGCAACCATGTGGTATACCCTCGATGGCAACAATATCGTATACTCTGATGGCAACATCGTCGTATACCCATGATTTCCTATGCGTATCTAAGAAATCTTGGGCACGCCACAATAATGGCGGTAAGTCCCCTGTTTGAGACGTGGCTGCAGGTTCTCACAGGACATGGCAAGTTTGGTAGGTTCTGTACCTGTAACTCATAGCACAATCTCTGCCTAGTTTGAGACTGGTTGGCGTTGTGTGAAGGTTGTGGAATATTACATTGACATTATAGTTCGCACTCGTGACGAACGTCTCGGGCGGTAAAATTACTCAGTAGTGTCTCTTTACGGTTGCATAGTTTTTCTTGCACATTGACGGAATTCGAGAGGGTGACACTGTGTTCTCCAGGGTGCTGCTTGAGACTGACCATCGATTATTTATTATGTATGTTGCATGCACTAATGGATATCTGATTGTGATTGTGAGTTTGTGGGTGGCATCTCTAAGTACTAGGTTATTTTGCGACTACTTGTGTTACCTTGGATATACCTGATAAAACAATTGTATATGCTTATAATCCTACTAATATTATAAATGCGAAAGTTTGTATGTATGGATGGATGTATGGATGTTTGTTACTCTTTCACGCAAAAACTACTGAACGGATCTCGATGAAACTTGGTACACGAGTAGACCATATCCCAGAATAACACATAGGATCCTTTTTTCCTGGGATTATGTACGCGGGTGAAGCCGCGGGCAAAAGCTAGTATGCTTATAATAGTAAATAAATAAACAAATATAATATCTTCACATTCATTCCGCAGTCTGAATTAGATGAGCAAATAGTTGGCATCCCAATTTTATTTGTTTAGTACCATAATCTCATCAATCACTTTCAGGGAAAGAAAGTACATAAGTAGAAAGATGTACTTAATTCTCGTCTGGCAGTATGATCAAACAGCCTTTTTCTCGCCTCAGCTGAAAACAGGTTTTCGTTAATCTCTTATTTGGAAAACATTCTTCAACCCGTATTCTGTCGTTACTCAAGGAAATTAATGCGAAAAGCTTCAAAGAAGTATTGTCAAAAATCTCCTTGCTAACATCGTTATATTTTCTAAGTTATTTATTTTTTTTTAATAAACGACAAACGAAATAATAATAATATTCCACAACTATCACACAACGCCGTCTAGTCCCAAGCTATGCAGAGCTTGTGTTATGGGTACTAGACAACTGATAAACATACTTATATATTTCTAAATACATACATATTTTAATTTCACCCAGACACAGAACAAATGATTATGCTCATCACACAAACATTTGTCCTGGGTGGGAATCGAACCCACGACCTCCGGCATAGCAGTCAGGGTCACTAACCACTAGACCAGTCAAAACAGTCAAAAATTATATGAGAAAACGTATCTTTCCTTAATTGACGCATTGTCGCAAAGAACTTATTATGGATGCTGTAATCCTAATATAAATGTTCTTATTAGAATAATCTCGTGATACAAACGTTCATTTAGCTTACGTAAATTGTTAATAGCCAACGTCCACAAGAAAATGTAGGTCAGCTTAGTCTTAATCACAACGTTATAGCACGTTTATTAATTAAGAAGCAGGGTTATCTGAGTTTTTCTCTACCTGGAAGTCACTTGGTCATGACATCGTATAAAAACGATGCATCGTCCAAGAAAATGCTTCCTAGTTTTTTTTTTTTTTTTTTTCTCTCGACGGGGAAAATCATCATTGACGAAACCCGCTCTTGGGTGGAGCGGGAGACAGTGTCAGAGTCTTACTGACTAAAAACCCCGCGCCGTTCCTTCTAGCCTTCATACCGGGGCTCTAGTTTCCTTTCGGATAACCCCGACCCCGGTAGGCTTCGACCCAGATGGGCCCCTCCTGTTGCTGACAACTCCTTGAGGCGCGCGGGAACAGTGCGCGCCGTCGACGCCTTGGCTCGGTCCGGACAGTTACCGGACGATCGGACAGCGAGCTACCCAGTTGCATGCTGAACGCTGTACAGATCTCAGTGTGAAACAATAATGGGCACGCCATAATTATGGTGGTAAGTCTCCTCTTTGAGGAGTAGCTGTAAAGACAACACGGCGTGCCCACTTTTCGCTTGTTTGGGAGTTTCCTGCACCGGATTCGTGCGGAAGAAACGCCCGTGGGTCACCTTTGTATGGACCACCCAGAGGACACGTAGGAACATATGGTAGAGGTGTGCCCCGTTTGGGCAGAGCATCGCCGAGTCCTCGTGGGGTCGGTGGGGTTCGCGGCAATGACCTCTCGCGCCGGGCCCTGTTAAAGGCCATGGTCCGGAGCGAGGAGGATTGGGCACGCCACGATTATGGCGGTAAGTCCCCTCTTTGAGGCGTGGCTGGAAAGACCTCACGGCGTCCTTACGTACCACATGATGCAGGTCCTCACCTCCGGTGAGGACCTGCATCATGTGGTACGTAAGCCCGAACGAACGTACCTCCCGAACGTGCCATGTCCGCATGGCACGTTCGGGAGGTACCTGTTTCAGATCAAGTCGGAAGAGACGCACGGGTGTCGCCACTGTGCGCAACGCCCGGAGGACACGGCGGAACACCGCCGTGCCCTCGTGGGGGCGATCGGCGGCGGAGACCTCTAGCGCCGGGCCCTGGTCGAGGCCATGGTCCGGAGCGAGGAGGAATGGCAGGCGGTCGAATCCTTCTGCGAAGCAGTAATGCTAGTAAAGGAGGAGGTCGACCGCATCAGGCTACGGCGCCCTCGCCGCCGTCGCCGGGATTCCGATCCCGATTACCGGCCACCGTAGACGCGGGCTCGCGGACGGTGAGCCATGGGTAGCTCGCTGTCCGATCGTCCGGTAATGGACCGAGTCCAAGACGTCGACGGCGCGCACTGTTTCCGCGCGCCTCAAAGAGTTATAGAGTTGTCAGCAGCAGGAGGGGCCCAGCTGGGTCGAAGCCTACTGGGGACAGGGTTGTCCCAAAAAGGAGCTCGTGCCCCGGTATGAAGGCTAGAAGGAACGGCGCGGGATTCTTAGTCAGTAAGAGTCTGACACTATCTCCCGCTCCATCCAAGAGCGGGTTTTGTCATAAGATGATTTTCCCCGTCGACAAAAAAAAAGCGAGGAGGATTCACAAACGGTTCTTCTCCGAAGCAGTAATGCTAGCAAAGAAGGCGACCGCAAGCGCGAGGAAACGGCCCTTACGCCCTAGCCGCCGGGATTCCAATCCTGATTTTCCGCCACTGTAGACGTAGGCTTGCGAACGCCGCGCAATGGTAGCACGACATTATCGTTCTGTAAATGTCTGGACCGACTCCAAATCGCTGAAGGTGAGCCTAGCCCCCTGGACTTGCTGACATTTCCTTTAGGAAAAAGAGAGCAAGCGAATCCAGGGGGCTCAGCATAAAGAGATCATGGGTTCGCTTCTGAAATGAAAACTCGGGGCCCTGGAATGCAAGGCATTGAGGAACATAGGAGTGGGTTTTAGTCAGTAAGAGTTTGACACGCCCTCTCGCTATGCCTAAGGCTAGTGATTAACGCTAAAATTATAACCATAGTAAGTTATTTTATAAAGAATAAATACAACATGGCATTTTTTTTTTATCAATTGTACTGGCCCCAACATATAATCCGCTATAAGTTTCGATTGCACGTTTTTTCAATTAACTTCGTTGTGAATCTGCTTGTAAGTAAAGTCTAAAGAGAAACAAACATGATGAATTTGTATGTTAGTTTAAAAAAATTATGTGTGTACACATTCTGACGTTTGTGCGTATCGGCGGTGGGTGACGAGAGATGAGCCGAACCGCGTCTCGCGCGGATTCTGCGGGCGTAATGTGTCTTAAGGCGTATAGTCCCTTAGCATCTGCCCCCTAGGTGGTACGAGTATCATCATCATCATCATCATTTCAGCATATATACGTCCACTGTTGAACAAAGGCCTCCCCCTAGCGTAGCCACAAAGAACGATCCTGTGCGTCTCGCATCCATCGGTTTCCCGCAACCTTCACCAGGTCATCAACAAGATGGACTGAGTACGAGTATGTGTGCATTTATTTACGACCAGCTGTACTCGAATAGCCCCCGCTGACGTCTAAATCCACTATCTTTGTGAAATATTGATTGAATTATATATGTACGTGTGTACATGTCATGTGTACATTCTGAAATGTTCTTCACCACCTTTTTTGTGTAAATATATTTCTAAATGATCAAATCCGTCTGAAACGAAGGGAAAATAAGCGAAAAAATATCATGTTGTTATTTTTTTTTGGCGATTGTCTTAGTCCCAATCAACACCTATCGGGACCCAAGCCAACCTCACCTGCACGTGGTGTACCCTGCTGATAAACAAATGAAGCTCTGGCGACCCGCCGACACGCACTGGACCGGCGCGGCGTGCCCCAAATGTACAGAAGTACAAAAAGCAGGCCCCAAATGCTCGGCTACTCCAGCGGTCGTGCTAGCGTGAATGGGCGTGGGCACGGCCCTAGGGTCTGTGGTGCTAAAAATCTCCGGGCGAGATCAATAAACCGTCAACGACTGGACCTGGCAACGTACAACACGCGTACACTCAGGTCTGACGAGAAGAACACCGAACTCGAAGAAGAGTTGAGCAGGTTACGATGAAGTATTGTAGGGTTGTCCAAAGTCCGAAGACGGGGGGAGGACACGAAAATCCTAAGATCTGGCAACCTGCTCTATTTTTGGGAAGGGGACCGGCAGTCCCAAGGTGGTGTTGGGTTTATCGTCCACAAGTCCCTTGTGAACAACGTGGTGAAGATCAAGAGTGTGTCGACCAGGGTAGCGTACCTTATACTCAGAATATCATCAAGATATTCATTGAAGGTCATACAGGTTTACGCTCCGACCTCGACACACCGCGAAGGCGAAGTAGAGACCATAAATTAGGATATATCCAGAGCCATGCATGGTCCTAAGACTCACTTCACCGTGGTCATGGGGTACTTTAATGTGAAACTGGGCAAACGAGACGGTGAAGAGCTGCGAGTGGGGCATTTTGATTTGGATGTAGGAACCACCGGGGACACCTACTAGCTAGTTTTATAGAGAAGGAGGGCCTCTACATGATGAACTCCTTCTTTAGAAAGCGTGAGCATAGAAATTGGACCTGGCAAAGCCCTGATGTTGCAATTAGAAATGAGATTGACTTCATCATGTCGACGAAGAAGCAAATATTCAATGTTATCTCCGTGATCAATGCGGTAATAACAGGAAGTGATCACCGCATGGTAAGAGGCACATTGAATATCAATGTCAAGCTTGAAAGATCTCAACTGATGAAGTCTACGGGTTTGGACCTGCACAGATCCAGATCCAAAACTCCGAGAACTTTCAGCTCCAACTTCAAAATCGTTTCGAGTGCCTAGGAAGCTTCGTAGAAGAATACAACGATGAGTTCGTGGAAACTGTCCATACAGTCGGGTCTAAGTTCTTTAAGACTCGTACAAATAAAAGCAAGAGGTTCACAGGTCGAACTCTTGAGCATATGAAGGAGAGGCGTAAGATGATTCATCGGTGTCCAGACGATGCGTGCAAATATCGGCAGCTCAATAGACGGATCTCTAAGTCCTTGAAGAGCGATGTCCGTCACTATAACACCGGAAAAATTAAAGGCGCCATTGAGTGAAATAAAGGCTCCAAGGTGTTTGCAAGCGATCTGTCTATTGGGCAGAGCCAGCTCACGAGACTGAAGACCGAAGATGGTAGAGTCATATCCGCCAAACCAGAGCTCCTGGGAGCGATCGAGGCTTTTTATGGACAGCTGTACACGTCAACCACCCAACCCACTGTGAATCTGGCAAATGACCCAAGAGCTAGATTGACCCGACACTATGCCGAAGATATCCCGGACGTCAACCTGTACGAGATTAGGATAGCTCTGAAACAGCTTAATAACAACAGGGCGCCAGTTGATGACGGAATTACTACCGAGCTCCTGAAGGCGGGTGGGAAACCGATCCTTAAGGCCCTTCAGAAGCTGTTTGATTCCCTCATTCTCCAGGGCAAAACGCCACAGGCATGGGGCGGACGTGTGGTGGTACTCTGCTTTAAGAAGGGCGACAAGACCCTGCTCAAGAATTAAAGGCCCATCTCACTTCTGAGCCATGTCTATAAGCTATTTTCCAAAGTCGTCACGAACCGTCTCGCTTCCAGCCTCCCGAACAAGCCGAATTCCGAAAAGGCTTCAGCACCATAGACTACATACATACGCTACGGCAGGTTATACAGAAGACCGAGGAGTATAATCTGCCTCTCTGTCTAGCGTTTGTGGACTACGAGAAAGCTTTTGATTCAATCGAAACATGGGCTGTGCTGCTCTCCAACGGTGCCAGATAGACTATCGATACATTGAGGTGCTGAAGTGTTTGTACAAAAATGCCACTATGTCAGTCCGACTTCAAGACTAGACCTCGAAACCTATTCTCCTGCAACGGAGTGTGAAGCAGGGAAACGTCATTTCTCCGAAACTGTTCACGGCCGCAATGGAGGATGTCTTCAAGGTTCTCAACTGGAGTGGACTAGGCATCAATGTCAATGGCGAGAACATCACTCACCTTCGGTTTGCCGACGACATAGTAGTCATGGCTGAGACTGCGGAAGAGCTCAGCACAATGTTCAATGACCTCAGTAGAGCTTCCGAAAGAGTGGGTCTGATGAGTCATGTCAAGTCATGATAAACAACCATGTAGCACCCACTCCTATCAAGATCGGAGACTCTACACTCGAAGTTGTGGACGATTACGTCTACCTTGGACAGACAATCCAGTTGGGTAGAGCTAATTTCGAGAAAGAGGTCAACCGTCGAATCCAACTCGGCTGAGCGGCGTTCGGGAAGCTGCGCCGCGGTATCTTCTCGTCCAATATACCACAGTGTCTTAAAACGAAAGTCTATGTCCAGTGTGTATTGCCAGTGATGGCATACGACGCCGAAACGTGGTCGCTCACAATGGACCTCATCAGAAGGCTTAAAGTCACCCAAAGGGCAATGGAAAGGGCTATGCTCGGAGTTTCCTTGCGTGATCTAATCAAAAATGAATATATCCGCCGGAGATCCAAGATTGCTGACATAGCACGAAGAATCGCCAAACTTAAGTGGCAATGAGCAGGGCACATTGCTCGCAGAACAGATGGCCGTTGGGGCCGAAAGGTTCTGGAGTGGCGACCGCGTACTGGAAGACGCAGCGTCGCAAGGCCTCCCAAAAAAGTGAACCGATGACCTGGTGAGGTTGCGGGTATCCAATGGATGCGGGACGCAAAGGATCGAACATTGTGGCGACGCTTGGGGGAGGCCTATGTCCAACAGTGGACGTCTGTCGACTGAAATTATGATGATGAGTATTAGTCTTACCTAATAATTATGTAATTATATGTTGTTAATGTTGTACATAGTACATAAATCTATAAAACATTTTTTTTAAACCTATTAATCTGTTACTGACGAGGTTTTGCTTCAGAAACTCACTGTTTTATAGCACTGGCTCGGGATAGGGGACAGGTTATTCACATGAGGTGAAAACTCGCTATGAAACCAATCTCCTACCCGCTCGCTGTGAGAGACACAAATCACTGATCCACAATGAAATTACGCCTATTCAAATTCTTGCTAGAACCGCCTGTGCGAGTGCTATGACAGAGCACTCGTCGCGAACGTTCTCGACGAGAGCTCTGTCATAATGTTATTTTATGGTTATCATAATGTTATGATAACCTTAAAATATGATAACATTACCTAAACAACCGATAAACTAAACATTTAAAAACGCGCAAATTACTGTAGCTATGTCACTGGATTACCTATTGCAACACATTTTTTTATTAAAAAAAAACACGGATAGATTTTAACGATAAAACTCAGGATTTCTATTCGAAATGTATAATTGCAATAAAATTTACATATGTACATAAAAAACTTAAACTACTTAGGTACTTACACTAAAACCTAAATAAATACATAACGTACATAAATAAAATACAAAAACACAAAGTACACTCAGGCGTCTAAGTACTCCTCCACATCGCTGCCATCCGGGAATGTGCCCAGAAGACTGGCAGCATCTGTAGGATTACTGGTAGGATTTCTTGTATTTGAAATGATCTGTACAATACATCGAGAGCTTATGACTTGATCAAAATTTATTACAATATTTCGGTGTTTGTATTAAACCGGTGATGGGTTCATGTGACAAACTGGTATCGAGAAGCGTGCAGCAAGCCAATTCCCTACGTGTAAGTTAAGCTTAAAGCTAGAACTACATTAGACTGACACACGAGGACCACGCCTCATTTGTACGTAAAACGAAGTCGCGTAGCGTCGCGTGTCGTGGCTCTAGTCCATTTAAAATCCTTGTTTTCATATAAAATTAAGTCCGCGTCTTTGTGTTGCATAAAGTTTTAAGAAATAAATGGAGACAGACACGCCTAAATCGGCGTACGTGGCACACGTGTGGTACCGTCGACCTTAAAGCTAGAACTAGATTAGACCGACGTACACGTGGACCACGCCTGATTCGTGCGTAGAACGACGTCGAATGTCGTCGCGTGGCGTGGATCTAGTGTAGCTCTACAAGTTAGTTTCCATATAAAATGCCTGGAGATCGAAGCGCCCAGATCAGTTTACGTGGTACACGTGTGCGCCAATGTAGTTCTACCTTAACACGCCAGTTGCCACTCGCCACAGTATGGCGATCCATCAAGGCGGCGCATTGTTTACCACTGCAGACACCCTGTATACACGCCACTATGATTCATGCGTGCAATGTCTCAGCTTGTTCAGTTATTTTTATAAAATGTTATACTCGTTTGAGACGTTAGTAATGTTAGAGATGATATTTTACACCAGATTTCTTAACGTGTACTTCATAAAACTATTTTAGCTAGTTTCTTTAGAGCTGATTATATTTTTTACTCGTCTTTACATGGACCAAGTTAAGTGAAACAAAAAGAGAGTCTTTGACATGTGACCACTATGAACAAACACTGGTTTTTACGGAGCTTTTCCTGCTTTTTATTTGTACTGAGATATTTCGGTCACTAACCCTTGTTACGTAAGTAATTGCAGTAACCGGCCACACGCTTCCTACTTACCTAATGAAATCGGGTGTGGACTCGTTTGTCAGATTTAACACATTGATTTAGGCATGCTCCAATGTAAATATTCAATATTTTTTACTGCAAATACAGTCTATCTCTATTTTGAAAGATTTACAAATATTATCATTCAATTAAACGTTTATAAAACACCAGCTGTGTGAGACTTTCGGTGTAGTTGAATCACTTTAAAGTTTTCAAAATCAAACTATAATTAATTATTTTAACTGTAGAAGCTTCAATTAGTAAAGCTCATTATAGTCTGTCTAAGAAGTCTAACGACCTAAGTAATTATTAAGGTCTCTCGAAATCTGATGTAGTCAACACCGGATCAACAAGGTTGATTAAGAGATCTTTATCATTGTTTACTAATAGAAGAACCTTATGAAAAGTATCATCATCATATCAGTCAAAAGACGTCCACTGTTGGACATAGGCCTCCTCCTATATGAAAAGTATAGAATATAAGTATTTTTTAAATGATTTTAATATTAAGTAAAATTCCCAAGTCGTTAGATTTTTTAGACAGATTATACTAGATTGCCTGACCATAAATGTACCACACCAAGTTTTAATGTCGGTGTGCGTCTCTGTCAATCATACTCTATGTCTGTGACAATATCTTTTAAATACTGAAAGTTGTTTTTGTTTCAGTTCCGGAACATAGTGAACAACATCTACGTAGTTGGATACTCCCTGTCCGTGGCCGCCTTGCTGATCTCAGTTTTCATTTTCCTCTATTTTCGGTAAGAATCTTCCCGGATGTACATATATCATGTTCTACCATTCGTGTTATTTCAATCCAATGTTTTATTTTCTCTACCAATCATCACAGTTCATTGATATTTCTAATATTATTGAAAAACCGATCGAGTGCAATGTATCTTTTACGAAAATAAACTTTGATACAAGCTGTTTGGTTGAAATGTTTTGAATGGAACGTGTTATTGGTTTGCATTGGAACATGTGTTACAAGCTATGAAGCGTCCTTGTTCACTGTGACAAATAAAAACATAGCAAGCACGTTACGTGGTTGAGCCATCCAAATGTACATATGAAAAACAGAATGGTTATTTTATGTATCTTTATGAACTGAATTTATAACGTTAATGTTAATTGGCGTTGTATAAACACTAGGTACTATAGGCCCCAAAACTATTTTACTTTGCCGCAATCATAACTGATGTATTTTATTAACCAGTCTAGCATTTCAGGGAGAAAGCTATCAGCATACGGTTATACCTATATATTTACTTTATATTTTCTTTATTTCACAAGGACATATTTTGCTACAAAATATCTTAAATATTACTTTCTCATGTGCTCAAACAATCACACAGTACAATTCAGATATATATTTTTTTAATTATATTATCAACAATGATTTAACACACATACTAATTATATTATTGAAATAATCATAAACATCTAAACTAATAAATATTATGGTTTAATAGACATATAATATAATACCTACAATCTCAAAATAATGTACAATTTTTTTTGTTTATTTTGGACTCAGGCATCTAGCTTTCGCTATTAGTATAGTATTAAAAGTAAAATATAAAATGATTTGATGATTTAAGATTTTGATGTTATTTTGCTAAATGGTCCGAATATAAAATATGTTTAATATAATTGTAATTACTAAAATTATTAAATTAAGTTGATAGATAATAATATGAATTGAGTAGTGAGTGATAGTGAGGACCACGTCCAGGTCCAAATCGCCCTATTACCCCACCAGAACAAAAAAGAGGTAGAGGCCGCCCGTCACTGTCCTAATGGTCAATATAGAGAGGGACCACAAGAAAGCCTAGTTGCCAAAATTGTCAACCCAAAAGTGTGGCTCTAGCCACTTGGCGCAGGAGAGTGAGGAGACCCGACCCCAAATAATGGGACCAGGGAAGGAAGAAGAAGATATGAATTATGTACATTGATTATAAAATTTTCATAATTGCATATTTCAACATAATAGTCAAGTAACATAATTAAACATAATTTGATAATTTCCGCAATGCAATTTCATGGAAATACGTGTATACGTATAATAGTGTACGTGTAGCTTTGCTCTTAATACTTAAAAATCTTAGCCGAATAGTCTTTCTGTCTCGTCGTATGTAATTCGCTGAAGAAGAAACTAGTGAACTAACTAGCTTTTAGGGAAAATAAAGTCTGTGTTAAGAGGATTCTATATTAATCTCATAAAGACCATTTCACCGAATTGCCTCCAGTTGGAAGAGAAGCAATACAAAATAACAAATAGCAAATAACGCCATGTAAATCAAAGCTAAGCCAATAAACGGGCCAAGCACGGAATAAACCGACTGTCTTATGCATATATATTAACAATAAAGAGTATATGAAACTTGTGTGAGCCATATTCGCGGGCCTTGGAGAAATCTTCCACGCACATATATGTTCGAAATTCAAAAGTGATGTTAGAGATAGAGCGGCCATCAGAAGAAATGTCTTAGAAAAACTGTCATTCTATGCCTCGGTGAAGACAAAAAATATTTACGAAAATAAACTGAACTTAGGTCCAGTTGTTTTGCCATAATACGATTTACAATGGTTCAATGCGCAACTTGGCATATTTTTCCAAAAAAATATTTTGTTTTGGTGCATATAGCGGACACAAACGTGACTTGACAGGTACAGACTGAGCGACTTGTTACTACTTTAGTAACAAGTCTCGCATTACGATTTTGTTCGCTCTGTCCTGTATATTGGTAGTATATGTTTAATGTCTTTGATAGAGTTACTACAATTGCAGCTTTGAAGTAACGAACTGTGACAAAAAAAAATGGTTTTTCTTCTAAGCTTTGGAATAAATCCTGTAGCGTGGATTCGTTCACAAACATGTAAACTCACATATATAAATATATTTCCCGTGCAAGATATTCATAATTATATGCAAATGAGTTTTAACTCCCAAAAATCCTCAAATTCGACGGTTGGTGCAGTGATTGACAGCTGCGCCGAGTGTTACGCGTGTCTATACTTGTAGCACAAAATACACAGGTACTGAAGACAATCTCATGTATGTACTTCACTTTTTATACCTACACTCGGTGGACGCACACTAATGAGCGTTTGAACCAGAACTGTTCGACGAGCGAGCCGAGGCGCTTCGAGATATCGTGTCTGTGAGCGGTGTGTATGCGTGCGTTGCTCGAGCGCGCTTCGAATGTAGATTAACTTCTGTACCTATATATTTTGTGTTTGTAGGGTATACAGATAGTTCTTCTGAGTCTGAGTATCTTGTAAATGTTAGTTTACAATTTTACATGTCTATGAATGTATCTACGATGCAAGAATGGTTCCAGGTGAGGAACATATTAAAAAAAAAAAGAAACGAAATGAAAAAATTGTTTCTATTTATAGGTTCCATTTATTAGTTATTGCACTAACGGTGATGGATCATGTGGCTAGATTTATGAATTCGGTTGCCATGTGTATCCGAAACACTGTTTTTCCATTCAGCACGTATTTGCATACGTGCTGAATGGAAAAACAGTGTTTCGGATACTAAAAATAGTTAGTGATCGATTTGCTTTTTCCTGCAATTTTTCAAATGGTAACATCGTAGCATTTCAAATTTGATGGATAGCAATTTTCTATTGCACTAAATAGTGGGTAAAAGTGTAGTGTGGGATTGGTTTTCGCTACCTAAATATCAAATTGAGAATATTTTTATTTCACACACTTATAAAACGTTAGAAACAAGTGCGCGTTCTAATTGGTCGTTTCGAACCAACGAGAAACTTCACGGCTTGGTTTTTTTTTTAAATAAATAATGCTGCTTACATAATAATTCATAATGCCCGCTATACACGCTAGGGCATCTCAACAGACTGGATAGGCTTACCCGTCAGGTACACGTCAGGTATAACCTGATGGATAAGTCTGTACAGTTGAGTGGTACAGGTAAACCGGAGCGTGTATGTTGCACACCTTTGTAGATTTCCGTAAAGCTCACCTGACAGGTATAACTGAGCAGGCAAATCTGTCAGATGTACCATAGCGTATATGGCCAGCCTAAGATTGCTTCTAGAAAAAAAACACGAAAATGTGGTGGATTCGAAACTATCTCTTAAATAGAAATTAAACATACAGGCCATATTCAATTCTGCAGCAATGTTGGCCCAAACATTTTTTTTGTTTATCTTTATTTGAAGAATACCGTTATTATACTACTATTACACGCCGTTATATTACTATAGGTCACCGTCATTGAAAATTTACGCTCCTGGTTACAGCAGTGTCAAAATAACTATGGGTCACATATGGACATCAAAACATAACATATGTTTTAAAAATTAAAATTATTTTTTGCATACTTTCAGAATAAATAAACACAATCTAATATCTAATTTTATCTAATTTATCCATTTTTTTTAATCCTTGTTTAAAAAGTAAAAAGGCTTTTGGTCCACCCGATATATTAAGTAATTTTCAACTTCTCAAGAAATTAAACAGTTTCTTCAGATTTAGTCAATTCTTAAGGAGTTATGATTGTCTTTTCCCTTTGTCTAAAACCCAAGTTGACTTTCGTCGTTGCAAAATATGAATGTAAATACTTTGTGCAATTTTCATTTTGACATTTTATGCTTGGTTATAAAACTGAAAGTAATTTTGTACATGACCTACTATCTGCTACCAAAAGTGTTATGGCCGCATAAATTGTTTTGGGACAGTTTTATAATTTAACATACAGATAATTATATAGATAAACTTAAAGGGAAAACAAATAAATTAAGGAATTTATCGGTAAGCACTTTCAGTTTATACTTAACTAGTATTTTGCACTCGACTTCGGCTGCGCAGATTTAATTCTTTTCTGTACTAAAGAAAATGTCTGAGATGATCAAAATGTACAAATAAAAAAAAAAAAACTAAACTTGGTGTGTAAAGATTTGTTACTTTTCCTCCTTCACGCTAAAACTGCTGAAGGGTGCTGGATAAAATCTGGCACAACCATGACGTAGAATAAAATATAGGATACTTTTTATCACAGGAGTATATTCCCTTGGAATAATTTTCAACTACCATGCGGACGAAGCCCCTTGTAGAAGCTAGTATCTCTAAATTGTATTTAAAAAACCCAATACAATTTATTATTATTATATCAAAATACCGTCCATGTACAGTCAGCGTTTAAAAAAAATAGGTAAATTGCATATGCTAAATTTTGAATCAAAGAATAACAACAACATCAAAAAAACATTTTATTAGTACCAATAAAAGAAAGAAAAACAATAGGTACATTTATTTAACACACTTACACAAGCAATAAAGCAATAAGTTCCTATGTATGCGCCAGGTACCGTTAGTTTATAAACGAAACATTCGTGAAATCGCTAGAACCATCATGTTATTCTTAAATATTTAAGTAGTACCAAATGTACCATCGAATTTGAAGAAAAATAATATTTTGTGATAAGTTCAAACAGGCAGTCAATCTAAAGTCACGAAATATCAACAGCGGTTATACTCCTTTGAACTTTCAATGCATCATAGATTTGATGAACTCCATACTGGAAATATTAAACTTTTAAATGAATTCGCTGAAACTAAAGGTTAACAATTGTTAACCTTTAGCGTATTTATTTAAACAGACAGTCAATCATAGGTCACGAATCTTGAAATTCCAACGAATTATAAATTGAACATTTTCAGAATGGAACCCCATTCTGAAAATGTTACACTTTCCAGTATGCCACTTGCAGTAGGTATGTCGAACCTGTAGCTCAACAATTACGAATCAAAGGTTAATTGTTCAAAGGGATTTTTCGTGAAGAATACTTAATAGCACAGGGTTTCAAATACGAGGACGTCCATCAAATCACGAAAAGGTGCAAGTCCACTAGATAATAAAACGAAGTGAACTTTTACGTTCGCGACTGCGTCACATCTGCTGTATAAACCCTGTACACTCGATTGTCTCGCACCGATACCGAGCAGTATCTGGGAAAACAATGAAAAGAATACAGTAAAACGACTCTAAGCGCAAGAATTTTCAGCTCTACGCTCAAAATGGCCACTTCTGCACTGCACAATGACATCTAAACTTGAATGAATCGAATTTTCCTAGTCTTTTTTGTCTGCAACATGGCGCCACTTGTTTTTTAAAATATTCACACTGGCACTACTATTTGCTATACCTAGAAAAAGTTTCTTCAATCTGTATCTGTTTTAAAGATGTAGAAAACGTAAAATTCAATTCATTATTCACGTCTATTGCTTTTTACACAATGTACATTCTAGACACTACAATCCTAACTTCTTAAAATTGCAAGAGCTGCAGCTAGGATTGCAACAACTAGGAATGTACCTTCCTATTTTATAGTAATAAGTGCATCTTTCTTCGCGCTCCGTGCCGGAATTGCAAAATAGGTAAAGCCACTAAGAAACAAATATGGTACATATGGCACTCGTAGCCAGTGTGTATGATAATCCACTAAATTTAAGATAACTTTGCAGTTAGAACTTCACTGAGGAATATTTATTTATTTATTAAAACTTCATGCAACATAAAAGTACAAAGGCGGACTTAATGTTAATATTATCTTAGATTTACTTGGTAAGTACCAAGACAGCCAATTAACAACAATAAATTATGGTAACCAAAATTAGAACATCCATTTTAGGAAATTAGTGAGGTTTTTGATTTCTGATTAGTTGAAACGCGGTCCATATCTATTTCCAAACCGTCAATAATCCGCCAAAAATGACTTACGAAATGTTAAAACTTTACTGACGTATTATAATTTAATCTTGGCCTTATCTATATTTTAAAAGTGTACATTTTTGAAGGGGCACTATGGGCAGAGATCTACATAGCGTAGACTTTTTATTTACTGCATTTACAGATTTGTATATACAGCAGTTTAAGTCTGTCTAAAAAGTCAAACGACCTGAGAATTTAATCATTTAAAAAATACTTTTTATAAGGTTCTTCTATGAGTAAACAATGATCATGATCTCCTAATCAACCTTGATTATTGAATCAGTGTTGACTACATCAGATTTCATTTTCCTCTAATAAATTACCAAGTCTTTTGACTTTTTATACAGACTCTACTCTGTAAAAGACTACTGTGTGGTATGACTATTTATATATTATAGGCACTCTGCGAATATTACTTATGACCATGATTTCATTTAAATTTCTTTGCGATTTGTACATTCTGCCAAGCGCTGCTCAGTATGCGCGGCGCCTTATGTCCTGTTTTCATTACTTAGGGTCCTTCAATGCACACGGATACGCATCCACATCCACCTCTTCATGTCTTTCGCTCTGAACAACGTCCTGTGGATCGTGTGGTACCGCGCCGTCGTCAACAAAGTCAGCGTCGTACAGAATAATACGGTACGTAATTTTTGGTTTATTCAACTTATACATAAACTTATAAGCTGGTATTACATTTGACATACTCGTATGTACCCAAATATTATGGCGCCGACAAGATAGACAACGCCACAATGCGACTATTATATTGATTAAAAATATTTTTTGATTAAATCCCCTAGAGCCATTTCTATAAAATAATTATTAGATAGAAATGGCTCCACGGGATTGAAACTGATAATAAATAGGTCGAGTTGGTAATTTTAGCACTGTTCAATTAACCTTTATTATAACAATAGATACAAAATTGTGAAATAAATTCTGCTGTTCTTTATTTCTAGCGGTAGACACTGAGCTGAGATAAAAAGAAAACATTTAATCACAAAACTTAATGCTTTTAAACTAATTTTTCACATTAATGAGAAGCATTTTCTCTTTCACCCTTCTCATTGTCTTCGTTTTGGATTTGAATAAAAATTCAAACGAATTACCTATCCAAACAGTATTCTAATTTATCTTCCATTCTTTGGTCGTTTTCATAAACATTAAGCAATTTCACTGTTGTTTAACGAACGACAAAATTCTAATTGAATTCATGAAAGCACCGCCACCGAGCTAATTTTTAAATCTCTTTTTTGTTGTTGTTGTGATCAATATTGGCTTAGTTTTTGCATTAATTGAGGCATATTTCTTAATGCAGGTTTGGTGTCAAGTCCTTCACGTAGTGACGAACTACTTCATGCTCACAAGTTATGTCTGGATGTTCTGCGAGGGGCTACACCTGCACATAGCTCTGGTCGTGGTAAGAATACGATTCTAAATTAATGTTTAGGCCTTTAACCGCTTGTTTTCGTGGCCTATTCACCAGGCTCGTGTGTTTGCAACTGGGTACTCCATCTCATCTAGCTCTTCTCCATAGGTGACAGAAGAGCAGACGAGATAGAGTATTTGGTTGTGGATGTGCGACCCTGAAGGAATAAACTAAAATGTAGCCGTTTAAAAGATTCATTTATGGTGAGAAATACTGTTAAAAAAAATCGGATGTATTACTCTGTTTATTAAAACACCTAGACATACATACCAAATCATATATTTATTATATCTACAGACCATAAAAGGTAATAAATTAGGAAAGTAAGTTCGTACGTATATTCAACCTCACAAAATCATTCTTAAATTCTGAACTTTGCCACATTCTAATCGCTATTTGTTAATTAATGATGTTTCTATTAACTGATACTATCTAGAATTATAAGTGACAGTAACACTTCTAGACTTTGATTGAATTATAGCCTAACTGAGTACAGAGATTCAATAGAATAAGAGGCCAGCTTAGACTGGTTTTGATTTGCGGGATTGTCCAAGAGAGCAAAGATACCGTAGCCACTGAAAGAACACAGATAGGTTCCAATCAGTAAAAGTAAGACGCTTCTTCTCGCTCATAACGTAAACGATTCAACCAAGGAGGTGCGGCTAACTCAAGGTTACCAGATGAAAATATCAAATATCCGGAGAAAAGGCCCGATTTCCATTAAAAGATCCTGAGATTTTTAACAGTTTGAAAATTCTCGAAAAACCAAAATATTATCGATTTAATACACTGAAAATCTCGCTTAGGTACGTGTTGCACATCGCACTCGGGAAAGACGGGGAGCCGCTTTCCCTTCCCCCTTTTAATTTGTTTAACTTTGATCTAAGCAAGCGGTATTTTGTTGAATATTATTTACATGAGATTTGTATAATCCAGCTGCAAACATGAGAAGGCTCCAAAAATCCTGAAATTTCAGGACAAAACCTGAGATATGCTAACCTTAGGCTAACTAGACGTCGGAGATACTATAGAAACAGTTTTAGCCTACCTACATGTTTATTTTACTAATCTGCATGTGAATATAATTAGTACTCGTACGATTACTTGACTTCGACGTGTTGCCAGTGATGACATATGGCTCCGAAACGTGATCGCTCACAATGAACCTCATCAGAAGGTCAAGTCACCCAAAGGGCAATGGAAAGGGCTATGCTCGGGGTTTCCTTGCGTGATCAAATCAAAAATAAAGATATCCGCAGGAGAACCAAAGTTGCCGACGTAGCACAAAGAATTGCCAAACTTAATGTGGCAATGGGCAGGGCGCATTGCTCGCAAAACAGATGGCCATTGGAGCCGAAAGGTTCTGGAGTAGCGACTGCGTACCGGAAGACGCAGCCTTGGAAAGCCTCCAACAAGGTGGACTGACCTAGTGAAGGTTGCGGGAAACCGATGGATGCGAGACGTACAGGATTGTTCGTTGTGGCGACGCTTGGGGAAGGCCTATGTCCAACAGTGGACGTATATATCGGCTGAAATGAAGACGATTTGATTTCAATTAACTCACAAAGATGCATCGTCCATTTCCATCAGCCTAACTGAAATATCTCGCTAATAACTGTTGGACGCATAGAAATTTCCGTTTAATATCCTGTTCAGTCAACACACTGATGCAAACAAAATTTCAAAGTTTCTCCGTGAAATAGTCACGTAGTGAGGAATCCTCATGGGACTCCACAAACGCGGCCAATCTAAATCCGCTGTGTACTTAGGAAGGTCGCACATATTTCATGAGTTAAAGACGTAATTTCTTTAGATTGAGGTAATTTGTATGTAATGTTATTTGTTTGGCTTATGTCACTCGCGACTACCGTTAGTGAAATGTAAACAATTCATCATCATCATCATCTTCCTGCCCTTGTCCCGTTTTATTTGGGGTCGGCGCAACACGTTTTTGAAATGTAAACAATTCATATCACAATATGAATTGTGTTTTTGGTGACGTCAACAAGTTCCGTAGGTAATTCGTTTGATACGAGTATTTGGGTTGAAGATGAAGGCAAGAAGAAACGGGTGGGTTTTTTAGTTGGTAAGAGCCTGACACTATCTCTCGCACCGCCCAAGAGCGGGGGATGTCACTTGGATGATTTTTACCCACCGAAACAATGAAACAAAAAAACCTGGCTGATTCAAAATTATGAAATTTTATAAAGGAACTTCGATGGCACAGTTTGCGCTGCGTGTGGAGGGTTCGATACCAATGAACAAATATTTGTATGGCCTACATATAGGTATTTTGAGTCTTGGTGTCTTGTATATGTGTCTTCTTTCTCGATCACACGCTTGACATTTTACCACGTCGTGGTAAGGGCCTTTGGCAAAAAAACCATAAACCAACACTTGCACCTTTTCATTATTTCAAATAACTATATCAGCAGTCCCTATCCTTCGACAAACAGGAGGCCTATAAAGTTATTCCCTTAGTTTGTGAGTTTGTGACAAAGGAGGAAGACATTTTTTAAATATTTTCACCCAGTATAGTGGTCCCGAGAGTCGCATACAGTAGGTATAAAAGTTATATCGAGTAATATCTCACAACAAACGTTTTCATATTTCCTGTTTTCTCGGAATATTTTAGGGCCAGTCAACTACCCAACTTCCGAGTCTGTTTCTCATAGTTTAGAGTCTTTCATATTTATTTATGTTTTAATAACTCTATGAATATGAATGGTGATCCAATAACTTTGTTCACTATTTTGCTCACAATTTGAACACGAAAATTTTGGTTTCCCAAGAAAGATGTTCCTAATAATACCCCTCGCCCCGCACGCGAGGGGTTAAGAGGGTCGTATTCATCATTTTAATTATTATAATTCCCAAAATAATTACGTATTACACCTTGCCACTGACCTGCAAAATTTCAAAAACTTAAGAAAATTGGAAGAACCTTCCGCGTCGATGTGAAATGGCAATGTTTATCTTGTGTTCAAGGTAAAAGCCAGCCGTTTAGTCACGCGAAGTGTCAGTAAACCATTTAGGCAGGTGTTTGTACAAACTCCCAGAGGTTTATCGAGCCGCCTTAGTTGAAAACACAACGATTCGAAAATATAACTGATAAATAAAATAAATAAAAGAAAGTCCGATGAGAAATCTAGTAGATTGCAGTGACCAATCTTTATGGAGCATCGAGCAGAGTACAGTGACCGACTGATGTGAGTCTTCGAGCTTAAGATAGAAACTATCGCATTAGTTGAATGACTGAGACACCACTCCCTACAGGGTGTCTTCTAGAATTCTTAAATTTAAGCAAAAATTCAATAATATAATATAATATTCCACAACTATCACACAACGCCGTCTAGTCCCAAGCAGAGTTTGTGTTATGAGTACTAGACCACTGATGAACATACTTATAAGTAACTTATATATTTCTAAATACATACATATTATAGATAAATTACACCCAGATACAGAACAAACGATTATGCTCATCACACAAACTTTTGTCCTAGGTGGACACGACCTCCGGCATAGCATTCAGGGTCACTAACCACTAGACCAACAGGCCAGTCAAATATAGAATACTACTATTTAATATAGGAGCAACTCTGAAATGTGTAGAAAGTTAAAATAAAAAGGAGAGTTTTTGTTCAAATTATTCATAAAAATGGCAAAAAAAAATAATGAGAAAATTATTCCAAAAACCCTATTACCTACTATTTATTCTGGGCTAATATTTTTGTTTCGAGTTTGACAATGTAAAACTAATATTTCCAATAAAATTTGGCAGGAATTAGGTACCTACGCCAGGTGGGCTGACCATCAAATGATATGGAACAAACCTTTGTTTGATATACCTATGTATATTTCTTTGACACACCCTAGAGCCTAAACCGCCTAAACTTGATCATCATCATCTTCCTGCCCTTATCCCGTTTTATTTGGGGTCGGCGCAACATGTTTTTTTCTTCCATTCTGTCCTGTCACTCGTCACGCTATCACTAACTCCTTTTTCATTCATATCACTTCTCACACAATCCATCCATCTTTTCTTTGGCCTCCCTCTCCCTCTCCATCCATCCACATGTAAATTCATAACTCTTTTAACAACATGCGTTTCATCTCTCCTCTTTACATGACCATACCAAGACAAACGATTTCCTTTCAACTTTTCAGTCACTGGCGCCACTTTCAAACTTCCTCTAATATACTCATTTCTCACTTTATCCATTCTCGTCACACCACACATCCATCTCAACATTCTCATCTCCGCAACATGCAATCTTTTTTCATCCGTCTTTTTCACAGCCCAACATTCTGATCCATACAGTATGACAGGCCTTATCACGGATTTGTAGATTTTACCCTTCAACTTGAGGGGCATCCGTGGATCACAAGTTGTTCCCGTGACCTGTCGCCATTTCATCCATCCTGCGTTGATCCGATGAGTTACGTCCCGGGCTACCTCACCATCCCCTTGGACGAGCGACCCGAGATACCGAAAGTCGGAACAGATCGGTATGGGCGTTCCGGCGAGAGCTAAAGGCACTGGAGTGGAGAGACCGCCGAAATCGCAGAACAAGTACTCCGTTTTCGTTCTACTCAATTTCAGGCCAACACTTTCCAGTCTGTGCCACCACACCTCCAATCTGTTCTGGACCTCTAGGCCACTCTCGGCAACCAGCACAATGTCATCGGCAAACAACATACACCAGGGAGCCTCTTCCTGAATGTCCGACGTCAGAGCGTCCATTATCATCAGGAAGAGGTAAGGGCTGAGAGCCGACCCTTGGTGTAAGCCGACAGCCACATTGAAGCTGCCAGTAGTGCCCACTGTAGACCGGACTTGGGTACTGCACCGACTGTACATCGCTCGGATCAACTGCACATACTTCCCAGGCACACCTTTCTCCTTAAGGGCCCACCACAGAACCTCACGAGGTACCCGGTCGTATGCCTTTTCGAGGTCAACGAATACCATGTGCAAATTTTTATGCGCACCTCTGTATTTTTCGCACAGCTGGCGTATAGCAAAAATGGCATCCGTTGTACCCCGACCTGGCATAAAACCGAATTGGTTCTGTGAAATTTCACTCTCTTCTCTCAGTCGCCTTTCAATAACTTTCTCCCAGGCTTTCATAGTATGTGACATTAGCTTTATTCCTCTATAATTGTTGCACTCAAGCACATCACCTTTGTTTTTAAAAATGGGCACCAGGGAACTGTTACACCACTCATCAGGTATGGCTTCTTCCTGCAACAACTTATTGAAGAATAAAGCTAACCACGTCCATCCATCCACTCGCAATAACTTCCAAACTTCAACTGGTATTCCGTCTGGACCAATGGCTTTACCATTCTTCATTCCACTTACTGCTATCCTAACTTCATCCATACTAACCATTCTCACTAATCCTACATTCACTGGTTTATTCTCTAACACGTTACTCCAATTATTTTCCTCATTCATCAGTCTTTCAAAATAGTCCTTCCACCTCTTTTTGATTTTCTCATCGTCTGATATAACCATTCCAGTTTCATCTCTTATACATCTTACCTGGCAAACATCTCTCGTCTTTCTCTCTCTTATTCTAGTAAGCACTTGATATGTACCATAAAACTCATTTTAGTTCGTGGTTAAGAGAGTGACACTGAGCAAATTGGCGAAAGAATTAAGACTTTTTTTTGTGACTGTCATGTAAAGGTATTTTAATAAAGTACGATTTCAATAGTATTAGGGGAAGGTGAGGAATAATGATCCCCTTAAGGGAAAAAACTTAACTGTGGCTAAAGTTGAAGACAAAATCGCAAGGTTTTTATTGTTGGAAGTAGTGAATTTACTTAACTTTGTAACTGCATAGTTATTTTTTATTATATGAATATAGTTCTTTTGTATTAGAGGTTTTTGTTAAAGTTTAGTAAAGGATCATTTTATACACACCTATGTATAAAATGATCCCTGAGGTTGGGGTAAAATAATCCCAGGGATCATTTTATACCATAAGTTAATAAATATCAGTGAAATAAAACACTCAGCTGTTTATTTTAATCATATGTATCGTTCATAACAATTTAAGTACGATGACAAGTTATACAAAACTTTTGCAGTCTTCTAGTTTCATTAGAGATCTTTTTTTGTAATTATTTAATACTCAATCTACAAAACTATACAGTAAACATTGCACCAAACTTTTAAAAGGTTTGCAAAATGAACAAGTAGTCAAGCAATAAGTAAACAAATAAACTCTTCTTCTAAATAAAAAAAAAAAAAACAAATAATACTTATCCATCAAACGTTTTTTATCAATGTAAAAATGCAATAGAAAAATCAACTCTTCATGTAAAAAATAATCATTTTCTTAGGAACTTAGAAATAGACCTTAAGTTATTTTTCATACTATCAAATTGATTACCAGAAAGGCAAATATCGCAAGTAAAGTCGCCTTCATCGTCGCTATCTACTCCTGCACAAGCCTCATGTCCCCATTTAAGACACACAACGCACTTAATCCACCCTTCGCCTTTATTGTCTTTGGAGTAGCTTTCAGTACAGAGGCATTCGGTATCACTCTCCTCCTCAGAAGAGTCTGATCTGTTTTGCTTTTTTTTTTGCCTTTTTCCTTTCCGCCTCCTTTTCCTTTCCCGACTTCTTTTCCTTTCCCACCACCTTTTCCTTTATAGTTCTGTTTGTTGGTCACCGTTTTTATTTTATTCGCTTCCTTAAGGGCTTTCTTTTCTTCTATGTCTGTTTTCTTTTTGGCTTCCTCTTCAAGATATCTATTGTAAGGTGTGCTGGTCAGTATTGACGTGTCTACTCTTATTCGTCTTGCACTCGCTCTTTTTCCAATTATCTTTGGTATTGGTCGTACGGAGGTCGGAAGACCAACATCCAAAGCTGGTGGTAATCTTTCAGAAGATTCAGACGTTGAGGTATTTTTTGAGAAGGACGTTGCTAGCCAGGATTAATGTGGTGCTTGTGCAGATTTTTGAGTCATCATTGGAGTAGAAGTTTGAATTGGAGACAGCTGAGGTGTTAAACGAAGGGATTGTTGGACATCCACTTGTAAAGGCTGTAGTGTTTCAGTTTCTGGATTACTCGCTTGAGCAAAAAGGTTCTGCTAATGGAGGAATTGACGTCCCAAGGATCGAAATCATAAGGATCAAAAACATCCTGTGTGGTCAGCCCGTACATTCGAGACTCCATGTCCTTAATGTAATCAACAAGCTCCTGTTCTTGTTCTAGGTTAAATAGTGTTTGTTTGCTACCTAACTTTTTAGTGGAGCCTACAGCTATTTTATTTTTACCTTTGGCTCTTCTTTTTAATGTCATCACAGGGACCTTAAATTCTCTACTTGCGGTTTTGTAAGGCATCCCATCTCTGACGGCATCTGATGCTTTTTGCATTTGTTCTTCAGGCCAATTTTGGCGATTAGTTTTGCGTATATAAATTCTCGGCATGATCTGTAAAATCAACAAATACTAATGAGGTAAAATGATTCCAGGGATCATTTTAAACACAAAGAAGGGGATCATTTTTCCCCAAACACCAAATTCCAAGATATCGATCAAAATATAACCTTCAAATACCGCGTGTGGTGATCGAACATTGCTTAAATATTAGCTAACTGCCATTAATATCCGCAAATAAAACAACATTTCAACAAACACGAACATGTAAAAAGTAATGAAAGTCCAAAAACAGGCTTACCTTAGATCAGAGCCACACTTTTTGATTATGTTTTAATAAAATCACGCCAAGCGCTCACACCGCGATGACACTTAGAGAGGCAACTGGCAGGGGTGCGGGGAATATGTTTCATGCGTATTTGGATAGATAGCACTACTTGTCTCTGATTTACGGTGGGGGATCATTTGACCTCCAGGGATCGTATTACCTCAGCTTCCCCTACTCACTGAAACGTAGGAAATAAAAAAAATGCATCAAATCTATAACTGAACTAAAGTTATTTCCACCTACTGCATCATCCCTTTCAAACTTTTTCTCTCTGGTTGTTTGACCCTGTCAACTTTTTTTTCTAAAAGTAGGTTATATTCAGGCGTGATGTAGGTCATGTGTTCATCCCTGATGCCGACATCATGAACAATAAGCCACTTTGTTTAAAGCCAAACTCTGATTTAAACCAGCGTTACTTAAGTATTGCACTTATGTAACGACTATTTCTTTCTTCCTTCTTTTCCGCACTATGATACGCCTGTAAAGATGCGTGTGGTTGCGTTCACAAACATGTAAACTCACATACACAAGACACTCATACTTGGAACAACCGTAGCATTAGATACAGCCCTCCTAGCCAAGTTACAACCGTTTTGCTTGCGTCGAACGCCTCGAGCTATCCACGCCCCCAATTCTTTTGTTCTGAGCACGTGACTGAGCGTTGAGATGACGTCATTCCCGTTCATTTCAAGCTTTCTACTAGCGTTAAATATTTCAGATTAGCAACTTGGCTAGGGGTACAATTCAGATATTTTATGAATACGAAACTTCTGAAACCTAAAATAAACGTCATCGCACACTACAGAGCGGTAGTATAAAAGTTTCCGCAGTGTTTTTATCATTATTTAAAGTGTTATGAATGGTGATGCTAATGGGCTGCGGTGTATGGCACAGGTGTTCGTGAAGGACGAGGTGGCCATGCGATGGTTCGTGCTTATCGGCTGGGGAGGCTCACTGCTCATCATTATGGTTTACGCTACTGTCAGGTTCTTCACGCCTGGAGCTACTGAGAGGTTTGTGGTTTACTAGCTTTGATCGAGTTTTTAGATGCTTTTAAAATATAGAAGGTACTCTCGTCTTATGGTTTGTCATATAACTTGAGTGTGGCTTGTGTGTACAGTTGGGGCCATGGATTGTATGAAAGAGAACCCCGTGGCTCTGGAACGAAGGCAAACAAGGAACAGGAAAAGGTTTTAGTCAGTAAAAAGTCTGATTCAACCTTCTACTCCACCCAAGAGCACGAACAGTCATTGGGTAATTTCCTCAATAAAAAAATGTACAGCTAAGAAGTTGAATTCTGGAATTGGAGCCTGTGTTTTCTGATAGTAGACCACCAGGCGTCTTTAAGTCAAGCGTAAATAAGTTACTTGCAGGCACTCGTGCTTCACCGTCGAACAAATCATCGCTTATCAATCAGGTGAGATAGTGCTCAAACGTGAGCCTATCTATACATATAGTAAGTCTGTAGAAGTTTTTAGTTGCACGCGCATCACAAAAACGTACGAAATTGACGTAGACAACTTTTGCACATTCAAATTGTGTGTAACTTGATATATTACTTAGGCTTTATCACAGCAATCGGTTGACTATATCAAAAGATTAACTACATTCGTTGTCTTTTAGGCAGTACAAAGTTGGCTGGGTCAGCTAGTTCATAATAAAAAGGCAATTCTTGCTAGGTGCGATACTTTCATTTCTAAACTGAACAATGAACATATATATTAATTGAAACCCGAAACCTAAACACCTAACCTAACCTTACCACGCACTGTTCAAGTAAAACTACTTAGGAATCCGTATACACCGACGGAGAAAAATTCATGCCACTAGATATCACAATGTGTGCCTACCCTAGTTTCAGAAAGAGCGCGTTTTCAACGTCCCTTATGACAAACTAAGGGCAGGCTGCGTTAAAATGAGAAACGGGCGCATGTCAAGAACAGTGAGACAGTTTCTGCCCTTTTTAATTAAAAAGATCAAAAGATATTTTTCATCCTAGGAAAAGACGCGTGGCCTTGACCCAATAAGTTTTTTAAATGGTTTGGTGGATCATGGATAGATAATAATTCAAAGCTATAGAACAATGAAAAAAATAATCGAAGAACCTTAAGGTTTAAAAAAAAACATTAGGTAATTAATGTAAATGTTTGTCTCGATCACAAATTCTGTAAAACTATTAAAACAAATAATAAGTTTAAAAAATTTAAAGTAACAGGAATACTTATAATAAATGTATATTTTCATATTAACATAACCCCCGTCTATTAAAACTTGCCCTGTATAAATATAGATGAGATTATTTTAAAAATAAAAAACAATATTTATGACAGAAAAGTCAAGTATAAAAAAGACCGGCCTGTATAACGGTCAATGAAGCCAATATAATAGCTGCAGTAACTACGATGGAACTGTTTCGTTCATAAACTAAAAGTGGAAAATGCAATATCCAGCAGTATCACGAACATCTACCAATACAGTAGGGTCACCGAAATAACAAAACATTCACAAATAGATTTATTAACAGCACTAGTAGAACTTCTCTGTCAAATGAAATTGGTTGGGGACACCCCGCAGTGGTCGCGTGGGTATCTTATGAGAACAAACTTATCTCAAACCTTATCTAATGGCAAAAAAAAAACAAATATCATATACCCTTCCTTGGACTTTATTGCAGTCAAATAAAAAAAATTGAACAAATATTTTCTTTATTATTTATTGGTTTGCAGTTGACTACTACCTCTCCTGTTAATTAAATGTTGCATTCATTGTAAATATATCCTAGTTATTAAGTCGGTTGACTGGTAGAGAATGCCTAAGGCATTAACTCCGGCTTTGTGCTTTGTGTTGCATAAAGATTAAATAAATAAATTGTTGGTTAAGGCTGCAGTCTTGTAAAAATTCACCCGCGGCAAATTATTAGCGCATCTTTGTATGCTTTTTTTAACAAAATAATGAAACAACTTGAAATATTATTATAGCACATATGTAACCATACTATGAGTAGTAGCCAGTTATTTTTTTTAAAGTCAATTTGGGTGTATTATGTTTGGTAAATCAAGCGTTAAATATAGCTCTTTCGTGCCAACATCATTTCGACTTATGTTTGTGAGCTTCGTTAATGGCAATAATAATAATGAATTGACAAATCTTTGGAATGGAAAATTAGCGCAACATTATCATCTTTGAAATGCATTCATGGCTAGTTCTAATTATGTTTTATTTTCTTATTTTAGAAGTCACAATTTCATCAAAATTCTCAACATTTAGCTCTTGTTTAATTTTTTTTTCCACAATAACTAAGCATCGTAGTTACATCATAAGTAGATTATTTTGATGTCAAAACTTCAATAAAGCAAATAATAAAAAAGTTGAAATCTAAATCACCATAATTTATCAATAATATTGATTTTAAAAGATGTCCAAAAAATATGTATAAATTATTAGTATTTGTAATCCATAAAGACCTTTCAAAATCTCTAAAAATTTAAAAAGTCAAAAAAGTAAAACTATAGAAGCCTTGCAAATTTTATTAAGATTCTAAATTACGACAACCTTTTTCAAAAACTTTTAAGGATAAAAAAGAAACAGCTATTGCCTAGAGCAAGTTTTGTTAAATATTCGAGTAAATCTCGGAATTACCGAATACTAACAGAGTTTTCAGGCGTTATCTCTTTTTTTTTTGCGTTGCTTTTTTGTCAAACATTGCGTTGGATTGCGTTAAATGAAGTAACAAGCTTTTAAACCATTTTCGATTTTCGACTATAGGCGAATGGAAAAGGACCCTCTTAACGTAAAGATCCCTATATTGTAGCTAACAGGAAACACAGGCTCTAGTAGGGTTTCACTCCCCAGCTGTACGCACAACGAATGAGTCATAATTTCAAGAAAACCGCTGCCCCGGTAGTCAACGATCATCATCTTTATCCGTGGTACAATTTTACGCAGTGTAGGGCATAGCCTCTTTCCTTGTACTAAATGCCACACTCATGTTTTGCCTGTCAAGTGTAGTTGCCGATAGATTTAATTAATTTTTTGCTATAGGTAAAGCTAAAGATTTTTTTTATTGTCATTAAATATCGAACCTACCAGAGATTCGCTAGTTAATCCCATTTGACCGTTATATTTAAAAAAATAGCAACATTGCAACCTAAAATAAGATACGAGTAACATCATTAATTCAGCTTCTCCACGACCTCCCCGAGTAATAAATTATATTAAGGATACGTAATGAAGTAAAACTTGAGCGGTGCGCATTTTTTTGGGTTGTGAAATCTTCAAATAACTCTTTCTTCTTTGTATGGAGTCAGAAGATGTATCAGACTATTACTAACTTAAGGTGGTGCATCACGACTCACATTTTCACTGTTTTTCATACAACCGCTCATAACTGATTATGACGTTATTACACCTTTTCATTAGATATTTTGGAAACACAGTATCTTGTGGATATTATCTAGGTTTCTAAAGAAACCAATTTCTAAATTTGTGTAAAACTAATCCAGTAAAAACCTCTGAAAATCTCCTATTTTGTATGAACTTTGACACTTTATAATTTGCCTAAAAATTAAAAAAGTCAGAAAAGTAATCCTCTAGAGACCTTGCAAATTTTATTAAAATTTTGACAACTTTTTCCAAAAACTTTTAAGGGTTTAAAAAAACAGCTATTTCCTGGAGCAAGTTTTGTGAAATTTTCGAGTAAATCTCGGAATTACCGAATACTAACAGAGTTTCCAGGCATTATCTCTCTTTTTTTGCGTTGCCTTTTCGTCAAACATCGCGTTGGATTGCATTAAATGAAGTAAAAGCTTTAAAACCATTTTCGATGTTTACGATAAGCGAGTGGAGAAGGGCCCTCTTAATTCATGAATCCCCAAGCGACCACCGGTGGCCGCGCATCTATTGTCTTACTATTGTGTCTCTAATTGACGGTATCTGAAGGGTTAAGGAGCGTTGTCACAATATTGACTACTAGCTGCTCCCAGCGGCTTCTCCCGCGTGATAGCAGAAAATTGTCCCAAAGGAACAAAATACGTCCGGGATAAAAAGTATCCTATATCCTATTCCAGGACATGATCTATCCGTGTACCAAGTTTCACCAATATCGGTTTTGCCATTTAGGCATGAAGACGTAACGAACAAACAAAGAAACTCACTTTCACTTTTATAATATTAGTTAGGATGTCGCTGCATCAGAGCCAATTTTTTAATTTGACGTTATTTTTAATGATTGTGTGCCTTTAATTGTCCTCATGTGGTCTAATGACATGGTAACCTTTTCCCTAAAACAATTTCAATTAAAAAACGTTGTTCAATAGCGCGCTGAACCAACCTAAACACGCCAGAGCATGAAAGTTCCTGATAGGGTTTCGAGATCAGTCGAAAGAGTTACCGCAGCCTTGGAAGATCAAGGGCAACTATGGAAACAGAGTAGATTTTAGTCCGTAAAAGTCTTACACCTAAAGCGGGAAAAATTACCTAAAGTCTGTCAAAAAAGTCAAACGACTTGGGAATTTTAATAGTTTTTATAATTTTGGTAGAGGTACATTATTTTTAATTAATATTTCTGAGGGATAATAAATGACGTCAATTGTTTAGCGTATTTCGATTATGGTAAACAAATCTGATGAAGCGAAAGATTATAATTATTAACTTTGTTCGACCAACCCAAGTCGTTTGAATTTTTAGACAGTTTATTTGATGTTTGCCCAACAAAAAAAAGCGCAGGAAAGTTGATACTGGCCGCATTAATTGTACTGATATCCTCTGAGGCCCTACCAAGAGCGCTTAACGCGATTCATTTGGCAAGCTAAACTGAACTGTTACCGGAATAGAGCATTATAGAGTGTATAGCTCCATCTCTCTTTCTCGCTCGCACGTGTGGGCTTTAAAGAAATGGCATCTAGCTTTTTTTCTGGCGGCCTTTTTTGTGGCTTATGTGCGGCGGTGCCGCCTCAAAAAAAGCTAGATGCCACTTCAAGCATCTCCGACCAGAAGATGTCGCGCGCTCCAGCATTTTTTGTGGCCGCTTCTAGCTTTTTTTGTGGCGGCTCTTTTTGCGGCCCGTATGCGGAGACACTTAAAGTTTTAAGCTGATTACAAAATGTTCTCAGGGGATAGGTTTTTTTTATTGTAAAAGGAACTCTGTCTGTCTGTTACGATTTCACGGTTAAAATACTGAACCGATTTTGATGAAATTTGATAAGGACGCTTAAGCCACAAGAAAGGACACGGGCTACTTATTATCTGGCTTCGCCTATGATTTCGCGTCCGTAACAATCGACATTCACAGATACAAAAGCTACTTTAAACATAATAATCGTACACCTGTCTTAAGGATCCTGTTTGAACTTTATTGCACCCTTTAGGGGATACCGTGGTAACAATATTTAATTATTAATGGAAACATTTTATTGATTTTACGTTATGTTTCAGATGCTGGATGGACCAAAGCGATGCATTCTGGATAATTATAGTTCCGGTCGGACTTTCCTTGATGGCTTCATTTGGTTAGTGTAAATATTTTCTTAATTATTATTACTTTACGGGCTGATTTTCAATTATTATTATTATTAGCTTTCAAACCGCCGTTTTTACGGTGGTTTGAAAGCTTTTATATTGAAAACATGACAACCGATATTGTTTATTCTTTAGATAACAGTTATCTTGTCTATTGAAAACTTAAACAATGATTAGAAAATTACTATAAAATAGCTAATTTGGATAATTTTAATGATTTTTATTACAATTAAAAAAACCGACTAGTTAACATCATAATTAACAATAAATTATCATAATTACGAAACTAGAGCTCAAAAACATACAACATTAATTTTAGTATAATTATGCGAAACCCAAAACCCCTTGTCTAGTATTTTTATAATAGAATCTTTGTACAAAATTTCATAACTGTAACATGAGAAATCACAAAGTTATAAACTTATTATGTCAGCAAAAATACATAGTCGCCGGGCCATCTAGATGACTGAAGGGTTGTTTTGCACTTGCAGCCTATATATACTACAGCCTGCAGCCTATATAATACCTTAATTACCTGCCGTGACCTGTGTTGTATTAATGTCGGTGGTGACCAATTTATGACCATTTTAAATAGTTTTTGAGAAAAGATATAACTTTGTGTAAAACATTCCATCGAGGAAGTTTACGTTCCTCATGGGTATCAGCACAGAACAGAAAATATAGGTAGAAGTGCCCCTAACGTGGCTAAGCACGGGAACCAGTGTCGCCAAACTCACACATTTGCGTATCAAATTGTACATTACACACATAAAAAACAGTAATATGATTGGCTACGAAGCTACGAATTACAAACTTAACTTTTACAAATCATATTCTTATTGCTTTCATAAAATAGGTCTTATTACAACGTAAGAAAGTTGTTATTATTTGACATGACACAAACAATAAAGAAGTTTTAACCAATTTACAACTAGTTCGGCTACTCAACGCTAGATGGCGCTGTAACCAATTTATTCTATTCAGAACGCTAGTACCTTTGAAATAGATGCCATATTCACCTGCACATGTAATAGGCGAACCTCGCCTGCTGTTGACAAACTCGCGATATCTAAGAGGCACTTCCTCTACTTTTCTTTATTCCGTGGGTATCAACTTCACCTTATTGTGTAAAATGTAGAATAATCGAGGACGTACAACATATTCTGGCGGAGTGTGAGCAGGGCAAACGCCTCAGGAGAAATATAATTAGCACTTTAAATATGTTATATATCGGTATTTGCAACATCTTAGCAAAGCCAACGTCAGACGAGGTAAGAGTCTTGTACAAAATTTACTACAACCACTAAAAATAAACTATCACAAAACTTGGCTACGATGGAGTGATATGGTCTTAATTAAGACAAAGCTCCTTAATGAAGATTTATAAAAAACATGGTGTAAAAACTATTGGATGAGATTGGGAGATACTGATTCTGAACAAAATATATTCAGGTTTCGCATAAACTAAAAATAATTTTATAAAAAACAAGCTTTTAATGTTTTTTTTTTTTCATAGCAAGCTTTTATAGCTCGGTATACCTATATAATTAATACTCGTCAAGACAAATCATACGAGACCAAACTCGATGGGGTTGTGTCGTTTAACTACGAAGTTCCTATAGCCACCTTCCGCTTCCATCATCGGATCAGCTCCATGTCATTAATAACATTGTATTGTCATCTGATTTACACGTGCATGCAAAATTTCAGCTCAATCGGTAACTGAGAAGTAGGTCAAATTTAAATCGCAAGATTTGATGACAGACAAATATCGGGACAGGTGAAACTAAATTCATCATCATCTTCCTGCCCTTATCCCGTTTTATTTGGGGTCGGCGCAACACGTTTTTTTCTTCCATTCTGTCCTGTCGCTCGTCACGCTATCACTAACTCCCTTTTCATTCATATCACTTCTCACACAATCCATCCATCTTTTCTTTGGCCTCCCGCTCCCTCTCCATCCATCCACATGTAAATTCATAACTCTTTTAGCAATATGCGTTTCATCTCTCCTTTTTACATGACCATACCAAGACAAACGATTCCCTTTCAACTTTTTAGTCACCGGCGCCACTTTCAAACTTCCCCTAATATACTCATTTCTCAGTTTATCCATTCTCGTCACACCACACATCCATCTTAACTTTCTCATCTCCGCTACATGCAATCTTTTTTCATCCGTCTTTTTCACAGCCCAACATTCTGATCCATACAATACAACAGGCCTTATCACGGACTTGTAGATTTTACCCTTCAACTTGAGGGGCATCCGTGGGTCACAAGTTGTTCCCGTGACCTGTCGCCATTTCATCCATCCTGCGTTGATCCGATGTGTTACGTCCCGGTCTACCTCACCATCCCCTTGGACAAGCGACCCGAGGTACCGAAAGTCGGAACAGATCGGTATGGGCATTCCGGCGAGAGCTAAAGGCACTGGAGTGGAGAGACCGCCGAAATCGCAGAACAAGTACTCCGTTTTGGTTCTGCTCAATTTCAGGCCAACACTTTCCAGTCTGTGCCACCACACCTCCAATCTATTCTGGACCTCTAGGCCACTCTCGGCAATCAGCACAATGTCATCGGCAAACAACATACACCAGGGAGCCTCTTCCTGAATGTCCGACGTCAGAGCATCCATTATCATCAGGAAGAGGTAATGGCTGAGGGCCGACCCTTGGTGTAAGCCGACAGATTGGCCGACAGCCACATTGAAGCTGTCAGTAGTGCCCACTGTAGACCGGACTTGGGTATTGCATCGGCTGTACATAGCTCGGATCAACTGCACATGCTTCCCAGGCACACCTTTCTCCTTAAGGGCCCACCACAGAACCTCACGAGGTACCCGGTCGTATGCCTTTTCGAGGTCAACGAATACCATGTGCAAGTTTTTATGCGCACCTCTGTATTTTTCGCACAGCTGGCATATAGCAAAAATGGCATCCGTTGTACCCCGACCCGGCATAAAACCGAATTGGTTTTGTGAAATTTCACTCTCTTCTCTCTGACGCCTTTCAATAACTTTCTCTCAAGCTTCCATAGTATGTGACATTAGCTTTATTCCTCTGGTGATACAGGTGAAACTAAATTAAAGTTTGTAATAATAAAAGCTTGTAATAAAAAGGTACTTTTTTTTAATGTTTTAATTTCTAATGTTTTTTTAAGTTATGTTTTCCTACTAAGGGCAAGCCTCGTTTTGCGAGTACCTCATGCGACATAATTGCGTCAACAAAAACAGGCACAAATTGTTCTAATTAGCCGGTCAATGTTTCCTTTTCAGTAATTTTACTCCAGCTGTAAGGTCAGGAAGTGATTTCCTTGTTAAAACCGTCTTGCGAACAACTTTTCATGTCTATATAAATTTATTAGAAATCAATTTACCCAGCCTTTTCTCCACTGTGTTAAGGTCGGCCTAAAACCAAACCATAAACAGTTTTTTTTTTTTTTAGAGGTGAGAAATAGTCTAAAGATTGCTCTCGTTCTACGGTGAAACGGGAGGGCCTGTATCTGTATCTTTCAGTTGCCTCTTGCTTTCTAGCACAAAATATATAGGTACTAGGAACACTGGGTTCCTTTTCAGAAACTCGCCATGGCTTTTGCCTCACGGTTTTGCTTACATCTCTTTGAGGCGCGCGTAGAACTCGGGTTCAGTCAGGAGGGCTACCGGAATACAAGGCGGCGAACTATCCATTGTTCGCCGTCCGCAAACCGCTTATGTTGGCCGCGCTTATTGCGCAAGCTGGAAAACAATATTTTACATGGAGCGATTGTATTGACTTAGTAACTGAGGTAACACTGTTGTGTTATCCAATTACTAAGTTGTGGTGTTCTAGGAGTATTCCCCTTGTCAAGACCGGTGATAGAATTCCTGGCTTCTAACTACCCGTAAAGACAGAAATATAAATTTGCCAACCGGGGTCAGCAATTTACCATGCTATACGAGGTACAGAGGACTTTCGATATGTTAAAATGGCCACCAATCCACAGACTGGCCTCGACAAAGGTGGCTTAACCTTGGAAATAGACCCGCACGACTGTCATTACTTAGCCACAAAATAGATAGGTAACTTAGCCTTCATCTACCCACAATATTGGAAATAACCACAAGAATTTATTTATTGAATCACATCCCTAGCCAATCGGGCAATCCGTTTATGTTTCCACATTTTATTGGACATATGTAGGTTACCCAATAAATCAATCAATCAATGCTATCTTCAGTTGTACTTTCAGGATACAAAAAGTAGGAACATATGAATGAAAAAATGTATTTGTTTGGCAACGATTAGATTCGAAACAGTTATTTTGTAACTAAACAATTTATTGGTTTGAATGAAAAATTATGCGTTAAATTGTAAACAGTATGTTACGGTTCACTATCTTTCGACAGTTTATAATCTTGCGAGATAGATTGTAATCTAATGGTATTTAGAATTTTACGGTAATAAATACATTGTGTGAAAAATGGTAAAAAAGAAAGCGAGCGTGTTGAGCAGGATGATGATGATGAATACAACAATCTACACTAATATTATAAAGAGGGAAAATTTGTATTTTTGTCTGTATGTTTGTAATGAATAAACTCAAAAACTACTGTGCTGATTTCAAAAAAAATTTCACCTTTAGAAAGCTAAATACACCTTGAGTAACATAGGCTATATTTTATTGCCTGTGCGAAGGGACAGGCCGCTATAGCGGTCTAGTATAATATAAAGTGAAAAGTTTTTATGTACGTATCTGTGTATGTTTGTTACTACTTCTGACTTCTTCACGCTAAAAGAACTGAATAAATTGAATTGGGTAGACCATCTCTTGAAAAATCATATAGGATACATTTTTGTCCCGGCAGTATGTAGCCTTTTGTTTCAGCAAAAAAAAAATTGTAATAGCTTTTGCATAATCCCAGGATGGGATTGATATGGTCTACTCGTGTACCAAGTTTCATCGAGATCCGTTCAGTAGTTTTTGCGTGAAAGAGTAACAAACCTCCGTACATCCATCCATACATCCATCCATACATCCATCCATACATCCATCCATACATCCATCCATACATCCATCCATACATCCATCCATACATCCATCCATACATCCATCCATACATCCATCCATACATCCATCCATACATCCATCCATACATCCATCCATACATCCATCCATACATCCATCCACACATCCATCCATACATCCATCCATACATCCATCCATACATCCATCCACACATCCATCCATACATACAAACTTTCGCATTTATAATATTAGTAGGATTGCACAAACTGATAGCAATTCACGAGAGTTCCAGTCATTGAAGTACCTAAAAACGTATTTGATATGAATAAGACGAAACTGATTCAACATTGAAAAACAAGACCACAAGTGTATACGTACTCGTATGTAACTCATTCTATTGTCAAGACTGCCCGGCTAAGAAAATTGCTGAGGCAAGACTCATAAATTCGATTAATTAAAATTAGGGCACGTAAATAGCGTCGTCATAACTCGCGAGTTCGAGTTATGGAATGTTGTGTCACAATTATGTCTTGCAGTGATGCAGATTTGATGATAAAGCAAAGTATTCGTCAGTATTAGACTAAATAATATTTTTCATGTGTTATTTACTTTTTGGTTATTGTATTTTAGTTTACATATTATAAACATAATCAGCACTTAAATAAGTTACTTGAGATAAAGGTTTATATATACCTAGTTCAGGTAGAACGCAATTTTGTAACTTTACCTCTAGTTTAAGCCCTTGTTGTAGAAATCCTTACTAATATTATAAAAGCGAAAGTGAGTTTTTTTTTGTTTGTTACTTCTTCACGCCTAAATGGCAAACCGATTTTGATGAAACTTGGTACAGGTATAGACCGTGTCCTGGAATAGGACATTAGATACTTTTTAACCCAGAAGTATGTTCCCTAAGGATAATTTTCTACTATCACGCGGGCGAAGCCAGCTTTTGCCCGCACGGCTTCGCTCCCGCTCTTCTCTACTCTACCTTAATCTACCCTACTCTACCCTACTCCACTCTACTATACCCTACTCTTCCCTACCCTACACTACTCTACACTACCCTACACTACTCTACACTACTCTACACTACTCTACACTACTCTACACTACTCTACACTACTCTACACTACTCTACACTACTCTACACTACTCTACTCTACACTACTCTACACTACTCTACCCTACTCTACACTACTCTACACTACTCTACACTACTCTACTCTACACTACTCTACACTACTCTACTCTACACTACTCTACACTACTCTACCCTAATCTACCCTACTCTACCCTACCAAACTTCACATAAACCATCTACTAAATAGTCCGAACAAAGCCTAAAAATTTGGTTTGGATAGGTGAGCCCGTTCTTGAGTTATAAAATAACAACGAAAAGTGGCATTGATTTTTATATATATAGATTATTCTGCACGCTAAGTGCATTTAACTTTAACACGATCATCTCAATGCTTATGATGTTTGGCGCTCTGATTGGCTCGCTCGAAGCTCTAAACCAACCTGCCCGCCTAGCCAAGTTACAACCGTTTCGTTTCGATTCTCTTGTGCCGAACGCCTCGTTTTGGCCTCGCTTCCGGTTCCTTTGTTCTGACGTCATATCAACATTCAGTCACGTGGGCAGAACAAAGGAATTGGAGGCGTGTCCAACTTTACTAGGGGGAGAGAACTAAACGGAATAAACATTTTGATCGCGTTAACGTAAATACAACTCGCACTTAGCTCTCTCAAGATCAGTTTTATACTCATCTACCCTTTATTGTTCATTTGGATTCGTATAATGCACACAATTCTCAGCAAAAATACCATAGAATAAACTCATTTACTCCTGGAAACATCCCGTAAGCCATTAGGTTGCCTTAAAATGGCGCCGTTTTTCTTAATATCAATTAATGTGCACCATTTTATGCAGAGAGCATTGAAATACGGAGGAGTGTGTACTGTGTTTGTTTTTTTTTTAATCTTAAAAAGTGCCTTACCATTTGAAGGAGGTAGTATATGTGTAATGTAACGACTTGTATGCATTTCTACTACAAGTACAAGTTTGTAATTAAAGATAAACATGTAAAGTTAGCGTTACAAAGTTACTGATAAATAATTTAATGATTTCTCACTCTGAGTCTAGATTATGAAAAAAAAATACATTTTTAAAAACAAGATTTTAGAATAGAATAGAATAAACTTTATTGCGCACCAAAATAGTAACAATTTCACAGAAACTTCAATCTATGGGTACAATGGCGGTCTTATCGCTGACAGCGATATCTTCCAGACAAACCTTGGGATGGAATATAAGAACTTAAACTAAAAAAAAAAAATTAAACCGACTTCAAAAAGTACAAAATAACTTTAATTTCGGAAGTCGGTGTTTCGATAATAGATACCTAATCTTGTCTCTTCGTTATTTAACACCGACTTCCGAAATTAAAGTTATTTTGTACTTTTTGAAGTCGGTTTAATTTTTTTTTGTAAAAAGTTTTTTATTTTTCACTTTTTAGTTATGGTAGCACCACTAAAAAGTACCTACCCTTCAGCTAAACATAAATTACCTTATAGCCAGAGTGCATCTCATAACGATTCTTATAATCCCAAATACGGTTATATTACATGAATTTACCCCCTCCCCCTTTCCCCTCCCCCTTTTCTTTCAGTCAGTCATCGACTACACGTATAAACAGAGCAATTTTACTTGTTACGACAATTCTGCTATGATTCTATGAGGAGTTCTGTTCCATATCTTCGAAGTTCATGATCAGATCATAACAATATTTCTATGGGACCAACTTGGAAGCATAACCTTTCAATCAAAAAAAAAATTTTCAGAATCGGTCCACAATTGACCGAAATATCGGTGAACATACATACAAAAAAAAAGAAAACATACATTCAGCCGAACATAGAACCTCCTCCTTTTCGAAGTCGGTTAAAAAGGGAGTAATTTGCGGTGTTCTGCAAGCAATATTAATCAACAAAATTATTAATTATTTTTTGCCATATTTTATTTATTAGATATATGACATAGTTTTTATTTTCGTGTATTCTCAACAACCCTTTTAATTGATACCTACCCTTGAATAATAGGTGCATAAGAAAACTAGTACGCCATCTTTAGGAGCCCGCCATAATGGATTTAGATAGTGACGTCACTTGCCAACCAAAGCGACAGTTATAACAATGGTTTAATGCCAGTGGAGCACGGTTCAGCTACAGCTGGGCGTTATCTAAAGCTGTCACTTTGGCCAATCTAATTAAAAATCGTAGTATACAGGGTGTTTGGCGCATGAACCGACACAATTTTTCTAGGGATTTGGGAGGTCATTAGCTAGGTTCTACCCATACATCCTTTGTCCCAAATGTCTCGGTTGGTTACATATGATTTTTTTTTATGACAAAAATTCCCAAAATGTTTCCTTTAATTCAAAATAACTTTTTTGTTTGTGGGTGTAATGGCTCTTAGTTTTTTTTTAACGAATTTAGATATTGTAAAATATCATACATTCTTAAAAAATTAAACTTTGGAAGCTTGTAAGGAATCTCGATTCGAAAAATTCTTGAAACCAGTTGTATCAAACAAAGATGTATTTGGATTTAAAAGACTTTGGAGAATACAACAAAATTTATTTTGTGTTACTACACCCACGAACAAAAAAGTTATTTCGAATTAAAGGAAACATTTTGGGTATTGTTTTCATTAAAACAAAAAAAAAACATATGTAACCAACCGTGACATTTGGGACAAAAGGTGTATGGGTAAAACCTAGCTAATGACCTCCCAAACACATGGAAAAAATTGTGTCGGTCCATGCGCCAAACACCCTGTAGAATGGGCTAGTTGCCTAAAAAAAATGTAATTAGTCTGAATAATCTACATTCAAAAATATTGGACACGTATTTTTTCTTTTTTAGATTAAACAAAAAATAACAAAGATACAGCTCATTAAAGTCACGTGTGACGTCACCCCGTGCGAAAAAATGTAGCACGGCGTGACGTTACACGTAACTTTCTCATGCGCAATAAAACACGGACTAAATAAAATGTAGTTATTTTGACCCAGGAAACTACCCTATTAAACATGCCTGTAAAATTTTAGCTCAATCGGTTAATAATGTGGGTATAAAAAAGGTAAAGTGTCTTAAAATTAATTTGCATTATTTGACCTAATTGAACATACATATAAACATTAGAAGTTATTAAACAAATAAAAAAGGTTAGTGTGTAAAAGTGTTCATTTTACCAATTTTCAAAATAAATAGATACTATTTTATCATTTATTCAATTATCCATTATTGCATAAAAACTAAAAATACTCCAATCTTAAATAAGTCTTTAAAAATTAAGACTATAATGAGCACTGTCCGCAGTTCCACACTGCCTTGACCAATTCCCATGACAGTTGCTAGCCTGTCTGTTGTCTACCGGTTCCAGACTGCCTTGACACTGACAGTCAATAATGATAGGTGTCCAAGTGACAGTTTTAATTAACTTCTGTCGTGAGCCCGTCAGTGCGACGTGCCTGCGCAGGAAACATATCGTTATTGACGTGGTCACCTGTGACGTTGAGCGTTCAAGCCGTATAAACAAAATATTAAAAACATATTTATCTCGGGCATTACTGGTTAAGAATTAAATATTTTTGGACATTCATCATTATTACATTGGACCTTTCAATTAAATACATCAGTTACATGGCTTTCTAGTTACCATGCAGGCACCGTGGAAATACGATGTTGAGACGAGACTACACGAGAAATAATTGCCTAGGAGCAGTTGCCAGAAGTCACAGAGTCAGTTTTATGATCATTTCCACTGAAAACCTGAAAAATTCCACTGTTGGACCTGCCTCACCCAAGCATATCCACATTAACAGATTCCCAGGACTTTATTTTGATCCCATGATGAAGTTCATCACAATAGAGTATTATAACTATCTTTCGTAAAGTGTTTACATGACAGTTGCTAGCCTGTAGGTTTTCTACCGGTTGCATTTCGGGGAGTGTGCGTCGGAATTGCATAACCTAATTCCGCCTAGCCCGTTCCATCACCGGACTACCAGACGTACGGCGATGCGCCACCGGTACATGGAGGATATCCGACCTACACGCACAAAACGGTTTGGGAACATATACATTGTGCGTGCAGCTAAGGAGTGGAATTCCTTGCGCGAGTCTGTGTTTCCTTATAGCTACAACCCGGGAATCTTTAAGTCGAGAGTGAATAGGTTTCTTCTGGGTAAGCGCGTTCCATCGTCGACCGGTCAAGCGGTCAAGTACAAACCTATCGACAATTAAAAAAAAAACATAAATTTAAAGACTTTTTTTTCGTTTACATAACCCGGTGAGGTAATATCATGACAGCTAAACAATAGCCGCCACTTATTAAACAAAAAACAGATAAAAATGTAAAAATTTCGAAATGAATTTTAAAAGGATTTCGTTATTTAATGAACTAAATTTTTTTTTTTAATTCCTATAAACTAGTGCTTGACTGCGATCCCACCTGATGGTAAGCAGTGATGCAATCTCTGATGGTGAGGCGCACTAGTTTATTAAAAGCCTATTCACTCTAGCCTTGAAGATACCCAAATTATAATCGGACGGGAAGACCACAGCAGGCAGATTGTTCCATTCCTTCGACGTACGCGGTATAAACGACGAGGCGAAACGCTTAGTCCGGACCGTAGAGGTTTCAACAACGTATGGGTGGATACTCGCCGTACGTCGGGTTGTCCGATGGTAGAATTGAGATGGCGGAATCAAGTCATGCAATTCCTGCGCACACTCTCCAAAAAGCATCCTGTAAAACACCGAAAGGCTGGCTACCCTACGCCTGTGCTCAAGGCTTTGAAGGTTGGACTTAACCAAATCTGGATCACCAATTAGCCTTTTCGCACGCCTTTCCACCGAGTCCAAAGCTGCCAGGTGGCATTTTGCAGCACCAGCCCATATGTGGCTGCAGTACTCCACGCACGAACGGACCTGCGCTTTGTATAACATTAAAAGCTGTTCCGGTGTGAAGTACCGCCGGACTTTTGCAAGAATGCCAAGTTTTCTAGCAGCTACTTTGGCTTTGGACTCAATGAACCGCCCAAAGTTAAGGTCTGAGGAAATTTCGACTCCCAAAAGCTGAAGACGGTCGGTACACTCCAGGGAAACATTCCGAAAAGCAGGAGCTAAGGTGAACGGGCTCCTTTTAGCGGTAAACAGACACGCTTGCGTTTTGGAGGCGTTGAATCCCACAAGATTGACTTCACCCCACTTGGAGACTGCCTGAAGTGAGATATTCGTACGCTCTACCATAGCCTCTCTTTCGGACTGTATTAGCTCCTTAAAATGAACTTTTACCGACTGCCTATTGCCTCTTTTAATTGTAAAGTTACACTTTTTCTCATGCGCAATAAAATATCCTATTCCAACGACAAGAATAGAAATACTTTATTCAGCACACACACAGCACAACAGTGTCAAACCCAGATAGCAAAAGAAAAAAATAGTACAGAATGAAACAATAAAATTACTCTAGTACGCCCGTATTTACTGAAAACACACAGACAGGCATTTAGGTGGCGCATGTGATTCCCACAGATTTTTGACAATCATTATCGCTAATAGAAACTTCATCTACCCTGCCTCCCTAGCCCGCCTGAAGGTTTCAATATAGTAGCACACACTTGTTTAACCAAAACACAAAACTGTCATTCCATTACATCAGCCAGTGTTGTCAGATATCTAGGCATTCAAATTGATGAATATCTAAGATGGGATATACAACTCAAAAAAGTAACCATAAGAAAACATGATTTATTTGTTTAAAACACTCAGAAAAGGCCTCCCAAGAGCTTCTCATAAAAATTTACTTCGCTTTGTGTCAATCCATCATAAATTATTGTATTCCTGTGTGGGAAGGAGCCACAAAGACGCAATTTCTGGTCTTGGAACGAGTCTAAAGAGCTGTTCTGAAAGTTATAAAAAGGAAGATTTTTAGATTCCCAACTAGACAGCTGTACTCAGAATGTCAGGTGCTAACTGTTCGACAGCTTTTTGTACTTGCATCAATTCTAGGAAGACATCTGTTACAGTCCCTCCTGTCACTGGTAGACGCAGAAATCCAGCAGCTTGTCAAAATGTCCCACATAAAACACAGTTCGCAAAACGGCAACATTATGTACTTAGCTCTTTTCTATATAACAAACTTGACGTAAAAACAAATATAGCTTAGCAGTTATGAAGCAAAGAATAAGTAAAAAATGTACTTACTACAGTTGGACTACGAAGATACCGAAAACCCATGGGTGGAGCGGGAGATAGTGTCAGACTCTTACTGACTAAAAACCCACCCTGTTCCTTCTGGCCTTCATACTGGGGCTCGAGCTCCCTTTCGGATAACCCTGGCCCCAGTAGGCTTCGACTCAACTGGGCCCCGCCTGTTGCTGACAACTCCTTGAGGCGCGCGAGAACAGTGCGCGCCGTCGACGTTTTGGGCTTGGTCCGGACAGTTACCTTATGGTCGGACAGCGAGCTACTCATGGCTCGCCATCCGCGAGCCCACGTCTACGGTGGCCGGAAATTGGGATCGGAATCCCGGCGGCGGCGGCGAGAGCGCCGTTGCCTGTTTCGGTCGGCCTCCTCCTTTGCTAGCATTACTGCTTCGCAGAAGGAGGCGACCGCCTGCCACTCCTCCTCGCTCCGGACCATGGCCTGACTGAACCAAGGCCCGGACGAAGGTGAGGTCCTGCGTCTTGCGGAAGGTAAGGACGCCGTGAGGTCTTTCCAGCCACGCCTCAAAGAGAGGAGCCTTACCGATTATATACTCACACTGACATTACTCACACTTTTAATCTCTCGTCACTTCATCATCAGCCTTTTTAATGTTCCCACTGCTGGGACTCAGGCCTTCTCTCTAGTAGAAGGAACAGGCCGTAATTCACAACGCGGGCCCAGTGCAGGTTGGTGAATGTCACATGTCTTCGAAGTTTTGGTTCTAGGACATGTCGTTTCCTCGCGATATTTTCCTTTACCGTTTTGAGAGCAGTGGTAATGAAATAAATTACACAAAGTAATGCGCCTGGCAGGGTTTGAACCCGCGACCTACAACTCGTGAGTCGGAGCCATTACCACTCGGCCACCACTGCTCCCACTTACATACATATTAAAAAACATCCATTTCTTATTTTAAAGCTCACCAACAAACCCATTCACATTTTATGGTACCTTATTTGTACAACATTGACACACAAATGTCCTAATAAGACTATAAATATAGCTGAATCCATATCCCTTGAGACACAGGTTCCCGCCTAGTTCAGGGGGTTGCGATACTCTGTGCATTTTATGTCCACCACAGAAAACTTGTAAATTTATGTACCCTCAAATATGTAATGGTGAGAAATAAACTATTTTTTTTATTATTTTATGCCCCCCTAGCCAAGTTACAACCGTTTCGCTTGCGTCGAACGCCTCAATTTAGCCACGCCCTCAATTCTTTTGTTATGACCACGTGACTGAGCGTTGAGATGTGCCTGTTGTTTAGATCCTCTTGAAAATTGCTTCAATTGTTTTAGCAACATTGCCTACCATCCAATTGCTCAATAAATTCTGCGTTGGTAATTAATATATTGCTCCATTACGGTAGTAGGCAGTTAATTTAGTCCTTATCGCGGTATTTGTAATTTAGTCCTTATAGTGTGGCAATATCTTTAAACACAAAAATTAAATATATCGGGGTATATCGCAGTAAATATCGAGCTTTTTTGGAAAGAACCCCGTAACCGACAGTTTTCGCTTTCTGCAGGTAAGGGTATTCTTTTCCGCAATTTTTTTATGGTAATTCTTTCTAAAATGTTGAGCTTCGTTCTTCATAAAACTACTGATCTATTAGAATAGGAATTATTGACATATTATCACAAATACTGTTTGAATTAAGAAAGTAAAAACCTAACTGTCCCCAAACACGGGCCACAAAAAAGCCGCTTGTAGCTTCTTTTTGTGGTGGCCTTTTTTTGTGGCCACTGTGCGGCGGTGCCGCCACAAAAAAAAAACTAGTAGCCGCTTCTAGCTTCTCCAGCCACAAGCTGTCACGCGCTTCAGCTTTTTTTATGGCCGGAATTAGCTTTTTTTTGGCCGCTTTTAACTCTTTTTGTGGCGAATTTTTGTTGTGGCTTGTGCTTGGGGATCCTGTAATCATATCAGTAGAAATAGTAAAACGTCTCATAAAATGTTATTCATGGAAAGGCTCTATATCTTGTTGTACAGTCATAAGGCCATATTTAATCAACATTGACCAGAAATTGGCAAACTAACCGGTATGTGTAAGTTAACTTTACAGAGAGTAATTTAGAACCACATATTCAGGGTACACACCAACAGTCAGGGTCCAGGGACCTGTGACCGAAGGGATGTAACTTTACACTCAACTGACCTTTTCTATCATTTACCTGTTTACCGAGTATACAGAGTGCGAAGGTAACTAAATATTACATTTCACCCTCAACCGATTTCTTTTATATTAAAGTAGGAATTACTTCAGTGTCCATTGATGCTTTTACAAACAAGTAAATAAGAGATACCTACCCAGATTATAATCATCATCGTTTCAGCTGATTGACGTTCACTGTTGGACATGGGTCTCCCCCAAGTGTACCACAATGAACGGTCTTGTGCGTCCCGCATCCATTGGATTCCCGCAACCTTCACTAGGTCATTGGTCCACCTTATAGGAGACCTTCCAACGCTGTGTCCCAGATAATAAGAAAAAACTTGAGAGGTGTCAAGGGATACCCGGATGGAACGAAGTTTCTTTTCGATTAATTAGTGAAGGAATTGTAATAAAATTTTATTTATTAATTTTTATTTTTTATTTTAGCAAAAAGTGTCGTTACAACTTTTCGTGAGATTTTTTTCCGTCTAGCCCCCTTTCACAACGCGCGATAAGGAACTTCGTTCCAAAAATTAAAAACACGACGATTATGTAAAAAAAATGAACTAAAAAGCATAAAACAAGATGTTAGTTGACCTGTATAAATAAAAATGAAAGTAGTCACTCATTCACTCACTGACTGAACTCACTGTCTCGGAAACTACGTGATCTACAAAACAACATTTTTCATCGCAGTCGGGGGACTTATTATGTAAGAAGTATTCTACAGACTTGTCAAAAAGATACATAATTATATATTACTGGCTTGTTGGTCTAATGGTTAATGACCCTGACTGCTATGCCGGAGATCGTGGGTTCGATTCCCACCCAGGACAAATGTTTGTGTGATGAGCTGAATCATTTGTTTTGTGTCTGGGTGTAATTTATCTATAATATGTATGTATGTCGGCAACCTTAGTTCTCCTGCGGATGTCTTCATTTTTGATTCGATCACGCAAGGTAACCCCGAGCATAGCCCTTTCCATGGCCCTTGCCAGCGCAAAGAATTGCCAAACTTAAGTGACAATGGTCAGGGCACATTGCTCGCAGAACAGATGGCCGTTGGGTCCGAAAGGTTCTGGAGTGGCGAATGCGTACCGGAAGACGCAACGTTGGAAGGCCTCCAACAAGGTGGTCTGATGACCTGGTGAAGGTTGCGGGAAGCCGATGTATGCGAGACGCGCAGGAGCGTTCGGTGTGGCGACGCTTGGGGGAGGCCTATGTCCAGCAGTGGACGTGTATCGGCTGAAATGATGATGATGATGATGTATGTATTTAGAAATATATAAGTATGTTTATCAGTTGTCTAGAACCCATAACACAAGCTCTGCTTAGCTTGGGACTAGACGGCGTTGTGTGATAGTTGTGGAATATTATATTATTATACAAAATCCATATATTTGAAATATTTAAAATTCAAACCTTCCAGATCCGTCAAGTCAATGAATACGAAATTAAAAACCATAAAAAATAACGCACAAAATCAAAGCTAACCTTCAATAATAATATACATATTGGCATTGATATATTAGTATCGAAATTGGGACCATAGGGGTAATACTCTAGTATTACTAGACTGCTCTAGTTAGACTGCTTAACCCCAGAGGGTTGGTTCTAGGGGTTTCAGCAGTCTAACTTTACTACCATAGATAATTCCGAAACTAGTGACAAACTTAATTTTTTATACCTAAATTCCAAATTAAAAAAATACCTTTAGTCTTAAACCAAGTAATAATCCAGGAACTACACGACATTTACATTGCGTTAGGATAAAATTTTGAATCAACCAACGTTAACTATCAAAGGCTTCTTTAGCCTATCAATTCCGGACTTATTCTAAACAAAATAGACCTTATTAAGTAGTAGCTGCCTACGTAGATTTTTTTCTTTTAGGCCGATTTTCAATAGTCAGATAGAACACCTGCCCCCTTCGTAGCCAAGTTACAATCGTTTCGCTTGCGTCGAACGCTTCGAGTTGGCCACGTACCCAATTCTTTTGTTCTGACCACGTGCCTGAGCGTTGAGATGACGTCATTCCCGTACATTTGAAGCATTCCACTACTACTAGCGTTAACTATTGCAGATTAGCAACTTGGCTAGGGGTAGGTACTGGTTTGGTTGGAGCTTATGTGTAGAAAATATGTCAATCCGACATATTCAGTCTTTAGATAAGGGTTATCTGACTTGTGTAAACTAAAAGTTATTATTAATCACTACAAAAAATTTGAATCACTTTATACCCATCGATACCCAGGGTCAAATCCATTGTAACGAACCCAAAATTAATACAAGTTATTACACGACTGCTCCAAAAAAGGAGTGTTATGTTTTTAGGGTTCATGTATAATATATTGAAATATAATTTTAATGATTGACATTGACACAAACACGACCCGTTGCTAGATAACCACACATTAAAAACGGCACCACTCTTACTAAAGCTAGCTATAGGATCACTCACCTTCGGTTTGCCGACGACATAGTAGCCATGGCTGAGACTACGGAAGAACTCAGTACAATACTCGGTGACCTCAGTAGAGCTTCCGAAAGAGTGAGACTTAAAATGAACATGGACAAAATCAAAGTCATGGTTAACATCCATGTAGCATCCACTCCTATTAAGGTCGAAGACTCTACACTCGAAGTTGTGGACGATTACGTTTACCTGGGACAGACGGTCCAGTTGGGTAGGTCTAACTTCGAGAAAGATGTCAATCCTCGAATCCGACTCTGCTGGACAGCATTCGGGAAGCTGCGCGGTGTCTGCTCGTCTAATATACCACAGTGTCTCAAGACGAAAGTCTATGACCAGTGGGTGTTGCCAGTGATGACTTATGGCTCTGAAACGTGTTCACTTACAATGGGCCTCATAAGAAGACTCAAAGTCACCCGAAGGGCGATGGAAAGGGCTATGCTCGGAGTTTCCATGCGTGATAACATCAGAAATGAAGCAAGGTTACTGACATAGCTCGAAGAATCGCGAAACTTAAGTGGCAACGGGCAGGGCACATTGCACACAGAACAGATGGTCGATGGGGACGAAAGGTTCTGGAGTGGTAACATCGTACTGGAAGACGCAGCGTTTGAAGGCCTCCAACAAGGTGAACCGATGATCTGGTCAGGGTCGCGGGAATCCGATGGATGTGTGACGTACAGGACCTGTTGTTGTGGCGAAGCTTGGGGGTGGCCTATGTCCAACAGTGGACGTCTTTTGGCTGATATGATGGTGATGATGATGAGTATATGTATAGGATGACTTTGTTTTCCGTCCGACCGTCCGTCTGTCTGTCTGTCAGGACCCTTAATCGCGAGAACGCATGGAGGTATCGAATTGAATTTAAAACCGTATAATCAAGTCTGCGGTCCCTTGAGGCTATGAAAAAATGCAATATCTAAGTTAACAAAAAAAGAGATACGGTTGTGTATGTCGCAAAAACGTATATTTCGACACTCTCGAGAAAATCAAAATTCATAGGGTACTTCTCGTTGGCCCAGAATCCTGAAAATTGGCATAAAGCCAGGTCTTATAGCACAGGTATAGGAACATATCTCAAAACTGTCAATTTGTTGTCACGTCACAACAAAAATAAAATTGTGATTCGGAAAAATCTTCGAGAATTGAAATATTTCTATGGGTTGGTACTATAGCTTGTACGGAACCCTCAGGGCGAAAGTCCAACTTGAACTTGCTTAAATCTTGTAATAAGACGGTATGAATTCACCTGTTGCTAGGCGTAGACGAAGCGAACAAGCTACACATGTTACACAGACTAAAATACACCGTCGACATCAGTATAGGACGTTGTATTTACATTTTTATTACCGAAACTACAAATATAAAGCTTTACTTTAAAAATATATTTCTGTGTCTCCTAGAAGTTATGTATAAGAAAGTCTAAGAAATATTTCGTCAAGAAAAGTTTTTAACTGTCTCCGCACACAGGCCACGAAAACAAGCCGCCACATAAAAAGCTAAAAGCGGCCACAAAAAAAAGCTGAAACGCGCGACAGGCGCGGCCGGAGAAGATAGAAGCCGCTTCTAGCTTTTTTTGTAGCGGCACCGCCACACACGAGCCACTAAAAAAAGCCGCTACAAAAAGAAGCTAGAAGCGGCTTTTTTGTGGGCCGTGTGCGGAGACAGTTAAACTTTTCTCGACGAAATATTTCTTAAAAGAGTAGATATAATGGAAATAATGCCTTGGAAACCTTTCTTTTAGACGAATGCTCCAGGGCTGTCTGCGATATTCAAATTGTCGTACATGTACGACCATTTCACATGTATTTATTTACACAATTATGCTTATTAAAACCAATAACTCTCTAACTCTGGGCTAAAATGTGTAATTTTCAAAAAATCTTGGCGGCTTTACCTTATCTCTAAGTTATGCTGATAGTAAGAAATCAGATTCGTTCATTTCAAATAGACCAATTACAAGCACTTTTGAATCATTGAAATGTCGGTCAGTCAAAAAAAAGTGAAACTAAATTGAAATTTATTAACAGTTGCACTTCACATTGCAATTTAGTAACGAGCGAAGTGAGCGGTGCCGGCGAACACTATGTCCGAGTTGCTCGCCGATTTTATTTCATCGTTTTTTAACTAGCCGGGTTTTCACAACATCCGAATTATCAAACTACCTTGTGGCATACATTATACATAAATATCGATATTTAGGACATTCGAAACAACTAACAAACTACTGTTTGTAAGTCACTGCTCTCTGTGCTGTTAATTTCTCGTCGCTCGCAGTCGCTTTCCACAGTCTCTTTATCCGCCTACTATCTACTACTCTTATATTATATTGATGCATTTTTCACTAAAATAAACAACAAATAAACGAAGCTTTATGTATATAATTTGCATTTGTGAGGCCACTTATAGTTTCATTTAAGATTGTATGGTTTTGACATTCGGAATCGGAAAAACTGGCACAACGCATCGTAGCAAAGGAAAATGGTTGGAGTTTTCCTTAAGTAAAAACAACACAAGATTCGCAGACAACCCGAAACCATTATTAGGTTTAGATAATTGAAATCTTTATCTAAATTAGGGACAGGTAATTTATTGCTTAGTTACATGCATTTAACATTAAATTCGAGGTTACTTGAGCTTCTGTTTTTAAGGAGAAGTCCAATACGGACGATTACTCTAGAAAATAAGGACTTTTACCAATCATCATTATCATCATTTCAGCCGACAGACGTCCGCTGTTGGACATAGGCCTCCCCCAAGTGTCGCCACAATGATCGATCCTGTGCGTCCCGTCCTTTTACCCATAGTAGATTAATAATATTGGTCCTTCTTTAGTTCACAAGTTAACATCAGGGCATTGCATTACATGTAGAGTAACTTAGTAGTTAGATTATAGATTGTGTCGCGTCTCAGGGGAACCCAAGCGGCCTCTTTTAAAAAGGAGGTCGATTAGGTTTCCCTGGGTGTATTATAACTGAATTAAAGTGGCATAATAATTATATATGAGATACGTGTAAATCCATTATACGCGGAAGGCTCTAGACGCCTTGCGGGTCCAATATTATAATGAATTCAGGGTCCTGTTGGGGCTGCTTAGATACTGCAGTGTGCGTGAATGATTTCCACGCTATAATGCGAAAGAAGGCTGCCTCGTTGCTAAGCAGATCTAGGGCCAGCTCCAATAGTATTCTTCGAACCTTGGCCGACATCATGATGCGCCAGTGATTAAACACTGGTTGCGATTGCTGGTGCGGCAGAAAATTAAAGCGTTTTGTGTTTTTTTTAAGCGTTACCCTTTAGTTGAAAATTTGTTACTAACCATTGGACCATGGGGTCCGAGCGCTCATCGAGTTGTTCGAGATATCAGCAAACAGTTGATCGACTATTCGCGTGACTGGGCTTTTCTTCGTTCAGCGTGGCAATGCTGCCAGCGTTCTGGGCACATTTCCCATTGACGTCGATGTGGACGAATTTTTAAACGCCCTATAAGTTCCTTTTGTTTTTTACTCGTTTGTACATATTATTTCTTTAAGTTTGTATAAATACCTATTAGTTTATTAATATTTAATCATTAAGACTATATGTATGTGAATAGAATGGAATTAATGTAGTCTTTTTAAATAAACTCTTATTATTATTATTGTACAGATAACTGTATTAAAAGCGGTCGGATTGTTTTGACTAGCACTTTGCCAGAATTTTCGATCGTGAAAATGTTTTCGTAAAAACTTTAGCACGCCTTAATTATTTTGAGGATAGTTTTGAAAAACTAATACTGACAGTTATCATTATTCGTTCCTGCCAAGTTTCTACTTTATTAACCCAAGAAGTAAGAGTCCTCTATACAATCTTTAAAACTACCTAAATTTTCCTATTGGGTTTAGTTCCGAGAACAAATAATGAGAACTTTTATTATTTACTTGTTATGTACACGGAATGAGGTTTTACATACAAACAAGATTCCCTCTTTCCACCCCCTGGCTAAATGGGTCTTCCAAGGCTTCCAAGGCTGAATTTCTAAAACTCTTAGTACCTAGTACTTAGTGCTCGCCTACGTCATAATCGGAAGCCATGTGCAAAATTTCCCATTAGTTTCGGCTGTGCGTTGATATGTCAGTCAGTGCTTTTATGTCTTTACTGATTGATATAATTTTCATATACACATGTTTGTCACCTAACTCCTCCTAAATGGTTTAACTGATTCGGATTAAATTTTGTGTGTTTATTTGGTATGGTCATGTGAAGAGGAGGGATGAAGCGCATATTATTAATAGAGTTCAGAGTATACATGTAGATGGATGGAGAGGGGAGGATGTGTGAAGAGTGATATGAAAAAAAATTAGTGATCGTTTGACGGGTGACAGAACAGTATGGAAGAAAAACACGTGTTGCTACGACCTCAAGTAATATGGCATAGGAGCAGGAAGAAAAAGAAGATTTGAGAGGATCCGTGGTTGATTTAAAAATATAATTTATACCTGGTAGGTGGCACTGCAACTGGGTCTTCATTTTTTTCTGACGACATGCCAGCGTGCCGGCTTGACAACATTTGTCAGCATCGCTAATGCGGATATTATACAAACTTTCACATGAATGAATTTGTAATATACTACTCTGTCAAGAAAGTACCGGGAAAAGATCAATAATACACAAAATGTCTGTTATTCATCCAAATTTATTTTATCACCTTCAAAGTAGGCTCCTTTAGAAACGATACACTTGCGCCAACGAATAATTCATTCATCAAAACATTTTTTAAACGCTGCTTCCTGAATTGAGTTCAGTTCTCGCCGCGAATTCTCCTTTATGTCTTCTATCGATTGAAAAGGGGTGCCACGAAGTGGTAATTTGAGTTTAGGAAAAAGAAAAAAGTCAGCAGGAGCCATATTTGGTGAATATGGTGGTTACTGGATGGTATTTGTTGAGTGTTTGGTCAAAAATTCGTTCACAATGATAGCCTTGTGCGAAGGCGCATTGTCGTGGTGCAAAATCCAAGAATTTTCTTTCCACAAATCTGGCCTTTTTCGTCGAATTTGTTCTCTTAAACGCCGCATAACGCTCAAATAATATTCTTTATTTACCGTTAGACCTTCCGGTAAGAATTCAGAGTGCACAACACCGCGATAGTCCAAGAAAACAGTCAACATGACTTTGAATTTTTAATCAACTTTGGCGTGGTTTTTTCGGTTTCGGATCAGTTGGAAGGCGCCACTCCGAAGCTTGTTGACTAGTTTGCATGTCAAACTCGTAAACCCACGTCTCGTCACTAGTAACAATGCGTTTCATGAATGTTGGGTCCGAACTGACTCGTTCTAGCATGTCCTCAGCGACTTTCATGCGATTGAGTTTTTGGAGAAAATTCAGATCTTTTGGGACTAGCCGAGCAGCAACATGTTTCATACCCAAATGATTAGTTAAAATGGTACGGATCGACTCGTGAGATACAGAAAGTTCGGCGGCTATCTCTCTCAGAGTTGAATGGGGATTTTCAGTCACTATTTCCTTCACTTTTGCGATGTTAACTTCAGTTGCAGACGTTGACGGCTTACCAGAGCGAGGCAAATCTTCCATCACATCTCGACCGCTTTTGAACGCTTTGAACCACTCATAAGCACGAGTTTTTGATAAAGTCGATTCACCGTAAGCCTTCTGTAACATTTTCAGTGACTCCGAACACGAAATTCCATTGGCGATGCTAAATTTAAGACAAACTCTTTGTTCGATATTTTTGTCCATTATGAAATTCGCAATACACACTATATATGATATTACTAAAACCAGCACTGTATTTAATATAAATAACAGATGCAACTCAAACTCCGCGCCAAAATGGAAAACAGTTGTGCCAATCTAACAACTACAAAAAAACAAAAATTTTAATTTGGAACCATAAACAAATCATCCATTCCCGATACTTTTTTGACTGAATGTACGTGGGATAATCCGCAATCTACCCGATATTGATGCGAAAGGTACACAAAGTAGATATATGTATAACTTCATATCATCTCTATCCAATCCGATCCAATCGAGTGATAAACAAATTAAAAGTTTGGTAGTCACGAGAATTGTCATAATGGGCAAACTACTGAACTAAATTGACGCCAAGGACTATCCTGCATAACGGAAATTACTAAGTAATCATGTTATAAGTAATAACAATACTTTGACCTTTGCACTCGTACTAGAAGAGGACCTAGACCATGACGTTTAAAGTAAAATTGTGTTAATCTTGTTTCAGTGTGGGTAAGAGACAGAGCTATAAAAGTTGTCTAGGGCCATCTCTTACCCACACTTACACAAGATTAAAACAATCTTACTTTGAACGTCATGGTAACCCGGCAAGTCAAGCGAAGCTTTTAGTACATAATAGTAGACCCAAGTAGTGTTCTACTGACACTAATTTTTATTGAATTTCAGCTGCGACGAAACCGAAACTTCCAGATAATGTTATGTTTTCATGGAAAATTGAAATAGCCAATCACAATCAGTTACAGATTACTTTATATTATTGACTCAGTCTCTGATATTTGAGGTGCAAAACCATTTATAACTAACTTCCGAAATTAAAAATTATTTTGTACTTTTGAAGTCGGTTCAATTTTTTTTTGGAAAAAGTTTTTTATTTTAACTTTTTAGTTATGGTAGCACCACTAAAAAGTACCTACCCTTCAGCTAAACATAAATTACCTTATAGCCAGAGTGCATCTCGTAACGATTCTAATAATCCCAAATACGGTTATATTACATGAATTTACCTTCCGCCTTTATCACCAGATCAGTTCGATACATCCCCTCCCTCATTTCTTTCAGTCAGTCATCGACTACACGTATAAACAAAGCAATTTTACTTGTTATGACAATTCTGCAATAATTCTATGAGGAGTTCTGCTCCATATCTTCGAAGTTCATGATCAGATCATAAAAATATTTCTATGGGGCCAACTTGGAAGCATAACCTTTCAATCAAAAAAAAAAAATTCAAAATCGGTCCACAATTGACTGAAATATCGGTGAACAAATATACAAAAAAAAAACATACTTTCAGCCGAACATAGAACCTCCTCCTTTTCGAAGTCAGTTAAAATTCAACTTTTTTTCCGAAACCGAAAGTTCGATTAGACACTAAGCCAAAGTTAATAAGTTATTTCATTTTATTTTTTATTGTTGATAGGTTTGCGCTTGACCGCTGTCTCACGTAATGGAAAGCGACGATACAACAATAGGAACACTGGATAATTTGTACACTGTGTTTCTGTTGTTTTACGAGCTTGGACTAAAGTTATATCAAAGGGGAAAAGTAACCCCACTTTTCAATTCATGTTTTGATTTGAATTAACTTTTCTTAATGCAGTTTTGGTCTCCAGATGTTTGTAAACAACGCGACTCGTTGGGGCACCATATACTTTGTAATTTTTCGATTGTTTAAGCGTCCTCGACTTGCATAAATCATTAGCAATTATCGCATAAAAATCTAAAGTGCGACGGGATGACTATGTTTATGTTGTCCAATGGCCTTTTTTAATTTATATAATTTTGTTTGCAGTGTTTCTCGTGAACGTAGTGCGAGTACTCCTGACGAAGTTACACCCCACAGCAACCCAACGCGCTTCTGTAGCGGTTAGGAAGGCCGCAAGAGCTGCGCTTATACTGGTACGTTTTATGTTTTTATTCCATGGGTAGATGGTATCCTTCACGCTTGCATCCTTCACAACCGCTGGGCTTAAGGGTACACGAAATCTTTTGTCAGCTTCGCTACCTCGCGTCGGTGTGTGTCAGTAATATCTTCATAATTATAGTTTTTTAAATATCATGAAATGGGTCTAATGATATGAAATTATTTTTATATTTTATATTTTTGTCTACTCTATCGCATTGGGTTGGTTTGTAATTATAGCTGTGCTACGTAGAACCTAGAAGGCCCTTTGCATGTCAATAAATGTCAGGGTTGCGACATTTTAACCCTGAATTTATTTTGAATTTATTGGAAATAGTGGTAAAAGTAAATCTACTCTACCCTACTCTACCCTACTCTACCCTACTCTACCCTAGTCTACCCTACTCTACTATATAATAGAAGATAAATAGATAAATAGATAGATGATCAAACCCTCGTCTTGATTTCAGTTGGATATATTTCATTATGACAGTTCGAACACTTTTTATTTCCATATTTATACAACCTACAATCAAAAGAAAGCGTAAAACGGTACTTAGAGGTTTATGTTTAAAAGGAACAGATTTTTTGTGACCTAAATATTTCTGAAGTTTGTCTAATTCAAAGTTATTATTTCGAGAGTAAGAGGGAGAGAAATTAGATTAGTACTACTGTAGTCATTTAGGCCGAACGCTGCGTTATGCAGGCGCGCACTTTGTCCCACACAAGTGTACCCCGTCCGGGGACGTAATAACACATTTAAGTTCTCCATCGACACGACTTCATGCACTTTGTTAAAGTTGAACTAGCGACACTGCGCAGGAAACCGAATTATTCGGTTTCTGCAACAGAGACCGCCGCACACGATACATTCCGGACGTCAAGCGACGGATGCACGCGCGGGCGCCCGCGCGGCTTCCTGCTTGACGCAGCCGCCGCCCTTATAACTCTTGAATAGAATAATTATTTTTTTCACCACCTGCTCGATAATGTCGTTTTATACTTCATACAAACCTCACTTAAAGCAAGTCATTATATCCTTTTTTTTATTTTTATGACTTGGTCACTTGGAGTCATTATATCCCTATATCCCTAGAGAGATAATGCAGTATGGCCGATCCCTAGGGAATAATGAGATTTGAATTTGGAACATCAAAAGTCGTCAACATTGTGAATTGAAATGTACGTTCATATAGAATCAAACGTGATTACTGACGGGAGCTTTACAGTAAATTGAAACTATAGAATCTTGGAGTAGTGATTTTTTTTTTTTTGATGAATTTGTAAATATTGTAGGTACTTTTATTTCTCTAATGTATGATTTGGTCGACCAAATTCTTTTAATTACCTCACAGATGGTGTAAAAAGTAGAGTATACTACACAGGGATAAAGCGGACTTTGTCTTGGGGGGCTTGAATTCCTCACTTCACTCAGGTTTCTTTATCAACTCCGTCGCTATGCTCGGAAGTGAATTATATAAATCCCTCACTGACGTTTGGAATTAAAATCAGCAACCTTCATTTTGTTCAGAATTCAACATGCCACCCGCGATTTAAAGACACTGCTTCCCCTAGTCACATAACAAAACAGAGGTACCTCCTCAGAGACTCTTTTTTTCCGAACAAATATTGTATTTTATTCTTTATATGTTTACAATTTGTATTAAAGCAATAGGTATCACGAGCGATTGCTAAGTCGTGCGTATTTGCTATTGTACCGTTATAATAAGAAATTTTCAAAGCTTTTTGCGATCGTTTTTTTTTTTTTTTCAAATTACTCTGTGTAAAGCGAAAGTCATTGGCACTGCGAACTAAAGTTTCTAAAGCAATATTTATATGTGTGCAAGTTATGAAGACGTGACTACTTTGAAACTTCAATTTAGATAACACCGTCTACGTTTGGAACATGAGAATATAGTAATATTACGATTTATACTACCACTCGTTAAAGATTTCCGAGTTCATTTTTGACATTAGAACGATTTATTACATTAGTATTCTAATATGTAGGAACAATCCTGGTGTTTTTGTATCTTTATGTTTACTCTCTGTTATAAACTGTCAATCAATTAATCAGTTGATCCACTCTGAAAGTACTGCCTCACTTTAAGTAACGTTTTCACACAGGATCCTTTCGTAAGGCTGTCTGGAGCGGGGCGAGGCTTATTGAGATTGGTCATCAAAGATACATAGATCTCACAACTTTTTAGATAGAAGAACCTTGGTTTTTTTACTAGTTATTTTTTGGTGACATTATACTTACTACTAAATTTCTGCTAAGAATGTTTAAATTCATTCTAATGAATTTATCGTTAATATATCAAGCCATATCTGAATCTATCAGATATGGCTTGATTCGTAAGAGAAGAGATTAAAGCAGTTGTGTAAACCTTTTACCGCTAAAATCATACGAAAGGTACTTAAAATCATTTGACTCAGGTTTTTATTGTTACTTTCTTTGTATTCGTAATGAAAAGCAGTGTTTACGTTGGGTTAATGACTTATTTAGGTTACTTTTACCCCTAGGGCAACAATGTACTATTCAAAATGTAAGATGTCGTTGCGTATTAGCAGAAATGTGCGCCATTTTGTCATTATGACATCGGCCCTAACCTACTTGTCATTCACTTGTTTTATTACGGCCAAAGACAACTCCCTGCACTCCTTCATTTACGCGAGCATCACTTTCTTCTTCTGTCTGTCCAGCCCCCCTAGCCAAGTTACAACCGTTTCGCTTGCGTCGAACGCTTCGAGTTGACCTTGCCGCCAATTCTTTTGTTCTGACCACGTGACTGAGCGTTGAGAGCGCGTCATTCCCGTACATTTGTAGCTTTCTACTAGCGTTAACTATTGCAGATTAGCAACTTGGCTAAGGGTACATAAGGCTTAGCTAAGTTGATAATCTACAATCGTTAACGCTAGTAGAAAACTTGAAATGTATGAGCATGGGTATGTTATCGCCTGCAGAAAGAGAACGAAACGGTCGTAACTTGGCTGGACCTGCAGGTCGTACCACCTTTGCCTTCGTAGTCAACCGCGACTCCAACTCAATAAAAAAAATCAAAATCATATATTTCAAATAGACCATTTTCAGGTACTTTTGAATAGTCAAGTGTTGTTCAGTCCAAGAAAAGTAAAGCTAAATTGCACGTTCCAAAGCGATCTCTATGGAGAAAAACGTGCAAGAAACTCCATGGACTCACTGTACCTACTCTGAGCTACTTTGGCCCACAGTTTATCAGGCATGTACTAGTTTATGTCCAAGTTATTATTGAGTATTGACGATTCCCTAAAAGACTCGTTTCTGAAAGACTAATGTATCATGTCATAGTTTAATTCCTACTGATTTTATTGGCTGTTGTTTTTTCAGTCAGTTTTTGAGTAAGCATGCGGTTTTGCCCTCCTATTAGTCATTAATTATCTAACGAGAACGTCCTGCAGGGATAAAATGGTATCCTATATCATGCCAGCCATGGTCCTCTTGAATATATTTAAGAGGACCATGGCCGTATGGCTATCTATCAGCCAAGTGTGTCTGCAAAATGTTCAATCCAAATCTTTTCAGCAACTGAGATGTGATTGAATGAACAATATCCAAAGCCCGGCACAAGCACATTTACAGGCAACTATGACAGAGGTGCATTACTCATTTTCAATTTCTTTGTGCACAGGTACCCCTATTCGGACTGCATTTTGTGTTGCTCCCATTTCGACCGCTGCCTGATTCACCTTGGGAGAAGACTTATCAAATTGTGTCAGCACTGCTAACTAGTTTACAGGTAGGTTATTGTGCTATTGTGCTACTTAGATCTAATAAATGCCCCCGAAGGCAAACGCGAACCAACCATATGTGACCACAAAATAGATAGGTACAGAAGACAATCTCATGTATGTACTTCACTTTTTAAACCTACGCTCGGTGGAAGCACACTAATGAGCGTTTGAGCCGGAACTATTCGACGATTCACTCGTCCGAGGCGCTGCGAGATATCGTGTCCGTGTGCGGTGTCTATGTATGCGTTGCTCGAGTGCGCTTTGTATGTAGATTGACTTCTGTACCTATATATTTTGTGATGTGACAGCCTTTTATAGTCAAAATTGTCTGTTCTGGCAATCGTTTTAGAAAATTATCTATGAAATCTAGCTCCCACATCGTTGCAATATCGCGTCGTGTCTTTTAACGGGAACCTCAAATTGATTTCATGCTTAAATCGCCACAAAATTGGAACCAACGCTATTATATACAATGACATATTAATAACGTTATATGACAACGTTATTATCAGTAGAATGTGAAGTTTGAATGATACGTTATATTTTTTTTGATTTAAAATATTACAAGATTTTCACTCACTGAAGTGTTCACGGTAAATATTTTACAGAATAAGCCTGCTAGAAACAATTCATGTGGTATATCAATTATAGTTTAGAATTAAGGGGAACAGACTATAGCTTCTCGCAAACCTTCATTGAAACGGAAGGATCTTCCGACCAGATGAGTGTTGTGTCTGGTTCAGGCAACTGCCCGATAGTTGAGAGGAGAACTATGATGCTGGACTTTGAATTTTTTAGATTCTATGTGGTGACTTATCTGTCACCTCAGCAGTCGGTTTCAGCAATTTTAAAGTAATCAACCTTTTTACTCCGAGACCACTATAGTTTACTTGTGGTTTTGCTAAACACAAGTAAACTATACGTATACATGTAGTTATACCTACAGCTAGCACCAGAAACCCAGGATAAAAATTAAGTATATATATTTCTAAAACAAAGTCATAATTTCAAAACTACAAGCAGACCGATTAAAACGAGCATTGTCATGGAAAACAATATTTTTGATAGAAATTAAACTTATTTAGTGAGAAAAATTGTAACATTAAAAAATTCGCTTTTTTTTTCAATATTTTTCATGGCTTCCTTTATTTTAAACTGTTTCGTCTTCTCTTCATTCGTTCCTATCACAGGCTACTGAACATAAAGTTGTGTGTTTAAAGAAGGGCGCAAACGTGGACATTTTTGTGTCTTGTGTCAGATACAAGCTGCCGATGAATATTTGATTTCTATAGAACCAGTATGAAATCATCCACTCCCTGCGCTTACATAAGCAGTTGCTTGGACTTAACCCATGCTCATGACGATCAAAAAGTGTTCGGTGTCGGTAACTGAAACAAAAAGTGTCTCCATTTGCGCAGCGCCTAAGTGTATGTATGAAGGATGCTGTCACCTTTAATGTTTGTCCCCAGGGTCTGTGCGTGGCGATATTATTCTGCTTCACCAACCACGACGTCGTTGTCGCCACTAAAACATACCTATCACGATTGCGGGCTAATAACGAGGGCATTCCTATGACTGGTAACACTTACCCATTAACTGGGTCGGTTTTACTTACTTACTTCATTAGCTTTAAGATAACTTTAACTATGATTAAGGCCCCAAGCGGTGCTCGAACTCAGCGTCGTTTGAAACAGTAGGTGGTAACGCTTATCCTGTAAAGGATTTCCATCAAAATTCACTTTAGCCAAATTGCATACTTAAACTCACCAATTCGATTTTTTCGCACTAGTAACAGCCTGCCATTAGTAGCTTGACTAATTACAATTAACGCTGAGCTCGTTCGTTCGGATATTATTCGCGATTAGCGGCTAACTTTGAGCTCAGTGAGCTGACCGAATTTGAGCCATACATGACTATGAAAACTGGCTATGAACAAAAGTGCTACATAGCGTGGCCCTAAATACATAGCATAATTAAATACAGTGGTACTAGATAATAAAATGCCAGTCACACGTTCACAACAACATTAAGGAAATCAATTTAAAAATCAATGATTGAGTGTTATAGATCGTCAACAGTTAGCCGCTAATCGTGATCTTATCTGATAACCATTCATTTAGCGTTTGTTTTTAACATATTCTTATTATTAATAGTATACCTATTTACTTAAGAATAATAACTCTAGAAATCAAAGATTCTTTCTAAACTGGAGTAAACTTAATTTGTACGCACTCATGTAACAATAAAATACCTTCAAAACAGCTTGATTGTCAAAAGTACCGAAGACGTGCCATTAAAAGCATTTCATCAAAGTAAGTTCACAGAACCGAAAATAATTCAATATTAAATATTTATTTCAAGCATATACCTAAATGCTAAGGCACTCGATAAGCATGTCATGGAAAATATTTCCTTATAGGTATGTCAATAACGCTCATTTCACATTTTTCAGGTGTAACCGGGGCTGAAAGCTTAGTGAACACAAGAGACCACGTTGTATGACCTTACCTATAATTTCTAGGTCATAATAATCTTAGCTTTAAGTGATATGTAACTAATTATAATTATGCACTATAAATATATAATTATACTTTCTTAGTGACACACATAGTAGGTCCTTGAGATCATCGGAAAACCTAAAATTAAGTATTCGCACGCATTCCACCTCCTTCGTTGACAAATCTTTCACAATTCAAGCTGCACGTTTGTGGAATGCGTTACCCCTGGAGGTGAGGCGTGCTCAAACGCTACCAACATTTTAAAAAATGGTGAAGGAACATTACCTTTCTCTTTGATATATATATATTTTTATTTTCATCTTCTCCTGGTTCAACTATATATTTGATATTTATTAATTTATTTATTTTTTTGTGTTGTATGTATGTATTTGTATTAATGTATCTTATTAGTATTATTTCTGATGTTTGTACACCGACAACCCTAAATCTATCTCCCTTCTTTCAGTCCATCCAAAGGTTGTCTGTAAGAGATCGCCATATGCGATAAGACCGCCCATTGTACACTTTTTTCTTAAAATGTTTGTCCTATATATTTGTTTATGTGGTGTACAATAAAGAATATAATAAATAATAATAAATAAATATGCATAACTGAAATATACTCAGAATACTCGTATAACTGAAAAACGTAATAAAATATTAAGAACTCATTCCAGTTTCAATGTAATAAGCTTTTATCCTTGTTTTTAGTTCCAAAAATCCTACATTTAAGACATATTCGTCGTAAAGTAAAAACTTGTGAAATGTCATTTTTATTTGGATTGAACTAGTTTTATCTAAAAAAAAACATTTAATATCTAACTTAAATATTTTATACTTAAATATAAGATATATGTTACTGGCTATATAAATAACAATAAATAAATATAAATAAAATAAAAACTAAACTTATCATTTACTTAATGACCAATTATAATTTATTAGTAAACTATCTATACATCCTATCAGTCGCAAAAAATAGAGTGTCACAATATTTTGAACGAGGTAGGAATTAAATTGAAGTTCATGACTTAATCTAACAATGCAAAAGTGCACGAAGGTTTTTATAAAAGTAATTTATATTGTTACTCATAAATGGTTAGCTGACGATCCAAAACACATCGTAGGTGGATATCACAAAAATAAATACAGGCAAGACTGTCTAGTTCAAGACACTTTACACATAAGGATCTCCCCATAACCAGGTCTTCCGATCCAGGGCTAAAGGAGCACAGTTTTTGTAGCAATATGTGCATGGGTAACTAAAAATAGCATTTATTGCGCTAACTTCTCAACGGTTGCTGTCGAGTTTCTTACATGGCAATCGCATAAAAAACTTTGAAATCGATCGATCCACTTAACATGTGGCTGTTTTAATATTACAATTAACTCACACTAAATAATTAAAATAATATCAAGAATAATTTATACATTCCCATTCCCCAAAATTTGTGTAATTTGAACCAAATATCCTCGAGCGTATTGAACCAGTCACCCTGTAGGTACAATATTAGGTCCAATATCAAAAATGAAATCGGCAACGTATAATCAGATCCTGGCTCACCTTTTACATCTCTAATTACTAACACTCTTAGACTTTCTTAGAACAAGTTTTTAACTATTACTCCATAGCTTCGCTCAGTCGGACCACAGCATAACATAATTTTTTTTGTGGGAATAGGAATGGGAAGACATTTTCACTTCGAGCATGGAGAGTACGAGTTAACGCGAGATGATAGAGATCAAACCCATCGTTTAAATCTTCTACCGATTTCTGTTGCCTGTTTAATTACTTAGTTTACATGTTGTTGCTGATATCCGCTAAAGTGATCCGTCTGAGCATATCTTAAGCCAAAGAGAATCTATAACCTCTACTGATGATCAATTCAGTTATCTTAATCCAATAAAACTTCGAAATTACTCAGCAAATTGAGAAGCCCCTGTCTAAAATAATTCCCATTTCGACGAGGATCGCGAAAGTGATGAAGATGGCGTAAAATACTAAGAGTACGGCACCAAGTGTTTTCCGGAGAGTGAATTTGGCGATGAACAAGGTGAGCCACAAACAAGCGACAGCTACCAGCAGAGAGCCCACCACGAAGCCGATGCCGTCCGAGTCGATCAACACGGCCGGCTGGTCCGAGCCTTGCGCCAGCAGCGTCAACGTCTTGATCATCCACGGTAGTCCCAGTGCAAACAATATCGCCAAAGAATTAGCTCCCAAGGCATTAGAAACGCCAATACCTCCTTCACCTGCAACAAAAAAAAATTTGAAATAAATACGCCAAACTTAATCATTTTTATCAGCGCAGCACTCACAGACATGATATCAAAGAATTATGAGATAAACAAAAAGATATGAATCTTAAATGTTACTATTTATATTTAAAGCCGATTATTCTTAATATTGATAGATAAGCAAGTAATTCGCAATGCTTCGCTTGATGCTAAATTTTGTGTTACAAACATACACAGAACACGTGATACAATTTTATGCAGTGATAGCTACTCTGAGAATAATACAGTAGAGTTTTGCTTTGAGAGAGTTTGCAAGTATTCGCTACAAAGAAACAGTGAAAATATCCTTAAATATTGTAACTAGAGTAGCGAAGCTAAAAGAAAATAAGGAGACCCCTGTCTCCTTATTTTCTGAAATATTTATTTTATCTATTAGATTCACAGTAACAACGAAATCAATTTTTCTTAGTCTGAAATTATAATACATATTATGAAAAGCATATCTACTCATTGCATAATTACCTCTTAGTTGAACTGTACCTAAACTGTTCGATATGCCAAATTATCTACAACCTCCCCCAGGTTGTAGATAATTTGGCACAGCCTTTAAGCCCAGTCTGAATAGGTTATTTGGAGGCCAATGCAACTCATCGTCGACCTTATCATCACTGACCATCAAGTAAGACAATGGTAAAGGGCGAGCCTAACAATACCAAAAAAGCTATACTAATATATATTTTCAAACTCTTCCTAAAGTCCAATCTTATCTAACGAGTGTTGATCCATGATGACAATAATGAAAAGCTAACTTCTTGTAATACTTTTTATCTACTTATAGTAATCGTAGAATTATTCAGGTACTAATGAGGTCTAAATCGGGTACAGAAATAATCTACAGAATCACCAATTTCCGATAATAAAGGCAAATATTTTTTTAGATAAAAATGTATTTTTAAGACTAATCACGCATTTACTTTGGCCACTTTACAAGCTCACAAAACGATCACACTAACGCAAAGCTAGGAAACACAAGTATTAAAGTAAAACAATATTATAGTAATAAACTTTTGATTATTGGAAAAAAATACTTTTCCAATAATCAAAAGTTTAAAACTACAATACCTGCCTCTACACAAAATACGAAGCTTTTCGATAAAACAACCAATAAAACTTAGAATCATTGATAATAATAGCAACATTCGCACAGCAACGACACTATCGCAGTGGCAGTTCTAGATAGAGGTGAGATTTACTAGGTAGAATGCGTACTGAGTCTTAGAAGTACGCGTCCGTACAAATTCTTATTCCAGATACTAGGTATTTAGGCGTCTCGCATTGCACAAATAAACGTGATTCCGCGCGTGATTGGGTATGGTACGTTCGTACGCGTGAGACTCGTTTGAACGCGCGCGATACGCCTAAATACTCGAGATACGTTTATGTAGTGCGTATGGAATAGGTATTTGCGCGTCCAACCACAGACTTATTCCAAAAACTGTTCCAGTATATACGTTTCATCTCTAGTTTTAGACATGAAAATTTTGATTGTATATTTTAAATTCTCTTTAATGATTTTCACGTACCTCGCCTCGACATGATGAAAACAGAACAGGCTTCAGGCAAACATCCACCGAATGCCAAAAACGTCATGCCCATAACTGATTCCGGAATGAAGAAAGTGTGACCTGAAGAAAAAGAGTAATTATAAGCATGCAAATGAATTTCTCAAGTGGGTTAAGATGACTAAATTTTAAACTATGAGGAATAGCTAAAAATAGGCAAAAGAAAACTGTCAACATTCTTATCAACCGAAATCGATAGTTTTGAAAAAAAATATAATACTTTACAAGACCATAGTGTCGCTATTATGATCAAACTCTAAAAAATAACGACATAGGTTCCGCAAACTTAAATATTTTTTCGAATATTAATAAAAATATTTATATTTTAAAATATAACACGTGATGCTTGATTTTATTTCTTTCACTCATTCAGAATCAACTCCACACCATTATATTCCATTTTTAACCATAATTAAATATAGCAAAAGTTGCAAATCAATTAAATTATAAAGTACCGTAAGTGGCATAACATTTCTTTAATAAGCCATATGGCATTTTTTTATTTTTCAAAGATTTAGGCATTTTCAAAGATGCCTTGTCATTCCTTGTCAGAGTTTTATCGTGATTACGACATTATCAGATAATTAAATGATACGACATCATCGTGTGTGTTTTTTTCCAACGGGTTCCAATCCCGACTAGGAATATAAATTTTTCAAAAGTTTTATGCCATAACTCATAGTTTCGGGTTTAACATCCGTACCTACTTGAAAAAAACCTGTAAATAATTTATCCTACTTTACGTTACTTAAATAAAACATAAAAATAGTTAGTAAATTCACAAAGCAAAGTTACATTGCGGAAAATAATCAGTTTGGGAATTTTCTAAGCTTACTGTAATTATAATTATCGTAATCAACCGATCATCAGTCATGATCAATCAATAATTTGATTGCCTGGCGGATATCAAGGTTAATGTATTTAGCCTTTAGATATTTTTTTTCAAGTAAGTACACCACATTATGTGTTAATTCCTCTTGTAATTACTTACTAGTAATTAGACTAGCCTTTTGTCTACTGGATTTTGTACGACACTGATATTTTAACTAACTTAATAATTTCTGTTATTTTTGTAAATTTTATTAATTACTTGACCATGTCAATGGAACCCAATATGAATGGAATCACCATATGTAGGTTTGGTTCGAGTTTCATTATTAAAACAGGTCAAAAATAATGAGCTGTTTTTGTAAATAGCTGGTCAATGGTTTATTTAGTTTATTACGAATAAAAGGTATAAAGGGGCATTTTCTGCCCTATTGAAACATAAATATACTAGTGTATTCAGTATCTAATAAAATCCGGGCGGGTTTTACTCTGAGCACATTAAATCCCGTCAAGACCGAATTTGTCCGAACAAGGACAACCTTGGTTAGAGATAATATACGGTTAGTTACTTTCTCAGAAATAACCTAAACCAAAGGAAATATAATTTGTGGATAGATATTATCCTCATCCTGAAGAAATATAAAAAACAGTGACCCTTGCCCTCAATCTCACACTAATGCCGGTACTAATAAGAAATTGATTGCAATGATAAACAACAGTTAACCATTAATGTAAATAATAATAAAACATAATATTCTAAATGTCAAAACATCGAAAGTTGATTGAGAATAACATACCAATAACAGTCATACTCCAGGACACGCAGTAGGAGTTGGCTCCAATCCAAACGATGCACATGAAGAAAGCCAGTGGGTACAGCCTTTTGAACGTTATCGGTGACGGAATGGTCAGCGTCAGCAACAGCTTGAGGGGCCAAGTATATACCCACCAGAATCTATACAACTTAGAATTTTCTTTGGGAAACCGGAAAACGCTTTTCTTTGGTTTAACAATCTCGTTTTCAGCTGAAAAATATATACACATTATACATTTTAAAAAACTAAGTATAGATTATAGATTAAAAAAAAACTACCTGATCAACTTAACGATGACCATTGTCATCTTACCTTTATCTACTATGGTAACTCCGGACTCCTTTTCAGTATTTACATCATTAGCACTATCGGTGAATCCTTTGTTATCCACTCCTTCTTCAATTGCTTTTCCATTCTCAGTAGGAGTTACTACCGTAACTGAAAGTTGGCAATGATATATTCGGAGTTACAAAAATTGATTCTAATAAAATATTATAACTGTTAGACGATAAAATCTGTACCTTCTAAATTGTTCTTTTTGCAACACCTGGCTACTAATCTGTCGTAGAGGGCAAACATCCTCATACTATTGAACATAACGACAAAGTATAGGATGTATAGGACTCCCAACACGACGGCCTCATACCAGTCAATTTGTCCGTCCCAAACAAAGGCGACTAGGACACTGACGTTGAACATGTAGATGACCACATCTCTTGTGACGGGTCTTGCTTCTATTGATATAGGCTGGAAAATAAAATATCAATATTATACATCTAAAATAAGAAAAGATATTTTCATGTTATAATTTTCAAATATAGACACCCTGATAGCAGCGAGACCTCCCACAGCAGCAACACCAAGGGCATTGAAGATGGCAGAGCCAACGATGGTCCCGATACCCATGTCAGAACCAGTCAAAAATGTCGAAATAACATTAACAAAGAACTCGGGACACGATGTGGCGACTGCCATGAAGGTAGCGGCGGCAACATTCTGAAATAAAATATACGTTCAAGTAAACAAAGTAATCTCTTATATAACCTAACAAAAAAAAACAAGTAAAAAAAATGTTCAATGTTGATATATACCTGAGGAATGTTCAAGTCTTCACAAATCAATTCCACGCAAGGTATAAAATAATCATTACACACAATAGCCAAAAGTGTGAATGCGTAGATACCGAACATAGCATATAGAAGGAAAGCCCCCTGCCTCAACTGTTCGTCTGAAATTGCAAAACACAAATTGATGATTAGGAAAATGCAATTGAAATCTAAAATATATTTAAGATTTAATAACTAAACTTGAAAAGGGTTACGAGATGTAGAATAAGAATATATATGTATAAAAATGAATGAATCTATTGGTATTATTTGATAGTGCAATTTATTTGACAACTGTGGAGAACGAATTCTAAATAAAGATTACAACTTACCTGTAAAGACACTATCAGGAAAACTGTTGATGGAGTCTTCAGGCCCGCAGTCGGCCTGCCGCGCGAAACCGTCCTCTGAGAACTCCAACCTTGTCCTCAACCACGGTGTCCAGTGCCAAGTCTCTTGTTCCTCGTCCAGCTTCTTCAATAAATCGTCTTCTATAAACACGATTCTGCCATTTCTACTTATTGGGTGTATATTATTGCGAAGTACGGTCTCATCTGTAAATATACAAAATAGAACGTAAAAACCTATAATTCCACTTCATAAATAGAAGCTCAATGTTGTGCGCAGTAGGAAATTGTCCCGAGGGAAATGGATTAGGTACCAAATCCGAATAGTAAAGTCTATTATAGTGATACAGTTAATAAGGTCATCATATGTGATGCTCGGTCACCCAAGCAGACCCATGAAGTGGTAACTACGCTACTGTACATTAAACTAAAATATCGTTTAAACGACTTTCTTTGAGAATGATTAGAGCGCAACTTAGTTGCAATTTTTATTTTTGTAATTAAGTTATTTTTGGCAAAATCCCATCCTAGACTAACATACTACTACAAAAAATCAATCACATTTGCGCCATGAAACTGTAAACTCTTCGCATCATCACCATTTGGCTGATACAGAATTTTATGCTCATTCCATAAAATTCATCTCTTCTTAAAGGTAATTTAGATAAGTCAGTATACCATTAACACCCCAAAAAGATCTTGTACGACCCAACACCACAGATTTTGTCATAAGAACGCACACTTAGAATATGTTCAGATTTTAATCTATGAGCTACAACTAGTTATTTACTAAATCTAATGGCCAAAAAATAAGGGCACGTGATAAAGAACTGTGATAGCTATTGACATTGACACTGCAGTCTCGGTCAGCTGATAAATTGGTCAGGACAATAAGCCACACTAAAAATAACACATATTGTATGCATTTCCTGTTCTTTATCTAGCTTACACGTGCATTCATCAAAAATAATAGTGAATTTTATTTTGTAAAATTTAGTAACTGTTCAACTTACTGTGGTCCTCAGTAGCCTGGGCAAATCCGGAAGCCAGGAGCAACGTCCAAAGGACGTATACGTTGGCTCGTGTCATGATGATGTCTGCTCTCTGCAACCGTTCCAAACTTATGGAACTAGAAAAATATGTCACTCAATATTCCACGACATTCACTCTTGCCTACGAATTGATTCAAAAGTAGTAGAGTAGTGTTTAAGCTAACAGTCTACTGAAAATTTTTAAAATATAGAAAGTCTAAGAAACAGTTTTGCAACTGTAAGCAAGTCTTTACACCTATAGGTATTGTACACACTAGATTCATATCGAATTTGATTGATAACGACAATTTAGATAAGGACGCGTATCGTAATTATTGCCGTACTACAAGCAAATGTGACACGCTGCTAATCCCAGTCGCTAAGAAAGACAAAACGTTTTGTAGAAAGTAACTCATGGCTTACATCATGTAAGTATTTTTTGTTGTACTACATATGTGACGATATCTGTCCAAATATAACCACAATTTTGATTTTTTTTAATGATTACTATCAAAGTTTAAAATCTCTAAAGTAATTCGTCACATAATTTTAATATTTTACCTTAATAAGTTTTTTAAATTGGTCTAGGTGCGACAGTAAATTCTAAAGAAAAAACAATCCTTGTCGAGATAGTGGCTACTTGAAATTTAAAACATTAACGTAAAACTTGTGTTTCAGACTGATAGCTACGGACAGTACACGATAATAACATAATCATTTTAGATATAAACTGCTAACCAGCAGTCGATAGCCTATTTATTACACCGTGTTTATCTTAGGCGGTAATAGAGAAATTGCTACAGAATGATTTGTTAACGCAGTGATAAAATAAACCAACACAAAATACTTTGCGAATGTGTACTCACTTCTGATCGAGTCGATTAACCTGAGGCGGCAGCGGCGGACAGGTGGTAATGTTAAAAAATCATTATTGTTCATTAAATATCTACGTTATTAGAGCGATAGCTGCCACTCCGCAATTACCAAGGATCTCACGACACTGAAAGAAAGATATCAATGCCAGAGGTTTTTAAATAGATAATCTTATTTGATAAGAGACTCCTTTGTAGCGATTAGTAGAATTCACTTATTATTACACGTCAATTATACACGCATATTGTGTTTGCGTACAAGGATGCAATCTAACGCCTATGGAGTGAGTATCCACCATCAGTGCGCGTGCTCTTGTTTGCATATCGCAGACGCTTTCTCAAAAAATACTTGAATGTCATGGTGGAGTCCACTCCAGTCCACTTAATGCTTGTTGTGATTAGTAAGAATACAGTCGTAACTAAACGAGGTCAATAACTTGTGCTTGTATCTTACTATTGTATTCAAATGCAAAGGCAGTTCTGCGTTAATATTAACAAGCGGCATACCAATTTATTTTTAAACTAAAGCTCATAAACATCGTAACAGAAATAGATACGGATTATATAATTTGCATCTAGTTCTTTGAATGAAATAAGAGAACTAAAGAGTGAATTATAAACACGTGTATCGATGGAAAGTGAAAGGGAAGTCAAAGATAAAATGGATGGTTGTTGTGTGAGGAATGATTATGAATGAAACGATAGATTTATAGAACACTGTTTATTGTACGCCATAACAAATAACTCGCCACTAAAATATTTTTGTTGTAAATTAAAAAAGAGAGCGAATGGAAGAACACAATGTGTTTACTAGTGCTTCAGTTACTAACAGTTCAGTTAGGTACGAAAATGAATACTAAATTAAGTATCGATCTATCAAAATATAGAAGGAAATTCAAAGAATTACCGTGGCCCAGGAACGCAAAGAGCAACGAAAGGAACACAGGTGGGTTTAAATAATTAAAACACCGGCACCGCCTTACGCTCCACTCAGTGCAAGAAAAGTCAGATTTCCCACCAAAGAAAACATCTATCACACTATTTACTAGATATTTTTAGTCACTTTTAGTACTTACTTTTCACTCATCCTCATTAAAAACTAATTATGCATTATTTACCTAAAACCGTTGTAAGGAAATCTAACAATTTACTCACATAGCTTTGCTTGGGGTATGTTCAATCATTGACGAAAAATGATGCTGTCTGCATCATTTTTTTATTTGATTATTTACGGAATGACACCTCTTTGGGGCTCTCTGCCTTGGAGACTTCAATGAATGTCAAGCGCCTTCGTCTCCTCAAGCCTGATGCCTAAGTCGTCTGTGTATTTTATGTACCTAACGCAAAGAACTGCGATGTTGCTAGGATAAAACGTCCACGCTTATTAGTTTCACTAATTATTTTAGCACATAACGGCCTTTTTAACTGCGTGTGTACTGTATACTGACTTATCAAGTGAATCGCATTCATCTCGGAGGAAGACAGACTCGTAGGTACGTAAGAGAAAATCTATAAAAGATTTTTAAAACTAGCCATTTATTTTAGTACTAGCTTTTGCCTCTGGCTACTCTTGCGTTAATTTAAAAATTATAGACTCACAAATATACATTTTTATTTGTAAAACACTAGCAACCTCTTAGGTGCTAGTTAAGAACATCATAAACAACAACTTTTGTTCTATGACTTTTTACAAAACATTACATAATTACCAAAATCAAACCTTTATGATTTCGTTGTTCTATCTAACACATTACAACTCTGTATATTGCTGTATCTACTTACGGCTCCCGTGCACTGTTCTCGTAATAATAGTAAGTAGGCTTCCGATAAATTGTCATCACACCTACCTAGCAAGCATTCGCACCATTTTCGTGTACTCATCACACTATAAAATTTATACTCCAGCATAGACTTCACAACATTTAGAACATTCAATTTAAATATTTTTATTTTTGTATGAAAATCTGATGAACTAAAATATGATATTTTTTTTAAGTCATAGAACAAAAGTTGTTGTTTATGATGTTAGTACGAGTACCATAGTCCTGAAAGGTTGCCAGTGTTTTACAAATAACCCTGGATATACCAATACTTGAAGGGATTTTTAGAAAAGTTCTTGTATTATTTAAGTAAAATCTCAACAAATAATATCCATAAACAGCAAGGTTATTAGCGTTTCATTATATCCCAAAATGTCACTCAATTTATGTAAATATTGTGTTGGGATTATAAATGATAAATTCATTTATAATCCGATCAAAATGGAAAAACCCTGCGCGTATTTTTTTCTAGTAGCTATGGAATGATGGATTCAATTATGAATTTACATTTTTCATTTACATTTACAATTATAATTTATTTTCGTGGACAACTTTTGACTACACAAATATGATCAGTAACAGAGTCCTATTTTTTTGTAGGTACTAATAAAAAAATAATGGTGTAGATTTATGATATTTTTAGATACTCTTAACTGTTCTGTACTGCGCGACTAAACTTGGTAAGATCAGTACCCCTAGCCAAGTTGCTAATCTGCAATAGTTAAGACTAGTAGAAAGCTTTAAATGTAAGGGAATAACGTCGTCTCAATGCTCAATCACGTGGTCAGAACAAAAGAATTGGCGGCAAGGTAAATTCGAAGCGTTCGACACAAGCAAAACCGTTGTAACTTGGCTAGGGGGGCTGATTTGTGACCCGAAAGGCTGCTATTTTCAGGTGGGATTAGGCCGGAAACGGCCGCATGTCAGATGCTAACAAGACTAAGATAAAGGTACAAAAATGACCTTAAATCTTATCGTAAGGACTGGCCCGCAATGGCTGAAGATAGACGTTTGTGGAAAAGGAAGAGGGAGGTCTTCACCCAACGATGAATAAGATTAGATTAGACTGTTAACACACTATTAGTAGTAGTATCACTATAAGTATTATTAATTTCTAATAATATATTATTGTTTGTTTTCCTTGGGCATCTTATTTTTTAGATGATTCCCTGAGTTCTTCACCGTACTTCTGAAAACGACGAAATAAGCAACATTTCATGATAATCGGTTCAGTGGCAAGTTAAAGTAACATACTATCTTATTTCCAGATTAAAAGGTTAGTATACACTTACAAAAGTCATCATAACTTTATTGTATCGTATTCCACAGTATACAATAAAAATACAAGTGGTTTTATAATTTGCATCTAGAAAACCATACATATACGAGTAAGTTCATGCCCATAATTAGCATAAGGTAGGTAATTATGTAGATATATTTTGAATTCAAAGTAGGTAGGTACATAAGTCATTATCACCATCATCATTTCAGCCGATAGATGTCCACTGCTGGACATAGGCTTCCCCCAAGCGTCGCCACCATGAACGATTCTGAACATCCCGCATCCAAAAATTTTACCAATCGGACCAGTACTTCCAGAGATTACTTCCTACAAACAAAAAACAAACCCTCTTTATACTCGTATAATTAGTAGTGTATAAAACACTATTACTTCAAAAAGTGATGTCACTTCGTTGTTGTATTGCTGCGTTGTGCCTGTCTGCAGAAGCCCTTAAGGAAATGAACATTTCTATTATTGACATTATAATATCAATACGCCTACTCATAGTTTTACTTTCATTTTCATAATCAGTAAAACGTAACAGAACTACAGTGGGGGGAAACCATGCGTAATCTACAAGGAAAATACTACCACTCGTCTTATTTTTATTATCTTGTGCGTTCGTATCAATGCACTTAAAACCTGAGCAAACACCCTTTGAGTATAAAATGCAGAAAAATTTAATAGAGCATAACAAATACAGGGCTAAGCAGGACTAAAACTGTATAGAAAGTCTGTTGATCTAGCGGTTAGTGGCCCTGACTGCTATGCCGGAGGTCGTGGGTTCGATTCCCACCCAGGGCAAATGTTTGTGTGATGAGCATAATCATTTGTTCTGTGTCTGGGTGTAATTTATCTATCTTCTATACTTATAATAAATCTGTAGAGAGGTCAATTCTGTACATGAAATATATTTCCAAAATAACTATCAGGGGGTGATTAGTGATCGATACTGATGCTAAAAATGCAAACAGTAAAATTTTTGTCTGTCTGTCTGTCTGTCTGTCTGTCTGTCTGTCTGTCTGTCTGTATGTTCTTTATAGAAACAAAAACTACTCGATGGATTTTAACGAAACTTGGTACAATCATTCTTCATACTCCTGGGCAGGTTATAGTATACTTTTCATCACGCTACGATCAATAGGAGCAGAGCAGTGAAGGGAAATGTTGGGGAAATGGGAGAAATTACTCCATTTTTTAAGCTTCCGTCGCGTTTGAAGCCTTAATGGTTAAAGCTACACAGAAAACATGTATAACGGAAATGTTCTCCTCAAAATTATATAAAAAATGTCCCACGACAGCATACGTCTATCTTTTATGGTTAACTCACAATAACACGTGTAACTCCCGATAGCTTAGCAGTTCTGAGCTTTCTGTTTATTTTTGTCTACTCTTACGTTTATAACACTGAATGTCGCTGGCATAAGCAACAGGATCCGCGTACAAAGTCGCTGGCAGAAGCTAGTCTATAATATGTATGTATTTAGAAATATATAAGTATGTTTATCAGTTGTCTAGTACCTACCCATAACACAAGCTCTGCTTAGCTTGGGACTAGACGGCGTTGTGTGATAGTTGTGGAATATAAAAAAAATACCATATTTCTCCAGTTGAATTACAGTTCCATGAAAACCTCTCCATGTCTTGGGTTCCGTTCCAGTAAAGAAAACAACGGAGCCCTTCTAGGATCAGTTAGTCATCCGTCTATCTTTCTGTCTGTATGTCAAGACCCTTTATCTCGGGAACGCGTGGAGGTATCGAGTTGAAATTAAAACCATCTCATCCACCATCCACTTCTGCAGACCCTTGAAGCTGTAAAAATATCAAACTTCTGGGTTTACAAATCAAAAGATACGGCCGTTTATGTCACAAAAAACGTACCTACCTAAATATAGGTCACGCACGACACTCTCAAGGGAATCAAAATTCATAGGGTACTCTTCCCGTTGACCTAGAGGTCAATGTGAAGTTTTCTCAGGCCGCATGAGCGCGCCGCTGTGCTAGCGCAGCGTGCTCGGGTGTGGTATGCCCGCGCGTCGCCGCTATGGCCCCTATGTCGGTGGCCTTGGCGCTGTTGGCTTTGCTGCCCGGTGAGTGTCTGCTTCGGCGCGACGCAACAGGCTTCCGCCACGCCCTTGCGTTTTTTACCCCTATGGGGAGGTAACGCGGCTCGGATGCCGCTCGGAAAATCAGTTTCAAAATTCGGCCAGGTAAATAGGTTTCTACAAGAAAATGTCGAGTTTGAAGCCATTCGCAGGCGGTTGGTCTGTTTTATGTTTATAAGTTGGTCGGGCACGTGTAGTGCTAAGTCTCCGCTCGCAGCTCGGGTCGGTTTACGAGGTAATAAAAAAGGTTTAATCCTGAAATTTGGCAAGAAACAAGGTCTCACAAATGTAGGAAAAAATCTGAAAATATCACAACAAAAAATGTGGGGTGATTCGGAAAAATCTTCGTAACTCAGGACTTCGTAACTAGGGAATTTCAATGTTTTCATAAGCAAGTTTGTACGGAACCTTCAGTGCGCGAGCCCGACTCGCAATTGTCCAGTTTTTCATGCATGACATCAACAAACTGTGTAAAGTGATAATTGTAGAATATAAACAAAAATACCATATTACTCCAGTTGAATTACAGTTCCATGAAAACCTCTTCATGTCTAGGGTGTTTGTGTTAATATAAAGCCTAAAGTCATAAAGCTCTAATCAACATTCGGAGTTGCCACCGAGAAATCTTAATTGAATAATTTCAATACCAACTTTCACCACCTCGAAATAATGACATTATGCTTAGCACTACATTGTATGGTGCTGTCCTGCGATCTAGAGTAAAAAGGTAAGCATATAGGAAACGGTCTTTTGAAATGGTTTATTGCTTCAGTTTCAAATTGATCAAATAATATTTACAATTCATCCCATCGAGGAAGTAAACGTTCCTTGTGGGTCACATCTTCACCTAATTCCGAACTATGTGGATCATTGGAAGGGATTTAAAAGAAAAAACAACAAATTCCCTAAAAATTTGGAACAGTTATTTATATATGTATTCAATTTTGTATATCGAATACGTAGGTACGATGAATACGACTCATACATCATATTCTGGTGAAGCCGAACGGCTGGGCGAGCGCCGAAAGGCCTCGGGAGAAATCCGTTTAGCATTCTAAATATGCTTGAGATCGATATTTGCAACAATGTCTTAGCTAAACCTACGTCAGATGAGGCAAGAGCTCTATAAAAAATATATTACAATAATTTAAAAATAGTTTAAAATTCAAAATTAGCCTATGATGGAGCGACATAGTCAAAGATCCTTAGTTAATAAATATTAAAAAAAAAGAAACATATTTATAATAATATAAATAAAAAGTTAAAAATGGACTATCTAAGAAGACATGAATTTTCTATAGATATGTAGGTAGGTACATATCCATCTCTATCTACAGTTGCCTACAGTATCTACTTTTGCAGTAAAGTGTGTGTGTGTGTGTGAGTTATATTTTTATTGTCTTTGGTTATTATTAAATTATATATTATACTAGCTTTTGCCCGCACGGCTTCGCTCCCGCTCTTCCATACTCTACCCTACTATACCCTACTCTACCCTACACTACTCTACACTACTCTACACTACTCTACACTACTCTACTCTACACTACTCTACACTACTCTACTCTACTCTACCCTACTCTACCCTGCTATACCCTACACTACCCTACCAAACTTCACATAAACCATCTACTAAATAGTCCGAACAAAGCCTAAAAATTTGGTTTGGATAGGTGAGCCCGTTCTTGAGTTATAAAATAACAACGAAAAGTGGCATTGATTTTTATATATATAGATTATAAGTAGCGGTGTAAATTTCGCAGTCATATCATATAACACGCCGTATAACACTAGGCGCGCCGGATTAAAAAACGTCGTTTAATGGAATTGTTGTTATTTCTTTATTGTCAAGCAACTAACAAAGATAAAATAGATACATAATATTACAATCTTACAAAATAATAAACTAATACATACCTATAATAGATTTATAAAACAATAATCTATAGTTTTATTGATACAATACACAGCTACCTGCTACGCAACGCTTGTAAATATAAGTACATGTGACATTTTAGCTGTTTTACGGCAGTACCTATGGAAACACACAAGCTCTTGATACTTTATAATTTGGCGAAGCCGTGAGACACACAATGTTGATGTATTTTAAGTATTTCTATACTACAATTTTTATCTCATTGTGTGTACCTGTGTGCCTAGCGTTACCAGGCGTCCGGATAAAGCCGGACATGGTCAGGCTTTTTAGTTGCGTGTCCGGTCAAATTTGACCAGTTTTGACTTTTGTTAGGCTTTTTAAATTTGACCATTTTGTTTAGAATTGTAATTTGAGTTTAGCCTTACCTTGTATCGCTAGCACAAGCGGAGCGGACATGCAATTAGTCTAGCAATTATATCACTTAATATTAAGGATTTTATGAATTTAATTGTTATTAAAAAGTCATGTGAGACTTAATAAAAAATGTCAGCCTTTTTGACCAAATGTCCGGCTCAATATGATAGTCTGTCCGGCTTTTCAGTTTCAGGACCTGGCAACCCAATGTGTGCCAAATAAACGAGTTTTCTTTCTTTCTATAAGCGCCTCTGCTGGTTTGTTTCACTCTCGTATTCACCCCTTTTTCACCCAATGCAGATTGCATGTCCTCCTTCAGATTTCACTCCTTTCTTTTATTATCTTTAGTATCCTGGGCCTACGTCATACAACACAACAGTACCAGCTTGGCAACAGCTTATTTGAATCTGGTCAATTCAATGGCTCACCAAGATTGTGGCCCCCCTTTTCAGCGATTACCATCATCATTTCAGCTAAAAAACGTTCACTGCTGGAGAAAGGCCTTCGCCAAGCGATGTAACAACAACAACTACTGGTCCTATATCTACATCCATCAAATTTCCGCGACCCCAACCTAGTTATCGGTTCACCTTGTGGAAGGTCTGAGCGGTACGATTAAATACTGATTCTTATGCCTTGATCACAGGTACTGAGTAAACGGATGAGACAGTGCTCTCGGGCGAGTACTCGGCACGTGTAAACAGAACGCAGAGTGCTCGGCTGAGCGCATATCTTTACATCTCGCATACATCACTGTCTCGGCAAAGCAACAATTTACTGTCTCGCCCTTTTACTCGGTACGTGTGATGAAGGTATAATGGTGCGTACAGATCTAGCGAATGCGCCGTACGCGAGCCGCTTACGAACTGCCCGCGTGCATTTCATGTTCGTACGGACGTGAAGTGCGCGAAACGCACGCACGCCGTCCGCAAGCGCATTCACAGTTCAGTCAGCAGCAATACGTTCTAGTAATCCTCCTACGACAATTCGATCAACGAAAACGAGTCAGTTACACAGGAGATATTTATTATGTACTCTCTGTTTTTTACTCTCATGATCCAATAGGACTGCTATCCGCCACGACCAAGGAAAGTTCAGGTGAAAGAAAGAAAGAAAGACACGGGCATGTCGTACATCACCTAACAAACTTTGGGCTGTTACTGAGTAATTTATAATGAAATAAAACCAAAAGAACTGTCTATCAAACCCGGGACCCCACACTCAGCAGTAGTGTTGGCAAGGAGTTGTCAGCAACCGTAAGGGCCCAGCTGGGTCAAAGCCTACTGGGGCCATGGGTGATGCAAAAGAGATCCCCCGGGCCCTGCCCTGGAACAATAGCAAAGAAGGAACAGGAGTGGGTTTTTAGTCAGTTACAGTCTCACACAATCTTCTTCTCCGCCCTAGAGCGGTGGCTGTCATTAGATATACTCCCACTTAAAAAACAAAAAGTCCCCACACATATGCGTACTGATAATATGTAAATTAAAGAAGTCGTTTGCGCAAAGATGCCATTCAAACAAAGAATCATTTAATTATCACTTTATTAGATTATTTTTCAAAATTACGATAAAAATTATGAATTATAGGTACACACTTTAACTAGGTAGCATTAGTGAGATACAAATGTGCCTATTAAATTCTAACAACGAGCACACAATATGTGCATTATGCATTGTTCGTATGAGACCTAAAATTACCTTAACTACGTCCCCATCGTCATTATTTCTACCGAATGACGTCCACTGATGGACATAGGCTCCCCAAAGCAATAACTAAATATGAATTAAGTTAGTATTGAGAGATACTTAGGTATTCTTAAAGTTAAAGAAACAGACATAAAACAGTTATAAACACGAAAAAAAAAACCGACAAAAAATAACAATAAATCAATATAACTATGGAAGTAAAATACAGCATAACTTGGGCCCATACCGGTGGGCTACAATTTTTTTAAGTTTTTTATCAGTTTTAGATAAGATATATTAAAAAATACAAACAAAATAATATAGGTAATTGCGACTAATATTTACGAGGGTCAAAATAATCACTTTTATACTTTTCTAGACTTTTCGGATTGATTGGGTTTATGATAGCATTGTCCACCCAACTCTTCTTCTTGGTATTGTATTCGTTGACATATATCATGTTCTTTGGGTTGGCAGAGGATGTCGCGTAGGAGCAGGCGTCGTAAGCCACGCGGATGGTGAAGAACAGCACCAGGTCGAAACCGGATATTAAGGTGAAGCCAAGCATGAGACTCAAGAGACCGCCGAACGCAGCTGAAAACAAAACGAACAAATAACAACAGTTATTGTTGTAATTGAGTGTATCGGGTTCCAGTAAGTATCCACTTACTAAGCTTTATAGAAACCCGCGAAATTCTAGTAGTTCATTTTGCAGTTTGGCGTCGAGTTGTAAATTAAAATATGATTTGCAACCGTAACAACCATATACAGCATACAGCTATGCCCAATACACACATGGCCTGACAGGGAAATTTGTTTTTGTATTTTTGTAATGAATTGTGCGTCTATTTAGGTGGAATAAACGTGTTTTCTTTCTTTTTTTCATTTCTTTTTATTGAATTATAATCAAGAAAATCAACAATACAAGCTTCTTAGTTCAGTTAACTCTATTGAATAACTTTTTCTTAAGGTCCTAATTCCCGAGCAATATCATAAAACAGTGATTTTCCGAAGCCTACTTCCTAAGCTAAGCCTTAAGGTTTGAAAAAAATATATGTTTATTATAGATTTATGTACAACGTTATCAACATATGATTTTTCGCTCGGTACGGACAGTGTGTGCGGGCCTCGCGTATGTCTGAGTTTGCTGCCCCGATACTCAAGGTCATTTTTGGCGCTATGTGCCCGAAAATAGTCAAACAAAAAGATAAACAATCCTTGATTAAATAAATAAAATCAAACTACGACACCGTACTAACTAAGATTCATATTTTTTATTTACACTGCAAAGTCTCTCACTTCTCAACAGTCATCACATCACTTTTTTTTATTTTATATTGATAGGCTAGCTTTTGACCACATCATTGCTTACCATCAGCCATCAGGTGCGACCCTGATGAAGCAATGATATAATGACTTTCAGCATTTTTGTCTTATCGACTTTCATAACGACTATCGACATCCGTTTCTATAATGATGACAAAGAGCCATGTAGTAAAATAAATCTAGCATCCCCCTCTGATTACTCACCGAGAATATTTTGCCAATTCAAATAAACATCACGTCTATATCTGGTAGATACCAAGTCGTTGAAGAAAACATTCAATAGAGATCGATTTTTTATATTGACGTCATCACTGGAATGAAACAACTCTCGCATTATAATCATACAATACAACATAATGGTAATTCATAGTACAGTGTTGTCTGGTGGATACTGTCTAGACGAGAGCTCAAAAATAAACCAGCAACATAAGCGACTGATCCAAATCATTTAAACCTTTCAAATGTTAATGGAACGAGCACTCACAGTTCAATTAAGATAACCTAATACATGCACACAGTCTAGAGACACGACCAAGGCTTTAAGCAAAGAAGATAAACCATGAACGGAAAGGGGCTACCTAAATGATTATGCGGTACTATAAAAATGGGTTGATTGAACAGTACGTCCTTGAACAGTAAATATTGATATTCTATACTTCTAAAGAACACATCATCTATTATCACTATCTTAATTAGCACAGCTAAGACGTGGACAGCTTGCAGCATCCTCTTAGCATAGCCACAAAGACCGTGCCTGCGTTATCAGTAGAAGTGTTTCTCACGAGCTTCGCTAACTCGTAGACCTAACCAGTAGGGTCAATTGAAAACATACAGGAAAAACATTAGAATGTGCATTAGATTTTTTTTCTGTTGCCGCAGAATGCCCCAGCGAGGACACAGCACTGCTCTGCCCAAGTGGAGCACACCTCCATCGTATGCTCCACCGTCTCCTCCGGGTGGTCCACACAACGGCAATACCCGGGCGTTTCTTCCGCACGAATCCAGAGCAGGAACCTCCCCAACTTACCATGTCCGGTGTGGTCCTGCGTTATGCGGAAGGTGAGGACGCCGTGACGTCTTTCCAGCCACTCATAGAGTTACCTTATTGCCATAATTATGGTGAGCCCAGCACAAAAAACTGTTTCTCAGAACTACGGATTGAACCTAGAACTCTGAAGTCATGTTTTTGAGTCAGTTTGGAAAACAAACTTACAAGAAGGGAAGTCCATTGACATAGGCGCTTTCTGCCAAGTTCCCCAGAGCGACTTCCAGAGGATAATCGTAATGTTCGCACTCCGGTAAACATCGGAAAGAATTCCATTGATCTTCTGTATTGGTGTGATTTTCGTCTTCGTCTATAATCAGAGGCATTATAAGTGTTTTCTAATAACAGTAATATAATTGTTATAACAATATTGTCTACATTAAAAACTGAGATGTTAACTAAAACATTTATACAAAATCAGTTTTAGTATATGCGAAACCTGGAACACGTGTCTATTTTATGTAAAGGGTTTAAGTACAAAATTTCATTACTGTATCATAAAAAAATTATAAAGAAAGCTATAAACTTATTTATGTTACTTAGTTGTCCGCACAAATACATGGTCACCGGGCCATCCGGGCGACTGAGGGGATGTTTTGCTCCCCCATCCAGTTATGTGCTGGCATCTTATGCCCGCTATGACCTGCCCTGACCTGTGTTATACTTAGTGTCGGTGGTGTCCAACTTGTGACCATTTTTTTTAATATTTTTGGGAAAACATATAACATGATTCTGAACAAACTATATTCAGGTTTCGAATATATTAAAACTAAAGTTGCATATACTAAAAACTTTTCAGTAGTGTTTAATTTTTCTAATGATTTTATCAATATTTTAATATTATTTCTATAAGAGGCTACTTACTGAAAATAGCGTTTAAGCAATCCAAGTCCTTGAAATTACAATTTCGGAAAGATTCTGAAAAAAGGAAGGAAGGGTTAAGAGTTTGACGTACTATTCACTACCAGGTTTTATTTATTTATGTACACACACACACATACAAACTATATAAAGTAAACACAAGAAGAAGCGACGCTTGTTTCTGATAAATCTCTTCCAGTATATCAGCGAAAGAAGGGTTCGAAAAAAAGTTGTGGATACTATGTTCAAGAGGAGCAGGAAAAAGGCTTATGTTTAACTGACCACCAGATATAGTAACATATAACAGACAAAAATAGTAAATGACCACCAAAATTAAACCCGCAATTTAATGTAAAATTATAACCAAAGTTTTAACATCTCGCTATCCTATTTAAGCAAAATTACTCCAAATAAATCATTTGCAACCCAAAAATAGTAAATGATCACCAAAATTAGTAAATGATCACCAAAATTAAAACAGCATTTTAATGGAAAATTATAACCAAAGTTTTAACATCTCGCTATCCTATTTAAGCAAAATGACTCCAAATGAATCATTGTCAACCCAAAAATAGTAAATGATCACCAACATTAAAACAGCATTTTAATGTAAAACCAAAGTTTTTACATCTTGCGATCCTATTTAAGCGAATTGACTCCACTACCAATTTTTTTAAATTAAATTTACTGTTTTCAGATTTATTACTATATCTGTGCTATAAAACCTTGCTTTGTGCCAAATTTCAGGATTCTGGGTCAACGGGAAGTACCCTATGAATTTTGATCTTAAAGACTATCAAAAAGTATCAAAAGCGCGGCGCTTGCGGTGCAGTGGGAGGGGATTGCCGGAGACATAACTTAATATGGCATCATAATACTTTATTTGGTAATAAGCCTACATTTTATGGCAATCACAGTGGATTATTTAGGCAGAAATAATGCATTAATTTGCTCGCTAAGATTTGGTGATCATTTACTATATTTGATGTTTGAATACAATTTGAAGGGCAGTTGTGACTAAAATAGGTTATACTATTGTAATTTTAGACTTTATTTTTCTGGTGTTCAGTTATTTTTTTTTTTTTGGTAAAAGAACTAAGGGTATCAAAGCATTTTTTGGTGGTGATTATATTTAATCCCCAGGAAAAATAAGAACAATAAACTTGGTAATGTTTTAATTATCTATATATATAAAAGAAAGTCGTGTTAGTTGCACTATTTATAACTCAAGAATGACTGTACCGATATGGCTGAAAATTGGTGGGTAGGTAGCTTAGAGCCAGGTGCCGGACATAGGATACTTTAGAGTAGGGTAGAGTAGGGTTGAGTAGGGTTGAGTGGGTAGAGTAGTGTGGGCCCGCCATCAAGGCGGGCGATCGTCGGCGGAGGACTGGACGTAAAGGCTCTGCCAGCTGCCCAGTCCTTCGCCACTCACAGACGATGCGGGAGCGCCGCTGGGTCGTTTAGTGGGTATACCGGCTCTGACCGGGGAGTCCCACATACCCCTCCCTCCCCCGAGGGAGGGTATGCGTAACGCATTTTTACCAGCGTAAAAAAAAAGGGTAGAGTAGTGTAGAGTAGTGTAGAGTAGTGTAGAGTAGGGTAGAGTAGGGTAGAATTTGGTATAGTAGGGTGGAGTAGGGAAGAGCGGGAGCGAAGCCGCGCGAGCAAAAGCTAGTATACTATATAATTATTTACATAAAAAATTGTTACTAATTCCCGTTCGAACGTACCGGTTCCGTTTCGACTAACAAGTTTTCTAGGGCTGCCGAAATGTTCTAAGGCTGCACGATGACCGAATGAGTTAGGTAGCACTACAGAGGAGTGGGGGGGTTTTAGCATTGCTTGTTTTTGATGACATGGGGGAAGGTGGATGGTGGTCTAGAGGGTGATTACGTCAGCAGTATTTTTCTTAGTTTTTTAAGAGAACGTTCTTGATGTTCCAAAATCACAAGAAAGTGAGCAGCAAACATCCAATGTCGTTGAAGGTTTAGAGTTATGGATTCGTGTATCATGGACTCAGGACTGTTAATTTCAATTAATAAATGTCAAAAAATTTAATGAACTTTGTTTTTTTCCTTTTTTTCAAGCTTATTTTTTATTTGAAGACTTACAACTAGTGCTCATAAATTAATAACGAAACCAAGACATTGACAAATACTTGTACCAATGTTTACGTAAGCATGGGGGGAGGAGGCTCATCCCCTCCCCCCATGCTACATGCATGCATGCATGCAAAGCTCTCAAGCTTTGCTTACTTTTGCTGACAAGGGGGAGGAAGGAAAAAAATAAATATTTGCAAAAAATCTGCTTACGTAATACTTGAACGACCCCTTACCGTCGCCCTGGAATGCAAAGGGCAACTAAAGGATCACAGGTGAGTTTAGTCCGCATAGGTTGAACATGATCTCTCGCTCAACCCTAGAGCGGGAGAAGTCATTTGACCATTACCCTCTTCAAAAAAGAAAAAATACGCATAATACCTACTAACCTACTCATACCTACATACAGTTGGATTATACAAGCCTAATTCAACGGGCGCCTTCAAATTAGTCGCAAAATGCCGCGCGATGGCAGCGCGGTTGCAGCTCGGTTGCAGCGCGGTATCAGCGCGGTTGCAGCGCGGTTGCAGCGCTGCTTTGTTATTCCATATAGTTAGAAGACGCGCGACTGCCGCGCTACACCCGCACTGCAGTCGCGCAGCACGCTACTTTGTTATTTACATAGAATAACAAAGCAGCGCGGTGACAGCGCTGCTGCCGTGCTGTCATCGAGCGGCACGTTGCGACTAATTTGAAGGCGCCCTAAGAAACTACATAGGTACATCTACACCAGTAGTTCGCAACTTTTTTTACCGGGGACCACTTATGTTGATAGCTGAGACCAGAAAGAAGTCTATAAGAAAACTTAACTACATTATGAAAAAATATCTAACATGTTAAATTAAGCAATTGGATAACGCTTATCATATAAAGAAACTTAACATCAGTTTTTTTTTTTTAATATACCTACTTTTCAATTGGAAGATTTTGATTTTTTGGACATTTCCCAGACACATTAATTTTAGTATATGCAAAAAAAAAACACGTGTCTAGTATTTTTATGTAAAGAATCTGTGTACAAAATGGCATAACTGTATCATGAAAAATCACAAAGTTATAAGCATGTTATGCCAGCAAAAATACATAGTCACCGGACCATCCACGACTGAGGGGTTGTTTTGCACTTGCACCCAGCTATTCGCTGGCGCCTAATGCCCGCTATGACCTGCCGTGACTCGTTTTGTACTTGTACCTACATGCAGTGTCGGTGGTGTCCAACTTGTGACCTTTTTAAATATATTTGGCAAAAAATATAATATGGTGTAAAAACGATTGGTATCCATTTAGTAACTGTTTCTAAACCAACTATACTCAGGTTTCGCAAAAACTAAAAATAACGTTGTATTTGGCGGATCACAGGTTTTAAACCACTGGTCTACACACTATTACGAACTACTCTGAATTTGTTAATTCTCATTCTGAACAGTAACTAAATTGAAAATCCGTGTAGTTTATGTCCCAGAAGGTATAAGACACTAAAGTTGGGGACACACGTACGTTGTTCAAATGACTTTTGTGACCTTTCACTTAAGAGCAGAAAATCCTACCTAGTATTCTTTTAAGAGTCGAATTAAATTTAGTTAGCAAAACTCCAGAAACGTATTATTTATTTTTGAAGTAAAAAATCATCAAACAAATTAGAAAGAAAGGAAAAAAATATTTATATGTCGACATTCACTAGGATTTCTACCGCTGTCTAGGTGGAGCGAGAAGGATTGTCAAACCGTTACTAAAAACCACCTTTGTTGCTCCAGTTGCCCTTTGCGTTCCAGGGTCACGGTACCTCTTTTTAATGATCCCGTAGTTACGTTATGTGTTGAATTTAAACTAATATAAATAATGTTTAGGTAATGTAAAGTCAGAGATTTCTGTTATACTTACTATAGGTACTTGTTATACTATACTTAGCTTAGGAATGTATGAATATCTGACTGAAAAGTCAAAAAAACATTATTTTACCAACTAACTGATCATAGAAAATAAAACTTGGGAGGAAAATATTTACCTCCAAAGACCTCTAATTTAAATTTTGGATACTATCTCAATTTATATTTATTAGTAGGTACTCATAAACATAAGTGACAGCTTATTTACTATAGGATCACATAATAATATAGTCAATTATAAAAAAAAAAATAAGACGTGTGAAAGTTTGATTACCTTCAACGGGGAACGCCAGGGGCATGCATTTACAAACTTTCTTTATCCATTCCACCTTCTGGTACGACATACAGTTATGGAAGGAGTACTGACGAAATTTACCAATTTTTATCTGAAATTATTACAAGGAAAACATGTATTTAAATATTACACAATCAATACTGTTTTTAAATGTTCACCAAAACACCTACCGACGGGTTTTTGCGTAACCATTAGGGCTAGTTCACCGGCGCGACCAGTTGCCGCTACCAACAAAATGTATTATTATAATAATAATGATTATTTATTTATTTTCAGACAACAAATGATCCATAATGTTAGTAAACAAATACCTAAAACCTAGTGTTAGTCTTATATTACAATTATACTATACTCTAAGCATTCAGCACAGAAGATGAGTCCAGCGTCATCCTCTCCACAAAATGACTGAAAAAGGGGGAAAGCACACTTCGCAACTGTTCGACACATACATGCATGCATGATTATACAGCTCTATAGAGAGTTACGAGTACTCACCTGTACCCCTAGCCAAGTTCCTAATCTGCAATAGTTAACGCTAGTAGAAAGCTTCAAATGTACGGAAATTACGTCATGTCAATGTTCAGTCACGTGGTCAGAACAATAGAATTGGCGGCAAGGTCAGCTCGAAACGTTCGACGCAAGCGAAACGGTTGTAACTTGGATAGAGGGGCTGGTGCCCGTTTGGTTGCGCAACCAATTTGGTGGCACGACCAGCTCGGAGGTGTGGCGACTCTGGTGTCTAGGTATATGGTGCCCCGGTGAAGTATTGCCCTCAGTCATTCCAAATTATTTTAATAGGGTAAAAGAACTTCTGACCAAATCTTCCAATTAAAAGTGGTATTGGCCAAAAAGACTTTGAACTGTGACATTTACAAAAAAAACTAGATCGTTGATCTATGAACGCACTCCAGCCGAGGGAATGTTTAAAAGTTGCCGAAGTACTGGAACGCAAAGGTCAACTGAAGAACACAGGGTTTTAGGCAGTAAAACTCTGACACGCCCTCGCGGAAGAAATCTTATAATAATTACCAACAACAAAAAAGTGATCATGCTCCATTATCGACCACATCGTCGCTTACCATTTGAAGAGATAGAGGTCAATGCGAGCCTGTCAATAATAATAAAAAAACTGCTACTGCTAAGTATGAGACGAGATATTTGATACAAGTCGTGCAAAGTTTGGACGCGCCATCTCTTTGAGGAGTGGCTGGAGAGGTGTCACAGCATCCTCACCTGCCGCATGACGAAGGTCCTCACCGTACATTTGTGAATTCGGAAGTTTTCAGCACCAGATTCAGTCGGAAGAAACGCCCGGATGTAATGATGACACCCGGGAGTCAGTGCAGATCGCCCAGAGAAGTCGAAGAAGATTTGGGCAGAACACCGCCGTGTCCTTGGTGAGGCGATCGGCGGCGGTGACCTCTCGCACTACTTCCAAAGTCATCGTCAGGAGCGAGGGGGAATGGTAGGCGATCGCTTCCTGCGAAGCTACAATGTTGGTGAAGGAAAGGAACGCACGCGTGAGGAAACGGACAACATCCTCGCGTCCCAGCCACAGTAGGCACGGGCTTGCGGATAACAAGCAATAGGTAACTCGCCCTCCGCGTCCGGCCGTTCGGTAACCGTCCGGACCGAGACCAAGTCGTCGACAGCGGGGAATGTTCCACGCGCTCCTCATACAGATGTCAGCAAGCCTTAGGGGCCCAACATAGCCGATGCTCGCTAGAACCACGATACTCAAACTCGTCGTCATAGAACGCAAAGGTTCACAGGTATAGTTTCTGTCAGTAAAAGTCTGAAGCTCCCTCGCGCTCCACCCTACAGCGAGCTAAGTCATCGGATGATTTTAAAACTCAAAAAATCGTTTATACAAAAATAATATTCGTTCGCAAAGTAATATTATTTTTGTATAAATGATTTTTTGATTAGATTATTGAGCATTTTTGTTTGACGGCTCGCCCTTATTATTCGAAAATAAATAAGTAAAAATATGACATAAATTAATTGTACTTTACCTACTATTTTAATGTAATTTATAGAATTATTTTAATGAATTTTTAAATAAATGTTTTGATTTATAACTTAATTTATTGATTTTTACGTGGTTTTACAGATCTTATATAGTCTAAAATAAGGCTTGATTATTATATGACTGAAATACTAACGGTATTTGAATAGAAAGTACCAGCCCCCCTAGCCAAGTTACAACCGTTTCGCTTGCGTCGAACGCTTCGATTTGATCTTACCGCCAATTCTTTTGTTCTGACCACGTGACTGAGCTTTGAGACGACGTCATTCCCGTACATTTGAAGCTTTCTACTAGCGTTAACTGTTGCAGATTAGCAACTTGTTAATCTGCAACAGTTACACGTAACGCACGTAGTAACGCTAACGCTAACGCTAGTAGGCTAGGCTAGGGGTACTGGTCTTAATTACAATCGTTTCCTCATCACGTGAGCCATTTTATTTGACTTGGCTCTCGTGAGTTATCCCGCAGAAACCATATTTTTTTGGGATAAGAAATAGCCTATGGCTCTCAACGGGATTTAGAAGCAACGTCAAAAGAGCGATATGACAACCAGCTGCATATTATCTAAAGCGCATGATGTGCAACCTTGTATTTCGCAAACACATCGTGCATCGTAGCAGTCCAGTTGAAGTTAAGAAGTGTGCTTTCATCCACTTCACAAGCCGAGTGAAGCGCACGGTCGTTCACCTCGAATTCCGGTTCATAATGAACCATACCTGGCCAGCAGACCTATTCGTAATACTCACAAACTACTGTCATAATATCCCGACAACTGCTGATACGAAACACCTCATAATGACGCCACTGCGTGAAGGAAAAATGAATCTGCGTCAATAATTAATACCAATTAATATTAAGTTTTATATAATTTTGTGATTAACGCGAGATAGGTAAATCACCAAGGCCCCGTATCTGCTGTATGTGCGTCAATAACGTTGTGTGTTACTAATAGATAAATCACTGCCGATAATCTTATTGTTTTAATTGATCAATCGTAAATGAGATTAAGGAAATTTAACCCTGATGTCACTGATAGAAGGACACCTAATTTTTATTGGACGTATTATTTGAGTCACTCTGGAAATATGTTTCCTAAATAAATTTATTATAACCTTTAGTGAAACCTCTATAGGTACTTCGTCCGCAATCGCAAATAAGTAAAAATAGTAAAATAGTGGAATCGTATTCAAATCCGTCGCAGTGTTTTTTTTTTACGGTGGGCAAAAATCATCTTATGACAACCCCCGCTCTTGGGTGTAGCGGGAGATAGTGTCAGACTCTTACTGACTAAACCCCCCCCCCCATCCCTTCTAGCCTCTTCATACCGTGGCTCGAGTTTCCTTTCGGATAACCCTGGCCCCAGTAGGCTCTGTCGCAGTGATTAGGAGAAGTAAGCGGAGCTACAAACAGCTACAGACACCGACTTGTTTTATTACTATAAGTTTCCATTTTTTTAAGGGATACCATCAAAAGGCGCTCGGACTTTTGGCCAGAAACACCAATGTGTATGGAGACATGGAGAGGGGCCTCGTGACTTCTTTAAAGATCACCCCGGAATCACCTACAACGTATGTTAAGGCACCATCTCTGAAGAGACCGTGGTGTCTTCCCTGAGCCACCCTGTACACGGCAGCACATGATCATTGTGCCACCGTCTTTCCTGATGTCACTCATAGGTGAATTGAGTCCCTTATGAAAGCCGCTGCCCCAGAGTCCTTTTGGCCAGAAAAACCAATGAGTATGGACACATGGAGAGGGGCCTCGTGACCTCTTCGGAATCCCCGACGACGCATATTAGACCACCATTTCTGAAGAAACCGTAAAGGTTTCTTCCCTGAGCCACGCTGTACATGGCAGCACATGATCATTGTGTCAAAATCTTTCCTGAAGTCACTCATAGGTGGATTGAGTCCCTTATGAAAGCCGCTGCCCCAGAGTCCCGCCTGTCTAATTGGTCGGTAATGGAAAGATTTAACCAACCTCATCACTATAGTAGCATTGCCTCTGTTCTGGACTAAAAGTCCTGATTCCAGCAGTGGTGTACGTTCGTTCAGGAGACAACGCTATCAACAGCTCCGTGGAAGGGTTCACCATCCGAACCGGAGAGTCCAAATCGGGGATGTTGTATGCGTTGTCTATAATTACCTGTAAGAAACCAATAAATTATATTTATATTTGAATTGACTATTAAATTAAAGGTACCATTGCATTCTAAAGACACAGTGGACAGTAAAGGTGCCATTGGATTCTACCGGAACAAAGTAAATTCTGTATCGCAGGTACTTAAGAGGCTCCTTTTCCACTCGGCTATCATCAACAACAAGCATGGATTAAAAGCTTGTTACTTCATCTAACGCAATCCAACGCGATGTTTGACGAAAAGGCAACGCAAAAAAAGAGAGACAACGCCTGAAAACTCTGTTAATATGCGGTAATTCCGTGATTTACTCGAATATTTTACAAAACTTGTTCACCAAAATAGCTGTTTTTTTTTTTTTAAAACCTTAAAAGTGTTTGATAAAAATTGTCTTCATTTAGAATTTTAATAAAATTAGCAAGGCTTCTCTAGATTTACTTTCTTGACTTTTTTAATCTTTGACTAAATTATGAAGTGTCAAAGTTCTTGCAAAATAGCAGATTTTAGAGGTTTTTACTGGTTTAGTGTTACACAAAATTAGAAATTGATTACAATAGAAGCCTAAATAATATCCACAAGATACTGTGTTTCAAAAATATCTATATGTCGAAGCGTTGGCGCATATCAGTCGGTCTGCATCAGCGCCACCTATCTTTCACTGGAGGAACTATGTAGTTAGATTGAACAGCTTACGTTTGGGAACGTCAAGTATTAACTTGGGGATGGTTAGCGTGGAGTAATAGCAACACTGAGCGAATAGTCGAGTCAAATGTCGATCCGGAGGTATAATCGATTATTCGACATTGACAGGTACTGACGTTGACAGGTAAATTGGCTAACCGGAATGGGGGTAGGTCCACGTGTCGGGTGACGGTTGATTTGGAGGGCACTTTGAATCGTTCCGTCGGTCCGAGCAGACGTTGGTTACTCCACGCTAAACTTCCCGCGTTCCTGAATTCTTAATCAAGCCATATCTCAGGCATCCTTGATTATTTTGTACTGAGTGTGTGTTACGAGTAATTAAAGGTTTTATCAAAGGTTTTTGTGGGTGTTATTTCCGATGTCGCGACCCACTGATATCGACCCTCCGTTATCAGAATTGGGATTGGACCACGACGACCCACGTGTTCAAAAATGAAAACGCTAGCGACGAAAAATGAATGCGTTTATTGGAACAACAGAACCACAATTTTCTGACGCTGATTCAAGCCATGAAAACACCTACTACGACATCACGTGGCCTTCGTTTCCGGATTTCGATCCTGAGAAACAAGATGTAGATGCACGTGCTTGGTTGACGACTGCAGAAATGTGCTTGACGGACCAAGACCAACATGGCGCCCTGCTTATGGTCGCTTTGAGAAAGTAAGAACCGGATTGAAGAGCTGACTTAAATGGTCTGATTAGGTTTTTTTCTGGGGTTGTTCCCTAATCCTGAGCAACAAATGTTGGACCATGGTACCGCTGTATCCCCAGAGAGCAAATTACAACGTACCACCCAGCTAGTGACCGGGAAAAGAGCGATGGGTGCAAGTGCTCGTTTACGATGTACTACTTTCCGATACGTGCTTCGTGTGTGTGTGTGTGTGTGCGTGCCTGAGGTGCAGTGTGTCGGGTGCGATACCAGATCAGAAAACGTTTCACACAAAACGCTTGAAGTCGTTTCAAACGCTACCTGTCAAATGTTACATTGTGGAATAATTGGACGAAGCAAGCGACGTGAAGGCGATGGTGGTGCCAAGGCATCACGTAGCGAGTGACTGGATGACGTATGTGCTGTCAAAGGAACCAGGAACAAGGTCAGGTATTCACATTCCATTTTAATTCTGATGCTGAGTGTTATATCTCTTTCACTTTAAAGTCTGTCATCACTATTTCACGGCAAACGTAAACACAGTTTTGTTACATTGAAGGGTCAGTTTAGCGTGTTCAGATTACTTGCGTAGTTTGATTGAGGTTTTATTCACAACATCTATTTGCGAAGTGATATTTTGGCCGTGAAATATTGTTGCAAGGATTCAGTTTAAATAGTATGATCATGCGTGACACAACTTCTTTTGTTAAATTGCTAAAGTTCACGACATAAACAATTGTAATTACATCTACCCTCGGTATATCCGGTAGATACCGTTTCGATTTTTGTTTGACAGTGATAACTCCTCCATAGATAGTTTTTACGTTATTGACATTGACGTGTACCTATGACAGTATAGTATGCTATAAACGCGTGTTACAAAAAGTGAACTTATTCGTTTAATTGACTCATCTTAGCAAAAGACGACCATAGCGGTCTAGCGCGAAAAAAAAATAATAATAATGCGTGAGCGGGTAGATGAATTGTTGCGTGCAAATATTATTTTACCGAGTAATACGGTGTCTGTTAATTTAGCTCTTTCGGCTTAAAAACTCGACCGGTCAGAAATAATGTGCAAAGACTACTGTAAACTAAACAATAACGTGCCTTACTGGTATTCGTTGCCACGTATCTCGGACCAAATAACTCGTTTACATAGTGCGCTTTATTTTACAAAAATTAGATTGTATATAGGCTAGGGTTAGGTTAGGGTGTTGTGTGTGTTTGTGTTGGTTGCGTAGGTGTAGTGATAGCGTGACGAGGGACAGAACAGAATGGAAGAAAATGATGGTGATGATGGTGATGATGGTGATGATGGTGATGATGGTGATGATGGTGATGATGGTGATGATTTTTTTCAGCGGTCAGTATAAACATTTGACTATGCCAGTCGGTATCGAAACGTGACTCTGTTTTTCAACGGGGTTTTTGATAAACCTACGTCATAGTTTGAGTTGTCAATATTTTGATTATTTTGGAATCTATTAAGAACTTCGAGAGACTTAATGTAGTATTACAAACGTTGATTAAAGCCGGATTTTCATTAGATTTGAAAGAGTGGTTGTTTTTCATAATGCAAATCGAGTTGTTTAGGATATGAAATAAAGTCAAGTGCTGAAGTTTGGAGATATAGAACTTCAGAAAGCAGATCGCGATCATAGCTCAGTTGGGACAGTTAATAGGTCTAGTAGTTTACTTCGGGTGGTCTGAACCTAAATATTCTCGTGTATGCCGTTCTTCTAAAGATTTAACGTGCGGCAAAGTTTCTTTTTTTGACAGCAGCGCCACGAAAACTGAATAAGAATTAATTTAATTTTTTATGAAAGAGTCCGTTAACCTTTAACGTTTCAAATTTTTCAATCGTGTCAATTAGAGGCACAATAGAAAGACAGTGACCCCGCAATAGAAAGAAAATGAAACGCAGGCGTTTCATTGGGAACATAAAAAAAAAGAGGCTGATGATGACGATGAAGTTTACAGGATGAACTGATTATAGGAGATTTGATTTGTAGTCGTAGCTTAATAGAAACCGGTATCTAGCGGTCACAGTAGTCCGTGAGTACGCGGTATTCAATTCAAATGTTGATCAAACCTGGGACGTACTGTGGGAAACCATTAAGTCTTGAGAGACTTGGCGATCCTGGAGGGATGCGCAGGAGTGATTGAGGTTCTTGTTAACGGCCACCATGACCGTTATGTTTCGAAGTACGCACATAACCGCCTGCGAAAAATAACTGACGTTGACATGCACGTAGGCGATGATGACGAGACTAGCTATGACGAAAATGATAACGCTGACAAGACTAGTTGAATACTAAGTAGTCAACTTAACATTTAGAGTACCTAGCATAGTAAGAGTTTTCTTATAATCTGTAACGTTATAGGAAAAATAAAGCAACATGTTGAACAAACCTACTTTAAGGATTATTTTGATTAAAGGCTCGAAATGATTATCTTGATGGTGTTGTTTGTAACCGGATGGAGGTTACATGTGGAGGTGACTGGATAGAGGTTGCCTGTTGTGTTAGTGACCGGATGGAGGTCGATTGGTTTGATGCTTATGGCCGGATGGAGGCTATAATGTGTTATGATGAAGACCGGATGGAGGTCGATTGGTTTGATGCTTATAGCCGGATGGAGGTTATAAGTGTGATGATGAAGACCGGATGGAGGTCAGAGTATGAGCACTGCAATATTTTAATGAGTTTCCTATTATTTGAATGAGTTTGAGTGTTGTTCAACATGTCGGCTTTGAGAGATTGAGATTGTTGTGATTTTCTTCTAGACATGATTGATGATTTTGATCAGAGTACCTTTTATGCCCCACCACCTTGGGCCAGGATTGGCCGAACGACTAGAATGAGTACTGTTCGAGGATTTTCTTTCATTCCAGGTACTCCACACGAGGACGTGCGATCATCAGGACGGCCGTGTCGAAGCGTTGGCGCATATCAGTTGGTCTGCATCAGCGCCACCTATCTTTCACTGGAGGAACTATGTAGTTAGATTGAACAGCTTACGTTTGGGAACGTCAAGTATTAACTTGGGGATGGTTAGCGTGGAGTAATAGCAACACTGAGCGAATAGTCGAGTCAAATGTCGATCCGGAGGTATAATCGATTATTCGACATTGACAGGTACTGACGTTGACAGGTAAATTGGCTAACCGGAATGGGGGTAGGTCCACGTGTCGGGTGACGGTTGATTTGGAGGCCACTTTGAATCGTTCCGTCGGTCCGAGCAGACGTTGGTTACTCCACGCTAAACTTCCCGCGTTCCTGAATTCTTAATCAAGCCATATCTCAGGCATCCTTGATTATTTTGTACTGAGTGTGTGTTACGAGTAATTAAAGGTGTTATCAAAGGTTTTTGTGAGTGTTATTTCCGATGTCGCGACCCACTGATATCGACCCTCCGTTATATATAATAAAAAATGTGTAATAACGTCATAATTAGGCAAGAGCAGTTGTATGAAAAACAGTGAAAATGGTTTCGTAATGCATCCCCTTAAGTGCTTACACAGTAATAAATATAAACTTAACATTTACTAATTCTGACAATTAATCATTATCAGGAACCAGATGGTAACCGGATATTTGAAGACAGTCCTTCGTCCACTCCATCCGCATGAAAGTAGAACTTATTGTCTATACTAGATTCTGCCAGCCGCTTCACTTCCTTGAAAGTAGGTTTTTCCATACAAACTTTAGACCCCCGTTTCATCCCCTCCATCGAGTGAATTTTGGATAATCCTCTCTTAGTGCTCGCCTACCTACGTCATAAAAAATGCCTTCTGCCAAACACGCTTCTAGCTCCAATAGTTTCGACTGTGCGTTGATATGTCAGTCAGTCAGTTTCTCCTTTTATATATATAGATCACTCAGTGATATAGCAGCAATATACTGCAGAAGAAATTTTAAAATGGTGCGACCGACGACGGTGGGTGTTTTTTTTTTTCTTTTGGGGAAAATCATCTTAATGACAAAACCCGCTCTTGGGTGGAGCGGGAGATAGTGTCAGACTCTTACTGACTAAAAACTCTACCCCGTTCCTTCTAGCCTTTATACCGGGGCTCGAGTTTCCTTTCAGATAACCCCGGTCCCAGTAGGCTTCGACCCTGCTGGGCCCCTCCTGTTGCTGTCAACTCCTTGAAGCGCGTGGGAACAGTGCGTGCCGTCGACGTCTCGGGCTCGGTCCGGACAGTTACCGGACGATCGGACAGCGAGCTGCCCATGGTTTGCCGTCCGCAAGCCCGCGTCTACGGTGGCTGCAAATCGGGATTGGAATCCCGGCGGCGGCGGCGAGGGCGGAGGGGCTAGCATTACTGCTTCGCAGAAGGAGGCGACCGCCTGCCACTCCTCCTCGCTCCGGACCATAGCCTGAACAAAGGCCCGGCGCGAGAGGTCTCCGCCGCCGATCGCCCCCACGAGGGCACAGCGGTGACGATGGTGGGTGTGGCAATTCCGTGTAAAACATTCACCATACCTGTTTCTACCCTCAGCGCTGCTGTTCTGTTTTCAAAAGTATCTATGCCAGTATACATATAGGTACATCTACCATAACAGGTAAAACTGTTTGTCTATTAGTTAATATCTCTCATGTCTCATAAAAGTGACCTCTGATACCTGCATGTTTAAAGAGCGTCTTCGAAAGACAGTGCAGAGGACGACAGAGGCGCGCTGTAGAGAAAGAAACATCCTATTCCTCCACACTTCATCATCCCATCAGAACGTCTTCCCTTTTACGTGAACTACAGTGACCAATCTGAAAATCTGTAAACCAACTGCGAACCCAGGTTGGCCGCTGTATAAACCAATTTGGCCAAATGGGGCTTCCTCGACCCATCTCTGACACGGTGCCAATGTGGACCCGCTGCACAGGACATGCGCTACCTGCTATGGTGGTGGTGCCCATCCTGCATGACCACCTGCACTATTCAGGATCCTTACGAGAATAATAATAGAGCTGTACATGTTGCCAAATACTGGTCAGAAGAAATTTAGTTTGAGAACATCGACATGAAAAAACGAAGAAGCCTCTCGATTGAGTCGGAACTTCGGCAATTTGAATTATTTTTGCCTTTGACAACTGTTTTGTAATAACGCCTTATTACTCACGCTAAATTAATTACCGGGTTGTTAGTGGCAACCTACATCAAGAGTAGTGAAGGGTTTCACTTAACTTCAAAGTAGGGTAGACTTATAAGATTATTAATCCTCAATCTATTCCCTAATTAACTTTGCGACTAGTTACTTTACAACGTGTTAAAATCTTATTTCCTACTGAAATTATAAAGACAGATTACAAATGTTTGGTGACGTTGAGATGATGTCGTGGCTTATTTCTTGTCGCTTCCCATAAAAAGTGCTCAAGTTAATTTTTTTTTTTTTCTATAAGGCATTAGTGAACAAATAAAAGTTTATCCCGTCTCTTAGTTATTTCACCACAGAAAGCCGTCGGAAACGTGAAATCGTAATTAACCGGCTTTTCCCCTGGAGTCAACATATGAGGATTACCATCAGGCCTAGGTAGTATTTATGAGCTGTTTGTCTTAACTTTTAAAATATAGCTGCCAAGAAGTTAGTAGCGCGGTATCCTATGAGGATCGAGTGCGGTGCGGCGACAAGCGAAGCGAAGCGGACGCAATCTGCAGGTTTGATATTTTCAACCAAACTCTTGCGATATGGTGATTTGTTTTAAATCTACTGCGGCTGAAGTAGCGATTTTGCGTTCACGTAGGACAAAGCCACCACGTTCCATTAGACGTATCGGATCGCTTCATAATCGCATTCACGACCTTGGGAGAGTCGCAGGAATGCGGTGGATGCGAGACGAGCAGGATTAGTCGTCGTAGCGACTCTTGGGGGAGGACTATGTCCAACAGTGAACGTGTTTCAGCTGAAATGATGATGGTGATAAAGTTACTATTTATTTATGAAGCAATATATCACCAGAAGCTATTCAATTAGTTCATATGATGGTAGAGATGGTCAGCTTTCTTCAAACTCATTTCAATTTATTGCACGGCACGGTTGACACACTGATTGAGCATTGGCTGCTGCGCCACGTGTCATCCTGTGAAGCAGTGCACCTCCTTGCTGGCCTGCCACCATGGGATCTGGAGCCAACAGTCACTCAAGCACGACTTGCGCATAGAGATACAACGCATGCAATGCGGCAAGGTAGACAGAGTTCCGGCGAGATTTCATAGTAAAATGGCGACAGCGACTGTCGCAACCCAGTGCTGGGCACGCAATATTTGTGGCGGTAAGTCCGCCCTTCGATGCGTGGCTAGAGAGACCTCACGGCGTCCTCACCTTCCGCATGACACAGGTTCTCAACGGATTTTTTCGAAAAGGTTGACACGATATTATTTGCAGTTAAATTCTTTTAAAATGCATGCCTTCGCATTTTTATGGAAAAAAGACTGTTTTAAAAGCTAAATTCTTTCTAACTTGATACACAAAGAAAATTACGATTGAGGCGGAATTCGCAAGAACCGTTGGCGAATGGCAAATTTGCACATGTATCAAAAGACGTTTTTCAACACACGACGAAATTAATAAACGAGGATTGACCGGCGACCATGTGGGTCGACGCGCACTTTTCTGCACTAGTGCGGAAAGCAGTCGGTTTTCAAATAAGTTTATTGAAAAATTATTTGAATCAATTAAATGTATAAAATATAACTGCAAACTTTAGACTTTTATAAAACAAACAGGCTGCTCTGATACAAGCCTGCAACACGATTACGCACTCGATACAGACCACCTATAACAGGAAAAAGTTGCCGGCGTGAATAATAAAGTTTCAGGAGACAGCTGTTTACACAGGATGACGTAAGCTGTACTACCTACAGAGGGTCGCTAAAATTATCCTATTAACATAGTGGTAGATTATAAAGTTAGGAAAATACGGGCACGTGCCTTGTGCGTTGTTCAGGAGTATCAAATACTTATTATATTTAAAGAGAATAATTAACTTGGTTATAGTTTCCAACGTTTCGATTCTTATATGGATAAATCTGCTCTCAAAAGATAGGATTAATATTAATAAACAAAGGGTTCTATCGAAAATAGTATACGAGGCGAGTGCTGCAGTAATCAATTTCCATGTATATCAAACGACATTTTTCAATAAGAACGAAAAAATAAATAAATGGGGGTTGATGTGCAACTCGTGGGGGTCGCTTAGCGCCCAACCTGATGTGATAAATACAATAAATAGTGTCGAGGCCGAGTTCGCGCACATTTCCGCACTTGTGCAAAAAACAATAAATTGCTATCCTCAAAGCTGTAATAAGAGCGGGTTTTTGAGTAAGTATAATGAAAAGAAAAGAAAAACTTTGCTTGAGGATTTGATAAGGTAAATACTAATAAATAAATTTTTGTTTGGATTCAAATCCAGTACCACTAACAATATCAAGAGAATACTTATTTATTTAATGTTTGATAACATCTCTCATCACAGGCAAGCTAGTTGATAAAAGAACATTCGGACCACTCAACATTCCGTTGGGAAATCAAAATCTCAGAAATAGAAACGTTGCTTTCGCTCGAAGGCACACCAAAAATGAGACAAATCATACTGCATAAATTCAAGATATTCTTAAATTAAATATTTGAAATAAGAACATCCATAAGGAGGTTCTGTCCAGCAGTCAGACTTTGAGTTAAAAAACAGCACTTTGGAAAAAAGAGTTCTCCTGAGTCTTAACTAGTGCAACCAGTGGCTTTTTGAACGCCCAGTGCGAGTTCCTATAATTGCCCGCCTCAGACAAAAAAAATAAAACCCTTTTTTGTTGGTCTGAGCTGGCCTCTAAAAAAAGTTTTAATCTTCCTCGGTTCAAAAATTAATAGAAAATTAAGTCTGACGTGATGCCTCAAACATACCATCCCCATTACCACCACCTACTATTTACCTCTTATAGGTGCTGGAGCCCTGAGCACCTACGGAATCGAGACGCTTCTACTACCAATGTACACGATACATATTAATACCAAGTATTGTACATATCACAGCATAATCAGGCTTTTAATGTTCCCACTGCTGGGACTCAGGCCTCCTCTCTAGGAGAGGGAATGCACCGTAATCCCGCGTGGTGGATTACGGCGCATGCGGCCGAATGCGGGTTAGTGAATGTCACATGTCGTCGAATCTTTGGTTCTAGGACATGACGGTTTCATCGCGATGTTTTCCTTCACCGTTTTGAGAGCAGTAGTAATGAATTAAATTACACAAAGTGATGAGCCTGGCTGGGTTTGAACCCGCAACCTACAATTCGTAAATCGGGGCCGTTACCACTCGGCCACCACTGCTCACCAACCTAAGTATCGCACGTAAGCTCCTAACTGCCAAGAATGATCCAACCCTAGTTTGATAATTTCTACGCCTCTCTACGGCCTGCGCCTCGCCTAGAGCGTCGCTGGCACTGCCCTATTTATTGGCGCTCCACTCAACTAGATCTAGTTATTTTTTAGTTCAACCAGTCTTTTAAAAGACACATTTCTATCTATCAAAGTAGATAGTATATCAAGAAGAGGTGACGGGCATAAATTATGATAATCAATATAATTAACTAATAGTAAACATTCGCAGTGGAATTAATAATAAATAACTATATCTATCTAATCTAACTAATTTAATCTGATTATGATGCTTCTTATGATACGTGACTGTGGGTATAATGCCCCACACGCCGCATCTAGCAATGGATACGGTTTTCCCATGCATACCTGCTTCCAGCAATCGAAGCGTTTTGTGACTCGCAACATTTGGTCTCGAGGTCTAAGAGTACCCAAAAATTACCGTCTTACACAACACATCGTTCTTAGGCGAGGGTTGCGCTCCCTGAAGTAAAATAGTTTGCCGTTAAATGCTTTGGGCGAACACTCGATCCTGCACTGCCAATCCCCGGCTGGTTTCGGTCTTATAGCTCTGTTAACTATACGACATAACACCCGCGCAGTACATTATCGAGTGTGTATCGGTGAGGTCTTAGCAGAATTATTGACAACTGTGAATCCGAGCAGCCGCAAGCGCCTTATTGGGAAATCGAACGATTTCAATGATTTTATTCTTTTTTAGGGTTCCGTACCTCAATAGGAAAAACAGCACCCTTATAGGATCACTTTGTTTTCCGTTCGTCTGTCTGTCTGTAAAGACTAGGAGACTGTAGGAAGATTTCATTTGTTCGTAAGATAACTCTTATTGACCAAAAACCTGTAATGAGGTAATTGTTTCTCCTCCATTACATGGGAGAGTGACCAAATATATTATCTATTTGGCCCATCTCAAGCACAGTACCAGTACGAAGCTTCATAAGACAAGCGTCACCTACTATGCTGCCCATCCAGCTAACTGCGCCTGTCAGGATTTATACGAGGCCAGTAACAGATAGACAGGTTGGCACTGGTCAGAAAGAATTATAGACTCAAATTCTTTCTAACAAGAATTTATAGATTCAAATAAAAGAAGGTTTAGCAAAAAAATGGCCAATTACTACTGGCCACACATAAGTACTAAGTAGGTAAGGGTGGAAAAGTAATCAGTCACTGATTGCCCAAAAAAGATTAGCCTTTATTACAGTGATGAAACACCAAAAATTTGTGGCCATTGCACATAAATAATAATAATAATATATTTATTAATGAAAAGAGGTTACAGGGTGTGGGTATTGCTAAACATTTTGTTTTCATTTTTCAATTACCATAGTATAAATTTCCGACAACTTCCAGGCCTGTCCCGCAGGAAGCTTACAAGTTTTCTTTTTTTTTCTATAAAATAAAATCACTGTCTTCCAAACTATGAAACAATCCTGTATCTGGATGAACAGTACTAATACATTTATTTTTGGTCAACTTTGAGTTAAGCTAGCCTATGTGTACCTACAGATTTTGTTATTATATTATAGTTTGGTATCCACATATTTTATTATTTATCGTGGTGTTCAATAAAGAATTAAAAAAGAATTAAACGGATAATTTTTATTAAATCGAAAAACAGCAATTAGTGCTTACTAATTTATTTAAGCTGTGAGCGATACTTATTCGGTACCTATGCCAGAACCAGTGCAAAACATTTTCGAGATAAGGAACCGGAATTCAAATTTTTATCTACTATTTTTATTAACCCAAATGATTAAGACAAAAATGAATTGCGAAATGACACGTGAATTGATTACTGAAAGTCGACAGCATTTTTCGTTGTCTGAGGAATTCTGGAATTTTCTTAATGTCTTTTCGCGCTCTCGGGAGGAGCTGGACGGCGTGTCAAACTTTTACTGACTAAAATCACACCTATATTCTTTCAGTTGCCTTTTGCTCTCTAGAACCACGAGTACCCTTTTCAGATGTTACATTCAGTAGCATTCGCATTTCGTCCCTTACCAAACACTAAGAGACTACTTATAATAAAAAGGGATCACGTAAAGATCGAAAACGATTTTGTTTTTCGTACATAATGTAACACATACAAGTATTTTCGAAATCAACAATCTTTTAAGTAGTAGTAGAAATAAATTTTCTAACACATAAAATTATTTTCTACAACTACTGATACTTGAATCGGAGTACAGGGTCTAGATTTCACTAATTTATACAGAACTATATCAGGTGTATAAGAGACCGAGGAATTTCCAGACTTAGAAAAAAATACCTGCCACCGGAAGATAGCAGATCATAGTTTCATTTGATATTTTTTCCAAGAAAAGCACTAGAACTTTTTCTAAAAAAGTATCAAGAACTCCAGAACTCCTTCATGCGAGTACAATTTTTTTTTGTGCTCTGGTGGAAAATAGCGAGAATGCTAAGGTGAATGTTTCAAGTTCAAATCCAGGCTACGAAATCTACTTTTTGCATTTTTTTTCCGTTGTTACTTACATTTCTAACGGAAATCAATGTCTCAAAACAAAGTCACCTCTCCAAAAACAAACATTAGTATTAATTTTAGTAATGCTCAGTCCGAACCTGAAATGCAAAAAGCACTGTCAAACTCGCCTGATAGAAAGCGTCCACGCACGGCCACTTCCCCCAACATCAAGCACACAGCTAAACCGTTGACTAGGGAATTTCTGCAGACGATTCGCCGAGAAATAAGAGATGTAATGTCAATTGAGATCTCAAAATCCATAAAATCTTCAATTGCTGAGGAACTGGGGAACTTAAAGGAGGCTATGTCTCTCATCCGCAAACTCGAAACCTCTGTTCAATTCATAAGTGACGAGTTCGATCATATCAAAAATGAACTTCAAGACTATAAGGCTACCAACCTGTGCATTCTAAAAGAAAACGAACGCCTTAAGCATACTGTGTCAGATTTATCAATTAGGGTTAACCTTCTGGAACAAAACACTCGTCAACAAAATATTGAAATCAATGGTGTGCCTGAAAACAAATCCGAGAACTTAATCAGTAATGTAGTGCAGTTGGGAAAGGCCGTTTCAAGCAAACTAAAAGAGAATTCCATCTTATCTGCTGTTCGTGTCAGAAAACTAGACCCTCAAAGCACTTCTCCGCAGGCAATAATTGTCAAGACGAATAAATAGTACATCGACTCGTGATGAAATTCTGGCATCCGTTATGAATTATAATAAAAAGCATCCAGAAAACAAGCTGAACTCCCATCTCTTAGGATACGGTGGCGCGAAGAAACCAGTATTTGTATCCGAGCACCTCTCGCCCGTCAATAAACAGATTCATGCGGCTACTAGAAAAGCTGCCCGCATCAAAGAATACAAGTATGTGTGGGTCCGTGACGGCCGAATCCTTGTTCGAAAGGCTGATGGTATACAGGCAAAGCAAGTGCGAAGCCTCGAAGCTGTTGAATTGCTCTAGCAAACCTCGTCCAATGGCTTTATTAAAAAACTAATAATACAATACCTTCGATTTTAAAATTTTCATTCAACATCTACTACCAAAATTTTAGAGGAATAAGAACCAAACTGAGAAACATTATGCTCGCAGTACAGCGCCATCAATATGATGTCATTATTGCTACAGAAACTTGGCTCGACAATGCCATAAATGGCGGTGAAATATTGGATTCTAGATACACAATATACCGTAGAGATAGATCATCAACTCTCCTGGGTCATAAAAAGGGTGGAGGGGTGCTGATTGCTGTATTGAAGACAATCGGTAGTATTCGTATGGCAAAATGGGAAACTGACTCAGAAAATTTGTGGTTGAGACTAATGATTACGAAAGAAAAAAGGACGCAATATTTGAACATCTGTGCAGTATACGAGTACATACTTCCACCAGTACAACTACAAACACTGGATACATTCCTAGATAAGGTTACCTCTGTAATTAATTTAACAGGTAGTCATACACTCATAGTTGGAGATTTTAATCTGGGGTTCATCAAATGGGAGCTGGATTAGTGATCCTCAGTCAGCAAGTATGACCGCAAGTTATTATAATAACTCGTTAGGCTACTCCCTTGTAGACTGTTTATCTCTTAACAACTTGCAACAGCTAAATCATGTAAGAAATCACCAATGTAAATCTCTAGACCTTATATTGGCCAACTTCAATGGCGTATTTGTCCATGAATGTATTGAACCATTATCGACAGTAGACGCTTATCATCCCCCCATGTGTATTGAGATTACTAATATATCACCAACTTTCCTAAAAATGCAAGCTTTCTGCAAGGTTTGACTTCCTCAAAGCAAACTACAATATGATAAACGAGAAAATAAATCAAGTTAATTGGATTGAAAACTTTGCCCAGTGTCAGGATGCCAACGCTATGGTGGAAGAGCTCTATAAGATATTGGACAGTATCATAAGTTTATTAATGCCAAAATCCAATATAAAACGCGATAAATATCCCATATGGTTTTCAAAAAGTCTTATAAACATTCTGAACAAAAAGGAAAAAGTTAGAAGACGTTTCAAAAAATATAAAAATCCCCGTGACGATTATGAATATAAAATATTGAGCCAAAGAGCCAACCAAATTATCAAAAGTAGCTATGAGGACTTCACTAGGAAGACGGAGGAGGGCATAACCCATAATCCCAAGCTTTTCTGGTCTTTCGTGAAAGCAAAAAAAGCAGGTACAGGTGAAATGCCGTCGGAATTAAAGTTAGGCAATGAGGTGGCGACTTCGGGAGATCTGCAATCTATTTGCGCGTCACTTATCATCAACATTTACTCAGTCGGGCGCCATACACTTGGAACATTGCTCTGAAGATGCACCGATCTACACTAGCAATACGTTGGGCAATGTCGCTTTTACGGAAAAAGACGTAAACGGAGCACTAAAAAAGCTTAATGAATGCAAAGGTGCAGGTCCCGATGATCTGCCACCTATATTCGTCAAAAAATGTACGGTCAGTCTATCTCTCCCATTCAAAATAATATTCAACCACTCTATTAAAACTTCACAATTTCGCATGTAATCCCCGTCTTTAAAAAAGGTGAGGCTGATAACGTAAGCAATTACCGACCTATCTCTATTCTGTCTGTGTTTTCTAAAGTTTTTGAGTCTCTCTTGTGTCCCGTTCTAACCGCTCATTTCAAAATAGAGGTGGCTCCACAACAACATGGATTTTGCGCTCACAAATCTACCACAACTAACTTAGTCCTTTATGTCAATGACCTTTGCAAATTGGTAGATTTACGCAAGCAGGTTGATTCTATCTACACCGATTTTAGCAGTGCGTTTGATAAGGTGGACCACAAAATATTGCTACAAAAGCTGGCAAATCTCGGTGTATTTGGTCAACTTTGGCTGTGGTTTAAATCTTATTTGACCGGCAGAAAACAGAGAGTTGTAGTAAAGGGTCACCAGTCTCTTCTTTACACTTCATCATCCGGAGTCCCACAAGGTTCCCATTTGGGCCCAATACTGTTTATTGTATTTGTCAATGATATAGCAAAGAGTATTAAACACAGTACCTGTTTTATCTTCGCAGATGACTTGAAACTATATCGGGTCATTAACGCAAGTACAGATATTGCCCTACTTCAGGAGGATCTCAACTCTGTGCAGGATTGGTGTACTAAAAACCACATGCTTCTCAATGCTGATAAATGTTTCCATATAACATTTTCGAAAAAACATCTTGCGCAGACTTCTTCTTATTCACTTAATGGTAAAGTGCTTCAAAGGGTTGACAAAATCCGTGACCTAGGTGTCCTTCTTGACAGTAAGCTTACCTTCATACCTCACATTGACTCTATAGTTTCTAGGGCTGCTAAAACACTGGAATTCATAAAAAGAACATGTTATGACTTCAAAACCAACCAAACCTTAATCATACTTTATAATTCACTTGTACTATGCTTGGAATATGCGTCACCTGTTTGGAATCCAAGTTATGCTACACATGTGAATCGCATAGAGCGAGTCCAAAAAAGTTTTACACGCTATCTTAGGTACAGATCAAATGACTGTCCCCCCAGGACGCTGATTACTTGCAAAGGCTAAGTCACTTTAAAATGATAACCTTAAAACAACGAAGGCAAACTAACGATTTGATTTTGCTTCACAAAATCATTAATGGATCAATACAGGTTCCGGATCTTCATGCTCAAATAAATATATCTGTTCCTCGCCGCGCTTCACCCAGTACTGTACGCATCCTAGATGTGTTCACTCCTCTCCCGTCAAGAACTAACCACATTTGGCACCTATGAATAGATTGATAAGGACTTATAACGATCTCCATTCGCGTTCCAATGGCGTTGACATCTTTGCCGGCAAACTGTTGCAATTTCGCAAGCAACTGTTGTTGACCCACAGTGGCCACCATAAATATTTAATATTTATTTAATTACATAATCAGTCACTTATTCTCATGTTTATATATAATATATATTATTTTAAAAATTAATCACATTAGATTTAATTCCTTTTTTTTCTCGTTTTATGTAGCTTTTTTTTTCTCAACCCTAAGACTGGAAAATGTTAATGCTGTACATACTTGTAAGTGACAAATTCACTCTAGATTTTAAGTTTAATTGTTATATATAAAAATGTACTAGTGAATAAGTCGTTAGTGTGCCATAAATAAATAAATAAATAAAATGATCTGCTAAGTTCTCGCTGACCTACTGACCCGACTAATCGGAATAACAAAATAAATGCAACCTTCTTTGTAACACCATAATAGAATATTGTATCAAATTATTTATATCTTGTGAGGATACAGATTTGTTGACTAAGCAAAAGTATTGCTCCGAATATACACAAAGTAAACAAAAGTTATTTACCGTGTCTGGCCCTGAAATACAGGTTTATACCTTATTCAGGTAGATTCGAATTATTGTACTTATAAATGTTTGTGTAAATCAATTATTTAAATAAAGCAAAGCGGCGTCAGAAAATGAAAAGTTTAAAGGGATCCTTTAAAGAGATCCCTTTAAACTTTTCAGTCGTCTGAAATCTGATGTAGTGAAATGAAATCTGATGTAGTTAACATTGGTTCTAATCATAGTTTACTAATAGAAAAACCTTATAAAAACTATCGAATTTAAGCATTTTTTAAATGATCAAATGTTATACAAAATTCCCAAGTCGTTTGACTTTTTAGACAGACTATACTAAAAGAGTTATGAATATCATTCATATACAAAAAACGTTTTTATAATTCAATGATGAATATACATGTGTATTGGACGGAGAGGGAAAGGGAGACGAAGAAAAGATGAACTGATTGTGTGAGAAGTGAAATTAATGAAAAAGAGTGAGTGATAGCGTAACGGTTGACAGAACAGAATTAATAAAAAACCTGTTGTGCAGACCCCAAATAACATGAGCCAAGGACAAGAAGCAAGAAGATGATGATGATACTCAGCAAACGTGTAACTTTTTACGAGTGATTTCTTAAAATCGGATTCATATCTTACATCCATAGAGAAACTCATTCAAGCATTAACTTCATAAACAACTTCAATAAAAGGGTGACAGTTGTATTTTTTATGTCTGAGAAATCTGTCAAAATCAATAAAGGGCAGTAATATGTATCAAACATTTTATGACAATTTTGTTATAAGGAATTCAGAGAAATCCTTACATATTATGGTCATGCACATATTTTCGTTAAAGTGTAACTGATGAAATTGACCAAAGGTGGCCTACGGTCACACAGATACCTCGATTAAGATAGTTAAGCTAATATAAAGATGCTATTAATTAGTTCTCATGAACCGTTTTTAGAGCCCTTATTAGAAATGTCATGATGTCACGATCGAAGTGGCCCGACCGCCTGACAGGGAAACTGTCTTTTGTAGGTATTACTGATATTGTGATGCTTTGTGCGTCTATTTAGGCGGAATAAACATGTTTTTTTTACTTTCTATTGTTTAACTGGTCTTGATTATTTATTTCAGTTTTTTTTTTTTTTATTGTTGATAGGTTCGCACTTGACCGCCATCTCACCTGAAGGAAAGCGACGATGCGGTCGACGGTGGAACGCGCTTACCTAGAAGAAACCTATTCACTCTCGACTTAAAGTTTCCCGGATTGTAGCTACCAGGAACCACAGACTTCAGCAAGGAATTCCACTCCTTAGCTGCACGCTAAGAATGTGTTCCCGTACGTCTGGTAGTCCGATGATGGAACGGGCTAGGCGGTATTAGATTATGCAATTCCGAGTAATTCCGACGCACACTCCCCGAAAAAAACTGATATTGTGTGTAAAAACATTCAAAAGTCTTAACATAAAAAACACTGAAGACATATGGGGTATATCTGTTAAGGTTCTTGAAGATATTATTGATACAATTGCTCCTGTCCTAACAGGCATATTTAATCAATGTTTGGACAGCGGTACATTTCCTGATTTAATGAAACATAGTAAAGTAGTACTAATTTTCAAATCAGGTAGTAAGAGTGATCCCTCTAATTATAGACCAATATCTGTGCTTCCAGCATTGAGTAAAATCTATGAAAAAATCATGCTTGACCAGATGTTGTCTCACTTTAATTCCAATAGGATTTTGCACAGTCATCAGTTTGGTTTCACAAAAGGAAGGTCAACGACGGATGCAGGAGTGAAACTCATAAGTCACATTTTGAAATCCTGGGAGAAATCCCAGGATGCCATTGGCATATTCTGTGACCTCTCTAAAGCATTTGACTGTGTTGACCATAATACTCTAATCTGTAAATTACATCACTACGGAATTCGTGGACGAGCTGCTGATCTTGTTTTTTCCTATTTATCTTACAGGCAGCAAAAAGTATCCATTAATGGGGCGACGTCCTCGGGATCTCTAGTAAACATGGGCGTGCCTCAGGGTTCTATTCTTGGCCCTTTCCTTTTTCTAGTTTACATTAATAACCTTCCTTACATGATGGCTAATTTATCCGATATAATTCTATTTGCTGATGACACCTCTCTTATTTTTAAAGTAAATAGAAAAGATGGGGATGTCTTGCATGTTAATGAAAGTCTGGCAGTTCTTTCGAAATGGTTCGAAGCATTAGGAGATTATTAAATCTCCTATTAAATGTCAATAAAACTAAATGTAAGTATAAAGTTTTCATTACCAAGTTGGCGTCAGTCTAATTCTTGATGACAAAAAACTTGATGTTATTGCGGACACTGTGTTCTTGGGTATGACTATCGATTCTCAACTGCAGTGGGGCGCTCATATTAGAACTCTCTCGGGAAGATTAAGCTTAGCTGCATATGCAGTTAGAAAAATAAGGCAATTGACTAATGTAGCTACGGCTAGGTTGGTTTACTATGCTTATTTCCACAGTATTATGTCTTATGGCATTTTATTGTGGCGATCTGCAGCTGATGTAGACTCAATTTTCATATTGCAAAAGAGAGCTATCCGGGCTATTTATAGGATGGGTCCTCGCGAGTCCCTCAGAAATAAATTCAAAGAAATCGATATTCTGCCTTCTCTTTATATCTTGGAATGCATTTTGTATGTTCGTAAAAACTTAGGACTCTTTAAAATTAGAAGCGATTTCCACAACAAAAATACACGTAGTAAACACGAAATTGTATTACCCAAATGGAGATTAGCTAAGACCAGCAAGTCATTCCTAGTAAACAGCATTCGCTTTTACAACAAGCTACCAAAGGCGGTAACTGAACTTAGTGAGGGAAAATTCAAAACGCATATTAAGCGTGTCTTAACCAAAAAAGCATATTACAAGGTTAAAGACTATGTCGAAGACACGCTTGTTTGGCAATGACTACCTCTGCACATGTGGCTCCCTGGCAACTCACCAATATTGTGTCTGTTAACTGCTCCACCTCTGTTTTAATATATATACATTTTTTATTTGTATTATTTTTTTTTTTCTATAGGACATTGCTTTTGCAATCCTTTTTTTTATTTTTGAGACTTTAACTACCTTAAATTCGTTAATAATTTATTTTGTTAACAATTTATTGGTAGTTGCAATTATCTATATTTTTCTTGCTTTTTTTTATATAGCCTCTTTTTTGTTTTGTAATGTGAATGTGAGAACACTGTATACCTTACAAACCTTTAGATTACTTCCTATTTAAATTACTTTTTTATTTGAATTACTTTTTTTATTTTTTGCTTTTGTGTACAGTATTGATATACACTGTTCTTACATACTATCATATTGTAACACCTACCACTTTTTTTAAAAAGAGTAACCATGGAGTTTCTTGCCGGTTCTTCTCCATAGAAAACGACCAATTTGGAATCGTGCACTAGCTTTTGACGTTTTATAAGTGCCCAAGTAGGCCTATGTGAAATAAAATATTTTGACTTTGACTTTGAAATGCAGTGAAATGCAGTAGAAAACCAACAGGCTAGCAACTCGGCGTCGATACTCAAGACTTTGAAGCCTCAACTCGACGAGTGTATCATCACCAATTATCCTTCTGGCTCGCCTCTCAATTGCCTCAAGTGCGTTAAACTGGTATTGGGCAGACCCGTCCCAAAGATGAGAACAATGCTCCATACACGAAGATCGATTGACAAAATAATCGTTATATACATTATATTTTGTTCATAAAATACTTCATATAACTTCATACAGTGTGTAACGGACATGAATGGTCATATTACTAATATACTTTGGTGGACATATGAAACCAACATACAATCAATTGTACCTCGTTATGAAAAAAAAATCCACTGTTGGACATAGGCCTCAACCAAGTGTCGCCAGAACGATGGGCACTATGCGGTAAATCCCTCGAACCCCCTTTCTGTCGATCCATCTTGAGGGAGGCCTTCCAAAGCTGTATCTTCTGATACGCGGTCGCCACTCCAGAAACCATTTGTTCTGCGAGCAATGTGCCCTGTCCACTGCCTCTTAAGTTTAGAGGTTTTTCGGGCTATGTTGGTAACTTTGGTTCTCCTGTGGATATCTTCATTCCTGATGCGATCACGCAAGGAAACTCCAAGCATAGCTCTTTCCAACTTGGGTGACTTAAAGCCTTCAGAGAATGTCCAAAGAGTTTCAAACGTGGTAGCTCATAATGGTCGTCAATAAAATATTATGTAGAGGTAATTTCGAAAAATTCGAAATGGTATAAAGAATGGAAGATCTTAGTCGGGTTGACGGTATAACACATGACATACCAGTGCTCCTTGTGATGCTATCGTGGCGCTGTAGTAGTCATCAGGATCGGTGTAGAGGAGTACAGTCAGTGCTGTCTGATACCCGCAGGATGCCACACGCCGAGGAGTCGCCAGGATCGGCGCTTCTTTATAACTGCAAAACAAGAAGAAAATCATATTTACGAACTTTTGGTAACTACATTTAGTCATCTCAAACGCGACTGAGCTGAAAGTGTTTTGGATATTGTACTTGACTGACTTGAAATAATATGGATTCCACAGTCGCCCAGAACCCAGTCGCCAACAAAGCATTTTCATAGGTTTTATATTATAAACTAGCACTTTTCCTGCGACTTCGTTCACGATAATGTTTTTTTAGAAACGTTAACATCCCTTATAACGTATTTTGAGGTTAGCATTAAAAACTAATAATTACAGTTTTGTTATTAGTTTTGATAAGAATTTATGGCAAGTTTTAAGTTTATTAACTCAAGGAATAAGATTCTCCGATACAACCTTTAACACCCCCTAAATTGTTTTATGCGGGTAGTTGTGAAAAAAAGGATAATGAAAACTTGTTTTATTTACTTGGGTTACTATTTAGGGTAATTTTCAAGTATATGGACTCAAGGAATAATTTTACATACAAACAAATTTCCCCCAATACACCCCTTGAAGTTGAATTTTCAAAAATCCCCTCTTAGTGCTCGCCTACCTACATCATAAAAGGAAGCTTTGTGCAAAACTTTACGTTCCTAAACCCAGTTTCGGCTGTGCGTTGATATGCGAGTCAATTAGTTTCTCCCTTTATATACAGGGTTATTTGTAAAACACTAGCAACCTCTTAGGTGCTAGTTAAGAACATCATAAACAACAACTTTTGTTCTACTATCTTCTTCCAACGCGACGCTGTGTTAGTTACTCGTATGTTACATACCGATTAGACATTTTCTTCCATCATATAATCACGCTGTCACAATGTCAATTCACACAAACAAACAAACATGACCCTCATCTTCTCTTTGGTTTGTTTTAAATCTTTACTCATCTCTAGCCTATGAATGCTTCATGTTCTTATCAAATACTCATCATATCAAATTACTACATGAATAGTGTATATAAATATCAATATACCACATGAATAGTACAGGTAAACAAAAAGGTATTGCGTAACTCACTAGTAACTAAGTTAGTTGTTTTCGCATATATATACGAACACAACTAATTTTAGAAGCCAGCCATGTTTAGCAAGCCGTAAATCAAAAAGATAATTAGAGTAGAATCGGTGTTAGGATTCGGCGCGTGTTGATTAAATTTCAACTGTCTGACTTTTATCCGTTATTTTAGATCAGTGGTTAGCCAACTTTGGGATCCAAAAAATATAAATTACCCTAAAAGTTATGACTTTTAAAACTTTCCATCTGAAAAGTATAATTTTCTAGCGATCCGCCCCAGCTTCGCACAAGTGTTACAGATTTTAGATATTCTCGGTTTTTCCGTACTATACGATGCATGTATTTATACATCTAAACCTTCTTCATGAAACTCTGTCTTTTGGTGAAAACCGCATAAAAATCCGTGCAACAGTGTTTGAGTTTATCGCGTTCATACAGACAAACAGACGAGGCGCGGGACTTTATTTTACAATGTGCAAGGATGATGAAATATGAAATGTGAAAGATGTTACGGCGAAAGTAAATATCAAGTTTTTGATTCCCGCTTTTGTACTTGGCCAACTATAGTGCTTAAGGCTTATAGTCTCTTGAACCTCTGGCCGAAATTAAATGGGCACAACTCTTGTAGCTTAGGTGGGCCTAAGCGACAGTACGACTATTTGTGCATTTATTTGTGACCGAAAAAGCGCACTGGATTGAAAAAGCACGATTTGTTTTTCCAATCCAGCTGCGGTACTGTATCTCACAATGAATTTAATGCATTCCAGTGCCTGTTTAGATTACTCCAGCCGTAATTCAGCGCTGGCAGGGCCGAGCCGCCACTATGTGCAAAGTTGCGCGTCGCACACAGGCGCCAAGACATAAGGCGCGCCGGAAGAGAGATACTGGGAGATGCTGGGCCCAATTTTTTAAAATATTTTTGTTACACAATAAAAAATTCTTTCTATTTGAGTATACCTAAATACATTGATAAACATCTTCTAAGACAATATTTATGTCTGTTATTTAGTTTTTAACTATTAGAATTGTACCAATTTACGTTTTGAGTTAACTTATTGAATTTGTGATATTTTTTTATTTAATTAAGTATCATTTATTTTGTCGCTGCAATTGCCAAGCGGAACCGAACTTTTTTATCTATTTAGGCAAACACTATATAAAACTGGAAAAAAGCAAACAGTCGGAAATTGAAAAAAAAACTATATTGCTAAAAGACAACAAAAAAAAGGGGCTCCATAGGTGTCGCTCACAGGCACTGGCTGGAGTCGGCTCGGCTCTGAGCGCTGGTTAAATCTAATGGAATGTGGCGTTACTGTCACATGACAGTAACACCATATTCTATTCCATCATGTGTTCAATCCCTAAAGATATACTTTGTTTTCGCTTTGTCTCCAGCCTAGTGCGTTCATAAACAAAAGGCTAGATAGCTTTATCTCAAATTGGAATCATGCCTCGATACAGTATAAAGTCCACAGGGGTTAATTTTTTCAGCTGACATACTTTGCCAAGATAATATTTATCTGGATTACCAAACACGAGATATTTTAAACAGATAATCCTAAGGTAAGAGGAATTCCTATGATAAGAACAAAGCGTAATGATAAGCAGTAGCTAATTTCCATTTAAATCACAATATAGTAAAAAAGTTAAGTAAATTCAAACATCACTGTATAAATCTGAATTGAGCTTTGCGAATACTGACAAATGCTTGCGCTGACTGGACAAGTCCACTCAAATCTGTATGGTTCTTCAAAAGACTATCTCAGACAAACCTGCATGGTTCTCATGTGATTTGACCATTACATATTTAGTGTATGGACATTAAAAGAGACTTTGACCCCTGAATTTGTTTCGGTGTTTCATCTCAAGACAATCAGCTAGCAAACACCGGCCTTATCTAGTTTAAAAACTGACGTGTAATAGTACAATTTGATACAAGTGCAGAAAGTTTGTCATTGCGAACGAGGCGGAACTCGCACGAGCCGTAGGCGAGTGTGTTATGGAGCTGAGAGCTAAAATTTGCAGGTTGAAACAGAAGCAAGGGTATCAAACCGTTACACATCTTACTTAATATTAAAAAAAGAAATTCAAATATTTTTTTAATTTAGAACACAGATAATTGTTAATTTGTTGAAAATAGCGAATTATTATGTAAATAAACTTATTTATTTATGATATTCAAGAAAGAAAGAAAGAAAATTAAAAATCTACACCTCATTGCTTTAATTCATTAAACCGCAAGCGAACGCCGGCGTTCGCGCACCCATTGTCCTTCTATTGCGTCTCTAATTATCACGATTGAATAGTTAAAAAATAAATAATCACCTTTGCGTGACGACATAGAAATTAAAAAATCCCTTGTTGTGATAAATTAAAAAACAAACACGAGGGTGATAAACATAGCATGTTGAACCTAATCATATTAGTACGATAAGAGCCAATTTCGAGTAGGTAAGTGTATTGAAAAAGTGTTTTGTTAAAACCTATTTACAAAATAAATATCATTTATCATTTAAACATTGTTATCGCAGAACCCCAGACTAAGTTTCAGTAAATCCTGTTTCTTGGAACTGATATTTTTCCATCATACCTAATATGTACAATGACTTCACACAAAATCTTCAATTTCACCCCAACAAAGACCAATTTACGCAATACGGACTCGTTTTTAGGATACCTTACCCAAAGGGTTAAGGGCCCGTTCACACAGACCCGCTCAGAGAGGGGAGCAGATTTTCATCACGTTGAAAACAGAGTTTTTAGTATTCTTTAGTAAGGTTTATTTTTTCATAAGCACTGCTTTTGTCATTAAGAATGCTTGAACGCGCTTGGTGTGAAATAATAAGAGGAGCTGATCGGCTCCGACCGCATACTTTTTCTCGTTCGCGCAGCCGTTCGGCTCCGATTACGTGCTCTTTCTCGCTCGCGCAGCCGGTCGGCTCCGATTGCGTGCGCGCCGGCCTTTACGCCGATTTCCATTTTCATAGCACAATAACTCATTCGTCCGGCTGAGAGCGCATCCGACTGTCTGCGAGCGCATCCGACCGGCTACGAGCGCATCTAACTCGCTTCGAGCTCATCGCACGGTCTGTGTGAAATATTCGGCGGCTCTGCTCCGATCAACTCCAAGCGTATACGATCCCGTCTGTGTGAAAAGAAAAATGCGCGCTGATGCTCGCCGAGCCGGTCTGTGTGAACGGACCATAAAACGGGACCCTATTTGCTATCACACCGTTATCCGTTTATTTATTTATTTATTATTTGTTTGTTTGTTTTTTATTTGTTTGTCTGTTAACAGACTGTATCTCATGTACCGTGATAGCTATATATTAAACATTTTCAGAGATGATGTAGGTATTAGGTTAGGTTATAATTAGGTTTCAGTTGCCACTCTAATTATAAATACTAAAAAAACTGAATGTATGTAATCCTTTAATGACTTCTCTCTCTCCAAGGCTGATATGGAGAGCGTGTCAGACTTTTACTTAGTAAAACCACACAGGTTCCTTCAGTTGCCTTTTGCGTTCTGGGATAACGGGTTACCTTTTCAGAAGTCCTCTCATGGCCTTAGTAGACATCGGTCTGCTGGGCTCTAAGGTTTTGCTGACATCTTTTTGAAGAACCCATAAAAATATAAGAAAGAAGATTTTTTATTATTCTATAGAAGAACCCGTAGTACACGACGTACTGTCGAAGATTTGGGCTCGGTCCGGATCTCTGTGGTCCAGATAATAGCCGAACGGACGCACATGGTATCGTCCGAAATTCTTCGTTGATGCTATAAGGAGTAACTTGGGCTACTTTTCATTTTTCCGCGGTGACGGGTCTCAATTCCCGGGGGAGTAACGAAGTCGTGAGTAACAGTTAATAAATATTAAATACTTAAAATATTTCCCATTGTATTTTTTTAATACGATCATGATATACCATTTTGAAATCCTCATGATGAGCAATTTGATAGCCATATTACAGTATACAATTAAAAAAAAATGGCGTCTCCCAGTCGTTATAGGTATTTTTTTAACGTCACCTATCAAAGAACACTTGGATTATCAAGACGAATCTAACGATATCTTAATTATTAATTATAACAATCAGTTCAGTGGTTTGGAAGATAAGAAGTAATAAAGAATATTAGATACATACATACAAGATATGCGCGAAACACATAACTCTTCTGGCAGTCGGGTAAAAACAGAATACTGGCGATTTGCAAGTTGGACTCGGGATCCCTTCTTTTTGCATAATATTCTTTGTCCTAATATACTTTGGCATAATTTGTTTTGCCATAATAATACTTTGGCATAACGATTTTGGCATAATTCGTTTTGCCATAATAATACTTTGGCATAACGATTTTGGCATAATTTGTTTTGCCATAAAAATACTTTGCCATATTTGTTTTTTGGCATACAGTTTATTTTGGCATAATCATCTTTAAGGCTAATTTGTTTTGGCATACATTTAATTCGCATAACGTTACTAGGCCTAATGACTATTAGCATAATAATATTTAGGCATACAATTAATATAACATAACATACCACCACATAGGTATAGTTTCTGTAACATTTCAATAATATTGTTGGTTAAAAATTCAATATGTTGTGCTACAAAAGTTACCGACTAGAATGTTATGCTTAGTAAATTTATGGTTTAGAATATTATGGTTTAGAAAGTTATGCTTAATCATTATTATGGTTAGAAAAATATGCTTAAAAAAATTATGCGTAAGCTGCTATGCGTAAATAAATTATGCGAAAATACAATTAGGACAAACAAAAGTATGCCAAGCTATATTAGGTCTAAAAAATTTATGCAAATGGATAGGGAACCGTTGGACTCGCGCATGTAGGCTTTCGCAACGCCCATAGAAAAATCACGTTTGTTGAATTTAATTAATATTTATTATATTAAAAGTGGGACTATACGAAAATGGTCAATTTTTTTATAATAAAGACGTCAGAACGAATCGTGATGTGGACACAAGTCGAGTAATCGACGAAATACGCCTGAGAAAACAATAATTCGTCGAAAGTTTTAGTCGACATTCGAAAGTAGTTAAAGAATTCTGTTTTGTCAACCCTTAAAGTGCCGTATAACATGACAAATGCTCCTGCGAAGGCTCTCTGCTCAATCAATGGATGAACATGAAGTTTTCGTCGTAGATTTGTCTTTTTTTTTTTACTAGGTACAAAGCAGCAATTATTAATACTATTCGCATTTTTGTGCGTCTTTACTCCACAGTGATCAGCACGACACTGAAACGTCTCTCGCTGAACCTCAGCGCTGACAAGCTACGCGCTGAGCTGTCAACGCCGTTGGTCAGCTGACTCTAAAACCAGCCTAAGTGTAAACAACAACATGTCATGTCTCCTAATCCTAACGTACGAGTATGTACTACTTGTATGTACCCACCTACCATTTGGTCGGCTTTAGGTGTCTACTCAGAATGTCGCATTCTTGTTAAGGTGCTCCCACATTGCCGTTAGAAAATGTTTAGTAACGTTAGTAAACATTTGTTAGCAAACATTTAATCACGAATATAAAAAATCTTTTCATGTTAGAAATTGTTCAGTAACGTTAGTTAACAAATTATAACAAAACAAAAAAAATTAAAGCTATTCCAATGAGCAAATCCTCTTCCATTTTCGTGTAGACGCCCTCAGAACGCAAACCAAACTGCGAACCAATACCAGATTTAAATGTTATAAAATGCTAGTAAACATTAGTAAACATTTTCTATTAGTGTAGGAGCACTTATAACATGTAACAGTTTCTACTAAAATGTAACAATTGACGACATTTGTTGATAAATGTTTTTATGTTAGAAAATGTTTACAAACATTTTCTAACGGCAATGTGGGAGCACCATTATGTATCCTCGGAATATACGGGCCTATCAGCCGTGGTATCTTTTTAAAAAGTGTGGGATACGGGCATATACCACACGATTTTTTTTTAATTTTATTATTGATAGGTTTGCACTTGACCGCTATTTCACCTGATGGAAAGCGACGATGCGGTCGACGATTGAACGCGCTTACCTAGAAGAAACCTATTCACTCTCGACTTAAAGTTGTAGCTGCCCGGGTTGTAGCTATCAGGAAACACAGACTCCGGCAAGGAATTCCACTCGTTACTATTTGACGGGCACCCTCAAATCGCTGTCTGGTAAGATGTCGCAGAAAGATATGATGATAACAGGATTTTTCTGTGCTGTGTTAAGTCTAGAAGGGATGTTGATAAATAGTTTTGTATAAAGTTCCAATTTTAATCACGCGTCCCCAAATGCTTGAAAACCTATCATAGTATCATACTTACTTTTTATACTTATCGACGATCGCATAATAATTGAAGGTGCAGCAGAGACTGAGCACGGTGAAGATTTGCTTGAATATGTCGTCACAGCGGTAGATGGCGTTCTTCCACATGCATCTCTGCACTAGATTGCTGCACGATGATGCTGGTGACAACTAGAACGATAGTAATCATTACTTTTATACTTCCTCTCTCCATAACACAATATTGTCCTGTAATAGTGCCCTGGATTGAAAAGCACATCGCCAATCCAGCTGCGGTACGGCGGGTAAAATCTACAAGTCCGTGATGAGGCCTGTCATACAATATTGGGTTGTAGTAAAGACGGATTAAAAAAGATTGCATGTAGCGGAGATGATAATGTTGAGATGGATGTGTGGTGTGACGAGAATAGATAAAGTGAGAAACGAGTATATTACAGCATGTTTGATAGTGGTCTCTTCTTTCATGGGGTACTGTTTGAAATGTTATAATAAAATACCTCCCCAAATATTAGAACTCTATGAAACGAAATTTAAATTTTGTATTAAATGCACACTATGCAAGCAAGCATATTATAAGTTGGAGGATTTTACTCAAGATAAAAATGCTTCCCTTAATGCTGGTCCAACTCCACTACCACTAGGGTGTACTAATTAATTGATTAGTTCGGAAAGTAATATTATTTTTATTTTATTTTTTGAAATTTGAAATACACAATAGTATTGTATAATGTAGAAGCACTTTCTTCAAAGTGAATGTGAAGGACTAGGCATGCCTTTTAAGTTCTGTCGTTTAAATATTTCCCGCTAATTTTGAATTTAGAATTGCTCAATTTTCAAATTTGTTTTAGAATTGATACAACTATTTAGTTACAGCGTTGTTTTGAATCTATCAAGTCGCGCACAAAAATGAATCTCTCTAAGGAAAACATTCGTGCGATATTTATTGACAACTTTTAGAGAGGCCTAACTCGGATTCAATGTTTTGAGGAGTTAAGTTCTGTATTGTATGATGAAGTTCCTTGTCTACGGACTGTCGAACGCTAGTATTTAGAATTCCAGCGTGGAAATACTAGTCTTAGTGACAAATCTCGTAAAGGACGTCCAAAATCCGCCTTTACTGAAGAAAACATCGTTGCTGTGAGACAACTGAAAGTCGAAGATCGGCATGTGACATATCGGGAGATAGAGGCATTAATAGGCATTTCAGGGACAACCATTCAAAAGATCTTGCATGAAGAGCTTGGTGTGAGAAAGCTAGTTTGCCGTTGGATTTCGCATTTGGTTTCTGATGATTATAAGGCGACCCGCGTCAGATGGTGTAAGAAATCTTTCCAAAGGTTCAAGCGAGGAGAGTCAAATCACGTCTACAACATTATCAGTGGTGATGAATCTTGGATTTATGCCTACGACCCTGAATCCAAAGAGCAATCCACAAGCAGGGTCTTCCGAGATGAGCAAAAGCCGACTAAAGTTTTTCGCTCTCGAAGCACTTCGAAGAAGATGTTGGCTACGTTCGTGGCGAAAACCGGTCACGTTGCAAGAATTGCGCTTGAAGATCGTAGAACGGTTAATGCAGAGTGGTATACTACAATTTGTTTAGCACAAGTCATCGCTGAAGTTCGGAAATCTAACCCAAAGCGACGCATCATCCTACACCATGACAACGCAAGCTCACATACCGCTGGTAAAACAATTGATTATTTGAAGCAGTATTACCATTCCCCATGCAGTCTTGACCCAAGCTTAGGGCTTGGGTTACATTTCCTAAAATTAAGAAAACTCTTCATGGGCAAAGGTTCCAGTCCAATGAAGAAGCAGTCAACGCTTCCAAGTCGGCCATTTTGGACATACCGACTTTGGAGTAGAATAAGTGTTTTAATAGAATGGAAAAATGTATTAAACTTCGAGATGAATACTTTGAAAAACAATAAATAATACTTTAAGGTTCTACTTGTGTTTTTTTCTTCAAACGACAAAACTTAAAAGGCATCACACGTACCATGGAGCATTTTTATTAGGTTACAACTTTTTATTTTTTTATTATTTTAACATTACGAGCATTGCAGCCTTACTCAAAGGTCTCGCTGTTGGTGGCGCGTGTTATTAGGTCATTCAATTCATCAGATGAGATAGTGGTCAATAGTAAGCCTATCAAGAACAAAAAGAAAAAGTATATATATTAGGTCTTTACCTATGAAATTGCCGTTCTGCAGTACTGGCCATTTCAAATCAAAATAATTTTAGTTTGGCTAAGAATTTGTAATTGCTAATTAATTTTATTTTTAAAACATGGATTTTTTTTCCAAAAGTAGTCATTTGTTTATTGATTAGTGTTTTTTTTTTGTCGACGGGGAAAATCATCTTTGACAAAACCCGCTCTAAGGTGGAGCGGGAGATAGTGTCAGCCTCTTACTGACTAAAACCCCGCAACGTTCCTTCTAGCCTTCATACCGGGGCACGAGCTCCCTTTCGGACAACCCTGTCCCCAGTAGGCTTCGACCCAGCTGGGCCCCTCCTGCTGCTGACAACTCCTTGAGGCGCGCGGGAACAGTGCGCGCCGTCGCGTCTTGGACTCGGTCCATTACCGGACGATCGGACAGCGAGCCACCCATGGCTCGGCGTCCGCGAGCCCGCGTCTACGGTGGCCGGAAATCGGGCCCGGTATCCCGGCGACGGCGGCGAGGGCGCCGTTGCCTGATGCGGTCGGCCTCCTCCTTTGCAAGCATTACTACTTCGCAGAAGGAGGCGACCGCCTGCCATTCCTCCTCGCTCCGGACCATGGTGGATGGTGGACGACACAAGAAAGCTTCGCACAGTGTCTCTTGTGACGGAGTTTTGCTGCCACCTATAGTTCCTGCACGTTCCCTATATCAGAGCAGTGAGTAATCTGATCTCATACTTAAACATCTTAACATAAATATAAGTACAACTTATGCTGCAATAACGCAACCTACAACTAAAACGAAATTTACTTACTTTTAGAAATAAAGACTTCATCGTTATATTGTTAAAGTCTAATACAGTTTGCAGTTTCTGTAAATCTTCCTTCTCAGTGGGTTCAGCTGTGAATGTTGAATACAACAATGGTACCAGTCGAAAAGTGTCGAAAACAAAGTCTCTAGTAACATTCTCAGGAAGAGTCCTGAAAATGAAAAATTATGATTAGGTACTTTAAGAGTTTTATCAAATGATTTTATTCAAACCTAGCAAACCGTCAGCTTCGCACGAGTGTTACAAATATTTGAATTTCTCGTCATTTTTCTATTATAGAGTGCATGTTATATTATAAACCTTCTTCATGCCCAAAAACGACTGAACAAATTTTCATGGGGTTTTTACCAATAGAGTGATTATTGCTTACAGAGAGAGCTAAGAGCAATATATTTCTAACAGATAGACAGACGGACATGATGGGGGAATTTGTTTAGAATTTAAGACCATATTGAATAGCAGGACCGGTCATAGTGGTGACACTTGGAGGAGACCTGTGTCCAGTAAGTAGATGTCTATCGGTCGGTATATGGTCTGAATTTATAGTAAGAAACCTTTTCCAGCAAGGCAGTCCCAGAACTGTTATTGCTCAAAGATCTTCGCTATCGAGATATGACTTGACTGGACCACATTTTGACAGATGCCTGAAATCAGTTACAGCTGGTTAGACATCTTTTTCTTTCTTACAATTCCATATGTTCTTCCTTCGGTGATCATCGTCTCTTTTTGACCCATCGTCATCTACCCAAATAGTCGATCGGTTTCCAGTCTAAATAAATGCAGCCGGATCTAAACGTATTTAACTTGGATTGCCTGCCTGACCCTTTTTTCTATCTATCTTTACTGGCCAACACAGCAATTTGTTCAATCTATATCTCATATACTGGTAACGTCATCATCCTGCTTTCACGGCAACCTTTAAGGTCTCATTCTACATGAGGCAAGTCCTCACCGGACATGGTAATTTTGGGGGTTCCTACACTTTATTTGTGCTGAAGAAACGCCTGGGTGACAACATTGCGTGAACGGCCTGAAGGACACGGTGGAGCATACGTTAGAAGTGTGCTCCGCTTGGGCAGAGCATGGCACGGTTATGCCATCGCGGGGGCGATCGGCGGTAACAACCTCTTGCGCCGGGCTCTGGTACAGGCTCCAGTCCGGATCGAGGAGGAATGGTAGGTGATTGCCTTCTTCCGCGAAACAGTAATGATAGCGAGGAAACCGCACGCATGAGGGAACGGCCCCCACGCCCCAGCCACCGGGATCCCAACTACGATTTCCAGTCACCGTAGACGTGGGCTTGTAATGGGTAGCTCGAATCGCCGATAATGCGTAGTATTCCACGCGAGCCTCAAAGAGATGTCAGCAGCGTCGGGATCAAAGACTTTGACTCTGCTGGGCCCTGGCTACTGGGATCATGGGTTGTGCGAAAGAAAACCCCGGGGCCCTGGCATAAGAAAAAAAGGAACAGGAATGAGTATTAGTATGCAAAAGTCTGACACGCCCTCGCGCTCGCCCAAGAGCGCGAAAAATCATAGGATGAATGACTTCCCACCTATAAAAAAGTCCCATGATTTACTTATATGTGTTATGAAATGAAATACTTACAAATTATCTGCTAATTCCCGTGCAGCTCTTTTGGAGACTATGTTCAAATCACATATAGTAACAGCAGGGAATGGCACATCCCATATTGCTCCTTGAGTGCTTTCTATAACCTGAAATGTCAAAATTTTGTAAGCACCCACTCTGAAAAATCTCACCGCAAAACGTAAATGAAGAGCGGTTTATAACTGGCTGTGGAAATGTTCGAAAGAGATACTGTAACTGAAAGAACAAAGGTGGGTTTCAGGCAGTAGAAGTCTGACACGCCCTCTCGCTCCATCCAGAGCAGAAGAAGTATATCACCTCTATAGCTGCAACAGTGTTATTTAGTAAAATAAAATTACAGCTCAAACCACGGTGTGATTTTCACAGAGCAGAAATATTACAGAGGCCCTTCGCAGTTTAAGCATTATCATTTTGCCTATCTATTCTATGTACCTAAGGACCTATCCTGAGGTACATATGAAATTAGCGTTTTGTCGTACTGATTGATCACTTTGATCTGAAAATATCTCCTCTTTGGTTAAGAGTTCCAAATTCAAATTTATAAATTCATTTAGCTGATACATTTGAGTTTTGAAAACAGTCATTTATTTGTTTTTTTCTCATTATTTTTTCTTTGGCGTCGCTTATTACCACACAATGGAAAACATGAAAAATGAGAACGAGTTCCAGTGCTGCAGAAACAGCTCGAAGGAATAATGATGTGTACGTCGCTGGTGTCGCAAAAGAAATCACCGTACGTTTTTAGTTTCAACCGAATAGGATACAGTAGGGTAAAATAGGGTAGAGTAAGGTAGAGTAGAGTAGAATAGGGTAGAGTAAGGAATAGTAGAGTGGAGTAGGGTAGAGCGGGAGCGAAGCCGCGGGGGTACAGCTTGTTGACTATATAATTAAAAACCTATTAAAAAATTCGTATTACTGGATTAACTTTTAATATAAATCTCAAATAGATTTAATGTAATACGAGTATGATTATTGATAATAATCATATTCCGCGTCATCGTAAAAGAATACAGAACTGATAAAAATGCAATGATGATCGATTGACTATTTTGGCTGTAGTAATTTTCGAAGATATGCTGTGTTTGTTACATAATAATACTTGTGACTATTAGCTTATAGCTTATCACTTGTCGCATTGCAGTATAAGCATTGAGAGTGCCTAGTTTGACACATACAATGTTTGCGCTACAATCCCTAACTACCCTCCTACCAGGTTTCTACCCTCCTACCTTCCCACTTCCCTACCTTAAGTAAGGTGTAAGGAAATTGTACATCCTACTTATCATCCTCAAAACGCAGAAAGAAACACCATATGATAGTAAAATTCTTGAAAAGAGAAAGAAATATTGCATAATAAACGTTCCCACTACAAAAACAGAATTTGCCACCAGACAATATAAAAGTGAATGCAATAAACTATTCACAATATGGCTACAAAATTTAAGTTATAATATTGGTTATAATGATACAGAGCTACTTTTACAAGGTGTGACTTATAAAACACAAAACCTCCTTTTCTCCCACACACATACACATACACAGACATACCATCACACTCTCCCTCTTTTTTTTACTTTGTTACTTTTTATTTTATTTGTAACTTTTTTCGTTTGTCATTTGCCTACTAATATACATAATCTCATCAACTTTAAACAGGAATATCTTTAATATACAGATTCCATTAATATTAATGTCTGAGAAAAAATATGCCAGCAATATTTTGTTCGGGACTTCGCCATGATCCTTTGAATGTGAAGTACCATGGAGCATTTTTATTAGGTTACAACTTTTTTTTTAACATTACGTGCATGGATGTTGACAGTTTTTTATGATCACTGAAATGTCTCGCTGATGGTGGCGCGTGTTATTGGGTCATTCAGTTCCCTTCAAAATGGTTGAGCTGAGTGGGATTGATGCACGCGTCATGCTCGTGAACGGGTGCCGTTAGTTGAGATTGGTCATCAATGGCTTAATTAAATTTCTATATTTTAATTGTTTTTTATTTTATTATCTACATTGTGCTCATAATAGATGCGACAAGAAATATGTACTTAACCAAGATTTTATGTAACTCATAGTCTGATTTAAAAGAGTGTCCATGGAGTTTCTTGAACGTTCTCCATAGAGATCTACGCTTTGGAATGGAATGTGCAATTTAGCTTCACTTTTTTTGGACTGATCGATATTTGACTATTCAAAAGGTCTATTTGAAATAAACGTTTTGGATTTTTTGGTTTTGTCAATCAAAATCAGGTACTCCTTCTAATGATACTTGGAAGAACTCACGGTTACGATGGGATTCCTTGCATACCACCTGTATGCGGTGAAAACGAAGCAAGCCGCAATACTAACGCTTATTAACACTGCAAACGCCCAACAGCACCTAGGTGTGAATGAATATCTTCAGAATCAGTAGAAGCAAACATACATACTCACTTGTACTTAAAGGTCCCTCGCCCACGGCGACTTTTTATAGCGATACTGTCGCGCGACAGCATCGGTATAAACGCGCGTTAGTCGCATTTACAAGCGCTATAGAAAAGATGCCAACGCACTACAGCATCGCGACTGTCTCGATGCGAATGCGCATACAGCATCGCTACAAAAAGTCGCCGTGGGTATGAACTACAGAACATTACATGCTACGAGCAACGCCGCAACAAAAACATCTACGAGCACGCAACACGCATCGTAAACATTTAAGTGGGATTTCCATACAACTAACGTAGATTCTTTTGGCAGTTTCTTTGCTACGGACGACAAAGAACATCGTGCACGAGTCCGACTCGGTGGGAGCTCTTACACAAAACTGCGATGTTAATTAAATTGAATTTTCAACCCTTTAGTAATGAAGACACCTCTGGCATATTTTGATGTTTCGCCCAAAGATTTTATATATCCTATAAAATCTTTGGTTTCGCCCAATCGCCTCAATCGCTGAATGGATTTGAATTAAATTTGGCAAACGGAAAAGTGATTCTATTTATTTTTTTCTAGAAGTTGTAACTAGAAGATAAGTATTACCATTATAAAACTCTTTTGATAAAAAGAAAAACCACCAAGACTAGTCTCAAAAGAATATAGTAGAGGGTTAAAAAGTATCATAGTAATAAATTTTATTCCAGGATATAGGCGACTAGAGTACTCTACCAAATTCAATCTAAATTCGCTCAGCAGTTTGAGCGTTACGGACTAATAAACATTCAAACACACATAAAAACTTTTGCCTTTGTAAAATATTACTGTTAAAAAGTTGTTGCGTTTGGAAAAAACTTACTTTTCACCAAAATTGAAACCGTCCATCACGATATATTTGTAGCCGTGCAAATCAGTCCTCTTGCAAAACTCCATGAACTTGCTCGTACAGAATCGTTTTTTTGACTGTTTCTTACTTCCATACTTCCCGTGCAAAAATTGTTCGGGCGTAATATTGGCCTTCTCTGATCCAACCTGAACCATTTTTAAAGTTTATGAGGCTAAGCAAATGTCCACTCAATGTGAACAAGTGGCATAGACTGGTGAACTACACACGATCCAGTAATTATAAAGCTAGATGATCTATCACAGATAGGGCGACCACGTTTATAAATATTTAAGTAGGTAGGTACAGCGGGTCACGGACGACACGGTTTCATAGGGGTTCAATTTGCTTGCCTATTTTTTTATTACGTACCTATGAACCTACTCAAAACTATGCCTTCGATGAAAAGCATAGTTTTGACTAGGTTTTTCTATTTGAGGACGGGTAAGTATCACAATATTTATCTGATTTTTTGTCTAATTCCTAAAATTAGAAAGATCTTACTTACATAATTGATTAAAACTTGCTTTCAAATCGAGTCCGGATTTTACCTTAAGTGAAACAGCAGGGCCATACATACAAAGGGACGTCAAGTTCGCGTTCAAGCAATAAATTCTCTCTTGAGTTGTTGGAGGAAAATCACGGCGTCCTCACTTTCGCTTGGGCGGCGCACTGCCGTTTTCCCGCTTTGAATGGAGCGACCGAGAGAATACTGGACTTTTACAGACTAAAACCTGTTAAACGAAAGCATGTGAGATTTACCCTTACAATGCACACATTTTTGACGAAGAGGACTTCATTGCTGCAGAGGCCAAATATCACATTGAACGCTGAAATGAAGCTCGAGGCTGGTATCAGCCTCTTCTTCGACATCATTGATAGCAGCAACCTCACAACCAACACTGACAGTCCCACCCACGGAGTAAGTACTTGCTTCGTGGTCCCACCATCAGTAACATCGTCAGCCCAAAATACTCAAATGGCATCGACCGCCTTACATTCTACAATGAACAGAGCAGCACCTAAGACTTTATCTTTAGTGCTGCAAAGAATAGTAAATGATTCTCTCGATATCGCAACATTTTATCGGATCAGCCCAAAACTGAAACCTTTATGCCTTATCTACAAAATGTCCAAAAAGTTTCGAATAAGAGGACAAACAGCTGAATAAAAGAACTAAGAAAGCTGATGAAGAAACTCTAACATCAGATAATGAAGACACAGAATGTCTGTACTGCCACGTCTTATTTTGTGATTCTATTAACAGATGGATTACATGGCTGTGCAACAGGAGTGGAAGATAACGATCATGAAATAGTCCATAACTGCTCTGTTTGTAAAGATGACGATCATTAAATGTTGAATACCTCATCTTATTCCCTGTCTTACCCTATAGGAGGGGCAAGATGGGGAGATTTGGTTACTTATTTTTGTTTTGATATTTTCATGACAAGATTTTTTTTATATTTTGGTATTGACTGATTATAATTAAAAATTATTTTCGTAACAAAAGTTCCTAATTTGTGCATTAAAAAAAAGAGCGTTTTATTTATGAATTATATTTAAATCCCCGTCTTACCCCACCTTCCATATAATTATGTGTGTTAGTTAGGTAGGTAGGTACCTAACCTAACTAATGACTGGTAGGTAGATATTTATAAAACCACTGCCATGGTGTGATCAAAATCGTTTAACCTAGCTTTAAAAGCTTTAATTATTCATCAAAAAACTGTTGAAATAATAAAAACTATTCGTCATCCACACATGAGTCAGAGTCTGTAAGATTGATTGTTTTTAGGATTCCTTACCACTTAAAAAGATTTTAAAAAAAACCGGCCAAGGGCGTATCGGGATAAGGTCAATGTAGAGTTCCGTAGTTTCCCGTAGTTAAGTTTGGCGATTCTTCGAACTTTGTCGGTAACCTTGGTTCTCCTACGGATATCTTCATTTCTGACGTGGAATGTGTGGCTTGTGAATGTGTACGGCCAAATATTAGTACTTCAGAGTTTTTCTGCCTCTGGGTGTCTTGTGAATGTGTGTAAAAAAATCCTTGCCTGAACGGTTAAATTACAAACTTAGTTCAGAAATTATTTTGTGTCGTCTGTTCGATCCATCAAGTTCTAAATAATTTTCTTAGAAAGTCTTTATAAAGTCCTACTTTTAAGATTTTTTCATATTTTCTAAAAATTATTTTTGTAAACCCCTATTCATTTTTAAATACCTAAACAACAATATATCACACGTTAGGGTTGAAATGAAAAAAATACCACTCCCCATATGTAAAGTGGGGAGTACCCTAATAATTTTTTTTTTCCGGTTTTTGTTTTTACCACTTGGTCGGCGTGATTGATATACATATTGGTACCCAGCTTTCTAGTGCTAACGGTCACTAAGATTATCCGCGGACGGACGAACATACAGACAGGCTTGGCAAAACTATAGGGATTCCTAGTTGACTACGGAACCCTAACAACTGGCCAAGTGCGAGTCGAACTCGTGCACGAAGGATTCCGTACCGTCCGTAGCAAAAAATACGGCAACATATTTATTGTACGTTTTTTTTTTTTATGGGAAAAAAACGTCTAGCTATCACGGTTAATGAGATACAGCCTGGTGACAGCCGGATAGACAGACAGACAGATAGATGAACAGCAGTGTCTAAATAATAGCGTCCCGTTTTACTTTTTAGGTACGGAATCTTAGACAAGTCTAAAACGTCTATGACACGCAGCGCTAGGGCTGTTGATAAAAAACACCGCCATAAAAAAGCGCTAAAAACTGCCACAAAAAAAGCTAGAACCCGCCGCAAAAAACAGCTGAAGCGCGCGACAGCTTGTGGCCGGAGAAGCTTGAAGCGGCTTCAAGCGTTTTTTGTGGCTCAGCCGTACACGAGCACACAAAAAAAGGCCGCCTCAAAAAGAAGCTTGAGGCGGCGTTTTTTGAGGCCCGTGTGCGGGGACACTAAGTGCAGCATGAGCATGGACGAATCCGTTCCGCTACTTTCTGGAAAGGCAATAATAGTTCATTGATGTAAGTTCAAACGCATTTATTCTTGTATTTTGTCATTTATTCTTTGGGTAATTTGAAATATAAAATCAACAAATAGCGGTGAGTAGATAATGTACCTAAACACCACCACGCGAATTAGAGCTAGCGCGCACTGGTGGTTTTTGTCTCACCATGCCTATGAACCCAACATGTAGTCAGCGATATAGATATATCGCAGGTTTTTCACAAAATTAGGTTTTTGATGAAAAACCTAGGTTTTTGATGAAAAACCGGCAGATGACAAATTTTAAACTCTATTTCGTCATAAACCTGTAAAAGTTCAGATTTTTTATCAAAAACCTGAACTAGTTTAGGTTTATGATCAATCTGAAATACATTTGAGTATTACGGAAAAGGAAGGATTTTTTTAACTCAAAAAACGATGATGAAATAATTGAACCCTCTCCGGAAATGGGCTCAGATAAGGATTTAAATCCCCTAACCAGTATTGAATCAGCCAAAGTAAGCGCTTCAACCTCTTAGCAGAAAATGGAAACGGCTACAGAACTTCTTATAGATCCTCCAGCATCCATACAGCAAATTATATTAACATTAGAAACTGTTGCTACTTGTGCTACTGTTACTGAAGGTGAGGTGATCAGTGATCAATCCAGGAAGTAAAATAATTGAAACAGAGGAAATGCTTATTGATGAAACACGAATATTTTGCTTTGCCTGTGGAAAGGAATCCACTGGAGCACACCGTTGTGGCGTTTGTAACAACCCAGTTCATTAAATTTGCGGGACGGCATTATCAGAAGAAATTGAAAGATATGGATCAAGGATTCTGTGCGATATATGTCAAAAAGAACAAAACATAATTATCGAACTGTCAGCAAATCATGGATGTAAAATTTTGATAAATAAAAAATTGTTTCCTTTCTACTAAGTTACTAATGATGATAGATTGTTTTATTTATTTCATTTAAATTGATTTTGTCATAAAACAAAGCAATTTTGCCCAGAACTTCATCATAAACCTAAACTAGTTCAGGTTTTTGATCAAAAATCTGGACTGTAACAGGTTTATGATGAAATTGAGTTTAAAATTTGTCATCTTCCGGTTTTTCATCAAAAACCTAGGTTTTTGATCAAAAACCTAATTTTGTGAAAAACCTGCGACAGATATATAGATAAAAAATTAACAAAAATATGATTATCACCCTGCCCAAAGTCACCGGTGCGCGCTAGCTCTTACGAGATATAAAATAGTATACTCGTATATCAATAAAAAAAACCCTGGCCATTTTGATGGCAACTGCATTTTTAACTAGGTAGGTATATAAGAAAAAATACGGAATATTTAAGTACCTAATTATATCCATTTAGAATTATCAAAATATGTGTATATTTTCTCGAACAACGCTTTGGCGATTAGCGTTTTATAACGCTAGAGTGAACGTAATAAAAAAGAAATCAATATAATAAAGTCATTATACTGATTCATGTCACTAAAATACCAAACCTTTATCTCTACAATAAGTACACTGTAAATACATCAAAAATTCATAAATGGAAAAAGATTAACAATGGTACGCATTTGCTCTAAAAATAGCTCTTATTGCACCGTTTATATATCTAAAGTCGTATATTAAACATTCAACCAACGACCATACATCCCCTAGACGTCTAATAACAGGCGACACATATGACTTATAGATCTGATACAGATCGCCACAGAACAATTCTCTATGTCGTCTATGTGTCGTACACGTCCGGTATATTATTTCAGTGAAAAAATAAAAAAAATTGAAAATACATATAACTTGTACTTTGAGTATTAACCCTTCAGATACCGTCAATTAGAGACACAATAGTAAGACAATAGATGCGCGGCCACCGGTGGTCGCTTGGGGATTCATGAATTAAAAAAATGGCATAACATTTCATCGGTAAGTTAATCACTTATGTAACATAACTGAAAGTTTGAACAAATCTAGTGATGTACCAATTCTTATGACCACCTCTGCAACCTATTAACTATTTAAAACATATAACATATTTTTTACTAACACAATAATAAGGACGGAATATAATTGTGAATCGATTATTGATTGTAGGTAAGATCCTGATTTTAAAAACAAATGGTTAATTGCAACCAAGCGAGAAAAATGATAATTTTACATTACCGTTACGTTTACAAGCATGAGGCGTCTAGGGTTAGTACTTATCCTTATCTATTGTCTAGGGGCTGTATGGTTGATGTATTCAACACACGTGCTTTATACTTCGCACACCCCACACTAGTGCGGGAAAGAGCGCAATAGATAACTATGGGAACCCATGTTAAATAGAAATTTGTTTATTTTTTAGTTTTACATATTTATTTCTAGAAGACGCATACCTACTAGAAATAAACATACACGAAGGCTTTAGTGTTCTATAAATGAAAAACAAGCTTTTAATGAAAATCATTTTTTCATAGCACCGAGCTATAAAATAGCTCGGTATACCTATATAATTAATACTCGTCAAGACGACTCGTACGAGACCAAACTCGATGGGGTTGTGTCGTTTAACTACCAAGTTCATGCAAAATTTCAGCTCAATCAGTAAGCTGAAGAGGGTCAAATTTAACTTACCTACAACATTTGATTACAGACAATCATTGATTAAAATTGGCTTATTAACCGTATAGAGTAAAAGGATGTTGTAAGCTTTTTTCACAAATATTTCTTTTATAAATCTCAAAAAGTTGTTTTTTTTTAAATGTGTCATCTTGCGATTTAACAAAAACAAATCCAGATAGTAATACATTTTTGAGAATTATTCAATCAATATATTGTATCCTTGCTACCTCTGTTAGCTACTACAATCGAGAATTTTCGCACAGAAAATTGTTGGGCGTCTCATAGAAACTAAGCTATTCACGAAAAAACTCAGCTTGATAGTTATTATTTTTACATCAAGGATCTGTAGTACTACTTTTGAGCGTAGGACTGGGATAACGTACCGCGCAATTTGTAGGACAATAAGACTGTCAAATTATATAAATATAAAGTAACAAAAAAAAAACAGCTGGTTTGTAATCATCTATGTTGACCTCGTTATCGATTCGTGTTGAAAGTAGGGGATTCTTTGATCAAACCATACATGTTGAAGGACAAATACATTTTCGGATAATTTAGCTAATCTTTAAATTTAACAAAAAAAAAACTGCAGTTAGTAATACATTTTTGAGAATCATCAAAAATCAACAAATCGCAATCCCACAACAAACAACAATATCAATCACAAATTCATAATATCGAACAATATCTAATGGCTTGTTTTCATACTTTGTAATTATGCCATAGATGCAAGTTAAATATTTAAATACCTACGTAATAATACACCGTTAAATTTTGATCGTTTTAATCCTTTGAACCGGTGGCTTCACTTATAAAATACTAATCATTAAAAGCTTGTAGAGCGATGTAACTTTTAAAATTAATTTTCCTTCATACTTTTACAGTCTTAGGACGGTCTGCTTTGTGCTTAAGACATACCTAATAAAATAATTACTTATGCTGAAACTGGTAGGTTTTATGTAAAAATAAATCATGGCGTATTTAAAAATGGGGCATAAAAATTATGTACAATGAAAATTTCACGTTGTATATTTGAATTCACAATTCGAGATATTTTCACTCCATCGATCGCTACCAACTTAAGTACAGCCTTTAGATTTGTCAATCTTAAGTTTATTTTAAGTGGACATAATAAAATTATATATTGAATTATTTAAGTTTGTAGCAAAATGCAACAGAATTTTTCAGTACACTTGCTCATAAAGTGACTCTTATTGCACTGCAATTAGGCCTATAATGGCACTTGTTACCAAACTGTGACCTTTTGATTACCATTACGCACTAGTGCTATAATGTAGTTAAAAATTTTTTTTCTACCTCTCCGCCGAGATAATTTTATTACAGTTACCGTATCAGGATGGGCGCGCGTTTTCCCCCATGAGAAAAAAATATAGGGGCGGATATAAAAACAGATATTTACCGCTACAAAAGTTTACTAGTTTTACAGTTATTTTCTTCACAAGTGTATTGGAAAACGTCATACGATACACGTGAGTAATCAATGATTGTCGTTCTCGGCTCTCTTAAGACCTTTGCCATGTCTCGGGTCTAAATACCGCCTCGACGGTAATCACTAACATTACACATTTATATCATAATGTACTATTAACATTCTAGTTCCATAATAATAATCTCGTTATTTTGAATTCTCTTATAGTTTGTGGGACTCTAAGCTACGCTTACAATTTAATAAAAATATATTTTCTATAGATAACCAATTATAATTTATTGGTAAAATGGACTCGCGTCACACGCCCTACTTTAAATTTACAATTTTATACATTCGTTTATTCTTTCCAAGGAAGACTTATTATAACTTTTTATAATAGTATTTGCGTAGTTCGTTTTCATATATTTATATACAATTCTGAATCACCCATGCCATTTTACCAATAACATACCAATAGAGACTAATATTACATAGGTACTAAACTTTCCATCCTTATGTTTACATTGCGTTTATCAATACTTTATAGAGTATGTTATAATGTGTCAGCTTGACTAGCACAACTCTAGATACTGTTACAAGCACACAAACGAAATATACAATTTATTCTACTGTTCAAAGCAAATTATACAATTATCCTTACTCTAGGCAGTTATTATACGTTTAAGACACTTCTTCGGAAGACTGTATACAAAACAATAGCAAAGGTAATAAAAACATTTTTCCAAGATATATACATTCTGTATGTTGGCAATATAATTATCACACACTTCATAGTTTCCTATGTTTTTTTTATTGAACCTTTTCCATAACTAAATTTAGCTACTAGGCTTCACTACAATATGCTGTCAGTATTTTGGAAGAAGTTCTTCAGGGTTCGTAAAGTTTTTGACAAAATGTGGCCATTCTTTAATTATGTCGTACAACTTGTCACCAGGACTGAGCGTAGAGGCAAGTTGTCGATGGGCGAACAGTTTGTAGTCTTTAGCAAGTTTGCCAGTCTGGACTCCCCTCTTGATTAACTTCAGGCAAGCGTCAATTTGATTCTGCGGAGGCGGATCGTTGTTGAATGTTCCAATGAAACTAATCCCGATGCTGTACCTGTTGTAGCCCAGCGTGTGGGCGCCTACGTAGTCCCAGCCGCGACCGAAGTACGCCGAGCCGTCGCCGGCCACTAAGAAGTTGTAGCCAATGTCGTCCCACTTTCGTGATTCAACATGAAAACTTTGTATGATGCGCACGCGCAGAACGCATTCACTCTGGAATTTAAAAGTTGTCTCTTAATAAAATAAAAAATCAAACTTAATCTAATTATATATTTGATTACTATAACTATGTATTTTATGATATACTATTTTTTTTATTTGATATAAACTACTGCTTGACTGCGATCCAAAAATAGAAAAATATGCAGTTTTATTCCAACTGATTAATTTTTTTTTCTACGGTTGTTAGGTTTATTTCAGAAATCCCCACCGACAAATCCCCAGCAGTGGAGATTGTTACATTTTTCAGAAATCGTGGGGACAAACTTCTTAAGTGAAACGCAATGTAATTAAACAATATCGGCTTAGTGGAAATTTTTGGACTAATATGTAAAATTCCCCAACAGATGTAGTTGTTTCTAAATTATAAAAGAAAAATGTGTTCCTCTTCCTCAACCAAATTGAAACAATTTATAATTAAAGACAAATAAAATCTTATTGTACTAAACAAGAGGAGAATCTGACTGACTGACATATTAGAAGCAGATATTACAGCTGGTACTACTGAGACTATGACGGTGAAATTTTGCCCAAGGCTTCTTGGAGAAAACTACTTCCACGCGAGTGAAGCCACTGGCAGAAGTTAGTATTGACATATTTACTTGCCTAATTAAATGTATTGATTTATTAGATTTAATCATTTACAAACAACTACATCTGGTGGCAATTGTTACTTATTTTTCCAAAAATCCTCACTAGGCTGATATTGTTCAACTAATGGGGATTTCGGAAAAAATAGTAAACAATCCCCACTGGTGGGAATTTGTCGGTGGAGATATTTGGAATAAACTGACTATAAGACTAACCTGTGTTTTGCAACTCTCTGTTGCTGTATGTGATATAATAACCCAGGGCACTGGCTGTTTGATCTTATCCAAAGAGTTCTCTACCGGCTGAGCAAGCCAATCACTTCTAGGTACTATCCTAAGATGATCTGGTGTTATCAACAAGGGATTAGCTGAAAAATAACAATAAAATGTCAGGCACAGCTCATCATAATGACTGTAATCAAATTAAAACCCATTATTTATTTAAGAATTACCAGTACACAGTCCATGTAATACAAGATAAGACTGAGTCACACTGGCATTATTGTTAATACTTAAAAGTACTGAGCAAATTTAGCTCAGTGGATGACAGCAGTTATAGTATTTTAAAATTAACACATGAACAAATATTATTTTATATATAATAATTAATACGATCTATAAAATGATTGTAAGTACCTAAAAGAAAAAAAAAACTTAAATACTAAAAAAACTATTTATAATAAAACCTAACTATGTTTAAAAATATAAAACAAAATATATATTTTAAAGTATTTAAGTTTTTTTTTCTTTTATGTACATATATATTGTACCTTTAATAATGTAGGGATCATAATCATCGAGGATCGCTTCATAGTCTCTTTTTTTCCTACTCCTCGCAAAATCAGTGACCACACTCTTTTCACCACCAGAGCCATTCAATGTTAGTAATGTATAAAACATCAACAGGAATGTTAATGTTGCCAATACAATTGTGAATATTATTAAATTTAAGTTTTCATAGAACAATCCCACCACCTTTGTGTAGTCTGAAATGATAGGTAACACAATTATTGCGTCATTACTTTATTGATAGCCTTTAAAATTATGTTAGTATTTAATGTGCAGAACAATGCCCTATATTTGTACCTTATATTAGGGAATTCCCTTACCCACATACAACAAACTTTAGGAACAATTCAATTACCTTTTTATGGCAAGGCCAAATTGATAACTATATGATAACTTATCAATATCACAAATCCCAAGGGACTTTTATTGAAAAAAATAAAGTAAAATATGTTTATTTTTCAAACAAATGAACATTATTTATGCCCTCTTTTTTAATCTTGGCATAGTTATATTTGTGTGAACATGGAGAAGAGACTGGGTTTTAATGTTCAATGAAATCCATCTTCATGTGATAATTTTAAATTTTGTGGTTAAAATTTTAAGAATTTATAAAATTACCCAATAAAGAAGAAATCTAAGAAACTATATATATATGATTTTGATTAAGGTGGCAGATGAAAGTAACACTAAATATTTTTGAAATGATATTTAAGTTGGTAGCCACCACAATCATTAGTATTAGTCACTTAAGAAAGGAAAATTAACTGCCGCACTAAGAGACGTCATTTAACTTTAATGTCAATTAAAGCAAAACCTAAGGTACTTAACGTCATAAAGATATAGACTATTATTCAATGACAAAATTAGTAAATCAGAGATTAGCGTTAATGGGCGTCTCTGAGTGCGGCAGTAAGTGTGCAATTTTTGGCAATTGTGATTAAATATAATCTGGCAGTGACATTCCATCAATCAATATAAGGCAATACCAGTGGCGAAGTTTGGTGGCCAAGGGACCTGGGGCTTAAAAAAAACTGGGACCCCTAAACTGTTTTGATTTTATCAATATATTGCAACTCAGCTTTGTGGTGGCTGATTTTTGAGACACTACATATATGTCAAAACTCAACAATCAAATGATCAAGAAAAAAGTATTTATAACATCTGAAAGTAATCAGGGTGGCAACAACACTGCACCAACAACAGAAATAAATAAGGGAATGCCCCTCAAGTGAATAGAAGTTGAAACTTAACCGAAGGAATTTCCTTGTTTTTAAATGGTTGACATTATTAAAGTCGCCTTGCAAACTATTTTATTTAGATTCTGAAAGTGGGAGAAGTTTGGGCAAGTTCAATCAGACATAACGCGCACTGGTGACTTTTGTTACGGTGACAATAATTTTACCACCCATTTTTTGTAACTCTCACGTCTTCAAGTGCGCACAGTACATGTTGGGTTCATAGGCACGGTGACTTTTTTGTCAATGGTCTCGGTGTCAGTCACCAGTGCGCACTATGGCTTAGAGTTCTAATCAGGGTGTGGGCCCCCGAGATTGCTAGCTGTCCTGCCTAACCCTTAGGTACCTCCGCCATTGGTCAATACAAAGATTGTATAATAATTGCCAAGAATTGCTAAATTTTTGCACTCTATGTGAGCACACTATTAGCATGATAAAAAGAGGGAGAGAGATAGTGACACGAGTTCAAAGCGCTGCCACTTACTTGATTTTCCAGTAGTTTTATCTTCCTCAGACATTGACAACGATGAAGACGGACTGTCATCTTGACTGGAATTGCTAAGTATTATTGACAATATAGCAACTATACCACCAAGTACAACTACACATACTGCTAAAAATGTTATTTTGTGCCATCTCCTTAGATGAAACTTCACAATAGCTGTAAAAGATAAGGAGCACAATTATTAACGCAATTGAAAGGTTAAAGAAATAAAGTAAATTTGACACAGGTATTATTATGTGCTGGTAAGAAAAGTTCTTATTTCCTATTATGCATAGCATAGTATCAAGGAGACTAGGGAGGCATTTGTCCTACAGGGAGAAAATCTTAGCTAATGGTAACGCAATAATATTATTGCATCATTACTATATGGATTGTGGAGGCCACATTGGCAGCATTCATATTCTAATACAGCTAAGTAATAACATTTGCATGGGACAATCTCCACGGTTAGTTAGTCTCTGGATGGATAACCATCTTAGCCCACTGAGATACCTGTGCCTCGGAAAGCATGCTAAGGCATTGATCCAAGGTGCCATTTGTAAATTTTGAATCATACAGATAGTCAAAAGCACAGCTACAGTCTAGCCTGTTGTTAACTAGACAAAGTCATCGGTGAAGACAATCGCATGATTGCTAATTTGTTTTACCAGTGATTAAGTAGTTGACCCAGTAATTTAAATCTCCAAATAGATGCATAAGCTATGTTAAATCAAACCAGCAACTGTTTTTACTTGATTAAAACTTAGGCTACATAGCATAAAACATCATCAAAGCTGTATTACTAGAAAGACGGGCATGCGGAAAAATGGAGTATAGCAGAAAGGTAAGGAGAAGTGGTGGTGATGAGGATTACCTACTCAATGCTAAGTGTCAAAATCACAGATGACAGTCAACAGTTGCAAAGCATAAAGTGAAGAACTCTTGGTAATAAAGTGTCATTGAGTTAGTAAATGTTCTAACAGTTTTCACAAAGAATCTATAACTTACAATTGTCACTCTTCAGTTCGGACTTGTATTTCTGAGCTGGAACATCATCATCTTCTGTTTTCACATACGAAGGGTTCTCTAATCCAGGAGAAGTACTGGTATTTTGGATCACTTGCTTGATTATAACAGGCCCATTAAAATAGGTGTTATTACCAATTGTAACATTTTCAGAATTGCTCACAGCTACATTGCCAATGGGAGTACTGCTGGGCTTCACCAAGCTTGACGGGATAGTCGCAATAGTATCAATCGTCCTTGAACTTTTGTCTGTACTGTCATCATCGTCACTGTCGCTTTTCTCTTCAATTATTCGAAAGTCTTGAAGTTCACCTTCCACTTTGATACCAAGACTATCGCTCACAAAGCCTGTCTCTGTTTTCAGTGCCATTATCTGTACAATATGTATACATTCACATCTTCTAATTTGTCATCACTGAGGTTGTGGTTTAATTTCCTTAAAAACAAACTTGTTTAAAAACAGGTCAAAAATTAAAAGCACACCCACATTAGCTTCGATTGCTACTGTGTAGATAGGAGGTGAAAGTATTTGTTTTCGTATAAAAAGCAGCCAAGTGTTTCCTTCCTTGTATTTTTGAAATTAGTTTTTTAGTGTCAATTTATTTATCAAATCAAGTTGTCAACATTTCAATCAATCACTGAATTACTTCACTCATTCCTTTCAGTATGTGTGCTCATTCCTTCAATCTATCCGAACATGATGTAAACAAAAAGTAATAAAGGCGTGTTTATAACGAATAATTGTTGGTAACTTGGTAAGAAAAATAAGGTGTAGTGACTAAAAATACATGAGCTTTCTGTATTCTCAGTTAAAAATAAAAAATACTCGTGCAAGATTTATTTCGTTATTCCTCCATTACTGCGGAAGTTCCGCAAGAAATCGTATCTTTGCATCTGCCTCCGCATCCGCAAAGTTTATGCGGAGTTATAGCGGAGTTTTATTTACGTCATAAATTCATTTTCATCGAACAAATCAAAATACTACTAGTCTTTAAAAAATCGCTTGAAGCGATACAATATTACAAATAAGTGTAGCACGCGGGCCTCGAGAACGCCGCTTCAAGCTTCTCTTTGAGGAGGCCTTTTGTGGCTCGTGGTGGTCTTATAACACCTTATTTGTATTTTCTTCTTTTTTAATTCATGAATCCCCAAGCGACCACCGGTGGCCGCGCATCTATTGTCTTACTATTGTGTCTCTAATTGACGGTATCTGAAGGGTTATTACCTAGTCTATTTAAAAAAAAAACAATTGAATAATTTAAATATTGTTCGTAACTTAAAAATGAAAAACACAGCTTTTAATTAGTTTCACCTGTCCCGATGTTAGTCTGTAATCAAATCTTGCAAATTAGATTTTGCGTGCAAGTGTAAATCAGATGACAACGCTAAATTATTATGACATGGAGCTGATCTGATGAAGGTACCGGAAGGTGGTTGTAGGAGCTTGGTAGTTAATCGACACAAACCCATCGAGTTTGAGCTCGTGTGATTCGTCTTAACGAGTATTAATTTATAAATGTAGGTATCATACCATGTTATAAAAGTTTGCTATGAAAAAATCATTTTCATTAAAAACTTGATTATCTTGCTTCCTTAATGAGACTGGTATTTTTATCATAGTTACATGCTGAGATACTTTATTATTTTAGGTATATGTATTACAGATATTTATGTCAATATCTTGTAAAAGTTAGACAGATAGCTGTAAATGATACAGTTATTAAAATAAAACCAATAATTAAAACTAAAAAAAAAAAAATCACTTAATTATGCAGGTATATATTAAATTTTGTGTATTATGAAAGTATGAATGAACGACCATAAATTACTATTTTTCCTCATCCAATGTTACCTCCGCATTCGCATCTGTTAACCTCCGCATCTGCGGAGGCGATATCCTTCACCTCCGCATCCGTTAAGATGGCCTCCGTTACAACCCTAATTGCGTGCGCGTGACGTCATAGTACAACACTTGTTTACCCCGTAACCGCTCATACGAGTAGTATATTCTGAGCTTGCAATTTCTCTCATCATTTCAGCCAAAAGACTTCCACTGTTGTACATAGGCCTCCCCTAAAGTGTCGCCTTAATTACCGGTCGTGTTCGTTTCGCATCCATCGGATTCCCGCGACCCTCAGCAGAATGGCTAAAGGAACTTCATACTCGCATAGATATCACAATGAAGATAATTAAACTGCTATGACAATAGAAATAAATGAATGGTTCTGAATAGTTATTTATTTATTAAAACTGCATGCAACATAAAAGTACAAAGGCGGACTTAATGCCTTAGGCATTCTCCACCAGTCTACCTAGGGTGGTAAAGAGAAAAACGTGGTGGTAGTTATGTTGAAAACGGTGTTTTTCACTGAAATCGGTCTACTAGGGACCTTCTAGCGTATGCCCTTCACATATGAAGCGAGGCCATCGAGAAGCATGGGGAAGCGTTTGCCGTCTCCTTTGACATCTCAAAGGCTTTCGACAGGATCAAAGCTGGCACGAAAACCTTATTGCTTAAGCTTTCTTTCTCCGGTCTAGCCACTGGTCTGTGTGATTATATCGTAAACTTCTAAAGAGATCGATCCATCCGAGTGTTTACTGATGGCTGCACGTCGAGTCAAATGGATATTAATGCCTGGGTCTCTCAAAAGCCGGTAGTGTCTGCAACACTGTTCTTGTTGCACATAAATGAACCACATAAACCCGGTACCTTTAGGTATGCAGACGATAGCACTGTTGTTGACAGTTACATGTCTGGCGCACGAGCTAGTAGGTTTCAGATCTCTCTCAGATTCAGGCTATGGTTGAACGCTTGTACTTGTTTTTGGAGACAGTCTCAGAATGGGGCAATGCGAATCTGGTCAAGTTCAATGGTACTAAAACCTACGCGTGTTTTTTTCACCGCTAAATGGAGCCAATTCTACCCGTTTCTATCTTGCCCGGGGTGTGACTCTGCCGATAATTGATTACCTTGAGCTTTTTGGGGGGCCGTTGTCTTCTGTCTTCATTTTTGGCTTCTACATTGAGGCAAAAGCTCAACAGCCTGCCAAAAAATTGGGGATCTTAGCGAGGGTGTGACGGTATTTCATGCCAAAACATCTGCTCAACCTCTATCAAGCGCAAGTTCGATTGTGTATGCTCTCATCTTTAGGATGGGTTTGCCAAATACCAGCTTCATGAACTTGAATCGAGAAGCGAGCTAAGAAGATCATCAGAAATGATGCACTTGTCAAGTGAAAATTCCAAACTCTTGTCAACGACGCCGAGCAGCACCGGTGTAAGGGCCACTGACGACCCGGGTGAAAATATTGTGGCGATACTTAAGGGAAGCAATATCAAAGGTTAGTTTTTTGCTGATCCGAAATAAACTTATATTAAGAATTTCATCTTTCCTTCAGCGTTACCCAGAGCTAACGACGCGAACGTAGAAAGTTTTAGACTCTTCTTTTTTTAAATTTTCATATTTTTACGTTTTTTATTTATTTTTTAATATTTATTATTCGTTTTGACTTTTTTGGGCTTTCACATTTTTTTTTCAAATTTCTTTTCGAATTTGATTTTAAGCGGTTTATTTTGGCTTCCCAACGCGTATCATTCAGCTTTTTCACACTGTAGAGCTACATGATCAGTGAGTATTTTCCATCAATTAACTGAAGCAGAAAAGCAGCATCGCAGTGTGGTCGAGGAGCGACTTTGACGATATCGTTAAGTCGCTCATCGACTACAGGAGACTCTAACTCCAGACATTGACGCCCCCATGAATTTGTCGCCGCACCTTGCCCCCCCCCCCTCCTTACGTCGGCACTGACGCCGAGTTGCTAGCCTATCCACCAAGTCCGTTGCATCATCGGACCACAAGACGTACGGCATTGTGACACCGGTACATGGTGGATATTCCACCCATACGTGGGAACACAATCATTATGCAAACAGCTGCAAAAGCAAAGACGTGTAATTCCCTGCCGGAGTCTGTTTCCTGTAAAAAGTTTTGTGTTAAGCTTCCTTCAATCAGTCTGTTACGGCTCTATTAGGTTGCGTTTAAACTTGGCTGACACGAAATGTGAAAGTTGTATGACATTTTGCGCGCACTTTGTTTGAAAGTCAATATTCGTATTAGCATTCGCGAATATTGAATTTGAATATTCGCATTCACGAATGTGAGAAATCAGATACTATTTGTTTCATCACTACTTCAATGAAGGATTTATTATAAAAATAAATCACTAGTTTCAGTATATTTTATAATTACAAAGTATTCTAAACGTACCACTGTGCAAAATATCAACGAACAACGTTGATATTGTGATGTAAAATTGGTGTAGTTTTGTATCTCAATTGATTCTGTAACTGGACCGTGTGGTATAATTGACCAACCTTCTCGGCAAACTTCGTTCAACACACGGTCAAAAGCCAAAACTGACATGGTCCTTCTATAATGGATACCGTTACCGGACCGTGTCTGTTTCAAAAGAGAATTTTATTGTAGTGTTGAATACCTCAACGAAATTTTCCGAAAAGGTTGGCTTAATACATTTGTTACCAAATACATCCCATATACATCCATATTGTATAGATAAACAAATGAACTATTATATGAATTAATTAATTATTATATAAAACTAAGACATGGCTTAAAAAACTTAGCGTTCAAGCCAAAATTAATTTAAAAAAAAATGTACCACTAAACAATAGACAATTTCACAACCACATCCACATCAACATCAACCTTGTTTACAATTATTTACATCTTGATTGCGTGTTTGGAATTTTTAATTTTTTGAAAACGATTGGCTAAATTATTGTTGGTGTATTCGAAGTTAAAGTTGAGCCTTCATGAATATAAAATCACTAATAACTCAAGACTAATAATATTGCAGAGGTTGAAATTTTAATAAATCATTCGTTACAACATTCTTAACCGTTACCAATAAAAATACCGCTTATTTATATTTTATAAAAATGTATGTCGTTCATGAGGGTGACATAATTTACAAAGAGATATACGGAGCTGCTAATAAACAAAGACTTTATGTTAAACCTCCAGGTAAAAAATTATCAATTTGTATTTGGTATTTTTTTGTACGTAAAATATAACTTGCCTGTCGTGTTCTCCACGTCATTATGGTGTTCTTGTTACAGACCAAGCAAACGTAGTGGTACACGAAGAAGAAAAGAATTTGAAAGTAGCCAATTTTATTGCGAGAGTATTTCTCCCTCAGGGTTACCCCAACAGTGTAAGCAGAGACTATACAAACTACCAGATATGGGATACAGCACAAGCTTTCTGCAGCACAATTACTGGTAAGTTTTGACTATTCCCGGGCCAAGGTTTTATAAATGCATTTAAAAAAAGTTGGAAACAGAAACTTTTTTCGAGTGTGACGGGCAAAAAGTGCTTCTTATCAACCCCTCAAACTTATGACCATACCAAGACTATACCATTACTAGCCTTAATAAAAGCAAAACTTCCATTCTCAAAATTTCTGCTCATCTACTTCATTCAAGGTTATCATCAAGGTTAAATTGACCGAAGATCTATGGGGTATGTCTATCTAAGTTTGTACTTCAATTATTGAGACAATAGCGCCGTACTTAGCTTTAATATTTAATTTGTGTATAGATCAAGGAGTCTTTCCGGATCTAATGAAATATAGTAAAGTGATACCACTTTTGAAATCCGGGGACATTAAGACACTAATAATTATAGGCCGGTGTCCGTTTTGCCGGTTTTTAGCAATATATTTGAAAAGGTGATGTTAAATCAAATGCTTAATTATTTTAACACCAATAACATCTTACACGATAAACAGTACGGTTTCACCAAAGGACGTTGTACAACTGATGCCGGTGTCTCCTTAATAAAACACGTTTTTAATGCATGGGAAGAAGCACAAGATGCTATTGGCATTGGCATGGCTTCTGCGACCTGTCTAAGGCGTTTGATTGTGTGATTCATGAATCATTACTCCTGAAACTTGAGCATTACGGACTAGGCAAAACAGCGTTAAGCTTAATAAAATCTTATTTAAATGACAGACAGCAACTAGTCCAAATAGACGGTGTCAATTCGTCGGGATTAAATGTGAAAATGGGGGTACCCCAAGGTTCAATTTTAGGTCCTTTTTTATTTTTAGTTTATATTAATGATTTACCATATCTGTTGCAAAATAAACTTGATTTGGTGTTGTTTGCCGACGACACTTCTCTAATATTTAAGATAAATAGAAGGACTAATAATCTTGACGATGAAAATAACGCCTTACTGCCCAAAACTGGTTCACTGCTAATAATCTAGTTCTTAATGGAAAAAAACTAAATGTATAAGATTTTCCTTACCAAACGTCAAAAGTAGTTATTGTGACATTGTATTGAACAATGAGAAATTAGAATTTGTCGAAAAAACGGTTTTCTTGGGGATTACGCTTAACTCAAGGCTACAATGGGGTCCTCACTTAACATCTCTTGCAGGACGGCTTAGCTCGGCTGCATTTGCTGTTAGAAAAATCCGCCAATTTACGGATGTTGATACCGCTAGACTAGTCTATTTTAGTTATTTTTATAGTATCATGTCATACGGTATCTTACTATGGGGACGGGCTGCAGACATTGACTCAATCTTTATACTACAGAAAAGAGCCATCAGAGCTATTTACAATCTCCGCCGGTGCGATTCTCTAAGAGAGCTGTTTAAGGATATTAACATCATGACGGTGCCTTGTCATTCAGGAAGAGGCTCCCTGGTGTATGTTGTTTGCCGATGACATTGTGCTGGTTGCCGAGAGTGGCCTAGAGGTCCAGAACAGATTGGAGGTGTGGTGGCACAGACTAGAAAGTGTTGGCCTGAAATTGAGTAGAACCAAAACGGAGTACTTGTTCTGCGATTTCGGCGGTCTCTCCACTCCAGTGCCTTTAGCTCTCGCCGGAACGCCCATACCGATCTGTTCCGACTTTCGGTATCTCGGGTCGCTCGTCCAAGGGGATGGTGAGGTAGACCGGGACGTAACTCATCGGATCAACGCAGGATGGATGAAATGGCGACAGGTCACGGGAACAACTTGTGATCCACGGATGCCCCTCAAGTTGAAGGGTAAAATCTACAAATCCGTGATAAGGCCTGTCATACTGTATGGATCAGAATGTTGGGCTGTGAAAAAGACGGATGAAAAAAGATTGCATGTTGCGGAGATGAGAATGTTGAGATGGATGTGTGGTGTGACGAGAATGGATAAAGTGAGAAATGAGTATATTAGGGGAAGTTTGAAAGTGGCGCCAGTGACTGAAAAGTTGAAAGGAAATCGTTTGTCTTGGTATGGTCATGTAAAGAGGAGAGATGAAACGCATGTTGTTAAAAGAGTTATGAATTTACATGTGGATGGATGGAGAGGGAGAGGGAGGCCAAAGAAAAGATGGATGGATTGTGTGAGAAGTGATATGAATGAAAAAGGAGTTAGTGATAGTGTGACGAGTGACAGGACAGAATGGAAGAAAAAAACATGTTGCGCCGACCCCAAATAAAACGGGATAAGGGCAGGAAGATGATGATGATGATGATGATGACGGTGCCTTGTCAATATATCTATGAAAACATCATGTACGTTAGAAAAAATCTTCATCTCTTTAGCAAAAGAGGCGATAGACATAACTATGTTACAAGACATAGGAACCAGTTAGTTCAACCAGGCTTCAGATTGGCAAAAGTGGCCTCTTCTTTCATGGGGTACTGTTTAAAATGTTATAATAAAATACCTCCCCAAATTTTAGAACTCAATGAAACAAAATTTAAATCTTGCATTAAACGCACACTATGCAGGCAGGCATATTATAAGTTGGAGGATTATATACAAGATAAAAATGCTTGGCTCAATGCTGGTCCAACTCCAGTACCACACTATATTTTCAAATTACAAAAAAATAAAAATAATTATAGTTTCCAAACTAATCAATACACCCTTGTATTGATTAGTTTGGAAACTATAATTATTTTTATTTTTTTGTAATTTGAAAATATAGTTTAAAGTTGTGATCATTTATTACTTTTGTTTTTGAAAACCATAGCATTGTTTAATGTAGAAGCACTTTTTTTTCCTATTTGTGAACGTGAGGTACCATGAAGCATTTTTATTGGGTTACGACTTTTTATTCTCTTTGTTTTTGACATTACGAGCATGGCAGTTAGGAGTTTGTCATGCTCACTTAAACGTCTCGCTGCTGGTGGCGCGTGTATTGGGTCATTCGGTTCCCTTGAAAATGGTTGAGCTGAGTGGGACTGATGCACGCGTCATGCTCGTGAACGGGTTCCGTCAGTTGAGACTGGTCATCTCTTAACTGCCAGTAGCTTAATTCAGTTTTTATCTTTTAATATATTTTTTATTTTAATTTTATTATCTACATTGTGCTCACATAATAGAAGCAACATGAAATAATGTAAACAAACATTATATGTAACACATAATATGATTTAAAAGAGTGTCCATGGAGTTTCTTGCATGTTCTTCTCCATAGAGATCTACGCTTTGGAACGTGCAATTTAGCTTCACTTTTCTTGGACTGACCGACATTTGACTATTCAAAAGTACCTACATTTGGTCTAATTGAAATAAATGATTTTGAATTTGAATTTGAATTCCATCATACTTATCTGACTGTTGCGTTCAAGTGAAGAAGCTCATTCAAGATTGCATAAAGCAATTTGTTTTTAATCCAGTGTTGTGTAACATATGTACATTATTCAATTCTGCCCAAATTGGATAATAAAATAGTAGTAACATAATTATCCAAAAATTAGTTTATTTATGAGTTGATGACAACCCAGAAATAGTGAGCAATAAATTTTAAAATAAGCTAGATTAAACTTACCAGTGCTTCCAACTGGCACATATCAGCTACTTGAGTGTCTGATATGTGCCAGTTGGAAGCACTGGTAGTTTAAACATATCACCTTTGCACTTAGTCATGGAAATACCCTACCCCTAAATAATTTTTTAGAGGGGAAATCATCAAAAATGATAATGCCTTTCAATACAGCGGAACGAGGCAGAGTGCCAGACGTTTATTAATCAACTCACCCATATTCCTTCAGTTTATCATTCCGCTCCTAGGGACGAGGCAATTCTTTCAAATCAAATTCTGCAGCTCTGGTTCTGACAAGCATCAACCCTAGCAGTCTCTGTTACTAAAAGGTGAAAAGTATTTTAATCATGCGTTGAACATAACAAATGTATTTTGAAGAATGAATTATAATTTACAGGCATCCTGGCCACTCAAGAAGTTTTACGAGGAGTAGGCGTAGGCGATAAGACTGCAACGCCACTAGCGGCCACTGTTACCTGGGTCATTAAAGATGGTTGCGGCCATTTGGGAAAGATATATTTCGCCTACAGCAAGGGGTAAGAAAAATTAATATGGAAAATAAGATGGTTAATGTTAAAACCATCATACTTATGAGTGTTGTTTTTAGAGTTCTGTACACAAATGTAAAAAATAGAACCCTATTACTAAAGACTCTGTATGTCTTAAACCGCGATAGCTAGAAAGTTTAAATTTTTGTAGATTTTTGTTGACACTATAACAATTAATACAAAATAACGAATAAAATAAAAAAGCTGAATAGATAATGGTATGGAACCCTTCGTGCGCTAGTCCGACTCACATTTGACTGGTTATTTTCGCATTGGTTGGAACTCACGTTCAGGCATGCAACTCTTCAAACAAGGTTGAACTAAGTTCTAGTTACTTTTACAATCCAATACTTCCTATGGTTAAATGTTTGCAGCTTCAATTTGGTGTACTTCGCCTCCAAGACCCTCTAAACTTTGCAACGCATCGGTCTGGCCTGTTGGTCTGTTGGTCGTGGGTTCGATTCCCACCCAAGACAAATGTTTATGTGATGAATATGATCATTTGTTCTGTGTCTGGGTGTAATTTATCGATAATATTTATGTATTTAGAAATATATAAGTAAGTTTATCAGTTGTCTAGTACCCATTACATAAGCTCTGCTTACCTTGGGACTAGACGGCGTTGTGTGATAGTTGTGGATTATTATTATTATTACTTAAGTTAATGTATAACTATATTTACCGATGTTTTCAATTGTTTCCAGCACCCACCTAGATGCATATAGTAAGAAGTGGAGGCTATACGCAGACACATTAAATGATGCTGCAATGTGCATTGAAATAGCTCTGCCAGCATTCAAGAGTTACACCACATTCATTCTATGCATCAGCACTGTTATGAAAGCTATTGTTGGAGTCGCCGGTTTGTATGTTTCTTATTAACCATGTCTCTGCATAATTCTTTTATAGGTACATGCATACAAAAACTCGCCCTTTCCCCATGGGGTAAGCAGAAACTACAAAACTGGCTAGTGAAAGGTATCTGGGCATTTGTAACGGATTATCAATGATAAGATTAGCTAAGCCACTAGTATACAGACCTGTTAGTCAAATCCGATCTAAAGTCGACTTCTCGAAGACCCATTAGTCAATTTCACCTTTGTTGCGAAGATTGTGGCTTAAGGGCGCGTTCCCACTATGTCGTAACGACTAATTTATCGTTCGACGACTGTCGTCTCTACCTGTTCCCATTATAACGATTGTTTGTCGTCAACATTTTTTATCGTTTAGCGACTGTCGTATCTAGCTGTTCCCATTGGATCGCGACGACATTTTATCGTTTCCCGGCAGTCGCTTTGTCGTTTACACATCATCAGCAAGCTACAAATCTAGTCGCCTCTGCGTTCGCTTGGTGATCACTAGTGCGTTTACTCTCCTGAGTTCAATGGACGAAGATGAAATTTTAATAATGTATTACTTTTTGATATACGTCCACCATGCGCAGGAGTCTGACAAGTTCTAACACGCACAAAGCAAACCGAGTACAGACGCGAGGGGCGCGCGGGTGCGAGAGGAAAGGGAAAACATGTGTTCGTCTACATAGAGTTGCCGTCCACGATTTTTTATCGTTTTACGACTGTCGTGCTTGCCGTTCCCACTGTCACGACAAAGTGTCGCCACTGCAAAAGAAGTCGTAGACGACAGTAAATTGTGTCGTTCTAAATGTGAACACCTCCATTTAAACATATAAGCCACGACACTTAAAACTACACGATTATCTGTCGTCACGACACTGTGGGAACGCGCCCTAACGCTGTAAGAATAAAGTTGATAAGCGTTTCAATAAATCAAGATTTGTTTGCAGGTGGCGCCACCAGAGCTGCTATGACACAACATCATGCCATAAGAAGTAATCTCGCAGATGTATCTGCTAAAGACGCCGCCCAAGAAACAGCTGTCAATCTGGTCGCTTCCCTGGCTGCCCTGCTCATCATCACTGTCTTCGGGTACTTAGAATCGTTATAGACTTTCAGTTTACAAAATTTATTTATGGTATTATGTTTTAACACCAAATTACTCTTCTCAGGAGTTCTCTGATAATATTCACAATAATGATGATATTTCACATAATTTTTAATTACATGGCTGTAAGATCAGTTTGCCTAAGGACTCTAAATGTACCGAGATTTTTACAAATAATTGAAACATATTTGAGAGAAGAAGTAATTGCAAAGCCATGTCTCGTGAACAGAACTGAGCCAGTCATAACATGGAATATCCGACGAAACTTTTTAGGTAAGTTTTTAGACATACTTATACTAAAAAAAGTGTTTTAATTTGCAGATGACTTACTAAAAAACTGCATGGCGTTAATAAAGATTGACGAGCCGCAGTCAGAATATTGCGAGCATGACAAATTCAGCAGTAGAAAACGCATTTTTATACAATGTCTGACAGTTTGGCACCTGATGATGTATACACATCCCAGTCCCAGTAATTCGGTGACATGATACCCTTGGCAAGGCTGATGTCAGATTTTCTGACTTTTGACTACATGTAATGATTTTCAAAGATATACTTAAAACAACTCAGCAGCAGGCGTTGCTAAACCATGAAAAAAAAATTTAACCATAACATTCTGTTTTCAGATCGAAACCTATGTGGATTCCGAATCAGGATCGGAGATTCAATGAAAAGTTTAGTTAAGAAGAGTCCAAAAGCGGCATATATAAACAAAGTGAAAGAAGTTTACAGTGCCAATGAATACATAATATTCCCGTGTCTAAGATCAAGAACAATATATGTATATTTGCGGAATACTGCCACGTCCGATGACATACTTTGCGCTTATTTTCATTCTGTTTTATTCGGAATTGTCATCTGTGCCATAAATAAGTATGATTTGGTAAGTTGACTACAAAGTGTTGGATTTACATTTTTTTTTTAACATCTTTACAATGCACCAAAATGTTGACAATTTTTTTTTTTATTACAGCCGATTTACAACAGCCCAGAAGTGGTTTCAAAACCATTTGCGCGAGTTTGTGAAATTTTTCAAAAAGCAGAATGGAGTAAAGAAATAAGAGAAAATTTATGCGAATGTCCTACTTCCCCATTCAAGTATAATCCGTCCGTTGACGTTATGGAATTTTTCAACCGAATTGTACAAAAAGAATGGATAAAAATAAAACCAGGGCTCGAACAAGTTGGTGAGTAACTTAGATGGCTCATACTGTCCGAATTGTATTCCATCATATAATTCCATCCATACTAATATTATAAATGGGAAAGTGTGTGTCTGTTTGTCCGGCTTTCACGGCAAAACGGAGTGACAAATTGACGTGATTTTTAAGTGGAAATAGTTGAAGAGATGGATATTGACATAGGCTACTTTTTGTGGTGTTACCCCGAATTTAACACGAGCCGCGGGCAAAAGCTAGTAATCTATAAGTTACCGGCAATCATTATAATCCGGTATTCCATACAATAACATGTAGGTAATTTATGAAAAAAATAAAAATTTTATGCTTTACCTAGGTATTCTATACAATACCGCATGCGCAGCCGGTAAAGTATGTAAAACGAAAGCAGGGAAGGAGGTGACATAATTTTAGTGCACCCCGACACGAATAGCCTTCGTTGTTATATAAACATTGATAAATATAGACCAAATTTATTTAATTTACACTTGCATTTATTGAAAAAAAAAATGTTGGCATGGGGACTACTGGTTGAATATTTATAAAATATTTGTTTTTGAACTTGAATATTTGAAAAATTTAATCATATCATTAAAGTTCATCTTAATTTATTTAGGGCATTTCCCTTCCAGTTCCCATCCTGAACATAGGTCAATTATGGAATCCGATTTAATGTGTCGTATGTAGCCAGCCGAAATATTTTTGAGTCGTGTCGTGGTTCTTGCTATTAATTTTTTCATAAATATTACTTTTATTGTACACAACAAAAAAAAAAATCATATGACGAACATGCCATTTTGATTCAATGTCATTTGAACATAATATATCCTTTCAAGTGTACTATTTGCTTTATACAGACAAAACTGTGTAAAGTATTTATATTTATAGCATACTAGTTGTACCCCCGTGGCTTTGCTCCCGCTTTACCCTACTATATCTTACTCTACCCTACACTACCCTAATTTTCATTTTTTTTCTATAACAGCCTTGTCACAATAATAATAATTAGCGAAATTGGTTTAGCAGTTCTCGAGATTTGCGCTTAGCAACACATTTAGCGAATCATTTTTATATTATAAGAAGATCAATAAGCATTCCTAGTATTCGTGATAGTTACGTTTTCCAAATATGTAGGTTTTTGTAGAAAAAAAAAGAGTAACCGTCATTTTTGTTACAGGCTGGGACCTCAAGAAAAATCTCCTGATAGTTGATGAATGGCGAATAACCAATGCTAAAGTTGTTCCCAAACGATCTGCCCGGCAGCAAGATAGCAGCGGAAACATTTCATCGCGTTTCCCTTCCTTTAACTTAAAAGAATTTAGTCAATCACATTGCAGCACTATTGATGAAGATGAAATTAAAACTTATACAATTGAGCCTGACAGCAAATTTTCAAATGAGCCAAGTTATACAGCTAATGAAGAAAGACGACCATCGACTAGCAAGCCGTGGTGGCAATGAAAACATACTAATTGTGAGCCACATTCTTTAATTTAATTATATTTATGTATACAACATTATTTTCAGCATATATGCAAAACCTGAATATACGAGGAGTTTGTTCAGAATCAGTAACTGAACCGATTAATTATTTTTACACCATGTTATATCTTTTTCCAACAATATTCAAAAAAGGGCACAAGTTTGTCACCACCGGTACTAAGTATATTACAGGTCATAGCGGGTGCTACCGCTCAGTCGCCCGGTTGGCCCGCTAACCATGTTTTTGTGCGGACCATCGGGTACAAGCTTATAACTTTGTGATTTTTCATGAGACAGTCATGAAATTTTGTACATAAAAATACTAGACGCGTGTTTCAGGTTTCGCAAAAATATACTAAAACTAATGTGGTATATCGCGAAGTCTCTGTCTGTCTGGGTTAGTGCAATTAGCTCAAGAAAACGAAATCAACTGGTTTGGCACAGTAAGCGCAGTTGCGCTGCGTGTCGCAGATTCGATTTCCGCATGAAACAAATATATATTATATATTTATATGTAGTTGTATCAGTTTTGGGTGTCTTACACGTTTGTGAACACATCCACAGCATAGAAATAATTCCTACGTGTATATGTTATGGACCAGGTGATTAATGCGGGCATTATGAATAATGTCTAGCTCTATCGGACGAAGTGATTAATTACTATCTTAACTTCATTATTTATCACATTGCGCGGTCATAATTATATTGCTACACTAGCTTTTGCCTGCGCGGCTTCGCTCCCGCTCTTCCCTGCTCCACCCTACTATACCCAACTCTACCCTACTCTACACTACCCTACTCTACACTACCCTACCCTACTCTGCCCTACTCTACCCTACCCTACTCTACCCTACTCTACCCTACTTTACTCTACCCTAAACTACCCTATTTTTTTTCCATAAGAACCTTTTCCTCACAATAACAATCACAACAAAAAAAGAATTAGCGAAATCGGTCCAGGCGTTGTTGAGTTATGCGCTTACCATCACATTAAGCGATTCATTTTTATATTATAGATGGCAATTGGGCAATTTGATAATAAAGCTAAATCCCCTTAATGCGGAGGTCAAGGTTATAGTAGATGTGGTTGCAAGTCTGATAAATGTACACTACATTTAAAACCAATAAGTTTTGTACCTCAAAATGTCATCGCAGTGGCAGTTGTTCTAATAAATAAACCTGTTACTTGCTACATCAACACTAATATAATAAAGAGGTAATATTTGTTTTTTTTGTTTATAGGATTTTGTTTGATTTCTAAAATGTTTGCACCAGTAGAAAGCTGTATATTCCTGAGTGACATAGGCTATATATTATGTACGCGGATGAAGCCTCTGGCAAAAGTTATTATTGTATAATTATTGTTTTAAATTTTATGTTCTATTTTACTTATATTTTCATTTGACTTTTATTCAGAGAAGATGTTAATTATGCCAAATAATGAGTCTGATTGCTTTTTTAAATGTTTTATAATAATAAGTCATTTCTATAAAACAAAAATGTGTTGTGAAATTTTTGTTTCAAATTTTTTTTTATTTTTTTTTTATTATTTAATTAAAGGGCTTTGTCGCTTAGCGACCACATCGCCCAGTACAGAAAACAAGAAAAACTTACAATCTGCCTTAAGGCTAACTCGAACAATTGTTTAGCTTTATCGGACATTGGAAAAGAGAGGATTGTATTACAAATTCCAATATCATACGTTTTACAGTCCAAAAATATTGATTCTTGTATTTTCGTTCCGGACACACTCCATCAAGATGTGGACAACATCATCAACCACACCACAGTCATCACAATTTGGAGACAAAACTTTCTTCATTAAATAGTTGAATTTATTTCATGGAATATGTCCGGAACGAAGTCTTACAGCTATAGTTATTACATTTCTGTTGAGATTACAGTCTATCTATGGAACCCGAGAAATCTCTGGCTGAATAGTTCGGTACCATATCCTTTTTTCTTTTGACCTTTTGTCAAAATATTCCTGCCAAAGTTCAAAACAATTTTTTTTTGCTTTCCCAAAGTAATCCGAATATAGTTGGGTAATATTCATGGGAACTCCCCTCCTCAACACACGCTTGTTTGGCGAGTAAGTCAACCATGTTTCAAAAATTATGTTTTGTTATATTTTTAATATGACTTTCCTTAAGTTTTAAATGCAAAAACTAGTGAATTCTTAAGGTAGAAGTACTTAATAATTAATCCAAATAAATAGTTTGATTATTTGAATGGATTAAAATGATTTTTTTAACTTAATTGACAATAAAAAAATAGTACTTAATTAAATATATTTGTATTACTCTGCCCAAAAGATGATGGGCAATATGTATAATACCCGGTCAATTTGATTATTTGAATAATTATTATCAAATTACACTCTCATATTGGGGTTCTTCATAATGACCGGGCATTATGTATAATGAACAATTTATGACTTGGTCCATAACATATACAATGTTTGTAAAAAGTCAAAATAACTGTGTTTTTAATATTTTTGATGTTACCATATATAAATATTGTTAAGTTTGGCTTTGATGATGTTTTAATTGATGGTCGATTCACACCAGCGGTGCTATTCTATAAGAAAACAGCCTTGAGTGCAGCGCTGGCCACAGCGACGAGTCCAAAGCGCAGTACAAAGAATTAACAACCCAATGTATAGGTATCTACTTGGATTTCGTCGCCAGCGCTGCGCTCAATGCTGTTTTCTTTAGAGAATAGCACACCAGGATGGCAGCGGCTCATTCGGTCTTTTATGACCAGTAAGGATAGTTTACACCGAGACGCGAGACACAATCCCTATAACACTATATTTCGTGCACTAAAAGGTTCACATTTCAGTGAGCGAATCCAATCCATTTGAATCCATCCCGTGACCCGGACCTAGGTCCGTATTTACTTGAATGGACCTGTGTTTTGGAAATATTTATTTAGTGTCCGACCGAAATTAGTTTTTAACCGAAACCGAATTTCGGCAACCGTTTCAATTTCGGCCGAAACCGAAACCAAAACTTCCTTATAAGGATCATGTTTTGAGGGAAAAATAAAGAAAACGTTATTATAATCATTGAGTCCCTATTTTAAATGCATTTTAAATTTAGGTATTTATATTCGTTGACTATCATGAATTTTAGTTTGGGAGTAGGTAAAACGAACTGCAAACAAAAGCCAGTCACGTCATGATCAGGCTCATAGACACGGCAAAATGTCTTCGTTGCTTACTGCTTAGAAGGAATTTAACGCACTGAACATGACCGATCACAGCGCGAGATCTCCCGAGTGCAGTTTCGGTTTCGGTCGTAGTTTCGGCAGGTTTGCCACCGAAACTAAACCGAAACTCGTTTTTTTGCCGAAACTCAACCGAAAACCAACATTCGGTCGGGCACTAGATTTATTGTAATAACCGCGCCATATGACGTCGCGTTGCGTCTCGGTGTGGGCTGATTCTGAAAACAAAGTCGGTCATAACCAAGTTGATGAATTGGCCCATCATAATGTAGCCACTCGTATACCTTACTGAATGCACAACGTTTGAATAGGTATAACGAGTATTTATTGTGATATAAACATCCGAATAGTACAAAATAATACATGGATCATGCTGTTGCTTCTATTGGCTATGTGTGAAATGCTATTTTATGAAATGAATCGTACATAAAGGAACTATATTTTTAGCCGATTTAAAAAAAGGAGGAGGTTTTCAATTCGTTTTTTTTTTATTGTATGCCTAGAATTGATTAGTATGTCTATTTCTCAGTCGTTTAATGTGCTCGCTTCTGCTGAGGACAGTAGACTCCCACTTAAATTCCTACCATTTTTAGTGAAAATTTTGTCGATGGTGACCCTGGTGGTGGTCACAGAATTACGAAAGACTTGTAATCCTAATCTTATTCGCACATCACGGCTAGTTGTGATCAATAATGACTATTTTTACTCAAAACTAATCTCGCTTCATTGACGATGTGAATCGTCAAATATAAGCACCTATCGAGAATAAAAATTACCTAGGCAAGTACTTTGAGCAATTATTTGATTTACTATGTCAACTTTTTTCTGTCAATTATAAGTTTTTACTAGAAATTTAGACTGTTGAAGAGTTCTATTTTTATAAACATATTTTAAAGACTTGACGTTTTCCACCCGCCAAAGAATGGAGACCAGTCTGATATTTATTTACACCCTTAAATTTTACACAATGGGGCAGGCATGGTATAATACGCCAATTTGCAAATTCAGACAATAATTAAACTCACCATTATTCTATTTGGATAAGGGTATTATTTTTCTGGTCCACGCAAAATGCAGGCATTCACACATTCCTATTTATTGTATGTATGTAACGAAGTCTTAAATTAAATGTTTAGTATCAGAATATTATAGTTCTAAGTACAATGTTAATAATAAAGAAACTAAAAAAAGAAAATGGTTTTATTAATCTTGTGGTTCTTTACATATGCCTACGCACCACAGCGACGGATTGAATTATCCGTACAAACTTAATACCAAAATCGTTTGCAGTTGGAGCATATTTCCACCATTTTATGATTATATTCGGATTGGAAGACGCAGCGTTGGAAGGCCTCCAACAATTCTCCCGTTCTTGGGTGGAGCGTGAGGGCGTGCCAGGCTTTATCTGACTAAAAGTGCCGTCGACGATTCGGGTCCGGACGGTTACCGGACGGCCGCGGCCTGACGACGAGGTACTCATTGCTCGCCGTCTGCAAGCCCACGGTGGCTGAAAATAGGTTTCGGAATCCCGGCTACTGGGGCGTGAGGGTTTCCTTCTAACGGCCTGACGTCGCCTCTTTCGCTAGCATTACTGTTTCTCAGAAGAAGGCGACCGCCTACCATTCGTCCTCCCGTGGCCTGTCCTGGCCGGCTAGGCGCGAGAAGTCGGTGCCTGCGTAGAGCCTCCAGCAGGAGGCGTCTGGATCCCCTAGATTGGGCAGGAGCCTCATTCCAAACCAGTCTGGGAGCCAGATGTCGGAAGTGTTCTTCGAAATTCCATCCCAGATACTGAAGAACTCCTACCATTATTTGGAAACCCGGTGGTGGTGCGTTCCGAGGGCCATAAAAACACAGCCTCGGAGTTGTGCAGGACCACCTCGAGTCCCTACCGACTGGATCGTCTCCACGACTGTTGCAACCCCGCTTGTCGCTAGTAATATAAACTACACTACAACTAGCAGTAGAGCCATGGGCGGGTGAGAATGCTCCCCTTTCGTTGGGTCGTCTCCACGGTTCTCTAAGAATCCCCATCCACACGTCGCGGGCCTCCAGTTTGACCCGCCGTATCTCCGCTCTGAGGGTGCGCTTCGGTGCTCTGTATTCCTCGTACGCACCGGGTACGGGTGGGGCCAGATCTTGCGGACGGCCAGTTCGGCATTCGCGGGGGGCGCTCCACGGTGGACGCCATCATGTGCGTGGGAGCCCTCACTACGTGGGATGCGGTGTCCCGGAGCAAGGTCGTCATGGCAGTGTCTTTGGACATCGCCAACGCTTTCAATACCCTGCCTTGGAGTAGCATTGGGGGTGGACTTTGCTATCTACCTGAAGGACAGGTTTATTATCTACTCTGCTCACCAGGGAGAATGGAAACGCCGACAGATGTCGTGCGGTGTTCCGAAGGGATCGGACCTAGACCGCCCGGTTCAATTGTAAACCATGTGTAGGTATAAGCTTTTTTCTCAAGTCGTCATGAACAGTCACGCCAGCAGGTTTATCGATTTCCAGCCTCCCAAGCAAGCCGGATTTCGGAAAGGCTTTAACAGTAGTCCACATACGTACGCTGCGGCATCTTATACTGGTGACCAAAAAAATACAATCTGCCTAAAAGGCAGATTGGGATTACTGATTTTTCGGAGTTTGGGGACTACGATCGAGAGTTAGGTTGTACTACAGAATCTCCAACGGTGTCAGATTGACTATCACATCGAAGTGCTCAAGAGTTTGTACGAAAACGTTACCATTTCAGGATCAGACCGCGAATCTTATCCTGGAACAGGTCGTAAAGCAGGGGGACGTCCATTTCTCCGCAACTGCTGACGGCCACAATGGAAGATTTCTTCAAGTTTCTAAACTAGAGAACATCATCATCTTCCTGCCCTTTTCCCGTTTTATTTGGGGTCGGCGCAACACGTTTTTTTCTTCCATTCTGTCCTGTCGCTCATCATGCTATCACTAACTCTTATTCTCATTTCATTCATATCACTTCTCACACAATCCATCCATCTTTTCTTTGGCCTTCCTCTCCCTCTCCATTCATCCACATGTAAATTCATAACTCTTTTAGCAACATGCGCTTCAACTCTCCTCTTTACATGACCATACTAAGACAAACGATTTCCTTTCAACTTTTCAGTCACTGGCGCCACTTTCAAACTTCTCCTAATATACTCATGTGAGAAATGAGTTTATCCTTTCTCGTCACACCACACATCCATCTCAACATTCTCTCCGCATCGTGCAGGAGCAGCGGAGACGAGCGATTGACCAATGCTGGTTGGAGATGTGCCAGCTTCTCCGTCATTGTGTTCAGTTCTTCACAGTACACATCTGCAGTAATGCTCACCCCGTTTGGTAAGAAGCTGTGATGAATCACACCGACGCTAGACCACCAAACAGTGACCATCACTTTTCTAGGGGTAAGTTTTCGTTTAGGGCATTGTTTAGGTGCTGAACCAGGATCCAACCAACTTGCTGAGCGCTTGCGGTTATCAAACAGAATCCATTTTACATCGCAGGTAACAATGCGGTTCAAAATTCCTTCATTTGTGTGTCTGTTGAGCAGTGCAAGGCACGTCTCGACGCGTACTTCGCGCTGGCGATCATTGAGTTCGTGGGGCACCCATTTGTCAAGCTTTTTTACCTTGCCAATTTGACGCAAATGGACCAATATTGTTTTGACGCTAACGTCGAAAGCTGCTGCTAATTGAGCCGTAGATTGTGTATCATCAGCTTCCACAATCGCCTTTAATTCGTCATTGTCAACCAAAGTCTTCGGACGACCGCGAGGTTAATTTTTCAGGTCGAAATTTCCAGAACGGAAGCGAGCAAACCAATAACAGGTGGTGCGTTGGTTTGTAGTGTTAGCTCCGTAAACGTCGTTGATGTTGCGTGCCGCTTGTGCCGCGTTGCTGCTACGACGGTACTCATATTCCATAATAATTACTCGAATTTTTAACGTATCCATGATGACGAAAACGATTGAAATGCGATGAAAATTTAACTTGATTAGTGTTAACAAATGACTACTTTTGGAAAAAAAAAACATGTTTTAAAATAAAATTAATTTGCAATTAGAATTCTTAGCCAAACAAAAATTATTTTGATTAATGGCCAGTACTGCAGAACGGCAATTTCATAGGTAAAGACCTACGAGTAATATCTTTCGCTGCATGCCTGATACAGCCATCTCATTCCAGATTTCATATTTTATACTTCGATCATTCGAATACTCATCTCATTCTGTCCACCACTCGCTCCCTAAACTTATTCGCACAATCATTCCTCTCTAGCATATGCCATTTTATTTTAGGGGGAGGATGCTCTTTGTTTTTGTTAGACAGTATTTTGACCACTGATGTCGTAACCAGGAGTCTCTTCTAAACTAGAGAACAGGCGAGTAGCTACATCATTCACCTTCGATTTGACCGACGATATAGTAGCCATGATGTTCTTCATAGTTTGCTATGATGGAGGACCTCCGTACAATGTGTGGCGACCTTTAGGGGAGGCCTATGTCAAGCAGTGGACGCTTCTTGGCAGAAGTTGTGACGACTTTCTCCCCCTAGAGCCCTCCAATACTCAAGAAAACAATTGGCGCTAAGTATATGCAATTTTAAGTATTTATAATTTCGATGTACCTATATATCAATGAGCTACTGTCACTCTCAAACTAAGTCAATCTTACACCCACGAAGTAAAGAAAGAAACCTCTCGAACATCTCAAGCTAAAATGCAACAAGCCGTTTAGGTAGGTTCTAAGGCGTGCCAAACAAATATATACATACAGCTATATACACACGAAAACCATCCAAAACGCCATACCCACCGCCTAAGACCAAATACTAAGACTGCCATTGTACACAAAGATTTTAGTTTATTAAAGTTGTTGTTGTTTTAAAATAAACTTTATTCTATTCTATCACATCCATCCTCCTGGCGCGTTGCGTAAAAATGACAAACGTATGATACTCCAGCTTTGTTGCTCCTTGGTGGGTTGTAGAGAGGGGACGCATAAGGACGACATTTATTTAAGGGAACAAAATAAAAACACAAAATACTACACCATACCACTTTATTTTAGTATTGTCAAATATTGTATCGTTCCATTAAGAAATGATATCGTGACGTCGCACCGACATTACAAGTAAAATGAACGTTCATACAATCTCGAAACACGTTCGGATCTAGTAAACTACATTATCATGTTCTCAAATACAACTCATATTGTGACAACAATATAATCAGAGCCGTACGAATGCGAGGTGTTGCGGCGAGCAATCGCTACATTACTGTCTACGATATTAGTAAATAATGCATCGGGTATTATTATTAAATATCAACAATATGATCCCTTATAAGCATCTACATAACACACGTAAATACTTTGGTAAATTGTTATTAAATACAGTAAAGCTAAAAGGATTGATTTAGAATGAAGAACAAAACGACTTCAGTGCAGTATGCAAAAATTGGCTTACTCAGTACTCCTCCTAAGGCTGATTTACGTTTGTAATTTGTTTCTGTAGGGGTGAACCCGCGGGCGGGGTGCACTGCACTTTACTCGCCAACAAAATAACTATGTTTTACCATTACAACTTAATAGTAGCTTTCTCCAAACCGTAAATCAGCCTTCAGACCCAGCGGTGACTAACCACACTATACCTACAGACCAAACTACCTTTAAGTTCCAAAACCTTGACCTACCTTGAACCTAAGTACAATAAAAACAATACTGAGTTAGCTGCAAATTCTAACTGCAAATCGAAGAGATAATGCAAATGATTTATAAATATTACGACAAAATGAACATCGCATTTGACCTAAGAAAACAGTATGAAACATACTGTATATTCGTTTCTACGTAAAACGATCTAATTAGTGTCCGACCGATACCCGATTTTCAGCCAATACCGAAACCTTACCCGGTACTCGGCTCTTCAGTCTTGGCTGAAGGCGAAACTTATGAAATTAATTTTAAAGATAATATAGGTTTAGTAAGTTTAGAAATAACGAAGAATAGATCATACAGTAAATCTTTCGTATATTGTCAAAGCCGACAACTTTTTTTAAATTAGGCCACTTTTGGGCGGAAACGAAACTGCGGTCGGAAACTTGACTTTTGACCGAAACTGGACGAAAATAAAATGTCGGTCGGACACTAGACCTAAGAGACCAACTAACATTTTTACTTTAGTTCGTATTCAGCAGCTACGTGGAATTCTCAGTTGAATCACACCACCAGTTTAAGTCAATTTGTCAAATTGAACTTGTCCAATTCCCTAAAAAAATTATCGAATATATTACAAAAATGCTATCAAAAGTAATACATAAAGTACAAAATAAACAATATTTTCATAAGAGATAAGTACACAATAGTATCTATAAGTATATAAATAAAAATATTTTCAACAACAATATTAATAAAAACAACGCAAATAAAAATGCATCAACAATAAATAAGATTAAGAAGATGATTAATTTTGAAACACAGTTTTGGTAAAAAACATTTAAAATATCACTACATAAATTGACTATTGGTGTAATGTGTGAATCAAACTGTTGTAGGTATCTCGTTCAGGTCTTAATCAGGTGTGAACTATACTTGGACTTGTGATCATAATCAGTAACTTGTCAATTGAAGAGTTTCCTTTCTTCAATATCCCAACACTATTTAGTTTAGGTATGGTAACTTTATTTTGGTTTACACTTACTGTCAAGTTATTGATAACAATCACAAGTTTACCTGAAGCGTGTATTACAATCTAGCCTGAACGAATTAACTTTATAGGCGTGATTACTTTGCGTACTGTTTGATCAGCACTTCACTGGTTAATGACTTTGGTCGCTCAATGGGCAGGCCGAGCGCGCGCGACCAGATCAGCTGAGCCAACACGCCGAGGGCGCGCGACACGCCGAACATTACCGTGTAGTAGTTCATCTCCTTCAGGCCGTAATACTGCACGAAAATAAAATATATTAGTGTCACTTTCTGTATGGTACAAAATTAATGAAAATATAAAAAAGATTGTTGCAATACCTGTAAGAGGACACCAGAGTGGGAGTCCACATTGGGCCACGGGTTCTTGACCTTGCCGAGCTCTGTAAGGATCGGGGGCACTACTTTGTAGACAGCCGCGACCAGCTTGAAAAGAGGGTCGTTGGGCAAATGCTTCAGGGCGAATTCACGCTGACATGTGTACCTTTACAAACAATATTAGTTAAGAAATAGCTATGCGAAGTAAAATACAAAAATAATAACAAAATAAAGTTCAAAACTATTAAGTCTTGGACTAGAACTCTTTGGTCTTCTTACCTGGGGTCAGTCTTCCTGAGGACAGCGTGTCCGTAGCCGGGGACGACCTGTCCGGACTTGAGGGTCTTCCAGATGAAATCCTTCAAGCCTTCTTCGGTGAAGTCATCGCCAACTTGTTTGCGCAGTTTCTCCAACCAAATGAGTACCTGCACGGGATAATTTTTGTGTATCGGCCCTGTTTAACTATCTCTTAGGGTAGATTCATAAAAAAAATAACATATTTTTCAATACACTTGCTCATAAAGAGACTATTATTGCACTTAACTTAGGTATATAATGTCACTTGTTATACCAAACTGTGACATTTTGATTACCATTACGCACTAGTGCTGTAATGTGGTTAAAACCTTTTTGTTCAACCTCTCTCCCGCCATAATTTTATTACATTTATCGTTTTCCAGTGAGGTAGTAGGTACTTTTTGATCTTTCAAAAAGTCCCATAGCCATCAAGCGCTTATAAACAAGCACCAACCTAGAATCTAATTTATATGGCATTGATTAGTGTTACTATACCTCTGGCTTACCAACTTTCTACTCTAATGGATCTGTACAGTAGGGTGCACATCACTAGAAACAAAACACTAATTCTTTTGAACGTCCAAACTACGCTAGGTTCGCGCAAGGTTAGTGTTTCCACCGGTATTTGGTCGGCTATTCGTACCTTAAATTATAAGGTCAAGATTAATGCTTCCCGTTATGTATTGTAAATGACAACTGCAAGTAGGATGTGCATGACTTCATTCAACAGTCGTAAGCGCACTCACATCATTGTGTGTTTATTACCTTAAATAACAGGCCGACCGAGGTATTATCATTATTGTTATTAAAGTACTGTATTACAGTCGAGAATATTTTACTATGTAGTACAAACCTCTTGGTTAGCCAGACCGTGCAAGGGTCCAGCGAGACCGTTGAGTCCGGCGGCGAACGACAGGTAGGGGTCGCTCAGGGCTGAGGCCACCAGATGCGTCGTGTGGGCAGACACGTTACCACCCTCGTGGTCACTGGACAAATAGGAACAACATAAGTCAGCATTTTGCTTACTTCAAATATTGTTTAAAGTTTTGAGTTTGTTTGTTTGATCTTAATTTAAACGTAAGATATATCGAACGATGAATTTGCATAAACACTTGTTTAATACTATTTTATAAAGAGGATGTTATTAACACAGATGAAATGATGAAATACACCATGCATTATAAAGGTGAGAACACGTGCATTTATCAAAGCTATATAAGTGGATGTGTTTATTTTACAAGATTTTGATATATGATGATAACTAGTATTTTACAACTGTCGACAACACAATTGCCCCCGCGTGGCAGCGTAAAGTGGTACCGCCTAAGTGCACTCACTTATCGCCCATGCGTGTCAACTGCAGTTAAGGATCATAAGTACATATTATTGTAATGGTGCAAAAGCCGTGCATTAGTGACAAATTGTATGGCACTTGAGATAACAAAGATATCGTGACGCTACACTGTGAATGAATAAAATGAATGACATTCAATCTTTATTGCCCAATTACAAGGTGTACTGTGCGTTCCAAATGAGAATAGGAAAGCCAATGAACTCGGTCTGTCAAATTTTGATTGAAAAGTATAGTTTTCAAAAAAAATAATAGTTGTAAATAACTTTTTTATCTATTTCTTAATAAGGCTCAGTTAAACAAAAACAAAACCATTTAAACGCAAATAAGCTTTTTTTGAAAACTATACTTTTCAATCAAAATTTGACAGATCGAGTTCATTGGCTTTCCTATTCTCATTTGGAACGCATAGTAAGTAGAAATTGGAGCACATACAATGGGGTTCAAGTACAAAAATATTATAGAAATCTTTGCTATCTCGAAGAAAAATATTACAAAATTTTTAATAAAAGCTTAGCATAAGAAAAACTACATGCTATAATGATAGTAGATAGTAGTAGTGACTGAAAACACTGAAACCAACAAGTATATTCGCTGCAGGCTAGAACATATCACGTATATGACAAGTGCGAGCGAAGGTTATGAAACAATCTCGCTTAGCTATAGATTAGAAACAAACATGCAACGCTAAACACCACTTATAGTGTAGTCGAAATAATATCAACACTAAAGAATGTTAGAAGAAATGTTACATAACTTCTATTTCACTATCGACATTGATTGTCAAAATTGTTTCATTTTTAATAAACATTCTACATTATGCTAATAATAGTATTTTTGACGTTTAAGCGCTGAATAATTTAAATAAGGCAAATAATAGTGAAGTTAGAATTTTTAATTAAAAGTGCAGCGCGCAAAACAATAATTTGGTTAAATTCGCACAATACGGCAGTTATGACAATATTCGCAACAAAGCTACGTGGGATGACTTAAACACTATTAGATGGTAGTTTTTGAACCATCTTCCATCAGTGGGTAATGCTTGAACCTTCAAAGAATCGTATGAATTCATTCACATAGTCTGTAAAGAAATGCCCATTGATATACGCATGTAATCATTGATGCCATGCAGTTTGGTCGCAATAAATGTGCTCATTGTTGGAAGCGGCTTTATTCGCTGGTGTTGAGTTGCACAATCAGAAACGTTTATACGCTCTACACAATACACACATTACCGAGCAGGGGAAGTCAAGATCAATTAACACAGTTCAAGCAAATCATCGTTCGATATTCATTCTTCTTGTGTGGTCTGTTACTTATTTATACCGTAATTACTATATTCTTAGGGGCCTACTACACTTTCGAATATGTAGGATCATAATTGAACCTTCTAATAAAAATGAATTTCTATTTGGATTTTTTTTAAACCAAAGCACTCGGGAAGAACACCTCTTGGATAATCCCGTTGGTATGTTCATGGGATAGTGAAAAAATACTTTTAAGGCAGATATTTGATAGTGTAATAGTCCCCTAAGGCCAGTCAGTCAGAAACAGACAGTCTTACCTGTGAATGGTGAGGTACAGACGCATCAGCTCAACGAATTCAGGGTTGTCGAAGCCAAGCATGCTGCAGTAGTTGGCAGAGATGTCCTTGTTCTCATCGATAGCGCCGACGCCCTTGCCGTCACGGTAGGTGTTGCGGAACACGGTCGCGGCGATCACCGGCAGCTTGGCAATCAAGTTCATCGAGTCTTCGTATGCGTACTGTGTTATGGAAAAGAAGAGTAAAGTACTCTGTACAGAACATGAAGCACATGTTGGAGTGTAAATAGTCGCTAGGGTCCACATACTTTCTTAATTCATGAATCCCCAAGCGACCACCGGTGGCCGCGCATCTATTGTCTTACTATTGTGTCTCTAATTGACGGTATCTGAAGGGTTAACTTATCTTGTTGAGGGGCCGAGACACACCTCGGACACTTCGACCCATATGGATCTTTTGTAGTCCCCTAGATAGCTTACTCCTCCCCAACCTCGTTGAAAATCTCCTTCATAAGTCCACATACTTTAATAAATACTGCTATTAATGTAGCCAACTACTGGGCCCTAACACTCTCGAGGAGTTTACTATCGACTCCATAAGAAAAATCAAAGGTAACACCTTCCTTTTTCACTTAAATTTTTCAGAGTCGTCAATAATCTCATATTATAATTCCCGTTTCAACGTACATTATAAAAGCAATAAATAATCGAGTACCCATGAAATATTACAACATTTTCCTTAGTCCCAATTTGAAGTATTGCATCCAAATGAATATTCTAAATAGATACAGTCAAGCTATCTCTAATTATCTACAATATCATCGTGATACATATTTTTGGATATGCTGTTAGCAAAGTTGATAAACTAATTTACAAGCTTCAATATCTTGTTTCAGCGTATATCGATTAGTGCATCGACGAAGCTAACTACTTGTGTAACTTGTTGGTTTGTGTTGGCTAGAAATGTAAGGCAGGCCATCAACAGCACCGCCTTAATATTCATCATTCAATCATTCATCATATTTATTAAGATTTTTTTTTGCCACTTGTGGTCGGCGGCGGCGATCTCTCGCGCCGGGCCTTGGTACAGGCCATGGTCCGGAGCAAGGAGGAGTGGAAGGCGGTCGTCTCCTGCGAAGCAGTCATGCTAGCAAAGGAGGGGGCCGAGCGCATCAAGCAACGGCGCTTACAGCGCCCCAGCCGTCGCCGGGATTTTGATCCCAGAGTAAGAGTCTGACACAATCTCCCGCTACGCCCAAAGGCGGAGGATGTCATTTGAATGACTTTTTTACCCATCATAAAAAGGCCCATGAGTATTCATTTCACTTAGAGATATTTACAAATTCTGTAATTGATTAAATGTAGTTTAGACTACTTCGATAATAAAATTTCCATTCGGAAAAGTCTTCCATTATTTACTTACCAAACACGTTTGGTTATACTACACTATCAACTAACCTATTTGTAACAGTACAGATACTTCTAAATAAATATGTCTATTAATTAAATGACGTAGATACATACCTCCCAGTACTTGCTTTTGGGCACTCCATCTGAGTAGGCCTTCGCGAAGACTGATTCGCTATTGAGGGCAGTGACAGCGGCCGACAGCTGGGTCATGGGATGCAGCTTGCTAGGCATGTTGTTGAGCATGGTGACAACGTGAGCTGGTAGTTCAGCCCTGCCAAAAAGAAGCGAATTAGGCTTCACACTAATATTATAAAGACGTAAGTTTGTGTATGTTTGTTACTTCTTCAAGCTCGACGGTTGAACGGGTTTCTATTTCGAAACAGAAACTTGCTACACGGGTAGACCATATCCTGGAATAGCTTTACTTTTTATCCCTGGGACGAACCTATACCTTGGGATAATTTTCTACTATCCCGCGGGCGAAGCTGCTGACAACCACTAATAGTATGATAAACACCGACAATAAAATATTCCATATCCTGGTAGAAAATATTCCATTTTGTTATTTTTCAAGTTATTTTCTTCCTTCTTTTATTCTCCTATTACAAGTCCTAGACTTTACAAGCAGAAATATTTCAAATTACTTGCTAAAATTAGCAGTCTATGTAGACAGAAAAACCGCACTACGAGGGTTTCTTTTTATTACAATTTGGTTCAGAAGCCATACGATGCGACCTTTGTTGTGTGACTGTCTGGCACGTATTTCAAGGTGATGACATAATACCCAGGAACGTTTCAGAAGAAATATACTAACCTTTTTGCCCACTCCCTGGACAGAGCCTTAACTTGAGCGTCGGTGGGTACGTCTCCGGTCAAGAGGAGCCAGAACAGACCTTCGGGGAGGGGTTCCGAGCCACCAGGAGCACGGGGCAGCTTTTGCTGGCATTCGGGGATGGACAGGCCGCGGAAACGGATTCCCTCATCGGGGTCCAACAGGGAAACCTCCCAAACTAGACCCTTGATGCCACGCATGCCACCGTACATCTGAAGAGCACATAATATAATATTTATTAAGAACGCCGTTATTGGTACTTACCGCCGTGATTGGCTATGACCTCGTGTTCCATTCATAACTGCAGACGACCCAGAAAATTGATTCGACATGCACTTATTTATTAATCATCTTTTTATTTAATATCAAATAATATGACCTTGGTTAAGCTTTGATACATTTTATGAAATTGATACAAAAGTCATACCTACTTCTATAACATTCATTTGAAAGTTGAATCGCCTATTTAATAGGTACTGTATTTCAAAATCAAGAACTGCGTCGGAAATAGATTCTAATTTAGTTCATTGACCGCTTGCTTGGATACTCTTCATACGACTTTGTTGGTCAACGTATAAAAAGAATACTTTTTTCCCATTCAAAAAGATTTGCATTCTAATTTGCTCTCTTATAGATCTTTTTAGATCGAACCATAATTGTTTTTATGAGTCACTCACTCAACGAAGTGAGTAAGTATATGAAAGTTCGAGAACGTATTTGTCTTTCGATGATAGTTTATATTATACCCTCGCGCGCGTGGGGGTATTATTATTACGTAATTGAGCGATTTTACGTAAAATCACCAAAAAATCCAAAAAAAATTAACTTTTTCTGGGTTTTTTATAGGAAAAACCAAGATGTAGAAATCAACATTTTTGGCCAAATAAATTTCGTACAAACGTGTGTATATAAGTTTCGTTCAAGTTGTACAAACGTATGTACAATTGACAATCGAGAGGAAAAATATTTTTTACGTTGTGTCAATCACAAGAATTTCGGATATCTTATCTGGGTATGGGAATAAAAAAACGCAACGACTCGTTTATGAATTGGAGATAGGTAGTCAGTTAAAATACTTATAATAATCTGAGTAAATCGCCCAACGATTCGTGGTAATATTGCGGACTGTACATTTATATAAGAGTTAAAAAAGATATCACCAGCAAACACCTTCTCAAATCCAAAATCAGTACATCTGCGTGAGATGTACTTTGTCATTCTTCATCCATTCGTGTACACATTTGTGTAAATTCGTTGACTTATCGTCTCTGTACCTACTGACAAATCTATGTCATGATTTGTATTCCTCAAAGACAATTTACGCTACTGCAATATAGTTTGACTATGTACCTAACTTCTTATACCTTACATCTATATATTAGTAGCAGTACATTCTATGTATAAGTCTCTACGTAATTATGAGAACACAGTGCTATCAGCTATCGACTGTACAAACTTTAACTGAACACATGAACAAACTCGTGAAAATGAACCAATTTCGCCCTGGGATCAACGGAGAAATATGAACCAAACCAGCAAAGAGCGAGTTGAACGCACCAAGGGTACTGCGCTTTATTATGTTTCAATTGTTAGTTATACCTTATACCCCACACAAAGTCATGTAACAGTAAGTCCAATACTACATAAACAAAGACAATTATCAAAATACCTACATGAAGTGAATTACTTGAACTACTCAAAAAAAAATACACGAGCAGAGTTAGTAAGACTATGGGATGTAAATGGCAATAAAAATGTTCTGTAAAATTTAAGTCTTTCATATAATACCCGACTAGACCCATTGGCATTAGGTAGCCATTGCTATAAAAATAACAATATTTTCTAATAATGAATGAGCAACGAACTATGAATACTGGACTCAACGATGTTTGAAAATTATTAATTTCAGTTAATTGATTAACTATTTACTTAATTTCGAAGTATTTTTAAGACGAAGTATTTACTTAATTTCAATGATATTTAATTACTTACAGTTAGAGCCTTGTAGCTCCTCACCACAATCAAGACTGACCATAAAGAGTAGTCGTCTTAATAGAAAATATCTGCAATTGAAGGGACATTATGCTTTGGCATATTAATGTCTTAACGTTATGGGAGAAGCAGATTGGCCCAATCTTCTTTCATATCGGAAGCATTAGTAGTTTCTGAAATAAGCACCTGTGACAGACAAAGTCGCAGCATGAGGTTTTCATCCTTACGATTTTGGTAAGAACCACTAAAAACTAATACTTTTGTTTGAAACAGCTGCTGTTTTAGTGTTGTTCCCAGGTGAAACTTGCTCATAGTTCACGAGTTGTGTTCAACAGTCGATAGCCGGACACCCTATATACAACTTCTTAAGCTAACATGTCAGTATTAATTAAACACTAATCAAATTATTGACTTACCATGTCAATGGTGACATCTCCGACTTTGGTGTTGCCATACTTCTTACGGAACTCCTTTATCTCGTTCTGCTTTTTAGGGATTTTTTCCGCGAGGATGGCTTTCAGGTTGGTCTGGTCCGTGCTGTAGCCACGGAGCAGGATCGACGCTGCCGGGCATACTTTCTGAGTAACAAAAAACAAAAATAAACTCAGAAATTGTACAAAACAAATACATTTTACATTCAATTGAATGTGCATAAATTACCAACTTTGGATTTATGTGATACTTTGGACCCTATTATTTAGATGTCGTTGACTTGAAAACGTATCTGATATACCTTAACAAGACTAACAAACAAGAACTAGGCGAGCACGTAAATATCATAAACCAATATTTAAAAGACGTGTTAACACGTAACTAAAATATGTTGGTTGATAATCTATATTTTGAGAAAAATTATGTCTTTTTTTCGTGTCTAGCAAATTTAATATTAAGAACTTGTTTAACAGAAGAATTAAAAAACTAAGTGCTACAAAATTAATTCATGGATGAAAAACGCCATATAATTACAAAAAGAAAAGAATTAACGATCTACGTGGAACATTTTTAGTGTAGTTTAAGTTACAACAATAAAATTCTTACGTCAAAGATTTTTATTCAATCTAGATCCACAAAGGAAACAACCAATCATGTTCTGACAAACATAGTACCCAACAAAATGGCTTGTTTATAAATAATTCGATGAGCGCAATCATAGCGGCGGCGATTCAATCAATAAGAAGTGGGCATCGTTGGGTCAGCGCGGGTCATAGTTTAACCTAATTGACTTTATAAATCACATAATACATTTAAACCCTTCAAAATGTTGACACGGAATAGACGATCAATTATTTTATAAATAGACATCTGATTATTTCCGATTGCATATATAAATGCATAAAACATTATTATTATAGTTCTTGCTTTTTCGCAGGCTGATTCAATATTTTATTGTAACACATTAAATTTCTAAAAACCCGGGTCCTGAAGGAGTAAAGATAGTTAATACATGTATCAACTGAACCGGCCGGCCTGAAGAGGTTGAAAATGTCGCCAAACTGGTTCTTTCCAGTTACGTAAGTTGAATAGAGACGTCATTTTCAGCCTAAAAATAATATTTTTCTACAAGTTAGCTATAGAAAATATAGTAGGTATATCAGCACACGAATAACAAATATTATTCTTACGTTTATATTGAGGAAAATTTTACTAATAAATTGCATTTTCATTGTGCATATTTTACTATTTAGGCTTTTTGATAGTGCACATATTCCACATTCTGTTAGCTAGTAATAACATTTACATTTCCACGGAAAAAGCGTAATATAGACTTAGAAAGAAACAGATTTCATAATAATCAACTTAAGGCCACAGCGATTTTTTGCAGGAATGCTGATCCGATACAATTTCAAAAAGATCGCGATATTCGTGATGATGTCTGACCTTATCAGAACAGCTAGCATAGCAGAATCTTGGTTATTTAAGAACTCAATTACTGCGTGGCTCTTTTTCTAAGCAGAAATTGCGTTTTTGTGTAGGCTTCGTCTGTCCAATACATTATCAAGATATGTAAGATAAGATGTCTTTATTTGTCTTAAAAATGGTATAAAGTTGTTACAGTCAGGTGTTAATCTATAGTCCACATTTTTAGCTATTTGATTCAATTGCATGCAAATCATGACTCATTAGGACGGATACTACAAATGGCTCTGATGCATTTCTTTTGCGCAAAAAATGCTCTGAGCTTGTCTGTGCTGTTGCCTCAAAAATAAGTCCGTATCGTAAGATAGGTTCTTTATATGCGTGATATGTTGTAATTGCTCTTTTATTGTTGGTACTCGTAATATCCTTTATTTGTCTGAGAGCATAAACAAACTTGTTAATCCTCCCGCACAAATTATCCAGATGTTCTTTCCAATTCATATCTTGATCTATGAGTACTCCTAAAATTTTTGTTTGTTGAACTTCTTTTAGCCTGTTGATATTAACCCTTCAGATACCGTCAATTAGAGACACAATAGTAAGACAATAGATGCGCGGCCACCGGTGGTCGCTTGGGGATTCATGAATTAAGTTTAAATTGTATTTAGTGTGTTTAGAACTTTTAAATTTATGGAAATGCATATAATTAGATTTATTGTTAATTTATTTGTTCAAGTTATATAAGTAATAGTTTAGTTTTACTTCGAGACTCCGACGGCTATGTGCAGAAAAAGGATCGTGTTTTTGTTTGTCAGTCCTTTATCTAGCGCGATAATTCTTGATCAAAGTTTGAAACTGACAGCATGATAATATGATAACTGATGTGATGTGGTATTTACGCTACAAAACAATTTTTTGAGGAGAACATGTACATAGGTAACCTTTCTTGTCAGTAAGAAAAAATACAATGTCATACATTAATATTCATGTTCACGGCAAGTAAGCACTCGTAGCATCTGATTCTAAGTATTTCAACTGCGAACAAGACACTAGAATGCGACTTGCGAGCATCCCCATTGTCGCGCTTGTAATCTACCGCGAACGAGGACAAGGCGCATGCTCAGTAAGGCACTGGAAATAAGGCCGAACAATTACGTAAATGAAACAATCGGTACTAGAACGTTTTTCCTCGAAGAAACTGACAAATCCTACATTAATCCACCTACAAGGAAAATTTTAACATTTATTATAAACAGGGATTTACCGCGCCAAGGTCAGCTCTTTGCAATTTAATTCGTGGTTTCGCAAGTACCTGCTGAAGACCATACGTTAGCGGTTAGTTTGAGCAGAACTAGCTTAGTACGGAGTCTGAACAGAATACGAGGACAGCTTATACTGGCTCTGTTATGACTGACCTGCAGTCGACTGTACTTTATGGTATTTACGGTAAATTTTGAAATGATGTTGACAAAATCGTGTTATCTAACAATGCTTTACGATCACTGCGTCAAGTACAAAAAACGGTGAACACTAAGTATTAATTTGACATTTTTTCGCCTTCATAGAACTTAACACCAATCCAGATCACAATTTTTTGTCGGTAAACTTATTCTCTATTAAAATTTCACACTTGTCTCTGGTGGGTCAACCTAAACGTTAAACAATACTGCATTAAGTACTACTTACTCCTGCGCATTCACCGCAGCATCTATTTTTAAGACAATGAGTTACTGCACGTATCGTCTCACCTTAGAATAGACTAGCACTGGCGTGCCCTCATTTCTCTTCAGGAATACGGAACGAAATCACGGCACTGTAGAACAGTGCACATAAAACATTCAAGAAAATCGATATGCGCTCGCTCCCTTCTTCTTAAAGGGCTTTGAACCAAATCGGCAGTCACCCATCGCAATTACATTTTTTTTTCTGCAATATGCATGGCAGGAAATTAAATTTCCGGGCGCCTAAAATCGATGCACAACCGCGATATTTGGCGTCACTAATACATGAGAAATATGCAGTAATAAACAAACTTCCAAATATCTCGTCAACATAGCGTTTAGAAGTACTAATATTACCAGATTTGTTAAATTTGTTAAAATATACTGTCATTTCAACCAGTGAGCAAATGCGACCAACACTTGCCAGTATTATAGTATGAACCGGATGAACATTTTTTTTTTAAAGTGATCGTTCATTGTGTCACTACTTTAAACTCCACGTTATACAAGGGACGTCTCAGTGTTTTTTTTTGCGTTCCATATGTTTTGAAATGTCATCAGTCTGTGTCTGCGTCGACAACTGCATTCAACCACTATGTTTTTGACAAGTTTTCAACATAGAGAAATATAAAGTTAGAAAATTAGGTTTGACTAAAAAAATTACAGTTCTTTTATATACGTACCTATATTTCGGAATAATCGTCCGGAATCAGAACTGGCGACACTTCGGTGTATGTATGTGTATACTACCTGCACGACTCTACCCTAAACATTTCAACAAACGGATGTTTTAAGAATTGGGCGATGGCGCGTATCGCATCAAAATTCAATAGCAAAAAATGTTACCTGCTGTAACCCACTAAACAAAATTTTCCACATCACAATTAAGGATTTATTTACGTCAAGCTTTATGTTAAATATATCAAAAACAAGACGCTGTAAAATAATTTACTTCAGAAACAAACAGTTTCGTAGTGTCTTAACTCGGAAACATAGTAAGAATAGGTTAGATAGCCTACTTCGTCTGATGATTGGAAGCAATGTTATATTAAGTTAGATAGCAAAGATAGAGATGTTATACTAGGGTTATGTCTAGATGTTCTTTATATTGAACACGTCGATACCTATTTGAAATATAATTTATTAGGATACCTTTTTTATTTATTTATCAGGAACAATACGTATATTGTGTTTGATACTTCTACATACATCATTATTAATAATACGAATGTTTCCCTGGTCATTCTCTCGCCGTCAGACTCGTATTCATGGATATATTTTTCAAATTAACTAACACAAGTATGCTTAGCAATTTTCGAATATTTCACTGAAAATGAGACTGACAACTTTATCTAATCTATCGAATAAAGGTTCACTGAGAATTATAACGGTAGCTTTTCACCCAGAACTGTATACCGTATCGAAGTCTGGGTTCGACAAGAGCATAATATATATATATATATATTCGTTACACATAATCAAAGAAGAAATCATCATGACGGTACGGTATCGCGGTTGTGGCAATAAAACAGTAATTACAACTTCTAGGAAATTAACGATTGGTTAATTACTAGGTAGCTGTCTACCTATAATAAAGAGTTTCATAACAATGATATTAATAATTATAATCATTAGTGATCTTGTCAGTACAAAACAAGGTCATTACTGTGTAGCTGAAATACATGTTCGACGGCTCTCTTTGTCAAATATCTAAGAAAAAAAGTTGATGTTCCATTCCGGAGGCCTGAGCTTGTTTTAAAATCAGGTTTTAGCCATCAAAACTTTAATCGCGGCGAAACCTACGCGATGAGTATTACATACAAATTAAGAAACGAAACAAATATGTATTGCTTGGTAAATTTAGCCACCTTCAAGTAGGTGATGATGTCATACACACTTCTGCGTCAAAATAAAGTTAACCTTCATTATGAATGAAGCAAGGCCGAAAGAAAATCTACTTCTTCCTTATATCATGTAAAAAGTTCATCATCTTCCTGCCCTTGTCCCGTTTTATTTGGGGTCGGCGCAACACGTTTTTTTCTTCCATTCTGTTCTGTCACTCGTCACGCTATCACTAACTCCCTTTTCTTTCATATCACTTCTCACACAATCCATCCATCTTTTCTTTGGTTATAGGAGGAAAAAGGAAGGTAATGGTTGGCTAGGTACTTTTGTAAGTGTAGCGACAATCGCCACTCTTAAAATTTCAGTGAAGTTAAAACTGTTTGACTATCAAAAAAAACGAATAATGCCCGTCGTTTTATAACGTGTAGGCAAACGTCATTCAACCTTGAGGTGTGAAACAATTTTCTCGACTACCTATAAAGTCAACGAATGATAACATCGAGCGCCTTAAGTTTCTTGAACTTTTTAAAACTACGCTATCATCACTATTTAAAATTATTTTTAGGGAAAGTTTTTGAAATGAGAATATCGATCTGAAGATTTTATATACCTCTTACATTTTTGTCTTTTAACATGATGAGAAATCATACTCGTAACTACAAAGTAGCAAATTGATTAAGTTTATTTATATGGACAAGGATTCATCTTCTAAAGGGAAAAAGGTAAGACTAACTACAAATATATTATTATGTAGTTTATAATTTTTTTTAAACCAAACATGAATGTCTCATGTTTTACAGTGTGCAATTTATATTGATCTTAGGTATGTTCAATAAATAAAAACGTCATTTTTGTCTCAAGAGTTAGTGCTCAATTTATAGGTGTTTGTTCAATAGACAAGACAATTCTTTTTTTCATAGTGCTCAATTTACAGTGGTGTTTTGTTCAATAGACAAGTTTTTTTTTTGTATTCGCCGGTTTGTTACCACAATGAATGCGAATTTTCAATCTACTGTACTCGATTTTTGCGGGGAATTTTATAAGTACCGATTTTTTTTTCTTATAGATTGTTCGACATCATCGAAATGACAGTCAACTCAAGACGGAGTCCAAAGAGCCGCAAAAGGTTAACGGATTATTTGAAATCCCTTAGTACTGATATCGATCAATAACATTTTAAGGTCAAACGGTTGTCGTTATCTCAAGATAAATTATTTATCTTCCGCGTTATAGGCATCAAAGCTATGGCAATGAGTAATTAGCTTATTTACCATATGGATTCGAATAATTTCAAACATATTTATGTAGTGCCGTAGCACCTACCGCACTGATCTAACCATATTACATTTACTCATTAGGGACAATATTACACAGTAGACATTGTTAATATTTAATAGCCAATATCGACTATTCGCACAATGCGCTATTAATGCTTAGCATGTATTGAAATATTTTAATCGTCATCATTCATTAACTGAATTCCTATTTAGGTTACGTTAATTAACTTATCGATATAATAATTTGGTGAAGCGTGTTTTTTTTATCCAAATTGTATAACAAGTGTGTTAACGTTTTAGTAGGAACATTTACACTTGTCTCTGGATTTCAGTCTAGCTAATGCAAATAAACATATTTTCTTTGATAAAAGGCCAAAGATCTGTTATTTATTATAAGTAATAGCTACTGATAAGATCGATCTGATAGCAGACAGTAATGGCAGTTAATACCGAATCTAGTTAAAACAAGATAATATTAATACCTCCTTGCACATTGCTATGGTAACTGTATTACAGAGCTGCTGTTTGAGATCTGCGAGTAACTAAGCATATCTCTGTCTAAATGAATGCTAATAAATAATTTACTTTAACTAGCGTTCATATTTTTGAGTGTCTTTTTATGACATTGTCTTTCCTTATCACAATGAAACTATGTCGTACTTATCACAGCTGAATACCTATTTAAATCCATGCATGATAATATCTACCTGCGCGATTTCGTAATTTTGTAGGCGACGTTTTTATATTTTTGTTATATTGTTTACACTGTGTATTAGTCTATTTCCAACTAGTCAGTCGTAGCTACAGTTTTTGTTACACGACTAGAAGCCATAGCTCAACGCAACCTTGAACATGTGCGTCACAGTAAAGACGTTCGTCGATGGTTTTTTTAGAACCGTACTACTTCCATGTTTGTTTTCGTTAATTTTCCAAATCAAATCAATTCAAGTCGTTTATATTTTATATTGTGGATATGTGAGCAATACATGTAACATGTGCCTATAATAATCGTGAGCATTTGGGCGTGTGCCCGCTGCGAGCGCGGGTTGACCTGCGTGGTTATCTTTAGAGTTGGGGCATAGCAGAGGACACGTATTGTGAATGTCATTGCGAGGATTTCTGTTACATAGTTTACTGATAACGATATCGCGTCACGACGCCATCGATAAACACAAGCAATTATCTATGTTCCGGGCTTAGGATGTGTCAACACATTCGAACAGTCGACCGAAAGAACTTGAAACTACCTCGTTATGTAAATCAGATTCGTGTAGAACAATAGTTTGTCACCTGACTGTAGAGTCAAGTGTTACTCGCTATTATGTCACGAATAGTGCTATCTCTTACGTGCTTGACGAGTGTCGCGTGTGCTCGCTTAATGAGCGGCTCGTGATAACATGGTACTTAAAATTTGGCGAATAAATAATTATTATCATGCCAGTAGGTCCACGTGACTGAGGAGGCGCAGAGAGCAGAGGCGCGCTGCACAGCGAGTGACATCGCTTATCACGCCAGCAAGCGCCACCGTGCGTGACACTGACATAGATCGACTAAGGCCATTGCCATACACTTTGTGCAAATCTCACATGACAACACATTCCATAATGATTCAATCATTGCAGTTAAGAACTTAAATCCAGTACTAAAAAGTGTCATATTATATCTGTGATAAGATTAAGATAAGTTGTGCTACAATTATCTTGACACTTGCACAAAACAAGACAAATTATGTAACCATAGACACAGTAGCAGGTGATAATATTCAGTACTTACATATATTTGTTAGTTATGGTTATGTTACTGTGACCAAGAAACACTAAGGATTTGACCATCAGGAAATTTTGTTTACAGAATTTGATAAATGAAAATAATTTTAATTGGCCAGGTACCTCATTGGAAAAACATTGTTTATGTTTAATAAGACAATTAAGTTGTATGTCTTAATGTGTGGAATTAATCAATAATGAATTATCTTATCTTTTGCAATTATTTGTTAACAATTTAAAAATCAATAAATTAAATAGGTAATAATGATTTAAATATTGAAGATAACCTAAGTTTTAATGTGCTTACCTACTGCATCAATATTTAACAGCTAGGATTATAGAAATAAGTTGATAATTGTATAAACATTTAAAAGATTTCAACATTAATTATAATTTATACTAACAAACACAAAATGATTCTGAACAGACTAGGTGTAACAAATAATTAAATAAAATCATCTGTCCTAGAATTTATTTTAAAATCATATTTTCTATTCACACAGAAAAGTTTTGCATACAGCTAAGAGGAAAGTCAATAGTATTTAAGTATTCAGATATTTTGTAGAAAGTGTTTACAAATATATAGGTACTTACACAGATTTTTATTTAAAAAATGAAGTTTGTTGGACTAGGTAATTATTGATTTTGCTCACTTGGGGCCAATGATTGTGTCATGAAAGCCTTCCATCCCTGCACGAATATAAGTATACAATTGATAAAATTACCAAACTTGTCAATTATAACCGCCTCAAGTATAAAATAAACTTCCTGTGAATATTGTTATAAAATCTCATTCATGACCGGAATTTCCCGCTGGATATCTGCATGCACTCAATATACCGGTCGTGTGTAAATGACGAATAACATTGATATACTGCGACAATTTGTACTTCAAAATACCAGAATATACAGACTACCGGGATGCAATGTATCTGCAGTTATTCCCAAAATAGTTTTTATTCACATTACATAACTTCGAATCCAAAATGTGGACAAGAAGGTTATAAAAAGTTCACAAAAAAAAAGCTTATGCAAGAATATAAGGTAACTCTTTATATTTATAAGGAGTATATTAAAATAATATGTATTTACCTGCACCTCTGGCAATATAGCTGACGTATATCTAAAAAGAGCCATTTTTCAAACCCACCGAGCGCTTGCAACCGGAGAGACTCTTTTGGAACTGCTCCTAGCTTGCGATCGATCACATTCGCAAGTGATGGAATTCGGAATGTTGGCTGTAGTCAGTGTTGCCAGATGTGGTGAGACTTGATTATCCAAACGAAAAACTTAAAACATTTTGACTGTAAAATAATTGCACAAACCTGGTTTTAATGCTAGGGTGGGTATAGCATGCGAAAGACAGTAGACTTGATTTGTGATTTGCCGGTGATGCCAGTTCGCGCTTGCAGAAATGAGGACACATGCAGAATAACTGCCATTTATGTCACAAAATCATAGGAGTGAAGCCAAAAAACGAGATAAGCACTGATCCAGATTGTAACACAGCGTTTTTTACAATTATTTTGCAAACTGGAGTAAGTTTTGGTAGTATAGAACTATATATAAGCTCCATTCTTTTGTCTTGTGGTGGAAGTTCCCTTCGTACGTTCACTTCGGTAGCGAAAAGGGCGGAAATAACTTGTAGATATACGAAAGCGTGCACGGCTCTCACATCACAAGCTGGAAAGAAACTTTCTCTTAGTTTTTTTGGGAGAAGTATGCTTCTCATGAGGTGTAACTTAACAGAATAGTGACATCGAGAATGAGCATTGTATTTTTTATCAACGTAGACGACCAGTCAATGATCGTAGTTATGTTTTGGTTCCACTATTCCAAACAGGCTAAGTGGCGAAAAATTTCTTCTTACTGGCACCATTAGCAGAATTACCAACTTAATATTTTGGATGGGTACTTTCCATAGACTAAAAAGGGTTGTGTTTGGCTCAGGATATTTACTGTACCGCAGACGCGTGCGTCTACGAATTCGGTTGCGTTTTTCTACGTAAAGATGATGATGTAATGACTGAAAATATTTTGTTGATATACCTTGGATTTTTATTTATTTATTATGTATAGGCTTACGTTTGAGCGATGATGTGGTGGTTTAGCATTATGTGAGCCATTCTTATGCCCCAGCAACCCAGACCCCAACCCCTATTATCAGCAAACGTAGGCTTGGGCTTCTGTATGACTATGGGTAGCTCGCCTTCAAGCCTTCCGGACTGAGCCTGATATTTTGAAACTAGAGTTTGGCCATCGAAAGATGATACGACAAATAAGACGCCGAATTAAAAAACTTTGTAACTGTTCACCCTGACTCTACGCTGCTTAAACATAGTCGATAGCGCGCGTTATTCAGTCTGGTCTGGTATAATAGCGAGCTGTCGACGTCGACTCGGAATATCACGTGCGTGCTGAATAACGCGTAGTGTAATAGGCCTTTACACACGCCTACTAAAGCGCCGTACGCACCATCCATCTTGCTGTACGCACCGCCAAGGCCATGCACGATGCACGATTAGAGATGGGTCGAGGGCAAAAACAAATATGGAAAAAATGGGCATAAACTTGGCATATTGGGAATAAATGAGTTTTTAGTCCAAATAAATGCCCGATCGCAATGCATAAAAATGAATAACTTTGTTTTGTAAAAAATAAGGCAGACAGCACTTAACTTAAAATGAAACTTAATGTCAGTAGGTATTTTGTAAATTAAAGTTTTAATGAAATATTCAATCATAAGATAATCAGTCTTGTTAAAAAAATCACAGTTGAAAATTCGGGTACGTTATTATAGAAAATATAATTTTAACTCTTGTAAAATGAAAAATGAAGTGAAGTTTTGTAATTGGCTTGGATACTACAATAATCATACGTAAGTAATATATTATGTACCTATGTTCGTAGGCTGTAAGACTTCCGCATAAAATAAAATAAATGTTCGTTATCGTAGTCCTAAATATAATTTTGGCTTGATTTTGATGTCAATTACGTAAATTAATAATCATCATCACTAAAGTTGATTAGATGCAACATAAACAAATTCTAGATTTCAGTTTGTTGAAGTTGATGTTGATGGGTGGGAATGAAAATACTCAGGCGTATTAAATTGAATCGAGTTAGATTCATCTTGACTATCATAATCATCGCTTAAATAATCGTCGATTTCCGTATCAAAATCATTAACATTGGACAATTGGATACTTTTAGATGGATCATTATTTTCCTTTAAATTCCAATTGTATGCCAAAGCTGTGATTTGTGCTGCTCTTTCTGTAGTAAAGCGGTTTCGTATAGCACTGTGTATGAAATTGATGGATGCCAAACGAGCGTTCAGTAGCCGCAGATGTGCAAGGTGCAGTCAGGATACGAAGTGTCATTTTACTTAACGGCTTTATAAATTTTACTGATGTTATAGTTATCATCCTTGAGTTCAAAGATCGCTTGTGTGATTGGTTCCATTATACTAACATCGTCGAGAATCGTACTTTTGACGTCTGATGTAGGTTGGGTATGCTCATAGACAGCGAGAATTCGAAGTGCAGCGTTATTGACTTTCAGACTTTTTAAAGCCGCCACTTACGGGGGGAGTCAATTAGAGTTTACGTGGTATTGTGCGTTTATGGGCATTGACCCGGCGTTTATTCAATGCGCACAATATGCCAGAGCATTAACCCATCTCTATACACGCACGATACAAAAGTCTCATGCGTATGCTTGACGTACTATGCGTTCCAAATGAGAATAGAATCGTTTGCTTTGTTTTGAGGTGACGTCGTACTGTCAAATCGCAGAAATATTGACAAAATTGAAGAACTCTGAGATGAGTAAAACTAATGAACTGTTTTCGTTCGTAAATAAATTAAATTTTTCGAAAATTAATTAAAGGTTTAAAATGTATTTCCTCGATTTGTCAGTAAATCGTGACATCACAACATGGCCATCGATCCTATTCTTATTTGGAACTTATTGTACGTCAATAATTTTGCTGGATGGATGGCTAATTATAATTATTGACGTACGTCAAGCCATGGTATGCTGGGGGATTATTGCTGGGGACTTTTTTGCATCGTGCATGGCCTTGGCGGGACGTATGGCAAGATAGATTGTGCGTAAGGCGCTTTAAGAAAAAAGACGCACACGTCTTGCACACGTCTATGTGCGGTACGGCGTTATGGTATAGGCATGGAATTAGTAAATATTTATAGGTCCTGACCCGACAAAGGTCATTCACTTTTGATATTTTACTTGTCAGTGTCTTTCCCTCCCTACTGTTTTTTTATTATTAAAAGAGCCAGTTTAAAACAACAAATTCTCTGCATGTGATTATTTATCGAATTTATCAGAAAACACCAAATTAATTGAGAAAATGCGGTGCTTTACAATAGCCTGTCTATTATTTTTGTGTTATGCGGCTCAAGGTGTTAAACATTTTCGACTCGGTCGAGGCAAAGGCGGCAATTTAGGAGCACCAGGAGGATACAGCGGTGAACAGTTGCCTCCAGCGCAATGGTTCAAGCAACGGTTAGACCACTCAAGCCCGTCTGATCTAAGAACTTGGAAACAGGTAGGTACCTCCTTTATAGATCATAAAAAGTTTTTTTTTGTGAGTACCTATGTAGGTAGTTCGAACATAACAGGCAGGTTTATTGCTGGGGAGTTTATTGCGCTTTTATGTTTAGCTAAAACTTCTGGAAGCCTTGAGATGGTGTTTAGAGTAATAACTTCACTCTGCTATTAATTGTTTTACTTGACACTACACAACTTTAAATATGGGAAATTTATTGTCACATACTTTGGTACAGTATTTTTCCATCCGAGTGTTCATAAATAGATTATTGGCCCCTTTTTTATGGTGTGCAAAAATCATCCAATGACAACCCCCGCTCTTAGGCCGAGCAGGAGATAGTGTCAGACTCTTACTGACTAAAAACCCACTCTGTTGCTTCAAGCCTTTTTTAATGGGGCCAGTCCCTTCAGATTACCCTGGCCCCAGTAGGCTACCCGACTGGGCCCCTGCTGAAATAATCCGCCCCTAAGGCGACCCACCGACCAAATCATCAGTGTTTATTTAGATCTTGATCTTGCTACATTGTCATTAATTGTCTGCGTCTGGTTGGTTGACTGTAAATAATAAATACAGTATCAGCATACAGATTCTTGTACTATAACATGTAGGTAGTATTATGTGCAGAAAAAAGTCAAAATTCAAAATAATGGCCACAGTAGTCATTATCTCTCTCTCTAGTCTTGAGCAGGAGAAGTCATTAACCTTTCGAATACCGTAATTAGAGATACAATAGAAAGACAATGAGAGAGTGAACGTCTGCATTCGCTTGGGGTTAATGGATCAACCCATTGTTGCTGCTGGAACGCAGATCTACATTAGACACAATGGCTTTTTGTTTGTGTCTAATTACAGCATACAAAAGGTTAACGGATATCCCACCTTAACCCTTCAGATACTGTCAATTAGAGACGCAATAGTAAGACAATAGATGCGCGGCCACCGGTGGTCGCTTGGGGATTCATGAATTAAAAAAACATCATTCATATCATAAAAAAATGTTACATGATACAAGTCATAATAGGAGTGCAAACATACAACATTGAATCAAGCTGGTAAATGATAGTCACAATAAAATTGTAATTTGAAATTCAGGAAAACAACATGTGAGTCATACAGCCCACAATACATTTTCTACTCTGAATATAATTTATTGTGCAATATTCATTAGATTTATGATGTATGTAAGTTGAATTATAACGTAATGTGTAATCAATATAATATAATATGCTCTAAGGTAGACTTGTTCTTGAACAGTTTTAACGAATTTAGAAATAGTTTGTACAAATTGTAATTCCATTAGTTTCATTTATTAACTTCTTCATATTACATCACCTTTACTGTCACTGATGAAGCATATATTAAGCATTGAATGCTATGTACAGTAATAATTGGATTTCAGATTTATGTACTGTATTTTGTATGAACTGTGTAGATTGTCTTAGTCTGTAGTCTGTCACAGTACTTATTAAAAAAAAAAAAAAAAAAAAAAATAGTGCTAGCTGCACTTTCCAAGGGACTTTTTTTGCGTGAACGTTCAAAAAACACACTCCTTGAACTGTATTTTGAGTGACTGTGATTAGCGACAACTATGCATTATATTACTGTTTCCTAGTCTTATGGCAGTAAGGAAGCCTTAACATTTTGTTGAACAACTGATTTAAGAAACCTAATGTGTTTTTAGAAATAACACTACATTTGTAATCAAGCAAAATCCTGTGTATTTTTTTGGTCTCATGTCTTTACGTCATGGTAGATTTCTTTACGTAAACACCTTAGGGCTAAACTAAGCTGAAGATTTGGTTTAGGGTACATAGTTGATTTCCTTTTCAGCTGGCAGCACCATCAGTAGGTGCAAAATGTTTGCAGACAACTTTGAGAAATCTCTGTTAAATAACTAAATCTAAAATAGTGAAAAATTATCTATCAATTCATTAATCAAGATACATTATAAATAATTGCCTCGGGTGAGCAAAACCCTACTGATTTTTGGCCTTCAATACCATGTCCGGCTGATAAGCACAAAAGTGTGAATCACATTGTTCTTATATATTGAAAATATGTCAGCCAACATAATGAATATGGACTGTGCACATTGATATAATCAAAACAAACCCAACCAGACCCAGAAATAAACCCTATTTATCTATGGCTGTGCGTGCCTAATGTTAAAGGCGGATGCTAGCTTGATCTTTTCTTCTTAGTCGGGCACTCTTGTCAGAGTTGTCGTGGCTGTTGATGAACAGGACTGCGGCGTGCCGACGCGACGTCGTTTGCTTCTAAGGCTGCGGTATGTCGAGCGATGTCTCTCCATTTCTGGCGGTTGTTGGCATTATGCGCACCCTGTACTGCTGTCGACTGCGTAGCTGCTAGCTTGATAACAAAACATTTATTATAGTAGGCCACTAGATAAATTTGCTATATAGGTAGGACATTGACCTTTTTCTAATATGTCTGTGTAGGTGCCAAAAAAAACAAACAGTGAACTGTTTTTTATTACAAGATCGCAATAGATGTTGATTCAAAATAACTTTATATTGTACTTTATGGAAAATTTAACTTAGGTTCAGGAATCCTATCTATTATTTTAATTGTGATAAATTTGTTTCAGCGCTACTTCGTAAATGACAGTTTCTATGACTTCAACAAACAAGGTCCGGTGTTCTTGATGATTGGTGGTGAAGGACCGGCTGATGATAGATGGATGGTCAAAGGGGCTTGGATTGATTATGCAAAAAAGTTCAACGCTCTTTGCATTAATTTAGAACATCGTTATTATGGAGAGAGTCATCCTACCGAGTAAGACTTCGTACCATGACAAAAACTACTGAACCAATACACATTTAAAAAATTTATTGAAATATTAGTAAAATTCTGTTTTAACTTTCTATTGTCATTTGAGTACATTGGCTAGTTATTATAGAAGTAAAAAAATTGCTCTTCTTTATTTATTGGTATTTTACGTTAACAGAGACATCAGTGTCAAGAACCTACAATACTTGTCGTCATACCAAGCTCTAGCAGATTTGGCAAACTTCATTACTGCTATGAACAATAAATATAAGCTTCAGAGACAAGTTCGCTGGATAGCCTTTGGCGGTTCATATCCTGGTTCCTTAGCAGCCTGGCTAAGATTAAAGTATCCACATCTTGTATATGCTGCAGTGTCTTCCAGTGGCCCGCTGTTGGCTAAAGTCAATTTTATGGGTAAGTTGTCTTTATTTGAGACTCACATTGCATTAGTATTTTTATTTTTATCTTAAGTTTCTAATTATTGTTGTTTTTACAGAGTGTGTATATATGTGTGCCAAATAATATTATATATTGTTTTATTTATTTATTTTTTCTTTTCTTTATTTCATAATTTGAAATTAGTTTGATAAGTAGGTATTTCTGCATTCACAACGTCAATGCATTCGACATACATTTTCACTGTTTTTCATACAACTTAACCGCTCTTATGCGATTAAGATGTTATTACACATTTTGCATTAGATATTTTGGAAACAGAGATATCTTGTGGATATATTAACTAGGCTTCTATTGAAATCAATTTATCAATTTATGAACGAATACGTTTGTGATTTATGAATTTATGTATGGCTCGCGCCAAATAGCAGATTTTCATAAAACCCATCAAATAAAAATAATTATAGATAACAATAGAAGTCTTAACTGTTGTTATTCAGAACCTCAGATTCTGAATAACGACATTTTTTTTTCAAAAACTTTTATGAGTTAAAAAAAAACACGTATTTCTTGGAACAAGTTTTGTGAAATATTCGAGTAAATCACGGAATTACCATATTCCACCGAATGCTAACAGAGTTATCAGGCGATATCTCTTTTTTCGCGTTGCCTCTTCATCAAACATCGCGTTCGATGCTGGATGTTGACGATAGGGGAGTGGAAAACGACCCTCTTAAAGACACTTAATGCCAATAAAAACTATCAAAATATTTTTTCTATGTTATACATATAATTCCAGAATATTATGAGGTTGTTGTTGCCGCGTTGCGCGAAAAAACTGGTGGCGAAGACTGTGTGACGGAATTAAAAGCTGCGCACAAACAGATCACGACTATGATGCAGACTCATCCACATATTGTTGAGAAAGAGTTCAGGTACATATCAGCTTTTCTGTAGGTACCTACATTTTTTAAAATTAATATAAACTAATGCTTGAATGGGATCCCGCCTGATGGTAAGCAGTGATGCAATTCTTGATGGTATCTTGTGACTGATGACCTGGTAAGGCTTGCGGGAATCCGATGAATGCGAGACGCACAGGACCGTTCATTGTGGCGGCACTTGGAGGAGGTCTATGTCCAACAGTGGACGTCTTTCGGCTGAAATCAGCCGCTCTTCGACCTGTGACCGATGTTATCGATGATTTTTTTTCTAGGTTGCCTGGAAGAAATCGCCTGGTGCGATAAGGCCGCCAATTGTGTGTTTTCTATTATATGGTTTCTTATTGTAATTTTTTTTATTCTTAATGTGCAATAAAAAATATATAAATAAATAAATACATTTTTGAGAATTCGAACCTTGGATTAATGATTGATACCTCTACCTAGAAAAAAAATTTAGATGATAAAAATCTGTACTTAAATTAATTATTTTACAGAGTGTGTAAACCTTTTGATGGTGCATCAGAAAATGATATAAAGAATTTCTACAACTCCATCGCTGATGACTTTGCTGACTTAGTCCAATATAACGAGGATAACAGGATAAGCGCCGATATTAAATACAAGAATCTTACTATCAATACGGTGAGGAATTACCAAGTTAATTACATCACATAAACTCACGCTCCTTAACTCATTGGGCAGGCAAAAGCTACAGAACGCTGTTTTTTACAATGTTTTCTAGGTAGCCTTTTATGTTGTGTGTTTCTTTTGTATGTTACATTTCTACATTTCTTTTTGAACGACTTTGCTGTGGATCGGTTCTTATTTTGTCAAACTTTATCGTCTTGGCCTGCCCTGACTGATTAAGTTAGCCCTATAAGGATAGAAAACGGTAAGGGTGTAATACGTCAGAAGCAATGCACACAGAGCAGTGGTGGCCGAATGAGAGCAGTGGTGGCCGAGTGAGAGTAGTGATGGCCGAGTGGTTATGGTCCCGACTTACGAATTGTAGGTGTAAACCCAGCCAGGCGTATTTCTTTGTGTAATACGCCATTACCACTGCTCTCAAAACGGTGAAAGAAAACATCGTGAGGAAACCAGCATGTCCTAGAACCAAAACTTCGAAGACAGTGTGACTATGTGACATCCACTTACCCGCACTTGGCCTGCGTGGTGGATTACGGTCCATTCCCTCTCCTAGAGAGGAAGCCCGAGTCTCAGCCGTGGCAACATTGAAAGGCTGATTACGATATGCTTATGCTAATGCACATAACATTGAAAAAAATAACACAATAGAAGCATCATCACTACATAGTATAAAACAAAGTCGCTTTTTCTGTCCCTATATCCCTATGTGCGCTTAAATCTTTAAAACTACGCAACGGATTTTGATGCGGTTTTTTTTAATAGATACGAGTGATTCAAGAGGAAGGTTTATATGTATAATATTGCACCCGAGCGAAGCCGGGGCGGGTCGCTAGTAATATTTATAAGTACATAATGTTTTCAGGTGTGCAATATGTTAACGTCTCCTGGATCGGAACCAGCTTACAAGAAGCTGGCAGCTTTCAACTCCATCATCCTGGACAAAAGCAATCAAACGTGTCTGGACTACAGCTATAGCAACATGATAAAAGAGTTGAGGGATATGTCTTGGGGCTCCGAAGGAGGTATGCATATTTTATATGACTGGCCTGTTGGTCTAGTGGTTAGTGTCCCTGACTGCTATGCCAGAGATCGTGGGTTCGATTCCTACCCAGGACAAATGTTTCTGTGATGAGCATGATCATTTGTTCTGTGTCTGGGTGTAATTTATCTATAATATGTATGTATTTAGAAATATATAAGTATGTTTATCAGTTGTCTAGTACTCATAACACAAGCTCTGCTTAGCTTGGGACTAGACCGTGTTGTGTGATTGTTGTGAAATATTATTATTATTATTTGTTCTTTGACTTTTAACTAAGAATCAATTGGTTTTAGCCAAAGCCCCTCCTGATTCCATGTCCAGGTTATGTGGTTAACATATGTTAGTTAATGTACTCCTCAACGATCGAAGGGTAATTTCAAGTTTTCATTTGCAGCAACTTTCTTTCAATAAACACCTTTCAAAAACTTCATGTAGTGGCAGATCTCAAAACAATTTATATGGTTATGATGTCAAAGTCAAAATGTTTTATTTCACATACTTAGGCCTATATGGCCACTTATAAAACGTCAGATGCTAGGACGCATCAGTCAGTCTCGTCTAGACAAAATTACCTTTTACTCAATAAATAAGGCTCAAAGTGTCCGATCATTCAGCATGAAACCTCTCATTCGGTTTCGGCCTAGTTTCGGTAAAAAACGCGTTTCGTCTGTCTCTGTCTTCCATCCAGCCCGAAATGAAAGTTCAGTCGGATACTACATAAAATAATAATTATTGTCTATATATTTCAGCTCGTCAATGGATGTATCAAACTTGCACCGAGTTTGGATTCTATCAGACTTCTTCAGGGGAGATTGAAGTGTTTGGAAATAATTTCACACTCGATTTCTTTATTCAACAATGTGAAGATGTTTTTGGAAAAAAGTAAGTAACTTGGATTAAGAGCCCTGCTTGTTCCGTCTATTGTGGTTTAAAAGCCGTTGTGTCATTCAACGCAACCGAACGCAATCTATACTTAATATTATAAAAAGGTAAAGTTTGTTTTTGGTTTGTAGGAGGTAATCTCTGAAATTACTGTTCTGATTGCTGAAATTATTTCACCGATAGAAAGCTGCTTTATTCCTGAGTGGCATAGGCTTTTTTATGTACGCGGGTGAAGCCGCAGGAAAAAGCTAGTTTTTCATAAAGAGATAACACGAAAAAAAAGAGATATAACGCCGCAACTCTGTGAGCATTTGGTAATTCCGTCGTTCACTGGAATTCTTTTCATAAAACTTGTTCCATCATGGAGCGAGTTTTGTTTGTATTAGGTATGTTTTTTTAAAAACCTTAAAAGTTCCTGAGTTCGTCCTACACATGACCCCTGGACTGCGAGATGGACAGTTACTAAAACTCTTATAGGTTATAAAAGTATTAGAGGGTCATTGTGTAGCCGTTATTATCAGAGTTAAAAAATAACAAATTTCATTTTAGATATTCTTATAGTTGGATTTTCCTTATCAACAACAAGTGTCCAAGATCTACGCGTCTGTCAGCCAAGGCTGACGGTATCACGTGATGTAATACGAGCTCAAGAATTGTTATTAACGTGGAAATGTAATTGTATTCCAGGTACAACGCAGAGTTTGTAGAGGCATCTGCAGATTGGACCAACACCAACTACGGCGCACTGGATATCGCGACGTCTCGAGTGGTCTTCGTCCACGGTTCCGTAGATCCCTGGCATGCATTAGGAATCACTAAAACCCAAGATAATGATGCTCCTGCTATTTATATTAAAGGTAAGGTTGAATGAATATTATTCAGTTTCAAATAATGTTGTCTAAAATGAATATTAGGTACACATTGACGGCAGCAATGTAGTTAAAATAACGGGAAGTTTTCTGAATGTTTAAAGTAACTTTAACAGGCGACGAAGCACCCTTGCACATCTATTAAGTCGAAGCTTGTATGGCGTTGGGTTCGTGGAAAGTACCTACAGAGCTACAAAGGTGGTGTGAAAAGTTTCCGACCTTATAAACATTCAGGACATTTTTCTTCCAATTATTTGTCTATTTTACATTGTCTCATGGTGACTCTACATACTCCTCCCAGCAATGCTTCCATCTCTTTAACCTGTTCAAATAGTAGGTGGCGTTTTTCTCTGCAAAATAATTATTCACGGAATTTTCCTCCGCATTTAAAATATTTATCCTCCGAGCGCAATCATTAGATGAGGGAACAAAAAGAAGTTGCTTAGGGCTAGATCTGGTGAGTAAGCCGTCAAAAGTTCAAAACTTCAAGCAGTTACAACCGTAATTCGTATTATCGCCGTGGCAACCGCTGAGATGAGAGAGAGCTTGTTGTCTTGGAAAAAAAATAGTTTTCTTTTTCTGCATCTCACATCAATTCACTCAAATGATTGTCAAATAAAAAACGCGTGTCCAAAATGGCTGAAACTTTGGGGAGTAACTGTCACCAGATGCACAACCACATTCACTAGCTTTTATTGGCGATTATTGGTTTTGATTGAGGCCAGAAACTTTTCAGACTACCCACGTATGTCGAATCATATCATAATACAGCTTAGTCCATTGTTGACATCATTGTTTTTACCTTTTATTAAGAGTTATTTGCCTGTAAATTATGTTTAGATACTAGCGTCATTCAACTATACCTACTTTTTGAGATAAAAACAACCCGCGGCCTTCACAAAGATGACCTCACAAAAAAAATGCGCTTAGATAAAGTTGCATTTCGGTATGAATTCTTTGGTATCATTATTTCAAGCAGGTTCTTCTGCATAATCAATTGTCCACGTACATAAAGCGGCGTACAGACATCGCGAAGCGTGCATCGCGAATTATTCGTCTCGCATTCCTCGGGATGTGTGTGCTCGCGTCTTACGATCGTTGCGAACGCCGCCTTAGTACGAGTCCCGAGTGTAGATGTCCCCAAGTTTGATTATTACTTACTATACAAGTATTTTTTGTGCCATTAGATAATTTATTGCTAAATATTACTAAGAGCAATGGAGAGGGATGTGACACATTCAGGAAAAGACAGCTTAAGTTTAATGACATAATCCGAATAATCGCAAAATTTAAGTGGCAGTGGGCAGAGCAAATTGTTTACAGAACATATAGTCGATAGGGCTGAAAGTTTTTTGAGTGGCGACTAGTGCCCGAAGACGGGAATCGATGTCCTGTTGAGGATAGCTAGAATCCGATGCACAGGACCGATAGCCGTGGCGACACTTGGGGAGGCCTATGTCCAGCAGTGGAGAACTTTCGGCGAAAATGATAATGATTATTAAACATCTTTATTTGTCTTTGTTGCAGGTACCGCGCATTGTGCCAACATGTATCCGCGGAGCGAGAATGATTCCAGTGATTTGATCGAAGCCCGCGTCGAGATTGAGCAGTATCTGGCCGGCTGGTTAGGGCAACCTTAACATGCGTTTTTTGTTCCTAAGCTGAACAGAATGTCCATGCATCTTTCAACAAAAGATTCGCAGTCATTAAAAAAATCCCATGTATTATTTAAGATAATCACTGAAATTATTCTGTCATTCACATTAATGAGGGCAGACTGATTGTAACAGCCAAAACTAGGTGCTTTACCATTTCTCAAATGTACTCGTACGTCTCATATCTCATGAAATATCTTTTAGCAGGTTCTGTGTCCAACTGTAGTTACTCTGTTACGCTGGCCGCGTTATGCGGCAATTAAGCTCAATGTCATAGTCAATGAGAGGATAAGACAAAATTGAAAGTGCATTTATATTATGCGCATTTCGTGATAGATTTTACCTAAGATATCTAGTGATTGTCCAATATGTATAATTAAGAGAACTGCATATCAAATACTTGGTGCAATATTAAACCAGTTGATCTATAGATTTACTGGGTTTTAAGTAGGGGTTCTGAAAGTCTGAGTGAAAAGTGAGAATCTTTGTGGGATCACCTTCTGTTTATCCATCTGTCACGGCCAAATTTCTCAGTTTGTTTCAGATGTCACTAGAAACACACATGAGCCTGTGACCCAAACACGAACTTGAGACGTAAATAAATGAATTTGCAATATGTGGGTCGATTTAGCGAGTAAAAAATTGCAACTTGCACTGTGATACCTTAAATGACAGCTTATTGCTTTCATTTGAGATCAAATCTTTTCAGCTTTGACCAACAAAATTGACCATGTTTTACTTATTTACTCTCTTTTAAAGTTTATTACGTACGTGATCATATTTGGATAACAGAAATTCATACGTGTTCTAGATTTGAACTAAATCTGTCGAGTAAATTGGGAGCAAATTGTCTGTGCCAGACACAAACATGAGCGATCCTGTGAGGGGTCTGTTTTTTACATTCGGACGTGCGGAAACAAATGTGATTAATTCGGAAGTCTCGTGGGCCGGGCTCAGTAAGGGCCGCCACAGACGTACTGGCGCCGTAAGGTACACACGGGCGCCGGGCGGGCACACTGCGGCTAACGACACCGTCACGAAAGCCTATGGCATTTCTGCGAAGAAAATACCGTATGCCTATACTGCTTTTGGGAATGTTTTCTATAACGGTTGTCTTCGTGCTGGCACAGAAGTCCACATGCGGTATACTAAGGTCTAGGACCTACTAGAATTTGTTATGGGGTTCCCGCGTACCAGACAGATAACTTCAAGAAGATTACAGTCACGATTCAGGCTCTGCCTAGTGTGGTTTCACCTTTATTTTTGTAAATTGTAAGTTGAGTTCCTAATAAAGTTATTATTATTATAAGAGATAACCATGATCCCGCAGTGTTCACCCATCTCCCTGGACGCAGAAAAGCACGAGTTAGAATTCAATTTAATGAAAGGGCATATTATGAGGGTTTCAATGTTTTTTTACCAACATTTTAAAGATACTTAAGTCTAGCGTAGTCGTAATTCGTTGTAGCCACATTAAAAGTTTATCAGTCATGTTATCCAATAGTTGTATTACTCATTATAGTGTTAAATCCCGTAAGTTTTGCCAAAATACCGATAACTGTTATTTTGAAACACCAAATACCGATGTTCAAATGTCCGAAAGGATGAAACCCTGCAGGGGGACAAAATAACTTTGACGTAGCGTCGTTGGTCACAGTTCTAACACAACCTAACCTATTTCACCCAGTTTAAAGTAATGAATCAGCGAGGTCTACTTCTCAAGAGAAATACCTTGGGATGTAATTTCGGAATTTTGAACTTCGGGATTTAAAACTTTCGAACATACAATCATTCGGCGTTTAATTTTTCGGGATTTCTTCCATAGGTATTTTAAGATACGGTTTTTTTTCCCTAAATCTATAATCAAGATTCAAGTGCACTAAACGTAGTCATGTTGTATTGCAATTTATTAGGAATCCAATAAAACGGTCTAGATAAAAGTACTTATAGCATTTATTAACAAAGAATAATGATTGTATCTCTCTTATAACTAGGTTTACAACCAACTTCATTCATATTGTACCTAAACAACTTCAGCGGTATAAATAAGAATTATTCGATATTCTGCTCTTTTTAGAATCCATCAAATGGATCATCTTACTGTTGCGTTATATTAGATATAAGTATAAAATATATTATTAAATTTACTATTATATTACATTTTCATCAATAGATGCATTGCACAGCCTCTTTTTATGAAATTCGATTCTTACAGCTCATGGAAATCTCATTACTCTTCATTATTGTAATATCAATCTAAACGTTACTAGTGTATGTAAAGATTACTCTTTGAGCAATAAGTTTTTTGTAGTCTATTATTAGGAAGTTCCACAACTTACAGTGATTTATAATACCAAGTTATTCAATATAAATAAATCTTAAACATTAATAATGAAGTTTCATTTAATCCACTGTTACGACGACGTAGATATTCTTCTTTCTTCTTCTTTTTCGTAAAGCGGCTCCAATGGTCTGCCTTTCAACATAATCTCCATTGTGCTGGAAAAATAAGCACACCGATAACTGAACGATCGATTATGAGTTAAGCGATATCTGGTCGCAACTAATTGCACTTTCCTATGTTTTTATCTCTTAAAACCGTCCTTTGCTAGAGCGAGAATAAGTGTTGCCCACCCTCGTTAATTTTGCTGCGTGCGATAGCTCCGCTGAACTCCGCTCTCTTTCTCGCTCTGGTTAGTCACGGTTATTAATTGAATAAAAAAAGGAGAAGGTTCTCCATTTTTTTTTTTTCGTTTGGTTACCTTACAACTTTGTCTTTTATTGACGGATTTGCATTTTTTTTTTCTGCCTCTAAAAGGATATACTTCCAGATTGGTCCCATTTTTTTCAAAATCTAGGGAGCTATGTCCTTAAATATTATAGGCTATAGATTATTTTAGTATTTTGGGAATGGCCAACAACCTTCACACTCGCATAGATATCACAATGAAGATGGCAAAGAAGCAGTTATGACAATACAAATAAGTAAATGGTCCTGAATAGTATTATTGCAAATGGTATCATCGATGATTTCTGATGGCGATGGTGGAGTCGAAAGGTATGCACCAGAACTCCGAAATTAATCAATGTATCGTAGCCGTGTTTGGGCTTATTAGAATTGTAATGGGATGGACTTTAGCTAGAAGGTACTATTGTACTGATCTGATGATGGAGTCGGAAGGTGGAAGGTAGACACGGCAATTTGAAAACAATGTATAGTAGCAGTGTTTGGGTTAGTTAGAATTGTAATATGAAATAGGTACTGTGGCTATAAGACAAAAAAAAAAGATCAAAATAACTTTAATTTCGGCAACATCCGAAATTAAAGTTATTTTGATCGTTTTTTTTTTTTATTGGTGTTCAATAATTTGTTATTGACCAATACCAGAAACACCGACTTCCGGAATTAAAGTTATAAACATGACACTTTTGAAATAAATAAAGTAAATGAAACCGTAGGTAATAACCGAATAAACAATTAGCTCCTTCCAGAGGTTTCATAATTAGATCATGACAATATAATATCTACAATGGGACCCTTTAAAAAAAATCATTTCGGTTCACAATTAACCGAGCAATCTGTACCTAAACAACATAAAAAAGAAATAAGTAAAAACCTTCTCTTTTTGAGGTCGTCAAAAAAATATACTTACAATATTAATGCAAACACGACGACTTGCGTAGATATCGTGAGGTAGAATATAGAATTGGCGAATTCTGTGTCGAATGTAGCTTTGTACAGCTGTGAGTACATGATCGACGCGAACATGGCCACGGCGTTCTCCATCACCGACAAGAAGGCGTACGCCACACCTGAGGGAAGTAATAACGTTGGCAATTTAAAAGTGATCTGGACGATATATGTTACTACAATATGATTTAATTTTTTTTTTCGGCATGTGTGGGTAATTCTCATGGACGCCTAGGCCAGGTAAGTCACAGATAAGCCAGTCTAGGTAGTGTCAAACTTCTATTGACTAACTGCCATTTGTTTTATGTTTGGACTCATCTGTTTTATGGTCAATTTTTATTTTCCCCAAATAATATTTTCTTCTGGGGAAAATATAAAAAGTCAGTTTCAAATTGTTCGACATAAATAATTCGAAGACATGTGACTTCCACCAACTCGCACTGAGCCCGCGTGGTGGATTATGGTCCATTCCCTCTCCTAGAGAAGCCTGAGTCCCAGCAGTGGGAACATTAAAAAAAGCTGATGATGATGATATTGTTCTGTGAGGGTTTAGCTTTTTACTAATTATCTATATCTTTATTGTGGCAGACTCGAGAGACCCAGAGTGCTACAGCTTGCATTAAGCCATGCATGAGTATAATAATAATAGCAAACCTTTCTGCTGGAGCAACGTTACTGAACGAAAACCGCTTTTTTATCAAATAGCTACAAAACCATCCGTACAGCTAATTAATATAAATAAAGATAATTAATCTCTAGCTTCTGTAATAGTTGTGAAGATTGTTAAATTACTTCAAAACTATTACAGAAGCTAGAGGATTAATTATCTTTTTTTATTATTGATAGACCTACGTTTGATCACTATCTTACGTGATGGTCAGCGATGATGTGGTCGACAATGGAGCACTCTTACACTTACTGCCGCACTCAGAGACGTCATTTTACTTTAATGTCAATTAAAGCAAAACCTAAGGTACTTAACATCATAAAGATATAGACTATTATTCAATGACAAAATTAGTAAATCAGAGATTAGCGTTAATGGGCGTCTCTGAGTGCGGCAGTAAGATGATGACATTCGATATTAATTTGCTAGAGACCTGCGTACTATAGAACTCATTCATTATATTGTGGTACTTGACATGTAGTATTTACCAACCTCTTTCAGAAGCAGGCAGCACCTTGGAAGTCATGGAGCGTATAAGAGGCGCTACACACGGTCCGAGGGCCGCAGCGGTGGCACCCACGTACCAAAGTTTATCTCTCGTCGCATGAGCGTACACCAGGTGCCCGCAAATGTGTGCTGTAGCTCCCAACATCACTATTACCTAAATGAAACCAGATTTTATTGAGTTTTAGGCAATCTGAGCTTGTAAATACTTAAATTATATTCTTTTTGGATTCTCGTTATAAACATACCTAGTAATTTACACTTCTAGAGCCAGTGGTTGACGCTACGTTGTCCGGCAGTGAGTGAATGAATGAATTAAGTTTTTTATGAAGCAGAGGGATTTGGGGTGCATTTTCATCACAGATATGTACGAAGAGGCGTAGGGGATCCCCTCTACCTACTAATAGAGCTGTGCTATGAGAGATTTTCTCAGGTCTTTAATTCATGAATCCCCAAGCGACCACCGGTGGCCGCGCATCTATTGTCTTACTATTGTGTCTCTAATTGACGGTATCTGAAGGGTTACCCTCGCACACGAGAGCTATTTAGCCCATCGGCGCTGTATATAGGTACAAATTGTTACGTGTTATGTAGTTATTCGGTACTAACTGTGTCTCTCCAATGGAATACTTTAGTCATTAGTGGGATACCAAGCAGCATAGCTATCACGTACAGGGTGCTCAAGTATGTTCTGAAGTGGCTGAATGACGTGGTGTCCCATTTGAACACCTTGATTGTGTAGAGATACATCACCGAACGCTCGTCTGCAACAGATGAACATCGCAATTAAAATAAGGGCTTTTAAGGCGTTACAATACGATCATAAATGGGTGATTTTTTGAAACCGAGAGAACATCTCATTCATTTGGCTTACTTTTCGTACTTATCTATTTTGTGTCGTAAGCCTCTTGGCGCAAATGAGTGCCTTTGATACAGTTGATGATTGGGGAAAACTATATGCAAGTAAAATTATCAAATTGTAAAGAAAAGATTAGGCCAGATGAATGAGACACTCTCTATTTGGGTGATTCTTGGAAGCCGAGAGGCTTCCAAGGATCACCCAAATAAAAAAGTGATGTGACCTTATTATATTGAAACCCCTAAACATTGTAGACTCTAAATACTCTTCTGAATCCTTTGGCGCGTCTCAATAAAACTTTTAATCTCTGATAATGAATAGACTTGTAGATATTATAACTGGACTCACCTCTCTGGAAAGTGTAAAACGCCATCGATATTAATAGGAACCATAGAAACAGCCTCCGATTGTTTGGCCTCTTCTGCGTCAATATTGTTATAGTGTGAGTTATATTCTTCACATCAAAGAAGTCAGTCACGGGGTTCTTGACCCCAGCTTCTTTCAAAGATTTCTGTTCGGGTCTCGTCTGCCATTTTAGGAAAATCACAGTATACAGTGTTGCTAGAACCATGAGGGATGTGTTGATTGCGAACATGGCCGTAAAGGATCGATTCACCACTTTGTTCCATAGTAAATTGCCTGTAAACAATCGTGTTTGTGAATTAAATGGTTTGATCAGAGTTTAGGCATTGCTATACAATGTGATAATGCCACCATTCATTTTGGGCAAACTTCCAGCCGACAGCGATTCGTGGAATTTTTTTTACTCCATATTTTAGTTAAAAGTTTTCGTTAGTCTATAGACCTAATATAATTAGTTAATTTTAAATAACGTTTAGTCGTTTATAAGTTTATTGCGGTTATTTTTTGATAAATGATACTTATTTTGCAAATAGGTTTTAAATCTCGTAAATTTTATCGTCAATTTAAACTAGAGGAGACCGAAGTTTCCTAGCTGATTACCCTGAGAAGAAACACCGAAACAAACACAGAGATCAAAGTCTCTTTTAGAGTCCATACAGCAAATGTGTAGTGGTCAAAATAAATCATATGAGAACCGCAAGGTTCTCTAGGAATGGGACTGGGAAGCTTAGATATTATAAAAATGTAGGTATACATTGGCATCTAAATGAGCCTCCTATATTTTTGAGCCTGGTTCAGTATTTTTTTATTTTTATAAACATACAAAATATTTCCATAGAGATGGCTTAGTCAAAATCAAAACATTAATACCTAGGTATTTTTTTTATCTCTGAGATATTCCATCTGGGACTTAATTTATAAATTGAACGAATAGCCCTTTTCTGCAAAACAAAAATAGTCTGGATATCGGCGGCATTTCCTCACAATAGAATACCGTACGACACGAAACGGTTGGTAAATTTACCTTGAAGTCATGTTGTAAATGTTGTTACATCGGCAATACAACTCAATATCGTTCTGATTGCTGTTTGTTTTTTTTTTTGCATTCTCTACATTTAAAAGGTACCTACTTAAATCTGAAGAAAATTGCAAAACTAAGTAATTGTATTGTTAACTTACCTATAGCTACTCCAGAAGGCATTGTACTTAAGTAAACTACATCTAAAATGCCTACTCTTAAAGTTCTGTTTTTCAATGATGAAACGTCAGCAATGTAGGCGAAACAACCGGCGAATATCGCCAAGTCAGCTCCCGTCAAGGCACTCGGGAATGCAGCTGTGTATATCACGTATTCCACCGGCCACGCTAAAATATAAGACATAAGTTACATAAATATTTATAGTATAGAATGTCATATTATCACAGAAACCTGATAGATAGATCATAATCGTATAAGTACGTCATTGATAGGATCTAGAGCGTCCTCCTGTATGTCAAGAACCGAATATAAAAAAATATACAAAAAAAAAAAATTGTTAAATAAATAAATAAATTGGATAAATTTTGGACAAAAGAACTTTATGATAAATCGCATCTGAATTAAAAAATAGGGTCATATTTATTCAGCAACGTAGACAAATGTATTTTGATTGTGACAAGAGACTTGTAAATTCTATTGAATACAAAGTAGGCCGAAGGGAAAAGTTTGGTAGGCCCGGTTCTACTTCTACTCTGGTCACAGTATCTACATAAACACTAAATTAACATCTAAATATACTAAATAAAATTAAAGTGTCTGTTTATGCTATCAAAATATTTTTTTTAACTAAATGCAATAATTAAAAATGAAAACTATTTTTTTAACATTTTTGTCTGTGTGTTTATTTCGAATAAATATGCGAAACAGCTGCACACATATTCTGCCCCTGATAGTTAAAAAGACGTATCTAACAAAAACGAAAACGGATAAAAAAATGTTTTATTTAATCAAACGGGAAATCGGGCCTTTTTTCCTTGTGTTCAAACCGCACTGGAGAAAGTTAGCAGTTAAATACAGGCAGATGCGCCATTATGTCCTGATTCCGATAATGTATATAACTCAACTCTGGAATAAAAGTTAGATGCGTCTTTGGATAAACAGATTATGACGTATCGTCATAATGTGACGTGCTTAGATGTTTTATGTTATACGAATTAATAATAATTTGCCTCAAAACATGAGTTATGTTCTTAATCTCCACAATACAATAACAAATTCAATACATCTATCTACCTAATTAAAACAAAAGAGCAACTAGGACAACTAATTGCGTATAACATGCGCAGGTATTAAGTATCTACGATTAGGTACCTGCCTTTTGTTATAGGCCCTTTTTGAGGCCGTCATTTTCACAAATATGTAATAGGTATAGTAGTGTAATAGGTATGTTAGCGGTTAATGTTCCACGTGTTCGCATGTCTATGATGCTGAAAAGACCTTGGTTTTGTTCCACTTGTCAAACAATCAAAATGATAGACATAATCACATCAGTACCTATCTATTTGATCATACGAGTTTAGTTCGAGTACTATGTTTGAGATACGAGCTGAGGTGAATTTATTTATTAAAACGAATTCAAAACAAACGTAGGTAAAGAGACGGGATCGATTCCTTAGGCATTCTATGCATAAGTCATGGAGACCATTTTTTACTTGAATTTTTAACGTAAAGCAAAGTGCCAAGAATTGAAAATTCAACAACGCTATTATGTAGATATATGCCTATTTGTTTTCTACTTTATTTTTATATATGTATTTATGGCTTGGCTTTAGAAGCTGTGACGCAAATGAGCCTGAGCAGTCCAAGATAAGATAGCAAAAGATAAGATTTTTCAAGATTTTATCTTAACAAGACAAGAATAAGAGCTAATTCTAATATTTACCAAGCACGTCTTACCACTTTATTCCCGACGTATCTGTATGGTAGGTTTCCGATTAAGGAAAGTCAAAGTCATGGACAACTTATAACTAACACTGACAATCAAATGAACGTGCGTGTTTACACTTCTCAATACACGGTCATGAATGCTACTTTTACGAATAATAATTTCAATGCGATGAATATACCAATTGTACATGAGGTGGTAAAAACTAGTCCAGGTGTTTGTCCTTGGACAGTTTAGGCTTTAGGGTTTCGAATATCGTACGGATTTCATCACCGCATGCGGGTTTGCTCAGCATGTAGCAAATTTCAAAATGAAAAAAAATAAAACGCGTCCCGCGTGCGTATTCCACGCATTACATAAATACGTGTGAAATGAACGATTGCGGGGGTTACGCGTGCGGAGCAATCATTCATGCGTGATCAAAACTGCACGATGTTAAAAACACCCTAATAATTACACTAGGTTCTGACAGCGGCTTTGCCTGCGTGATCATATAATGTATATGCTTCAGTCAATCAGCCAAAGACTAGCATTCTACTAGAGAAAGAAAGTTTAAAATCGGTCCAGTAGTTTTAAGTTTATTCATTACAGAAAACCACTCTCACTTACGGAGCGCAAACGTGGTCATTAACAAAACGTCAAAAGTCCGCACTCGGGGTCTGCCAGCGAGCAATAGAACGAAGTATTCTCGGGATTAAAAGAACCGATCACATAAGGAACAGTACCTATACTTCGTTCCAAAACACAAATCGCAGACGTAGGTAACACAGCCGCCAAAATAAAGTGGAATTGGGCAGGTCACATCTGCCGCATGTCGCAACAGAATTGGGCGAAAGCAACTACTGACTGGATTCCAAACAGCAGGAGCCGGCGACGCGGTAGGCCCAGAAGGAGATGGCGTGACGATTTGAACTACTACCTTAAGGATTGGCCAGAAGTAGCTAAGGACAGAAAATAATGGAATAACGGAAGGGAGGCCTTTGCCCTGCAGTGGGACACAACGGACTCATAATAAAAAAAATATTAGTATAGACTGGCTGACGCCATGGTAAGGCAAAGGGTGATGTTACATAGCCTATAAGCCTTCCTCAATAAGTGGGCATAAGGAACGAATGGTTCAAATTGAGATGATCAACTATTTTATGAAATTGTCGAATTTCCTGGTAAGAGAACCTTGTCCGCTGGCCATATCAGAATTTGGGCTAGCCAACCCAATGAATACTCTGCGTTTAACGATAGGTCCTTGCCCACGACAGGCGAGTTACTTTGAGTAATTTATTTTGTCACCACTATCACAAAATAATGAATATCTAAACGCACGATTAATTTTTATTTCTTGGTGAAACATGAGTAATCATAATATCACCGACAGAATAGCTGACTTAGCTTTGTTTTTGTGACCTAAGAGGTGACCAATATTTTTTTTATTGAAAGTGAATAATAATTTTCAAATGGAAGATGAAAGTGCAGTGAAATATAATTCTAAGATCGGGCCGCGACATTGATTAGATATTGTGTAACAGACAATTTCTGTTCGTAATGTTAGATTTTTATTGCTGCAGTGGCTTTGTTGTTATGAAGAAACAGTAAAATAAATACCTAATTTGATTAGTCATTCATTAAGAAAATTACTTTATTGGCATCTACCTACATAGCGCGCACGTAGCGCCTGGCGTTATTTGTAGGTCGGAATTCTTCACATTTTTGTATCAGAGTGCCTAGTGTGAGTTTGTTTCACGTTAACGCTATCGACACGTTTATGACGTTCGACGCTCCGATTGGCCCGCTCCGAGATCTTAACCAATCAGAGAGCTAAACGCGCTAAACGTTTCGGTCGCGTTAACGTAAAAACAACACGCACTCAGCGCACAGGTATCTAATGAGGCTTGTCTGCTATGGGTACTAATTACTTGTCACTTTATTGCGCGCATATTAAAGAGTTTTAGTTATAACTAGCTACTCGCTCCAGCTTCGCACTGGTATAATTTTATTTCTTCATTCGCATCCTAATTCGAAATTTTATATCCATAACATCCATTGCTTTTTAGCACTAACTTATCAATCTTTTACCCACGCTGCGGACAGATGAATGGACGGACAAATAGACGGAAGACATGAAGAAACTTCAGATAAGGGTGGGTTCTCCTTGTTTCTAGAAATAGACACCTTTTATATTTTACATCACGATATGAATAATGGTTAACACATAGCACGCAGCACGTGTGGCCATAAAAGAAAAAAAAGTGGTACTTAGATTAGCGCTCACCTTTCGCGGTATTAATAGTGATCATCGCTGAGAAAAATAGTTTTCCAAGAAGACCAGCCAGTAGGATTATTTTGCGACCTCTCTTGTCGCTATAGGAACCTAAGAAAAAAGCGAGTAACAGCGGCACGACGTGACTCGCGACACCGTTCCATTGGTGGAATGTTGATACTGTTAGCTGTAAACATAAATGCATCATCATCACATTACATCGAGCGGTCCGGTACTTCTCGCGAGTTCATCGAAATTACAAAACAGACGTATTTCATAAGACCAGCTCGAGAGTTTAGATAGATATTGGTACAAACGTTCAGCGACAATTTCGCATAGCCTTTTGCGAAACCCTTTCGTCAAAGCAGTGCTATTAACCTGATTTTAGCCTTTATGAACACACCTATCAATTTACTTCGGTAAATGTAATTCCTTGAAGGCTGTATAATGGCTAAGTAAAATACATTTACAAATCATTATCAATAAAGCCATTTTTGATGGTGTAATGAAGAAAAAAAAGTGGGTAATGAAGAAAAAAAACTTTTTTTTCTTCATTACACCATTGTAATGAAGAAAAAAAAGTTATTTATTCAATGAAAACATGCACGTAAACATGTCAGATTCAAAGACTCCAATAATTAAAAAATGGGTAGTATTTAAACGAGTGACTGTAAATTAAAATTTTAAGTGACAAAAATATTTTTTTTGGGTTATAGAAATAATAAGTGAGCGACTGACTGCGAGTGGCGAGAAATCTACCGAACAGCGACTTACAAACCTTAATTTGAGTTACTTAAAATACAAAATGAGCAGCTTCATAATATTTGAGCGACTTAATATTTTTTTTAATGTCAACGTTACGTCCTGCTTTTTTTTTCAATATTTGGCCCATGATTTATTTATACTGAGCGGCATTTTATCTTATATGAAGTGTTCTGAATATCCTAAATATCGAAGTAGGTACACAGTATCGAATGCCCTAAATATCGATATGTATATATGTCACACAAGGTAATTTGATAATTCGGTTATTCATATTGTGAAAACCCGGGTAAGGAGTAAATGGTAAAATAAAATCTGCGAGCAACTTGGTAGGTCACAGTTCTAACCTAACCTAACCTATTTCACCCAATTCATGATGAATCTGCCAGCGACTAGATAATTAGACAACGGTGAAAACATTTGTTAAGGTTAACTTTTTAGTAGTTCGTTGTGCCTCAATTTTATTTCTATTCACTCGCTTATTAATATAGTCGCTCACTTATTATTTTAGTCGCTCACTTTATAATTTAATCGTTTAACCCTTCAGATACCGTCAATTAGAGACACAATAGTAAGACAATAGATGCGCGGCCACCGGGTGTCGCTTGGGGATTCATGAATTAACTAGAATTTCAAACAGCCACTTTTAGTAAGCTCGTTCTGGATTTTATTGTTAATAAATATTTGTCGTTAGTTTAGTTAATGTGTCGCTTACTCAAATTCATATCGCTCAAGTTATTAAAACAGTATCTCATCATCAGTAGCTAAGTCTATTTTTAGACACTCGATTTATAATTCCCCTTAACCCTTCAGATACCGTCAATTAGAGACACAATAGTAAGACAATAGATGCGCGGCCACCGGTGGTCGCTTGGGGATTCATGAATTAAAAAATCCACCCTAGGAATTACACCTGTGCCAATGCCCCTGTGACAAAGAATTGTGTGGCTTTATTAGTTTTTCTGGGTAGAAAAACTATCTTAAGGTCACACAATTATTTTAGTGCGTGAATCGAACTCGCGACACGCAGCACAGCAGCCGCTAGCTCAAACGCTGCACCAACAGCGACGTTGAATTAAAATCATAATCCACAACAGATTAAAAGTAGGGAAACGCTGGTTCTCTTCTGTTGTGGACACCAGAGCACAGGTAGGGTTAATATATGTGTGTAAACATATTTTTATATCTGGCTAATACTCATTACCAAAAGACAGTCTGCTCATAATAATGTAATTCTGAGAGCTGTACACCCTCATTTACACAGTTATCAGTACCCCTAGCCAAGTTGCTAATCTGCAATAGTTAACGCTAGTAGAAAGCTTTAAATGTACGGGAATGATGCGCTCTCAACGCTCAGTCACGTGGTCAGAACAAAAGAATTGGCGGCAAGGTCAACTCGAAACGTTCGCCGCAAGCGAAACGATTGTAACTTGGCTAGGGGGGCAGTAGGTTTCATGAATAAAGAACAGTTATTATCAAGTGAAGCTAACACGAAGCTCAAGACCATTTGTGATAGAAGTTGAGACTGACAAAATAATATGTATGGTGTGGAATAATTGTGTGTAATAATATGTAATGAATCATAATATTTTGACTGACTGATACATCAGTAATTCAGACTGATGTATCAGTCAACAATAATATGTTTGTTTTATCATATCATAATTTCTGATGCAACTGTCAATCTGATATTAGGGCCCTCCAGTTTGCCTTCAGTTCTCAAAGAGGACAAAAAACCACAATACCAATCAAAACTCGAGAGAAAAAAAACAAGAAAGAAAAAAGACCAGAAATCAGAGAGTTTACACTATGAGTATAGCAAGATTTATTGTAATTTCAAGGTGTTGCAATTTATATTTTATTTAAAAATTAAAATGTTGCCCCACACCCAGACCTGCAAAACTTATCTATATGCCATACACATATTTGTACCATGCAGCAATTAATCTTTCAGCCATTGCACCAATGGTACCATAATATGCAGTATGTATGGTATACATAAATTCTGAGTCAACAATTTTTTGTCAACTATTAGTTATCTTTTAGTATGACCCATATTTACTCATGAATGTATTTTTTGTCTGAGTTTTGTCTGCAATCAGTCTTTTGACTATAGGGAGGTGGGTTGTTGGTGATTGGAGTATACATTTCTTTGCCTGTTTCCCTTGTTGTGTCAAATTTTCAAGGATGTGTGTGTGTGTTATAACCTTATTGGACTATTTGAGTTGCTAATTAAGCCATATGCAAGTGGATATAAGGAGACAATTTGTACACAAGATAATTATAACATTTAACACACCTGTACTTCTTTATTAATGTCATCATAGCTGCTTATGTTGTAGCATATTTCAGGGCTGTAGCCATGGTTCACCGTGCAAGCTTGAAATACATAAAATGTTTGTTCTATAACATTTGTAATCATGTATGCCATCATGTACAGAAACATTGGCGGTTCCACTGTTATGTACTTGTACCACGGTTTTGGCTGTCTCACCTAGAATCAGAAATACAGAATTTCAGAAACAAAAAAAGAACCGAATTTCTCTTTAAATTAATGTTTACTAATTTCTAGTAAACAGAATGTATTTATAGAGAAATTCAGTTTATTATTGATTATATTGTACAATATAATGGAAATATGAAAATATAGGTATAGTGACGTTAATGTAATTTTTTGTAAGCATCATGATGTAATCTTTTCTATACCAATGTTATAGAGAAAATAGATTTTTAATTATTAATTTTTATTTGTGTTGATCAGAATCACAGCCTTCTAAATTTAACTCACAATGGACACTATGTGTGTCCATAATTAGATCTTTTTTTGTCATATTGATGGTACACCACAATATCCGACGGTAAGCTTTACAACAATCTACGATGAAGTAAATTTAATTCATGAATCCCCAAGCGACCACCGGTAGATGCGCATCTATTGTCTTACTATTGTGTCTCTAATTGACGGTATCTGAAGGGTTAACACTAGAAGTGTGGGCCATTATTTTCAATTTTGGCCATTTTTTTGCTACATTAATATGGAGAGATGGTAAACAAATGAAACTGGTAACAGATAATACATTATTTTTATTACGTATTAAACATATTTTGGTGTATTTTACGATTCTGTGCATACCAAAACCAGCGCAGAAAGAACATAGGAATGGGTAATAAATGGAACACCTGTACTTCTAGTGGTAACTAAGCTACACTACCTAAGTAGTGTCTCTGAATGACAATCAACACACATCAATAGCCACGTAATGGCCTGTTATCTAGTCTTAAATCATTATTAATATATTTCAAGTAGTAAAATAAAATAAAGGAATGAAAGATATCTTGACCGTCTGAACGGAGAAGAGAGAAGGAAATATCACTATCTATTAGCTGTATTGTAAATACAGTGCTGTTGCATTACAGTAAGCAACAAATTACTCTTCCTAAAATTCTATGTAATATTTTAGTAAGCAAGTTGTTGACATGCAAAATCAATAAATAAATCAATTAGATAGTAAAAACATGTTTTTTTCTGAATATGTATGTTCAATCAAATGAGCCAATATAATTTCACTTATAATGGTGAACAAAATATTTTTAAGATAATACATCTATAACAGCCTTGATACTGACTATTATTTAACAAAAGGTCAACAGATACACAGATAAGTTAATTGAACAATCATTAATGGTCACATGTGACTGTGTAGGATTTTGTTTATTTCATTCATGATCTCACCAAATCAATTCAAGATCTCATCAAATATTAAATTGACATAATTACTCAATAATATTAGAATAAGTATAATGTTTATTGTTTTATTTAATACTAGCTGCTCCGAGCGGCTTCGCCCGCATGATAGCAGAAAATGATCCCAAGGGAACATACTTCTGGGATAAAAAGTATCCTATGTCTTATTCCAGGACGTGGTCTATCCGTGTACCAAGTTTCATCAAAATCAGTTTTGCCATTTAGGTGTGAAGACGTAACAAACAAACAAACAAACAAACTCACTTTCGCTTTTATAATATTAGTAGGGATGTTTATTACAGAGTTTTTTTTTTCACTGTGTGTAGTTTGGATAAGAAATGATGATGTACAAAAACTTTTTAAAACAATTACTTAAATAATAATAAAAAAAAACAAACAATGAATAAGCTACGCATGGTCATAGGCCTTGGTTATGTTTACGTTTCTAATATATGAATATTTTACTTAATTTATTTTATAATAGGTACTCATTTTTAAACAATCGCTAAAGCATTTGTTTTGCTAATTAATCTAAGATAAGGATAACTTTCGTAAACACGCATCGTATTGTTCTTCGATGTAATTGAGCGGCAAGCACAGCGATTAAATAACATACAAATAGGTTGCAGATCTTTTTGTTTATTTCTTATTATCCAGCGTTTTGATGGTTATATAACGTAACAACGACGTTGCTGCCTGTGGTTTACGCAATTCAAGTCGCGGTCGTAAAATATTAAGCCTTACCTAATACAATAATTAACTTTTTACTTACCATGCAAACGTCCTCTTTCCGAAAAGACATTTTCACAGAACTTTATCTAATTTCAGGTATTTTCACAAGATGGAATATGTTAAGATGTTCTTTTCTATTATAGAAATTTTATACTATCTAGTAATTTTAAGTTTTCTTTTCACACATTTTATATGTCGTGCGTAAACACTTGCGGGTTGCCGCCAAACAACAAAACTAGAAGTCTAGAAAACAGTCACTCAACACAACAGCGTGGATTTAAACGTCATTGTCATCTGGCCGCCTACCGAGGTTGCCATAGTGGAAATGTAAATTACCCACCTTTACCGGCCACTGCATTAAGCTTTTCAGTATGTTACAAAGTACTCTGTGATTAAGCTGAGCGTTCGGCCGTTTTACTCGGAAGTGACGTATATTTTACATTTAATATATTAATAATTTGTTAATCCTTTTGCGCCTTTCTGACAAATAAAATGTATTTCTTTCTTCTTTCACCAAGCTCAACTACAATAAAACTGCAGTACTATTCTGAAAACATCTCACTGTGAAAACTTAGGTAGTGTTTACTTTATTTATTATCCTATCAAGCCATTCAAATAAAGTACATATACAACCTGTAGCGTTAAATGCGCAAAACCTGAAATTAGTTTGCGTGTAGCAGAATCAAATTAAACCTCTTTTTGATATTGGTTTCATTTAAAAAAAAAAATACATTAAAAACGTCGACCTGTCTATTTATGAATAGATTAAGCCATCACGTGCGCAAACCCGCCCAAATAGGTAAACAAACACAAATAGTTGTAATCCAATCAAATTTTCTCATACACGGAATAATAAAAGTTCTTTTTTCAATTCAGATATTAATTTTAAACAAACTAAAACTGCACATAAAACCTTTAATAATTTTTTTAATGTTTTTTTTTGTCACATAATTAGGTCAATTGAATTAAAATTAATTTGGGGTGTTTGAGGTTTACGTTACGTTACGTTAAACGTTGTATAGACAGTTCATTTCAAACTTACTCCACCCAAGGTACAACGTGGTTATGACAATCTTGGTGAGGATCTCCAGAAGGAGGACCATATGTCCCAAGACGTAACAGCCTTGGACTTGTGCGGCTATAGAGCCGCACAAGTCCAAGGCTGTTACGGCGATTTTGACAGCATATTCCCCAGTAACGATATGCGAGGGGTTTAGATCGGCGTCAGATCAACGCTGCAGTACCTGGAACTTGTCCTCGACAACCGTTGGTACTTCGAAGATCATTTTCGATATCTGGCTCTCAGATCTCTCAAGCGAAACTCACCCAATTTAAGGAGTCCAGATCCATTTTGCGTCTGGCTCTATATCGTACAGTTTATAGCCATACAGCTATACACAGTACGATATATTTAGATAGAGCTCCGGTGTGGGCATGGTCTCTTTGAAAGCGACCGGCCAGCAATTCGAAAGCGTCCCACAAGTTTTTTTTTTACGTTTTAAAGAGTTACCGTTGCCCTGGGAGGCAAAGTGTAACTGAATTGATGTGTCCTTATTACACAGGTGGGTTTTTAATTAGTAGAATTCTAACTCACCCTTCTGCTCCACCCTAGAGCGAGAGAAGTCATTGATGTACATATTTTCACTTAAAAAAATATTGTTTGCTGATGAGAATACAACTGACCATTTCAAAAGTTGTTCAAAAGCTCCTCAATTGTGCTGTTTAATTTATATTTCAACCAAATTGGTTTTACAGGAAATTGCTGATACCTTGATCCATTCGTTTGAAAGTAGTCAACCTTTTTTTAAAAAACACATTTAAATAATGTTGTTAAGTCATAAAAGGTATTGCTTGTGTGGATCTGAAATTGAGAAGCCCACATTCAGATTAAGTTCATTTTGATCAGCTTCTGACAGTAGATAATGGGCATCAAATATTGGCAGCAAGTTGTACTATAAGTCATTTTTGCCAAAACTTTGGAAAAAAAAAAAACTGTTAACACTCCCTAGTGTTGCCATGTAAATTTGATAATTACCACCAAAATGAGAGAAAATTACATTTTTGCCTATTTTTAGGGTATTATTCTTTGACTATGTTGTCGCCGTCCGTCACTTTATTGATTGCTCAGTGCTCTTCTGTAACCATTTCACCGGATAATAATAATACATAATAATAATTTATTGGTCCAGTGTTACAGAGCGGGTCTAAAAAACTTATGATACAAAACTTATGGTTATCACAGTAGGTACCTAGGTACCTAACTTGTAAAATTAACATTAAGTTGAGTGAGCTGTGGTCCCTAAACTAGGCAGCGCCTGTATCTTTTAACATTTAGTTAGTCCAAGACATAACTTTTACATTTGAAACAAGATGTTTTAAAAATCGGTACCTACCTATATAAATTAAATTTAATACCGGTAGCAGTCTGCCCACCGAGATAAAAGTAAAGTAACATGAACAAAATAAAATAAAACAAAACAATTAAAAAATGTGTTCCTAATTCTAAATTGTGTGTATGGTAAAGTTAATGTTAGTGTGATGGTGTAACTATCTATATATATAAAAATCAATGCCACTTTTCGTTGTTATTTTATAACTCAAGAACGGGCTCACCTATCCAAACCTAATTTTTAGGCTTTGTTTGGACTATTTAGTAGATGGTTTATGTGAAGTTTGGTAGGGTAGAGTAGGGAAGAGTAGGGGTAGAGTAGGGTAGAGTAGTGTAGTGTAGAGTAGTGTAGAGTAGAGTATTGTAGAGTAGTGTAGGGTAGAGTAGGGTATAGTAGGGTAGAGTAGGGTAGAGTAGGGTAGAGTAGGGTAGAGTAGGGTAGAGTAGGGTAGAATAGGGTAGAGTAGGGTAGAGTAGGGTAGAGTAGGGTAGAGTAGGGTAGAGTAGGGTAGAGTAGGGTAGAGTAGGGTAGAGTAGGGTAGAGTAGGGTAGAGTAGGGTAGAGTAGGGTAGAGTAGGGTAGAGTAGGGTAGAGTAGGGTAGAGTAGGGTAGAGTAGGGTAGAGTAGGGTAGAGTAGGGTAGAGTAGGGTAGAGTAGGGTAGAGTAGGGTAGAGTAGGGTAGAGTAGGGTAGAGTAGGGTAGAGTAGGGTAGAGTAGGGTAGAGTAGGGTAGAGTAGGGTAGAGTAGGGTAGAGTAGAGTAGAGTAGGGTATAGTACGGTAGAGTAGGAAAGAGCGGGAGCGAAGCCGCGCGGGCAAAAGCTAGTGTATGATAAGATGTAAAGCAGGTATGTTGGTGTGTGCGTCATGAATATATCTGTCACTAAATTAGATGCTAGAAACTATAAGTTTCATAATGTATATTTATAATTTGTAACAAATAGATAAATGCAATTTCAAAGACGGCTGAACAATTGCAACCACCAGATGCCTCAGGGTCTTTCTGGGTGCAACGCACTTTACTTGGCGAGTCGGTTAATTGTTCAGGAAGGGTACTGTGTTTTACACTACGGCCTGATTGTCGCACACATTGTCTACACCCTGTATATAAGTTCCAAGCCTGGACACTTCTTGGAGATGTTCTAGTTTTTTCTATTTGTTTTTTAGACTAGAATAGAATACAAAAAATACAAAATACAAAAATATTTATTTTTCATCTATAACATTGTAACTATTGTAAGCATGCATAAATTGAGGCAGCCCCAGTAAGTTACAGTAGTAGGTACCTACTTGTGTTGGGGCTGTCGCGCAATTCCCTTATCAGCTAGCTGAAGATGTTCTTGTCACAAATGAGCGTACTTATAGAAAAATAAGAAAAAAATAAATAAAAATAATACAATTATATACTTAAGCAGCTCTTAGTGTGAAGGGTGAGCTCGTATGCTGGTGTGTGTGTGTGTTGTAAAGATGTGTTATTAAGAGGGTCCTTCTCCACTCGCTTATCGTAAACATCGAAAATGGTTTAAAAGCTTGTTACTTAATTTAATGCAATCCAACGCGATATTTGACGAAAAGGAAACGCAAAAAAAGAGAGATAACGCCTGGAAACTCTGTTAGTATTCAGTAATTCCGAGATTTACTCGAAAATTTCACAAATCTTGCTCCAGGAAATAGCTGTTTTTTTTTAAACACTTAAAAGTTTTTGGAAAAAGTTATCGTCATTTAGAATCTTAGTAAAAATTGCAAGGTCTCTGAAGAATTACTTTTTTGACTTTTTTAATTTTTAGGCAAATTATGAAATGTCAAAGTTCATACAAAATAGGACATTTTCGGAGGTTTTTACTGGATTAGTTTTACACAAATTTAGAAATTGGTTTCTTTAGAAACCTAGATAATATCCACAAGATACTGTGTTTCTAAAATATCTAATGAAAAGTGTGTAATAACGTCATAATCAGTTATGAGCGGTTGTATGAAAAACAGTGAAAATGTGAGTCATGATGCACCACCTTAAGTGAGCGACACTGATTGTGACGGATAGGAAAGTACACTGAACGTGGCCCGACAGGGTCTCGGCCGGTTTTATTTAACAACGAATTTAATCACAGAGCAATGTCCCAAATTGTTTTTTCTAAGAACCTAATATATTAGGTTCTTAGAAAAAACAATTAACAACAAATATATAATATATCTTTGTTATTTTCCAATCCGTTACGGCTGGCTTTCCGGGCTTCGCTAGTTCTGTGTTAGGACGGCCAGTTATAAGTAAAATAAGTAAAAAAACTATACATACCCGTTTTGGACTTTTACCTCGGTCGGTTAAAAATGGAGTTATCATTTATTTTTTTCACAGTCCTTTCGCATTGCACGTTCCTTCTGATAGAGAGAAACCAAAGCTTTATTATCTAGTATGATCTGCGTTGAATGCTGTTTCTATCCATAGACTGATTTAATTTTATTAAGTACATTTGACAGCTTTTTGTGTCATCCAGGCAGATTCAGGCATGTGTGTAATAATATATTTATAATACAAAATAAATAAATTTAACAAAAGTCGTAGGTACCTATGGTGTGGGTACGATTCATAACACTGTCCTTGTCTCATGTTACTTTGCATGTGCCGCGTTTTCTAGTTATATATATCATACAGTCTAGTTTAGAGTGTCTCTAAAACAATGGTACAAAGCGTGCTAAACAATTATTGCCTGACTTCAAGAACATGTTGTTTCTGCGTTACGCTCAAAATGGGTTCGATCCTCATTGCCGTGGCGGGATTTATTCAGAGTTTGGGTCTTATTTATGCGTTTGTGGCTGGGCAAGAGTTGCTGATAGAGTACGGAGTACATCCGGTGGCCACTGATGTGATTCTCCACTTGTACGGAGTGCTGGGAGTGCTGGTGGGCGCTGTGAGCGCGATGCTGATCGTGGCGTCAGTGACATACAACGAGAAGCAGATCCTGCTGTACTTGTGGTTCGCTTGCGTGTACTTCTTCGTGGACCTCTGTATTATACTGGTCATAAGTCTATCTGCATGTATTAACGGACATGTTGCTTTCGGGTTTTCAATATTCTCCTTAGAACTTTGCTATTGGATTTTTTTATACGTTTATATATTTCCAGTTGTAAATGGTTTCAGGAAAAATATACATACTATAGTGATATTTTTGGAATAATATTTAAAACTATTATTATATATGTTATGACAAAGATGGTGTTTTCAGTATTAATAGTTAATATTTAAATAATTCTTTAGGGTTTTATTTTTATTTTTTAAGTTAGTTTTAATTAAGTTAAATTTATTTGTTGTTGAAGAAGTTAAATAAAACTTAAAGATAAGTATTAATTAAATACCTTAGTAGGGAATTAATAAAAAAAGTTATTTAAAACTTATCTACTAATGATTTTAAATCACCTGAATTTTGTGCTGCATCTAGTTATAATATGAAACAATTACACAGCACCTACCTAGTTTAAAATTAGTCTAGTTTTGATAAATTATTTAATAACTTTAGAAAGGATGTTTCTATAAATATGATTGTTTGCAAAATATTAAGAAGTTATATTAATTTGAGATACTTTACACTTTTCCAGAGATCTAGCAGTCTTGAAATGCCGCTGCATTTCAATGCTGCGAGGTAGGTTATGACAGTGGTCAATAAAAAGTAGACTCTATTTATTTCTTATGTTTACTTTAAAATGTACGTACTTACGTAATTATTATAATTACGCATATATTACCCGTGATGTACTCAATCATAATTCATTAATTATTTAGATAAAAGACGGAGACTAGCGTGTCAGATCCGTAATAAAGAGAAAAAAGAACATATTTACTCTGCCCGAACAGGCGACACATTGAACAAACGTGTGGACACACTTTCTCGGCCTCGTATAATACAAGTAGGATTACAGTTTTACTCTCCCTGTACTTGCAATATTCGTACGAATGCCACGGAGATCGCGTGCATTCTAACCGCTACGAAGATTATGAGTGTAGCCACACGCACACTATGCATGCTGCGTAGTCGCTATAGCCTAGTTCACATTATGCTAGTATTTTCGTCTAGTAGCGAGTAATTTAGTAGACAAAATATTCGCTTCTGTCCCAAAATCGTTCGCACTTCGTTCGAGTACAGATTATTGAGTGCTAAGTAAATAAACTGATTAAGTTAATCATAACGGCGATTTTAGAGGAGGTAGATGAGGAAATTTGTGTGATTTATAAACAGAAGCTATGGATACAAAAATGGATCAATAGATGGGATAAACTCGGAGCTACTAATAGTCGCTATAGCCGCTATAGTGAAGGAAATTAGCATTGGAAGATCGGACTTGTTTAGCCGGTGCGCTAGTGACCACAGACTTATGGTGGGAGGTGCAGTGCTACTGGCCCGATAAAATAGAATAAAATGGATCGACTCGACTTAATTGCTTACTAAACTACTCGACTAAATTTTTTGTGTTTAGACACGTTTAGCTACTAAATTACTCGCTACTCGACTAAAATACTAGCGTAGTCCAAACTAGACTTTATGAGGAAGTAGCCGTTACGAAGACTATTACCGCTGCGTAGCCGCTACAAGGGAATGCAAATGATGATCCGTGTGGCGCTACGAACCGCTACGAATGCTACGAGCGCAGCGTAGCATTACAAGGAAATTACACTCTGTGTAGCGTTGAGGCCGCGTAGACGCTGCGGAAAATGCGTACGCCGGCCGCCTGCGTAGCGGTTACACTCAAACTTAACCGTTCCTCGCAAGAAAAATAATTTAATTAGATATTAACCAATTTATGCATTTCACTTATTAAAGCTACATAAAGCACGGGATCGGCGCACCTGGCCTAATAGAGACGCAATTTCTTATACTTAATAAAAAAAGTTTTTATAAAAAGAAAAACCGACTTCAATGTAAATAAACACTGAAAAGTACAAAATAATTTTAATTTCGGAAGTCGGTGTTTCTATAATAGATACCTAGTTTTGTGTCTTCGTTATTTAACACAGACTTTCGAAATTAAAGTTATTTTGTACTTTTCAGTGTTTATTTACATTGAAGTCGGTTTATTTTATTTTTTTGTAAAAAGTTTTTTATTTTTCACTTTTTAGTTATGGTCATCACTAAAAAGTACCCTTCAGTAAAACATAAATGCCTTATAGCCAGAGTGCATCTCATAACGATATAATCCCAAATATTACATTAATTTACCTTCCAGCTTTAACACCAGATCAGTTCGATACATCCCCTTCCCATTTTCTTTCAGTCAGTCATCGACTACACGTATAAACAAAGCAATTCTAATGACAATTCTGCTATGATCCTATGAAGAGTTTTGTTCCATATCTTCGAAGTTCATGATCAGATCATAACAATATTTTTATGGGACCAACTTGGAAGCATCTTTCAATCAATAAAATAATTTTCAAAGTCAGTCCACAATTAACCAAGACATCGGTGAATATACATACAAAAATAAACTAGGCTATGGCGCCATCGCCGCCGCCGCCAGGATTCCGATCCTGATTTCCGGCCACCGTAGACGCGGGCTCGCGGACGGCGAGCCGCTCCGATCGCTCGCTGTCCGATCGTCCGGCAATGGACCGAGCCAAAGACGTCGATGGCGCGCACTGTTCCCGCGCGCCTCAAGGAGGTGTCAGCAGCAGGAGGGGCCCAGCTGAGTCGAAGCCTACTGGGGACAGGGTTGTCCGAAAGGGAGCTCGTGCCCCGGTATGAAGGCTAGAAGGAACGGCGCGGGGTTTTTAGTCAGTAAGAGTCTGACACTATCTCCCACTCCACCCAAGAGCGGGTTTTGTCATAAGATGGTTTTCCCCGTCGACAAAAAAAAATGTTCATCATCATCATTTCAGCCGATAGACGTCCACTGATGGACATAGGCCTCCCCCAAGTGCCGCCGCAACAGCCTATGTTACTCAGGGTGAATGTAGCTCTCCAATGGTGAAAGATAAATCGCCACAGTAGTTTTTGAGTTTATTTATTACAAACATACACACAAAAATACAAATTTTTCCTCTTTATAATAATGTAGATTATGGGTTAAGTGAGGAGCAGCAAACGGTGAAGCTTAGTGTCATGGCTGGTTTGTAAGGAAAAAGTTTTAACGTTTTTGCCGCCTTCAGCCGTGGCCGTAGATACCAATTATGTAGCGAATATTCGCATTCGATTTCGTGCGAATATTCGCACATTTTTACATTCGCATTCGAATTCACAAGAAACATGCGAATATTTGGCAAGTTTTCTTCACAAACAAAAAGGTGTTTAAGTATTGATTTAACGGATATAGATTGATACTACAACTGATGTAAAGAATGTTTTGACAAATATTCGCGATCGATATTCGCAAATATTGTTCGTGCCAAATATTCGCATATTTTTTGTGAATTCTGCGAATATTCGCGAATGCTAATGCGGAATATTCATTACATCACTGGTAGAGACGGCCCGAAGCTCTGATTTATATCACATACTTATTGCAGGTAGATATTATTAACTTATCTACTATTAACTTTATTATGACTAGTAATTTTTGAGATTCTATGCATTACACAATATTTTTTGGTAACCTCAGTAAGTACTCTAGTACGTCTAGGTCGTACCATTTCAAATCATCTTGAGAGCAATTTTAATCATGAAATGTATTTCATTTGCAAAATAAATATAACATATTATAGACTTAGCTGACTAGAGAATTCAGCTGACTATATGAAATGGACGAATTTATCGATACCTATAACACGACTATTGTAATTATATATTTGTACTAGTACGTAAAATATATTCATATTCTATAGCTATACTACTGTTTTTGGTGTACAATAAAGTTTATTCTATTCTATTCTATTATAATCTATTCTATTATATTCTATCCTATTCTATTCTATACACACTTTATACAAAAACAATATCGCAACATTTTGAACAAGATCACATCATCATTTCAGCCGACAGACGTCCACTGTTGGACATAGGCCTCCCCACAGCGCCGCCACAACGATCGATCCAATAACAAAACAATACCAAAAATATGAATATCATAATTATTGCACGAAGTTAGTTGCTCATCGTTGTTGTTGAAGTAATCACAATATTGACATAATGTCAAAGTGCAGAAGAAATCTACAGTATTAACAAAGATTGGCTCGAATCGGAATCACATCGAGGTAAACAAAAGTATACGAGACAGAACAGAACGTATGTCATCTAAAGAAGAAGACGGGAATAATAGATGTTTCAATGTGTCCTTGTGCGCGGTACAGCAGATGCTGGGCAGTAGCAGCATCAACCTGCCGAAACGCGTCGAGTCCTTAGCTGCGCAGTGTTTCTGCAGCAGCGCTAAGAACTGCTCCTGTAGCACCTCCATGTGAGCTGATGTGTTTGCCGTGGAATCTGTGGCCAGAAGAAAAGTTTAAATTTATTAACGTCTAAATAAATTAAACCTGTCAGGAGGGCCTTAGAACAAAATATTTCCACAGTTTGTGCAGAATGAAAATGTGAAGTGTGTGTTTTAATGGGCAAGAGGACCTCCTCCTCCTTGCGTCGTATTCCTAAATGCTGAAGGTCGTGATTTCCCTGTTTCATCAATCAAGAGGACTATAATTAGGAAATCAATTTTTTTTTGAACCGGCATGTCCGAGAACCAAAAATTCGAAGACATGTGACATTCACCAATCCGCACTGGGCCCGCGTGGTGAATTACGGCCTGTTCCCTCTCCTAGAGAAGAGGCCTGAGTCCCAGCAGTGGGGACATTAAAACATCCGAATAAAGTACCTCCCTTCTTTTTGTGAAGTCGGTAAAAAGGCTGATGATGATGATGATGATGATTTTTTTTTTGATAATGTACCTAAAATTACGTAAGGTTATTACCTGGCGCCCGAGGGGTTACAGCGGAGGTTTCCCAGTCCGTAATTGGGGTCAAGATTGTAGATATACACGGCAGATAGTAGTTTAACAAATAAACAATACGGGGATTCATTTACCTGTACGAAACAATAACGTAGATTTCATCCAGTCGTACTCCGATCTGTCCAGCCGGCACTGAGATAATCTCTTCAAAAGATATGTTAACTTCTTGACATCTTCCTCACTGTGAGGCCGCTTCGAAGTTACTGTCGATACTGCATTTTCTGAAAATTCGTATGAGAGATTACCAAGTTAGTTTGTACTAATTGGAAATTATAATAGAATTCAAGATAGATACTTGAGATAATCCTACCTTCTTCGAAATAAAACGAGTACTCTGCTGCAGTAAGGATGAAAAGTTCCTTCCACTTACTATGCAGTAGGCTCGTCTGTTCTGAGGGTTTCATATGAATGAACGATCCCACCCCGTGCAGCCATTTTATACACGCGACTAATATTTTCGCAGCCGGCCCGCACAGCTCCTCGTCTAGTTTCCAAGTATCAAAACAATACTTTTTTAAATTCGGTGTAATTACTCCATCCAAACTGCCTTTGTTGCTATCGGTGTGTATTGCCTTGTGGCGGTCGTTGAGATAATCGACGAATGTGTAAGGCTTATACTCCAAAGGTCGTCTTTCTGGCATTTTTGATGCAATATGCGCTGGAGGTTCAAAATTGCTAGAAGAGTGCGCTGTGGCCTTTTTTGTATCTACGGACAAATACTTTATATTATTGTAATGTTCTGTAGCCCACTTTTACTTTCAGCTTTAGAAGCAAGATGATAGGAAAATATGAATGATCGATGGACCTCTGTGACTGCTTGCCTTATATACCAACTTAAATGATACACTAAAATTAATGTCGAGTCGCTCGAGTATAAATTCGCAGAGCATAGTGTTGGGTAGGTATATTGAAATTCGCAGACAGTAAAAGTCGCAATGTAGACGCGTACCTACAAATTATAGGTAGGTGCCTATTATTTACCTTCATTATCAATACGATCTATTTGATAATTGCAAGCCTCTTCACTGCTCGAAACTTCATCTTCTTTAATCTTTTCTGAATGTTGCGAGTCAGGTTTTTCTATATCAAAACAAACAAAGAAAATTATAAGTTTTAATTTTCACAACTATTCATTATAAACATTGGTCATTCTTTTATTTACTTTTTTAGCTACATATTTAATTAAGATACTCACTTTCTATGGAGTGTAAAGAGCCAGCTGTTATGACGGGTGGATACAGAATGTTCGTTGGAATATAAGCGGAATGTGGAACTGGATAGTGAAGGGGTGTTGGAAACAGCGGAATCTTGAAAGGATTGAGTGGACTGAGCGGGCTGACATGAGTGCCCAGAAGTGGGTTGAGCTGAGAAACGTCGGACGAAATTGAATCCGGAAGTCTCGCCGGAGGGAAGTCTTGAAACGACGATCTGTCCAGAAACGAGTTGTGTACATTTGCCTCGGGGTGGGACACGAGGCCATTGTACGTGTGGAGAGGGGGGAAGCCGGGAAGCGCGAGAGGCGCGGGTGCGGGGCGGAAGGGCGGCTGGCGTGTCAGGTTGTAGCCGAGCTTCTGCAGCGCCAGGTGGTGCTGCGCCGCTACGGACGGGCGCGGCGCGCGCTCATGTTGAACTGCTGCAAGCCACAACATACATTACACACTCGGACATTCCAATTACAACGACCTATCTCTTTAGTCTAAAACATACCATACTAGAAAACGAATTAACCCCGTCCATATTCGATATTGACACCTACACAAAAGATTAACTTTAGGACACTTAAAAATTTTAACGACAAGCAATTACTAACTCTTCAGCTATAATACTGTGTACTTTAAAAGATGACAAGTGCCTTATTTTAAATATTTAAAAATTCTAGTAGTCTTTCATTTTAATACTCATGAAAGTACGTATGTAGACCGCCCATGTTTATTTTATGTTACATCCCCATTGCAGCCCGACTACAATTTAAGTGTCAGTTAGCAAGCATAATGAATAAACATCTGGAATCTGATGGCTGAAATAGTAAGTGATAGGCAAACAACTTCACACTGCTCTGAGGCCAAGGGGAGCGAGGCGTGACCCTTGAACCCGCGGTGGCAAGCAACCCGCAATCAATTTCATATGTAAATAAATATCTGTGTGAACCACGGCTGCTGGTGACAGCTTGTCTTCACGATACATTGTTTACTTTTCGACTTAATTCTGTTTACGGAAATCTTTAACTTGTCGCACTTTTAAATAAGAACAAGAGCAAAAGTAATTTTGATTTTTTCGTCTCTAACTGCGATGTAACAATCTAGCATTTGTTTTTAGTATTACCTGACATGGCGCCTAGATAGTTAACTGTGTGTCAATATAGGTAGGTACTAGTCGGGAGACCCGATAGACATGACATACTTTGATTCCTAGATAAGTAAACCCCTACGAAACGGTCAATACACGAAATAAATATATGAATATGCAATTTAATTACAAGTGTTATACACACAAACTATATATTTTTTTAAATTATGTATAGGTTTACATATTGAGACTAAAAAGCCCAAAAGCAATAAAAAAGTAGGTTTACGCTTTCTTTGCCCTATCATATTGCCAAAAATTGCATACCTCAGTAATTAGGTACTTTTATTTTATTTATAAATAAACTAAGTGGATTTATTAGAAAAAATCTCCTCCAATTGCCACATACAACGACGAGGTGTCGCCGTGAATGTGAAACTGTTGATATTTGACTTCGTGAGAGCGCAAACCTGCGTCCTTACATGAAAGGGACGAGGTTCACTCGTCTCCGTCCGCCCCTGCGTTTTTTCTCACTCACCACTTACTAACACTTGTGTACCGCAAATACTTCAGATGTTTCCTAATGGAAAAGACATGCTGCGAAGGAGCACCCTGGATAAATACTTTATTGGGACAAGTGCCCGACCGTGTTTACTATTGATTACCATTAATATCGCTAGATTTTACTTTTATTGGAAAAAGTACGATATCGGTATGGAAGACAGTGTTAGGAGTTAAAGAAGTAGGTTTATTGAAAATTAATCTGTACTTCTGTAGTATCACTAAAGTTTTGTAGTAAAATTTATTCTAGAACCAGAAGGTATGATTTGGGCAATTTTACACCGAAAGTTGATTCTGTTTTAAATTACATTGTTTTTTTTTATTATTCTTATTGATAGGCTCGGGTTTGACTACCATCTCACCTGATGCTAGGCGATGATGTGGTCGACGATGGAGCATAATTGCCAAGAAGTAACCTAGTAATTGTTATCTTTTCCCGCATATGGCTAATTCAGCTTACACTAATATTATTTTAATAATATTCTTCAACTATCACAAAACGCCGTCTAGTCCCAAGCTAAGCAGAGCTTGTGTTATGAGTACTTTTTTTATGTTGGGGAAAATCATCTAATGACAACCCCCGCTCTTGGGCGGAGCGGGAGATAGTGTCAGACTCTTACTGACTAAAAACCCACCCCATTCCTTCTAGCGGTCATACTGGGGCTCGAGCTACCTTTCGGACTAATCCTGGCCCCAGTAGCGACCAAGCTGGGCCCTTGCTGTTGCTGACCACTCCTTGAGGCGCGCAGGAACAGTGCGCGCCGTCGACGACTTGGGCTCGGTCCGGACGGTTACCAGACGGTCAGGCAGCTAGCTACCTATATAGCTCGCTGTCCGTAACCCCGCGTCTTTAGTGGCCGGAAATCGGGATCGGAATCTCGGCGGCGGCGATAGTGCCGTTGCCTGATGCGGTCGGCCTCCTTCTTTGCTAGCATTACTCCTTCGCAGAAGGAGGCGACCGCTTGCCACGTGTTATGAGTAAGTACTAGACAACTGATAAACATACTTATATATTTCTAAATACAGACATATTATACATAGATAAATTACACCCAGACACAGAAGAAATGATTATGCTCATCACATAAACATTTGTTGAATCGAACCCACGACATCCAGCATAGCAGTCAGGGTCTCTAACCATTAGACCAACAGACCAGTCAAAATTTTATGTAATAGGTTGTACACTCAATAAGTTAATAGGGGAATTATTATTGCGAGGTAAAAAAAAACAATATCTGCTAGAGGATAGCTTAAAAAAAGTAGTTTCTATGGTCTAATAGAGAAACTATATTTTTTTACATTTTTATGTGTTGTTTTGAAAGAAAAATTATTTGAAATATTATTAATATGTATATCCCTACTTCCCTACTAATCCCTACTAATATTATAAATGCGAAAGTAACTCTGTCTGTCTGTCTATCTGTCTGTTACGCTTTCACGCAAAAACTACTGAACGGATTTAAATCAAATTTGGTAGGTAGGTAGAAGAGACACTAGAATAAAACAGAGGCTACCTATAATTCCACTGCTGAGCACGGGTCTCTGCCCGCGCGATATAAACTGTAGTCCACGCGGGCGAAGCCGCGGGCGGAAAGCTAGTAAAATTATAATGGCAATAAAAACAAATAAATTGAATTAAAGAAAGCTCACCATCTTTCTTCATATTGACACGTAGGCATTTGGAAAAGCGGCACGCCTGGCATTGGTTCCGCCTGGTCACGTCCACCACGCATCGGCCATTTTCTTTACATACGTAGTCCAAATTACTGGGTGCGGAAGAAATAACATGTTACACTCAATTACTGAAAAATTCACGTCGCAAACGACGTGAATTTTCAGTATTACCTATTTATGACAGCAGACCCACAATCGATACTAATAGCCAATAGTTAAATGCATGCAACGCTCGTTTATTACGCTTACATTATTAATGGTGTAGGTTTTACGTAAGCAATTCTTATTGAATTTTCTGTTCTGTCTTGGTTTTATGGTAGTTATGACAACTTCGTATTAATAAAAAGAAGTTATACGTTTCTTGGAACCAAACAGGCTATGGCTGTCGACAACCATTAATATATGGCAATGCAGTTCGAAAGCAATTTGAAAGTAAATGGGGACCAGAACTACCAAATAAACGATAGATTTTTTTGAGGTGGGATATCACTTAATGATGCCTTCCACTCTAGAGTAGAATATTAGACCTTTACCGACTAATACCCATGTATGTAGTATCCTTTGTATCCTTTCGTAGCCCTTTGCTTTCTAGAGCCACGGTCACTCTGTCCAACATTCCCGCAGTCCTAGCAGGCACCGGCCCTATTGGGCCCCTGCAGTTTCGCTGACATCCCAATGAGGCGCGCTTGAAACACTACGCACCGACGACTGTCGACCCAGGCCTGGTCTTTATTGGACGGGCGAATTACGACGAGCTACACATCGCTCATCGTCCAAAGCAACGATGGATGGGCAGAGTGAAAGATGATTTGTTTAGGAAGGGCTTACTGCTGCAGTGACTGCTAATACCTCAAATAGGTAAATCGGAGTAGGAGCAAGAGAATCGTGAATTACTTCTATTTTTATCTCTTTTCTTTCCATGGGTTGACAAAATTTTTAACACAAACAAAATAAATAATGCATGTATCTCAGCTATAAAAATAATGCTCACCGTCTTATGCTTCTTTTGAAGAATCCCCTGCAGCCGTCGCACGAGGCTACTCCGTAGTGTTTGCCTGAGGCTTTGTCCCCGCACACGAGGCACAAAGTTTCTGGCTTTGCATCCATACCTTTGTAGCTCTGTGTGCATTCAATTGGGTAAAAAAGAAAATATTAATTACGTAGGTTTACTTATTCGTAATTTTCTGGTAAAACTGTTTATATACACCCTGATTTTCTATTATGTGTAGTACAAACAAGTTATTTATAAGCAGCTTTTTTATGGTGGCAAAAAATCATCCAATGACAACCCCCACTCTTGCGCGGAGCGGGAGATAGTGTCAGACTCTTACTGACTAAAAACCCACCCCGTTTCTTCTAGCCTTCATACCGGGGCTCGAGTTCCTTTCGGATAACCCTGGCCCCAGTAGGCTTCGACCCAGCTGGGCCCCTGCTGTTGCTGACAACTCCTTGAGGCGCGCGGGAACAGTGCGCGCCGTCGAAGTCTTGAGCTCGGACCGGACAGTAACCGGACGGTCGGACAGCGAGCTACCCATGGCTCGCCGACCGCAAGCTGCGTCTACGGTGACCGGAAATCGGGATCGAAATCCCTGCGGTAGGCCCCTTCCTTTGCTCCCTCCGGGCGTTCCACACAGTAGCGACACCCGGGCGTCTCTTCCGGTTGAGTCCGGAACGTGCCATGTCCGGACCTGCGTCATGCGGAAGGTAACTGTCTTGACCGAGCCGAAGACGTCGACGGCGCGCACTATTCCCGCGCGCCTCAAGGAGTTGTCAGCAGCAGTAGGGGCCCAGCTGGGTCGAAGCCTACTGGGACCAGGGTTATCCGAAAGGAACTCAAGCCCCGGTTATGAAGAAGCTAGAAGGAACTCCCGCCGCCCAAGAGCGGGGGTTGTCATTGGATGATTTTTGACCAAGAAAAAAAATATGTTTGTGAATTTAATTTAGTGTTTTTGGGAAAAGCACACGTCTAGCTCGAGAAGGCCTAGCTTGCGAGACATTGGTAAAAAATAATTAGTAGCTACGTATGCCTTCTTACAAACGAAGTTTGGCCTGGATTCATTATTATGTAAAGTCACAGCAGCACTACCACAGCCGTGTTGGCTTTGATAAAACACTTTACTAGGACTACAATGTACTTTTCGAAATGCCTGAAACAATGCCCAACCTACCTGTTGGAAACAGCACTACTATTTTTACTGAGACTGTAAAAACTTACCCTGAACACTGCGTAGCACCTCATGTTGTACGAGTTAATCGACTGGATCAAAATGCAGTACCTTCTCGAGAGAACAGTTTCAACTAGACTAATTGAGTACGACTGTGCTCGACACCACGACGATATTAATGTATAATGAGTCAAAGTCTATAGCCACGCGACAAAATCAATAAACGCGAATGACTTTCAAATTATATTTAAAAAATGCTCAAAAATATCAACGGATTCCTAATAAAAATATGCAGGATGTATCTAATTTTGTAGTACAATAACGTAATCAAATAATTTGCAAAACCCAATATGCACCCTTGCGAAAATATTATAAAGTTTGAAAGAATATCGCCGCGTCACTGACGGAAGGCATTAATAATCGATTGATTATTCAAATGGGAAGGCCAGCGGTGCGACAACATACGCTAAAATATAGAAAAATAACTCTTCGGTTGTCAGCACAGATAAATGGGATTTTGATAGAGGTTTTATCATATTACTACAGTGCGTTTCAGTTAAGGTGGTGCATCACGACTCACATTTTCACTGTTTTTCATACAACCGCTCATAACTGATTATGACGTTATTACACACTTTTCATTAGATATTTTGGAAACACAGTATCTTGTGGATATTATCTAGGTTTCTAAAGAAACCAATTTCTAAATTTGTGTAAAACTAATCCAGTAAAAACCTCTGAAAATGTCCTATTTTGTATGAACTTTGACACTTCATAATTTGCCTAAAAATTAAACAAGTCAAAAAAGTAATCTTCTAGAGACCTTGCAAATTTTATTAAGATTCTAAATGATAACGACTTTTTCCAAAAACTTTTAAGGGTTTAAAAAAAACAGCTATTTCCTGGAGCAAGTTTTGTGAAATTTTCGAGTAAATCTCGGAATTACCGAATACTAACAGAGTTTCCAGGCGTTATCTCTCTTTTTTTGCGTTGCCTTTTCGTCAAACTTCGCGATGGATTGCATTAAATGAAGTAACAATCTTTTAAACCATTTTCGATATTTACGATAAGCGACTGGAGAAGGACCCTCTTAAGACGTTCCTTTGGCGTAATGTTGGCTCCCCTGTCTGTCTACATAAAAAAGAAGGGATAAAGGAAAGAGTTGCCTACTCTACCAAAATTGTTCCCCGAAATGCGAAACGAAATCGATTTTAACGGTAGTTGCAGCACTTTTTGGAGAATTATGAGGGAATGGGACTTTATTTTAAAAAAAGCAGGTCTAAAAGGACGTTGTTATAGAAAGATACGATATTGTGGCATGGCGTTTTCGGTATTTGAAAGAATTGCAAGACAATCGGAATGGAGCCCAGCGCCCTATACTTACTTTATTCAAAAATAGTAAAAAGAAAAACAAAAAAGACGCAATTGTTAAAAGTAACGAAATAGAAGTTAATCTCCCTAATATTAAGTAATTTAATTACTAAAAATATTGCAACACTGTTTTTCCGTATTGCCAACATTACGGCAAAAGAACCTCTTACGTGAAACGCACTGTACATCGCTGACATCGTGGTATCGCATCCGTTACCGTCAAGTCGCGTGACACTTGTGTTATTGTTTTGATGATGGCGATAGCAATCGTGATTCTCCACTTGGCCAGCTTTCAGCTCTCCCCTACTTTTTATCAAATTATGCGAATATAAAATGTATGGTGCAGCTGTTTTTCTTTCGCGTTTCATCGATTTCAGATTATTTCCACTCTAAAAAAATGAACCCTAATAGGTTTCCACTTTTTATTATACCTTGTGTAGCAAGGTCTGGGTGTAATTTATCTATAATATGTATATATATAGAAATATATAAGTATGTTTATCAGTTGTCTAGTACCCATAACACAAGCTCTGCTTAGCTTGGGACTAGATGGCGTTGTGTGATAGTTGTGGAATATTATTATTGTAGAGGGTATTGGGAACATATGTAATGTATATACCTGCAAGTTCTTATATTTATAAGTACCTATATCTGTTTTTGCAATAGCTAGGGAGTAATAAACTTGTAGAAACCCTATTAGAAAAACTGATGAGTATAGGTACTTATTTCCATAAGTAACAAGAAAAGTATAGTAGGGATACACATACATATAACGCTGACAGACATTAAATGTATGGAAGGGCAGTCCATGCATTTGCCTCAGTAAAAGACAGGCGTCAGTTAACTTTAAGTTCAGGTTCCAATGAAATCCCAGAAGGTACCTAACTGCCGGCTGCCATGCTCAACTTCGGAACATGTGCCGGTTCTCACGGGGCGGGGCGTTGTCATTTCTATTGGGGATCATTAGTGTAGCTTTGTGGATATATGTGTAGACATATTGCTTCAAAGCTAGAACTCATTCCAAGTCCGCAGTGAATTGAGCAATTTTTGTTGTAGCATAATGTATGCGCTGGTCTAAACACAGTTTTCTTCGTAATGATATGGACGTGCCGAAATTAATTTGTTGAAAATTCAGCTAATGAATCACAAAATATGATAATATTTTGAATACAATATGAATAACTAAATTATTAGACATCAAGATTGTTTAACTGGGGTAAAAATATAGCGAATAATATAATATTACGAGTAACTTGAACTCCGTCTGTGTTTAATTGACGTGACTAGGTGACATTTAGCCAAACAATTCCTGTTTTCACTTACTTTATGAACTTTTAAATTTAATTAAACTATGTACAGTTGTCATCAATCTATACTAATATTATAAAGAGGTAAAATTTGTAAGTTTGTAAGTTTGTATGTAGGGGGTAATCTCTGGAACTCATAATCCAATTCTAAAATTATTTTTTCTGGCAGAAAGCTAGATTATTCCTGAGTGCTATAGGCTATAAATTGTTTCTATAACATGTATATTAACCGAGCTATCACAACTTTTGTCTAGCAAGTCGGAAAAAAATACCTGATAAAACAGAATTATTGGCGTGCGCTGCCTAAACAGTTGCTTAAAATTAAAAACAAAGTATGACTACCTGGTTCGTCTTAATTATTTCTACAAAAAAGTCCGCGATACCATATCTCTATCTTTTATATTTTATCTTTTATACTTCTTTTATTGCATTAAAAATATTTTTTTTCGGCATACTTACGTTTGGTTGATTATTTGAGCAACAAAATATTAATTCTTATGACAATAAATTATTTCAGTACCACAAGAACATACAGATAAGATTTGCCATTTACAGTATATCAATTGGTCATACAGTTTCGGAGATAACATAAAATTACTAAAACGCATTGTGCAGACGTTTTAGCAATTTTTTTTTATATGTTGGGCAAAAATCATCTTATGACAACCCCCGCCCTTGGGTGGAGCGGGAGATAGTGTCAGACTCTTACTGACTAAAAACCCACCCCGTTCCTTCTAGCCTTCAAACCAGGGCACGAGTTCCCTTTCGGATAACCCTGGACCCGGTAGGCTTCGACCCAGCTGGGCCTCTGCTGTAGCTGACAACTCCTTAAGGCGCGCGGGAACAGTGCGCGCCGTCGACGGCTTGGGCTCGGTCCATTACCGGACGATCGGACAGCGAGCTACCCATGGCTCGCACGCCGTCCGCGAGCCCGCGTCTACGGTGGCCGGAAATCGGGATCGGAATCCCGGCGGCGGCGGCGGGGGCGCCGTTGCCTGATGCGGTCTGCCTCCTCCTTTGCTAGCATTACTGCTTCGCAGAAGGAGGCGACCGCCCGCCGTTCCTCCTCGCTCCGGACCATGGCCTCAACCAGGGCCCGGCGCGGGATGTCTCCGCCGCAGATCGCCCCCACGAGGGCACGGTGATGCTCTGCCCAGGCAGGGCACACCTCGACGGTGTGCTCCACCGTGTCCTCCGGGCGTTCCGCACAGTGACGACACCCGGGCGTCTCTTCCGCTTTAATTCGGTGCAGGAACCTCCCGAACTTGCCATGTCCGGTGAGGACCTGTGTCATGCGGAAGGTAAGGACGCCGTGAGGCCTTTCCAGCCACGCCTCAAAGAGGGGTTTTACCGCCATAATTGTGGCGTGCCCAACGTTTTACCTATTTGCCCATAGATGGCGTTCTGCAATTACGTAATTTATCTGAATCGCGGTGTTAAGACTTTCTGTGGATTGATGACCCTTTCGAATTATTAGGCCCACGTTGTCGTTAGTTGGAGTTCTTCTGTCAGTTGCTTATTGGTTTCGGTTGTTTCGTTCGTATGGTTGTTGTTGTTGATAGATACCTCATAATCGAAAATATCGTAATTTCGTTGTACGTTTGTTTTGTATGTTCGTAGTTTCGTACTTCGTTCTATAGTAATAATCGATACAAGTTATTCGATATTACGATTGTTTTGTTTTGTAAAGGCGGACGGTGTTCGAGTCGCTCTCCCTCTGTTCATAATTGTTTTCAAGCCTGTGCGTAGTTTGTTGAGAGCATGTCTAAAAGGAAATCTCAACTGTCCCGGCAGACATCACAGACAAGAGCCGCTCGAGTACGCCGTACGGAAGAATCTGCCCCTGAAAATGAGCAGCGCCTCTCGAGAAATAGAGAATATATTTCGCAAGCATGCGCTAGAGAATCTAGCTCCGAGCGCTCACAGCGCCTCGCTAGCCAAAATGTGAGGACGTCGCGGGCCCGTGCTCGAGAAACTAGCGCTGAACGTGCGCACCGTCTATCTGAGTTAAGGCAGCATGTCTCTGAGACAAGGGATAGAGAGACTAGCGCTGAGCGCTCGCAGCGGCTTGGTAGGCAAAATGTCATAACATCACAGGCCCGTGCTCGGGAATCTAGCGCTGAACGTGCGCAGCGTCTATCTCATTTAAGGCAGCATGTCTCTTAGACAAGGGATAGGGAGACTAGCGCTGAGCGCTCGCAGCGGCTGGGTAGGCCAAATGTCATAACATCGCAGGCCCGTGCTCGGGAATCTAGCGCTCAACGTGCGCAGCGTCTATCTCATTTAACCCTTCAGATACCGTCAATTATAGACACAATAGTAAGACAATAGATGCGCGGCCACCGGGTGTCGCTTGGGGATTCATGAATTAAGGCAGCATGTCTCTGAGACAAGGGATAGGTAGACTAGCGCTGAGCGCTCGCAGCGGCTGGGTAGGCCAAATGTCACAACATCGCAGGCCCGTGCTCGGGAATCTAGCGCTCAACGTGCGCAGCGTCTATCTCATTTAAGGCAGCATGTCTCTGAGACAAGGGATAGGGAGACTAGCGCTGAGCGCTCGCAGCGGCTTGGTAGGCAAAATGTCATAACATCGCAGGCCCGTGCTCAGGAATCTAGCGCTGAACGTGCGCAGCGTCTAATCGAGTGTAATCTTATTTTAAAACAAGAAATTTTCCGCGGACGAAGTCGCGGGCAGAAGCTAGTTTATCATAATTTGACACATCATATCGTATCTTACATGTAATTAAAATTATAGGTAGGTAGGTACATATATGTCAATATAATATGTCGTGAGTAGATCTTAGAATTGATCACTTCTTGATATGACCAGCTAAAATTAGCCAGATGTCAATCCTCGTTCGGCCATATATCATTGATGTAGGATTTCAATGATAATAACAGGTATAAAGAAAGTAGGCCATTCTGAGACTGAAATATCAACAAACTTTAACGTTTAAAACGATCGGGCCAGTTCAGCTGGCCATATCGTGAAGTGATCAATTTCTCGACACGACACCCCGATATTTTTTTATTTTTTTTTAATTATTGATCGGCTCGCGTTTGACCACCATCTCACCTGATGGTAAGCGATGATGTGGTCGACGATGGAGCACGCTTGCCTAGAAGTAATCTATTCACTCTTGACTTAAAGACCCCCAAGTTGTAGCTATCAGGAAACACAGACTCCGGCAGGGAATTCCACTCCTTGGCTGTACGCACAATAAATGTGTTCCCAAAACGCTTTGTGCGTATGGGTGGGATGTCAACCTTGTACCGGTGACGCAACGCCGTACGTCTTGTGGTCCGATGATGGAACGGACTTGGCGGAATTAGATTGTGCAATTCCAGTGCACACTCCCCGAAATGTAAACGATGGAAAACCGACAGACTAGCAACTCGGCGGCGATACTCAAGGCTTTGAAGTTTCGACTCCACAAGTGCATCTTTGCCGATGATTCTCTTGGCTCGCCTCTCACCCCGATATCTCGATATGAATGAAAAAAATGTTTTTCCTTCACACGAATAGTAATTTTTAAATACAATCTTGATAGGACTCAAGTAAACATCGAGTTGGCTTTTTGTTCACCGATCTAGGTAAGAAACAAATGTTTGAAACTGGCTTAGCTGACTGACCTACTCCATAAAGTTATTAAAATTTTAATAGGTTACATTACCTATATGTAATTTGAAGTACAGTTTGGCGTATATTTCAACTGTGGACACAAACGACGTGAACTGCGGAGAAACCGATATCGAACTTCCAACCTTCATCTTTCCGTCAGTAGGTACATCTACCACTTGGACACATAATGCCCGATCTCTGAACCAAATGTACGCTCAGGTTGGCCGCTTCAGAAACTATCTTGCCAAATGGGGTTAGGTATCCTTGACTCATAACAAACACAGGGCAAGTGTGTGGCCATCACAGGATATGCTTTACCACCTTTCCTGTTCAGGATGCACCACCACCTGCATCTTCCAGGACTTAAACGAGACAGCTATTCAGACAGCTATATTAGTCAAACAGACTGAGTCAAAACGACACGAATGAAGAAGAAGTAATAACAGATACTTTCATCCTAAGAGATTTCCGGTAAAATTCCTCATCTAGATCGAATTATTACTGGCGACCCAACCTCATTTGTCGGGTCGCCAGTTATACCCATATATAAAAACACTGACATGTTTTCGTAATTGTGGCGTGACGTCCAGGTCACAATTACACCGTATGTGCGGTGAAAATGACGGGGGCCTCGGTTCAGTAATTATCTATGATTGATAAACGGTACATGTTTTGATTGCAAGCCTCCCCTCACTAACTGTTATACAAGTGGTTAACTGTTACCTATCGACTTTTTAACTAATCGTCGGAACTGGTCGGAACACTGTTATTTACCATCGCAATCCTACATGTAATGTATACAATTGAGACTGAATGCTTACAACTAAACACTTGTCTCACAACCACACACAGCATTACAGATATTATTTTCTTACTTGCCAGTACAGATGTTTGAAAATTTAAGACGATATGTATACAGTGTTAATTGTAGATTTACCTGATATCTTTGGATAATGTATTGTATCTGTTACCGGATTAATGTAAACTCCGTAATATTGCAAAAAATCTTGTAATAGAATTTTTTTTTTGTGTTTTCGAGTAATATAAAACCGTTTTGATATTTTGTAATAATAATGTATATAATATAGGTACGTGAGATTAGTTATCTAAACCTACGTTAGGTATACCTATATTTGCTATGGGAATATAGTGATGTTCAATCTAGCTAAACGGCTAAAATTCCTTAGAGTTGAATCGTATAACGCCAATTATCGTGCAATAAAGGGTAGAGAAACAGAAAATTAAGCTCATTTAATAAGTGTATGATTAACCCTTCAGATACCGTCAATTAGAGACACAATAGTAAGACAATAGATGCGCGGCCACCGGGTGTCGCTTGGGGATTCATGAATTAATCTAGGTTTACTTAATGAAACCAACACTTAAACTAACAAATAAATACTTAATTTTATCACTGTTCCCTATGAGTACATGGCATTACGGGTACTCGAATAATATAATAACCATGTAAACATTAAGTGATAAAATTAAGTACCTATTTACTGGGTTAGTCTAAGCGTTGGTTTCATTAAATAAACCTAGATTAATCAAACACTTATTAAATGGGCTTAATTTTCTGTTGGCTTTATAATTTTATTATCATTGGTGATAGTTAAATTAAAAAGCCAACTCTAATTTAAAGCCAACTGCAGTCAACAATAGAGGAGCACACATATTGTCGGTATTATAATGTAATTATCTGCACCCCTCGTTTAGTTGCGGCGTTGCGTCGACTCGTGCCGTATGTCAGATGGGTCCCTCGACATTTGCACTGATTGACCTGAGGTGACTCTAGGGTAACTGTTGTATCAAGTGGCTACGTACCTGCCTAAAGGTCGCTGTGAGCTGAGATGGAGAAGCGTGACAGACACGCGGCCCTGGCAGGCGCGGGATGATTCGAAAGACTTCGTGCTATTGTTATGAGTTACTTATGAGTTGTTTAACTCCATTTTGGAGATTGAGATATACACTCATATATATAAATATACACAAGATTTCCAAAGTCCACCTATGAACAGAGATGAAAATTGAGCTTTTGTCAAATTATAGGTACTTTGGCCCAGAACCTGTCGTATTTTTAAATTCTCAATTCAGAAACCGGTTGTAAGTGCAATTTGAAAATTATGTTAGGGCACCCCTTGGGATCCTTTTACGTTACCAAAACCAATAAATAAAAAAAATACTTCAAGCGAAAAATGAGAAGGTATTTAATCAGTTTACCTAGTTGAACTTTTCGATTCAAGGCACAACGCGTAATTTAGTCTATTGAAGGACCATAATAAAAAACTGAGTTGCTGTTAACCACTAATTACAAGTAGGTAGAGACAGAAAAAAAAGCGTAATAATGTCAATCGTTTTGATTATCCATGGACTGCGAGTTGGCAAGACAGACATAGGATGGAGCAAAAGTAAAACTGTAATTATGAGTAAAAACATTATTTTCAAGAATCCAGACCATTAAAAAAATTAACACACCTTTGCCAATAGAGAAACATCTTGAAATGTGAGTTAACTTTCATGTATACAGGGTTAATATTTGTAAAAAAACTGGCAACCTCTCTAGGCACTGTGTTACTAACATCATAAACAATCATTTTTGTTCTATGACTTTCAAAAATATATAATAAATTTTATTTAATCAGATTTTTATACAAAATTATAATATTTAAATTGAACGTTCTATATAGGTATTATGAAGTCAATGCGAAGCAAGCGATGCGGCGGTGCTTGATGCGCTTGTGTCACGTCATACAGACTACTATGTAGGTATAGTAAAATACAAAGTTGAAATATGTTAGGCAGAATAACAAAATCTTGAAGGTTTGTTTTATGTAGGTAAATCAATTGTTTTGTAAAAAATCATAACAGACAAACATGTGAAACTAAATAAAAGCTTGTAAAAAAAATAAAAGAATAGTAGATTATGTGACTAGGGGATAAAGCAGTGTCTTTAAGTCGCGGGCGGCATGTTGAATTCCGAACGAAACGAAAGTTGCTAATTTTTTCCTGGACTGAGAGATTTTTATAATTAACTCCCGAGCATCGCGAGGAGATTGATTATAATTTCGATATTTATCAAAACACTAAGCCTAAACATAGATTCAAAATAGAATTCAACGTGCCGCTATTTTAATTTGCTTAGCTTTTGGATAGTGTGCGGCGAAAAAAAAGAGTTCACAAAAGTTTTCCACTTTTTTTCTACATGGACCGGTCAGGGAACGACACCTCTCAAGCTTATGCAACAAGCCATTTAGATTCTAGGGCGTTTTTGGTTAGCTGGGAAATCAGCCTATGTCTTCTCCCACTCTAGGGCGGAGCACGAGCGCGACTTTTACTGCCTAAAATCCTTTCCTATGTTCCTCCTTTGCCTTCGTTCCCGGACCACAGGTTTCTCTTTCGCACAACTGATGGCCCCAGTAGGCTTCGACCCTGCTGGACATCTACGGTTTTGCTGACATCTCCTTGAGGCTTGCGTGGAAGACTATATGGTGTTGACGATTCGGGCTTGGTCCGGACGGTTACCGGAAGGCCGGACGGCGAGCTACCCAATACTCGTCGTTCGTCAGCTCATCCCTACGGTGGTTAGAATTCGAGGTCGGGATCGAGGCGGTTGGGGCGAGGCAGTCCATTCCATCGCACATGCGGCGACCTCCTCCAGTGCGCGCCGTCGACGGCTTGGGCTCGGTCCGGACAGTTACCGGACGGTCGAACAGCGAGCTACCCATGGCTCGCCGTCCGCAAGCCCGCGTCTACGGTGGTCGGAAATCGGGATCGGAATCCCGGCGGCGGCGGCGAGGGCGCCGTTACCTGATGCGGTCGGCCTCCTCCTTTGCTAGCATTACTGATTCGCAGAAGAAGGCGACCGCCTGCCATTTCTTTTCTCTCCGGACCATGTCCTGTACCAGAGTTCGGTGCGAGATGTCGTCACCGCCGATCCACACGAGGTGGTGCTCCACATAAGCGGGGCACACCTCAAACGTATGCTACACCGTGTCCTCCGGGCAGTCCACACAATGCTGACACCTGGGCGTTTCTTTCGCATGAATCCGGGTGAGGTGAGGATCTGTGTCATGCGGAACGTGAGGACGCCGTGACGTCTTACTAGCCACTCCTTAACCCACTGCCGGGCACAGTTAGGTAGAGGCGTTTGGCGGCAGCGACCTCTCGTATCAGGCCCTGGTTCAGGTCATGGTCGATAAGGAATGGGATATATGTGGCTGTAATCTTCTGTAAAGCAGTAATGCTAGCAAAGAAGGCGGCCGAAAGAATGGGGAAACGAGACTCCTGCCGCCGTAAGCGCGGGCTTGCAGATGACGAGTAATGGGTAGTTCGCCATCCACTCGTCTTAAACGGACCAAACCCGAGTCGTCGAAGGTGCATAGTGTTCCACGCGCGCCTCAAAGAGAGGTCATCACACTGTAGGGCCCAGTAGAGCCGATGCCTGCTAGTGACAGACAGTTTTAGTTTATATTAACCCTTCAGATACCGTCAATTAGAGACACAATAGTAAGACAATAGATGCGCGGCCACCGGTGGTCGCTTGGGGATTCATGAATTAATGATTTACCATGTATGTTGCAAAATAAACTTAAGAGGCTCCTTTTCCACTTGCCTATCGTCAACATCGAAAATGGTTCAAAAGCTTGTTACTTCATCAACGCAATCCAACGCGATGTTTGACGAAAAGGCAACGCAAAAAAAGAGAGATAACGCCTGAAAACTCTGTTAGTATTGCAATTCCGAGATTTACTCGAATATTTCACAAAACTTGCTCCAGGAAATAGCTGCTTTTTTTAAACCCTTATAAGTTTTTGGAAAAAGTTGTCGTCATTTAGAATCTTAATAAAATTTGCAAGGCTTCTATAGCTCTACTTTTTTTACTTTTTTAATTTATAGGAAAATTATGAATTGTCAAAGTTCATACAACACCCTAGGTTCACCCTAGTTTGACTGGCAGAGAATGCCTAAGGCATTAAGTCCGCCTATGTACTTTGTGTTGCATGAATATTAAATAAATAAATAAATACAAAATAGGAGATTGTCAGAGGTCTTTACTGGATTAGTTTTACACAAATTTAGAAATTGATATCGATAGAAGCCTAGATAATATCCACAAGATACTGTGTTTCCAAAATATCTAATGAAAAACAGTGAAAATGTGTGTCGAGATGCATCATCTTAATATGGTGTTGTTTGCCGACGACACTTCTTCGATTTTTAAGATAAATAATCTTGACGATGAAAATAACGCTTTACTGCAGGTCCAAAACTGGTTCACTGCTAATAATCTAGTTCTTATTGGGAAAATAAAAACTAAATGTATAAGATTTTCCTTACCGAACGTCAAAAGTAGTGATTGTGACATTGTATTGAACAATGAGAAATTAGAATTTGTCAATAAACAGTGTTGATACCGCTAGACTAGTCTATTTTAGTTATTTTCATAGTATCATGTCATACGGTATCTTACTGTGGGGACGGGCTGCAGACATCGACTCAATCTTTATACTACAGACAGCCATCAGAGCTATTTACAATCTCCGCCGGTGCGATTCTCTAAGAGAACTGTTTAAGAATATAACATCATGACGGTACCTTGTAATATATCTATGAAAACATCATGTACGTTAGAAAAAATCTTCATCTTTTTAGCAAAAGAGGCGATAGACATAACTATGTTACAAGACATAGGGACCAGTTAGTTCAACCAGGCTTCAGATTGGCTAAATTGGCTTCTTCTTTCATGGGGTACTGTTTAAAATCCTATAATAAAATACCTCCCCAAATATTAGAACTCAATGAAACAAAATTTAAATCTTGTATTAAACGCACACTATGTAGGCAATCATATTATAATTTGGAGGATTATATTAAAGATAAAAAGGTACCACAGCATCTACACCTTTCGCCTGACACAGTTCCTCATGGGACATGGCCAGTTCGGAAGGTTCCTGTTTCGGATTCAGGTGGAATAAACGCCCGAAGCACCAAGCTGTCTTTGTAGAAGCGATTGACGACGGTGATCACTCCCATCCTGGCACTGGTTTACATGGCCATGGTCCGCAGCGAGAGGAAAAGGAAGCGGTCACCTCCTTCCGAGAAACAGTAATGCGAGCGACGGAGATGGTTACAACCGAGAGGGAACGAACTTCCTCACGTTCCAGCAGCCGCCACTGGCCAGGGGCATCGAGAGTCGTTGACAGATTCCCGGTCACCGTCGACGCAGGCTGCGAAGTGACGAGCAATAGGTAGCTCGCCGTTTGACCTAGGTATCTACTAATTAATTACGTAAAGTTTTGTATTATATAAAGAAAAGGTAAGTTAGTCCTGTTTTGATTCATTTCCTAAATATTTAAATGCTTCAATTGTATCGTTGTAGACATTTATTTATTAAGCTTTGTCTGTGTAGTATTAATTCTGGAGTAACTACAATAAAAAATAACAGAAAAAATAATGTTTTAAAAAACTGGTGGTCGAAAGGCAAAGCGGGCCGGGCAAAGCGGTATTAATAATTTAATAATAAAAATATATTAATAAAGTAGTTATGATTTTATTGTTGACTAACGGTTGTTGTACTGTGTTTGTCCGCAGACCTAGGTACATATAGGATTTTAGTTGATATCTAAAAATTTATTTCTATCTATTGGCAAATTATCACGAGAATTCATTGCTGAGTGTAAAACTAGAAATAAAAGTACCAACCAACGTACAGAACACCATTATTTAGAATGCATTAGTTATTCTAAATAATGGTGTATTTTGCCTTACTTGCATTAATAACTACTAATTCTCTGCTTAGGCTTGAGGCAGGTTTAGCTTCTCAATTTTTTAGCTTTAGCTTATCATGGAATAATCGTTGATTTTTCAGTGGTTACATAATAATGTACTGGTAAAAAAATAATTTAAAAAAAATAATTTCACACTCAAATGTGAGTAAGTCTAAATTACATATTTTTTTTACTCATTTTGGTAGCGATTGGGCCGACGACGGCGAGACGGTAAGCACGGACACAGGTAGTCTATATCGAATGGTTTAATCGGACCGAAAAATAAAAAAAAGCCGGTAGATCGCCTTCTATATTATTATGATCAAGTTTAGATCGAATCCAACAGACACCGACGAACCTTCGACTTTGAACTTTCTAATAAAAGTAATTCGATTCAGAGGCATTCAAGTGAAGTGCTTGTCAAAATTCTCTATAAAGGCTTGGGAACAGTTTCTTTGGAAGTTTGGCAGTTTCGCCGACGCCGACGGGAAATACGATCGAGCGTGCCTTGATATAAGTTCGTGTGATTACAGTATACAGTTTACTAGAAAGCAAGAACCCTCATTGTAATGTATTGAACAAAAATACTAAAATAAAATTTTAACACAATATATTTTGTATTCAAACTTGAATAACCACTTTCAATTAATTGTTAGCTTCCATTTATGGGGTAACTGTGGCTTGTAATTAAGATGGCGTTTAAAATCTTTCATAATTTTTAGAAACGTTATAAACTGGCAATTTACAAAAAGCATGCCAAGTACCTAAAAGAAGTGTGAAGCGTGTTTCTTTCATAGAATGAGTTCGATCTTACGAGCTTTTATTTAGTTTTACCTGTCCCGATATTTGTTTGTCAGTAATCAATTCTTGCAAATTAAATTTGATCCACTTTCCGGTTACGGATTAAGCACAATGCAAAATGATTTATTTATTATTTTATTTAATATTTCAAGCACACAAAAGTACAGAGGTGGACTTAATTAGGGAATGCAAATCTCGCGAGATTGGGGCTCAAGCGAGATCCCGCGAGATTATGAATAACAATATTGCGAGACCTCGCTAATTTCGAGATCTCGCGAGATTGGCAGTTTGTGTGTTTTATTTTTTGCAAATAATCGCAATATTTGAATTCGGACGGCGAGCAACGGGTAGTTGGCTGTCCGACCGTCCGGTAACTGACCGGACCGAGCCCAAGTCGTCGATGGCGCGCACTGGGTCGGAGCCTACTGGGGCCAGGGTTAGTACCGAAACGTAGCTCAGCTCCGGTATGAAAGGCACGAAGGCAGTAATAGTCTGATACTATCTCCTGCTCCGCCCTAGGGATTTTTACCCACCAAAAAAAAAAAAGGATTATAAGATAAACATTTATTTTTACGATTTTTTTTCAATATTTTTTTTTTGCATCAAACATTGTTTCACGTATCTGTCTATAATTTTTTAACGTCCGTGTCAATCCGCGCTTCGAATAAGACGTTTTATGCTCGAGTACAATCTCGTTAAACTCGCGAGATCTCGCCCTTTTTTCGTCCGAGATCAATCTCGCTAAAAAAGGCCGAGATCTCGCGAAAACGAAATTGTATTCCCTAGACTTAATGCCTTAGGCATTTTCTTTCAGTCAGCCTTTGGGTGATGCAGAGAAAAATAGTGGTAGGTACAATAAAAGAAAGAGATAGGATGATAAGATGATTATGACATGAAGCCTAGCTGATCGGATGATGGAACCGGAAGGGACTCAGATAACACTATCGTGTTTGGAGATTTTTTGGAATGGTTTTGAAGAGTATCAATTATATAGTAGGTATATACGGCGCTATAAAAGCTAGCTATGAAATTTTTTTTCATCGAAAATTTGTTTAGATAAACATACATAAGTTACTTCCAGCAAAAATGCCAGGCGAACTCAACTTTAATAATATTAATAATAAGAAATATATGGACGGGTTCTATCCATCAGTTCTAACTGATATAATGACAAAAAGTGCTTAATTCCGTAATTATTGATGAAAAACTTACATATAAGGAACATATCACTGCACTCTCAGCTAAAACCAGAAAGTGAATCTATGTCATTAGGGAACTTAGAGATGTTGCTAGCATGAAACTTATTAACCCTTCAGATACCGTCAATTAGAGACACAATAGTAAGACAATAGATGCGCGGCCACCGGTGGTCGCTTGGGGATTCATGAATTAACCCTTCAGATACCGTCAATTAGAGACACAATAGTAAGACAAATAGATGCGCGGCCACCGGTGGTCGCTTGGGGATTCATGAATTAAAGCTATTTATATCTCCTTGTGTCAATCTATCATATCATACTGTTTAAGCGTATGGGGTGGCACATCGACATCACACCTCATGCTATTGGAAAGAGCGCAGAGGTTAATTCTAAAAGTAATGTTAAAGAAGCCTATTAGATTTCCTACAGAAGATCTTTACAAAGAGGCTGATCTACTTAGCGTGCGAGGGCTCTATGCAATGTGTAATGCATGCAATTATCACCACTCATAAGCTAGTCATCAATTCGCCAAGTTACAGGGACATGCTGAAGCGTAGAGTCTTTAAAATCACTAGTACTAAATGTTAAACTTCATTTGCTAGAAGATCACAGAAGTTTATGTTTCCATACTTGTACAATAAAATTGCAAATAAATATCAGCTCCAGCATAATACGACTCGAGAAGCCAAAGTTGAAGTTAGGAAATTAATCACCGGCATGAACTACTGTCAGATGGAACAATTGCTACGTACAGTTGTCTAAAGACTAAGCTGAACACTCTCATTAAATTTTATCATACACGACACACATAACACACATCACACATAATACACTCTCAAACACTTATTTGCACAATTCACACTCGTATACATACAACACACTCGCACTTTAACTTCATTAACCCTTCAGATACCGTCAATTAGAGACACAATAGTAAGACAATAGATGCGCGGCCACCGGGTGTCGCTTGGGGATTCATGAATTAAAACGATATGCAGACTTAAATTATTGAACTATTAGGCTAATCGTTTTTGTTTGATTGCCACGATTCAGGCTCTGCCTAGTGTGGTTTCACTGTTATTTTTTGTAAATTGTAAATTGAGTTCTTAATAAAGTTATTATTATTATTAACCCTTCGGTGATGTAATGTCCCCGTGACGGTTCTACTACGTAGGATGATGAGGTGACGTCTCCGTGACTCTGTTTTCAGTTGGTGTTGTCTTATCAAAATAATGGATGAGACAGCGGATAATAAATAAACTTGCCAAATTATATACAAGTCACAAAAAGAAGACTGGCATTTTGAATTGCGTTTAAGAAAAATTTGTACTGCGGTACTAACATTGAAATCAGGTCTATAGGACACTGTATAATGGATTTAGAAAACTGGTGTGAAAGTTGATGGTAATAAAAACTTATACCTAATCATTAGGTTGGTACTATTTACTTATCAATCAATATAAATGAATATATCAAGTACCTATATATAGGTACCTATTACAGGCACAGAGGTGTCTGAATTTTGGAATAGTTTATAGAATTTTTTTTTTTATTGATATAAACTAGTGCTTGACTGCGATCCCACGTGATGGTAAGCAGTGATGCAATTGATGATGGCGGGGCGCATTGGGTTATTAAGAGCCTATTCACTCTAGCCTTGAATACACCTAAATTATAATCGGACGGGAAGACCGCAGTAGGCAAATTGTCCCAGTCCCTCGCTGTACGTGGTATCTAAACGACGAGACGAAATGCTTGGTCCGGACCGTGGAGGTTTCAACAACGAAAGGCATTTTTATGAATTATTGACGAATTTCAATAACTGGGCAGTCACTTAGGTACCTAAGTGACTGCCCAGTATATATATTTTAAATATAATCACTGGAACTTGTAATATCAAACATTGAGGAGGTTTTAAAAGGCTATGAGAGGTTGCCTTGTGATTCACACTGCACTTTAAGAGTTGATCAAATTTTTTCTAAAAGACATGTAGTTAACTATGTAAATAAAATAGGCAAGCAAATAATTAGGTTCACGGTAATATTTAAATATAGCATTAGACAAAAATATCATAAACTATATTTAGAAAGAAATAAAATTACAAAATAATAGACGCCGGATTTACAAGGATTTATCAACATGTTAAGAATAAATCCGTGCCTCAGATGGTTACTTTCGTCTAACGCTAAACTAATTAATTAGTTCACACCCGAAAAAAAGCTCAAATAAATATTTTTTTTTATGATACGGCATAAATAAAAATAATGAAATATAAAACTCACATTTCTGATATCTTCAGTTCCGTAGTGACGCACAACAATCAGTCGCCACCAAATGATTATGTCCTCTGTCATAAAATTGTTCAGTCTGGGGTGGTAATAAGTGGTGGGTGGATAGCTGTGGGCGGAGCGACCTTTCATCCCCTAGCCATAGTCAACAGGATTGGTCGCAGCTTAGAGGGCGTGACTCCTTAGCGCTTTATTCCTGTCATTATTTATGCTGAATTATTCTTTTATGGATCCAGTCACTTCGTCGTCTTTATTATGTCGTTTATCATTCCGCCTACTTAACTTGAGGACTTACTCAGTCCAGGACCGTTTTTTGAACTGAGGAAGTTCTCAAGTTAGTCTTCAGTTTTCGAACAGAAGTGGAACTGCATTAATGGAAGCCAATGTTTTAATTTATACTCTTCAAAGGATATTGTTTGGAATACCATGCGTCAAGTGGGTCCAAGTTTAATCTAATTGCTGTCGGCTGTTGGGCATGGACTGGTTGGTGACTACTGAGATTATAAACCAAACAAGATCCCAGATCCAAGATTTTATGAAAATATGTAATTAAAAAGACATTCACAAATATGCAGTTTAATCAATAAGCGATCATTCAGAAGATTACCTACAGTGCCTCTTCCGTACCTAAGTGCTTGAACAGATAGGTACTACACATTTGAGTTTTAAGTTATATCGTGACGTTATGATATTTGAGTAACTGTTCCAATTAGAGCCTATTTTGTAATTTTGATAAATGCTCAATTTTGATAATATAGTTTATTAGGTATGAAGATAATAAAACTGTTACTGTGTTATCTAAAAATTATATGACTGATTATTGTTACATTAATAAAAAGTAGATTTTTTAATAGTTAGTTTACTATTTTTGATTCAAAAACAAAATGGTAGCCCCCATATTTAGTTACTTTCCTCTACTATTAAAAATTCTTGGTAGTTACATGCTGTTCCACAAAGATCAGCTTAGACAGCTATGCGTATTGAACACACTATACCTGACTGCCAAGAAGGAATTGGAGGATGTCTGTTCTGAGACTTAATTTTAGACTTTAAAAAAAGGAGGCGGTTATCAATTGTATTTTTTATGTTTGTTACCACAGAACTCTGTCGTTTATGGACCGTTTTATTTTTTTTTAGTACCTATATGGGACTCCATAATAAAACAATGTAGGTTCCTAGCAGAGTTTAGGTTAATTTGGAATTGTCATGAGAACACGTCGAGACACTCTGATTATAACTGTATCGCAACTAAAAAGTGTGGATAAAAAACTTTTTACAAAAAAAAACTATCAGTTCCGAAATTTAGTGTTTTTTTTGTTTAGTCTGTAATGTGTCTTATTATCTTTTTTTATAGATTAAGATCGTCGACAGTAACTTTTTATAACTGCTTATTAAAAGATATTAGACACGTAAATATTTTAAAAACCGTAGAGTTGCAGTCGATTTATTGGTGGATGAACAAGCATTTAATAAAACGAAGTATTTCAATCGGAACCTATTTATTTCATTGTCCCATTTTTATAAAACAGAATGAACTAACTTACATATCAGTTGTTACACAAAAGTGCATTACATGCGTTACATTAACTGTAATATATAATTTCATATAACAAATACAAAGTTAATTCAACGTTAGTAAATAAGTAGATACAGATAGAACAATAAGCTAAACATTATTAAAAACACTTAATGCTTTGGAAATAACTCTAATTATCTAAAAATTAAATAAAACGCATATGTGTGTTTAACGTCACTACCTGATCAGTTAAAAGTAGTCTCGTTACTCACTAATATAAGTAAAATCACAGCTGAATTATGTTATCCTTTATGTTTACCCTTATTATTGGTTTATCTAGTTTGTTGTAAGTTAACTTAAACCGTTTGTCAAATATTAGGATCTATCTTGAACTTATTAAACAGTATGTTATGAAGTTAACACACATTTACGATGATTAACAAATATAAACAAATTAATCTCAAGAAACTGTGATCAAATCTAAAAATTAAGTAAATAAGAAATTATTTAAAAATAAGTTATGTTCACTTGAACAGGCATATTCATTATTTATCTATTAAATTATCGTATATTTAAACAATTCTGTAGGATAATATAGCGTAGGATTATTACATTAGGACTTCAATAAAGGTATATACCCTAAAACCGAGCACAGTATAATGTGATAACAGAGTTGAAAGCGTGATAATATGTGTGGGCGAATGTGGGTACAGCGAGTAGGCAGGGCTAGTCAGTGATACATTACGATAACATAACTACATAGTAATATTATGTCAATATACACCGTTAAGGTAGGAGTGAATTAGATCAACTAGATCATAACAATGGAACACAAACGTATTTTGTTCTATAGTACATGACAAAGCAAAGAGGCATTTGGGATAAGTAGTAAATAAATAATATAATAAGTCATTCAATCGTCCATGATTATTATTAACGGACTTAAGAATTCATGACCGTATGACCAGAAGTGGACAAACTTTATTAAGGAAACCAGAATTTAGAAGATGCCTACAAAATTTGAAGGGTGTAGTTTACAATAGACACAAACAGTAAAAAACATTTAGATTCTCTTTTTTAATTTAAATTCTGGTGTCCTTATAAACCAATTGATACCGTTCGTCTGGCCGATTCGACCCGCTGGCCTGAGTAAGTTCTTCTCTGCCCAATCTTATCTATGCCAAGTAAACAAGAACAAAACAAGAATTTACAAATCTAAAATGCCTTCAATGACTGACTCAAACATTAGCCATGTTTAAAAATTCTCTCTTCTAAAACAAACAAATGAAAAACAATGAATTTTTTCTGAGTAGTAAGTTTACATTCTGAATTATGATTTTGTTATTAGATGTAGAACAATGAACGTTCCGATATTAATACACGAAATATTGTTTACATTTATGCAAAAATAATTTTTATTCAATAACTATGTGAAAATAAACGCTACTGCGATTGTTCATGTATCTGATGTTATTGATCTGTACCTGCAGTGAAATGTAATATATACTATACACCGCCCTTGATGTTTTACCAGTGACCTGTATATTTTTTACATATACAAATTGCATAATATGTAATTTTACAAAATAGTGAAGCTCCATATTAAGTACTAAAGTTTACACCTCGCCTTAAAAAAATGTATTCTACATTTTGACTTTACTTATGTGTAAATAAATATAGCAATTAACTATTAAACAATAAGTTATTAGTCTATTTCACTTTACATTATTCGGTATGACATAAAAAATGTGTTTAAGGTCTAAGAATATTATTCCATGACTGGTTCCAGTTCCAGTATTGCGATGACGTTTAAGTATTTAATTGCACGATATCATTTTATTTAAGTCACAGCCATAATTATTTTTATTGCTTCACTAAAACACACATTAATGTTACGAAACGTGATACCAACGGACTTTGCACGATACTGTTGTGGTTACAATTATTTATTTGATACCATTTGACTTTGGTTTACAACATTTGCCAAAGTTTAAAAGAATGCATTCTGAAAATTAAAAGTTTTACAAATTGCCCTTAAATATATCGCTGTTTTATTTCAGCATCAATAGTACCAATTGCAATGATGAAGTAACTCTCTATGGTGCTCATAAATACTGATTTTTGTAACACTATTTAGTTTAATACCAATGCACAGCCACTTCAGTGAAAGCAACAATAGCACTGCATTAGATGTTGTCGATATTTTTAGTACCTACGCTATAGAGCGATACTTCGTCATTTAATTCATACAAAATATCAATAATTAAGCATATTTTCGTAGCAGATTTTCGAACGCCCCCGCTATAAATAAAATCCTGTCACAGCAATCATAATCATGAGTTTAGTTACTATGGACTTAATGCATGATGTTTTTGCTAACCAATCTGCACCAGAGAACTTAATGGCATGCGATTGGAGAAATCCGTATTTCGAATAAGATGGAGAAAAGAAGACAGTCATTCAGACTTACAGAGTTTCTCCCGAGTTAATATAATACTAAGTAACCTTAAAATGAAGCTAGGAAGGTACCTTCAAAAGCTCCCAGTTCCTATCATACGATACGTATGTATAACATAATTATGTATCTCAAACACATTTTTTATTCAACATTTGTACTTACATTTTTTATGCATTTTATTTACCACATCATAAAGTACAGCTCAAAGAATATTAATTATTATTTAAAAATAATATTTACATCCGAGACGTTCACAGATAGCAAGGTGTTCCAATTTTTTTTTTTATATTACATTTTGATCGTGATAGCCAACTTTGGCGTTCTTATGTAAACTAAAAAGCTTAGTCAACTTCGACTTATTGAATGGAGGAGAATAGTTTTAAGTAATTATAAATAGAGCCTTGGTATTTTAATACAAGGGTCGGGGGGCTAGAAAACAAAACAAATTTAAATAAAATATTATTACGTGAAATTTATACCAGAATAAATGTTGGGTTACATGGGTGGCCTAAAAAGTTTCCGACCTTAGTGTGAAGATAGCAGCACTCGTCAATAAAAGCTTGTGCATCTTTTGACTGTAACTAAGCAAAGTTTCAGCCATTTTTAGACGTACAGTTGTTATTTGATAGTCATTTGAGTGAGTCGATGTGAGATGCAGAAAAAGAACATTCTTATTCACCAAGACAACGCACTGTTCCTTAGCGGTTGCCATGGCGAACATTTACGAAATACGGTTTGAACTGCTTGATCGTACGCCTTACTCACCAGATCTAGCCTAAAGCGATTTCTTATTGTTCCCTCATCTAATAATTGCGCATTAAACGCAATTATGAGATGAGGGAACAATAAGATTAAGATGGGAGATTTTCATCAAATGCGGAAGCAAACTTCCTGAACAATTATTTTGTAGTCAAAAACGCCGACTACTATTTGAACCGGGTTAGAGAGATAGGGGCATCGTCGGGAGAAGAAGGTAGAGTTAAAAAGAGACGATGTAAAAAAAGAAAAATAAATTGTAAGAAAAAATGTCTTGCATCTATGTTAACGGTTTTCTCATATTACACTCATTTTTAAGACCTCTTTTTTGTAAGCCCGTTTTCACTAGTGTTAGGCCACGTTGTCACTATGTCGTAACGGTTAATTTATCGTCAGACGATTATCGTCTCTATCTGTTCCCATTATAACAGCTATTTGTCGTGGCGATTATAAATAGTCGCAATAACGACCGTCAGGGTGTGAGGTCCTGACACATTTTACGACGGTTATGCTAGACGTTCCCACTATCATGACAATATGTTGTCACTGCAAAAAAATTCTAAGACGACAGTTAATCGTGTTGTCCTGTATGTAAACACCTCTAACTAAAGCAATAATATAAGCCATGACACTTAAAACTACACGATTATCTTTCGTCACTACAAAGTTCCCGAACGCGGCCTTAGTGAAAACGTGTTTTCAAAAACGGATCGCATTAAATGGTGAAATACCTAAATATATTTGCACTATTGCGCAACATTTATAAAGGTATCGTTTAGTGATACTGAAAATGAGAGTAACCGTTTTAGAATTAATGTAGCTGGTTATACAAAAGTTGTGGTAACTTGTGGTTTATCTGGTAGATGGTCTACCCTCATCTACTATCTGCAGTAACAACGGTATCTCATTTTCTACACCTTTTCAAGAATTCTACCCGCATATCAATAAGTAACGTAGGCTACCTTTGATGCCCGCAGTGACTTTATTAGATATAAATAAAAGTAAGATTCACCCTTGTGACTGTTTCTGAACTAGTTGACACAACATCAAAACGACAAACGATTAAATTCTAAATATAGCACAATCAATGCTGAATATGCAATAAACGTCACAGCCTCGAAGCGTACACACAGTTACAAATATTGATTAAGATACTAGTTTTTTTTTATCGGATATTTTTTTATACTTATCTATACTTATTTTATAGTGATTTGAAAACATTTGAAATTCCTCCTTAAAATATGTTTTTTTTTACATTTTTTAATTTCCAAAATGTACCTAATGAAAGCCATAACTTTCCATGTTATTTCTCTTCAAGGTCCCTCCAGCTCAACCTAGGTTAGTACATTTCCATTGTAAGTAAAATTATACTGGACTTCTTAATTAATACAACATAACCCACATTTACAGTTAATAAGTTATTTTACATTGCATTAGTATGTGACAGAATACCTATTAAAAATGGACGTTCTCGTGCACTCAATAACGTAAAATTATTTAAATATTCAAAATAACGACCAAGATTTACCACTTACTTGAAAATCATTCACGCTAATGATTTCTTACGAAAAATTATTTAATTTGAAATAAATAATAAGAAATCAATAATCAATACAAATACTAAAACATTGGAAAATCTTATCTAATCTTCAGGATAAATTTTACTCTTTTGAAATTTAATTAGAAAACCGGATTGTAAGGACGATATGTTCTAAAAAGCGGTGTCCAACTGTTAGCTTTATTGACAGTGTTAGTGCTAGGGTGGCTATAAATTAAGAAGCATCGATCCAAAAAAGGACGGGTAGGGTCGAGAGAAGCCCCTGCGGGTACCTCCCATTTGTCTGCATAAAGCAACCTGTGGTGGTGCCCAAAAATTCCGAGCACGCTGCACTCGCTCTTATTGTTCAAATCAATTAGATGTACTAATTGATTGTTGATCAGTTGATCTGCTATTTTAGATAGAAATATATTATTGCTGTCTGTGACTTACTTTTTTGGAGGACACCCTAATTTCATTTTTTTTTGACACTGTTGTCAATTGTGACGTCATTTTTGTTACAATAGCGCATTTGGAGGCGATTATTCGAACTAAATTTTTTATAGCGGCGTATCGTCGATACGCTTGTTTGTATTTGGGCTCAACGTTACTAAGCCGCTAATGCGGCGTACTTTATTTCAACCGAATCTGGCTAAACGTGAAGTAGACACATTACAAAACGACGTTAGCAATATTTCCGATGCCCACTTTTCAATGAAAGGAAGGTGCGTAACAATCTGAAACTTTTGAGGTTGTCATCGTAATAAATCGATTATTCGACTTAGTATGCGTTTCCCGTCTAATAACGCACTGTAAATTCCCTAACTCAAAGCAAACCAGATTGAATAATATTTGTTGCCTGCCTCGCGCTTAATCAAATCTGTTCAGCTGAAGAAATATATGCCAGCGTGGGCGCAGACCAGTGCGTGTTGCCAGTGATGACTTCAAATTATGGCTCTGAAACGTGGTCGCTTACAATGGCTCTGCGCTGCTCGCACACGCTCATTAAGAATTCAGAATTGAAGTAGATATTGTTCGTTACTATGCAAGTTACCATTCGTTTTAAATAAGTTCATTATTTTGAAGTTATTGTTTGTATGAGAACGTGTTGTTTTTTAAATAATTTGATGCCTACAAATATTTGCAGAATCAAACATATGCTGCGCTTAGGCGTAATGTTGAGACTTGCAGTCAGACGGAAGAATTATCATGCTCTATAGTCCAGGTATTACAACACTATTCAGTCGTTGCGTCATAAACACGCTGTTACTAATAGTAAATAGTAAACTATTACAATGTCAGTACTAAGGTTAAGGTTAGATATAACTGCATCCTAAGAGCACACTTAAGTAATATCTAATTACTGTTTGGTTAATGAAATGCCATTGAGTGTTTTACCACATTAATTAGCGACACTAACAATTTTATTATTAGTAGGTATATTGATATGTAACAATATACCTACTAATAATAAATATGTTCTTTATGAAGGAGATATTAAATGATACCTATGATAAGCAAAGCAATTAACTATTTAACCCCAAAACACAAACGTCTTTTCAACTATATTAACATCAAGTAAACTAATGTTTTTATTTATTTTTTTGTATAGATTCTCGAACAGACAAGTGACATTTAATAATATATTTAAGTTAAATTCACATTCACATATTATTTGATGACCTGTGTTTTTTTTATATTTTATTTTATTATTTTGTTATGCTATTTTTCGCAAAATTAAAGTAACGTTAGTTTTTGTTACCTAAAATTAATCACAATTGGATACAGATTACACTTTTTTTATTACTATAATTACATCATATAATATATTATTTAGAATAAAAAATTTAGACATTGATCAGTATCCTCCGACGCAATATATACGGCTACAATGACAAGCTCGTAAGAAGCGTTCATTGTTTTATTGCATTATGTACAAACGAAGTTATTTGCAAATACGATAACACTAGCAACGACTTACAAATTCGTGTACGCACTACGGGTCACATCATTCGATAGTTTTCAAAAGCACTTCTGTACTTTTGTACATTTTTACCATTATTTTACGAAAGCGATTATATTGACAACATCAAAATAACTCTTTTCTATTTTAGTTGGTTTGTACTAGTACGAGCGACATACGCAGCTAGTTCTGCTTTAAGTCTACAAGGTTTACTACATATTCCCACATTAGCAAAATAAATATTTCCATAATTCGTATCACTTACAACTGTGAATGTTGTATTATTATGAGTAAATAGTACATACTCAGTTTCACAACAGCCAGTCAGCCACTACCTTAATTTTAGGTTTAATACGACCAATATTATACAAGAACATTACTCTATCAATAAGCACACATTACATTACCCTATATCGCAAGGAAAATGTACGTATGTCTATGTCGATACTAACAAGTTTCATGAATTATTATACGCTAAATAATTCACAGTCGGTTTATATTATATATGTGTTCTAGTTCTATGATAACTACTAATCATAAGCACGGATTAGGTAGGTAAGTATAGTATGGTGTGTATAAAGCTACAGTAAGACAATTGTTAGAATGTGTTTGTTTAGAATGGGTAGAATCACGGTACGTTTGTAATCTAAGTTTTTATACATTATTTTTTTATATCAATATACTACACTGGCAAGAATTCTATTTGTACTTAAGTGCGGTGAAAGCCCATATCACATTATCATACGCAGACCTATCAGCGATGAGCAATGTGTTAGGTCAAAGATTTAGAATACTTATTTGTTTGAAAAAAATTAATACAAGATTGTATTTAACTTTCTACTGGTAAGATTATATTAGGACTTCGTAAATCTTCTGTTTTACTGGCAAGTCCTAGGATTTAAGGTAGTTCAGACTTTTACTGTAACAGCTGACGAACTAGCCTATTCACTTGATCACTGGGATAGTTAGCACTATGATTTCTAAATATATTTTACTATGTTCCGATCAAATGCTATCAAAATGCTAGGAACTTATCAGGCTTTTTACTAGCCCAATATCATGGCAACTTCGTCCCATGTGCATATGTATGTGCTAGATGAGTATGTTTTACATAGTAATCGCTGAACGATCGTACGAATGTAGTATGTGATATAGACCATAGGGTGTAGGATAGTGCGTTAAATAATATTGCAGAGATTATCCCACGTTAGTGAACGGATGAAAATCAAATCAATTCCCTCAAATCGGGGTAATATAATATCTATACTTAGTCGTTTTAAGTTACAATATCCGAAGCCTGGTGCAAGATGCTGTGAACTTTTACGGATAAGCTGGCATTGCTTTTAGAGTATAATCAAAATGGAAGGCCGAAAACAATTCCCACACTTCATTCATGATTTCATACTGGAGCCTCATTATTAGATTGCAATTGAGTCTTTGAATCTTGAATGGACTGAATCAAGCTTGGGTATCAATTATAAATAATGATAATTTTTCTGGTTTGTTTGATTGGATTGAAATTGTATTATTTATTATTATTACTGGAAGCAAGGCGTGTGAGGATATCACCACCTTGAGCTTACCCAAAGCTTGGCAAACCAAATGTATCGTCTGAATTTAATATACAAATTCCCAAACTTTTGATTAGTATGATAGGTCCAATGAATACTTAGTAGAAAATAACATACGTAGTTGAAAGTACATAGTGTCTAAGCGGGATTAATTTTGTGATTAGATACTTTTGAATACATTTTTAAAGCAGTAACGATAACAAAAAAGGAAAATGCTATTATTAGTTAGGTCATATAATAATGCAGGCATACAGTATTTAGATTACATGTTATATAAATGTGTAAGTATTACTTTTAGCAGTAAGTACGTGATATGTTTATTTTTTTGTAATACCTTAATGTTAATCTTACAATATAATTGTCACGGTGGTATAAAAAGGCATACAAGTTATTATTTGACGGCGATCATTTGATAAGTCAACTAAATACGCGACACAACATAACAATACGAAGTAAGAGACATTTTAAAATGTAATATCATGATAATAAGTGCCACAGGCATCGCATGTGTACGTGGTTCGCGAGCCAGATCATTTGCAAAGTAATCTATCAAGTGCAGCTCCTCATGAGGCGCCCCTAAGAGCTAAACAAGTCTTTCGTTTTTATCTAAATAAGCATGAAAAGCTAACCATCAAAACTCAGAAAAAAATAACTGTAATTATTATTATTATATAAGTAATAATAATTATGTACTTACGCACAATATTTAAACATCTTTGGTGACATACAATGTTATTTAATTACAATGAACGTTATAAATAAAACGAAATTAACGTTTAAGTATTTACGTTACTTATTAAGATTTCATTTAAATCTAAAAGATATAATAAACACAAAAAAAAAAATTTCTAAATTTATAAAATAATATTTAATATTTAGGTCTACCTAGAACTCAATGAGAATATTTTAATTTATATAATTATCATTCGACAACACAACTAAATAATGTTTGTTAACTAAACAAGTCCATTAAAAATTTTAAACGAAAACGTAAATTTATTTATTTTTAAAAAGCAACATGTTTTTCCTAAAAAAATATTATGAAGCCTTCAAAGGGAATGGGTACTATAAAAATATTACCTTTTATTATCAACCTAATTTATATACCTGTCCTTACTGTCGCCTTGACAATAGAACAGTTCCATTACACTATATTTTAGAATTCTACATCACGTTGTGAAAGGCTGCAGATTGAGTTTAGAATTTCTGAAGTGAGTACTAGTAAATAATTCCAGTAATTTTAACAGTATTTTTACTGTATACCGGTGTTCCGATACTCATGTTTAGGCTTACCCTGCTTATACATCGCAGTAATAAAAACCGAAGCCAATGACTCCAGCCTCACCTCAACTGGACTGACAGTTTAATCTATTTTCTATACTAAGGGGATAAACATCCGTTTTAAGCGGCATTTCTTCTATATTATAGCAAACATGAAGTCTGTTTATTATAAAAATAAAGAGTTATATTTTTTACGGTTTTTACAGCTATATTAAAATTGGTGTAAAATGCAGAGGCACTTATATACTTCCTTCATTTTTTTAGAGAAAAATCTACGGATTCTTTGAAGTGATACATAATTACGGCTATGGTACATTCCTTCTTTTTTCTTAATCCTTTAAATTTTTTTTCCTTTTTTAAACATGATATCGCCGCCGTGTCCACGAGATAGAAGATTTGATTGATATGAACCACATCAAAGACAACTGGAATGTGGTAAGTTATGTAATAAAAACGTTTAGATTACAAATTACTTTCCACATCAAAACCCAGCTACATTTGATGGCTGAACTTATCAACTTCTTTCCTCTAGGAAAAGCTCTTCAGAAGCAATTATTTAAATGCCTTCCTCAGCTCGTCGCTAACGCAAGATCTAACTTGATGAAGTGGATGTTAGACCCACTTTTCGAAGTTTTTAGTTATTTTAGTAGTAGAATAGTTTTAAGATGTAGTCCCTTGAACATTTGACTGGAGTTAATGTGACACATACTCGTACTGCCGCCTGCGCCCGCATAGGGCTGCTCATTGACCTTTAAATCCATTTTGTTTGTGAAATATTGATGTATGTTCATGCTGAAGAACACTTGGCCAGCAATTTTTTGTGTAAACATTTTTCTAAAGAGCAAAGCCGTTTGAAAGGAGTAAGGAAAATGTTGTTAGATGTTGTTAATTTTGTTTTGCCATAGTATATTACTCATACGAAAAAATCATAAATATGTTGATAATATTATAAATTAATCTGTAATATATATTCTTTTAAACCTATTGACCAAGCCGTTACTGAGGAGAAGGCTTCAGATAGTCACTGTTTTGTAGCACTTCTCGGGAGCTAGGCTCTTAAGACTCCTCAATCAACACACAATGACGTCGGTCTGGCGTTACTTTTACAATTAACAACTATCCAAATGTGCGCGTGTTGACGAACACTTGAAGACTAGATATTAACATACTTATCACGAGGAAGGCTTGTCGTTTTAGTCATGGAAACTAAACCTCAAATATGCGAAATTAAAAATAACGTCTTCTGAGCAAATCTAGTTTAAAAGTTGATTGTAAAATTATCGGGATTATTATCGCCACATAGTAACAACATTTCGGACACATACCGTTTGTGTCCCTACATGACAGCTTTAACTGCAAATGGATGATTTAATGCGGAAAATGTGTCTGCGCGATTACATCAGCAACGCAAATTAATAGTAGGTATTGTTTTGTTAAAGCAACTACCTAGTCACCTAATGAGTCATAACATCGTAAAGGATAATTGTGATATTTACTAAACAGCGAATCGGCGAAGCAGCAAAACGAAATACATGAATATAAATTACATACAGGAAACTTGTAATGTTATGATTCAGTTTTAGAAATATACATTTCAAATACATTCATAATTATTTTTCATTCAGCATTTGTTAGGAATAAATAAAAATTACATAATCTATAATCAAATTAGAACATAATTATGGGAAAATCATTAGGAATTCATATAATAAATTAATACAAATAGTCACCTTATTGCATGGAATTTTAAAACAGTAGACATAGAATGGCTAAGTAACCTCCTGCAGTCGTTCACATGTCCGCGAGAAGCTCCGAATAATAGTGAGTTGCACTCAGGTAGTCTACGAGGCGCCTAGGTAGAGGTAGGTTACTGATGAGGTCTCGACGTACGTACTTTAATATCACAAACCTGAAATTACAAATAAATCGTGATTTTCCAACTGAATATTACTATCAAGGAAATACTAGGTGTCTCAGAATAAGTTCACTTTTGTTACTGCATTTAAATTAACAAATAAGCGTTAATTTACAAAATCAGAAACTGAAGACATTAAAAGATTGTTTTTTAAAGTAACATAATTCAAATGTCATCCTTCGAGGTTCAAGAACTGTTCAAAGCGATCCCTAACATTCATGAGGACGCGGAATGTTGCGGTTGTTGGTCTTATGTTTTCCTGCTGCCCCCTCACAAAGCTCAGACTTCAAGCCTTTGGTTTTATTTTTCTCTGAGATTATCTGGAGAGTATGATGTACAAAAGTAATCCATAAACTATATCTGAATTGACATAATTGACATTCCAATTCGATGTTTTAATCGCAACATGTTTGTTAATTCACGCGATAATGTAGCTACAGCATTATAGATTTTAAATGTACATATTTACGAAATATATAAATACTAGCTTTTACCCGTGGCTTCGCCCGCGTTTATTAATATACTTTAATTCCTCTCCCCTTTTCTTCCCTCTCTCCCCCTTTTCTCATTTAAAAAAACAAAATTAGCCTATGTCCGTCTCCAGGGTCCCAACTAGCTCTGTACCAAAATTCATCAAAATCGGTTTTGCCATTTAGGCGTAAAGACGTAACAAACAAATTCACTTTCGCTTTTATAATATTAGTAAGGATTTTCAGTAAGCGTCTAACTGAATCAATAATGACTACTCTGCAATCTGATTAACCTTTCCTCATTTTTGGGTCAGCTTCCAGTCTAACCGGATGCAGCTGAATACCAGCATATTACGAAGAGCAACTACTCTGAACTCGATAACATATCCCTTACTAAGACTTACTGAATATATCAGTTATCTGGCTTATGACTACTCATAACTAATCTAGACATGACAAAGAGCTTTCCGAGGCACGGCGTTAGTGAAAGGGACCAACCTCGACAAATGTTGCTTAACCTTGAGTATAGAACCCATCAACCAGTGGTAACAGCCACAGGACTGTTATTACTTGGCCGCAAACAGCCTTTTTATGTTCCCCTTTTAAAAATAAAAATACGGCTTACCTGCACATATGCTGGAGACTTTGTACACGCTTAAACCTTGAAACCGGGTATAGCAGCTGGACTCGCACTGGCCCGAGCACGGGCCTCAAGTTCAAAAAGAACAAATATCGTCCGCTGCGAGACGTCTCGACCGCATTCTCTATGAATTCTACTATAGTCTGAGCTTTAAACATAGTGCATCCACCAAAACAGAAATTACCTGGAATTTAAACATAAAAATGTTCGATTATTCTATTCCATCCATATTTTTTTATGTAAAAAAACAATAAAAAAATGGATTTGGATGTTTCCTTCAAATCCTGATCATTGTATGTGCTGTGGTTGAGGAGAGGGATCTACTGATGCCTGCCTCATCTATTTATCATGCAAATAGGTATTTGCAAAATAATTTTCCTTTTATCATTATATTATAAGCCATATGGAATCCAAGAGTTGTGTTCCCAGAGATTCCAATATTTCCCCTCCCTTTACATTAATGACTTCATATTTACCAAATTGCGATTAAAACCATTATATTATTATTACGTTCGGATTTATTAAGAGCCGTAGGAGACTCCGTTACTAAAAGATTTTCAAAAATTAATTACACTTTAGACAGCTTTATATTTTTTTACTAATTTTATCCAATTACCAATTCCAATCCCGCTTCACTTGAGACTGCAGTAAAAAAAAACTAATTCTTACCCTGATCATGTTCGATCCTTACATGTCTAAGACCATTTAACTTAAATGTCAGTGTGAAGATATAATGGTCATCACTGCTATCACGGACGATAAATGAACCATCAGGTTCATTAGAGAGAATCTTTTCAGCAGCTTCCACCGATATGGGGCCCCAGTACCAACCATACTGAAACAAAAATATATATTATGAGACACTGATCACAAATTAATTTCAAAGATAAAAATAACACAACAATAACGAATCAGAACTTACATCTTTAACTTTCTGTATGGAAGTCGCGAAGTCCATGACGGTCTCATCTTCGTTGGCGGGGCGGCGCGCTCCCTGGTGCACGTGCGCAGGCGGCGGGAGCGGCGGCAGCGCGCGCCGCACTGCCGCGGGAGGAGACTCTTCTGGTCGTTCGCTCACCTTTTCCACATCCGTGGCGTTATCCACCACGGGCTGACGTCGCCATCGAAACAAGTTGCAGAAACTCTGCTTCAAATTAATCGATAGTATCCTTACTGGAGACATTTTAGCCTTTTGGCTTTGATTTGTTTTTTTAACGACTTTATCGCTCTTCTCTAATTCAATGACATCTTTCGGAATGTTTTCTTTATGTTTTTTATTCTTAACATTCATTCCGAATGAATTTTTGTTTGCTTTCCTGTGGTTATTATTGGTTTCCAAAGTTCTAGTTATTTCATTACTTTCTTTTAAAAATACTGCTGAACTGGCATCTTTACCCGTATGTTTTGCATGGATGCCAACATTACTGACTATGGGATTATTCTTTTTATTTATAGTAGCTCTACATTCCGAATCACTTGAACTAGAATAAAGAGTGTGTAAATATTTTCTCATTTCTCGCAAAGTCAAATGCAATGAGTCAGTGTCAGAATCAGCAGTACTTTTCTTACAAGACGAACTAGGCAAGCTATGTCTTTTAGTTTTCACATCTTTAGTTCTACTACTTTCTTTTGTTTTATGACTCTTGTCAACCGGAGCATTATTAGAAAGCGTAGTTTGAAGCGTATTTTTGCCACGCTTCTTGGTATTCCTGGGCGGTTTCTTTCCTTTGTTTCTTACATTGCTCTGACTGGGCCTGACCATATCAATGGGTACTGCATAAATGTCGCTATCGAATGGAACATTGTACATATCAGTAATATCGGAGGTTTTAGTAGTCAGCGTATCATGCGAAATAGCCTGAGTAATGAAACTAGAATCATCAGCCTGGAACTGTGTTACAAGCGAGTTGTGGCTACTAGACAATCGAGACGAAAGCGAATTCCTCGAAGAAGGTCGGTTAACACGGCAGGGACTCAAGTGAAGAAGCCTTGGACTCGCAAACCTATGGTTCAAACATTGACGCCTTTCGTATAACGATTCTGGCTTAAATTTTCTTGGGTATATAGGCGAAATGTGCCTTGTGCTTTTTGCTTTAGTGTCTCCAGCATCAAGTGTGAAGACAACGGTCGGAAGCACATGTGCAGCCGAACATTTATTTATGCTATCTGAAGTCGGGCTATCCTGTAAATTAAAACTATTACTTAGTAACTTTTTTAAATTAAGATTAATTAAAATTAAGTAGTAATTATTACTAAGTACTTTTCAAACCAAAGATTTACCTAAATGTCTAATCTATGAGATAAAAAGTAACAGAAGATATTGAGCACATTGAAAAGCATGTCAAAAGCATGGCATTTTTTTAGGTGAGAAAATCATCCAATGACATCCCCCGCTCTTGGGCGGAGCGAGAGATAGTGTCAGACTTTTACTGGCATTAGGTGTGAGAAGTTAATTGCAACATAAACATAAAAGAAAAACATTGATAAGCTAGCAAGCAACATACCTGAAATTCAGGAGGTGGTTCTATAGTAGTAAGAGTTACTTTTCCAGGTCCTTTCTTCACAGTGTTAAAAAAATCACCACACATGCGTTCTGAAGTTTCAGTTGATTCACATAAGGACAATGATTTCTCATCAAAGTCACTTTCTTGCAACTACACAGAAAAAGACAAAGACATGGTCATTACTTATACAGTAAAATATAGAATAGTTTTGACATACAGACTTGAACGGGTAATAAAAAGGTACCACAATAGAATAAGTTCAATCATTAAAAAAAAATCTTCGCTTGGCTTTTATATTTAATTCCAAGAACATTACAAAAATCAATTGTAACATGGTCATACATCCTTAGAATTTATTTTCAAACTGCTCATGCGCATGGGATACTTACCTAACATATTATTATATTTAAGCAGCAGCAGAGAGCAATGTGCACAAACAGAAACTTTACATAACAGGCTGATTTTACAATGATCTGATATCTACCTTGTATGTTAAAACTTTGCATATCATGACGTATTTGTCTTACAAACTCAATGAAATGACTGTACTTTTTAGATAAAATATTATGACAATAGAAAATTACGATTTACAATATTATTCTGTGCATAGTGTGCATTCGCTTGTGATGTGAGCAGCTAAGCATATATTGATATTTTACTTACTACAAGAAAGAAGCCAAATAGTTGAATTATAAATAGAAATAAAAAAGAGACTCGCACAGGAAACACAAAAATACAAAAAAAAAACATATTTTTTCTTATTACAAACTACAACACACACAAGATCAAAAAGATAAAATCACTAGCAAAGCTCAATTCAAAGTTAAGAGGTTTTACAACTTTATATTATTATTTTCATGTCTCGTAATTCATTTTTAGACCAAAACAAATTTCAAACTTTTCCCTGTCAGGTAGTACCTAGCATAGCATAATCAATCTTTTTAATGCTCCCATTGCTGGGACTCAGGCCTCCTCTCTAGAAGAGGGAATGGGCCGTATGCCACCACGCGAGCCCAATGCAGTTTGGTGAATATCACATTTCTTCAAAATTTTGGTTCTAAGACATTCCACATACAATTATGAAATGTAGCGATTGTTTCTTTCTCATGTCTATATGACTGATCACAACCATTACCCTTATTTATCTTAAACTCAACACAGCTTAGTAACTGATTAGTTGAATGTAAATAAGGTCCAATATGCTCTAGTTGTTGTAATGCTGAAAAGCGTGCTCTCAGTGCCTAGCTATCATTACATAGTGTTTGTGTGATTTTATGCTAATATGGATAAAATAAATATATATTACAAGGAAAATATATTACAATGTTAAATAATGAATCGGAAGACTTAATTTTTTTTTGAATAATTAGTAAAGCAAGCCTCAAAATAAAGCCAGCTGTGTCACCCACCAACGGCAACCTTTACCTTTGCAGAATAAATATTTTTCCAGAGATTTATTGGGTCTGTTAACTTTAGTTTGTTTGCCAATCATTCTGATTTTAAGTTTTGCAAACTTCTGATGACTCTGTGAAGTCAAAAGCTAATTTTTATAAACCAAATTAAATGTATGAGTGGTAAATAAAGCTTCATAATAGTGAATCCCATTTGGCCACTCTAATTCATTAAACCCCAAGGGTTCACTGGCATTCATTCTCTCATTGTCTTTCTATTGTGTCTCTAATTGTGGTATTCAAAAGGTTAAAATATCAACCCATATTTTGGCCCCAATTGCAGAGCAAAGTGTTCACTAAATTATTTCACTTGCTTAGGAAAATGACAGCAATGTTTAGGACTATCCCAGATTAAAATTTCAGTTCCAGAAATAAGCAACTGTGAAAGTCAGATGAAGTTGCAGCACAAAGGTTTCTTTTTTACCATTTTGGTAGAAATTCTAAAAATGATCTTGTGATTAGTTTTGTAACATTTGGGGAAAAACTACAAGCACTTATGCATAACAAATTACGCACAGATGACACTGACAACAATTATATAAACATGCGTACGTACTTATTACTTCTTCATTTATCTTAAAGGATTTTTCGCCTTTGTTAGAACATTGAAAAGGTGGTGTACCTTTTAAATTCAGTAATTGTAGAAACAAATCATTTTAGAGATTTTTTGTTTACAACACATTTTGCGTCTAAATCAGCATCAAAACTAGCAATCTACGTCATATACATTCTATAAGTAAAAGAAAAGAAGCATAAACATAAAATAAAAGGCACTAATGCTAATGTTATTGAGTAGTTTGTGAAGAAAATTTCTAGTGATTAGCTCACCTCGGATGCGACGTGATGCCATCCACTGGCAGAATCACTAGAAAAAGACCCACTAGTAATTATAAGACCACTATCTTCGCTTAACGGAGGCGCCTCAGAAAGTGTTGAAAAAGGCGGTGACTCCATTACCCAAATGTTTATTTAAGATAACTAACATGAACAAAAAATGGACGTAAAATTCTGTATTTTCATAAAAATATTGAAGAAAATACTACTTTGATAAACTACATTGCATTGCACTTTGCAGTCTCACTCAGTGTTACCAATACCAACATCCCAGAGTCTGATGTCGCCATTTTTCACAGCATGAGTAGCCAAAAGTAGTCTAAAAGTCAAAAATCGCTATAAATAAAATAAAACGCAGCCTTCTGTTGTTTAATCGGAAGATTCATCTAGTATTCTAGAAAAAGTCTGTTATCCAACTTCTTTTAAAACTTTTTTGAGCATGGCAGGTTCGAAGACATACTTTATAATGACAGAACGTTCTATGTAACCGAATTTTTTCAAGAACACTTACTACCCTAAAGGTTTTTATAATACTTCTGCCAGATGATCAATATTTTAGATAGAGCTATGAGCAGCAATACTTAAGCAAACATTTTTTGTGTAATTTTTTGTCAAAACAAAAGAAATAGCTTTTGTTTTAGATTTTTAGGAAAATTCAGGGAATTCCTCAGAACTAGTCAACCATAAACACACATACACAGACCTTATGGTGGCTATGATTTTTATTAAAAGGTTATTTTTTCGTGATTTGAGAATTTTAAATAGCTGAGGGTCTACTCGCTTTCTCCGAAACGTAACATTCGTAAATGAACGATATTCATTTGACGTTAAAATTGCAAACAGTCCTCTGTCATAATTATATTTTTTTTCGAAACATAATTTAATTAGAGTAGGTTTAGGGATTCGGTACGTCAAACAATTTTCGTTCGTACGAAATTTCGGGAACGAAAGGAACCGTGGTAGGAAACACGCGAAATTTCAATCGAAACTTCGTTTTTCGGATAAAAGCGAGTAGACCCCCTGGTCTCTGAAGTAACCCAAAATGTGCCTAGTCGCCTTTCATATATTTCCATCGCCAATTCTTGTTCTGAGTAGCCCAAATAGCGACAAACCGCCTAGGTTGGTCACACTGATCTCACTTACTTTTTAAATAAGACCTACCTACCTAAAAATGTTGACTTGGATACTAGCGAAATAGCATCCCATTGTTACCATATCCAATGTCAATTATTGTCAACGGTTTTTTTTTTTTTTTTTTTTCTTCGTGTTGGCTTCGCACGGTTTGTGCATTCAGCCAATGTCACGTCAGGTTGTATTTCGTTATTATATGTACTTATTATAAATCAAAGTTAGGGAAACCAAAATATAAAAATAAAAATATTAAATTGAGCGGAATTTAGAATAAGATATATAGGATCAGTTTTAACGGTGATAATAACATGTAGATAATGAGCAAATTACAATGACAAAAATTACAGTTTAATGTTATTTAGGATGATGAATGAGACTATACATTTATATACTGGAAAGCTATTTGTACAAAGTAAAGAAAGTATTGAGGTAGGAAAAGGGATACGAAGGGACAAGAGGTTACAGAGAAAGGAGGAATGGTCAAGTAAAGGGCAGGAGAAAAATATGTGGTTTAAGTCACCAAGGTCTGTGCCACACGAGCAAATGGGGTCGTCTATGATGTGTAGTTTGGCAAGATGGACTGGAGAGCAAACATGGCCCAGTCTCAACCTTATTAAAATAGAGGTCTCCACCTTACCAAACTTTGCCTTGCCAAACCACGGTTTTTCCGGAATCTCAGGTTGAATAAAAGAAAAGTATCGGCCCTTGGATTTGCTGCTGATATCCCAAGCTACCTTCCAAGTATCCCGAAGAAAATTCCTTGGCAACGTCTCAAGGTCATAGCCAAAGTTCTTATAAGGAACTAAGTCCCCACATTGCACCGCATCACCAGCGAGTGCATCAGCTACAACATTGCCATGGATTCCAGAATGGCCCGGAATCCAGACAAATTGCAGTGTGTTACCCTCGGAAATGGTTCTGAACGCCAATTCTCTTATTGCAAAAACTATAGGGGACTGTACTTTGTGCTCCAAAGGGGATTTATTTATGGCTAGAAGAGCACTCTGTGAATCGGTAAAAATTAAACATTTTTTGAGCTTAAAAATACGTGCATATTCTAAAGCTTTTAGAATTCCAAAACATTCGCCCGTAAAAACGGAAGTCTCCGGGGGCAGTTTTATTTTTTGAATGATGTTGTATTGAGTATGGTAGGTACCAATACCAACACAACTCGTCGGGGAATGCTTGGCAGCATCCGTAAAAATATGGTGGAAGTCTGAATGTTCAATCAGAAATATATTAAAACATAAATGGCAATCGGGATCTGATTTACTTACACAATTAAATTCAATATTGGGGATGAACAGTAAACTCTCATAGCTATTATTAAAAAGGGGTAATTTATTTGAACGGTGAATTGGCGAAGAAATCGAGAGGAATTTTTTATAGCTTTCAACCAAACAAGGAGTACGTTTATGGGACCAGTAAGCTGAAGATTCAATTTGTAACATTAAAGATTCCAGTTTTGGAATGAGAGGATGATTTGAGAACTGAAGAATCCGGAATAAATATTTGTCAGACAGGAATTGTCTTCTAAGGCTTAAAGGAGCTTCCCCGCATTCAATTTGCAGTGCATTAATAGGACTAGATTTCATGGCACCCGAAATAATGCGCAATGCTTTTGACTGGATCAGATCCAATTTTTTAAAAGCCATAACACTACCAGGTTCTAAAACGAACAATCCATAGTCCAGAGTGCTTCTAATGATTGCGTTGTAAATCAGTTTTAATGAAAAGGGATGTGCACCCCACCACACACCTGAGAGACATCTGAGCATGTTTAAGTGATTTTCACATTTATTAACAATATAGTCACAATGAGGAACACAGCTTAATTTTGAGTCAAATATTACACCTAGATATTTGAATTTATCTTCAACTGGAATAAGTGTTCCCTTGTAGAATAGGTTAACTAAGGGAATATTTCTCTTCCTGGTGAATAAAACAGCCGCACTTTTAGACACAGACAAGTCCAAACCGTTTAAATATAGCCATGACTCTAAAGTACACAAAGCAGAATTAATAACATCGCTAGCTTGTTCAATAGATTGACTTGAAGAATATAATAATAAATCGTCAGCGTATTGAAGAACCTTGACATGATTAGTTATAGAAGAGTCCAAATCAAAAGTGTAAATATTGTACAGAAGGGGACTAAGTACAGAACCCTGTGGCAGACCTCTCCATACAAGATGAGAGACATCACGATCTCCTATTAACATGTTAACAGAGCGTTCAGTCAGGATGTTAATAATGAAATTAGTTAAATTCAAGGGAACCCCTAAAGCTTTTAATTTATTTTGTAAAACTGATAATACGACATTATCATAAGCTGCATTAATATCTAGGAAGACTGCAATGGTGGATTGGTTATTAGAAAACGATAACCGAATATCAGATGAAAAAATACTTAAGCAGTCAGTGGTGCTTTTACCTTTTCTAAAGCCATATTGTGATTCCGCCAAAAGACCCTTACTTTCAACATACCATTCTAGTCGATTCTTTATTAGGTGTTCAGCTAGTTTCATCAGAATTGAAGACAAAACTATGGGCCGGTACGAGGAAGCATCAGATGGAGTTTTATTTGGTTTAAGGAATGGCAACACCATTTGATGTTTCCATTCAACAGGGATGTTTCCTGTTTTCATAATAGAATTAATAAGATCTAAATAATAATTGAGGACATTGTCATTTAAATTAGCAAAAAAGGAATACGGAATGCCATCAATACCCGGGGCAGAATCCTTTGTTCTATGAATAACACCCTTTAATTCAGTGAGAGAGAATGGGAGATCTAGCGTCGTATGTGTGTCTGAACTTGAAGTGACTTGGTTATTGGTTAAGGGAGACAGGTTAAGGTTAATAGCCTCAGGAACCCAAGGAGGAGCCAAATTGTCTAAAAATTCGCTTGCTAATGAGTCAGGAATAGGAGAAGAATTATGATAAATGGACCTAAATCTACGAATATTGCGCCAGACAATCGTAGGGTGAGTATTCGGTGAAATTGTTGAGCAAAAGTTACGCCAGGAATCAAATTTTTTCTTCTTAAATACTTTAGAAATTTCCTTATTTAAGTTAGTAAGGGTTACAAAATTAATATCCGACATATCACGGTTATAACTGAATTCAGCCTCTCTACGTTTTTTAATCAATTCTGTGCACTCAGAGTCCCACCATGGAGGCGAAGGAATTGTGCTCCTGTTGTTATTTTTTACAGGGAAAACTTCATCCGCCGCTGCAATTAATATGTGTGCTAAAGCTTCAGCACAACTATTTTCATTACCATCAGAAATAACAGGCAAGGAGCAAAGTTTACTGTCAACAATGTTTCTAAATTTGTCCCAGTCATTATTATTTCTATCAGGTAGTTTATGTTTTAAGTTTGATCTCCTTATTGGTGCCTTTGCATTGCAAAGAGGATAAGATATAACTATTGGGAAATGGTCACTACCATATGTGGAGGTTAGAATATCCCAAGTCAATGAAGAGGCTAAGCTTGGTGAACAGATAGATAGGTCAATCGCACTTTGGTTCTGATTGGGACCACAGCGACGTGTAGCAGTTCCTGTGTTTAAGATGCATAAATTATGAAAATCTATTATATCTAGTAATTCATCCCCATAATATGTAGAAGTTGAACAACCCCATGATTGGTGATGGCAATTAAGATCACCTAATATTAAAAGTGGCTTTGGAAGAAAGGAAAAAAGGTTTTTTATTTCTTGCAGAACTGGAGCAGAAGGGTGAGGAACATAAATGGAAACAAGGCATATATGTTGAAGTTTAATGGCTACAATTGAAATATCCTCACTGTGATGAGGCAACCTAATATTAGAAAATGGGATAGAATTCTTAATAAGTATAGCTACTCCACCATATCCATCAGATCTATCCTCTCGAATGGTTAAATAACCATTTATTTTAAAAATGTTACTTGGTTTGAGCCAAGTCTCTGCCAAGGCAAAGACAAATGGATCATATTTGTTTAGAAGATGTATAACTTCACTTTTTTTGTTAATGAGACTGCGGCAGTTCCACTGGATTATTTTGGTGTTGTCCATTATGTATTGATTGAGATGTATTGCAAGATGGGGCTGCGTTGGACGGTGAGAAATTAAACTGAGAGAGAAGATTATGTAGTGCGGAAAGAAAATCATTTACAGAAAAATTTGTGTCTTTAAAGTCATTATTATGATTGTTAGAAATAACACAACCATTTGATGGCTGGGGAATATTCCAATCTTTAATGATGGTATTATGAGCCTCTTTATTATAACCTTGTACAGATTTAGGAGGGGAATGAGGTTTGAGAAAGACAGTCTTTTTATAGCTACTTCGAACAGGTGTATTATTAGGTGAAGGGACTGGAGGAATATTAGCAGAGTTTTTGGAGGGAGAAGATAAAAGTGCATCAGCATATGATTTTGTTACTGGAGGATAAACTTTTGCAGCTTCAGCATATGAAACAGAACTTTGTGCCATGTATGTTTTAATTAATTTTTGCCTACAGAATTCTGGGCAAGACTTATTAATAGCGAAATGGGCCCCAGAGCAAAGGCAGCAAGATGTACTTTCTTGTTCTCTATTGCAACTGTCCCCAGTATGGCCTTGGCCACATTTATAGCAACGGGGTTTAGACCTGCACTGAATTCTAGTGTGACCAAACCTACAACAATTGAAGCACTGTATGGTAGGGAAAATATATAACTCTACAGGTAAAGCATTATAACACATAAAAATTCTTTTTGGTAAGACCTGCCCATCAAATGTAACAACTATGGATTGAGATGGTTTCCAAATAGTTGAACCATCAACAATGGTTTTAAAATTAAGACGTCTGACTTTTAAAATTGGACCGCAACCAATCGGTACTGTTATATTATCTAAAACTTCCTCCGGAGACCATTCCGCAGGAACACCACGTACTAGTCCCATCCTAGTAACGTTAAAAGTAGGTATAAAAGCTTTAAAGTTGTGTTTTTCTAGACTATTATGTGTAATAAAAGAATTCGCGTCCAGGAAACTAGAAAAGGATAATGAAATCTTATTGCGTCCAATTTTTTTGACGCTACCATTAATAATATTTTGGAAGTTGTTGTGTTTTAAAAACTTCCCAAATGTGATTGGGTGCAATGTCGTACCATCATCTGGTGAAGTTATTATTTTTTGTACATGTATTACAAAAGGCGCGCTGTCCGTTTTATCGTAGGTTTTTCTACCAATCTGAGTGGGAATAACCATGGAAGGAGCAGGAATATCATTAGGCAATACATTAGACACATTTTCAGAATGGATAGGTGCAGATTCCACAGCTTGAGCAGAGTGTAACTCCATACAACCACAACCCGAAGACTCGGAACCATCGTGGTGTTTTCGGATACGACGACGCTTATTACAGTGCTTACAGACATGCATGCGACTTCTTTTTAAATTCCGAGATGAAGACGATCCATCAGTGTCCATACCTGATTCATTATTGGATTGAACTGTGACAAAAACGCTGGCCGGGGGAACAAAGTCCCCCGGGTCGGGCGGATCTTTCATCCTTAACGTTAAAAACTAAATAATTGAAGAAACTTACCACTACCGAAGAATGCACAAAACTAAATATTAACTCTAAACTACTACTACTACTACTAATCTTATATATAAATTTAAAGTTTTTCCCAATAAATATTATAAAAATTTGTTTTGAGTTTTAAACCAAAAAATACGCGCCCGCCAAGTTGGAAGTTTCCCGCGCTTTTCTCCTGGCCGTCAACGGTTTTTATAAATTCAGTCTGATTTATTATAAAAACTAATAAAGCTAGGTGTAATGATGTATATATTTATATAGATGATTTTATTAGAATTAATATAATAGACAGTTATAAAGCTTGGTGTACACGAGGCGTCTATACCTACTACAGTGCGTTTCACTTAAGAAGTTACACTGCTGTCATGTTGGTAGTATTGAAAATAATGTTGCCATATTTTTAGCAATGAAATTACTTAATATTAGGGAGATTAACTGATACTTCGTTACTTTAACAATTGCCTTTTTTTATTGTTACTATTTTTGTATAAAGTATAGGGCGCTGGGCTCCATTCCGATTGTCTTACAATTCTTTCAAATAACGAAAACGCCACGCTACAGTATCGTTCCTCTCTATTAACAACTTCCTTTGAGACCTACTTTTTTAAAATAAAATCCCATTCCTCTCATAATTTTCCAAAAAGTGTTGCAGCTACCGTTAAAATCGATTTCGTTTCTCTCTCTTTCCTTTTTTCCCTTCTTTTTGTGTAGACAGACAGGGGAGCCAACATTACGCCGATGTAACTTCTTAAGTGAAACGCACTGTAGAATGATACACGAGAACTAGAGGTCTTATACAAGAGATTTGTTCGAACATTTCGATGGTTCTCTATTTATTAGAATTTGAATCTGTCTAATAATGCGACTGGCGCACCAAAAGTACTCTTTGTGGCACACACACTAAAGGGCCTATTAGAACGCGTACGCGTTGAGTTAGCGAGTGGCCGAATTCGGAAACTAATCTTTTCCGCAATCTTGACGTTTTATGTCATGTATTTGGAAAATAGCAGCGTTTTACCTTCAAATAAAACGCACGTTGTGTCCGGAGACTCAATCGGAGTCATATAAACATTATTTGAATCTAGCATCTTCCTAGATGTGACACGGCAACGGAAGATGCTAGATTAAGATGATTGATTAGATAGAGATGACGAAAATTTAAGCGACCGATTAGAACTACCAGTCGAGCAAAATTCAGTACGCCTATAATACTCTGCCAAACGGCCTAGCCGTGTTTCGGTACGATGCCCAGTGTAGCCGATTCAGAGGAGTTGGATCGAAGTGGCGGTTCCAATGCTTGCAGGCCAGCCAGACTCGTGTTGGTATTGACGTATCAGGAGACTAGTCGTGGAGGGTAGCGGGATTTGAGGCACGGTGCACCGCTGACCGACCGCAGTTAGTTGGAGGCCCAAGTAGTGTGTAAGGCTGCCCGCCAATTGGCGAAAAATCCCGGTATCAATTCACCATTGCGCTGGTTGGTGACCAGATGAGAGGGCCCGATGGTCATTTCCGGGGGCGCTCGGGTGTCCCCGCAGTCTCCAGACTAGTACCCCAATGATGCTGTCCTGCCAGTGCATGACTGAAGGATAGCAGCATGGGACTCCATTTTACCTCCTTCTCCTCTTCTACCTCACTCTCAACATGAAAAAGTTAACAAAAAAGAAACATTAAACAGCGCGTGCACTCCCTCTCACTTAAAGTGCACCTCTGCAATATTAGAGGTCTGTACTCCAATATCGCAGTAGTCCATCATCACCTGGAGACTGAAAAAACAATCTCTCTTTTTTCTTTCGGAGACGCAGATACGAAGTCCGTCAGATGTGTCGTACCTGTCTTACCCAGGGTTTACCCTTGAGCACAATTTTAAACCGCGCGCTGGAGTGTGTTTGTACGCACGGGACGACATCTGCTATCGGCGTCTCCGCAACCTTGAGGATTCCAGGTTCTCAACGCTTTGGGCCCTGGTGGACACAGGCATGGATAAAATTATCTATATTTGTGTCTACCGTTCGCACAGTGGAGATCTGGAAACAACCGGTCTCATACAGTACATTTAATGGTTATGCTTCCGAGTTGGTCCCATAGAAATATTATTATGATCTGATCATGAACTTCGAAGATATGGAACAGAACTCTTCATAGGATCATAGCAGAATTGTCGTAGCAAGTAAAATTGCTTAGTTTATACGTGTAGTCGATGACTGACTGAGCGAAAAGGGATGTATCGAACTGATCTGGTGATAAAGCTGGAAGGTAAGTTAATGTAATATAACCGTATTCAGGATTATTAGAATCGTTAGGAGATGCACTCTAGCTATAAGGTATTTATGTTTTGCTGAAGGGTAGGTACTTTTTATTTCGGTAGTCGGTGTTTCTATAATAGATACCTACCTAATCTTGTGTCTTCGTTATTTAACACCGACTTCCGAAATTAAAGTCATTTTGTACTTTTCAGTGTTTAAAAATTTTTTGTGTTTATTTTTTTTTGTAAAAAGTTTTTTATTAAGTCGCATTATTATGACTGTACGACTCTCTGACTTTTAACTGGAATTTTGCCCATTCTTTTCGATAGGTGTAGTAGCTACGACATTTGCCGCAACTAACGCGATTAATGTTTGCCATACACGCCTAGAGATGGGTTTCTACCCGGTAAATACCGGGTAAATACCCAAAATACCCAAATGCAGGGTTTTTACCCGGGTAAATACCCAAAATATTTACTTTTCGGTCATTTTTTGTTTTTTAAACATTTTTAGCAATAAAAAAATGTTCATCAAATATGTTTTATGCATGAAATGTACACGGTGTCGGCAAAGAATTGTTTTGTACTCTACAAATCATGTAAAAATTGCACGTCAGTATTTTTTAAATATTTTACGTTTGTATTTTATTTGGGACACTTACGCTGATATACAAAATTAAGACACAACATGTAGAACACTTAAAATAAAATAAAAATTAAAAACAAAAAAAGAATAAAAAAAATAAAAAATACATTTATAAGTTATTTGTTGTGTAACAACAAATAACTTATAAATGTATTTTTTATTTGACCTTGAAAATCAGTTGAAATTTTAGATTTATGCAAAAGGTACAGTTAAACTTCATTTAACAAAAATAATAATCAGGCGTTAAAACGTAAAAATATACGAAAGGAGCCGAATTTATAACATGGAGGTGTTTAAAACATGTAAACGATCTAAAATTCAACTAAACTTTATTTAATAAATCATCCCAAAAAGTGTTAAAGGTTTATACCCATGGTTTTGGGTATTTACTGGGTAGACACCCTGTTTATACCCAAATTGGGTATTTACCCGGTAAATACCCAATGGGTTTTTACCCACCGCCCATCTCTATACACGCCTAGTTAAAACATGCATTCACGCGCTACGCTGCGTGGTGCGTGGCAGTGTGATAATCGTCTCACACAGTAATAGACTATTACTGTGTTTATAATATTATGTTTATTGTTAGTATTTATGTAGGATAATGGAGGATTTCTACAAAAACCAGAACTACATTTAAAATATTTATTTGTTCAATAAATATAAGTAATACAAAACTTTTACCTATCACGCTTATCTGTAAATTTGCAGTAATCACAAACAATATCAAAATTATATTGTAATAATTAGGTAATTTAAAATATAGGTACTATTATTTAGTTATTTGATCATCATTATAATAAAAATGCCTTAATTTCTTACCAACATGAAAAAGCAATGTCACGTTTACAAAATAGGGGGGGGGTCCTTAATGTGTACCAATGGTTCACTGTTGGACACCTCTTACTTTAAATTTGTAGTCATAATTTGCTGCAAAATAAATGGGATGGTTCACTATGTACATATTGACCTAGCTCCCGGTTCAGTGTGTACCACGAGGTTGACTCAGTGAGCCATTTCCCATCTTTAAAAAAAAACTTAATATATCCTATCCTGTTACATTTGGGCCAAAAATTTATATGCACAATTAAAGGCAGATTAATGAGCTGTCCTCTAGTAAAAATCTTCATTATGTTCAAAAACCGCTGAACTTTTTCGTGGTTCAATGTAGGACACCTCACCCTACATGTATAAAAGCTGAAATATTTAAGCGAACCCTGAAGGAATAGTATCTTAAATCTTTGGAGTTTTCAATTTGACTTAATTTAATTTTGTAAATGGCATTACTTTCATGTTTTGTCTTCCTTGTCCAACTGAATATTGACTCCACCCAAATACGGTAAATCTTTGATTAGATTGCCGGTACATACAAGCGTCTTTTCAAAAATGCTTGAAATGGCTTTTAGCGATAAGACTGCCTATTGTGACACTCGGTTACTTTTAAGCTCCTACTGTAATTGTATTTATGGTGAACATAAAGAGTATAATAATAGATTATACTCTCTACAACTTACTATTGAAAATATTACAATGTTTCTTTCTTTCGGAGTTAAAATAGGTGACATCAATGTTTTCGATCTCAATTCAGGGTCGGTCACTTTTCGCTTTGAAGGTATTTCATATTAGGTCTCTATTTAAATACATGGTAGCTTTGACATCGTCGCACAAATGAATACCACGGATACAGTACATAATTCTGGACTCCCAGCGGTGACAATTGTCGTCGTCTTCGTCCTAATTATTTGACAAAAAAAACCTATACTTTTTTAAAATTTAAACTGAAAATCGTTATTCCAACCCCCATGACATTTATTAATTTCAAAGGTTAAAACATTCATATTTTTTTTTTCTCTAATAATGTTAGAATAACATTTTAAATTGGAAGACATAAAAATAAAATAGGAAAAAAAGGACAAAAAATTCCACCACTTGGGGGTCCAGAATCATGTAGTGGATCCATGGTACCTATTTGTTTGTGCGTCGATGGAACGGAAGACACACAGTATAATATATATTGAAGTTACTAGTAAATTAATTTGTATATCGCGCATGCACTATCAGCATGATGACTGAAATGACGACAAATATAAACAATACATTATTAACATAGACAATACAATCGAAGTTTAATAACATTACACAACCGACACAACACAACGAAGTTGGCATAACATTGTATGTTTTGTTCTCTGTAAAAGCTATCAAAAGTCTAGCTGGAAACTAACATACAAATTATTCTGTTCTATGTAGAAACTTTTTCTTTAGACCTGCTTTGATCTTTATTATATTATGTACACGCTTATTAACTAGTTCTGTCAATGTATTAAAAAAATATCATCAAGCTATCAGCAATGTTCCTTATTTCTCATTAATCCAATTTTCATATCATATTCATATCAATATTCTTAAAAAACATGAATTTAAAACATACTATAAGGAGTTCATAGACTTATTTTACAATGTTACCCTAAAAGATTATTATTTTTGTAAACCAACATACACCTTTCAGTGGTACCAAACCAACTAAGCCAGTTTTGCATCCTCATTATATTTTTGTCTCGAACCTAGGACCTCACCTTTACTGAAACTCTGACTTTTGAAACCAGTTGGCAACACTGACATTATGAGGTACCAGTGATACCAGTTATTCTTAAATATTGGACATTATTAGTTGTCCTGACTAATTGGACTCGCATCAGTTTTGGTGTTTCTAATGAGTTATAATAATAGTTTAGTCTTATAAATATTGTGATTATGTCTGTTGCATTGATTTCATAATTTTCTATATATCTAATCAATATTATTTATTAAATAGATCGGATATTCGGGCACTAATTCCTTAAATTTGTCCAATGAAGTCGTTTGAAAAGTAGTACAGACATTACATAACATGTATATCACTCGAGACAAGCCGCTAGTAAAATATATAATATATTTAAAATAAATTATTTTTGAGAGTCAAGTACGATAATATTAAGCGCCTGGATATCCAATCACAGCTTAAAATATACTTGAATACCTACATAAATATATTCCATTAAGCATTAAGATTAGTATATCAGCTTAAATATTACAATTTATCTTAATTAAAAAGTCACTTATCATATAAAACTATTCTGATTACTACTCAACAGTACAATTTATTATTTAAAAAGTGGGCCGACGTTGAGGCCAGTTGCAAACCAAGAGCTTAGCTTCATAGGTGAGATAATCTTTATATGACGTTAACAAATGGTCTACAACTGGGACTCTTTTGTTGAGATCCAATAAGCAAGAAGAAAAAATTTAAATATATTTATTTATTATCTAAATATAACTGTTTTGCACTTTAAAAAATTACGAATTATTTATTAATTTAACCCTTCAGATACCGTCAATTAGAGACACAATAGTTAGACAATAGATGCGCGGCCACCGGTGGTCGCTTGGGGATTCATGAATTAATTAACTATTATACTTCAACTCGCTTCCATGAATAAAACTGGATTATTGGACAGTCAGTGCTGGCTGATGGCTAATGGGAAAATATATAAAAAATGTTTTACTGTCCACCAGTGGTTTTTTTTTTCTGTCGAAGGGGAAAATCATCATTGACGAAACCCGCTCTTGGGTGGAGCGGGAGACAGTGTCAGAGTCTTACTGACTAAAAACCCCGCGCCGTTCCTTCTAGCCTTCATACCGGGGCTCTAGTTTCCTTTCGGCTAACCCCGACCCCGGTAGGTTTCGACCCAGATGGGCCCCTCCTGTTGCTGACAACTCCTTGAGGCGCGCGGGAACAGTGCGCGCCGTCGACGCCTTGGCTCGGTTCGGACAGTTACCAGACGATCGGACAGCGAGCTACCCATGGCTCGAGAAAAAGTAAAACATTTCCCGGTAGCCATCAGTGTTACATGTATAGTTACACGACTATACGAACGAGGTAGTCAGTTACAGTGTCCTCGAATTGGAAAGTAACCCAAACATGTTTGGCCTACTAAAAGTTCCCACCATATCAGTTATATTATCAACCTACCAAATTTACAATAAAATGGTTCATATGAAAATATCTGATTTTAAATTATGAACTAATCTTGCTTATTGCTTTATGGGGTATTTTCTTGAGATAACATTACAACGCGAGAACTGAAACTATACGTGTCTTACATAACACATGAATTTTAGTATTCATTACTAAGATACAAATAACATATTTTTCCAAATGAATAAAAGTTAAATTGACCTTTTCATCACATCACAGATTTTTTTTTGCTCTGCAATGTCATCTCAGAAACTCAAATACTCGAAGTATAAATCCTAAACCTATATATGTGATGTAATTATACTAATACAGTATAATATATAATTATACCGCGTTGAGTGAATTGCCTATAAATTCACAACCGGCGGAGTCCTTAATTTAAAAGTCTTGTCTTGATATTGAAATCACAAAATAGTCACTTAATAATTTGCAATCCACCTTTATAACAAGCCTTGTGTGAAATAGCACCAGTATTAACTTCATAGTTATGCCAAAAAAAAGTGTAGTCCGGCTTTGTGGGTGGCGGGAGTAACAGCTCAAAGTAAGATTGTGTCGAGTGACGTAGTACTACAGCTTCGCTTTACTCCGAGCTCGAGCTGGAGCTGGAGGGCGTGTAGCTGTAGTAGTCGCTCTGCTAGGCGGTGTTGATCTGCTCCACGTTGAGGTGCGTAATGAAGCGCAGGCGCATTTGAAGCGCCGGTCGCAGCTTGCGGATCACGTTCTCCACTTCGTTCTTCATCGTGTCGCCGACGAACATGTATTTTATGTGGTATCTGTTTAATCGTTAAGGAATATTTCGCTCTTTTAATCATAAAGAAAAACAACACAAAACTAGGTAATGGTCAGTTCTCACCGAGACGGGACGCTTCGCGCACATTTTAAAAGTGCTACTCAAAAAACAATTTTTTTATTAAAAAAAAATGTCGTAAATATCTCGACTTAAGAGTTAAAACAATGAACAACAGACAATGAGCAAGAACAAATACCACCAATGCCAACGAGAGATCAACTGAACAATTCGACAATATAATAGGTCGGGTCGGGTCCGCCCCGACCCCATCAACTCAGGCGTACAGGGGCCATCTCTCGGGAAATAGGGAATTTATACAAACTAGACGGGTTATGTGTGTTGGACTTTCGGTGGTAATTTTGCATTGCGTGAACCGATTTTAATCATTCTTTTTTTATTTGAAAGAAGATACGTTCAGGATAATAAAATATGTAAACTAAGTTTAAAAAATGTTAGCATATACGGTTAAATTACAAACTTAGTTCAGAAATCATTTTGTTCAACTTTTCAAAAACTGTCCAACCCATCAACAAAAATTTTCTAAACTTATGGTTCAAAAGTTAGGGGACACATTTCTTTTTACTTTTGGAGCGATAATTTCCGAAAATATGAATATTATCAAAAAATTAATTGAGTAAACCCCTATTCATTTTTAAATACCTATCCAACAATATATCACACGTTAGGGTTAAAATCACGGAATAAAGAAAAGTAGAGGAAGTGCCTCTTACATATCGCGCGTTTGTCAACAGCAGGCGAGATTCGCCTATTACATGTGCAGGTGAATATGGCATCTATTTCAAAGGCACTAGCGTTCTGAATAGAATAAATTGGTTACAGCGCCATCTAGCGTTGAGTAGCCGAACTCGTTGTAAATTGGTTAAAAATTCTTTATTGTTTGTGTCATGTCAAATAATAACAACTTTCTTACGTTGTAATAAGACCTAATTTATGAAAGCAATAAGAATATGATTTGTAAAAGTTAAGTTTGTAATTCGTAGCTTCGTAGCCAATCATATTACTGTTTTTTATGTGTGTAATGTACAAATTGATACGCAAATACATATTTGCGTATCAAATTGTTGTTTGGCGACACTGGTTCCCGTGCTTAGCCACGTTAGGGGCACTTCTACCTATATTTTCTGTTCTGTGGTTGAAATGAAGAAAAAAATCACTTTCCACTTTACGTGTCCCCTACACGTAAAGTGGAAAGACCCTAAGAAAACATTATTTTTTTCACTTTTTATTTTATCACTCTACTTTTTTTTTTTTTAAACGTGTGTACATTCTTTATTATTTTACATATGTACAAAAAAAAACTTAAACTACTTACTTATACTACACCCTAAATAAATACATAACGTACATAAATAAAATACAAATTACTTATCACTAGTTGGCGTGATTGATATACATATTGGTACCAATTTTCAACTTTCTAGTGCTAAGGGTCACTGAGATTATCCGCGGACGAACAGACAGACAAACATGGTATAACTATAAGGGTTCCTAGTAAACTACGGAACCAGTGGCGTAGCTACTAAGGGGCTAGGCGGGGCAGTGCCCCGGGGCCCTCAACTCAACGGGCCCCTAAAACCTGATTTACGAACCTTATTGAATGAACGAGAAATTTTACAAAAAATATTTCTGCTGATAGTGAATCAGATAATGTGACCATTGCAGTATCGGTTGAAAGCCTACTCATGAAGATTCGGTAATTAAGCTGTGAAAGATATCGTTGGCGACCATATTAACGACGACCATGTCTCTACATCATTGTGATGCACACACAAATTGATGTTAATGATAAATCTTCTTATAATTTGAGATTTATATAAAAGATAAAGCAGCGTATATATTGATTAAGTCTAAACAATTTGGGGGCCCCAGTTTATTTTTGCCCCAGGGCTCTTGGTCACCTAGTTACTCCACTGTACGGAACCCTAAAAAGGTAATGCGCTAGCAAACAAAAACTATAAAAACGGCACGCTTTTTGCTCGCACAACACGCTTTCACGCAACCTTCGATCAAGAAAAAAGTATAAAACAATTAGCATAGCATCGCACAGCCCAGTACAGTGTAATCGCTTCATAATTAAATTAAGAGCACGCTTTCTAAAAGGATACAGTAAGTCGCATATTGGGTCAATGTACTGCAGATGTTGCTGAGACTTATCGATGTGAGCCAGGAGTTCGTAGAGCGTGATAGTAATATCCATGACTGCTCGGGATACGTCAGAATTGAAGCGTTGTAAGAACGGACCAACTAGATGGCACAGGTACAGTAATTGAGTCTCTGTGTGAATCTCTACTGACAATTTATCTTTGATGAATCTGGGAACAGAATTAATAGATTATTTTAAACGAGGTTTGAAAACATAAAAAAAACAATATCCAATAGTTATTAAGTATATTTAAACTTACTGAGGAACTTGCATGATTTGTCCAGCCCCCGCGTGGTACCAAATCGCATGAGCCAACGCTAAAGTCAGACTGTATTTGTTTTCCAACATGGCATCATTAGTAGTCGTCAGGTTAAACAACTGGAACGGAGTGTGCGGATGCGGCCAGTCCGTCATTTCCGTGTTTGTCATTAGTTCTAAAATTCGATCGTGTAGGACGGTCCAGTACGGGTCTGGTAGCGCGGCCATTATCAGACCGATGGCGTTGATCCAGAGTTGGATCTTGGTGGTTGGTATGACAACGAAGCCTTTCGTGATGACGTCAAGGAGCGTGTTGCCGACCAGGTTCGGTGCTAGTGGGAGGGACATTAGTTCAACGCAGGTCACATACAGAGCGTGTGCTGAAGGATTCGGGTACTCGTTGAAGCGCCAGTCAGTGTTGGGGAAGTGCGATGCGCCTGTCATAGCTGTGACTAATATAAGGAATATTAAAGTTGAAATACGAAATATTAAATATATGAATATTCATATAATTGACGGACATTTTTTTTTAATTTGCATAAGTATCCCTATTATAATCTGTATAAAATAGTTATTACTATATACACCACTACCAAAGTATCAAAAAATTGGTGAAGGAGCACCTTCACGTCACTTTAATTTTTCTTCCTAGCTCTATTGCATATTTTCTATTATATATATATATGTACATTATTTATGTTGTACATTGACAGCCCCAAATATTTTCCTTTCGTTTAGTCCATCCAAAGGTTGTCTGGTAGAAATTGCCCTGTGCAATAAGACCGCCTATTGTACACTTATTCTCTTTGTAAATGTTTATCCTATAAAATAAATAATAAATATTATGAAATTTTTAACAAACAGTAATTAATTTACCTACTTCGTTGGGATCATGTTGTTTATAACGCAATATGCACTCAAAACTGAAAATTTCTGTAACCGATCGTTAACGAGGTTATCAAGTTACGCGAAGATTACGTTTACTTGTTGCAGACAGAGCCAGAACCAAAATGGTAGATAGTATTTTGATTTTGCTGTCTATGCCGGCTATCGGGGATTTAATGTTATTTAAAAGGATACTGTCCACCATCCGGTTGACCAGACTCAGATAATAGTTGAGGTCCGGGGCCCAGCCCGTGGCGTCCACTTCAGTTTTAGCTAGATACGTCTGGAAAGCCTCAGTGGTGGCCCAGCCGGCAGGACGCACGTCTTTTAACGATCCTAGGACAGCATTCACTAATTTTCTCTTCAGTAACGGTTTGTCTCGGAGCTTTGTCTCATAATAGTGTAGTGTGTTGTACAAGAAGGTGACAGGCCGATCTGCGGACATACAATCAATTCTATATATTATACTATACTAATATTATTAGAGGAAAGATTTGTATTGTTGGATTTTGTTTGTAATTAATTAACTCTAAAAGCCGGGCGTGTACAATGAGGGCTTTTATGAGGTGAAGCATTAAAAAAATCATGGACGGTATTGGGGGAAGCCTTTGTCTAGTAGTGGAACAGTGTAGGTTAATAAATTAAATAAAAATGTAACATTATGAAAAAACGTACAAAATTACAAAAGAGGCTAAAAAGAGATGAATAATGTATGCAACTCTCGCTGGTGGATTGTACTCTAAATGAGGCGAGGATGAACTGTACTGGAAATCTGCTAATGTCACTTATGTAGAAACAATGCCTCCACAAAATCTAGAATTGAATTAGGAACTATTTCAGCATCGGTTACCATGACAATTAAGTATCAAAAAGCTCACCATGAAACTTATATAAATAGCCAAGGTGTTCTAGAAGTTGTTCTAAATTCTTGCTAACAGATGGTATTTCCAGATGTCTATGCACCACAATGTCCAGAACTGGAATGAACCTGAGGCACACATTGCTTAAATAAACGGGAATGGGACCGCCGCCGAAAGCGTTGCTTGCTTCCTCTGGTGCGAACTTCTCTGGGTACTTCCTATGAAATGCTAGATGTTTGTCGTACCTGTTTTTAAGTAATATCAATTAGTATTTATTTATATTATAATTAAGAATATTATTATAAAATAAAAAGCAATTTAAAAAAAAGAAATTACCAATTATTTTGTTTCCAATGCTCAGGAGAGTTTTCTTTGACGAAATCCTGTGCTCTATTTCTCAATTCTGAACCTTTCAATAATAATAACTGAATAATATAAAGGCACACTTGGCCTTCGTTGCCGTCCGGATTGGGGCGTAGTACCTAAATATTAAAAAAGAGCATAAGACTTAGCAGCTACCTGTGGGTTGATCATAAAGGTTACACATGGAAACGGGGAATTTCTCAATCGTCGAGAAGCGACTTGTTTGAGACTCTCAAAGCGATTATCACACTCATGTTAAAGCAATCATGCGAGCGACTTTTCTGATACGATTGACGACAAGGTTGGCGCATTGGCGGGTGTAATTTATCTATAACTAGCTGTAACCCTGCGGCTTCGCTCCCGCTCTACCCTACTTCACCCTACTATACCTTACTCTACCCTATTCTACCTTATTCTACCCTACATTACCCTACTCTACCCTATACTAACCTAATTTTCCATAACCTTCTCACAATAACAAACACAACAAAAAAGGAATTAGCGAAATCGGTTCAGCTGTTCTCGAGATCTGCGCTTAGCAACACATTTTTAAATATAAAAATGTGTTGCTAGATATATATGTATTTAGAACTATATAAGTAAATACATTTATCAGTAATTTAGTACTTATAACAAAAGCTCTCAAGACGACGTTGTGTGATAGTTGTGGAATATTATATTATATTGGTTAAACGATTGACTGCTGCGCCGCATGTCGCGAGTTCGATTCCCGCAATGAACAAAATATTTGTAATCCTACAGACAGGTGTCGATAAGTCACCCAGAGCCGTCTGGGTGTCTTGTATGAGTTAACATGTTTGTGAACGCACTCACGATACAGGAGTTATTCTTAGTGTTGGGAAAAGTTAATTTAAAAAGAAAGAAAGAAAAGACTATGTACTGTAATAAATGTGAAGGTCGCGTGCTGTCGTGATTTTTGTTAGGGCATGCAGGCAGTTAGAAAATAGTTCTGATTGCTTTTGAAGTGTCATGCGATTTAAAATAGGTAATATTTAAAAATAGTAGATTATCTGCAGCCACAAGTCTCAGATCGCCAGGCAGGCTAAGTCTACATACTTGGCTTGGCAACTTCGTAGAAAAATATATTTTCAGACACTGCCATATATAATATAATATAATAATATAATATAATATAATATATTCCACAATTATCACACAACGCCGTCTAGTCCCAAGCTAAGCAGAGCTTGTGTTATGGGTACTAGACAACTGATAAACATACTTATATATTTCTAAATACATACATATTATAGATAAATTACACCCAGACACAGAACAAATGAACATGCTCATCACATAAACATTTGACCTGTGTGGGAATCGAACCCACGACCTCCGGCATAGCAGTCAGGGCCACTAACCACTAGACCAACAGGCCAGCCATATAAAAAAGGTGTATGTACTTTTCCGAATTCTCATTCTTTAATCGCTTACTCGTGTTGACGTAAACACACAACAACAACACACACAGACAGAAACAACAGAGTAACAGAGTAGTTGGTTCTGTAACTATCCAGTCTTAATATTACTTACCAGGCACAAGACGAGCCTATCGATGGTAACAATGTTATACTTCCAGATGATGTCGTTGATGGCATCGACGCACTTGTTGATGTGCGGCCCGCCCGCGGGGTTGGTCACCTCGAACACGAGGTAGTCGCAGAACTTGCGCAGGTGTGCAGACAGAGCGCGGGCGCCGATTCGTTCAAGAATTCTATAAATATCAGAAGAAGACCATTTAACAGGTATTTTGAACAAATTCATAAAAGTTCATAAAACATAATAAATACATTGACGCAAAATGGTTTAACAAAACCCTTAGTTAATTTATGTACTTAACACTCGCAAGCAGAATGCTACAGTATTTAAGAAACCGCCGACATACACTCACTTAAAAGCAACAGGGTTGATTCTGTTAGTCTCAAAAATCATTTTCCACAAAAGACATAGGAAAAGGGGCGTGCCGGGCACTGAAAAGTGCGATATAATGTCGTTGTCGTTGGCCATCGAGGTCCACTTGCGGTACTCTTCCTCCACCGACTTTTTGAGCACTTGTTTGTTCTCTTTAGAAGCAGGATTCTATAACAAACAATGAAAAATATCAATAAAAAAAATTACTGTAAGTACAGAATACATTGTGAATAGTCACTTGGTGACCTGACACACAAGATCTATAAAGAACTTAGTCCAGGCACCAGTCTTCTACAAATTAATTTTAATATCGTTTTTGTAGACTCTTTAATTACTTTCTCTGTAATTTGTGGCAAGAAATAAACATTAAGCCCTTTGAACTGTGTATGATAACTTTAATTTGAATTCTAATCAAATACGTCTTATATTCAAAGCATGTTACTTCTCTATCAAAATTAGTTACTTAATTATTTGTTACTTTGATTTTTAATATAGCCTGTCTGTTATTATAATATGGCATATGTCAGTTTGCTATCGGTTACATTCCGGGGAGTATGGGTTAGAATTTTTAGTTTAAATTAGTCAAGCCTGTTTCATCATTGAATTGTATATCTCTTGGTCTGGCCCCTCATCCAAGGCATGTCACGGCAAAGCAAACGCTTTCGATACAGACAGATCTAGAATTTATTGGAGCGCGCAAGCCCCACAACGACGTCATCATAGAGATGGTGAAGCGAAAAAAAAAAATTATAGTTAATAAACATACCTGAGCAAAAAACTCAACGAGCATAGGAGGGAAACACTGCAGCGTGTGCTGTGACCACATGTGTGGCGTGTTCGTCATGATCGTGGTGAGGAGTTCCTTCACCGCCGCACCATCACTGCCTGCTCGTGACAAAATAACAGTTTTAATCGATACAGCTTTTCTTTAGTTTTCTAAGGCGGGTGTTCTTTTTAACAATAAAATCTTTAATTAAATCGTTACAATGTGCAGCTTAAAACAACGAATAATTGAATTATGCGCAAGCGTTTTTTATAACGAAGGTAAACACTAATCAATCGATATTATTATATGCAAGCTGACCCTAAAATGAGTTGGAAAGGAGTATTCCCCTTTCCCGCTTATTTTAGGGTCAGCTTCCAGTCTAACCGGATGTAGCAAACAGCAGCAGAGCAATATTTTTACGGTAAGCTTACTTATAAATATGAATAAAACCAGAGAGGATTAAATACGGTATGTATGGATTTTTTAATACAAGTTCAGCATATTTTAAATTACAGATGTGGAAGTTTCGTTTAGAGTTTCGTTCATAAGAGTAAGTCTAAGACTCCATTTTTTTTTTAATCTCATCCTTGAAGGCTCCAGAGAATCCGTCGATGAAAATTTCACTGTTCATTTTTTCAATAAAATGCCTCACTATCTTACTGTTATCAATTTTTTTTTTTTGCAGTACATCTCTCCGATCTATACAACTCTAGAAGAGTTCTATAAAGAGACTGCCTTATCACAAATGCCTTTTTTCTTAGCGACATAATGCCATTAAATTAAAATCTTACCCGCTCCCGTCATATAGATTCCGCGCGCTAGAGTCAGCACCAACACGCGGTTGAGCTCTTCACTCTCAGACGAGACCAACGATTTGGGCTCGGAGACTACTCTCGACATTTGCAACTGTACTCCGGAACTGCCCAGGCTTGTTATTAAACGTAACGCTGTACTTTCAAAACTGGAACAGATAAACGATTACTTTAGTGCTTTGTAGATTACTGGAGAATAGAACTTTAAAAAACTTTTAAAACGATAAGTTTTAAGTTAGGTTCTGTAACAAGGTCCCTGGTATTTGACCAGGTAAGGTGATTAATTTAAAAAACAAGATTACATTTGAAATTCGACTGATGTGTAGAGCTGCACTTCTAAGAAAACTCAGCAAACCATGCAGCCCTTTTTTATTTTATACACTGGTAAATCATCCTGAACCGTCTACCATTAGTAAACTTTGCGGCCCAAGTTTACGATAACTACTAGATATTCGAACAACTCCGCAGAAAACTTAGCTGACTTAAATTGTTATTTATAAGGCATACGTACCATAACTGTAGCTGTGTCTGATTGGCCTGTGGGTACGCGGCTAAAGAATGTATATTAGACAGGAGTGTCACCCTGTAATGTGGCTGAACGTGGTGAATACGATAAGAAAACATGTCCAGTAAGTTATGAAGTATGCCCCAGGCATGAGATTTGAACACATTTGGCAGCAACTGATCTATAAGAGAAAATATACACAATTATTATTGTATGTTTTGTAGGAATACGAAAGAAAGTCTTTGTTCATTTGAAAGTACAATTTCTTGAATTTGGAAGTAATTGTTACCTTACTCACAATTTCCTTACAGTTAAGGCAGCCTGAATCATAAATTGCACTTGACTGGGTTATTTACTTACGTATGAATCCTTTGATCCCCATAGATTCTATCTCAGTATAGACTAATAAACGGCTGTAAGTTTCCACCAATGCTGGTGCCATCATGTTGTTCCCTGGTATATTACTTTTATTCTGAGCCAACTTAGCAACATGAGTTACTATTGAGTGTATGAGCGACATCTTACAATGTAATGTCAGGCTATCTAATATGCACATAGACAAGGGTGCGGTTGGCAAAGGCGTGCCCGGGTTCCCATTGGGCAAAGCCTTCTGGCTTCCAAAGAGAGTTTCTATAATAACTCCCATTGGTCTGGCAAAGTACTCTTGATTAGTTGAATATGCATTGCATAGTAAAGCTATGCGGTAGTCAGACCCCATCAATGTTGGTGTACTGTTTGAAGTCATCAGATGTTGTAGAAACCTAAAATACAAACATTTTTACATTATTTCCCTTGAATATTCCAAGTAAGTATAAGTAATAATATAAGTACTTAGTTAATATAAAAAAGAACACTTACTCATACTGTACTTTCAAATTTTGTGGCATAGTCATTGTCTTGTGTTCAGTTTCCGCTTTTTTCAACAAGTGCATCCAAATACATACTACAGCCATTTGATGAGTAGAGTGGGCTTTTGTGCAATCAGGCACGGGTAGTGGTTCCTTTTCAGGGTACAGCAATTCGTAAAGCTTTATTATTGGTAGAAAATTGGATGATGGGTTTCTTTGAATACTCCCAGATATAAATTGTAATAAGACCCACATAAGGTGGTCTCTCCCTTTTTTCATATCGTGACCAATCAACTTACTATGCAGACCCATCACGATGTTGGGGAATGAAGCAAATCCAATGAGGATCAAGTATATAACCTGTGACGACAAGTGAAGCCAACACCAATGTGATGAAGACATTTCATCATCTTCATTCTCTGATTCACTTTTTTCCATGGGCAGAATCATAAGTTCTACTAATTGATCCTCTAGTGCTATGCAACGTTGCTTATGCTGCTTTTGAAGGCCAAGCATAGAACACATCATATCTCTAGAATATGGCTGTTGCAAAACATGTCTCAACAGAGCTATTTGTGGTTTTAAAAGTTCATCATCATATGGCAAGTTACCCTTCAAGGAAAATTTTAATGTTGTAGGATCTAAACGCCAAGGATTAACAAGATGATCAGCGTAACCAGAAAACTCAACCACCGGCAACATTTGTGAATGTCCAATTATAGAAACCATTTGGGCACAGGGTCTGAAACTTTCCACAAAACTAGATAGAAGCTTAGCCAGTTGCTGAAATGAAAACATAGAAATTTTAAATACTTATCACAAATTTTTTTTTTTACAAGACATCCAGACCCGAAACATCTATCTGTAGGGCATACAACTATTTGTTCAGAGTAGTAACCGAACCCACGACACACTGCGCGGCAGCCAATCACTCAATCACTGCGCCAACCGTGCCGTATTTCGTCGAAGTTACATGATACTAGCAACCCGTCCCGGTTTCGCACGGGCAAAGTCTATATAATTTTTTTAATTGGCACAGTAGTTTTAGTTTTTGAGTTTATTCATAACATACACACAAAAATACCAATTTTCTCTCTTTATAATATTAGTGTAGAAGAAGACAAAATAGAAAGCTAAGAAACTATTAATGCAGCAATCATGACTGCCTTAGAATATCTAACGTTCACAAGTTATTCTCATTACACTTTCTTCTCTTTTGATCTGCAATCCGTACTGGCTATAGGCAGATGGGTTGCTAAGTATGACAGCTCGACATATCCTTATCAGTACTTATTTATATGGTCAGAATATTTTACCATTTCAGTTGCTTTTTAGTTTTTGAGCATTATAAATGATTGAGATGAACTTAATAATCATACAACTTACCCAATGTGGCCAGTGATTATTACCCGGATAATCCTTTTGGATCTCAGTAACAATAAAGTATGCTGGTAGCAATGAAGCAGTTCGATCAAAAATATATTCAATAACACCATACAAAGCCTTCAATTGAGGCATAGTACTTGAATTCAATTTGACTGGTAGTGTATGTGCCTTCTCTCTGCATCCCTTAAATATATAATCCAAGGGTAAAATAAAATAAACAAACAATCAACTAAAATGGAATTACTACAAGAGACTGAAGCCAACCTTCATTACTTCCCTGACGCCTTTATAATCTACTCCACCTATAACTCTTCTGATCAGACTGAAACTTTCGATCCAGAAATCAGCATTTTGATACATTAGCTTTTCATTGGTCAAAATGCAATCGCATAACATCCTGCAAGCAATAAGTAAAATAAATTATTATAATTTTTAATCATTAATATGTTTAATTAATATTGTAAGCTAAAGTGAACGTACCGAGCTTGAATAATATTTGTGTTCACTAGAGTTTCTAAAAGGGCAAGTAATTGTTTCATTTTATATCTATTAGTAAGAACAGCTGTTAGAGTCAAATACTGGCGTAGTGCTGATTCCTGCAGCTCTGCACTCAAGTTGGTCATGATGCTGCATAATCTCTTCTGATACATTCCTAACATTTCATTTTCTTCTTCAGGTTTATGCACGAGGAAGCAACTGAAAGCTTCCTCAACCGCTTCAACACGCTACAAAAAGTAATTAAACCACTTCAATATTAACATTCTTTCAAGAAAAAATTTTTATTGAATGTTTCCAAATAATAATACTCATCATCATCTTCCTGCCCTTAACCCGTTTTCATTGGGGTCGGCGCATCACGTTTTTTTTTCATTCTGTCCAGTCGCTTATCACGCTATCACTAACTCCATTTTCATTCATATCATTTCTCACAAAATACATCCATCTTTTCTTTGGCCTCGCTCTTCCTCTCCATCCATTCACATGTAATTTCATAACTCTTTTAGCAACTTACATTTCATCTCTCCTCTTTACATGACCATAGCATGACAAACGATTTCCTTTCAACTTTTCAGTCACTGGCGCCACTTTCAAACTTCCCGTAATATACGCATTTCTCACTTTATTCAATCTCGTCTTCTCGTCACACCACACATCTAACTTAACATTCTCATCTCCGCTACATGCAATCTTTTTTCACCCGTCTTTTTCACAGCCCAAACTTCTGATCCAAATAGTATGACAGGCCTTATCTCGGACTTGTAGATTTCGCCCTTTCAACTTGAAAGGCATCCTTGGGTCTAAATAATAATACTAGCAAAAGGATATTCTGTCTCAATTTTACATAGTATGGCCAGATGTAGATTTTGCGCAATACACAAGTGCATCAGAAAATCATATGGAGAGAAACCTTCATTATTATCATATTGACTGAATGAGTTAAATTAACCTACTCTCTCATCAATTAACAAATTTTCACACAATGAAATTTTGTGCGTTTTTGTTTTTTTGTTTCCTTTGCAATCAAACAAAATTTTTGTATTAAACTGCCTAAGCTGTATTGTTCTACTATCAAATTATTGATAAAGATTACTTTATATAGAAATAGGTTTCTAATTTTTTTTCATTTTTATGCATAAAAACTCAAAATGTGATTTTGTTGGATAAACAGCATTACAGCTAGAGAACAACCGAATTGGTGTTTTATTACTTCCATGCTATTGTTATTGTTCAATTGACTCAGACCCGTGGTGTGAATATATCTTTACCCTTTCAAATACCGTCAATTAGAGACACAGTAGAAAGACAATGACAGAGCAAATGCCGGTGCTCGCTTGAAGTTTAATGAATTAATGCCAACCCTATTAATTCACCACCATAGACAGACACACGAACCTACAGATACACGCACGAAACTTATAACTTCCATCTTTTTTGGTTGAGATCCAAAATACAAAGAATAGCTTTAATTTGTTCACAAGTTGCCTTGACTTGGGCCAAATACAAGTTAATATATTAAATTGTATATAAACAAAAGAGATTTAAATACAAACGAATATAAATGTAACAAAAGAAACTTACCAAAATCTCATTAACAATATTGGCTACTTGAGAGTCTGCCATCTCTGCAATATTGTATTCTGTAATATTGTATTCACTCAAAACCTACAGGAAATAACGTTCATATTGAAAATATATAAAAATGCCCAAAGGGGGCTCTTTATATTTTCATCTTTTTGGTACAAATTATTTTGGACAACAGAGGTTTGCCAGGTTACATTTGGAATTACATAAAATGTTTTAAGTAGTACGCATTTTACGAAAGAATATTCGTCGTGCTGTGCAGTTTATGCTTTTGCCTGGGCCAACAGAGCAAAAGTTTATAAAACTTTTGCTTTATTAGATCAAAATATGAGTGCAACACGCTTTAACATAGTACACAACTTTTCTTGCACGTCCTAGCAATAAAAGGAAAGAAGGCATGAAGGTACTCCAGGAAAGGAAATAGCAAAGCCTTTGCTAGGAGTATTATCGTCCTATAAAGCGTTAGCTTGACATACTCTGGCTTCCTGTGTCCTGAAAACCACAAAACCACACACAAAACATAGATCTAAGAAATGGCAGAGAATAGCTATAGCTGGCTGTCATTGTCATGACCACAGAGCAGTGTTGCCAACAGCGCAGAGTCTGATGTCGCCATTTTTCACAGTATGAATAGCTAAAAATAGCCAAATTTTAACTACAATATATAAAATAAAAAGCAGCTCTCTGTTATCACATCGGTGAATTGATCTGGTATTATAGAGAAACTTTGATAACCAAGTTCTTTTAAAAGTTTTTCGAGCATGGCAGATTCACGGACATACTTTGTAATGGCAGAACGTTCTATGTAATTGAATTGTTTCATGAACACTTTCTATTCTAAAGGTTTTTATAATACTTCTGCCAGATGACCAGTACTTTAGATAGAGCTAAGAGCAGCAATACTACTACTAATAAGCAAGCACTTTTTGTGTAATTTTCTATTTCTTTTGTTTTAGGTTTTTAGACAAATTCAGGGATTTCCTCGAAACTAGTCAACCATAAACACTAACACACATACACAGACCTTATGGTGGCTGTGATTTTTATTAAAAGATTATTTTGCGATTTGAGGATTTTAAATATCTGGTCTATGAAGCAGCCCAAAAGGCGCCTAGTCGCCTTTCACATATTTATTTCCATCACAAATTCTTGTTTTGAGTAGCCTAAATGGTGACAAATCGCCTACGTTGGCAATACTGCCACAGAATGCATGCAAAATAGGGATGTTAAAAATTATCGATTTTCTTTTATGGAATATTATTATCATATAATTGATATTTATAAATCGATTAAATAAATTACGCTATTTAATCGATTTCATAGAAAGCACCATCTATGCGCTGAATTTTAAAAACGCGAAGCATTGTTTTTAACTAGTACTTGACTGCGCTCCCACCTGATAGTAAGCAGTGATACAATCGTTGATGGTGAGGCGCGCTAGTTTATTAAGAGCCTATTCACTCTTGCCTTGAAGACACCTAAATTATAATCGGATGGAAAGACTACAGCCAGCAAATTGTTCCAGTCCCTCGATGTACGTGGTATAAACGACGAGGTGAAACGCTTGGTCCGGACCGTAGAGATTTTAACAACATAAGGGTGGATACTCGCCATTCGTCGGCTTGTCCAATGGTAGAAGTGAGATGGTGGAATCAAGTCATGTAATTTCTGCGCACACTCTCTTATCTCACTCTCATCTTCTCTTAGTGTATCTCTTCCTGTGATTGCATGGTTTAATTCTTATCTTCGGGGTCGCTCGCAGTCGGTTCGCTCAGAAGAGGCTTCCTCTGACGGGCGCGATCTCGCTGTCGCTTGAAGCGAAAAGAACGCCACCCTGAGGTACGCCCACCTCAGGGTGGCGTTCTTTTCCCTTCTTTTCTCAGTTTTTATTAACGCTATCACTAAGGTTTTATCTTCACACTTTCATCACTATGCAGACGACTTCTAACTTTATCGTTACTTTAAGTTAGAGGACCTTAACGAAGCTATCGATGTCATCAATAATGATCTCAAAAACATTTGTCAGTGGGCTAAAAGTTTCGGGCTTTTAGTCAATCCTAAGATATCACAAGCTCTTATTATTGGTGGCAGATATTTCGTAAACTTGATTAATAACCAGTCTCTCCCACCTGTTTTGTACAATGCTGTCGCTATATCCTATTCAAAGAAAGTTAAAAACTTAGGAGTTTTCCTAGACAGTAACCTGACTTGGAATGTTTACATTGCGGAGGTAAGCAGGAGGGTGATTTGCTCGTTTCAGTCACTGAAACGTCTTCAGAACTTCCTATCCTTCTCTACTAAAGTTACTCTTGCTCAGTCTCTCCTTCTACCTCTTCTTGACTACGCTGATGTCTGCTTCCTTGATGCATTTGAGGAACTTCTAGACAAGCTGGAGCGTTTGCAGAATTTGTGTAGTCCGCTTCATTTTTGGTCTTCGGAAGTATGACCATGTGTCGGAATTTCGAAGGCAATTGAAGTGGCTACCTATTTGAGCGCGTTGGTATTACCACACCCTTTCTTTTCTATTCTCTGTTCTTCATAACCAAATCCCCCCTGAATCTTTGGTGTGACGAGAATGGATAAAGTGAGAAATGAGTACGAGTATTAGGGGAAGTTTGAAAGTGGCGCCAGGTGAATTTCAACAAACGCCATTTTTTTATCATATGTGTGAACTTTTTAATTTATTTCTTTTTTGTATATTTTTCAGGTTTTATGTAATCTTTAGGATATTAAATATCCCACAATGTAATATCAACGTACCTAAAGATTACATAAAACCTGAAAAATATACAAAAAATAAATAAATGAAAAAGTTCACCGATATGATAAAAAAAAATTGCGTTTGTTGAAATTCACCTGCCAGTGACTGAAAAGTTGAAAGGGTTTGTCTTGGTATGGTCATGTGAAAAGGAGGGACGAAACGCATGTTGCTAAAAAAGTTATGAGTTTACATGTGGAGGGTTGGAGGGGGAAAGGAAGGCCAAAGAAAAGATGGATGGATTGTGTGAGAAGTGATATGAAAGAAAAGTGAGTTAGTGATAGCGTGACGAGTAACAGGACAGAATGGAAGAAAAAAACGTGTTACGCCGACCCCAAATAAAACGGGACAAGGGCAGGAAGATGATGATGATTCACTGATATGATGATACGAAGACGGGTGCACTTAACTCCAAGGTCAAGTTTTCATATCTGAACGAAAACATTAGATATAAATCAAAGCATAATTACGGAAAACTAGTCTTTACGTTGACTCAAAATAAGATTGACATTGATCGCATAATGTGCAATCGATTTTGGTTGGATGTTGCTAACCAACAAACCGATAGCAAATCAATATAAAATCCAAACTGTCAAAAAAAACTGGATGTCATAAAACGATTTGTGTGGAAATCCAACACGCAAACTTCAAAAAACAAAAACTTCCAAAACCCCTTAGAGGATAGAATACAAAGAAAAATCCAAATCGTATGTGGATAATACGAAACTACAAAAATCCAAGTCGTTTCGTAGTCGTAAAACTATATGTGTGGATATCCAAACGCAAACTAACTGATGCGATACAATATTCGCCTCTTTTCTTTCTAGTTAGAAGCGGAATATTGAGGAAATAAAAAGGACAGGGCGAATATATCTCGATTTCGGCTAGATTTCTGATTTTAGTTTTGCGTTTGGTTTGTTTTCGAAAAAATCGGATTTTCCAGTTTGTGATAACGATACCATTCGATTTCTGAGTCAGAAATTGATGGTATCGTTATCACATACTCCAAAATCCGATGCCAGTCAGAAATTCTGACTGGCATCGGATTTTGAATACGTTTTGTTACGTTTTCGGACGCATCATGAATTCATGACGCATTTCTACTTGTCTAGTTGTCACTTTGTCAGTCAAATCGTCGTCTAAATTATTCTGAAGAACGTACTTTTTAGATAGAATATTATTTCTCTTGTGGCTCTGTGAATTTTACCACTTTTTTATATTGATTAGAATGATAATCACAAAAAATATGATAAACAAAGCTACGTCGACCAAGAAACTTCAACTCTTGATTAATGGCCTTTGTGGAAGAGACACCACAATGCCAATAACACTAACACGTGACCAAGAATCTTGTGTACAACCAGAATCTTGTAATAAAATTACAATCCGTAGGATAAAATATAATACAGTTTTGCCAAAGGGAAAAAGTGACAGTCAGTTCACACCATTATTGATTACAAAATCACAATGTCGCAACATGTTGGTACGCTGTTTTTTTAGCTTGTAATAACTGTTTTATTTTAATGTACCTTTTCGACGCCCATCTATATAATACGCGATGTGTCCTCGAGCGCCACGCAACAATTTGTTTCTATGTTAAACTTACTAACAAATGTTTCTATTGAATATAAAACAAAAAAGAACTTATTTTGACAAATAAGAAATTTATTTTATACTATTATTACTTCTAATCAAGTAGTGGCGCTGAGGGCACGAAAATCTCGAACTTGTATACAAGTGATTGGCGTTCAAAAGGTTTAGGACTTCCTAGGTAAACTCCGGTCCCTGACATCTCCAAACATATATAAATTCAAAGAAAATTTATTTCAACATAATAATATTTCTTTATTTTGTTTCGGTCAAAGTGTTCTGTAGCAGTTATGAAGAAGTTTTATACTTTTAATTTATAATGCGTTTCAACTAACTTAGTATATTTTTTTTCAGGTTTGAGTAAAGATACAGTAACTAAAATAAAAGAAAAACTGGGCAAATGCGCGTCGGAGTCGCGTACTGAGGATTCTGCACAAACTACCCATGTAAACAGTTCAATTATGGAAAAACGACCCACTGGCCGAATTGAGTTAAGAAGATTTTTTCGCAATGCAAAGTTTTTTTTGTAAAAACGTTTTATGACTTATGTGAGTATTGGTAACTTACATTACATGCTTAATTATGTACTACTATTTTGAAATAAATTTTTAATCACATTCTTTATACATCTTTAATTTAAACAGTACCTTACCATTCACAAATATGATTAACCAGCTTCTACCTGTTGCTTCACTTATATGGGATCCTATTAATTTTATAAAAGCGAAAGTTTATGAGGAATAGATGTATGTATATAATTATGTTTGTTACTCATTTATGCAAAAACAACTAGCCGGTTGAATTTAATGATATACTTTGTACTATAATGATGTATCATTCACACTATAATGATGTACAATGTTGTCAAGATAAACAATATTTATCTACAGCAGCACCCTCAAATTCCACAACTATTTACTTTACAAACAGACTACAAAGTACTTGGTGGCTTATACCACAGTGCATGGAGCACCTGCTGTGCACATGCGATGCTTTGGCTACTAAGCGAATGAGTCTTCTAGGGGTAGGATATCCAAGACCAGAGGATTACAGGCTCTTATTCCCGCATCTCGTTGTGAAGCTTATGAAGGAGATTTTCAGTGAGGTTGGGGAGGAGTAATCTATCAAGGGGACCACAAAAGATCCATATGGGTCGAAGTGTCCGAGTTGTTTCTCTGCCCTATCATAAGATAAGATATACCACAGAGTTCTTTATTCATACACTTATAAATATACTACACTATAGATGGTAAACCCGTCAGCGGTGTCAGCAGCAGAAGCACATAAAAACGTTATTTTGGCTGTAATTAATAATTAATTAACCGCTGTTGTCAGTCTTCCTCAGACTTCTGAAATTAAGCAGTTCTAACACTAAGTTTTTTTAGCAGTAGATTTCGCTATTAATTAAGGTGAATTCTTCTTATGTATCATTAATTAATGTATTCTCCAGCTACCATGTTGTCTGATCAATTGGGACTCGAGATTTGGAGACTTTCCAATTATAGCTTCTAATTTTCTTCTCGTGAACGGTTTTGCATGGTCCCATATGTAAAATGATCATAGCTTGAATCCCAGACATAATCTTCAAGTTGAATTTCCTGATGGTATTCAAGTGTGAATGCAGATAAGCGGAACTATAAATATGAACGACATGCAATACTTAGGTAGAAGTCCACTACAAATACACCCAATCCACACAAATGTTGAATCAGAAGTAATGTTGTTTGTTTCTAATTTAAGTGCACCAATAACACATGCTCAGTTTTCATGTGGATAGGGGCCACCCCCCCTCATTGATTTATTAGAAAGTTGGACGCTTGGTGGCCCAGCTGCCCAGTGGCAACTGCTATGACTTTCAAGTTTTACTATGAGAGTTAGAGCCCAGGCAAGTGCTTGCTTTAGTTTGTGTGATTCATTTCATCACCACAAGTGTGAAGGAAAATATTGTATGGAAGCTGGGATTTCTAAAACTTCAAAGTTATGTGACATCCACCAATGCGCTCTAAACCGGTGTGGTAGATTACAGCCTATTCCCACTTTTAAAGAAAAGACCTTTTTTTTGTCGACGGGGAAAATCATCTTTGACAAAACCCGCTCTTGGGTGGAGCGGGAGATAGTGTCAGACTCTTACTGACTAAAAACCCCGCGCCGTTCCTTCTAGCCTTCACACCGGGGCACGAGCTCCCTTTCGAAAAGACCTTAGTCCCAGCAGTGAGAACCGTAAATCAGATCTTGTATGTTTATGTTACATGAAGTTATAATAAATTTATTTAAACATAAAGCTGACAAGGCTAAGCTGGTATGATATCTTTTATTTTTAAAAGCTGCAGCGAATTTGTTTTAAAATGTAATAGAAAAAGGTAATATCTGTATCTGCCCTGAACTGAAATTTTTTTAAATGACAAACTGGTGCTTGACTGTGATCCCACGTGATGCTAAGCAGTGATGCAATTATTGATTGTGAAGTGCACTAGTCTAGCCTATTCACTCAAGGCTTGAAACACCTAAATTATAATCAGATGGGATTGGACTTTTTGCTTCACGCCATTATTCAAAATAATGTTCTGAATGCATTGCTATTGTCTTTATAAAATTGTGCATTGCTTTTGACTGGATTATAGAATCAAATGGCGAAATACAAGTCACTGTAAGTACTAGTTACAGTTGTGTGAGTGATAGTAAGAAAAGAATTTCAACTTTTCAAAATACAGTTTTTTGCGATTTTATTGAAAATGTTTGCTATTTTTAACTGCTCTGCATCTTAAAGTTCTCGTCTTTGTTAACCTTTTCGACGCCCATCTACCTATATAATACGCGATATGTCCTCCAGCGCCACGCAACAAATGTATAACGTATCTATAGTAAAACGTAGGAATGGGATTAATGTCCTATCCACAAATAATATTATAATTTGAAATTAATGTGTATTCACCAATTTACGAAGCTAAATAAAAACCGATACCGTATTTTCATATTTTGTTTAATTTTATAAAAAAATCAATATGAAAACCTGGATATATTTCCCATAATAAAAGAAAAGAATTGTAAATTTATTAGACGTGTGTTCTAGAAGGCACATCCCTATTTGTCTCCAAATGTAATCCTTCTACTTCATATCAAGTCGTTGGCTTTCGAGACACGTCAAAATCCTTTATATCAGAAAGGATGTCTACATTAAATCGATAAAGGATACCTAGGTATTAGGTACTGAAGAACCTATCTAATCTATCTATCTATCTTCTATATCTTCTCTTCTATATTATAAAAATGAGCCCCGTTTTCCGTTGTCACGATATGGCATGAAAACGGCTTGACCGATTTGGCTGAATTTTTTTTTGTTGTGATTGTTATTGTGAGGATAAGGTTCTTATGGAAAAAAAAAATTAGGGTAGTGTAGGGTAGAGTAGAGTAGGGTAGAGTAGAGTAGGGTAGAGTTGGGTAGAGTAGAGTAGGATAAAGTAGGGTAGAGTAGGGTAGAGTAGGGTAGAGTAGTAGGGTAGAGTAGGGTAGAGTAGGGTGGAGTAGGGAAGAGCGGGAGCGAAGCCGCGCGGGCAAAAGCTAGTACCTATATAAAAATGAAACCCGTTTTCCGTTGTCACGACATAGCATGAAAACGGCTTGACCGATTTGGCTAGATAAAATTAGGATAGTGTAGGGTAGAGTAGAGTTGGGTAGAGTAGGGTAGAGTAGTGTAGAGTAGGGTAGGGTAGAGTTGGGTATAGTAGGGTGGAGTAGGGAAGAGCAGGAGCGAAGCCGCGCGGGTAAAAGCTAGTAGTATATAATACTAATAATAATTATTATTATATTATTATTCCATTTATTTATTCTATATACATATCTGTTATATTTTTAAATATTTCTTAAAAAAACACATTAAAAAAAAACATTTAAAAATATAAAAAATAGTAGCCCACCGGCATCGGGAACAGGGTCCAAGCTACCGGTGGTCAGAGCTCCTGAGAGAGGAATCTCCTAACGATGCGCGCCGTGTCCAAGAGTACTGCTTTCTGGATTAGACCCTTGATCCAGCTGCCTAACGAGAGCCTCCTTAGATGTTGTTCGAGGCTCTTAGCTATTAAGCCATTGGCCGTTACGATTATCGGCACAATGATTGCTCTATCCACTTCCCACATGTCGACAACCTCGCGAACTAAGTCAAGATACTTAGTTTGCTTATCTTTCTCAGCTTTCACGAGGTTCTCGTCATGAGGGACCGCTATATCAACAATCATTGTGCGACGCTCTAGGCGATCTATCACCACTATATCAGGCTTATTGGCAACAATAGTCCGGTCAGTGATGATAGATCGATCCCAATATAATGTGATACTGCCATTGTCGAGAACTGGGTCGGGCACAGTCAACCGTACCGTCCTTCACAATGTATTTCCGGTAGTTGTTCGTCATCATAACTTCGTGCATAATTGCAAAGACAAAACCTTCGGTTTCCCCGAAGAGGTCACCGAAACGCAGCCAAGATACGGACGCTAATAGGTCTACATCGGGCCCATGTAAGGCCCGGTAAAAACGGCCGTGAAGCTCCTTGCTCTGCCATACTTTCTTATGGTCATTAGTATCCAGTACTATAGGTTTGCGCCAGTTCTCATTGGCCAAGGAGAGCGGGGTGAGGCCCATGTCCACCGCTACCACATCTCGTTGCATAACCACGTCGGTGGCTAGAAAATATTCCCTGAGACTGCATACCTCGCGGTTGTGCAGGGTCTTAACATTTAAGAAGCCACGACCCCCACACTTCCGCGGGATATACAGTCTTATCACCGATGATCGTGGGTGATGCATCCGATTTGTGGTAAGTAATGTACGGACCCTCCTGTCCAGGGCATCGAGTTCTTCATCGAGTCTGAGTCCATTTGAGTATGCCGAAAGAGTACATCAATACTGGCATGACCCAACCGTTGAAAGCGCGCACCTTGTTTCCGCCTGATAAAAGACTATTCAGTACTTTATTCAGGCGGCTAAAGAAGCGCTCCTTCAACGATTGTTTCACGTCATCAGTATTGATACCTAACGCTTCCAACATACCCAAATATTTGTAAGTTTCGGTTGAACTGAGGGATCTAAGGTGTATGGAGTCCGAAAGTTGAATTCCCTCGGATTCCACAATCTCACCTCGCTTTACATGCATGACTGCACATTTGTCCGCACCAAAGTCCATCCTGATGACACTACTGAAGGTTTCAGTTACCTTCAGTAGCTCCATCAGTTGCAAGTTGTTGGGAGCAAAGAGTTTCAGATCATCCATGTAAAGAAGGTGAGATATGACCTGACCGCCTCTTTTCAACCAGTAACCTAAGCCAGAACCCTCCAGCAGTGTGCTGAGAGGGTTCAAGGCTAGGCAAAACCACAGTGGACTCAGACTGTCACCCTGGAATATTCCACGCTTGATCTTTATCGGTTCGCTGTTATCCCAAATCTGTCGACATCCTGGATAGTGAAGGACTGTTCTCCACTGCCCCATACACAAAGTCAGGAAGGTGCGCAGAGTTGTATCAACGTTATACAGCTCTAGCACCCTCATGAGCCATGTATGAGGAATAGAATCATAGGCCTTCTTATAATCTATCCAACTTGCCGACAGATTCTTTCGAGAACGTCGAACCTGTTGGCTAATGGCAATATCGATGAGAAGCAGCTCCTTATTACCGCGGGTCCCGTTCCTACATCCATTCTGAGAGGCAGACATGATAGAATTTGTTTCAATATGACTATTGATTTTAGCTCTCAGAATGGAAGTAAGAACTTTATAGACCGTCGGCAAACACGTGATCGGTCTATAATTTTTGGGTTCCGCAGTACTACCTGATTTATGGAGCAGGTGGGTTATCCCTGTCGTTAGAAACTGGGGTAGCGACCCTGACTCTAAGGCAGATTGGAACTGAGATGCCAAGCGAGCGTGTGACCCTTGAAACCATTTGAGCCAGAAATTGTGCAGCCCGTCCGGCCCTGGAGATTTCCAGTTAGGCAACGGACGGACTGCACGGGCTACATCTTGGGGGCTGGTGGTTTTTGCCCACATTTCTGGTAAAAGATCGCACGTGCGCTCTACCTCTCGAATCCAATCACCCTCGGTGTGACTGACAGGCGCCGACCAAATGCTGCGCCAAAATGAATACATGGCATCATCATCTGGCAGGCGCGTGTCAGTCACACCTTGGTCCGGTCGCTCCCAAGCCCTGTAAACCCACCTTTCATTGCTTTGGAATGTACGATTCTGAGTGTACCGCTCCACTCGCCGCTTGTACCTACGAATACGGTTTGCCCATGCACAGATCTTCTGCTTCAGGAAGTCGATACGCTCTGTGACGCAGGGCAGATAATCTCGAGGATTAATATCAGTCCCCGAGAATGCCCGCCTCACAAAGCGCATCACCCTAGGGCGAGTGTTGCCCTCCCTGAAGCAGATGTAGCGACATCTATGACGCCACATAAGAACTACGAAGAAAATACGAAATCCTACATCGCGCAATCAAAGTTCTCCGCGCGATTTGAACATATACGACAGCCCGACAACTACTATCGGGCAGTCGCCCACCAGACCATATCATCCTGTCTGGTCGGAGGATCCTCCCTTTTCAAAGGAGGTTTGCGGGACTTTACTCTCTGTTCCGCTTACCTCCAAACTGGTGACCCTCGACAAAGAACGTCAGCGCAGCCTTCGTGCAGCTACTACTTCGTGACGTCATCATCACTTCCTCAAGCTTTCGAGCAACGAGCCAAACAGCCAGCACCCTCGGCTAAGGGTATCCTGACCACTAGTATGCCTACCCGGTCATACCTGGTCACCACCTCAGCCGCATCAGCGACCTTGGCACACCGCACCTTCGGCCAGTCATATGAAGAGCCATGAAGAACCTCTCCTGGTCGACGCCAGCAATCAAGCCCTACGTCGCACAAGCACCGCTCCGACTCACTGGAGCCAGCAGCAGTACTCCGACTCACTGGAGCCTGCAGCATCGTCCCGACTCACTGGGACAGCACCACCCCGACTCACTGGGGCATCATCCCGACTCACTGGGACAGCACCACCCCGACTCACTGGGGCATCATCCCGACTCACTGGGACATCATCACCCCGACTCACTGGGGCATTATCCCGACTCACTGGGATAGCAACACCCCGACTCACTGGGGCATCACCGCAGACAGTACCGACTCACCGAGAACTATGCGGCATCGGTTCCGACTCACTGGAACCAACCTACCGCTGGCCTGGCACACATCAAGAAGCATCAAGAATCATCGATCTCCGATCTCCGGAGGGGAGTGATGTAGCGACATCTATGACGCCACATAAGAACTACGAAGAAAATACGAAATCCTACATCGCGCAATCAAAGTTCTCCGCGCGATTTGAACATATACGACAGCCCGACAACTACTATCGGGCAGTCGCCCACCAGACCATATCATCCTGTCTGGTCGGAGGATCCTCCCTTTTCAAAGCAGGTTTGCAGGACTTTACTCTCTGTTCCGCCTACCCCCAAACAGATAAGCCTGCCGATGAGTGCTCTAGCCTCACCGATACGGCGCTCTATCCTGCACTGCCAAGCTGGTACAGCTGGTCGTGTAGCTCTGTTACAATTAGGAAATTTAACATGAGCTACACGACATGCTGCTCAGTACAGGATCGAGTGGGTATTAGTGAGGTCTTCGCTACTATCAAAACAATTTGATAGCTGCGAATCTAGAGCACACACCAGCGCCCTATTTCTCTTGTGCATGGGCAAACGAAGTAGGCGTGGTCTAAGCTCCGGTGGTGTGGAGCGGTACTCCCGAAAGGCGTCCTCCAAAGCACCCCTCAATCGTTCATTACATTGGGTACTCACAGATATAGCCGCGCTATCATCGGCGTCACCAACGTGATCGGGTCTCGATGCAGCACTGGGTTGACGTTGCGCCGCGGCCGGTGGTGTAGCAGGTGAAACACGGCTACTCTGTGATTCCAGGCGCAGTCTATCAAGTACGGCGTCATCCAACATACGATTACGCTGAATGATGCTATTATTATTATTATTATATTCTTCCGATTTAGGTACTCTGTAGTTATATCAAATTCTGATTCAGACCCCACACCTTGTAAAACTCGCAATACTTCGTCATCACCACCACTACCCACATATCATCATCATATTCACCGTCACTATTTTTTTTATAAGAACACGTGCGCCAACGCATGATGTAAACATTGCACTACACTAAAATGCACAGTCACTATGACCTTGAAACCCGTCCGCTTATGACGTCACAGATTTACTTCTATACAAGTTCGTGGGGTTGTGCGCACTGACAATTAGCCACTTTGTAAGGATGGGTTTTTCAAACGGTGTTTCACTATCGACAATGATTGGAAAACATATTTATTCTTGATTAAGGTGAATAAAACGTAGTTTATAGTTTACAATATTTATAAAATATTATTTATTCACGTCATTTTCTTGCAATAATAAATAGCATTTATGATCGTTTCGACGAGATGAAATATAGTGAGGTCTTCATCGTGTCCCATCACTGGTTTACTTTATATCAAGTACTTGGCGTTGGGGCGATAAAATATTTTCTGGCCTTTTTACCGACTTCCCAAAAAGGAGGAGGTACTACGTTCGGCTGTTTGTATGTTTTTTTTTTTTTTTTTTTTTTTTTTTGTATGTTTGTTCGGCGAATACTCCCCCAAATGTGGACGGATTTTCAAAATTCTTTTTTTGTTCGAAAGTAGATAGTTCTGAGGTGGTCCCATTATCACCAAATTAGGATCTGATGATGGGATCTTGGAGAAATCGAGGGCAACCTTCAAATTTTATAGGCTCACTTATTGATTTTCGCATATTTTATGAAGTATCTTGTGTATTTGCGTATGGTCGTCACCATCTCAGGTAGCTGGGCTGATGATGGAAGGTACAACTCCTTAACAGTAAGAAGTTACTCGAACAGGCAAGGACTGTTTTAGTAAATTGTTTTGATGTTTGATAGGGCATTTGCCACATTTGGTCTCATGATCATCAAGTCATGACCTGATGCTGCAGTCAGGATAGTCTGCAGAGTACCTAAGCCCTCGACAACAAACAGCAGATATATCGAGTTTAGGCTCATTGAAAACGGCTCGATGTGTGGATAAACGTACTGCTAATAAAGAACACCGAAGTACATAGAGACCTGATGCTGAAGCCAGGAGCATCAGGAAAAGTACAAACCTTGAAATTACAGCACCGTAGTCGTGTTTGGGCTCATTTTAAACAGGACTAAATTTTAAGTTCATTGCAATGTTGACATAAATCTGGCCTGATGCTACAGCCGGGATTATCAGCATCTAGTCTAATGACTGATTGAAAGATTTACCTTTCGGCTTCATCATCAGATCAGTTCGATTTATCCTTTCCCTCTCCAGCATCTAGTCTAATGACTGTTTGAAAGAAGAGGGGGAGAGGATATATCGAACTGATCTGATGATGAAGCCGAAAGGTAAATTAATGTAATCTAACCGTGTTTGGGATTATTAGAACCGTTATGAGATGCGCTCTGACTATAAGGTATTTAAGTTTGACTGAGTGGTACTTTTTAGTGGTGGTACCATAACTAAAAAGTGTAAAATAAAAAAACTTTTTACAAAAAAAATATAACCGACTTCAATGATAAAAACACTGAAAAGTATCAAATAACTTTAATTTTGGAAGTCGGTGTTAAATAACGAAGAGACTAAACTATTATAGAAACACCGACTTCCAAAATTAAAGTTATTTGATACTTTTCAGTGTTTTTATCATTGAAGTCGGTTATATTTTTTTTGTAAAAAGTTTTTTTTTTGTTTCTATTGAATATAAAATAAACAAGATCTTATTGTGTGAAAAAGTTAAAAATATGGCTTATAATAGGGCAATTTTCCATAAAAACAAAATAAAAGGTCCTGTAAAAGTCGTAAATTTACTCGTATTTTATACTATTATTACTTCTAATCAAGTAGTGGCGCTGAGGGCACGAAAATCTCGAACTTGTATACAAGTAATTGGCGTTCAAAAGGTTAAACTTAACATTTTTATGGCCTCACTTTCAGCATCATTTCTCAGAAGAAATGGTTTTGTTTGAAAAGGTCACCCTTTTCAAACCATTTCTTTTGAGAATAACTTATTGTAGGTATTTATGATGCTTTGCGTTATTTTATAATCAAAATTTACTATTCAAGCAGGTAAATTATAACACATTTACACAGCTTAATGTAGTCTATTGGCTACCAACTAACCGCTGGAAGCATGATTAATTTCCATTTAGGTATTGTTTTAGTTGTTCCATTGTTTGGAAAGTTACCTTCTTCACAAAACATATAGGTATTACCAATGGCTAACCTAGAAAATAGACTTCCAAAACAGATCTGGATGGTTTTTGTAGGTTTAGTTCTAGTATTGTCCAAATGCAGTCATTCTGTTTAGGCCTGCAATACACGTTGGTCGACCTTAGACCAACGCGAGCTTAGGCAAATTGACACAAGGTAAGCGCTATAGTCTAGACTGTCGGCAAGTTTGAAGGAAAACAATGCAAATGGCCAACATAGCCGACTTTTGAGGAGAAGCCCACATGTTGGGCTCTGTTAGTTGTTATTTATTGTGCATTGAAACAATATAGACGACGTAGAAGTTATCGCAGCTACTGCTATTTATTTAATACTAGCGACCCGTCCCGGCTTCGCTCGGGCGCAATGCTGATACTAAATACACTACAGAAAAACTGTACACATATAAACCTTCTTCTTGAATCACTCTATTTATTAAAAAAAACCGCGTCAAAATCCGTTGCGTAGTTTTAAAGATTTAAGCGCACATAGGGATATAGGGACAAAAAAAGCGACTTTGTTTTATAGGTACTATGTAGTGAAGCGCTTATAATTTGTTATGTCACTGTATCGGTATCATCATCATCATCACACACTTTATTCAAGTGTTTCGGTTGGTACCTATAACGTGTGACTGCGGCTTTTCTTTTTGTTCTGAGCTTGTTTTTCCAGTTACCTTGTTTATTTCAGCATCCTGAAAATATTGTTTCATACTTTTTCAGCGTCTTTTTTTGTCGTAAGCGGGTTTTAGTTTTTTATTTATTTAAACAATTTTGGTGTTAAATCTTCTATACTATTTACTTCGTAGAAGCTATTAATTGTAAAATAATAAAATTGGTAATTAAGAGGGTCCTTTTCCACTCGCCCATCGCAAACATCGAAAATGGTTCAAAAGCTTGTTACTTCATCTAACGCAATCCAACGCGATGTTTGATGAAAAGGCAACGCAAAAAAAGAGAGATAACTCCTGAAAACTCAGTTAGAATTCGGTAATTCCGAGATTTAGGTACTCGAATATTTCACAAAACTTGCTCTAGGAAATAGCTGTTTTTATTAAACCCTTAAAAGTTTTTGAAAAAAGTTGTCTTAATAAAATTTGCAAGATTTACGTTATTTTTTTTATTTTTAGGCAAATTATGAAGTGTCAAAGTTCATACAAAATAGGAGAGTTCTTTACTGGATTAGTTTTACACAAATTTAGAAATTGATTTCAATAGAAGCCTAGATAATATCCACAAGATACTGTGTTTCCAAAATATCTAATGAAAAATGTGTAATAACGTCATAATCAGTTATGAGTGGTTGTATGAAAAACCTTCATATAAAACTTTCGTTCATTAATGAAGCAGTGAAACAGCTGGGTAGACTCTGAAGCCCTTTCAAATGATATTAAAGACGGAGTGTTTATCTTATTTTTTTAACATATGACTTTATGTCCGCTAGAGGGCGTCACTTTAAATTTGATTAATATTTTGGAAATGTATAAGTACCCTTGCAAATGATACCAAATACGGCGTATTTATCTTCATTTTTTAACACATTACTTTTTGTCCTCTAGAGGTACCCATATCGAGTTTTATGACACGACACGACACGTGTGCTCTAACGGTACCTCATACGTCGAGTTCCGATAAGTAGAATAGGAGCTGGAACAGATGAACATACTAACATTTTGACAGGCTATGCCAGTCAAAATCATAACTCTTCTTTGGCTTTGCCGTAATCGGGTAAAAAACCGACACCGCTCCGAAGTGGGGCAAGTGATCGTTTTTGATTATTTACATATTATTACTTTCATATAATAATTTATCTCAGGACCCTGAGGTCCTTCCTGGCCCTTTGGAAGGCGTACGAGGAGCCTAAATCAACTCGCAGAGACCCTTTTGTTGATTGTTGTACCGGGCCCCCGGTACAAACGGCAACGAAGGAACAGGAGTGGGTTTATAGTTGGTAAAATTTTGCCACTGTCTTGCGCTCCGCCCAAGAACAACTCCTGACTGGTGGAAACTATTGCAATATAAAGAAAACTAATATATAGGGCTAAGTTTTTGAAGTCTTAAGTGGACTGGTTACCAAGAACTATGTTAAGACACTTAAGACTATTGCTCCTGCCTGAATAATGTTATTAAAATCCATCGATAAAACGTGGAGGTGACTTGCACACTCAAAAAATAGGCCCCCAAAACAGTCGCTAGCACGTAGTGACGTAGCAACAAGAGAGCAACATATTCTGATGTGCTTGAGGAGTGGAGAGGTAAACCACGGCTATCAGGATAATCCTGGAAGTACAGTCAAGATCCCTACCAGCACCTTACTGGATTATACATTCTTCTCCCGAGCACGTTTGCTCTTGCGAATCTCCACTCAAGCCAGCCAATAAAGGCAAGAGAGAGGTGGTAGCTCTGTTCCTTTTTTTTATCTGATATAAACTAGTATTTGACTGCGATCCCACCTGATGGTAAGTAGTGATGCAATCGTAGCGGCGCACTAGTTTATTAAGAGCCTTTTCACTCTAGCCTTGAAGACGCCTAAATTATAACCGAACGGGAAGACCGCAGTAGGCAAATTGTTCCAGTCCTTCGATGTACGCGATATAAATGACGAGGCGAAACGCTTAGTCCGGAGTCGACCGTAGAGGTTTCAACAACGTACGGGTGGATACTCGCCGTAGGTACGTCGATTTGTCCGATGGTAGAAATGAGACGGCGTGCACACTCTCCAAAATGCAACCCGTAAAACACCGAAAGGCTAGCTGCCCTACGCCTGTGCTCAAGGCTTTGAAGATTGGACTTAACCACATCTGGATCCCCAATCAGCCTCTTTGCACGCCTTTCCACCGAGTCCAAAACTGCAAGGTGGCACTTTGCAGCACCAGTCCTTATGTGGCTGCAGTACTCCACATACGATCGGACCTGTGCTTTGTATAACATTAAAAGCTGTCCCGGTGTGAAGTACCGCCGGACCTTTGCAAGAACGCCTAGTTTTCTAGCAGCAACTTTGGCTTTGGACTCAATGAACCGCCCAAAATTGAGGTCGGGGAAAATTTCAACACCCAAGAGCTGAAGGCGGTCGGTACAATCCAATGATACATTTTGAAAAGTAGGAGCCGAGGCGAACGGTCTCCTTTTGGCGGTGAACAGATATGCCTGTGTTTTTGCGGCGTTGAATCCCACCAGGAATTGGTTTTGCCGCACTTGGAGACTGCCTGAAGTGAGATATTCGTACGCTCTACCATAGCCTCTCGTTCAGACCGGATTTGCTCCTTACTGGCAGGTATCTCTCTACAACTGTGCTATCATCTCCCATCACCGGGCATCAGCAGGTCATTAATATGCAACAGGAAAAGAGTTGTAGAGAGAACTGACCCCTGAGGACTCCGGCATTAGTCGTCATGGGCTCTGATGAGTATCCATCGACAACAACTCGAAGAGACCGTTCTCTCAGGAAGTCTTTTACCCAGTTAATCAGACCAGGGGAAATTGTGATAGGAGTTCAGGTGGGAAATCAAACGAAGTGACATCATTCAGGTTTCTTATATTTTTACAAATTCACATTATATATAAATCCAGCCACCATAGCGTCGCTCAATCCATCTTAGCACCGTCTAACCCGGAAGTCAAAATGCTACCGCTTTCTTTAATAACACAACATATTTCAATAAGTCACTTAAATTGACAAACTAAATAAAATGAATTACATTAATAAAAGCTGTTGGTATACAAACTTAAATATTATAATCAGATGTGATTAACAGTACATACTTCCATGGTAATCAATTAAAAGACAATTAAACAATTGAAATAATTAACATGATTATGATGATTATACATTAATGCATCAGTGTCTCAATGAATTGATAGATGGCGTCATTGTGAGTTGCACAGATTGTATGACTATACAGATCAAGCTTCCATTACAGCAGGTGTCTTGATTGGCCGGTAGATGGTGTTATAGATGACGCTGGGTTATAGACAATCGTTACAAAATATCGTATGCTGGAAGCTTACTCAAGAGACTAGCATGCCATACCCTGTCGAAGGCTTTCGAGACGTCCAAGGAGACAGCATCGCTTCCCCAGTTTTTCTCGAGGGCTTCGCCCCATAAGTGGGTGGCATGCAATAGTAGGGCCTCAGTAGACCGATTGCGGAGAAACCCGTACTGTCTGTCACTGAAGAGATTGTTTCCTTCTAGGTATCCCATGAGGCGCGAGTTCAATACACGCTCCATAATGTTGCAGAGTATGGAGGTTACCGAAATCGGCCGATAGTTGGCAGGATCGGCACGACTGCCCTTTTTGGGCACGGGTTGCACGTTGGCAAGCTTCCAGGACTTGAACACTATCCCAGTCCTAAATGAAAGGCGATACAATCGTGTCAATAAAGGAGACAACTCGGAAGCACAAGCTTCGAGAACAATCGCTGGTATACCATCTGGTCCACTAGCTTTATTGACGTCTAGATGACACAATGCTTGTTTGTTCCTTATGCGAACTTCGGGCATCGAAGTGTCGGTGTGAGGTAGAGTCGGTGGTGTAGCACTGCCAGTATCAATATCAAGACGAGAATTATGGGTAAAGAGAGATGCAAAGAGACCTGCTTTCTCTCTCGCCGTATGAGCCAGTATTTCGTCAGGTTTAACCAGCGGAGGCAATGTGGGCCGACTGAAGTTCGCTTCGACCGATTTGGCAAGGGACCAGAATACTCTGCTACCGGATGGCTGTGCAGAGAGCTTTATGCCAATATGGGTAATGCGGTCAAAACTTGGCAGCACGGTTAAAGGCTCTCTTCTTTGAGCTCAGATCCGGAGATTTGGGATCACGAGCGTCAACCCAGCTTAAAAACGCCGAATGCTTACGCTCTTCAGCTTGAACGCAATCAGCGTTGAACCATGGGTGAGCTGAGCTTTCGATGGGTACGTCACTATAAGGAATAAAATACTCCATAGCTTGACGTATCACATCAGACACAACATCCGCACAGCTTAACGGATTTTCAGAAGAGAAGCAGACCCGCTGCCAAGGATAAGACGCAATAAAGTGACGCATCTCATGCCAATCTGCTGACCTGTAACGCCACATTCGCCGTTCACCCCAAGAATTGCTGTCAAGTGGGGAGAAGGACGATACAGACTTCACCAGACAGTGATCTGAAGTTCCAAGTGGTGAAGGAACTGTTGCTGACCACCGACCCTGACCCCGACCGGTCAGCAGAAGGTCCTGGCAGTTTGCAGTATGACCAGCTACATCAGGCACCCTAGTCGCTTGCTGCACCAGCTGGTAAAGGCCCTTCGATACCGCAAAGTTTCGTGCTTCTCTCCCAACGTGGTCGGTCTTCTGGTACGGGAAAAGCCAGTCTGAAAGGCGTTAAAGTCCAGAGCGACGAGCTGCGCATCAGAGATCAAGATCAATTTCTTTAAAGTCCGTAGATTTTAAGGCATCCCTTGCAACTCCAGCTGTGTGAACGGGCGTGTTGTCTTGCAGAAAAAGTACTCCGAGCGCCAACTTCCCACATCTTTTCTGTACGACTGTTCATTGTAGCCCTTTTAGACTTTAGGTCCTTCCAAAGAATGAGGCCACCATCTTTTTTCCTACACTTCGACTTAGTTTAGTTGGCAACTCCAACTCCGCGGAAAGAACACCCACTGAGCAGATTGTCTTTTGGTTTTCAGATCATAGCAATAAATATGGCTTTCGTCACCCGTAAGTATGTCGAACACAGCTTTTGAGTCACCTCCGTTAAATCTTTGTATCATTTCACGGCACCAATCAACATGACGGAGTTTTTGGGCCTTGGTCAAATAATGAGATATCCACCAGGCACAAAACTTCCTAACGGCTAAATGTTTGTGGAGGATTTTGTGCACTTGACTCATACCGCTGCCTAAGCTTGTCCGAATCTGGTAATAGGTTACTCTTGGATCAGTCTCTATCATACACCGCACAACACTGATGTTATCTTCAGTCATCGCCGTAGAAGGCCGTCCCTCACGCAGAGCATCGTTGAGATTGGTGCGACCACGTTTAAACTCATTAAACTAGTTATAAACACGTAAAAGGCCAATCGAAGTCTGTCATAACATTCTGGTTGACTTAAATGACACCGAAAGTCATAAAAAATCATAGTACGAAAATTCATACAGGCGTAATACAGACAAATTTTAATTTGCCGCCAAATCGTAAAACAAATGACAAATGAATGAAATCAGTACTTCCGGGATTGTCCTGATAGCCGTGGTATGCCTCTCCACTCCTCAAGCACATCAGGATATGCCACCCTTGCCTTGTTGCTATGTCACTACGTGCTAGAGACCGTTTTGGGGGCCCATTTATTGAGTGTGCAAGTCACCCCCTGTCTTTTTATCGATGGAAATTAAAAACATTGCTCAGGCAGGGGCCATAGTCTTAACATAGTTCCTGGTAACCAGTTCACTTAAGACCCCGAAAACCATGCCTTATATTAGTTTTCCACATGTTGCAATAGTTTTCCTTCAACAACCCCCGGTGGGTTTTCCTTGGATGCACTAGCATAGTACATACAGGGATAATCGCCGGTTGGTACCACGTTTCATTAAAAGCTTCCAAAAGGGCCTCTGCGAGTTGGTTTCGGCTCCTCGTACGCCTTCCAAAGGTCCAGGACCTCAGGGTCCTGAGATAAATAAATAAATAATAATAATATTTCACAACTATCACACAACGCCGTCTAGTCCCAAGCTAAGCAGAGCTTGTGTTATGGGTACTAGACAACTGATAAATATACTTATATATTTCTAAATACATACATATTATAGATAAATTACACCCAGACACAGAACAAATGATCATGCTCATCACATAAACATTTGTCCTGGGTGGGAATCGAACCCACGACCTCCGGCATAGCAGTCAGGGCCACTAACCACTAGACCAACAGGCCAGTCAAAAATATCAAACTCGGATGGATCGTGTCTGGCTGTATAAACTTACACAGTAACCAAGGTTCTCCGCAAAATAAAACCGTGAACATGCACACTAAAATAGTGACAGATGATCTGTTAAAGAAGTTTTGTCTTTTCATCATCTTCTCCTGAAAAAAGACTTTTATTAGAAGAAAAGCAAACCTGTGAGAACTTATTTACAGTTATTGATTCAAGACACTTACGCTTTGTAGTAAGATTGCCTTGCAAGTCGAATGATCTTGAGTGTAAGTCTGGCAATTCAAAAATTCTTTCGAAATGGTTTTATCTACTTGAGAAATGGTTGCTTAAGAACCTTGAATTTCAGACTACTTTGTCATATGTCATATGGAGGTAATTCCAGAATTACTGAAAAGAAAGTTTAGGCAAAAGGTTCAATTGAATCTGGTAGCTTCCAAATCAAGGACTGCCCTTGTAAAACAGACATCTATACCTAGTTTGGAACTTTGTGGAGCTAAATTGCTTCAAGTAGGCTCGAAGGTATTGGATATCTCAAAGAAGACATGCATGGAAAACAAATGCAAAGAAAACTGACTTTAGTGTTCTTACTTGGCTAAGTAGTCATCCAAGCAAGTGGAAAACTTTCATGGCCAACAAGGTCTCCGAAATATTTACCATAATGGATAACAGTCAGTGGGTACATGTTAATCATGTCATCATGTCCGGTAAGAATCCAGCAGATTGCGTATCGCGGGGCATAAATTCAAGGGACATGTCTGAAATTCAAATTTGGAAAAATGGCCCTAAATGGTTACAAAAAACTACAGTCCACTATAGTAAGGGAAAATTTAAGCAAACTGAATTGGAAAAAAAAAAAATAAGGTTTTAAGTCACACAGCAACTGAAGGCATTGATATAATTTCCAGGTTTTCAAGTTTGAGTATATTAATTAGGGTGATTTTATTTTGTAGGTTTCTAAAAACAAATGGATCTAACACTAGATCTACTACTACATGTTGGCTGACGTCTAAGGAATTGAATGAGTCATTACTTACCTGTATCCGGTTATGTCAAACGGAAGGATTCCTGAAAGAAATAGAAAGTTTACAGGGATTAGGTAAAGTAAATAAACGCAGAAAACATACCTCGCTTAATCCATTTCTCGATAGTAAAGATAATATCCTTAAAGTTAGTGGTTGATTGCAGAAGGCTAACGTAGTAGAAGAAATAAATATAATTCACGTCTGGCAAAACAGATTGTTGCAGACGAGCGTACTTTCATGGGGGCCCTCAATTAATGCTGAGTCTGCTGACTTACATAAGAACTCGGTATTGGATTATGAATGCAGAGTCACGTGAAGCAGCATGGTCATTACTGTGTTGTCTGCGTTCGTTATGCAGTTCAAACAAACCAACAGTTGATGGACCAATTACCATCAGACCGTGTCACTGCTTGCCTACCTTTTTATCACCGCCAGAAGAACAAAAGGACGTGGTTATCGCTCCACTAAGGGTTACATTTGTTTATTAATCTGTATGGCCACTCGTGCAATTCATCTCGAGGCGGTGAGTGATCTCGCCTCAGATGCATTTCTCGCTGCATTTAAGCGTTTCATTGCTCGTAGAGGGCTTTGTGGAGTGATAATGGCACTTGGAGCGAATAGAGAACTTAAAAATGTGTTACCTTACCACGAGAAAGTTCACTAGCAGCAAGTTATATAGCTGACTGGCTTGCTACAAACGGCACCACCTGGCACTTCATATCACCCCATTCTTTAAACCTTTGGTGGACTATGGGAAGCTGGAGTTAAGTCCACAAAATTTCACCTAAAACGTGTAATCGGCAGTAGCACACTCACTTTCGACGAAATGACGACACTTTTGTGCCAAATAGAGGTATGTCTTAACTCACGGCCGATAACACAACTTAATTTACAATTTAAAAAATCCATACCCACTCACCCCGGGATATTTCTTGTGGGTGAGCCTTTAGTACCGGATGCTGATTATGAAAATATGAACATGAGTGACTCTCAAAAGATGGCATTTTACTTAACGACTTGTGCAAGACTTTTGGTGTCGATGGTCGCATGAATACCCTACACAACTACAGCACTGTTATAAATGGTTACATATAACTACCTAAAGTTGGAGATATTGTGTTGGATGATGAGGATGATCTGCCACCGGCAAGATGGTTATATGGCATTATAACTGACAAACATATTGGTGAGGACAATCTTACGCGCCTTGTTTCTTTAAAATGTAAGGATTCTATCATAAAGAGACCAGTGCTGCAATGTCCAATATAATTTTTTTACCTGTTACCATCTAGTCATAAGTTTTGAAATTTGTTTTTGTATTCAAAGGCTACCTGCCACATGCAAGTGAAGTGAAGTGTTAATTTAAGTTTTTATATTTTTATTGTTTTTTGGTAGTAGCTGTATTTTTGTCTTGGTGGGCGGATCAATTAATTTGTCTGTATAATGTGTTATTTTATGGATACTCTGTCCATGGTAAGCGGAATGTTAAGATTCAAAAGTCGAACTGTCATTTATTTTGTTTTTATAATTAGTTCACATCAACTCGATAGATTGTGTTGTAGCGTTCGCTGAATGACGGTGTTAAGATTTTCCGCGGTTTCACGACTGCTTGTATATCTATACTTATAATAAATCTGTAGAAGTAAAATTTCTGTACATTGAAAAAATCTAAAACAATTATGGGGTGTTACTAGACGGACACCGAACCCATAAATGTGATTAAATAAATTTTTGTCTGTCTGTTTGTTCCGGCATCACGCAAAAACTACCGGTTCGATTACGATGAAACTTAGTATAATTATTCTTTAATATCCTGGGCACCACACTGGGTATTTTTTATCCCGGAATAGTATAAACAATTTATTTATTATTTATTTTAAAGATAAGGGGCTATGCATCTCCCGTAGTGTAGGAGATGTAGTCACTGCGACCTAAGAGATCTATTGTGACTCGCCACCTTGTTAGAGTAACTCTTTTAGCCGGGAGGCTTCCAGGAAGTCTAGAATACTCCTAGCTTTAAGAGTTTTAATTTCCTCCGGGCGAATAATGTGTCGGCCCAGATGGATACTCCGTTTGTGGATAAGGGGCCCGCATTCACACAATAGGTGCTTAGGCATCTCCCTCTCCTGATTACAGTACCGGCAAACATCAGTGTCACTCAGTTTCATGTGAAATTGGTACCTGTTTAATTTGCAGTAGCCGGTTAAGGCGCGGGCTATCGCACAGATGTTCGTCCTGCTAAGCTCAAGAAGCTCGACAGTTCGTTTTTGTGAGTAGCCTTCTATAAGAGATTTGGCGTGTAGCAGTCCTGGTTGTAACAACCAGTGCTTTTTTGAATCGCCAAATAGGTTGCCCTTAAGGGTCTGCATGGCCTGGTTCTTTGAGATACCACAGAAAGGTTCTGGTCCTATCTGATGACCTTGAGCCCCAGTCCTTGCAAGTTCGTCGGCTTTTTCATTGCCAGTAATTCCAGGTACCCATCTCAGAATAACTTTATTCCTTTGCCCCAGGTCATTTAGTTATATATAAAGTATATACAATAAAAAACAAACTTAATTTTGCGGTTCGATCCCTAGACTCATGACTGTACCAACCGAAAATAATAAGTTTGTCGTAGGTTACGTCACCCGTAGTGGGGCGCTGTACACTGCTAAGATACTATCTATACTGCTAAGATACTATCTATCGATGCACCTCGACACACATTTTCACTGTTTTGCATACAATCGCTCATAACCGATTATGACGTTATTACACATTTATCATTAGATATTTTGGAAACACAGTATCTTGTGGATATTAATTAGGCTAAAAACTAATCCAGTAAAGACCTCTAAAAATTGCATAAAAATGAAAAAAGACAAAAATGGAAAACTATAGATGCCTTACAAATTTTATTAAGATTCTAAATGACGACAACTTTATTCAAAAACTTTTAAGGGTTTAAAAAAAACCAGCTATTTCCTGGAGCAAGTTATATCTCTCTTTTTTTGCGTTGCCTTTTCGTCAAACATCGCGTTAAATAGCGTTAGATGAAGTAACAAGCTTTTAAACCATTTTCGATGTTGACGATATGTGGAAAAGGAGCCTCTTAAGATACAATATCGCTCGCCATACAATTCAACGGACTACCACACACACACGCACACGACGAAGATAATAAATAATATTTCATATTTTCGTATCTTAAAGGTGAGTATAGACTACAACATTTTATGGAGCATTTCTGTGTAATGTAACGTTCCTGCGAATGCTCGGCGTTATGTTACGGGTAAATGCTCACAACGAGTGTGCATTTACCAACATTTCGTTGTACCTTGAGTTCATTTTTTTTTAAATGTCACCCCGCAACCGCGCATCGCCCGCACTCGTGGCTCGACAAAATGTTACACAAATACGCTCGAAGAAATGTTACACCAATGCGCTCGTTGGTTTGTAACAAACAGGCGAGCGTGCTCGACGTTTAGTTCGTAAAAGGATGATACACTAGAACATATCATAGAGCGGCTCGTTATTCTGTTACAATTAAATGTTGTAGTCTATACTCACCTTGCTCGTTGGTTTGTAACAAAGAGGCGAGCGTGCTCGACGTTTAGTTCGTAAAAGGATGATACACTAGAACATATCGTCGTTATTCTGTTACAAGTAAATGTTGTAGTCTATACTCACCTTAAGATGAATTTGTATGGCGAGCGGTATTGTATCAATCCCTACTAATATTATAAATGCGAAAGTAACTCTGTCTGTCTGTCTGTTACGCTTTCACACAAAAACTACTGAACGGATTTAGATCAAATTTGATAGGTAGGTAGAAGAGACACTGGAATCACATAGGCTGCCTATAATTCCACTGCTGAGCACGGGTCTCTGCCCGCGCGATATAAACTGTAGTCCACGCGGGTGGAAAGCTAGTACTTATGATAAAACAAAGTCCCCCGCCGCGTCTGTCTGTCTGTCTGTCTGTTCGCGATAAACTCAAAAATTACTGCACCGATTTTGTTGAAGATGGGTTTTCACCACTCGATAGTGTGATTCTCGAGGAAGGTTTTGGATATAATTTGTTAAGTTTTTTTATTTATTTCTGTGTAGGTACATTACCGATATTTGTTGATGATGTCGGGAAAAAATAAGTCGAAAGAGGTACCGTGCAACCCGAATTTAACGCGAGCGAAGCCGCGTGCAAAAGCTAGTTGTAAATAAAATTACTCGTTCTGAGCTTGGCGTTTAATTTCCATTATAAATGCCTTGCAGGCTCCTTACGCTTTTTAGGGAAATTGTACACATTTGTCCCCCGTTCGCTTGTCAATATGAACTTAATGACAATGAAAATAAAGAACACTTTGGAGCGTGATTGCTTCGTAGTCAACCTAGTTTATCAGTAGGATATATAAAATCTTTGGGTTACATACTCTTTGATGGGGCGTATCTGGCATCCGGACTTGTGTCCGAGTTGGTGGCGCCACCAAATTGGTGGCGCTATGGTGTCCCGGTAAAATATGCCCCTAAGTCTGGCCCCTCACCCTACGTACGGCGAAACATACGCCACCGACACAGACCTAGGGTTTATTGAAGCGCGCAAACGATGGGGTTATTAATATTAAACTAGGTGAGTGACACCGAGCGATAGCAAGACAAAGCAAATATAAATTCTAGATGTTGGTATTGGTTGTCACTCGGCAACGCTCGGCCAACATATATTGCAGGCTTTAGAGTAGCGATGGGCAATTCCGCGATCTTTTAACAATCGAAATAATCGAAGTCGTTAAAATATACCATCGAGTCAACCATCGACTCGCCGTTCTACATAATCGAACTGTTTTTGGATTGTTTCAAGTCAACGGGATCAATCGCGAATCAGTCACTGGCACGGTGAAATTCTAAATCGTCGAATAATAAAAAAAAAAAACATGATTCTTACAATAAATTTAACCTGTATTGCATTCGCATTATTATGTCAAGTGCGTTCAAAATGACATACGTGGCACGACGCATCACTGCCTCACTGGATAGTTATCTCTCTCTCTCGCTCAGAGTCGGATTGTCTTCGTGCGTGTATCCAAAGAGCATGTAAACTTCACGTGTATCTTCAAGTATTTTCTGTTTCACTCAAAGTAATCTGTGACCCAATTAGATCGATCTTCGTTCATCCATTCCATTCATATGCTAACTGCAGAATGGAATGGATGAACGATGATTGATTTAAATGTAACCAACAATATAGTTTTAATATAAACATATTTAAACACCGGTAATGATTCAACACAATATTTATTTTATCATTTTTGTCTTTATTAACACGGTGTAGCTTACGGTAAAAGGGCAACGTAAGCTCCACCGTGTCAATTTTTCATTGGGTGGCACCGCCGTGTCCTCGTGGAGGCCTAGCCATTAGCCATCTATACCCAAGTTGGCAGGTTGAGAATTTTATGAGCCACCTTCCAACCTACTTCAGGTTGGATAGTGATCATGACTATATAGTTTTGTGTTTGTAAAGGGCGGCGAAAATTATTTTTGCCCGGACCGGCTAAAAAGCTAGATTGGGGCCGGCAGGGCAGAGTCGATAGCGCGTCGTGTTGCACACGCTCCTTAATGAAATACACCTTGCAAAACTGAAGGAGCCTAGTAGGGCCAATGCCTGCGGGGACTGCGGTAACTTTTGAAATAGTCAACGTAACGTGGCCCTGGAACGCACATCATCTTCCTGCCCTTGTCCTGTTTTATTTGGGATCGGCGCAACACGTTTTTTTCTTCCATTCTGTCCTGTCACTCGTCAAGCTATCACTAACTCACTTTTCTTTCATATCACTTCTCATACAATCCATACATCTTTTCTTTGGCCTTCCTCTCCCCCTCAATCCATCCACACGTAAACTCGACTTTTTTAGCAACATGCGCTTCGTCCCTCCATTTCACATGACCATACCAAGACAAACGATTCCCTTTCAACTTTTCAGTCACTGGTGCGACTTTCAAACTTTCCCTAATATTCACATTTCTCACTTTATCCATTCTCGTCACACCACACATCCATCTCAACATTCTCATCTCCACTACGTGCAATCTTTTTTCATCCCTCTTTTTCACAGCCAAACATTCTGATCTATACAGTATGACAGGCCTTATCACGGACTTGTAGATTTTACCCTTCAATTTGAGGGGCATCCGTGGGTCACAAGTGGTTCCATCCTGCGTTGATCTGATGTGTTACGTCCCGGGTCTAACTCACCATCCCCTTGGACGAGCGACCCGAGGTGCCGAAAGTCGGAACACATCGGTATGGGCGTTCCGGCGAGAGCTAAAGGGATCCATCTGGGATTGAAGAGACCGCCGTTATCGCAGTCAATTTCACGCCAACACTCTCCAGTTTTTGCCACCACACCACCAATCTGTTCTGGACCTCTAGGCCACTCTCGGCAACCATCACAATGTCATTTACAAACAGCATACTTCAAGGAGCCTCCTCCTGAATGTCCGACGTCAGAGCGTCCATTATCATCAGGAAGAGGTAAGGGCTGAGAGCCGACCCTTGACTTGATGTAAGCCGACAGCCACATTGAAGCTGTCAGTGGTGCCAACTGTAGATCGGACCCGGGTATTACATCGACTGTACAGCGCTCGGATCAACTGCACATACTTCCCAGGCACACCTTTCTCTTTAACCCTTCAGATACCGTCAATTAGAGACACAATAGTAAGACAATAGATGCGCGGCCACCGGGTGTCGCTTGGGGATTCATGAATTAAAGGCCCACCACAGAACCTCACGAGGTACCCGGTCGTATGCCTTTTCGAGGTCAACGAATACCATGTGCAAGTTTTTATTCGCACTTCTGTATTTCTCGCATAGCTGGCGTATAGCCCTGGAACCCTTAAAATGAGCCGCTAAATGTGTTGCTAAGCGCAAATCTCGAAAACAGCGAAACCGATTTCGCTAATTCTTTTTTTGTTGTGTTTGTTATTGTTAGAAGGCTCTTATGAAAAAAAAAATTAAGTTAGTGTAGGGTAGAGTAGGGTAGTGTAGGGTTGCGTAGATTAGAGAAGAATAGGGTAGGATAGAGTAGTGTAGTGCGGGAGTGAAGCCGCGGGCAAAAGCTAGTTAATTATAATAAATATATTGCAAATATTGAAACTGAAATCCCTGAAAATATAAACAATTCTGTGCGTGTATTAACCCTTCAGATACCGTCAATTAGAGACACAATAGTAAGACAATAGATGCGCGGCCACCGGTGGTCGCTTGGGGATTCATGAATTAAAGATAAAAGGGGTGGTTCCGGATCATTTCTTATCACAATGACAGATGGACACAAAGCAACATCAGACAGTTTGTGATATAGTTTGTGAGATGTTTATTATTATTATTATTAATTCTTGTTTTTGACCAGGGGAAATCACCTCAGCAGTTTTATGGCTCAGACTACCTGCAAAATGACTTGACGACAGTAAAAATTACGTCACTTCCTTTCCTGCTCTCGTCTTTTTCACACGTTGATTTAAAGTAATAGACATGTTTCATTTGCCCGTAATTTTATAGGTAGGCCGGCTGTCTTTCATAAATACATACCAAAATCTATTTATTGTACATATTGCCGGTTTAACCTTGGTAAATTATGTAACGGACAACAATATTCAAAAGATATTTCATACAATGCTTGGACGCTTACTACCTAGACATTACATTATTGTATACTTTACCTTGGTATTGTATAGAATACCTTAGTTATGCAGATTGCCGGGTAACTTAAAAAGATTCGCGGTACGGAGAAAAAGAAGTAGCAGGTCGTTCCCAGAAATCTCCACCACCCAAACAACAACGTCTGGCGGGGATTGTTACTTATTTTTCCAACCAAAGATCCCCACTAGGTTATTATGACTGACCGATGCCACTAGACTAATATTCTTTAATTAAGGGGATTTTTGAAAAAAAAAAATAACAATGCACTGCCAGATGTAGTTGTTTCTAAATTCATCATCATCATCTTCCTGCCCTTGTCCCGTGTTATTTGGGGTCGGCGCAACACTTTTTTTTCTTCCATTCCAGCGTCAGGGAATAAAACAGCTGAGTCCGGGTACACGTATATTGCAACTGAATTGTTGAACAAAAGACTAAACTTTATGTTGGTTTACCCACAGTGTGTGTAATATAAACTTATAAATAATATTATGCAGGTACATCACACCTCACCACTTAATCTCATCTAAGATCTCATTTATTCTATGTTACTTGAAATCTAACCACTGATTTACGGATGCGTTTGTGTTGACCCACCGGCGGTGACGTTAGAGGGGGATGACGGGCTTCTACCACAACTTGAGAGTTACTAACAATATCTTGCCTCTCTTTTTACCCTCACTAACCGGCTTCTGCTTGTTCTTCTCCACTGTATCGTCGTGTGCCTGAACGACATCCTCCACCCCTGACGTTCCAAATGACACTGGTGGCGTGCTGTCTGAGGCTATATTATCAGAACCCACGAAGTCTGATAAATGGGATCTACGTTTCAGTTGGTCTATGTGTTTTTTGGATAGTCGACCGTCTCCGTTATTTACGAGATACTCACGGCTCACGACGTCGCCGGAACGCATTCACCGAGCGTACTCATTTTGCGAGCTGTAACTGTAACCAAACAGATACAGTAACGAGGTTCTAGTGTGTACGGGGAGACCTGCTCTGCCCTCAGTTTTGGTTTGTAACTCCACAATGTCGGACGAAGTGTCTCTCGCCTGTGCAGCATACTTACTTATAGATGCCTTACTCGATGATCATAAACGGCCACGAAGATGGTGGATTCATAGAATGTATCGAGAAAGAAGTGATCTACTGTTCATATTGAAAAATCAAGAAATTAGTGGTCCTCGTCCTCTTGACGTCCACGAACGCACTGCGAGCGCCCTTTGATTCGCGGCAAAAACCGACAACCGTCGGCTCGCTGCGAGTCGCTCGTGTAGCGTTCGTCGCAAGCTCGCGAACCACATACACATTATGTATGTGGTAACAGTAACGGTTACAGTTATGTATAACGTTACGGGTTTAGAAATGAGTACGTTGTAAACGTCGGCTCGCTGCAAGCCGCACGCGTACCGCTCGCAGCAGGTTTGCGAACCACGTACATACTATGTTTTTTTGGTTACAGTATATGCAACGGTTACAGTTACGGCTCGCTAGTGAGTACCCGGCTTAACAAGTCTAACCAAATACGTAATCGGAGCCCATCGCTGTAACAACATGCGGGTATTTCCCTAGTCGTACAATGTACTGTGTTTCTGTAACTAGGTAAGTAGAAACGTTTGCAAGGCTGCGTCTAAGTCTTGTTCTCCCTATATGCTTTTTTAATGGCAGTTTTGCACATTTTAACAGCATTCTCTGCTGCACCGTATTTCTAAATTTGTGTAAAACTAATCCAGTAAAAACCTCTGAAAATGTCCTATTTTGTATGAACTTTGACTCTTCATAATTTGCCTAAAAATTAAAAAAGTCAAAAAAGTAATCCTCTAGAGACCTTGCAAATTTTATTAAGATTCTAAAAAAGTTTGGAAAAAGTTGACGTCAAACTTTTTCCAAAAACTTTTAAGGGTTTAAAAAAAACAGGATCAAGTTTTGTGAAATTTTCGAGTAAATCTCGGAATTACCGAATACTAACAGAGTTTTCAGGCGTTATCTCTCTTTTTTTGCGTTTTTTGCGTTCCATTGCATAAATGAAGTAACAAGCTTTTAAACCATTTTCGATGTTTACGATAAGCGAGTGGAAAAGGACCCTCTTAATCCCCTACAAAGTTAATATATACGTGATTTCCGTACTCATGCTCGATGGTCTACCTTGTGGGAACCTGGATAAAGCATCTGCACATTTTTTTTTGATGACACATTCTATTTCGTAATTAAACCTTTTTTTTTTCGATGGGGAAAATCATCTTATGACAAAACCCGCCCTTGGCTGGAGCGGGAGATAGTGTCAGACTCTTACTGACTAAAAACCTCATCCCGTTCCTTCTAGCCTTCATACCGGGGCACGAGCTCCTTTCGAACAACCCTGTCCCCAGTAGGCTTCGACCCAACTGGGCCCTTCCTGCTGCTGACAACTCCTTGAGGCGCGCGGGAACAGTGCGCGCCGTCGACGTCTTGGATTCGGTCATTACCGGACGATCGGACAGTGAGCTCCCCATGGCTCGCCGTCCGCGAGCCCGCGTCTACGGTGGCCGGAAATCGGGATCGAAATCCCGGCGGCGGCGGCGGCGAGGGCGCCGTAGCTTGATGCGGTCGGCCTCCTCCTTTACTAGCATTACAGCTTCGCAGAAAGAGGCGACCGCCTGCCATTCCTCCTCACTCCGGACCCTGGCCTCGACCAGGGCCCGGCGCGAGAGGTCTCCGCCGCCGACGTAATTATAATCTGACTATAGTATTGTTCACCGTTGTAAACGAGAAGCTGCTATTATTGAAATGCCTACCTTATTACCGAAAATATACAGGGTGTGACATAAATAATGGATAACCCTGAAACTGTCGATTGGCCAGATTATCATTTATCATTTACCCCACTTATATCACCATAGGCCCATGGATGGAGGCCCATGATCCAAATTATTGATATTTTTGATATTTTGAATAAAAATCGTACTTCATACAAAATCAGCTGCCATTTCTTCAATTGGTGACTTTCTCTCGTTCTGTTTTTTTTTTTTATAACACCTCTGAATATTTGTATTATCAGACAATTATCTTTTTTTTATTACAATCTAAATTCCACCGGCTGTGTCACTAGAGCGACCGCCGCCCGGTGCGACCTTCCCTGCCCTAAAACCAGCGTGTCGTCTGCGTAGCAAACCACGCTGACCCCGTCAGGGAAGTCGCCGCGCAGCACCTAGTCGTATCCGATGTTCCACAAGGGTGGCCCTAGTACCGACCCCTGCGGAACACCGCACGACATCTCTCGACGTTTCCAGTCTCCCTGGTGACCGGGGTAGACAATGTACCTCATCGACAGGTAAGCCTCGACCACTCGACAGAGGTATTCGGGCATCCGGTGGTACCGGAGTGCCCTCCAGATCGTACTCCAGGGCAGGGAGTTGAAAGCGTCGGCAATGTCCAAGGACACTGCCACGACACACCTACCCTGGGAAATCGCATCCCCCGTTGTGAGGGCTCGCACGCGCATGAGTGCGTCCACCGTAGAACGCGCCCTGCGAAAGCCAAACTGTCCGTCCGAAAGGTCCGGCCCCACCCGTGTTAGGCGCGCGACGATGTGGTTTGCAATAACTCTTTCAAAGAGCTTGCCCACCTCGTCGAGCAGAACAATGGGCCGGTACGCGGACGGAGATGCCTATAAATGCCCGCAACTATGAAACGTTGGACCGGTCGGTGTATTAATTATTACTTTGCCATGCAACCCTCAACATGCGTTGCACTAATGGTCCCGCCGAGTTCCCTCCCCGGGCGCAGAAGCTAGTGCTAGTGCGTCGCCTACGAGGCACGAGCGGCGCGCGCCGCCGCTGCGCCGCTGCGACACTGCGCCGCTGCGCCGCTGCGACACTGCGCCGCTGCGACGCTGCGCCGCTGCGCCGCTCTAGTGTCCCGCCGCCTGTCGCCGTCCGTACTCGCTTGTCGCCGCCGCCGTCGCCTATCGCCGTCCGTACTTGCCGCTGCCACCGCCGCCGCCGCCGCCGCCGCCGCCGCTGCCGGCCTATATTTGTGCGCGCATCGCCGCGTCAAGTCGCTTTGTAGTTCCCGTGGATTGACAATCGGTTGCTGTGTCCGTCTTGTCCGTGGACCTAGTACCGCCCTCGACCACAGCTGCATTTTTCTCTGCTGCTTCCAAGCAAGAAGGCTGAAGGCCTTCGTGTAGTCAAGTTTAATATTATGCAGGTACTCATACATCACACTATCCTGTCACCTATTATTTTAATATTATTTATTTATTATAATTACAATAGCTTTAATAATTTAGAAACAATATCATCTGGCGGGGATTGTTACTTATTTTTCAAATGAAATCCCCACTTGGTTATGTTTAACTAGAGGGGATTTCTGATATCCCTATCCCTACTAATATTATAAATGCGAAAATAACTCTGTCTGTCTGTCTGTCTGTCTGTTACGCTTTCACGCAAAAACTACTGAACGGATTTAGATCAAATTTGGTAGGTAGGTAGAAGAGACACTGGAATAACACATAGGCTACCTATAATTCCACTGCTAAGCACGGGTCTCTGCCCGCGCGATATAAACTGTAGTCCACACGGGCGAAGCCGCGGGCGGAAAGCTAGTTAACCATAAAGGTACTCTAACAACCGCCCGTGATATGAATTCAGTGCATCTATTAATAGTGACCACCCCACACGAGGGGTGGTGTGGGCGTGTAGAAGCTGTCAAAGGGAATATCAGTCCCCGACTGAAAACAGAAAATAATGACAGAGTGGAGCGGGGAACGAGTACCGGGAATTATTATTAATTAAAGCTGGACAATAGGGGTAGATGAAATATGGATTTATTAAACTCAGTACCTAATTATCCATATAGCATTCATTTTTATCCAATCATTCATTTATAGAGAAAATTGTTTCTTTTTTTGTCTATTAGTTACCCTGGTTGGTCCGTTTTTATCCTACGGTAAAACCAAGAATACTCGTAATACCAATCTGAAAGAGAGAAAGAATGAATCGATAATCAATTTGTTGCTATGGTCCGGACTCCGGATCCGGATGACGTATGGTGGCTACATAATTGAAAAGAAAATAAAAACTAAGTATCTGATGTTGATTGAACCTAAATTTGCATTCCTTTGGCTGAGGTTGATTTTACCAGAATCACAGTAGATTCCAAAGTTCCTTATTGACCATTATTGTCATAAGACTACGGTTTCTCTGAACTAACGAAATAAAATTAAATACGAGTACCTACCACATTTATTTTTAGAATTGGACCGATATTGATTTACTGATACAGAATAAAATGAAACTAAAAATAATATTTTAACAACTTTTTTGAGTAATTTGATATGATAGTCATTTTAAAACGACTTCGAAAAGAAGGAGGTTCTATGTTCGGCTGAATGTCTGTTTTTTTTTCGGCCTCAGTCTTATTATTTTATTATTATTGTACTAGCTGCTCAGCGGCTTCGCCCGCGTGATAGCAGAAAATTATCCCAAGGGAACATACTTCCGGGATAAAAAGTATCCTATGTCCTATTCCAGGACATGGTCTATCCGTGTACCAAGTTTCATTCAAATCGGTTTTGCCATTTAGGCGTGAAGACGTAACAAACAAACAAACAAACAAACTCACTTTCGCTTTTGTAATATTAGTAAGGATTATTATCCGAAAGGGTAGCTCGGTCACGGTACGAAAGGCACGAAGGAAGGTGGGCTTTTAGTCAGAAGGAGACTATCTTCCGCTCCACCCATGAGCGGGGTTTGTCATTGCATGATTTTTCTCACCATAAAAAAGGCTATTTTCTTTAACATATTTTTCTGGAAATCTAATTTTCAATACGAATAGGTACTTAATCAAAAATCGAATAATCCTTACTAATATTATAAAAATGAAAGTGAGTTTGTTTGTTACGTCTTCACGCCTAAATGGCAAAACCGATTTTGATGAATTTTGGTTTAGAGATAGTTGGGACCCTAGAGACGGACATAGGCTAAATATTGTTTGTTAATGATAAATGGGGGAGAAAACGCGAGCGAAGCCGCGGGAAAAGCTAGTCGTAAATAAAAAAAAGAAAGAGCGCGCATATGAAAACAGATTTTTATCGCCACAAAATTTAAACAAAAGACAAAACTTAATTAGTTTTTAACCGACTTCCAAAAGGAGGAGGTTCTATGTTCGGCTGAATGTATGTTTTTTTTTTTTGTATGTATGTTCACCGATATCTCGGTCAATTGTGGACCGATTTTGAAAAAAATTTTTTGATTGGAAGGTTATGCTTCCAAGTTGGTCCCATAGAAATATTGTTATGATCTGATCATGAACTTCGAAGATATGGAACAGAACTCTTCATAGAATCATAGCAGAATTGCCGTAACAAGTAAAATTGCTTTGTTTATACGTGTAGTCGATGACTGACTGATAGAAAAGGGGGAGGGGATGTATCAAACTGATCTGGCGATAAAGCCGGAAGGTAATTTCATGTAATATAACCGTATTTGGGATTATTAGAATCGTTATGAGATGCACTCTGGCTATAAGGTAATTTATGTTTAGCTGAAGGGTAGGTACTTTTTAATGGTGCTACCATAACTAAAAAGTGAAAAATAAAAATCTTTTTACAAAAAAAAATTAAACCGACTTCAAAAAGTACAAAATAATTTTAATTTCGGAAGTCGGTGTTAAATAACGAAGAGACAAAATTAGGTATCTATTATAGAAACACCGACTTCCGAAATTAAAATTATTTTGTACTTTTTGAAGTCGGTTTAATTTTTTTTTGTAAAAAGTTTTTTATACAGTTATTTTCTTCACAAGTGTTTTGAAAAACATCGTATGATACACGTGAGTAATTAATGATTACCGTTATCGACTCTCTTAAGACCCTCGCCAGGCTCTGGTCTAAATACCGCCTCGACAGTAATCACTGGCATTACACATTTGTATCACTATGTACTACACTTCTGGACACATCTATTGGCCCACCTTAGAGTTTAGGTTTCGATGGCCCCTACCGAAATATGATTGCTAGATTGAACAAAAACTGTTGATGCAGTTTTAAACCTGATACATTTTACCATCTTTTTCGATCGTATTGTTTTAAATTTGAATTCAGAATACCATACGACATGGAGCTACGCCTAACAAGTCGGATATGCGCCTTGTTAAAGGCAATTGATTTTTGAATGAAAAACATGTTTTATCAAATAAAGGTTTAATTTAATAACGCGTGTTGCCTCCATGGGCATCTACCACAGCTCTCATACGATTAGGCATAGAGTTTATCAACCGCTCTATGAAATTTTGAGGGATCATCTCCCATTCCTCTTCTATGGCAGTTTTCAACTCCTGCATCGTCTGGGCAACTGGCTGACGAGCCCTAACACGTCTTTTTAGCTCGTCCCACATGTGCTCAATGTGGTTCATGTCTGGGCTTCTGGCTGGCCAGTCCATAACTGTGATGTTCACATCCCGAAGATATTCCCTGACGATGTCGGCCGCATGGGCTCTTGTATAATCATGCATAAAAAGGAAATTTGGGCCCACATAGTCCGCGTATGGTATCACGTGAGGTTCTAAGCACTCACGAATGTACCTTTCAGCATTTAATGTTGGCAGCCGTGGTCCTGTAACAACCTCAAGTTGAGTTTTGCCGCTCGCGGATATACCGCCCCAGATAGTCCATGAGCCACCGCCATAAGCAACCCTCTCTTCAAAGCAGCATTGTGCGAAACGCTCTTCCTTACGTCGGTAGACCTTCTGCCTTCCATCATTGCCATGTAACACAATTTTAGACTCATCAGAAAAGAGTACACGGCTCCAATCTTGCTGTGTCCAATTTAAATGACTGCGTGCGAAATAAAGGCGCGCTGTTCGGTGGGCTCGCGTTAGTTTGGGCCCATTAGCTGGCTTGTGTGGTACCATATCGCGTTCTTTTAACCTTCTCAGAACAGTTCGAGCGCTCACAGATACTCCGTGGAAGTCGCGAAGTTGGTTTTGTATCTCAATGGAGGTAAGGTGACGATTTCTCAAGCTGGCTGCCTTTCAGTTGTGACCCGAGATCGTGGCCTTCCTTGGCGACGAACAAAGCCGCCAGTCTCTAGGTACCTCCGATAAACATTTCGGACCGCAGATCGACTTAAATTAAGTTGAGCACTCACGTTTCTTTGGCTGTGTCCGGCCTGAATAAGTGCCACAGCTTGGGCGGCGACTTCAAGTGAAGTATCCATAGATTATTGATAGAACCTCACCTCAGTGTTAAGAATAAGTAATGTTTGTTGCAAAACCAAAGAACTGTTTTTCAAACAACCGCTCATAACTGATTATGACGTTATTTATTACACATTTTTCATTAGATATTTTCGAAACACAGTATCTTGTGGATATTATCTAGGCTTCTATTGAAATCAATTTCTAAATTTGTGTAAAACTAATCCAGTAAAGACCTCTGAAAATCTCCTATTTTGTATGAATTTTGACACTTCATAATTGGCCTAAAAATTAAAAAAGTCAAAAAGTAAAACTATAGAAGCCTTGCAAATTTTATCAAGATTCTAAACGACGACTACTTTTTCAAAAACTTTTAAGGGTTTAAAAAAACAGCTATTTTCTGAAGCAAGTAGGTATAACATATTTGTTTTGAACAATTTTGTAGGCATTGGCACCAGGCATGCAGCACTCATGAAAGTGAACATGCAGCAGGCATGGTATGGACTCTTAATTTGGGAAGTCGGTGTTTCTAGATTAGTATTGTGTCTTCGTTATTTAACCCCGACTTCCGAAATTAAAGTTATTTTGTACTTTTCAGTGTTTTTTTTACATTGAAGTCGGTTGAATTTTTTTTGTAATTTTTTATTTTATTTTTCTTTTTACTTTTTAGTTATGGTACCACAACTAAAAAGTAACCCTCAGCCAAACTTAAATACCTTATAAGCCTGAGTGCATCTCATAACGATTCTAATAATCCCAAATACGATTATATTACAATAATTTACCTTCCGGCCTCTTTTCTTTCGGTCAGCCATCGACTACACGTAAGCAAAGCAATTTTACTATGATCCTATGAGGAGTTCTGTTCCATATCTTCGAAGTTCACGATCAGATCATAACAATATTTCTATGAGACCAACTTCGAAGCATAACCTTTCAATCAAAAAAATAATTTGCAAAATCGGTCCATAATTGACCGAGTTATCGTTGAGCATACATAAAAACGGTCAATAAATTAATTGGTAGTTCGGTATGAATCGCAAGCACATAATTATTTTTTACTGTTTTGTTTGACGAACTTAACGCATACGACGTCGCGGGCAACAGTTATAAAAATATAAACTGCACTACCCTGGCACCTGGCTTGAAAACGATTGCCATATTGAATATATCGTATCGTCACGTAAGTAATATGTATATGAGTCATTGTGTATATGTCATGAGAAACAACTCATTGCAAAATAATTGCAAAATAAATGTTGATATTCAAAAACTAAAATCAAGTTCAATGCACTCAATCAGGAGCCATGTTTATACGGGATTGAAAGTATTGATTTATAGTGCACCGGCCGGTGTCTCGCTCACCCCCATTACGTGGAATTTGATTGTACATAAATTCAATATTCATATTAAGGTTTCTGTCTAGCCCGCTTAAAGGCGCGGGCCCACTGCGGCGCGCACAGAGAGGCTACGCACGTGTATGAAGCTTCCCTTTGTAAGAAAATGTATGTGGTTGTGTCCACTGGTTTTTGCATAATATTCTCTTTCCTAATATGCTTTAGCATAACGATTTTGGTCTAATTTGTTTTGCCATAATAATACTTTGCCATATTTTTTTTTAGGCTAAATTATTTTAGCATAAATTTAATTCTCATAACGTTACTAGGCCTAATGACGATTAGCATAATAATATTTAGGCATACAATTAATATAACATAATTTAGCTATAGTTTCTGTAACAATTCAATAATAATGTTGGTTAAAAATTCAATATGTAGTGCTACAAAAGTTAGTGACATAACCAAATCGCTACAAAACTGACTCCACGTAGTCTTGTCTGCCCTACCCCTAGAGTGTAATTTAAAATCGCGTATAGGCGAGGCGACCTGTGGGCTGCGGAGCAAAGCCAGCAAGCCGAAGCTGCTGTGGTCAACCAAAGCCGTCTGCGACGATTAGCACGCGTAGGGTCGCCGTAGGCCCGCAGCGCCAGAGCCGTGACAGAAACCATGCCTGCTGCATGCTCGCTTGAATGCTGCATGCTTCCTTGCATGCCTGGTGTATGCTTGTTTGCATGCTTCTTACAGCGAAAAAAGTCTACAAAATTGTTCAAAACAAATATTTTATACCTGCTTCAGGAGATAGAATAGAATAGAATAGAATAAACTTTATTGTACACCAAAATAGTAACAATGACATAGAAACTAAGATATGTAGATATGTATGTATGTATGGAGATATGTTTGTATCCACATAAACATTATTATGATAAGAGAAATTATGCTTTAAAAATTATGCGTAAGCTGTTATTCGTACCTAAATAATATTATGCGAAAATATAATTAGGACAAACAAAAGTATGCCAAGTTATAATGAGTCTTAAGATTTTATGCAAATGCATAGGGAATAGGCGGTTATATAGCTCAACGCTGTCGACGTGGGTCTACGTTTCCACTGGAGTACACGAATATGACCCTCAACTATGTACAGCTCGCTTATCGCAGCACAGTTTTCAGTTATACACCTCCCGCAGTAAAGTCCGTGTCCGTGGATTGCAGTGGCTTTACTTAATTACATATTTGTGGGTCTTCTTGTACCTACTCCAGTGTAAACATAGACCCACGCTGACAAACCAATTAATACACGCAGCAAAAATGCGCCGCGTGTCCGTGCACAGTATACGCCGCAGTGGGCTCGCGCCTTATATCGGTAAGGCACTCGCGCATGCGTGACCCCCCATCTGCACTAAATGCAACCCTGTTGCTTGCTGCGTCCTGCCGAACTCTCCCTTCGCATTACTCATCTGAGTCTCCAAGCACGTGCGTGAGTTTCCTGAATAATAATTAGTGAATTGTTTGTGTTGGACCTGCAGGACTTACTTTTAAATTATGTAAGTAAAACATAAAAGTAATTACCGAAGTCTATCAAACACGTCACTATGTAAGTGATGTGTTTGATAGACTTATTTCCGCTTCAGCAACGTCGTTGATGGATTGGGCATGGCGGACAAAGCTTAGCTTTAGAGTGCTTTTTCACCAGAGATGTGCGAGGAGCTGATGCGGTGTGAGGATGCGTAGTGATAGTGAAACGGCGGCAGTCTTTGTTCGGTTGTGCAAAACTCAAATTTAAGCAGACTATAAATTTTAAAACGTTTTTTCTTTTGTCTTCCTGTGGGTTCGGAGTTAATTTTCGCGCTTAAAGAATCGTGGGATTGTACTAGTTTGATATCAAACTAAAAGGTGTCAACCGTCAAAATTGTGTAAATTATTAATAAAAAATAAAGAAAAACTATGGTTTTTCTTGATTTTACCAACTTACACTCGTGCAAGTGCAATACATATATAGAAAGATGGAGGACTATTTTTCACTTAAAATGTTACCTAAAATAAGTAAAAAAAAACTTAAAACACTTATGAAATTATGTCGTGTTTCCTTGTTATTTATTTATTCGTTATTGATTTTTGTTATTTTTCTTTTCCCTAAAACAAAATTTATCTATCATATTGAATTTTTTTTGGAACACAGTACCGCGCCGAGCGACGCCGACGTATTTGTCGACACTTATCGGCCGCCTACGCTGTAAATCAGATCCGTAGACTCGCCGCATTTAGATTATTTTTCTTTCTTTCTTATGTAATCAAATTGTGTTACGCAGGAGAAAAAACACCAACCATATTTTATAAAATTCAGACGTTAAATTATTTATTATTTATTCAGAAATTTCATAACTGTCTCGTCTAAACCAAAAATTTCCATTGCCACGCGTAATAAATCGTACCTACTACGAATAAAATTTGTAATCTAACTAATTAGAATAGTGTACTAATTAATTTAAAATAATCAGTTTGGCCTACCTATCCAAATTATAGGAAAAGATGGTATTTATTAAATTAAAGTGACATAAAAACATAACTCCAAATAGATTAATTTAAAGTTATAAAATCATATCATTATTTTGTATTGTCATTCTATACCCATTCAATCAATACTTTCAAACCTTCTTTTTGTCAAAAACATTCGCATTCTTCTTGTCAAATGTGAAAATATATGCGAATATTCGCGAAAGCGAATATTTGTTACATCACTAGTTTGCATGGTAATGTACATCAGTTATTTTTTTTAGTTTTATCATTCTCTTATTTTAGTAGTTACAGGGGGGGGGGGGGGAACACATATTTTACCACTTTGGAAGTGTCTCTCGCGTAAACTATTCAGTTTAGAAAAAAAATGATATTAGAAGCTAATGGAATTAAATAACCTTAGTATTATTTAATTAGTTTAATATTTGGATCACTTGAAAGAACAACATACAATCAATGTTCCGCAGAGTAGAGAGCATAGACAAAAAACATGTAAAAAGAAATTAGTTGCAAGGCTCGACATTCAACTTCAACAGAAACCTCAATATATTTTTTGAAGACCTATCCATAGATACCTCACACGTGTGGGTTTGATGAAAACAATATTTTTGAGTTTCAGTTCTAAGTATGGGGAACCCCCAAAAACTGTTGATTGGTGGGATTGATGACAGAAATCCCGCGGTTTCCGCGAGATTTGAGGGATGGTATTTTTAGTACATTTTTTGTTTTAAATAGTAATAAACATAAAAATCAATCAAGTGCGAGTTGGAATTGCACACCTAGTATTTCTTATACATTTTTCCTACCGTTTGATTCCCCAATTGCGTTTCGAAGATTTTCCAAATCGTATAAAAAAATATTTTTTAATTCATGAATCCCCAAGCGACCACCGGTGGCCGCGCATCTATTGTCTTACTATTGTGTCTCTAATTGACGGTATCTGAAGGGTTAATGAAAAAACTTACAATTTTCATATAAATAATTATCCACTGCTTTTAAAGAACAATATAATAAGATATTTAACGAACCTTCATCTAGGAAAGTAAATTCACATGCTTTCGGGAATCCCGGGTCATAAACTACCTAATCAGAATCAGAATCAGAATTTATTTATTTCTCTAGTTTTATATTACATATCACTTAAAATATTTAATTTCACAAAAACGTGTTTTATTTTGTCCATAGAGTAGGAGCTTTTGAAACCTATCCTGGTCATTTCCTCTATTTCTAGTGCTTATATGATTTTACTTGAGGATAACAATAAAGCAGCCCCAGCGGCAAGCCGCTTATTACTGTATTGAGTGACTCTACAGTCAGAACCTACGATGTCGGAAGGGGGCCAGTTTAAAGAGTGGCTTGTCCCTATCTTTTTTATTAATGTATTGAATGTCACCTACTCTAGTAGCGTAAAGGAAGGGATTGTGCTGTCCATAGCGCGTGTACACCGGGCCTTGTTCTTGTAGCCCCTCGATCGACAGAGATTTAGGTCGTTCTATCATGTTGCCGTGGAGATCAAGCGCACGAATGTGCCTCGGGTCTTGTTGTAAGATTTCCCAGAGTAGATCAGTGTCTATGCGTCTGGGTAACTGTGCGGCGCTCTTCAATGCCATTTTATATTGCCTCTCAAGCTTGAGCAGGTTTGTTTTACTGTACCTCGGTAGTAATTGTATTACTTCGTAGTCTATCACTGGCAGTAAGCATGCTTGAATGACAAGTAGCTTAACATCGACGCTTAACTTAGAGCGGTAACCGATAATTGAATGCAGCGTTCCTTTGTCCCTATTGACCCATGGGGCACCCCGTGTGGCACACGCTGCTCCGTTCCCAAGGTGGTTCTGAAGCTACCTCTTGTTGTCCTGTCGCTCAGATAGTTCTCGATAATTTTTACGATGTTGTTGCGTGCTCCAGCGTCGATGAGTTTCCTACAGAGTCCTTTATGATTGATTGAATCGAAGGCTTTACTGAGGTCAGTCGATATCATGGCGACGCTATGGCCCTTATCCGGCGCTTCGGCGATGTATTTGCCTGTACGAAGGATTTGAGTGGCGGTGCCTCTATTTCTAGTGAATCCATGCTGGCGGTTGGGTATTATTTCTCTTAACTCTGTTTCGATACGATTGAGTATTATTCTTTCGGCCCATTTGCCCATGATGTTGAGTAGACTGATGGGTCTATACGATTTCGGATCGCTATGATCTTTACCCACCTTATGCAGAAAAACACATTTACTTGTTTTCCATCGTTTAGGGAAGTAACCCGTCTCGACCTCGAGTATGTAGTCCATAATACGTTTGAATATCGTAATCATGGTATCGCCACCTAGTTTGAGTATATCGGCTTTGATGCCGTCAGGTCCAGGAGCTTTGCTGTTTTTTAAGCGTCTAAGAGCTAATTTGAGCTCGTGTTTTGAAGTTCGATCGAGTGGTGCAAATGGTGTAGAATTTTCTGTACATTTATCACTTGCAGCGATAGTAGCTTCCTTAACTATGGCATTATCAACCATTCTATCGATGATCTCTAATTCATTGGTGCAATCGCTGAAGTGAGGCAGTTTCTTGATGGACTTTTTCATTGCTCTTTGTACGGCCCACATACGTTTCCTATTGTCTTTAGTGTTTTCGAGTAGCTTGGTCCACTCGGCTTCTTTGTGTTGAAGAATTTCCTTAGACAATTGATGCTTACAGGCATTGTATTGCTTTTTTGCCATTATCCTGAGGTCAGTATATCTGAGTCTCCAGCCACGCTGCTTTTTGGCGTAACGCTCGGCTATTCTTTCTGTTATGTGTGTTGGAAGTTTGCCTTTGGAGTATACAATTCTCAGCGGGGCCAGCTCGTCGAGTGTTTTAACTATGGCCTTCTCTGTTTCCGTGATATACATGTCACAGTCGTCGTTTGAGCTGATCTGTAGTTCTGACTTCATATTGTTAGCCTTTTTATTATTGGGTGCCTTTTATCTGTGTCGAATCGCGAGTTAACGGTTGATCGTAGTCATTATCGATTATTACATCCATTGTCCACGGGAGGTGGTCTGAGGAAATACATTCCCTGTGCTGGCACTTAAATTCCAGTGGTGAGTGATCGTAGTTCACGATTGCTGTGTCGAGTATACTGTTTCCTGGGCTCGTGGGCCGAGATGGTTGGCCTGTGTTAACGAGTCTCACGAAGCCATGTTGGATTGCGTTGCGGAGCACGATGCTCAGGCCCACGTCTCTGGAGTGATTCAGTTGTCTCATGCGTAGATTCGAGTCACCTATAATGATGGCACTTTCACCAAGTATCAGCGTCTCGAACTCGTCGACGAGGTCTCCCTGTCTCGGTATCGGTATGTATATGCCCTTGATTGTGATCTTGTCATTGGTTATGTGTTTGGTGTAAAGATTGATACTGCATCAGTGGCGAAGCGTGAAATATTGAGAGAGGTAAGCCGGAGCAAAAAAAAAAATGCTTGCCTAGCCTACTCCGAGCGCGGGCACGCAGTCTTGAGTCCTTACCGAAAATCTGTGATTGGCATCCTGGCTTCAGTCTTGTATAGGCAGATGTATCTTCAGTCCACTTTTACTATACGTGTAAGCACTGAGATATTGAAACAGTGTCTTGCAAGTAGGGTTGCCAGGTCTTGGAACTGAAAAGCCGGACAATCTATCCTATTTAGCCGGACGTTTGGTCAAAAAGGCCGACATTTTTTTTAAGTCTAATAAAATTCATGAAATCTTTTTAAATTCTAATGAAAAAACCATAAGATTAAGTGATATTATTGTTATACTATTACATGTCCACTTTGCTTGTGCTAGCGATACAAGGTAAGGCAAAACTCTAATGACAATTCTAAACAAAATGGTCTTTAAAAAGCCTAACAAAAGCCAAAAATGCTCAAATTTGGCCGGACACGCCCGACCCTACCGGACCGCCTGACTATGTCCGGCTTTATCCGGACGCCTGGCAACGCTACTTGCAAGCATAATAGAAGTGGCTTTGATAAAAGCCGTTTGTGGTGAAATGATGATATGATGTAAATTAAACAAAACTTAATCGACTAAGTACTAATAATACTACTTATACTCTAAAGCTATTCGTCTATTCTTTCTTACAAAGTGCGCTAAGACATAAAAGCCGGGAAGATTCTTAATTTTTAGTAAAGAACGTTTTTCTATAGAAATAATTGCTAGGTCAGATAATCGTTCTTGTTTTTGAATTACGCATGTTGATATTTATTGTAAAGGGATATATGAAAATGTTTAAAAAAACCAGCTCTGAGAAGAACTTTTGCGTAGGTGTAGTTTTAAGAACAAAATCTAAAAAAAATCGCACGAAAATTATCAGACTTCGCGCACGACCTTACTCATAGATCTAAACTCACCTCCCGCACGCGCACCCCCGAGCCCCGCCTTGGTGACGCTTGGGCCGTCCAGCATAAATCGTAATATTTTAATTTCGCCATAACTTCAAAACCAAACGTCCAATTTTAATCATTCAAAGACCAAATATTATCTACATAAACTGTACTTAGTGATGAAATAATTTATTTTGATAAGGGTTAATAGCATGAGTAAAATAAATGCGTTCAAATGTAATCCAAAAAAAAATCAAGATGATTAGATAAAAAAATGGTTGTTGTGCCTCACTCGACATAGATAGGTATACTGTTTCGCTGACTTTTTTGTAGATATTTATAAGATCTACAATTAATTAGAACATTTTACGGTTCTATCTTTAATAGTTCAGGCAGCGTACGCAAAATAAGTAATGTTTCTGGTTGATTTTTTACACCTTGTGTCCGAAAAACCCAAATATCTTACGGAACCCTATTTTTTTCCAAAATAAAATTTAGCCTATGTTACTCGTGGATAATGTAGCTTTCGAGTGGTGAAAGAATTTTTAAAAACAGTCTAGTAGTTTTTAAGCCGATTCAATAAAACTCTATCAAATAACTCGAAAAAAAACCGGCTTGCCGGAGCGCTTTAGAGCGCGCAGGTTCATCGACCTTTGTGTGACGTCATGACGTATTCTTGTATAGAAATTTAAACGCTAAAAAGCCGATTGCGCCTGCGGCTTATTTTAAAGCAACATGTTGTTGAAAAGCAAATTTTGTTGATTTAATGTCCATAGTGTATACTTAGTGTAGGCGTTTTGTAATGTTTCTTTGTAGTTTTATAATTACTGATTGTGCCATTTCTCAATTACGATAGAGAGTGGTTGTGTTCTAAACTTCTGAAGGGAAGCCGGTGGGAATCGAGTTGTATGGAACCTTCGTCACTGTACTGCATCCCTCAATGCGTCTGTCTGCGTCGTCGATACTGTCTATCAGCCGAGTTTGAGCCCACCTTAAGCCTTGTTTGATGTACATCATGGTACCTAGATGTTGCTGTTTTCTGTCGTACTCGTATATTTTATCATAGCCGGGTTGTTGTCATGTTGTATCTTTGTTCATCCAGGTTAATTTTTATCTCATTGAGTATGAGAATATCAACATTATACTTGTTCACGGTAGGTATGCTTGACTTCCATGAATTTACCACGGAGGCCTTGCACGTTGATGTGCATTATTCGCACTTGTTTTTTAGTTCCAGTTCTATAAAGTACCTAAACTGACATTGATTACGTTCTGTTCCGATACAGGATTCGCAATAGTACATTTTGATACAAGTGGAGAAAGTTTGTCATTGCAACCGAGGCGAAATTCACAATGTTCACTTGCCTATACGGCTGGGGTGAATTTGCAATGGAGCCTAGTGCTGCAGTGACAAATCTCCATCTCAATGATGTTGTTCAATATACACTTACGAAGAAATACTTTATCTGAAAATTACGACGCATTTTTGTTCATTTTGTACTGAAAAAAAAATTCCAATTTTGCCATACATTTTAGTTTTAATTTAGATGGCAGCAGGCTATCGCAAGTATTTATTACCTCAATCACACAATATCCGGCGCCGTAGCATCTAAAGAATTTTCTTCAAATCTTACATTCGAATTTTATATCACAAATAACACGAAAGAATAAGTTAGTTAATATCATAGATATTAATATTAATGTACTATACTTTTTCCCGCGCGTTTGCAGGTTGAAGGAAAAACAAAGGTATAAAACCATTATAATTAACCTATGTACATAGTCTTAAAAATAGAAATTCAAATATCTTTGAATTTAGAACACAGAATAATAGTTCATTTGTTGGTAATAACAAATTATTGTGTAAATAATCATATTTATTTATGACTAGCTTTTGCCCGCGGCTTCACCCGCGTACATAATCCCAGGATAAAAAGTATCCTACGTGTTATTCTGGGATATGGTCTACTAATGTACCAAGTTTCATCAAAATCGGTTTTTTCGTTTAGGCATGAAGACGTTACAAACAAACAAACAAATAAACAAACTCACTTTCGCTTTTATAATATTAGTAAGGATAATTCTTGATTTTGCTGTCGGGACAAACTCTTGATTTCTGTTCTACATCCAAATGTCTTCAGATAAACCCATCCAGATTTGTAAGGGAGCTGGAATGACAATATTCATTAATTGTGAAATCATTTCTATTGTTTGAAGACATCGGGAATGGCGTCTTCAACCCATGATAGTGACGGTGCAGTGGCATCGACAAGCTCTGCCGCCAACGCTGCTGAAGGTGCTTCGAGTGCCGTTGCCAGCGCTGGGGCTGGTGCCCCACCAAGTCCTAATGGGCGCAGGAACGTGCCACCAGCACTCAAAGATATGCTGGTGGGCTTACCTCCGCGCAGATATAAACTAGTGGCATTGGATATGGACACTACCGGCCGCAGGATTAACGACGAGGTGAGTTAGATTTTGTTTTTCGCTTATTAATATCCATCACATCCATATTTAATTAATTAAAACCCAAGCGAACGCCGGTGTTCGCGCACCCATTGTCTTTCTAATGTCTCTAATTATCACGATTTAAGAGAGCTTCTATTTGACTTACAATGTTTGTATAATAATAAGATTTTTTTTTTGTCTATTGCTTAAAACATTTTTTATTGTGTAAATTTATTAAATTGAGCTGTAAATGGAGGATTACATAGTGGAGGATTACATAGTTTAGTTCCTATTTGGCTTCATAGATGTCGCTGCAATCTAACACAACAATTCGGTTTTCTTAACTTATCGGTCACTTCACTCCAAATTAATAAAAAAAAAAAATCTGCAGCTATTGGCGCAAGAATGAGAAAACACAATGAATCTGTATATATGTCGCAGAGATACTTTATGATAAAAACAGAGATTTGGTCAATGCCCTATGATCAAATCACGAAGGATGTCGATATAACAATAATCCCCTGAACTGGACAAGTCTAAGGATTAGAACAAGCGCTAGAACTGATTTCGTGAAATGACAAAATAACTTTTCTATGGTATTTTAAAAGTTTATTAAATTATATAAAACAATCTGTTCTCAAATCTATATATATAAAAATCAATGCCACTTTTCGTTGTTATTTTATAACTCAAGAACGGGCTCACCTATCCGAACCAAATTTTTAGGCCTTGTTCGAACTATTTAGTAGATGGTTTATGTGAAGTTTGGTAGGGTAGAGTAGGGTATAGTAGGGTAGAGTAGTGTAGAGTAGAGTAGTGTAGGGTAGAGTAGGGTAGAGTAGTGTAGAGTAGGGTAGGATAGGGTACAGTAGGGTAAAGTAGGGTAGAATAGGGAAGAGCGGGAGCGAAGCCGTGCGGGCAAAAGCTAGTTTATTTGTAAAAAATTATTATTATGTAATTACAAACAAGAATAAATATTTTACAATTAAATGTAACGTCAGATGTCAATACCAGTAAATAACCCGCCCCTGATCGTTCCCGGTGCAAAGGTGCCCATAACACTCGCCGCATTTTCTCGCTGAATAGCGATGGCCATCCTTTGCATCAAGATCGACCTGGACCGGGAGTCACCCGTTGCCTCACCGAGCCTACGGCCTAAACCCGACACAAAACACCTTGCCTCGTGTGATGTAACACTGATCTCAAAAATACCTTTGGAGGTATATGGAACAGAGAGTAAAGTCCCGCAAACCTCCTTTGAAAAGGGAGGATCCTCCGACCAGACAGGATGTTATAGTCTGGTGGGGACTGCCCGATAGTTGATGTCGGGCTGTCGTATATGTTCAAATCGCGCGGAGAACTTTCATTGCGCGATGCAGGATTTCGTATTTTCTTCGTAGTTCTTATGTGGCGTCATAGATGTCGCTACATCACTCCCCTCCGGAGATCGGAGATCGATGGTTCTTGAAGCTTCTTGATGTGTGCCAGGCCAGCAGTAGGTTGGTTCCAGTGAGTCGGAACCGATGCCGCATAGTTCTCGGTGAGGCGGAACTGTCTGCGGTGATGCCCCAGTGAGTCGGGGTGTTGCTATCCCAGTGAGTCGGGATAATGCCCCAGTGAGTCGGGGTGATGATGTCCCAGTGAGTCAGGATGATGCCCCAGTGAGTCGGGGTGGTGCTGTCCCAGTGAGTCGGGATGATGCCCCAGTGAGTCGGGGTGGTGCTGTCCCAGTGAGTCGGGATGATGCCCCAGTGAGCCGGGGTGGTACTGTCCCAGTGAGTCGGGACAATGCTGCAGGCTCCAGTGAGTCGGAGTAGTGCTGCTGGCTCCAGTGAGTCGGAGCGGTGCTTGTGCGACGTAGGGCTTGATTGCTGGCGTTGACCAGGAGAGGTTCTTCATGGCTCTTCATATGACTGGCCGAAAATAATATTTTTATGACGTGTGATCGAGGCCTACCTGACGGACAGGTTCATCATCTATCCGGATCACCAGCGAGAGTAGAAACGGCATGATATTATGTCGTGCGGTGTTCCACAGGGATCGATACTAGGATCGCCTTTGTGGAACATCGGGTACGACTACTTGCTGCACGCCACGCCCACCTTCCTCTGGGGCTGGTCTATTACGCAGACGACTATTACGTTGGGACTCAAGTTGGCACTGCACAACCGAGGCTATATGCTTTCACGGCCCAGAGCGTGCCACCACCGGGTTCCCAAATAGCGGTAGTAGGAGTTCACATTAGCATCGAGTCGATGATGAAGTAACTAAGACTCGTCCTCGACAGCCGGCGGAATTTCGAGGAGTACTTCCGACGTCTGGCCCCCAAACTGGATCGGACTGGGGCTGCCTTTAAGCGGGTCCTGCTTAAACTAGTCCAGACGCCCGCTGCCGGAGGCTCTACGCAGATATCGTTCCGTGGCCCTTTATGGAGCGACAATATGGGTGCCTTTGCTGCAAAAGCGACCGGCGCGGCGGCCAAGCTTAACGCATGCCAGAGGGTCATAGCCATCTTGAAGGTGCGGGGATACCGCACGGGAATGGTGACAGCGACAGTCGTAACCCAGTGCTGGGCACGCCACACTTATGGCAGTAAGTCCTGTCTTTGAGGAGTAGCTGGAAAGACTTCACGGCGTCCTCCTTACCTTCCGCATGACGCTGGTCCTCTCCGAGCATGGTAAGTTCGGAAGATTCTTGCATCGAAGAAACACCTGAATATCAGCAAGGGTGGACCCCTCGGAGGACACGGTGGAGCATATAGTATAGGTATGCACCGCCTTGGCAGAGCACCTCTGTGTCCTTGTGGGGGCGATCGGTGGCGGCGATCTCTAGCGCCGAGTCTGTAGGCCATGGTCCGGAGCGAGGAAGAGTGACAGGCGGTCACCTCCTTCTGCGAAGCAGTAATGCTAGCAAAGGAGGCGGCCGCACGCGCGAAGGAACGACGCTCGCGTCCCAGCCGCCGGGATCTCATAAACATCATAATGGCGGGACCAAATCTTGTAACAGAATAATTTTAGCATGTATATTTAGTACGTTTTAGTACGATTTTGTACGCTTCGTGAAATTTTTGTACCTCACACGGTTTAAGCGGAATTTCACGATATTGTTGGTCCCGCCATTATAACGCGTTATAATGGCGGGACCAAGCTTGTACGCTAAAACTATAACGAATTGCATCATTCTGATAAAACTAGTATTATGTACGCGATTTTGTACTTCCGAAAATCAACAATAGGTAATGGAGATATTATTAGTTTTTTGTCCAAAATTTTTTTTCTTATTTTTGACATTTACGCGCCTGAACAATTTGACGACCAAAAATACGTCATGTAAAAAGTTGCAGTTACATTTCGTGCAGGCGCTGGTAACGAGGGTTAGTCTGCAACATAAGAAAGTGTCGACTAAGGTAGGCTTATAATATTTTTTTTCCGTATTTTTTAAATTTTATTTTATTGTTTACGCATTATTATAACAAAATAAACGAAAATAAGAACACAAGATGAATGAAGTTTGAAACATCAACAACGACACATTTTTGTTTGTTTTTTTTTTTAATGCTGCCGTTTATGAAATTTGTATTATTTATATGTTGTGAAAATGAATTAACGAAATAATAATAATTATCTTCCACAACTATCACAGAACGTCGTCTAGGCCCAAGTTAAGCAGAGCTTGTGTACTTATAAGTACTAGACAACTGATATGATAAACATACTTATTTTTTAATACGTACATGTTATAGATACAACATATTAATATTAATTTAATGCTATATTTATCCGTCTTTTTTAAATACGACCGCTAGCTCTCTCGCCCTCCCAGTCATAGTCTCTACATTCCAACTTGCATACCTCAATCTCTTTTCCCGAGCTTGCTTCTTACGTTGCACCCACCCGGAATGGTGCAACAACCCTGGTCTATTTCCCACAGAAGCCAGGTGCTGCCCCTGCGCGTCGCCTGTGGCGTACGCCTTAGCTCTATCGCGTATTCTATCAAAACCAAACATGAGCTGAGGGATTTGGCTAGTTTTTTAAAGTCGGCCGCCAGCCTGTGATACCAACCCTCCTTGGGAATGCTTTTGTTGGTGGTTGTCTCTAAGGGTGGTGCAGTCTCTAAATATCCCTAAGTCGCCTCTTAGGACACCTACGGGAAGATATGGGATGGTGCTATTCTTAACGTCCGACACCATACAGTAGGTACAGTATTACTCTTGTCATTAAAGAAATTTAAATATCATAATAGATTGCTTTTCATCTTGCTTATCCAAGTAACTGAGTAGTTAAAAATATATCTGTTCGATTACTTTACCATTGTTTCTTTATTGACTCAGAATACAATATTTCAATTTTAAGTAAAAATTGTTAAGTATGTTGCAGACTGACCCTCGGTACTATTACCGAGGGTAAAAAGTAGGATATACTTATAAGTTATTTATAGTAGTAACTTTATAAAGTATGTTAAAACGTAAAACAATTATTTTCCAATATGGCACACTCAATATTTATTAATAACATAGTGTTAAACTATGATATAAATAAAACACATAAATAATAATGAAGCGCCTGCACGAAATGTAACTGTAACTTTTTACATGGCGTAGTTTTGGTCGTCAAATTGTTCAGGCGCGTAAATGTCAAAAATAAGAAAAAAGATTTTGGACAAAAAACTAATAATATCTCCGTTACCTATTGTTGATTTTCGAAAGTACAAAATCGCGTACATAATACTAGTTTTATCAGAATGATGCAATTCGTTATAGTTTTAGCGTACAAGCTTGGTCCCGCCATTATAACGCGTTATAATGGCGGGACCAACAATATCGTGAAATTCCGCTTAAACCGTGTGAGGTACAAAAATTTCACGAAGCGTACAAAATCGTACTAAAACGTACTAAATATACATGCTAAAACTATTCTGTTACAAGATTTGGTCCCGCCATTATGATGTTTATGGGATCTCGTTCCCGATTTTCAGCCACCGTGGACGCGTTTGCGGACGACGAGCAATGGCAAATCGAGCAAGCTTGCCGTCCTACCGACCGGTAAACGTTCCGTTTTTCAGAAGGGATCCCCGAGGCCCTGAAACGAAGGCAAAGCAAAAGCCAGGAATGGGTTTAAGTCAGTAAAAGTCTGACATGCCCTCTCGCTCCGCCCAAGGGCGAGTAGATGATTTCCCACCTAAAAAGGGTTAAAAAGGGGTCCAAATATTGTTTAGAGAAACCTACTTACACAAGTGCGAACTGCGAAGCCGCTGACAGAAGCTAGTATTAATATATTTTGACTGGCCTGTTGGTTTAGTGGTTAGTGGCCCTGACTGCTACGCAGGAGGTCGTGGGATCGATCCCACTCAGGACAAATGTTTATGTAATGAGCATGATCATTTGTTCTGTGTCTGGGTGTAATTTATTTATAATATGTATGTATTTAGAAATATATACGTATGTTTATTAGTTGTCTAGTACCCATAACACAAGCTCTCCTTAGCTTGGGACTAGACGGCGTTGTGTGTTGTAGAATATTATATTATATTATTATTATACTAGCTGCTCCCAGCGGCTTCGCCCGCGTGATAGCAGAAAATTATCCCATGGGAATATACTCCCAAGATAAAAAATATCCTATTCCAGGACATGGTCTATCCGTGTAACAAGTTTCATCAAAATCGGTTTTGCCATTTAAGCATGAATCGTAACAAACAAACTCACTTTCACTTTTATAATATTAGGAAGGATTATATTAAAATGACAAATTCAAATGTTTATAACATATAATGTTTTTACTGTCATAGTATACAACAGAATACAAGTATAGTTTTTTTAAAGGAGTTTATCACAGCAACGGAGGCATGATCATGGTCCCCATCTGCACCTTTGTGTATAGGGCATTTAAACTATTTGCATCCCAAAGTTAACGAGTGGGTGGTGAACTAATGGCATTGTTCCTATTGTTTCAGATCGTTCATATCACGGCATATGCTGAACCTAAAAAGGTATTTTCGCAATACATAATGCCGTACGGGAACCTGAACGTAAGAGCTCGTCGCCGTCACAATCTCAACATCGTCACCGTCGGGGACATCCGCATGCTGAAGAACACTGCAACGCAAAGAGTAAGTAGACTTTTAAGATTTGCAAGTCCTTGATTTGCAAAACTTTAAGATTTAAGTATACGTAGGAAATATTCGCTCGTTCATCTTGGTATGTTTATTTGTATTATATGGCTAAGCTCACATTGCCGGGAACTAGGCAATTTTGTAAATTATACCATTTCCAGCTAATAGCTTCGACAAGCTTAAATCTTGTAAAAATAACAACTAATTATGTACTTTAAGAGGGTCCTTTTCCACTCGCCTATCGTAAACATCGAAAATGGTTTAAAAGATTGTTACTTCATCTAATGCAATCCAACGCGATGTTTGACGAAAAGGCAACGCAAAAAAGAGAGATAACGCCTGAAAACTCTTTTAGTATTCGGTAATATCGCGATTTACTCGAATATTTCACAAAACTTGCTCCAGGAAATAGCTGTTTTTTTTAAACCCTTAAAAGTTTTTGAAAAAAAAATGTCGTCATTTAGAATCTTAAAAAAAATTGCAAGGTCTATAGTTTTAATTTTTTGACTTTTTTAATTTTTAGGCAAATTATGACGTGTCAAAGTTCATACAAAATAGGAGATTTTCAGAGGTTTGAGAGAGGTGAGAGATTCTTTACTGGATTAGTTTTACAGAAATTTAGAAATTGATTTCTATAGAAGCCTAGATAATATCCACAAGATACTGTGTTTCGAAAATATCTAATGAAAAATGTGTAATAACGTCATAATCAGTTATGAGCGGTTGTATGAAAAACAGTGAAAATGTGAGTCATGATGCACACCTTTTAATGCAAGTTGCGTGTCGCGTTTTGGATCGTGTAAGCACAGGGCAATAAATGAAAAACTCGGTTCACCCCTTTGCAAACAGTACCTAGGGGAAGGACCAAGGTCAATATCAATTCACTGCAATATTTTCGTTGCTGCTTATTTCCCCATTCATCATGCATGTTTAAAGTTTGATTACAGTTTCGCCAGAAAACGGCAATTTTTCCGTCTAATTTGAATCTAAAAAAATCACAATTAGGTAAGTACATAAATTGTAAATGAGTGCATGGGGATAAATATAACCAAAACTAACTTTGTGATCAATAACATCTATCATCTGTACCTACCTATTTTGTGTATTATTACTGTAAGTTCGTAAAAACTTAGGACTTTTTAAAATTAGAAGTGATTTATGTAATTACACGTGAAATTATAATATAATACCCAAATGAAGGTTCGCTAAGACAAGAATAACAAGTTCACAAGTTGCCTAAGTCAGTTACCGAACATTACGCTAAATTACGTAAATTTATAATGGCTGCAAGTAATTTACTTATAAAGGATAAAAAGATGTTACATTTTATGTTAAAATTCTGTTCAAAGTTTTGGTGGTCGTTAAGTATTTCGGATTATACAATCCTAATTTGGAGTTGATTGCTTTAAATAGGATAGGACAAGACAGTTAAACTTTTTTTTGGTTCTAATTACACTCTAAAATAGAGATTTCATTTTTAGTGATCATTTACTATTTTTGGCAATACAAAATGATTTTTTGAGGTTACATTTTACTTGACCTTGTTAGTAACTGTCCGATCCGAGCCCAAGACGTCGACGGCGCGCACTGTTTCCGCGCGCCTCAAGGAGATGTCAGCAACAGCAGAGGCCCAGCTGGGTCGAAGCCTACTGGGGCCAGGGTTATCCGAAAGGAAGCTCGAGCTTTGGTTTGAAGGCTAGAAGGAACGGGGTGGGTTTTTAGTCAGAGTCTGACACTATCTCCCGCTCAACTTTTATGACAAGTCGTTTGCAGTTCGGGCTGTGCGGCTGTGGAATGCTTTGCCCGTGTCGGTAAGGCAAGCTCAAACACTCACAACTTTTAAAAATGAGGTTATGAATCACTATCTTTCCTCCTGAACGTTTGTCATTAAGTACAGTATTTTTCTGTTTCTATAATTATATATATTTATATATATTATATTATTAGTAATATATGTAATTTATTAGGTTATGTATTGTATATATGTGAATAGTACACTCCTCGGTCAAATCCTCGGTCAAATCATGGTTGTCTGTAAAAAATGGCTTTTAGCGATAAGACTGCCTATTGTGACACCCTATTAATTTTAAGTTACGTGTGTATTTTTTCATTTTTGGTGTACAATAAAGAATTTATCTATCTATCTATTAATTACCCCTCATTTGTTATTTCGGAAAGTCGAGCATCAGCTGAAAGAGTGTGGCAAAGGTGTGCTATTCTCCTAAGAAAACAGCCTTGACCGCAGCGCTGGCCGCAGCAACGAGTAGTAGCGCTCAAGGCTGTTTTCTTAGAGAATAGCACCGCTGGAACTGAAAAACTATTGGTTGCATCTTTTTTTTGTGAAAATAGCCCTCCCCTTTTCACAAAAAAAAAGATGCAACCTTACCTTTTGCCTCGCTTAAAGATGTGAGTAACTGGCCATAATTTACCGTCATCTGTTATTAAATCGTTTTTTTTTCGTGTTATTTAGTGTTTTTTAGTCTAATAGAAGCTATTAGTAACGATAGAACTCAATTTGTAAGTATTTGGTCAAAGTCGAAAATATCAAAATATCAGATATAAGATAAATTTTATTGTTTAATATCATTGGCACCAAATTTAGCTAGGCAAACTATTCGGAATGTCTGAATAACAGATGAGGGAAATAATAATGCCAGAGTTATCTTTTCGTAACTTGTTCGTCAACTCGCTTTTAAGGGGATGCAAGTATGCAACTCGACACACATTTTCACTATTTTTCATACAACTGCTCTTACGTGATTATTACGTTATTACACATTTTTCATTATAAATTTTGGAAACACAGTATCTTGGTAATATTACCTAGGCTTCTATTGCAATCAATTTCTAAATTTGTGTAACACTAATCCAGTAAAGACCTCTGAAAATCTGCTATTTTGCATGAACTTTGACACTTCATATTTTAAAAAAGACGTGTGGCACTCGGAGACTGCCGCGGCAAAGCTATTGCATAGCATTTTATATATTTTATGAATATTAATTGTTAATTCTATAATAGGTGATCATTATTTGTGATTGAAGTTGACAAGTTGCCATGACAACCATTTAGTGGAGGTTTTTTTCGTTACGGAATTTCTGGATTCGGTCTCCACGCTCAAGGCCCGCGATAGAAGCTATGCAATAGCTTTAAAAAAAAAGTAAAAAAAAATATAACAATAGAAGCCTTGCAGAAGATGCTAGAAGATTCTAAATGACAATAATGTTAGTAGTTTAGGTAAGTATAACATCATAGTCTCAATCACTTTAATTTTGCGTTTCCCTCGACAGTTTATAAACACCAAGACCGACGTAGCTGTTCTGAAAAATTTTTTGAATTTCCTGGAAGCAATTAAGTCGGAGGATGAAAAGATCATCCTACTCTACCACGAGCCGCATCATTTATATCCTTTGCTGCTATTACAAAGCTTTATCCGGTGAGTTTCTTATACTTAGCTTCTATATGTTAGCATAGATGTAAGGTACTAGAGGTCCATATGTCTTCAGCCGGCGATACAGGTACAGCGCCACGGGTTACGACAAATAATATCGAAAAATAATAATAGTCAGAATCGCGTGCCTTAAATAGAATATACAACAAAATATTATTCTGTAATTATTTCAAGCGTTTATCTGCCGTTCACGGAACAAATAAGAGGTTGGAAGTAGTGATGTAACGAATATTCGCTAATGCGAATCATTTTGGCGCGGAGTTTGAGTTGCATCTGTTATTTATATTAAATACAGTGCTGGTTTTAGTAATATTATATATAGTGTGTATTGCGAATTTCATAATGGACAAAAATATCGAACAAAGAGTTTGTCTTAAATTTTGCATCGCCAATGGAATTTCGTGTTCGGAGTCACTGAAAATGTTACAGAAGGCTTACGGTGAATCGACTTTATCAAAAACTTGTGCTTATGAGTGGTTCAAAGCATTCAAAAGCGGTCGAGATGTGATGGAATATCTGCCTCGCTCTGGTAGGCCGTCAACGTCTGCAACTGAAGTTAACATCGCAAAAGTGAAGGAAATAGTGACTGAAAATCCCCATTCAACTCTGAGAGAGCCGCCGAACTTTCTGTATCTCACGAGTCGATCCGTACCATTTTAACTAATCATTTGGGTATGAAACATGTTGCTGCTCGGCTAGTCCCAAAAGATCTGAATTTTCTCCAAAAACTCAATCGCATGAAAGTCGCTGAGGACATGCTAGAACGAGTCAGTTCGGACCCAACATTCATGAAACGCATTGTTACTGGTGACGAGACGTGGGTTTACGAGTTTGACATGCAAACTAGTCAACAAGCTTCGGAGTGGCGCCTTCCAACTGATCCGAAACCGAAAAAACCACGCCAAAGTCGATCAAAAGTCAAAGTCATGTTGACTGTTTTCTTTGACTATCGCGGTGTTGTGCACTCTGAATTCTTACCGGAAGGTCTAACGGTAAATAAAGAATATTATTTGAGCGTTATGCGGCCTTTAAGAGAGCAAATTCGACGAAAAAGGCCAGATTTGTGGAAAGAAAATTCTTGGATTTTGCACCACGACAATGCGCCTTCGCACAAGGCTATCATTGTGAACGAATTTTTGACCAAACACTCAACAAATACCATCCAGCAACCACCATATTCACCAGATATGGCTCCTGCTGACTTTTTTCTTTTTCCTAAACTCAAATTACCACTTCATGGCACCCGTTTTCAATCGATAGAAGACATAAAGAAGAATTCGCGGCGAGAACTGAACTCAATTCAGGAAGCAGTGTTTAAAAAATGTTTTGATGAATGGATTATTCGTTGGCGCAAGTGTATCGTTTCTAAAAGGGCATACTTTGAAGGTGATATAATTTTGGATGAATAACAGACATTTTGTGTATTATTGATCTTTTCCCGGTACTTTCTTGACAGAGTAGTAGCACATTTAGTAGACAAGTCAGGCCTAAACCCGAACTGTGCGTCATGAATATTTAGCCACTTATCTAACTGCTTGCGAACACCTTCGCGATAACAGTTGCTAGAGAAATGGGCCTATAGTTAGCCTGATCCGATATAGCACCAGTTATATTTTTCAATATAGGCACCACCACTGTTCTTAACATTTCCAGGGGTAGGTATGAGTGGCTCATACTCAGTGAAAAGAATAAAGCCAGCATCCTAGGAAGATGTACCCCAGCATATCGAAGGTGCTCGATACTGAGACCGTCATGACCAGGAGATTTACCTCTAGCCATATTTTGTATAAGTCTTTTGACTTCCTTGGCTGAGAATCGAATTGGCTCCTGATCACAACAGGCCTCAACAATAATTAATATCTCAAAGGATTTCGATAGGGTCTAAGCTGGCACGAAAGAAAGCCTTTTTGCTAAGCTTCCTTCTTTCAGTTTAACTGCTGGTCCGTGTGACTTCTCGAGGGATCGATCCATCCGAGTGGTTATCGATGGCTGCTCGTCGAGTCAAATGGATATTAATTGAACTTTTTCTTGGAGACAGTCTTAGATGGGGCGATGCACATCTGGTCAAGTTCAGTGGTTCTAAAATCCACACGTATCTTTTTTTCGCTAAACGGAGCTTATTCTACCCGTCTCTGTCTTGCCGGGGTGTGAACGTGCCGATAATTGCCCACCTTGAGCTTCTTGGGGTGCCGCTATCGTCTACTCTCAATTTCGGCCTCTACATCGAGGCAAAAGCTCAACTGCCTGCCAAAAAATTAGGGGCCTTAGCGAGGGTAAGACGGTATTTAACTCCGGAACAACTGCTCAACCTCTATCAAGCGCAAGCTTGATCGTGCATTGAGAAATGCGCTCATCTTTTGGATGGGTCTGCCAAATACCAGCTTGATGAACTAAAGTTGATTAAGAAACAATCCAAGAAGATCATCGGCAATGGTCATGTCAAGTCAAAACTCCAGTGTTGAACATCGGCGCCTAGTTGCTAGCTTATCGGATTTTTATTGTTTACATTTCAGGAAGTGTGCGTTCGAATTGCAGATTTTAATTCCGCTAAGTTGGTTTCATCATCGGACCACAAGACGCACGGCGTTGCGACACCGGTACATGGTGGACATTCCACCCATACGCACAAAGCGTTTAGGGAACACACTCATTATGCGTTTAAACTTTAACTAAGGAGTGGAATTTCTTGCCGGAGTCTGTTTTCTGAAAAAACTTTTTGTGTTAAGCTTCGTGCAATCAGTCTGTTACAGCTCTGATAGTTCGGTTTAAACTTGGCTGACATGAAATGTGAAACCTGTATGATATTTTGTTTAAATTTGAATATTCGCATTCGAGATTTCGAGACATTAAGAAAGCAGACATTCGTTACATCACTATATAGTTGGAAGGATCATGATGGTGGGGCAGGCGTGCCTCTTTTATGACCAGTGCTCATATAAATTTAGTTGACACCGTACATCAAGGCGCTCATACTGTGGCTGTACGAAACTCCGTACAAAAAAAAAACTAAGAAAGAAAGAACTTTGCCATTGCGACCGAGGTGGCGAGCCGCAGGCGAGTGTGTTATGGAGCCGGGTGCTGCAGTGATACATTTGCACGTGTGTCAAACGACGTTTTTCAATACACTTATATGTAGTAAGTAGAAATACTTGCTCTGAAAATGACCACACATTTTGGTTAATTTTCTAAAGTTGCCATACATTTTAGTTTTCATGTGGATGGCAGCAGGCTACCGCAAGTATTTTTTATATAAAGAGTTCTCTTCAAATCTTAAATTAAACATATTTTCACAAGTAAAAAATAATTTTTAATAGACTTTTTTCCCGCGCTTAACCTTTGCAGGTTGAAGGAGAAACAAAGATATCAAATCGTTATATAAGATTTTTTTTAATTTAGAACACAGACAATTGTTGCCAGTAACAAATTATTGTGTAAATAATCTTATTTATGTATAATATTTTATTCATGTACACAATTTAAATTATCATTAAATTTAAAACCTTAAAAATCTGCGTCTCCTTGCTTACAAAAAAACCGGCTAAGACCGGTTTGAGCCACGCTCAGTTTAGGGTTCCGTAGTTTCCGTCCGTCTCAATAAGTGTCCCCACTTAAGAGTTAAAAACGTACAGTGCCATATCTTGGGAAATTGGGTTACTAATTATTGGGTTACAAACTAGACGGGTTATATATGTTGGGTTTTCGATGGTAATTTTGGAACTTGATGGAAGTTCAAAATAATTTTCCTAGAAAGTCTTTATCTTTATAAATCTCAAAAGTAGAACTTAATCTACTTTGAAATTTTTGTCATATTTTCTAAACTTATGGCTCAAAAGTAAGAGGGGACACACACACATTGTTTTTTACTTTTGAAGCAATTATTTCAGAAAATATTAACATTACAAAATAATGCTTTTAGTAAACATGAAATGTTAATGGTAAAGGAACTGGTACAGGACAAGAAGAGATTATAGTAAGGAAAACATAGCTAAGTTTAAATACTATATGCAAAATATTTCTTTTTCGGAGATTTACGATACAAGCGATCCCAACATTGCCTATAATTTGTTTATTGATACTTTAAACTTTTAAAGTTTAGCTTTCCGCCCGCGGCGTCACCCGCATGGACTATTATATCGCGCGGGCAGAGACCCGTGCTCAGCAGTGGAATTATAGGTAGCCCATGTGTTATTCCAGTGTCTCTTCTACCTACCTACCAAATTTGATCTAAATCCGTTCAGTAGTTTTTGCGTGAAAGCGTAACAGACAGACACAGACAGAGTTACTTTCGCATTTATAATATTAGTAGGGATGTTCCCTCTTATTAAAGTCAAAATAAACGTAATAAACAAACCCAAATGGCTGTCAAAAGGTATAAAATTATGTAGCAAAAAGAAAAGAAATCTTCTATGGCAATTGAGATTAAACCCTAACCACTGTGTGTGGGTTTAATTTTTTTAACTTGTACGGGAATAAATTGGTTGATAGTTGTCGTAGTTTAAGGTTTCAGTTACATTGTGAGAAATTGGGTTTATTTTTGGAGATTTTAACGAAGACTGACTTAGTAACAGCAATACTGTAGTAGCTAAATTACTAAATGACGTTGGTTATCACTCCATGTTACAACCCCTTCTCAAGTTCCCACTACTCGTGGTGGGACTCAAATAGACAATTATTTTTCGAAATTTTCATGTGTAGGTACGAGTACTCCTTCTTTAGCTATCACCATCCTTTGTGGGTCCGTTTTTATTAGGAAGATTAAAAACGGGCCCACAAATTACGGAAGTACTTAGTATGTCAACTCAATGTAATAAATAGCCCATTTTTTAAACTCTTAACTGCCGACATTTATTGTGACGGACTGGAAACTATGGAACCCTACACTGAGCGTGGCCCGACACGCTCTTGGTCAGTTTTTTTAACGAATAGGAATCTTATTTGCAACCTTTGCTTTACAGGTATGGTTTATTAGACCGATTCAGCAATATCATGGCAGGCTTTGCCGATAGCTATGCCCTGTGTGCGGCGAAGTACAGCGATACTTTCGATTCGGTGTGTCTTCGCACGCTAACTACGCATCTGCTCGACAAAAAAGATTTCCGTGCAGAGACCGCAGTAAATCGGGCCATTTCTGCTTACAAAATCATCAAGCTACTGGCTAACCAAGGTAAATAACAATCTATGTTGCCGTTCATGTATTATTTTATTCATAATACATATATCTTATCTCTTGTATTATATTATTTATGTAAGTAATTTATCTTTGAGTAAGTATTTTTTTTATAGAAAATTAAAGACGAATAGTCTAACTAGTTATTATTAGACATCGGATTATATGCATTAAACACTATTTTTCCAGCGTTATTGCATATTTTAGTACAATTTCATGAATAGAAAATATGCAATAGTTAAATGTGTCAGGCGTGTTGTGGGGACGGTGAAGAGTCGCTGACAGTGACGTGCTAGTCGTGGCTCACGAACTCTATAAAATCTAAAAATATATTTAGTTTTATTTACAAAATTGATTGATTGTGTATTTATTTATTTATTTTTATATTCTTTATTGCTCATCAAGAACAAAAATTTACAAAAAGAAACCATGTGATGAAAACACACAATTGTATTGTGTATTGTCATAAATAGCAATTGATTAATAAAATAGTAATCTTCTATATATATAAAAATGAAACCCGTTTTCCGTTGTCACGACATAGCATGAAAACGGCTTGACCGATTTGGCTGATTTTTTTTTTGTTGTGATTTTTATAGGGTAGAGTAGGGTAGAGTAGGGTAGAGTAGGGTAGAGTAGGGTAGAGTAGGGTAGAGTAGGGTAGAGTAGGGTAGAGTAGGGTAGGGTAGAGTTGGGTATAGTAGGGTGGAGTAGGGAAGAGCGGGAACGAAGCCGCGCGGGCACAAGCTAGTAGGATATAAATATGAGATATGTAAATAAATATTAATTAAGATATAAGGGCTTTGCCCTGCAGTGAGACACAACGGGCTCAAAATAATAATAATAATTTATGTATTATATTATGTTCTTACAATGTTCTGTGTGTTGTTGTACACTGTCAACCCGAAATCTTTTTCCTTTCGTTTCAGTCCATCCAAAGGTTGTCTAGTAGAAATTGCCCTGTGCAATAAGACCGCCTATTGTACACTTATTTTTGTAAATGTTTGTCCTAAGTTAAGGTGTGCAATAAAGTTGTATAATAATAATAATAATAAACATATAAATTATATTTAAAAATATAATTTATATGTTTGTATAATGAATAAAGGAAATAATAATAACTATCAAGGGCCTCTGCGAGTTGGCTTCGGTCCTTTGTATGCCTCCCAAAGGCCCAGGACCTCAGGGCCCTGTGATAAATAAAGAAATAATAATAATAATATAAATATTATTAAAATAACCACTATTTAAACAATAAATAGTACTTTAACTGTGCATAGTTTCACCCTTTTTTAACACATATTTGTATTTTATTTTTGTGATAGTACTATAACCCGATGTCTAGTTATTATTTAAACCTGCGTTGTCCAACAGCAGTCCTTATTCTTAATAATCCGCTATTCGCAGGCTTTTGCGATCGTGGACTAATTCTTTATGAAGAAATACTCTTTTTAGATCAGCCGCGTTGTCGTTTCTAGTAATTTGCAATCTTAGAATGGTGATGATTGCCCTTTTCTCTTATTTAAAAGTCTATCAACAAAATATTAATCTGTGACGTTTTTTGAGCAGAAGGCGATGGTCTAGAGATGGCTGCTGGGGGCGAAGAGATGATCGAGTTCGTTCGAGAGTTTGTTCGAACCATCAGCACCGAGCTCGAGGCTTTGTCGCAAGCCTCGGACTCTGCTGATGGTCTAAAGGGTTTACTGGAAGAGTAAGTTGCTCGAAGGTTGTTTTATTATTACCAGCTTCTGTTTAGTATCACCCATCCGACTCTCATCAAATCTTCAAGTTGAATTTCACCCACTTCCCGGATTCCAATCGAGCTGAAAGTTTGCGTTCATACCATCGACTTATATTATATATCGATGATTCATTTATTTTCGATAACTTCATTGATAAAATTGGAACTAGAAACAAATTTTATTTAATAAGTTTAGCATTAAGGACTTAGGTAGGCGAAATTAAACTATCTATAAGTCTTGGAATGAATGACCCTTCAATAAAGATAAAGGATAATTATGTAACTCAGGAAACTTATATTGGTAAAATTTTGAACTAATTTAATTTAAATGATTGTAAGACTGTTGATGTTCCGATTGAGGTCAAGCTAAATATAAATAAAGGTCAAGTGGGTTCTAATAGTCATGTGCCTAAAGGGCATATTACACTACACGTTATTTAGACCATTTTAGTCTACGGTTTGACGTATCTAGTTTATAGTTCGCCGTATCTAGTCAATAGTTCAACGTTTCTAGTCTATAGTTTGACGTTTCTAGTCTATAATTCGACGTATTGCGTAGTGTAATAAGGGTCACACTGTCTTATTCGGGAAAAAAAATACGACGAGTCTGAATATCGCACGCGTTATTCAGCGTAGTGTAATAGGCCCTTTATCTACAACTAATTGATAGTTTGAAGTACTTGGTAGGCCAGATATTAGTTGCTCTATAAATTTTTCAAGTCAATTTAATAATTGCCACACAAAGGAGCATTGGGAATATGCAAAGAAAATTAAAATATCTAAAACGAACTAAATGTTATGGAATAAAATATTGTAAAGAAGGTAATTCAAAAATAACAGGCTATGTAGATGCTGATTGGGCTTCTAACTCTAGATAGGAGATCATATACTGGAATGGTTTTTTTATTTGATGGTGTAATATCATGGGAATGTAGAAAACAGAAATGTGTAGCCCTCTCTAGCAGTGAAGCAGAGTATATTGGTCTATCTGAGGCAAGCATTATATCTAAAGAGATATGAAACAACCAATGAGATGTAGTACACAGTCGGCATGTTCAATGATAACCAAGGAGCACAGAAGCCGTGTGCTAACCTAGTCTTTCACTAACGTACAAAGCATATTATACTCGACTGGCCTGTTGGTCTAGTGGTTAGTGACCCTGACTGCTATGCCGGAGGTCGTTGGTTCGATTCCCACCCAATGTTTATATGATGAGCAATTGAGCATAATCATTTGTTCTGTGTCTGGGTATTTAGAAATATATAAGTACATGTATTAGTTGTCTAGTACCCATAACACAAGCTCTGCTTAGCATGGGACTAGACGGCGTTGTGTGATAGTTGTGGAGTATTATTATTATATTGATATCAAATATCATTTTTGTCGTGATCTAGTAAAAGATAAAACTGTTAAAGTACAATGCGTTCCAAATGAGAATAGGGTCGATTGTCATGTTGTAGCGATTTTTAAACTTCAATTATTTTACGAAAAATTTTATTTATTTACGAACAGTGAACGAAAAAAGTTTAATCAGAATCCAGTTCTTCAATTTTACTCATGGTTAAATTTTCAATTTTGCCAAAATTTCTTCGATTTGACAGTATGGCGTGACGTCACAACATGGCGATCGATCCTATTCTTATTTGGAAAGTATAGTACTGTATTTGCCAACAGTTGACATTTTAACTAAAAGTTCATGTTCAGCAAAACATTATTATGTTGCTTCTTGGCATAGTTGGTATAGAATAATTTTGTATAAAATTGTTTGGTGAATATTGCAATAAGTTGGGGGTTAGAATGTACCTTATTTGTATCGACGACATCTGCTATAGATAAGATAAGATAATAATTTATTTTCTCAAACATCAGTACAACACTGTATACGTCACAAAGAAAACTGTCAGCATGCAACAGTTGTTAAAATACAATACATATAAATCGTTGTAAATTGCTATATTTATTAAGTTAAGTTGTTTATAAATATACTTTTCAAAAATTTCGGAAATTATAGGAATGAGTGCTATCGCTCTTTAATTCGACATCAACTCTTTGTTGTTTTTTTTAAGAACTGGTTTAACGACAGAGGCTTTTAATGCAGTATACTTACACCTGTACTGATACTCAAATTAATTATATAACTTCAAGGCGAGCATACGATCGATGTTAGCTACAGCTTTCAATATATTTGTAGAAATTCCATGGTAGCCTACACTTTGTGTTTTTTAGATTTGATATAATGTTCAAAACGTAATCCGGTGAACAAGGTTTCATAAACATACAATCTCTTTCACTCTAGTTCCAGTATTATCATTGGGTTGTATTTTTTTCTATAATTAGTATTTGATACTGTAATCATAAGATGTAAATAAGTGTGTAGACTGTAGAGTATTTAATACTACCAATACGCGATTTTAAAAATAAAGTTACTTCTGTCTGTCACTCAAGCGTTTAATTCATTAGATAAAGTTTGTTTTTATCCGACTTCCAAAAAAAGAGGAGATTCACAATTAGGTTGTATTTTTTTCCCCTTACATGATATGCTTCCAGATTGGTCTCATTTTTTTTAAAAGTCCAGTTCTGATGATGGGATCGATGAGGAATTGAGGGAACTCCTCAAATATTATAGGCAACCATATAGTTATTTTGGTTTTTACATCGAGGTGCTTAAGTCGCTTACAGTCAAAAAGTGACATTTGATGACGTGAGTACCTACTGGTGAAGAAGATCAAAAATGGCCAACGGAACTTCAAACTTAAACAGATATCACTACACACACCATAACTGTTCATAACTATTCATTTAATTGTATTTAATTAAATGAATAGTTCTGAATAGTCATGTTGTAAATAGAAGCCGGTGGATAGTCACCGGGACTCAGTAAATAGTCAATGTGTCCTAGCCGTGTTTGGGTTTATTAGAATTGTCATGAGATGCACTTCTGCTATAAGGTACTATCGAATTGACCTGATGATGATGGAGCCGGAAGATAGGCAACGGAACTCCGTAATTAATCAATGTATCTTAGCTGTGTTTGGGTATATTAGAATTGTCATGAATGCATATCAGGACAATTCTAACAAGCCTAATCTAATAATGATAATAATCACGCCATTCTAACCGACAGAACTATTCACTACAATAGACCAGATATCATTCCCCAAGATAAAGTTAATAGAGTTACATACCTCATAGATATTGCAGTCCCTAATACGCATAATTTACAAAAGACGATAGGAGAGAAATTAAGTAAATATGCAGAACGTAAAGAAGAAGTAACAAGAATCTGGAGACAAGAAAAAGTATATGTCGCACCTATAGTGGCCTCTTCTACAGGAGTTATACCCAACCATCTTCACAATAGTCTCAAATTAATCGATTTAAAAGATTCTACCAACATTTTACTCCAAAAAGCTGCAATTTTGAACACCTGCAGAATAGTGAGAAAGTTCATGCAGATAGAGGAAAATGAAATTTCTCCTCATAATATCTACTCTATACCAACTACACACACGCTACATTGACTTGGCTCGTCCCGTTAATGTAGCTAAAAACTAGCCAAAGAGCTAAGCAACAATCAACGTTTTTCCAAATAATAATAAATAACACTATACATAAAATAATCTTAAAAATAATAAACTAATACATATAAATAACATCTACTTATTAATAAAACTATTTCACACGAAGTGACGGCTTCGTGTTCCGCTGCGAGGTCGGTATCCTTACACGAAATCGTCGATACACAACTTCTTTCGGCCAAAAGTCTCCTTTAAGAAAGGTGTCCAAATGATGAGTCGGCACCCGCACCACAAACGACTTGAAATTAGTGTTATGGCGCGACTTCAACTATCAAAATCTCCTCAACCTTCGTGGTATGATGTAGCCTCGAAACATACAGCTGCGTCGTGGGCACTGCTGGACGCAGCAGCATGTTGAGTCCTGCCAGCGCGGTCCCGCACTGGTTCTGATAAGTAGGCTTCTTCCTCTTCTTCTTCTCTACCTTTGTGAAGCCATCCTCATCCCTCTGCTTGCCCCCTTTCATTTTACTTGCTTGTCGCGTTGTTTGCGGCGCAGCAGGTTTATTTGCGGCAACAATATCGGAGTAGGCACGTTTAAGGGTCGACGTACCTACACGCGTTACAACTTCGACCGGTGACAATACAGCGACGGCTGCGGCTGAGCAAGATGCAACGCAAGCATTTTCAGCAGCGGGTGACGCACTGCAACTCGCCGACTCAAAACTGCCGATGGATGCATTTCGTGCTCCGCGACGTATGTTGACGCTGGAGTTGTTAGGCGCCCTACTTTCCGAAACAGCGTTGCGCAACAATTCTACCTCGGCACGCAGTGCACTTACGGTGGTATTGGACACCTCCAGCTTGGATTGTGCCTCGGCCAAGCTTGCTTTCATGGATGTTATATCCGTCAGCAACCTGGTGACATAGACGTGATCAAATGTGGCGGGAGGCAGTTTATGCAACTCCTTCGCCACGAAAGCGGGCAAGTCGTCCGGGTCAGTGCTCTTCATCAGTGTAATGATGTCCTGCACACTTCTCTGGCCGCCATCCCTCCGACGGGACTGCATCTGGTCAACTTTGCCCAGCACTTGGAACCGCAGCAGCTTGGCACTGCTTATCTCTTCCTCGTTGAAACTGCACTTGCAGATCTGCAGGATGCTGACCTCGCCCATGTAGTCAATGGCATGTTTGATGAATGCCAACAGCTCGTTGGCTATGAGTGGTGGACTCATAGCGATGAAAAACCGGCAACGGCTACTGCCGTGCAACATGCGAATATAAAATTCGTATCGAGCAGCGCAAACACGTCCGTACTTGACCGCGCATTGCACTGCACAATCTAATAAGTCTAATCTAATAATTAAATACAAATAAATGAATAGTTCTGAATAGTCATGTTAAAAATAGAAGCCGGAAGATAGGCACCGGAACCCCGAAATTAATCAATGTATCCTAGCCGTATTTGGGCTTATTAGAACTGTCACAAAATGCACTTTGGCTATAAGGTACTATCTAACTGATCTGATAATGGAACCGAAAGGTGGACACGGGTTCTTTATAATAAAACAATGTATCTTAGGCTCTTAGCAGACTTTGGAATAATTGGAATTGTCGTGAGAAAAAGGTACTCTGCCTACAAGTGTATCGCAACTAAAAAGTGTGAAATAAAAAACTATTTACAAAAAAAAATACCGACTTCACTAAAAAAATAAACTAAAACGATCAAAATAACTTTAATTTCGGAAGTCGGTGTTAAATAAGAAACAAACAATGCCGAGAAATACCGATTTCCGAAATTAAAGTCATTTTGATCGTTTTAGTGTATTTTTTAGTGAAGACGGCTATTTAGTTTTTTTTGTTAAAAAAAAAAAATGTTTTTTTTTGTAGGAGGTAATCTCTGAAAGTACTGGTCCGATTGCTAAAATTTGTTCACCGATAGAAAGTTGCTTTATTCCTGAGAGATTTTATATACGTGGGTGAAGCCGAACGCAAAACCTAGTTTATGTAAGTATAAAACATCATGCAACACAAAGTTACAAAGGCGGACATAATGCCTTAGGCGGACATAATGCCATTCTCTACCAGTCAACCAAGGATAGTGAAGAGAACACATGGCAGGTGCATAAAAAAAGAAAAGATTATTGTTATTATTCTATTTGATTTCATGTTTTCGTCATCAATCGAAATGAAGCTGAATTAATTAATTGTTATTAATTAATTGTTATTAATTAATTAATTAATCAGATTAGTAACTTGGCTAGGGGTACAGCCCCCAGTCAAGTTGCTAATCTGCAATCGTTAACGTTAGTATAAAACTTCAAGTGTACTGAACGAGAGTGACGTCATCTCAACGCTCAGTCACGTGGTCAGAATAAAATAATTGGGTGCGTGGCCAACTCGAAGCGTTCGGCGCAAGTGAAACGAACTTGGCTAGGGTGGCTGATGTTGAACTCAGTAATATATCTAACGACGCAACCCCATCGTATTTGGACTCGTTTGATTCGTCTTGACAAGGACTCTGGCCCTATTCAATTCAATTCAATTCTTTATTGCTATATCACATGTGTTACAAGATCTTAAAAATTCAAACAAGTGCACATGGACCCTGTCGGGCACAGCAATTATATAGACATAAGTAGGTAGTTAGTTTTTTTTTTTTTTTTGAAATTAAAACTTAGAGAAAAATTAATTGAAAACAAACAACGGATATACAAATCAAATCAAATAAAAAGTCAATAACACAGTCAATGTATGCAAAAAGTCAATAAATAACAAATGTCAAAAAAAAAAAAAAAAAATTATCATAAATGTCAAAGTAGACTGCATCAATATTAAAATAAATTCATTATAAATGTCTAAATAAATTCATATTATATGTCAAAAATAAACTTAATAAACTTATTACAAATAGCAAAACAAAAAATTATTACAAATGTCAACAAGTAAGTTATTACATTGGCAAAATAAATTCATGATAAATGTAAAAAAAACTCATTACAGATAGCAAATAATAATACAAATGTCAAAAAGTACAAAATTACAATGTCAAAAATTTAATAACAAATGTCATTAAGAGTCACAAAATAGAAAAAAAAAAAATCATTAAAAATGTCAATAAAATAAGATGAAATTATTTAAAGGTCATCATATATATTACATAGGTATTTAATTTACTTTAAGTCATCATTAAGGAATTCGTGTACAGAATAATAGCATTTGTCAACTAATAGTTTTTTTAGTCGTTTAATAAATATTCTGTCACTTTTCTCGGTTTTAATGTCATTCGGTATTTTGTTATATATTTTTATGGAGCTTATGTGAGGACCCGAACTGTGTAGTTTTAAGTTTGATGGAGGTATAACAAGCATGTTTTTAAATTGAGAACGCGGTGCATATCGGCGAGGCAAAGATTTTATATATCCTAGTACTAGATTGACTACGACAACCTCAAAAGCGTACCTGATAAGGAAAGTCAGAAAGAGTCCTGTCGTCTCGTTCTACTAGTGTGTCCATACACTAGCTACATACTACGGGACAATTTTGCTCAAAAGTTAGTTAAAGATATTTTTGATACATTAAAATAGACATGCAAGTTCAAAAACAATTAATATTTATAATAAGCTACCAAAAGGGAACTGTGAGTTGTCTCTGTAATGACTAGGAAATAGCTGATGTCCGTATAGTATTTTTAATAGCAATATCCTCTTATGCGAGTATGAAATACCTACACTGATAAAAAAAATGCCTAATGTGTGTGTACCTACGTAAGACGATCACTTCTGAACGGCTGCACCTATCAGAATAAGGTTTGTCTGAAAGAAAAAACTAGTTAGTTTATAATAAAACTAAATTAAAAATAGACTGATGCGTGACATTTTTTTATTACGTTAAATTGCACTTATTAACTAACAAATAAATAATACATTAAATAAATAATCCTCGACTGGTTTATAAATTTATTTATAATAACTACTACTACTACTAATTATTGCCGATGTCCGTTAGCGCCACAGGGAATTTCCGAAAGGGATACCACGGTCCTGGAACACAAAGGGCAACTGAAGGACACGGGTAGGTTTATTCAGTATAAACCTCAAATAACTTATCCCGCTCTAAGATGGAGCGTAAGGCGCTCTACCTTAGAGCAGGATAAGTTATTGGAAATTTTACCACATCAAAAAAAGTCTCCCACTATGTTTGTTTATCTATATCTGTTTGCAATCAACTCAAAAACTACTGAACGGATTTTTAACAACTAGATGGAATAGAATCAGGTTTTAGTGTTGATTTAACTTTATGAACTATTACATCTTCAGACTACAAATAAAACTGTTGCTGAAAAAAAAAATTTAATGGCACAACTTCAAAGCCATTGTTGCCGATGGTTCTCGTTTCTTGGAAATCTACAACAAAACATAAAAAATAATATATTACTAGTGGTTAAAGGTTAAGCCACATACGTGCAGCATTGGGTGCGGCATTTATTAGGGACCTACCTCAGGACTAAACTTAAAGACAGTAGACTATGATTTAAAATGAATATAATTCTCGAATGTACTATATCGATGTGGAGAAGATTTTGGAGTGCACGCTCGTCGTTTTAAGAACTGGTCACAGATATACTGAATTGGTCCGAAGACACGTCCCGCATGCCGCACCTCTGGCCGCCGCTGCTCGCCGCTTTTCGTTGTGTCACGAGAGCAGCCGAAGGTTGCCGAGCGGCCAAAGGCGCCCGATCAACAAAAAAGATAAAATTAGTAAAATTGGTACGCGCTTGATTTATTAAAAAAAAAAAAAATATTGAGCTTCCTCAGATATTTAGAAATTTGCTTATAATAATATAAAACTTGAACAGTAGACAACAAAATCTTATAAAATTTAGCACCCAGTCCGTCTTCTGAATCGTTTATGATGCCCCTTCTCTATGTATTTTTACAGGCAGTTAATATGTTTTAATTCCCGCATGAAATTCAAAACGATGTTTGTTGTCACCCTACATAAATATTTTGTAAACAAAACAGAAAACTTACCAAAAAACACTAAATTCCACAACCAGGATACCCATCACTATTGCGAAACTTTACACAGCAACGTTTTGAACATCTTGCACACTTTATACTTTACTAAATATTGAGATAAAAACTTGTAACAATTAAAAATACAACTTTGGCCCTATGAAGCATCAGCCATATTGGTTATTGATGTCAAATTCTGTCAAATTGAAACCTCCTAAATGTTGCCTTTCATAATTTTAAAATTACTACGAATAGCTACTATATCTAAATGAAATCATCATTAAATACAAGAAGAATGCGTATAAAATTTCAAGAAGCATTATTTGAAATAAAACATTTAGTTGCAATTCATTGTATGTTGCATAAACCTATCAAAATGCATGAACACGGACTATTTAACGATAACTGGAACAATCTAAAAACTACCATCTATTTCTTATTTTTTTCTGGTAGTATGTGAGAAAGGGACAGAGAGGATTTATCTTAGTGTCTTGCTCCAGGCCATTTTTCCCTTTTGCGTGTCAATAATACACATGAACTTAATGCTAATGTGAATAAAGAACACTTTAAAGACTGTCATATTTCTTCGTAGTCAATCTAGTCTACTCTAGTAGAATATATAAAATCTTTGCGGCGAGGTTGGTCGCTTATTTTATTATAGAAATTAGGGTTCTGCCTCACAAATTTACAGATTTCTAGAATGTAAATTGATGATAATGTAAGAGTTTCTAATTTACGGAAATGCGGTCTACAAGTGTCGTCATTATTTATATTTACAATTATTCTTATACATTTTTTTTGTAAGATGAACAAGTCATTGCTATCTACACTGTTTCCCCAGAGAATGATGCCATACGAGAGCCATGCGTATGCATATGCATAGTAAGCAGACAGTGCAGTTTTAAAATCGGTTGATTTTTTAAGCTCACATAATGCATAAATAAAGCTAGACAATTTGGATTTAATTTTCTGTATATGCGCTTTCCAGGTCATATGAATATCCAAGTCAAGTCCTAGCAAGGTAAAAGTATCAACGCATTCTAATTTTATGCCGTCAAATGTAAAATTAATAACTAAGGGATTTTTTTGGCGAGGTCTAAATTGCATTAGTTTGGTTTTTGTATAGTTAAGTTCTAGATTGTGGTCTTTCATCCAATTTTGTATGTTTTTCATAATATTATTTAAATTAGCATTTAATTGTTGAGAGTCAATACATGGAGTAATTAAAGAGATATCATCGGCAAACAGTACGCACGAATCTGTCATGATTTTAGGGAGGTCGTTGATATAAATCAAAAAAAGCAGACATCCGACCACACTGCCTTGCGGAATAGAATGTCCAATGCAAAGCCCATTCGAACGTATTCTATTTATTTCTCCAGTAAATTCATCCAAATGTTCTATTTCTACGAATTGTTCTCTATTATGTAGGTAGGATGTGAACCATTTATGTGTTAATCCTCTTATACCGATACCGTATAGTTTGTCAAGTAGTATTTTATACTGCACTTTGTCATATGCCTTGGTCATATCAAGTAGGATACCTATCGCGTACTTTTTATTATTTAAAATGTTCAGTATTTCTTGCGTGTATTTATAAGTTGCTAAGACCGTGGATCTTTTTTTTCGAAAACCGTTTTGACAGTCATCAAAAATATTGAACTTTTCACAAAAACTATAAACGCGTTTGCACATTGCTTTTTCAAATATTTTTGATGCTGTAGGCAGTAATGCAATTGGACGGTAGTTGTTGGGATCTAACTTCGAGTTTTTCTTGTGGATTGGTTTTACTATTGTTTTCTTTAAAGCATCGGGGAATATTCCTTCAGAGAAAGATTGTTTAAGTAAAATGGAGTTGTCAGTTCATCAACACACGTTTTTATCAATATCGGAGGAAGTTCGTCTAATCCGTGACTATATTTACTTTTAAGATTTTTAATAATTTGTTTTATTTCTTGCGGTGTGGGTGGGTATAGAAACATACTGTTATCAGTGGGTCGGAGCACGGGTCGGCCGCGCGGCTCTGACTCACCCTGCTTTGTTTGTCCTACTGATGCAAAAAATTCATTGAACGCGTTAGAAACTTGTTTTGGGTCGGACGTAAGTTTATTGTGGATCGTCAATGTAATGTTTTGATGAGTTTTATTCATGTTTTTATTGGTACGTTCCTTAATGATTTTCCACATAGACTTTGTTTTATTAGATGAATTTTTAATTTCCCTAATATACTGTAACTTTTTTGATTTAATAACAACCCTTTTAAGGGTTCTTTCATACATTTTATAATATTTTGTTAATACAGGATCGTTAGAGTAAGAAGTAAGAATTCTAAACAATCGCTTATTTTTACACGATATTTTAATGCCGCTAGTCATCCATTTTTTTCTTTTACTGGGATTTAGTTTTATGGTTTTTATGTGTATACAATCATTTAATATTGTCAATAATAGTTTCTCAAATGCATTATAATTTTCATTCATATTTTTTTCCGACCTGACTACTTCACTCCAATTAATTTTTTGTAGTTGTAATCTAAATTTTTCCATGGTTTTGCTATTGAAAATTCTTTTTTTAGTTTTCCAAACTTTACTTTTATCACGTTTTTCATATATTTTTTTTAAATTTAGTATTATTCCTTTATGGTCTGAGAAACCAAAATCGTTTACGTGAGCATTTATCAGTTTAAAATCGAAATTTATAAATATTAAATCAAGGCAGGTTGAAGTGGTTTTTGTCACTCGTGTAGGGCTTTTTATACATTGAATAAAGTTACATTCAAGCATTAAGTTAAGTAACGTATTTGTTTGCAAACTGTTTTCCAAGACATTTATATTGAAGTCACCACCGATAATGATATTACATTTACTATAATTTTTTAATAACATTTTTTGAATTAATTTTAACTGTTTATAAAATATATCAGGTTCTCTATTATTCCAATACAAAGTTATGAGTAAAGTATTAAGTTTAGGCAATTCTATGGCACATACTTCTATAATATATTCGATCGACATGTCCATAATATCCTTTCGTTCAATAAATTCAATGTCTTCCTGTAGTAGAAGATATCAAGGGTCTGATTAAAGACCATGAAAGGCTAGTAACTGCTTAATCTAACTATGCAATCCCATTGAGGTTGATTCGTCTCTTCTCTTATGTATAAATATAAAACAAAAAAATGTTTACTATGTCCACAACAGTTGCATGGTTTAACATGTACTGTGTGTCCCAAACGTAACCTAATCTAGTTAGCGCCATCGAGTGTGATTATGGCCACAGAAGGTTGTAAATCTGCAAGCGATCGATCTTTTGGTCTGAGAAGCTTAAAAGGCAACTGGCGCAACTTGAATGCGGAAATGATTAGTCGGTACTTCAACTCTTCATATTATCCAACATCTGAGCTGATAAATTTAAATTAAGTACCTAATAATCAGTATTAAATTGTATCGGTGTACAATAAAGAGTACCTAATTACGGTTACTTATATGAAATTACAGTAGGAACTTAAAATAGTATTTAAATACCAATCACATGATAATTGAACTAAATAATTAAACGCCCAGGGGCGGCGACCTGCAGTATCATCATCAATAATACCGTTGTATTATAACATATACGGTTGTTTGCTTGATAACGCAAAATTGTATATAGATAGATAAATAGATAGTATTCTTTATTGTACACCAAAAATAAAAAAATTACATCAGGAACTTAAAATTAATAGGGTGTCACAATGGGCGGTCTTATCTATCTTTTGTCTATCTTGTTATATATTTTATAGATATATAACGGGAATTTGGGTTATCCCTAACTAGGACGTCAGTATGGCCCTACCACCACTTCTACCTACGTCCTAGTTAGGTATAGGTATAAGTTATACCTAACTAGGACGTCAGTAGTTCACCGGTAACTACATTAAACCGATGCGAAGCACACGCGGACTCTACGCCTGGTTTGTGCGTAGAGTCGCGTCGCGTAGCGTGTAATATCTAAAAAGCTCTACAAGTTAGCTGCCATATAAAATGTATAGAGACCGACGCGCCCCTAACCCCTTCTCACCTATAGGCATTATCTTCCAAAATCCCAATTTATATTATTCCAATTCATTTCGCAGCTTTATTAAAAGTCATATTTTTTATAAAGTCGCCGATTCTTTTTTCTTTGTATACTTTTTATATTTGTATTTTTTTTTAATCAAGATAAATTAAACGTGTTATATATGTAGTGTCATTTTTTTTTACCTACAAAAATGGCACACTAATTTACGACGTCTGCACTATGCTACTGTCCATCCAGAGCCTATTAGCCGAGCCAAACACGCACAGTCCTTTAAACCAACAAGCATCGTACCTGTGGCCCAACCAGCCTGCTTACAACGGTCATTGACCCTCCTACATTTGTTGACATTTTTAATTTCAAAATCGGAAATAATAGTAGTTTATGAACTAGGGGATAAATCAGTGTCTTTAAGTCGCAGGCGGCATGTTGAATTCCGAACGAAACGAAGATTGCTGATTTAATATACAACAGTGAGGGTTTAATATTATTTAAGAGTTAATAAAAAAATCTGAGTGAAGTGAGGAATTCAAGCCGCCCAAGACAAAGATTTTCGCCCCGGGCGAAAATATTGTAGCGCCCAGGTGGAAGTATCGCACCAATCGTAAGCGTAAGCGCAGTGTACCCTCAAAAAATCCATCTAAAAAAAATCTCAATAAAAAATATGCATACGTACCAGGTTTGCACCAGGGTAGGCAGGAGACTCCAACAGACCTTGGCGCCCCCCTGAATTTGTCGCCCTGGGCCGTCGCCCCACCGTGCCCCCCCCCCCCCCCTCTAACGCCGGTACTAAAGACAGCTTTATCTCCGTGTTGCATACTCTACTTTTTACACCGTCTGAGATAATTAAAAGACAATTTGGTCGACCAAATCATATATTAGAGATATACTCGTATAAGTATTATATTTACAAGTTCATCAAACAAACAAAATTCACTACTCCAAGATTCTATAGTTAAAATTTTCTCGCTCCCGTCAGTAAGCAGGTATTATTCTATTTTCTTTTTTTTTGTTAGTGGCCAATTTGAATTTCGAGTCAACTTGTTCGATGTACCTACGTACATTTTAATTCACAATGTTGACGATTTTTGATGTTCAAAGTTGAAATCTCATTATTCCCTAGGAATCGGCCATACTGCATTATCTCCCTAGGGAAGGGAATAATGACCTGCTTTAAGTGAGGTTTGTATGACGTATAAAACGACATTTTCGAGCAGTTGGTGTAAAAAGTAATTTTATATATTAATTTGGAATGACAAACAATTACTTAATAGAAAATACAACAATAAATCTTAAAATTAACAATTATACAATCAAAAGCGTGCGACATGAAGCTGTCGTGAATCAACATCTATCGCGATTCTTTACATTTTCTAGTAAAGAAAAACGGTTACTTAATTGTTTGTTTTATTATTCGTACGCAGAGATATTAAGAAAAGGTACTTTATTCCACGTTTATTTGGCCTTTTACAATGCACTTGACAAGTCAAGAGTTGGGAAGATGACTTGAAACAGACCGCGGGACCATTCATATGACCATATATATAAAAGACAAGAGCAAGGAAGGAGGGGACGTAATTAGGTCAGATTGTCACAGACATGTTAGGTTAGAAGTCTAAGGGCCGAGTCACACCGGAATGACAGCGGCCGGCAGCGACCAGCAACAGCGACGCGGCAAGCATTTTTAGCGTGAAATAATCTACATAAGTAGGTACATACTTAGAAGATGAGAGTCAAAATTAAACCGATAAAATGTATTACTTATTCACAAAATATCCTTCATTAAATCACATATTTAAAAATTAAGGTACGTACCGACCTACACCCGCCATATTGACGTCGAGATGGTGGGTGTTCTGTAATATTTTATTAATTACCTAACCAGTACTCATCTATACTAATATTATAAAGAGGTAAAATTTGTAAGTTTGTATGTAGGGGGTAATCTCTGGAAGTACTGGTCCGATTGCTAAAATTTTTTCACCGATAGAAAGCTGCTTTATCCTGAGTGTCATAGGCTATATTTTATGTACGCGGGCGAAGCCGCTGGCAAAAGCTAGTAAAATATAATTACACCAAAATGTGTACCTAAATAGTACCTACTAACCTCAAGTAGAAATGACAACGCACTTGATCAGTTAGATAGTTCCTAAAATAAGAAATAAAACAATCGTGTCTCCTTTACATAGGTATTGTCGTGTGACGTGTGACAATCACGTGCCATACGTTATTGACATTCAATCAGTTAATTCAGGTCAATTATTTATACACGGTTAAAGCAATTTCTGGTAAAAAATCCGTAGACACGTACCTATTCTGCCCCCGTTAATAAAAAAGACGCATCTAACATTTTTTCCAAAGTTGATTTATATACATTGCCGGGATCAGGACATAAAGGCGCATCTGCCTGTATTTTTAATATTTTGCTAACTTTCTCCAGTTTGGTTTTAACACAAGGAAAAAGGCCCGATTTCCCGTTTCATTAATTAAAACATTTTTTTTTTATTCGTTTTCGTTTTTGTTAGATACGTCTTTTTAACTATTAGGGGCAGTACTGCAAACGACGTATGTTTAGCAGCGCAGTACAAAATCACTGGCCTCTTCCAGTGGGTATCTGTTAGTATCGTCGTAGCTTGGTGTGAACTGCTTTATGGTAATTTTGAATAGGTAACGGTTAATGAGAACTTTTTTATTTACTTACTCTGGTTACTGTTTGTGTTAAGTAACAAAAATATTGGCCCAAGGAATAAAATTTTGCCTAAGTAGGTACAATGAATTTCCATCTTTTCAATATAAATAATTATAAGTTCAAAGTTTAATTTAAAAAACCCCCAAGTATTCGTTTACATCAAGAAAGCTCAATGCGAAATTTACTAAGCCCAGTAGTAGGCTGTAGGTACGTTGGATACCTATGTCAGTCAGTCTGGTTTTCCTATTAAATAAATTTAATTTAATTAGTTAACTATAGTAATATAAGGATGCATTGCTAAAATCGGAACTACCTACTACCACCGATTCATATTAAAATTTTCAATACAATCTTCACTCACAATTTCACCCTCATTTCTGTCAATGTCATTTAAATGACAGCACTGACAGTTTTATTGGTGCTAGCTAGTGATGTTCAATTCCGCTATAAACTATAGACTATTAAATATATATTTTTATAGCGCGCTATTTTATACACTATTATTGATTATAGAGTCTATCTAACGAAAGCGTGACCTGAGAAAATGAGGTCTAATCAAAAAATATTGAGTGTGGTATTACTGACATAGTAGGATAAAAACGTTTTGATATTTGCGGATTTTTTGTATTTACGACAATCGTACAAATATAATACTTGTCTACGAACTATATTCCTAATTTAAGGAACACAACTTCTTTAAAATACAACCAATATGCATTTGACAGCGTCACACACTCTGAATTGATCAATTATATAATATGTAAATATACACCATAAAATATGTACACGCATTGCACAGCTGCCATCAAGATAGAGAGATTAGGTTCTATGTTTGAAATTCTTAAGGGAATCAAACATATGACATGTTTGCCGCAAGTAGAACGAGCTGTGGGCACGTAGAACACTGGATTGGTGCCCAGACATAGCATCGCGGGCCCGCGGCAGACCACGAAGGAGATGGCGGGACCACCTGGATGTCTTCCTTAGGAATTGAATTGGGAAAGCAAGGAACTGTGATTGTCTGCAAACTGTGAGTTTGGCCAGTAGTGGCTAGCTATAATGATTGATCTATAATACAATACAAAACAAGTAAATATTTATTTATTTATACAGGGTTATTTGTTAAACACTGGCAACCTCTCAGGACTATGGTACTAACATAATAAACAACAACTTTTGTTCTACGACTTTAAAAAATATGTCATATTATAGTTAATCAGATTTTCTAAGAACGTTCTAAATGTTACGAAGTCTATGCTGGTGTATCAATTTTCTAGTGTAATGATTACACGAAAATAGTGCGAATGCTTGCTAGGTAGGTGTGATGACAATGTTTAGGAAGCCTGCTTACTATTAGTACGAGAACAGTGTGCAAGAGGCGTAGGTAGATACAGCAACATACAAAGTTGAAATGTGTTAGATAGAACAACGAAATCTTGAAGGTTTGTTTTTGGTAAACGTGTTATGTTTTGTAAAAAGTCATAGAACAAAAGTTGTTGTTTATGATGTTCTTAACTAGCACCTAAGAGGTTGCTAGTGTTTTACAAATAACCCTGTATAACACTGTTAAGAGAGTACCGAGCAAAGTCAATAATACACAAAATGTTTGTCTTCTTGTTCAAATGGTACGGATCGACTAGTGAGGCACAGAAAGTAGTCCAGCAGCTATTTCTCTTAAACTTTAATGAGGATTTTCAGACAGTATTTTCTTCACTTTTGCGCTACAGATGAAGATTTTGATGGCCTACCAAACCGAGGCCATTCTTTCGTCACATCTCGACTGCTTATAAACGTATTGTAACACTCTTCAGGACATTAGTGAAGATATTTCTTTTCAGAACTTGGTTTAGAAATTTGTTTTTCCATATTTCTCCAAATTTATTTCGTTGTGTCCTTGCATATTTTTTAAGATTATCTATAAACATAAGGAAAAGTATCATCATTCATACCGTAAAAATATCTAGTGGTTAGTCAACAACGATCAAGATTATAATGTCACACTAACTTAAAAATTCAAGATCGAAAATAAACATTGTTATTTTTCTTTGACAACAACTTCTTTCTCTTCTTGTTTTTATTTAAACTCACTGATGATAGTGTGTAGCAGCTTTCGCACATAACTTTATATTGTTTTACCCATGATAAAGCATTTTTTTTTTTTTAATAAATTTCTGTTACAAAATATTGACAATTGAATTGACATACTATTATGTGCCTGTGATGGCTGAATAATATTGCCAATTTAATTATTTTTTTAAACTAGGTCACGCTTTCACTAGACAGACTCTTACACGTTATAACAAAATTTGACAGTAGTCTGAATCTGATCGCGGAGACCTTATCATTTTATCGCTGAACGGGCGCAACAAATACAATTTATGTAACTCATTGCTCACGAAAGAATGTCATGAACTTTCTTTCATACATTACTTTCATACTGTCTATAATTAAATATATAAAATTTTATTAGGTAGGTATAACTATCGTTTTGTGAAAAAAATGTTATTTTAACCCTTCAGATACCGTCAATTAGAGACACAATAGTAAGACAATAGATGCGCGGCCACCGGTGGTCGCTTGGGGATTCATGAATTAAACGGCAATGCAATAGCAGAAATCACGCACCACGCAAGCCAACTGCAGGCTCAGTTCACCCGACCGATGTGCTTGGGACGGCGCTATAGCTATGTTGCTATCCCGTTTTGGCTCAGCAGTGTTGGCGTTTTGTTGAACAAGACGTTATATTATAGCGCATAAGCAGAGTAGATTTAGCAAACGCTATACGTACGCTATGAACAAATAGCGTGTTATAATTTGACGCTATACGTTATATTAACCGCCGCTAGTGCCGGCAACTCGATTATATGAAAAAAAAGGCGGCCCAACCTAGGGATGGGACATTTGGAAAATAATCGATGTAATAAAAATCGATTATTTTTTTATAAAATATTAATCGATTTGCTAATAATTGTTTTTAATTAATGTAATTAATCGATTTGGCAATAATCAATTTTAATTTATACGAGTAATCTATTTTTATTATTATATTATATATTTAAAATCCTACATGTTTTTCATATTCTAATAATAAACCAAAGAGATTCATATTGATTATAAAAAAGATTAAAAGTTATTTTATGTGATATGAATAAACACTTCAAATCAAAGCAAATGTCCTTTTAAACTTTTTAAACTTTTTCATTATTCCTTACCTTGAGGAATAATGAAACCAAATATCATTATTGATACGAATTCTCAGTATCATTAAACCTTTTTGTTATAATAAAAATGAAATTAGCACCCCAACAAAAACTAAACATCTCAAAAACTAAAATATTATTCAAATTAAAAAAAAAAGTTGTCACAAATATTCAGTCCAATTTTACATTTGACTAGTATAAAAATTAAATAAATTAAATGGCAATTAAAAAAACTAAACGACGCCGATAAGGTCTCGAAAACAAAAATATGTATAAAGCAATACTGTTTCGTAAGCCGATTTCTATATAATCAACTTTTAAGTACAATGAGGTTGATGTGTTCGTGTGGATAAAAACCTCTTAACAATAAAGCATAAAAAAGAAAAAAAACCGACTTCACTAAAAAATTGAATTGAATTTGAGGAGTTCCCTCAATTTTGCCAAGATTCCGTCATCAGATCCCAACTTGGGAATATGAGACCATTTCGGAAGTATGCCCTTTTTAACAAAAAAAAATTTTTCAAATCGGTTAGCAAGCAACGAAGTAATCGATTAGATTGTTTTAATAAAAAAATCTATTAATATCCCATTTTACCTATTACCTAACTTTGAACATCGATTACTTATACAAAAAAAAAAGTAATCGATTAAAACAAAAATCGTTTATTTTTTAACATCCCTAGTCCAACCCACCCAGACAGCCCTAGAAACGCCCGGTCGGCCCGCGGCCCGCAGTCAGCCAGACAACATAGGCGGTGGGGCACGCGCGCTTTGCTTCTAAGTTGCTGTGAATTAAAATTATAAAATCTTTACCGTGGCTCTTTGTGTAAATTAAAGTGCGTACGATTACTGACTTTATTTGTTTATACGAATTTTGTTTGCAACATGGCCACAGAAGTAATAAATAAGGTGCCCGAGAACCCTGAGAAAGAAAAGGAAGCAAAGGAGGACGCGCCGGTAGACAATGGACAAACCAAAGAAGATCCACCAGCCGAAAAAGTAGAAGAAAAAACAGAGGAGAAGAAAGTTGAGCCAGCCCCGCCCAAGATCACGGTGCACAAAGCTAATTTTGAAAAAGATGTCGTTTATTTGTACCAGTTCTCGCGAACTCCTTTGTTGCCCTCAACTTCACCGTACTGCTTGAAAGTTGAAACATGGCTTCGTTTAACCGGCATCAAATACGAGGTAAGTGTGGAGTAGAACTTACTGTCTTTTGTTTTTATTTTATTATAATTTTGACTATCACTGCTTGCGTTTTTTATCAGTATGTAGGTGCACAAAATTCGCTACGCTGCTTTTGTTATTCAAAAAAATATTTTATTTTGGTTCATCATAACTTTTGTTTAGGTACCTACCTATCAACGACAGCAATCAAATATATTTATTGATGGAAATGACAGCGAATTTGGCCCTGCGAATTTTCAATGGATTTTGGGTCTATTTTACGAATTCGAATATTTTAATGTTTTAAGGGGAATAATATCGAGGCATTGATTTATAAAAGTGTTAATTGGACGTCAACAACGACGATAGCATCCCGTTGCCATCCATACATAAATTAATTGATTGTAGGTAGAATTCGTATATTTCGTATTATACCTACTTGGGTAGGTTCTATTCTGTCCTAGCCTAGCGCGGGTATCCAGTTGGAGAGTTACGCCTTGCGCATGCGCACGATACGGACGCGGCGACGCCCGCGCCGCGACGGTTATGAAAAACTGCCCTTGCGGGGACTAGAACTTCACGTAAACCAGTACCTTTATTAAAATGATCTGGTCTTGGAGTACTTAACCTACCTTTAAGGTGGTGCATCATGACTCACTTTTTCACTGTTTTTCATACAACCGCTCATAACTGATTATGACGTTATTACACATTTTTCATTAGATATTTTGGAAACACAGTATCTTGTGGATATTATCTAGGTTTCTAAAGAAACCAATTTCTAAATTTGTGTAAAACTAATCCAGTAAAACCTCTGAAAATGTCCTATTTTGTACGAACTTTGACACTTCATAATTTGCCTAAAAATTAAAAAAGTCAAAAAAGTAATCCTCTAGAGACCTTGCAAATTTTATTAAGATTCTAAATGACGACAACTTTTTCCACAAACTTTTAAGGGTTTAAAAAAAACAGCTATTTCCTGGAGCAAGTTTTGTGAAATTTTCGAGTAAATCTCGGAATTACCGAATACTAACAGAGTTTCCAGGCGTTATCTCTCTTTTTTTGCGTTGCCTTTTCGTCAAACATCGCGTTGGATTGCATTAAATGAAGTAACAAGCTTTTAAACCATTTTCGATGTCGACGTTGAATCGAGCATGGTTTAAAAGCTTGTTACTTCATCTAACGTAATCCAACGCGATGTTTGACGAAAAAGCAACGCAAAAAAAGAAATAACGCCTGAAAACTCTGTTAGTATTCGGTAATTCCGTGATTTACTCGAATATTTTACAAAACTCGTTCTAGGAAAGAGCTGTTTTTTTTAAACCTTTAAAGGTTTTTGAAAAAAAAAAAATGTCGTCTTTTAGAATCTTAATAAAATTTGCAAGGCTTCTATAGTTTTACTTTTTGATTTTTTTAAATTTTTGAGTAAAATAATTATGAAGTGCCAAAGTTCATGCAAAATAGCAGAGTTTCTGGAGGTTTTTATTGGATTAGTGTAACACAAATTTAGAAATTGATTTCAATAGAAGCCTAGATAATATCCACAAGATACTGTGTTTCCAAAATATCTAATGAAAAATGTGTAATAACGTCATTATCGGGTAAGGTTAGAAAACATCTATGATGTTAAAATACGGAATTGAAAAGTAACTTTATTCAAAAACAATACATATACCTATAATCAAACACAATTTTGTTAGGCATTAAATACTTACCTACTTAGTATTTTTTCAAAATCTTTTGATTACAACAAAAGAAAAGGATTGAAACCTACGTGAAAGTCAGAAAGATGATGATAGGTACCTACTTACAAAACTACTAACTACTAAGTACTTATTAAAAGAGATGATAACGAAAAGTATGGAAGAAATGTTGCAACGACCCAAAACAAATCAGTCGGTGGGTAGGACCTATAAAGGTAAGAAAATAACTTACCTACCTAACAGAAGAAAAACTTCTCACGTTTTTCGTAATTAACTTGGTAGGTATTCTTACGTGCTTACATTATTATAAAACGAAATCCCCCTACTGCGTGTATCTGTCTGTTTACAGTAAACTCTAAAACAACTGAACAGATGTTCATGCGGCGGGTTTCACCAATAGACAGAGTGATTCATGAGGAAGGTTAAGAACTACGTATAATGGTACCTACCTAGGTACATGCATATAATAGAAAAGCATAGCAGAATTACAAAAATTTGTTACACTTGTGCGAAAGCTGGGGTGGGTCGCTAGTTAGAAATTAAATAAAACTATTTGGTTTCGTACCTGTCTTGCTTTTTTTAATGAATTTTTAAGAAAAAGTAAAACAGAATCCAAAGCTCATTATTTTTTTGTCATTTTCGTTACAGGTGCTGTAAACTAAACATTATATGTATATTGGCAACAGCTGCAATGCCTGCTTCCCTAGATATTATTTGCAGATAGGTACTTACCTATATTGGTCGCATTTTATTTAGTAAAAGTCCACGCAAAGTTATTGGTACCTTATCAAGCATCATTCACGACAAGACGGCCTGTGATCCGAAACTCGCAGGAGTTGACAAATAGGTGCTCGTATTATTTGTTCGCAATATAAAGGTAATGAAAAAAAAATTTGAGAAACTAACAAAATTCCTCTAGAGTCGTAGATAAAATCTTTGGACAATAATAAAATGCTGAAAAATATTCAGAGAACTGACTGAATCTCTAAATAAGAAAACACGAAACAAGATCGTATAAAATCGTCTTATCTAGAGTACATAAAGATAATTACATATTTTGGTTTTGAATAAAGGGGTTTCGTACGTATTTTTGATAGTGATGCTAGTTCACCTATACGAAAATAAATCATATTATTACTAAGAAACTCTTACGGGTCATATACCTACTTACTCACAATTCACTTTGACTAGCAAATAAAATTTAATTAATTAATAGCAAAAGTAAAATAATTAGGACGGAAAACACGGAGCTTGATTCTTGTTCACTGACCTCGAGAAACAGTCATTAGGATTCAAATACAAATCTACAAATTCCTGCATCATACATCAAGTCAAATTTTTCAAAACACTTAATATAATTTTGATATTATTTTCGAATTAGAAAAGGCCGCTTGTAGACTTCACTATTTTTCAATATTTTACTGTTAAACCTAAGATGTTGCAAGTTAGTAGGTAAAAGTTGCGCTGCATGCTGTGGGGCGCTAAACACAACACATCTTTTTTCGAACCTAGCCTAAACATTTAGAAAAAAATTGTTTATAATAAAAAATAATTATGAATTGAGGAATTCTATGTAAATAGCTTATTAGTAATCAATACGGACCTAGCATTGTTCACCAAATACAGCAAACTTTTAGTTCTAGACTGGAGCAATACATTCGGTTTCTTATTTTGCTAACTAGAAGCACCTACGATCTAATCTTGATTGCAATATGTGAGTGACAATAATAGAATTAATAATTACCGGTCAATGTAATAAATTGTAACATTTAGCGTTAGTTTCGGTTGGTATTCATAATTGCCCACAAATCCTCATCCAACTACTAAAACAAGACGTGTAAGTTTGGATGTCTGTTAATTAGTAAATCCATCATCAACACTATTATTCTAAGCATCAACACTTTTTTAGGATAAGTTTTTCATCCCTATCCGAAGTAGGTATTAGCCGATGGCAAATGTTACAGTAATATTTACTTTATTTAAAACACTAGCTTTTGCCCGCAGCTTCGACCGCGTAGGTACATAAATTATAGCCTATGTCACTCAGGAATAAAGCAGCTTTTCTATCGGTGAAAAAAAATAGCAATAGGACCAGAGAGATTACTTCCTACAAACAAAAAAATAAAAAAACAAACTTCACCTCTCTATTGTATTAGTGTAGATGAATTATTGTAGGTATCTAAATCTATATATATATAAATCAATGCCACTTTTCGTTGTTATTTTATAACTCAAGAACGGGCTCACCTATCCAAACCAAATTTTTAGGCTTTGTTCGGACTATTTAGTAGATGGTTTATGTGAAGTTTGGTAGGGTAGGGTAGGGTAGAGTAGGGTGAAGTAGGGAAGAGCGGGAGCGAAGCCGCGCGGGCAAAAGCTAGTTATTTATAAATTACATGGATGTTAAATATTGCGCGTATGTAGCGATTATAGTCTTCCTTTATTTTACATTGAATTTCATTTGGTAACGCGAGTGATGGTATTATTGCAATCATGAAATTTATTTTTAAATTAATGATACGAAATGAGTATAAGTACCTAATAATGATTAGGTATAAGTTATTAAACAATTATTACAAAAATTGTCGTTGCAAAGAGAGGTTACCTACAACGATTAGTTTATTTTCGTAAAGAGAGGAAAATAAACAAAGTTTATTGCGGTTACTTGCCTATCTGGTATTAGCAATGCTACATTAAGAGGAAATATGTCATCATTAACTAGTAAGACTGTTCGTCAATAAAATATTACCTACTTGTAAATATACAAAGTTTGAATGAAAATATTTTTTAGACAGCAAGCTTTTATAGCGCAGTATACATAAATAATTAATGCACGTCAAGACGAATCATACGAGCCCAAACTCGAAGGGGTTGTGTCGTTTAACTACCGAGTTCCAACGGCCACCTTCCGGTGCCATCATCAGATCAGCGTCATGTTATAATAATTTTGCATTATTATTAAAATTTCAACTCAATCGGTAACCGGGAAGTGGATCAAATATAATTTGCAAGATTTGATTACTGACAAACATCGAGACAGATGAAACAACATAAAAGCTTGTAAAAATACTGCGGCCCAGGGGCTTTGTACTCGTAAAGTAGGACTTTAGCAGCCTGCTATTGTGAGTTGGATGAACAATAATTAGATACGTGCGTTGTAAGCGTCCATGCGTTGTGTAGTCTCTCTAAACTAGCGTTAGGAAGGGTGTAGGACGTGCGGTATCCGCTCGCGGCCATTGCCCTTAAGTATTAACCTTGCACACACATACCTACATTAACATACCAACGGCGGCACAATAAAACTATATTAAACGTCGATCACGACGACACAACATTATTCCTATGTAAGTAGGTAACTATCTTCGTCAGAAATTATTCAATTAAAACTATGATCGAGTACCTACACGATCACAGATTAAAAACTTCTTTTCAACATAAATCTTTTTGTAGTTTATTACAAAGGCAAAAATCCACTCTTGTTCCTACTTTTCTTTTTCTATAAAATCGTAAATTTAAGGTCTGCGGTCCGTTAGACGGGTGAAGAAATCTATAAATGTTGAACATTTTTATGTATTGGTGTAAGAAAGTAAATTAGAACTTAAACTTGTCTTGACACGCTACTGCGTGTCTAGATCCCTATGACACTGGCCGTACTTATTTTGACGGTATTTTTGCTGACGGATACGAGTAGCTGATGTTATAATGAGTTAAAATATGATTTAAATGACTGTATCAATGTAACATTTTTATGTGTTTAGCGTAAGAAACTAAATTCGATCCCTATAACACCGGCCGGACTGATTTTGACAGTATTTTTGCTGACGGATAGCTGACGTTATAATGAGTTAGCACCTCACACTTAGACTATAAACTTTACATATTATGTTTAAAATTATCTCGCTTTATTTATACATACTACGATTAGGTACTAAGTTTTTATTCGTCTGCTCTGCTACACTATTTTAACTCAAAAAAGCTAGGTTCACCACGATACGGGCACTTGATGCAGACGCATGTGACATACTTTCAATCGTTAGCTTTACTTCTACGCGAAGAAAGTTTTCCAGCGAGAGCAAATAGAAACTGCAAACCTTTTAGATCTAGTTGAAGTTAGGCGAGTTATCTGATTCCCTGCAGGGATTTGGAAGTAAATTTTAATGTTACCGTTCCGAACTATCCTTGTTAGTGAAGAATTTTGCAACAGTACTGAAGCCGTATTATGAAATACCAACTGTTGTCAGAGGCTTCGCCCGCGTGAAACGTATAAGTTATCCCAAGGAAACGTTCTCTCGAGAGAAACCGTATCCTATGTCAGGATACGGTCTGTTCATGTGTCAAGTTTCATTCAGAGGTAACGGACAGAACGACAGTGGTGATATGAAACTGGTCTGATATCACTCTTTAGGGACAGACAGAACCAGTATAATTGCACAATACCTAAGCCTTGATATGCTAGAACTATAAATTAATTGTGCTCAGGCCTAACATAATGCCAGTTGATAAACACAGCAGATATACCTAATTATAACTTCGTAGTCAGTCGCTTGTTCGTATAATGTGTGTAATCGATTTCGCTTGCTTTGTGAGGCATCGGCAACAACAATGCGTTTATTATTCCAACTGAGAGTCGTGTTTCGTACGACGTATTTCGTTTCGTCGGCCGCGCGCCAGCCCTCCTGTCGACATTCGCACGACGGAAGTGCGCGTTCACTTGCTTAACGCACTAACGTTACTTTGCAAAGCCATTAATTCGTATTCTACTCAGATAGACTCTATATTAATAACTAGCACCTGCACCGTTACTGTATGACCTTCATTAAGCAGTAATGCAACGCCTCCCAGTAAGGAACGTCACCGTGCCATATTTCTCATGGTAACCTAATCAATGAAAGTGGACATGGAACCAATAATAATTAGATTGACTATTCTAAATTAATATTACAGTTGTGAAACTGTTTGTACGATAGGTAGGCTTAGGTAGGTTCTACGTATAATATTACGTTACTTCTTTCACATATAGAAAGTTGACACTATTACTTTACTAGCATAAAAAGCTAGTCTTGAATTATTATAAGTTATATGACTCCAAGCTTTGTTTGTTATATACATATGTATATAAAATATCTCACCTATGCTATGTAAAGACTATGGACATACAAAGATTGGATAAAATCATTCAAACTTAACATGTAGATTGAGAATAGGATTATTGTAGGTACCTATAGATTGAGGTTTGAGATATCCTTAGTTCCCATAAAGATATACGAAGTAATAGTAATTAGAGAACATCTAATATTAGGTTTAGGACCCTGCCTCCTAAACTAGGTAGTTACATCGTATAGGGTTGTTTCTCGTGGTGTTTTTAGGAACGATATTATAAATCCGGATTACAATAAAAACCTAAAATAAGAAAATAATAATATTCCGCAACTATCACATAACTTCCATCCACCTAGTCCCAAACTAAACGGCGCATGTGCTCGTGTACTGCAGTTGTGTTGTGTTGAGTAGTACTCGTACTAGACAACCGACAAACATACTTTTTATTTCTAAATACATTTATGTAACATATTATAAATAAATTCCACCCAGACAGAACAAATAATCGTGTTCATCACACAAACATTTGTTTTGAATGGGAATCAAACACACGAGCTCCGGCATAGCAGTCAGGGCCACTACACTAGATCAGCTGGCCAGTAATTTCTAAAGTACTTTCTAGTTCTATTGTAAAGTAATTAGCCTAATTTACTAATTATAACATAAGCTATCTACCAGCAATAGTCCCATCAAAATCAATTCAGATGTTTCAGAGATTGGTCGGAACTAACGGACAAACAGAAAGAAATTAAAAATAATACATTTTTGTTATAGTTATCGAATATACTTTTTATGAATTTGACAAAATAAATGATATTTTGATAATATAAACACTCCAATTTTATTCCTAAGTAAGTTTAAGATTTATTAGATTTATTACGAAAATGTTTAAAGTTAAAGAGGACTACTGGAGCTATCATCTTCGTTTTGCCCGTCTCCCATCTTATTTGGGGTCGGCGCAACACGTTTTTTTCTTCCATTCTACCCTGTCACTCGTCACTGGAGCTAATCGCGAGTTTTATAATGCGTGTTATTATTCAGGATAAACATATAGCTACTTATCTGCATTATGTTTTGAACACACTATATGTATGTGTATGTTTTCTATTGCACAACGCAATTTAGTACGATAGAAAAAAAACATCATCGGAACACAAAACATCTCGAAAAGAGTATTTTTGCTCTTCAATATCTGAGAGCAAAAGCCGTTTTTATTCTCTAGAGAGATAAAGTAAATTGAATTTAGAATATCGCGTGCACTATGTTTATGAACTCAAAACATCATTAAACCTATTTGCTTCTACCTCCATGGTACCAATTTTGTCAAACAACTTTTTTAAAATTTGACTCAGACTTAGAACCTCCTTGGTGTACTTGTTTTTGCATTTAGTAATTTCCTCGCTAAGGTGGGATGAAAAGTTACGTGTTGCACTCGAGTGCAAGGATTTTTACCTCTGGCTCTTTTGATTCTCTCGCTAACGCTCAGGATTCTAATTTATGAATCACGAGCGCAGCGAGTCAATTTTAGCATCCTTCGCTTGCTCGATTATCAAAATCGAGTACGCGGTTAAAAAACAACTTTGCACTCTTGTATAACAAATAACTACTTATCGATTAAGTACATACTATGCCAGTCATATATACGGGACTAATATACATGAAACCATTCTAATTGTTGGTCAGATTATTCTACAAGCAACGTTATACCGTTATAGTGTTTTAATTTTATAATCAAATCTAGTATATTTTCAAGCTTATTGTCGTTTGGGGCACGTCATGTTCGGAAACAGTGTAAATTGGGTAAACGAAAATAAGCCGATTTACCTCTCGCGCGATAGGTGTGTATTATTATTACGTATCTGCGCGTTTTTACGTTAATCACAAAAAATACTTTCTGGATTTTTTAGGGAAAAACAAAGATATTAAAAAAAAAACACGGAAAAATATATTCGTCAGTAGGTACAAACGTGTGCACAAAACGAAATTTAAGCGTGTTTCAAGGTCAATGAAGCTGTACAGACGTATGTACAATCGGCGCTTGAAGGGTAACTCCTGTGCAGATGTAAAGGGGAATTATCTTTTCAATTCTACAGGGGTTCATTTTTACCCGACTGCCAAGAAGTGTTATGTATTTAAAAAAAAATTGTACTTTATGCGTAACCCACATCATAAAAGGAAACCCGTCGGAAAGAATCACTAGTTCCAGTAGTTTGTGCTATGCGCTAATGTAAACTGTGTATCTTTTAATGGGACAGTATCGGGGTATGCATCCCCACATACGGGGAACTGCTTAAGAACTCTTGTTCAAACTATTTTGGTCGTTTACTTTACTTTGGATGCCAATCGACTTGTCTCTTCATTGTGTCGAAATAAAGTGTCAACATTATTAATTGTGGGGATTATTTCAATGTATCGAGTTAGAAATTTAAATAATACGTGCTCCTCTTAGCAAGCACTATCGTGTCACGATAAAACTGATAAAAAGAACATAGGTATATGAAATACCATTATTATCCCTCTTGTTTATTTGCCATCTTATTAAGACCAACTAATATTGTTTCATTCGATCAGAGTGACTCAAATTTGTACTACATGTGTGTTGCAATGTGATCGAGAAACCGCAGCAGCGAGTTGGCCACTGAGCTATGAAATCGTGCGGCTACGGTATGTCGGCTCCACTTTCTCAAGTTCCGGCCAACACTACTGGATACTATTATTTTAAGAAGTCAGTAGCTTCACGTTCTACCGTCACTAGTTTAGTTCGCTACCTAACTTCAAGAGCAAATCAACTTGACTTTATTAGATACTAGCGACCCGCCCCGGCTTCGCTCGGGTAACGGTATTTCTCCACTATTTAATGGATGTTATTATACATATAAACCTTCCTCTTGAATCACTCTATCTATTAAAAAAAACCGCATCAAAATCCGTTGCGTAGTTTTAAGCGCGCATAGGGATATAGGGACAGAAAAAGCGACTTTGTTTTATACTATGTAGTGATTACACAGCGATTAAATAAACATGGTGCTACAAAGATATCGTATTCAGATGTATGGCTAATAATAAAACAACTTGCAACTTCGTCGGAGTTAAATATTTACTCGACTGCGTGAAAAGAAGTTGATGTTTAATCAAGAACGTACATGTTTCGCCCTAAATTCTTGCATAAGTAATTGTTATTACTAATTTGCCGTTGTTTTATGTATCAATCATCATGAGTGGTTTACCTCAGAACAGAATAGGCATGCAAGTAATGTCCTGTTTGTTTCTGAATTACTCATCGCATTCACTGTGAGTGACACTCAGATGAGATGGGTCGCTCAATATAAACTTATTGATCGGTTTACAAGAGCTAAGTAACGATGTACATTGTTGGTGAGTTTACAGTAACTCTGTTGAAAAAAAAAGTAAAAAAACGGAGCGCGATGATCCAAAAATGAATTTAGGATTTGTCTAGGAATTACATAGTTACAGGCATAGTATCAGAACCGGAAATAAGTTATTTTTTAAACTGAATTCGGTTCTAACTCTTATTTCTAAAAACTTAAACAGTAAGTACTTAGTGAGAAAAAGGACAATATTTTATTGTTTTGTCTTTTTCAATTTTATTGTCACTTAGTTCTTTAAAATCGTACTCGTGGTTTCTTTTAACGTTTTTCTCAAGGATGGTTCAGAATTTACAACACCTGACTTGTATATCATCACCCTGAGGCATCAAGTCGAGTGGCTCATTAAGAAACTATCAGAGTATTATGTACTCTGCTATAGTTTCTGAAGGTGAGCGAGTGCATTCCAGACGGCAGTGTTTTGCAAGGTTGTTAAACCCTTATCATGACCGTAGAATGTTATAAAATACCTCGTACTATAGTTATTCGCGTTTACCACATACAACACTCAAAAAGTATCCAATTAGGTACTACGACACCAACACGATAAGAAGCTCTTTGTATCAGAATCTCGTAAAGTATATAGGAAATACTAAATGAATGCTGTCAGTTATATAAAGGGATGCAGTTAGTAAGTGTACGAATGTCGGGTATCTACTTAGTGCATAAAGACTTAAATAGCAGCACAATGGCTTGATCGTTCATTCGTTCCCCGAACGCCACTGTTTAAGTAACGGTAGCGCATTGTGTGATGTTGCGTTGTTTACACTTAACCCACGATACTTAACAGTACCGTACATTGTTAAAATTAGCCGCAATTCAATGAATGTTATTTCTTCCACCTAGCGAGCTATTTGACATATTTAGTGAAAATATGCTAAACAGCCGAAGCGGCGCTTGTTTTGTTTATGTATAAATTGAGTTAGAGCTTCGAATCAAAAACGTTTTAATTTTTTTTTTACAATGTATAGGCTCACGTTTGATCACTATCTCACTTGATGGTAAGCGATGATGTGGCCGACGATGGAACATGCTTGCCCAGAAGCAATCTATTCACTCTCGATGCCTGAAATAGGATATATCAAGAAGTAGATTTGTGCATGGTTAACAGCAATAGAGACTATGAATACCTGTTTTTAGGTGTTTGGATATAACTGATAGTGTAAGTGCTCCTCTGCCTACCTCTTAGAGGCTTGATGTTAACCAGGTATTAAAAAGATATAATTTTTTCTTGTGGTTTAATACCTACGTGTACTAGTCAAATTAGTCTAGGTCAAATTAAATTAGCCCTTGACTCATTAAATTAAACCCGACTCAAGTACTTAACTATACTTCTACTATCGGAGTCCGGAGTCGGCTGTTGGGCCCTTAATGATCTGTTTTTAGCTAATAAAAATTATCATGTTTTTGCATGATTAGATACCTCTTAATTTGTGCCTCTGTGGACTTTTTCCAGTTTTAAGTTAATTCGAGCTTTGGCCCTAGAAAATGTGTGAATCGATTAGCATTTACTATTGTTAAAAGTACAAAATGGTGAGGGTGCACCCACGCAATACCAGACGTTTTGACAAACGTTCTCATTGTAACAATGTTACTTTGTATAGGCCCTCCTGTCGTTTATCTGCATGTTATGCTTTTAGGAATTGCTAAGCGAGTTACTCTAAATAGTCTGTTTGTTCGACATTTATCTAAATTATTTAATAAATGAATGAATATAATTTATAACTTACTTAATGATTATTGTTAAAATGGGGTGATTTGAGACTTAGGTGTGAATAGAGACAAAACTTTAAAGGGTATTTTCTCGATATTTGAATATTTTTTGCAGTATTTAACTACATCAATTTACTAATGAATTGGTATTCTAAAAAATCGATGCTTTGTTAGAGGTCGATATTATGGTATCTAAGTGAAAAACCAAACCAAAGTTTTGTCTCTATTTACCCCTAAGTCCCAATTAACCCCGTTTTACGGTATACACTTTTATTGTGCCATGCTTTTTTTAAGTTATACAGTTTATTGAGAATATCATTTATGTTGAGATATGATACCCAAATACCCAATGTAACATCGGGTGAAAACATCATTAGGCGAGGGAACGCCTAGACGCAGGGGTCGGCAACCGCGAGGGCTTCGACCTGAATGAGATCGAAAGAGCGCCTGCGCGACCCCGCCCGGCTGCCGGCGGCGGGCTCGCCGGCCATCGACCAACCCTGGCAGCCCCGGGCCCCGCGCTCTCCCCCCCCGGGGTGCGCCTCCGCCCGGGCCGCCGTCGCACCGCGTCGCCAGCGCCCTTGCCATCAGCTATACTGTTCATTATCTGAGCATAGCTTTACAAAAAAATTAATGCGTGTCCTCCGCTCCGTTTTATCATGCAGCATGCATTATTTATACTAACACAATATTATTTACCCTCGTAATGTTCTCGCCTTGTTCATATACAATCTAGAACTTCGAAGAACTTATAAATTGAACTAAGAATAGGTTTTCGTATCCATTAAGGGGTGAAGGAGGTTTTAAAAAAAATGTGTTCTTGTGGCTAATTTTATTGTACCTACCCTAAATATTTGTATTTGTATTTAATAAAATATATTCTACACCTACCATAACGTCATCTAGTCCCAAACTAAGCATAGCCTGTGTTATGAGTACTAGTTAATCTGATAAACTTATATACACTTCTAAATACTTAATTATAGATAGATTACACTCAGACAGAACAAATAATCTTGCTCATCACACAAACATTTGTTTTGGGTAGGAATCGAACCCACGACTTTCGGGGTATAGCAGTCAGGGCCACTAACCACTAGACCAACAGGCCAGACACACTAACTAGACATTTAACTTGTGTTTTTAGAAACTTGATTCTTTAGTTAGGTTGACACTTTTGAATGGTCCCATAAAAACAGCACCCCTAGCAAAGTTGATAATCATCGTTATGTAAATGTATGGGAATGACGTCATCTCAACACTCAGTCACGTGGTCAGAACAAAAGAATCGGGGACGTGGCCAACTCGACGCGTTCGACGCAAGCGAGACGGTTGCGGTTGTACTTGGCTAGGGGGGGCAGCTCAACGTTAAGTCACGTGGTCAGAACAAACGAATAGAAAATTCGTAGCCAAATTCACATCGTTCAAACTGACAAATACTTTTATTTGTTAAATATTTTTATTTGTTAAATATTTTTATTTGTTAAACTTAGGTGGTTTAGGTATAGATGTTCATTATGGTTATAAAGGAACGCTATGTCTAGCCGTCGTTGGCGTACTAATATTTCACGTATACACATCCTAATTATAACAAATCATTGTTTCAATTAAATCAATATAAAAAATAATATTACATTTAAATCATTAAAAAAAAATGTCAACACACAAAACAAACACAAAAAAAAAATAATACATTTAAATCATTCATGCTAAAATGTCAATACAGAAAAAAAAATCGATAAATTATAAAATTAATAAATTCTTAAGGCAATAGTAAATAAAAAAATTGGTAGTCAAAGTGTCAGTTAAGTACTTGTTCAGTGTATAATGTGCTTTGTCATGTAATAACTCCAGGAATGGCTTATTGAAATCGTGTAAATTTTTCAATTCGGTTTTGCCTTGGGATCTTATTATAAATCCTAGGTGCCATTCCTAAAAAACTTTTTTTATAAAGAGCCGTACTATGTGGTTTTGCACATATCTCTTTATTGCGTCTCGTAGATTTCAATGTATCAAACAAATGCAAATTAGACCTAACAAATACTGCTGTTTCAAATATGTACATAGAGGGCAATGTCAGGAGTTAAAATTTTTTGAAATAGGGAACACAACTTTCAGTCGATTTCAGCTTAAACACAGCACGCAAACCTCTTTTTTGGGCCTTAAAAGCAATTTCTTTTGTAGTAGAATTTTCCCAATATATTATTCCAAAACGTAATGCTGAAGTAACATAGACCTTATATGAGGTAAGGACAACGGACTCACTTACTATCTTTGCTAGGTTATAGAGTGCATATGAGTACTGGTTTAGTTTTTTACAAATAGTTTCTACATGACACTTCCAATTTAAGTGAGTGTCCAAGTGAATTCCCAAAAATCTAGCACAGTTTGTTTCGGTTATTGTTTGGTCTGCATAAATTATGTTTGCATAAGTTATGTTTAAGTTATGTTTATGATAGAATGAATTTCTACAATGTTCAACGCTACAGCCTTTAATATGGCTAACAACTCGCTTGTCCCTATTAACAATGTCGGATATGTTGTTTTACCATTTTCTTTTAATTTTACGAATCACTTTCAAAAAGTCCCTTTTTTTAATAGCAGCAAAAAGAAAAAATAAATTACGTGTAGTTTTTAAAATGGGCCACGTTAACATTGTCAGATGTGGCCCATTCGCCAGTTAACAATGACGTATGTCAAACTTTGACTCGCCCTTGTGTAAAGTTGCCAATTTTCACATCCGACATTGTTAATAGGGATAAGCGAACTTATCGTTTTCTACAATTGCTGACACCAAGGCATTACCGATTGAAGAACGGAATTCGACTCGAAACGGTTGTAACTTGGCTAGGGGGCAGGTGTTCTTTTTAGCAATTTTGGTCTGAGGTCGCAATTGAGTTTATTTGAATTTCGGTTTTTGTAAGCGACTATTTTGGCGCATTTTTAATTTATAAAAAGTCTGGCCTCTTCTATTTAATTGTGAGACCTAACTTTGATAAAGTTAAAAACGAATAATTACAAGTTTTATACTCAGACCATTTGTTGGTCTGATGTTTTACACGAACGCAGGCCGACAACACACCCCGAAGCGCTGGGATGGTCGGCTATTAGAACTAGAATTTTTTATTATATTGTTAGTACATAGATTTCATCACCGGCAAGAAAGGATTCTACTCCTGACCAAAAACCAGACACAAAAATCTGGCCATTTTACAAGCTTTTATTTAGTTTCACCTGTCCCGATGTTTTTCTGTAATCAAATCTTGAAAATCAAATTTGATCCACTTCCCGGTTACTGATTGAGCTAAACTTTTGCATGTACGTACACAAATCAAATCAGACTACAATGCAAAATTATTATGATACTAGCTTTTGCCCGCGCGGCTTCGCTCCCGCTCTTCCCTACTCCACCCAACTCTACCCTACTCTACCCTACTCTACCCTACCCTATTCCACCCAACTCTACCCTACCCTACTTTACCCTACTCTACCCTACACTACCCTAATTTTTTTTTCCATAAGAACCTTCTCCTCACAATAACAATCACAACAAAAAAAATCAGCCAAATCGGTCAAGCCGTTTTCATGCCAAGTCGTGACAACGGAAAACGGGGGTCATTTTTATATATATAGAAAGAATAGATGTAGCTGATCCGATGACGGAATCGGAACGTGGCTATAGGAACTTCGTAGTTACGACACAACCCCATCGAGTTGGGCTCGTATGATTCGTCTTGGCGAGTATTAATTATATAGCTATATCGAGCTCTATAGGAGTTTGCTATGAAAAAATTGTTAATGTTAAGCTCGCGAGGTTATTTAATTAAATTATTTACGTGTACGCATGGAAACAACAATAGAGGCAAAGGATCTTCTTATTTATAGGTTTCAGTAGTCCTGCGAAAGAAGACATTAAAAGTAGTGTGCAAAAAAACTTTTTACAAAAAAATACAACTGACTAAAAATCAACAAAAAAATTATAGAACACAGTCAGTGTTTTATAATAATTTTGTTTTTTCATAACAATTTTTTTTTGTGTAGAGAAGTTTTTATTTTTCATGTTTTATTTGTGATTGTCTTTAGAAAAAACTAAAAAATTAACAAGAGGTAACGGTACTTTTTAGGTTTCCGTACCTCAAAAGGAAAAAAAAACGAAACCCTTTTAGGATCACTTTGTTGTCTGCCCGTCTGTCTGTCTGTCTGTCTGTCAAGACCCTTTATCTCGGGAACGCGAAGAGGTATCAAATTTAAATTAAAACCATATACTCAGGTCTGCAGTCCCAAGAAGCTGTGAAAAAATGAAACTTCTGAGTAAACAAAAAAGAAGATACGGCCGTTTATGCCGCAAAAAACGTTTATTTCGAAACTCTCAGCGGAATCAAAATACATAGGGTACTTCCCGTTGACCTAAAATCCTGAATTTTGGCATGAAGCAAGGTCTCATAACACTAGTCTAGGGAAAAATCTGAAAACTGTAAATTTGCAGTTGCGTCACAAAAAAAAACTTTTATGCGATTCTGGAAAATCTTCGTATTTCAATTCGGGAATCAAACAAACTTCATGGGTAAAGTTAGTACGAAACCCTCCGTGCGCGAGTTCGACTCGCACTTGCTGTTTTTTTTTTGTTTGTATAAGGTAATCTCTGGAAGTACGCACTGCTCCGATTGCTAAAATTTTTTCACCATTACTAAATAAAGTAAAGTTAAAATTGGATTATAAAAATTGAATATAAATAGCCACTGGCAGCCAAGAGATGACCAGTCTCAACTGACAAAGTGACAAGACCCGTTAACGGACATGACGCGAATATTAGCACCTCTCAGCTTAACCATTTTGATGGGAAGCGAATGATCCAACTCACGCGTCACTATCGGTGAGACATTTGAGTGCGCATGACAAACTCTCAGCTCATTTATGTCAAACAAATCCAATAGTAATCATAAACCATAAATAAAGTTTTATAAAACTGTCACAATAGAAAATATATGATTTATTATTTACTAGCTTTTACTCTCGACTTCGTTACTCCCCTTTTTTGGGGCAATTGTGTGAGAATATGTTATCCATTTTGGAGATGTATCCCCCTGGGAATTAAGTCCCGTTCCCGCGGTAACATGCGGCTTAAATTACTCCTTGTAACATCAACTAATCGCCGAATTATAGGATTCTAGGTCAACGTGAAGTCTTGACCCCTATGAATCTCGATTCCCTTGGGTGTCGAAATACATGTTTTTTTGGGCCATAAACTGCAGTATCTTTTTTTTCGTTAACTCAGAAGTTTTATTTTGTCACAGCTTCAAGGGACTACAGACTTGAGTACTTATATAGTTAATTTTAACTCGACACATGAGTTTTCGAGATAAAGGGTCTTGACAGACAGACGCACACACGATAAAGTGAAAGTGATCTTGTAAGGTCTCATATTTACCGCCTTCGCTGGTGACAACTTTAGTTGTGCCCATTCTTAAGAGCAGGACGGGGGATGTATCTGATAGGAGAAATTATCGACCCATCTCACTTGATACAACAACAGCTAAGATACTTGACAGTTTGCTTAATCAGTCTCAGTGGTCACATACATTTACATGACACACAATTCGGTTTCAGAGCGGGACTGTCCACTGAGAGCGCTATTTTATGCCTTAAGCATACTGTCAGGTATTATTTCTCGATTATTTATTTATTATTTTTTATTATATTCTCGATTTGTGAAAATAACTTGGTTAGGTGGGGATATACAGATTAACTGTCAGACGAATATAGGTTAGACTGCAGTGTGAGGCAAGGCGGCCTCACATCTACCGGCCATTTTAGCTTAAATATGAACCAGTTGATCGAGGAGCTCAGCAGAACTCATGTCGGATGCAACATTGACGGTACTTGTATCAACAACATAAGCTAAGCTGATGACATAGTTCTGCCGGCCCCCTTGATCAACGCTCTGAGAACATTGGTCAAAATATGTGAACTTTATGCATCCGAGCATGGTCAGCGAGCAGCGAGCTGTAATTCACAGAAAAGTGGTGTGAAAATCAGAGTACTGATTTTCAGGGCAGGAAAACAGGGACCTAGTGAGGGGCCTCCGATCATGATCGATGGAACAGCCATAATGGTTGTTCAGAAATTTAAATATCTGTTTTATCTAGTCACGGAGGACTTGAAGGATGAATTAGATATAGAACGAGAACCTAGGGCATTGTCGTTAAGGACCCATATGCTATCCCGTAGGTTCGCTCGGTGTACTACTCGTAAAAATGTTAAAATTACTCTTTTTAGGACATACTGCCAATCTTTTTACTCGAGTGGCCTGTGGGTTCGGATACGCAACGAGCCTACAGTATCCTGCGTATTTAGTATAATAATACTTTCAGAATGCTGTTGGGGTTGCCGTGCTACTGTAGTTTGTCATAAATGTTCACAAATGCGCGCGTTGACGGCTTTCACGCTATAATGCATAAGAAAGTGGCGCCGTTATTTCAAAGGCTGCGCGGTAGCACCAACAGCATTTTGCAAATGACTGCATCCCGTAACGACTGTCCCATGAAGGCACACAGGGTGGAAATCATTACGGGAAGGTCGTAAGGTTATAGATACGACTACTAAATGATATTATATTATGTACCTAGTACTCTTAACAAGATCTTAAGAATCTACACTAACACTCATATGGATCTCAGTCCTAAATAAATGGATATTATTATTATTAAGGTTTCGTGATTTCAGCGACTTATTTATTTTAATTTCTATATTTTGAGTTGATTTTTTTCTGTATTTATTTTTTAATTAACGTTGGAGAAAAAATGTACCTATAACTGAGATATTTGTAAACACAAAAACATGATTTTAAAAGTCTTTCAAGAAATCTTCGCTGTGGAACGTGACTAGTTTATATGAAATAAATGCTTTGATTGATTGATTTGAAGCGTATTAAGAACGAAAATGTTGCGAACAAATATTTACACTCAAACAATTAAATAGGCCATTTTTAGTTTTCCGAACCTAACTTAGAAAAAAACGGAACCCTTATAGGATCACTTAGTTGTCTGTCTATATAGTTCGTCATGATCCTTTATCTCGGGAACGTGTGGAGGTATTGAGTTGGAAATGTTAAAATTATAAACCATATACGAGTACCTCCTAGAGTCTGCGGTCTCTTGAAGCTGTGAAAAAATGAAACTTCTAAGTTAACGAAAAGTCGGCCGTTTAGGTCGCAAAAAATGAATATATCGACCTGTATGTTTCCTGTGTTCTGTGATTTCGACATTGTCAAGGGAATAGAAATTCGTAGGGAACTTCATGTTGACCCCGAATCCTGAAATTTGGCATAAAGCAAAGTCTTATAACTTATATAGGAATAATATAAATTTCAAAACAGTTTTGTTGTCACAAAAAAAAAAGAACTTTCGTTGCGATGCGAAAAAATGTTCGAGACCATTCGGGAATTGAACTAATTACGTAAGTTGGTAACTGGGCGCGAGTTGGACACGCACTTGCCTAGTTTTTTTTCTCTTATGAACACACCGTGAATTTTCTGGTTTAAAGTTTTTAGAATCTCTGGAGTAAATATTGAAATTTCAGATTAATGCTTCTGTCGACTTTTTCTTTCTTATTTTCTAAAGACGTATTAATTTTGTATGTCTGGTCAAGTTAATACTTATTCCAATGTAATAACAAAACAAGTATTGACCAAAATCCACCATTAGCTTATGCAAACAAAGCTCAGCGTAACAATTCAAAACCACTCATTTTATTTTATCTTTATTGTAAATGCTTAGCGAAAGTCTATGTTTATGGCGATGCATGGGCAATGGGAATGGGAGTCATTGCGGCACTATAGAATAACAGTTTATGTAGTTGGTTTCGGTTGGATACATGCAGGCCGTGCAGGCGTAATCAAATGAGTTGTTGAGATATTTAGGCTTTATAAAAATTATGCCTACTTATTTGAAAAATTAATCTTGTTCTTTTTGGGAATTGAAAGGGAATGATTAGACAGGGTGGTACAATGGGCGCGGACCTATCACTAAATGCGGTCTTAAAGTCAATTTCTTTTTCATTATCATTTTCTGTAAGTTAACGAAAAAATTGGAACCTAAGTATTTGGATTAGAATGTTTTATTAAGAGATTGACTTTAAGACCGACCCATTTGGTACAATGGGCGCGGACCTATCACTAAATGCGGTCATAAAGTCAATCTCTTTTTCATTATCATTTTCAGTAAGAAAGTGGAGTCTTAAGTATTTGGATTAGAATGTTTTATTAATACTGGTACATTTGTCTATAATTTAACTAGGTTTAAGAATAATATCTACGTTCTAACATAATTTATTCTAACCACCTGTTAAATACAAATTAAATGCTCCCACTTATTGACGCCATGACGGGTGGTTCTTTGTAATAAGGACGAAATCCTAGGCAAAATTGATACTTTCTGGTTAAGATATTTATTACTCATAATTTTGCTAAATAAGGCAAACTTATCTTTGTACTTCGATGTAATGTATGGAAATAGCACTTTAATGATTCACTGTGTTCGTTTAAACCTATTCTCAAAATAAATGTTGTTCTAAACTGAGCGAAACTAGTGCGATTTACTTATTATTTATAATGAATTATTTATATCGTCTGACTGGACTCAATTAAATTCGTAATTTATATGTAACCCTACAACTTACTTCACTGAACGTAACGTTATTTATTAAAATATTATCTATATGTATTGACAAATATTTAAGATCATTACTATATTATTGGTAAAAACTTGGATAATTTTTGTCGAGGAATTTTGCCAACTTAAAAACCTATAACGTTTTTAATTGGATAATAAGTTCGGTCGCTGTCTTATGTATCGGTATTTTTCTTATAACTAGATACGGCATTATGGTCTTTACTATTATGTACAATATAATTATTTCAAACATCAAAATAGTCTACAATTTAATTTAAATAAAGATAAATCCCTGTTACTGCTAAAATAATGCATGGTATGATTTATTATCTGAGTGATAATGTGGCTAGGGCTCTAACCGATGAGAGGCGCGGTGCGGCGCGGGGGGCAGGGCCGCCGGCCGCTGAACCTCGCTAGTCAAAATCAATACAGCTGCTCTCGTCGAGGTGCGCGCGGCGCGGCCCGGGCTGCGCGCAGCGCAGTCTGGAGCCCGTTGCCATGGATACCATGCCAGATAACGCAAACGAGACCCCGCCGCTCCCGCCCCAACCCCCGCCCCGCGCGTCCTTCCCCCGCGCCCCCTTCAGGTCGCGCTACGCTCCCCTCGCCCGGGCGACCCATTCCCGCATACTTACTCTCCCTGTTGACAAAATTCTAACTTTTTCCTTGTTACCATGCAGACAGCGATCAACCTGTTGAGCCAGCACGTGGAAATAAATTCAAGACAGCTGAGAAAGTGTAACAATGTCAACGATCGGTTAATTTTTGTATTATAGATGAGATAAAATAGAGTAGTAGTTAGTGTTCTGGCAACTGTGTATTTTCATTTAAACTTTATTTCGATTACTAGACTTTTTTTGAGCTCGAGGTACTTAATTTAATCGACTAATTTGATTGACTTCTTACCTTGGGTTGGATGGACCAAAATTATAGGCCCTGCAACGTGTTTAAAAAATGCTAATAATAATTTGTCATTCTATTTGCGAGTACAATCCAAAGTAAACATATTACCATTATCCATATTGGGGGATGCCTATGTCCACTGTTGGACATGGCATCCCCCAAGTGTTATGCATATCCATATATAAATCATTATCGAAGCACATACAGTACGTAGGGGCCGTTAGCAGGTGGCGTTCTGTAACTACTACTTATAACCCATTGAAAATAAGCGATTTCTTTAGTATCTAAGTAGGGACCTATTTATGTTAACGGGAATTCTTGAAAACACCCAATTATCACTTTACCTATCCAAATGATGTCTTTGCTCTAGAATTTAACTTCTTCTTTGTCCTCGCCTCTTCCCGTTACGCGGGGTCGGCTTTTATAATCATGCGGCGCTATTCATTTCGCTGATAAGCATCGTCATCTGTAAATGTTCTATAAAACTATTCTAATTAAATATTTTTCTAACCATCTGATTAATTATCTGGTTTTTAGGGTACCGTACCTCAAAAGGAAAAAAACGAAACCTTTATTATTCTCTAACACACTAACTTTAATTATTATCCTCATTCATCAGTCTTTCCAAATATAAAAAGTTGAACTAATCATCGTATAAATGAAAATGTATGTTTTAGATGAGATTATATACGTAATAAAATCTTGAACTACTAGATACACCACAGAACAAAGGAATCATACAGAAATACACCTTTTATGTCCGAAAGAATGTCATTAGTATTATATAATTGAAGTGAGAGGAGCGAACAAATTAATTTTTGTTAATTGTATTTTGATCAATTTATTAACGTCAATTTGTGTTCTTAATTTAACCTAAGTAGGACCACAAGCTTCTTATGTCCAAAACTGCAGAGCGAAGACCACTTCTCCCTTGTGTGTAAAGGAGCCATGTATTTATTTATAATCTAGGTAGTTAACCAATTTGTTTTTTTTTTGCAGAATGTGGATCACAAGACGAAATTCCGCTCTAAGAAGGGCCAATTGCCGTTCGTGGAGTTAAACGGTGAAGAGGTAGCAGACAGTACTTTCATCATCAAAGAACTTTCGGAAAAGTTTAACAAAGATCTTGATTCGGGTACGTAGATCTTGTGTTTGGCTATCTTGCCCTTTGTTTAGTAGTTGGAAATGACAAGAGCTATTAGGTTGTCTAATTAAATTAATTGACTTGAATTGAATGAGTGATAACGGATATAACAAATAATATTGGTAATCACTCATAGGTTCAATTCTATTTAATTTCTTTGTCTGAAATGTACAAGGTAGTAATGTAGGTCGTGCGTCATCAGTATTGAGCGGGGGTTGGGGGTCTGTAATATATTGTATTCAACACGAAATTCTCGGGAAAACCGGGCAGGTTGAGCTGAGTCCTAGTTACCTAGATAAATCTGGCACGATGCGCATGTGCATAAAACCTAGGTAGTGGCTCGAGGCTTGTCTGATTTGACCTATTTGTTATATACAGCTCTGACAGCGGAGCAGCGGGTCGTGGCTCACGCTATGATATCGATGATCGAGAACCATCTGTCTTGGGTGGTTCTATGGTGGCGCGCTAAGTATCCGGAAAGCGTTATCAAGGGATACCAGGTGAATCTTCAGAACGCGCTCAACACCCGCCTGCCAAACCCGATTCTCAACTTCTGCTACAAGTTGACTGCTGCCCGCAAGGTACGTGTAACATTAACATCTACTTGTGGATCAACGTTTTCGTTCTTAATCTTTCGTTTCGTTTTATTTGTAATTTTATTAATGTATTAGAAATAGATTTTTCTTTGTCTTATCTTTACTTTTATAATTTCGTCCGGTTGTTACAAAGCCATGTTGTGTCACTTTAGATGTATGGAGCAACAATGTCTTTGTTTTGTTGGAGATTTTATATAAATTTTATTATTGAGTTTTAAACTTAAATATTATACAGTGGACGCCTTTCGGCTGAAATGATGATGTTAAGTAATTAAAATTTAATTTTATAAATGAATAATATATGTAATTGAATCATTAGTCTTGCATGGATACAATCTAGGTCAACCAGATTAATGGTGCGGATTTTATTTTTGGGTGGTCACCGAACAATATAATACGTATATTGTTATGTTATAATATTTGAGGGTTAAAATATGCTTTACTGGCATTTAGTCCGCCCTGAGACTTACGAGTAGGGAATCCAATCCCGCATCAAAACTGGGTAGTTTCCAGGGTCAAAATAACAAACTTTTATAAAGTCCTTTTTTGAGATTATAAAAAATATTGGACACGTATTGTTTCTTTTTTCGATTAAACAAAAAATAACAAAGATATAGCTCATTAAAGTTACGTGTGACGTCACCCCATGCGAAAAAATTGCAGCGCGGGGTGTGACGTTACACGTAACTTTAATGGACTATTATCTTTGTCATTTTTTCGCAGAAATCTTACACCTTGTAATATACCCCTGCCACATATGGACCTTTATTATGGTGGTGTTCGTTAAGGACAGCCCGTCTGATTAGTAAAACAAAATGATCCTCGGAAAAACTCAAGCGCGTCAGATTATTAAGACAAGGTAACTTAAATACATGCATTTTGGAAATTCTTACGCGCTCGCACGGGGGCATCCCCACTATTTTAGTGGAAACTTGTCATAGATTTTTTTCGTTTTCGAACCTAATCTTCGCAATGCAGTAGGTCCCCGTGGAGCTTAAGTTACTGCAAATTTAGCATCCGTCCGTCCCTTACTATAAAGAATGGGCATACAGATGACATCGTTTTGTACTAAGTATTTAAAAGATTAATCATCATTCAGCCGACAGACGTTCACTGTTGGACATAGGCCTCCCCCAAGTGTCGCCACAATGACCGATCCTGTGCGTCCCGCATCCATCGGATAAAAAGATTAATCATTGATATGAAAATATGTTAAAAAATATATTTATTTATTTATTTTTATTTCAGGGCATGAAAAAAGCGAAGGCCCATGGAATTGGAGTGCATTCGCAAGAAGAGATCCTTGAATTTGGGAAAAATGATCTCCGAGTTCTTTCGGATCTTCTGTCAGATAGACCTTTCTTTTTCGGAGATGAGCCAACTCTTGTAAGTGTTTATATTACAAATAATTTTAATTGCTGTTTAGTTGGAAAAAGAGCGCGGAACACATCGCAGGCTAACTTAGTTTAATTTTTCTCATTTCATGTTTTTTTTAGCCACATGCTACATTATCCAACGAGGATAACCATGCGCTAATTTAGCCTTCGTATCTTATAGTTTGCGGTGTGGCCTGCGTACGGTCAGTCACATTTCAATTGCTACACAATCCAATCGATAGACATAGGCATTAATCGAACGAACGCTTGGTCATGAACCTTATAGGAAATGGTAATGAAAAATAATGTCTTTATCTTCAGCTGGATGTGGTTGCGTTCGCGAACCTCGCACAAGTCCACTTCATCGACAAAGAAGTGCCGCACCCGCTGCGAGACGCCATGAGCGAGCTGTTCCCGAACCTTGTTGGGCTGGTGTCGCGCATTAAGGAGCGCGCCTTCAATGACTGGGATGACATCTGCTCCTCACTCGACCTCAACGCGCATCTGCCCAAGCCTGTCAAGGAGGCCAAGGATGCCAAGGAAGCCAAGGAAACCAAGGAAGGCACCGGCCCAAATGAGAAGCAGCCGCTGCCTGATGAACCCGAAAAGGGCAAAGTAAGGGCACTACTGATATTATAAATAACTTGTTCTATCATACTAAGTAATTCTAAACAATGGGCTTAAATTGCAATCTCAATGTTACAGGGCGACGAAAAAGAAAAAGAACTAGAAAAGGAAGCAGATGAGAAAGGCAAGGACAACGAGAAAGAGAAGTAAACGAAGACATCAAGTACGGCGCTGATTTTCATTATACCGTGTAATAGTAAATAGCAAGTTGATATTATACTCTTAAGAGTCAGACTCGTAGATTCTGTATATTATAAGCGTGTAAATCCATTTGTCTTTCCCGTCACTTTCTGTTTAGGGGTCGCGAATGCGGCTGTATTGTAATAGTCTTGTGTATCTCCATTCTTATAATATTATAAACAATTCACGTGATGTCGTGTCGTATATTACCATTTTATCTTAGAGAGAAATTTTGTTTAATTCGATATGTGTATTTACGAAAGTAGTTTGTGTAATGTTCAATGCTAAATGTGTTTGTAATATTTGATAATTCTGTCATTAAATGTTTGAATGATTCAAATCAGTATAATAAGTATTGCAGTTAATAAGGTACGTACAGAATTAGGCAAGCATTATATCCAAAATGATTAATAGAGTATGTAATTAATTCGAGATAGTCCACTTGCATCGCGTCAATGTATCGTCATGTATGGAACTGGAGTCTGCAGGTGGTTCGCCTGACCACGAGGCGAATACTCGTCATTAGGGATGGGGCAACTATTGCGGCAGTTGCCTCAACGTTTCTGTTACCTATCATTTTCACAACATTGCTGTATTAAAGATAATTGCCTGTTACCATCTATCGAGTCCTTAATATTCTGACAGGGTCTATGAACAGGGCTATGAAAGCTATTTTAAATTATCTCTATTATTACAAACTGAGACACGCCCATTACTATCCTCTTCAAATAAAGCGTCGTATATTTGAAATATGTTTTCACAAATATCACTTTTCATTAATATTTTGGCGTCATTGGCTCTCTCTCCTTTTCTATTTGGTAAGTCTTAGTATATTTGATACCAAAAATTGGCTGATTTAGATAAATTGGAAAGAATGATTTCTTAAAAAAAGCTCTTCAACTCTAAAGTAAGAGCGAATGTGTATAATTAGACTGTTTTGAGATTCTTGGACTTTATTGGTTTATCTTTATACAAATAAAATTTACAATTTACAAATTTTTAATAATCGAAAAACCTGGAAGACTGTTTTTCATGTTATAATATTTCATAGTCCGTAAAATTTTGATATTGTATTAATTGTTAAGGTTTAGAAAAAAATGTACTCAAAATTAGTATTTATGAGATTTCATGCATTATAATTATTCAGTCGATGACTTTGCTTAACACACTATCGTTCACAGCAATCGAGCGAACGCTTGACAGCCATATTCCAACAATGGTTACAAGTACATTACGCTATAACACAGTCGTACCAACATGACGACAGGCCGTTGCTCGCGTTGCCTGTTTCTGCGATTTTGACGACTACGTCACGTCTGTTTCATAATAATGCACATTTTCGTCCTCATTCGTTTGTATCATTTTTAATAAGCTCTTAGTTGTCCATTGCTATGTTTAGACATGATTTGTAAAATAATCAATTAAGACTGCTCATTATTCATTCCTTAAACGTTTGGTTGAAACCAGCATTACGACTGAATAATTGAATGAAATTTATTTATTTTCAGAAATGTTTGTGCTCTAGGGTTGACCGGCGTTAGGCACTGAAACAGGCTTAGATCTATATATTTAGGTATAAATCACTAAAGTACATTCCAGTTTCACACATCAATTTCACGATAGAGTTTAAAAGTAATGTATCGACCAGGATGTTGGTGTAGTACGCGATGAAGTCGAACGGTTAATTTTAAAATTTGTAATAGTAATAAGAGGGTTTTCGCGCCGTGGCTTCAGAGTAGACGACAATGTAAGTCGGTTTGTAGATAAGCACGGTACCTATATAAAACATTACCTGTGCTTTTAGCTCCATCTTTACATCTCAATGTTATTAATGTTAGGATTTAAAATTATAAGTACGGATAGGTTTTGAAATTGCTACATGTTAATGTCAAATAAATGGTAATCATAGAATAATAGTTATTACACGTAACCAAGATTACGTTAGTGTAAGAGGAGTTGTGGTGTAAGGACGAGGTGAGTGCCCGCTCCGCACATATTATTTTAAAAAAAAAAAAAAAAAATTAAAAGACAAAAAAAAAATTGGTTTCGATTATATTATAAATTTTGATTTGAATTTTGGGGTAAGGTTGACGTTTTTGGTCCCTCCCAAACAACCGCTGACCATCACTGCCATTAGATACGAGACATAGATAAGGAATTAATATTAAGAAATTAATGTTAATGAATTAAATAGTTTAGAGAATGATGTATGATAATAGTGTTCGCGTACGCACTCGCAATAGGTTATAACGCGGCGAACTAACATCAGCCGCTGTGTAGCCGCGTTCCATTAATTCATAATTATATTATGTAGTATGTATGATATGATATAATAGCGTTTATTTAATAATAAGGCTGAAGATTTGTCCGACCATCCTGTATGAAAGCCTGTTTCAGTGTGATGCGATATATTGACAGAGCTGGCTGCTTGTGAACTAGCGCGAACACGCGGTCGCTACGTAATTTTACGAGATTGCATACTTGTATGTAGTCTAGTGGTGGAACATCTAAGGGTAATTTAAAAATGACTATGTTCACAAACATAGGATTTAGCTTACGACTAATATTTAAGCATCACAATAATATTAAATGTCATACTCCCATTGTAATGTGTTAAGTTGTTGAGACGAGAAAGAAAAACGATGAGAGCATGCCTTGACCATCATCGGTTTATTTACGATTGGAAAAGATGAAAGGCGTTTGAATTATTTCAGATAAAGTATGGATTGACAAGTTCATAAAGAATGCTCTGTCTCTTTTTAGGATATATACAATATTAAATGTCATACTCCCATTGTAATGTGTTAAGTTGTTGAGACGAGAAAGAAAAACGATGAGAGCATGCCGTGACCATCATCGGTTTATTTACGATTGGAAAAGATGAAAGGCGTTTGAATTATTTCAGATAAAGTATGGATTGACAAGTTCATAAAGAATGCTCTGTCTCTTTTTAGGATATAATACAATACCTTATCGATATTATCACCATGACTATTCACACTCATTATAAAATTGTAAGTTAGTACCTATTATACAAATTAATCATAATTACTCGTATGTTATAAGTATTTCAAGTATGTATGTTTATACTATTTAGAAACGTAGGGAAACCTAAGAAAAAATAACATTGTAATATCTATAGTTAGGTTTTTTCTGTAATAATTATTCATTCACTTAATATAACTAGTGATTGTGGTTTTCAATTAATGTGTCAATATTTAAACTTAAGTATAAAGTAGATAGTAATATAATGGTCATCCATAACGACGAACAACAGAGCTTCGACACTACAGTCGACACATACCTTAAGAATTTCAAGTGTAATATTCTGTCGCCATTAAAAATATACTATATCTACTAAACTAAATACTGCAAAGTGATTCGTCGTGACTCTACTTCACGTCGAGTTCCGGAGCAGGGGACTTTTTATTATTTCCTAATCCCTATTACCTACTTTAAATAATCATCATTTATTATAAAAAAATATGCTGAGTTAAATAAGCATGCGTCGTAGTGTGGCAGACTTTGGCGCACCTTATGGGATTTTGGTAACACAAAAATTGGTCAGTTGTCGCTAAATATGAGGATTTGTCTGCCACTGGTTCAAAGTTATAAGCGTTTTAATGTGGACGACTTCAACTTCCTGAAAATCTTGTTTTTTACTTTTTCAGGGTGTTTTTTTTTCTTTGTGTTAAATCACACCATTTACTTGTAAAAGCTAAAGTGAAGCTAAATCAAATTAAGAACTAGGTAATACAAATGAAGACCTTTCTAATGATACCAAACAGGAAGTATTTATTTTATTTTTTAAGATATGTCTACTAGAGGGCGCCACATCGAATTTTGATGATATTTATGGATATACAAGTGAAGCCGTATTTATCTCTATTTTTATTAGAGTTCCGTACTTCAAAAGGAAAAAAACGGAACACTTACAGGACCACTTTGTTGTCCGTCCATCCGACCGTTTTAGCTTTCGATTTATGTGGCGAAATCAAAATACTTAGGGTACCTAGGTACCGGTACTTCCTGTTGACCCAGAATCCTGAAATTTGGCATATAGCAAGGTCTTATAGCACAAGTATAGGAATAAATATGAAAACTCTAAGCTGTATAGTATGTAGCTGTATTAATAAAGCCTGTATAAGCGCTAATACAGCTCTTATACCTGCAAAAAGGGCTCCAAAATACCATTCGGCATTGAATCAAATATCCCGTCACAGTGAAAAAACAAATGATCATTTTCCCTGGGCTTCTCGATCTCTTCATTTTCGTAGGCGATGGTTCGTTTTGAAGTAGCCAAACTGTCGACTGTCGCTTTGTTTCAGGATCGTATTGGTAAATCCAGAATTCGACACCTGTTACAATGTCGTATACGCGCTGAGACGAGCCTGCTTCAAATTTTTTAATCATACCACGGCACCACTCCATACAGGCCGGCTTCTGAACTTCGGTGAGGTTGTGCGGCACCCAGCGGCAAACTGTCCTCCTCACGCGAAGGTGCTCGTGTAGAATCTTGTGAATTTTTCCCAAAATAATCTGCAATGTATGCTGATCTCTTCGTGTGTAATTCGCTGGTTTTCTTTATTTTTTACTCCCGGCACACTTTCTTCCGTGACAGCCGCAGGGACGACCACCGGGACGTTCATCACCCAAAGTAAGGCGACCGCGCTTGAACTCGCTATATCAGCGGTAGATGGATGTTTTTGAAGGTCCTTCATCTATAAAAGCAAGTCGATCCAATGATTCATCAGGTTTTAGGCCACTTTTAAAATCGTTTTTCATTCACTTTTAAAATTGTCTGTCCGTCTGTTCAGGCATCACGCAAAAACTACCAGTTTGATTACGATGAAACTTGGTAGAATTATTCTTTAATATCCTAGGCACCACAATGGGTAATTTTTATTCCGAAATGTTATAGATATACAATAAAAACAAACTTAATTTTGTGGTTCGATACCTAGAACCAATTATTGTACCAACTGCAAATAATAAGTTTGTCGTAGGTTACATCATAAGTTTGTTGTGGGGTCGTTGTTTGTAGTTTGCCGCAGTGGAGTTCACTAAGGGGTGCTGCACACGGCTAAGATACTATAATATTTGGGTAAATAATATGTAGTTTCCGTTTTCTAACTAGATGGCGTTGGCGTCGAGTTAGATGGCGCTATGGGAACACTTTGGGAATAAAGAAAGGAGCGCGTTGTCCTATAACCCATTTATTAATTACATCGAACACGGAGACATTGGCACCATGTCTGAGTTGTGTGCACACTGTCACGCGCGTAAGTGAAAGGGAGAGATCTGGAACGTCTCGAATCGTCTCGCGCATCACGTAGTTTTCTCGTCCCCGGGCTCTTAGAATTCGACATCAGACGTTTTAGATCTTCGATTTTGACGACCCCGTTGTCGCTGGCATAAGCAACAGGATCCGCGGAAGTCGCGGGCAGAAGCTAGTCCTAAAATAAAAATTAAATTATTCAATTTTTTGGTTAATTATTGGGTTCCAAAGCGCTACCTATAGGGTGGGTCGATTTTTTTGCACGCATGTGTAATTTCATTAACAATTATGTTAAATAGTGTTGTCATCTACCGATAACAGAAGTATGGTTGTAGTGAATTGGGGTGACGCGTTTGGGGTGCAGCGTTCTTTAGCGCCATCTAGCTTATGTTGCGAACATTTCAAGAAAGAGCCGCAAGATGGATACCGCGAGTTGATAGCGTCCTCATCTGAACAAATGTCCCGACGCACTTGTATTTATCACAAGAGGGAGCTGTGCGAACAGACAACGCATTTGGTTACAATTTCAAGAAGTGTTTTTTTTTTTTACAAGGTTTTATTTAGTTTCACCTGTCCCGATGTTTGTCTGTAATCAAATCTTGTAAATTAAATTTGACCGTCTTCCCGGTTACCGTTTGAGCTGATATTTTGCATGCATGTTTAAATCAGACGTTAATACAAAATTATTATGACAAGGAGCTGATCTGATGATAGAATTGGATGCCTATAGGAACTTGGTAGTTAAACGACACAACTCCATCGAGTTTGGGCTGGTATGATTCGTCTTGACAAGTATTAATTATATAGGTATACCGAGCTATAAAAGCTTGCTATGAAAAAAATATTTTCATTAAAAGCTTGTTCAGGCCGGACCACCCCACTTCTCTTTTCTAAAAAAAAAACAGGCTAAATTACTCCTTAAGACATCAGCTATTACCGAATATGAAATTACCTAGTCAGGACCAACAGCCAGACAGATAAAATTGTAAAAAAAAAACTATTTCATCCCTCTATCTCGGAAAGAGTAAGTAGTCGCATTTTTGCTCTTCGATATCTGAGTGCAAAAGCCGTTTTTATCCGCTAGAGGAGCAAGTAAGTAAATTGAATTTAGAACATCGTGTGCACTAAGTTTGTTTGTAAATTCAAAACATCATTAAACCTATTTATTTTTACCTCCATGGTGCCAACTTTTTTTAATTTATACTCAGACTCGGAATCGCCCGGTGTAATTATTGGTTATTGTTTTTTTTTTTGCATTTAGTCATTTCCTCGCTGAGGTGGGATGAAAAGTTACGAGTTGCACTCGATTGCAAAGAGTTTTCATCTCGTGTTCTTTTGATTCTCTCGCTAACGCTCAGGATTCTAATTTTTTAATCCTTTGCTTGCTCGGTCATCAAAACTCGCTGCGATCGTTATCCAAAAATTAGAATCACGTGGCGAATTTTTGGTTCTAGGACATGCCGGTTTTCTCACGATGTTTTCCTTCACCGTTTTGAGAGCTATGATGATGAAATCAATTACACAAAGTAATGCGCCCGGCCGGGTTTGAACCCGCGACCCGCAACTCGTAAGTCGGAGCCATTACCATTCGGCCACCACTGCTTTCACTTACAATAAAATAATGAACTGAAAGAATGAAACAATTATAGAATTCGAAAATGGAACTCTTTGCGATCATGGTACTTTTTACCCGACTACAGCAAAGCAAAGATTTTATATATCCTAGTACTCTAGTAGGATATATAAAATCTTTGCAGCAAAGCCAAAGGAAGTTTATGAATTTTTATTTTGACAGGCTATGTATGTGAGTACATAGCCTGTCAAACTTTTAATCTGTTCCCTCATAGCTTCTAATCTACTTATTAGAACTCGACATATTATGAGATACCTATCGTTAGAACCGTCCTATTCGTCCGCTGAAAATAGGCTACGACACAAAACTCGATAGTGCACATTCTAGTGGACAAAAAGTAATGTGTTAAAATAAACTGGGCAAGTGCGAGTCGGACTCGCACTCCGAGGGTTCCGTACACACTTACCTATGTAAATAGTTGAAATCCAGAATGGAGTCTTGGAAGATTTTTCTGAAACGTAAAAAAAATTATGATGTAACAACAAGTAAGTATAGTTTTCAGATTTCTTCATATACTTGTGCTATTAGACCTTGCTATATGGCAAATTTCAGGATTCTGGGTCAACAGGAAGTACCGGTACCTACCCTGTGAATTTTGATTTCGCCACATAAATCGAAATATCTTTTTTTCTTGTTAACTTACAAGTTTGATTTTTTGACAGCTTAAACGGTCGAACGGACGGACAACAAAGACAACAAAGTGGTCCTGTAAGTGTTCCGTTTTTTTCCTTTTGAAGTACGGAACTCTAATAAAAATAGAGATAAATACGGTTTCACTTGTATTTATCTATAAATATCATCAAAATTCGATGTGGCGCCCTCTAGAAGACATATCTTAAAAAATAAAATAAATACTTCGTGTTTGGTGTTTGGAACAGATTGGAGGTGTGGGGGCACAGACTGGAGAGTGTTGGCCTGAAATTGAGCAGAACCAAAACAGAGTACTTGTTCTGCGATTTCGGCGGTCTCTCCAATCCTGTGCCTTTATCTCTCGCCGGAACGCCCATACCAATCTGTTCCGACTTTAGGTACCTAGGGTCGCTCGTCCAAGGGGATGGTGAGGTAGACCGGGATGTAACACATCGGATCAACGCAGGATGGATGAAATGGCGACAGGTCACGGGAACCATTTGTGACCCACGGATGCCCCTCAAGTTAAAGGGTAAAATCTACAAGTCTGTAATAAGGCCTGTCGTACTGTATGGATCAGAATGTTGGGCTGTGAAAAAGATGGATGAAAAAAGATTACATGTAGCAGAGATGAGAATGTTAAGATGGATGTGTGGTGTGACAAGAATGGATAAAGTGAGAAATGAGTATATTAGGGGAAGTTTGAAAGTGGCACCAGTGACTGAAAAGTTGAAAGGAAATCGTTTGTCTTGGTATGGTCATGTGAAAAGGAGGGACGAAACGCATGTTGCTAAAAAAGTTATGAGTTTACATGTGGATGGACGGCGGGGGAGAGGGAGGCCAAAGAAAAGATGGATGGATTGTGTGAGAAGTGATATGAAAGAAAAGAGAGTTAGTGATAGCGTGACGAGTGACAGGACAGAATGGAAGAAAAAAACGTGTTGCGCCGACCCCAAATAAAACGGGACAAGGGCAGGAAGATGATGATGATGACTTCGTGTTTGGTATCTAATGATACTTTAATCATAGATAATCATGATAGACCTTTCTAATGAAAGGTCTTCATTTGTATTACCTAGTTCCTAATTTGATTTAGCTTTTACAAGTAAATGGTGTGATTTAACACAAAAAAACCATCTCAAACCCGACAAAAAAAAACCGACCTTGAAAAAGTAAAAAAACAAGATTTTCAGGATGTTGAAATAAACAAGGTAACTGGAAAAACATGAACAGAACACAAAGAAAAGCCGCAGACACACGTTATAGGTACCAACTGAAACACTTTAGAAACTGCATCCTGAAAATCTTGTTTCATACTTTACAGCGTCTTTTTTTGACGTTGGGTTTTAGTTTTATACTTTTTTTTTATTATTTTGCGAGACTTATTTGTTTTTCATTGTGGCGTCCTTTCGAAGATTGTGTGATGGTGTCGCTATCAAAATGAATTTAACTCGTAAACATTTTTGTTCAACGATTTTTTATGATTTTGTATGTGGCTAAGTCAACAAGAAAGTTGCCCGAGACTTCAATTGGCATTCGGTGATGAAGCATCATGTCGCTCTGTGTATTCGTGGTTTGGAGAATTTAGAAGTGGAGGTGATCATCACTACGACGAGGTACGTGAAGGTCGGCCGGCGACTGCGGTTACCAACTCGTTGATACCGTAGGTACGACCACTTATTGAAACTGACAAAAAAATTACTTGCTAGCAAATTCGTGTTTTGTTAAGCATTGGAATGAGCCAAGAGCGAAACATTTTACATATGCATATGAAGGTTTGGAAGCTTACATTTGATGGATACCACATGACTTAACGGAGGACCAGAAAAGCGCAGTGGTGCCGTAAAATGATATAAAAGTTTAATGGAGGACAGTCATTGGCTGTCTGTAATATCGTGACAGGTGACGAAAACGGGGTGTACCTACTGCTTTGACGAAAGTTTAGAAAAGTCGAAGTGTGGGTAAAAAATGGTTTCCTCTTTCTTCGGCAAATCAGGACATTACACTACAGTAACGCTTGAAGATCAAAGGACAGTGACTTTAAGTTGATAAATCAACACTTGCTTGCCCAGAGTCTTAAGAAAAGTCCGCGAAAAGCGTCCTCGAAGCAACGTACTCCACCTCCGTACGCTAAGGTAACAGAAGCCTATTTGAAGCCTGTTAGAATGATATATCTATTAATTTAATGATTTTGTTTTTTTAGAGTACAAAAAAGACGAAATATGTAGATATCAGTCGAGTTACTTTTAGGTACAAGGAATGCAAAAACATGCCCAACACTATCGATAAGGTCAAATTACAAGATATCTTTCATATGCTTCTAGCAACTTCTGACCGATAAAGGGTCTACAACAGGAATAAGAAACTACTAAGTATATTCTCCTTTTCTCCTTTTCACTCCTTTTCTCTCCCACAGCCACAGGTCTAGAACAAATGCTGCAAGATCTGAGCGATGCGAGCCTTGAGGTTGGATTGAAGATGAACATGTCGAAGACCAAAGTTATGACCAACAGCTCTAAAAGGAACATACTCGTAGGCGGGGAGAATATACAATACGTCCAAGAATATCTCTACTTGGGCCAAGTAGTCTCTTTCCAGGCAAGGCAAGACAAAGAAATAACACGCCGAACAGGAAATGCCTGGAAGAGCTACTGGTCCATGAAAGAACTATTTAAGGGCACTCTGCCCTTATCACTGAAGCGTAAGCTAATGGACATGTGTATTCTCCCCATTCTGACCTATGGTGCACAGACTTGGTCTTTGACTAACATCCAAAAGTCCAAACTCAAGGTTTGCCAGCGTGCAATGGAGCGCAGCATTTTATGTGTTAAATTAACAGATCATGTTCGAAACACAACACTGCGCTCCAAAACGTTGATGTGGCTCAAAAGGCTGCCCAACTTAAATGGGACTGGGCAGGACATGTCTGCCGCATGTCCAACGAGCAGTGGGCGCGTAAAACGCTGGATTGGTGCCCGGACACAGCAACGCGGGGCCGAGGCAGACCACGAAGGAGATGGCGGGACGACCTGGATGGCTTCCTTGAGAATTGGAATGAGAAGGCGAGGAACCGTGATCGTTGGAAGGAGTGGAGGGAGGCCTTTGCCCAGCAGTGGGACAGTATGGGCTAATTATAATAATAAATAATATAAGTATATTCTTTGCCATTACCACAGCCGGCATTAGTGTTGATTAAACCTTTAAATATTTGTAAATATGGTGTTTTCAATTTTTTGATACACTAGCTGTCCCCCGCAGTTTCTTTAATACTGTTCCAATCCCGTGGGTCATAACGTGATTTTATAATGTACATTATGATACAAGTGTCAAAGTATATGTTAGTGATTATCGTCGAGCCCGTACTTAGACCCAAGCCGTGGCGAGGGTCTTATAATTATTTCTCACATGTATAATACCTAGCAAAGGAGGAGGCCGACCGCATCAGGCAACGGCGCCCTCGCCGCCGCCGCCGGGATTCAAATCCCGATTTCCAGCCACCGTAGACGCGGGCTCGTGGACGGCGAGCCATGGGTAGGTCGCTGTCCGATCGTCCGGTAACTGTCCAGACCGAGCCAAGACGTCGACGGCGCGCACTGTTCCCGCGCGCCTCAAGGAGTTGTCAGCAACAGGAGGGGCCCAGCTGGGTCGAAGCCTACCGGGGCCGGGGTTATCCGAAAGGAAACTTGAGCCCCGGTATGAAGGCTAGAAGGAACGGCGTGGGGTTTTTAGTCAGTAAGAGTCTCACACTATCTCCCGCGAATATCTCCGAAAATATTAACATTATCAAAAAAATATTTGAGTAAACACGTATTCATTTTTAAATACCTATCCAACAATATATCACACGTTAGGGTTGAAATGAAAAAATAATCACTCCCAACTTTACATGTTAGGAACCCTTATAGTTTTGCCATGTCTGTCTGTCTGTCCGTCCGCGGATAATCTCAGTGACCGTTAGTTCTAGAAAGCTGAAATTTGGTACCAATATGTATATCAATCACGCCGCCAAGTGCTAAAATAAAAAATGGAAAACAATGTTTTATTAAGGTACCCCTAATACAGGGGTACCTTAATAAAACATTTTCCTATTATCCGCGGGCGGACAGACAGACAGACATGGCAAAACTATAAGGGTTCCTAGTTGACTTCGGAACCCTAAAAACCAAATTTGTGTGTTCGATTTATTTACGAAATATTTTTTTATTATTGAATAATGTGATTTAAGTAATGTGAGTACAAGTTGAATTGGACAAAATTGCATAAAATAAGTAATACACTAATTTATGGGTACTATTGAAAGCAATAGCTTTGTGATATCTTTTTGTACCTACTCAAAATTGGTTTGCGAACAAAAAGGTTGAATAAAAAGGGTTTTAACTGCATTATAGCACTAGTGCGGAATGGTAATCAGAATGTCACCGTTTAGTAACAAGGGCGATTATATTCTCAGATAGTAGCACTATCTGAGAATATAAGAGTTACTTTCTGACCAAGTGTATTGAAAAGCATATAACCTATATTCTCTTCTGTGTTCTCTTCTATCACTAAAAGAATTTGAGTAAAGAGCTTTATAATATAAGTACCTATAGATTAGTATAGATTTTCTATGTCAACATGTTCATACTATTTAAACAGTTAGATAGAGGATGGAATCACCATGGAAGCCCTAATAATCGGCTCCTCTCATAAATAACTTGTTCGATACTATAGGTACTCCAAACAGGAAAAGTACCAAGTGCCATGTATCACTCAAATATTATGTTATTGCATAAAGGTAATAAAAGTGATTTTGGTAATTATTGATCAATAAGCCTAAAATCCCATATTTATATAGCTTTCATCAAATTTATTCATAACCGCCTTGATGAAAAACTGGACAAACATCTGCCACTAGAACAAGCCGGATTTCGCCCTAACTACTCCACAACTGACCATCTTCAAACACTTGACCAGGTAATAGAAAAGTACTCAGAATTTAATATCCCATTATATCTGGTTTTTGTTGACTATGCGAAGGCCTTCGATAGTGTCCGTTACGATGAAATATTTTGCTTCTCTTGAAAACCAGGACCTTGAAAAAGAATAGATGACTTGCTTACAATCATTTCATGCAATACTTCCACAAACATTAAATTTTTGAACTAGTTTTTTTAATTTGATGATAATTCTATAACAGATCCATAGATCTATGATAACAGATGTGGATCGTAATATGATAACAGATGTGGATCGTAATATGGCTAGTGATGATGAATCAATAAGCGGAGTAGAATATTTAGAGTCAGATTCCTCTTACGATTCTTGATTTATTTTATTACTTTCAATGATAGAACTATCTTCTTCTCAAGAAACAAGCGAACGACAACTAAGATTCGTGTTACTACAACAGATTTTTTATTTCCATCAAAAATTCCCGAGTTGTTTGACTTTTTAGACAGACTAACATCAATATTTAAGACGTTTCCTTTGCGTAAATAAGTCTAAGCCTCTACAATATTCCAACCAGCATTTTTAATGTTTAGGTATAGGTACAAATAAATTATGAAACGAGCTTTTCCCAAAAGGCCTTAAATAAAAGTCCAAAACGTTTAAACAGACCGAGTATACACAGTTAAAACAAATTAATGTAACTTTACGCAGATGTAGAAACGGCTCAATCGTTTCAAGTTGGGACAAATTAGTACTTAGCCGAGGACGTCTTTAGCGACAACACTTAAGGGTGATATTAAAATCGCAACAGTTTGCTGAGAGCCGGGACATTTCTGGGGGAGGGAGAGGGAGGGGTACCGTGGGATGGAGCCGCGAGGTGAGCGCGTCTTATCGCAAGTGTTCCTCTGCGGAAACACCGCGACCACTCGCTGCGGACAAACTGTGGAGTGGCTGCATGCGTTGTGTTCAATTTTTACTACATTTAACAAATTATCAAAAAAATAAATTACCATTTCTCATCTATTAGGCGACTAGAAACGTAATATTCTCTTCTTAAAATGTTAGGTGTCTAATAAGTTAATATTAATTTATTACCTACTACAAGCGGCTTCACCAGTGTCTCTCAAGCTCTTAGATTATCTGGGAACATACTTCCGGGATTATATAAAACCCTATGTCCTGTCCTGTGAACACGGGTAACTGGATCGTGTTCTTGATCTATCCGTGTGTTGTTTCCTATCTAAATCAGCCGTTAAGACATGAAAAGGTAATAGAAGACACCTTCCACCTGACTCAGGATGCGGACCAGCATCACTTGTTTCAGGAGGTTCCTAGTTTGGATCGCATGGAGCATACGGCGGAGCATATTGTGAAGGTCTATCCCCCTTGGGTGGAGCATTGCCGTATCCTCGTGAAAGCCTTCATCGGAAGTGCAAGCCCAGGTTGATGATAGACACGGCACGTTATGTTCAATGCGTGCCTCTAAAGGTGTCAGCATATTTAACCCGCTAGAGTCTCTCGGGATTATTCCTCTAGGGCTGATGTCTGGGCTGCATATTGTTTGAAAAATCATCGCGGTCTCGAAAAGCAATCGGCTACTGAAGGAGCAAAGGTGTGTTTTTAGTCAGTAAAAATCTGACGTGTCCTATCGTTCCACCCAGAGCAGGAGAAGTTATGATTATAATGATTTCCTTCTCCAAAAAAGTTGTATCCTAATATTAAAATAACTTTACCGTGTGTGACGACCTTTATTGTTTGATATACTTGCTACTTTATTACCATAGTTGCCAACAATGTTTAGAATATATCGACTCCACGCATTGCCCTATCCAGGATACTCACTTTTTAACAGCGTTAATAACGGTGGAATTAAAGCGCGAGAGGCCGCCGAGGACGATTTAATTAAACCTTAACGAAGATCCCTCACTAGCCCCCCCACCTCCACCCCATCGTACCACCTATACCTGCCCGCTGTTTTATTTAATTTTTGAATCTGTTTTCACTTATCTCATGATGACTTTTGTAAGCTTTTGTAATAACAACACAAAACATTGTATGATTTCTTTCATTTGGACATTTAAAAGAAAAGCTTTTTGACGGATTAGGCAACAGTTCTTTGTCAATTTTGGTATTGAAGGACCAAAAATGATTTCGTACATTTCTCAGTTACGCTATGTATAAACATAGCGTCCAAAATGTAAAGTCAATTAGGCACGAGCTATGTTCGGGCGAGTGCTGACGTGCCGGCCGTTGTCGCCTGTCGGCTGTCGCAGATAGCCGTGCCCTGATCCCACGTGATTTACGGCCACCGCCGACGCCCGCTAATGTGCACGCAGCCTTACCGCAACCAAGATGTTGCACCCTTTTCATAAGGACTTTAGGTACCGCAGCCACGAATTAATATACAAAAGTGGCTTTGTCAGGGATTCGAGTGTAGTCACTTAAAATAATCTACAATTTTCTTAGTGAAAGCTCTGGGCGCTCATTTCGATGATTTTCAAATTAATGTTTTGGTCTGCAAGTTCCGGTTACTTGACGTGATAATTAGGTATTGTAAGTACTGAGGATTTGGGAAGATGCAATTTTTGCGTGTTAAAAGAAACGGTTCAACACACTGAATGAGTGTGTGAGGTATCATTTTGTTATTTACTAAGCAGATTTTATTTAAGATTTAAAATTAGAATCTAAATATATTACTAAAACAAACAGCGCGTCTAAAAAAATATTAACGTTTTCATTAAGGTGAGACTGTTCATTTGCAAAATGATAAATATGGCATAAATTATTTCATTTAATATTCAATTCGGTTCTTTCGTCGTGGCTTCAAATATTACGGGTAACGAGGAGCTACTTAGTCGTCGACACCCTTTTTTTCTGATACTGTTTGCTGACGGCTCTTAATTTTGAGTTTAAATATGGGGGAGAGATACGTTCAAAAGAGCTCTCGACAAATCCTAGGCTAAGCGCATGACTTCACCTGCGCTCTCTGCTGATACTATGTGACGCTGTGAATCACAGTCTGTCGTTATTAAAATAAATGTTACATTACTGTGTGTTTGTTAGCACCGTTGTGGTTTCTATTTGTAAACTTATTACTTTTAAACTTTTAATTATAATATTTAAAAAGACTTACTAATTCTATTATTAGAGCTAGTTTTTGATGCACATTACTATAGGAAAAAGACTTATAACCAGTAGGTGTAGGGGACATTGTATTACCCAGTAATTGGATTGTGGTATCAGATAGTGATCGCTCCTAACGTAATATAATGATATCTATCTATACATATCTCCAGTAGGTTGGACTGCACTGAGTCTACTAAAATACAGTTGTGAAAGGGCTGATGATTTTTCTAAATAGCTTGTTAGTTTCGTCTCCTGTTTTAATGCGACATCATAATAAAACAAAGCGTCGTTCTGAAACTCTCGATATTAAAGCTTGACTCAAAATCCTTAAGTCTTTCGCGTCAAAGAAGGATAGTTTCAGAAATTTATGACCTGTTATATTATAATTTAGTGTCGCGAACCAGCAGTAAAATCGGGCTTAAAAGATCAGGGCGGGGACGGCGAGCGGCGCCGCGGGGCACCTCACTATCTCCACGCACTTAGCGAGCAATACACAACTAATATAGATAGATAGACCTTCGCCAAGCAAACTTTAACTAGCCAACCTAAAACTAAGGCGTTTATAATTTTTCAAAGAAGTCGTGTCATGATTCGATAGATTATTTCAGTAAGAGTCTTTATATTACCATGTATATTCTTGTAATCAAAAGATAAGTTTCAAAGAATGCAAAATGAGATTAAAAGAAAAGCTTAACCCGTAACCGCATTTCGCGCCCTCCCTCGCCCAACCTTCAGCGCCGGCCTTTTTCCGTCGGCCGCTGAGTCGCTGCGTGTTTTATGAAATTTAAAAGTTTTCTCCTCGCCGTCGCCAGGGAAAAAATGTGATTAAATATGTTTTGTTCAAGAGCAAGACATTAAAGCGATGTTAAGGGTGTGATAATGAGGGCGTTGATAAGCGTTTATTAGTCGGGCGGGCCGTGCCGGCGATCTCAATAATAGCGGCGCCCGTAACGCTATCAGGGGGGAATTAAATCATTTTAACGTAGTTTGCGAGGAGACTCCTTAAGAAAAACTCCGTGATACGACGCTTATTTGGCCTTTAAATTGCGCTCTTTGTTGATTGTCGCGACCAGCTTCGGGGAGTTTGCGTTGTTTTTAAAAGTAATTATCTGTGTTTTTAGGGTCTTGTTGAGAGGTTGCAATGGTTACGTTTAATTTTAGACTGTACTTAGCTGTACATTTGTAGATATTTGAAGCAAGTAAGGATATCTAAAGTTTTGGATATAGAAAAGCTTTTTTAGAAAACTAGCTTATTGGAAATTAAAATTACTTTAATAATAAAACAGAATCATTTTATTTATTTTTTTACATTAGCTGTTGAGTATCGCTTATAATATAACATTAACCGCAACTGTGCCAAATACTTGAATAATTTTCTAATGTTCTGCATTAGGCGAGATTATTTGACATTTGGACTACAATGGCATCAGCGTATAGTCTGGGGTGCCGAGTGGTTGGCGGGCTCGGCGGGCTCAGGTGCGGCTCGGCTTACCGCACTATTGATGACCCTCTCCACGCTCCACGACGTGATTTACAAGCTGACTACACACACATATGAACTATTCACTTATACACGTTTATATGTATTCTGGAAAAGTATGAGATGAGCGAGAGGCTGTCAACATTACGATAAGCCTATTTCAGATCATTTCAAGAATAAAACAGTCTGATTCATAATTTTATTAGTGATAGTGCCTAAACCACTCCATAATCGTAAAAATTATTCTATCGATACTTAGAGTCAATTTTGAAGGGGTGATTTGTTCGTTGTTTAATCATGCAGTCGTCAGTGCTCCCGGACGTTTTAAGCCGAACCGTAAAACATGTCGGCCGCAATTAGTTCAGTAAAATTACAATTTGATTGGTGTAATTGCATCTCTTTAGAGGCGGCGGTGGCACAGTTGTTATTAAGCGTTTCTAATTTAATATCATTTGCATAGACGTGACCTGCGCGGCGCGCCGCACGAGCCAGGACACAGAGCGAGGTGCCCCCGAGCCCGAGGGCTTCATGCTTTCTGCAGCTTCAACTGTGTGGGAGTTCATGCGGTTTTATTTCTAAAGATTTAATTTTTTTCATGTACGTGACATTTATGAGCTCCTCAGACACTGAAAGACATGAAATCAAAGGCACAACAAGTGTATGCTATCTTCAGAATGAGGTCCCCTACCACCTTGTGCACATTATACAGGGAAGACGACTGTTATATTAATTGAAACCATTAAAGCACATTACAAAAAATATTACCATATTAATTGTGAGAAGTGTAGGTGAGGGTTGCGGGCGAGGCCGCGGGGTGGCGGCGGCGCGGGGGGCGCGCGGGAGGGGTGGCCCGCACCCTGTCACAGATACAAATCGCGCGGATTTACGCGCTCTCCAGCCCCACTGGAATTTATCTGACGCTTCTATTTACGTATCCTTTTATTTGTTTCGCTCCTATTAGTCCCGATAGAGAATTTTTATGTTTGCATGCTCCCCGAACCCCGGGCCCCGGCGCCTGCCCTCGTAAAGCGGCGACTTGTCAACACTTTACAGCGACGATAACACAATTTTCGAGCAAGCGATCTCCGTTTATCGGATTATACGGCAATAACTTAGCGCTGTTGACTGCAGTAAATATTTTCGTTTGCACCGCGGCCTGAGCCTGACTAATTACCCCCGTTTGTTGTCCGTATCCAGGTGCGCTGACACAGTTAATCCTTGTACTCGCACCACTGAATCACTCGAAGCAAATCTTACTGAAACATTATCAACTAACAACTGTTACTACAAATAATACATACTTGTCAATCTAGTTAACTAATACGAATAAGTCTCACTCATGAATATTTCGTTTAATACAAGCTAGCAATACAACCTACGTTTGTCGAATTCATGAAATACCACATTGATCAGTGTGTGGAGTATGGATGTATTTATGTGCTGCAGGGAGAGCAATCCGGCGCGCAAACATTTAAATTAATGTAATAATAAAGAGGCATGAATTACACGGGATTAGCGTAGCAACTCGTAGCTCGTAGCGCTCGCTACGCCGCCGTAGCGCTACGAATAACAAGAGCTAATTCGATACACCATGTTGCATACAGTTATAATTATGTTGTCTATTGGTTTAATTCGTGTGTTTATTGGTACAATTCCAATATTATTAGCGATATTACAACCAATAGTATTCCCAGAAATCTAATATTGCCAAATGATCCTTCCCGTGTATACACTGAATGTGTGTTTAGGCTGCAATTACTGTCTGGCTAGTTCCAGGTAAGGCTTTGTGTATCAAGTTAATATCATTTGTATATCATAAGTCATATAGGTATGCAACGTGAGTTCAACATCGTCAGAACATAAAAGCATAAGCATAATCAGCTGTTTAATGTTCCCACTGCTGGGACTCAAGCCTCCTCTCAGAGGTAATCGTAATCCATTTTCAGAACAACTTATGCAAACTCTGGAGCAATGTACAAAAATTTGTGTATAAATGACAAGTTTCTGTAAATTCAAAATTAAACCATGTTTAATTTCCTTCTAGGACGAATTTTACAACGCATTTCACCTGGAATTACAATTAGTTAGGCAGAACAAGCCGGTGGCCAATAAACGATCAGAATCGGCAAATTGCGTCCGTGCGATCATAAATCGCGCGGTGTCGGGTCGGCTTAGCGCCGACTAAGCCTGGCCTGATAATGGGGTTAACACGTCGGCACGACTTAAAAGTCTCGCGCCGTGTTACACGAACACGCTCACTCACACCTATTTACAACGATTATTGTTATTAAGCCTCCGTATTTGTAGATGTATTTAGACAAAGTTGGGCCCTCATATGTTGTTAGTTAGTTTATGTTTAGTAATCGTACAATTCCATCAACATTCAACGCCGCAACCCATATTTAGATGCTTATCCTCAATAAATTGTACAGGAAAAAGGCGTGTAATATTGAACTTGACTAAAGTTCAATGTCATACTATAATTTCATTCGTCACTATGGTCACTACGAAGTGACGAATGAATAAGGTATGGACCTATATATAGTTTAAACAATATTTCCATTGTAATGCTACTTCAAGCAACAGAAAAAGCTGTACGTCATATTTCATTATTAAGCTGCGATACCATAAAGTTTCCGAGTGGCAGAATGATCGGATAATAGTGGCGTGAACAGGTGGCCGCCGGGCGTCACGTCATCGCGTCATTGGCGTCACGTTATTGCACAAGTTTGACGAGAGGGCGCCCGGACCCCTACGTGATCGCGGAAAAACCTTACGGCAGCTACGTTGTCTATGCTATACTATAAATACGCTTGTAAAATTGCACATTGAATCACAACGGCATTTCTTAAGAATACTAATAGCTGGAAAATATACACCGTGTCAACCAAGTTGTAAGCATAACCAATGATGCAGATATCGGCATTTTAATTACATCAACACCTAAATTATACGGCGATAAATTCCACATCAAAAGGAAAAACATACATCATAACGGTCTCATATGTTCCGAGGGTCGAATAAAACATTCCAATCACGTTGGCTCGCTTGTTTTACAAACCGATACGACGTGGTTTCCGGTGACTTCGACTTATGAACAGCGCACACTAAACCCTAAGTTCTAAGCGATAAAGTCTAGATTGTGTTTGTACACGTTTGGCCTGTAGACATGACAATGCAATCAGCGGTGACCGGGCGGGATTTGTTTCATACATGATCGGATTTGCGGGATGAATAAGTTTCGACCCCACAAAATAACAAAGAGCCTTATTGCACGTTACGCGTTTTATAAGGCACTTTGCGAAATTCTTTCCTTTCAACCGTGCACGACGCTTTATGTAAAACTATAATCAAATTGACGAGAAGGTCGCACCACCCCTTGCGGCTTCCTGCTTTTTTTAAAGCTCCATATCTAGGTACAAAACTACACGTTTGTCTGAGGTAAAAGCACACGTAATAGAGAGGTAGTTGCGCATTTCGCTTGAGCGAAGCCGCTAGCCTCATCAAACGCCGGACACAGATGAAAATGATAGGAAACCGCAATTTTAGAACAGGCTTTTTGATTGCTTGCGTCGTGCGGGGGTCCGTGAGGGGAGTGAGGGGGGAAGGGAGGTGTACTGTGGCGACAGATTAATGTCGTCGATCTAATATTCTGACAGGTGCGGTCGCACTCGCAGCACGCGCCGCGCGCGCCGCCGCCGCCGCGGTGGATGCGGCGCGCGACTACTGATCAACATGACGCTCGCTGTCGAAGGGTTGTAGAGCAGATATTGAAAATTATATAAAACCGAGTTTAGTTAATTTTTAAATATTGTTGCTATTGTTTCCTATTCCTTTAAATATTCAGACGCAATTTTGATCTAGATCTCTAGTACCTATAATATATATATTTTTTTAAAGTTTCAACTTAAAATAAATTTCCTAGAATATTGTGCGCTCCAGCAAGGTACGTCACTGTATAAACATGCAGGTCATACCAAGCTTCCGACTTTCATGTCGTCAATAAATAACATATTCGCGAGGTATGACAGCTGCTACTAATCGAGCCCCCCCTCCCTCTCCCCCATCATCCCTGGCATTAGTAGGACTCGCGGCGAACTAAAATTTTCTCTACGAGAAACTTTCCAAACACCATTAAGTCAATCTGCTCGTTTTACAGATGTTCTGCTGATATTAAACACGCCAACATTTCTGTGTAAGCCGGCGACACGACACTTGACTTCCATTCATCTCGCCCCTGATTTGAAAGTTACAAACTTGTATATTACATACAATTTACAATGGTATGTAAATTAATTGCCAATTTCAAAGTATTTGAAAACGTATAATGTATAAGACTACGTTAAATAGGTAGATGCATTTTTATTTACAACGACTTTTTCGTAAGAAATGTAGAAAAAAATTTGCATGGATAATGTATGATATCACCCCTAAAGGTATACAAGTCAATGACGTACTTTACGTAATAAAATCAAACATTTCATAAAACCCGCGGCAGAACAATTTAACCCTTCGGAATTCCACTCCTGTTTTATAATAATTGTAGCTATCACGAGTTATTAATAGCCTACTGGCGGCCGGTGATGGCCTGTGATTTGCGGGGAACGATCAATGATTAACGATTTTGTTTTAATTATTAATTTCTGTGCTCACCACGTAAACCATGCACAAAAACCGCCATGCGTGGCACGGCCGACTGATGGGATAGTCATTAGTGGAAAGTGGACGTTTCATGTTTATTGATGTTGACATTTCTTTAGCAAGTTTTTGATATGACCTATATGTTCACAGCAAACGGGGACTTGGATATAATCATTTAAATATGTAAGTGCTCATGCACAACAATACACGCACCTTTAAATAATACCTGACACAATTAGTTTATTCTGAAAGCTTCATGAAGTCAGGTCTTATTTTTACATCGGTTTATTTGTACCCCACTGGTGTAGCGGGTTTGAGAAACCTTATAATTTCGTGCCTATTTTCAATAGTGGACTGTATTTGAAGGCGGCTGGCAATTGTTGCGCTAAAAGGCGGGAAAATATTCTCGGATGCAATCGAGCGATCTGTATTAAGGGATTGTGAGGATCGTACGCCTTACCTGAGACTCGAAGTTAGCCCACGTGGCGCGAAGACCGGCGAGCTGGTGATCTTCTGCTCCAAGATGGCGACGGCCTCAATCACACTCCACACTTTACACAGTTTGCACAATTGTTTTTGTATCCGAGAGGCGGGCAATAGACGCGTTTATAAGGTCCTCGGCAATCTAACGAGTTAGATGCATCAGTCTCCAGACATGAGGTTTGGAGCCGGCGGTTGAGACACGGGGACCGTTCACGTAGAAGTTTCGGTTCGTTCTGTCGACCCGTGTTGAAGGCGTACGAAATAGGAAATGGAATGAATGAAGGAATGATATATAGGATAGGATATCGATCGCCCGCGAAATATCAAAAAACATATCCTTGATTTACGACATTAAAAAGAGATGGCGCTACCATTTCCCCGGCCTTAAAGGGTCACCTTTAATGAAAGTTAAACTTAGCTCTATGAGGTGTACTACCAAATACCTATTCAGTAATACAGACTAAGATGCGAAAAATTTAATATTAAAATTAAGAGTAATAATAGCTGCGAGTTGCATAATACCATAAGTTACATACCTATACAGTTAAATTTTAAGAGAAGCAATTATGTTGCGTCGGAAACTAACTAAAACTAAGAGACCTAACCATCAAGCCAGGCCTTATTGAGTCGGTAACGGACACAGACGTACAACAGGGCGCACGTAGCTACCCTTCGCGGTCTTCACAGTAACAACACGGGTTGTACCGTCTTTAGAGGTATGCAATTTTTCAATAATGCCTAACGGCCATGAAAGAGGCGGAGAGTTATCAGTAATGATAACTACAAGAGTACCCTCTTGTATAGGAGGTGCAGGACTATTCCATTTGGATCTAGCCTGAAGTTGATGTAAGTATTCTGAACGCCAGCGCTGCCAGAACGACTGCACAAGCTTGTCTAGCAGAGTATGTCTCTGAAGCAAGCTGAGCGTGTCTGCTTCAGGAGCGGGTAGAGACAACAATGGCGCCGTGTGCAAGAAATGCGCAGGGGTCAGCGCTGATGGTTCAGCAGGGTCACTACTCATAGCGGTGAGTGGCCGCGAATTAACTATAGCCTCAACTTGGCTAAGGACAGTTATAAGTTCCTCATAGGAGAGGATTTGTTGACCTATAACTTTGAAAAGGTGAGTTTTAACCACCTTAACCATACTCTCCCAACATCCACCAAAATGTGGAGAAGCAGGTGGAATAAACTTCCAATCTATATGATTTAAGAAAAGCTCTTCCTCGAGATGAGGACGAAAATCTTTAAGAAATTTATGAAGGTCGCGCAAATAAGAACTTGCACCTACGAAACAAGTACCGTTATCGGTGTATAAGCATTTTATAGGACCGCGTCGCGAAAGAAAGCGTTTTAAGGCTGCAAGGAAAGTTACTGTGCTTAAATCTGTTGCCACTTCGATGTGCGTGGCGCGCGTTGTCAAACACGTAAAAATGCAGAGCCAAGCCTTACGACTTTTGACACCTCGACCACGAAATGGTGTGTACTGCAGTGGGCCTGCATAGTCACAACCGGTGTGAGTGAACGCCTTGTCGACTTGGTTTACACGCTGGCTAGGTAGATCAGCCATAAGTGGATGAACAGGACGCGGGCGGAATTTAAAGCAAGTGTTACACTTGTGGATTCTGTGGCGAATTATTCGACGAGCAGCTAAAATCCAATAATTATGCCTGAGTAAGGACATAAGCAACTCTGGACCAGCATGAAGATGTTTCTTGTGACTAAAATCAACAAGTAGATCGACAATATGGTCATGACGCGGTAGTATACAGGGGTGTTTATATTCGTAGGGTTCGTCAGAATTTGTGAGACGACCACCAACACGTATGATGCCGTGCTCATCGAGAAACGGCTTAAGCTTCTGTAGGGCAGGCGTACATGGCTTATTGTTTTTTAAATTTAGAATATCGTTACGGAAATGAACATCCTGTACAGCTCGCAGCAATTTAATTTCTGCATATTTGAGATCAGAGCTTGATACAGTGTGTGCACTAGGCAGTTGTCTTAAAAATTTATAGACGTAAACAATCGCACGCAGCAATTTAGACCATGACGACACACGTAGTGCTAGCGCGTAAATTGGCGATTCCGTAACATCGGAAACCACGGCATGAGCGACTGATTTCTGTTCGGGTACGCCTTCATGCAGTGCATTGTGGTCAAAATTATGTATGGGCCACTCAGATGGATCATGAGAAATCCATGAGGGTCCATTATACCACAATGGATGATGCAAGAGTTTAGCTGGCGTAACACCACGAGACAGACAATCAGCGGGGTTCTCAGTACCAGCGACGTGGTTGAAACAATCAGCGGGTATAAGCTCTGTTAGCTTAGTAACCCGATTGGCAACGAAAGTTTGCCAGCGGTGCGGTGAGGAATTTATCCAGGCGAGCACTACTTTAGAGTCAGTAAATGCGTATATCTTATTGATGCGGTAGTGGGGCGATACTGTGTCTTGTACTTTTCGAAGCAACTGAGACAACAGTAGCGCCGCGCACAACTCCAGTCTAGCCACCGAAATGGTTTTCACAGGTGAGACCTTAGACTTCGCACTAACTAACTGCACGGAGTAGTTAGAACCAATTCTTATTTGCATGTATACGACTCCGCCGTAAGCACGCTCGCTGGCATCAGCGAAACCTACTAAATTCATGGTGCATCCATCGATCAACCCCAGATGACGCGGTATAATAATTTCATTAAGCGCAGAAAGCTCAGCGCAAAACTGTTTCCAAGCGATGACTATATGGTCAGGTGGTATGTCGTCCCAGTCACACTTTGACAGCCAAAGCTCCTTAATTAAAAGCTTGGCATACAGAATAGTGGGGGCGACAAACCCCATTAAGTCCCATAGTCGAGCCACTGCGGAAAGTATGGTTCGCTTAGTGCACTTGTCATCTGGTGTGACGACGTCAAAGCGGAAATTGTCACAGGACTTGTCCCAGCGTAAACCCAGGACTTTATGCGGTACAGACTTCTCATACTCGATATCAGGAGAAGCCTTATGAGTATCGGGTATGTGTGCGAGAACCTCCTTCGAGTTACTTGTCCACTTGACAAGATCGAATTGGCCTCGCTTGAAGAGCTGAATAAGCTCATCACAAAGCGCAATTGCTTGCGGTATGGACATGACACTACAGGCGATGTCATCCATATATAATGCGGAAGAAGCAGCAGCAGCTGCTGCGGGGAAATTATCGCCTTCATCAGCGACTAACTGGCGGACTACACGTAAAGCGTGATATGGACTTGACTTAAATCCGAAGCAAACACGATTAAATTGATAAACCGTTATAGGTTCATGTTTGCTAAATCTGTAAAAGATGCGTTGAAATCTACGATCTGATTCGCGAACGCCGATATTGAGAAACATTTGGCGGCAATCAGCAGACAGGGCTATTTGAAAGAGACGAAAACGAATTATGATATTAAATAAATCACCCTGTAAATTGGGGCCCGCATGTAGAATGTCGTTAATCGACTGACCCGATGTAGTTTGGCTACTAGCGTCTAAAACCACGCGAAGTTTAGTGGAAGTCTTATCTTCGCGAACGACACCGTGATGCGGAATATAATACGACAGATTAGCAACATTGTCATCCTTTACAATTGGACTCAAATATCCTTTATTTATGTAGTCTCGTATGACGTCATTGTAAGCGCCGCGCAACCCTAAGGATGCATCAAGCTTGCGCTCTAAACAATGAAAACGCCCAAGTGCGGCGGCGTACGAGTCGCCTAGCGAATACGGGTCGTCGCAAAATGGCAACGACACAACATATCTACCACTCTCATCGCGAACAGTGGTAGCGCGAAAATGTTCTTCGCACTCGAGATCCTGACGGCTCTGCGAGGGCGAGGCGGAGATTAGTTCAAGCTCCCAGAATCGCTTGAGAAGCGAATCTAAACTGGGTTCTTCAAGAACAGAACAACATGATGTTGTACTCGAACAGTGTGAAGTATGTGCTGTAGGTACGGAACCCATAACCACATACCCCAACACAGTTTCAATAGCGGGCGGTATATTATGTTGCTCGCTATGCACTATGTTAGGCAATAGCAAGCGCGGGAATATAGAAGCACCAATCAAAACATCGATACCGCTCGGCTCCGCAAACTTCGAATCTGCGAGCGGTAATGTTTTGAGATGTGTAAGTTTAGAGACATCGACGAGAGCGGTCGGCAGTGCCTCCGTTATACGTTCAACTATAAGCGATGAAACGTTAAAATTAATATCACTATTAAAACGAGAATATAATTTAATATCTACGGAACCCTTAACTGGTTTTTCCGACCCACCGATTCCTTTAACTATTAAGTTAGAAGTATGAAAGTTTTTCCAAAGTCTTAGACGCTTAAAACATTCAGAAGTAATAAAATTACTCTGTGAAGCGCTATCTAGTAAGCAACGTATTATGTGCGGCTTATCATCCGCATCGTACATCACTACTTGTGCAGTAGCGAGCAGAACGGTTGTGTACGCCGTACATTGCGTGCTATCTTTCGCCGACGGCGACGCCGAAACGCACCGAGCGTCAATCGAACGCGACTGAGCAGCGCAGGCGACAGATGTCGTACACAACGATACCTTGGATTGTGACGTAATAGTCTGCGTCGGGACCGACTCTGGATGTGACATCACAGCAGATGATAATCGCTCGTTTTTATTAAAATGCAACAATGCGTGATGACGTTGATTACATGTGCGACACTTTGATTTAGAAGAACAGCTAACTGTCTTATGTCTAATACTCAAACAATTAACACACGCATTGTTGTCTTTCACATATTTAAAACGAGCCGTCGGAGTCAAATTATCAAAGGCGGGACATTTATATAAGTGTTCATGTAGGTTTGATTCGCACAGACACTTGTTTGAATTATTTGACTCCGAGCAAGCTACATATGATTGCGAATTAGGAGCGGAAATCTTATTATTAAAACTACGCGATTTACTCGACTTATGTGAATTGTCTGAATTATTAGACTTATTATTGTTAGAAGAGGATGGTTGGGTATTACGGAATATCCGACACTGATCTTTGACGAAGGTGACAAAACTATCTAGAGTGGGCATCTTATGATTACGTTCTGTCATCTCGAAAGCGCGAATAGTTTCAGTGTCAAACTTTTTTATTGCGAGGTGCAATAAAATAAAATCCAGAAGGTCAACTAACTTAAGATTTTTAAGGGAATTAATTGCGGTAACGAAGTTGTCCATGAATAGCTGGTAATTGGAAACAGACGCGGGACCGGACAGTTTAAGATTTAAAGCTTGATCCAAATAGGTAGATGCGAGGGCACGAATATCCTGATACCTATCAAGGAGCGCCTGGAATATGACTTTATAATTCTCAGCGCAGGGTGTGACGCCCGCGAACACAGACTGAGCCTTCGGCGACAGCTTACCTATTAAATAGTACAATCTGTCTGCATCCGACAACGACATATTGTCATGAACGGTAGATTTAAAACTTGCATAAAATAATGGCCAGTTTCGTATATCACCGTCGAATGACATGAGTTCGATTGGCGGCAACCTTGATCTGCATGCTGCAGAATCAACCACACTGTGCTTCCCGGACGGCTTATCTTCAAACTGTGACATCACACGTTTAACGGAACAATACATATCCTCGAATGAGGCGTAGGCTTGATAGCTAGGCTTTGCATTGGGACATACAGCCAGTAACCTTGCATTATAAACATCCAATAATTTATGAAAGTCCGTTCGAATATCATCTATTGTTACACAAGAGTTGAGAAAGCCTTCCCTCTCAGCCTCGGAAGTGTTAGCGACTTTAGAGCGATCATAAATTGACTGCATACGCTCGAAAAGTATATTACGCTTAGCTTCTAAAATCATCAACTGTTGATCTTCCGAAGAAGTGATTGCTTTCGCATCACGCGACATGTTTATGTAATGTAGTTACAAATAACCACACAAACAAAAGTAATTATTTTATGTATATAAAACTTAAACGGACAACTGTATGTAGAAAAGTAATACTACTGTGTGTGACTGTACTGCGGTAACGGTATTCGCATTAACAGCTGCGTAGGTAATGACGAAATAAGTTTTTTCGTAGCACCCACTAAACCAAATATTTAGATTGAAGTACAATACGCCAATAGCATCACTATTCACGCTAGTTTTATTTTTAAGTACGAATATTGTCTAAGACAAATAAGTAGGTATAAATATGCAACTTATAGCCCGCAATCGTCGAAACGTATTCGGTAAAGTTATGATATTTTATACTGCGTAGGTACCTACAAGTAGTACACCTATTTTATTTTATTTTTCTCTTATAGAATGAATGTCTACTCCGCGGTATTCGGAACGTAACTTATTCACGATTTATAATTGGAGGTAGGTGATTCCTATAAGGGCGGTTAAACTAGAAGGCGCTTGAAATATGGAAATTTACAATACGACAAATTAGTTTTAAATAAGAATGAATTATAGTAGATACGTTATGTGTACCTGCTATAGCGGTGTTGATGGAACCACGTATTGGGTTTACATTTACAACTTGATTATGTGGGTAGGCGGCTAGGTGCCACGACCCAAGTAAGAATTTTACGTAGATTCCTACGTAAGAAATTATGGTAAAAGGATATATTTTAGAAATATACCCGGTTCGAATGACCAAAAAAAATGGTATAGCGGGTTTGAGAAACCTTATAATTTCGTGCCTATTTTCAATAGTGGACTGTATTTGAAGGCGGCTGGCAATTGTTGCGCTAAAAGGCGGGAAAATATTCTCGGATGCAATCGAGCGATCTGTATTAAGGGATTGTGAGGATCGTACGCCTTACCTGAGACTCGAAGTTAGCCCACGTGGCGCGAAGACCGGCGAGCTGGTGATCTTCTGCTCCAAGATGGCGACGGCCTCAATCACACTCCACACTTTACACAGTTTGCACAATTGTTTTTGTATCCGAGAGGCGGGCAATAGACGCGTTTATAAGGTCCTCGGCAATCTAACGAGTTAGATGCATCAGTCTCCAGACATGAGGTTTGGAGCCGGCGGTTGAGACACGGGGACCGTTCACGTAGAAGTTTCGGTTCGTTCTGTCGACCCGTGTTGAAGGCGTACGAAATAGGAAATGGAATGAATGAAGGAATGATATATAGGATAGGATATCGATCGCCCGCGAAATATCAAAAAACATATCCTTGATTTACGACATTAAAAAGAGATGGCGCTACCACCCACTAATATTAAAATTACAGTAACTTAAATTACTTTTAAAATAAAGTGTCTGTTTTCAATTATGGGGTAGAATTAGCTTACAAAAGTTCCGGCCGAGACGTTACACTATGGGTTTTTTGAAGACCGTAAATTTTTGAGTTTTTGTTTGATAGCTTTAAAAAAGTAATATTATGGTGAAAAAAACACAGGCAGCATATTTATTCCATTAATATATATTTTTTCACTTAGGACCATACGTTGCGAGCTGGCTGTACATGGCGCTTCCCCGCGGTTTCCTCTCGGCGGTGTTTTCAATTCCTCTCGCGGCTCACTCGTCAACATCTCACTTATTTACGAGATCCGACCCTAACGACTACAGCTGACGTCGACGAAAAATACGCGTTTTTCGTTTACAAAATATATTATAATCATCGGGACTTCCTGGTTTTGTAACTGCCTCTATAGTTTATGTGAGACAACTACTTCCCTGACCATTTAGTTTAAATTGGCGATACAAAAGCTACCTAAGTAAGACACATATAAACCTAAAAATTTTAGCTTAGTTTTTAATATTAGGTAAATCATTTTTTACTTACTTTTCTTGAATACGTTATCAAGCATTTAATTACTAATTAACGTCTGCTTAGCATAATCAGCTTTATAATGTTGTTGGGACCCAAGCCCACTATCCAGGAGAGGAAAAGCGTAATCCACCACACGGCGGCCCAGTGCGCGTTGGTGGATACTCGTATCACATGTCTTCGAATTTTTAGTTCTTGGACATGTTGTTTTCCTCGCGTTATTTTTCCACCATTTTGAGAGCAGTGCTTATGAAATAAATTACAAAGTAATGTGCTTGGCCGGGTTAGAACTTGCGAACTCGTACGCTGAGCCACTATTGCTCTACGTTATGTAAGAAAATTAGAATATGAAAGAATGATTATTTTTTAAATAAAAATGTAATAATTGTTGTTGTGTGTGTCAGATCGCAGCGGCTAAAGAGAGCGCGGCGGGCGTGGAGTCGCGCCCGCCGCCGCCGCCGCCGCCGCCGCCGCACCGAACACCAGCTGCGGGTAAATTGCTTGCGCTCGATAATGGCCTTTTCAATTTGCAGGGCTTTGTAACTTGAGCTTTGAATAGACGTGACTATGATTTATTTATTTACAAACGTACTTTTTAGCAACGCCTTTGGCGTATAAAGAAACCTGTTAATCCCAAGGGTTTATCATAGATATTCAGTTCAATTCAAAACACTTACAAAACGTTAGAAGCTATGCATGGTTCCAGTAGGTTGTTCCTATGGAGCAGACAATAAAAGAAACTCTACGGCTACTCTGCACACACGGTCAGTGTGTGTAGAATATGAGAACTCTGTAGACTTTCTACAGAGTTCTCATATTCTTTATAAAAACGCGATATTGTGAAAAAAAAACCTAAAACGAGTACTTACGATGTGTAAAACAGAATATGCAAGGAGCAGCGTATTAACTTGTACGAGCCCGTGTAAAAGACGTTTCAGTGTGAAGCACTCTGATACGGATAATCCGCGCGCGACATAACAGAGATTGTATTACGGCAATAAGTCCGCCTCGGCGCTGTTATACGGGCCCTTAATCCCGCTAAGATTTTTTTCACACGTCCCCCGCGAGCCGGGGATCGCCTGCCTCGGGGAAAACTAATAAAGAAACCATTTCGTAGTCAGCTGAAGCTTGAAATGTATTTTTTATATAATTTACCGCGAACGAGGTTTTCAGATGTGTCTGTGGCACAATCAGCCACGACACATCTGAAACCCTCTCGATTTTGAGTTGAAAAATATTCGACAGTTTGCAATTTTATTTTGAATTAATTTTATAAGGTGAGAATAGGGCGAAGTGTTCACAGAAGTAATAAAGTGACGAAGCAACTTTGATAAAAGTTGTTACTAATTTACAGGTGCACAAGAGTATTGATGGTGTCCATTTTCGTCAGTTTAATTACCACTACTTGTAAACTGTGCTACGAGTATTACAATTAGGTACGAAGGCCAATTAACCGGCGTATCAAGTGTAGACTATTGGACAGAAAACAGTAACAAATACTCATAATATTTGACTGCCTGTTTTACTGCTGACTACTTTAATTAGGACCGCCATATAATAAGCATAAACAATGTGTAGATGTGACATTGCGGGCACGCTGCGCGCGACAGTCGTGTCGCCGGTCGGCGGTCGCACTAATTACGGCGTCACGTGTCAACGCAAAACACGTCGTCACCCAGCGGACGCGCGCCGGACGAGCGCCGCACTAGGCACGCCACGCTCGCCATAGATCGAACTCTATCTTGGAGATCGATAATGTTGATCGACAAATAATTAATATTATATGGTCAGCGATACAGCGCTGACCATATAATTTGAATGAACCGATCGTACTATAAATATCGTCACTCGACATCTTGTTGAGGCTTTTATAGGATTTCCATTACCCTTCGGCCAGACCTTAACCAGGGATAAACCTTGTGTTTCTTTTGATTTTCCGATTCTTACACCTTTTAAGATCTGTGAACGGGAGATGTAATGACGCCCTTTCATCATTATGTCAGCGGTGATAAGTATATCCCATCAGTGTTTTTTTAAACCGGTGAATAAAATATTTTGAATCTCGATTGTTTCCCGCTGGTCGAGCCGGTTGCAGCCCTACGCCGTGCCGGACATGCGGCGCGGTCGGGGGTGTCCACAACGTTCGTAGCAAAAAGCGTCGGCAAAACGCAACCGAGTGCCCGCTGCACTACTCGACCGCAAACTGCGTCATCCGACACGAGTCCCAACACTATTTACATGAGCAGTGTTTGCGACTGTTCGTTGTTTATTTAATAAAATGCCTGCTTCACTATAATTAACTAATATTTAACAAAATCTTTAGTAGAAGATTTTCCATACATTGGTTCTGGTAGATTCCTGGACTACCTAAATGAAACCTTTTCTATAATTTCAGACAATGTAACGAACTTTTTTAGGTGGATGTTTTAGGTTTTTGGGGTGCAGCGGGAGGGTTTGGCAGACTTTTACTGACTAACACCACATCTGTGTCCTTGTTTCCTTTTGTATTCTAGGGCTACGGGTTTCTTTTTCAGGAAATCAGGCATCAGCCCTGCTGGGCATCTACAGTTTGGTGATGTCTGTTTGAGGAACACGTGAAAAATTTACGATAAGCCTAAAATATATTGTCATAATTTACTTCGACGGGTCTTCACGGGTTCGGTCCGGACAGTTACCGGAAGGTCGGACAGCGGGCTACCCATGGCTCGCCGTCCGCAAGCCCGCTTCTACGGTGGCCGGAAATCTGAATCTGATGCGGTCGGCCTTCCCTTTTTCTAGTATTACTCCTTCGTGGAAGGAGGCGACCGCCTGCCACTCCTCCTCGAATCATGGAATAAGTGTAGTATATTTTCTAGAACTTCAACAAGTTCTAAATTAAACTTGATCTATACTTATAATAAATGCAGAAGTGAAAATTCTCTACATTGAAAATATCAAAAAAAATTATGGCGATGTTACTAGACCGACACCGAACCCAAAAATGTAATTAAAAAATGTTTGTCTGTCTGTCTTTTTGTTCAGGCATCACGCAAAAACTACCGGTTCGATTACGATGAAACTTGGTATAATTATTCTTAAATATCCTGGGCACTACACTGGGTACTTTTTATCCCGGAAAAGTACATACAATAAAAAACAAACTTAATATTATGATTTGATCCCTAGACCCGATTACTGTACCAATCGTAAATAATAAGTTTGTCGTAGGTTACGTCACCCGTAGTGGAGTTCACTAAAGGGCGCTGCACACGGTTAAGATACTATAATATTTTATCTTATGAGGGTCCTTTTCTAACACTATCGTCAACACCGAAAATGGTTTAAAAGCTTGTTACTTCATCTAACGCAATCCAACGCGATGTTTGACGAAAAGGCAACGCAAAAAAGAGAGATAACGCCTGAAAACTCTGTTAATATTCAGTAATTCCGAGATTTACTCGAATATTTCACAAAACTTGCTCCAGGAAATAGCTGTTTTTTTTTTAAATCCTTACATGTTTTTGAAAAAAGTTGTCATCATTGAGATTCTTGATAAAATTTGCAAGGCTTCTATAGTTTTACTTTTTTGACTTTTTTATTTTTTAGGCCAATTATGAATTGTCAAAGTTCATACAAAATAGGAGATTTTCAGAGGTCTTTACTGGATTAGTTTTACACAAATTTAAAAATAGATTTCAATAGAAGCCTGGATAATATCCATAAGATACTGTGTTTTCAAAATATCTCATGAAAAATGTGTAATAACGTCATAATCGGTTATGAGCGGTTGTATGAAAAACCGTGAAAATGTGTGTAGAGATGCATCATCTTAATATACAATATCTCTCGCCGTACAATTCAATGAACTATCACATACGACGAAGATATCAAGAATAATATTTCATATCTTATTTTAAGATTAATTTGTATGGTGAGCGATATTGTATCATCGATACATATTATAAAACAAAGACCCCCGCCGCGTCTGTCGCGATAAACTCAAAAGTTACTGCTATCGCGGGCAAACGTAATAATATCAATTTAGTTTTATTTTATCAATTGATAAAGTAAAACTAAATTGATATTATTAACGTACCAATTAGTACGTTTAATGAAACTGATTCATTAATTATCTCTAACATATTATTTTGTAGGTTCAAATCAAATTAAAGTGGTTTCACAGAGTCAATTGCGAAGCTTTATCAATCTGAGCTTTATTGTCACTTCTTTTGCTATATACATTATTGAGCGAATCAAAATTTGTTTATAGTAGCTTTGATTATTAATTTTATAGAAGAAAGCATAGCAAAGGTAAAACATGTTTATAAAAGAGTGTAACTACCCTCCTTGTATGAGACAAGGTACAACGAGAGACAGGGGTGGCGGGTGCTTTGAAACACGCTTTAAATTGCATTACACTTGCTGTGTGCCCGGGGCTCAAGTGGCTCCGCTGCCTTTTTCCCTTACCCGTTAGAACTGTCTCTTTATATCTCGATAACACTCGTACGTAGGTAATTACAGATGTACATCGTTTCACTATATTTTTATTTCATTTTGTGGTGCTGTTCTGCTTCAGTAAATTGAGTTCAGGTTTTGTTAGTTTTTTTTTTTTTTGGAATGTTCGGTAAGCCAGACATAAGTAACACAGTTGGCCATGTGCTGTAACAAAAAGAAAAAAAAAGACAACCGTCTTCACTAAAAATAATAAATACAAAACAGATCTAAATTACTTTAATTTTGTAATCGGAATTAAAAAATAAAATTTGTTTCTACGTTATTTAACACCGACTTCCGAAAGTTCCTTTGAACTTATTTGTCCCCGTTGTTTTTGTCTGTATATTTTTTGAAAAAGACAGAACTGTGCAAGTTTCTATCATCATTAAAATCGAAATATGTGCCAGTGTCAAAACTCTTTCAAAAACATCATGAAGTTATTTGTATATTTTGACTGAACTGTGAGTTTTTAATATCAGCTAAACAAATGGTATCAACTAGACGCCCTTTGCGAAGACCTTATCTGCAAAGTCGGTATCAGCAATAATTGATATTACTTCACTACACCACAGTTTCTAAAAAAAAACTATTTTAAGTTTAAAATAATCTACTGGCACATATTTGCCTACTCTAGAATAAAATAATTATTTAACGCACAGTTTGCTTCTTTCTTCTTTTTTCGATGACTGCGTCCCTCATTCAAAACGAACATAAAACCAAAAAAAAAAAGATTACTTCCTCTTTTTAAGTCGGGTGAAAAGTGGATATATAAACTTAATAACATATTTTTATATTGGCTATATTTTTTTCTAACTTTCTATCTTATGACTCCACCAAGCTAGACTGAATCGTAAACAGCCTGCACTGATCTAGCTTGCAGCTTAGGAGTTTGGAGTTGTTGAACTTATACCTATGATATATCTCTGAGAATTTGATTTGAGAATCTGCTAATCAGTTGCAAAACAGTGAACAGACTACAAAAAATCGTGATATAGTTTAGACCATTTTGTGTTATGAACCTAGTGGGGAATTTCTGGATTCGGTTTTCAAAATAATCACATCGAATCTCGACCTGGTTTGTATGTCCAGACAACAACAGTTGTATGTCCAGTCTAGTAGAATGTGTTTACTTAACGTCTGTCCCTATTAATTCGCAACAATCTCCACTGGGCATACGGCCAGTCGGGGCCAGTGATTCAATTATGTCACGTTTGGAGTACACTCGTTCACGCGAAAAGATGGGGAAAAACGGGAAAAATGTCGGCATTAGATCGCGTTGATAAGTGAATGACTTCTCGCATGGCTAGCTGTCAAAGAGCGGGCAAACGGGCGCGCGCGACCGTCCGACCGACACGATCCGCGCGACCCCAGCCCGCAAACAGAATGCTCTTTATACATTTAATTGATGTGCGTTTTGAGTGTTCAGAAACACTTAAACGATATTTCTTTATGTAGGCTAACCGATTAAGCTATTATATCTGCCATTTTAGAAACCGATTTATTGTTTGGCGTCATGACTACCTCACTCCAAATATGAATTTTTGAGACATTGTAATATGATTTGTTTGGCTAGGTGAGAAAGGATCCTTTGCGTAGAACCACAGAACAGAAGAATGTATGATTCCTTTGTTCTGTGCGTAGAACACAGTACTAGGTTGGAAAGTTTATTATCGTATTTTTTGTCTCTATTTGAA